>OX438840.1:10000000-14800000 GCA_949315975.1 Eudonia truncicolella
TTGAATTTTTGAATTTATTATGATTTTTATTTTGATGATTATAAAACTGGGTGCCGATAAAGCGAGTTGATTTGCCATGCGATTCAACGTTAACGAAAACAGATGAATAGATAGATACCAAGTTTTTTGGTCATTCATTATCGTGGTGACAAATGAAGGGAGTGAAATTTTGCCATACTATCTAGTGAATTCTCGATTTTGTAGACGTATTCGAATGGCAAACCAAACTGAATTATTGTAATGCCAAGGGGTTAATTATTGAAAAACAAATATTTGGCACCTAGAGGTGTATTAGCCACATTTCAGGTTCTTCGTGTTCTAACATTTCAGGTTCTTACAAAATCTTTTTTTTTTAAAGCTTTTTAAACGTCCACGTTGTAGTCAACATCCCTATTGTGTTTATATAATACCAAGCATAAGGCTTCAATAAACATAGGACAAAAGGCGAGGACAAAGCAACCAAGCGAGATCTATTAGTATGTAACAAAACATAAACACAGAAAGGTCAGTGTCAGATAAGTCTTGATTGTGTGACTCACGCGCATCCAGTACGCAAAGCAGACGGTTTTTGCTTCCTTTGCTACTCATCAATGCAAATGTTTATTCTTGATTCACTGTTCACGTACAAAGCACCACGTGATGTTCACTATTCACTACATAATTTCATCTCAAAATTCAGATAACTTATTTTTCTCAACATTATAAAGGAATAATTAGTATAGTAGTCATAACTTGTTTTGTACAACAAAAACAACAATATCGACAACAAACTCGACAACAATATCGGCAAATTAACAATCTCTGTCGCTTGACGGACGAGAGATGTGGTCGATACATAAACAGATAGAGAAAACTAAGTGACAACTTGAAGTGAAAACATATGAGGACAACTTGACCTTAAGTCTTATATTATTCAAATACTTGTATTGTATCATTGTTTATAAATTAAAATAACATTAAGAACAAAATATGGTAACATGGACTTATGTTCATGCTGATGACTACGTGTACAAAAGTCACAAAAATATGTGACTACAAACCCCCCCCTCTGTCATGTCTTACTCATCCGTAACCAGTTAGACCCCTACTGCCGGGCAGAGACCTTTCTTTGTTTATGCCATTTGCCACAGTCCTGCGCTAATCTCAGAATAATAACTAAAGCTATTTGTTCTGAGGCGCTAATAGTCTAGGCCACGTGCAACCCAGTCGTCGTTACATCAATGCAAGCAAAAAGATTATTATTATTATTTTTTTATATTAAGTAAGCACAGTGCCTTGATCTCACCTGATGTTAAGTGATGATAAGGCCAATGATGGAATCGCACTTCACCCGGGATCCTCAACTAGTGAGGTACTGGCTATAAAACTCGCTAGTAACCACCACAACGGGAAATATTTCATCCATCATACTTACTAAGCCATTTTGTCAGTAATGATGACTTTTAAAAGTTTTTAATACATCATAACGAATGCTTCGGTTGAGGACTGGCAAAGCGCTCAATCCGATATCCGTAGGTTCACAGAACAAATCCCAGTTTGGGCTAATAATGTGCTTCTTTTTTTATGGTGCATGTAGCCCGGGTTTGTTATTACTAACCCGCATTTATTTTTGGAAAGCGTGATGATAAAGCTATCATTACCTCATTTGAAGCGTTGAGTTGATTTCTAGAGCCAATAAGCCCCCTTTTGGAATGGTAAATACAAAATGTAAATATAACAATAAAGGAAAGTGAAGGGATTGTGTGGCGTGTACTTGGAGAGGCCTATATCCAGCAGAGCAGAGCTGATGATGAAGAGGTATAATTCAAAATTCAAAATTCAAAATTATTTATTCCGTTTAGGCTACAAATAGCTCTTGTGAATGTCACTATGCCACCGGTTCGTAAGTCTACTCTGGGCGGGATATCTTGTACTGAGAAGAACCGGCAAGAAACTCAGCAAGTGGCCAGCTCTTTTCTCCCTTACAGCGTCAAAAATATTGGAAAATGCCCTGTCATAGCAGGACACTTTCCAAAACACAAAATAAAAAAAACTAAGTTAACAAATTTACATTAGGTAAAAGTTTCAATTTCCACATTGTCATACAGTACCACTACAGTACTCTAGACACGTACTATAAACACAACCTAATTAGTGGTTAAAATCCCGATCGTGGAAATAAGCTCAAAGCTTTTCTAAAAGTGTACCTTTTTTAAATAAAATATTTTGATTTCTGATTTATTTATAACTTGTTCCCAATAAAACTTGGCTATGTTTCTAAATATTTACATTTATCTGCTTACTTGTTAAACCAACAGTATGCAACAGAACATTTTAATGCGGGCTCAGTAATTTCAAACCCGTTTTACATATTCACTGATCTAGATATACATACTGTACAAATGTACACACGCCTGCACATCACCTTACCACAAACTGTCAAACCCTCAATAGACTTTGAACTTTAGCACTAAGCAATATGGTTAAAAATGTTTTGAAGAAATTTGACGGTTTTGGATAGGGTGATCTGCAGGCGTCTGTACAATCGAGAGATAATCACGATTAACCATGTTACTCGTTACTTCGTCGTGAACCAGTTAAACCGGACGTTATTGACTTTTTTTTTTTACATATTTAGTTTTTTTTTTTGTGTATTGTTTTACGGCTCCGGATGAAATCCATCAAGCCTATTCGTTCGTTCTACCTATCTTCATATGTAATACATAAATAAACAATATTGATGATGATGAATGATAATAGAAATGAGAAGTGAGAAATGATATTACCCTCCAACCCCTCGAGTATCTCAGTAAAGATGGGCTTTACAAAGTTCTCCCGCAGACTTCTTGAGAGAATTTGAAAAGTGACGTTGCACTGTTTTGTTTCATTTGCCAACACTCATGCACACTCACGAACACTTAACAGTTAATAATCCACCATAATTTCACATTAATATTCGAGATAACACAAATTTTAGAAAATAAAACAAAACCGCAGACATGACTCTTCACTTCATCACTCTTTATTTCATTTCATTTTCATTTATATGGCAACGGTACGATTACAGTTTGATTGTAGTGACAAACTTTCGTATGACTAATAATATCCATAAACAAATAAGAGACGGGCTATCCAAACTCCTTTGGCTTTGTGAGGTTCAAATTACAAATGTTATCTGACCGAGACTGATGTAATCAGTGCCTTATGCGGTTTTACATGCAAATGCGTCCATACCTCCCGTGAAATCAGTAGAGAGCGCATACGCAGTCGACCGAGAAATGCGGTTAACTCGATATCCCCCACCAGTGTCGATTAAAATGACTATGGCAGCACTATATATAAAGAACTTCACAAAGTTTCAATAGTTATAGACTTAATTATAAATAATGTTTGATCCTTTATTGCACAAATAAATTACTCACATTAAAACACATAACATACAAATACATACAAATAAACATAGGATATACACAAAAAAGGCGAGCTTATCTCTAAAAGAGATCCCTTCCAGCCAACCCTAGCTGTGGTGGTTGTCCTAGCAAGTCTGCGGGACTGTAAAATTGTAAAATAATACTGTACTAACTACCTAACACCTATTATTATACTATATGTGTCATTTGGATAGCGAGTAGCACAAAAGCGGTCGTTGTGGAGATCCTTGGGCGAGGCCTTTGTTCAGCAGTGGACGTCTTTTGGATAAAATGATGATTGAAACTAACTTTATAGGCCAAAACGGATTTCACTGGCTCTTCTCTATTTGTCCCAGTACTCCGTCATCCGTCTCCACAGACTCGAAGGTCCCGGGTTCACTCAAAACACTGTTCTCATCATTTTTGTATATCGATATTTTGACATTGTTGATCTAAAAAATGCTATAATAATAAAATAAAATACATGTAAAATATTTGTAGGTATACTCTACTCAAAACATTTCCTATTCGTTTCTGTATCTATTTTATAGAGAAGCCAAAAAAAAAAACAATTGCTTACACAAGCAACGACCAAATTCTTTTACTATAAGTACATCGGTAGATTTTTTGTAATCGTTCTAAAGGAACTTGTAAAAAGTTGATAGAATAGGAGCTAGCTATTATATTCCAAGAGTTAGTTGGCACGTTCACTAAAAGCAGGCTGTACATTACCTTCATATTTATATAGAAACGACCACATCTATAAGCCACAGTCGTTGTCAAACGCCTTAAAAGTTTGATTTTAAGAGTCATATTCCTTTAAAGCGTATTCGTTACAAATATCGATGTATAACTACATAATCGATATGAGAATCGTTTAAATCGCTGTACAAAAAGCGGCCTCGCAGCCGGCAAGGCTGTAGAGCCGGTTCTTGGAGCCTTTATCGATGCTTATTATATACTTTCGAAGGATCGATGTACGTTATACCGAGAATCTCCAAGTATGGTCACTGGTGATGGTGACAATCTGTATTTTGCATAAACGGCGCAAGTATGAGAATCTTACTGGGGATCTCATATTTAAGCCGTTTGGAGTAGAGATATATATATAGGGAGATATATAGGGATATATATATATATAGCGCCCGGGCGCTCACAAACTTAATGAAATAATATCCGTATTATCTTTATATTTATCCCAGATCATCTCCCATCAGGCAGAGTACCTACCGTCGTACCGAGATGAGACAAAATTTTACCAAATTCTGGTTTTGTTACCGAATGGTGAATAAAACTCGCATTAGTCAGAGTGGTGAGTGCCTACTCAGCACTCTGAAGACTAAGTATTAGTTATTCTGTGCTATTACTATAATTACTATAATTCAAAACGGCAGCGTACTTTGTACTCATTTCATTAAGTAATCCAAATGTCCTATCCTAACGTTTAAATGAATCTCTTAATATATTTTATAATTATAATTAATAATATATATAATATTTTATAATTGTAAAGCTTAATGAAATCACGAGAGGTTTAATCATATGATCAATATGATCAAAATAATATGATCAAACCTGTGGTTGACCACATTATTTTCTCTTACGGCCACGTTATTTTCATGTTTGGCGAACAAAAAGAATCCTTGGAGATATCATTAAGCGCTCTTGCACGAGTCACGATCTCGTACTGCTTAATATATTTAACCTTTATCAAAATCGTTCGCTTAAATAATAATCATGCTGCTTTTTAAGCTTTTTATCTATGTGTATAAAAAGGAAAACATTTCGCAATAATATTTAATTGGTACATATGTATAAACAGTATATGTCAGATTGATAAAAGCTTGCCCCTTTTTTAACCTTGATAATCGTAAAAACATTAGATCGATCGAACTTTAGGGATAATGTAGAGACTGATTTTGCACTGGTCTCATAAAACCACGATAGGACACTTAGGGTAGGTATCTATATTTATATATCCGTACTTTATATACCCGTAATACCAGAAGGTAGTTCGAATCCATCTTGTCTTTTTCTATCGGTCAATTTTTTTAACTTGTTTTATGTAGTGTAGATACCATACTAAACATTTTACAAAACATTAATCTACCTATGCCATAATTCTAAGCTGTCGGTAGGTACGTAAGTTTTTGGCAGAAGACACGGGATGTGAGTTCTCAATTTATTATTTACAATTAATTGACCTTTACTCACATACTGCTCGAGATTTCACGGGAGCACTCGTAATAATTGATATGTGAGACCGCCAGATCAAACATTATATATTAAACAAATCTCGCAAAAAAATATAATAAAAAGAGCCTTTTCAGAGGTCGTAAACAGCGGCGGAGGAAGTGTGTTAATTAACTGAAATACGTAACACCGATTGCACTCGAGATACGGTGAACGGCCCAAGGTAAATATAGATGAGGAAATGCGGCCAGTAACATTAGACTAGACCGCTGCGGAATGCTTTAGTTTTGGTACAAAGCAGGTTTTAATATTAAAACCTGCTTATGTAGGTATAAAGTATTTTTTTTTATAGCCAGCTCGGTAAATGACTCCACTCTACCTGATGTTAAGTGGAAATGGAGTCCAGACGCGAAGTCAACTGGTGCAATGTGAATAAGTATGAATAATGTATAAGTAATAATAATAATAAATAATAATAAATAATAACCATGACCCATCTCTAATTCGAGGATGTCAAAGAGTTTTTTACCCTATAAGTGGGGGACAGTTGTTAATTTTTTTTAAACCGTTATTGGCAAGTGTAAACGGCGCGATCAAAATAATTTGAAATCGTATTTTTGTTTTTATTTTATTTGTTTATTTTAATTTACTAATTGTCTTTTCCAAATTATTATTTATTCGCAACAATATGCCTATAAAATCTAATGTGTCTTTCGTAAAACGAAACGTAGCTTTTATTTATTGAAGGTAGAAGTGGATGATGTTGCACTCGTTTCAAAAGCGAACGGTCTTTTTAGTCTTCCACCATCCGAGCGCGACATCACACACCTTTTCGTTTAAATTGTCCTGTGTGCATTTTAATCACAATTAAAAGGTTAATTTTTCTTAACTTCTGTGTGTCATTGAAGAGCACCTTATTGGAAACACTACAGCAAGTTTTGACCGCGATCTCTGATGGTAAGAGTTCCATACATATCATCATCTTTAACTGCCACAGGCCTTCCTATTCAAATGGTAAACCAATATTTTCATGCATTATCATCAGGAGATCAGGACACAACTCACTATGCTGGCCAATGCGGGTTAGTGAATGCTACCGATTAGCTTGCGTAGCTGAACTTGCCATCCGAAGTACGGGCGAGCTTATGATAATTATATTTGATGGTTTTGAATGGGTATTCAAAGCCCCGTCATCGAAAATGGCTTGACATGCAACGAGCTCGTTTCCGCTTCCCTAGAATGGATAATTGAATACCGTAAAAAACTACGTACTAAGTGCATTTAAGTAAAGAAGATTTCGCAGATTTTTTTCGCATCACTCATCAAATTCCTTCCAGCACAAGCAAGCCTTCCCATTAAATGGATTGGGTCAATAACCCAAAATGCTTACTCAATGCGGGCTAGCTCCGCTCTGCTCGCTCTAACGTTTATAAAAGGTTTAGTAAACTTAATGATGTTTTAGGTATTATCGTTATGAACTGTTACACTAATGGTTATTGAGCATGGCAAAATGCTGTACGCTTTTTTTATGGTTAAGTGTTACACAACCAATACGCGGTATCTTATGGAAAAAAAATATGTTTTCTAAAGTGTACGGGACCACTACACATAACTAAAACAACTTTTTCAGATCTACTTGCGTTTATTTTACACATTGATTTTATATTATTTATTTTGACGTTTCGTAACCATTGCAGGGTCCGTGGTCAGAAGCCTGCAGAGGGTAAAAGTTGTTTTATTTACATATTTTTAAATCTTACATTTCTAATCTACCCATAATTTTAGGGTCATAACGTTTAGTTGTAAAACTTTTTTTAGAAAAACTTAATTTTTCATTGATATTCTGCGCTACAGGAAATGCATAATAAAAACAAGAAAATGGATCTTATGAATTTTTCGTAACTATAGGTTCTTATTGTGGTTACAATTACCGTTAGGTATATATGGTTAGGTACAGCCAGCGTCAAATAGTTAGTGACACTCAGGGTACTCAAATAAATAGACGCAGCCAAAAAGTCTATAATATCGGTACAAACAAAGTTTCCTTTTTGTTGTCAACAATATAGTTGCTCAAACGTCGAGACATTTAAAATGTCATATAGATCGGTTCAGTCAAACCGCCATAATAGTACATTATGATTTATGATATAAGTGCGGTAAGTTGAAAATTGCAGCCGAGGCGATATTGCTATAAGAAAGCAGAGGCTGTAATTATCAAAGCGCACGTATGTCATACGACGTTTTATAACATATATTTGAGAAATAAATAAAACTCGGACTTTCATAAACGAATAAATCTTTGATCACTTGTTAAAGCAGTTATAAAAATTTGAACAATTTGAACAAATTGATTATTACGTTGCCAGTGTTAATAAGTCAGCACCTGAATCGGCAAGCAATGTAGCCGAGGACCTTCTGAAACTGTGCCCTGTGTATTCATGTGGATCATCCAAATTTAAAAGTGGCATTTTGTTTTGGCTGCTCTAAACTTATATATGCCAATGGGTTGGCTAGTGCATTTGTTGAACGAAGCGCTTCGTCTCGAACGAAACTCTTGACGTCTACATGCACCATTTATACCGAATATGAAAAGAGATAAAAACAGCGTACAAAACACCTAAGATATTGTAAAGAATTACGAAAGTGAAAGAAGTTAATAACAATAATTTAGTTTCAACTGACCTTTGTTGCCAAATATCAGCAATCCGGAGCTTCTTTTAGGAACTTCTTGACATTGTCAGCCGAAAATACTTTCGACTTTTTACAGACATGGCCACTTGAGCGTCTTTTTAGAAATGCCAGCAAGTTGGAGTATGACTTGATATCAATACCATGTTTTGTTTTCACAGTGCTTTTTAGCATTGAATAGTAGCACCACAATGAGCATGACTTATATTTTTGAGAAAGTTCCATGAAATAGGCTAAAAACACACTTTCTGAAAATAAATTTGCATCTTTGCTTATAATATGATGAAACTTTGATACGCTTGTATGTATCGGTCGATTTTTCAGGCTTTTTCAGGATTTTTCAGGCTTAGAGTAGCCTTTTCGCTGCCTCTGAGACTTCTACCGGTGTCGAATTAATAAATTCGTCACTACTTGACGACATTTTCAATTAAAACAATACAGCGAAAAGAAAAAGCGCGCGGAATAATTTTTACTTGTTCACAAATTAGCGATGCGCGCGCATCAGCGCTTTTTTTTAAGGCAATGGGATAAAAAAGCAGCTAGCATTTTACTAATAAAGTAAATTAATTTTTTTGTGTTTTTGTTAGAGATAAATGGTTGTAATTAATTGTCAAAATTAATTAAATAAAAGAATTAAATATTTATTTATTACATTTTATCTCCCAAAGTTAATTTTATTCATAAAAATGTTGACCACTTTTCTGACATAAAAACTCTTTGCTAAGATTTAAAAAAGTACCGTTCGTTTTAGACGGAGCATCTTGATAAACCGTGCGTTTTACCTTATTAAAAAAAAAACTCGTGCGTTTTACTTTACAATAACGCACAAGTACGTAATGAGATACAATACGATATTGAAATTGGTGAAATAAGAGACCCTTTACGAGCAAATCTAATATATAAAATTCTCGTGTCACAGTTTTCGTTGCCATACTCCTCCGAAACGGCTTGACCGATTTTGATGAAATTTTTTGTGCTTATCCGGTATCTATGAGAATCGGCCAACATCTATTTTTCATCCCCCTAAATGTTAAGGGTGGTCCACCCCTAAATTTTTTTTGATTTTTGAACTTTTTCCAATACAAAATGATTTGTTTGTAGTGTTGTCATGGAAACTGTCAAAGCGGTACGAAGTCCGCCGGGGGCAGCTAGTATGTTATAAATATAGTTACAGTCATCCCGCCGATAATGGTATCCAAGCATTCTAAGTGTTCAAAAATATGGAACACATTAGAAAAATAAACTTTACTGCTATATATTTTAAATATTATTTTATCACATCAATTAATATTAAAACATTTATACACAAAATGAAAGGGAAAGAAACTACTGCTGTCCTTTTCACTTTAAGCATGACGTCATAGACATCTCTTTTTTTTTTTGTAAAGAATTTCGTGCATAGCCGGTTTACGATACTTATATTCTCGGCCGTCTGGCCGAGGGGTAGTACCCTACCTCTCGGCCAAGAGGTCCCGGGTTCGAATCCCTGTCGGAACAAATGTTTGTGTGATGAGCACGTTCCTTTAGTTATATTTAAGTATATTTCATGAATCTATCTACATATGTATAGTTTATTGTATAATAAAAAATTGCACCGTTGTCTAGTATCCTTAACACAAGCTCTTAATGATGCTTACTTTGGGTTAGACAATTGGTGTGTCACACACACCATAGTGTCTCTAGTCTATATAAAAAAATATTATTAATATTGTAAGCAATAAACAGCTTATTGAAAATAGATGTAAACCTCATTGATAATGAGTATGAGTTATTATTATTTATTATTTCGTATTTAATTTTGTACCTAGTGTAACTAATTAAAATTAACACATTCCGTATTAACGACAAAATGAGCAGTTTTAAACAAGTAACTTTCGAACGTACAGAACACTAAATCTCTCCGCGGGTGTAAAAAAAAACAAACATTATTAGCTCTAATTATCTTTATTTTTTTACTAAAATGATGGGTGACTGTAACATAGAGCAACACAGGCCTCCGGCGGACACTGTAACCATATTTATGGTACGGTTTGACTGAACCGATCTACAAATGTCTCGACCTTTTGAGCGACTATATTGTTTGACAACATTATGGAAACTTTGTTTGTACATCTGTAATATCTATTATTTACTTTTTGGTTGCGGATATTTATTTGAGTACCCCGAGTGTCACTAACTATATGACGCTGACCGGCTCCAAATCATAGTATTCAACCGCTCTAGAATCAGAATAAATTTGTGACCATAATCCATACATCATAATACATTAACACCCGTTTGCACAAAACTTATAAATCGTCTAAGTCTTTGCCGAACTATTACCCGGTCAAGTAACTCGGCACCTGAGTGTAAGCGACGTTTTCGAGCCAGGTGCCGAGTTAACTTGACCGGGTAGTAGTTAAGCCAAGACCTAGGCGATTCTTATGTTTAGTGCAAACGGGTGACAGTCACCTAAAAATCAACAAACTTACATATATAAATATGTGTTAGGAAGTCTCGTTCCTACCTTTATTTGTTTATTCACACGTAGGTTTAGTTTTTTATACATAATCGCCACGCTTGGCAGACGGGTTGGCGATAGCAGTAAATGAGAGTAACCACAAAAAGACGCTGCTGCCCATTCTCTGGAATAGTCCCTTAGTCGCCTTCTACGACAATTAAGGGAAGAGATAGGGTATTATGCTATTCTTTATCCCCGGCACCACTCGGGGAGTGGAGTGTCGCGTAGCGGAAAACGCTAAGTGGGCAGGCCTCCAACAAGGTAGACGACGATCTGGTGAAGACTGCGTTTAAGCCGCTGGATGCGAGCAGCACAAAACTGATAGTTGTGGAGATCCTTGGGGGAGGCCTTTGTCCAGCAGTGGATGTCTTTTGGCTGAGAAGATGATGATGATAGTTTTTTTGTATTTGGGTCTGTGTGTATGTGTGTGTCTGTGTGTTACATTTTTAACACTTTTGATATGTCATTATGTTCAGTGTACAGTCAGGAGCATTAACATGTAAACACTTTTGACTAGTTTTGGTTCATATATTATTTTATTAAGAGTAACGTTGCTTACATGTTAATGTTCGTGACTGTACAATTAAATAACATTTAGATATACTAGATGCATTGTAATGAATTCTGGGTTATTCTGTTACTTTTACATTTTGGAGTTTTTGGTAGTAGTTATAGTTTATAGTTTTTTATAGGTAAGTTTAATGTTAATTAGTTTAATTATTATCTTGTTATTGTCTTTGTTTGTAAATACATTTTTTATTAAAAAACCTTATGTGAACCACTTTTGTAAGTTATATTGTTATTTATAAAATTTATAAACTACAGTGAAACAATTAAACGCCCACCCGACCCAGCCAGGATTCGAACCTGTTTATCTCAGCTTAAATGTAACAATAGAAGAATATTATTAACCAGACTTCCCACTATAATTTTGATGCAAGATCACTATTACATTTTTTTTCTATCTACCAATATAAAAATGTTACTTAAAAACTAGAATTACTGTGTAATGAGGCACGTCCAACATGTCTTCACAGTTAACAGACTATGTCGTAATAATTATTGGCGGCAAAATAAAAACGGCGCGCGCTCCGCAGTCGCCATCTTGGCTACATTTCCGTCCGCATTGGTGCACCTCGTAATTTTTCCGCTAAATGAAATTGATTGAGACGATAAGAGTCTGAAGAAATCTTGAAGTTTCTCCGAATGGTTTGAATACCTATTTGTTTTCAGAATTTTATGGTTGAGAATGATAATGCGACTGTGAAGGTTTTGTTTTGTTCTCAATTTTCTTTTTGGAATAAAGGGACGTGAGTGATTGTTTCGACATTTCTTTAATTCGGTATATTGAATATGTATATTTCAGTTCTTATGTAGTATATGTTTCATTTACGTTCTTTGTCGCACCACTTACCAATTTTTCTGCCTAGCCTTAGGTGGACTGGTAGAGAATGCCATTTGGCATTAAGTCCGCCTTTTGTACTTTATTTTATTGTATTGTGCAATAAAGATTAAATAAATAAATAAATATGTTTCGAAAAATGTTGTAAGAGGTAGTTACCCTTGTTTCTATTTCCACACAAACTACTACCACTAGAAAACTCATAATGCCTCCATAAAGTGAAAGTAATTGCTTAAGTAGGTAAATAAGTTACGCTCTAATAGATACAAATCGTGGTAAAAACTTGGCAGCGGTTCGCGATGCCTCACCTCTTCACCTTGGAAGCCCTTAAAAACTATTTTCGTGGAAACTAAACAAGAACATAAACTCAATTAATTTTCAGTTGCATAAGAGCAGCTTGCAAATCGTTTGTAACATAACATAGTAGTGGAAAACAGCGCCAGATGGCGCGGCGTAACCCGCAGTTTCTGCAATGCACCGGTGCGCCGTAACAAAAACACGTCATCGATTTGAGAATTGCTTTAAAAACACAATACACAATGGAAAGGTTTCGCAACACAACGCACTTTAACAATAATGGACATTGACAAAAAACAAATTGGTTCGGTTGCGGGTAGCGGCCGCGAGGGCGGCGCTGGCGGCGGCGACGGCACCACCACACCGTGAACAAACATTGACCAAGCACGCAGCCACGCACTGCGCTCCGACGACTTGCCGCAACATTCTTAGCGTAAAAGTTATCGTGGATGGTTTACTCTATGCAATTTGCGATGTTCGAGTTGATAATACAAAGTTTTCCCTACGAACAACATTGTGCGAACGACTCGTCTGTACCGAATAACGATTGTGCCGAACGCGATGTGCGTTGCTGATGATTCGGCAACGATGCTTCAACGAACAGAGATGGACATAAAGGAAATCGTGCTGAATAATATTAGTGAGTATTATTGTTTTTAATTTTACTTTCAGCCACTCGAATTTTACTAACTCATCGTAATGTTATGTAACGATCATCGAAATACCCATATGTTTATTATATAATTAATATATCTTGAGGAACTCTACTTATGTATAGATCGTCTTATGATTCGGAAAAGATGAGTATACCCTAATAAATTAAACAAGCTAAGCAGTTTTGGTTACATCCAAATTTTTTGGTGGAAAAATATATAAAACTAAATGGTAGTGATTGTTATGTAGTGAATAAGTTTCATAACTTACTCGCATAGGTATCGTAGTGGCACCAGCGTTTTACACTTCAAAACCCATTGTTCGACACAGTTTTCGTCTCAAAAAAACAACAAAGATGTTCATTGAAATTTTACGGTATAGCTAGGAAGCTAATGGTCTTCTACTCTTATACTAAAGACTTCTAAATTAAAAAAAAAAACAAAATTCATAATTAAAAATCATTTATTCAGTTTAGTCTACAAGTAGCTCTTGTGAAGCATCGCTCTACAGCACTGAGCATCGGTCTACTCTGGGCAGGAGATCTTGTACTGAGAAGAACCGGCAAGAAACTCAGCAAGTGTCCAGCTCTTTTCTCCCTTACAGCGTCAAAAATATTGGAAAATGCCCTATTATAGCAGGACACTTTCTAGTGACACTGTCTATTACTAAAGACTAAAATTTGTTGCTGCCCCCTATTTTTAATGAATAAAGGAAAAAAATTTGATAAATGGTGACACGACCCTAAAAAAATAAAGGTGATGCTTTTACTAGTAAACAATAATCTGGCTTTAATCGAGACAAAACTGTGTGGTGAAATTGCGGGACTGCTGGGAAATAAAACACTAAGTGATCTGGATAAAAACCATTGTTAGTTGCACGACATGTTGCCACATCAAAATTGCTCGTTATTTTACAGTTCTTTACAATTTTACATTACAATTTTACATAGGTAATTATGATCATTATTAGTAGATGACAGAACAATGCTAGCTAGCGGACCAATAAAACTTACCTCATTTTGTTAATGACGCAACTTTTACGGATCTATGCTCGCGTTTATTTTACACATTTACTATTAATTTTAATTAATAGTAAATGCATTTCCAAGTTACACGAGTAAGCAAGAGTAAGAGCAAGTTTAACCGCCTCTGTGGTCTAGTGGCTAAGACCACCGGTTTAGACCTAGAGGTCCCGGGTTCGATTCCCAGCGGGGGTACATGTTTGTGTACTCGGTGTGGTTGGTGGTAGGGCTTGTTTGTCCGCCTGGCTACCACCATCTTATCTAAATATGTCGCCATAACATCAATGTTTGTAGCATTGTTGTGTTCCGGCAGCTAGAGATAAGATAGCCAGTACCTCACTAGTTGAGGATCCCGGGTGAAGTGCGCTTCCATCATTGGCCTTATCATCACTTAACATCAGGTGAGATCAAGGCACTGTGCTTACCCGTAAATATACAAAAAAAAAAAAAAGTTTTCCGAGTTACAGATTTATCTCGCAGGATAAAAGTTGTTTCATTTCAATGTGTGGTGTTCGCGTACACTTTAGAAAACAACTTTAAGCTATTTTGGTTTTGTTTCGCTTAAATATGATTTCTATTGTCTTCAATACTGCCAAAGCTATCTTATTAAGTTAGCGAAACATGCTGACGTCAGTGCACGGATTTATGTTAGCCTTGAGTCGAATTTCGTCTCGCCGGCAACCATAAAATGTAACTGTTACTACTTTGGTGTAACTAATTAGATATTTTTTTCTGCCGTACCAAATAACCAAATGCAAAACCATTTAATTATAAAGTTGAGCAACTCTAAGCGTAAAACTGTAATCAAAATAAAATGCTGAACAAAGTTTATCTACTCGTAGAACACAGGTACTTTAACTTTTAAAAATTGTGTAATTTTAATACTTTGTAGTTATTATTTAGAGAGTAGAATATTAATAATTATTCAAGACTAAATAAATGCTTCGAAAAGCATGATAAGTCGCTGGACTCGGTTGATATCGTAAGGCGGTCTTCAATTTTGAGACGAAAATAAGTACCTATTTATATAGTAAATTTTTAAAGGTATGGAAGCAGCGCCATTCTAAAAATGTTGCTATACAAATTTTCGTTTTTGTTTAACGCGATCGAATAGCTAATATAATTCGCAATAGGCTAGGCACCCAGATTTCCCCGTGTGCTTGTCCACGTGGAAAGGCCTGTCCTATAAAAGGTATTTAAATTGAACATGTCCGTTCAAAATTTTTAACAAACATTATAACATGATATTTATAATAAAAAATACACTGGCTCAGTCAGCTCATTTTTATGTCCCCACTGCTGGGGCACGAATAAATTGCGGGTCTGCCATCCGATGACCGGCCTTTGCGAAAGTTGCTTAACCTCAGCACTCGCAGACCAGGCGCTTTAACCACTGCGCCGCCATCGAGCTCCTCAATGTAGTAATATGGTCACGTCTAAAAACAATCTGAATAATATTGAATGGACGTTTGTAAACAACTTCGTGTTTGTTAAAACACACCTTATTTATGTTGTTACATCAATAAACAATAATACAAAATGTTTAGGAAATCTGAAAACAATAAAGGAATTAGGTAAGTGTTAGGTAAGTATTCAGGGAAATACAAAAGAAAAAGTGACGCACATAGATGCATGTGATGTAATGCATATGGAAAGATAGGGTCAGCAACATAGGGTCGAAGTAACTTAACTGGTGAAAAAAAGGGATCATTAAGCACTCACTTTTTCCCGTATCCCTCCTCCTCCCTCCCTTCACAGAACCACGCGTGCTAGTCTTCGCTGTCACCGATTTACTGTGGCAACTATTCTATAGATAGATAGATAGATAAATATTACTTATATTACAACACTATAAACATAAACATGAACAAAAGAACAAGGGTCGGGTGGGCGTTTAATTTTTTGACTGTATTTCATAAATTTTATAAATATTTAATTTAGCTTCAGTGCAGCAATTAACACTTGAAAATAAAAAAAGTAAAAATTAACAAAAGAGAAACAAAATTACGAAGTCACAATTTGGCGATCTTATCGCTTTCAAGCGATTTCTTCCAGACAACCAGTCGGATGGAGAGAGCTAATAAACTGTAAAATCAGAAAAGGTGAAACTATGATAACATATTAGAATAATGTGTATTTTATAAATGAAGCAAAATAATGTAATGATAAATATATAATATAATGATAATCTATAATGGTCAGCACACTAAATGTGTTTCTGTAGTGGGTATGATGTGACGGACGACTTATATAAAACAGCTATAAGTTATCACGTAAGTGACAACGTCTTATTAGAAACTAGCGGCCCGCCCCAGCTTCGCACGGGTGTATTTTTTTAATATAACCTATGTCAATCAGCGCTAATGTAGCATTCTAATGGTGAAAGAATTTTTTAAATCGGTTTAGTATTTTTTGAATTTATTCGTCACAAACATACATACATACAAAATACAAAGCTTTTCACAAAAAAACAAAAAAAATCCAAACCGCTGAAGTTAATTTAGATAAAATTTGAACTGTAGGTTAATTGAGTGACGTAACCAGCCACTAAGAAAGGATTTTACGGAAATCACATCCTAAAGGGGTCAAATAGGGGGTGAAAGTTTGTATGAAAGTCCGTCAGTTTTGAAGTTAAATACATGAAAATTGGTATTTAGGTTCTTGAAAAGAATTAAAGAACTCAGGAATTTTGTTTATTTTTCTTTAAATGAGTAAAAAAAGGGAAAAATTTTTTTAGGAAAATCGTTATTTTTAAAGTAATAACTATCAAAATTAACATTTTAATCGATCTTTAGATTTTTCAACAAAAATAAAGATGAAATAAAGAATGAGTTTTAGCATTTTTCGAAAAACCTTCCCTAGAGAGGTGAAATAGGGGTAGAAAGTTTGTATGGAAATCTGTCATTTTGAATGTTTAATCCACGAACTGACTAACATGAACGTACCTTTAATAAGTTTTGCTTTTATTACAAACAATCACACGTCGTGTAGCCTACGAGAGCAAAGCCGCGAGCAAAAGCTAGTATTAGTATAGACATAGATAAAGATCTTTGAACTGACCTAAAATAGAGGCTTAATGATCGTGCATATCCGTTGAACATGTGTAGGAAAAATACCAAATACCTATATTTACCTCTACATTATATACTTACCTCTATTTTTAAAGATTAAATGAAAAGACTCGATCACTCGCTGGTTCCTGTCAAACATTGGCGCAACTACTATATATTTTATTTAACTATAAGTTGCATTTTACTTTACGGATATTTATTAAGAGCAAGTCTACTTGGTTTGACTGGTTTGACGAATGGAAGTGATGACATCTTGTCAATTATCTTTTGCATGGACTTTTTGACTGTGAACGCAATGTTTTATTTTATTTTGTTTTATAATAATGACATATTATTAATATTGTTAATTCTTACTTGTGTTGTTGAATATTATTATTTTTTATTCTTGGAATCAGCAGTAATATAAGGACATTGTCAATTTCATTAACCTTTTAAATTTGTTTGTGCTCTTTGAATTACTGCAATTGATTTATATAATCGTGTTTTAACAAGTAAGTAACATAAATACTTCCTTTTTAATTTAGGTAGGCTTGCTCGCTGCATGCTTGCATATTCTCCATGCATTAAGTTGTTGACTTTACGGAGCGAATATGCAAGATGAGCTGAACCTTAAAGTGTTGGGTTTAACTTATGTTGTGTTTGTGTGTATCCGTGTGGTCTTGCAAACTTACAACCGGTCCAGCTTGTCGAGCCGCAGACCTGTCTCTACTGGTTGCGGTATTCAAAAATAAACATCGTTCGCTTACTCATGAACTGGTTTTTGGATGGGCTCTATGTGATACAGTTTAAAAAGCTCACATGATTCATTTGATGTCGCTTTTTTATTATGATTCATGCATGTAAAATATTTGATTTAATTTATTTGGTCTTTAAATGTCTTTTACTATAGCCAAAAATAGACATACTTAATATAGATTACTAAACATAATATTGATTACAGCACCAGTCATACCGGTACTGCCGTCGCCGTCTACCATAGTTTACCGCAGCTGCAGACATACCTACTACTTGTGTAGACTAGAAAGAGCTAAAACAGCTTCTTAGTATAAAGTGTTTTGAAGCCTTTCATTAACAGAGGATGGATGCTTCCCCTACTCTGAAACTACTGGACCGTTTTTAAAAAATAACTTACTAATAAAGAGTAACCTATATCTGCGTAGTATATGTATAAACATTTATCCCGGTCAAATAGAGAGCATTTTGCAACGGCAGGCAATTAAATGTGACAGATCACAACACGCGTGCGAATCGTCGCGGACGGAAACAAATGCTGTTTAAAGTGAAATTAGATTTTGAAAAAAGACGACTGCCTCGTGTGGAACTCGAACCCGTTATTCGGGTGACAGCTCTTCTATCTGAGGTACCGAGACACTGACGTCCATGTCAAATTTTGCTTAATAAGCTTTTTAATACGCTATTCTAGCCAGCCTTTCTATAATAACTAGCGTTGCTAGCTCAAATAGAAGAGATGTCACCCGAATATCGAAAGGTCGTGGGTTCTAGTCCCACTTGAGACATTCGTCTGTTTTTAAGTGCTATTTTCATCGTCGATATAAATATGCTAAGTGAATGCAAAATAATAATTCAAAAATATTTTTTGCTTGCTTAACTAAAGTATCGTCTTCATCAAAAGTTGACGTGACCTAAAATAATTTAAAGTAGGGCAACACCAAGTCTGCAGGCAGAACTGCAGATAGTGCGTTCGCGCAACAATCTGTAACCAACAGTTTGTTGCCGTATTGCACAACCGCTCGGTGTGGTAATAAATCGTCTAAGAAGCACTCGCTCATTCATTATCGTTCAAACCGAGACCGAATTCCTTTACAAGTTGTTCCTTATACTATAATTTACGGAGTACTTTGTTTTATAGTGAAAAGTGTGTCAATTTTTAAATTTTACATACAGTGTGTCTATATAAAAGTTGGCATACACACAATTTTGTTCTATTCAAAGTTTTTTTTGTGTTTTTTACAATTTGCCTTTAGTCATCCAAACTAAAGGCTATGTACAGGTGAGTTATTAATGGATAGCAGTAAACGAATGACTTCCTCAGGAACGTTTACTCATGCTCATGCATAATCAGGTTTGCAGCTATACGGTCTGCTAAGTGTGGGTCTTTTCGAGCCGTTTAGCATAGTCCTTGACAGTCATGCGCCGTGGTGGTCAGTGATGGGCCAGCATATTTAGATTGGTGATTTTGACATTAGAACTATTGGGAAAATGTGTCTGGCCACTGGGAGGCAAGTTTTAAACCAGTGACTAACTCATACGCTATCAATTAAGAGTATCTACTTACTCCTTTTTATTCGTATTCAAGGTAAGTAAGGTAACTTATTATTGTCACCGAAAATTATCGAACGATATTTACCCTAATAATCAAATTGTAAATAATGCAATAATATTATATTTTATATTGTTTCATGTCACTTTTTATTTCAATATCACCGGTTAGATTCAAAAATCGTCCCACTGAGACACGATTGTAATATTAGAACTATCAGGCTCTGTCTGTCTGTATTAGTTCTGATGCTTGATGCTCTGATGTTCTGATGATTGCTTCGGATCCTTGTAGTTGCCTAGCATTGCTGTATCGTCGGCGAACGTGGAATAAATAAATAATAGGTACGTTATTTGTCTCGTGTGCTGCATCGCGTGTTAGATTAGGCATCTAATTGTCAGGCCACTATAGCATACAATTTAATGTGAACTGTCCGTTCCACGCAGTTATTTTACTGCGCAACAGCAACGTTTGTAAATTTTTACATAAATATTTGTGAGCCGATTGTACAGTGTTTGCATGTATCTACTGAATGTAGTATTAATTTATTGTTAGGCCTTCAATTGAAAATAATAATGGTATAATTTTATACAATATGGCATGTCATCGTAATTTGTTGTAATAACTAAGCACATACGACGTACGAGTCGTACGACCAACCCCGGTACATCTAAGTTCTTAAATTACCAATTAATAACATGACTTATTTTTATAGATAAGTACATAAAAATTCAAATTTTTATTGATACCTTTACAACACTACGATTAAAATGGATTTCATCAGTGGCCCAATGTTACAATGAGCCAAGCAATTAATCGAACCAATATTACACGTTTTTATAATCATAAGACATGTCTATACAATTACCTACTACGCTACCTAACGATTACTTCACAAATACCCAGAAAATACCTAATAGGCTCGAGTCGTTTACAATCGGTAATCGATTAAAAAAAGTGGGTAATAATGGAAGTAGGTACAGACAGTAGGTAGGACAGATCCAAAACTGTCAAATTTTTTCAATACATTTTCAACCATATCGTTAAGGCATAAAGTTCAAAGTCTATTGAGGAAATTTGACGGTTTGTGGTAGGTTGAGGTGCAGGCATGTGTACATCTCTATTCTTATTTCTTTGTTTTTTTTTATTTATTCTATTTTTATATATCTCAGTAAAGATGTGGGGCTTTACTAAGTCCTAGGGCAGACTTCTTGAGAGAATTTGAAAAATGACGTTGCACTATTTTGTTTCATTTTCCAACACTCATGCACACTCACGAACACTTAACGGTTAATAATCCACCATTATTTCACATTAATATTTGACATACTTAACATAATTATTTGAAAATAAAACAAAACCGCCGCCGACGACTCTTCACTTTCCCGCCAAGAAGTCCTTCTTTCTTTTTTTCTCATAAGGCTGCCAGGTTATACCTATGTTTAAATAAGATGATATTTGTCATTTTCACTTTAAAATATTTATATCGCTGACAATCAGAATCAGAAATCAGAAGGGGTTGAAAGCAACGTATTTTGAGACGGTTCAAAAGCGCTTCACTAATACCTACGTTTACTTGAATAAATATTTAATTCATCTCATTTCATTAAAGATACACTACATTTACGATTATCTGCTACTTAATTATTATAAAAAAATAAAAATGAATGTAAAAGATTGATATTAAAGTAGGTACGGTACATATGGTTTCTGTCGTAAAAATATAGTAGGTAACTAGTACCTATATGAATTGCAAAGTTTGCACAGCAGTTACATTACAAGTTACTAAAATAAATTTGAAAAAATCTTTGTCCCACATCTTAATGATAAATTTCAGCAAATAGATATAATAATATAACCTGATATGATAAGAGATGTATTAATTTAAACCAAGTCACAGAAGAAATTATATTCCTAAATATTAATCACTTAACTTAGCACCATAACTAGCATAACAACATTAATTTAGACTTCGCATTGCCAGATTGTATTGCATTTTGGAAGTTGGCAACACTGCAAAAAACAGACACGCTCGCTCGCATTGTTTTGCTGAATTCTAAACAGCTGTTTCTTTTCGCAGTACACAACGTTAATGTGAAATTTTAAAGAAAATGAACAGAAACTACAACGGTAGGAGACTAGCAGAGTTTCACGATGAACACTGCTGCGCGGGAAACGCCATCGGCAATTTTCGACGCACCTCGTCTCTGCGGCTGCGCGGTGAGAAAATGGTGCAGCGCTCACCTCTGTCCACGAGAAAATTAATACCAATAATCACGGAAAACGCAAACCAGAAATACCGAAGCGATGGGGCTCGACTGGTGGAGCCTGGCCATCGCCAGCGGAGTCACGTAAGTATTACAACCTGTCTTATGCCGGTGCTGAATTTTGGCAACATCACCATGACTACTCAACCCCAAGCTAATTCCATCCATCCATTGACGTGAATAATTAATTAAACAGCTGTGCCTGCGGCGTCAGTTTTTAGGTAATACTTCACTTCAGTAGTTGTACTAGTTGTCTGCTTTTTACCTACTAGGTACTTACCTACTTGATTAGAGGTACTTATTATCGTTTACTGTCTTTTGGCAGAAGATTTTAAACTTAAATTTTTCCCTATGTAGGTATATTGTTAGACAAACATAGTTACATAAATAAAAACATTTTTTTAATTTGCTGTTATATAAACAACTTTTTTTCTCAGTTGTAATGTCATTAATAATAAATCCCTAATATTTCAGTCATTCACCTCCAACACTCAACAAAAGGCCAGAAAAACTTGCCAGAAACATGAAAATGGTCTGGATGGAAAGTTAAACATGACAGACTCCTCTCACACACCACCTGGATCACCCGAAGACCTGCCTGATGATGATTCTCTTCACAGCTATGGGAGTGCTGCAACCGCCGCATCTGTTGATGCAGGCTACGCTCCCTTCAATGGTACCACCTTTAGTGGGAGATCCATGCGTTATGTCTTGCATTGCTCATCACATGCTGGGCTTGCAGGAGAAGAATATCTTACACCAACCCAAAGAGCCCAAAAACAAATTCGTCGCCTCAAAAGTCTCCTCTGTCAAGCAAAAAAGGATTTGGAAAAGAAAGACAGTGAAATATTCCATCTCACTAAAGAAGTTGTTGAACTACGTTTATACAAAGCATCAATATGCTCTCCTGATGAGAAATCAAACTCTAGTGAAATAGTGACAATAAGAGAAAATCCTGATGATGGTTCATTAGAACAAGACAGTCCAAAACACAAAGGGATTTGCAGAGGTTATGACATGACAGACAGTCCATTATACAAGGACCAAACACCAACTAGATGTCGAAATGAAATGCAAGGTTCCTTTACTGATTCGGGACATTTTGACGATCTTACTAACTCGTCCTTACATTCTAAAGAATCTGTTCATATACTGACCCATGACGCTTCATGCATGACCGATAGCTGTGATAACGAGGAGGAGCGGCGTAGCTTAATAGAGTTCTATGACAAAAAAATTGAGGATGTTATGCGAGCTCACGTAGGAGACACTCAAGAACTGAAAAAAAATCATAATGATAAAGTTGAAGCGTTGTTACAGAAACTGGCAGACGTTAATACTAGATACTGTGAGTTGTTGCCAAATTATGAGCAGGCTAAGGAAAGAATCCACTCTCTGGAGAAACAGTTGGAGGAAGTGAGCAGACAGCTGCAGGATGAGGACGGCAGGCACCGCACTATGTACTTGCAGATGTACAACAAAGGAGTAGAGGCTGCTAAATTTGATTCAGACAAGGTAAAAAAAATATTGTTGGTATAATTTTTACTACTAGGCACATATATAGACAAACCTCAGTGGTTTTTGGTGTGCTATGATGCAAAAGTATTGTATTTTTTAGTGTAAGTAATATTCAAAACTCAAAATCATTTATTCAGTTTAGGCTACTGATTAGATCTTATGAATTTCACTGCGCTTTTGCTTCTTAAGTCTTTATATGCAGGCAGACCTTGTACTAAGAAGAACCGGCAAGAAACGCAGCAAGGGCATTTCTTTTCTCCCTTTCTTTTACAGTGTCAAATCTAAGACACAATAGCTGATAGGAAAAAGAAAATAGACCATAATTATTATTATCACAATATAATCATATGGGGTTCGCCATTTAAAGCAAACAAACATGAAATAACACTAATTCGAACTTAAAATATCTTATGGTTTAATTATTTACTCAATAAAAAGTTTTTTTTTTGAGAAAGTAATCAAATTCAGTTATTAATGGATTAGTCTTTTTCACTGTGATAGATAAACAAAAGGATACCAACAAAATTACACATGTGCAAGAGATTTTATATCATAATTTTTGACATTTCAGGATGAGGCGGGCCCATCAAGGTCAAGTCAAGGTCAAGTGAACAGAGTGTCAGTGGAAGAGCTCCTAGAGCAGCTGCAGATCACTCAGACCGAGCTCGAAAATGTCCGAGTAAGAATCTTGTTTACTCAAGCTTCAGTCTGAAATTTCATGCATTAATACAACAATAACAGTCATGTCGAACAATAATCCTTGACTGGAAACACGCTTTGTTTTGCAAACCTCCAAAATATCGGTTTGTATTTAATATTTACACAAAATTAACATTTCTTCAAGGATATTTTTCGATAGTGGTTCCTAATTATCATATTTCACTAATTCAAACTATTTTTACTTCATTCTCTGTCGATTCTAACATTTTCAGACTTTACTGCCGAATGTTGATTTGAAACTAATAACATGTAACAATGATAAAAGTTAATATCAATTCACCGCAGTGCACACCTAGAGTGCAGTAGTGTGCATGTAGTGGCGATTAACAGGAACCTGCTTTAACGTGTAGTGCATTACAGGACACGGCATTCACAGAGGACCGAACAACAAAGTCACAAGTACTTCTAAGTGCAAAGGAGGCTGTTTCTTTATGGGTCCTAGGAGCTCGAAAGGTTGGATTTTTGAGGACCACTGCATTTCTATTCTAATCACTTATGCCATTATTTTTGTTTTACTTACACTTTGCTTAACACAGCTTTAAACTATACTGCCCTACTGCTGGGCTAAGGCCTCCATCATTGAAATCAAGTCATCACTACCATTGATCACCACGCATGCCAAATGCGGGATGGTGATCACAAATCCGGGCTATGCATCGAAAAATCTGAAACACACTGCCTGATCTGGGAATTGAACCCGGGACCTTCGGGGATCGGGCCGAGCGCATTTGCCACTCGGCAACTGAGGCGTTATGAAAATTTTCTCTAATGAAATTATAACAATGAACTTTACAGAGGAAGGTCGTAATTGTTAGTAACTTTATTTAAAATCTGTGTATATTAAAATTGAAAAAGGAAGAGAAAAAACGTATGTATTTTCTATTAATAAATTCCCTTTTTTACCCAAATATCTTCAGATTATAGATTAATTAAATAGGTTGAAACTTGAATGTATCATGAATGAGATAACAATAAATCGACTTGCCCTAACTATCAGTCTGTAGCATAGCATGGAAACTAACTATTGTGTTTTCACTAACAATACTTTACACAAGCTGTCTCTTGAATGTGTCAGTATAGAACCATTTGTAACCAACTGTGCGAAAAAAGCCCTTTTTTTCCAAGAAATTGCAATAGTTAGCAATAGTGGTGATTTTTTATTCTCTATACAGATCCATTTTTGAAACTAGCAACCTGCTTATTTGCATGTGTGGCGGAGATACATTTTTCTATTTCGCATGTGTATATAGTTTTTTTCTCTGCCTTCTTTCTTATGTAGTAGTATCTCTGGCGAATATAAAAAAATCATATTCAAATTGACTAACCGAAGGTTAAAGGCATGACGCAAGCAGTTATCTTTTTTCTAATAAACGTCAGTAAAAAACCTTTTTTTAGCTTCTGAGTTTTGTTCACGAGAATTTGTATAGCATTAAACAGCGCCTTCTGGCGACGCATGAGCAGAGTTAAAATTTTGCCATAAAAATAGTCGTTTTCGTTAGCGTGGTTGAATGAAGGATAAAACTCGCACTAAGAACCCATTTCGAAATTCCACAAGGGGTAATGCTTCACCTTTATCTTCTGAGGGTAAGTGACGATAAAATCTAACGGTCTAAAATCGAAACTCATTTCATCCGGAACCTTAAACCACTGAATTCTCAACTATTAAGGAACTAGCTTGCTTTGGCTTAACTGTCGAAACACAACAATGCTACATTCATTGTTGTTATGGCACCAAACTTAGATAAGCTGGTAGTAGCTAGCCAGGCGGACTTAAAGTCCTATTAATAACTAAACCGAGTACAATAATGTACTCCTCGCTGGGAATGAGACCCGGGATCTGAGCCTGGTGGTCTAATGTATTTTTTTTAAATATACATTGAATCATTCATTATTCATAAATTACATATTGGCACACAAACTCCGTTTACAAGGTCAAGATAATTTGTTAAATTAACAAAAAATTGTCACTAATTTGTTTCTGATCAAAACAGCATAATTAAGCTATCGTTGAGGTGGAATAAAGATGTCGGTTCGGATCTTTCTAGTTGTTTTATTAATAATGGCTTTGCATGATTTTTATTATTACATCTGAAACAGCCTCTTTTGGTTACGGGTATAACACGTTTTTGGTAAATAGATTTACTGACGTCATTATTACTTTTTAAGTTAAGTTTTATTTGTTGTAGTTATTGTAGTTTTTTTAAATAACAATATGTAATATGTATTTAAGTTAACTATGCATTCGACGGCCTCCGTAGTCGAGTGGCTCGCACGCCGCCGGATTCTGGTGTTGCCATCTCCGAGGTCCCGGGTTCGATTCCCGGTCGGGTTAATGTAGAAAAACGTACTTTTTCTATATTTTCTTGGGTCTGGGTGGTTGTGGTACTGTCGTTGTTCCGGATTTCCATAACACAAGTGCTTAATAAATAAGCTACTGTCTTTGGAGTCAGAACAATGTATGTGATGTTGTCTAATATAAAAAAAAATATTGTAAATACAATTGAAAGAACACAATTAAATATATATTTTTTAAGTTCATAGAAGCATGTTGTACCTAATTTAGTAATTTTTCTTTTTAGTAGAAGGTATAGGTATTTGACTATTTGTATTAAGTAGGTTGTTGTAAGTGCAATAATATGTATGTGTATTATTATAATAGTGTGCTAGTGCGAGATTCTTTCACTATGACTATTCGGACGAGTTCACGAGTCAAAGCAACGCCACCTAGGGACAACTTGTGTAACTGCTTCGATGAAATAAAAGTATTTTCCACGCTTACTCTATCCATGGACTAATGTATTATTATTAATGTAACATATAAAATGTTTTTGTTTTGTTTATATAATTTAACGCAAATTATGTTGCGAAACAAATTACAAAAACACAAATGTTGAAAAAATTTCCACGAGCAGGACTTGAACCTGGCACCCTTCTGAAATACCGTGTCAGGCGCTCTCCCAATTGAGCTATCGTGGTTTAAACAGCCTGCCGAAATTATTCAACACTATTTACTTTTTTTACTTTGAAAATATTATGATCAGTTGTTAATGACGGTAGTTGTTGACATTGAATTGGCGCCTTTGGCTTTCAAAGTAAAAAAGTAAAGTGTTAAATAATTTCGGCGGGCTGGTTAGAACCACGATAGCTCCATGTGGAGAGCACCTGACCCGGTATGTCAGAAGGGTGCAGGTTCAAATCCTGCTCGTGGATTTTTTTTCAACATTTGTTTTTGTAATTTGTTTCGCAACATAATTTGCGTAAAAATATATACACAAAACAAAAAAAAATTATGAATAGCTTGCCTACTTCTTAACTGATCTTTAGTATTTGTAAAAAAATATTATGATCAGATGTTAATGACGGTAGTTGTTGACATTGAATTGGCGCCTTTGGCTTTCAAAGTAAAAAAGTAAATAGTATTGAATAATTTCGGCGGGTTCAACATGTGTTTTTGTAATGTAACGTATTGTTAATCCATGCTCTATTGAATGGTAAACAAAACTGGCACAAGGCGCTCGTGTATAACTTTGAAAAATATCTATCACGATCTTCTATCGAAATCTTCAAGTAAACGTTAAGTCATGCTAATGTCAAAAATTCTATGAAATGACGCCTGTCAATCGTTTCTAGTTCACTTTACGGACGTTGCGGCGCTGTACCAATTTCTATACAACATTCCCTGCTTTTACGCAGCGACTCGAATTCGATAGAAGTACGTGCTAGGCCTAAAGTATAATTAAATTATCCGTCCAAATCTTTGTTTATAATTTGCTAATTCATTAAACATACATATTGGTTGCACCTTCCATATCATATATACTTCAATTCCAATAACCTTTATGTACTATCGTTACAGGCCATGTACCGTCGCATCGTGGAGTCGCAAAAAGATAGCAAGGCCGCAGTAGACCCCGAAGTCACATTACAGTTCCTCAAATCGGCCATCTACTACTTCCTTACTGATCCCGAAAACCACCAGGGACATCTCAAAGCCATTGAGAACATTCTGGGTTTCACTGAAGCAGAAAAAAGTAATATACGCAAAGCTAGAGCTACATAAAAGGCTGCTGTGAACGTGATACGTCGTATTATAAGTTAATTTTGTTGCTACTTAGATAGACTTTAATTGTTGCATGTCGTCCGAGACGATATAGCGAATAGATTAAATGGTAATGTGTGCACATGTAGTTTAAGTGGTCTATTCATAGCATAATAATTATACACATAATCATTTTGTTTTGTTATCTGTTTTATCTTTTATATTTTATAAGCCTTTTAAATCGTATTATTCAAGATTAATTGTGATTTCTTTTTGATAGATTAGGGCCAAAGAACCGAGTTTTCCTAAAAATGCGTGCAATTTCTTTTTTTATTATTTAGTTTTTTAATGTTTAAGTACAGAAAACCAAATCAACATTCCCTGTAGGCTAATATAGACTATTAGTTTTTAAGTGTTGTGTTTTATAGTTTTATTTCTTTTATAGTGGTTTTCGAGAACTTTTGTGATTGCGTTACTTTGCATGCTGGACAGCAATTTTAAATATTAAATTTTCAATGGAGAAAAATGAATAAACTTCAATTGTAATTTGTGTTGATGCACAACATACATACAGATTTTTTTGTAGAACGTTAGTTACTAATACGACAAAGGTGAAATTATTGTATGCACGTAGTAACGTCAAGATTACTATCAATCTTAGTCTTAATACTAACCTACATTTTGTATGATCTTTATTATTCTTTGCATCATTATTTTCTATGGAGGGTTTGTTCTTTCAAAAGACGTAAGTAACGGAATTCAAATGAATTTGATTACATTTTAGGCCATTTTGAAGAAAAGTTTTATTTAAACAAAAACTATTTTTATTATATATCATACCTTAATGTGATTTTAAGACACAATAATATAGTTTTAAATAGAATTGATCTTCGAAGTAGTTACTAGACCAAAATGAAGTTGTTTTTTTTACTTGTCGTGTGAGCTATAGAACTATTAGTCACAAAGACTATTTATTCTAAATTAAAACAAACTTATATTGCAAAAAATAATAATGTAATTTACGAGTAGGTACGTATGTACAACACACTGTCATCATGCCTTGCATTCTTGCCACTGAAAAATAACATTGTGATTTATGTATAGTAGGTACCCACTTTAAATTATAAATTATGTTACGAGTTATATGACAAGAGTATTATGTTTTAGATCTTACGTATTAAACACATGTAAACTATTTTCTTTACAATTTGATATCAGTTAAATATGTGATTTTATTTTAGAAGCACTAATATCTGTAATTCCGTGAGTGATAGATAACTGTCGTGTTCAGTATGTATTTTGGGACGCGACCTTTACATCTTAATTACTTTCCGATTTAACTCTTATTAAATTGTTAAGAAAAATATTTAGGCAATTTTAGATACATACGCTCAGTTATTTTATAATGTTATTGATTTTGCATCTTTTATTTGCATTTGGGCATGAGAACGTGATATATCGGCCACGTTAATAAAAATCAGAAGTTACGTCCAATAGATGTAAGCGAACTGTACTGGATAAGCTTCCAACTTACTTAGAATCTAGGTACCTTACATAGTACACAGTTGATAATGTACGTGAATGACGTTCACTATGAGAATAGTAATATTTCTGTGACATAATTTGCTTGCTTTTGTTCCCATTAAATTACATAAACAATTCAGTTGATGTTTTATTTTCTAAATATCAGTGATATCATACCTAAAGCACAGACTAATATATAGGTATAGCCTAAAGGTTGGTCTGCTGGAAGAAATCTCTTTTTTTAGATATAAGCAATCGGGTTTTAAAAAATGGCAGAACATAGCTAACTCTACTCAATATTTCGTCAAGCCTAAGTCGACATCAATTTATTATGGCATAACCAAAGCAAGATATGGCAACTTTACTTTTGCGTACTCGTGGAACGTGAACGTTAACGATTTCCATATCTAACCCCCACGAATTAGAAATGCAAGCAATGAAAAATAATAAAACAGACGCTTTTTTTTTAAACCAGAAGGTAAAGAATTTTATGTTACTAATACTATATGGGTCATGCCCGAAATAAATGAATTTTATTTGTGGTGTTTTCTTCGCGCACGCTCTGCTGTTTTGCCTAGCTTTGGTAGAAAGTAAAGACTGGCTTGTTAGTAAGGCAGAACCAAAACGGTGCGTGTTATACTAGTATCTGAATCGAATGCGACAGAACTGGCATAATTCGATCTGTTTTCACATAGGTAGTTATTACTACGGACTCCATACTTCCACGTCTCAGCAAAAACAAGACCGATACACTTCTGTGAATAGTTTGTCAGTCAACACAGTATGATCACTTAAGCAGAAGAACATCGGTATAATTACTCCGATAGGCGCTGGCGGTGTTTTGCCTACTTTGCGGTAATATAAAAAAACAAAATAATAGTCCTCCAAATAGGATTTGTTTAATATGTAAAATATGCTAAGATAACTCGTAAAACATATAAAACTGCCGATTTAAAGCTAGCAAACTTACATAATTATACCAAAAAAAATGCAAATACATTTCTCCATTGAATAAATTATTTACAGCATTGCAGTCAATAATTAAGTAGTATTAACATAAAGCATCGCAAAAATTGGTTACTGTACTATTAAAAATACACATTTCATCATCTTATATAGCCTCACAACTAATTACAACAAGGATATAAATTGCATCACAACCGCGGCTTGTACACTGTTTCAACAATGATAACTTTATCGAACATCAAAAATGACTTCTGCAACATAAAGGATTCAAAAACAACCTTTATATTTTTCAGTATCCCATACAACTTTTAAAGAAAAAATTCCAAACAAATAAGCCAATTTAAATCAAACTTAGCAAAGTTTAAAAAAATACAGATATCTAGGAAGTTAGCAGGAAACATAAAAAATATATAAGTATAAGCGATATAGTCCATGCTATATGGAAAGTTTAAAATTTTCTAAATATTTTCTACTATCTAGGTCTCTGTAACTTCCGAATCATATAGTTTCATTAAGCTTGGTTTATTGGTTTAGAAAACCTCTTAAAGTTTGCATGAAACATAGAAAAGATCTAGTGATTTATTAACATTAATATTAATGGAGTTAGCTCGCATTGTATTAGAAATAACCAACATATCGCGACTTTACCGTAACCTAAACTAACATTATAACTTACACACTACAAAAAATATCAGTCCATTCTGATTTAATGTTTGTTGTATTGATTACCACAATTTGTTTATGGCACATAACATTATGATTCGTGTTTACAAATAGTATCACATAAATTTTACGAGATTGTCATGGATATCATAATATAGATTCAGAGATAGTACAGTTTCCAAGAGATTCCTATCAGTCTTATTATTTTTTTAATTATTCAAAAACCTTGCTTCATGAACAAGTAAGCGTAAGCGTCAACGAGATACTATTGCTTCACTTAGCTGCGCACGCGTTTATTATACAAAAATATTATATATAATAATAATAGTGACTATTTCACTAGCTACTCTTACGTTACGCAGAACGCGCAAACTTTTCACGAATATCTATTATAAAAGGTTTGACAAAATAAACTTAATTACCTTTGGACACACTAATTTGAACTTCATTCTTATAAACTAAAATAAATAGCAACGTCAAGAGTTCACGATTCCCTCGTAGTGCAATATAATGCAAATCGATTCACCGTATATACTGATATGCATTTATATTTTAACTTAGATTTCATGATTTCACACACCTCCAAAAAACTAGGTTGGCAGTATTTATACTTAATTCTTACTGTTATAAAAAATAGCTAATTTCAGTATAGCTGCTGAAAGTTTAATCAATTCGGTTTCACTGTAAACTGTATTTACATCATTCAAAATATCTGTACTTATGAACTACACATTGATTCAAACTGCTTAAACCTTTAACTGGTTCAGCATAACAAATTTGCCATCGATTTTCAATCTAATAAGGTTTAATTTACGGTGGCACAAAAGGTGTAAAGAGTACGCAGTAGGACATCAATATGATACATGTAATTAGAGTAATTACCAACGAGATTCATACCATGTGTTTTGTACCTTCCGATATTTCGGCACAGTGGCATTAACTAATTAATTTAATAATTAAACACAATGTAAGCGATCAATAATATTTTAAAAAGTTATTTGTAATGAGTTCAATCAAAACTGAACTTTACTTCTTCGCGGGACGGATCATTGTTGGCGGCGACAGCTTGTAGCCAATAGCGGCTGATCTGACTCTCTATCGAGGGCGTGCTTTCCTTCCTGGCGCTAGCGGCGCGTTTCCTCTTAGCTTTGGTGTGCTTGGTCCTGCGGCGGCCTACCTTGGTCTTCATCTCTGCTATCTTAACGGAGAGTTGGCTGTCTAGCGAGTTGCGTCGGGACTCTACTGAGACGTGACGGAGACTGATGCTGATCTGAGAGTCCTGCGGGTAGAAGCGAGCGCTTAAAATGTCTGCCTTTAAAATGATTGTAGCGGTGGTAGAGTTGTTGCGATACTCCTATTGGATCAAAACCATTTTAATACATTCTACCACCAAGAGCATTGCTGTTCAGGTTTGTAGGGTACAAAATCCAGTGAAATTACAAGGCAGAGGTATAAGAACTAAAGCTTTGTGGACGGCAACATGTGTGATATTTTTGGTGTTGCAAGTGTTCATCCCAAACATACTTTGCTTGACTTGAGAACCGTAGCCAGTACTTCTAAATATCAGGCCGAGCTTTTTGCCGCCGCTGAAGCGTTGCTTATTTAGATTTCCTGTGTTTACATAACATCTATTCTATAATCAATTATTAAATAAAGGAATCAAAATCCTGTTACTTTGGCTAAATGTACAAATAAACGATCCCATTAAGGAGAAAACACCTTTTTTCCCCTTAATTAGTGGCTTCATGACGACATTGCATTGTTTTATTTCATTTGCATGAGCACTTTCACAAACACTGAATGATCAATAATACACCATTATTTCACACTAATAATAAAGCCCAAATTAAAAAAAAACAGTGGTGCGCTCTTTTCTTGGCGGGCAAGAAAAGAGTTGCATCTACGGGTTTGTTTTATTTTCTAAAATTTTAATTATGTTAAATATTAATGTGTTCTAATGGTGGACCATTAACCATTAAGTGTTCTAGAACCTTGCACCAAAACAGTGCAACATCACTTTTAAAATTCTCTCAAGGAGTACATGTGAGATCTCAGTAAAGCCCACATCTTCACTGACTATCAATGGTTAAATGTGCTAATCGCACCAAGCCATAAGGTAAAGAAACAGAGGTGCAAACATGACATCACTTTTGTAAGAAGACGTCCTAAGCACGTAACCCGCGTCCTGCTTGCGTACCTGCGAGTTGCGGCGGTCGGGCGTGGAGCTGAGCGAGTGGTGCGCGTGCGCGGGCAGCACGAGCGCGTCGCGCCGCCGCACGAACCGCGGCAGGTTGGCCGCCCACGACGACGACAGCTCGCAGCTGACCCAACACACAATCAATATTACATCATTATGTTACCACAGTCTATTTATTTATTAAAAAGGCACGGCTACAGAAAACAAACAAAAAAAACAAAAGCGAAAACAACAGAATTTTACAGAACTATTTTTTTTTTTTTTGAAGAGAGATTGCCGATTTTTTCAGACGGCATTTTCAGCTTCACCGGGCTTGTTTGGGGGCGGCGAGGAACGTAAAGGGCCCCTCAAGCCGTGTGAAACGCACTAGTGCGCGTCCCCGTGCCCTACTAGATTCTCCGAAGGGTTCGGATCGGATCGGGGAGCGGAACAACCCGAGGGCGCCTTTAAAGGCTCGGACCTCGGCTCGGGTTGACCGGCCCGTGGTGGAGAGAAGCGCCCAGGTACATGTCTGTACCTGGTGTAAAGCGCGTGTGAACCGGTTCTTCGTACCCTTGTTCTACGAGTACGGTGTCTTGGGCCTAAACTAGTGTGCATGTTTAGTGTATTCTGTAAATGTGTAGTGGCATTTAGAGGATCGGGCGGGGTTACAGAACTAAGTCTGAGCTCCGATAACAGCCGGGCACAGCGCTTGATAACAATAATAGACATTATAACAATTAGAGCTTAGTGCTAATTAACTAGCTTTTGTTAATGTTAACTGTATTCGAACGACAAAGGTTTATTACCGCACTCATACATAAGCGTGTTTCTGCGCTTCTCGCAAATTTTTGTATATATAAATCTTCTGCGCGTGTGTTTGTAATTGAACTCCTTTTAAACGGCTGGACTGATTTTGATGATGTGAATTCGAGAATGGTTTAGATTTACAATTGGACCCGGTAGGTGGCGCTGCGATAGGGTCCATCATGGGATACGGGTGGTCTCAAGCGGACAAAGTCGCGAGCGGGCCACTAGTAATTTATGTAGTTACTTTGTCAATTTTGTTTCACATTGTCAAATAAAATAAAACTTTAAAAAACGTTAATAGTTTTAAACGTTATAAGTCCTAATTGTTACGCATTTCTGAATTTTTTATAAAAATAATACAACTAATATGTCTTAGTACTTATCGGATAATTATCAAGCTGTGTTTATCTTGACAATTTTGAACCCTGGGGGTGGTAGTGAGCCTCAGTGGCCATACACTCACTTAGGACATGCAACTCATGGCATTTTAGTTTTTGTTTTAAATTAAATAAATTTACAGTTATGTATCGTTTTAAAGGCTTCCGTGGGTGCACGGTGCAGGGTGTTACGGCATCTATTTCGAAATACAAGTCGCGGTGGCGTCTGTTCGCGCGCCGTAACATCTCGTATTGATGGCACCTGGCAGACCGTGATGCGTAAACCCTCTTAACTAAATAGATAACTATAAAAGCTCACCTTTCATGCTTCCCATCCTCCGGGTAGTCAATAGGCGAGGCCTGATCTATATACAATCCAACTGGGTCCTGCCTAGAAGCCCCCAGCGATATAGACAGCCGTCCTCGCGCCGCGAACTCGCCGCGTCTTCGGTACGCGCGACGAATCAATTCGTCTTTGGTAGCGCGCCGGGTCACCTCTGCTTCCACAGAGCAACCGCACTTCCTAGGGAAATGGATGGTTTAATAATCTTAACAAGCTAAAATAAGACCTCCTTTGTGCTTTGCTACCCTCATTACTATGGTTCGTAACCGCCTTTACCATACAAATGACGATTGACGCACTATGTTGAAAGCACTATGTGGACCGGTTGCACAAATGTGTAATTGTACAAAATCGCCAATGCGGTACGGATTTGATCGGATCACACAATGTTTTTCCTTCTATTTTGCCTTCAATTATTATCTTTAAATTATTACCATTTCTTCTGGCAATGTGACCAAAGTCATGTCTCAAAGAGGCATGTGGATGAGATGAAATAAAACGCATCAACCGGCTTAATAGTAGTTTATGCAACTGTCATATAATGAAGGGTATTAAAACACGAGTGTGAGTTTATGAAACGAGCGCAGCGAGTTTCATAATAGTAACGAGTGTTTTAATGCCCGTGTTATATGCAGTTGCATACACTACTTTATCTTCACTAATGCAATTAGTTAAACAACAAGAGTAAAAGCTGACAATAGTTTATTTATAATAATTGTTCAAATTTTGGATGGTACAATTTTGAAAGTTAATGTTTTGTTGCCAATTCTAGAATATCCGGAGGCGTACAAATATCATCGTCGCTGTCCATTTTTAACTTTTAATTTGTATTTTAAAAACAAAACACATTGCGAAACATTAAATTCACGCGTACGTGTATTGTCACAGTGAACTTGCCGCCATTAAAATCTAACCAATGAGAGCGCAGCTGCGCGCGCTGTTCTTTTTTTATTTAATTGGCACAAGATCTTACCAAAGAGTTTTGTGTGTAAGTTTAGTAGTTTCGACGAAGTTTTCACGTATAACCCAACTGTTTTCAAAAGCCAGCCTAATATCAAAATTTTATACAACTTGTATGAGGATTTTGACATAAGGCTCGCCAGGTTAATTGGTCGCGTTTTATTGATGTTATAATGAGATTTTACGATATCGATGTGGATATTATACCATCATGTGAAATTGCTTAAATTGAGTGTTTTGTTGTCTGCGCTATAACAGTAGTAATTATAAGTCAAGTATTGGAAACATAAGTAGAATGTTACAACATTAGTGTAGATAAAATTATTTTAGTGTCCATGTCTCCACAGCACCATATATATTTTTTAAATGTCAAATGGCGGCAAACGATGGGAGCCATCCCCGCCTATAAGACTGCTTTATTCGAGAAGCTGTCTATGCGGTACCGACTTTGAAATGTATTATTAGTGATTATGATTATGTATATATAAATTTACGTAAATTTTGTTGCGAAAAATTACAATTTAAAAAAAGGCAAAGTTTGCACCTCGCTTGTGGAATATTTCTTTGTTTTTCAAAATTTATTATTAGTGTACATTTCTATTGTATCTGAATGTGTAGTGGCATTATGGTACAACTGGACATAAGGATTCGGTATCAGATTCAGTTTGATCTGTGCACGTCCCCACCTGGCGAGGTACCGCCTCCAGGCGGCGGCGGCGGCGGGCGTCCACGTCCACGAGGCCATGAGCGCGCCCGCCGCGAAGCAGCACAGCAGCCGCAGCTGCAGCACCGACACCGACGGCCGCACGCCGCCAGAGCACTCTTTCTCGCTCTCTTTCAACGCTTCTAAGCGACATCTGAAATTTATGAAATTAAAAATTCTTTATCGAACATGAAAGAAGTCAGAAGATCAGAAATGAGAATAATTATTCTTATTCGAGAAAAATCAAAATTGCTGTAATGGCCAAATACATGCGAACGGCACTAGCATTGTTTGTATGAAACATGGCAAACAAAACGGTAACAGTTTAAATGTTTTATTTCTACTTCCAACCGGATGCAGAAACAGAAATGTTTAGAACAACAGAAAGTTGTTCTAAACTAGTAAAAAAATTAAACAAATGAATGAAATTAATCATCTTCAGCCTATTGCCGTCCACTGCTGAACGTAAGCCTCCCATAAAAAGCGCCAACAATCCCGGTCCTGCGCAGTCCGCATCCATCCACCAACCGCCATCTTTTTCAAGTCGTCGGTTCACGGCGCAGCAGGGCGTCCTACACTGCGTTTGCCTAAACGCGGTCTCCACTCTAGGACATGTCTGCTCCAACGATCATCGGTCCTTCTGCAGACATGACCGGCCCACTTCCACTTCTAGGTGCCGATTCTGCAAGCTATGTCGGTAACCTTAGTTCTCTGTCGAATAACTTCGTTGCGGATTCTATCCGCCAGAGAAACCCCAAGCATCGCTCGCTCGATTTGAACTGTGGACCAGCCCTATCGTGGGTGTGCACGTTTATTTCTTACTAATATTCTGCTATGAAATTAATATTGGTGCGTAAAAATGGTTCTTCTACTCTATCGACTTGTGTTGTGTATTTGATAGATGATCTTGGTGTCACTGCGTCGTCCTTGCTCCCTTCCCCATTGCCGTCAGTATGCTTAACATCCTCCCCCCCTTGGAAGCTGAGGTTCCAAGGAGCTCATGAGAATCTCCTGAGGGCAGAGCGCAAACTTTAGTTAATGCTCTCTTGAAGATGCCCTTGGACGTAGTAACGTCCACATCTGCAAACACCGTCAGTTCCATAATGACTCTCTCTATTAGACGTATAGTGTGTAATATATATTAGGTTTTAATTTCTGCACTTTTTTTTGAGAAAAGTACTTATACAAGCCTTGGCCGCAACTAGGCATTGATGTACTCGCGTATGCTTCGGCTTCGCCTTGGCCCACATTTTCACGTTCGTCCATCACAGACAATTAGGCTTAAAAATGTGTTAGCACTTACATGATGTTCTTCTTGAAGGACTCCCTCCACAGATCGGCGTTCCTAAACTCGTAGATGTGGCATGCGAAGGTGACGCATATGAAGACGGCGACTAAAGCGGCCGTAAGCGAGCAGCGTGTGATCGTCTGCCGGATCTTGGTGGACGCGCGCGGAGAGATCACGTCCTTGCTCGATACACGCACCGCGATCAGGGAGAACACACCTGTGGGGATTGGTAAATGCATGTTTATTAGTTACAACAAGGGCCTTAGTCTACAGTTATATGACGCGAAAACTTTTTTAATACCAGGCTTGAACTCTTACTAAGCCACAATAATCAAATTCCTCTTCCTTTCCCTTCAGCTATCTAAATAGTTTAGTAGAAACCATTTAAAAAAAAACAGTTGTTCAGCTGAATTTGTGTTTTGACTTTCCATAGTAGAGTTTAAAGCAACCAACCTCAACTAAACAAGAAGTAGCCGCCGCCGTAGCGTTTGTGTTTGTGTTTGCGTTACATTACATTCCACAATAAATTATATTACACATCCCGCTTAAGTTAAGTACCCACTTCTAAGCAAGAAGCCAAAAGAACCCGCCGAGAACAAGCACCACAGACAAGTGCACCAATAACAGAGCCGCTTTAACTCTTTAGCTGGTAATTGCATAATATATGCCACCATCTTTTGAACCTTATGTAATTGGTTTAAGGTGTAAAAACTGCTTATTTTCAAAGTTTTTCAGGTAAGTTTGTGTTTCAAATAAGTGTACCCACCTCTTAGCAAAAAGTAGCCGCCAAGTACAAGCACCACAGACAAGGGCGCCAATAGAAGCGCCGCTCTCATGGGATGGTTGACATATCCCACGAAGCAAACGCCTGTCACACTGCTGCCATCTACTTCGCCGAACGCCATCGTCGCGATAGTTAATATCAGCGGCAGCGACCACGCGACTAGGTGGAAGTATGCCGCCTTTTTGTCGATTCGATCTTGAATTTTTCCTGGAAATAACATGAACATGAAACTAAAACGGTGGAGCTGTGAGGCTGCGTTATACGAGCCCCGATGCATAATAGTTGGTCTAGTATGAAAATATGAAGGGAATGACTATTTTTCTTCCATTTATTTTTATATGGGCAAGAGAAAGATCAACTGGCATTCCTAAACATGTTACACAACCGCTACTTTATTTGATTTGTAAATTTTCGACATAAGTATTAATGATTTATAAAAAACTATGGCATAAACTTATGGTAAGCTTAAGCATTACAGTTCGTCTTAATTGATGCAAAATAGTTCCGTCTATCGCTCTTCGATAGACGAACTATTTCACTTAAGTAGTATGATAAATAACATTTCTTGTAAAATGTTATTTGCTTGGGAGTTCTCAATAGTTAATTGAGTGGTAGTTAATTCATTAGTGTTATAAACCTAACAAATGACTGCCATTAGATTCTCTAAACTTAGTGTTAAATTCCTTTTTATGTTGCAATCGCTTAACCGGTAGAGGTCATTGTTAGTGAGCCAGGATCAATTGTAGCAGCTTGTATCCTAATCCCGGACCGCATGGCGGCGGGACTTATTGAACATCTGTTCATTTCTTTATAAATTCCAGGGTCCCTCTACCGGGCAACGGAACCCCTGGTACGCGCTCTGCCGCCTGCACTCCGGAGGCAGCTCTACACGCGCCCTACCCGCCTGCATTTTCGGAAGCAGCTACTGCGGCAGATCCAGCGTCCAGATCCTGATTCTACTGGCGCAGTCTACGGCCCGGATCTAGGCTGACCTTGGCCCCGAATTGCGCACGCGTTCAATACCCCCTTGAAGCTAAGTTCTCTTACAAAATCGCGCGACAACACTGAGCACTACAGCGTCCGACGTAACCCACACCTGAGCAATTTTGTTACCCCAGATTTTTATCTTTTATTTCTTATCTTTTCTGGAACTGGTGGTGACTAACCACCAGCGTTTCAGTGGTAGTGGCAGTAGGAGGGTAGGTTAAATACTTAACTCTTTAACTATTTATTTTTTATTCTTTTTCTTGTTGGCTTTGTCATAATGTTTAAAATTGAATTCAGAAAATGAATGTTATTGTCATTATGTCATTTGTCAAGATAGAAAGTATAAAACGTAAAAAAATCAATAAATTTAATTAGTTTTCAATTAAATATGGGACGTGTCACTCCAGTTTGTAAAGAACTTCGAAAAAGAATTATTACTGGTACCGAAGCTGGCAAGTCAACGCACCAATTGTCGAAGGACTTGACGTTACCTAGATCCACAATACAATTCATCGTTCAGCACTACAGGAAAAATGGAACTACTTCGTGTTGAAGCAGAAAACAGGGTTCTCAAGAGAATTATCAAGAAGAATCGCCGTGGCCGGGCTAGAGAACTCACTGTTCAATGGAGAGACATGATTCACAAAGACGTCTCGGTTGATACTTGTAAGAGAATATTGAAAAGAATGGGGCTTTTACACCGCTAAGGAAAAGCAAGTAATTTACTCAATTACAAAAGAAGAGAAGGCTTAAGTTCGTGACCATCAGAATTGGACTCCCAATCAGTGGAGAAGTGTCATATGGAGCAATGAGTCGAGTTTTGAGGTAACGGCCGGCGATAAAAGAAAAAAAGTGGTGCGGAACAAAAGCTAAGCATTTCACATGATTACCTTAAACGGAAGTTAAGTTTGCTACTTCTGTCATGATATGGGGCTGCATGTCAGCACAAGGTGTTGGTAGAATGCAATTCGTGGAAGGCACCATCAATGCTGTGAAATTATACCAAAACATCTTGCAAGAGAGCCTGCTGCCTTCTGTCCCGACATTGAAACGTCAAGATGCTTTCATATTCCAACAAAATGGAGCTTCAAGTCACACTGCTGGATCAACATCTCAAAAGGTGTTCAGACAATGGAATGGCCATCAAATAGCCCAGACCTGTCGCCGATTGAAACCTTATGGTGGAAGATGAAGAAAAAACTACGCAGTAATCCCTCCAGGTCGAAGAACGATTTGAAGGCTAAATGTCTGCTGCTGGGAGTCCATCCCACATGAGGAATCCGCAGAGTTGGTGGCAACCATGCCCTGACGTATAAAGGCAGTAATTGACAGCAAAGACGATGCCACCAAGTGGTAGATGAACTATTTTGCGTGATTTTGAGAAGTTTTTTGCGCAATGTTTTTAGTGTGACCATTTATTTTGTAAATAATGAAAGGTGATGAAAATTATTGAAATACGTTAAAATAAACAACAAATAATGATAAAGCTGTAGTTTTTTTTTTGTTTGTCACTCATTTTTTTACCGAATATTTAGGTTTGAAAACAACGCGTTTTATTTTTTTCGATAGACGACCTATTATGCATTGGGGCTCGTAGATTACTGATTTTTTATTTTTATTTATTTATTTGTCGTTGTAGGTGAAAACTGCAATGTAATGTGCCTTGGCAAACAAACAATCTAACTGAAAGCGTGGATCATATTGGAAAAAGCGAACCCTATCCAGCAGTGAAGTAAATGAGAGGTTGCGATCGTTGGCCAGTGGTTGTCTCATTCCACAATTTAAATTGGCCCACGTCTCATGCACGCAGGAACAGATAAATGTACTCTATAGGTATACGTAGACAAGTATTGGCCGCACAGAAGCTTTTGTCTCTTTCTAGAGTGGTTCATTTTATAAGGGTATTAGAAATCATAATGAAGAGTTTTTGGTTATAAAACTTACCCAAAGCTCGAAAACTCATATGCCAGGCATATGTAAATATGACGAACCAAACACAAGCTGCCATCATAAAATAGTACACCTGAAAAAAAGAATATTAAATTAGACAATGGTGCGCAATAACCATATCAACAAAGGGAAGTCCAATTTATATAATAGATAGATATATAGATAGCTAGATAAAACATTTATTACAAAAACCACAGACACACACATAAGACAAAGATACAATAGATATAAGCAAAACACATTTTCAAAAGCCTACATTATGTGGCATGTGTGTGCTGCAGCAGTGCAAAAAGGTCGTAACTCAGTGATAAATTTGCCCGGGAGCAAAACGCTAATTTTCAGCCACAACCACTAGGACAGTGTGGAGACAGTAATACCAGCTCCACCATCAGATTGAAACTGATTGTTGATGAAACAACAATACTAGCACTTTACTCGCGACTTCTTCCGCGTCCGATTTGGGATTTGAAAAAAATACTTTTTTTAGGTAAAACATGTTCAGGCAAACAAGGCACGGGTTGCACGCTGCCGCCTTTAGACATCAGTGATTGTAAATAATCTGTTGATTATCTGTTGTATTCTGCATTCACTAACGTTTATAGTATAGAAAGATTACTTACTAATACAAAAACAACGACACACGATAAGTTCTCTTCGGCCGAAGGTTCGCCTTGGCGTCTGGTCCCATCTTTTGAGCAAACTATATCATCTCTTGATCCTACACCAAACTGAACGAGCCATCTGCAACAAAGAAATCACTTTATGTAAAAAGAAACAACTAAATCTATAACCCTTGTCTTGTCTTATCACTTGTATTGTATACATACTTTTAAAATGGTTTAAAAAAAACATTTGTTTCTAGTAACATACAAAACTTAATTATTATTAAAAAATCAGTCAATGTCTAGTATAACGGTCTTACAAATAAACAAAGAATAAGCTTCGAATAATATTTCCGTGTTTTGTCTTTTTTACTCTAATTTGAAATGACGTTTACATGACAGGAACAAAACACGGAATAACTAATCGGAGCTTAGTTTTTGTTTATTTGTAAAGGCACTTATTCTAAACCTATTCTAAAATCATCTGACTCACTCCGGGGCTTTGATATTATCAGAATACGAAATGTTATAAGTACATTGTAAGGAACTTATTCTGTTGTAACCACCTCAGGATCGTCCGATCTGACTATCTCCGGGACTTTTTTCTGTGCAGAATATTATAATTCTCAGAATACAAAATGCTATAAGTACATGATCTGCTCACGTTATATGCCACATAAAGTAGGATTACTTGCTAGTTACTTTGCCACAACTCACCCCATAGATGCGACGGCGAAACACACGTTGATATAGAATATCACTAACGCTGGATACTTGTTAGCACTGCGCCAGTCTATGAGGAAAGTGGCTACGGTCAGGAGATTAAGCGCGAGGCACACGCCTGCACCCCATCCCACTAAACGGTGGATCTGTTGATGCTCATCCTCCGTGTACAACGGGTCGCGGCATGGCAAGCCACAACCTGAAATACCTGCGAAAATAGAAACCAAATATAGGGGTGGTGAAAAAATAACTATTCACTATGTCGTCAGCACAGGATGCGTTGTGCCGTGTATGCTGTATTCACTATTCGACAGAGTAAATCAAAGTATTTTATCGAGGTTTAATTGAGAAAGATCCCAAGGCCGCCAGACGTTACTTAATTTCTCAAAAACCAAATGTGTTCAATTTTAATTCAATTGACGACCGTAGCGGAGTGGCTTGCACGCCGAACTTTGAGCGGCGCTAACTCTTAGGTCCCGGGTTCGATTCCCGGTCGGGTCAATGTCGAAAACGAACTTTTCTATATTGTGTCGGGTCTGTGTGGTTGTGGTACCGTCGTTGATTCAGATTTCCACAATACGAGTGCTTAAGCTACTTACTTCGGATCAGAACAATGTATGTGATGTTGTTTTATATTTAAAAAAATTGTGTTAGTATGTACTTTGAGTGTACTGTGACTGCCTGCTAGCTTGAGTCGACGACCAATTCACAAGTACAAGGCGCTTAAGCCAAGGTACACAAAAACATACTTACTCACTTTTCTTATAGTCTCAATGCTGATTATCATTTATGTTTTTAGAAAATATTGTTAAAAATGTATAATTAATACTGCCAGACCTGCCGTTGGCGGTTACTTGCGCCACACGCTTCAAATTCCCAAATAAGCCTTTCAAAACCGTTTTTTTTTTTTGGAGAGAGATTGCTGATTGCCGCTGCGGCATTTTCAGCTTCACCGGGCTTTTTTGGGGGCGGCGAGGAACGTAAAGGGTCCCTCAAGCCGTGTGAAACGAATCACCTTCAGAGGTTATCTAGAGGGAACGGCATCGCGCACAAGTGCGCGTCCCCGTGCCCTACTAGATTCTCCGAAGGGTTCGGATCGGATCGGGTTCAAAACCGTTGCTTGTCATCGTGTTGTAGAATCGCATGCGCAAAAATAGTAGGCGCTTTAGCCGCAACAGCTTTAAAAGCATCTGGCGCAAGTAACTGCCAACGGGTTCCCGCCCGATCCTCTATATGACACCACATTTACAGAATACACTAAACATGCACACTAGTTTAGGCCCAAGACACCGGAGGCGCCCTCGGGTTGCTCCGCTCCCCGATCCGATCCGAACCCTTCGGAGAATCTAGTAGGGCACGGGGACGCGTACTAGTGCGCGATGCCGTTCCCTCTAGAAAACCTCCGAAGGTGATTCGTTTCACACGGCTTGAGGGACCCTTTACGTTCCTCGCCGCCCCCAAAAAAGCCCGGTGAAGCTGAAAATGCCGTAGAGGCAATCAGCAATCTCTCTAAAAAAAAACTTCCAACGGGAAGTGTGTGTTAGTATTGATTACCTATATATTTTTGTATCTGTAAATTTGTCATCGACCCGTATGCATCATACACTCAAAGTTACATACTAACACTACTTAATCCAACACATTTGGTTAAAATATCATATTATACGTTTTAAAACTCTTAACAAATAGAAAAATACCTTCATAAAAGTGCAGCGCTTTGTTCGTGTGAATAAGGGGCGCTAAACATTTCCCACTCGTGTTGAACTTCATCTCCCGACCGGCGTTGTCGCATCGTGGCGGAAATAGCGTGGAGTTGCATTTCAAAAAGGACGGAAAGTACGATGTGTTGTACAGAATGGCACAAGGTTCCACTGTGATCTTGCACATTTCATAGGACGGCAAGTAGACCATGTCTCGGCCTAGTACTTTTTCGCATTTCGGCATAAACGTTGCGCACAATAAAGGCTGGATCACAGCCCAGCATTTCGGTACATTGATCAACTCTTTATACAGTTCCAATTGTGTTTGTATTTGACTTTGTGTATCGTAAAAAGTGAGTAAAACACTAGTCTTCTCGTATGACAATTTGGCACCCAAACACGTAGCTTTTTCAAGAGATTCGCATCGAGCTCTCCTCACGCAGCTGTCTAGTTTGACCTCTCGTTCCGGGTACCAAGGTGTTGCTCGATTGGGCTTTATCAGCCTATAGTTCGGGGTCCCGTTGATTGCCTCTAGACTCTCGGTCACGTTTTCAACGATTATCGCATTTTTGTCGCCGCCGTTGTTGAGCTGGCTCGCGTGACAAGCAAGAATTGCGAGGACCCAAACCAAACATTGCGCTAGGGTCATCTGTAACAAAAAGAAAAGTCTTCACTGTTGGCACAAAATAACCAGAAAGTGTAAAAGAACTCAAATTTATTTAAAAAAATTAAAACTACATTTGATTTTTCAAGTATTCTTTATTGAAGGGTACAGGCAATGTCAAATGAAACCCTTGTTAATTTCATAGTTTTATTAGGTCTACATAGTTTTTTTGACTCTTTATCAACAATCGTTTATTAAATTATTGTGACCTAGAGAGCCGTGCCGAAAATTTCAATCAATATGTAGGAGATCCAAGATGCGAGGATGGTCTAAGGTTTGGGTACAAATAACCAGCACACTGCAAGTAGTATTCAATGTTCTTAATTCATATAAACCTAACGACATTTAGAAAGGCATTTTTAATGTAGGTGGGTGAGTAGTGAGTAGCAATTTGCACTGCATTTTAATTTTTTCCACTGATTTCGTAATACATACCTACCGATGTATCGATGACCTATATCGATGTTAGTAACTTATTGTTTAATGGTCGAAAATAACGAAGCTGTATTGAATAATCTTATAATTGTATGTATAGTCAATCATAAAAATATGTATTATAGAAGCCAAAATTTTATACATATTTTGCTTGAACTCTTTCAAACTATATTGATGTTAGTAACTTAATGTTGAATAGTCTAAAATAAAGAAGCTGTATTGAATAATCTTTTAATTGTAAGAACTATGTATAGTCAATCATAAAAATATAGAAACCAAAATTTTATACATAATTTGCTTGCACAGTTTGCAGTTACTGAAATAGAAATGGTAGGTAACATTCTTGGTATTTTTGGAAGGATATTTTCGTTATATTCGTATATTCGTTAAATATATCTGGACAAAACTAATTTTAATGAAAAAGAAAATTCAAAGACACAAGCCTTGTACAATATTATTTTGTACCTACTTATAGTTGTGAAGTACCTATATAAAATTAAACAAAATCTCCTAAAATACCGATCCTACACTAGTGTGATCTCACAAGGTTTCCAAAGATTGAGGTACGGAATTGTAGCATAAATATATATTTATAAAAAGGGTTTCGAAAACACTCTTACATAAAAGGGTATAGGTATAACATACTGTTTAACAACTGAATTAGAACAATGCACTGGCTATTGTCGAAATCAAGGAGAGGATACGCCTTGGACATTGCTCATCTTTTATTCATTTATTAATAATCCCATCATCTTACATTTATTTCAGTAGCAAATAGTTTTTATTCATATAAATTAGGTTTATTCTTTTTATTTCTTTATTAATGACAGAACAAATTCAATAAATACCGGTTTCTTACTATAACGATGGTGATGACATGAAGACTCCAAAGGTTTCGCCGAAGTAAATGGTGATGTGGTTACGAAGCCTTGCTAGGTTTATACGCCAGCGCCGCGTAGAGTGCGGAGTGCAGCACGAAACATCGATGTATTACCTGGCATCACAACATTAACTAAATTACTAACAATCTTAAATTTAATTAATTAATAAATTCATAAGAGATCAACTTACCATGTACTCCCATTAAATAATACTATACTTGATACCTGTGCAAAATCCAAATAATATTTCTGTGACGTAATACAAATTTATTTTGTGTTCAGCTTATAAAAATAAAGGTAAAGTTTAGCTGTAAATAAAAGTTATGTACAACCTCTTGTAACGCCAACATAGTTATTGTCTTACACTTAACCACAACTCAACACTCATAAGTCTCTATAACAGAAGTTTAAAAGTCAGTGCATGCAAACAATATTTACATTATATACTTGAGCTAATTGGATGTTTGTTTACCACCGCGTCTGAAATTTCTGTTGGAGGCGCCACCTCTGCCTCTCCACGGGGAGCCTCGTGGCCCACCATTGCCTCTCCAGTTGCCGCGGCCACCTCCATGACCGTTCATGCCGCGCCCGCGGCCTCGTCCTCGACCTCTGTACCCGCTTTCCCATCTCTGGTTCTGGTTCTGGTTTCTTGAGTATCCATCATCTCCATTCCCTTCATCATTATAACTATTATCCTCCTCATTAATCAGATTGTACGAGTCATCATCATTAAACTCCTCATTATTCTGTTGGTATTGGTGATTATCATAACTAGAGTCAAAGTGACCTTTATTGTAACCATTGTCAGTGAATGGTGGGCGCGGTGGTCTGCTGCCCAAGAGTGGCATATTATTCATATTTGGACCCATAGGTGGCATATTGCCCATTGGAGGCATGTTGGCCATTGGTGGCATGTTACCCATAGGAGGCATATTACCCATATGCATAGGACCCATCGGTCGCAAAGGTGGACCCATAGGACCCATGTTACTCATTCCCATAGGTGGTCCCATCATATTACTCATTGGTGGCATGTTATTCATAGGTGGCCCAATATCTGGACCATTATTATAATGATCATCTTGATTGTTTTGATCACTAACATCCATATCATTGTTATAAAAATCTTCCTCTTGCTCATAAGTGGTGTCATTTTCATTATCAGAACCTTCCTCTGGTTCATTTTCGGGTTCAGGGTACTCAAATGGTTGGAAGTTCTCTTCATCTGCATCAACTTCTAAATGTGGCATCACATCATGCAACTCCTCTATTTCCCCAGTAGCAATATACTTTTTCAAAGCTAAAGGCCCATCAGATATAGCTTTTTCTAGTTTTGTGCCAGGTTCAACAGGTATTAACTTCCCATAAATAAATATAGCTGAAGGTGTAATCTGTTGAAGAGGTATGGCTCCAGGAACAGACTCTACAAGTGCTTGGGTTAAAGCTTCAGCTGTTGCATCATCAGCAGTTGGGCCATGGTTCCATTGAGCTTGGAAGTTTCTCGGAATTGGTTTACTATATGGAACCTTTTTGACTTTCTTTTCAAATTCCATAGGAATGAGGGTTGTATCAAGATCAAGACCAGGAATAACTTTATCTGTGTCTGAGGAGAATATTTCTACTTTGTCTTCAGGACCCATTCCAGGTATAATGGCTGGTTCTTCCATATCATGATCGTCTTGGACACCAGGTGGTAGTGTGTTGAGGTTGTATTTGTCTCTCATAAGATCACCAGGACGATTGCGAGTCCAAAACTTTGATGTGTGGTCGTTTGAGCCAGAGCATAATATATGGCCAAGTGGATGCCATGCCATTGTCCACACTATTGATTCGTGTGCCCCTTCTATGCAACCAACTTCTTTATCAGTACCAACATTCCAGAACAATATAGCACCATCGGAACCGCCAGAGCAGAAGAGTCCTTCATGAGTTGGATGCCAAACCACACTGGAGGCTTCTTTTTTGTGACCTCTAAATATTTGCAGTTCTGTGCCAAGTTTGCGGATATCAAATAGTTTTAGTAAATGGTCTCGAGAAGCAGTTATCAACCAATTACCATTTTCATTCCATTTTAAATCCATCACAGTTGACTTATGTGCATGGAGAGTTGATAGAGCAGTCCCAGATTTTGGATCCCATAGTTTAATAGGTTGTTGATTATCTTTGCTCCCAGATACAATAAGGGCCTTGGTTGGATGCCACTGTACACATTTGACATCAGCACCATGACCTCTCAATATTCTCTCTTCTTGACATCTATAGAAATCAAATATACGTAAAGTACCATCATCAGAACATGTTACAATCTTTGAATCACTAGGACTAAAACTTATTCCTCTTACAGCTTCTTTGTGGGCTTGGTACATTTTGACATTATTCATATTACTTTGCCAGTATTTGATGAAACCAGAGTGATCTCCAGTGACCATCCACCCCTCGCCATGTGACCAAACCATAGACCTAACTGGTGAATCATGAGCTTGAAGGATAGTTTCGAAATTGAAAGTTAAACCGTTCCATAATGTGAATTCTCCGGATGAAGCACCGGTAATTAACCTTCGACCCTCTGGTGTCCACGCAACAGCAAATATAGGACATCTCATTTTATTAGTTGCAGTTTTAACAAATCGCGTAGTCACCGCGTTGATAGGATTGTCGGGGTACGACGGCGGCGGTAACAGGTCCGGAGTGTACATAGCGTCAGGTTGAAGCGCGTGCCTATCCCGCCAGTCGCGTTGCCAAACACGGCACTCTAGAGCTTTAATTATAGCAGCATTATAATCTACTGTTTTCCGCATTACAGATTTACGTAAACGTTTACCATCGAAATCATCCTGAGTCATATTCAGCGGACCTTGAGGTGGGAAGCGCATTTGATAGTTGAAAGGCCTAAAATTATGACGCATGTTGTTACGACCCATAGGAGGGCCCATAGGAGGCCCCATAGGAGGACCCATAGGAGGCCCCATAGGAGGACCCATAGGAGGGCCCATAGGTGGACCCATAGGTGGACCCATAGGACCACCCATGCCAGGCGGGGGCATGCCCATATTCGGAGGGGGACGCCCGAAATCCATCTTTACGACTTGTACACCTAATTGGAGAAATACATTCATTACAATTTAACCAAAATAGTAACTTGCTTGTTGCAGAATTTCCATTTCTTATTTTAGGAGCCTTACCTTCTGAATAACAATGCTATAACATTATCCACGTTTACAGCACTTAACTTTACACAATCATTGCCTTTAATCACAGTATCTTATCAAAATTGCATAAAATTTCTAACATAAACGCTAACCTAAATTAAACGAAAATTGACGGAAAAGTAACCAGCCATGTTGTCGTCTTGCGCGGCTTGCGCCTAACAGTATAGTGATGTGAGGTGAGTGAAAGTTCATTTAGATCAAATTGAACAATTGAATGTTAAATTAAAAAAAAAACTGGTTGCTTGTTGGTGGTAAAAGGGTAGAAACCATGAAGCTGTAGAGATAACTGGAGAGGCCTGTGTTGAAGCAGCCTTGAAGTCACTTTGTTTGGTGGAAGATATTCATAGTCAATAAATCAAATCTGTCGATTAACCGGTAAACCAAAATAAAATTACCACTATTCAGTAAACTAAAATAAGATCACACACGCAATTTGAACTAATAAAATTAGTATAATATTAGACGGAAATTTTAAAAATTTTTTGAATATTTAAAACGTATTTTCATAACATTACTTTGTTCCGTGCAATTTATGTAATCTACAATATATACCGACTCTTAGGGACCTAGTCATGTGGGCAATACTGGCCGCTATTAAATATTGAAAGACTTCTTGGCGGGAAAGTGAAGAGTCATGTCTGCGGTTTTGTTTTATTTTTTAAAATTTGTGTTATGTCGAATATTAATGTGAAATAATGGTAGATTATTAACCGTTAAGTGTTCGTGAGTGTGCATGAGTGTTGGCAAATGAAACAAAACAGTGTAACGTCACTTTTCAAATTCTCTCAAGAAGTCTGCCCGAGGACTTAGTAAAGCCCCACATCTTTACTGAGATACTCGAGGGTTGGGGGTCTATCATTTCTCACTTCTCATTTCTATTAACATTCATCATCATCATCATATAGAAAACAAGACAGAAGAAAATCGTATAAATTAAGTTTTCGACTAAAGGACTAGTATCCATGGTCACGAATAATTAAAAAAAAAATTAAATATTGAAATGTCATAATGATGCCGGCTGTCACTCATGTTTGGTTGTCGCTCTGAGTACTCAGTACTCAGAGGGTTGTCGACTCAAGTCTTTTTAATGATAATTTCACGTAATAGATTATTTTATTAAGTAAAATTATCCATAAATATGTAGTGCGAAGTTGTGGAAGTAACACATGGTATCCAGGATGTGAATCAAAAAATATCAATTCTTATATATAAATAAAAAATTTATAAAACTATTACACTAAGAATATCAAACGGTTTTTGTTCAACAAATTGTTGTACTTTAGCCTCATAAAGTGTTGAGTTAAAGTGTTTTCCATTCGTTAATTATTAGTCTTGGGTTTAACTTTCAATAAGTTTTAAAGTGAAATAAAGTTATTTTTTTATTCATTCAAATTTGTTTGTTATTTATCATAGTTATCAATGTCAGTAGTGTAGTGTGACCATGAGAGAGTTTTTTGAGTTTCTTCATTTTGGGTGGGATTGGGAACGGTACTTTTTAATTTGGTTTTTGAAATACCTATATAACAAAAACACAAATGTTAAAAAAAAATCACGAGCACGATTTGAACCTGCACCCTTCTGACATACCGGGTCAGGCACTCTCCCAATAGAGCTATCGTGGCGTGGTTCTAACCAGCCCGCCGAAATTAATCAACACTATTTACTTTTTACTTTGAAAGCCAAAGGCGCCCATTCAATGTCAACAACTAACGTAGCCGGGACGGGCCGCTAGTTGTTAATAATATATAAACAATATTTACTAAGATTGTAATTGAGTACCAATTTCTTTGATCTCCTTTTATAGATTTTAGCGTATATATTGCCCAAGTACATTTTATGTTAGTATCGTTATAGTTTACCAAATGTTAATAAACTAAGGTTTAGTTGGTTTAAAAGTTACCTAAGCATAATATTGTATTTTTTATGAAGCAAATATTGACTTTATTGCTGGTTCCCGATAACATACCTACTGCATTTTGAACCGGTCGGTGGGTGTGGTGGTAGAGCTACGATTAATAACATAAAAAAAAACACAGTAAAAAAAAATATTTTTAACTTTTCTTCACTTTTAATAAATAATTTTAATTTTATATCCATTGTTGTTGTTTTTGACGTGACAACGTCTTATAAATTGGTTTGCCGGGTGACACTTCAAGAAACTGCGTTACGCTCCGCTCACGTTATGCGCTCACAATGAGAGCGAGTGAGAGGCACGCGTCCCTTCCACTCGGGCATGGTTAGCCCGCCTAAGAGCGAGAGAGACAGACATAAAAAGTGAAAGGTAAATACGTATGTATGTGTAAAGGTAAAAATAAAATTTTGTTAATATGAAATTCAGTGCGAGATTCTTTGTATAAATTAATGTTTTAAATATAATTCTTTGTATAAATAAATGTTTTAATTTGTTACTATTATTTCATCCTTCTTCCTACTATACGAATGAATATTCACATTAAAATTATTTTACCACTCAAAGTCGTTGTCACGTAAAACTTTCGCCCGTATATCGACTTTACAGGCAACCAATTTTTTTTATTACCACTTGTCATAGTATTTACACACTAAGTAATGTTCATTCCAATCAGAATAACACAAAATGTAAATACGCAAACTTATGATTGAATTTTGTATGGCACCTACAATCCCATACGCAAAAAGCATGAATCGCAGGATTTGCAGTCACTTTACTATCTTGGATTATAATAAAACCAACCCCTAAATAAACCAATCAAAAAATTAACCAAGTGATTCGTAGTAATATAAGTCCTGATTTTTATGAATTAGTAAGGGTTACTCTATAGAAAGACAGGTATCACCAGAAGAGTGAGATAGCTACATAATACTTGCTGATTTTAACACATTCAACTAACAGGCCTCTTCAGTTATATCTTCATGCTCTAAGCTCCCGTTCAAATGTGTCCTCCAGTCCGTTGTCGCGCCAACTGACGTTGACGTTTCGCGTACCATAGAGCATAGGCTGCACAGAGTTTGAAAAAATATTTTTTTCAAACAATAAAAACCGGCCAAGTGCGTGTTGGGCCTCGCGCAGTGTAGGGTTCCGTAGCCCATCTCATTATTGCGGAGTCTGAGAAGAGGGCTTTTATGAACATTTATTTAATGTAATATACTACCGGTTTCACATACCTGACAAAGTTATTTAAGTAGTTTCCAATGAGGAATTTGTACTGCGCCAAGTACATTTTATAAGTTGGTCAACTGTTACTCGTAAACTTGTTAAGCCTACTTAGCTATGATAGTTTTCCTTTTGACTTCGTCATATATGTATACAACTACTGTGAATTTTTTCGGCTCAACCATTTGGCTGGCAGGGGGAGGCGGGACACTTGACATTAACAAAATTTTGCACTTTAAAGCTTAATAGTTCACAAATGAATGCCTCAATCAAAACTCTGTTTCCACAAACCCGCAATATTTTTGAAATTTCTATCCAACGACACCCCACACTATGTGGTAGACAAGAAAAATAAATTACATCCCCACTTTACGTGTAGGGGAGGTCGGGGGGTTAAAGTTACTCGCGTTCGTAGGTTTACCATAGAGACCCTACACGTGACCCCTGGGTGATGCTAAATGAGTTACACTGTCTGAGTGGTAGAGCCACGCTGCGTTGCAGCACGAAATGGCGGCTCGCCCGGCGTAATACCACCCTCTCACAGAATATCGGCGTGAAACAATGGCACTCGTTGCTGTTGTGTTTCGTCCGGTGAGTGAAAGTACCGGAGGCTCATCTCTAAACCCTCCCCCTCCCAATTCCTACTCCCTCGTCAAGATTCAACCCTTTTCTCAAGGCCGGCAACACATTTGCGATTACTTTGGTTTTGGGTGTCCATGGGCGGCGGTACGGAGGTGACCCGCCTGCTCGTTTGCTTCTTTTTAAAATAAAAAAATAGGTATATACTTATTTATTTTTCAAAATTTTACTTCACCACTTTGTCGGAGTGATTGATATGTATATCCATGCCAAATTACAGCTTTCTAGTACTAAGAGTCTATGAGCTAGGCTGGCGACAGACATACAGACAGACAGACGGACATGGCGAAACTATAAGGGTTCCTTGTTGACTACGGAACCCTAAAAACAGAACTAATAAAAAACTAAAAAACATGAAGCATATCAATATATCAATCCATATCTTTATTATTTAGCATATCTGAACTGTTACGAATCTGATGATGGAGCAGTTAAGAAAGAACTGTTCAACTGAGGAGTATTATGGAGCAGCTACCAGTTGTGTCTTTCTTCAACCCCAAATACAAAGGTCTTCAAGCAAATTATCGAAAAACCTGTCGCCCAAAGCTTGCTTGTCACAAGCTTGTCGACAAGTTCTAAGAGGTTTATTGTTGAAGAAGAGAAAAAAATTGTATAGGTATGCGGCTTTTACCACTTGCTAGATTTGGCGACAACTGATTCTTGACTAGCTTATAAATTATGGCAGGAAAGTAAACTAATGAAAAACTATGTATTTGCCTAGTCGTCTATATCACCTAGAAGTAGCAGAAACTCTTTGTCTACTTGGTAATGCTAGCTAGCTATAGTAATAAAAGAGGGAGACCCTGTAATTCGCTGAAAAATGAATAACAAGCTAAAAAGTGTTCCAACTGTACTTCACAGTCTGCTCCCGCAAAAAATCCAGATATCAAGCAGATATCTTACTGACCCATCTTTTCTGAAAAGAGTATAGGTGTAAAATGCCTAATATATCACTAGCAATCTTCGATCAATTAGGTATGTACTTGATCGAAGCTAGCAATAGTATTAAAAAACTGAACTACTGTAGAAAATAAAATAACATAGAAGCTCAAGATAAACAATAATTTGTTGATGTTAGAGCTCTCCTATGTAAAGCATGTGAGATTCTACTGTACCGGAAAATTAAATTACACGCTTTGATTTGCTTTATATTGTTTTAATTATGATTGTTACATGTTTTATCAGAACTTTGAAATTCCAATACATACCTATGTATGAATAAATTTTTAATTTCAAACAAATAATATGGGTGCAGGCCAAATAGGAGGAATAGCAACATTGCGTATGTATGTAGATACGTGTAACATAATTTCTGTAAGTGGTTGGTCATCTAAAGGAGCTTTAATGTTTCAGTTGATATAGACTTTAGAAATGCAGCTGGTTTCCAAGGTAGCAAAGCCGAACCTTCAGAAGGACAATTCATTGTAAGTTATTTTGTTTTTTTTTTTTGATTGTACATATCGTCATCATCTTCATCATCACCATTATCATCAGCCAGACATCTCCAATGTTAAATAAAATCTTAGATAGGTACCCTATAATAACTACCTAATTACGTTTTTACATAAAAATGTATAGCCTTATTTGGGGATATAAAGTGCAAAATAATTAGTTAGCTTATTAATGCGAGTGTTGGACTGTACCAGCGCCAGCTAGTGACAAGTTGGTTTCACAAGTTCATCACTAGATGGTTCTGCTTGTAAGTATGAGAGCTGCAGGTCAACAAGAACATTGTGTACAATAACTATGTGGGTTTTATTCACTATCCGATGAATTTAAAGTTAACTACAATTGTTATGGGATCGAAGCTGAATCGAATCGATCAGGCGAAAACGAGAATTTGTGTCGCAATATTTTAACTCTCCTCGTTTTCCACCCATTGCCATAAAAAAATTCGATGCGAATTAAATTCAAATTGCGAATTAAATTCGCACTAGGCACATAGGGATTTTTTATTTTTTTTTTGAGAGAGATTGCTGATTATGTACACATATATATATTTATATTTTATTTATTTATTAGTCCAAATAGGATGGATATAGGAAACGTCACCTCGTACAGGCCCTGCCAGAATACCAGCGTCGTTGCGATGTGGTTTTGTCACACCGTAGCGACATATGCTGAGGCGGGGTCCTGATTGGCTCCTCACACTTGTGTTCTTTTATTTGTTAATTATTTATTTATTTTTATTTTTATTTTTTATTTTTTTTTGTGTCTTGTTTTCATGTCATTGTGTATGTGTATGTGAGAGCCAATAAATGTTTTTCTTTCTTTCTTTCTTCTTTCTTCTGATTGCCTCTACGGCATTTTCAGCTTCACTGGGCTTTTTTGGGGGCGGCGAGGAACGTAAAGGGTCCCTCAAGCCGTGTGAAACGAATCATCTTCAGAGGTTATCTAGAGGGAACGGCATCGCGCACTAGTGCGCGTCCCCGTGCCCTACTAGATTCTCCGAAAGGTTCGGATCGGATCGTCACCTAGGGAGTGTGAAAGTGTAAGCTTGGAGTGACTACTTCATATTTATTATTTACACTTTATTAATACGGGGGCTAGAGCGCCATTCGTGAGGATTATGTATCGAACTTTTCACGAAGAAATCTTGCACTAGCCACTCTGTGCCATATAGTAATAGAAAAGAGTTTAACTATTTACTATTTGGGTTTCTGTAGGTGTACTACCTCTCACATGCGCTTATGTTCTGTGTGGGCACCTTAATCGAGGCACATGTAGTGCTAACTCCAGCCGTCTGCGTATACGGTGAAAAAAACAAGTTCGAAGTGTTTGGAGGCACGCACAAATTTTTATTACGCGCAGGCGTAAAGCGCGTGGCGAAACATTTATGTATTCATAAAGGTAATCATTTATTTTCTTTTTGATTCCTTGAAAACTGATCGTATCTTAAAAAAAACACTAACCGTACCTTCATAGTTTTTGCCATGACATGTATTTTAATCAAAGCCCTGTCATAAATCAGCTAAGTATGATGCATGAAGCTGTAGATATGATGAGTATGTAACACGCAGCACCCGCACAGCACCAATACTTATCTGAATTGATACAGATCTTCTATTTTACATACGTCAGCTAGCATCCTAATAAGTCTGTGTATTTCACGTTAAGAAACAGATACTGTCTGTTAGTTATTTACAATAAACCAATTAGAGTATCATGAAGTGCAGAATGTGGAAGTAAAATGCACAGTGACCATGAGTGTCTGTGTAAATAATAAAACAAATAAAAAAAAAAAAAAAAAAAAATTAATTCAATCAAATAATTTCAACTCATACTTAATAAAAAAAATAACTATAAAAACAATAGCAAAAATAAAATATTATTTACAAATTTGTTTTTGGTTTTAGCCTACAATCATACGATGAACAGGTTTAATGAATGCACATCGTCTAATTTAGCCTTGCTGGTGCTAAACAAACAGTTTTCCTTTCACTCGCGTGAGCCTGGTGCCGATTTTATCGTCAACAGGCTACGTTACGGCATGCCGAAAAATGAACAACAGGATACCCAAGAACGTCGAGACTGTCGTTACTTTGGATGGGGGAGCAGAAGAAACGTAAGTCGACTAATAACTTAGCACACTTTCTAATCTTATATTGTAATAAACTAGTGTGCATGTTTAGTGTATTCTGTAAATGTGTATTGGCATTTAGAGGATCGGACGCGGGGGCGTTCGCAACAATTATGGGATCGTCGGGGTCATCTAAGACGTGTTTAGGACGCCTATATGTGAACCGTCTTGTTGGTGGAAGGCTTCCAACATTATAGTTGGCGGCCGCCACAACAAGCGGGTTAGGGAGGTGGGGGCGTTATCAAAGTAACGTATGGAAACGTCCTTGATAAAATCTTTGATTGGAAGGGGAAGATCAAGATCACGGTGGAGGTCTACATTGCGATAGTACCAACCGGGCAACCCGTGGCACCACGCATGAAACGGTTTTGGAGGGTTTGTAAGGGATACAAATAGGAGGGCGCGGTATGCGCGAAAACTACATTAGCGTAACTCATGACGGGGCGAATGCAAGCTTTGTAAATTGTCGTCTTATGTCTAAGAGACATTTTACTCCGCCTGCCTATAAGGTGGAATAGCCGACCTAATATGAACGCGGCCCTATTACGAACGATTTTAAGATGAGGTGCAAATGACAATTTTCTATCGAGGGTGACACCGAGATATTTCACTTGCTTTTCCCAAGGTCAAATAGACACGAACACTGTGGCACTTTTCTTAACTTTTCTTAACTTCGATCTGCCATTTGCGAAACCAAACGCCGAGGGTGTTGGCGGCCGTTTGGAGTCGGGTGGAAACCGTGGCTTTGTCTCTACCGGACGAATATAGCGCGGTGTCATCCGCGAATAGAGCTAGCTCTACGCGTGGGGTCTTGGGGATGTCGTTTGCGTAAAGCGCAAACAGGATTGGGGAGAGCACGGATCCCTGCGGAACGCCGGCTCGAATAGGACGAGGGGCGGAGAGCGTTCCTTCGACGCGGAAGCGAAAGAGCGATCCGACAAAAAGTCTCGTATGATGTGCACGAGTCTGTCTGGCACGCCAAATTGGTAAAGCTTATAAATTAAGCCGTCACTGTGGAATACGGTAGAACAATCGCATATAAAAATTGATTTTTACAACTGATTGAAATAGGGTACTCTATGAATAGAATTTAATAGTTCGAAAGTCGAAGTTTAATATTCTGTAGCGTAAATCATTTTGTGTTTATTGGAAGTCAATCTTTTCATGTAGTAAAGATAAACGTTTTTGCTATTGGGAAATATTAATTTCTTCATTTACGATTTTCAAAGTGAAATAGTTTTGAAAGTTCAACTGAAAGATAGGTATAAGTTATTATATATTTTTGAAGAGCTCATATGATATGGTTATATGGTATATCATATGGTTTGAAACTAATATATTTAATTGTTTTTAATACGACTAAAAAGTTTTCCTCATTTTCGTCGAAGCTTTTAACCGACGTTTATCGATGCTTTGAATTAAATGTTAATTCATAGTTTAGTTACTCATCAAAAACATATAAAAGAATTAGCTGCGAGTTTTTGTCTGGGAACGGAAATTGCTATCAATTGCGGTTTCGTAGTTGACTTTTACTATCAGTAGTTTGTGGTATGTTTTATCAATTAATTATTTTATTTTGTTAAGTTTTTATCATTTTGATGTCATTTTCCGTGAGAAAATAGAAAAAAGTTAACGTGTAATTCCAATTCTTCAAACATAATAGCTTTATTTTTCAAATCGACGGAGTTACAGATTTTAGATCCGAAATGCACCGAAATATTCCACAGTTGTGCCAAACTTTGTAGAATGCTTTCGCTACGTCGAAGAAAAGAACTCCGGTGCCCTTTTGACGGGCCCTTTTATTGAGGCTGGATAGGATATGTTCTGTGAGGAGATGCCGTCTACCCCGGGGGCACTACGGGGTTTGAGACGCTTAATTAGCGTTTGCACCTCATCTTCCGTAACAGGCGGAGGGTTGCGGTGGGAGGGAGGGATGAGAGTCTATAGACTTCGCTATTAACCATGTTAACATGGTCCTGAGGGACTGGGAGAGTGCTAGGCGAGCATTGAGACACGAGGCTGTTGACGAGGCATTCGGCGGCATTGTCGTCGTCGTCAAAAGCGATCGAGTTGTCGGGTTTGTTAAGCAGGGGTAGAGGTGACCGTGTCCGACTTAAAGGCTCTCGCCAATTTCCAATAAGCTGGATGGTAAGGGGGCTGCGGGGCGGAGCGAGACTTTCGCGATCTGGAAAGGCGGCGGAGCGCACTTTGCGGGGTTAGGTCGCGGTCCCGACTCGCGGGTTGCGTTACCACGCGCTCCTCGGGGAGCGAGTACGTGTGAAAAGGCACATTAATCGTGCGCAAGAACGCCGTGCATTGGCGGAAATCGGCCGTGGTAGCGAGCTCTACCTTGACCATCTTTAGCTCGCCTCTTATAAGGCGAGTTTTGAGCGGAATGACGTTATGACGCGCCTTCAGAGATCGCGAAATCTCATGCCTGTTCTTTGTAGTTTGTACAAAGATCGGAGAGGGCTTCATTTCCTTGCGCGGCTGGTTCGGCTCGGGCCTCGGGGAGCAAGGACGGGAAGAGGGCGCGCTATTGGCTTTAACGGCCTTAGGCGGAGGGATGGATGGAGGGGCGGACTTGCGGGCCCGTTTCTCTTTGCGGGTGACGGTCTCGTAGTCCGAGTCCGATGTAGCAACATCGGGCTCGGATTTTGTCCTAGCAAGGACTATCACCTCAAGCTCCATCTTAGCGCACGGTCTAGAACCATGCACTAAGATGCGTGAGTAATGTCAGTCCCTCCCTGTCACAGACAGGGAGGCGTGAGTTAGAAAAGAACCTACTGTCTGAATGGCCCTAGGTGTTGTCCTCCGGTGAAAATCAATTCACCGTAGGGTGTGTACCTTAACTGGTTAGTGTTAGTAAAAAGTTCTGAGTTGACTAGGAGATCCCCCAAGGCCAACTTTGCCAGAACTCTTCCGAAGTGTTTTCCCCCCCAGGAGGGCCAGGAGGGCAGCCGGGTCAGTGCCCCAACTTCGTTGTCACCGTTAAGTATCCACCAGTTGGCTACTAAGCGTAGTCTTTCAAAACAGCAGTCGTTGAGAAACATGGAAGTAAGCTCTCCCGCAATGAAAATTGCGTCGAGAGCGCTATACGCGACGTACTGTGCACCGGAGCTTTACCGGTAGGTACACAGTAAAATGACCCGAGAACAAAGCAAACGGAACGCGGCCGAGCGCGCGACGGAGTACGAGCGATACGTGCGTCCTGCGCGACAAGCGAAACGAGAATTGTGGGTACTGGGTACGGTGACTTAGTGACGAGCTTGTGTAACTTATAACTGCTCCACTACAATGAAACTTGTAGTTTACGTTAATAGGTCGAATAATCAATAAGACAAGGCACCAGATAAATACTCGTAACACTCGTTAACATATTGATGAACTACTAAATCTTTTAAATTTTTCAGGGATTCCTACTGCCGTTATTGATACATGCATTTAAGGTAGACGTGGTAATTCTACCGAAGGATCGTTGCAATGTAATGTGGGACTACAAAGAACAGTATCTTTGTATTCAGCAGTACCCATGCAAAGTTAGTAACACAAATCAATTTTATAAAACAGAGCAGTAACTAATACACTCGGCGTCAAAAAAATCGCACCTTTTAAAAATCATCTTTAAAAATTCTTAAACCTTATGTAGAGGATAGTGTTGGGTATCATTAGAAAGGTAACAAAAAGGAGTATCAAAAAACAATTAAATTTAACTTTCTGTTTAATTATAATTATACAAACAACATTAAAATTAATAAAATAATAAAAATCCTTAATTAAGTCCTAATTAACAACAGATAATTTACAAAGAAAAATGTACAAAAAGTGTCTTAAAATTAACTTAAAATCTAGTGTTACCCCCCCTTGCCCTGATCACGGCTTCCATACGGTCCCTCATGGACCTCACCAACTTCAGGAGCTCTTCTTGAGGGATAAGCCCCCATTCTTCAATCACCGCGTCTTGGAGCTCCTGTAGAGTCGAAGGAGCTGGATCCCGAGATCGAACCTTACGTTTAAGATGGTCCCAGAGGTGCTCTATAGGATTCAGATCCGGACTTCGCGCTGGCCACTGCATCACAGAGATTTGGGACCTCTGCAAGAAGTCGCTCACGATGCCTGCAGTGTGAGCGCGAGCGTTGTCGTGCATTAATGTGAACCCCTCGCCAAAAGATTCGGCAAAGGGGACCACATGCACTTCCAGGACCTCAGTGACATAGCGGCGAGCAGTCAGCGACCCTTGTCCGCGAGCACCTCCAGTCCGGGAGACGCAGACAAGGTCGGTTTTGCCGGCAGCAGACATACCGCCCCAGAACATGCAGGATCCGCCACCATATTCCACCGTCTCCTGGATGCAGGCTTGGGCGAAACGTTCACCCTGCCTCCGGTATACTCTTCTCCGTCGGTCGTTGCAGAAAAGACACACTCGCGTCTCGTCTGAGAAGAGAACAGCTCTCCACTGCTCAAGGGTCCAATCGACGTGGTCACGAGCAAACTGCAAGCGGGCTCGCCGATGCGCTGCAGTCAATTTTGGACCGTAGCGGCCCACAGAGCTCTGTGGGCCGCTATCTTCTTCTCCTTCAATCTTCTTCTAACCGTAGATACGCTTACGGTGCGTCTGCGAACTGCCTGGAGCTGCTGTTGCAACTCAACAGCGTTGGAGAAACGATTTCTCAAAGAGTTCGACACAACGAACCGGTCGTCTCTTTCCGAAGTGCAGCGACGTCTACCCGAACCGTGTCTGCGGATATAGCCACCGGTCTCTATGAAGCGCTGGTACACTCTTCGAACGGAATAACGGCTCAGGTTCAGTTGCCGGGCGACATCACACTGCCGCACCCCTGATTGCAGTAGTGCAACCACTTGAGCGGCTTTATCAGCTGTGGTATCCATCAAAATCTGTGCGTGTGTCCTCTTCAACGGTTGAATAGCGAATGACCCACATTGAACCCGTGTTGACCGTTTTATACCCACAAAGGAAGCGCAACTAGCAACTCTCACGGGTAGCAAAATTTGCATCGAATTTTTGTGACACTTTATTTGTTGCATTAGGTTTTATTTGATAATGAAAAGTAATGTTTTTTATTAAGTTAATTAAGTAACCTTGTAAATAAAATCATAATTAATGCGACTGCATGTGCATATCAAGAGTAAATGACATTTGAAAGTGATTTTCTAAGAGGTGCGATTTTTTTGACGCCGAGTGTAGATTATACATTATTTAAATAATCATATTAAATGCTATTTTTGTTTTAGTCTGAAAAGTATGGAGCTATATGTCCAGTAAGTAGTCTTCAAATAAAAAAGTTTCGTTATATCAGAAATATTGTACTATAACAATTCGCTTTTTAACTTTCGAGTTCCATTATAAATAAAATGTTTGTCGTTTTACGCAAACAGCTTAATATAGGTATCTGTATTTTAGACATACCCTCCCGTACGCTATCCCGCAGGCTTATTACGTGGGGTACACTAAAAGTTTCCGGAATCAATAATAAAAAAATACTATTAATGGTCAAAAATGAATTTATTGTTTCTCAAAATATTCTCCCTTGCGTCAATGAACTTTTTTCAAAACATTTGTGCCACTCCTCCGTGGTGATGAAAACCGTTGATCGCGTAATTGGTTCTTGATTCTTGGGAACAGAAAAAAATCACACGGTGCCAAGTCAGGACTGTGTGCTGGATGACTCTTGTACCTTTTTCGCCTTCAAAAACTCATTTGTCTGTCTGGCCGTGTGGGAACTTACATTGTCGTGGTGCAAGATGATACGGCGCTTACCGTTATTTTCACGGAGTTTGCCAATAATTTCCGGTAAACAAATGGTCGTGTACCAGTACTATTTACGATAAGACGATTTTCTAAAGCAACAGTAGCCACGTGTCCACTTTTATTAAAGAAAAGAAGCAATCATCCGCTTCTAGGCACTTTTCACGCGCGCCACTTTGGTTGGTTTCAGCTCATCTCTATAGACCCATACGCTCGATTGCTGCTTCGTTTTGGGATCACAGCTGTAAATCCATGTTTCGTCACCTGTTACTATGTCCCACACCAAATTTGAAGCCCCTTCGTTGTATATGGCAAGCAAAGCATTACACCAAGTGATGCGGTCCGTTTTTTGAGCATCGGTCAAATTGTGTGGGATCCATCGAGAACACAGCTTTCTCACACCCAAATGTTTGTGTCAACACTACACATGTATTTGACTTATGCCTATGCCCAAAGATGTCCGGATCTCATGGTAGGTCACATGCCTGTCTGTTTCGATCATACGGCGCACAGCATCGATGTTTTTGTTATTCACAGCGGTGCACGGGCGACCTTCACGAATTTCATCATGGAGACACGGAGATTGACACAACCGCGTTTGAATTCTGCAAACCAGCTATAAATAGTCGTCTTGCATGGTGCTTCTTCGCCAAAGGCAGATTGAAGCCGAACGGGACTCTGCAGAGCTGTCAAATTACACTTAAAATCGTAAAAAAATCATGCAACGAAAATTTTCCCGAGTTAAATCCATTTTATTGTAATCACGCAATTTTTAAAATGACGCCACAATGTGAAAACAATTGACAATCAGATGAAACAAATTGTATTCCACGGCTAAAGAGTTCCATTTTCAAATGTAGTAATAACTTTTTAAATATTGTTTATGTAAGTGGCCAATTCCGGAAACTTTTAGTGTGACCTATGTAATACCGAAAAAAGCAACCAGTTACAACAATTACAACGCGACTGCTCTAGTTGCGGTTGATAAATTGGTATTACGGGCACAAATCGCAAAATCATCTCTCGCTTAGTGCATTTGCGATTCAAATGTATGTAATAGTTCACATGCATTGAGCGTATTGTGTCGTAACACCAATTGATCAACCGCAACTAGAGCAGTCGCATTGCAATTGCACAATTAACAACTGGTTGCTTTTTTCGGTAATAAGCATGCCGTACTCTACATCGAATGCCACTATATCGCTCATGACATGAAGTATGAAACTATGAACCCGTCTCATCGATAACGAAAATAAGTAACTGACCGTTTCGGGTGCATCAATTTCATTTGACGAGATAATAAGGCCACACTCACACGATATCAAGTATGTGGGCCATCTCAGGTGGGCTCTTGGTGGCCGGGCCATACTTTGATTAAAACCAGCTGGGTAAATATGTCAATGCGGTTTGGTGAATTTTGATACAATTGTTTTTTTTCTTCACTTCTCTTCGCAATCTTCTACTTTCGCGATTCCACCTGGCTATATGAAAATGCTCATAATGCTCATAATAAACTTGAAAATTTACTTGATTTCAATGATGGAGGCCTATGCTCAGCAGTGGGCAGTATAAATGTTAATAAATAACTAAATTATATTCCAGGATGATGTCGGTTCTGTAATAGAATGCTCTGGATTTGTCGTGGGTATGATGGTATCACGTCTGGTGGATCGTCCGTGTAGCGTAGGTTTTATTGATATGCAAAATTACAATAAGTTCTTGACCTGCGGGGTAGATGATGCCAGAGACGTCATCGAGCATGATGACTTCATGGAGTTCGACTTTGATAACGAGGAAAATTATCCAAGATTACCTGCCGTAGTTACTGTGCCTGTGGATCACGTCTAGGGTTGCCAACCCTACTATATAATATAGTATCCTACTATTTTAGGTGTCTAACTACTATTATTTTCAAAATATATTATAGTAGGCGAAACTATTATATTTTATCAGCAAAGTCGCTAAAATCAGTCTCTATCATCTAAAACGGAACACACAAAATATTCATTTAAGAAATAAAATAAATATTTTTAATATACTGTATTTTTTTAGTTAATTCCCAATATATCTACTACATTTATGGGTACTGAATCCAAAAATACTTAATTAATTAAAAATAATTTAATTTGGTCTAAAAAAAAGTTGGCAACCACGACCCAACTGAAGAAATGTAGTTTATTTGTAGTTTGTATAAGTACTTACCGATTAAGATGAATTAATAAAAGATAAAAGGAAAATGATTATAAGTTTACAATTTAATAAATTTCGCCCTTCCAGTTGAAAAACATGTTTAAAAAATAAATCTACATCTTCTCTTTCACGACTGACGCGTCCATGGGGTCTCATAAAATCGACAGTCACAACATCGACGGTCGCTGTATCGAAAACGTTCCATCGACGGGTCACTGTAGCGATAGTACACTATATCGATGGTACGCTACATCGACAGTACACTATATCGATGGTAAGTAAGTACGCTGCATCGGCAGTACGCCATATCGATAGTACGCTGCTTCGGCAGCCCGATCCAAGTCAGAAACAAGTAATAAATGACCTAAATTAAAAACTTAAGGCATTTTCTTTCATTTTTGTAGTATGTAACGTCATCGTCAGTACCTTTAAAGGTAAGTTCAGTAAACATTTTTAGATTCATAAAAAAATCAAGTAGACTTATGTTTGAACTTAGAGCGGTACCTAAGTAAGAATATACTTTACTTTTGTGAATACTTATCTGAAATAAAGCTTGCATTATGAGGTTTATGAGTATTATTAGGATTTAGTTACGCAAAACTTATTGAAAAACCTTCTGCAAAAATTTAAAGCAGCAAACTCTCATCAAAATATCCATAAATGGAAACTACAAAAAATCGTGGAACAATACATAAGGGTTCGGGTCAAGACCTCCTCTACCTGGCTTGGAGCGGGTGGTCCGTCTCGAAGCAGTGTAGGTACTATCGATATAGTGTACCGTCGATGCAGCGTACCGTCGATATGGTGTACTCTCGCTACAGTGACCCTCCGGCGCCGACGGAACGTTTTCGATACAGCGACCGTCGAAGTTGTGACTGTCGATTTCGTTGAACTAGCTAGACCCGCGTCCATGTTGATCCAATTTGCTATACCAGCTTTAAGTTTTAAATTACCCTACTTTTTATGAATAGATTATTCTTAAAAATAATGTAAAAGTTAAATAATAAGTGGGGTTTAAACGGTGTTTGTTATATCAAAGGTTTACCGGTGAAAATAACGTATGGTGGGCGTACCCCGTACGCATGTTGAATAAAAAAATAATATTGAAGATAAAATAAAATACAAACATATAATCACGCCTCTTTCCCGTAGGGGTAGGCAGAGACCACTTCTTTCCACTTGCTACGATCCTTACATACTTATTTCGCTTCGTCCACTTTCATTATTCCCTTCATACATGCTCTTCGGTTTAGGGTACTCTTGACCTGGCCTTTTTTCAAGACGTCCCTGATTTGGTCTCAAACGTCCGCCTAGGTCTACCCCTACCAACATTTTCATTCACACTCGCCTTATACACTTTTTTCGTCAATCGTTCTTCATCCATTCTCTCGACATGGCCAAACCATCTCAGCATACCTTTCTCAATTTTTGTCACTACATCTTCTTTCAGACCACAACGTTTCCTTATCTCACTATTTCTTATCCTGTCACTCAGTTTAAAATAAAAAAATTGGTTGCCTGTAAAGTCGATATACGGGCGAAAGTTTTACGTGACAACGACTTTGAGTGGTAAAATAATTTTAATGTGAATATTCATTCGTATAGTAGGAAGAAGGATGAAATAATAGTAACAAATTAAAACATTTATTTATACAAAGAATTATATTTAAAACATTAATTTATACAAAGAATCTCGCACTGAATTTCATATTAACAAAATTTTATTTTTACCTTTACACATACATACGTATTTATCTTTCACTTTTTATGTCTGTCTCTCTCGCTCTTAGGCGGGCTAACCATGCCCGAGTGGAAGGGACGCGTGCCTCTCACTCGCTCTCATTGTGAGCGCATAACGTGAGCGGAGCGTAACGCAGTTTCTTGAAGTGTCACCCGGCAAACCAATTTATAAGACGTTGTCACGTCAATAATATAAGTAATAATATTTTATTACTTACGACGGGAAAACGCTTGGCTTTCATCTCACCAGTGATGTTAGGTGATGATAAGGCTAAAGGTGAAAGCGCACTTTACCCGGAATCCTAAACTAAGCTTATGGCATTTAAGTACAAAAAATACACGTCGTATTCATAATGTCAGACAATTACATCAAAATGAATTATGGTTAACGCACGAAAGGTTATTAACATTACATTTACAAAAAGGCATTTGAGTCGTTTATAATCAAAGGCGGCCATCTCACTTTTTAACACTTCTAAGATAATAATGCAAAAAAACAATAATTGTAAATTCAACTGCTTTTTTTTTAAACATTATAATCAAATACGGCCATGTTTCTTGCAAATCCAATAGTAAATCAACGTTTAGATTCAAAAACGACCTTTTTCCGTGTGGTTCGAAGCAAAAATGGCGTTAGTGCACGCTCAACCAATCACAGCAATGAATTCGGCAAAAAAAAAAAAGGCATAAATGGCCATCTTTCCGTAGCTTGGCGTCAAAAACGGCAATCTTTGCAAATATTACCACTTAGGTCATTTTTATTTGTTGGTATCAAAGTCGGCCTTAATGATGTTTTAGGATCAAATAACATGACTGTTTTATTATTTACGAACCTGAAATAGAAACAATATTAATAAAATTTTAAGCAGCCTCATTTATAGTTTTCTTATAATTTATGGCGCCTATATCTACTAATTTATCAAATTGTAAATGTTGCTCACGGAAGGTTCTAACAAATACAATGTCTGGCAATGTAGGACTTGAATTAAAAATAGCATCCTGTAGAAACAGATTCTTATAAATCATTGAAAGAAATTATGATTCTTATCAAAGCCAAGATAATATTTATTGACTTATTATCTATATCTATTTATTAAACAGTAAAACTAAATTGTTGGCATAAATTGTACAAGCTATCAAAAAAAATTGTGACGTTTAAGTGGACCTTAGTCTATGGTCATTACTGACATTGACATTTGTTTTTTTTTGTGTATTGTTTTACGGCTCCGGAAGAAATCCATCAAGCTTATTCGTTCGTGCTATCTTATGTAATACATAAATAAACAATATTGATGATGATGAATGATAATAGAAATGAGAAGTGAGAAATTATAACCCAACCCCTCGAATATCTCAGTAAAGATGTGGGGCTCTACTAATTCCTCGGGCGTTCTTGAGAGAATTGGAAAAGTGACGTTGCGCTGTTTTGTTTCATTTGCCAACACTCATGCACACTCACGAACACTTAACGGTTAGTAATCCACCATTATTTCACATTAATATTCGACATAAAACAAAACCGCAGACATGACTCTTCACTTTCCCGCCAAGAAGTCCTGCTCAATGCTCACTCACTCACTCACTGCGCTCAGTGCATGCATAGATAGAGTAACTTACAGTGTTGTGACATATAACTCTACTCTTTGGTTGTGACGTTTAATTAAGTGGTGTGTGTGTTGGTTGTCTGGCAAGCCAAATTACTTATAAAGAATTGAATTTATGCCGATCCAAATAAAGGAATGTGACAATATATATAATCACAACACCTACGCACATTTTTACTGGACATAAAAATTGGTTCCTCTAATAATAGATAAGAAAGAGCGATTAGCTGAAAAAAAGGCAATATCATAAAATTTATGTATCTTTCAGCATTGTATTTAGATAATGAATAATTTCAATTCTTCTTTTACGAGTTTCATCATATTTATAATAATTGTTAACTTTAAAACGACGTTATCACAATTCAACAAGCCTTGGAGTGACAAGTATGAGAATAACAAGTGTCCCAAATTATATCCTAAAAACTTTGTGAATTATGCTCCAGCTGGTAAGTATAAAACTTTTTTTAAAACCTTTAGATACATTTTATTTTTTAATTAAATACTTATTTACAGTTGGTGCTTGGTTGGTTGGTATTATAGGTTGCTTAGTTGTAGCTTAGTTTAGGTTGTATTAACATGTAATAAATAATACTAGGGAGCCATCATTGTGTGATGGAAACAAGTAATTCTTCTTAATTCATAGCTTTAGAATACAACACTAAATACTAATAAAAAAATACTAATTTATCTGGGATAAAAGGTCCAAAGCTTAAATTACTTTACCTACTACTCTCTTTTTACAAATCAGCAAACTAAGTTTACTTCTAAACTATTTATTTAGATTAATTATTTAGTCAAAACAGTAAACAAATCTAAACAATCAGTTTGTAACTGTATTAAAATTATAATACTTATTTTTACTCATTAATAACAATGTTCATTATTTTATTAGGAAACCTCACTGCTGGTAATTACACTGAAAAGACTGGACTCAAGGGGCTAAGAAAGTGTGTAATGGCTTGCTGTCTAAGTGACTCTTGCAACATTGTATTCATTGTTGAGACAAGATGTTTCCATGTGAATTGTGTCAGTGATGAGCTGTGCCTGCCACTGCCAAGAGTCGGCACAAGAAAGTGGGAGGCACATGTTTCCATGATCCTCGTTAAACCTGTACTTCCTAGTGGTTTGTAGATGTTTATTCATTAGGTCTAACTCAGTAAAATTATGTTATAGACTATGACCTTTTTTTCACTGCAGGGAAAGGCCTTTTCTTTTCCCATTTATCTCTATCTTGAGCTATTTTAGAACAATGACAGTCCAATAAAATTAATTTAAGTTATTATGTATTTATTAATATAAATTATTTTATTTGTTGCTATTGAAAAAAAATTGACCCTTTAAGATTTATCATAATATTAGTAAATTAAATTGATTGCAGAAAACTGGTCAGACATATTAGACCAGTCCAGTTACTCGGAGGTGAGTAACAATTTTTCACCAGAAGAAGAAACTTTATACTCTCCTTATACTAGTCACAGAAATGAACTAGACGAAGATGACTCTAGTTTCCTGTCTCGATTTATAAATAACTTGCCAAACATGGAGGAAGATGATCCAAGAACCTTTGACAAATATAGAGATAATAATGACAGTGATATGGTAATGGAATCAAACAACTACCTTGAAAAAGTGCCATGCGAAGTTGGGGCCAATGACTGCCCATTCAATTCTGAGTGTATTCCTTTGGGCATTAAATTGCGCAATGGCATATGTAAATGTGTGCCAGGTACAGGCGAGAATGCCCAAGGAGCTTGTGTACAAATTGTAAGACCTTATGCAAAAGGCCCAACTATTCCCATTGATTCAATAAAAAAAAGTGATGACATTTCTGATACTAAAGGTGCTGATATAAATATAGAAGTTTCCACACCCAAATCAGTACAAAATTTAACAGTGTCCATATCAGATAAGCAGGTAATGTAATATTAGTAGTGTAAGTTAATCATATTATATGATTCAAACTAGTCAGAAGTAAGTAAAATTAATTTGCGTGTTTAGGTGCAACTACCAGATAATGAAGTGACTCTAGCTGCTTACACAATTCCAGATGAAAAGGCTACTAACAGTTATTACAATTATGTATGGACCTTAGTAGACCAATCCAAAGGTGGTTTTACAGGTAATTTACATATAAGATTTTATACTATATTATCACAAAATTTTATATTTGTTTGTATCTATTCTGCCAATTTTTTTTTATTTATGTCTTACGGGTAAGCACTTGGCCTTCATCACACCTGATGTTAAGTGATGATAAGGCCGAAAGTGGAAAAGCACTTCACCCGGAACACAACAATGCTACAAATATTGATGTTATGGCGACATATTTAGATTTTACTGTGTATAATAATATATCATACATGCTCTTCTATGTGGGTCATATGTATTTTCAAACTCATATTTGCATAAATGTGGGTACAATGAAAAATGGATAAACAAATAACATGAAAGTCAAATAAATAAATAATAATTTATCAAAAATATGTAATATATAAAATCAAAGTCAAAAGCGTAATATAATATAATATTTCAGGTAACATGAACCAAGATGGTGCAACAGTAAAGTTGACAGACCTGACTGAGGGACAATATAGGTTCAAAGTGACTGTAAATGGCACAAGCTCCTATGGCGAAGGTTTCGCAACTGTGACAGTGTTGCCACCACAAAGAATAAACACCCCACCAATGGTAGTTATTACCCCTCAGACACAGACTGTGAAGTTGCCAAATTCGGGAGCTGTTTTAGACGGTAGTGCTAGTAAAGTAAGTAGAAGATAAACTAGGTACTTGTAGAATATATTTTTTTAAATATAAATTTTTGTTTTTTTCTGCGCCTTGCTGGTACAAACTCTAAGCTAGATTGTAGTGTAGTTGTAAACTACTTACTGACCAACAGAAAGACCATCACAATGCTATATACTTTCTCATTGCTGGGCAAAGACCATTGAAATCAAATCATTGCTATAAAATCCGATAGCCTCCGGATGTCGGAAGTATCACTATAGAATAGAAATAATAAACTCATACTATTATTACAATTTTTTTACAGGATGACGATGCTATAATATCTTGGCACTGGGATCTCACTTCGGGACCTATTGGCTACCAACCGCCGCTGCTAGACGGTCCCACACTGGTGCTGAAAGACCTGAAACAACCAGGAAACTATACTTTTAGGTTGACTGTTGAGGATTCGGATCATGTGAAGAATTCCACCACAGCAAATATAACAGTGTTAAATCACACTGATTATCCACCTGAAGCAAATGCGGGTAATTAATTTTTTAAAACGCATCTAAGTAGGGTACTGGCACCAGTGTACAGACACCTGCACATCAACCTATCCAAAACTGTCAAATTTCTTCCATACATTTTCAACCATATGCTTCAGGCATAAAGTTCAAAGTCTATTGAGGAAATTTGACAGTTGATTTGTTGGTTGATGTGCAGGCACCAAAAAATAACCAATCAATTGTCATGGAAATTTTATTGAATGCTGTCATCCCATAAAATGTTACTACTGTTGTTAGGATGCAGGTGATCGGTATTTATTTGTTGCTAAAGACTAATCAGTTGCTGAGTTGCTGACCCCCATTTTGAATGATGAATGGAAAAAATATCGATCATTGATCATTCAGCCTCATATACTTTCCACGTCTATGTCACATAGCTGAAAGTAGTTCAACTCATTTGTAACTTAAAAAGGCTCCCTTCATAAATAGGTTGTAAATAATATAATAGTATTAATACAATTTACTATCTCGTATATTTTAAATATTATTCGTTAATATAAATAATAGTATTAATAAAATTTACTATCTTGAATATTTTAAATATTATTCCTCCGCGTAACATGGCCCTGAAATGCCGTGTATGATATCGTAAACCATTACTGATTGCGCGACATATTTTTAGTAATTAGCTTTTGTAACTATCGCAACATCATTTGATATTGTTATTTTTTGTTATTATGCTTGAAATATTTACCTTCCTTCCTAACAAGAGCATTAAGCGTAACACAAATAATAATGTATTGGTAATTACAAATTAAAATTTGTATGATACCTTTACCATTTTTGTACTTTTTTTTTAAATATAGCAAAAAGATACACATATAAGAATATAAAATATGTATATTTGATTTTGGTGTACAAAATAAAAAAATAAAATTTCCGAATATGTGTTTATTTATTATTTATTATTTCTGTAATTTTATAGGACAAGATGTGATAATATATTTACCAAATAACAATCTGACTCTCAATGGAAGTCTTTCCACTGACGATCACGAAATCAAATCTTGGGAATGGACAAAGTCCGCTGAGGACGAGAACAAAGCTGTGGATATGCAGAACACACATTCACCTTACTTGCAGGTATGCATTTTTCAAACCGTTGGTCACTTTTAAATCTATTGTGAATTTGTGACGTTGATCACGGGCATAGATCCTTAAGTAACGTCTATATAGGATGTTCCTAGCGTTCTAGGTGTCCCTAGTGTGAGAGTAACTGCCAGAGTCATACTGCAGTGATCTGAGCGGTCACTAATGGAAACTTTGATTACACTATGAAAGCTTTTAATAGCGAGGGCAGATAACTTGTTTGTACTCATTTGATATTGTGTAATACACCTACGCAAACATTACATTCAACATTACTGCACTGGTATAATACCGACACTGATTAGAAAGTAATAGTACAGTACATAGTAATTAACGAAACGGAGGTCTATAGTAGGTTCTGATAAACGGTATTGATATTTTGTAAATGCAATTACCTCTACGTCTGCTTTATCAAACCGTATCAGTTTAGATACTATTATATATTTTATTAATTGAATGCAGTTAAGCGTATGTGCAGAATATGTTTATCTTATTAAATAAAGAATACTTCACAGATTATTTTATAAATGTATTTACACCTTCCGTGTGTATATGCAAAATATTATAAAAACTCATATTTAGCTATTTATTTTAACTTTAAACACTGTTTTGAAGTACAAGGGTCTTAGTCCACTATAGAAAGTTTCAAATCGCGTAAATACAATTGAACAAACGTTTTATCAAAATGTTTTCTGCTGACTATTTAGATCACTGTATTTTTCCTTAAAAAGTAGGAGAAAAGTTTTCATTAAATCTGAAGTTTCAATAATATTAACTTATTGGTTTGTAGTTTGTAAAGGATACGGAAATGTATAAAAGCTTCATCATCAACAGTCCCTCTCGACCCACTGCTGGGCAAAGGCATCTCTTTGCTTAAGCCATCCGCCTCCATCCTGCGCTAGTCTGGGCCATGTGTAACCCACTATGATGTGTACCTATGTATCTACTTACTTAAACTTATAAAAACCATGTATCCTTGTAATAAGAGTTCAGTAATAAAGCATAATGCAAACCTAACGGTGGTTGTTATTAGTAACCCGTGTTGAACCCGTGTTGGTCTTGATTATATCGTCGACCCATCTCGCCGGTGGACGTCCCCTTTTTCTGTATCCGTCTCTCGGTTACCACTCAGTCAGTTTTCTGCTCCACCTGTAGTCACTCTGTCTGACTAAGTATCCTGCCCAACTCCCTTTGTGCTTCAATTTCTTTGATGTTTACAGCTATCCAACTTGTCGGAAGGCGTGTACACGTTCGTTTTGAAAGTGACGGATTCCTCCGGCCAGTCGTCCTCGGCGGAGGTGCACGTGTTCGTGAAGCCGCCCACCAACACGCCGCCGGTCGCCAACGCCGGCGCAGACGTCGTAAGTCACACTACCTACTGTATAATAATAACGTTAGGAAAATTCTAAAAAGTTCACAAAATACACGAGCGGAAATATATAATATACCCGCTTTGAGTTAATATAGCTTTCTCAGTTCGTAATTTTATTAACTTATACTTTTACTTCACATTGTGATTGTTTGAATATCAGTGATTGTTATATCTTTGGTTATCCAAATTAATAAATATCACCGCGCGGCCGCTTCGCCGCTCGGTTATTGTGAGGATTTTGATTATTGTGGCCTAGTAAATAGAGTTCAAACTTGGTATTATGGAGCATAAGTAAGTACGTGCCTAGTGACCGCCGCAGGGCGAGCGCTTCCTGTAAGCGCTAACTAATTTGTGTCAAATAAACGCGCCCTTATTCAATGTCGAAAGTAATGTCATTACTACAAATGTTTGTTCGTACGCTCAGCAACAAAAGCTACGCTGAACACTTCAGGCTTGGAAGTAGCCGTTATTGTATTTTGCAACCAAATTGTTTCAAATAGTTCTCGGTAAGACAGAGACCAGAAGAGTAAAAGAGAGGCTTGCGCCTACGCCTACTACAAATAGGATCCAGCGCAGGCGTCAATCGTTTTAGAGATAGCAGAGCACTGTTAAAGAGCTATCATCAACTCATTTTGCGGTCATCGCAAATCAGTACTAAGAGCGTCCGCTGGGTAAATTATTAATAATTTTATTGGGTTCATGACAATTTCGCGGGATGGCGCTCTATTTTGTGAGGTAACGATTTGATACATAAATGAGTTAGCGCTTCTCGTCGCCCTTAATAGAGCGATAATAAAACAATAGCATGCTGTCTTTATCTGTGCTAACAATGGTCATCAGTACTGTAAAGTGGTTTGGATATGCATGTTGTCAGCACTCGGTAAGCTGTGTCTATTAACAATTTTCCTTAAAATGGGATGGTATGATATTTTGATGAAACTAAACATAAATAAGAGTAATTATTAATGAGATTGTTACCAAGTTTTTTTTTGTGTTTTGAGTTGTTGATATTTAAGAACAGCTGCATGAAATATCAAATCGATCAAAATCAAACAACAAAATCAAGGTAATAATCACGTTAATAAATTACTGTCAAGTTATTGATAATGATCGTTTAACAATTTACCGGTACAGCGTAATATATTTTTTATTGGTTTTCAATCTTATTGCAATTATATAAGGTTGAAATCATGGTGGCATCAGCTAAAGGGTTAAAAAGTCAACTACACACAGCTCTCATAATATTAGCAACTAGCATAACTTCACCATACTCCAACCCGAATGTAATTTCAGTTCATATCACTCCCACAAACTTGGATCACGTTGAACGGATCCACCTCCCACGATGACCACCGCATAGTGGCGTACACGTGGCGTTGCTTGGCCGGCCCGACTAACTCTAACATTGTGAACTTCAACGAGTCCGTCGCCAACGCCACCGGCCTCACTAAAGGCCAGTACGTCTTCTCGCTAACGGTACTGGACGACAATGGCAACTCAGCCACGGATAATGTCACCGTCACTGTCACACAGAGTAAGTTTAACATGTAGGGACTGAGGTACCAGTTGGTAGCCAACTCCACGTAGCAGCAGCAGACGAGGTGTCGTCGCGTCATGTCGCCACGACTCGTCGTTGCGTCATGTCGCTACAGTCATGATTTCTAACCCGACTGCAGACGGCAACAGCATACGGCATCCAGTTGGTTCCGAGTGTTCCGTTAAACAAGATGTCTGACGTGTTAAAGAATAGTAATTGCAATTTTGTATAATCTTTTATTAGAAGAGGAAGAAGACGTTGATAACTTGTTTTTATTATAAAGAAAAAGGCGAAAAGCTACACGTCCTATGCTGAAATGCAGAGCAAGTGAGGAAACTTATTCAATACTGATCAATAAACATTTAAAAAGCGATATAAAGTCTACCTTCTTCAGAATCGGAAAATTAATTTTGAAAAGAAACTCGCTCGACGTGTCGTTGCTCCGGCGTTTGCGGCACTACTGAACTGCCGTCGGCCGACAGTGTCGTCTGCCGCTCGACGACGCGTCGCTAGCTACGGAAGAAACTAGTAGTGTCGTGACGACACGTCGTCTGCAGCTGATGCGTGGAGTCGGCTACCAACTGGTGCCTTAAATAAACAAAATGTAAGCTTGATATAGATGTCACGTAAGCTTCATTCCCACCCCCACGACCCGGGGGCTTATTGTCTTACTCCAATATCTATCGTAACACATTTCAATTTGGCATTTGAAAACTGTTCAAGAACTTTAAACTAATTAATAAATGTCAGTGTTTACGATTGCGTTGCGTTTTTTAATGATGTAGACTTCTATGCAAAATTTTAAATGTATCCGAGTTTCTGACCTTTAAGCGCCCTCGTGTTGTTTCGATCTCGATTCCGAACCGATCACCTCGGAAGAGGACGAAGACACGCTTGTGTGATGCCAGCCCATCTAGAAAGCCTCTGAAGATGATCTATCATCACGACTTGAGGAACGTTTTTAGTTTAATTACGCTGCGAAGGCAAGCAACTAACAAAAGTAAATTCTTTAAAAAACTTCATTTCAAATTACTGTAAAAGAAACAAAACACGGAAGAACTATACGAAGCTTATGCTCTGTTTATTAGAACGGAACGTAGACTTCTTTTTAAGCGTCGGTAGCTAGCGTAGCGTAGGATAGATGCTAGAGTTGGATGCGAGAAGTCGTGGTTCAATAGTTCAGTACCCATAGCCCCGCTATACTACTGACTTCAATCCATACCTTGTAGTTGCTCTCCGGATGGGTTAACAGGACTATTATTAATGTGTCAATAGTGCATTTATAATAATCTAAAAAAGTCAGAGATGGACTAAGTAATACCCTCACAATATTGATCACTCTCTATAAAAAGACATTGCGACTGTGCGGATAATACCTTTCGCTATATCTAGTCGACCACGAATTATGCCATCTTAAAAGTTGAAAGTTTGCATATCTTAAAACAATAAGGTCTATTTTTGCTTGCAACTGACAGATTCGTTGTCATGAATGACATGAGCCTTATGGAAATTTTATTGCAATGGATGTTTTTGTTTTTGAAAGTAGTAAAGCAGTTTCACGGTCGACTATACACAGATTGCAAAATCCATTCGCTCCTGCAAGCCTGTGAAGTAAGCCAACCAGAATTTTAGAAAGTGACAACGGTCTCTTCGCCTCTCTCAGTTCTCCGCCCGTATGTTCTTCACAGCTTGATAGGAAACGCTCAGTCAATCTCTATGTCTATAATTCAACACGATACATATGTAACGGAACGCGTGCAGAAGGTGCAAAAGAAAATTTAAAATTTAGTTTCATGCACACCGCCAGATATGAATCGTGTATTAGTCTAATTAGGTAAATGAATGATATGGATAAAATTAATAAAGTAAACATATCAATCCTATTCTTTAAGTCTTATTAAATATTTCTTAAATTGGTCGGTTATTATTAGGTACTAATCTTATGGCAATTCATAACTTTTGTTTATTAACTTGCATGCATGTATGTGTGTTATTATCAGAGGTCGGAATCTGCCGGTCATTCCAGGTCTGCATTCAAGGGGTTGATTGGGGGACCCTCTTTTAAAATTTAGTGTCTCAAAATATTATAAATATTATCGTGAAACCCGCATTCAAGGGTTGATTGGGGGGAACCCTCTTTTTAAATTTAGTGTCTCAAAATATTATAAATATTATAGTGAAAGCTTTAACCGGTTTTATGCATCTTTAAAAACACTAATTGTTTCTTATCCAACTTTTTAGACAAGAATAGCCCACCGAAAGCAGACGCGGGCGGCGACCAAGTACTCTACCTTCCTTTACCGGTTCTCATACTTAACGGTTCAAAATCGTCGGACGACTTCAGAATAGTAACATGGAAGTGGGCCCGATCTGGATCTGGATTAGCCGCGGGTACTGTCATACTCAACTCGGATACGCAGCCAGTTCTTATGGTAATTGTAATTTGTTTGAATATACATACAAATAGTTTGTACAAATGTGTTATAACGGAGATTAACGCAAACTACTATGTATCTCATAGACCAGTCAATCAGCCCGAGCAACGATCGGTGCAACTCGGTCGAAACGTCGGATATAAAGGTATGTCTATGATATCTAAACATAGTAGTGTGCGTTTATCCCGTTATAAAAACTTTGAAAATGGAACGCGAAAGGTTAAAAGTGTTTATCTACACTAATGTTGTAACATTCTACTTATGTTTCCAATACTTGACTTATAATTACTTCTGTTATAGCGCAGACAACAAAACACTCAATTTAAGCAATTTCACATGATGGTATAATATCCACATCGATATCGTAAAATCTCATTATAACATCAATAAAACGCGACCAATTAACCTGGCGAGCCTTATGTCAAAATCCTCATACAAGTTGTATAAAATTTTGATATTAGGCTGGCTTTTGAAAACAGTTGGGTTATACGTGAAAACTTCGTCGAAACTACTAAACTTACACACAAAACTCTTTGGTAAGATCTTGTGCCAATTAAATAAAAAAAGAATAGCGCGCGCTCGCTCCTGATTGGCCCTGCGCGCGCAGCTGCGCTCTCATTGGTTAGATTTTAATGGCGGCAAGTTCACTGTGACAATACACGTACGCGTGAATTTAATGTTTCGCAATGTGTTTTGTTTTTAAAATACAAATTAAAAGTTAAAAATGGACAGCGACGATGATATTTGTACGCCTCCGGATATTCTAGAATTGGCAACAAAAGTAACTCACAATCTTTTGCCAGAAATAAACTATTGTCAGCTTTTACTCTTGTTGTTTGACTAATTGCATTAGTGAAGATAAAGTAGTGTATGCAACTGCATATAACACGGGTATTAAAACACTCGTTACTATTATGAAACTCACACTCGTGTTTTAATACCCTTCATTATATGACAGTTGCATAAACTACTAATATAGTTTGTACAAATCATTATTTTAATATTAAATGTTCCGTTATATTGGTATAATGCAATCATTATAAGTAATCAGTTAGTGGACATTATGTTGATGTGGGCATAATCATCAGCACTTGCTCATTTTATGTCCCCACTGCTGAGGCACGAGCATTCCCTTTGGATGGAAACGTCACAGGGAGAACGGCCCATAAACCACCATGCGGGCCCAGTGTGGGTTGATGGTTGTTAACTATTGTAGCTAATTCAATATAAAGTAAAGTTGTTAAAAGTAGGTGATGTCAAAATTAAATTTGCATTGCATATAACATTAATAATAATAATAATTAATGTGAAAAAAAAGTGGTGCTAAGCACTCTCGATCGCAAGGACATATGGAAGAGCAAGGTGCTACACGGGCGCTACTATCGGGCTCTAACTGGGCCTGATGTAGATTTAACTGCCTCGGTGAACTGGCTACGTTTCGGTGACCTCTTTGGGGAAACCGAAAGTTTTGTCTGTGCCATTGAAGATGAAGTTATCAAGACGAATAACTACCGGAAATATATTATGAGGGACGGTACGGTCGACATCTGTCGGGCATGCCGCCGTCCAGGAGAATCACTCCGACATATTATTTCTGGTTGTTCTCATCTTGCTAACGGAGAGTATTTGCACAGACACAACCAAGTAGCCAGAATAATTCACAAGCAACTTGCTCTTGGATATGGCCTTGTTGAATCGAAGGTGCCGTACTATAAATATGCACCTGCGCCAGTACTCGAAAATGGTCATGCAACGCTCTACTGGGATCGCTCTATCATTACGGACAGGACTATTGTCGCCAATAAGCCTGATATCGTGGTGGTTGACCGATCCCAGCGCCGGGCAATACTGGTTGATATCACCATACCTCATGATGAGAACCTCGTGAAAGCCGAGAAGGACAAGCTCAGTAAGTACCTTGACTTAGCTCACGAGGTGACCGCCATGTGGGATGTTGATTCAACCATTATTGTCCCGATAGTTGTTTCAGTGAACGGTCTGATAGCGAAGAGCCTCGACCAACATCTTAAGAGGCTCTCGCTTGATGGTTGGATCAAGGGTCAGATTCAGAAAGCAGTACTCCTTGACACGGCACGTATTGTCAGGAGGTTCCTCACTCTGCAGCCCTGACCACCGGTAGCTTGGGCCCTGCCCCGAGGCTGGTGGTACTCTAGAATTAGTTTTTTATAATGTTTTATTGTTTTTTTATTAAAATATTGTAAAAATCTAGTTTTAAGAAAGAAAATAAATAAAGAGTATAATAATAAGAGGCTCTCGCTTGATGGTTGGATCAAGGGTCAGATTCAGAAAGCAGTACTCCTTGCCACGGCACGTATTGTCAGGAGGTTCCTCACTCTGCAGCCCTGACCACCGGTAGCTTGGGCCCTGCCCCGCTGCTGGTGGTACTCTAGAATTAGGTTTTTATAATGTTTTATTGTTTTTATATTAAAATATTGTAAAAATCTAGTTTTAAGAAAGAAAATAAATAAAGGGCATAATAATAATAATAACAAAGAATTTAGATACGTTACAAAAATACAAATATTTCCTGAGTCAGCATACATTAAAAATAAATCCAAATACTTATTATAAAACAAAAATTTTCAGCTAACAAACATAGAGGCAGGCCGATACGTCTTCGAGTTAACCGTCTCGGACGACCAAGGCGAGACAGGCCGAGACACGGTCAGCGTGCAGGTCAAACCTGACCAGCTGGAAACCAACCTCCTGGAAATGACCCTCAACATTCCGGTGTCGACCTTTACGCAGGGTCAGTTGGATTCGCTCGTGCAGAAAATGACTCTGCTTTTGAAGGACGATGTCAAAGTCAACGTGACGGGGGTCACGGGGCAGGTCGATACGGGGAACACGCAGCTTATATTCTTCTTGTCTAAAGATGTGAGTATTTTAATTCCTTTCATAATCATCATCATCGGCCCATTTCCACCCACTGCAGGGTATAGGCTTCTTCCCTCGCACGCCACTTCACGGTCCTATGCCATCTTCATCCATCCCCTGCTCACCATCTAGACTAGGTTGTCTGACCACCAACTGGAGGTGTGCCTACCTTAAAAAAAATAGCTTTATATTTTTTGAGTTAGTCCTTTAAAACGGATTTGTGCATCCTTTACAAATTAACGACATCAATTATTGATCTACCATATCGGACAAATTATATCGGCGATATAATCAAAAATATTTTTTTAACGTTTTTTACCAGGAGGCGCTGACGCTGCTGCTTTCAATGCCATGAAGTTCAGTCATATATAAGTCGGTGTGAGGCCTTAGTACAGTTCCGCTTTACTAAGAGTTTACGCAAATCTTTGTCGATACTTACGGGATTGAGGATAATATTATTTATCATCATTATCGTGCATTTTAACATACCGCATCAAGCCATTAAATAAGAAAAAAAAACCGGCCAAGTGCGAGTCGGACTCACGCACGAAGGGTTCCGTACTATTATCTATAAAAATATTTCAAGTTTCTACCCGTTATCGTTATTAAGACCGAGAAAAAAAATGGAATAAAATCACGTTTGTTGTATGGGAGCCCCCTTAAATATTTGTTTTATTCTGTTTTTTAGTATTTGTATAGGGGCAACAGAAATACGTCATCTGTGAAAATTTCAACTGTCTAAATATCACGGTTCATGAGACCTGGTGATTGACGGACAGACAGACGGACAGACAGACGGCCTGACAGCGGAGTCTTAGTAATAGGGTCCCGTTTTACCCTTTGAATACGGAACCCTAAAAAGACATAACACCAACGTTTGCAGGGTAAGCCGTTAGAAGGGACGCGAGCATTGCCGTTGGCTCGCGTCGCCGCTACCGTTGAGGAGAGCGCGCGCGTTCGATCGCTGGCTTGCCTAAGCGCGTGCTCGGGCCGCGGCGTATGCGACCGCGCGACGAGAACGTGTCGCTGCGACGCCTTCTGGATGCAGAGCTTGCTCACGCAAAGGGATCCAGACGCCATGCCAGACTGTGGTAAGAAGCGGTGACAAGTATACATCGGAATAGAATAGTTAGTCTGTGTAGGGAAGGTTGTTAGAAGGCGCGCGAGCGTTGCCGTTAACTTACACCGTTATCGTTACTACCGTGGAGCAGAGCGCGCCAGCGTTTTAGCGCACGGTCCTTTAGCTTAGAGGGACATAATTTTGAACACCTTAAGCGCCATTGTGACCAACAAACAATGTATCTGAATTTTGTCAATAATATGTGCTATGTAGTCAGCGCCTCATTCTAAAGTGTTTAATTGAAAGAATATTTTTTATTGTGTTTTAAATTTACTTTGGGGAGCCCATTATGAAAGCAAAAGCGTTTAATATTTATCACATGGTGCCGCCAGACTGGTCGGTGGTGTACGCCAGCCTGGGCGGCGTAGCGCTGCTGTGCGCGCTCGGCGGCGGCTGCTACGGGTGCGCGCGCGTCGCCCGCCGGCTGTGTGCGCCGCGCAAGCACCGCCCGCGCCCCAAGTACCGGCTGCTGCCGCTCGCCAGCCACGAGGACACGCCCTGTGAGTCTTGCACATATTTAATGTCAGTTCTACTGGTATACTCGTAGGTTAGGAACTGAATGACGCAGCGACTGCTGCGTCCGACTGGTGAACTTGCAAGTCAACCAACTTTCTTACGCGGTGGTACATAGCACAGTTCCCGCTACAAGGATCGCTAACGCTACTGCCGCTGCTGCCGCTCGCCGACCAAGAGGACACGCCCTGTGAGTCTTGCATATATTACTTTTAGTTCTATAAGGAGCTGAATGTTGCATTGGTAGGTTAGTCCAACTAGTAAGTCAACTAACACGTCGACAACCGACACGCCCTTTAAGTTCTACCACCGCACACAGGGGACACTTCATACAAGCGATCATAATAAGTCACTTTTTCGGAATGGCGGTACTGACACAATTAATGGTATATTCATAATCCGCAATGTCTAAACTTTCAAATAACAGGTAAGTATATTGATTTTTTATCCACCCTCTAGAATAATATAACATAAACGTGTGCCAAAGCTTATTCAAATCACTGTGAATTAATTGGTGTTGCGCGTTATTTAATTATTTAGTGGATATCCATAGTAGTTTGTTATAATATTTGATATGGATTTTATAGTAGAAGGTATTGTTTATTGTATTGGTCTATAAAATTTCGTAAAATAATCATAGTTTCAAAAATATTAAGACCGGGACTGATTTTTAACAAAAAAATTAAAATCTTGTGTTTTAGCAAAAGTCAAGCAGATCTGTTGTTATCACATTATAGCTTGATACAGTACATGATTAAAACCTAAAAACAAAAGTGCACATTTTAACGTAAATTTTGTTGCGAAACAAATTACAAAAACACAAAAGTTGAAAAAAATTCTTAAGTAAAGCTTCAGTAAAAAAGTAAATAATGTTGAATAATTTCGGCAGGCTGGTTAGAACCACGATAGCTCAATTGGGAGAGCACCTGACCCAGTATGTCGGAAGGCTGTAGGTTCAAATCTTGCTTGTGGAATTTTTTTCAACATTTGTTTTTTTGTAAAAAGTAAAAATACTTTTCTCTTTCGTATTCCAGTTGCGAACAAGGATTTATCGGAGACTGAAACAGACTCGGATGTGCTGTTCGAATCGAAAGGTCAGACGACATCATTCCTCACGCGAATGAATGGTGAGGCGTCGCAAGGCAACAGTTGGAAGAAGAATGGCCACTTCAAAGCGAACCGTAAGGTCAAGACGTAGCTCCACCAAATCCATGGTGCCTAGTGCCAGTTTTCGATCACATTAACAGTCATTTTATATTTTGTTATTCGAAACTTCAAAGTATTATTTTTTCAAGCTAATAAGTTTTATGAAAATATTTAAAAGAGATAGTTAGTTTAACTAAATTTATGCGATTTAAAGTCCACTATAGAAAGATTCTTCACATAAAATCAGTTGAATAATCGTTTTTTAAAGTGTTAATCTCTGCATTTCCTTTAAGCAAAGAAATGTTTTATTAAAATTGGCTAATTAGTTTTAAGCAAATTTAACTTTGAAGTTTGTATGGCATTGAAGCAGCGCCTCCTAGTGACAAACGAGGAGTAAAAGTTTATACGTTTTTGTTAACGTGATCGAATGTTAATTAAAACTGGCACTAGGCACCCTGAATGCGAAGCCGGTATTGTGCAATTGTGTTTTTTTGCATAAGGCAGAATGTTCACGCTGCGACAAACGTGTGTTGTTATGTAAGTTAGCATATACGTCTTTTTTGCAAGAAATTATTTCTTTATTTATTTAGGAACACAAGTTATAAAAGTTATTATTATTTTTTGTATGAACATTTACGGATTGCTTTCAAATTGCGTTTATATTTTTAAGTAAGGAAGAAAGCTAAAATACGTAAAGTTGCCGACAAAACATTACTATGAGTGGTAAAACCACCAATCTTTCTTTATCGAATCCAGGGTATCGGAAATAGTTTTACTTCTTAGTAGTCTGTACTAACATGACATTACTTGTATTGCTGTTCTGTTGTATTTTATAGCAATTCCAACGTCCGCATGATAAAATGGAAAATAAGAATAAAAAGGATTCGATAAAGGTAATTTGGTGTTTTAACCACGTAGGTAATGTCTTGTCTGCAACTTTACAGGTATTTTAGCCCAGTAATCACTGATAATAACACACACAATGCAACATGCAAATAGCAACAAGAATCTCACCAAAGAACATTAAAATAATCATAATAATATTTTCAATACAATTGGATGTTCCGACATTAAAGAAGTATTTTTAGATTTTTCACTCATCAGAAATAGTAAAATTATTATGTATACAGCCATTTCGATAGTGAGTCGTTAATCGTCGTTTATTGTATGACAGACAAGTGAGTTCAGTTGTAACATGTAATCCGAAAGTTTTATGTAAGAAATTAAAAGTAAAGAAAAGGTTTATTAAATTTTTAGGCAAATAATAAGTTTATAGAACGAAAAATTACCTGACCTATGGCATGTTTTACAATGTCCTATTAACAGAAAGCCTACACAGAATACTAAATGTATATTAAAATTGAAACGGGCAAAGTTTTTAGTAAATTGAGTTGAGTAAAATGAAAGTGATCGATCATGTCTTTTATTTATTTCTTTTCTAGGCCAAACATAATATTTTTTATTTATTTATTGTATGTAGGTGTATGGCCAGTGCCAGATAGTACAATATAAGTCAAGGCCATTTGCAATCACACGTGCCTGTTTGTTGTTAAAGTATTTGTATGTTAGGTAGTAGTTGCTCCTAACATTGAGAGTGCGTGAAAAATAAGTGTAGTTTAAAAAGATACAGATAAGTTAATTTACTCAAAAAACGTTCCAAAACGCAGTCGTGAGTCGTGTCGCACAAAAGTTTTTTTACAAATATTATGTTATTAGTGTCAGCTTTTGGGTATTTTGAAGTGCACTCTGTACTACTACTAATACTTTATCTACTGAAAAATAATTAGACAAAAGTATAATAATAAAAGAGAAGTAAAACGATGGTGGTTTATATACCTTCACGTTCATGCACTTGCTTCTCTTTTCCTAGCAGTGTTGTCTCATTAGTCTACAGATAAAATATTATCATTATCTGCCCCATCTGTAAAATGCTTTTTACCTTATACCTTACCTTTTACCTATATTGTACAGAAATAGAATTTAAGTAGATGACCGTTTATACTTATGTAGACGTAGTAATAGAAACCCGTTCGTAAATAAGAACATATCGCTTTAATTTATTTGTATTATACTAAATCAAAAGATATACTAAGGTCTAAGCCTAGGCTTAACGTAAACGGCAGATTAAAATCAGTTACAAAATAAACCGAAGGATTTCTATTACCATAAGACCTCTATAGTAATTAAATGCAATGCGTCTATTTGGTCCAGTGTTATATTTTGTTAATCTGGAAGAAGAGCTAAGAATGCTGGATATAAAGGGAAAAACTCGAGTGGCACTCGGCGGTTGCAGGGCTTGTGGTTTGATTAAACTTCAAATCAACTACAATCTTGAAACATTGACATTAGCCTAAGTTGGAAACATATAGTTGACCGATTTTAATCTTTCGTCTGCGTCCGGCATCTTTTACTAACTCTCGAACAATAATGTGACTATATCTGTACATAGTCACATTATTACCTGCACATCAGACTAACCAAAGCTGTCAAATTTCTTCAAAAAATATTAAACCATAAGCCATGGACATAAAGTTCAAAGTCTATTGAGGAAAATTTACAGTGTGCGCTAGTCTGATGTGCAGGCGTGTGTACCACAATTGCAGAGTTTTTTTACAAAAACAGCACATGTCAAAAAAAGGAGTTTTACAAAAGATCAGAAAAACTATATGTCTCCCATTATTTCATCTGTCTGTAAATAATAGTGCTATGATTTTGTTAAAGAGGATATAGGGATTTTAATGTGCTACTTCAATCCACATCTACCTGTTTGCTTTGCTACTAAAATATGTTTAAGAATAGACTGAGTTCTATAAAGTAATTTATCAGAAGGATATTATAAATGAAAGACACGTTTACCACGTAGCTCTGTATAGCTACGACTAAATAATATTTGTGGTTGGCTAGCGGACGCAGCCGCTGGAACATCATATTTCAAATTATAAAAACTTATCGCTAGTGCTGGCGCCGTCTGTAAAAAACAATAGTGCACTGTGTACCTACAGTTTTAATATCTTTATTTATTATATATTTACCTGCAATCTGGACCAACAGTTTTTTGTGTTATTAATTTTCCGACATGATTTACGTGTTCCTCCCCTCGTATTTTTTTTCTTTTAACTACATCTTCTTTCTTTTCCTTCCTGATAGGTTTTCTTTTCCAATTTATCCTCAGACATCGTAAATCAGTTTTAGATCGGTTGTGACAAAGACGCATAAAGAAGTGCCATACTCCGGTTGACAGATGAAAAGGCGGCGGCCAGTTTTGTTCAAAAACTACATACGTCACTTGACATATGTTTTTTTTTGCAGAAACACTATTGACCTATGTTGTTTTTAGTGGAATCAAACAAACTTTATGGTAGCTTAACTCTGTACATATCGATACCTGCAAGGAAAAAGACCGTAACTCATTTTTAGGTGCACTTGAGTTACGGTCATACTATTGCTTAGATTATGACTATAACTCAAAATTACCAAAATTTGAGTTACAATGTTTTTCCTTGCAGGTGTCGATATGATGTTTTTGCGGAAACGCAATACACAGTGAGAAAGCTTAGCAATGTCTCTAATAGATGGCATGAAAATCGTAATTGAACCAAAAATTTACATTTGCTGTTTTTGTAAGAAGCTCTTCAATTATTATTGTGGCGTGATTTTATAATAATTGTATAATGGTACATTTGAATAATCACAGTACAGACGCCTGCACATCAACCTGAATCAAAATTACTTCAATACATTTTCAACCATATTGTTAAGGCATAAAGTTCAAAGTCTGATAAGGAAGTTGACAGTTTGTAGTAGGTTGATGTGCAGGCGTGTGTACATATTTTTGTTTTGTAAAACAGTAAATCGACGATTACAACTGTATGGCTGTGTTAGTCAGACCTTAATGAAAAATATTGACCATAGTTTAGATATTGACCATAATTTTAAGATAAGACTTTGCTTTTGTATACACAACCGACGACCCTGAACCGACATTTTTATGGCTGGACTTCTTACAGGGGTTAGTCATATTTCAAATTTAACTAGTTTAATTTACATACTTTGATAGCCCTTTTAACTTTTAAATTCTTCAGCTTCTGCAGCTATATTTAAAGACTTAATGCAATTAGCGACTTTTGCTTTGGCTAGTCAGTGTGAAAATCAGTCACCAAGCGAGAGCTGGTAGTTCCAACCAATTTTTTTCATTGAAACAGTATATTGTGTTAATTACGTAAATATTGAAAACTTTATTTATATTTGTTCATTTATTTATTTACAATATGAAATTGAAAGGATGTTAACGACAAAGAAAAGGTATTTATTAGGTACAATTTCTTGAAATATATTTTATTTAGGTATGGATGTATGTTTTGTAATGACTTATCATTTTGTACTTAATCACATATTAATGTTGTCAAAATTATTAGACATTTATTTAATTTTATAACAATTAATGATATACTGACATTAATATTATTAACTAATGTTAACATTTTATTTTATGATTTAAGGTTTTTATAGATTTGATTTACATAGATAATATCTACTATACCAAAGTACCTATTTATAATTTTATTATAATTGACATTGTATAATTGTATTCGCTAGAAGAGAAATTAAGTTATTACTAATTAATAAATAAAAAATATGTTCACCGTTTTATTAAGTGAGATCAAGTAATGCTTTATCAGAAATTATTGATTTAGGCAAGCCGCACTTTGGATGAGTTTTTGTATGAATTTGACTCGTACGTAAACACACGAAACTGAACGTATAGTCTTATTCTCAGATGAAACTAAAATAAACATGGTAAATTCAGCCGGCAAGCGCTACCTTAGACATCCAATAAACCATGCTTTTAATTATAAATATACTAGAAGCATAGTCAAGCACGGGGGCGGCAATATCAAGGTATCGGGATATTTTTTCCGGATGTGGAGTTGGACCCGTTCGAAAGATTTAAGGTACAATGGATCAACTGCAGTACAAAAACCACTTAGAAAAGACAATGATTCCCTACTCTGACGACAATTTGCCTGTAACATGGATCTATCGGAATGATAATGACCCTAAACACACCGCCAACAGTGTAAAATATTTTCTTAGGGAACAGCTTATTTCCGTGTAACTGCCGTACTTAGAGACGTCAATTAAGTTTAATGATAATTAAATTTCTTTCCTTCTCTATTTAGCACTATACATAAGAAAGTGATAGCAAGAGACTTATTTGTCATTAAAACTTAATTGACGTCTCTGAGTACGGCAGTTAGACTGCCCCGCAAATAGCCCTGATTTAAATCCCATAGAAAATCTGTGGCATGTCGTAAAAAAGAAAGTCAAACAAACGTAACTCCAGTCACAACGAACTCTACGAAGCTTTTGTTGAAGCATGGAATTCAATCCCATTAGAAAAATGTATGAAATTGCTTGAATCAATGCCACGTCGTTGTAGAGCTGTGATTAATTATAAAGGATACGCAACAAAATATTAATTATAAGTTTTAGTAGCCTATACACAGTATCTATTACCTACCTAAATTATATAATGCTCAATAATTAAACCTATAAATTATTTATCTTTTATTTTTTTTGTATTGATTCTAATTAGTTGTCCATTATGGCTGGTACTTTAAAACTCAATAACTTGATTGTATGAAATTTAATATTGAATCGGTACTTGTATAGTTGATATTTTGTTGTTTTTTTTCTTATAAATGATAAGTTATTGAACATATTTTATGCTATTTGTTGTTTCATTTCCGAATAAAAAGTATTAGGGTCAAATAACTTGTATTCCGTTGGTAGTGTTTCTAATTATATGTCCACCACTGTATATCCATTTTATATGACAGCCTTTATTATTTTATTGTATTATGTATGTATACTGTTGTTTTATAAACATAATAAATTATTAAAAAAAACATGTTTTTATTGTTTTATTTATTTAAGTATTTAAAATCAGAAAAATCTACTCAAAAACATAAAACTCAAAAAGATAAAACCTTCTCATAAATTCTAATCAGTCAATGGCTTCATTAATTTTCTTAAGTATAAGTCTACACTTTTAGGTAGCAATACAAGAAACACGCCATCTACATTTGGGGAAGTAGAAATACAGTAGCAAATTGCAAAAATTTACATAATAATATCGAATTTTTAAACCTTTTCTGTATCACAAAAAATCATTTCCCTCGAACCCTGACGAAAACGCATCCAAAGTGCGGCTGGCCTTAGCTTTAGTGTTTTATCCATGATTATGTTAAAAAACTAACCACATATTTTATTGGTTTATTTTTGTAGTAAATAAATTATAACTTATTATTTTTATATACTTTTGTATTTTTTATTTAATGTTTTGAATTGAGGTTACCTATTTACGGTATTCCCATGAAAATATAGAATAAAATCTAGTCGTAAATAGTGAATAGAATGTTAAATATTCACTACATTTATATTGTATCAGTTTTGTTTGTTTGATTGTGGAGTCAGCTGTGTATGCTTTTAGATTTATTTTATCTGTATAACATAATAAATTATATAACTTTATGTACAGACGCCTGCGCATCAACCTATCCAAATCTGTCAAATTTCTTCAATACATTTTCAACCTTAGGCTTTAGGTATAGAGTTCAAAGTCTATTGAGAAAATTTGACAGTTTGTGGTAGGTTGATGTGCAAGCGTGTGTACATACATACATAATTTTTTTTTTTTTTATATTTCTAGAAACATGCTATCTTAAAGTGGATAGTAAAACCGGAAATAAAATGCCAGAATGTTATGCCATGTTTTATTATAAAGTAAAACTGACTTCTCAAAATAAGCTACATATACTTCGGTTAATAATAAAAAGTAAAACCGACTTCCCAAATAAGCAAATGTATAGTAATTAAATGGAGCAGGTATAACAATAATGTTGATTAAAAATAAATTTCATCACATAGATAATAGAGTCAGTTAGCATAAATTTTTCACAAAGTTTGGAATCTCAAACTCTTGGTATCGATAATAATAATAATACCTTGGTATTATTGTATAGCCTCATTAACAATAGAACGTACTTATCTAAATTATTTTCTAGTTATAGTAAATTGCCAAATTTAACTTTTGAATTAAGTTTTTATGATGTAATTATGTATGTTACAGTAACTGTAAATAATTGTATAAAACTGTAATTAATTACTGATTTTTATAATTTTTTATCTACCGCATTTTATTAGGTCTGACAACACCAAGTTAAGCCTGGTTTGTAGAAAGTGTTATCTGCTTATACATTATTAAGTCAACAATAATTTATTATCTTTGAGCCCTACTATCTTAATTACAGTTATAATAATAACAAATATTACTTTCTAGAGTTCCTAAAAACGACATTAGATAATGCTTTTTTCATTTTACCATTAAACATGACAACTAGAGTTCAATAAAAAAATAATGAAAAAGAAAGCCTATTATGTACACGTTTAACTAAAGAAAATTGTTCCTAATGGAACCTGATTATGACATTAACATAAACAATATAAACAAGATTTCAAATCTTATAAAAGAACAATACGGAATGTATTTAAAAGTTAATTTATATTTAATAAAACACCATCAGAACAAGGTTCAAATTTTGTTAGTTATAATTATAAATGCATTTCAGTTACTAAATTAAATACCTATGCAATAACCTTTTGTATAATAATCCAAATTTTATTGCTATGAGGTTTTAAATCACAACCTTATTCCTAAATCTACATAAGTTATCCAATATTTGCTTCAATAAGATAGTGGTGGTGTTGTTATTAATGTTTTTGTAAGAGAGGCAATACAAATTTGAGCTTGCAACATGACAGTAAAAATTGCACAAACTACTCTGCATTACAATAATTAAAGTCACTGTATCCTGTTTGTTTGTTTTGTAATTATTCAATAAGACCAACATGAGTATACACATTTTGAAACTGCAAAGTACATGCAGTACTGATATAATATGTATGAATACCTTTGTTTCATGACATCGAATTTGAAGATAACTGTTCTTTAGATCCTTTGTAATATTTATTTTAAAAGTAAGGGCTTGTAAGCTAATATAGGCCTTTTTTTAAAGCTACAGTAGTTGTGTAAGTAGCAAGTTACTATTGTACTAAATACCTACCTAACCAATAAATATTCAAGCTACACTACTAGCAAAATCTAAGCAAGTTTTATTTGTAAAAAGGCAATTTATTTGGCTTTTTTCTTGCCAGACCTAACAGCTTCCTCAACTTCTTTAGACCAAACTGATCGATTTAAGTTTTCACCAACTGTATACAGACTACAAGCAAGCCCAAGACTGATTAGATAAAACAAAACTCTCACAGGCCAGTTAAGAACAGTAAGTATAGGGTACACCCAGCTTCCAGTCTTAAAATAGATGAAATGTACCCATAAAACATAGCATAGCATAAAAGTAACTAGTATTGATAGACCTTTCTTCCTAGATGGATACATTCTAAAGGAAAAGAAAAGTTCAATCAAGCTAAAAACAACTATGTTTGTATGCATCACATGATTCAACCACAGTGGAAAATATGGATCTAAACTTCTAGGCAAAATTAATTCACGGTCAACTGCATATATGCCCCAGAAAGTTATCCCAACAAACATTGCTAGAGGAAATGCAAGGCTACTAAATATAGCGTCTTTAACACGTCGGATTATTGGTTTCTCGGATGGTGTTTGTTCATTGTTGCCAAATAAATCATTGCATAGAGCTACCGAGAAGTATACTGTTTGTAGCATCTGTAAACAAATAAAGTTGAATGTACAATTATAGATGTTGAACTTCTTTGAAATATACATTCAAAACATAAGTTTAACTTACGGCATTGATAAATGTCAAGTATTTTAATTTACCACCAAACGGTGTAACCGTGGTCGACGTACTAGGTATCCTGACATAGGTGAAATCATAATAACACCCATAACAGAAGTGAAGAGCTCCAATTAAATGAAACAAAACTTTCAACATTTTTGTGTCTGAAACATATTTATGATTTAGTGACATCTAATTTTCTGGAGAAATACATACATACAGTAAATTACAATCCTATTCGAAACAGCATCAAAATTGTTACCTTTGGACTACAAAAATGTAGATTTCTTCTCCTAAAAAGAGTATAATATTTTTGGTCAATAATTAACAGGTTGACCGCCGCCGAGCCCAGACAAAATAGAAGTTCAATTGTTTGTCGGTCAAATGGCGTTTAAGGAGTTAAACTAATAATTTAGAAATTGAATCATATACAAATTGTTTCCGTCTTTCCGCATTTAATTGACGAATCAGGGGTAGAAATTAGTACGAAATCTATAAAAGTGTTTCGAGCTGTGTTTTTTTTTTCCTTTAGTTTATAGCTTCGTGCGACTAGCACATTTAGCCAGTGTCAAAGTAATTTTTCTTACAAGTAATAAATAAATATACAATATTTCCTTCCAGTATGATGATGATGAATGATAAAATGTTTTTGTTTTGTTTATAAAATTTTAACGCAAATTTTGTTGCGAAACAAATTACAAAAACACAAATGTTGAAAAAATTTCCACGAGCAAGATTTGAACCAGCACCCTTCTGACAACCACCACGTGGTTCACCACCACGATAGCTCAATTGGAAGAGCACCTGACCCGGTATGTCAGAAGAGTGCAGGTTCAAATCTTGCTCGTGGAAATTTTTTCAACATTTGTGTTTTTGTAGTGATGAATGATAATAGAAATGAGAAGTGAGAAAAGATATACCCCCCCAACCTCTCGAGTATCTCAGTAAAGATCTTAAGCTTTACTAATTCCTCAGGCGGACTTCTTGAGAGAATTTGAAATATACAATATACATTAATAATCGACATAACACAAATTTTAGAAAATGCAATGTTACTTTTCAAATTCTCACAAGAAGGTAAAGCCCACATCTTTACTGAGATACTCGAGGGGTTGGAGGGGATATCATTTCTCACTTCCCATTTCTATTATCATTCATCATCATCAATATTGTTTATTTATGTATTACAATGAAATTAAGAAACTAATGACATGGCAGCATGGTCTATGACCTTAGCCGGTTCCTCAAGGAACGATCATCACTTAAAAAAAAGGTACTTTTTTATTTCCTTTAGTTGATGGCTTTGTGCGATTAGCACATTAAGCCAATGTCAAAGTAATTTTTCTTACAAGTAAATACATAAATATACAATATTTCCTTCCAGTATGATGATGATGAATAATATTAGAAATGAGAAGTGAGAAATAATATACCCCCCAACACCTCAAGTATCTCAGTAAAGATGTGGGGCTTTACTAATTCAATTTAATTTTATAAAAATAAATTTCGATTCCAATGTCCCGGTCAGTATTTCAGCATTTATCGCAGCCCTAATCTAGTAGAACTTCTAAATTGGGTACACTATAATATTTTTACACATTGAACGGTGGGATACTTAGATATTTGTGATTTTATTTTAATAAAACAATGTTGTTACCATTAAAGTCAACTTTATTTTATTTTTTGCGGTGGCAACAAATGGGAAGTAACTGAAAGTTCGCCAATAATGGGGATTTCCCCCTATTTTTAACATAAAATGCACAATAAAACAGTTCCAGTATAATTACTAGTATAAATAATTACCTACACATAAGACAGGCCGCCTTATATGAATTGCATTGGTGAAGTTTAATATCTATAAAGATACCTACATACGAAGAATAATAAGAAATTGGTTACCTATTAAAACAATTTAGAAGATAACGTTTGAGACAATAATTTTTTTTTCATTTGGACATGTATCTGTATGAACCGAAAATAGTCAATCAATGCGAAAGCATTAGACACTGGCCGGCGCCTCCAGCCGCCAGCGGCACCAGAACATTAGACTTTTTAAAAAATGCAAAATTAATTTTTGCATATTTGTATGTAAACTTCTAAATAGGCGGAAGCCGAGCAAAAGGTTCGGGCGCGTCGTCGGGGTAGGAGCACGTGAAGTTGGGCGGGTAAGGGCGCGCGTACCGCGGCTGAGCCACTGCTGGCGCTACTGGCAGCTCGGGCAGAGCGCCGCGCACCAGACGCCGCAGCGCCGCGTTTCGACGACGAAGCGCCATCACCTCATCGTGGAGACGTTCGCGTTCTGCAACGGAAGTCGTACAATTTTATGCACAGGTACACTTATCTTAAAAAGTTTTGAGTCAAAAAAGTGCCTTTTCTTTTTTAAGTTTTCTTCTCCAATATCGGAAGGCAAAAAAGATCTTGCTCATACAAGCTAGTCTTCAGGTATTTGAGTCGTATAAAATCAAAGGCGGCAATCTGCCCCCTGACTATGAGCTCTTATAGCAGTATTATTGCAGTTGTGGAAAAGAGCAGGTATTTTCACAATTGCATTAATACTGCTTATAAGAGCTAGTGGTTACCCCCCTTACGATTGACAAATTTGTGGCTATAGACAAAAAATGTTTATAGGTTTCTATGTGGATTGGACAGTTGAAGAACTATTTTAAATATGACCTAATAGTGATACCGGTTTCTCGTAACACGATAGATGGCTAAAAGTGAATAATGTCGCCACACTTTACAATTGATTTTTGCAGAATGCCAGGTATGATACTGAAATATTAAGAATACCGCTTTTGTTACCAAATGTATAGCAGATTGACGTATTTGATCCTAAATTATGATTGCCATTTTTGATTGTATTGTCTTTTTGTTAGAACCCAGGGTTGGCACTAACAAGGAAAACAAATAAGAAATTGTCAAACTAATATTGTAATAAAATAAAATAATGTGTCTATATAAAAAAAAAATTCTAATGTGTATTTACGGTGTTATTAAGTATACAATTTTAAATTAATTGTGTTTTAATTTCTATTTGGTGTATAGAATCTCTTTGATCTACAAACAGATTTGTTTTCCGGTAATCACCACGATGTTCAGTAGCAGCCACTCCAGTAAAAAAAATATTTTCATGACATAAGCGATGCGATGTTTAGTAATCCCAAATATCGAAAGAAAAAACTTTTGACATAATGGGCACTTTTTTTTCTATTAACGCAAAGTATTTAATAGTGGTTTGTTCCCTTTATAGGTTGCCCTGCGTTGATTTGGCACAATTGAACAATATTTTAAAAGAAGGATGCTTTTGTTAGTATGCGAGTAAATTTTTTTATGTAACTGTTGCATTTTGTTCATAGTCAATAAGGAACAATAAAGTGTGTTTGTGTTGTGGTCACAAATTAGTACCGGTAAATTTTTTGATGAATACCTGAAATTAAACATAATTTCATTAATTACAATTCAATACTGCAAAACTTCACATACAAAAACTTGAAACATTAATTACTTTTTTCAAAAATAAATATTATTCTTTAATGAAAAAATAATTAATACTTAACAAATTTTAAAAATTTTGATATGGTTTATGTATTTATAAAATTCTAAAGACTTACTGCCATACTCAGAGACGTCAATTAAGTTTTAATGACGATTAAGTCTCTTGCTGTCACTTTCTTATGTATAGTGCTAAATAGAGAAGGAAAGACATTTAATTGTCATTTAACTTAATTGACGTCTCTGAGTACGGCAGTTACTGCCGTACTCAGAGACGTCAATTAAGTTTTAATGACAATTAAGTCTCTTGCTGTCACTTTCTTATGTATAGTGCTAAATAGAGAAAGAAAGACATTTAATTGTCATTAAAACTTAATTGACGTCTATGAGTACGGCAGTTAGTCTCTTTTTCATCCTAGTTGGATAAAAATACATTCATATTGAAATAAATTAGGAATAGCAGTAAACTAAATTCATTGTGTTAACCCTAGCCATACTGAGTAAGAAAGTAACCTCAATCTTTTAGCCACTTTCCTTTTGTAGTTTTCGGGATTCCTGGTGCGACTGCTAGAATACCTATGAGTTACACGTTCTCCGTGACTTTAATTTGCGCATTAATTTCAAGAATATACTAAATAAAAGCGAGTAAACAAATAAAAGTCACACACATAAACAGTAAGAAAATTATATCGGCGGCTATAACACAGTGCCAATAAGAACGCCTGTGATTGGCTGAGACAAAAGATTGCCGTCTTTGATAAATAAAACCTTACAGATCGACGTATATGATACCAACTTCATATTTTGACATTGCTTTTCCATAGCAGTATGCCACACCCACATTTGAAACAAAATGTTATGACAATATTAATTATTTATAAATTTTCAATGTTGCCATAACTTTGATTTTATACGACTCATTTGTCCGTTAAATTTTGTGAAAAAGCGAGATAATAGGTACCTATGTATTAAATCAAATAATCTAAAGTTCCCTTCGAAACAATAAATCCCTGACCTAACCCCTATCCGAATCCCTAACTTCCCTGTCAACAAAACTATTACTATTCTACTCAATTCTTCGAAAAATATCAATTTTGTGTGACACATGTCGTCCATTGTAGTCGTAGAAATAGGTCGAACATTAAAGATCTTTTTGTGAACAAGATGCCTAGTCTTGCACGCTCGTACTCTAGCGTTGTAACGGAAAGGTCTTGACTGCATACCGAAAGATGCAGATACCATAATAAGTGTAAAAATCCACGTGCGGGCTTTAAACCCACACCAAACTGACAATCTAGGTCAGGAGATCCTATTTTACGTACCTTGTAGAATTGGCAAGTAATTGTTTAAACCAGTAAGGAGCCCATCCCAAAAACGATCTTTCTCAGAAGGGAACGCATTCCTCCATTGCGTCCAATACAGCTCAATTTCTTCCGGTTTCAATTTACGGGATGGTGTACTGAAATCTGGTGGTTTCAGGCTATTCCTAATAATTAAAAGATATAATTATTTAGTTTTATATTAGTAAACTTATTATTTTTTTTATAGATAGCTCGGCAAATGACGCCATCCCACCTGATGTTAAGTGGAAATAGAGTTCAGACGCGATAACTGGTGCAGCGTGAAAACAAACGTAGCATCAGTTAACCTCACTCTGCCGGCCCACAAGGTGCTTCTTCACGCCTCTTTTGAAGGACCCTATATCATAGGAAGGAAGGAAAACGTGTGCTGGTAGACTATTCCACCAAAAAAGAGTCACCAAATTTCTTTGTGCGCGTTGGAATATTTGAGACAGTGAAGCGGTGACTCCGAAGAGCAGCACGTGTACTCCTATGAAGGAAGGATGAAGATGGGATGAGGTCATGAGCTCTTCAGAGCACTCGCCATGGTACAAGCGGTAAAACACGTTGAGTGACGCAACATCTCTACGCAATTGCAGAGATTTAAGAGTATTTGCCACTTCTGCATTGCCGATAATGCGTTCAGCGCGACGCTGCAATCTGTCCAAGGCAACGAGAAGGTACTTTGCGGAACCGCCCCAGATGTGCGAGCAATACTCCACGCAAGACCGTACCTGTGTCTTATAAAAAAGGCACAACTGGTCCGCCGTAAAGAACCGCCGCACTCTGTTCAGAATACCGAGTTTTTGTGAGGCTGTTTTGATCACAGCTTCGATGTAGTCCCTTTGGTTCAGATCGCAGCGTATCGTCATACCAAGCATGTTGATACTGCTCTGCAGGCTTAGAGATGTACCCTGAAGAGTTGGAAGGGGAAGGAATTGAAGGTGACTTTTTTGCCGTAAACGCACATACCTGTGTTTTCTTGGCATTGAACGCAACCAGATTATTGGAGCCCCAAATAGATATGAGGTCCAATACCCGATTGAGCTCACTGACAAGATTCACTCGATTCACTTCGGTTTCGAGCGGCCCTGCTACTGGGTGACCGTTATATCTCCCATGTACCGTGCTATCATAGCAATGAATATTTCCAAGTAGAAGCAGAATTGAGCAGGCAGACCATATGCCGGGAGCTTGGAGAGAAGAGCTTTGTGCCAGACCCGATCAAAATAAATTTTTAATGTAAATAGTCAAAGTGTAGCGGCCGGTTTCACCAGGAATCTGCCTACAGATGAGTATCATTAACCCGCCGAACGGAAGGGCCTCCGAACCCCCTCGGGAATGACCGCCGGGACCCCACCTTCCGGTCCCCAACTGGCACGACGGACCACCCCGAGATTATGCGTGGCATGGTGAGGCAGTCTCACGATCTCAATGTAGAAGGCTCTAAGTTTAGGCAGACTCAAACCAACTATCTAGCAGTACTACCTACAAGGTATACTTTGGATAAAACTCTGCCATTAATCTTTTTTCTATACTTACATTAAATCATACAGTTTCTTCTTCTCCGGCGGTACAAATACAGATATGAATTCGCCCAGTGCCGTCAATACTTGCATTGGCTCTATTTCAAGGTTATGTCCCACTGAAACATGTAAGTCATAGGTCGAAATCAATTAAGAAATATAACAAATTGATATACAATTAAATACATACAACATAATTATACTTAAGTTTTCGTCCTCGATATTGGCATAAGACTATGTAGTAACGCCCAGGATTCGCCACTCGTGCACTGTATTGAGAGGGTATTAATTTTTGTTTTTTATTCATTTTGTGAGGGTAGATAGCCTACGCGCCGTCCGCCCAGCCGCTCTGTCGCCATCGCTGTCATTCGCGTTTCAGTGCTTCGCCACTACGTTGCTCCATTTGTTACTTAACAAAGTTTAACTTGGATAGTTTGTTGTTTTTTTGTTAATATTGCAGTTTTTAGGGCAAAAATAAATCATGCCGAAGCGAAAACATAATGATACAGAAGATTATGGATACCTCGAAAGGAAATTACGTAAACTTCAACGAAAACTAAAAAAAGTTCGACGTAAAAAACGTCGTGATTCAAGTTCATCAAAGTCTTCTCATTATGACGATTCATTGCCGGAGATTTCAGACATTCAAGGTATGTGGTATATAATAAGATTAATCTCATGACTTCGGAGATGCGGACAGTTGTGGAAGGACTGTCACTCTGTCGATGTTCATGACCTACTTTTAATCAAAGTAGCGTGCTTTAACAGACGTATGGGCTGTTAACTATTAGTACAAAAATCTAAACTTATTTAATGTTATCACTGCGCATGTGTTTTTTACTTATGATCGATCATGTTAACCTACTTTTATTAAAGTAGCGTATTTCAACAGACGTAGGGGCTGTTGACAATTAGTTTCAAAAGGAAACTGACAAATAGATTAGTTATGATCATTGCGCCACTGAGCAAAAAAAAAAGTTTTATTTTGTTATGTTCACGCTGACCTACTCTTTATCAAAGTAGCGTATTTTAACAGACTTATGGGCTGTTGAGAATTTCTACCAAATAATAAATAAGTAATCATTATTAACCCACATAGTGATGACAAAATAGCTAAATTCAAATACCTACAGAAGTAAATCTTCTGTTCATAATTATTAATCATCTTGCATATTATGTATGCTATAAATAAACTGTATTTATCTCTTGGGTTATTAGTATTCACAATATAAAACAAAAAAAAAAAAAAATAATAATAATAATAATAATAATGCATATGCTGTATGCGGCTGGTATTGATATTTTCAGAAATCCCTGTAGAATCTGAAAATTCAAATGATGATGAGGTAGAACCAAAGTCACTTAGGTCTACGGTGCAAGTGAATGAGCTGGCACTTGATGCGGCTACTGCCCTCGACGTGCAGCCTGGTTCAGCCGTCGAGCCGGTACATGAACCAATACCAGGGCCGTCAAATACAGATACTCTAACAATGGAGTCAGCGCCTACTGTACAATTTGATAGTGATATTCTCGACATCTTGGGTGACGACCCAACAGTACCAAAAGTAAAGAGTAAGGAAATCTTACCAGCTCTGGCTGTCAGGTTGGAACATATGGCAACCTCTGGTTTGACAACTGAAATTAGAAAAGAGCTTCAAAACAAATATGCTGTTCCTTCTAATTGTTTCCTTATAGGAGCACCATCTCTAAACCCAGAGGTAAAGGCCGCTATTACAGAATCTGTGTTAAAAAGAGATCAGAGTATCGAAGGTAAGCAAAAACAGTTAACAGTAGCTATTTCATGTGTTACGGAAGCTATCATGCCTTTGATGTCTAACGAAAAGAAAGATTCAGTTCAACTTCAGTTATTAATGGATGCCATACGCATGTTATGCGACATTCAGTACAAACATACATCTATTAGAAGGGGTCTGTTAATGAATAACCTAAAAAAAGATTTAAAAGACCAAATTCAAGGTACAAAAGTTGACAGTTTGTTATTCGGTCATAATTTTGCTGATAACCTAAAGACTGCAAAAGCTATCTCCAAATCGGGTGCTGAACTGAAGCCTACTGTACCTAAGCCAGTCCAGATGAAAAAACCAGAGCAGTCAGGGCCTCCTAAGAAAACCTTTCCGGCATCTCAGCATTTAAACTGGAAGGCTCCTCCTCTGGGGCGCAGGCCAACGGGGACTCAGAGGATGAAGGAGCCTGCTGCTCACAGGAATCAGCCCGCCAGGTCATCGAGGATGTTGTCGCAGCAGGGCCCAGCTCGGAATTGGCGTTAGTAGAGGTAAATTACGCTGGTAGACTCTCTTCTTTTTACACCCATTGGCAAAAAATTGCTACTGAAAAGCTAAAAATGTCTAATGTTATCGATAATCTTATTACAAATGGCGCTGTGTCGAAATGTCTCCCTGACAAAAATCAGTTTATATCCAGTTACTTTTTAGTACCTAAGCCAAACGGAAAATCTAGATTTGTATTAAAATAAAAATAAAATAAAAAAAAAAATAAATTAAATTAATTCATAGATACTGCTCATTTTAAAATTGAAGATTTAGAAATAGCAATGAAAATAGTGTCTTAAGATTGTTATATGAGTACGCTTGACCTGAAAGACAAACATTTTTAATTAAAACTCACTCAGACTCTAGAAAGTATTTACGATTTATATTTATTGATAAAGTTTATGAAGTCAATTGTTTACCTTTTGGTTTATGTACAGCACCATACGTTTTTACAAAAATTATGAATTCAGTATGGCCGCTTATATACTAAAGAACTTGAGCGAATCAAGTATCTGCACTTGTTATCTGATGAAAATTATGATAAGGTTATGAATTTACCTGTTTCTGTTGCACCTGACCTTAATTGGTGGTATCAAGCCATTACCCATAATGTGGGTAGAAAAATTAAAACAGATAGCTATAATTTAGAGATTTTTACGGATGCCTCAACGACTGGTTGGGGTGCCGCATGTGGGGATGACAAAGCTAGCGGTATGTAGTCCATAACGGAAAAGAAAAACCACATTGACTATTTAGAGATCTTAGCAGCCTTTTTAGGTTTAGAATCGTTTGCTCAAAGTAAATCTAATTTTCAAATTCTTCTTCGAATTGACAATACCACAGCCATTTCTTACATAAATGTGGAGTACAATTCCCGCATCTAACTAGAATAACAAAAGAGTTGTGGCAGTGGTGCGAATTTCGAAATATTTATGTATAATATGCTTCTTATATACGTTCCGCTGATAACACCACAGCTGATGCCGAGTCCCGTCGTATCCTCATCCTGACGTCGAATGGGAACTCACGGATTATGCTTTCCAAAAAATTATGTCATGTTTTGGCCAACCCGATATAGATTTATTTGCTAACCGTGTAAATAAAAAATGTGAAAAATACGTGTCGTGGAATAAAGATCCCGATGCATTTCCAATAAATGCGTTTACAATTTGTCGTCAGGTATTCTAGTAGTTCCGTTATGGCCCGCATAACCGTGGTTTCCTTTATTTAATAAATTGGTTGTCGGAAAAAAGTTTGTACTTTCACAAAACGATAATTTAATTTTATCACATTCCAGCGATCGGCTGATTCACCAGCAAACTACCCTGGTAGCCGCAGTATTATCTGCGCGGCACTGCTCAAAAGAAACATTCCATCTTCCTCACTAAATATAACTAATACACTAATAATGTCTTCACTATCGGAAAATTCCCTCCGACAATATGATTCCTGTTTTAAAAAATGGTTTAGGTATTGTGTAAAAAATAATATTGATTATTTAGATTTATCAATTTCTAATGTAATTTCTTTTCTCACGAAGTTGTTTAATGATGGTGCGCAGTTCAATACTTTAAACAGTTGTAGATCTGCGCTGTCATTAATTTCTCAACAACAATTAGGCAACAATGATCTTGTTAAACGGTTCTTTAAAGGTGTGTACAGGTTACGCCCGGCGTTACCTAAATATAATATTACATGGGATACGTCCACTGTCTTAGATGTGCTAACCACCTGGTATCCAATTAATTACAATTTTGGCCTTGATTACAGCGCATAGAATGCAAACATTTTCTAAGATAATTCTTCAGAACATTGAACAACATGCTGATTATATTATTATCAAAATACCTGATTTTATAAAAACGTCAAAATTTGGCTCACACCAACCTATTCTGACCTTGCCATATTTTAATCAAAACTCAGCTATATGTCCTTGCAGAACATTGATTGATTATTTAGAAAGATCAAAACCTCTGCGTGGTAATCAGAATTGTCTCTTTATTAGTTATAGGAAGCCTCACCACGTAGTGGGTCCACAAACATTAAGTCGCTGGACTAAATCAGTCTTAGAACAATGTGGAATAGACATATTAACGTTTACCGCACACAGCACTCGCCATGCGGCTACGTCTAAGGCACATAAACTAGGAATTACTATAGATCTTATAAGAAAAACAGCTGGGTGGTCTGGTAGTTCACAGGTGTTTGGTAAATTTTATAATAGAAATATTGTGACTAATAATACAGAGAATAGTGATTTTGCTACTTCAATTATGTCAAATATTACGATCAATGAAGAGGTGCAATGATTTGTGTGAAATTTTGTTTTAATAAATGTAAGAAGGTATATGAAAAAATATGTATCTTGTTTAAGATCAAATTTATTGTATAATTGTAACAATTATGTTTACAATAGGTAGAATAAACCATAAATTTGCCTTTTTTGTCTTTTCTAATGACTCCTAGCTCTCAATGTCTACATAGTCTTATGCCAATATCGAGGACGAAAACTTAAGTATAATTAATGATTAAACGAACTTACCTGTACGTGAAGTTCTATCATAATTATACGAGAGTTTTCGTCCGAAGATATTGGCAACCCTCCCATCCTCCCGCAAATTTATGTACTTAACAGGTAGGTACTCTGAACGTAATGACAGCGATGGCGACAGAGCGGCTGGGCGGACGGCGCGTAGGCTATCTACCCTCACAAAATGAATAAAAAACAAAAATTAATACCCTCTCAATACAGTGCACGAGTGGCGAATCCTGGGCGTTACTACATAGTCTTATGCCAATATCTTCGGACGAAAACTCTCGTATAATTATGATAGAACTTCACGTACAGGTAAGTTCGTTTAATCATTAATTATTTCGCATCATTAATCACAAACCCGGCATTCGACAAATTAGAAACGCACTTTGTCCGACATGGGAATTGAAACCGGGACCTCCGGATATCGATCCAAGCACTTGACCTACATACTCTTAAAATTCGGTGAAATGTTACATACACACGTCTGCACTTCAGATTTCCACAAACTGCTTTGGCTCCTAGCATGGGAGATAAATCAAACAGCCAGTATGTTGTCTATAGCTTCGTGAGCTGCGAGCTAAGATATTGTTTATTTGTGTTTACATGTTACATACTAATTATTGCTAATGCTTAAGTATGTGCGTCAGCTGGAAACAGCGAGTGTGTGTGCTCTAGATACAAAGTCCGAGCTGACGCTACATCACTACCCCCAAAAATAAAGAAAAGGGTAAAAATAATTAACAATATACCTACCTATTTGTTGTAAACTATGAATCTATCAATTATTAAATAATATTTGTAATACGACTAACCTAGCTATCAACAGAGCGACATGTGTAAAATGACACTCTGTTGGTTCGCTCACCGGTATCTGCCGTATAAGCAAAAATACTAGCGGCGCGACGACGGAGCTAAAAATTGACTATTTATTAATCGTTATACATAATGTTGGGACTGTACCACTGTTGGGACTGTTGTGTTGTAGGGTTATCACTGGGTAATGTCATTATCAGAAGGTTGCCGAATTACGAGGAGATAAAGTAAACCAATTTTAAGATAAGATAAGATACGTATCAGTTTTTAGCACCAACCAGGGCAAAGGAACGGGTTAGCCTTCTCAGCGGTCAGGTTCGGCTGCGAGGAGACGGTGACGCCGCGCGCGCCCGCCCGCATCGACCGAGTCCCGCCTGCTTCTGGCACAGCCCTCGCTGCTATTGTGCCCGCTACAAGACCAACAAATTGTTACGAGTTAACAACAGTTCCTTGATTCTAACCACCTCAGTGGTCTAGTGGTTAAGCTCAGACTGAGTCTCGGATCCAATTCCCAGCGCGGTACATGTTTGTGTGATCGGTTTGTTTGGTGGTGCCCTACCACTTGTTTGTCAGCCTGGCTAGCTACCATCAATGTTTATAACATGATTGTGTCCCGCCCGACAGCTGGAAATACTTAGATTCCTGGATAAGGGGCTTCCACCTTCGGCCTTATCATTACTTATTTACCACGCGTGGGTGATAGTGCTTGTTTTACTGCCTACTACTACCACCTACTAGCTACCACCATATTATCTTATATGTCGCCATAACATCAATGTTATTATCATTGTTGTGTTTCGGCAGCTAGAGCTAAGATCGCCAAGTGCCTCAGTAGTTGAGGATTCTGGATGAAATGCTTCCACCTTCGGCCTTATCATCACTTAACATCAGCTAAGATGAAGGCCAATTGCTTACCCGTAAGATATATTTAAAAATGCTAACACCTTTTTGCTAACACGTTTTGTTTATATGGCATTGGTAACAGATCTACCCAATGGTGGTTGCTAACCACACAGACTTAAAACAAGCGCTACAGTACAATAATGTACCCCCGCTAGGAATCAAACCCGAAACTTGTCGGCAGCCGGGTGGTCTAATCACCAGACCAATGAAGCGGTAAAAGATGAACACTTTTTTCATGTTAAAAAGTTTTTTTATGAAAAAAAAAACGTACCTGCAGGTTCTCCACACTTCTGTATAATTTCATCGGCCTCTGTCATAAGTAACTGGTCTGCAGGGGATAATTCGTGTGCCCTACACAATTAAAACAATATTAATTCTAAATATTATTTATTACAGAGTATTATTACCTAAAAAAAAAAAAAAAAAATAGAGTCCTCGATAGTAGAATTACCTGTAGTTAATGTGTACCGATCTGGATGTACTTGCAGATATACTTCTAGCTACACTTGATCGCGCCCTCATAGACGGTCTGTCGCCTGAAAAAAAAACAAAGTGTAAAATCCTTGATTTAAAAAAAGGTTTGCAAGATGCAAATTGGAAAGGTTTTACTTCACTCAGGAGCGCACGAGCGAGACTATAGTAGATAATTTCTTGTTTACGAATGCCAAATGAAAACCCCTGAGGTCTTGTTATTTTGTGCTGAGGTGGAGTAGATTCTGTTCATCATCATCATCATCATCTCATCCAAAAGACGTCCACTGCTGGCCAAAGGCCTTAGCCCAGTGTAATTTATGATGTTAACAGTTGTTATAATCACTAGAAGTTGTTAAGCGATTACGAAAAAGACAGTGAAAATTACGAAAAATTATCCCTTATAACATTATATTGCAAGTTAAATTAAAGCTTGTACGAGTATTTAAAAATGAACAAACGAAACCCACAATCTGTCCAGTGTGAGACTGAGACACCATTAAATTAATTAACATTTGCATGCTGTTTTATAATGGCAAAACATGTGCGCATTGTAAATTTTATACCACCTGTAAATTACCAAGTTATTTGGCAAATAAATTATTATCTATCTAAACATTTAAAGGAAAAGAAATTACTTATGTTACGAAATGTTATTTGTCGAAAATAGACCCTAATTACACACACAACTTCATTAAAATAAAAATAAAAATAAAAAATTGTACATTCTGTGTTTATTACAACGCCTCATGGCTGTTTTATAAGCGCCAACAGATTTCGCGTTGTAGCTGTTTTACAGTGACCAAAACGCGTTGTGAGTTGATTTTCGCTCAATGAGCGATTTTTGACAGTGTTTTTAGGGTTCCGTCCTCAAAAGGAAAAAACGGAACCCTTATAGGATCACTTTGTTGTCCGTCCGTCTGTCTGTCTGTCTGTCTGTCTGTCTGTCTGTCTGTCTGTCTGTCTGTCTGTCTGTCTGTCTGTCTGTCTGTCTGTCTGTCTGTCTGTCTGTCTGTCAATACCTTTTATCTCGGGAACGCGTGGAGGTAACGATTTGAAATTAAAACCTCATACTCAGGTCTGCGGTCTCCGAAGCTGTCAAAAAATCAAACTTCTAAGTTAACGAAAAAAAAGATACGGCAGTTTATGTCGCAAAAAACGTATATTTCGACACTCTCAAGGGAATCAAAATTCATAGGGTACTTGCCGTTGACCTAGAAATATGAAGTTTGGCAAGTCTGAAAACTATACATATTTAATTAAATCTCAAAAAAACGGGGGTCAAAATTTTGTTTAAGTTAACCGTGTCATGTGGGGTATCGTATGAAAGGGCTGCATTTGCACAAGCTTAAACAGATTTTTAATTATTTTTATATTGTTTTCCTACGTTTTAATACCTTTTACCTCTTTGTATAGGTACCTAATAACTATGGTGTATACATGTAGCACCTAATAGTCGGGAAATGTTCGAGACTCGATTCCTGAACTATAAAATTTGTACCCATAAATTTGTACGGAACTCTCGGTGGGCGAGTCCGACTCGCACTTGTCCGGTTTTTTTTATATAAGGAACTCCGAGACCATAATAAGAAATACAGAGAAACTGTCTTAGAAACCATCAAGTCTTTTTTTGTGCATTTCTTATTTACTAAAAAAAACTAAAAAAAAATAATTTGACTCACTTTTATGTATATAACTTACACTTGACCAAAAAATTTGCTATGCCGAAGTTGTTTTCACATCAAAAGACTCGATGGTTCCTACGACGGTTTCTCTGCATCTCTGAAAGGATGCCCCAGAAAAAGCGCTCTGTATATGGGAGAGACGTTAAATGTAGGTATTCGTTTTTTGCTTACCGCGCCCTCCTTTGGTACTTATGCTAGCGTGATGAGACGCATTCGTCATACAGTCGTCTTGAGACGTCGACGTTTCTAACTGTTCTGAACTGATTTCCATCCCCACACATATCGGACAGAAAGCGTAGTTCAAAAAGGTTTTGCACAAAAGTTCGACGTCCTCTTCAGCTTGTATTTCTAAAGCCTAAAGAGCAAAAGATCTGAAAACTTTATTTATTTCAAATAAATGTTATAAAGTATGACTCATGATAATAATACCATAAATATAGCGTCCAACGTGCAAAGGTTTCTTGCTGATAGTTGATATTTTTCAATAAGTTTGAAAAGCCTGTCTTCCACCAAAAATCCGGTGTTGTCAGCCACTAATTGGAGTATATGACGAACCTAAAACAATAATTCGTTGAAATTAATACAAAAAGTTACAATAAACACAAGTTATGTAAGTGAACTGCTTCAGTGCTTACCAATTTTTCTTTGGCTTCTATGGCTAACATATTCTTAGGGTCAACTTCTTGGCACACAACAGTTGTCGTTGACTTAACTTTGGCCATCTCCACCTCTTGCTCTGTAAAGCAATTAATGTTTGTCAAAGCAACCGAATTCTGGTCAATTGGTAAGTAGGTATGTACCTACTACCTATTCGAAATTAAGCTTGTTCAAAATGAGGCTTGTTCATCTGTCGATTTTATTTTATGAGCTAAGTTACTGATTATAAATTAAAATTGACAGATAGAAACACAAATATATATAAATATATACGACACATCAAAGAGTTGGCATTTAATAATAAAAAATGTGCATCTATGTAAGATTTACCTACATTTGCATCATCAAATTGGTAAAATAAAGCAAAGATCGTATCACGAATCTCTAACCTTTATATTGAAAGAGTTCCCGAATGAAATGTGTCTCAAGACCTCAAGCAAGTTTTTAGCACGGGAACATTTTTTGCTAGTAACTAAATTCGATCGAAAAGTTTCATTAAACAACGATCTACTCATAATATCTCAGAACAATAACTAATTTTTGTAAGATAACGATTGAAACTAACATAGTGCTAGTTTTATTCACCATTCGATCTCGTCAGCAAAAACTTGAAACTGGTGAGAAATGAGAAAGTTATAATTTTGCCATACTAAGTAATTCTCGATCTCAGTAACGTGAAAGAATGACAAAAAAAAGCTAGCACTAGGCAGCAGGCACCCTGACAGGGACTTGCCAAGTCTTGAAAGAGGATTCTTCGGCGGTGGCGGGGGCGGCGGCGGCGGAGGCTCCGACAGAATATGAGCGTGCAGCGCCACCTCGGCCTGGCGCAGCTCGCGCGACATTTGCGCACATCGAGTCGCAGACATACGCCAAACCTGAATTTAACAAGTAGGTAGCTCAGGATTCAGCGCTCCTCCCTCGCACTCGGGGGAGGCGAGGCGCCAAGAGAGTTCGAAAGAACCACAATGGCGGCGGCGGGCCGTGAATAACTCGATGAGTGCTCAGGGTCCCGCTTAGCGGTTGTAGGGTGCCGTGTTGTTTTAGTGGGTCCGGCAGATCATTGTCCATCCCCACATACTTCCCGGGTTGATACACCCAGTGAAAAGGTCTGTTTGCAGATTTCCAAAGTTAAAAAAAAGAAGTTAATGATAATGATCAAAGGCAACCTTACGATTTTGTTCTTGGTAAAATCATGATAAAGCCCAGTGCCCTGAAAACGTAACGATATCTTAGCGACTTAGTATTTACATCCGTCAATCGAGCCGATTTTAAAGTCGTTTGAACGAAGTATTCAGATCTATCGTATCGTTACGCTACAGTATAAAGACGTTGAGTCGATGACGAAGCTGGATCTTACTTATGAAATATCATTAATATTTTAGGATTATGTTTATCAATAACAGGTGCTGTAATAAATAGGATACCTGGCTAAATTTATATTGGTTCACGTGCGAGAAGTGCATTGATTTCTTTTCCAAGTCGTCCATCATCTGCATAAGCTTCACAATCTCCTGGTCCGCCTTCATCTCCTCGATAGCTCCATCTTCAGCTGCCTTTCGAATCTTCGATCTCAACGTGTTGGCCACATCCGACATCTTGTTTAGTTTCCGCTTTTGTTGGGACCTAACGAACACATTTTCTTCTTCGCGTTTTTTCAAAACCTGCCAGCATTTAGAGATTTGCTGAATTATGAGTCTCATCTTAAATATTTGTTTAAGAAAACTGTTGGTCCTTTGGGAACAACAAAAAAGGATCCTCTTTAGTCGTATGAATAATGTGTATACTTACACTCGCGAGCAATAAACCGGAATCGCTTTACCGCGGGATGTTCTAGATAAATTTTTACAGTTTCTATGCAATGAACTATACGTTGTGGTATATGATTTTAAAGGTATTTTAATATGCTTTCAACCTCTTTCAATGTCACAGATAAATATTATTTCCCTTACGTCATGAAACGTTAAAACAAAAAACATAAAATTTACAACAAAATACTGTTTTGTTTTGGAAAATTGGTCATCAGTCCAATATTTTACGTCACTGGAAACATTGAGTCTGAAAGAAAATGGAAACCACACCTGCAGAAGCCGCTTAAATTGTCATCTTAATCCAGCAAGGGTAAATCTTAATCCAGCAATATTACGCTGAGACACAGCGTAATATTGCTCGACAGCTTCATCTAAGCCAGTCTTGTGTCTCGAAGGTGTACAGAAGGTTCAGGGAGACTGGAAACTTTGTCCGGAGACCAGGATCTGGAAGACAGCGTTGCATTTCGGTGAGAGATGACCGATTCATTGTCACCACTTCTCTCCGAAATCGATACCTAACTGGCGTGGACGTCCAACGGCAGCTCAGAGAAGTTCGAGAGAGGGCAGTTAGCGAAAGGACAGTGAAGCCAAGACTTAAAGAAGCGATTTGACTCCAAGAAGGCCAGTTTGTCGGGGCAACGGGGCCCAAATTTTCTCCAGCCCACCGAGAAGCCCGGCTTCAGTTTGCTCGCAATCACTTACATTGGGATATAAAGCAATGGAGTCATGTTCTGTTCTCGGACGAAACAAGGATGTGCCTGCATGGTAGAGACCGTCGACAGAGAGTCTATAGAAGACCGGGGGAGCGATTTGCACAATGCTGTTTTGCGGAAACAGTGCCATACGAGGGCGGATCCTGACTCCTGTTTGATATGGGCGGGGATTTCTATAGAAGCTAAAACGGAGCTGGTATTCGTACCTGGTGGTGGTCGGGGAGGGGGCCTAACTGCGGAAAGATACATCATTGACATTCTGCTAGGCCATGTACGCCGGGTTTATTGGCGAACATTTCCTGCTAATTCACGATAACGCCCGCTGCCACACCGCTGGAATGACTAAACAGTACCTGGAAGAAGTCGGGATTTCCACCTTAGACTGGCCAACCCTCAGTCCTGACTTGAACCCTATTGAACATGTGTGAGACGAGCTGAATAGACGGATTCGAGGAAGATATCCAGCTCCGGCGACGATAGAAAATCTGAAAACTGCTTTGATCAAAACTTGTTTTTAACAATCCGCGTTGAAGTGATTCCGGTTTATTGCTCGCGACCTCGGGAGTGTATAAAAACTTACTGTTTCAAAAGCATAAGCTACCAAAGAAAAATAGATACCTGATAATTATAGCCGATTTTTTCAGTGTTAATAATGCAAGTCGCTTTCAATTTTTCTAATTCTTTCTGCAGTTCTTGGATGAGCGACTCTAGCTCTATTTTAGCATCGCGATATTTCTCATGGTGGTCCCACATTATTGCTTCTATATCTTGCTTGTGTTCCTCTAACTGAAAGTGATGATAAAAATAGGGCAATCTAGAAGGTAAGTGACATTATAATTTTTAACTCAACGATAATTACCCAAATTTTATCCTGATGAAACCATCGGGATTGAATTCAAATGATCCCTCCTACGAGTTGAAGTGAAGGTGGTTGATTAACTACTAATGCGAAATTCAAAGTATTTTGTGCTTTGAAATCGTTCCATTTATTATCAGGATAATTTGTACTATTACGCGTCAGCGTGTATTTAATTGACTTATTATGAATAAGTCGAGTGTGCGCAAGTAGGGAATAGGTGATGTACCTACCTGTTCAAACTTATATTCCATGTGAGCTACTTCTTCTTTGTCCCGCTGTTTGTACAAAGCTTCCCATCTCTTATTGTTGTGGTCTAGCATGATATCCCGCTCTATATTAATAGCTAGTTCTATTAGCGACAGTTGTTTTTCATAAGCCCTTTGCATTATTGTTACTTGCTTTTCAACTCTGTCAGACAACTCTTTGATATCTTTATCCTGAAACAATTCTGGAGATTAAATATATATAAGTAGCAAAATACGAGTACCTCAGATTTTTTTTATATGCCGAAAACAAGAATAAGTAAGCTGTTATGTTATAAACACCTGTTTATCCAAATCATCGTAATATGCTTGATCCATCTTTTTGAGGTCTTCTTTAAGCTCGCTAATAAGTGTGTCTTTCTGTTCAAGTACTGCGTCACACTGTCGCTTCTGCTCCTTTATCGCCGCGTCTATGTCTAGTGGGTCCTTTATCACTAACATGGGGCCCCAGCGAGCTGTTATTGCTTCGTATTGTATTTGAGCTTCTGCTGCTTCCTCCTCAATTTTTTGATTGGAATCTATTGAATTGATTCAAATATTATTAAAAATCTAAAAAAATTTCGACATCGATTTTCAATACAAAATAATACTGAGACTAGTATTCTTTTTTGGCCATCTTCATTATAAAATAATTTAGAAAAATACAATTGGCGCCCACCTTGGGACACCACTTGTTGTAAACTTTTTTATTATTTTAATATATTATTAGCCCCTGTGTATATACACAGGGATTAATTAACCTACATAACGGGCCTAGGTTACCGCGTATGCAAAGCGCCCGCACCCACTATGGATTATTCTAGAAAGCCATCGGCGTTCCTGGTGTGTGTGCTACTCTACCTGCTACATAGAAGGACGGGGCGGGGTCACGCTTGCGTGGTTGCGTGACGCCATTCCTTCTACAAAGAAACCCTCTAAGTCATTCGATCACTATGACTAACTTAAGGAACCTTTCTCAACGCAAACAAAAGTCCGGTTCGCCGTAAAAGTCATCGGGGACCAACAGCAATATTTTTAAAAAGAGCTAGATGGATGGAGCCTACGTAGGCTCGCCATACCTCATTCTCTTAGCTAGGTACCTTGCATTTTTTTTGCAAAAAGCACCCGCCGGATGACCTCTCGCTCGTCTGTGGTGACCTTGACGTTGGTGACCATGGCAGCGCCATCGAGAGCTAGCCGTTGCAGCTCTTCCGCGGCGGACGCTGTAGCCTGCTCTATGTGACCTGGTTCCTCATCTACAGCCGCCTCTTCGGTGGGTTGCTCCGCTCTATATTTCATTGACTAGCTTTATATCAACACAAATGTTGAAAAAATTTTCACGAGCAGGATTTGAACCTGCACCCTTCTGACATACCGGGTCAGGTGCTCTCCCAATTGAGCTATCGTGGTTCTAACCAGCCCACCGAAATTATTCAACACTATTTACTTTTTACAAAATTTGTGTTAAAATTATATAAACAAAACAAAAACATTTTATAAATATGAGACAACTTCACATACATTGTTCTGATCCCAAGGTAAGTAGCTAAAGCACTCGTTTCATGGAAATCAGAAACAACGACGGTACCACAACCACCCAGACCCGACACAATATCGAAAAGTTGTTTTCGACATTGACCCGACCGGGAATCGAGTTAGCGCCGCCCAAAGTCCGGCGTGCAAGCCACTCGGCTACGGAGGTCGTCAAAAATATTTAAATTTTATAAATAGCTTGCCTACTTCTTCTTAACTGATCTTTAGTATTTGTAAAAATATTATGATCGGATGTTAATGACGGTAGTTGTTGACATTGAATGGGCGCCTTTGGCTTTCAAAGTAAAAAAGTAAATAGTGTTGAATAATTTCGGCGGGCTGGTTAGAACCACGTTAGCTCAATTGGGAGAGCACCTGACCCGGTATGTCAGAAGAGAGCAGGTTCAAAACCTGCTCGTGGAAATTTACAAAAACTCCCAAAAACTTAAATACAAACGAAAGCACTTATAAAAAAATGTTTAGTTTGTATGAATGAATTTACCTTTTCAATGCATCTTGCCTACGTTTGATTCGCAAAGATCTTGCAGCTTTTCGTTCTTCGGGATCTTGCGAGGTGACTTGTGGTTCTTTCGGTGCCAAAACATCATCATCTTCATCCTCGAATCCTCCAAATTTACCAGCCATCTTTATTTACTAGTCACGCTTAAATAACCCAATCACTCACGCTATTAAACCCCCTTTTTTGTTTTAATCTAAGATTAAACCATACATTGTAAAAATATCTCATGAAAAGTGGATAGAGAAACATACAAAAATGACTGTTGCCATGGTGACCGCCAGTTACGAAAATCACTAATTATAGGTAATGTGCCAAATATTTGGTCTGTGGTAAGGTGGCTCATCAATACTCGCGTATCTCAAAATAATAATTAGTTATTATTCTGAGATACTTGCCGTCACTTAATAATAACCGCCTCTGTGGTCTAGTGGTTAAGACCCAGAGGTCTCAGGTTCGATTCCCAGCGGGAGGTTTATGGTCTTCACTTGGTTTGGTTGGTGATAGAAAGATATCGATTGTCCCTTTTCTTTCGTAATTTCGAAGGGTATCACAAGATATTGTGACGTCATATTTGAGGTAATGTGGTAACTGTATCGACTATGTTATCGATATAAATAATTGAAAACAACTAAATAGTATTTCCTTTGTCACTATATTTATTAAACATACATTTTAAATAAACAACATAATAATACAACCCAAACCACTAATTGCACACATATCAAACAGCAAACTCATTGAAAAGAAACAATTTTAATTAATCTACTCGTATTTAGTCTTCACATTTAACTTAAGATCAAAACAACTTAAATTAATTAATTTAGTTAAACTTTAATAAAATCTTAGTGATATATTTAAATATGGGCTAGGGCTAGTATGTATACAGAAAAAGGTTAAATCATCATTGAAAAAACAAAACGATATAAATGTTAGCAATTATACAGAATTTGTTATCAGAAAAATATGATTTCGTAAAAAGTAAGTAACATTAATTTCAAAATTTGATTTTTTATAATCAAGTTCTGAATATATCTGAGTATATCACTTGTCATCTGTGCCAAGGATTTCTGCAAAAAAATAATTTTACATTATAATAAATATTTAAAACTAAATTAAAAGATTTTTATTATTTATTACTATTATTTTTATTTTATTTTAATATCACGTTTACCCTGGATAAATAGTGGTAATTTAGTTTAAATTAAATTTTTAGTTTACATATTTATCGGTAGATTTGATTTGAATTGAATTTGATTGAATATGAATAATATTTGGCAAATATACAGTCACCTAATAAGTACAGTTCCAGGTGATGATCGATGTTGCAAAAACATCGATAATGACATCGATACTCGATGTTAATCGAGCACAAAACATCGATGTCAGCCAACATCGATATTTTTGCAAGGGGGCTAAGTTTTTCGCATAATGTCGATTGTCATACATCAATTGGCATAATCATCAAATAGCATAACACTAATGTCAGATAATTTTTCCTTTGCATAACTTTTAAGTGGCACAACTGTCTAAAGGCATATTATTATTAAGCATAATGAGCTATTATGCTTAATAATATTTACTACTATTATATTAGGGAATTAACTTAATTCCCTAATTTTATTTGGCATATTATAGGTAGTCCTAAAATTTTTGAGCATAATTTAGTGTGTCGTAATTACTGAAATCCCTAATTTTGTATGGCATAAATTATTTAGTCCTAAATCTTATTGGTTAAATCGAATTATCACCCAGATTCGAATTAGCACACCCCGACTCCACGTGGCCCGACCTTGCCCTACACTAGAGTGTAATTTAAGCCCGCGTAGGCGCGGAGGGGCGATGCGGCTCGCAAAGGCGACCGGCAAGCCGAAGCTGCGGTGGTGAGCGAAAACCATCTGCGACGATAAGCTCGCGTGGGACCGCGGGAGTCCCGCTGCGCCGGAGCCGTGACAGAAACCATGCATGGTGTATGCCTGCTTGCATGCTGCATGCCTGCTTGCATGCAGAAGGTTAACAATATATATGTTTTTATGCGGTAGACTCTCCTCTATGCGTAGGTGTTTTTTGTTTCGATATAGCTACTGTAGTTTTCGAGCATAAATTGTTTTAGTCAAGAGCGAAAACGGCACGATACGGTTCGTGCGTGATCGGCATCGGTCGAACCTTTACAGCGGCATTGATCGCGCGCTTTGGACGTCTTAATAGTTTTTCATAAAAGTTATACTTACTACTAGCGCAGAATACACTACTAGTATCGATGCATGGTATCGACTTTATTGATAAAAACTTCTTTTGCTTAACTCCTCGTGTCATGTTACTTAATGTTTTCAAGGTCATAGGATATATAACCTTGGTTGGTATTAATCGGTACTAAAATATAATTATAAGAAAAATAAGACTTTACTAAAATTAAATAAGTTAATTCAGTTTCAACTTAGAGCAAAGTCTTGAAATCAGTGCAACGTCACTTTTCAAATTCTCTCAAGAAGTCTGCGTGAGGACTTAGTAAAGCCCCACATCTTTACTGAGATACTAGAGTTGGGGGTTGGGGAGTATATCATTTCTCACTTCCCATTTTTATGATTATCATTCATCATCATCATACTGAAAGGAAATATTGTATATTTATGTATTACTTGTAAGAAAATTTCTTTGACACTGGCTAAATGTGCTAATCGCACGAAGCCATCAACTTCCGAGCCGACGACAACCTAAGTCAAAGAGGAAATTAATATAGCGCACAAACTAGGTAGAGATACTACGTATATAAAGCGGTAACTAAGTCCTAATGGCGAAATAAAGCCCGGTGAAGCTGAAAATGCCGCAGCGGCAGTCAGCAATCTCTCTCAAAAAAAAAAAAAAAACTAATGGTGAAGTTGAAGTTGAAGTTGATTTGTGTTCGGCTGTAGAGGTAGACACAAAACATGCCATAAATAAATAAAAGAAGAAGAAGAATAAACTAAATTAAGTTATTAGATGTATGTAGGTACATATTATTTATTTAATTAATATAAATTGAAACATTAAAATATAATGGTGAATAACCCAAGTATTGATGGTCTCTCTGAAGCTGATAGACAACGAGGTAAGTGAGAGACAGGAGCTTTAAAATGAAATTTTAAATAACAAATTAAATTATATAGGTATTTACATCACACACTTAGATTAATGCCTGCCTCTGGTAGGCACTAACTAGGCAGATATCACTTCTTGCCACTTGTTACAATTCATGAATATTTAGTTCTTTATATTTATCATATCATCTTCCTTTTATTATCACTGGTATTCTTATTGTAGAAGATGAACTTGCTAGAGAGTTGGAGCACAGTGACTCAAATGAAGAGGACTCGCAAGAAATATCTTTAGAAATAGAAGAGAAACTGCTAAAAGATGAACCAGAATGTAAGTAGGAATATGTAAACTTTAGTTACCTAACAGGAATAAATGTGCGGTATTTTGCAGATCCAATTGTTCAGAGAACTTAAAACTTCTGATTTTAAATTCATTTTGGTCCCTTATGTAGTTTTAAGTTTCAAGGAATATGTGTTCTTTGATAGGTACTGTTTTTCCTTCAACATATGATCAAAAAATTCAGTGCCACATGATCATGAATCACTAAAATGTACTTATTGTCACATTATTTGTAGATACAACTTTAATGAACTATGGTGAGAGTGCACAAACGGGAAATGTAGAGAGTGAAATTGTTGAAACATATTCTGACAGTTCACAGAATATTGAGACAGTGCACCAAGCTGATGAACTAGGTAACGTCTACACAGATAACTCTGACAACTGTATCCGTTCCCAAACAGACCCTATGACAGATCAATATGATTCATACATGAATGATTATTCTTTTGACAACACAAGCATGATGGACCAACAACCTCAAACAGATAATTTTGATGACAAAGCAGATGTTAATGACGACAATAGAGATAGCGTTGTGATGCCGGACATGAGTGATTACCAAAATGAATCCTTTAGTAATTATGAATCTCAAACAAGTGAAGATTATATGAATGAGAAAGAAAGAGAAAAAAAAAGTAAAAAGGAATTAGAAGAAGAAGAGCGTGAAAAGATGCAGTACGTACTTATTCATAATACTATTTATTACTGCTAAAGAGTGCTGTCCATGAACATTTTTGGTTTATTTTTTATTTTTGTACCACTTTTGGGAATCATTGCCTTTTATCTCATTTGATATTGACCTACTTAGGCCGACAATGCGTTAATATCACCTCTAAAAGCATTATAAAAATGTACCATAAAATTATATTTTTAAAGTTTTATTCACAACAACACACAAACACCTGGTCGGTACCCAATGGGTTAAGTAAAGGTAGAAGTGCACTTCTCTCATAACCCTCAATCACTGAGGTACTGGTTAATTTTCCTTATGCTATAATAAAATAATAAAAATAATCATTTTCTCCTATTGCACTAATCTTACAACTCTTACAGCATTTATAACTGGAGGAGGCATATGCTTAAAACTTCAAACAAAATTTTCTGACATTTGGGGGGGGGGGGGGGGGGGGAAGGACACTACCACAAGAAAACAGAAGCACACAAATACAATATTGAGTTGTGTCACTATGCTTTACACACATATGAAATTTTATAACACAAGTTAACTTTAAAAACACATTTAAAATGCACATAAGCCTAGCTTATCCATATTGAGTATTGTTGTGGTAAACAATTGTGTAAAAACTAAAAATAATGAAAAATTAGGACTGGGTTCCACTGTCGTATCGTTAGATCTCTCAGTATAAATGAAAAAAAATCAAAGAATATGAAATTAAGTGGTTTTTTTTAAATCCACAATGGGGAAGCACTTGGCCTTCATCTCGTCTGATGGTAAGTGACGATAAGACCGAAGGTGGAAGCACACTTCACCCGTAATCCTCCTTTGCAATTGTAAACCTTTCCACATTCACACCAATTCATCATCATCATCATCAGCCTATACTAGTCCACTGCTGGACATAGGCCTCTCCAAGTGCACGCCACCGAGCACGATCCGCGGCTACTCTCATCCAGCTCTTGCTAGCCACCTTGCGAAGATCGTCGCTCCACCTAGTGTCTGAGGGCGTCCTACACTACGTTTGCCGATACGCGATCTCCACTCAAGAACTCGTTTACCCCAACGGTTGTCGGTTCTGCGGCTAATATGACCGGCCCACTGCCACTTCAGCTTGCTGATCCGATGGGCTATGTCGATTACTATCGTTCTCTGTTGGATCACCTCATTCCGAAGTCGACCCTTCAGAGAAACTCCTCCTCAAAAATGTGGTCGGAATCCTCAGGGAGGAAGGTATGAGATTTTGCGAGATACTGCGTAAGAGCAAGAAGTGGAAGAAATCCTTAGGCTTATGAGGAAACGTCCTGTCAATCGTCCGAACAACGGGCTCTTAACAAGAAGATTGGTAAACTGGTGCGCTACGACCTCCGATGCTCCAATACACGCTCGATTGAACGAGCGATTGAGCAAAAACGGGGGTCAAAGTGTTTGTCCAGTCTCTTGGGAGAAGCCACTTGACGAAATTGACTACGGCCAGTGGAGTAGTTGTTGCCTCGAGGCCAGAGGTTCTTTCAGAAATCGAAAACTTTTACAGCCAGTTATACGCATCGCACGCATCTCAACCTGATCCCGAAAATGAGGATACCAGAGCCACATTCACCCGCCACTTCACCGAAGACTTGCCAGGAATTAGCCTAGGTGAAATTGAGATGGTTCTTAGGCAACTTAAAAAAAGCCCCTAGCGAAGACGGTGTTACATTTGAACTCCTCAAAGCAGGCGGCAAACCTGTATTAAAGGGGCTCCAAAACATCTTTAACGCCGTTCTTTTCGATGAGAATCATTGAATCAATTCAATGTCGTGTTTTTTATTAATTATAAATAAAGTGGAAAATTAGAGATAAATGGAAAAAATATACTTACTTATGAAATGTAGTTCCATCTTTGGTTAGACTGGATGTGGCAGATTTTCTATTACTGGTATTTACGGTGCACGAGGGCATGTTTTTTAGAGCTCTTACCTTCGTGAAATCAATTGTGAGAATGACTACAAATCTATTTCTAAACTAGTTTTTTTTGTGCGGTGGTAAAATTTTACTGTTACTTCGGCAGAGGTTTTTTTTTGAGAGATTGTTGATTGCCTGAGACGGCATTTTCAGCTCACCGGGCTTTATTGGGAACGGCGAGGAACTTAAACGGTCCCTCAAGCCGTGTGAAACGAACCACCTTCGGAGGTTTTCTAGAGGGAACGGCATCGCGCACTAGTGCGCGTCCCCGTGCCCTAGATTTTCCGATGGGTTCGGATCGGATCGAGGAGTGGAACAACCCGAGGGCGCCTCTAAAGGCTCGGACCTCGGCTCGGGTTGACCGGGCCGTGGTGGAGGAGAGAAGCGCCCAGGTACATGTCTGTACCTGGTGTAAAGCGCGTGTAAACCGGTTCTTCGTATTCTTGTTCTACGAGTACGGTGTCTTGGGCCTAAACTAGTGTGCATGTTTAGTGTATTCTGTAAATGTGTAGTGGCATTTAGAGGTTTGAGCGGGGCGCAGAGACACCCTCTCCTAGGCCTAGGAATCGCGACTCCAGTTATGAATGCTCTAAGTTACAACTATATATGATTTGAGAGATACTGTTGGCTAACTGTGTAACGCACAAAAGTAAAATATGTACCTTAAGTGCCACAAAAGTATGTTCTGAGACTGGTGGTCTTACTACAAGACAATAGAGGTGGTTTATAGTTTAAATAAGTGATGTAACTTTTGACATAGAACAATAATAATTAAACATTATAACAAACTTATTACAGAATTTTTTTGCAACCATCTTATGCCATGTTATTTATGTTACAGAGTCCTAGTCTCCAATTTCACAGAAGAGCAGCTAAACAGATATGAGATGTACCGTCGCGCCGCCTTTCCGAAGGCAGCAGTCAAACGTTTAATGCAGACTATTACTGGTGGCTCTGTTGGCCAGAATGTTGTAATTGCTATGTCCGGTATCGCTAAAGTATTCGTTGGAGAAGTTGTTGAAGAAGGTATGTTAGCTTGATTTTCTGATAAAATTGAATAAACAAGATGTCATGGAGTAACCGCATCTTTACCGCATACCCTGGAAATATTGTATTTGACTGGAAATAACAGTACCATTTACTACTCCGGGATGGTGTAGTTTTCTAATAGTACGTTTTTTATCACTATCATAGTTAATAAATAAAGTTTCCTACACTCACACCAATTATCTAGCCCAAGAGAAGCTTCGTTATGAAACTCGTTAAATGGTTACTAGACAACGGATAAACATACTTAAAACACTTATTAAATACATCCTTATTATACATAGAAAACACCCAGACCCGAGACAATTTAGAAAATCAATAATTTCTAAATTGATCCGACCGGGGATCGAACCCGGGACCTCAGAGATAGCGACGCCACGAAAACCGGTGTACAAACCACTCGACCAAGGAGGTCGTCGGTCGTCGTAAATTACCAACATTTGTGATTTACAGCTCTTGAAATATTGGAGAAATCTGGAGAAGCTGGACCACTGCAGCCTAAACATTTGAGAGAAGCCTTACGGAGGCTCCGATTGAGAGGTGCTCTACCTCCAAGGAAAGCACACAAAGGCATGTTTAGACTTTAGCAGCCTTAAATGCTTTATTATTATTAATCTATTAATATATAAGTTCGAATCACAAAATGTAAATATTAACCATTTGTTATAGTCCTAGTGAAATTAATCATTAATCTAATTTGTGATTTCTAAATTTTTAATAAAGATAAGAGTACAATAAATGTATTTGTTATTATACATATTATATTAAACTAAAGGAGTAGACAGTGATCAGAGATCTCCGCTTGGTATGGACCAGACACATTCCTCCCAAGTGCCTCAAACAAGTACTAACCTTCTGAGTGTAGTCCCAATAATGAGCATAAGCTTACTGAATATGATTTATTAATTTGCTAGCTGTAAACCCAGTTATGATATTACTATTTATGCATCAACTGACGATTTTAAGAATACTAACATTAGTATCTATTGCACTTCATAGCCATTTTTGTTTTACAGTCTGCATAAAAATAACGTAATGTACTTATACTTCCACAGGCAAATCAAACCTTGTTTCAATTAAATTACCTACCTACCTATTAATTACTCTTACATTATTAACATACCTACGCAACACAATGAATTCTTAGCTTCGCCTTTCTTTAGGCTTGTTTCACACGTACCGCAACCACAACACGTGGGCGCTCATTTGTATGAAAATTAATAGTTGAATTCACACGGGTCACATTTTGCCGTCATTCTTGACCGCGTATTTGATACAGACTACATCGCAACCACAACGCAACCACCGCGAACTTGCGGCCGGCCATATCGCAAACATTTTGTAGATAACACAACGCAACCACAAGAAGCCGCAGCGACACTATTCGCACGTAACCACAGCTTGACCACCTTTTGTCGCGACGACGGTGTGGTGTGGTTGTGGTACGAGTTAAACAAGCCTTAAACGCGGTCCAATTGTATTGTGCCAGCAAAATTGATAATTGCAATTCACAACACATCGGATGAATTAATCATAATAATCACATCATAATCTTTGAGACTTCCGTAGCAGAGTGGCTTGCACGCCGAACTTTAGGTCCCGGGTTCGATTCCCGGTCGCGTCAATGTCGAAAACGAACTTTTCGATATTGTGCCATTGGGTCCATGGGGACCGGAGAGGCCATGCAGCTAGTTAAAGAGTTGACTGCTCGCCTTGTTGAAGCCTCCGGTGACAAGAAGGCTGGCACCTCTGTCAACGTATTAGCTTGGCAATCCAAAGAGGTAATGTTGCCAGCATTCTTCGGACCATTCCCATGAGCCCACAGCTGGACGTTTTTACATTTTTTATTTATAGGTTTTATTTTGTCTTTAGTTATCTTAATTTTGTCTTTAATGTAGTTAACTGTTATGTTTCATTACTGTAAATTAAATTAGTATAAAGTTATGTGAAACAAAACAACAAAAATTATAATTTAGGCACGTTAACAGAACCACTAGTGAAACGGCATTTGAAAGTTCCTTTACTTTTAACAGTCGATATGAGGAGGGTTGCCTACTATCTGCAGTGAAGTAAAAAATATCGCAAAATTAAAACACCAACATTTAAAAAAGTTAATTTATTACATGATAAATTGTTATTTTTATTAAAAACAATATACAACAGTAACTAAGTTTTATTCGTAGTTCGAAAACTTGAAAATAAATCAGTCTTGTTAAAATGGCCAACTACAACGTAGACGAGAGGCTTATGAAAACATTTGGAAGGTAATATTTCTAAAAAATAATATTGTAGTTATTCTTAGAATAATTAGGTATAGAAAGATAGTCTTCATACAAGCGCTGTCAAAAGTGAAGCACTAAACCGATTCACACTTTCGTGACGATTACTTGCTTCTGCTTGCGCTCGGCGACTCGCACGCACACGTACTTCATAGTGTACATTGAAAACTCGGCGTTTGCAGCCATATCTGGCTCCAAAAAAGGTGCTTCAAAATAAGCGCGCGGATTTACCTTCTATACGTAATTATTCTAAGTAGTTGTCACAATGTGAAAACAAAAATAAAAATAGGTAAGTCACTAGGTACTAAAACAGTGGCACTTTATTATTAAATTAAATTTTCATTGTTCTTGGATATTTCGCAAATATCACAGACAGGCGATGACCAAGGCTGATTAGGTTTTGGTTGGCCAATAACTCGATATCAAACAAACAAAAACATTTTTAAAAAAATATGATAAACCAACAGAACTGATTATTATTCAATAACAGACTATCTACTTATAGGAAGGCACAAATAAGTTTGTTATAGAAATTTGGTAACATTTTTAAAACACAAAGGTTGGGCGCATAAATATTATCCAAATTTATATATTATTATTCTCTTTATTATTGTTATTCTATATAGTTGTAAAAATATAACTCATATAAGCACTCCACTGTCAATAACAATTCATTGTTAAATCAATTGTTAGCGACCGGTGGCCGGTCGTTCGACAGTGGAGGGTATAAGCAATAATGGTCCAAGATTGTCAGTTTGTGCAAATACGTGCGTGGTAGTGAAGTTATTTATTAAAATTTAAAGACCACTATACATCGAACTGTTTAAAATGTCCATAATATAAGGCCACTTTTTAAGAAGACTTGCATATAGGTATTGTTAAAGTATCTCATATAATAAGTCGCATGGAAATTATTACATTATGCACAATACATTATAAAGGTACACTACAGTAAAATTAATTGGACAAAATCAACATTCATTTCATTTTCGATAATTCATAATTATTGTTGTTTATCAAACAAATTACTTCATGTGGCTCATAAAGCATTTATTTATAAATATTAAAATTATTAAAACATAAACAATTTTATTTGATCTACATAAGCAGCGGAAATATTTCTCGATACCAAAAAAGGTGTATCCCGTCCATTTTATAAAGTTTTATTACAACACGTAAAGGTATAAAAACTGATCGAGTGATCGTCATCATCACTTCCTTCGTTAAAACTTCACAGTCGGCTGCGAAGATCGGGGTGCACAGTAGGTACACGTAGAGAACTAAGTCAACAAAACTAACAGACTAGACAGGGCCGGCTCTACCAAAAATATGGCGAACAGTGAACTTTCCATGTTATCTTGCAACTAAGACTGCAACTTATATAATGGCTAGGCTAGGGCTGGCCCTGAGACTAGATGATCCGCGTCCGCATCGCCGCCTGTTATACGAGGAGCCTTTTGACACCGCACTCGATGCAGAACTTTGCAGTGTCGACGGGGAACTTGCTGCCGCACTCGTGGCAGAAGCGCGAGAGGCGCGGGGCGGAGTCGCGGCGCGCGCGGTGCAGCGACGCGTCCGACCCGCTCGAGCTCACGCCCCCGACTACTCCGCCCGCCCCGCTGCCCGCCCCAACCCGCTGCCACGTGGGGCTGCATCTTGATGATGCTCGCGTGCTGCCTCGCTTCTCTGCTGACGATGTAATAATATTAACTGAAGTCTGAGCACAACGCTAGCATAATAGAAACTGAAGAAAATAACTCAAATTTTGTTGCGAAACAAATTACAAAAACAAATGTGGAAAAAATTTCCATGAGCAGGATTTGAACCTGCACCTTTCTGTCATACCGGGTCAGGTGCTCTTCCAATTGAGCTATCGTGGTTCTAACCAGCCCGCCGAAATTATTCAACACTATTTACTTTTTACTTTGAAAGCCAAAGGCACCCATTCAATGTCAACAACTACCGTCATTAACACCCATTATAGTCACCCATATTATTAGTCATTAAAGATGATAACAACCTCCTTTAAGACAATATCGTAATCGAAACTAGAAAGCAGCAAACATAGGTAAGAAGCCGCAAGCAAACACTAATGACACTTCTATGACGTCACACTTAAAGTGAAAGAGACAAATGTATGATTTGACAATACTCTACTACTCTTTTCGATGATTGTCAAAATGTTAAGTCTTATGTTTGTTTAGATATTTATGAACTTCCACGTGTTCACATAAAAGTGTAAAACCTTAGTACAGATATTTTTGTTCCACAGTATGAAAAGTATACAACGAACAATTAGGTTACTTGGACTGATTGCCGAAGTTAATGACACTTGAATAATTTTGAAGTTTTCAGTTGCTTACATATTATGTGAGACTTGCTCAGATTAATATGATAGGTGATATGTGTACATATTTTTGATTGGTAAATATGTTCAGATGCCTATGTACCTTTCTATGCTCAATTATTTTTGAAGCCTTGGATTTGCTCATATATTTATGAACTCGACTGTACTACGCAAAAAACATTGCTCACTTTACTTATCGTATCAGTGTTGATTTTCGTGTATGTTTTAGAGAATATTGTTAAAAGTTAATAATCGATACTGCTAGACATTTCCCGTAGGCGGTTACTTGCGCCTACTGTTTCTACGCATGCAATTCTGCAATACGACGACACGCAATTAGGCGTTTTTGGAAGCTTTAATAAAGCGTCTGGCAGTATTGATTTTGTATTAACTTTTGACAATATTCTCTAAAAACATGCATTACAAACAAACATAAAAATCAACACCGAGACTAAAAGAAAGTAAGTAATGTTTTTGCGTACCTTGTATCTGTTGATTGGTCATCGACCCATTCAAGCAGCAGGTATACGAACGCTCAAAGTACATACTAACACTACTTAATCCAACACATTTGGTATAAAATAAGTAAAGTAAAGGCTGTAATTTTGTTGAATTATTAGCATTTGTACTTCGAAACTTCCTATACTCGTTTTTCAATGCAGTCCATTGTTGCCAGCTTTGTAGAGATAGGCAAACTTACCGTTTGTCGAGTGAGTTTCTTTATAGTTGTTGTCTAGTTGCGGCAGCGGCTCGTCAAGTTCAGTAGAACGCTCCATGGCTAGGAATTCGTCGCTGGAAACCGAGCGAATCTCCTCCTTCCCACTGGATTCTGACCCCGCTGGGACTTGTTCCAGGGACGCCAGCCCGTTCGGCTCTTTCGAATTACAAATAGATAATTTCGACGGAGATATTCTATTAAGGCTAGAACACACAATAAAAATAGACGTAAATAAGTGACTTCGAAGAGTTGATCAATGAATTTGTAGAAATTATAACAGTCAAACTTCCGAAAGAGTTACCTGACTAACCTGCTATAAGCTGAATCGTTGCTTACTTTCCCGTTAGGCGTATAGTTCCCATTAGTTATATCATTCTTTTTACTTTTCCTTTCGGATTTTATACGGGTATCCCTTTTCGTCGTGCCATTAGTTACGTGCAGATTGTAACTGGCGATCTCCTTCGGGTTGTTTTCAATCCTGTCGGACTCGTAAAATTTGTCGAAATCTTTCAGAGATTGCATCAGATCTTGCTCCAATTGGTCAGTTTTATGGCGACTCTTCAAGCTATCCGTCTTTTGTACATGCTTCTTTTGTATGGAATCCAGGAGGGAAGTAGACCGTTTCACGGAGGATGGGAAAAGGTTCTCGTTCACGATATTGTTACTGCTAAAATTGAGAGACATCGACTTATTAACCGGTATCAGACCGTTACTATCCACTACTTTCGGAGTTGAACAAACGCTATTCATACCCGACGATCTATTACTATGAGCAAGCTGAGATTGTTTCACTATTCTAGTTGTGGAACTACAAGTTCTACTGTTTTCTTTTTGTTTATTGATTTCATCGTCGAATGAAGTCATAAACTCCTCCAGATCAAACTCCTCACACAGAGATTCGTCATGGGAGGCTTTAGATACTATACTATGCTCTAACGAAGACATAATCCTATCATACTGTGCGCTTAAATCATCTATAATTGGGGCAGTGGTTTTATTTATGATATTTTTATTAATATTATTGTTACTTTCTATTTTCGTAACATTTCTTCTAGTTTCTTCTTTATTATTGTTACATTTGATAAAATTATTATTTTGGTTAGTGCTAAATGATTCAAACTTAGAAGGTAAGTTTTCTGTAGTCTGCAAAGACTCCATGCTACTTACGATATCGGGATTATTTAAAATTATATTTACATTAATGGGTAAATTGTCATTTTCATTGATAAGTCTTGGGTCTATATAATTACTGTCGGTCATGGAAGAATTGTCATCTGTTAGAATTAAATCCAGATTGACGAAATCCTTTTTGTCATCATCTCTTTTAATCTTATCTAATTTAATTGGCTGTTTTATTGTGGTTCTTTGGAAACTATGGTACATTGAAGTAGTTATTTTTGGAATTTTCTCTTTTGGTTTTGGTGTGCTATAGCTAGACGCTGTGTAACTTGAAAAGGATCTATTTAAGTTATTGTTTCTATTAAAATATGTCTTTTCAGGTGTATTAATGTTTTCTTTGCTAGATTTTGTAAATGTATTTATTTTTTGACTAGATTTTTTGTAATTACGATTACTTCTAAACGAACTACACCGACTACCAAACGAAGTGTTGTTATCGTTATTTGTGCTACCGAATGATTTCATTCTTTGTAATGTAGGAGTTTTCTGGTACGTTTTATTAAGTGTGTCTTTCATCATTTTAGTGTTATCGGTACGAAGGTAAGCTGGGGGTGTCTTTTCTTTACCAGGACGTAAGATGGGAAGGGTTCTATTGGGATCTTTGGAAGCGTTCTGGGTTTTTTTAGGAATGTTTGTGTCTGAAGACATTAGTTCTTTCATCTGCCTAGCGGCTGATGCAAAAGGATCGTAGGTATCGTCTGGCCTGAAATGTAATTATTTTCACTCCATGTATAAAACATGTCAATAAAAAAATACTTATTATTACATATTCTAGTTACACAGATAGCAAGTATAAAAATAAAAAAACAAAGAGGTAATAGTGGGGCAATAGTTTAGGTAAAGGAATGTACATCATACCCTAACCTCTTGTTTTCAATACGAGGTAGTTTGAATGGTGGCGCATCAGAACTTATAGATTGTCCATCGCTGTTATCTTCAGCGTTTTCTTTAACAATGAACGTTTGGTATTGTGAATTTGTGCGATCTTGTTCACCAAGCATTTTATATTTTCTATGAGGTTTGTAAATTCTTTGCATCCTGTTTTTGGTACAAGTCACTTGGCGTTCTGGCTTATTTGATTCTGCTATAGAAGGTAATTTAAACTCGGAAGACACGTTTTTTACAGGTTTGTTTTCAAATTCTTTCTTTTCTGCTATAAGTTTTAGTTGGTAAACCGTAATATGTTCCATGTCACAAACTTTCCTTTTAATGTCAGGAATGTCTTCTTTGATAGGTTCCTGTGAAATTTGATTAGCGTCACTACCGGCAACATCTAGCAGTTCCTTTAAATCAGTCTTTAAATTTTCCAAAGTATCGGAAAAGTTGTGCTTTGGTGAGTTTTTTGAAATTGGATTATCATTGTCACTGTTAGTTTCCTCCATAGCTTCTAAAGAATTTGTTTTAGGGGTATGAAAAGTTTCAACATCTTTCTCAAGGCTAAGTTTTTCTTCTGTAAAGTGACTGCCCATCATTTTATCTGTAATATTGATAAATTCTTCTAAGTCAGCAGTGTTTTCAGAGAATTTTGTGTAAGTGTCACCACTTCCATGTCGACACACAATATCTTGCTCTTCAGTATCGTTATTGTCATCAGATTTAATTTCCTCATAGTTACATGTGTCGTCACTAATATCACGATCATAATTTTCTTCATAACATTCCGTTGACAAATCATTAATGTCTAAACGTACATTGTTATTAGGTTTATTCATACTGAGATTACTTTTTACATATAATTTACCGTCTTCTTCATTAATTTCTTTTGGAGTTTGTGGAGCAATAGTATTGTCTGATATAAATTCACATACATTTGGGTTTGAATCAACAAAATCAGAAATAATATTGTCCGAGTTACTTGTTGCGACCTCATAAATATTTAAATTTAGAACTTTGTCGTTCATATGTTTAACGCCAATATCACACGAGCTTACCATCGTAAGATTTTGATAAAGTAGTTCCACTTTTGGTTCTTCCATAGTTTTTACATTGCTTTTAGCATTCATTTTTGATTTCTTGCTAATTTTTGGGTCTACATTATCGTATATGACGCAAGGAATACATGGACAAAGAAATTCTGTGTTTATTCCAATAGATTGGCAGTTTTTATCAGCAGCAGAAACAGATTTTGAATCTTCGAGGCTGTCCAAGCTCATACTGTTTTCTTTTACTAGTTTATTCTTTGTATCATTTTTATTTTTGATGTCATTGGCCTTTTTCTTTTCAATAACTTTCTTATCTTTAAGAGCCGATCCTACGGGCTTAGTGGCAACTTTTTTCCTTACGGTAACTTTAACTTCAACATTTTTAACGTCTTCAACTATTGCATCACTAGTTCCTTTATCAGAGTCTGGTTCGCGAGAGCCATTTTTCAAACAAGTCTTTTTTGAAATAGGTATCTGACTTTTATCATTAGCTTTCTTGGTGTTAATTTTGAGATCATCCTTGCATTTCTGATTTCGTTCATTATATTTATTAGCAAGCTCTTCGAGCTTTTTAAGTTGCTGTTGTTTTTTGCTTGCTACTTTGTTTTTAACTTTGTTTTGTGCACTTTTGTTAATATTTGGATCAGTGCTACTGGATTGTACTGGTGTGGGATTGGATTCTTGGGTGTTTCTAAAGGAGGGGAAAGGAAGGGTGGTATTATAACTCTGTCTTGTAATTTAATTGTCAAATAAGGAGACAGGAATGTCAACTAGGACCTTACGAATAACGAATTAAAAAAATTAACATAAAGCATGTACCTTCCTTTCCCCTTATTTGCTAAATGTAAGAGTGAGCTTAAAATAAACTAAATCAAATAACAAAGCGTGGCTTACCTTGTGCTGCTCAGGTCTCTAGCAAGTCTGGCTTGTCTAGCTTTCACATTGGCATCGCCGGAAGAACTGTTTTGCGAATTTCGAGAGTTTCTAATTACTGGCACATGATTTGAAGACTCTTCGTGGTAGTCGTTACTGGAGACAGATTCTGTGCGATAAAAAATATTTCATTGTCATGATAGTTAAAAATACATTTACTGATAGTTTAAACCCTTCTATGTATAAATGTTACCTGATGCTCTAGCGCGCGTGTGCTTGTAGTCCCCGTATTCGCGCGTGGGAGGAGGAGATACGCCGCGCGAGGAGTCCACTGAAGTGGACCGACTGTTTGACGACTTGTCCCGAGTTTGTGAAGACCTTAAAATAAAGAAGTTAGATTTTAGTGGCTTAGAAGATGCTGCATACGTCTAAGTGGCTATTATAGCAGCTATTTAATGCCTCTCTAATTTGAAAGATATTCAACCCAGTAAAGTACTGGGCATAGGAGCATAATAACTAAGGCCGCGTCCCCAACGTTTGCGGTAATCGGGGTGGGAGCTCTACGCATACATTTTCAAGAGACCGTTCTCGAGTCTTTTTTTACGGTGCTACAGTAATTGGGTAGGTAAGGGTGGTTAAATTGTTGTTGTCAACATCCCTATTCCAAGCGATGTTTCCTCTGCTGCCGGCAACGAAAGGCATTCTCCGCGCCGCCAACGCTCCCGTCCCGCTCACCGCAAAAGTCGAGAACAGGACCTAAAGCTTCGGGATGGCAAAGACTTATGTACATAGTCTTACAAGAGTCCATAGGCTGTGGTCACCATAAGCTTTACTATCAGGCGTGTCGTATGAATGATATGTTTGTGAAATGTACTACCCATCTTCGAGGTTAAAGGTACATTTTCGTGACTACCCATCTACAAAGCAGTAGCGTTTCACCCACCTCCTGCCGCGCACTGGTGCCACTGGAAAAGAAGCCGCCCTTCTTTTGCATACATGTCATCGATGACGTCCTGCGGCGGCTGCGCGGGCAGACCTCCGCCTTGAGCGAGCACCATCGCTTGCTCTGTAGCGTATGACCCACCTTCTGTCGCGCACTGGCGGCGCCTTGTACTGCGTCCGCGCGGTGAGCCGCTGCTTGGCGTCGATGACGTGCTGCGGCGGCTGAGCAGGCATACATCCTTTTTCTTTTTTTTTGGAGAGAGATTGATGATTGCCTCTACGGCATTTTCAGCTTCCGAACACCACCGGCAGCAGCGCACCATCAGCATCGCTCGCTCAATATTGTGTGACCCACCTCATACCGCGTACTGGCCTGGCCTGGCCTGGCCTGGCCACCTTGTACTGAATGCGCGCGTTGAGCCGCTACTTGGCGTCGGTGACGTGATGCGGCGGCTGCGCAGGCATACCTTCGCCTTGCGTGCGCACCATCGCTCGCCCAATATCGTGTGACCCACCTCCTACCGCGTACTGGCGGCGCCTTGTACTTCGTGCGCGCGTTGAGCCGCTGCTTCGCGTCAGTGACGTGCTGCGGCGGCTGCGCGGGCGCGGCGGGCAGTATCTTTGCCTTGTCCGCGCACCATTCGACGTGTCTCTCGAACGCGCGCACGCCGAACGCTCGGCTGCAGTGTGGACATTTTTGCAGTTCTGCCGTTGGCTGAAAATTGAACCAAAAACCGTATTTCAATAAAATAGTTTCATTATATAAAAATGTATAGGTATCAAGTTACCAAGTTTCAACAGTTTATACCGCTTACTTTTTTTCACATTTTATGCATTTTAAATGCCTGCTAATTTATTTATTTAATTTATGATTTCGGATGACAAAATATTTTGCTTAATGGAAAGTTTACATTCTCAACAATTACATTCTCCAACAACTAGTTTGTCTTAAGTCGTGCCGGTCTAAGATAGGAGATCCTACCGCGGCCGGTAATGTTATGAGTACTTGCGTAATTATCATCACAATGTGACCTTAAGAAAATGACGCCACAAGATGATTTGCATAAAAATGAGATGGTGCATTAGGATTACTGTAGTACCTACAGAATAGTAATTTACATACTGAGACGTCTAAACATGGGCGAATACGGAAAGCACTGAGCCTAACTTACATAATCATATGCGTCTTCCGGACCAACCTAAAAAGGCCTGGGGGCGATTTTTGACTAGCCAAGCGGACAAACAAGCCCTACGCTTTTTTGTCCGCCTGGCTAGCTACCACCATCTTATCTAAGTATGTCGCCATAACATTAATGTTTGTAGCATTGTTGTGTTCCGGCAGCTACAGATAAGAATAGCCAGTGCCTCACTAGTTGAGGTTCCCGGGTGAAGAGCGCCTCCATCATTGGCCTTATCATCACTTATCATCAGGTGAGATCAGGGCACTGTGCTTACCCGTAAAATATTAAATAATGTAGGCAATTAATTACCTTAGTAATAGCATTCCTATTTGATTGAGTTTTTGGCTTGGGCGTTACTTTGGCAGTATGTGGCGGACTCTTCTCCAGGAACGGACTGTTCTCGGGCAGGCCGAAGTTCTTTGGAAGGTACTGTTCCAAGTCTGTACCTGGAATAATTAGAATCAATTCCTTCCTTGTTGCTTTAATGGAAAGTGACTGTTAACGCAATCACGCCCTATATTAATATTTAACTTGACTTGACTTGTTAATATGGAATATAGATTAGCGTTAATTATTATTTGTATATTTTTTTTATATAACATAATAACGTACGTACACAACACAGAGCATAGTGTGTGCTACACAATAAGATACAAACTTTAATGGGGATCTAATTCTTAACGTACCTACTACCTACGTAGTAGTGTGTAACAATTAGTAAATAAGAAACATTAATATTATTGTATCAGGAATAGTTCTTAACATCAGCACCTGATTACAAAAACACAAATGTTGAAAAAATTTCTTCGAGCAGGATTTGAACCTGCACCCTTCTGACATACCGGGTCAGTCAACCAGCCCGCCGAAATTATTCAATACTATTTACTTTTTTATTTTAAAAGCCAAAGGCGCCCATTCAATGTCAACAACTACCGTCATTAACATCCGATCTTAATATTTTTACAAATACTAAAGATCAGTTAAGAAGTAGGCAAGCTATTTATAAAATGTTTTTGTTTTGTTTATATAATTTTAACGCATATTTGTTTCGCAACAAAATTTGCGTTAAAATTATAATCAGCACCTAAGATAAAGCCTGGTTTCAGGCTTCACAATATCACAAACACATTTCAGAAATTACAGAGTGACAAGATTTGAAAAACAACCCATGCATATATATCAAAGTTAGAAACATAAAACATGGTGATTGTTAATTTAAAAGAGCAGGCTAACAAGTCGTACGTAGGAGTGTGTTACTAAATATACTAATAAAATATTCTATGCAAATAGGCGTTGGGACACATGGTAAGTCACAATACAATGTTGACATACCTACAAGTGTTAATTACATACTATGTTACTAAAGTTTTAGTTCTATGTCAAGAACATTTAAAGAACAAGGAGAACATACCTACTTATAGAATAAAAATACAGACGACGACGTGCTAAGCGTACATAACGAAGAATAGAAATAAGATGCGAGTTACGTTAAGGACTCTTGAGTTGAGCATAGAGTAACTTATATTGGAGATGAGTTTCAAATTACGGACTGTCACGAAACTAATATCTAATATCTAAAAAAGCATAAAGTAGGTATAATGGTGAAATATAAAGATAACAGCGTTGGGCACTCAATATTTACATAGCAGACAAGAGTGGCAGGTATCGGTTACGTTAGCAAATAAGAGACACGCGTCAGTAATCAAAACATTGGTTACGCCACGTTTTCAAAGGTTCAAGAATCGAAGTTGCCTTGAAAACTACCAGTATCAAATTTCGCAATACTTTTTTAAAACAGCTGTTTATTTGGTTGATAAAAATTTTAGAAGAACTAAGAACAAAGGTTTTTTAGTATACATTCAAACACGAAGAGTGGTCAGCTAACCACGCATGGGATGCTAAAAGGTATGCAAACAGTCTACTCACTCACCAGAATTAACACCATTCTCCGACGACAGCCCTTTTTACCCACAAAAATAAAATATTCGTCAATATGTATAAAAAAATAACATGCTAAATACAAAATCTGCCTGCATAAACTTACTTGTGAATTAATAATATCATTTAAAATGGTGATCATTATAAAAATGCGGGTCAATATACAATCTATTGATACTATGCGTAGGTACTGGGGAGTTTCTAACATGAATGACAAATAATAATAAAAAATTGCTGTTAAAAAACCCAATCACCGGCACAGCCATGAAAACCACCACCAATAGGTCTGATCAAAAGAGAATTACCTTCTCGTCTTTGTCTCGATGAGTCGAATATCTTTCGTTTTTTGACTGTCATCTTTTCGCATATTTTGATATGTTTGCTGAGGGACTGTGGAACGAAGGTGCGGCTGCAGACAGGGCATGGCAGGAGGGGTAAAGGCGCGGGGGGCTCGGGGGGGACAGGGGCTATGGGGTGGGTGGGTATAGGCGGGGACGGCGGCGGACCGGGGCGGTTTGGCGGCGGCGGGGTCCTCAGCAGCGGCCGGAACGATTCGTCGTTGATAGGCGACTCCGCCGCCCGCTCTGGCGATGGTGACCGCGAACACTTCAATTGCTGTTGTTGGTGTTGTCGCTTTTCTGAAACGATAAGAGGTTCAGGTAAGTTTCTATCGGACTCTGGTAAACTTCAGAATTCAACTGGTTGCAGGAGCGGTCATGTGAATATCTATGAGCGAGAGATATTTCCGAACGAGTTATAAGCATAGCAGTGAAACTTTTTATTGGAATAAAAATGATCTATTAAAATTGTAATCTAACATGATCTAATATGATGATGGTCTTTATCCAGGTCACAGGACCATAGTTGGAATTTATTGGATAATTATGTTTTTAATAAAATACATGGATCGTTTTTGACAAATAGTTCTATTAGTATCCTCTATAAGGCAGAACATATTCGAATGGTTCATTGGTTTTCCACCTTATCTGAATAAACTAAAGTTCAAGATGTGATGTAAATTATACATCCCTCTGCCTGTTAAAGAGTTTAATCTTTTAACAGATTGCACAATAAAGAGCAAGGTCGTTAAAATGTACTAACATTAGAATTTATTTAAAAAATATTAACAGCGGAATTTGAGTGTCAATGTATTCAAGGGCACTTGGTAACTTAAACATGACGCAACTAGCGACCACAACCTCCATATTGATTAGGTAAATTACTACCGCGGTCACGCGATTCTCATTTTGTTTTTAAACAGTGCAAGTTTTTTCTAGTTCAGTATCGTTATGTTATAAGTTGTAACCTAACTAAATCCCAAGTTACAAATTGGAAAATAAGACTGTACCTACCACAAAATAACGAGATACCATGGAACGGCTTACTTATGTCCGTCTCTTGTTATGACCCAAGCGTAGTAGGTATAGTGATCACAACTATAGATCCAAGTAGCTGGCTAAATTGCTTCTACACCCATAGACGTCTTCCTCAGATTACTAGCTTATAGAGAGCTTCGAACAGCAGGAGCTGTGATTATTGTTACACTTCATTAAGTAGCCCCATTTTACTATGTTACAATTTATAAAGTTATAGAAGCATTTAAGATATCAAAAGATAAGTAAATAAATTTTGAATAGCGCTATTAATGGTGCATAGTGTTTCAATATTGCTGTTCTAACGAATTACTGAAGGGATAAATGGCACTTCACATGAGATGAGAATATTCAGCCACATAATCTAGCTACGTGCGTGGGCCCAATGTTTTAGTTCATGAGATGCAGTTTAAGTCTTTAATCGCCGTGGTGGTCACCGGTGACCGACAAACAATAAATTTATATTGTGTCTGGTTTTGCGGCAGTCAACATGTTAAAAAATGCAAAAAAACCTGTTCTATTTGTCAGAAGAGTCGCTTACGAATTAAAAAGGTAAAGTATTACGTCATGTTTACTATGGCGACTGACAATGAATTTATGAATGAAACACAATGTGGGTGTAACGGTGGAGTAGATCTAAGGTATTATTGGGTATGCCTGACCTTCTACACTAAAGTCTAATAGATAGATAAAGATAATTTTCATAGTTAGCCTCTCCGCTAGCCTCTTTCGCGGTCGAGCCTCAATTATGAAAATTATCGTTGCGAGTGAAGAGGGCTCTTTAATGACCTCGCTCATTTCGCGGTCGAGCCCGGGCTTTATAAGAAGGTAAGATATGTACGAACGACGAAATGTGCATACAATTATTCCTTTTTTTACGTATTAGCAAAGATGAGATCTGAATGAGCAAATAAAAAAGCCTTCTCTTGGTGGCGCCACCCAAAGCAACTATTATATCAGAAAATCGCCAAAGCAATGTAAAGTATCAGTATTCTAGACAGTACAAATTAAGTAATTTGGAAAGAAAAGTTTATATATGTATATAATTTGGTAGGGTTGTCACATGAGGACATCCATAAATTACTTACCAACATACTCTAAATATTTTCTTTTTATTATTTTTATTTTTCAATAACTTGTTTTTTGTTATTTGTTTTTTTTCAGATTTAGATAAATTCTAATCTGGGTGCAGAGTGTGAGTCTTGTTTACTATACGTATTCATTCGATTACGTTTACGAAAACGAAAATTAGTATGGCATTATTGGCATTGAAGCAGGCGGCATACGTATTTATGATCGAAGGGCATACGAGAGGAGTTAACATTTTGCCATACAAATTCTTGTTTTCGTTAACGTGATCGGACGGCGAATAACCTCACACTAGGCGGCTAGTGTCAGGGTTGACATAAGTCTTTTTTAAATACTGAATTGGAAAACACGCACATGGCAGATCAAAATGTGCAGTCATATACAAGTTCTAAGATTTCAGTGCCAATATTTACAATGTTTGCATTTTTTTTTAAATATGTTTTACGGGTAAACAGTGCCTTGATGTCACCTAATGTTAGGTGATGATAAGGCCAATGATGGAAGCGCACTTCACCCGGGATCCTCAACTAGTGAGGCACTGGCTATCTTATGTCTAGCTGCCGGAACACAACAATGGTACAAACATTGATGTAATGGCGACATATTTAGATAAGATGGTGGTAGATAGCCAGGCGGACAAACAAGCCCTACCACCAGCCAAACCGAGTACACAAACTGGGAATCGAACCCGGGACCTCTGGGTCTAAACCGGTGGTCTTAGCCACTAGACCACAAAGGCGGTTGAAATTTGTTATAATAAATAATATAGAATTTTATCAATGGTTTGCTGGTTGTTCTTCGATTTTAAATATTTAAAAGTAAAGTTTGTTAGGAATATTTTCAATTTTTTTTCTTTTCGTCAATAGACGAAAAGAAAACAATTTAGATACTCATGTGCTATAGGTACCTGTGCCGCGTAGTGACATAGATAGCCCATATCAATGCCATACTACCCATAAATACCATCAATAAAGACATGCGGCCTATTTCGCAGAAGATATTACCGATATTTTATAGCATCGCTGTCTGTCATTATTCGGTTCGAGCCTAGCTCCTCCACATTAACACTTCTAATTAATTCTAATTGGACGTTGAGTGACCACTTCCTTTTCGAAGCCACATTCGTAAACGATAACTATTCCGGTTATATCGATATACATCAACCTACGTATGATATAACATATTATGCCTAATAAATAAACAAATTTCAAAACTACTGAATACTGAACCGAAACAGGAAAAGCGACCTTGAATGTTGACGATTTTGCTTCATCGATTTTGTTATCTATCATTTCGTCTAATCAAACAACGGCAATAGCTACATTGTGTTCAATTGTAAATTAAGTTGGTAAGTACTTCTAGAACGCATTTCAGTCATGAGAAAAAGCATTATTATTACGATAATTCTTAAACTTTTCTTATTACAGCAGAGCATTAATAAAAACGACGAAATTTATTATAATAACTTAATCCATGCGTTACCATACGTTCATGTTTTATTTAAGGATTTTATTAAGTATCCTAGTAACGTCAACTAGCAATGATGTCGATTTCTTAAATTAAAAAGAAATGGATATAACATCAAGTAACCAGGTGGCGGGCTAGCCGGACCCCAGGCAACGCAAGCGCATGCATTCGATAGAGCATTCGAGTAGGGAGCACGGGCCGACTACTAATTCACATTAACCGGATCGCATCAGCCGTGCTCCAGCTTAAAATAGGAGCATCTCGATTCATAGTTGAGTAAGATACTTCCCGAGTACAAAGTAGACATAAACAAAGCGACAAGGAAGTTACATTCTTGGCGATTTCTAAAATGTTTTGGATGATGATGACAATGCCAGCAAACTCCACAAAACCAATGGTGAAGAAAACCTAAAGATTAAAAACGCTATTTAAGTTCGCAAACAAATTCCAGTAGCTGGATTATATATAACATGTATTTTAATATAACAATCTATAGCAATAAAAACTAGTAGAGCATACAACATTCAATAATAATACCGCAAAATGTAATATCTCGAGCAAGCCATGAAATTTTTAAAGAGGCGTCTTCATCGTCTGCTGCAGACGGCAACCGAGCTCATAAATTAATCAACTCCATGTTCTAGCAGCTAAATTGATCATATTTGCTATCCGACCCGAAAGCGTAACGAATGGACGGCTGCTGCCTTTTAATATTCTGATGTTAGCAAACGTTTTCGTATAATATAACCTTTTCGAGAAGAGATTCGCCGTGCCCAATACAAAAGCGCATAAATCGAATATGCGGCACCTTACGCTCACGCGTGTCGTGAACACCAATTACGCTGGATTTTATGTTGACCCTGGTCAATGAGCGCGCCGCTGTCTGGCAGAAACGCCGCGGGACTACCTACAACACCAATCCACAAGTTACGGCTAAGTGGTTAGTAAATAACATTTCTTGGCTTTCAGAGTATTATTGGTACAAGAAGGTAGGCTATCTTAAGATAAGTCGAGTCGAGGAACGATTTTGAGGATATTTATTCGATGTGGCGCGATTGCGGTGTAAATTGGCGTGTTTAGAGATACTAGAAAAGGATTTACCAGGTAAACTACGCCAGTAAATCATTGGTTGGATAATGAAATGAAATACTATATAGAATTGGATCTAATATAAAGGCTAACGAGTGTTTCATTCTAATGATTAAAATTTGGTTTTAATAAGCACATAGAAAAATTTATAATTAATGTTTTATAACAAGGCAATTTTTTAACTACTATTGTACGCCAATCTCCAAACGGAGTAATTAAAAAAAAGAAAAGCAAAAATAATAATATAACGCCCGAACATTGTGACTAAAGTTTTTAATTTTAATATTTCGTACAGCCGGCTGGCCTGAATACCTCTTACCAAGATATTATCTGAAGATCAACAGAGCCAACTTTAAATATCAGGCCGGGTTTCTTTATTGCAGATGATCAACCTTATCTAATGTCTCATCTCAGCTATAACGCAAATTATTATACTTAACTTGATCATACAGGTGTCTCATAAAAGGGAAAGTGCAGAATTTTTTAACACTCGATGCATACCGTTGAAGGCAACTAAAACGTGGAGATTATTACAAAATGTATATGTACAAGCGGATCAAATTCGAGCAACAAAAGGAGTAGACAAGGATACTATATAGACGAGTGCAAATATTGGTTTCTTAAGGTGCATTAGTAGGCATCAATTAGAAAAGCTAACAATAAACGACTGGCATCAACGATGCAAGGGAGAAAGCAATAAAATATGTCGAGGGGTAAGAGAGTGCTTGGTGCTGCCCGGTACGAATGCGCCGAAACCATAGGAAGTGTTTCCATGGAGAGGTGTAAATATGATATATCGAATATTTAAAAGCAAAAATGAAGATTTAGTAATACAGAAGAACCAGAAACACGTAATCGATATTTTTATATTAATCATAAATAACTCAACTCAACACCCACAAATTATTTAGGTACACGATATTACATATATTCCACTTTAAAATGGCAAGCTAAGTTTATTCTAAGTACCAGTAAAGGAAAACCTTATGAAAGATAAATGAGGCACTCCGTGGTTTACTACGCCTTATAAGAAGGTGAGACCACTAGCATATATGGTAAAACAATTTCAAGAATGTTAAGACTATTACAACAGATTCAGTTTGAAATACAGTTGTTAGCAAGTTTTTTGCCTTACAAGTCGGCTGCTTAGATTTAAACTTATGGTTCGCTTCTTGGAGGTATTAAGACTATTAATATTCTGCTGTGCCTTCAAACCGGATAACCCAACGGAAAAAGGCGGCAGTGAAGCTAATGATGCCGGCTTATTCCTGTCAACACCATTTAGTTTAAAATAGCAAAGTAAAAATAAGCAATTGGTTTGGAGTTTTCGAGAGGTCATTATTTCGAAGATTATAACAAATACAAATTATTAAATAATGTAATGACTTTGATCAAAGAAAGCGTGTCCACGTTATGAACTTTAATTACGAGCCTCAATTCGCGTGAAGAACTCAATAAACCACAAAATTACTTCCTATTCCGGACATTGAAGATGGAGATTATACGGACATGGATTTTTCATGAGAACGCTATAATAATTATAAGACCGACAGCAATTACTATATCAGCAGTTCAGTTTTTTCATTTAGCTATTTGTTTAGAAACAATTTATAACATCATGACTAAAACCAAGGCATTTATAAGTAAAACAATTTGTTAAAAATACATGTAAACATATTTAGATTCAAAGACAAAAGACAGACAACCTGTGCCTTTCATGACTTTCGGCAGACTGTGGTGTGGCAAAATCGTCTATGTTTTAAAGAGAAAAATATTAAGCATGGTCTAACAAAACGTGGCGTGCACTTGGAGAGGCCTATGCCCAGCAGTGGACTAGTATAGGCCGATGATGATGATGATGAAACAAAACACAAAACTGAAAAGCGGAATAAAAAAATATAATATTAATCTTTGGACCAGAAAATTATAAAGATTCTCCAAACAAAGACATCATTAATTTTAAATCATCATGACATCTGATTTCAGTTCGCGTTAAACAAATATCTAAAGTCAGCGTAAAGCGTGTAAGACAGATAGGAATGATGTGAACATACTCTAGAAAACAATGGTCGAACGTATGGTATCTGATGATCATGATTACGGCATAATATATGTACACAAATCGGGTTAAGACGGAAAGCCGTTTGACAGCTTGCATTGTCAATCAATCTCATATTGGTTATGCAGTCAAGAATTCGTCTTACGTGAGAATACTTCCTAAGAAAGTTTTCGGAGGAAGCTCACTATCTTAAGGATCTGAACTTTGTACGACATTTGTTTCCAAAGAAAAGGTTGTTAAAGTCCGTGAGAACTGACAAATGCAAATAACCAGAGTGCCGGCGGTGATCAGAGTTTACTCACTCGTTTGCGCCTCTTACATAAATAAAGGTCAGGTGAATTTAAACACATTTCTGTTCGGTGTATGTAACGCGTCATTTTAATTAACCGCTTTATCAAACAAATAAATCTGAATATTTATAGTTTTAATTTTATCTTTACACAAGAGCGAGGCAGATGATAGATAAGTGACGATAAATCCTAAGATGGAACGCAATTCACCTGGTAATATCAACTACTATGGAACTGGCTGAAAGATACATTTTAATTGTGGGAAAACAACGATGCTAATAGCATTAAAAGCGATAGAATCAGATAGGGTAGCTAAGTGGACTAAGAAAAACCCTTACCACTAACCAAACAGTGAATCTGTAGCCACGCTAGCAATCGACCCCGGGATCGGGTGCACTGGGTGTGGTACCGGTTAAAATACTTAAAAAGTGAGTTTCTTTTTTTTGTTAAGGGATTGCAAGATAAATTTTTGAAATTTAAGTTACCCAGTGAAAGTAACTGGAGTAATATTTCCAAAGGCCTTGCACCAATGAACAAATAGAAATCTATTCTATCTCCACGCTCACCGCCCGCCGCCGAACAGTTGATTCCGTCTATGAAAACTAATATTGTGTTCTCAGATATCGTCAGACTGGCCACGTGCACAGACAGATCCAGTATAAATTTACATCGAGTGACATGGTGCACGATCTCACCAATTTTAAAAATGCGTTTTTATTCTCCGAGCAGACTCATTATTGGTATTGTGTAGTCATAATTTTCACTTCAGCAATTCAACATCATTAATGTTAATTCTTTACGCAAGTGTTCTGCGTGTGGTCTGGAATCATCGAAGCAACTGACAATAAGACTTATTTTATGAGTCACTTTTCTAAGGATGTTTAATAATTTGGATCGGCTCTTTGGCTACATTAAATCATCGATGTCAAACTTTGAAGTCAAACCAGAATCTTCTAAAACTCTTTTAGGTACTATTACTACTACTACTATTTCCGTATTTTTATAAACAATACAAAATACTGTTTTTAGTAGTAGTTGTAGTAAAATATTAGTTAAAAAGCGAAGATCTTTAATAAATTCTGCAGCACATTACGAAAAAATTAACATAAAAATAAAACCTTACAAGTTTTATACCAATTCATAAACAACTTAAACCAGAAGAATATCAATCGTAGCAAAAATAGGTACAGCAATAAAATTTATAACCAGTCTAGTCTTTAAGTATATTAATTTTAACGAAAACAAAAACAAATAATAGAGTGACGTTAAAATTGACATTTGACCGCACGCTGGTCGGTGGAGCCGATAAAAACAATAATGATCTTGCATTGCATTGAAGCTAGAGTCGTTACCACGGGTGTAAAGTCACCGCAATGTCACGGTGAGCTAGTCCTGTTATTTATGCTACAGAGACGGGTTTCTCCTCAACCTTAATAGGTACATGCCGTTATCTACCCGATTGAGATTACATTAGATTATAAATAACATCTGATAGTGGATGAAAGGGGAAGTTTGGTATAACGACGAGAAATATTGTTTAACCAGCCAAACCGAGTATACAAATAATATGTACCACTCGCTGGGAAATGAACCCGGGACCTCTGGGTCTAAAACCGTTGGTCTTAACGACTAGAACGAAGAGACAACCCATCCCATTTATGTTTGATGAGACAAACTTCAATCGTGATAACGTATCACAACAAGACACGTCGATATTTTTAACGATACTAAACATATAATTAAAATATTATGAAAAGGACCATTTACATATTTCTGAAACCCATACGAGCGAAGCCAAATGGTGCTGGTTGTATTGTAACTATACACACAACATGTCGGGAGACAAATTATAATAGATACTATCTAATCACTACCCAACGTCGCTGTTATTCACGACCATACAGTTCCCACGACAAGATGGTTCTTTTAAATGCCAACACGGTGTAATGATTTCGTTGAAATTGCACAAAATAAGATGTCAGATGAAATGACGAGCGAGCGAAATGATTGATGGTAGACGTATTTAATATGAAGAGACGCAGAAAAAGCTATGACATGTGAAAATTAAGACGTTTCACACAAGAGGAACTAATGTACAATTACATGTTGTGAAGATTATGTTACTTACAGCTAAAACAAAGCTTGTGTAACTTAATAGGTAGGTAACATAAAAACCTACCTACCTACCTACAGTGACTGCCTCACAATACTGTGGATTGAATTTTTCTACCAGATTAAATTACTTCAGAAAGCACGTTACCTAAGCCATTATGATCCCGATTGATGTGAAATGGCAGTCATTAAAACTTAACCCGCATTGGGCCAGCATGATGGTTATAGCTCTATTACCTATGTTCATGGGGAAAGGCCTGTTTTCAGCAGCGAGGCGTTTTAAGGCTGATTATGATGAACAGATGAAAAAAGTATTTCTGGTAAGTTCGGTTAGTCGTTGAATGAATTATAATTATGGCTATTATTTTATTTATATTAGCACAAACATCAAATCGTTAGTAAGATTAAATATTAATTATTAATCAATATTACAATAATTTTGTAACAAAACCGGTTTAACCAGTCTTTAAATATACATAAAATAATCCGGTCTGTATGAAGAAGGATATAATTAAGTTGAAAAACGATAAGATGAAGAGGAACATCCTTATCAATCAACTTCGGATCTGCCATAGAAAAACCATTAACATCAACTTGCGTCATGAAGACAAGAACCTTGACTTGAAACGCTTAGGTAAGTTTGTACACAATGTTATCTAAAACCCGAGAATATACAACAAAAAACACTTACACGGAGAAACAAGCTAACAGATAAAAAATATATTGATACTCCTTGCAAGTAAACATGAAAGATGCGACAACAAGACAAGAATATGACAATACTAGGTAGGTATGTAATACCTTTCTTTCTGCGACGGCAGCCGCAAAACATTGCGAAAATGCTGGCACAAACTCACTGAAACATGTAACACTTCGGACACTATGTACAATACTGAACGCGAAACAATGAGCATAAGTAGGTTCGCTATGTTCACACCTGGGGTAACGTAGGCTTATCGCTGTTACGCTAACACTGCGCGTACGCAGAACCGGGACCTTACCAAAGCAAATCTAGAGTACCTACTTACTCCGTAACTTTGATAAGCTTATAATATGTTTGGGTCTAGATTCTGCCATTATAAAATGTCCATTCAAATGTCCAATGGTTTTATTCGACCTGACTCTGTAATTTTTCCCATATTCCTGTCAAATTAGCAGACTTGGGGCCCTACTTTGAATTAGCCTTAATTTAAATAATTTTTATGTATATTTAATATAATTTATATGTAGTACCTTTGCATGCAGTGTAGAATAATTGGACATAGGTACCGGCTCTTCCTGAAACCTATCACCCCTGCCCTGATGCAGCAGTACAAGCTGAGCTAGATGCCATTATCACAATAGTGTAGGTACGTATGTCAATTAATAGTTTTTATAATTTTATTTATAATTTTTATTTTCATGTACAGACACATCACACCTATTCAAAATTGTCAAATTTCATCAGTAAATGTTCAATTATATGCCATATCTACCTTCGTACATAAAGTTCAAAGTCTATTGAGGAAATTTGACAGTTTGTGGTCGTCTGATGCGCAGGCGTGCGTATGTACAAACTTATGGTAATAAACATTTTATTTTAAAATTCTACTCAGAATGTTTAACGAAGTAGGGGTAATTAATTTGTTAGTCGTTTGTTCTCATTATTTATTGCTCCACATGAATAACAGTCATAAAATAAAAATATCAGCTCATGGTTGTCGTTTTTCCTTGTCAAATGTCTCTTTCAGGAGGTTTTCATGGCTTAAGAGGCTTTTTAGTAGGTAGGTAGCTAGGTACAGGAGCGTACACAATATAGAATTATAATACTAAGTAACACAATTCTTAAAAAAAAGAACTCCCAAATGTTACAACACTGTATTTAGTGATGTCGCATACCATAAGGACTTCCATGTGTTCAAGATTGACCTAAAACGTACATTTCCAAATAATGTTCGATAATGGCTCAAACAAAGTTACACTAGTTTAACATTTGCAGACATATTTTAGGGAATATATCAATAAAATATGTTTATTCAGGCTTTTTTTTCAAAGAAATCTAAAGTAATCACGTTGCGTACGCCTCCGCTTGTACATATAGTATGGCCTCTTAACAACCAGTTGATACCGCGTCTTATTTGATTTAACGCAATAAATCTTGATTGCGTACACAACAGCGTAACACATTTCGGTTAAAATAGTACAGATAACTGATGTGAAAATAATAATAATTGAAAAGATCGTGGACACATTGCTGGCATTTCTCAACTTTAAAAATCAGGGATGGTTGCTATTAAAACGTTACGAGCAGCTGTTCTTAACACGAAGGGCCCGACCGCGTTGTACATGCAGTAAAAAAACAGACAGTTGCCCCAGCTGCTACTTGCATGATGGAATGCGTCGCTACACTAAGCGCATTCTTGAAATACGCAAAAAAATCTGATACAGACTGCGAACGTAACGAGTTTCACCTATTTTAGATGAACAAGAAACGACCAACCGAGAATCAATACAAATTTAAAACTGAATAAATTTACTACGTCAATGCGCGACAAAAAGATAACACCTTAATAACATAACACAAAGTTAAGTATCACCAATTCATCATCGTGCAATAATTATGAAAAATAATTAAAATACCGCTAGTAAACTTCTTGCGTTAACAAACACTAAACTTAAACTGGATTAAAGTTTAACGAACATAAATTATTGTACGCACGTGACAAAGGATTGAAAACAACTTTGTTTATAAAATACCCTTTCAAAAGGTTTAGCGAAAAGTATCGAGAAAGAAATAATAAAGCTCAATGAGGTATACAACATATACATGAACAGAGAATAGCCAACCTTTTTTGGAGCCGCCGAAAAGGGATTTGAGCTTCGATAACGTCCTCTTCTTCATTGTGTTAGTGTTGTCACTATAGCACCAGTCCCACGGGCAATAGTTGCAGTCATCAAGCCACAACAGACAGAAATACACGCGGCACAGGCAGCGTCCTCAACTTTTTCAGGCGCCGGCCGTGGGGCTTTTTGCTCCTTTTGCCGCTCTTATTTCCGTGGTACGAAAATAGGTCCAACGAAACACTTGCACCGGCGCAGACGCATCAGTCATACGCACATCATGCTTTATATCACTAATCGTAAAATAAAACTATTGAAACTTTAAACACAAATAAACAGAAAAAAAACAAACGCTTGACACAGTTAAATGCACTCTTTTTAAACGACAATATGTGTTGCCGATTTTAGTTATCTATTCACTTTTTGTTATTATCATGTATTATCATAAGAGTAAGTAAATGCGGGTTGATAAGACGTGACGCGAAATAAAATCTAATTAACCATAAGTTTACACGCACGAGTGTATGTTAACGCACGAACAGAATACTGAACGTCAAATATTTATAACTGGATTCGTAAACAAGATAACATGTAATTCGCGACACGCGTGTTCTATCAAAGGAGCATTACACAACTTGCTGACCGTTTACGAGCGAATGAGGAGTTACGAACGGAGCGATGCTAATGCTTCAGGCGGGAACCATCGCGATGACGGCTATTCTGGGGCGTGTTGCGGACGCAACTAAACAAGCGGCGCACGCGCAACCAACACACGAGAATAACTGCCCATAGTTGAGCGCACTAAGTATTGACACAAAAATTGACACAAAACTGGGAGCCCTCTTCCGTTAGAAGAGTCCCGTTTCCGTCCTAACCCAATCAAGCGGCGAAATGAAATACAATCGACTTGTAAACGCACCGTTTGAACAGCTCCGACGGACGCGCGGAGTGCTGAGAGAAGCGGAGGCAACGTATCCGCTGGCTCTCAAAAATGGAATTTAACGAATGGCACTTAAGGGAAGTCTATCGAGAATTGGGAGAATTGGGTTGGTCCGCACATAAATCACGAGGGGTGCGCGAAGAAAAAAAACGCATTGCATTGCCGTTAGGTAGAAAGCGACAGAGTGTGGCCAAAATTCGAGGAATTTAAGGATGTTGATTTTAGAATGGTAGATGAAGGCTTGCGATATTTAAAAGGACATTTTGTAATTCTTTTGAAGTTATTTTGTGCGATGTATTTTAAAATATGATTTTGTTGTGTAATTGTAAAATATTCAAAGCATGTAGTTTGCTTTCTTTTAGGATTTCTCAAATATATTTTTTTGTAACAATTTTTACATAAAATGTGGGGGTAATCTTATTACGATACTGACCGTAAAATTGTCCATGAATAGGTGGTTGTTGACATTGTTTATGAAAAAGGATTTCGTTAACAGGGTCATTACGACATCCTTTTTAGAGTAACAGCGAATACACTAAATGGAAAATAGCTTCCTTGTGCCAGCTAGATGATGATTTAATTTACAGCTAAACGTGTTACCGGAGTGGGCTTGTTACCACTTGCAACCTGAAAATTTAAATGCCCTTTAGAAGTGGCTTTCTATGCAAGCTGCTACACAAAAGCATTTTGATCCTTTGTTACACTGTGAGCTAAACTAGCCGATATTCTTAAGATTTTGCGATTTTAGACTAGGTATCCACCGGTATGTGGTCTTGTGGCTAAGACCACCGGTTTAGAACCAGAGGTCCCGGGTTCGATACCCAGCGGGGTGTTCATGTTCGTGTACTCGGTTTGGTTTGTGGTAGGGTTTGTTTGTCCGCCTGGCTAGCTACAACCATCTCATCTAAATATGTCGCCATAACATCAATGTGTGTAGCATTTTTGTGTTCTAGCAGCTAAGACAGAGCATAAGATAGTCAGTGCCTTAATAGTCGAGGATCCCGGGTGAAGTGCGCTTCCATCATTGGCGTTATCATCCATTACCCGTTAATATAAAAAAAAATGCAATTGTTGACTTTATTTATTTATATTGCCATAATTAAATGGTATATTTTACTGTTGTCAAGGTAACACCTGTATTGTGACAAAATTTACACCTGTATATTGTGCAAATTTTACATGTCTCAACTCTTCACGACATAGTACTAGCTAAAACCGATAGATAGTTTGTACATATACAAAAATTTTGTGTAAATTACTGCTACAGTAGTTTGTTTGGTCACAAATTGTTTGAGTTTACTTCATTCGAAGGCCTGGGGTGTGGCACTTTCAACATATGCGTGGACATACAGACGGCAGCAGATCAACCTACCACAAAATATCAAATTTCTTTAATAAATTTTGAACCTTACTGTTTGGATATAAAGATCAATATCAGAGAAATTTCACAGATTTGGATAGGTTGAGGCGTGTGTACCTAATAGCGAATGTTTCACACACAACTGATGTGTAAAGGATGATCTGTTTTGACAAAAAGTAATCATACGAAACAACATGGGCTATGCTTTATGATAATTTATTAAAGGTGTTGTAGGTGTGTAGGTATTTAGATAGTATGAAAATACCTATAATAATGTCTTTATATGTAATGCTCTGATTTGCAGTCATACTTCCCTTTTAATTTTTTGACTGAAGAAACTGCCACTGCGTCTGGAGACTGCAGATTTTTACATATATGGGACACTTGTGTTGACCTCCTACTTCCTATCTTTCCCGAAGTGCTCGGTAGGACGAGGGGGCGGGGCCGGGTGTCAAAGGAGGCCTTAGACGTCTAGCAACACCATAGGTATAAATGAACGTTGGCCGCCTTGCAAAAAGATGGCAGTCGTTAAAACCTACCAATCAGCATTAGGCCAATGACGGGCGCGGTGGGTTTTTGGGTTACAGTCTTACTTCTTGTTCTTTTCTTCTTCCTTCAGGTTTATGAAACCAGCGTCAGGTTTCGTATATCATAGATATACCCAGCCGTGAGATATTCTCAATAGTTTTTTTCTGTGTTCAAATAAACATACTCTTTCATTCTTTCTTTTTCTTCATGTGAGATGGCCTGAGCTTGGTAGTTGACCCATTGCAAACTGACGATAAAAACTATCCCCATTAACCAGAATGGCGTAGATAAGACAGATACCTAACTACCTACGCGAGGAAAAGAAAAGCGGCCGATTAACTTTAACGGCGCTTTACATCCCGCATTGAAAGAGCGCGGTGTGTTAATAATAATAAACCTTTGCAATATCTGTGCGCATAATATGCAGTGCAGCATCAAACGCAATGGTGCGCTACGGACCGCTCGCTTGGACTGCGCACTCGGGTGAACGAACATCCTGCCAAGTGACCACGTCTTGTGACTGTGACTCATCTGTGAATACTATCTTGTTCCCCTTGGAGAACATTATGCTAAAGATACAATGTTAATCAGCAATGTTATATAACTGTTGACTTTTGTATAAACAAAACTGTATAATATAGTTTTTGTTATAAAAAATATCTAAAAAGGCTTCAGTTTATGAGCGTAAGGTTTGACAACATTCGCAATACCGGCCGGGAGGATTAACAAATTGAAATAACTATCTCAAGCTCTTCCTCGCTCCGGAAAGCTCCGTGATACATGACATGCAGACCTAGATTAGGATATATAATAAGGTCAACCCCGCTACACACGACTTTAAAGTTTATATTGACACCCCCACCAACCGTTAGGTTATAAAGTTAGGTATCAGACATCCTTGCGCAAGCACAAGGGACCATCTGCGTCAGGTCATAACGCCATATCAAGACGCGCCGAAGCGCATTCATCATCCGAAACTCTTAAGACTAAGTCTCGAGCGAGTTGCCCCGTGTACACGTACCTATAGTCCACTACTTAATATCCAGATAGGTTGCTGGAGCTGTAAGCTCGCTCACTTCTTGTTGCACTAAGATTGCAACTCGCAGTTTCCACTGCTCGGGTCGTCAACTGTAAAGTCGACTACCAAATGTCCTCTTTGGTGGCGGAGTTGTAAGCCCACTCACTTCTCAGTACCCATCCAGGTAACTCGCCAGTTCCACAATCCTACGCGGCTGGCTTCACTGGAGGCATTGCATCTAGCGGGCGCCTACTAGTTCTCTAGACTAGTGCCGGAGATGTTGGAAGCCTACTCAATGAAAACCATCGAGCAGAACAACCAATTATGGACAACTCATGTGCCCCGCAAATCCTTTCGCTTCGGACCCCACCGACACCGCTACTCGGACCCGCTCGCTGCGCACGAAATGGAAGCCTGGCCAGACCTCATCCAGACAAACGAACATTCTCACTTCTACAGCTAACCACATAGCCACCACGGCATAACAACAAGGCATAACCGGCATAGGATCCGGAACTCCCGTGGTACCCTTGAAAAGACAGCCGAACCCGTAGTTCCAGCTGCCATACCCTACCTATCAGGGTCAGTAGATAGGGACAATAATGGGATAGGGATAATAAGGTCAATAAAATCGATTGCAGAACACTTACTAAAAAGTTACATAGCCTCATTATTTCTCAATAGTTGGAAACCCAACGAACCAAAAGCCCGCCCCGCTCGGCTTAATAAACACAAGTCCAACAAAAACACATCTCTCCAAATTGGTACATTTTAATTAATATTCATCTCCTTTTAAGGATAGAAAGCAAAAAAAAATATTTTTAAGAAATTAAAAATGTTGATCGTGTGTTTCGTTAATTTAATAAGCCTATAGCACACTCACTTAATTAAAACAAAGACACTGACACCCGTTTGCACTAAACTTTAGTGTAAATAAGTTTAGTGCAAACGGGTGTGAAAGTTATCTAAAACTATCTAATAGGATCGAATGTCGTTTCTCCAAATTCCAAGGTATAATGACTTTATATTTCTTATTATAAGAACATAATTAACAATGATGAAAAAGTCATACTGCTAAGAGCAGAAGCATACAGAGCCTAAAGAATATCTGTGTCTTTAACATAAAAACATACACTGTTGTTTTTCCCTATACAAAATATCATTAAAATGTCAAGTCAAGTATGATGTCTATTTTAAGATGCAAATGCAAGTCCCACGCATCAATGATTGCACAATAAAATTGATGTCAACGATCTCGTTGCGAGAACATACCTATTGACTACCTGCAGACGGCTACAGATAAGCAACACATGCGTTGCATTGTACCAGTGGAGCTTGTCATGAAGCTGACAAACAAAAACATCCAGAGAACGTGACTGCTCCGCAAGAGCTAAGAACCAGTTTATTTGTCCATTATTGTCACTCAACGGCAGAGGAACTGACGTAACCGGTCATGTCACAGAAGCTTAAATCTTGACGAATAAGACAATAGACTCATTTCGCCACGAAACACCTTAATCAAGATTGGGGTTATGCAACTGCGTAATATAAGTTGGACTTTATAATTCAAATAACTTATTTATTTTTAGTACACATTAGGTAAAATCAAGTTTCCTTAATTGATAACCATGGGGTTATTATATAAACAGATTTTGCTGCAAAACTATCGTTAATGACATCAATCAACACTGTCATTATTCTATAATAACAGTCATTCAGACCATACATGAGACAAACAATTCTGATATGCGGATATACAAGATCGTTGATTCAAGACTGAGTCTTTAAAGGCTGCTATAAATAGAGAAATAATTATAAAAGCCGACTGAGGTAGTAGGCTAAAACTTCTACTAAACAAACAAATACTTAACGGATCTAAATACCAACAGACAATTAATTAATTATTTATTTATTATTTGACAAGTAAACGTTACCCAAACGAGTGGATAAAATGGTATAAAATAAAAAGCTCTATCATGTTTACATCATTTACAATAATAGTAGGTATACTAAGTCTACTACTTGTCAATAGCCCAAACCCACTGACCCCTTTGATGCCGAAATGAAGAGGAATGTGAGTGGGCGACGATAGCTTTACTACTAAGGTATTTAATTAACAAATACATCGAATGACTATAATAAATACACGATGCATAAACACATAACCATGTGATACTCGTAAGATAGACAAATACTAAACTATTAGCACAGCTATTTAGTTCGATTTCAATAGGTTCCAGAACACGAGTACGAGCTAAGTGACGATGCCCATGGTAAAGACGTCGTGACTTACATTTGCTAAATTACCTCATCCCGACGGCACTATTGTGAAATGTGTGCCAAACGCACTATCAAATCGTTTATCACTATTTAGAGGCAAAGAGACAACTCAACTGTACAATCGAAAGGTACAAAGAACCGTTCACTCAAAGATAACTGAACAACCGTAATCATCCTAAATCTGCTGCTATTGATGTTACGTAAGAAATAACAATATTGTTACAGAATATACAAATAAAATGAACGCTATACACGGACACTGGAAATTACAAATATGCTATGCACCAAATTGAGTGGCTAGCCGAAAATATATTGAAAGCATCTTGCAGGGCTACAAAGAAAGGGAGTGATTGATGATGCCTAATTTCCTTCTGATCCACTTAATGCTTTTATTTTGCGGTAGCACTTTAACCTATATTTATTTTAACAGCATCATAGGCAGTCTGGCGTAGAATTGTACGTATATAAAATAAAATGTATATTATTTCAGGATAGAGCAATGTATTGACGTGTATTTTTTTCACAGATAGGTGGAGAAAGTTGGTATACGCTACTGTTTATCTCAGTCAAACACAATATTCCCGAATGAAAACAATAGTGACAGAACTCCGACAATTGCAGCCACGAGTGGGAGCTAGTTCATCATACGTGCTGAGGTTCTGGTTGCAAACTATAGTTGGGAGTCAAGTTAAAGTGAATGCCCTGTCTATTGCTGGTGGACAACAAATAAGTAGCGAATCTTTCAATTGCCATTGCTAATAGGCAATAAAAGAAGCCTGGTCATGAACGAACATGTGCTCTTGAGTTAATTGAACTACCTAACATGTTATATTGTTTATCGTGTTTAGTATTAAAGTTACTACTAAGAACCTACTATTTATTATACACTTACTTATTACCTATGTACATATTTGAGATCCAACATTGATTTGACGGTTTTTGCAATAATTATTATCCCTTCCTAAGCATTTTTGGATACCGAATCAGTAAATAACTCACGATTCCATGCAAGCAAAGGCGCGTACAATGGCCTTCACCAGGCAAGTCAAGTGTTCACGATGACCAATGTCACTCGGTTGCGAGTGGGCGAAGCGTTCAAACCTACACACAAAATATTTGATGATCTTGTATTCTTATTATAAGCTAATAATACACGATGAAATAACGGTTCTATAGATAAGCATGACTTTAAGCTTTCACATGATTTATGAATTGCACGAAGAACTAGATTATCATCTAGCTGTCGAAGTAGATATTGTGAGGAACAACCGAGCAACGGACATCAGATGCAGCCGATAGATTGGCCGTTGTATGACGATTAGTTCAGCTAAACAAAAAAAGTAAAGTGAGATATTATGGAACACAATCGGGAATCGGAAAGCAAATTGAAAGTTGCTTCGGCACAACAATGACGAGCGAAAACTTACGGCTTAGCTGCATTGAGAACTTGAGATTCAAACGCCTCAAAATGTAAATGAGATTGCCCGATAAAACGCGTACAATATTGACAGAAAGATAATTTGTTGAGACAGTGGAAAGCAATTTTACATACTTAATTGAACTAAAAAACATTGCGGTGATATCTACCACAAATGATTATGATGTGACGATAATTACAACACGAACACCGTTAGAATTTTTAATGTCTACCTTTTAAGGTTACTTGATAGTTGGGTAAGTAATAATAACACGGATTTAAAATTCAATGAAAATAAACAAGGTGTAAAAATCACATATAAATAAACGAATGTACACCTACAAGACATTGAAAGAATTTGTAGTCTGAATATTCAATGAGAAATCTTGTGGCTATGCATAAAAAGTATTATCTATGTATCTAACAGTTAAATTTTTATGTATAATTAATAATAACTTGAAAAGGAACGACAATAAGAAATAAATGATGGATTATCATACGCGGAAGAGAAAATAGCGGCAATTGAACGCAAACGTAGTGATGAATAGACTTTAGATTAATTAGTATCAGTCGTGAGCATTGTTCACTTGCTAACCGGGTTAGAAATAAATGTAATGATGACCAGGCTAACTCTGAATATAGTATTACCGTACAGCTTTTGCCCATAGTAGTACATTAAACTTATAACACCATTTTAATTCTTAGTGTATACAAGCCAAACATTAACGGGAACCATCATGTAATTTGGTTACCTTTGAGTGCTTTTAACGTAATTAAGTAATATGATAAATATCCAGTTACAAATATGTCATAAGCATAAGATAGCTAGACTAGCTAGATAGATAGTTTGGTAACACAATTTGAGCTAGATAAAATGATAAACTAGTTACGGTCGTAGATCCGTGTGTATAGTTTACGCGGAAACTTGGGAAAACAATTATGATAAACTTATTTAATAGGAAAACACAAAAGAAAAATTTATACGAGTAATAGGAATATATAAGGAAAATATTGGATAGAGAAGATGTGATCAGTTTTCTTTAAAATTACAATGTCGAATGGAACTTATGTAAGGTACAATTCGCTACTATTCTCAGGGCCTTTTTTATATTATTTAAAGATTACTTTTAAGACTTCTAATACTCACTTCAAATAGCGGTTTCGAAAGTGGATACAATTTGTAATTTCCCCTCCCTTCACGTCAATTCAACCCTTTGTTGCGAAAAGTTTACCCCATTCTTTTAATAAAACAATCGATGAACTAAAAACGTACCTCTACAAACTGTACCTACCTTACTACTTTATACTAACTACTTCATCATTTTTCGATTCGAAATATTGATCATCATCATCATCTTTATCACCGATTGTAGCTTTAGATTGCGATCTGCCTTGTGCCTTCGTCTTATGTGGCTGTAATTATTTGCTGCATTTTTTCAGTTAGGCATTACCTAGGTACCTACCTACCTTAGAAGTAGTACTGATAAATTCTTATAAACCTGCTACCCAAGTGTGTTATAATGATGCCGTACCTTACGAGGCTTGTGTACGCAGTATTGCGACTTATGATGGACGAAAATTTGGAAATGTTTTGGGTCGCCGAAATACCTTTACAAATTACGATCGTTTCTAAAAAAGGACCCCATTTAGTCAAAAGTAACATTTTAAATATGCATAACGTAGTAACTCTCAAATATGCATGCTTTCTGCACTCATTGCATCACAATAAAATGAATTTTATTTATATAGTATAATTAATAATAAGAAAAAAAAAGCTTCATATTCACTGAAATAGAATTAACAAAATTTCATTACCTACACCAGGGGATGCTTTAAGTACGCCGCGCGCCGCCGGCGGGCGCCACAAAAATTTGGAACGTCTTACCGCCCGCCGCCTATTCGTTAGCTACACTTTCTCGTTCACTACCAATCTTTAGGCGTAAATGCCGAAATTGGCTACTTCTTAAGCAATCCCTGGCATCGGCTTTAAAATATATGTCTATCATTGATTTGCATAGCCGCCGGACTCCTGTTTGTAATAAGTGGATTTTTGTAATATTTTAAAAAACCCCAAACTGTTGCAATACTTTTACAGGGTCATGTTAGGGGACTATTTATAATATTGTAAGATCTATACTATACCAACATGATGCAATAAATAATAATATGACTATGACTATGACTATGTGTATTTTGTTTGTACAATTTCGTTTGCTGTCCGCGTCTTTTATAACACCGATTAATTTATTGTTATTGGTTATGGCAGAATAACAGAGTCGGCTGGTCCCATCCACTCAGCCACTGAGTCATAGACCTTTTTGTCTTTAACGTCAAGTTATGTTTGTCAATGTGCGCTGTATTATTTTTAATTGTAAGTTTGAGACAAATAAACAAATTTTTATTTTATTTTTATTATTTATTTTGTGGTAGTTAGTTACCAACTTTGTGTAAGTTTCAATAAGTTAGCATGTTAAGAGTAACTACGTTAAAGATACCTATTTCAACCTGGAAACCTTTCAAGCCTAGGTTACAGTGACTTACTTATTGTAACATGAAGGATGTTCTCGCGTGAAAACTAATTTGAAAATGAAATTAACTCGAAGTATAAATAGAATCCTAAGTTTATTAATTAAAAGTTAAAATAACTAATCGTCTATTATTGTAGATAGATAGATAGATAATACTTTTATTGCAACACTAAAAAACATAAACATGAACAAAAGAAAAAAAAAAATTAATAATAATACCTACCTAATATTAAAATAATAAATAATATTGTACCTAGTCGTGAAAATGTAAAGAGGTAGGTACTTGCATTGTTGATAAATATTTCTTTCTCACGAGAGCTTGTTGAGTTTGTTCAAATCTTAAATCTATTTGTTATTGCCGTCGGTTGATAGGTATTCTACTTTTATTTATTTTCGTAATGCGGTGATGAGGTGATGGTGATTTCATGGTGCGGGTTCAAACCCCGCTTGTGGGCATTTTATTCAAATCTTTTCCAAATCATATAAAATTATTTTGCTAAGCTTTTTTATAAACAAATAAGCTTTTGGATATTTTGGAAGTAGGCTAAAAGTCTCATAAATGTACATATTTAATTTTACAAATTAAAAAAATAAAGACGAAAAAACGCTTTTCAACATACAGAAAGGTTTAAATTTTCAAAATGATTTTAGTCAGTTTGATCCGATTTAAGATATAAGATTAAATAAAAATATTATAAAACTTTTTGTATCACAGTACCTACTTATAGGGAAGTAGGTATACCTAGATGTTTAGTATAGTATATTTCTCCTGAGATTGTCTCAATCATAAATCATGTAGGTTCAAATTCGAACAAGGTCAAGGAAATGCGCAACGCAGGCACGTACGTAAGGTAGTTTTCTTTCATTCATCCCGTCCCGACTCCCGATATAGTATGGTTAATAATTGAAAAGATATTTTCAATAAAAAATCTACTGAGATCCATTCCATCCTTTTACCTATTTCTATGTATACTGAAAGGATAAATCTTCAGACACTACACCGGGTCCGTTCTGATACGGCTAGGCTTTTATTCTGGTATTTTAAAACGTCTAAAGGGTCGTTCTTCTTTTTTACTTAGTAGATATCGTAATTTTTCTGTATTTTGCGTTTTTTAACTATTGATAATTATGGTTTTAATGTTTGATTTTAATAAACGTTGCATGTATTTTTTATTACGACTAATAAATGATTCTTTCCGTACCGATAATGTTTTTTTCTTTATGGTGGTTTTTCAGAAAATACTGTGGCAGAGTGGTCGTTATCAGCGGAGACCACATTTTGGATTACTTACCACTCTGTCAATCGATTCTATGAAAAACAAACTTATAAAAAAAGCACTGATAGAGAAAGTGAAAGACTATTTAGTACTAATAGATGAATAAATATATGGACGTATATTCAAACACTAAAACATTAATAATCAAAACTCTAACTGATGACGTAAGTATGGTAAAATGAGGACAGACAATTGTAGGTAAAAAAGAAGAATGACCCTAAAATCATTTTTGAGCCGTTATTAAATTAGCAAACTTGAGGATCCTTCCCTACGTGGTTTGTTTGCTTGTGCCTAGCTGTGCTGAGACTTGTTGGCCCTTTGCACAACTGGCTTTAGCCCTAAGGGGGGACGGGAGAGCCGCCACAGAACCATGCTGCGTCTCAGGTGACCAATATCCATAAGGTAAGGAGCACTCCTTGGGTCAAAAAAGGGGTGGTTTGGCCCTCCTTGTACCTACCACCTGACGATTAGTAGCGAGTTGATGGTTGGAAGACGATTAGGTTTGCCTGATTCAAACGAAAGTACTTATAGAAGAGTTCAAAAGAATTCAGAGTGCTGGAAGAAGAAAACTGATTTAGTGCCCAGAAGGGTTTTTAGGTGCGTTTTACCACCGACAAAGTCAGGCCTTGCCACACCTCTACTAGTTTCATCTAAGATGCTTAAAATGACTACTTTGAGTTTTAAAAGTATCGCGATCACGAAAGCCAACTTAATAGACATAAAAAATCTTTTCTATTTAACTTTGAGTTAATGTAAGGTAAACCTTGTGGTTTATAAATGCTACTAAATAGTTAGGTATACCTAATAGAAATGAAACAGTATGCTCAGATTTCGTCGTATTATTATTATAATGCATTTCATAACTTAACATTTCCACTAAACTCCATGAAAACAATCATATCATTGTGATTGTCCTACAATTCACATAAACAACCGAACATTCGCAGTTAGGTATGCCGAGACACCATGACGTAATTTTAGACTATTGCGCGCTATTGCATATTTACAACCCATAGAACCAAGCATAAAAGAAGCAAGCTAGTACCATATTTGTTTTGCTAGTCTTTAGTTGAAAGTGAACAAAGACAACTAGAGGTAGGTATAGATAGCACGAAAAGAGGAAAACATGAAGTGCGAAACTTTGCACCAGCCAGCCGAACACATATGCCGTAAAGATATGAGCTATATTCTCGTCTTGTCATGGTTGATATGCCGTCGACTGTACAAAGGTGACCCATGTGATTGCCATTCCGTTAATTGACATTGACATAATAATTATTAAGAATTATTCTTCCTAGAGTTACTACAATTTAAAACCTATAGGTACCTACCCAGGCACATACTGGTAATGCGAGTATTTGTTTGTTTGTCCCAGTATTTAGGTAGCTTAGTTATAAAAATGACATGGAGTTGATCATGAAGATACCTACAGTTTTTTATAGACGCAAATCTTTTAATTTGCAATTCAAAATACTTTATTGATTTCGAATATAAACGTTCTTCCTTCTTTCCATAACACCGTGCGTGAGCGTTTGGGCGTAAAACTCAATGAATAATTTTAAGAATTTAATTATTTACCTAACTATTATCACTATACCTACTTCAATGTTTTGAATATAAAATCAAGTTAACAGGAATTAATCTGGGAATCCCTAGACTACAGAGAGATGTAGGCAAGTACCTATTTAGGTACATATTAGGTAGGTAGGTACTTACCTACCTTTTTGAGTTTTGTTAGGTACTTACAAGACTTAAAGTTTGTAAAATTTGCATGTCTTTAAATTTATAAAACGAACACAAACAGAGTTGTAAAATACATCTGTACGGTAAAGAAAATTAAAATAGCCATATATACATAACTTGGTATAAATATTATCTAAGCGGACCATTTACACAGGATCTCTAAAAAGGACCTTCAAATTGCGAGCCTGTTTGAAACTTGGCGAATTATTATAAAGCACTAGCTTTAACAATAATAACAGCGTTACAGTAAATTAGACAAATATTAAAATAATAACACTCTAAACTTACCTTCATAAATCTCCATGTCTATTCCGGCCAAAAAATGAAAAGTTTTTCTAAAATAAATCGTTTCTATGACGACGCATGACAGCAAACTCTAATCGGATTCTTATTGGCTGTCAAAAAAGCTCGAGTTTGTTTTTGCACAGATAATAATTGTTAAGGTGGTGTTTCACGATCGCTTTTTATCATTCTAATATAGTGTCTATGGTATCGATTCTCGGTTACCTATTGAAACGCATAACGTTTTTCGCCATAAACTGACAATTCATAATACTACGGGCCATAATAGTCACTTGCCATAAGCCATTATAGCATAACTTCATGACGCATAATATTATATGGTTGAAACCTGTAAGGCATAATCATAGAAAGGCATAATTTTGATAAGCATAAGTAATGAAAGGCATAATTTTTGTTGGCCATAATATTCAAAAGACATAATATTTAAAAAGCATATTTTTAATAAGAATAACCGGCAAAATCCCTAAACTCCTAAGGAATAACACTTATTTACCATAATTTCAAAAAGCATAAATTTCTACACATAAAAGAAATTGGTCCGGGTGTAGAAAAGGGGGCCCCAAAAACAAACACAATTTTTCACAAAATGCTAAAAAACATAGCTAACGAAAAGAGATTAAATTTTTTTGATTTTTTATAATTATTTATGGAGCTAGATTTCTGTTGTCTAATAAAAAAAATAACCTCGAAATTCATGACAATCGCTGCGCTGCGCTTCGCGATTGTCTTAAATTTCTAACCTATCACGTGACCTATAGCAAAAAGTGAACTTTTTTCTTTTTTTTACTTCGAAATTTATACACAATTTTAGCTTAAAAATAATTCATTGTGTCGAATAAAAAAAAATGCGTAGGTATAAGTAAATATGCATAGTAAAAGTAAACAATAAATTTATGGATATTTATTGATATGTTTTATAAAAGTATGGCTTTACTGAGTTATGCTTTATAAAAATATGTCAAACAAAATTATGAATATAGTCATTTATGCATAATTAAAATCTGCGTTTCAAAGTATGCTTTATAAAAATATGGCAAATGAAAATATAGATTTATGATGATTTATTTGATTATATATTATTATTTGATTTATTATTATGTTTTTCAACAAATCTGCGTTATTATGTTTATGCGTATAACTTACGTAATTATAACTTTGCTAAAAACTATTATGCTTTTTAATTTGTATGCCATATGATGTATGTCAATTGAAATTATGACAATAAACATTATGCGTTTCAAAGTGTCACCCAATACTCGACTAAGAACACGTAAACCAGTACACGTTACATGTTTTGAGTCTCAGAGTCAGAATAAGAGTTTAACGTGGTTGGTTTATCACAAGCACATCACTATATAAAACTGACGTATCTAAAAAAATAAATGGTGATGATACGTCGACGTCTAGCTAGGTTGATTGATTCAAACATTTATTTAGTTGATTTTTGTGTATTTTCAAGTCTTTATCAAGTATTGTGTTAAATTAATTGCACACACATCAAATACAATAAGCAAATATGGGTTTAACAATATCGAGCGTTTTCACTAGATTATTCGGTAAAAAACAGATGCGTATCCTCATGGGTAAGTGACATGACAGCTCATCGTTTGTAGATATTGTTCTTTTGTGACATCTTTACGTGTAATATTAGTTTCCAAGATAGTTTTTTCTTATGTAATTTGTTTGTTGTTACAGTTGGTCTCGATGCCGCTGGTAAAACCACAATACTTTATAAGTTAAAACTGGGTGAGATCGTCACCACGATACCGACTATCGGCTTCAACGTAGAAACAGTAGAGTACAAAAACATAAGCTTCACGGTGTGGGACGTCGGTGGCCAAGACAAAATCAGGCCGTTGTGGCGCCACTACTACCAGAATACGCAAGGCCTAATCTTCGTCGTGGACTCAAGTGATACCAAGAGAATAGCAGAGGCTGAAAATGAATTAGCTAACATGGTAAGTGATACTACTTAATAGCGCTTAATACCTTAAGCGCTATTTGACCAACAAATAATTGAATTTCTTTTGTTAAGCATTTTTTAAAATTCTAATATGGAGGTTCTCTATACCTTAAACTGCTCAATCTAAGTCATGTCTCTATTTGCAGCTAAAAGAAGATGAGCTGAGAGATGCAGTTATTTTAGTGTTTGCAAATAAACAGGACATGCCCAATGCTATGACCGCAGCTGAGCTTACAAACGCATTGAACTTGAACAACCTTAGGAATCGTCGTGTAAGTATTTGAGGTACAGACGGCAGCAGATCAACCTACCACAAAATGTCAAAGGAGAATGGGCAAAATAGAATGGAGCCTGGGCAATCCATGGCCAAACTTGATTTTGTTGTTATTTTTGTAGTTTAGCCCTATAACTACTGTGTAGAAGTTTTATTGCCGTGACGCACTTATATGACGAATAATTTTTGTTTTTGAGCACTTTTAATAGTTTAACAACATATTCTGGCTTATATACAGAGCATAAATGATAAAAAGTAAAGCAACAAATCTAGATAGTACCATTTATTATATAATGCATTATAAATAACAACATTATTAATAAGTACATACAATTATCAAACAATCATAGTAGGTATACGATGTGATAGCTTCTCTTGCGTCTCTTTGTCAATCAATTACAATATAGGAATAATAAATGCTGGACCTTGTCTAGACTGTATTCGAACACATAACAAGCAAACGCCTTGCTCTTCTATATATTCTATAACTGCAAGCTAACTTGACTTGATACGTACCCAGAGCGAAGAGGATAAGATCATCTTCTGACAGATTCGAAAAATCGTCGAAAACAGGCTCGTCGTTTTCAGAAAATGTGGCGTTTTATCAAAACGCATTATACACACGAAATAATTGTTTTTATGTTCTATGAAATTCCATTATGTTTACATGTAATGTACCTAAATATATACGCCATATTTTGGTTTCGTAATAGTTTTAGTTACTTTAGGTTATTATATTATTGTGGATAGTATTATTAAATATTAGTAAAATTAGTACTCCTAAATAAATTTTTTCCTAAACGGATTGCAGCGAAACTTTCTTGGCAAAAGTTGTTCCTGGTTATCACTACTTTCATTTGACACTACTTTAATTAATGGCCGCCGACCGCCCAAAAGTGCCTTAGTTTTGAACCTTAGTGTTTGGGTATAAAGATCAATATCAATAAGAGAAATTTGACAGTTTTGGATAGGTTGATGTGCAGGAGTGTGTACCATTATGTTTGTCAGGCAATGTTTTTATCAAAATCGCTGGATTAGTTTTCACTGTTTTTTTGTTGTGTAATAAAGTGATGTGGAACATAATGCAACATTATGATGTCATACCACCCTCTGCTAAGTGGATTGATCATTCTATGAAGCATACAAATAACACAATAATAAACAATGCAACACCTTAAAGACAAGTAAATTGTGTAGAGTATTTCATAGTATAAAGTATTCAGATATTAATAGCTTAATATTCAAATTTAATATTAACATAGGTAATGTTCAAGTCTGAAGTTTAAAGACCACACTTTGTTTTTTACTGATTTGTTATACACGTCACAATATTTAAATTACCTTTGTATATTAATTTTGTTTTACATTTCTCTTTGTCTTTTATGATGCATGCCTTAACTAGATACTTATGGAGGTAACTCATGCATTACATTACATAAATACAAGAAGGCAGTATTCACTAAAATGTTGTTGCAGAATCTTATGATTTGATTGTGACTCACCAGCAGTGTGGATTAGGGTCAAGTGTTTCCTCATTGTGCAATAAAAAAATCTAATGAGTAGTAAACATTTTTTATTTACTATTTTAGGGAGTTTAACAGCTCATAACTTTTACTTTTTTTTAAAGTGCTAATTGCTGCACTGTAGTTGAATTAAATATTTATAAAAAGCAGTCAAAAAATTCAGTGCTTACGTCAGCCTTCCCAGTAGCATAATGGTCAGTGCAACCGCCCGGATTGCGGAAGACCCAGGTTCGATTCCTGGCTGGGTTGGGTAGGCATTTAATTTTTTCACTGTATTTTATAAATATTTAGCTCATTTATCAGTATGTTCACCATATAAACAACTTTAAGCCAATTGTAAATCTCCACATATGTACAATATATTTTAATAATTTAATTTCTCCTTTTTAGTGGTACATCCAAGCAACATGCGCAACACAAGGACAAGGGCTCTACGAAGGGCTGGACTGGCTTTCGAATGAGCTGGCCAAGAAGTGAGACACAACGTAATCAACAGTTTTCTGGGAACTAAATGTGTACATTCCCACATTGACTGAATAATTCCAACTCTTGTGAATGTTGATCAATCTTTATTGAATACAAGACTTTGAAATTTTATCTCTTTTGTAAAGCATTATTTAAAAACAATTGTAATAGAGGATGCAAACCAGTCTTTCATTATTTAGGATTTTTGATCTTTGCATTAATATTAAAAAAAATTATAAAGCCCCAAAGATAACCTTCTCTATTAAAGAAAGTGTTTGCAGTTATTATAACAGTTGTGTTGTTAAAGAAAAGGTTCTAAGTAGTTTTCTTATTTTTAGATTATTTATAAAATATTTGCAATATATTTATATCTATTTACAGACTGTTTCCTGACTATTTCTAAAGTTGTGTAATTTACCTTCACACATTCTTAGGCTACTTTTCGTTTGTGTAATATAATAAGTGCATTTTTAAATTCTTCAGCACAACAGGTAATGTCTACACTAACACTTGTGTATCAAACGAACAGTACGTCGGTACGAGTGACAATAAACAGGTTTGGTCAAACATTTACCTTAAATTATTATATTTAGATATTGTATCATTAAAATTATTTAGTACATAAGTTCTATAACATGTAATCATCACGCCTTTTGTAACAGTGAAATTCGTATACTTGTCAATGTATTGGATTGTTTCTTTTTGTAATGCATATGTATTGTCACGTGGCGTTGATAATGTAAACAAAATGTTCAAATATTCACTTCTTAATTATGATAATAACAATATGGTGTATATAATGTAAATCCTATCGGCCAAATAATATTTTAATGTCATAATGTGACTTGCATGTCTCGTGCTTCTAGTTCACGCTTGTGAGGTGCGGTAAGGTTATGATAGCAAATAAAAGATAGGTGTAATTTAAACCATTTTTTATTTACCCGCATTACATAAATCCAACAGTAATTTTTCACATTAATCTTCAACTTAACATTACATTACACAACACAACTCTTCTATTCTATTATTGTTTAATTTATGTTACATTTTTTTAATAATATAACTTATATTTGATCTTTTATTAAAATAGATATGTAATTTTTGATTAAATATTATTTTTGGGTTAAAAATGTTCTTATTACTAGGTATAGGTATTTGGCAAGCCTGAATTTGGGATAATAATTATTTTATCAATCGTTTATGGTTGTAAAATTAAATTAAAATAAGGTACCAAAAATATTAGGTATTCTTATCATGACTCCATATAGCTTTCCTCTTTTCTACAAAACTTTTGATACCTTCTTGACCGTCATCGCTATTAATGTTGTGTACCATTACGTCCTCGCCTAATTTGTATGCTTTAAACAAATCCAAATCTATTTGTTTATAAAAGAACTGTTTTCCTAAAGCAATTACGCTTCGGCTCTTGAGTTTGATCTTGTCTACAATACTTTCGACTTCTTGATCAAGTTGGTCTGCTGGGACCACTTTAATTACCAGGCCACTGTCGTAAGCCTCTTGCGCAGTAAGTGGTTCGCCTGTAATATATGAATGGTTGCGATTGGTTCATTTCGAAGTGTTGAGTATGTATTTACTAAGTCTGAGTGCCTAGTGCGAGATTTATTTTCCATTAGATTACGTTTACGAAAATGAAAAAATTGTTTAACATTAAAGCGACGCCTCTAAGAGCGAGTTAAAATGTTGCTATACAAATTATTGTTTTCGTTACGTTGGGTGACATAGAATGGTAATAAAAAATGCTAAAATTACTAAAAACACCATAGGGTTACGTAGAAGGTTTACTACGTTAACTAATTACTCTTGAAATCTCGTAATGTGAAGTATAACGTTTTCGCTTATATTATTTTTTATTGTATGTAAAATTACCCGTGAAAAGCATGTAAGTTGCTCGTGACTTCGGTATTGACCTGCCAACAGCTATGCCCGGCGTGGAGCAGAAAACTCCAAAATTTGCTCTGAAATATATAAATAAATCAGTCAGTCAGTCATCAAGTCAATCAGTCATAAAGCAGTCTTTATGACTGCTAAAACTTACGCATCTTACACATGTCAAAGAAGATTTGTGAATAACCGACAGAGGCCAGAGAATTGGTTTAAAATTGATAAAAGAAAACTCGACGCAGGTCGCGTGATTCGAACAACAATCGCAATGCGGGTCTATCATCTGACCATATCATTTACATTGCAACATTGGTTTACCTGTTGATATATTTTCACAAAACAGAAATGGCCATCGAAAAAGATAATATACTATAGCCTAAATCCTATTTAAAATAGGGCTGCGATGTCGACGAGTAAACTCGTGGGTTCTATATCCACCTGAGACAAGTCGTGTTCCTTCAAATGCTGTTTCCAGTTTTGATATAATGAAGCATTGTAAAGGCAAAATAAATCAATTTTTATGAAACTTAGGTTATTAGTAGGACCATTTCCTTTTACTTTACCCGGGTGTGGAGAATTTGCTTGTATCCGAACATACTATCATATCGCAAGTGGCAACCAACTGGCAGCCAGCGGCCGTTGCAAATCCATTTACCTGTAATGTTAATGAAGAAAAGTATTAACGAGTAAGTCGTTAATTAATTATTCTGCGCTTCAGCTAAAGTGCGAATTTTATTCCCATTTGCACGAAAACGAGAATTTGTAGTGCATTGAAGCAGCGCTTTGCATATTACTACACTCGGCGTCAAAAAAATCGCACCTTTTAAAAATCATCTTTAAAAATTCTTAAACCTTATGTAGAGGATAGTGTTGGGTATCATTAGAAAGGTAACAAAAAGGAGTATCAAAAAACAATTAAATTTAACTTTCTGTTTAATTATAATTATACAAACAACATTAAAATTAATAAAATAATAAAAATCCTTAATTAAGTCCTAATTAACAACAGATAATTTACAAAGAAAAATGTACAAAAAGTGTCTTAAAATTAACTTAAAATCTAGTGTTACCCCCCCTTGCCCTGATCACGGCTTCCATACGGTCCCTCATGGACCTCACCAACTTCAGGAGCTCTTCTTGAGGGATAAGCCTCCATTCTTCAATCACCGCGTCTTGGAGCTCCTGTAGAGTCGAAGGAGCTGGATCCCGAGATCGAACCTTACGTTTAAGATGGTCCCAGAGGTGCTCTATAGGATTCAGATCCGGACTTCGCGCTGGCCACTGCATCACAGAGATTTGGGACCTCTGCAAGAAGTCGCTCACGATGCCTGCAGTGTGAGCGCGAGCGTTGTCGTGCATTAATGTGAACCCCTCGCCAAAAGATTCGGCAAAGGGGACCACATGCACTTCCAGGACCTCAGTGACATAGCGGCGAGCAGTCAGCGACCCTTGTCCGCGAGCACCTCCAGTCCGGGAGACGCAGACAAGGTCGGTTTTGCCGGCAGCAGACATACCGCCCCAGAACATGCAGGATCCGCCACCATATTCCACCGTCTCCTGGATGCAGGCTTGGGCGAAACGTTCACCCTGCCTCCGGTATACTCTTCTCCGTCGGTCGTTGCAGAAAAGACACACTCGCGTCTCGTCTGAGAAGAGAACAGCTCTCCACTGCTCAAGGGTCCAATCGACGTGGTCACGAGCAAACTGCAAGCGGGCTCGCCGATGCGCTGCAGTCAATTTTGGACCCGTAGCAGCTCTGTGGGCCGCTATCTTCTTCTCCTTCAATCTTCTTCTAACCGTAGATACGCTTACGGTGCGTCTGCGAACTGCCTGGAGCTGCTGTTGCAACTCAACAGCGTTGGAGAAACGATTTCTCAAAGAGTTCGACACAACGAACCGGTCGTCTCTTTCCGAAGTGCAGCGACGTCTACCCGAACCGTGTCTGCGGATATAGCCACCGGTCTCTATGAAGCGCTGGTACACTCTTCGAACGGAATAACGGCTCAGGTTCAGTTGCCGGGCGACATCACACTGCCGCACCCCTGATTGCAGTAGTGCAACCACTTGAGCGGCTTTATCAGATGTGGTATCCATCAAAATCTGTGCGTGTGTCCTCTTCAACGGTTGAATAGCGAATGACCCACATTGAACCCGTGTTGACCGTTTTATACCCACAAAGGAAGCGCAACTAGCAACTCTCACGGGTAGCAAAATTTGCATCGAATTTTTGTGACACTTTATTTGTTGCATTAGGTTTTATTTGATAATGAAAAGTAATGTTTTTTATTAAGTTAATTAAGTAACCTTGTAAATAAAATCATAATTAATGCGACTGCATGTGCATATCAAGAGTAAATGACATTTGAAAGTGATTTTCTAAGAGGTGCGATTTTTTTGACGCCGAGTGTAGTTTTATTCAAATGGGTGGTTGACTAGTCAAAAGATAAACATTTTAGTAACTGTTAAAGCAATTTTTTTTTATAGAAATTTTATGGAAATGGCATACTATGACGTCACTCTCATTTTTGTGCTCCGTCAATTAACAAAATTCATGCTTAGGTCAAATAAAAAATTGGTTAATGTTTTTAAAGGCTGTTAAGTGATTTCAATTATACGTTTAATGTTCTGGAATTAATTTTGTTGTACAATTATTCAGTACAAGTTTAGTTTTCGATAACGTGACGAATTTTTATGACATTGGAGCAGCGTTGCGTTGCCTGCTGACAAACAAGGTAAATAGCAATTTTCATTACAAATTCTCATTATCGTTAACGTGACACAAATATCTGCACTTTTTATATATATTTATAACTTAAGTGAAGTAATGTAAAGGTGGTTGGTGGTAGCGTGGACTAATGTGGTGTTATGAATACTTAAGAATGAGGGATGCAAAATCCATAGTTTTCATGTCACTCAGAGTTTTACTTGGTAACAGGTACCTTGGCTATGACGGGAACTGGACTCAGCACAATAGATCTCATAAGTTCTGTTGCCGTCTTAAATATTAACTGATGTTGGCCTATACCGGTATTCGATTGCTGAAATTAATAAAAAAATTATAGATTAGGTTATTTTACTTATTGTAACGTTGCAGTTACATGATACCTAATAATAATAATAAAACTAATATTAAAGTTAATAATTAATAAGTAAATAATAATAAAATACAATAAAGAATTCTTAAATATTGTACAGTATTGTGGTGACTGTACCGCCCGCAGCGATCTTTTGTTTCCAGCTGGGACCGGTTCGTTTTTTTTACTAACGTCTCTGTGCGCAAGGTGACCGCTAGCAGATTCATTAAGCCACGCAATCCCAAAGCAGGCGCACGTCGCTCGGTGTAAAGGCTGGCAGATAGTCTCGTAAAGACGTTACGACGCAGACGTTATACACTCGGCGTCAAAAAAATCGCACCTTTTAAAAATCATCTTTAAAAATTCTTAAACCTTATGTAGAGGATAGTGTTGGGTATCATTAGAAAGGTAACAAAAAGGAGTATCAAAAAACAATTAAATTTAACTTTCTGTTTAATTATAATTATACAAACAACATTAAAATTAATAAAATAATAAAAATCCTTAATTAAGTCCTAATTAACAACAGATAATTTACAAAGAAAAATGTACAAAAAGTGTCTTAAAATTAACTTAAAATCTAGTGTTACCCCCCCTTGCCCTGATCACGGCTTCCATACGGTCCCTCATGGACCTCACCAACTTCAGGAGCTCTTCTTGAGGGATAAGCCCCCATTCTTCAATCACCGCGTCTTGGAGCTCCTGTAGAGTCGAAGGAGCTGGATCCCGAGATCGAACCTTACGTTTAAGATGGTCCCAGAGGTGCTCTATAGGATTCAGATCCGGACTTCGCGCTGGCCACTGCATCACAGAGATTTGGGACCTCTGCAAGAAGTCGCTCACGATGCCTGCAGTGTGAGCGCGAGCGTTGTCGTGCATTAATGTGAACCCCTCGCCAAAAGATTCGGCAAAGGGGACCACATGCACTTCCAGGACCTCAGTGACATAGCGGCGAGCAGTCAGCGACCCTTGTCCGCGAGCACCTCCAGTCCGGGAGACGCAGACAAGGTCGGTTTTGCCGGCAGCAGACATACCGCCCCAGAACATGCAGGATCCGCCACCATATTCCACCGTCTCCTGGATGCAGGCTTGGGCGAAACGTTCACCCTGCCTCCGGTATACTCTTCTCCGTCGGTCGTTGCAGAAAAGACACACTCGCGTCTCGTCTGAGAAGAGAACAGCTCTCCACTGCTCAAGGGTCCAATCGACGTGGTCACGAGCAAACTGCAAGCGGGCTCGCCGATGCGCTGCAGTCAATTTTGGACCCGTAGCAGCTCTGTGGGCCGCTATCTTCTTCTCCTTCAATCTTCTTCTAACCGTAGATACGCTTACGGTGCGTCTGCGAACTGCCTGGAGCTGCTGTTGCAACTCAACAGCGTTGGAGAAACGATTTCTCAAAGAGTTCGACACAACGAACCGGTCGTCTCTTTCCGAAGTGCAGCGACGTCTACCCGAACCGTGTCTGCGGATATAGCCACCGGTCTCTATGAAGCGCTGGTACACTCTTCGAACGGAATAACGGCTCAGGTTCAGTTGCCGGGCGACATCACACTGCCGCACCCCTGATTGCAGTAGTGCAACCACTTGAGCGGCTTTATCAGCTGTGGTATCCATCAAAATCTGTGCGTGTGTCCTCTTCAACGGTTGAATAGCGAATGACCCACATTGAACCCGTGTTGACCGTTTTATACCCACAAAGGAAGCGCAACTAGCAACTCTCACGGGTAGCAAAATTTGCATCGAATTTTTGTGACACTTTATTTGTTGCATTAGGTTTTATTTGATAATGAAAAGTAATGTTTTTTATTAAGTTAATTAAGTAACCTTGTAAATAAAATCATAATTAATGCGACTGCATGTGCATATCAAGAGTAAATGACATTTGAAAGTGATTTTCTAAGAGGTGCGATTTTTTTGACGCCGAGTGTATTTGCTTTTACAAAAGTTCAAAATTTACATTTCCTACAAGACGCATTGTCGGCGTGTTTTCGTTAATAAATATATATTATTGCTTATGTGGAGTGGGTGCTTTTTTCTCAAACCCCCTACGTCACATTATTCGTTTCATGTTATTTGATTCATGACCACATGAAGTGGTTTTGTTTGAACCAGGGCAGGGATGTTGCTAATATTCGCATCGACATCCGCAAATGCGGAGCTTCCGCATAGATTTGGACATCTGCAAGCGCAATAATCAATCAAATTGGGCGGGGCGGAATCAGAAAAGGCGGCAATATTACTCTTTATTAAGTATAATGCTCTTAATCTTCACTTACTAAGTAATATGAAAATTAGTAATTGAAGTTAAAAAAATAGGAGCATTATACTTAATACTAATTTTCATTAATAAAAATGTTAATAATTACTATATCATTGTTTTAATTCTTCATTCATCTATACTATTAATAAAGAGGTAACGTTTGTGATAATGTTTGTTTGTTTGTTTGTTTGTTTGTCGGGGCTAATCTCTGAAACTACTGGTCCGATTCCAAAAATTCTTTCACTGATAGAATGCCTTGCAGGTAACATAGGCAGGTAGGTATTTTATATTGATAAAGATTAGTTTTCAGCTTGAAATCTCTAAAGTAAATCAAGTCGGTTAAAAAAGCGCGGTTTAGCTGCATCATCGGCGTACGCTGTCCAAACGGATGGGAGTGACATGAAAATAATGTACTACAAACACTAACGTGTTGTATAGTTACGTTATTGTAGCTTTTATATTTATGCTACAATAACGTTTTTCACGTGTTAAAAATTAATATGATTTTTCAAAGTGATTTTTAAGTGTACTTACTAGGCACAATACCTTAATCTATACGAAAATAAATAGTTTCATCATCGGAGTAATTTAATGACTATAAAATTTGCTTTTCACAGCGTCTTATTTGGTCGCTTAATTCTGGAAATATTGCGAAATCAAAAATACGTCACAGAGAAATCCGTGTAAATTTATTATTTCCCTTTTTGACCATCTACTTAAAGATAAGTAGTACTTAATTATTTTTGCATTACATTGATGTTTTGAAGACATATTTAGATATGAACTAACCTTACATACTTAATACAAGCCCTACCTAAAATCGTAACCGAGACCTCTAGGTCTGGTTGTCTAACCAGTAGACCGCAGAGGTGATTGCTGTTTTAACTTGGAGAAAGAATAATCCGTTCTTCAGCACTAATGGCAGTGACGCTGCGTAAAGTACAAAGTAGTTATGGAACATTTTATGTACGCAATATATCCTAATACCTGTATAATAATGGGTTGGTCTTAGGTTAAGTTTCCAGGTCGGCAATGTGTGTTTATGATTTTCAGAAGCATAGTTCCGTTTGTGATCTCCAACCCGCATTTCGGAAGCTTTGTGATTAAGCCAATGTATCTATCAGTTGTAGCGATGCCTTGATTTCAATGATGCCAAGCAGTGGGACAGCACATAGTTCTAATTATAATATGTATAGGTAAGGGCACAGTTAATAAACACTAACTATTAAAAAAGGTTTGCGACACAATTTAATCGTATTAATCATTATAACCTGGGTGCCTAGTGTGAGTTTATTTTGACATTCGATTCCGTTAACGAAAACGAAAATTAGTATGGCATTGAGCGCCTCCTGCCGACATACGAGAAGAGTTAAAATTTTGCAATACAAATTTTTGTTTTCGTTTTCGTAATCGAATGAATACGGATAGTAAAAAAACACTCACACTAGTCACTATGGTCAGAAACTGGTCAACGCATATTAATTAGATCTTTTTTCCTATTTTAATTATATAAGTCTCAGGGACAAACATTCGCACGGGTGGGTAACGAATTGAGAAAAGGGTGCATTTCCCATAAACAACTATTTTGGTTTTACCCGAGTGTTATCATAGTTTTTCTAACAAAAAACTAAAATATGTGGAAAATGTTAGTTGGTAAGAGTTTTATAAGATTTAACGCGGTGCGCCTCCTGGACCAAGCGCAAACCTGGAGCGATAATATTTCTTATGGTGCAGGTACTGTCAGGACACGGATGTTTTTTGAAGTGCTTTAGAACTCTTAAAGAGAGAGGCAAGCCCATTGTACCACCAATATACCGGAAGATACTGCCCAGCATTGCGTGCAAGAGTGCACGGCTTGGGAGCAGCAACGCCGCACCGGCCGGCGGTAATTGGCTCCGATCGCTCGCTGGCTAGGGTGGTAAAGGCCATAACTGGCCATCGCTATGTGATGAGTAATTTTGGGAAGAGTTTATTTATTTAAGAGTTAAAGCTTATTGCATGTGATCCATCCTTAGTTATGGATTTTTTGGGACCATTTTGGGAGAGTGGAAGTCTCACAGCCGCCGTGTTTTCGCAAACGCGGAATTCATGCAAAATAAACGGTTTCTATAATAATTACATTTTTTTATTTGGGAAACGTATCATCGATTGTTGTACGTAAAAATACGAAATCTACGTGGACGAAGTCACGGGCAAAGCGCTAGTATACTATATTTAAAAATCCGCCTTCAAAAATCCGCATCCGTATTCATATCCGCGGATGTGAAAAAATCGGCATCCGCAACATCCCTGGTTTGAATGATGGCGTGTGACAAAGTTGATTTTTCAAAGTGGTGCAGGAAACAATTTCCGGAAAAAACAGGTGAAAAACATCGCAAATGTCGAATTAATTCCAAGCCAACTACAGTCCTAATTATTATTGGCCTTTGAGTTACACAACACAGGGTTCGAAATTATCAAGATAACACAGCTTTCTTGTGAACAGAGTGAACTGAAAATAATCCGATGTTTATCATGATAATTATCAAGTCATATTATTTGCAAGGTGGCTGGCAAGAGCTGGATGAGAGTAGCCGCGGGTCGTGCTCAGTGGCGTGCACTTGGAGAGGCCTATGTTCAGCAGTGGACTAGTATAGGCTGATGATAATGATATTATTTGTTATATTTTCTAAAAAAAAAATGTAAGAAATGTCCATTATTATTACTTTGACGATGATAACGTTATAACGTTCCGTTACACGTATGGCTCAATTCAAACGTTGGTCAAAAGTGAAAATCGTTAGATGTATGGTTTGTTTCGGTAGATAGGTAGACTAGGACCGATATAGGTAAATCTACTAAAAAGTTGGTAGATATGGCAACATTGGGTACACGCGCTACTGTAAGTAAATAGCCTATAACTGTCCCACTGCTGGGGGAAACACAATTGAAATCAAGTCATCATTACAATTGATGGGTAGGTAATGCTTAGTCACCACGCTTGCGGGTTGGTGTGGTGGTAACAAACCCGGGTTATGCAATGCATCGAAAAATCCTAAAAACACTTTGCTCGACCTGAGAATTGAACCCGGGACCTTCGGGTATCGGGCCGAGCTACTATAGGGACAAATACATTACTTACTAACTCTTTCAAATTATGGCCGGCAGAGAACACATTGCCTTTAGCGGACAACACAATGGCTCTCAATGATGTGTCATCTTTATTTTTGTTGATTGCTTCGATTAGATGGATCATCATATCCAACGACAGCGAGTTTCTAAACAAAAACATTAATTGTTAAACTTTACTATACTATACTTTTATATATGTTACGGCTTAGCTCAGTGCCTTCATCTCACCTGATGTTAAGTGATGATAAGGCCGAAGGTGGAAGCGCACTTCACCCGGAATCCTCAACTACTGAGGCACTGGCTTTCTTATCTCCGACTGCCGGAACACAACCATGCTACAAACATGATGTTATGGCGACATATTAGATAAGATTGTGGTAGCTAGCCATGCGGACAAACAAGCCCAACCATTAACCAAACCGAGTACACAAACATGTACTCCCCAGCACTGGGAAGACGAGGTGTTGGTCGTTAGAGGGTGCGTTCGTAACTTGCATAGAGCCATTTTATTTTAATTGGATGTGTCCTGTTATACGCAGACCGTAAGCTTATCATATCATTTGGTCTGGCAGTATGGTGTCAAGGCTGGGATTTAATAGTTTGTATGATAGGATCCCAAGCCGGTGGTAAATTCCGATGATCTTCTCTGTAGTGTTCGCGTAAACTTTAAAAAACAACATAGTCTGTTGATTTTAAAAAGTTTAAACTTTAAAAGTGTTAGTTTTTCTACTTACAAGTTTTTAAGTTAAAACAAAACAGTGATTCTCACCAACAGCGTATAAGCTTCCCAGCTGTGGGAAGCTTATAACGAGGTCACCCATCCGACGACTTATTTTAAAAGTGTCTTAACTTGCATGTTAGCGGTCCTCTTTCTAAATAATACTCACTTCGTCTTTTCATGGCACAAAATAATTTCGCGAGTGCCATCTCTTTCGCTTGTAGCAAGGTGCTGAGTATGCGCGTGACGGCATTGAACATCAAACATACTTGCACATCTTTTCTGTAAAAAAAACATTAGGAAATTCCAACATCATGTTACATTAATTAAAAAGTCGAAAACCTAAATAAAAAAAAATACAAGTTTCATTAATATAACATATCTAAATGGGAAATAAATATCCCATTTAGGCATGTTCTTCTGGTTTAAGCCTTCCTGGGGAGACTGGAACATGCCCTATCCATCATGCAAGCCATTGTAGGTGATGGGTGTGAACGACTGCTATCACAATGACAACAACCGGGACAAACGACTCTAGGAGCGCATCGCATTGATTGGATTGGAAGCGGAAAGTATTGATGAAATGCTATGTATTGCTTACATCATCATTTGCCTGCGGTTCCTAAACTTAGGTATTCGGGGTTGGTGCAATATCTTATCTTATATAACCTATACTAATGTTATAAAGAGGAAAGCTTTGTATTTTTGTATTTTTGTTTGTAACAAATAAACTCAAAAACTACTGGACCCATTTAAAAAATTCATTCACCTTTAGAATGCTACATAGGCTATATTAAAAAAGAAATGTCCACCCGTGCGAAGCCGGTACGGGCCGATAGTAATATATATATAACAAAAGATACAATAATATGTATTTTTAACATATCGTACCTTCGGTGGAACAAGGGCACAATTGCAGTTTTTGCAATTGTACAGGAGAGCCATTTTAAGGTTTTTTTTTGCATTCAATATGGTCTTACATTGCTCATATTACTCAAAAGTAGTTGTTTTCTTCATAAAATAAGCTGTATACTATACTTATTTCTGACATGTTGTAAACAAAATTTAGAAACATAAAGTTTTTTTTTAATTAATTTTTATTTGAGTGGAGGGGTGCAGTTGTGCCCTTATAGCTCCAAAATGCAAATTATTTTGTAGTTGTGACCATATTTGAGCTTACTTTTAAGATGGCTTTCAAATAAAAACAAATTGTTTTTTTGCATAAATCTTGTATTTTCTAATCAATAAAGCCATGGTTAGGAACTCTTTGCGAAAATATAATAATAATCACTAGCAAATTTCTTTGGAATCACACTTAAAAATAATCTATAATCAAAAATAACATAAACGCAACAAAAATATATCTTTTTTAATCTTAATTAGGACTTATCGACTCTTATTACTTAAATCACTCTTCTACCAATTCTATAGTTAAAAGAGACCATTGAAAAATTGTTCATAGTGCTTTGGAACTATGCTTGAGGAAATCAATTGACGAATGTCTTCTGCTTTCCGCTGAGGAATTGGTAACTTTTCTGCATATAACAAGTTCAATGTAATAGCATCTATTTTTTTTTTATTACCAATACGGCCTGTTCGAATATTTGCTTTGGTCCAAATGTCTTTTTTGTAGCTGCTCTTGTATTCGTATGTGTCTGAACCTTTGGTAAATTTAATTGCTTTCGTCTCGGTAATCTTAAAGATTTTTCCATCAACATCTTTACTTAGGTTTAAATTGACATCATCGGACAATAACTTCAAATCAAAGAAGGAATCAAAGTTCATTTCGTTGATTTTGTATGGATTTCCTCTTTTCTTTGCAGTTTTAATGAGACTGATATATTCTGCTGGAGAGTATATCGGTCCAGCTTTCTTAGCCCGCCGGACACTTTTTTCTATCACAGAATGTACGGCATCAGCTTTATTTTGGGTATGCCCCCTAATAAGAAACTTGTGTGTGATTGAATTTATGGGCAATGTAGTGACAGCATAATAGTACATTCCAAAAACGAATCTGAAATAAGAAAACATAATTATTTAGAGACTACTATATTGGGGCACACCACACCATTGTAAGAGAATTATTATAAATAAATAATTCTTTCACTCACACACCAATTATCTAGTCCAAGATAATCATACCTACTTAAATACTTTTTTTTTGTAAATACATACTTATATACATAAGAACACCCAGACCAAAACAAATCAATACATAAATATATTTGTCTTAAGCGGGAATTGAACCAATAATAATTAATGTTAATAATTCTCTTACAATCACACCAATCATCTAGCCATAGGTGTGCCCAATATAATAGTATACGTGATCTCTGCTCCGAACAGCCCAAACAATTATTAACTACAAATAAAGTGCCTACTTGTTTTTTTGTTTAATATAACATAATAATATATTTACCCATAGTAACATTCATCACAGATGAGTCTTTTAAAATGACTCTGTCCTTAAATAAAGGATCCTGATTTTTTAAATTGTTATCTATCCATGACTCGACCATTGTTCTAGGTGAAGATTCTAAAAATAATAATAAAAATATAAAATAATAATTATATTTAATAAAAATATTATCTATATTTTATAATTAGCCAGGGGCAAAATCAATAACAGACAAAATAATCCATACCTATTGGCAAATTTTTATTTGTAATGGTCACAGCCTTTTGGCACTCATCTTCTTCACAAAAAGTACTTATTGAGTTGTCATCAACTCCCTTGGTTTGCCTATTGTTTTTATTATCATTGAGCATCATCAACATTTTTTTACTACGAGAACCCATTGTCTTCTGAAAACAATAACATAGTAGTAAAGACAAAACTAATGATACCTACAGAAATGAGGTAGGTAGACGACTTATTTATTACTATAAATTTAGATAATTACCGTGACAATAGCAAACGTTTATTCTTGATAAACCAAGTATTTACATCAAATAATGTATATATTAACCTTGTCATCACAAAAAACGCCGGTTGAAAAATAATTAAGAATGTATTCAACAAATTTTGGAATGACAAAGACATAAATGTCGTTAAGTCTACTCATATATGATTGCAATTGGAATGACAAAGTCACTTTTGTTTTAAAGACAACAAAGTTTTGAAAATATTGGACAGACAAAGTCACAACTGTTTGAACGGCCTTGTTCATCCAATTATGTAATCATAAATTATAAACATATTGGACAGACAAAGTCACAACAGTTTGAACGGCCTTGTTCCTTCAATTATTTAATCATAAACTAGGCATAAGTGTGTTGACTGTGTCTTTGTTCCTCCAGAAATCAAAAACATTAAAGGGCATATTTACCTTTACGACTATGACGCTCCAGGTGACAACAGCTTCGCTCGCCGCGGACGACACAACTGAACAATAAGATTTTGTCGCGCCAAGACAGTAAAAAAAGGCGCCAATAAGACAAAGCCACTACTTTCCTCTGGCGGTTTTTGAAGGAACTAATCGAGTGTCTTTGTCTCTCCAGCTAAAAGGGTATTTTAAAAGCGTTTTGGCATACTTAAGTCCATTTTGCAACTTTTGACAATTGTGCCCTTGTTCCACCGAAGGTGCGATATAGGCAAGTATTATTCCCCATATTGCATTGTATTAAGTAATTAAGTAAGTAGGTAAGTGGCATCAGTGTTCAACACTTTAAGGACAGACTGCTCGACCAGTTTACAAAGATTTTCATTGACGATTGATTTTGCGGGAAGACAGGAAGGAAACAGCCCCCTGACTATGAGCTGCAGTTGCAGTTGTGAAAACGAGACTCGTGTAGCGGCGGATATATTCGCGTCTCTTTTCCACAACTGCAATAATACTGCGATAAGAGCTCGTGGTTACCCCCCAGGTGGTCGGTATTCAATTGTTAGTAGAGACAATCAGTTGCTGACCCTTATTTTTAATGATAAAAAGACAAAAATGTCGATCTTTGCTCCTTTTGAAACACCGGTGCCCTTAACCCGATACACGTACATTAATAATTTTAATGCTTTCCATTTTACGCTGGCCATTTTAATTGCTTTCCATTAAATGGTGTTTTAATAAGTAAGATTACATTATGGTACGGAACTCTAACACTTAAGTGGGTATTTTATTGTGCATAAATTTAATATTTATTTGTACGAACGAAAGCAACGATTCCGTACGCTCCGATTAATTTCAGATTCTAAGTAACACAGAGGAACCCATCATCCATTGTAAAATTGGTAGGAACGCAGAATACTGGAACTTGTACGAACGCAACTTACGACAGTAAACACCTTTATCTATAATAGCAACAAGTATGCTCCGACTCGAGTGATATTTGTTACATCGTTTTATAGGTTATTAAAATCAATTCATTCTGAAATTATGAAGTAGTAATATCTTAGTACAATTTTATCACTGTTTATAGTTTACAGCTTCGGTAATTAATTAATTATATAGGCACGTAAAAACCACTACTGGTATTGGTCAAATACAAACTTACCTCAAACAGCGAAAGCATTGTTTCTTTCTACTAAATATTTTATTTTATTATGTACCTACTTAAAATTAAAATAAATGACAAACAATTTTGAAACTTAAAACCTACAACAAAAGTTTAAAATAACTAAATTATCAACACAACAACTACAACTTGATAACATTGTCAGACAATGTTATCAAGGGCATGATTGTCATTATCATTAACGAGTAATGTCATTCTAGGGTTGTCATATACAAAACGAAAATTGTTTACTAAAAAATATATAAAATGAAATAACTGCCAATCGGTAAAAGTAAATAAGGAACTAAGAAAATGGTTTTAAACGGTTTTATTGATAAGATTTTGGTTCACATTCTGAATTATCGGAGTCTGAGCCGTCCACGTATTCGACACGTTCGTCTTCTGCCGTAATAACTGCTATCACAGCACTAAAACAAAAGAAAATATAAGTTACTGTTACTGCCCTAATATCATAGATGAAATATTTTTTCTGTTACTGTCTTACTGTTATAGATGAGATTATTTTTTACATAATAGTAGTGGCCAGAGATGTAACTTATCTAAGATACAAGTATCTGAAATACAGATACAAGATACAAAATACATATTTTCATTTTGTATCTATAAAACTTTTAAAATTAATTTTGTATCTTGTATTTAAATACCTTTTGTTTAGTATCTTAGTATTTTGTAGATACTTACCATGTTTGCTAATATACTTCTACTGACTGTATTGTGACATCATAATAAGTGACATTAATTTTAAATGTCAATGTTGTCGTAAATAAAACTGAACGCGCCATGAATCTTTAGTCTTTTAGGGCCAAATTGATAGGTGGCGCGGCAATTCTTTCTTTCTAAAAATGTCATCGGCTATGCCCCTTGACTCGTGTTTGAAGAACTGGTTTTACTTAAGCCCCATTAAAACCTTCAAAATATAATATTATGTTGTGTCACGTTTGTGCGATCAACGCGATTTATTACGATTAATAAACTTTTATTAAAAAAAAGTTATTTTTTACAAAAGTATTTTATCTATAAAAATGTATTCAAAAGATACGTATTTTATATCAGATACAATTCCAGAAAGTTATTTGCATCTGATATCTGAAATACTTAATATAAAAGTATTTTGCATTTTGTATTCCAGATACTGTATTTAAGGTATCTTGTATCAGTGTTTTAAAGCGCGATGTACGACACATTATTATCCTCTCAAAAAAAATGACATTGGTTATCATTGAAATCTTACGGGATGCCAGCTAGGAAGCAGGTGGACTCTATTTAATTCAAGCTAAGGCAGGTTTTAGAGTCACGCTGACCGCACGCTGACCGTTGGCGCTGACAGCCGAAATGTATGAACTTCTAGCGCATGTCAGCGCTGAGCCATCAGCGTGACTCAGTAACGTTTCCTTTAATTACATACGTATTGATATGTCAGCGCCGACGATCGGCGTGACTGTAAAACCAGCCTTAAGATTAAAATCAAATGCTGTCCCCTATTTTAAACTTTTATTTCTAAAATATAGAACATATCTTTCTATATTTTAGAAACTACCAATCTGCACTGGGCCCGCATGGTGGTTTATGGCTCGTTCTCCCTATCCATCCATAGGGAAGGCTCGTGCCCCAGCAGTGGGGACATAAATGAGCTGATGATGATGTCTATAATATAAGTGTGTCTAGCAGCGCAGAATAAAACAGATTCAGATTGACGAGTACTGAATATGCGTTTTTTCAAAGGAGATTCTTTTGGAATACAAGAAGTATAATTGATGAAAACGTAGGTTTTAGAAAGAAGAAGTCTCAAACTAGGGAGTTAAAAAGTAAAACAAAATTATTTATCAACGATTTTTTTCGAATGAAAATTTATAAAATCAATATGCTTTACTTACTTCAAAACCTGCTCTTCAAATTCGGAGTGTTGAGTGCTATGTCTGCTGGTGACCATTATCTTGGAGGCCAGCACTTGGTCCAGCAAGTTGCGCAGCTCCAGAAGTAACTCCGCCGTTTCTTTGTGCATTTGCACCTTGTACGTCGAAATCGATACGAAACACGACTTTGGGTCATCTTCACCTATGGAACATTATTTTGTTACTTTAGTCATTTTATTTTGTAGAACTACTTGGGTTTCATGTTACATAATGGTAAGTAACGACAAAGTGGCTGATGTTAGCAACACTCAACCTACACAGAGGGTAGACCTATTTAACCTGTAAAGCCTTTTAATTGGATTCCCAGCGTTGATACAGATTATGCTCAGATTGATTGGTAGGGCTTGTTTGGAGTCCGCATGACTAGCTAGCACCATCTGATCTGTCAAGTTTGTCGTCAAACCAAACAATGTTGCAGTCCAGCAGGGAGCCTAGTGCAAGTTGCATTCGCTATTCGATTACGTTAACGAAACCGAGAATTTATAGAGAATAAAATAGCAAATCCCCCCTCCCTCCCTCCCCTGTCAGGTCATAAAGTAGGTGTTAGACAACCTTGCGCAAGCACAAAGGACCATCTGCGTCAGGTCATAGCGCCAGATCAGGACGCGCCGAAGCGCATTCTTCATCCGGAACTCTTAAGAGTTGCCCCGTGGACACGTATAGTCCACTACCTAATATCCAGCTATCTGGACCACTAACCTATGTTACTGGAGCTGTAAGCCCGCTTACTTCTCGTTGCACTAAGAGTAACTCGTCGGCAACTCTAAAGTCAACTACTTATCTGAGCATAATCTACAGATTATGGCCAGATTGAAAAGAGGTTATAAAAACTTACTTTCAGACACTTTCAGCTCGCCGAAAAACAGCAGGGGCAGAGTGTATACCATGGTGATATCGATCAGAAAGAGGTCTGAGGACTTCTGTTTGAGCCAGTACACCACCCAATTTGCGCCAGGGTTCGAGCACAGCCTGACTGCCCCCATCTGCCGCGGGTTGCCCTTCGGAGGGCTCAAGAGGCTGCTAGGGTGGATGGTGACGTTGCCGTCTGGTGTGCTCACTTTGACACGCATCTGTTTGTTTGGATTGCGAGCGTTCAAGTTTGTCCATCTGGCAAAAAAAAAGAATATGTTACCTATTTTAACTTTTTTCTACTGAATAAAGCTTGCTTGTAAAATAGGATTGTTTTAAAATACCGACATGATTATACCGTATGTAAATTGGTATAATCAATTACAATTTACAATGAATACTACAATCAATCGAACAGTTTGATTCTAGCTAAACTAAAAGGCGCAAGACACAAATATGAATATCTTTATATATATAAATCTTCTGTGCGTGTGTATGTCACTGAACTCCTTCTAAACGGCTTCAAGTGGATTCGAGAACGGTTTAGATTTACAATTAGACCCGGTAGGTGGCGCTGCTATAGGGGTCCATCATGGGATACGGGTGTTCATAAGTGGACGAATGATTTGTTTGTTTTGTTGTCATGGTAAGTGGAAACTGTCAAAGCGGTACGAAGTCCGCGCGTCAGTTAGTCTATACTTATATTATAAACTCAAAAACTACCGGACCGATTTAAAAAAATCTTAGCTACATAAGCGCTGAGTAACATAGGCTATATTTAAAAAAATGTCCATCTGTGCGATGCAGGGACGGGCCGCTAGTGATTTATAAGAAACGATTTGAATTTAAAATATTAGAAAGGCAAAAATGTGTTTCCTATTTAAATCAAAATAGAGCAAGAAAGAGATCAGCTTAACTTTTTGCAGACTTTTTTTATGAATGTTTATGCTCAATTTACAAATAAATAAAAGTCCTGTTAACATAATTCTAGGTAGCCAATCCCCATGGATTAAACCACGATTTCTCTTATTAAATCTATCAAATGATATATCTACTACCGTCTACCTTCGTTTCAACGCTCATTGATTGAAGTTGAGTTGAAAGGCGAATAAGTTGATATAAAGTACGTTTCCAGTTCCAATAAAAAAAAAAACACTTTTAAAGGTACTGTACCTAGCTGAAACTATAAAAAACGGATACTACTAAATATTATAAAAAAATTACCTTGCAGTAGCAATATTAGGGTATAACGACGCAGCCACAATGGCTTTGAACAAGCTCATGTTCTCCGAATTGCGGTTCTCCCACGCCGACTTAACGCTGCCAGTGTTTAAGAAGCCCATCTGTTTCAAGTTATCACCGATCTGGTTCTTCATATCGGACAGCAGTCCTAAAGTACTTGGCGATAGGAAATTGGCGTAGGCGAAATCACTACGCCTGTGTTGCGCGCATCGCTCCCACTGTAGCAATGCTTCGGACATGGCCACGTGGTCGCTTGGCTCGCCGAGGGCCAATTTGCGTTTAGCCGCTTTCTGTTCGAAGTCTTTCTCTGAAAAACGATGTCGAAGTGTTTTATGCTTATAAATATAATAAGCTTTCACAAGCACTTTTGACGTTAAAATATAAATATAAAATACAATAAAAAAATAGTTTAAGCTAAACTACTGAATCTACCACCAGTTCGGATTTTCTAGAAAGCCTTTGAACTAGAAAGGCCGGCAAGAAAAGAAACTCAGCAAAGAAATTTAGCATTGACAATTAAGCTTTGTTGGAAGACAGAAAAGCCAGGGACACATCACGCGGAAATGCCGTCGCTGAACTTCCGTTGCGGTAAATTCGTGAAGTCGAACGATCCGCTAACGGACAACCGATCTTGTGCATAGTGTGTCCGATGACAGCAAATTAGCAATGAAATGTTTTGACGTTCTGACGCGCATTTTCCGCGATGGCGAATTTCCTCGTTATGTGGCCCCGGCCTAACGGTTTCAATTTATTTATACACGGGCAAAGAAGTTCAATAAAATCGACTTTTAATATCATTATTCTTACATAGCTACTTAGTGTCGATATATACTAAAATATAAAGTCTCTTATTGTTACATAAACAACAACGCCGCCGTTACGAACCGAGCGGCATGCGGCTACGTCAATAATCAATGCAGCTGCCGTAGTAACATGCGTCAATACGACTTGCCATCTGTCAGAAAGAGGTGATGCGGCATCGATACCTGACACGATCTCCTCTCACAAACGGCAACGTTAAGGCAATTCTTGTGTGCAATACCGTGCGACGTTTCCGTTTTGACGGACGACAATTCGACAACGTCGCATACTTGCTGCGTTGACGCACGTCAATGCGTCACATGTGTTTGATTCCTACCCCCACGAGGTCCTAGCCTTTAGAGGCTCCTAGGGTTGTTCCGCTTCCGATCCGATCCGAACCTCTCGGAAAATTTAGAGGCACAGGTACAAGACTGCGTAATGCCATTCCCTCTAAAAACCCACTGACGGTGTGTTTGGATCACACGTCTTGAGGAACCCTTCAAGTTTCTCACCGCCCCTAAAAAGTTCAATGACGCTGTACAGGGCGTCTGAGTCAAACAGCCAACTCTCAAAGAAAAAGTGTTTGCTTCTACAACTCCTTGCGATGTAAAAGTCGCATTGACATACGCCGCTACGACATACATCATCGTGTGTGATGTGAATCGCCTTAAGACTTACCAATCACTAGAAGAAACGGGTCTTTAAAGCTCCACACAGCCGCCACACTCGCAGCCCTATCGAGGCAGCCGAATAAGGCTCCGAACAGTACTAGCTTCCCTGCCGCTGGGTGCACCGGCAGTCGCGCCAAGTGCCAGCCCAAAGGGGTCAGGGTTTCATTGTCGTCTAACGCACCACACCTTGGTAGAAACAGGAGATGGGGTTGTATAATTGGTAACACTACCTTGCTACAACAGCTAAACATGGCTACATTTGATATTGATTATTATTAGAGATAAAAGGCTAATAGCATTGTTGTATTCCGACATTTTGAGATAAGATAGTTAGTTTTTCAGTACTTAAGGTTCACATGAAATCCAAGGACTTCTTCTATGAAAAATTAAAAATAAATGCATCACGAAAGTGTTACCATTGGACAGCGTCATCTTATCATGTTTCTACCAAGGTGCGCAACCAAGATCCTCCGTTCTACCACGGAGGATCTTGGTTGCGTAGCAGCTAATGCCAACCCAGATAAGTCAGGGTTTCATTGGCGTCTAACGCACACCTTGGTAGAAACATGATAAGATGACGCTGTCCAATGGTAACACTATCGTGATGCATTTATTTTTAATTTTTCATAGAAGAAGTCCTTGGATTTCATGTGAACCTTAAGTACTGAAAAACTATCTTATCTCAAAATGTCGGATTACAACAATGCTATTAGCCTTTTATCTCTAATAATAATAAATCAAAATGGTTATTAAATAAAAATAATTACTAGCCAGGCCGACTTAGAACAAACCCTATCATCAACTAAGCTCAACACCAACCATAGAATAAAATAACATGTGGCTGGGAGTTAAACCTAAGACCCGTGGATACGAAATAGTGTTTGGGTGACTATGTCTGTTGTATCTCGCGTACAAACGAAAATAGCTCTTTTCTATTTGTGTTAGGCTCTATTACTGCAGTCTTATAAGAAAGTCATACTCACTGTTGCAGATGCGTAACCGCCCTCTCAATGGTGGTTTCCGCCGGTGGGTCTGGAACATTTTTCAGGGCGTCACCCGCTTTGTCCAGCCTGAGCCGTTTGATGGTTAGAACCGGTTCTAGCAGGTTGCTCCGCTGCAGTTCGGGAAGTAAGCGCTCTTCGAGCACTCCCGCGCGGTATGACGTCACTAGGTGGTAGCAGACGCCGGGCTGGCAACGACCGGCGCGACCTCGTCTAATAAACGGTTTTTGTTTCATAAATTTCTTTGTTAAGTAGCAAGGAGGTCGGTATTGTTATGGGAAAGTTTATAAAGTTTTTAATTCAGGTCCAATAGAATGGCTTCCAGGATTGACGGATAAGCAGAACACTGGCTAACCCTATTTTACCAGATACATAAAACGGGTCTCTGGAAAAACCTGGATGCAATCAGCTCAAAAATGTAATTGTTGCCAAATGAAGTCAAGTAAAAATACATATTATTATATTTAAAGAAAGCTCACCTTTGACGCAGATTCGCCTGTGCCACCCATTCAGTTTTCAATGTAGAAAAATAATGTTCCACATTCAAACCGCTGTACTTTATCTTCCCACAGTCAATGACATAGACAATATCATCTATTGTGATAGAAGTTTCTGCTATATTAGTGGCTACTATAATTTTCCTTATATGATTAGATGGCCTTTCAAATATTCTGTTTTGTTCTAAAGATGGTAACTTAGAATGGAGTGGATGCACTTCACATTTCGAGCCCAGATATGACTCGTTTTCATGTATAGTTCTTAATAACTTTGTTATTTCACCGATGCCTGGCAGAAACACTAGTATTGCACCCGGGGGTCCTCGGCAGATGTGTTTTAAAACTTCAAAGATCAGGTCTATGTTTAAGTCCTCTATTCTATGGTTTTGCAGCGTGCGGTATACGGTCGGATCGAGATTCATCTTTATAGATTCTAACCACGGAGCTGTAAAAGACATGAGCAATACACATATTTAATAACAAATTAGGACTTTTGTTAATTTTTTTTCAAAATACGTTGTACATATAACATTTAAGGTTTTATGTCATACGATATTAAAATTTTCTTTAATATATTTTTCCATGCATGTAACATTATTAATTTACAAGATACATAGGATTTTGTCGCTGACCCATATTACTTATCCACGAGTGTATTTTTACTCATGTAATCTAGATTTCTCTACGAATTCATAGTGAAGAGCTAGTATCGAGTCATGTACGTTACGTGTTTATAGAATTAAATTTTCTTAATGGTGTTTCTAAGACCAAGTAATGACTTAACGAAGTAATTGCTAAGTAGCGAGTCATGGCTTGTTTATAAATACGGGTGACTGATAGTCATGGCTTGTCGGCAATTTTAGGTACTTTAGCCCTCTTTCATTCCGATAACTGGTAATAGACCTAGGCTAGAGTAAATAATGTGAACGTTCTTATTTCCTAAGCTATAAACTTGAATTTACACAATAATAAACATACCAATTTCAGCTTGGTACTGAAATGCCTTTTCCATATCATTAGCCATAGCACCCTTAACTTTTTTACCGAAGCGCCCTCTCGCTGGATAACGCGGCTGTGTCTCCTCCAATTGGAAATTTGTTAAGTGAAGGATCTCCTCAAGGTACACATCTTTCACGGGAAAAGCCAAACCTTCTATGTGCATCATTGGGCAATCGTTGAAATAGGCTGATAGCTTATCTGCATCTAATGTAGCACTCATCAATATGAGCTTAAGGTCCTTACGCTTTTGTAACACCTAAAAAAATAAAACATTTCTTTAAAGAAGTCATACATAACCATTTAACAGGCAGCAGAATGTATATTCCCAGCATATTTTGAACCTTACGTGAACGAGATAAGATAGAAAACCAATAAAAAAAATACAATGATAAATAAAGACAGAGATAAATAAATATATTTAAAAAATACAAATCCATATAGCGTAGGTATAACATTTATATTGTATTACATGTTTAAGCTATATCTGTAGATGTATTACCTGTTTCAACATAAACATAGCAAAGTCAATGTGGCAATCTCTCTCGTGAACTTCATCTAATATAATGTGGCTATAGTCAGTCAGCCCTTGATTGATCTCTAAATCAACTAGTAATACACCCGTGGTGCAAAACATCATACTACCGCGTGCTCTAGCCTCTATTCTGAAAACAATAACATTAAAAACAATAACATTAATAACGAGATGCAGAACAATCAATAAGAACATAATATTTTATAATTTATTTTTATTAGGTACAGATGCCTGCACATCAACCTATCCAAAACTGCTAAATTTCTTCAATACATTTTCAACCATATAATTAAGGCACAAAGTTCTCTGAGGAAATTTGACAGTTTGTGGTAGGTTGATGTGCAGGCATGTGTAGTCCAAAACACATGCCTGCACATCATCAAAACATTGTTGTTTTTATGTGTTTGTAAGAAGTCTCTATTGCTCCATTCTACACAGTCAGGTCATAAGTATTGTCACACAGTAAAAACTTTTCTTTTAGAATGCTGGCCACACAAAAGTTTATTGAATTCGAATTTCGAATTGTTCATGAAAATAAAAATGTATACTTTTTAGAATTTTACTCATTTTTAAATATGGAGTGGACGCTTAAAGAAGACCGTGTTGCAGTTATTGCGTTGCATCGTTGCGGTTACGCGCCAATTCAAATTTTTGACATACTGAAAAATTTGAATTTAACCAAAAGATTCGTTTATCGTACCATCAAATGATACAATGAAGACTCTAGTGTAGATGACAGGTCAAGAAGTGGTCGCCCTCGGTCTGTTAGGACTCCAGCAGTGATAAAAGCTGTGAAGGCGCGAATTCAAAGAAATCCCAAACGTAAGCAGAAACTGTTGGCCCTTCAGATGGGGTTAAGCAGAACCACGGTGAAAAGGGTGTTAAATGAAGCCTTAGGGCTTCGGGCATATCGAAGAAAAACAGGACATCGTTTGAATGCTCGTCTAATGGACCTGAGACTGAAGAGATTCCGCGCTTTGTTGAAGCGGTACGAGGGAAAAAAATATCGGGAAATTCTTTTTTCGGATGAAAAAATTTTTACCGTAGAAGAGAGCTACAACAAACAAAATGATAAGGTATACATACAGTAGTGAAGAAGCGAGCAACCGTATTCCGCGTGTCCAACGAGGTAATTTTCCATCCTCGCTCATGGTATGGTTGGGAGTTTCTTATTGGAGCTTAACAGAGGTTCATTTTTGTGAGAAAGGTGTAAAAACGAATGCAGATGTGTATCAAAATACATAACAGGCACTGGGTATTCCAACAAGATTCGGCGCCAGCTCATAGAGCGAAGAGCACACAAGACTGGCTGGCGGCGCGTGAAATCGACTTCATCCGGCACGAAGACTGGCCCTCCTCCAGTCCAGATTTGAGTCCGTTAGATTACAAGATATGGCAACACTTGGAGGAAAAGGCGTGCTCAAAACCTCATCCCAATTTGGAGTCACTCAAGACATCCTTGATTAAGGCAGCCGCCGATATTGACATGGACCTCGTTCGTGCTGCGATAGACGACTGGCCGCGCAGATTGAAGGCCTGTATTCAAAATCACGGAGGTCATTTTGAATAAACTTTATTGTCATAAGAATCTATGTTTTGTTATATAAATATTGGTATATAAATGGTTACATAATGAATAAACTTGTCTCAATTATTTTATATTAAACATGTGACAGAATTTATGACCTGACTGTGTATAACAGATTTATTGTAACTAGTAGATTCTTGAATGTTATCCAAGTAAATAACTTAAACAAAAAAATGTTTTAAATAAAATACAAAGAATTTTCTTGTATTTAGCATACTTCTCTAGTCTAACAGCATATCCCACAGAAGCCCCCATTGCTTCTGCCCTCTCATTGGCCACTCTGGCTGCTAGAGACGATGCCGCAATACGCCTTGGTTGGGTGATCAGTAATTTTACATTAGCTCCTTTTTTGTTCATAATAGCATGATCAAGTATTATTTGAGGAACCTGCAACATGATAGCAGACATGAATCAATTGGTATTAAATATATAAAGACAATACAGACTCTTGGGAAAGTTTTTTTTAACAAAGAGTTTAGATATGATGATGATGATCAATTCCTGTGATCCCTCATCAGGGACATAGGGCTTGCAGTAGAGGCATAGTAGAGATTAGAAATACCTAGATATAACTTTATGTAATTTTTTTGAGTAGGTAGGCCAGATTTAGTAAATAATAACCAGGGACACAATGAACTGTTTTACTAACTATCTTGATTAAAAAGATACAACAATGACAATTCATTGTGTCAAACTGTCTATTATTGTTCTTAATTTTTTCAGTATGTCAAAGGTAGAAAAAGAAACCGGCTAAGTGCGTGTCGGGCCACACGCAGTGTAGGGTTCTGTAGCCCATCTCAATAATGCGGACTCTGAGAAGAGGGCTTTTATGAACATTTATTTAATGTCGATACTACCAGTTTCACACACCTAACAAAGTTATTTAAGTAGTAAGTGATAATAATATAATATACATACCATAAAAAAACTTAAATAAAAATAGACTACATGAACATACTTAAACATAACAGAAGAAAAGATGATGGGAATCTCTTACGTGGGTGTTGATTCTTGTAGAAACAGTTTATACACCATTGTTTTAAAGACCATTTTACTTGGAGCTTGTCAAAATTTTTCAGGGAGTGCATTCCATAATTGAATGGCCTGAACCGTGAAGGAATTTCAACGAATCCTGAATCCTGATTTTTGACTTGATGGAGAGGATGACTTTGCAAAGTTCGTCAGTAGACACTTGAGAAAAAAAAAAGTTTTCTAAATTAGATGGGGGCATGGAGGCTATTTCAGTAAGAGTTTTTAATCTAGTGGCATGGTCAAGAGTCGGAGAAAACGAGAAGTGATTGTTGAGATCATCGAGGGGATGAGGGATAGCTTGAAACTTTGCCAATACCAAGACTTTGAAAAAATTTCCATATATCAGTTGGCAAACAATTAATGACACTATTATGGAAATATCTGAGTTTAGCTGCTCTCACCATCTGATTACAGCGGTTTCTTGCAACCCTAAACAACTCCCAATTCACGTCCGAACGTTCCCGTTTGAACTTGCGGAAAGCACGATCGCGTTTAGTCATGGCCATCCGCACTCCTTTGGTAAACCAGGGCGCTTTAGCTTTACACGTCTTAACGGAGCGTGCTTGTCAAATAGCGCCATGACAGTCCCATTGAAGCGCTCAATCATGACATCTATACTGGCCGACTCAAGCATGGGGCACCAGTCGATATGCGCCTCATCATGCTTAAGGGCATCAAGATCAATGCGGGCAAAATTACGCATGGCATTATCGCCCATAATAATGTGATGTTGGTAGCTAGCACTAATGGGCTCGAATGCAGATTCCAGGCTAGCATGATAGTCAACTGCCCTGGCGGCAGTAGATGACACCTAGAACTACCTTCTCCTCCTTAATAGAGAGCTCAAGAAAAACGAACTCAGCCGATGCTGAGCAAGTAAACTTTGCACTTTAAAGCTTAATAGTTCACAAACGGATGCTATAATCAAAAAACTGTTTCCACCAACCCGCTATATATTTTTGAAATTGCTATTCAACAACACCTCACACTATGGGAGAGACAAGAAAAAAATTACATCACCACTTTGTCGGCGTGATTAAAATGTATGTTCATGCCAAATTACAGCTTTATAGTAGTCTATGACCTAGACTGGGGACAGACAGACAGACAGACGGACATGGTGAAACTATAAGGGTTCCTTGTTGACTACAGAACCCTAAAAACACCTTGATCTACAGTCACAAGCAAAAACATGTAAACAATTGTAACTCTTATTACGATGGAATAATTTGTCTCTTATTCTATCGTAATAAGAGTTACAATTGTTTTTACATAGTGTTTACATATCGGTGCTCGTGACTGTACCTACTAATATAATTGAATGCTCAAAGTTACAACCTTAGGCCCGGCGCCCATTATCGGCATCGGCAAGGAAAAGGATCCTTCGGCATCCTACATGCAAGCGCACACTATCGGCAATCATGCTTTGGCATGCTGCAACGTTCTTAGGGATGACGAGGCGTCCTTAAAGATGCTGCCGCACCGTCCTGTAGCTTGCCGAAGCGTCTCAATATCGTATTTCTCATCATAACAGCCTCAGAATTGTAACAAGCTAGATGCCTCCCCTCGCCCCGCAGGGCAAGCTATCCCCCGAGTGTTGCCTCGGCGCCGGCGGCGTACCGAAGGATGCCAAAGGATGCCGAAGCATCCCGAAGCATTCTCAAGGCTGCCGATACAGCAGCCTCAAGCATACCGAAGCGGTATTTTTGTTATTACGACCACATATCACGGAAATTTCTACTTTATTGCCATTATGTTATAGTATATTGCTATTTGCCACCTAAAATCCTCAGTCATACCGATGCCGATAATGGGCGCCGGGCCTTAGAATAAAAACAACAAAATAAGTATATCAAAGCACACTAAATGGTCAAAAAGATCTTTACATTGAAATCGAGTATTAATAGGTACATTTTTGAAAATTATTAGCTGTAATCAAAAATTTTTAGTATAGTTTAGTATACACTCCAATAGCAGTAAAAGTTAACTAAACATCACCTCTAAATACCGGTTTATTTAGAGGTAAATACCGAATTTATACCATTTGTAAAAATCAAGATATTTTCGGCCACTTGTGGTGCATAGATCAATTTGATTAATTAATTAATTATCTTAATTAATGGCTTCACGTTTAGCATGTAGCTAATTTCAAGTATTTTTTTATTATAGGTAAGGGTTCAATTGTATGGTAGATAGAAAATAAAATGGAGTCTCACAACACATGTTATTACGGGAAGAACTCGGGTGAAACTCCCAATCAATTTGATGCTGATTGCAATCAAAAATAATGGTACAAACATCACATGGCTAAAGTCATTGAATCAATTTGCATTTTCTACAACAAAACCTACAAGTAATAGAACAATTTAATACCTGTGTCGACTTTCCACATCCAGTTTCACCACTAATTACAATCACTTGGTTATTGTTTATAACTTCCAGAAGTGCTTCGGACTTCTTAAAAGTGGGTAATGTTTCTCTGAATTTCATCATTGTAATAAACTGCGATTTTGTCATCCTGTTTTTGTGTTCCTCTAACAATTCAATGTTTAAACTGGCAATATCATCATTTGATTTAGTTATGTTAACACCTTTTGATAAGCTTTCTTCTAATTTTTCATTGAAAGTTCCAGTTATTATGTCATTGTAACCATATTTGTAGTCCCCAGCACCTCTGAGGGACAACACTCTTTCATCTGATCCATATTCTGTTACTGGTTCTGATTTTAATGGTATAAAATCAGGTAAAGCTGATACTGAAGGGCCAGTTTCAAAACTTGAAAATGATTCTGTTTTCGGTACCTTAAAAGATGGTTCTTGAACTTCAGCATTGTCAAGTGTCTCTGTTTTGATTTCTTTTGGTATTTCTTTCTCAGGAAATAAGACTGAAATCAATTTGGGAAATATTTTTATACCTTCGTTTTTAGCTATTTTAGCTATAGAATCTAAATTGCTAATCAACTTTGATATTACAGATTTGGGTATCCGAAGTGTTTTCTGAAAAAAATTGAGATAAATTGTTAATTTAAAAAATATCATTGAGTGAAAATGTAGGTACACATAATAAATTATTATTGTTATTTTGATAATATTATTATAGATAAAATTATTTGGGTAGGTACCGCTTGAGGTGTCCTCTCTGTCCCTTTTTTCTTATTTAAATCTCGATAAAAAAGTCCAATTGCCCTTCCTCTTAAACCTCTTGGTGGCATTGGTTTTCTGGATCTATCAATCCAGCTATTAGATTTCCAGGATCCTCTTCCTCTATGTGACATGATATCTTGTGTCTTTAGTTAAAATAAATATAATTTCTTCAATTTCAAGATTAAAGTTGGAAAACACTAATTTTTTATTTAAAAATCTACTACCATTCAATTTTTCCTCTCCTACTTCGGATAGGCAATGGAGTCTAGACCATACATCTACTTAATCAATATTTTTATTTTATTTAATGTCCGCTATGATACCATAAGAAGTAGACATGCTATTTATAAAATGTTTTTGTTTCGTTTATACAATTTTAACGCAAATTTTGTTGCGAAACAAATTACAAAAACACAAATGTTGAAAAAATTTCCACGAGCAGGATTTGAACCTGCACCCTTCTGACATACCGGGTCATGTGCTCTTCCAATTGAGCTATCGTGGTTCTAACCAGCCCGCCGATAACCCTAAATCCCTCTAGATAACCGTTTCACACGGCTTGAGGGATCCTTTACGTTCCTCGCCGCCCCCAAAAAAGCCCGGTGAAGCTGAAAATGCCGTAGAGGCAATCAGCAATCTCTCTCAAAAAAAAAAATATTTAGTCTGTGAGGTAATGGTTCAATCAACTTCAAATCAATCAAATGGTTGTTGTGCAGTGTAGTGCTTGTGTTGTGTGATGCTCTTTGAGCACTGAAAGTGAGAGCGAGTACACATTAGGCGCTTTGAAGCGCGCGCTTTGGTAACGCGCGCTTTGAGATCCAGTATTTCTTACTAGGTGTACACATGCAAGCGCGCGTTTCGGATCAAGCGCTCGTCGAACGCGCGCTTTGATATTTTCGTTCAAACGCGCGTTGGCAGGGCGTCAGCCGCGCGCTTCGAGATACATGAGCCGCCATTTTGTTGTACATTTGAACGCGCGCTTTTGTGTAGAGTGGACGCATATTTCACCAAAAATGGAGACCGAGCACTTCGATACAGATTTATTTATAGACGAAATCCAAAAGCGTCCTGCCATATGGGACATGGAAAGTTCTGACTATAAAAATAAAATATTAAAAAAAAGGAATTGGGAGGAGATGGTTGAAATTTTTAGTGATTGTGAAGACAATTTAGAAAAGAAAAAACTGTTGGGTGAGTATAATTTTTTATTATATTTCCTATAATTTTGTCATATTTGTAATAACTTAAATCATGTCGTCTTGCCATTGTAATTTTCCCTCGTTTACAAAGTAAATGGCGAATTTCTCTCTTGCAGTTCTAGCACACAAGCTGCCTCGCGGTACATTGCCTGAATTAATAGATTGTAACGGTGAAAGATAAAGTGTGTCTTCATATCTATAACCATCACGTATTCGAACGTAATTGTGTAGTACTGTGCAAGCTTTGATGATATTCTCCGCGAAATTTATGTTTACATCTATAGGTCTATGAAATATTCGCCATTTATTACTCATTATTCCGAACGAGCATTCGATATAGCGCCTTGCTCTTGATAATCTGTAATTGAAAACTTTTTTTGTGTGTGTTAGCTGTGTTCCTCCGTACGGGCGCATCATATTCGACATAATTCCAAATGCTTCATCGCCGACGAAAACGTGAGGCAGTGGTGTTCTGTCGACATTTGATATGGGCTTCGGGTTAGGAATATTTAACTTATTATCCATCATCCGTTTAAAAAAATCAGAATTTTGAAAAATAGCAGAATCACTGCTTTTGCCGTAGGATCCAATATTAACGTATACAAAACAATAATTTGCATCACAAACTGCTAGTAAGACTGATGAGAAGTAGTTTTTATAATTGAAAAATAGCGACCCTGTATGTTCTGGCTGTATTAGCTCAATATGTTTCCCGTCAATTGCGCCAATACAATTTGGGAAGTTGGCGTATTTTCTAAAACCTTCTTCTACTTCTTTCCACTTCTCTGTTGTCATTTCCGGCATGTATGTGCCTTTCAATTTGCTCCATAGTACTATACAAACTTGTTCCACTATCTTTATAATTGTTGATTTTCCGAGACGGTATCCATAATGCAAATCAGCGAAGGAGCAGCCTGTGGCCAAGTATCTGTCAAAATAAAAATGATTATTGTTTATTTTTAGGTTCTTCACTTATGAAAAAATGGAAGAGCATTAGGGATAATTATATGAGGGAGGCTAAGAAGCAAAAAAAGCTTCCATCTGGATCTGGATCAAGTAAACATACGCCATATGTGTATTACAGAAAACTACAATTTCTTGCGAATTCTACAGCAAATAACGACACAGAAAGCAATATAACCGGCTCAAGTGTAGATAATACAGACAATACAGACTTGATGCCACCTCCTAAAGATCATATTGAAAGCACAAGAAAAAAACAAAAAATGAATGCTGTAGATAAGCAGATAATTGATATTTTGCAGAAAAGTGTAAACACAAAGCAACAAAATGAAACGGAGCGACTAATTAAAGAAGACGATGATAAACTTTTCTGTATGTCATTGTACAGTGAATTGAAAAAAGTACCCGAGAATCAACGTCTAACAACAAAAATTGAATTGCTTAATGTTCTCAAAGAAGCGCAGAATTATCATCAGCCTTTACCACCACATACTAATCAACACCAATACATGTATTCTACACCAGCATATTCTGGATACACCACTGCGAGACCACCACCACCACAGCAGTGGTCTACGACGCCCCCACCGCCGCCGTCATCGTGGTCACCTTCACCTACAGGCTCGAGCCAAGATTCAGACTTAAATTTATTTGAATGAATAAATAACCTTACCTTAACGTTATCACGAGTTTTTCTTCTGGGGAAATTGATTCCCTTAAAATTGTTGATTCACCAGTAATATCCACTTTTATAACGTCGAGTAAGTCATCAAATGATTTTATGGACATTCTAAAATAATTAAAAAACTTAGGTTCATGTTCTCTCAATTTGGGATACAATGTTACAAACATTCCATGCGTCAGTCTATCTCGTAGTATTGGGTGCACCCAATATTCTCTTTGTCTTTGTCGTCTTTTTTTATAGCGACGGTAGAGGAGCCACACACAAGCAATCTCTTCGACGTCCATTTTCGAACTGAGCCAAAAGTATGTTCGCCCTACTAACGCTCGTTGAACGCCGTGCTAAGCGCGGTGTGTGTACGCGACCGTCGCGCTCTCAACGCAACGCCGAGCGCCCAGTATGTACTCGCTCTGATGCTGCTTTACAAAATCATTGCACTTTCTTTGACAAATGAAAAACATATGCTTGTGTAGAAAACAATTCATGTAAAATACTAACATAGCAACGTTCACTCACAGAACCTGTGCACAGAACATACAAACAAACAATTACATAAAATGTTAATGAAGAATGTAAGTAGTTTTTTCTAACTGTAAACTTGCCTGAAAAGTTTAAATATTCTATAAAATAATATCACATAAATACTATTTATGTTTCATTTTTACAGTGCTACTGGGTGTTGCTATGTAGAGGTCGAAAGAAGAAGATTGTTACTCTGATAGTTATGTTAATGTTTTTAATTAACGCAATGTTTTATGTCAGCTTTGAATTATATAATACTGTGAAAAGGCGACACAAAGAACCTTGGTTTAAGAGGTAAGTTTCACTCCAACATTTAACTGAGACATTAACAAGTAATAATAATTAATTGGAAGTATTATTTATATTGTAACTGTTCACTTGGCTTTTAGAAAGTTACTTCATGTAACTATAAACCTGAAGCTATGATTAAGTGGTTTTTTGCATTTGTGCTAACTGGCTTTATCATTGTTACTAAATGCTGATTTTGTAAATCGTGATACAAAAGCACACCATGTCTTGTCAGTTTATAAGTTTGCTACAACACTCACTGAGAAAACATATTATGTACTAAAGTCTAATTGTTAAAGAACAAAATATGAACTTGTAACATTCATTGATTTGTCTCCTCAGTGACAACTTAAATATAACTTGATATAACTTGATAGCTGTGATATATGTGTATGTGAACAGTCAAGGGAGTTTTGATTTTGTCGTCACCTAGCCATGATAGCATTACCTAACTTGACCTAACTTGACTATGCCAATTTCTCCACATACCAGTTCAAAGATCATTCATCATTACCATCATCATCAGCCTACACTCGTCCACTGGTGGACATAGGCCAAAGAAGAGATCGCAGATCTTTATTCTCATTAAAACATTTGTCATTTACGTGAAAACTTATGACTATCACATCTTATAACTATTTGAACTATCATGGTCACTTGCAATAGAGTAATTATTTTATTAACGGGATTCTTACCATGTTCGGCACATTTCGGCATATTTCGGCACAGTTGCATGCGCCATGATCACGGAATTACAGAATCACGTAATACCGTGATCTCAATTGTGATCTACCTTTTTATAATTATAATCATGTAGTTAAGATAGTTTAGCTAAGCATTATTATATCAAATAATTGAGCATTTTATAAACAAAACAAAGTGATAAAGTCCTCTTATTTATATATATATTTTGATTTTCAGTTTGCATTTTGATGAAAATTCCTATGTAGATAAGACAGGAATGCGAGTTGTTGTAGGGCACTATGTCGGAGGGAATAAAGGAGGAAACTTGTCTGAAGGTATGTTCATTATCTACTAACAATCCCCGTCATTATAATCAATCAGCATAATTTGTTTTTGTTCAATCTGGTATGATAGTACAATCCGCAATAGTCATAGATTGGAAAGGTCAATGGTTACGATCCACTGTTTAAAAGATACAGGCGGATACATAATTAAAAAAAGAATGAGATGATATAGCTTTGAATCTGAATATCTAAATCTACCTGGGTCTTTCATACCTATTTAGCTTAAAAAAATAGTTACTACATGTTAAAAGTCTTTGAATAAAATGGAACGCGAAAGTTTTTAGTTAAGTTTAGTAAACCTATTATTAGTAAAATATTTTTAAATTGGATTTAAAGCATTTCTCTTGGAAAAAGATCTTTACTGGACAGGTCTATTATAGAAAGAGAAGACCTCTGTAGAATAGCAGCATAATTTGCTTAACAACTTTTAATATTTACTTATTAAAACTTCTAATAGGTGAGAACTTCTACTAGGTAAATAAAGACTTTATGTTGATTTGTAGACCAACTTAGTGTGTTGATACATAAAAAGAACCAAACCATACATTTAGTTTGCCATTATAGTTTTTATGGTAGTTATTTCCTTCTAAAGATTAAATACACAGAACTGTTGAATGCCATTGTATGTGTTATAGATCAACTTGCATGTTAACATTGTTACAATGTTTAGTAGGTAAGCCAATTGTATTGTAATGGTAATATATCAGTTAATCAGCTATTCTATACAGAGCGTCAACGCAAGTGGATAGCGTACCAATAATACCTACTAATGTAGGTGCAACGGCAACTTACGAAATGACAGATTCGCACCACCAATTTTCAACCAAGCTGTAGAAGGCACATTATTACGAAATGACAGATTCGCACCACCAATTTTCAACCAAGCTGTAGAAGGCACATTAAGCCGTTGGACTTTGTTGATGTCCTAAGGTGGCAGTTGTTACTAGTACTAGTCTAGTACCCATCAGTATAAAGTAGGCTAGGCTAGCATAGATAATTAATACTCTATTGTACATGTGGCAAGGCCTGAGCCCATGAATTTGATTAGCCTATAGTAGGTTACCAGAAAAGAGCTTTTAGCCTATAGTTGGTTACCATAAAGAGATTTTAACCTATGGTAAGTTGAGTGCTGGAAAGAGTTTTTAACCTACAGTAGGTTATCAGAAAAGAGCTTTTTAGCCTATAGTAGGTTATCAGAAAAGAGCTTTTATTAGCCTATGGTACTTTAGCCGGATAGAGCTCATTAGAAATTTGCGACACTAAATCGAACTCATTAAAGGGTATATACCCTTATATATGTACAGGTGAGGTACATTTTACTACATAATAATTCTTATGTGGTTGCATTTTTGATGGCCTAGGCACGCTATCCAAAATACTTGCTAGATTCTTCAGCTCCATCCAGATTGCTAGAGCTCCAGTCTGATGGCGGCTTGCATGTTAATTAATATTCGCATTGCCGCGTTATGGAGGTATAGGTGACAGTTACAATTAGCCTGTGTCATTCCATTGTTGGGTAAAGGCCTGCCCTCATTCCCGCCACTCCCCACGATTTTACGGCACCGTTTGCCAGTCTCTCAAGGCACCCAGCTCGTTCTTCCACCGCCTGCGTGGTCTACCGCGAAACCGCCTCGCTGTCTAAGGGCTCCACATTGCGAAGGTTTGGGCACACTGGCAGGCAGGCTGTAGAAGTGGCCGGCACCGTCCCGTATGAGCTCATCACTATCATCACAAGCTCATTTTAGTATATCGCTACTGCTGGGTCAAGAGCCTTCCCTATGAATGGGTAGGTAGAACGGGCCATAAACCACCACGCGGGCCCAGAGCAAATTGGTTGTTAACGACTGCTAATATAAACTTTTGGTCACCCATCCTTTGTGAAAGTTACTTAACATCAACAATCGCAGACCGGCCGCGTTAACCACTGCCATACCATTTCAGCTATTTACAGACAAATTTAACTTCATAATGCGTTAGGTACTTTTTAATTTTCCAGAAGTGGTCAATACGAACAACTATTCGCCGATAGAGGGCGCGGGGGAAGGCGGCCGCCCCGTCATGCTCACACAAAAGGAGCTCATCACAGCGAGGGAACTATATGCTTTGCACTCCTACAATATACTAGCTAGTGACAAAATATCTATAAGCAGAAGACTTCCAGATGTCAGAAGTGATAGGTATGCAACGAATCTACGAAAATAATAAAATTTACTATAACTTTTTCTTTATTATGTTATTATTATATAAGTTTTCTGTATGACTGTCTTCACTACTTTTACTTACTACTTTTTTTATATCTTACGGGTAAGTACTTGGCCTTCATCTCACCTTATGTTAAGTAATGAGTACCTGGATGACCGAGCTTTGCTCGTTATTTTTTTTATAATGTTTTCTAAAAATGAATCCTAGCTAGATCGATTTATCGCCCGGAACCTCAACTACTGAGGCTCTGGCTATCTTATATCTAGCTGCCGGAACACAATAATGCTGCAAACATTGATGTTATGGCGACATATTTAGATAAGATGGTGGTAGCTAGCCAGGCGGGCAAACAAGCCCTACCACCAACCAAACTCGGTTTGGTTGGTGGTAGGGCTTGTACCCCCGCACAAACATGTACCCCCGCTGGTAATCGAACCCGGGACCTCTGGGTCTAAACCGGTGGTCTTACTTAACCACTAGACCACACAGGCGGTTTTATGAGTAGGTAGAAGTATTTGTTTAAATTTATAGTGGATTGTATTGACTTATTTACTAATATATATTCGATTACCATTTACTAATTAAACAAAACATTTATTCTGTGTATTATTCATAATTATATATTTACATATATATGTATACTAGATTAGATATGTACTCTACCTAACACAAAATATACAATATCAACATTAAGCTGTACTTTTGACCAGCGTTGCCAGACTGTGTTGCCAGTATTACCGTAAAATGTACCCCTAAATTATCGTACAATTACCGTACACGATGGTTGTATGAAAAGTCGCTATAATGTATTAGATTTTTCCAACTTATTTTCTAATAAACAGAATAATAGTCTTAAAAAGTTTTATTTCTTAACTTTATAAGGCAGTGGGCATTATATTGCCGTATTTATGATACTGAACGTCAACCTTAGTAAATGAATGACTGACTGAACGAACTTTTCATTCAGACATTTTTCTCGGCTGCTTGTTCATTTATCCATCAAATAAGAAGAAAAGAGATAGCAAATAGCATATCATTAGAAGTGCGATAGAGAGAAGTTACGGTCCCACCCACCAAATTATCTTTCTATGAGACGTTTTGAGGTTGGTTCAAAAATTAGGCGCCAATTTAAAATTACCGTACGTTTTGTCGAATTTCGGCACGGTTCTTAGAATAACCGTAAGGTTTTCGTACCACGATAGATTACCGTACAAGGCTTGAAAATACCGTATAAATACGGTAATTACCGTACGTCTGGCATTGCTGCTTTTGACCCCCTACAGCCTTTTGTGTAACATAAACTTTTTTATAATAAATAGCTTTTGTAGTTTTTACTTATGTCTCTTTGATTGTTAATATGTTTGTCTTTTTAATTGTTTGTTAGAATTAAATATTTATAAAATTTTATAAAATACAGTGAAAAAATTGAACGCCCACCCGACCCAGCCATGAATCGAACCTGGGTCTTCCGCGTTTAATTTTTTCACTGTATTTTATAAAATTTTACAAATATTTAATTTAGTTTCAGTGCAGCAATTAGCACTTGAAAATAAAAAGTTAAAAATTTGTTTGTTAGAATGTTAAAAATGTTTCTTATTGTTATTGTTCCAGTTGTAAGAGTATTGAATACGATGTAAATAATCTTCCCACAGCGAGTGTGATAATAGTGTTCCACAATGAGGCTTGGTCCACCCTCATGCGCACAGTCATGTCGGTGTTGGTAAGATCGCCGGAGCATTTATTGCAACAGGTAAGTAACTCAACTCTTTCTTCACTGTCATGTAACTTCGCTGGGTATTGGACCCAAGAATTCCGAGTCTGAGAGTTGAGTCTAATCCCTAAAGAGAAGGTTAAAGTTTGTCTATTCTTAACTGATCTTTAACATTTGTAAAAATGACAAGATCCTATGTTGATGAAGTAGTTGTTAAAAATTAGAATTTAATGTAGATGAAAAAAAATCACTGGCTAAAAAAGTAGGAGGATAGTGGTAATTGGTACTAATAATTAGGTATACGTCAATAAAATGAAATATCTATGCCTGTGCTTACGCTCCATCTCTATGGTGCGAGAGGGGAGCAGAAAGAGGGGCGCGGGACGCACGCCAAACGCGGTCCGCGCCGCGCCGCCGCCCGCCAACACCAATAATTTACTAGTCCGTTATTTAAAATTGTAATGTAATTGAACCAACTAAAGCAATGCATTTAGGGCTGATTTTTCAATCGTCGGATAAAACTTATCCTTCTGATAAAGTATTACGCAATCAAGTTAAAATGTCATCTGTTTGAAAAGAAAAGTCATATTATGACAATGCATTTTTAAAACGGTTATACAGGGTGTTTAGTAGAGGGTTGGACATACGTAAATATCGGATAGCAGGGGTATTCTGCTACCCAGCCAGCCCCAGTAACATCGCATTAGCCTCACAGTTCAAGAGGCTTTTTGTTTTTTAATTTTAGTAAAAAAATATCCGAATTAATTACTTAAACTCGTGTAAATGTACTAAAAATGGCTAAAATGGCTAGTTTTTTTTTTGTATTTTATCTGTTAGTGTTCACGTATTCTTTTAATAATGACATTTAGCACAAACAATAACAAGAAAAAAAAATGGGCCTCGAGAGTTATTAGGTGAGATAAAAAATTTTTAAAGTACAACTTTCCATTGATTTAAAAAAAAAACTTATGTTTATTGAATGATTACAATTTCATTAAAACATCTCTGCTTTATACCCTTTCCACTGGTACCTCAAGTGTATTGCTATTGTCTTTAGAACCGAAGTTATTCGCGAATGGCGCCCAGCGGGTTCACTGTTCAAAAAACTACTTTACCACAAAACCCACATTAGTTTACGGAAATAAACTGGGTTGGATAATAAAAAGCAGGAAGAAATGTTGTTTCTCTATCTCTCAGCCATAAGATGTGTATCTTCCCTCTCTTTCACTTTCGTGTCAGCGCCGTGTGTTGCACTACCACTGTAATGTGGTTTTTAAGAGATATCAGTAATAATAAATGGTGACAAGTGACAGGTGTCCATGTGTCTGTGGTTACCGGTTATCTCTGATTAGAGAGATTGGGTTTGGGTCACTTTTTACAAGCTTTTATTTAGTTTCACCTGTCCCGATGTTTGTTTGTTTGTTTGTTTGTCTGTAATCAAATCTTGCAAGTTAAATTTGATCCACTTCCCGGTTACCGATTGAGCTAAAATTTTGCATGCATGTGCAAATCGGATTACAATGCAAAATTATTATGACATGGAGCTGATCTGATGATGGAACCGGAAGGTGGCCTTAGGAACTCAGTAGTTACACGACACAACCCTATCGAGTTTAGACTCGTTTGATCCGTCTTGACGAGTACTTTGGCATTCAATTTGGCAATTTCGGCGGGCTGGTTAGAACCACGATAGCTCAATTGGAAGAGCACCTGACCCGGTATGTCAGAAGGGTGCAGGTTCAAATCCTGCTCGTGGAAATTTTTTCAACATTTGTTTTTTTAAAACATTAATAGTTCATATTTTGGTATTTTTTATTTTAAGGATGAGATCATCGATTTAATGAGATAAATAAATTGCACTCCTGCTTGAACATTGTCTTGTTATCCTTTTCAGATAATTCTGGTGGACGACGCAAGTGACAGAAAATACTTAGGTAAAGAGTTAGAGGAAGCCATAGCGAAATTGGACAAAGTCCATTTACTTAGGAGTCCCGGGAGGACCGGCTTAGTGGGCGCCCGGCTTATGGGAGCGCAGACTGCCACTGGCGATGTTTTGGTGTTCCTGGATGCGCATTGCGAGGTGAGTAACTCAAACTTTTTAAAGCCTAATTCACGAGCATGAGCGGCTTGCGACGCGGCTAGCGAATTTCTAGTAATGGCGCTTTTACTATGTCTACGAAAAAACGCATCTAATGCAGGACTCATGTCTCTCGTCGGAAATCGCCAGTGGTTGCGGCCGAACAATAATAGTTTTTATATTAATTATTATACAGGGTTTTCGTTTCGGGTGTTCCACCCTCTGGTACTTTTTAACTAGTTTCTAGAAACATCAATCAGACCTTGGTACACCTTCCTTGCATAGAAAAATCTGTACTGAAGGTACGTTAAGCTCGCAGTTGTTGTCGTAAGAGCAGTTGTTAAAATTCCGGGGTGGTGAGCCCGCGCAATATCTGGTACCCTACTGGTAAAATGGCAGCCCAAGGACACCTGTGTTAAACCCCGTAATAATAGAATGCGAATATTGAGAAATGTATAAATATTTTTTTATTCTTATCTTCTCTGTCACTCTGTCTATCTCATTTCCAGGTAACAAGAGGATGGCTTGAACCACTACTAGACCGCGCCGGCAACGACGACGTATTCATATGCCCTCACATAGATTTGCTCTCTGAAGACACGTTGGCATACACGAAGAGTATCGACGCCCACTGGGGGGCGTTTAGTTGGCGTCTCCACTTCCGCTGGCTGATGCCGAGCAGCGAGGTCATGAAGAAGAAGTCGGAAAACCCATCGAAACCGTACCCCACCCCCGCGATGGCCGGCGGCTTGTTTGCGGTAAGAAAGAGTTTGTTCTGGCGGTTGGGGGGTTACGACGAAGGAATGATTATATGGGGCGCGGAGAATCTTGAACTTTCATGGAGAGCTTGGCAATGCGGCGCTAGGGTGGAAATCACGTCTTGCTCACGAGTAGGCCATATTTTTAGGCGGCACAGCCCTTATAAGTACCCTGGGGGCGTGGCTAAAGTTCTAAATTCAAATTTGGCGCGTGCGGCTTCGGTATGGATGGACGAATGGGCCGACTTCTATTTCAAGTTCAACCCGTCAGTGTCGGCGTATCGCGACCAGCAGCAAGTCGGCGCACGAGTGGAGCTCCGCAAAAACTTGAAGTGTAAAAGCTTTAAATGGTATTTGGAGAATGTCTGGCCTCAACACTTCTTCCCTACTGACGACAGGTGGTTTGGGAGAATACGTAACGATAGGGGCAGTTGTTTAGGCGTTATATCTACCACACCGGGCTTGGGGGGGCCCGCTGCCGGTATTGACTGTGGGGCTGAAGCGGACATTGAAAGATTGATAGTCTATACACCTGAAGGTAGACTGATGGCTGACGAGGGGTTGTGCTTAGAGCAAGGCAACGGCCGAGCGGTGTGGAAGACTTGTAGCGACAAACCCAAACAAGTATGGCAGCAAAAAGGTCCTCGACTAAAAACTAAAAGTGGCTTATGTTTGACGTTAGTGAAGAATGTTAGTAAAGACGGGGTCGGTGACCCTTTGACAGCGAAACGGTGTTCTAACGACGTAGGACAGATATGGCATTTTGAACGTGTGCCTTGGCGTTAAAATAATGTGATATTAAATGATAATATGGAAGACGTGTAACCTCGAATCATGAGATCTGAAATAGTTTAGTCAGTTTTATATCATGAAATACTAAAACACTAGTTAGTAAACAAACTTTATTAAATACGTTATCTTATCACGTATGGGACGGTACGGTAAGGTGATTGATTGACACTGTCTAAATTGTGGTACAGACTGTTAGGCCAGACGCACTTTGATTGTGTTTTCCTACGAATTTGACTCGTACGAAAACGTACATATTAGTGCTAGATAGTCGTGCGTGTAAATAGTGTGCGAGGTACCATAGTAATCGGAAGATCGGTCTGTAACGTACGCATTCGTACATGTTTGTACGAGTCCAAAAAATTAGAAAACACATCCGAAGTGCGGCCGTCCTTACCCATTATTCTAACAACTTAATTTACACCTGGTTTAAAATGCTGACTAACATATCTTTTTTAACAAAATTATAAGCAGCATCACTTTTAAACCAGATTTAACAAAAGTTTTGTAATATAAGGTTAGTTCGATAATAACAATAGCACAAATATAGTGTACGAAATGTCATTATCATATCATATAAAAATGTTAATCCTTAGTCTGGCAATGCCAAAACAAAACCACATAATATTAATCCTTATTCACTTATTTTATGATTGAAAATCAATCAGAGGCTATATATATGATCAAAGGCAAAGTGGTGGAAAGCAGGAATTGAAATTTTAAAGTTTGCAAGGAACTTGAGAATCTGTGATCGCTATTATTCCTAGCAATAATATTCCCCTAGTTATATGGTGAAGACCTAATACTATTATGCAAGTGTACTTATAAATATTTCATAGATCTTTTTTTGCTTCTGCATATAATATCACTAGCCTTTTTGCATACATGCTTTACTCACATTCGTCAATTTTACTTCGAATATTAGCTTCGATCAATTATGTACTAGATAAAGGATCCGGAACAAAAATGCATCTCGAAACTGGGGGCTGGGGACTAGCGATATGAAAGTAATATGAAAGCAATATCGAAAGCTATAGTCTATAGCTTTCGATATTGCTTCTATACCGCTTTTGAAATGACAAGATGACGCCGTAAACTATAGAGCGCGATAGCAAGAGCGATGGCGATAGAGTTAGGCGGTCGGGGGGCAGGTCCTGTTTGCTCAAACCTATACATTTAAAATTCGAATAATAAAATCTGAAAAAACATTGGTTAGCATTAACAACTTCAGCTTACTAAAAACCTTAAGTCTTAAAAATAAAGATTAAAGTAAGTTCGCAAAATATTTGTACTTAATATTTACTGTCATCGCCACAAACGTCGTTGTGGCTCCGTGGCCCCAAAGTCGCCTACCGTTTTTCAAGCGCTCATCGGGAATCTTGTACATAATTGATCGAAGGATATGAGGCACTATAGACATATTAAATAGAGAAATAGACTCTGAGCGTTCCGTAACGTAAATAATACGTCCTGTGAAGTAAATACGTGCGGAAAACTAAAAGAGACAAAGCAATCGTGCGGCTAGTTCTACCTCTTTTTAAAATACGTCACAGGCTTGCAGCAGCGGATTAGTCCTATACTTTGTCTACAGTCAGCGTCAAAGTGAATTAAAAGTTCACACCTACCAAAATCACCCTTACGTCAGTGATAGTCGGGTACACTTTTGATTGACGTCTGAGAACAAATGAAAGTACACTTTAATGACTTGTTATAAGGTGGGGTTTTGTTAAATGTTCAGACTCTGCTTCTGCTTAACATCAGACAGTGCAGTCATTTGACAAACTTACTGCTAAATGAAAGACGTCGTGTACCGCGCATGGTTTATTGTGACTGGCTAGGCGTGCGTCGCAGCACACGCAACTCGCACATACAAACATAACACATACTAGGTATAAAAAAATTAACGCTCAGATCATCTTGACGCTGACTGCATCGAGATAAATATTGGCAGCACATTCGCTCGATCTCTTTCTAGAGAATGTCAGTTTTCCGAAAGTATTGTTCAGTCCATCTCTCTTATCCTGCTAGGGCAGGGGTCGGCAAACCGCGGCTCGCGAGAAATAATTGTGGCTCTTCCAATTTCGCAATAAAACTATTTTTCTTTCTATATTGAAGAGACACAGCCCGCGCCCAGACTAAAACCGAGGAAAACTTATTCGAAAAAATATATTTAGACAGAATTAAAAGTTGTAGCTCTTTAATAATTATTGTTTTCTTTTTTATCGTATTTGGCTCTTTGAGTTGAAAAGTTTGCAGCCCCCTGTGCTAGGGACCACGTGCATGTGTATGCTACTGTGCCCAACAGGCAGCATTAAATGAAATGGTCAAAAGTACCTTTACACTGAACTAAACAATGTCTTAATACTAAACCATATGGTGTCCATATTAGCTCGAATCAAGAATATTTATCAACACATACTCTTATCATGTTACATATTTTCAACCCATTGTGTTGCCTTATGAATTTGATGATGCTGTATTTAAAAACCTTAAATAAGGTTATTCAATCTCTGATCTGATCTGATCAAGTACAATAGAAAATGCTTATTGTGATACTTATCATTAAATAATCCACAAAAATAGGTTAAGTTTGAAATGTAGTTAATTATGTAAAATAAAAAAAGGCTGTACCAAGTAAGAGACGGACCAACAACTTTTCGCAATCCAGATAACTGCTTTACCAACTAATTTACAAAGACATCGATGCCTTGATTTTGTAAAACGTAATAAATCCTCGTTATTTTATTGATTTAATTATAACACCAGAAAGAAATATCGGTTTAGATAATTATGTTACATTTAAAGCATTTTGAATGCTAAATGACAATTTAAAATATGTTCATGAGAAAGATCTTATCATTTACATAACAGACAACTTAGTTGTAATTTGAAGCGCAAACAGTAAGTTATTTTAGGAATGAGTTAATCGTACAGACAACCCCCGCACTTCAACCTATCCAAAACTGTCAAATGTTTTCAATAAATGTTCAACCATATGACATTTACATAAAGTTCAAAGTCTATTCAGGAAATTTGACAGCTTGTGGTAGTCTGATGTGCAGGCTTGTGTACCTTATGTTAAATAATTTTTTGTCATTCCATACATTGTCTAGTCTTAACATAGTTTTGAAATGGAACTTTTAATTAATTTTACAGAAAAATTATAAGATTTTTATATTTTAGCATTTTTAAATTAATAAATGTTTACCTTTTACTTATAATAATAAATAAGTTAACAATTTTTTCTTGTTTATCAATATTTTTTATATATTTTTTTGTAAATTTATAATAGTTGGAAATATGTTATTTTAACTTTACTGATTGATAAATATAAACACACAATTAGACATTAACCCCCTTATTCATAAAAAAACTATTTAAGCATTATTTAGTTAAATATTGTTTTGTCAACGTCACACAAACGTTATTTTGAATTTGAGAAAAAAAGACAAAACAATGATTAACTAAATAATGCTTAAATAGTTTTTATGAATAAAGGGGTAAAAGCTACACAAAGTGTTAAGAGTACTTAAATATTAACGTGATTATTATCATGTTTTTCTTAACTCTGTGTATTTTATTTGAATGGATATTCGCCAAAATTAAAAAAAAACATGATAATGGTTCCGTTCAGGTTGAGTGTTTATTATAATTATTATTAAAATTTGTCAGCGACTAATATTTATGAAATTTTAAATATATATTCTTTTAATCTTAGTTATATTAACTCGTGTTCTCCACCCATCTAAGGGAGCTTTCTTTTGACAGAAGTAATGAATAAGTAAGTGTAAGTTTTCTTGATTCGTCTTATTATTATTAATAATTGTAATTGTTTGTGTTTTTACACTGCTGCAATGCACAAACTGTGACCAGTTTATAGTTCTATGAACTAATTATACAATTTATTCTTTTTTTTATAAATATTATTAAAAATATAAATACAGTATAACATTATGAATCCTTTTACGTTGTAGAAGTTAATTTAACTTTTGTATTTTTTTACTTTTTTACTTGGAATGAGTCATGTTAGAAAAACACAACATTACAATAGATACAAATCAAAACCAGAACAACAAAATATGTTTTTATTTTAAATAATTGTCTAATAATGTGTAATAAGATGCAAGTTTTGAGTTTAAATAAAACTGTTATCTACTTTAAATATTAACGTTTGTGTAAGAAAGTTCACATAGTAAAAGTACAATGCAATAGAAATGAAAAAGAGAAAATAAAAGTTCATACCTGTGATTCCATATGTGTATTATTTATACAAACATTAAATTCTATTATAATAATAATTCTTTAAAATATGGTAGTAAAAAAATCAGTCCCTTATTAGATTCACATTAAATCTACTTCACCTGAATACATAATGCGATATAAGTGAAGCGATAGGTATGTACAACATAAGCTGCGTCTGCGCAGCCGCATTGCAGTCGTCCCCTTTGCAGACGTAACAGCGGGCATCGCTATGACCTCTTGCTCTCTCCACTGCAACCAGAGCGAGACATACTGAGTCCACCTGGACTTTTGGTATACAGCCTCGAACCACATCTATAGTGTTTCCATCTGTAAAGTGAAAACAGGAAAGTTGAGTTTCGGAAATATCTACAAAAATCTGATTATCTATTAATTTTTTGTTGTTTTCGAGATTGTCAGGACAACATTTATATAAAAACAAAATGGTTTTCGAGCTGGTAAAACAATCACGAGCGTATCTCGTGTATCAGCGTATCTTTTTCAAGACTTATAATAACAAGATTTATCATCAAACGTAGCCCCATCTACCGGTTCTCTAAGTGCACTGCGATGGCCCAGTAGGGGGTTGACAGGGCGCATGTGACTTTATTTTTGTGCCTTGACCTAAGACACTGTTATATTATACTCACAAGTTTAAATACTCACAACCGTCTTTAAGCACCTGTACTCTGTGTGCACCCAGCTGTCGGTAAATGGACGCGGGTGGCCGTAGTTGTGGACCCACTGGGCGGTGACCAGTAAGAAGGCTTGCATTCTACTGTTGTGCTTTTCCTAAGACACTATCATACTTACAAGTTTTATCATCAGGCGTGGCAACCATCTTTAAGCACCGGTACTCTATGTGCACCCAGCTGTCAGTAGATGGCGGCGGGTGGCCGAAGTTGTGGACCCACTGGGCGGATACCCAGTTGGCGGGAATACACTCAGCTCGGGTGCCCGGGCCAGACGGTTGGTTGGGGTGACAGCCCAAGCAGCGCTGGTAGAAACAGCTTTCTGGCGATACTGGAAAAAGAAATATTTATATTAATTTTTTCGTTTTCAAATAGGCAGCCAAGGGACAGTCTTGTTTTGTCCGACAAAATAGATTACAAGAAGGCCGTGAATTTGCTTGTGTTGCTAACGACTGCTGGCTTTACGTGCCTTCCGAAGCAAGGAAGAGCTCAGATTGATAAATTGTGGGTCACCCATCCGATGACCGGCCTTTGCGAAAGTTGCTTAACCTCAGCACACTCGCAGACCGGAAGCGTTAACCACTGCGCCACCGAACTCCTCATGTATGTAGATATGAAGCTTACTTATTGAGGGTCCCCTTATTTTGTAGTTAGTGATCTATTTTTGTCAGACAAAACAACTATTCGTCGTCTACACTGGCTGGCTGGTATGTATGGTATGGTATATTATAATAGTATGCTGTAATTATGACCAAGGAGTAACATAGCGAAGCCAGATCGCTTAAATTTATGTTTAGTGCTACTCCTATTGATTACAGCATAGCAAACTTATGGCAAAGTAACGTTGAAAAACTTTTGCTCGATAAAATAAAAATAAAGCTCGGTTTATTGCCTAAGGCCAGTACTTTAAAAAGTCAATGCCTTTTGTTGTATAAACCAGAAAGGTTTCACAATATGTTATTATATAAATGTAAATAGATTTAGATTTCCATGTATTTCATATACTGAAAAACTAAATGGCGAAATCTTAAAGAATCCTATGCTATAGAGAAGGCAGCTGAATAACCTTAGGATTTTCTAGGAATATGCATCACTCCCATGTGTCTAGATTATAATACAATCGTCGCAATCTAGAGCGGATAGTGTTGCATGATCTCGTAGAGGCGGCTCTACCGGCTCGGATATAGAGGAGGAAAAAATGCCTCATAAGTGTAGGTCTTAGTAGGTATAGCAGGCGTGTAACCTGTAAATCCAGCCACAATTAAATTTAGTGACTCGTTTCTTTGTCACATTTCCAACAGATGGAATAGTCTATCAGCACACGTTTTTCCTTTCTATGACATTGGGTGACGACGAGGCGTGAAGAGGCACCTTTTGGGCCGGCAGGATCAGGGTGACTGATGCTGCGTTGTTTTCGGATCGGGGTTCGGATCGGATCTGAACCCCTTCGGAGAATCTAGTAGGGCACGGGGACGCGTACTAGTGCGCGATGCCGTTCCCTCTAGAAAACCTCCGAAGGTGATTCGTTTCACACGGCTTGAGGAACCCTTTACGTTCCTCGCCGCCCCCAAAAAAGCCCGGTGAAGCTGAAAATGCCGTAGAGGCAATCAGCAATCTCTCTCCAAAAAATTTGCGTTGTTTTGACGTTGCACCAATTGTGTTCGTGTCTGGACCTTTTTTCCACTTAATATCAGGTGGAGTGGAGTAATTTGCGCCCTAAATATAAGACAAAAAATGTATTTACCCAATGAACGTGGTTATGCCTCTGGATAACAAAATGTACTGTGGATCTCTACAAAATGAAACTGCCTAGGTGCTACTCTAAGTTCAGCCGTCCCAGCATCAATTGAAAAGGAGCATAATTTATGAATCTATTTTTAATCCTTGGGGTACGCCTAAGCTGCTACAAAAACTAACGCCTAAATGTATTTTTTAGTCAAGAATCTTCAAGAAGCGTGTTAATAGGGCTCTCAAAGTTAGCAACGTATAATTATATAGGTACACTTTGCTCGACCTGGGAATAGAACCCGGGATCTTTGGGTATCGGGCCGAGCGCTTTGTCACTCGGCCTCCGAGGATAGTCTAGTTTAATACCCACATATCGTAATGCCCTTTTTTAAAAAATGAAGCCCATGTTACTTTAATTTGTAACTAAAGAATTTATTCTTTTGCGACAGCCCTATATCATCGGCGTGTTCTCCGTGTAATGAGCACTTCAGAGAGCAGTTTACGTTTGTTTTAACCGCCGCAATCATATGTCATTTTCTCGCGTTTCGCGCCATTTTGCCGGTCATCAAAGCTTCGTTCCGTACGGTGCTGCGCGTACGCCTCGTAATTATTGAAAGCGAGAGAATCCGCTCTTTGATGCGTCGGTATGCGGCGCCGGCGCGGCCACTTATTGAACGCGATCACTACTCTTTCGCTTTTACTTTGTATTTAACTTGTTCATAGGGTTAAATGTATCTCTTTTCTAAGATAAAACTGTAAGTTTTCTTTAATAAGAAGTAGGTAAATATTCTTTAAACCGAAATGCAAACATTATTAGTGGATTCTTTACGTGTTAGAGGTAGAATTTACGGCTATCGTCGTATAATTTTGTTATATAATTCTTCCGTAGGTACGTGTGTATGTCACTGAACTTCTCCTAAACGGCTGGACTGATTATGATGAAACTTTTTGCTTTTGTTTGAGTGGGTACCTGGGTGGCTTAGAATTTAAATTCATAATTGGACCTGAAAGGTGGCGCTGCAATGGGGTTCTAGGCTTATTTTTTAAAAACTTTATTACGTATATACACAGAATTTGTACAGATTAGATACCTCACTAGCGGCCTACTCGCGACTTCATCCACATGAGTGTATTTAAAGTACTACTGTGCATAAACCTCCCTATGTAAACGGTTTTGTGCGAGCCTCATCCTCTACGTTTTTACTAGCCACTCTAACAACACCGTCGTCTCACCATCAGGCAGCTGATCTGTCTAGAGGCTTTCTCGCATCTCTGGGCAATTCCATCTCCACCTTGTCTATTGGTCTTATGTCGTCCCGCCTAGCATCGCGTCCGGCCTATCCACTGAAATACATTAGTCATCACTATTGTTTCTATCTTATCTACTGTCATTCTTTACCTTGGACACTTTCATTAATGTCAACAGTTTTCGACACCGCGCGTAATACAGTGTATCAAAATTATGGATGCCATTAATACTTTTACTTATAGCATCATGAACAGTGTTCTCTGCCGAGTTTGTTTTCGCTTTTTCATCTAATAGCGCATTTAATTTAAGTAATATGTCTCTCAGACCCGCACTTGGAATTATAAAGCGGCAGTTATAACCGCCGTTGTACCGCAGAAAGTGTCATCTCGTTTGTCATGACCATAAACCAGTAAAGAGAAAAGTGGATATAAATTAGAGTGTTGTTATTAAGAAGCTGATGGCGATACTAAAAGCAGTAGTTTGCATGCAGTGTTTATACTTAAGCCCTAATAAAGGAATAGTCATTGAATACGCTTAGTAAGTTTCAGTGTTAATATAATTTTATCTATTTGTTAACGTATTTGCTACGGGACTAGTAGCTGATTTCATTCACAAAGCGCTATCGATGATATTATAGCGTTTGAAAAAGCCTACATGGCATACATGTAACAAACTATTACAACACTAAAAATCAAGAGTAGGCAGGTAGAGATAATGAGCTTTAAAGTTTTTCATAAAATATGACTACCTTTTGCAGTACTTAGTAGGTACAATTTTCGTTAATATTGATAAATATTGTAAGTAGAAAAATTTAAGAACTGATTTTAAAAACGCCATTTTTACAAAAAAATTACATGTCCTACTGTAAAGAACAACATTTGTTTTGTTTTTAACTAATGACGGTTTATGCTGATGTGTATCTTAACTTCTTATCTTATCTTATTGGGGCCTGCTGAGGTTTCCCTCTCGCAGTATTACTTCGACCCATCGGGATCTTGTGTGCAACCCCATCCTTTCACTCTTCTGCAAAGATATATGCCATTAGTTTGGCGACGTCTATAAGGGATGTGTAAGTGATACGTACTGCACCATGAAGATTGTACAACTTGTCTTTTAAAGTTCCACCTCTTTTGCGACCGGACTCCTTAATAACTATCAAAAATGTTGCGTTACGCCAGCGGGCTTATAGAAATTCGCACTTTATGCGGAATAATGGTTTACGTAAGCGAGATTGTGTTTCATGGCGGCAGACCGTGAAATTGTTGCATACGCTTTTATAATATTTCGATGAATTATATTATGACCCAACCTGCCGATCGAAACTAGAACTAATCGATCGTGTCCAAAGTTTAGAAACTTTACGTTTTGTTGTTACTTTTCGACGCGGGTCGTTATATAAATTATTGTTATTATTTTTTTAAATTATTGCATATTAAAAAAAAAAACTAATTTATGCATCGCGCTATAGCTTCGTCTTCGCCGTTTACTTAGGTAGATAAGATTTTAGGTTCAGTTTATTCGCAACTCTCATTCATATATATAGATTTACAGCATTAAAGAAAACATTTGAGTTTTGTTCCTGTATCCAGTTGTGTTTCATTTGAGGTCCCCATTAGCTTTTATCTTATCTTAAATCCAGACCAAAAATAATAATAATAAGCCGCGAATCATCGCGTCATGTAATCTTCATCATTTCAAATTAGAGTAAAAAAGATAAAACACGTAATAGCTATTCGAAGTTTATACTCTGTTTATTTGTAAGGCACAAGATCCTAATTCTCGATTATTGTTCAGTTAAAACTGTTTTCAATAAAGCATACCTAATTGAATTCCCCAAGCAGCGTTTTCACAGAGCTTACAATCTAGCCTTAAATACAGACAGTCCACTCTCTCGAGCTACTAAAAGGACTCCTTCAACGTCCTTATCTCCGTCTACCATTTTTGATAACGGCCACAAAGTACAGTTGTTTTGCAACATTTATATCATGATGCCGTCTTATCTGCCGACCTGGATTCGTAACGAGTGATCATCAACACGAAATCCTCGGCCCACGCGCCTCGTCGTGACATACCGGGACGCATTGACAATGTAAATACGATTGTCAACAGTAGAATAAATAAATATTTATCCTGGGCAGGGCTGTGAAGACATGTTTCATAGTTTTGAATTAACTAGTTTAAAAAAAAAATACAATACGGGTTAGCCCTTGCCTTTTTGCTTGTACCCGACCCGAAATGTCGTCTGAGGCAATCAGCAATCTCTCTCCAAAAAAATAAAAAAAATAAAATGACTTCTAAGGTGGAAACGCTCTTAACCCACTCGGAATCCTCAAGTACTTTTTTAAAATATGTTAAGAAAGCACAGTGCCTTCATCACACCTGATCTTAAGTGATGATAAGACAATGGTGGAGGTGCACTTCACCCGCCATTCTCCACAACTGAGGCACTGGCTATATTATCTCTTAGCTGCCGGAACACAACAAAGCAACGCTATTAACATTGATATTATGCCGAAATATTTAGATAAGATGGTGGATGCTAGCTACTCGGACAAACAAGGTCTACCACCAACCAAACCGAGTACACAAACATGCACTCGCTGGAAATCGAACCCGGGACCTCTGGCTCTGAGACCGGTAATCTTAACCACTAGACCACAGAGGCGGTAAAACGTAACTGCTATCATTTTCAGATCAGATTTTCGCGCTTCTTATGTTTATCTGTGTATTTCACACCTATAAATAAATCCTGATTTATGTTGCTAGTTTTTTGATTTACAACAAAAACCGACTGTTTTTGTTTTTATTAGATACCAATTGTAATTTTAAGAGAATACGATTTAGAAACGTTGGAATGCTTTTACCTATGAGTAACATGTGGCTCATAACTTCTTAATTTCTGGACATGTGTAAATATAATGGAAAATGTTATGCTATTTAGAGCTTAGAGTTATAGGTGGTCAGAGGAAATACCTACTCAAAATATTCATACCAAAGAAAAAAATTATATTTAACTTTTAAAAATCTAGTACGTGTCTAGTACCATCAGCAATGGATGTCACAGAAAACTGTAAGTATTGTCATTTCATAATAACATTACATTAGAAATCGACGAGTACCTATTGAAATATTTGGCTGCTAAATAATTTAAGTGTTCATTGACTTTCTCTGCCAACTGTCTCTTCTAACAATGCAATTATTATCAATAATCAAATAAAGAAAAAGTGTTGTTGCCAAGTGCCAACCCTGATCCATAAACTAGCTCCGCGTCGAGATGAGTCGTTAGTTGATTGTCGCGCGTGCGCGGGCGCACCAGTACCATTCATGACAATTGAGCCAAGCACCGTGCCGTAACACTTTGTTTGCATACATTAAAAAATTGAATTAAGAACGAGCTACTGACTACCACAATGCTGTTTCGAGCTTTTGTAGATGGCATTTGTTTTTTTCATTTTTGTCTAAGTTAACGTTTGTTGTTAATGCTGTAGCCCTTGTTGAGTTTCTTGGGGCTTCCTCTCCGAAAAGGGTATCAAGAATAGGTTTTTTTTTCGATTCAATCCTAATCCTTCGGAGAATCTAGTAGGGCACTGGGACGCACTAGTGCATGATGTCGTTCCCTCTAGAAAACCTCCGAAGGTGCTTCGTTTCACACGGCTTGAGGAACCCTTTAAGTTTCCCGGCGCTCCCAAAAAAGCCCGGTGAAGCTGAAAATGCCGTCTGAGGCAATCGGCAAACTCTCTCCAAAAATAAAAAGGTTTTTTCCCTTAATTAGTGGTTTGGTATGGTTTGTACATTTAATTTAGCCAGTGTCAAAGTTAGGGAGATTTGTGAAATATTTTCTTTGTTTATTAATTATACGTGATGATATTATCACCATGATATATGACGATATTATTACCCGTTAAGATGTGGGTCTTTACTTTACACATATTTTATGTTGATTTTTGAGGGAATTCTAAAAGTGATGTTGCACTGTTTTGTTTTATTTACGGCCGAAGATAGAAGCGTACCTCACACGGATTTTTCATTCACAGGTGTTCCGTGAAATGTGCGCTTATTATCTTATCTTTGTGGCGCACAACAATGCTACCAACATAAGATAAAATAAATGTTCGTAGCTAGTACAATAATATGTACCGCCGGCGCCCGCTGGGAATTGAACCCGGGATATATGAGTATGCTACCGGTGATTTAACTACAAGACCATATAGGCGTTAAGTATATTTATACGGAAGAATGAATATATATATGTAAATGTATGGAAAGGTTTGGGGTAGGGTTCCCTTTCACTGGTGGTGGCAATATAGATGGCATCATAATTGAAATCTAACGTAGTTGTAATAGAAATGAAAACCAATGAAATTATATTACGCTATGCCAGTCAAAGGGTGTTCCATAGCCAAATATCCTCAATAACTGAATACTAAACTGAACTAAATATGAAGCGGTGTATTTAGATGGCTAGATATAGTGCCCTTCTGTCACATTCGCTTAGTTCGCATGAATGATAACGATAACGTTTTTTTAACGTCTAGAATCGAAATAAATGCGCTTAATTAAAATTAGAACTTCGCGTTTTAACTAGTACGTTTGGGTTTCAATGCGAAGTAACTGGCTAATTAAAAAAACTTAAGCTTTTAAGTGCTTAGAAAGGCATTTTAAGCCTTTAACTCCGGTTTTTGTCATAAAAAGTCTTTAAAACATTTTTACACCAAACCAAAAGCCTGAGGTCACCGGTAGTTGTTATGTCCCAATCTTCCAATGTGGAAGACCTTTCGACCGGATCAGTCAGTCCGGGACCATGACCGGCGCATTTCCATTAGACATTTTAGTTCCAGTATAACAATTGGACTTACCATAAGTCGCCAGAACGAATAAACTCAAAATGAACAGAAGCATAACGCACAAACACTTGTTACGTACAAAGCACACGTCTTCCTGACTCACACACTATGTCTGACTAATCTGTGCCACAATCGCTATTATCTCTGCAGAATCGCGTTATCGCGGGTCTGTAAATTATTTTGACATTTTGTGTTAAACACAATCACGCGTTATCGTCAGAGACGGTAATCATATTTTTATAACTGAATTAAAAATAAATGAAGGTCTATCCAGCCACAGGCGTTTGTGAATCGTTTAGCTGTTGTTTGTACGTATTCTTGGCACGAATTTATCTTTTTGGAGTACGCACAAGGCTGCGTATGAATGATAAACTCATTCTCTGGACTTCTGAGGACTCTGGAAATGTTTTGTTTGTACGACCATAGCTATCCAACTAGCTAGTTATCCAACTAACTGTGCCCGCCACTCCTTTTCAGTGGGTCTAGTTCATAATATCGACAGTCACTACATCGACGGTCGCTGTATCGAAAACGTACCATCGACGGGTTAATGTATCGACAGTACCCCAAATCGATGGTACGCTACATCGACAGTACACCAAATCTATAGTAATAATAATAAAAAATATTTTTAAATATGTTTTCTTCTATTTACTTTACTTTAGATAATGGCTTATGTTGAAGTGAAATATGATAACAATTAAGTATAAATAACAATATTACAAAGTAAACAAACATTAAGATAATTATTATTATCAGCTATTAATCTCCCACTACAGGGCAAAGGCCTCCCTTATTGGTAAATAACTGGCTGTGGAAAAATATGACTGATTCGCAATTATTCTATTTAATAATCTCGAATAGATTGCAACACTTTATTTCATATCATTAAAAAGATAATATGCGTGAAGAGGTAGATTATAATATCAAACAAATTTATTTTATAAGCTATCTAGTAAGTTACTTACCACTAATGTAGTAAACGGTGTACTCGACATAACAGTTCATTTATTTGCTATATTGCACATCGTCATCATCATCATCATCTCAGCCAAAAGACGTCTACTGCTGGACAAAGGCCTCCCCCAAGGATCTCCATAACGACCGGTTTTGTGCTGCTCGCATCCAGCGGCTTCCCGCGACCTTCGCCAGATCGTCGGTCCACCTTGTTGGAGGCCTGCCCACACTGCGTCGCCACTCGAAATCTGTTCTGCCCCAGCAATCATCACAGTGCAGATTTTCCGGGGCAGGGCAGTTGGGGCAGGGCATAGGCCGCGAACGCATGCTGCGACGCAGGTAAGTGACACAGCACGGACACATGAGTTGTCAATGTCAATGTCAGAGTGAGTTGTGGCTACTTTACAGTTTTCCAAGCGTAGAAAAACTAACCTTATTATCTGAAAAAACTTTCTACTAATGAATAATTTGTACTATCGAGAGAGTTCTGTTAATTGTTCTGTCATTATTACAAAATTATAATAAAATTGTAAATAAACATGTGTAAAACACACACACGCGTCTGTCGCGCAGAAATCTGTGCCGGCACTATAAAGAGGTGCAGGGCAGGGCAGACGCATGTCTGCGTCGCACGTGCCTGCGCCGGCGCCGCAGCGTACGCAGCTTTCGGCACGACCATTCATTACAAAATCTGCTCTGCTCTGCGCTGCGCGGAGCTGCGTCGCCTGCGTCTCAGCATACGCTTAACCTTATTCCTGCGAGCGATGTGCCCTGCCCACTGCTACTTGAGCTTAGCAACTCTTCGAGCTATGTCGGTAACCTAATGTAGTGTGTAGTAGCGTAGTAATAGGTACTTCCAAACCTTCATCCTAATTCATTGCACTGCATTCATTCCAGTACGCGGTCGCCACCCTAGGACTAAGTATATCCGCCCCAGCAGCTATCAGTCCTTCGAGCAATGTGCCCTGCCCACTGCCACTTGAGCCTAGCAACTCTTCGGGCTATGTCGGTTACTTTTGTTCTTCTGCGGATCTTCTCATTTCTGATTCGATCACGCAGAGAAAAACCCTGAGCTTAGCCCTCTGCATTGCTCTTTAAGTGACCTTGAGCCTTCTGATAAGGCCCATAGTGAGCGACACGTACTTATATTGCACATGTATTTATTATACAAATAGACATTTACATTAGACATTAGTGTCTAAAATATTAATATTAGATACATGGACCAGGGTGTTGCATGTTTAGAAGATCACAAAGGTAGGTACATACATAGCTATTTAAAAATATGAGTAAATGGTTATCATAAGCTACATAAGAAAAATCCTGACTGACTGAATTTGAGTGAATATGAGTCTACGTTAGAGTAATGGACTGCTGAATATAACTTGCACACAACACTCAAAGCCGCTTTCCTGACGTAGACAAGATATACATAGAAAATATGCATTATTTAGCGTTACTCATTTGTTTTCTTGGCCAAGTGCTGTAGATAGTTCACTTTATTCGAGTCTTTTATGTGTCTTTTGTTTTATGATGCTTTTTGTTTTATGATGTGCAGTAAGATATTCCCCGTTAACAATTCTTTCGACACCACAAGAGATCGCGAACAACGGCAGTGCGGCACGCTTCATCGATGCAGATGTCATGTCACTTCCTAACTCAGACAATCTGCTTCCAAATACGGAGCTCTGACAACATTTGCTGAAAATGTTTCATTCAAATTTAAACCTTACTGTGTTCAGTTAAGCGTGCATGAACTTTTTGATGTGGTTGTCAGTTGGTACGTGCGAAATATTGTCCGAGATCGCGTTTGTTATAGTGGCGACGTTCGTGCTGGCATGCATATTTGGATTTCGCTGATCGATAAGGCAGATTTAGACTTCAAGATGAAAGCTTACTTTGTTTGAAGCTTTGTTTTGGGTCAGGATATATCTTGCTAATCATCCGGCGGATATGATGATGCAATTTCGATGTTAACTTTTGATAGCTTGTTATGCGTACCTTGTCCAAGATTTTTTATCTGAATTTTTTTAATATGCTTTCTTGTGTTTCAAGAATGAGAACTAAATGAGTGAGAAATCAGAATAGAAGCGATGGCAAGTATTTCGGCGGGACTTGATTTATCTGGTTATTTTTTGTACAGCATATTAAAAGCCGGAAGTCAAGACTTGAAATAAAAACCACAAAATTTATTGTTAACGGTGTGCTGTCAAACTAACTAGGAAACGTGACCGAAAGAGCAAAAATTGTGTGGTCCATAGAGAGATGGAGCATTTCGATATTTTCGCTAACGAAGACGAATGTGATCAAGATCGTCCGATCTTTAGTTTTCCCATTTTGCTACAAATTAGCGAAGGCGATACACAGAAAAACTGGTCTCTATTCCTTATGCGGTTAAAACACAGAGTTGTTTCAAATATTATGTTGTTCCTGCCATTGATCATTGCCCTTATCAGATGGACTGCGATCAGATAACGAGGTTCCTTGTACCGATGCTTTATCGGCCCAACTCTTTGGCTTTTAAGTGTTTTGAGCGTTATAATTCAAGAGCGGCATAACTTTCACTCAAGAGGTCCAATTAATTCTTGACCGATACATTAACTGTTCGATAAATTCGAAAAACGCCGCGTCGATAACGGCGGGCGTCTGGTTCGGACCCGTCGCCGCATAAAAAGGTTCTTATTTATCTTGGACAATTTGTTAGTGCCACTATGCGTGTCTTCCGGTAGCCGTGTAATTGAATCTTCTGGTTTTGGAGATTTATTGGCGTCGTTCAGCTGAGCTACCGTCTCCCGATTAGCGGGATTGTGGCAAACTTCATTTGCGTTTTGCGCCGCTTCATCATTGATATGAGATTTATTAACTTATGTTACCACCTGTTTGACGATCGCACTTAAATTGCTGATAAATCATTATGCGGTTTAGTTTTGCCCCAATCAAACAAGCGTTTGGTTTAATCACCACTTAAAAAGATTGAGGCAAATTATTATTACGCATCTAAGTTTGAAGTTAAAATGATCAAACATTATAACTGCTGTACTAGTTGATTTCACTACCTGTTTTTGTGTATTTTCCATTAATATTTGCCTGAATCTTTTAAATGAATTGACGTAATGTGACTGGGTATCTTGAGTCATCTACACTATTTACCTTTACAGATATTTGATAATACTTACATCAATAATTAATAAATTTATTCATGACTTTAAACTCTTTAAAATAATTGCTTGAGTCAACAAGTTACGCTACAAGCAAGCTTTGAGCATATAAAAAAAATGAACGAGTCGCATATGATGTGTAACATTTGACATCTCACCTTTTGAAATCAATATTACAATAGTAAATAGAATTTACCATGAAATAATTTTTTTTTTATTACCTATGTTTTTTATTTTTTTTGTTTTTTTTTGTTTTTCTTTTTATATTGTTTAAAAGTCTATTACACACGAAATGGTTCATTCATGTAAAAAAGTAAGTAAGTAAACAGCCTATAATTGTTCCACTGCTGGGCAAAGGTCTCCATCATTGAAATCAAGTCGTCGCTACAATTGATGGATAATTCAAAATTAAAAAAAAAACAATATTCAAAATTATTTATTGCTCTTATGAACGTCATTATGCCATCGGTTCGTAAATCTACTCTGGGCGGGAGACCTTGTACTGATAAGAAACGACAAGAAACTCAGCAAGTGTCACTGAATGTTTTCATTGTTTTTTTTTTATTTTTGACAGCGTACGTCAGCCTTCCCGGTAGCATAATGGTCAGTGCAGCCGCCCGGATTGCGGAAGACCCAGGTTCGATTCCTGGCTGGGTCGGGTAGGCATTTAATTTTTTCACTGTATTTTATAAATATTTAATTCAGCTTCAGTGCAGTATTTAGCACTTAAAAATAGAAAAGTAAAATTTATAATGATAACAGTATTGTAATTAAAGTACATTAGGTAAGTACCTACATTTTCTTTCGTGCGTTAAGATCCGCCTAGTGTTTTTCAGCTTTAACATTATCTTGTATACTTTGTAAGTACTAACTACTAGGTTGTGTTGTAAAGTGTACCGTGTCGTGATGCTATCACGGAAGGACGAGCGGATCGCGTCCGATAGCCACTCTCGAGTCTCGCATAGTGTCGCGTATGGCCGCGATCCTCACCTCTTCCCATCCGATCTTGTTTACAAGACATTTGTATGTATACAACGAGACATACATTAATGCACTGCATGCATTTATGAACTAGCAAATGTGCTTGGAATTTTTGATACAAAAAATGGGAAGATTGTTTCTATAAGTTTTTCTTCAAGATTTATTGCAGAATAAGAACTTTTATTGTTATTGAAGCTTCAATGCCATTTTTTTAAATTATATATTTTTAAAATCACATGTTTTATAAAAATATTACATAACTATTGTAACATTGTTTGCATCCTTTAATTTTATACATATGTGTAACCTTACATAAGCCAGATAATTTTATTAAGGTGAGCTCTTGGCCTTCGTTTCATCTGATGGTAAGTGACGATAAGGCCGAACTGACCAACTGCCTATCCCATCTCGGAGAGGACGGATAACAACAATGCGAAAATAACTAAGTTGCAATGGCTACAGACTTAGAAGAGATGGTGGTTGGTAGTCTAACTAGTGTAGGCATAAAAAGTGTGTCAATAAAACGACAACAATACACTACGATTTCGGAAACAGCAATATTGCCAACAAATATAGAACCTTATAAACTAGGAATAACATTGAAAAGCGATTAAAATTACGACTTTGCCGTTAAGAGGTTAAGTTCAACCATGACCATGATTGATTCTATTTCAGATGAAATCTTTAAATTACTTTGTGTTAAGTATGTTTACAGCAGGCAGTTAAGCATGAAGTAGGTATACCTACTATATCGTGATGCAAACGTTTCGTCGTAAAAGTATTGTTTTGTAGGTAATAGTCCCGGATGGATCGCCACAGAAGAGAATCTACTGCACAGCCTACTGCTGCTGCAAATGTTTTAGCAAACACTATTTAAAAAGAATCATTTCACAAATTGCATTAGTGCATTTTTTAAATACATTCGTTGTACATTTACATACAAACACTGGGTCTTATATTTTGATTAATAAATCTTTGAAAGTCAAAGGCGCCCATTCAATGTCAACAACTACCGTCATTGAAAAAAGTAAATAGTGTTGAATAATTTCGGCGGGCTGGTTAGAACCACGATAGCTCAATTGGGAGAGACCCGGTATGTCAGAAGGGTGCAGGTTGAAATCGCTGCTCGTGGAATTTTTTCAACATTTGTGTTTTTGTAATTTGTTTCGCAACAAAATTTGCGTTATAATTATATAAACGAAACAAAAACATTTTATAAATAGCTTGCCTACTTCTTAACTGATCTTTGATATTTGTAAAAATATTATGATCGGATGTTAATGACGGTAGTTGTTGACATAGAATGGTCGCCTATGGCTTTCAAAGTAAAAAAGTAAATAGTGTTGAATAATTTCGGCGGGCTGGTTAGAATCACGATAGCTCAATTGGAAGAGCACCTGACCCGGTATGTCAGAAGGGTGCAGGTTCTAATCCTGCTCGTGGAAATTTTTTCAATATTTGTGTTTTTGTAATTTGTTTCGCAACAAATTTTGCGTTAAAATTATATAAACAAAACAAAAACATTTTAATATTGAAATTATGAATATTCTGATGCTCCCAAGATTTGAATACCCAAGAATTGATATAAAAGATTGTTGTATTACATTATATTCACTAACTAGCGGCCCGCTCGCGACTTCGTCTGCTTGAGTGAATACCCGTATCCTATAAAACCCTAAAGCAGCGCCACCTACCGGGTCCAATTATATGCATGTATTATACATATAAACCTTCCTTTTGAATCACTCTATCTATTAAGAAAAACCGCATCAAAATCCGTTGCGTAGTTTTAAAGATCTAAGCATACATAGGGACAGACAGACAGCGGGATGCGACTTTGTTTTAAACTATGTAGTGATAAAGATAAAAAATGTATCTACCTACATTTTTCGATGTAATCACCTCAAAATCGACTAACCCAATTTCGTGTATCCTTGACACTTCAAACACGAAGTCCGCACGTTCGGCCATGATTGATTCTAATTCGAGCGGAATCTCGAATTGTTAGATTACTCTATATTATTATTTACAATTGGCACGTACTACCCTTCTGATGCAACCGGCATCCAATTTAACTCCTTATTTACGAGAGCATAAAGTTCACCCGAAGCGTACGTGACAGTACTGTTGTCCTCATTTGGCCCAGTTACCGTGACATTTGGTTTTGGCCGATTTCTTTCGTGCAAGGGCTTAATTGCAATTGCGAACAAACATGGCCGAAATACAGGTGCAATTCGTTGGTCATTGGTTGGATAATTAATAGGCTGTGTAAGCTTGGACACTTCTTAAAGTTCACGGTCGGTGTGGTTAGTGAAAACTAATTAAAAAATACTTCGTCTCTCGAAAGTTTTAAAAAAAGTTTGTAAGGAGCCTTAAAATATACGTATCAAGCTGTCAACAAAGACAGCTAATTAAAAGATCATTGCCTATTTTCTTGCGTCTTCGTTTCTTTTACATATTTTTATAGAGCACAAATTGTGTTTTATTTTTATAGATTTATATATTAGGGACAGAAAGGCTTAACCAAGGCCACTGCAAGATTCATGACAAAAATTACACATTTAACAAAAATATAAAGAATTTTTTTCTGAGAAATTAAATCAGATGGAGTCTGACAATTTCTAACACGAAACGTTACAGTACTTTTTATTGTTCGGTGTTTATTGTCATATTACATTTTCGATACCGTTTAAAGGAAAAAGTCCGTTACATGAAGTGTTTCACCGAAGTTGTTTCATTGTTAATTTTAATAAAGTTCTGTTTTATGCGTGGTAGAACGCCTCCGATTGTGGTAAAAGGCGCCGATGTATGGGCACGCAGGCTTTAAGCTGCGCCCGCGCCGTGCCGCCGGTGTCAGACGTGACCATAACAGGGTAACGGACAGCGAAGAGTTTGGTTATGCCACAGAGATGCGACAGGCCATCGTAGAATATCCTACGCTGCGCTTTAGCATTAGGCCGGTATCTATCAAAGCTGAGATCTGAGAAGGCGTAAAGGCGAAGAGATATGTCAAAACAAACGATCAATTACATTTCGTTTTTAGTACGTACGCACGTACGACACATGGGTGGTTACCGGGACTTGCTGCTGAGCCGAGGCCTTTTGCTGTGGTAACATTCCAGTCTCATCTCATTCATATTTTAGTTACGTTTAATTTGTGTTTAAATTAGTTTGGTTGTTTTAAATTATAAATTATGTTTGTTAAGTATTTACTGTTGTAGTTATTCTTTAATTTTTTCTAGATATTAAAAAGTGATAGATAATTTATATATTATTATCATCATTATAAAACAAATATTTACCTGCACTTATCTTTATTTTATTATTCCTTTGTTAGGGAAATATAATTATCATATAGTTCTCTTATCTTATCTTATTGGGATCTGCTGAGGTTTCCCTCTCGAAAGCCTCTGACGGTGTTTCGTTTTACACGGCTTGAGAAACCCTTTGAGTTTTTCGACGCCCCCAAAAAAGTCACCGGGCTTTTTTGGGAGGAGCTGAAAATGCATTTCTTCAGATTAACAGAGTTCGTTTATACAGTACTCACATAGGTAAATAAAAATCGCGTCTAAAAGCAAATTATTGCTGTCGCAAGCGTCTGCGGCATCTCTGTGGCAGAATTCCCAACATGATAGTTTATAAAATAATAGAGGGACGCTTTCCGCAGCTCGTAAACCTTGCTGATCGCTGCACCGGGCGCGACGATTACAATATTTTCCCCCGACATGCCTTAACGATACTTTAAACGGCTCGCAAGCCAATTTTCGCACCTCCATTTCTTATTTGCGTGGCTCCCCGAATTCAATTTAACACTCATCGATTTTTATGTGGCATGCTTTAAAAAGTAAATTATGATAATAGCCTTGCCCCATAGGAGGGTAGGTGATAATTTTGCAAGAAATTACACAAACAGTGCGAAACGATCGGGCCCGTTGCGATCGCATAATTGATGCAGTAAATTGTTGATATGGTAATCGTAAATATAGGTATTGGATTGTAGGTATCTGTTTTGTCGACTTTTAATATCGTGTTTGACGATTTTATAAGACAAGGTGAATTTGGAATGTTCTATTTTATGGTAATAATTCGGTTTAGTACATTCAGGATGATCTAGGTATTTCATTTGTTTTCAACCGATAGTCATTGTCAGTCCGTCCTCCATCAGCTGCTATCTTTAGAGGTACCTACCTATACGTTCGTCTTGATTTGCTATTCAGATTAATTTTATTTGTGACATTTTTGTGTAAATTCAAAATTCATTAGACTGACGACTATGGACAGTAACAAACAAGTGTTTCTTTAACCCTTCCTTCAAGATACCTTTAACTCAACATTTAAAAAGATATATATATATTTTATATTTTACGGGTAAGCACAGTGCCTTGATCTCACCTGATGTTAAGTGATGATAAGGCCAATGATGGAAGCGCACTTCACCAGGGATCTTCAACTAGTGAGGCACTGGCTATCTTATCTCTAGCTGCCGGAACACAACAATGCTGCATTGATGTTATGGCGACATATTTAGATAAGATGGTGGTAGCTAGCCAGCCGGACAAACAAGCCCTACCACCAACCAAACCGAGTACACAAACATGGACCCCCTCGCTGGGAACCACCGGTTTAGAACCTCTTGGCCTAAACCGGTGGTCTTAACCACTAGACCACATAGGCGGTTCAAAAATTTATAAATGTTGAATTTACAATTATAAATGCTCTTTTAACATATTAGTTTACTCACCTAGAAACTTTTGATGGAAGCCTAGAAAACTAATAGTAATGAGTGGCGTTAGGCATGGGTTCACGTCGTCTCCAGCAGTCGCAGTCTTGCGAGATTTCTTGCATTAAACGTGGGCATCTACCCTAGAATACAATTAGAACTTCAATGCAATAGCTTCTAAGAAACCTACTCCTTATTCTGCTGTTAGATAAAGCACTTGAATTATGAGAGGTACTTTAGTAGTGACGTTTCCTTAATAAGTTAAGTTACATAAACTGGAGCGGTGGTTAACAAAACAAGCGGCTAGCGAAAGTATCAATTGACCATTCGTCAAACTTTTTTGAATAGTTGATTGTCTTCAAACGAACAATAGTTTCTCTTGGGCCGCTAATGTTATGTAACTAAAATTAAAACAGTCATCGAAATGCGTATCATACTTAATCTATCATTTAAATAATATTAGGGAACTTTTCCTCCCTATGAAATGATTTTTCATAGGGAGGGGAACAGAGAACAGATTAGTTACTAAAATGCTTAATTTTGCACCCGTTTATTTAACATACGAGATATTTCTTATTTGGAGCAGATTGTACCGAAAGCTAGCTCCACAGGTTACTAAAAAAGAAAATGAAAACCTCTGTGTTCCTAATGACTTACAATTGATTACAAAGACAGCCGTTAGCTGACTTATCGAAACTAGGTAATTATTAAAAATATAGATAATATTCATAGCACAGAAAATATCTAAGAATTCTTTCGTGTATCTTACACAAGAGTATCTCAAAATACTATGTAGGTATAATAAACAAGATAAGATCCTTTTTAAAGTGTTTTACTTATTGTGAAAAAAGATTTATGAACAAATTTTTAGTAAAACTTTATCTTTTCTTTTATTATCTTTTGTATAGCATTGTGAATGCAAAAATTCAAATAATAAAATCATTATTATTGTTTTGTCATAAATTCGCGTGCATAAAATCATAAGTTATGTAAGTTGTCAGCGATACGATCAGTAAGTCAAAGGCTGCCATTTTAAATTGCAGTTGGATGACTCCGCACAATCGGTACATTTTTGGATAAAGAGATCGGTTTATTGAAGGTTAATTATAAATTCGTATTAAGCTCGGGTCATGAAGTAATTTAGTTCGAGTTAAGGCCGCTTTGTAAATTCGAGATGAGATATCGTCTGGCTCATTTAAAATATATGAATAAACTACTATCTAGTCAATTGAAGCAAAACGAGTTTTCTTCAAGAAAAGATATTATAACAGTATTATAACAATAACTACTAAAGACTGTCAATTAAAAAATTGTCCCATATTATCACCATCAGGCAGAGTATCCAAAATATTTTCAAGAATCATTTGAGCTAGGAAGGCACGTAAGATAAGACGAGATAAGACAGCAGTCGTTAAACACCACCAACCCGTATTGCTCTTGCTTTCATAGATTACCAAAGATTTTAATGTAATTCATATCAGTACATAAATGGCCTTTGTTGCCGCTCGGAACCCAACGGTATTTATAAGGTAGATGCCATCAAAAAAAACTTGTAAAAATAACGCAAGTCTCGCAACTCAGTTCTTCTACAGTAAAAGTTGTGAGATCCATGTAATACCAAGTCGGTTAATTTATTCAATCCCTACCTGTCTTAAGTTATTACATAATTAGCTAAATAAACAAATTGTAACTTTGTAATCTTATATATTTATATGGGATTGCAAAGTTATTTATGCAGTTGTTGTAAGTATCTAGAAAACTGGACCGAAATTTCAAAATATTTTAGTTTTTCCTTGAATTATACATTAAACACTATGTATTCTAAATTTAAAGCTTCTATGTCTGCTAGAAGTGCCTTAGAGTTTTGATGCTCGATCAGTCAGTCAGTCAGTCAGTCAGTCAGTCAGTCAGTCAGTCAGTCAGTCAGTGACAAAATTAGAAACTTTGACTAGTTAATTCTTAAAATACAAATTGAATGAAATTTGAAATATGCCGAGTTTTACAACGCCTGCTTGGTTACTGAAAATTCAGGCTACTAGTTTTATCCACAACGAAGTTATAGGGGGTCGAAAATAGCCTGAACTGTTTCGAGAAAAGCATGGTACGGCCGTGCTGCTTTTTTGCTCGACTTGGCGGGGGCACTGGCGTGCCCCCAGATAGGCATGATGTTGGGGTTGTTACATAGGGGGAGACTACTACAGAGGTTACTCTTCTATAAAGTATAAATAAGTAACATAAAAGTCGAGTCAGTGCGACATATACTTCTACCGCTTTCCATGAACTTATCTTGGTCCAAATCTAAACGGCTGCACAGTTTTATTGCGATTACCATTAACTCGACCCGGCATAAGTGACATGGTGTTATCTATAACATCAATAAATTAAGAGATAACCAATTAGCCGCGATGTGTCGCGAATAATGTGTTAAGCGTGCTTTTTATTGAATAAAATCGGTCAAGTTCGAGTCCTTACACATAAAGGGTTCTTTATGAACTTACATTTTTGTTTTAGACAGAACATCAGCTGCTGGCCGATATCCGGAGACAACACATGAGGCTCGCCTGCTGGTTTGCCTTTTATTTACATAAAAAAAACCAACAATACGGAAAAGAATTGACAAATTTCCTCGAGCGGGATTTGAAGCTGGGCAGCTCAACGTCAAATAATACCAATGCAATAAACGCTACGGTTTCCATAGATGAATCAGCTGAGGCTACGCTTAATTTATGAAAAATTTGTTTTTACATTTGCTTATCCAACTATTTTTATAATAAATTCGTTTATTTCCAGGCAAGATTGTTATACAAAATAATAGATTCATAGATATACTTTATAAACTAACATATACTCATAATACCGAAATAAGTTAATAAATAAAACTTACAACCATTATGCTGCGGCCTCTTTCCAGCCATTCACTAGAGAGCGCTTTATTTCTATCTTAAGTCGAACTATAACAATAAGAAGAATAAGAAAATGTTGCCTTGTCAAACAGATGAGAAAATAATAAAATAAAAATAAAAATTACAAAAAAAGAACATCATGAAACAATTAACACAATCACAAAAAAATAAAAAATAAAAGAGAGAAAAAATAATAAAAATAACTGTGATGTGCAAGGCCAACGGGTAGCTGTCTCAGCAATGCTTTGTGGCATACACAGAATGCCACAGAAGCGCTGGTTTTCAGACAGCTCACTGAACGTGAAGTGGCGAGGCGTGGTGTAATAAAATAACATGCATAAAAATACTAATAAGCAAATTATATACATATAGATACTTACACATACATTAGAAAAAAAATATAAAATGTCTGCATGTTTATTATGCCTTTGCCTTGGCCATTGTCAAACAAAAAGAAAAAAAAAAGACTAATAAAAATTAAAAAATATATGTTTATATTTAATTTGTCATGAAATCATGTCAAAGTCAAAAAGGATATCGGTTTTAGCAATCTTTTAAATGTAACCACGTAATAATGTTTTTGCCACGTGTGTTGGTTGTCTACGTGGCAATGGAAATTAACTTACATTAAGTACTTACAACAAAAACAAAAGAGAATCGCTCGGAGCCTTGACAATGTTCACTCATGCGCAAATTCCACCACATGGCGAGATACAAAAACCCTCCCTACACCCGCAGCAACCCTCATCGTGAAGAAACCTTAAGTAAGTGTCCAGTCAACAAAGTTCTTTTTCTTTTTGTAATTTAAGAAAATGCATTTTAGTTAAGTAACTAAAGCCAGTAACTAAAGCTTCATTCTGTAAGTACAAACTACGGATCCCTTCAAATATAAACTCCGTTTTACGTTTAAAAATCGGTGGCACGTCCGGGTGCTTCGACAATTGCATTTCGTGATTAATTACAACTTTCATTATTTATTATTCAATTCTCGAGCGGCTACCGTTCAAAGAGTCGGGAGCTAAACGTGTCTCAGATGATTTTATCATGTACACAAAAAAGCACTCAAACTTATAATTATTTATTAAAACCTGTAAAGTCGAGGATGACTTTGAAACAAAAAATACTAGTTCGTAATACTAAATTCAAGTTTACTATTTAGGTACTGAAAAATATCTGCTGCGCTAGCTCAAGAAGGGTTGTTCAAATAATTTTACTCGTAGTTCTCTCGATTTTATACAGAGACACGATTTTCTAGCCGCCTCTTGGTGTAGTGGTGGAACCGTCGTGTCAGAACCTCTAGGTGGTTCTGGGTTCGATTCCCATTTTTTTGTAATAGGCCAGGTTGGGGTAGGGCTTGTTCTATATCCGCCTGGCTAGCTACCACCAAGTCTGCCGCCATAACCCCTTTGTTGTTTGATGGAGTTCGACAGAAAGAGATAAGACAGCTAGTTCCCCAGTGTTGGGTATTCTGAGTGAACTGCGCTTCCATCTTCGACCTTATCATAACTAACCATTTAGAGTGATATGAACCAAGTGCTTTCCCATTTTTGTGAAAAGAAAGACCTTATACACCGTGAGAGCCGAGATTAAAAAAAACTATAAACAGACAAGAAAAAACGCTATAAACTATCATCACCATCATCACTATCAGCCGCTCTCGTCCTACTGCTGGTTATAGGCTCTCTTTGCTTATGCCATTCGCCTTGATCCTGCGCTAGTCTGGACCACTTGCAACCCGCGGTCTTGGTTATATCATCGACCCATCTCGCCGGTGGACGTCCTCTTTTCTTGTATATGTTTCAATAAACTACAGGATATAAAAAAAACTTCTTTATTCTATGAAAAAAGATAAAGTGTTGAATATATTCCACGAGCGAGATTCGAGCCTGCACCCCATGCATTACCAACTATGCTATCGTGGCTCAATCCAACTCGCTGACATGATTCAAAACTATCTACACTTACTCTGTAAGTCAAAGGAGCCCTTTTCTTTGTTCTGTTCTGTAGTTTAAACACATTATTATTGCAATGAACGCCAAAGAAACGTACAACATCAACAAAAAGTTATTGGCTATTTATTAATATTCAGCATCAAAAATGTTATTACTAACTGTTTTGACATTCGGTCTTTCAAACATCAGTTATTAACCTTTTTCGGAGTGTGATCGCCGATTATGGTACCGTAATAATTTTTCTACAAACGAGGATGCCCCCTGCGAACTCCTTTAAAATGTATGTCGCGTAAACGAATTTTACAATTAAACGGGCTGCCTATTACAACGTTATGTAAGGTAAAATAGTGTGTTCTACTGTTTCCTTAATAGTGCTAGATTTATTTGTATGTTGATTGTGACGAATGAAACATACATTAAAAAAAACTGTGGTTCAACATTGCACTGTTTATGGTGAAACCATGTGCTCTTATTTAATTTCACGCAAAAAAAATCTAAATACAACTGCTATAACAAAATAAAACAGAAGAACAACCCTTTACTCTGTACTTATATTTGTATTGGCATGAAAAAGAAAACGGAAGAACAGGAGAAATAAAGGAAAAACAGGAAATCTCCTATTAAGTCAGTATCCCATGGAATAAAAAAAGGTAAAATGAAAAAGATTTAAATAAAAAAACTAACAGCATTGAGGAATCACAAAAGGTAAAATTAAAAATATTTTATGATATGATATCATAAAATTCAAACAGCATGTCTTCCGATTACCGAGCTCCAATGCTTGCAATGGTGTAACAGCAGGAAATATAAGCGAATGATTTAGGGTTGTCAAATTACCGTTGTCGATTTACCCACTTATCGTCCCGTGCCTTAGCCGTTATTAATCATGATGAAGAGGCGCACCGGCCGCCTGCAATCCGTCATGGGCCGTTAATAACGATAAGGTGCACTTTGTTTCACCTGAGCACCACATACTCGGATTAACGATAACTAAAAACCTTTTTAATTGATTGTGAGGTCGATGGGTTAATCAACGGATATGGGGTTCATACAAATTCAACGTTATCAATAACTCAACGAAAATGTGTTTCAGTTAGAAAATTATCATCCAACATTATGATTATCCCAGGCGTACTTTTTAAGTACAGATCAACATCAACCTATCTGAAACTGTTAAATTTTCGTCAATAAATATTCAACCATATACCATATACATAAAGTTGAAAAGTATATTGAGGAAATTTGACAGTTTGTGGGAGCCTGATGTGCGGGCGTGTGTACTTCTCCAACGTTTTGACCAGTGGAACCAGTCGTAGTCACGGGCTGACTGAAAACACATCGTAGTTTGCATTAAGCCTCGTTAAACGTTTTATGCAATGTAACGGAAACAAGTGAAGTAATAATACATTGATGGCAAATTTGATGATTTAGAGGCTGATAGTGAATCTTAGCCTGGACTTTTGCGACAACAGAACGCTTTGCCAACCCTGCAAAAACCTGTAAAAATATGAAGATATTGTTACTCCTTTGGCAATGTTTGATATCTTATCAAGCTATTAGTACACTGCCGGTTGCCCTACAGAATCCATTTAAATACAAATTGTGCAGTTCATAAAAAGTTATGGCGTCGCAATAGTTTGTAATAACTGTCGGGGCGTTAATTTCCTAGTAAGGTTTTAGTGAATTCAAATAGGCCTAGCACTGTCCACCGCATATCGGGGGGCCCATAATGACGGGTCGGTCTGATACCTTTGTGTATTTGAATTATTCAGCCGCCATCGTGGTTCGAAAGGGCATTGTGAATATGGCAATGTTGGCATAGTTAAAATGAGACAGTAAGCTATGGGTTTTGGAAAACTAAGGTTGATGTGTGACGATACTTTAGACAATTATCATAATTTATCCGTTGAGGAGTACGAGCACAAATTGCTTCGATGTTGGAAGCTAAAGAGGCTGAATTAAGCCTAGAAGATCACTCATTTCTAACTGCTTTATTTTCGCCTAAAAATTACATGAGTGACTGGTGAGTTTTATTTGCAATCGATGTTAACAAAAACGAGAATTTGTATGGAGTTGACGCAACGCCTCTTTGTGAAAGAACAAGGTGAGTTTAAATTTTGTCATACAAATTCTTGTTTTTGTTAACGTGATCGAATAATTTCGAATGATAGTTGTTTGTTTTAATACAGGTATCACATTTTATGTTCCGTTGTGTGGTGACGCAGATCTATGATTATGTGGGGCTCTCTCCCCCTACTTAGTCCCGAAGAGCTCGTCAAGGATGGAGAGATCCACAATTTTAAATGTGTTTATACAATTTTGGTCACTATTATATCTCTTATGAATATCACCGTCTCATTCGTTCACAAGGAAATAAGTAAGACCATATCCTGGTAAAAACCGATTAGAAACTCATCAAAGACAGAAGAAGGATTTATTTGGATGAGCATGGCCATTTTTCTGTATTTAAATGCAAAACTGATAGTTTTTCTTCATTCTTTAAAATGAAAAACAGAAAAAAGTTTGAACATAACATATCAACATGTAGATCTATAAAGTTTATTTTAATAATAAGACTGTAATGTAAGCTTAAATAAAAAAAAACAACTAATAAGACAACATTACCATTAGTAAGTTTTACTAGTCTGCCTTAACTGTAGCAAAGCATAGACAAGGGAGAATAAAGGAGTTGCCGGTTATCTATGGAATTCGACCGGCGCGCGCGGCGGTGCGCGGGCGCAGTGACTCACGGGCCACACCTGACGACCGCTGTCGAATGCCGGCCACGTTCTGTGCCTCAAATTCAGTTTAATTGGCCATCGTAAATTATTGTGAGCGCAAGTCGGCGATAATGATAACGCTACGATCGCTGCCACTCGAAGTATAAGGTGACGCTAAGTTGCACTGTTTAGTTTTTTGCTAGTAGGCACTACTAACGTAAAGGGTATTAGTGGCAACAGTGTTCGGTACAATAACTTAGTATTCGATATCACTTTTCGTCGGTAAAAAATAACATTGAATTTCGTTGAAATTTTATTGGATGACAGCTCTTAAGCAGGCGATATGCATTCAATTGTTGCTAAAGTTGCACAAATTAGTTTATCATTAGGCCATTTTATGTCCCTACGCCATAAACCACCACGTTTGCCCAGTGCGGATTGGTGGTTGTTAACGACTGCTAATGCAGCCGGGACCGACGACGGCTTTACGTGCCTTCTGAAGCACGGAGGGCACAAATTAGTTACCAGCCCCCATTTTTAATGATTAGGAAAAAAGGATAACAAAAAAGTGCCAATCACTAGTTCATGTCAAACACTGGTTCCACTACCCTATTGTTAATTCGAAAATCACAATATATCAACAATCACAATGAATTTTTGAATAACTTAAACGCCATTTGACCGACAAACAATTGAATTTCTATTGTGCCTGGGTCCGACGGCGGTCAACCTGTTACGAAAAAGATTAAAGTGGTAGCGTAACTGGAGTACTTTTTATTTAATGACATTGAGCATGCAAACGAGCATACGGCCCATCTGATACCTTCATGCTGCGTCTGCGGTCTCTTGAAGTTGTGAAAAAAACAAACTTCTAAGTTAAAGGAAAAAACGTTAAAGGAAAAAACGGAACCCTTATAGGATCACTTTGTTGTCCGTTTGTCTGTATGTCTGTCTGTCTGTCTGTCTGTTGCAGTTGGATGTACAATTTCTGCCCTAAAGCGAATCTCTGTCGTAAAGCGAATGAGCGAGCGAGTTGAAGTCTAATCTTCATTTATGATTCCTGATGACAACGTCATGAAATTCATGTTTCAAGGGTTTCAAGAGGGCAATAAAATGATTTATTCGATTTGTTTTATTGAAAAGGGTTGTTGTTATTTTATAATGGGGTGAATTTACTGGGACCAAAAATTGCGTGGCATCGATGAAATCGGTACTAAAAACATAGTTATAATGTTTTAACATTTTTTCTGGTTAGGTGAAATAGTAATCTATGTGTAGCACTCAATATTTTATTAATGGGATTAATAGATAAATTAAACCTCGAAATCTTTCATTGCCGTGTTTGTCCACACACGTCACCTTGATGTGTATCCTCGTCACCTCATTGATAAAAATCTACTGGTTATTTATATTAAAACCTAGTTTTATATGATACGTGAATAGAGAATAGAATAAAATAATAGAAAATAGTATAAATGAATAGTATTGTTACGGAATACATTTATTCAAATACTTAAACAATACAACGAATAGATAATAAAAAATAATTTGTCCCAGAACTACCTATCATCGCCGTGTCCTAAACATGTTTAAGAATATTGTTATATCTAACGACTTGCGTCCTCCCCCCTGTGCGCTAAACGTTACATATCAGTGCCGCCTAAGTGCTCGACGTGGAGGGACGTACACACGTGCCTGCGTTTTCGCACCATAAATGTAAGTATTACATTTATTATGTTACTGGACATTTTTTCTTTCATCGCCGTAGATAAGTATAACTTTTAGTTGAATAAGTTTGTCCTTGTAAGAACGCCATTTCTCTTATGTTTGTTTGTGAAGTGTTTATTACTTTGAATAATTAAAAGATTTTTTGTTATTTTATATTTTTGCCTTGATTTTCATCGCCGTGCTTTCATTGCCGTAGTTTCCATGGCCAAAATTTGCTATGGCAATGAAAAAAAAAAAGTCACGGCAATGAAAAAAAATCATTACCATGCCTTATAAAACAGTTAAGTTTCATTGCCGTGGCCAGGTGTTTCATTTCCGTGACTTAAATATGTTTTCATCGCCATGGTATGATTAGGCAAAAAATACCTATAGATAAAAATCTACAGAAATGAAGAATTTAATGGACCTGTTGAAATTCACCCAATGACGAGTAAGTTTAACATAATAATACGCGGCTGCGGTCGCGTGTTGTTCGAAAATGGCTTTGAATATTACCGGCTCTCAAAATATCAAAATTTCCAAACGTTGTGATGTGCTATGTACAAGAAAACTAAATAGTGGAATAGTCACCACTTCCGAAGTAATTACATTAAAAAGTTCATGGTATGGACCAAAGTTCACACAAGTTTTTTTTAATATTTACTGTGTTTTTATTTTGTATTCTAGGACGAAAAGGAAATAATTAAACATGTCGACCATAACATTACATGCATTCCAGACACAAACAAAGAGGTCATGTCCGTTATAATCCACAAAAGTGTTGATGAAATGATGACAGGCAGTGTAACCGTACTGGCAGTATACAAGAAACCAGTGGCTGCTTTAAAAGACACGGGAATAGATCTCATTAAAGAGTTGACAAGCTGCAATCATATTAGGTCATCGATTTACACAAGGAGAAATAAGTTAAATAATGTTCAGGAAATGTACATGCAGTAGAAATATCTATGCCTTTTTCAGAATTCATGTTAGCAGATTACAACGACGAGGGCGAGGGCATCCGTATTTGAATATTTTGCACTCAAGAAGCAAGAAATCTCTTACGTGAAAAAAGATGTTTCTTTGCAGACGGCACTTTAAAAATTTTCCCCGGTACCTTTCACAGAGGTTTACACCATTCATGCAGATCTCGGAAGCATTGAAGATACTATCAGTGTGATGCCCCTAATATATGCACTTCTTAGTAACAAAACCAAAAAAGCCTATACAACACTGCTCCGTCTAATTAAAAATAATCCAGATTGGAGTCCTTCCATTTTTATAACTGATTTCAAGGAAGCCGCCATTCAGGCTTTTACTAATGTTTTCCCAAATGCCGACCATCAGGGATGTTACTATCATTTCCCAAATAAACTGTAGAGAAAATCAAAGCATTTGGGCATTAAAAACAAACGCAAGAGAAGAATCGTAAGTTTGTGCAGCGTTCTTCCACTATTGCCCGAAGAACGCGTTACGGAAGAATATGTAAAATCCCAAGTATTAGATTTTAACGAAAGGTGGTGCGACTTGGATAAGTTTATAAATTATATGAGTTTCTAGATGAAACCCAAGCGCATCAAGTTATGGACTGCCTTTGGTCGACGCCATCGCACAACTAATGTTGTTGAGGGCTAGCATCGCGCCATTAACGGCACATTCTAAACCAGGCCAGCTACTATTTTTCAGTTCCTGAAAAACATAGAAGAAGATGCATCGTTTTTTTCTGTTAGAGCCATCCAAATAACAAAAATCAAGAAATCACCCAAACGAAGGACAAATGAACAGGTCGAAAACGATGCGATGATCAGATTATGCCAAATGCATTGAATAACGATGACATTGGAATACCTTTGTTTTTAGAGAAACTGCGTTAATTTTTTTTATTTACTTTTATTTAAGCACTTATTACACATTATAAATTTGTTTAAAATAAGTGTATTTGTTCACATTGAAAGTAAATTGTTTACGTTCACTAGTCTTTCCATCGACAGAACTACGTAACAGGAAAAGTGGGAATAGTTGATATTGAAGCCCGGTGTAAAGCATAGTCTTATAAGTCGCAGAACTAATGGGAAAAAAATCTAGTAGTTCTGCCGACAGGACTACTCAACAGAGCAGATGGGAATAGACGGAAAAAAACGTATATTTCGACACTTCAAGGGAATTAAAATTCATAACCTACTTGCCGTTGATCTAGAACTATGAAGTTTGGCAAGTAATATCGACTTTTACTACAAGTATACATACAATTATATACATATTTATTTAAATCACAAAAAATCAGGGTCTATATACAAGGAACGGGGGTCCAAATTTTAAAGTAAGTCAACCGTGTCACGTGGGGTATCGTATGAAAAGGCTTCATTTGCACAAGCTTAAACAGGTTTTTAATTATTTTTATGATGTATAGTTTTTGATTTAAAAAAAGAAATATTTGGAAACTGAATTTCGGGAAAAGTTCAAGACTCGATTCCTGAACTTTAAAACATGTACCCATAAGTTTGTACGGAACCCTCGGTAGGCGAGTCCGATTCGCACTTGTCCGGTTTTTTTGAGAGAGTTTGCTGATTGCCACTAGGCATTTTCAGCTTCACCGGGTTTTTTGGGGGCGGGCAGCGAGAAACTTAAAGGGTTTCTCAAGCCGTGTGAAACGAAGCACTGTCAGAGGTGGAGAAACGGCATCACGCACTAGTGCGTGTCCCCATGCCCTACTAGATTCTCCAAGGGGTTCGGATTGGTTTATCACCGTGTTGCGGCAACAGGCAACTCGCTGTTTCCATATAACCTAAAAAAAGCGCAGACATAGCAACTCTAGTTGCGAGTTTCGATGATCGACAACAGTTTTCAGTTGCTACAACTAGCAACTGTTTGTACTAGTTGTGTCAAGTCGCTACGAAAAGTTACAATTATGTTTTCTCACGCTGACTGTACTCAGTAGCAGGCGCAACATTGTACAGACATGGCTTAGTTTATTTCAATTGTTCGTATCTATTGTCAATTTCATAGTTGTGTGTTCGCCGCGAAATGAGTTTTGTGGTTAAACAATCGGCTCCATCCGTGCCTGGGTCGGTTCAGTAAAAGTGTATCATTGTGATCAACTCAATTATTCATTTTATTCCAAAGGCAGTAAAGCTCAATGTCCCACGATAGCTTTTGGTAAAGCAAACCTTCACCAGGTCTTAATTTCACACTGGATTTGTGTGTTACGACGGTTTCCATTTGAATAAAATCAATTGATAGAATATACGCACCTACTTATCTGTGTGAACGTTAACTTTCCTTAGTATATCCGTTTTTTATTTTCTGTGGTTTCTTACCCAGGGACTCTGGCAATCTTGTACAGCACTCAAGACTGATTGATGTAGGCTGTACCTTGAGATTTTGGTTGATGACCTCGATGTACTACATCATGTCTAGATCTACATGAGGTCGGCCACATGGTGCTTTGCTTGGATTTAATTTATTGGAAGTTCAACAAAACTGTATTTTTGTAGGATGACTTAGAGTTAGGGGCTCAAAATGTCTATGGCATCTACCCCTTGGCAGGCCACCACAGAGTGGTGGTTGGTGATTACAAACTCGGGCTATATACCGGATAATCCTAAACATGCTTTGCCCGACTTGGAAATTGAAATCAGGAGCGCTTGGCCACTTGGCCATCATGATGTTTGATAATGATTGTGCTGGGAAGGTTCTGTAGGTTTTAGTGGATATACCCCGCTGCTTCTTGCTGTTGAAATCTTCGACGTTAGGCGGTGCGCAAGATAGGAGAGCCCCACTTATCTCGCGGTTAACCCTAGATCTGAGAGTATGCGGGTGTCTGTCTTATGCATTTTCACCAGGAAAAAAAGTATGACTTAACGCTGAATATTAAACATCGTTATCGAAGACGGAGGCGGCTGAAATGTGGCGCACATCTGTGAAATGCATCGCGATGATAATGTTAACTGGAATTATTCCTCTGAGATGTGCATACCGCCACACTAATTATATATACTACATAATGCATAAAAAAAAATAAAAAAAAATAAAAAAAATGCGATCTGTCCCTGGCATTAATCTTAATAGAAATAATTGCATGACGCATCTTTCTCGGTAAGTCCAATTTGGCATAATGATTATACTCCAAAGGAAGATGTTCCGAGAATTGTTTTTGGAAAGCGAATGAAATAAGGTGAGGATGCATTTCATTGTTTGTTTATTTGATGTAAAAAGTGAATGGCAAATGAGAAAAGGGTTTAAATATTTATAAAATACTGTGAAAAAATTAAATGCCTACCCGACCCAGCCAGGAATCAAACCTGGGTCTTCCGCAATCCGGGCGGCTGCACTGACCATTATGCTCCCGGGAAGGCTAAAGGTAATTTTTTTACTGTATTTTATAAATATTTAATTAAGCTTAAATGTAGCAATTAGCACTTAAAAAAAAAGTAAAAAGAAGAGAAAATTTGTAATTTGAAATTATTATTTGTTCTTTATTGATGATAATATTGATAATGATATAAAATCCGTGTATTTTCCACATCTTGTTGTTACACTAACCTTCAATGAAGCTATTTAGATAAATAGTAATTATTAATATCATGTGGTTTTATATACATACGAATATTATTATTAAAGCACTATAAAATCATTTTTTTAACAATTGTTGAAAAATTTTCCACTGTGCTTTTACGCTATCATGGTTCTATAACACATCAATATTTCTGTTAACCCATCTAGGCTGCTATTAATACACTTTTGTAAGGTATGGATTCACATCAGCAATCTAACGGAGCTACGGGATATGGACTACGATTTCTCGTATTTAACCTAAGCATCTATCTCCTTTCGTCAATTCGACTCTGTTTATTTTGGGTTCTGGCAAAACATTCGATTATCATTTGGTATCGATACAGGACCAAGCCGCACTGGGCCCGCGTGGTGATTTATGGCCCATTCTCCCTATCCATCCATAGGGAAGGCTCGTGCCCTAGCAGTGGGAACATAAAATGAGCTGCTGATGATGATGATAGATATACTGGTACGAAGTCGATTGAATCGCTTATTATATTTTTAATGTCCATCAAGATAGCGAATAGCTAAGTCCAAATCGTACTTGTAAGGAAACCTAAAGCAATTACATCCTATCAATGGTTGTCATCTATTCCCTTTGTCGTAACAGTGGCAAATAAAATAAGATAATGTCAAAATTTAATTATATTCATACAACCAAGAACAGTAACGGCACGATTTAAGTTTGAAATAATTTAAATTAAATCTTTGCCGTGCTCTGATCTGAATACCTCTGACCTTTGTCAGATGGCAGACAATTATATATGCAAATTATAGTTCGTGTGTGTGGACGCACACAATGAGGTCTAATTAAGGCTCACTTAATACTTGCCGGATGTGACTCTACAAGCCATATAAATTGAGATTACTACCGACTTGAAGAATGAGGAGGTTTTCAATTTGTCTGTATGTTCGAGGTTTGCTGCTTTGATCTTCTTCATGTTCTTTACCAGCAATTTTTTTACCTCCACACTTCTGGGGCACGAGCCTGCCCTATCGATCGATAGGGAGAACGGGCTATAAACCACCACGCAGGCCCAGTGCGGATTGGTGGTTGTTAACGACTGCTAATGCAGTCGGGACCAACGGCTTTATGTGCCTTCCGAAGTACGGAAGAGCTCAAGCTGATAGTTTTTTGGTCCTAAATAGTGACAAAAAATCATAAAAGACTTCGTTTGCGCAAGCATCCTTTGAAATTCTTCTCTTGAATTCATTACTCCCAAGGGAGTTTCGGAAAATCCCGCGTATATCTCTTGCTTACACTTTAAAGGGAATCTCGTATTTGAATTCTGAATTTAGATCGGATTTATTGTTCTTATTAGAAAAATCAGAACAAATAAATCTCAAATCCAATCACAATCAAAAGACAACAGCTGCAACAAATGAGAAAGCGTTGCAAAATTAATAAAATTGCAAATATTCTAAATACTATCAGATTTTAATATCGAAACTTTACTATAATAGAGCCGGACTAACCTGCCTAGATGACCTATGATATACTTAACGCGACAGGGGCAGGGCGTGCCGCGACGCGTGCGCAACTAGGCTCGGACGCGCGGGGGGCGGGGGGAAGGGGGCTCGCGAAGGGACAGTACGCTTAGATCGAGGCTACGCTTCAAGTCATAAGCTTTTGTTTTATAAATTACATATTATGTTATGGTAAGACAAAATATGAAACTTCACTGGGCCTGTGTGGTGATTTATGGCCCGCTCTCCCGGCAGGTTTTCCATCCTTAAGGAAGGCTCGTACCCCTGCAGCGGAGACATAAAATGATCTGGTAATAAAAATTAAAATGCTCCACCGAAGTGCCTAGTGTGTGTACTATTTACTATTCGATCACGATAAATATTGTGTAGTTATTGTAGTATTGAAGCCGCGCCTTTTGGTGATAATCGAGGTGAGTTGCAGTTATGCGCTTTGAGATAACGATGATGATGATGATGAGATAGTAATAAACATTTGAATTGCCACCTTCGTGGTTTAAAAAAGGTTTAGAGCTGTGGTTTAGAGTCCTTAGCCCGATATCCGCATACGAGAGAATCAGCGACCCTGCGCAAGCATAAGTTACACAGAACTATTCACGACAGGTCGTAACGTAACGCCAGATTACAAACCACCGAAACGTAATCATCATTCTGCTACTAGTATCATAGGGGAGTCGCTGATGGACATTCGTAGTCCACTCCTAGTTGTTTTTTGCAGTCGGTTTTTTATTAATAGCCAGTATTTATACTGTCCCAAGGCTAAATGGAAACTATAGTATAAGTATTAGTCAATATCACATACATTGTTCTGACCCCAAGGTAAGTAGCTATAGCACTCGTTTTATGGAAAATCTGAAACAACGACGGTACCACAACCACCCAGAGCCGACACAATATCGAAAAGTTTTATTTATTTATTTTAAACTTTTGCATCATAATATGACATGGCGGACGGAAAAGTTCGTTTTCGACATTGACCCGACCGGGAACCGAACCCAAGACTTCAGAGATTAGCGCCGCCGCCTAAAGTCCGGCGTGCAAGCCACTCGTCAAAATGCTAGTCGTGCCCTTTATACGTAAAGTAAACTTTACTTTCCTGTTTAACACTGCCGCCGCCTCTTATGGCTTGTAGCCAGCGACAGGAAGATTGGCCGGCGTCGTGCAGCCATCGCGCTATTGATAAATCATCGACAGGCCACGCGCGCCCCCGGCCAGCGCTGCGCAAGCGCACCCGAGCCGGCTAGCCTGTTACGCCGAATGTATACAGCTAGACACACTCATAAACTAATCTGGTACCTATATACCTAGTTAGTTTATAATCGAATTGTAGGTTTTGTCTCTTTAAAAGGAATAGGTTAAATTGTTTGATCTTCCATTGCACAAAGAAGATACATTATAACACGAGGGATTTACAAGTGTTCTATGTCTAGAAGCTCTTCCAATCAATTTCTAGCAGAGGTGTTAGAAGTCCGAAGGACTAATAATTTTTACCGTACTAATACAGTACCTGATATACGAGTACATACATAAGCTAAAACAAGACAAAAAAAAAAGAATTATTTGATACAAAAAAAAACTTTTTTACATATTATAATGACGTTACAGATTAACGATTAAGTTGGACATATAGACCTCTTTTAGATTATATGGACCTAAAGTTATAGGCAGTTCTTAACTATATTTAAATTACTGTCGTCAACATATGTAACAAACGAAGTACCTACGAGTACATGTCCCTACAAAAGAGGTACATGCTACTTCGTAATTTATAAAAAGGCAAGTTTAAAATGGATAGATTGCTGGTGGAACGTTAAATTTACAAATTCCTAATTTAAAAATCCCCCCACTTCGCAGACAGAAGCACAAAAACATGTTTATGTATGAACGTTTAGAGGTGCCAACGAAGTTGCTATCTCATGCCTAAGTAAGCAGTCCCAGAACTAGGATGTTTATTTCCTAGGTAACAAAGCCTTCTTAGGTCCCTAGTGGACTAGCCAACTCTTTATCCGAAGAATGGTCATAAAAACGGCATATCGACAACCGATACCATCGCTTAGTGAATTACTGAGTGACCACCATTATTTCTCGGAATCTGAACATTGAAATGTGGAAACTGGATAGGTCAATCAAAATGTTGAGTTAATTAACAATTGCACTGCAACAATTAATTAAGCATTATTTTAGACATTGATAATTTAATTGTAATTTGCTTGGAAAGATGAAGAAAGAGACTCCTGGGTTTCTTGCCGGCTCTTCTTTGTTGAAGGCTCTCCCAAAATCCCCATAAGTGTTAGATTCAGTAGTTTAGTTAAAAAAATGTCTATTATTATTTAGAAAACAAATCATAATATCATCAATCATTTTAAAATTTTAAAATTTTATTTCAGATATATAGGTCGACAACTTTTTGTTTTTGCCCTTAATGTGTTTACCACCTACACCTAATATAAAGCCTTATCGTGTGTATATGCAAAGTTTCTAAAAAGAAGGTGGTTAAACACCCCCAAATTGATATATTTGGGCAGCAATACTTACATATTAATGAATAAAATATTAAACCCATCAAAATAACTCATACCAATCAAAGAATTATCCATGTCCCTTCCAGATAATTAAGCATCACCATCAGCAACCATTACACTGCGGCTTCAGAGACTAATGGACTATCACCGCCATAAGTCAGTGTTCGTTCATTGTACGCGATTCGCACTCTCGCCCTATCTATAATGCGGTGACAAATTTATTTATGCCGGACTCAGCGGTCGAGTGCATTAATCTTGAGCTATATCCAATTTGATGCAGTCTTTCTGACGCGTCGGATAGTTTTCGCACGCCCATAACTTGGTGTTGAAACAACATGATTTAAGTGATGATGTTGGTAAGGACGTGCCGACGACGGTTGGATGGGTGAATCACTAATTAGTTGGCGAAGTATTAAATATTACATTCGAGCTTTACTAATTTTTAGGTTGGTATTCTTAGGTTAGGCTGACGTGAGAAGACTACAATTTTATTTATTTGTTTTGTATGTATCACTTTCTTTATTTTGAATATCTTTAAGTTATAAAGTTTTTTTAAGACCCATGTATAAAAGTCTTACTTTATGTGTATTTGTCATCATTATTAGGCTATATTTGTTATTTAATATTTATTTTAATGATTACTTGCATTCGCAATGCTATATTTATTCCGAAAAAATATAACACTTGAAAAAGCCCAAGAGTTTGCGATTCGGACAGATGTGTTCTTCGCTTTTTATTTTTATTTAATACGCTTATAGAGCTAAACACACTTCTAAACATGTACACAAACATAATATATTGCTATGGACAAATCGAAAAAACATCTGCATGAGAAAAGTATTTGTCCATTTTTGGTCTACAATTTCGTGATAATTTATAGGCGAATAATTTATAAATAAATTATAATTTATGAATAAATTATACATGCAGTCACCTTACTCCTAAAAGGGCAGGCAGAAACAACTTCCTGCCACTTGAAAATTTCATTAAAGTTCGTAAAAAGTTACAAAAACACAATGTTGAAAAAATTTCCATGAGCAGGATTAGGAGCAGGTTAGAACCACGGTAGCTCAATTGGAAGAGCACCTGACCCGGTATGTCAGAAGGGTGCAGGTTCAAATCTTGCTCGTGGAATTTTTTTATTATTTAGGTTATTGGGAACGGGGGTAAATGCATACATCCGCTGAAAGCTATCAAACCACAATGTCATCGCACTTTCTATTACGAAATGACAATGGCATCTCATTATATATTCACCATTTCCATTCATAATTCGTGTTGATATTAGATAACTTGTACGCAAGGTTAAAGAAAGTTAATTAAGAAACGGACCACCTCGGAGACGGTTCTGAGGCTTCTCAAGACGCTAAAGTGTTGCGGTTTGTTATAAAAAGACGCGTTAAGTTACCAACGACCTTAACCCTTTACGGGCTAAATTATTTTCATTGATTTTTCCACCTTATGCCAAGGGAATACAGTAAAATTTTCCGTGTCCGATATTTGCATTTAGAGTTCTGTAATGGAATGGGTTGGGGTTATCTTAAAATAGTAATTGACAAGACGACTTGTACCGAAGAATGATTTATTTATCTTAACAAATTGATTTTATTACATATTAAGGGCTACTTATTGTTACAAAAAAACCAGTAGGTACCTTTTTTACTTTAGCTAGTAATTATAATTAGCACAGGAAGCTTGATGTCTCCATCGCATAGAATTATATGTTCTCAGTTTCCTATACAACCATTGTCATATAACCTTTTGCCTGGTGGCTAATCTACCGCGTCAAGCTAAAACACTGTGATTGTTTTGGCTTTATAACTTTTATTGTACAGCACAATAAAAGTTATACAGCAGAAACACTGTAACTCACATTATTAGGGCGTAGAAGCTTATTATTACCATTGAAACTTCAGGGTCTACAACGCACGTGTCATCCTTGATGTCGCTAGCGTCTATGGTCGTGTGCTTGTTTGTTAAAAAATAAGGATAGAGAATAAGAATAGAGGAGCTAAATGGCGCAGTGGTTAACGCGCCCAGTCTGCGAGTGCTGAGGTCAAGCAACTTTCGCAAAGACCGGTCATCGGATGGGTGACCAAAAGTTTATCATCTCGAGCTTATCCGTGCTTCGGAAGGCACGTAAACCCGTTGGTCCCAGCTGCATTAGCAGTCGTTAACTACCACCAATCGGCACTGGGCCCGCGTGGTGGTTTATGGCCCGTACTTCCTATCCATCGGGATACCATAGGGAAGGCTCATGCCACAGCAGTGGAGACATGAAAATGAGCTGATGATGAACAATAAGGACTAAAATATACTTCTTGAATACTGGTGTGTTGACGTTGTTGGTATTTTCCTGTTGTAACATAAACTACTAGAAAAACTTTCAGCGGTAATTTCAACACATCCGGTTAGCGATCTACATAGTATCTATTCAATATTATAACGACATGGAAATTTCTAAGAACAGAAACCGGAGACTGAATAATGTTGCGCCTTGCAAACAAATAATTATTTAGGCTTACGGTGACAATAATTACTTGTTATATAAAAGCAGTTCCTTTCTTAAAGAAAATATAATAGTCACATGATTTTTTTTGTTGACCCAGGGGAAAATCTGCCTACAAATTCAACCTTTCGGAAGATCCGGGGTTGGCCTTGTTTTATTAAAAAAGATTAAGACCTACCCAGTAAATAACCCCTGGGGATGAATTTTGCCTGGAGGGCTACGAAGGCCAACGGACCGTCGTCGCCTCCCGTGAGAGGGAGGATAGTCACATGATTTTGGACTATGATAGTTAAAAGTTAGGTGTAGTGAATAAGTATTTGAAACAAAATATATAAAAAAACAATTTTATAATGGGTCAAAGAACGAAAGAAAAGATATATAATTAATAATATATTGATTATTAAAATAAATGTTTTACGGGTTAGATCTTAGCCGTCACCTCACCTATCATCACCGTCAGCCATTATTAGTCCACATTTGCATAAAAACATAAAAAGAAAAATATTTTAAATACGTAACTCGTTACATTACGTTTATGTCATAGTGAGTGGTCCTTGTTGTAAATGTTCTTTTTTGAAAAAAAAAAGTTGTTCAACTTGTTTGTTTCACAATGCAATCGATCATGTCACAAATTATCGTATTTTAATATCTGCAAGTGGCATCTGTAAAATAGCCTGGGCCTCAATCAAGTGTCAACCGAGCGAACCCAACGCGAGCAAAATCGAAAGTGCAAGGTCCGTCGGTGCCGATGTGCAAAACGCAAAAAAACGTGAGAATAAAGCTGCTGCCTTCGTGGTTCACGCGCGGTAGCGAATTGTCAGTCCCGCGCACGGAGTTCGTACATCTGGAGGTGACTAACGACGAAAGCCAGAAAAATGTTTAAAAAAATCTACCAAGGGAGGTGCTTGCTTGGCTATTATCTTAACTGATGACAGTAAGGCTGAAGGAGCAATCGCATTACACCCAGAGCTGTGACAATATTGAATTGGAACTATACATTACTACGTCATAAAAGCTAATCTAGCAGTTTAGCTCACTTTGAGTGCTTCGTCTTATTATGCTTAGCTTAAAAGCACTTGTTGGCTTCAAGGTTTAATGGGACTCTCCTCCCGTTCCCTCGCTAAACCACAAAAACTCGAATCCTACAAACTTAGACTCAACTAACATTTAACCTGCCACAGATAAGGACCAGCAACGACGACGACGAACAGCGAAGACAGCAGCGAAGTTTGGGTGACCCCAAAGACCCGTGAGGCTAGTCTATTGACGAGTCTTTGGGGTACAGCTATTCAAAACCTCTAAGTTCAGCGAAAGCTCCCAGCTTACAGTAGTGACCGCAGCCTTATCGTACTCCAATGGGCCAGCGCAATTAGATCAAACTAGGAAATGGATTGTCATCATAACAAGCAAAAACCTAGCACGAAGTTTATGTTGCGTGAAATTGGAGTAGGCTTTTTTAGTTGTGCGAGCATATTGTAGAGTAGAGTGCCTGGTACGAGGAGCGTTATTTGATAGCCATTGTGTTATCCGAACATTTGCAAAAAAAAGAATAGAAGAGATGACCAGTTGACTGTGAAATGATATATCAATGTATAACATTGAACATCGAAACGGGAGCTATAGAAATGGACATTCGATGTATTTTGTTGGCTAAAAGAAGTTAACCGTTTATTTCTTCTTCTTTTTGTTTCTCCCATCTGTCAGAAAATCTATATCTATACTAATATTATAAAGAGGAAAGCTTTGTATTTTTGTATGTTTGCAACGAATAAACTCAAAAACAACTGGACCGATTTAAAAAATTTCTTTAACAGTACAGTTAAAAAAGAAAATCTTTAAGTAACATAGACTATATAAAACATAAATAGCCACCCTTGCGAAGCCGGGACTTACCGCTAGTTATAAATAACTTGTGTCAAATGTTGTCAAACTGTTTTTTGCTCTAATGTAAAAATTCAATTAATTTCAATTTTGAGCGCTACGTTTGACCTGTTGTATGGTTTGAAATTGGTAACAATAAGGCTTCGATTAATTTAGTAAAGTTTTCGATGGGGATTCGAATTCAGTTTTTATTTTTTCTATATCTCTTTGTTTTTCTTTCTTTTTATAATTTACATATTACTTCTTCTTCTTCTATTTGTACAACGGTTATGTTCGTAATAATTTCAAAAACTACAACGGAAAATTTTGCTGTATTCCGTAGCCAAGGTCAGTTCGCCTCGGAGGAATCTTATTTGACCAACAAAAAACATACAAGAAAAAATGTAGAGCTAACAGGATCGTAGACATTTAAAGAAGTTATTCAGACTTTAGCCTAGACTAAGTATTTGATAAGATTATCTAAACCTACACTGAAAATTAAATGTTTATACCTACAGATATCGAGTATTTTCGTTTTTGAAAACTGGTGACTTCAAATATGAGTGGCCGAAGCACTCTTTACAGAGTGTTTGAATTTTTAATACCGTATAAAAGATGAGACTGCGATCTTTTATTTAAAAAATAGTATATGCAAAACGTGAATTTGTATGGCATTGAAGAAGTGTCTCCGGGTGGAAATCTAGATGCTACAATTCTCGTTTATCTTCGTTTTTTACGTTTTCGAATATCAAATTGGAAACTCGCAGTACCCTTGCACACAGAACTGCAACTCACCTCTTTGGCATCAGAAGACGCTGCTTCAAAGTCATACCAATTATCGTGTTGGTGAATAAAATATTCATTCAACATTTGCATTCGGCATTAATTTGGTCTAATGACTGTCGTCTGCTGTGAATACAGACACAATAGAATTTGAATTGTTTAGGGTACTGATCAGTGCTCGCCCCAAATGAGAGGTTAATGAAACACGCAGAAGATTCAGTTAATTAATTATTTTGACACCTATTAAGGGCACCGGTCATTATTCGTTGCCTAATTCTTAGCGCTAGTTTTTATAGTGATTATACAAGTATAGCTAGTATTAACTGGCAGTTTAGGTATCTTACCAGTGACTAGTCAGAGGAAAGACAAACGCAAGGTCACCCGGGTGTTCGAAAATATTCAGTAGGTAGGTAATGACACTTTTTTCACTTTCAATTACGTATTTGGACACAAAAATGTTGGAGTGGCAAAAAATACGATCAATTCACTCGGCGTACCTAGCAAAGTGAGCCGTAGGCACGCCTCGGAGATCGTAGGTATAGTTGTTGAATAAACTTTTTGGTATTTATTGCCGTTTTCAACACACAATAGGTTAGCTGTCAGGTCAATTGAGAAACTTTTTCGCATCTGTCAAACCAGATTTCTTTAATGGGAAAATTCCAAATCTTTACTGATATTAAAATGCCATTTATCTGCCTCTGTGGTCTAGTGGTTCAAACCACCGGTCTCACACCCAGAGTTCCCGTGGTTTCCCAGAGCGGTGGGTATATGTTTGTGCGGTTTGGTTAGTGGCAGGGCTTGTTTGTCATCGGAGCAGTATGTGTACCCGGGGCGGTAATATGATGACTCGATTTTCCCATTTGCTATCATTTTTGATGATAAATATCCTCTTTAGAAACGAGTATACATTACATTTAAATGTACATACAATACGTTTGTGTTGCATTTATCTAAATCGAGCGACAAGTTTCTGCACATTGTAAAAATATATTAACTACTCGTTCGGAATGTTGCCATCTCGCAACTTGATACGATTAAATATTCTGAAAAAAAAAAGTGGTCTGCCACCGCGCCCTAACCTTGCGGCCGGCGAAACGATCTTTAAACATATTTTTTTTAAGTTCCCTCATAAATTGCACATTATTTTTAAATGTGGAGCAGCAACTTTCTCGTAAGGTTTCTTTGCGAATAACTGTGGAGAGCCTAAGGTCAAAATGTAAAATAATTATGCGCTAATTGTCCTTTGGTTTTATTAAAAAAATGTATCAACCTTTTTTCAGTGAATATTTAATTGAAGTGGAGTACATAGTAGTTTCACTTCTTTATCATACGCCTTTCTCTACCCACTGCAGCCCCATAGACTGGGTCACGTGCAACCCACGGTCTTCGTTATATGACCTCTCGCCGGTGTGGGCGGGCGTCCGTTATTTCTGCATCCCTCTCTTAACCACCACTCGGTCAGCATTTTGGTCTTTCTGCCGACTCCACTTGTGTCTTAATATGCACTCAGAGGCTTCTTGGACTTTGGGATATTGGTGGTAGAAACTCGGCCTAATAAAACCGTAAAAAACTCCCTTAAAAAACTTACTTCCTTTTTTTATAAATAAAAATATTGACAACAACAATAAAATTAAAAAAAGACATCAAATAATAGTTCTTTAAAACATTTACTTTTTTTCTTTTGAGGGTAAACAAATATTTTAGCTACATCGTTAATCGAATAGGTACAACAACCAAATATGAACTGTGTTTCATAATCATAAATCACACTTTAACGAAAACAAAAAAATACACTATATGTAAACACAAAATAACAGTTTTTGAATTTTAATGCCGTGTTTATGAATCAATGAGGATATTAATCAAGATATGGCAATACGCTATGATATAAATTAAACAAGATTATCGTCTAATTATGAGCATATTAGCTTTTATAAATTGTCAAACACGCGTTGTAGCGTGAACAAATTAATGAGTTAGATGGTATCGGGCGCGTTGAAGCAAACTGCGCATGCGTTGGTCCCCGTGATATACTGACATATAATACTTAAGAGAATATTAGACACATAAAAATAATTGCTATATAGCAGTTAAGGTATAAATGTCTTATTTATTTATTTAATAGGTATGACAAGATTTATTACAGCATGATATATAAAATGATATTATTTATTGACTATTATTAAACATTCTTCATTATTCAAAAATACTGTTTCACTTCAATGTTTTTTTACAAAATTAACAAATAAAAACTTATTAAAAACTGTTTTGCTGTTGCTGTTTTAAACAAAGCGATATTACATTAATAAGCTAATAGTTAATTGTGGCTATGTTGATTGAACCACGACTTCTAGCATTAAACCCAAGCATTTCTTCGTTCGTAGTTGGGAAGACATTGGCCGTCTTACCCGACTGTAAGTGACATAGGCTCAAAGGGGAAGCGCACTACAGTCAGACTCCTTAACCACTGAAGAACTTTCTATCTTATCTCTAACACATTAATGCTAGTAGTATGCATCATAGTAGCTAGTTGCGTCATAACAACAATACTAGAGTTGTTGTTATGATGATAGACTTAGATAAGGCGCTAGAAACTACATCTCTGGAGGTTATAATCACAAAGACTTAGGAGCAGTTCAGTTTTAAAAAGCCATTGACGCCATCACCGGTGGCCAGCAAAATAAGAAAAGCTTCATTGTGTCAACTGTCAGTGTTAACATCAAAAACTATCTAGAACACAGATCACATCATATCTGGTTACGATGACTAGGTGAATAGCTTAGTGTTTGCGAGCACGCTCCGTCTGGCACGGCCGCGCAGGCCTTGGCGTTCTCGAGATGTGACTTGTACAAATGCCCACCGCTAATTCTGATATCGACTGACTGCTGCTCGCTTATTGTACGGTTTTTTGAATATGACATTGACAAATTAATGACATTACAAGGGTATTATGCGCATGCGCTAAGTAATATGTCGGTTATCGTCGATATGTTAATAAAAACTGTGCCCTATAGAATATATAAATGAGATATGTTTTTTATTTTATATATAACTAGCGCGGGAAGTTATTCCACTCCACCTAAATTTAGGTGGAAATGGAGTCCAGACGCGAAGATAGCTGGTGCAGTGTGAAATCGACGCAGCATCTGTCATCCTCACCCTGCCGGCCCACAAGGTGTCTCTTCACGCCTCCTTTAAAGGACCCCATGTCATAGAAAGAATGGAAACCATTTGCTAGTATTGATTGACATCTTTTGATTTTTATTTATTTGTTCTTAACTAAAACAATTTATCAAACATGTCATCATCTTCATCCGCCTACACAAATAGCACAGCTGGGGCCAGATCTTCCCACATGAACAATATCTCATGATGAATAGCATATAGGTAATGTAGAAGCTGCCCCTATGCGGGCTGATTGGTTTTCATAACTATATTAAAATAACTAGGACCAACGCCTTTAAATGTCTTTCTCAGTACGCAAGTACTTGAGGTATATCAACTTGGTTACCCATTCGCCGTCTCGGCATTGCTAAAATTGCCTTGCATGATAGCAACATGGTGGCTCTAGCCACTGCGCCATCGAGCCTAATTTAATCGAAGTATACCTGTTAATTATTGGCAATAATTCAACACTCTTTAAAATTGTATAAAGTTGTTTTATCTTTTTATATACGTATGAATATTGTCAGTGTACTTAAAACAATTATAAAAAAACCAAGGCATAACTTGTTATCTACCTTCCCAATATTATAAATTATAATAAAGTAAGTACACCGGGTTTCATCACCGACATTGTGGGTATTGATACATTGTTTGTATTTGACGAAAATTGACAACTAACCAGACTGTAGATACACTTAAAAACCTATTCCACCTCTGAATTACTTAATCAAGAAGTGTCCAAAGGCGTTTCGATTATCAGGAAAGCTTAGATAAGTAATTATTTTCCGAATATCTTTATTGCGTTACTATAAGGTTTACGATCATATCATTACCTACCTACAATCTGAGGGCAAATCGGCATTTGACATCAATGATGTCACTGACATCACTTGCCCGGCAAATGATATTACCATCGGCTACCATTATTGATAAATCATGCCGTTTTATTGCGACAGTAGCCAGTAAACCTATTTGTCCCCGTACAGCTACACATAATCGGTCGGCACTTGACAGATATGGACCCCTAAATCATTTACGATTATTTTCTTTGTAAGAGCCATTTTAAAAGATTTAGATCTTATGCATTTAGGAAGACGGTTCAAAATTGCAATGTATCAACGATGTGTGTTTGCCGATGGTTAATCGTGGAAACATGGCAGTAATTTTGCGAAAGGGTCGTCTGCGCCTCCGATATGTAGATAATAAATAAAGCGGAGATAAAAATTATATGACGACTTTGCAGTTGGCCGTTAAGGGATCAAAGTGACGATAATGCTTATTGTAGGATAATTAGGCATAAATAATTGTAACAAAATAAGTAGTTGGGTATTTAAATTAAACAATTATTCTATCTATTAGCGTTTACTTTAGATATTATTTCATGATGACGTTTCGAACACTTTGCATAGCAGAGTCCGTGGTTATTAAGGGTTCATATGTCCAAACCTGGATATTTGTTAGCCCATCGTTATCGTAATAATAAAATAAGCAATAAAATTAGGCCAACCCCTAAATTTCATAATTAACATTATTCATTTAATTTTTTCTGTAATAGAAAATACAGGTGGTGTTCCACATTTAGAAGTATATAGTTTTATTAACATTTATTAACTTTGAATGGTTCCAGAATAAAATTTTAATATTACTTACTTATAATACTTATAATTTACATATTGTAATAACTATATTTTTTTCGGCATTCTTCACGCCGTCGTGGACGGTACGGTAGATTGTCTGTTTATGATGTACTGTATAAAACTGTACACATTATATGATAATTTTTAACAATACCTATTAAAATTTTACGTAACTATATGAACTACTATGTTTGAAATAAATAATTTGAATTGTATTAAATTATATAATGCAACCTGGAGCTCTTTGTCATGAGTAGGCAAACTGTGCTTATCTGAAAATTCGCGTTGGCCTGCGCAGGCGCATACTCGGGAGCAGTCACGACGGCGAGGGCGCGCGCCGCCCGCGTGACCGACGGACAAATCGAGATGAATTGCTAGTATTCTTTCTATTAATCCGACATGTCGCTAATATGCGACGTTGCCACAACTGGGCTTACGAAATTGTGCTAGAACTGTTAGGTGGTCTGACTCATTACTCCTCAGACCTTATTTTTGTATCTTGGTAATACCACAGTCTATCTAACCTAATACTATTTACTTACATTTATCACACATAGGCGAAATTATATAACATTCTGTTATAATTATTAATATATAATCGTTATTTTGTTGAATATTTAGTTATTTGTGGTTTACATACATCCTTTGTTTACCTCTGTGGTTTACAGCTTGTATTGCGATTGTTTTTTTTAACATATTTTTAACCTCTTACCCCTTACCACTTACCCCAGCCAACAAAGGTTCAAAACGTCAGGATAAAATAAAATAAAATCTAGGTGTAAAATAAAAATAGTTTAATATCAATTAATAATAATTGCGTAAACTTTAGAAAGATGTTTGAAAAAGGTTTCCTACAGTCGGTTTATGTGTTTAAAGGAGGATTTATCTTGAAATTAATCAAATAAAATTTATTGTACATTACTTACAGCCATGTAGGTAACTTATGTTCATATTATAAATGTGTAGGTAATATTTATATATATGTTTGTGAGTTCATTATGAACCGTCAGTTTTAATCCGATGGTGAAATGCGACGCATCGAATGCATATGTAGTTAATGCCAAACCTGCTTGCGGTGCGTTTACACGAAACGATTTTTATACTTTACAAATAATAAATATAAAAATATAGGAACAGTTAAAGTGAATGAAAGAGCATATGAGTTGTAACCTTAATCTGAATCTGACCTGCACCAACTCCTTAAATATAATGTATCCTGTCCATCCTAAGGTACGGTAAACAAACGTGGTATTGTCTGAGTATCTGAAGTTCAGACTGATGATCTGCCAAAGAGCAGGTAATAATCTTTTATTATTATTTGTACATACTGTCTAAGCAATTGATCTTTAACCTGCCTGTTAATGAGCACGATGTGGCCTAATTAATTCTTAATAAACAAAATACAGACATTCACAAAACATCGATGGTAAGAAGAAAAACCACGATACGCCATATTACCAACAATTCAGTAGAGCTGTTCAAAGTTTGAAAAATTAAGATAAAAGTTAAAACCTTTTTTGTTTTGATGTTTCACATGAATAAATTATCGTATATTTCCTATAACTTAATCTGTAAATGAAGCAAATCCTTTGGATCTCTTTTTAAGCAGATTTCGCGCATGGAGGAGTGTGATATTTGGTATACTTAGTTAAAGTTTATATGGAGAAGATACGTTAAAATATACTAGCGGTCGCCCAGTGGTCGAAATTCGACCACTGATGCCAATTATAAAAATGACATCTGTTTCGAGATCCAAGATGGCGGACGTGATATTTTTAAAAAAAGTCAATATGGGTATCTTTATAAATTTTCGTGGAAGCCAATTATGAGTATGACATCTATTTCGAGATCCAAGATGGCAACCGTGATTTTTTTTCAAAAGTCAGTAAGGGTATAGATTTTAGGGGTTTTTTGGATGCCCATAATGAATATGTCTGTTTATATAATCTGTGTATATATATATAATCTGTTTTGAGACTCAAAATGGCGGACGTGGTTTTTTTAATAAAGTCAATATGGGTATTGGCGTTTCGCAAGACTTCGAAGGCGATGTCACACTGTTAGTTTTGTCGCTGTGGTCATGGTCATACAATTCCTGTAATCAAAAATTTTAACAGTTTTTTCAGGTCTTCTTTAACATTGAAATACTGGAGTGACACATATCAATGACTGGGAGACTTCAGTCAAAATCACACAGCGCCGATTGAAGACTTAGCATCCCGGTCGCATGAATTTGTGGGTTAGTGTGTTAGGCCCCCGGTGTGTGACGCCCCCGTGGTGGAGGCCCCCGATTTTTAATTAAGTTATAACAGCTGATTTTGTCGTAATAAAAGCCATTTGTACCGTATACAGTCAGCGACTAAGTGTTTCTGAACTAAATAAGTAATTTAATTTCACTGTGAAATTTCATGTTTATAATTATTATGAGTATGATGCGTTACAGGTATAATTATCTGATTATATAGGTACACAATTTTAATCATCCTAATATTTAATTGTTTTTTTTCGTTTGTAATCTGATCTGTGATTTTTAATGTTAATTGTTATTGCTGTTTAATGTTTAATAATTTTTTATCAATGTTCTAAATATTTAAGTAGATACCTATATCATTATTAGGTATTCAAAATTACCTTAATTACATTTTATGATAAGTACCTTTAAATCATCTGATTTAATTAAATGTGATTTTTAAATTGTAACTTGACTAATGTGATATTATTAGATACCTAAGCAAACTGTTGTTTCACCGACATTATTAATAAAGATTTATATTAAAAAACCAAGACTTTGATCATATCATGTAGACACTTATAAACATTTTTATAATAGTTACACTTTGCTATTTGCCTGTACTTTTGATAAAAATATTCAACTAATTAATTTTATCGCACTAAAACGAAATCGGGGGCCTCCACCACGGGGGCGTCACACACCGACACCGGGGGCCTAACACACTAACCCGAATTTATTACATATCGAGCGAGCATCACCACCTTTAGTTCAAAAGGAAGTCGATGACAATACAAAAATTTTGACTGCGATGTTCTTTAGGAGTGAAGACACTCCATATTGGCCTGTGGTCAAACAGTCGTCTAGAGAAGAGATTTCTTAAAGCAAATCATGTTTAAATTTATTTATCTAAGTAGGTAATCTGTGTATTAATACGTAAAGCAAAAGCTTTTCCCCGCTTTTTAAACACAATGCGCGCACAGAGGACTGTAAGACTTAAAAAATGTGGATGATTTCAATCTGTCAATGTAAACACATATTTGTTTTAATTGTCATTGCCATTGGTAACTACAAACCCTTCAGCCGAAAAAGAAACATAATAAAAATTACGGTCGAATTTCGACCACTGGGCGACCACTAGTATATAATAAATTCCTAGAGAAAAAGAAAACCTCTTGAACTGTGTGTAATTTTCGACCAAAATGGCATTTCAGTTGTTTTTCCTTTCCATCGTCGACTTTTCAAATCGTCTTGGCTAAAGTTAAAATAAAATAAAAGCAGTCTTATCGCGTGTTGTAAACGACAGTTCTCAAGAGATTAAACTGAGAGAGAGTCCTTGTGCAAGTGCACGTTTCACCGCCGTATCAATCAAAATCATATCGGATTCTTTAATCCTTCAGACAGGTTCGCTTTAATTAAGGACGTCACAGACCCTGTTTGGGGCTGACGAAGGATTAACGGCGAACGAATTCAATGGAACTGGGCCATTGAGCACTTCAAAAAATTTTTTGTTTTGTTTTAAAACTTACAATTACATTTAGAAACGAAGGTAATTGGAATCTTACTTTACGAATAAGGACGTATTTGAGTTAATGTTAAAAAAGTGATAGTTTCAGTAAGATACATTTGTTAATACTGCTCTGCCATAAACGTCATTTATACGTATCGTTGACTTATGTCAATCCCGTACAATAATCATTCTATTTGATTTCTATTCTATTAGCGTATTGTACTTGTCCAGGGGGCAGTTTACCTAATTGTTAAACCAATCGGGACCAGTGTAACAATCATGTCGCGGTTCATTTTTTAACAAAGTTTGAAATGGGGTTTAGCCCAAACTACCAATACCTAGGCATACCGTTTTTCACCCGACGTTTTGAATTACTGGACGTGGTCACGGGCTGAGTGACGGGTACAAAAAGTTATATAAATGTCTAGCTTAACCACATGGAGGTTACACACACATAACCGTGCTATGTAGTAGTGTACCTATCCCAGCGCGCTATATGGAAGCTTGGACTCTGTTCGGGTATTTACTCATGTCGCCTAACTACGTAGAAACGTGGCTATTTGTTTTCATTAATAAAACGTATTGTTGCAAAAAGCTAATTAATCTTTCCGGTTGAAAAGATTACACGTCCACGATTTCATACAGCCTTTCGTCAGCCGTCAGGTTTTATTGTTCGTGGTTGTGTCAACAAGCAAATTGCTTATTGCACCTGCGCATATGAACTTCACCACGTGATGACAATTTTTGTTGTTTTTTCTTTTAAATCCACGAATGACAATGTCAGAATACTTATTGTGTACCCAGAAACAGCTACGAGTATTTCGGTGTAGCAGAATTGCTTCGGTGTACGCAACCATGGCATGACATGTTACGTCCTTATTACTTCAAGTTGTGGGGTGACAGTCTGTATTATTTTTTGCTAGCTGGTAAGTAATTATTATACTAAAGGGTCTTTCGATATCTTGTTTTCCCATATAAAGTAAAGTGTAAAGGCGTCTGATTATTCCAGTCTGAATATTATTCGTGGGTTCCTATCCACCCACGACCTTAGCAATACGGGCGATTGCTCCTTTAGTTGAGCTACCGATACCCTGTCGAACTTTCTGAGTACCTGCTTCGTACACTTTTAGCTAAGGGAAGAACAGTTCTCTTCTATTAGAGTCGACACATACTGAGACGAGCCCGAGGTCCCTTTTTCGGTTCTTAGGTATATCAATTTCCACTGACAATATGTTTTTATAACTAGTCTGGCCATAAATACTGTTACATAATTTTTTTTCTTATTTTCAACTTTTTAATTATTTTGAATTTGGAACACGTTTATCATTTTAAAAACTTCTTTCGATTTCGCGCCATTTCACATATTTTTTCGTGTTCATTATCAAATTACAATATGGAATGGGGTGCACAAAGTGGGTATGGAGCCATCGGTCATATTCCAGACAGTTCAAAAGCTTGGTATCAGCTGTATGTTTGTATATCGTACTATCAACAGATACAACTTCCTCTGTCGAAGACCATAAAAGATCGGGGCGGCCGCGTGCTGTTAGAACTAAAAAGGCTCTTAACGCTGTTAAAGCCAGAATTCGTCGAAATCCCATTAGGAAGCAAAAAATCTTATCTTGAGAAATGAATATTCCCGCTAGGACTCTGTCGCGTATTATAAAACAAGACTGAAGCTCGGTGCTTATCGTCAATATACAGGACAATCTTTACAATTAAAGAGAGTGGATCGATCAAAACGCCTTCTGTCGCGATACGCAGGTGAAGGGCACAGAAATATCCTCTTTACCGATGAAAAATTTTCACGATTGAAAAGCACTACAATAAGCAAAATGATAAAGTGTAGGCTCACAGTTCTAAAGAAGCTGCTCAAGTGGTCGGAAAGGTACAACGTGGTCATCACCCTGCGTCAGTGATGGTTTAATGGGGCGTGTCTTATCAAGGCGTCACAAAGCTACATTTTTGTGAAAAAGGAGTGAAAACTTCAGCCAAAGTGTATCAAGAGACAGTCTTGGATCGTGTTGTGAAACCTCTCAGCAATACACTTTATAAAAATGTACCGTGGACTTTCCAGCAGGACTCTGTACCTGGTCACAAGGCACGAACTACCCAAGCCTGGCTTGAAACCAACGTCCCGGACTTTATAAGAGCTGAAGACTGGCCCTCATCTAGCCCAGACCTTAACCCTTTATGCTACAAATTATGGTCAGTTTTAGAGGACAGGTTTGCTCTAAACGACACGGTGACATTGAGTCTCTTAAAAATCTCTGGAGCAAGCAGTGGCGAAATTTCCCATGGAAACAGAGCGTAAATCCATAGATTCGTGACCAGACAGATTAAAGGCCTGTATAAAAGCCATTTTGAATACAATATTGTTTTTATTTTTTGCTGAGACTTAAAAAATATGTATATGTATATATTTTCATTTGTAACAGAACTTATGTCCGGACTAGGTATATCTATATATACTACTCAAAACAAAATAAGGGCCATGAGGTATTTTGTCTGTACCATGAAAATAATAAAACCAATATTAATTTTTTTGCCTCCATAACGAAAACTAATGTTGTTTTTACCGTGTAGACCAATAAATTTATTCCAATAATAATGATTAAAAAGTTTATTTGCTTTTGAAAGAAAAAACACATTTAAGGTTAAAAATAAAAACAATGTAAAGTTACTGAAAACAAAAGAAAATACTCCATGCTCATCTTTTAGTAACGGGCATGCCCCCCTCGTTTCGTTACGCACTCCTGAAGCCTGGAGTGCATGCTCTCAATCAAATGCCTGACATTTTCCATTGGAATCTCTTCCCAGGCCCTTTTAACAGCGTTGATGAGTTGCTGTTGGTTGTGGATTTCCTGATCAGCGTCTCTAACTCTTCGTTTCAACTGATCCCACATGTGCTCTATTGGATTTAATTCCGGACTGTTCGCCGGCCACGGCAAGACTTGAATTTGAGACGCTTCCAGTACAAACCGAGTCGCTTGAGCCGTGTGTGCACGAGCATTGTCTTGCATCAAGATGAATCCAGGACCCGCTCGCTGGGCAAATGGGATCACATGTGGTCTGACGACTTCCTCAATATACCGCTGAGCAGTAACAGTACCCTCATTTAAAATAGCGAGCTCAGTTTTGCCGTGTAAGCTTATCCCGCCCCAAATCATTACATTTGGACCACCAAAACGATCGACTTCATGAATGCAGGCTTCTGAAAATCTCTCGCCGCGTCTTCTCCATACTCTAATACGCCGATCGTCGTTAAAAAATTTAACTTTGCATTCGTCTGTGAAGAGCACCATACCCCATTGGTTTATGTCCCAGTCCAAATGTTGACGGGAAAATCTTAAACGATTTGCACGATGATTTCTGGTTAATGGAATACGGACAACTCGCCTTCTTGATGCCTGCTGGTCTTCATGCAATCGATTACGAATAGTTTGGTCACTGACACGAGTACCCGTTGTGAGCCGTAAACGATTTTGCAGCTTGCGGGCCGTCGTTGTGCGATCTCGGCGCGCACTTAATCGAATGTAACGATCCTCTTGAGCTGTTGTAATGCGAACTCTGCCCGAACCAGGTCTTCTTCTAACACTACCGGTCTCTTGGAAACGATTCCATAGATTTTGAATAGCTCTTCGAGAAAATCCCAATTGCAAACCCACAGATCGCTGCGAATGACCTTCTTCAATCATTGTAACGGCTCTGGTTGCTGTCAGCGAGTCCATATGACGCCTGCGTGCTTGTGGCATATTGCAAAAGATGTTTCTGACTCGAGATATCAATGAACTCTGATAATTTCTAATAAACCAAGAAGCTAAGGAAAGCAAAACGTCAAAGAAAATGGAATCAAAGTTTTCAAAAATAATTTTAAATCAAATTTTATTTAAAATTGTTGCCAGCATTAGATGAATACTACAATATTAAAAAGTTTAGGTATCAAAGAGTTTGTATACTCAATATTTTACTACTTTCAATATGTAAATGTTTAATAATTTACACCAAAATGAAAAAATACCTCGTGGCCCTTATTTTGTTTTGAGTAGTATATTATCAGAAAAACGTAACGTAACGTAACGTTTGTGACGTGACTTTGTTTGTGCGTTTGTATGACGGGGCGAATCTCTGGAACTACTGGTCCAATTCCAAAAAATCTTTCACTGATAGAATGCTACATTACTTGCCGATAACATAGGATAACATATTTTAAAAAAACAAAAAGTTTAAATATTTTTATAATGATTCCAAAGTAATAAAGTATTAAATAAAATTCTTTATTTGAAATCCGAAAGTGTTTTAAATTGCCAAGTTTCTAATATCTTACAGTGGGAAAAGACGGTAATTTGTCTGAGAAACGATTTTAAACACGAACAGAATTTGAAGAACGCGTGAGCACTACTCAAAGTGGTCGCCTTTAAATATTTTAATTCGCTTTCTGTATTGAAGCGTGTGATTTAATAAAAAAAGCATGCGTTTAAATCATTTTTAACCATCAAACGTTATAGCTAAAAATAACTTTTACATGAACAATACTTTGTAACATACAAAAATATGCTACATGCTTTTTATTTCTTTTTTATACTATTTTTTATTTCCAACACAGTTATTTGTTACACTAACCAGAATTTCGCCCGCAGTTTTCGTGTTTTATTTCTCAGCGTGTGTTTGTACTGCATTATGTTTATGACACATAAAAACTCTTTTTGCATCATCACCACGACACAAAATAGGACTGCAGAAGGTAAGCTTCAAACAAACGGACAACCTCTCACAGACAAGGATCTCGCAACAGCTGTGCTCGGAGTAGTCCAACTGTTCCGAGATTCCGTGAGACGAGTATGTGTGCGTTTTTCTCGAGCGCGCTAAGTATTAAGCTTATCTTTCTCAACCGTTATCCACCCAATGTTGAGTGAAGGTCTCTTCTAATGCACTCCATTTCCTTCGATCTTGTGCCTTCCTCATCCAATTCTTCCCCGCTACCTTGACAAGGTCGTCGGTCCATCGCATTGGTTGCCTACCTACGTTCCTGTGCCCAACTCTAAATCTCCACTCCAGCTCTCTTCTCCGCCATCTGTGGTCCATGTGTGTGTGGTATTAAGCTTATTACCTTCTGGGTAAACGCTTATTTTGTGACGAAAGTCCGTGAGTGTTTTTATGATGGCCGCAGTACTGACGCGAGCGCAGCTTAAAAACGAGTCAGAACAATATTAACCTGTCGATCGTGTAGTGACGGCAATGCTTAAAAGCTGCATTTCCGATCATTTATTACCTCACACCCGACTGAGCAGACAGCGGTGCGGATGGACGAAAAAAAGACGCTTAATTCTTTCAGTGCAATGAATATTATAAATATGACAGCGCCCATAAAACATCCACTGGCTTTTGAAGGCAAGTTTTTGTCGGTAAATATTGGCAACTCAATTCGCATCAACATACGAAGGTAATATGAGAAATGCAAAAAGTACACGTGAACCATAATTCGACTGACGGTGCATGGAAGTCTAACATATTTCTCAGCGGGGGAGAGGGTTATCTTAATAGCATTTCTGTTTTGTGTAACGCCTGGATACCGCTCTAATACCACCCAAAAGTCGCATAGTTTCGCATACCGCGAATCCTTCGAATCGGCCCTCCGTGGGAAGTGCTGACTTAAAAACGTTTATTTGCCCGAATTATTGCTTGGGAGGCCTCAATTAATTATCCTCCGCCGCAGACATTAAGCGAGAGGTACGACTTTTTAAGTACAAAAAGAAAAGAAGGTTTTAACACTGAGGTAATTTTCGTGCTCGGCTGATAAATTGAAGTAGGGCAATATTTTCGACAGACCTTGGTACGTTTCCATTGACGCGGAGGTGCACACAAAAATTATTTCATCGCTTACATAAGCCGGCTCCAGTTTGGCACCGAGCAATTATTAGAGTCCGGCAATGGCGCGAGCAAGTTGCACTTGTTTCTCGCGACCATCGAGAGTGTAATAATCAGCGGCGTTCGATTTTCATAAAATTTCGGCGTTTTTGCGTAATAGGCTCAAAGCAGGTTTCGTACCGATACGTAACGATTTACAACTAAGGCTGTGTAATCGATTCATACGCGGGTGACCGATTAATTCATTGACATGGTTCTTTTAGATGATGGTTGCGATAAGAAGATGTCGGTGGGTGTCGGCGGAGCGTGTGAGGTGTCGAATTTTTGCCCGGAGTCACTCAAGGGCGTTTAGCTGTCTAACAAGTGCGTGGAAAACGCCTTGCGACGATTTAATGTCGTAAGGTGGTGCGGCCACAAATTAAGAGTGGGCGTTTATCTTTAAAGGATGTATGAATTACACCATCTCTATACCAAAATACAATTAAAATATCGCAGTGTTAATTCCTTAATAAACACTTCTATTATATTAATAAGTATAATAGAAATTAATCATCTTCAGCTCATTTTCAGCCGGTCCCCGCTGCTGGGGCACGAGCCTTTCCTATGGACGGATAGGGAGAACGGGCCATGAAACACCACGCGGGCCTAGTGTGGATTGGTGGTTGTTAACGACTGATAATGCAGCCATGACCAACGGCTTTACTTGCCTTCCGAAGCATGGAGGAGCTCGAGATGATAAATTTTTGATCACCCATCCGATGACCGGCTTTGGCGAAAGTTGCTTAGCCTCAGCACTCGTAGACCTGTAGGCTTAGCCAAAGTAACATTAAGAAAACGATAGCGAAGTTCGAAAAGAATAAAATGTATAGGATTGACTTAAGCCGCGCTAAATCACGTGGTCAATCTTATGACAATCCCATACATTTTATTATTTTCGAACTTCACTATCGTTTTCTTAATGTTACTTTGGCTACCGCCCCAGGCGCGTTAACCAATGCTCCATCAAGCTCCTCAAGAAATGTATAAATATATTATATAAATCTATTACAATTTTAATGTACAATTAAGATTAATGATAGATAGAAGTAAAGAGCGGTAAAAGTATAACGGCAAAACTTTCGTTGTTGGCGAGTTTTTCATTTGCATGTCATTTTGGAATAAAAAAATCACATAGAACCTTTTATCAGTTAATTATTTATATATTTACTAACCTTGTGTTCTTATACATATGAAACATTGGGTTATTTCCGTAGTTATTTCTGTACTCTTTGGTTATTTCGGTCCTGCACATATAAAGACAACTGTTATATATAGGACTCGTAAGTGTTGACGTCACTATTCACGAATTTACATGATCTGTAACACAATCCCATTAAATAATTATAATTAATTGTAATTTAAGTCATTAATGTATTGTAGTTAATACGCATTATTATAACTAGGTACGTTACATAAAACAATAACACATTACAACAAGAAAATAGGAAATCAAAAACGGTAGAACGCATTCTAAACATTTAACAGAAAACATTAAAAAACGATCCAAATTTATGCGATTTAAATTCCATTATAGAGCATTAAATCAGTTGAACGATATTATTACAAAAAATATTTTTTTTTATGCTAGCTACATTAAATTATCTTAAATTAACCTAACTACACTTACATGAAAACGAAACTACAAAAAGTTGAAAAGTTCATATCAGAGTTGGAATGTTGAAATTTGTATGTAATAGTGGTAATATCGAAATTATATCGATATCTAATCTAGATATAAATTAAAATTGAATCGCTAAATGTGTTGCTAATCGCAAAACTCGAGAACGCCTGACCGAGAAAAAACGTAAAGAATACGAGGAAAATAGTAAAGACAACAATTTTCTTTTCTCATACAAACCATTCTGTCCCCTGCTGTCAAACATTTGACATCAATCAAAACAAAACAAAGGTACGTTAGGATTATCTTTAGTATGCCTTCAAGTTGATAAGAGGTTGAGAAGAAAATAATTGTCGGGGCAGCTATTAACATAAAAAAAACAATTTAACTTTGTTTTAGAGAAATAGGGCAGAACAAGGTCTGCCGGGACAGCTAGTATGAAATAGAAATGAGAAGTGATAAATGATATACCCCCCACTCCTCGAGTATTTCAGTAAAGATGTGGGGCTTTACTAATTCCTCGGCGGACTTCTTGAGAGAATTTGAAAAGTGAAGTTGCACTGTTTTGTTTCATTTGCCAACACTCATGCGCACTTACGAACACTCAACGGTTAATATCCACCATTATTTCACATTAATATTCGACATAACACAAATATTAGAAATTAAAACAAAACTGCAGACATGACTCTTCACTTTCCCGCCAAGAAGTAGCAGCCCCTTTGTTTACATGACCAATTATGTCAACCGTATGTATGAGATGCGATGTTAATAAAGGCTTAACCCGTAAATGGTAAGGATAAGTGCTCATTTAACGGGTTTTTGCTACCTATCTTGTTATTATATTTTCGGTAAACACGATAAAGGTATGATAATTTAAAAAATGAAATATCAATTATTCACATTAATCTTATGGACATTTTACGATAATAAAGCAATGGGGCTTAATATTGAATTGATTGGAATACATTACGGCAATCATATCCTGACGTTGAGAATTGTTTGGTGAATTTATTTTATGTTAAACGCAAGCTGGTACGCAAACTTTGCATGTATATTTTTTATAGATAATAATATGAAAACATTTAAGATAAGATAAGATAAATAAACTTTAGTGTACACCTAAAATAAAACATTTGACAAAAAAATTACATGAAAATATACGTACAAGTCTTATCACTAAGAGTGATCTCTTCCCGACAACCTTTGGATGGACAAAAAATATTTGAGTTTGGAGTGGGCTTATCGTCGCGTCGGTGCACCATAAATAATTAGAGTATAACTAACACAGCAATAAATAATAATAAATACTTAATATACTATTGATACAAACATAACAGTTATAATTATAAGTACATGTAAGAAAGCATAATATAATAAAAAGCATATCACAGTGACGATGGTTTTTGGGACAAGTAATGATCCTTCAGTAGCCTCTTAAAATTTGCTAACGTTTAGCATTTCTGATTGTTATAGGCAATGCATTCCACAATCGAGCAGCCAGTACAGTAAAAGATTTATCGTAGAATTTTGTGGAATGGATTGGTATCCCAAGCGTCATGTTATTCGACGATCTTAATGATCGTGATTGTGAGCCGCACAGGAATTGGAATCGATTCTTAAGATAGGAGGGAGTGGTCGGATTAAAAAGAGTACTGTAAAGCAGGGAGAGCACATGAGCATTCCGGCGAAGGCGAATTGGCAACCACTTGAGTTTAGTATGGAATTCGGCGACATGATCGGATAATATCTGCGTAAGTCCAAATATGAATCGTGTACTAAAACTCTGAAGTCGCTCAAGCTTATTGAATTGCTCATCCGTAACATCGATATAGCTGACATCTGCATAATCTAATATATATGGGAAGAAGATGAGATTGTGCAAATACAATTTTAGTGGTGGTCGGAATAAAATTGCGCAGTCTTTTCAAAGACCCCGCTGAGGCAAACATTTTTCTACTGAGTTCCTGTATTTGAGAGGTCCAAGTAAATTTGTTATCAAGTTTAACATCCAAGTTTTTGACACCAAATCAAAAAGTATTTTAGGTAACAGTGACCAGTCACATATTGTTTTCTAAAGTTTACGCGAACACTACACATTGAAATGAAACAACTCCAGTCAATTCTGGGTGCCATTTTAGGACTGCCAATATTAGAATTAGAAGTCCATATGTTTCGCTCTATCAGATATTGTAGTCAGTTATTAAGGTGGTGATAGCTTTACCTAATTGATCTGACTGGAGCTTGCGTATACATTTGTAAGTCATCTGCATAAAGATGGTAGGAAGAAGTTAATTGATTTGAACTAGAATTGATGAATATGGCGAAGAGTAAAGGTGATAAAACGCTATTACCGAATTTTTAGGGTTAACTTATTTAAACGTGTGTCCAATATTAACGATTTTAACCATAGTTGATTTTTTTGGTAAAAAAAAGTCTGTTTGAAAGTTTCATAGATAAAACTATACTTTGATAGGATAATTTATTTATTTATATATTGACACAATAACAAACCCCAAACCAAGTATGTATGATACTTAAATGTCACATTATATATAAACATAACTTAAGTTGGGAGACGATGACTATTGTGACTATAAAGTTATAATATACCTACTAATTATGACAGCAATACCTACGAGAACGTAAAAGGCATTGATTCTTACAAGACAAGAGACGAGAAGATTAATAAAACTTTTGTTTTCTTAATAAAACATTCTTCACAGTCCAGACGTATTCATGAATTATGTAATTTAAGTCATTAAAGGGTTACGTCCATATTGAGGCTACCGTACTGTCTCAATGATTTATGTTCAATGTTTTGAATAAAAAAATAAAAGAAAAACAAACGGTTGCCTTCATTCCGTCTGAGCAGGCTGGTAGCGGGTTAGGTTTCGCAGCCACATATTCGAATTTTGAATAATTATACAGAACTAAAAAAGAAAAACAGAGGTTAAATACCCTTCTTTTTTGCCAGCGGCAGTTATCTTCTTAAACATGCATTCTTAATTTTGCCTCATTATAGGGTCGTGAGCGGGTATCATTGTTTACCGATGCGCCGATCACTTAAGATACGGCTCGCAAGTCGTCCAATAAATTATCGAAACCATTGGAGATTAAGTTATTATAAAACACAAAAAGCGTGTAAAAATTACCACAAAAACTTATAAGAATTTCCTTTGTTGGATGCATGTCAGTAAATTGCGTCGTTATACAATAAAAACGTTTTAAAAAAGAAGGGCAGTGTTGCCTGTATATAGCTTTGGGTAAAGGGAGCTTCCTATGTATGGACGGTTTGCGCCGATTAAAAAAAAATAAGAATTTGGTCTTCAGCATATTATATAATTTCTTTTTAATATTCTCTTTTTAGAAGTTTATTTATATTAAAGAAGGTCTCATAATTTCAATGTGGTTTATTTTTTTCATTTAATTTTATTATGTCAAAATAGTTTTAATGTTAATTTGGTATGTTTATATCGTAACACTTTTTTTAATAACTAAACACTAACAAGTGTCTCGTATTAATAAGAGACACCTTTTAATATTAACAGTAAGCAAGATATTGGCCAAGTGAATAACAAGGTTCCGCCTAAATGTGGTTATAAATTATTATAAGTGACAACATTTTCAGGGGACGTCGACGACGTGTGAAGGATGCAAAGATAAGTGGTATCAGATCGAATATTTAAATTCATCGTTTTTCGCTTAAGCGACCTTAAGGTTTTGGGTTTAATTACGTATCGCGGTTTAAGATTAATTTTTAATGTGGATATTTGCAAATCTTTTGCTCAAAAGGAGGTTCCGACCAATGTAATTCTAAACGTTTTAGATAGCAAAATAAACATTTTTTAATTTTTTATTCTTATTTTTTGTATGGTGATTAACATCTTGAAGGTTTTTAAAGATTTTTAGTATTTATGGTCGCAGGGACTCAGAGGTATTAGTAGCTCAGTACAATAACTTAACTTTAGTTATTATTCTGAGGCTGTTCGTCTGAAAATTTTGAAACGTCAGGATAAAATAATATGTTAAAAAAAGAAAGCTAATCCGTTTATAGTGTTAGACTTTTTTTTAAATCTATCTTGTCTATTCGAAGGCTGCCTGGAAAAAATCAGGTATCTTTATTGATAAGACTGCTTTATGTAGGTACGCCTTTCCTTTTGTGTAGATTAATACCCTATTAACACAATAATAATAGTTCTACCTAGAAGGCTGATGTTTGTATTAGGTTCAAGACAGTAGTATAACGGAGCTTAAGGGATTGAAACCGATTTTCCAGAGCATCTATCCATTCGGCTACCGAGGTCTCTTTCTATAATTTAAATATATTTTTGTGATGCATAATAAAATATTACCTTTATCTTTAAAACTTCAAAATATGAAGCTCATAGCTTAAAAGCGTGTCCGTTATTAAACACAAAAAAATTACAAGGAAGCAATGAATTTGGTACGATAAGACCAATTCATAAATATCGATAAAATCAGTAGTTTACGTTTGCGGCTTAGCCCAAGGAGGCTTCAGTCTTCATTCGGAGTGGGAAGGGTATGAATAGTGGTGGCATATGAATACAACCATAAAAATCCTCGTAGGATCGGTAGGCCGAGGCTTTTTAAAGTACTGCTGTTGCTATAAATTCGGTAAGGGTTAAAGATTTTATATTTTAATTTATTTCTTCTTTATGCCTTAATACGCTTTGACCAGTAATAGTTGATCGTACAAGTCGGTATTTACAAACACTGCGAAAAGCAGTTAACCTGTCACATGCTGCTAACATTTTAATATGCTAGTTTGAATAAATAAATAATTCTTATTGTTTTTTTTGTTTATAATAACTTATACCTAATTAAAAACATTTTATGGATCTACTTGTATTTTACTTATTTTTTAATTCTGATGTTTTGGACCATTTGTAGGGTCTGTGTCACACGGGGCATTTTATTTTAATTGATTGGGTGACTTCTTCTTGTGGCTGCATTAAGCTTTAAGAGCACGGAGTCCGCACGAGTGTTATTACTCAAAATATCATCTCGTAGTTTCCCCGAAAACCGTATCGGGCCTCAGTTTTATTGCCGGATGATTACAACGGAGATTGTAAGTGGAATAATTTAATGTAATTTTTTGTCGAAAATGTCGAACTTTAAAGTGATCGAGATTAAAACATAATCAGGCGGTTATTACGTGTCGGCCTCGCATCGATGTCGTGTCGATATTCGCGAAAGCAATTATGCCTTTATGCTGATGCGTAATGAGGACTTTGACGAGATAATTTCTATTCGCCAACCAAGGGGTAAAGGTTTATAGTAATAATGAGTGCGCTTAATTTGTATTAATAGTATGGATTGGGTTGTTCGTAAAATTTATGGCCATTGAAGGTCAGGATATATTGCTTTGGTTCAATTTATGGTACTATTAAGGTAATGTTTGTTGTGACGAATGGGAAATCGGTGGGTCTCTTATTGTGTTGTCTTTTCCAACAACAGTTTTGGATAATTAGGAATTTCCTATGAAAATAAATTAAAATAGTAAGAAGTAAAAAGAAGTCAAAAGAATTGGTATTATTTCCAATTGAATATATAGTTGACGGGCTAGTCAATAGAGAAACTTTTTGACAACTGTCAAAACTATTTTCTTAGAAATTGTATGGGAATGGCCAACTATGACGTCACCATTTTGTTCCGTCAATGTTTATTAATATCTTTTTATGTAAGTAACAGAAATCTTCTTGGCGGGAAAGTGAAGAGTCATGTCTGAGGTTTTGTTTTATTTTCTAAAATTTGTGTTATGTCGAATATTAATGTGAAATAATGGTGGATTATTAACCGTTAAGTGTTCGTGAGTGTGCATGAGTGTTGGCAAATGAAACAAAACAGTGCAACGTCACTATTCAAATTCTCTCAAGAAGTCCGCGTGAGGACTTAGTAAAGCCCCACATCTTTACTGAGATACTCGAGGGGTTGGGGGGTATATCATTTCTCACTTCTCATTTCTATTATCAATTATGTATGGTATATTTTATGTATGTATATATATATATAAATAAAAGTAAGTATAGATTATAATAATACATGTAAGTATTCAATTTATACAATCTATATAGTTAGTTTTCTCACCCGTGCATTTGTAACATACTTTTAAAGCTTTTCAATCCCAATTTTTTTTTCTATTGTTTTAGTTTAGCTTGTTTTATCATTATAATTACTCAAATATGAATAGCATCATTGGCGTAATTTAATTTAGCTCTAAGATCATTTGTAATAGTATTAAGTTGGCTGTTGTCATCCTTTTACATTAAAAAAAGAAAAAAAAGTAACAGAAATTCATGCTTATGTCAAATATGAAATAAGTCAATGTTTTAAAGAATTACGTGATTTAATTATGGTCTACGTTTAATTTTCTGGAAATATTGTTATCAACATCCCTATTGGTGCTGAAAGTTTAGTTTTAATTTCTTCCTACTACGGCATATCGTATTATACGACACACCAGTTTGTTTGGACTAACGTTGTATAAGTTTGCGTTATAGTGTTTTAAAGTCTACAATCTTTTTGGTACAGGATAACAATACAAAATTCAAAATGACTTATTCAGTTTAGATTTCCAAATAGCTTTTGTGAACGTCATTATGCCATCGGTTCGTAAACCGTTATGAAACTAAGCAAGTGTCAAGCTCTTTTGTCCCTTACAGCGTCAAAAATATTGAAAAATGCCCTATTTTTACACATTCAAGAAATTTAAATAGGATACGCCTTGATTGGCTTGAATAATTAATTACATTTGGGTAAACCAACGGCTAAAAGGAGAATGGGCGCATTTGGTGCCATTTTTGAAAATGTCTGCACAATAACAAGACTTTGTTATATGTGTACACACACACACACTCTCTCCTATACGAACAATATTTTATATGAAAGTTTAGCCCTTAACAGTAACAATGGCAGGATATGAGCAATTTCATGTTTTTTAAAAAGCAACATATTACGTTATACACATCACATCGGATGATTACGAAATTTATTGCTATATTCCAATAATTAAATTAATTAATTATTTATTTTTTATTTATTTGTAATGATGGTTATTTAATATTGTAGGTACATTTAATTTTATTTCTATTTATGTAACTGAAGTTTTATTTTTTCTCTTTTTTTAATCCGTTTTTAATTAAGTCGTAATTTAAATTTTGTTTCTAATATTTATTTTGTCTTTAATTTGTATTTTGTTTTAAATTTGTGTTTTGTTGTGTTTTAATTTTATGTTTATTTTAATTGTGATATTAATTATGGATCGTTTATTCGCAATAAACTATTATTATTAATATTCGGGAATTTTGCAATTGTCCTAGGGTTTTCGTTAACATCCGATATTTTCAAATAATGTATACTGCGACATAGCTTGATGTGTACCATACCGTTTTGTCACGTGAAGGGCATTCTAGCGTTTTATTGTACATCTATAGAAAAAAAAAAAAAAACAAAAAACGTTCAATTATCTGTTGCAATACAAGAGGAAGTTGGCACCAGACCTTACGCTAAGCCAACTAAAGGCAATGCTTATCAATTTTGCGTGATCCTATCTATATAAGATGTTTCCTGTCATTATCCGCGCTATATGAGGTAATTTTATTTTATTAGTGCGGTAATGTTGTACATTAAAATATTACGTAACACATTTGCCACCAAATAATGTACGCAGTGATCACACGATCTTATTATTTACTTGAATTATTTTTTATAGCTTTCGTTTTTTTTGTTAACTATGTTACCGTCATAGGCCATTGCTGTATATAAATTGGGTTTGAGTAAGCGAACTGATAAAATAAGACTTATGAAAATCGAAGTAGTTTAGTTTCTAAGCTCTTGGTAGGGTAAACATATCAAATTCAATAAATTATGATATCTCTTATTCCGAGCGAGCGAAGCGAGCGTGCTAAAGAAGCTACAAAAATCTTTATAACAACAAAAGAAAACCTTGTGATTGGTGAAATAATTATAGTTAATATTTTCTAACGTTCCCAGCCTTTCGTGGAAATTGGGCCCCTACCTATCACAAGAATCTTTTATGATGATTGGCTCACTTTGTCTGAAATAGTAAATAATATCAGCCTGGGTATCTTTAAGAAAATACTACTAACATATGATAAAAGTAATTGTTAAAATCCTCACTGTAATACTGAAAATAAAATAACGCATTAAATAAATTAGTATTATGCCAAAGCATTATGCATGCTATTTTTTTTTTGGTTGATGGCTTCGTGCGATTTGCACATTTAGCCAGTGTCAAAGTAATTTTTCTTACAAGTAACATAAATAAACAATATTTCCTTCCAGTATGATGATAATGAATGATAATAGAAATAAAAAGTGAGAAATGATATACCCCCCGACCCGTCGAGTATCTCAGTAAAGATGTGGGGCTTTAGCTTTAGTCCTCACGCGAACTTCTTGAGAGAATTTGAAAAGTGACGGTGCACTGTTTTGTTTCATTTGCCAACACTCATGCACGCTCACGAACATTTAACGGTTAATAATCTACCATTATTTCACATTAACTCAAATTATCAAACAAACAAATTTTAGAAAATAAAACAAAACCGCAGACATGACTCTTCACTTTCCCGCCAAGAAGTCCCCTCTTTTTTTTTAATGGCTTCGTGTGGTTTGCACATAGCCAAGTCCCCTCTTATGCATACTATTTTACGTACTTTACTTTTCTTTTTTTTTATTTAAATAAATAAACAGTAATGTAAGTAAACTGTATGATTCTTATTGATGATTAAATGTAGGTATTTAAACCGAAATATTGACCTATATGGTGACAAATCTTTACACCTTTAACTTTTAAAAGTATCAGCAAAATCACAGAACAGATAACTAAATGCAGAGAGTAGCTGAATGCAAATAGGCTACTAAATTTATTATGATTTAAATGGTAGGCGCATAACATAACTTTTATTTTAAATTTATCATTATAGCACATAAGCACATTAACGCCTTGAAAGTTTTAATAATGATTTCATTCTAATACTTTGTCCTTAGGCTGTTGTCGTTACGATTTATCATAATGACTACATTACACATGACCGCTGCAATAAATATTGCTCCTCATAATCGTTGCAATTAAACTTTCATAATAGCAATTAGTTGTGTATTGGATTAATTAGAAATGCTGGCCGATCGCGATAAGGTAAATTGTTTATTGTCTAGAATAGTATCGGTAGCTCGCACCGGCCACACCCAGGTCATTACAACCGCCAATCGGAGTTTTAAATGTGTTTTGTGTAACAATGGACCGGGTGTAATAGCCGAAGGGTATTCGAGAATAGGCTTCGTTCATTTTGCAATATTGAGTGGCGGTGGTAATTAGAACTGCGTCCGGAGTATTACAGCATCCTGATTCTAACGCGTACACGGTCAACGATATTGTATGTGATAAGACTTTGTTTGGCGCAACTCAATTGTTACGTTATTTTTTTGATGTTTAAGTGCAAAATCAATCGCATTGTATCGTGCAATTGCGACGGTATCTCCATTAGCGGCATAACGCCTGCGATAGCGTCGAGAAGTCTGAATGGAATCTGGAGTATACAGAACTTTCGCCTTTATGGTAACAGCTATAAAGCGTAATGTTGCATAAATATATCTGGATAATATACGATTCTGCGTCGTACCAAAGTCGATATGGTCCCTTAGAAGCTAGACGAGTTTCGCAAGGGACGGCCACGCTATCGCATCGAATTGATATCGTCTAATTATAAGGTATGGCGCACGCGCACTATATTCAATTGCTACGTTCATTCAGGCCTTTTTCAATATAGAAACAGAAAATATGCTAGTGGTATTTTATAATGATCACCCTACGCGCTTCGTGCATATTTAATTAGGATGCCTTAAGCAGAAATGCTTTTACTATTGCCTTATACTACTGGTTTGTTAGCGGCTAGCAGTCTTATTTCCTCAGCGTATATTGTCATTAGAATGCATTAATGTTTTATTGTTTTTTATTTGTATATACAATGCTTTATTATATTTATTAAATGATTCGTAATTGTAAGTTCTATAATTATGATTTATTAAAGGCAGTCACTTAGGTAAGGTTGGAACCCAAGACCGTTCGCAAAGCGTGCACACATAAACTGAGGTGTTTTGAAGTGTGTGTTTGTAACTCTGGTGTGACTTGGTTTTTTTGTGAACACCTATTCTCTATTTTCGTTTGTTTGTCCCCTTGAAAATGTAATTAGACCCATTTAAATTGCATTTCACAAAATTACTAACCCTATACATTGACATTCAAAATCTAAAAGCAACTTATTCTCAATCATTCAATCATCATTTATCAAGTAAGAAAATCAAAAAGGCTTACGTATTTTTTATGTTTAAATAGTTATATTCGCCTTTTTTATTCGACTAGTAGGTATAGGCTGGTGATGATAATGATGATAAGGTATTTGATTACAGATGCGTTCGATTATAGTAATAAGCTTATAAGGGGGCTCCGACAACTGTTGTATGCAAATGTCTTGAAAAGTAATAAACAATTTTTGATTTTGTTTTGATTTTTTTGAATCCGTATTTCTTTGACTGTACTTTAAATGCGCGTGCGAGTTGACGACAATAAAAATAGGTAAAATCGGGAGGTGCCAACTCGCGCGCACTCGCCACTTTCACACATGCCAGTTGACGAATAAGTCTACATAAGAATGCTGGAAAAGACATATTTACAAGCAGGACATGTATTAGTTACATTACAACAATACAAGAAGTTTTATCTTTATTTTTACCAATGGCTTACGTTCGTAACAGCTAAGCATTCTATATACTAATGTTCTAATTACGATCCAATCGAACGGACAGCCAAAAAAACAACAACACTGCAACGAAATAAGCGTGACTGTCAAAATGCAGCAATCTACCTTCAGATCGGTGTTAAAGCGCCTAATGAGTACCTAATAATACAGGATATTGAGCTAGATGGCTGCAACTTAAAAACGCGGAGACAGTTGAAATATTCGCCGTATAGTTTTTCGAGTGGAGATAACGATCGATCGAGGCCACGCGATCGTTAATCTGAGGAGTGTGGCCTTACCTTAACATTAATTCCTGGTGCATGGAGCCGTCAAACGCCGCGGTCACGCCACTGTCTAAAGACACCCTAACATGTTTTCAATCTGCAATGTTTCTTAATACGGTCAAATTAATTTTGGTTTGGTACGCATGCTGGTTAGTGGTTGCGCAGTAACTCAGCTTGGTTCGGTTTAGGATTTATAGGATTGATAATGATGCAAATGGATACTAAGGATGGATAATGGAACGATGGATAAGGTAATGAGTGTTGTAGTAGATGCTGTAATGGGGGGCGTAGAAAAAATTTAAAAAAAGTGGAGGGTAAGACTGTAAAGCAAAGTAAAACGTATAATTAAAGAAAAAAAATTAAATGAAGGGTAGACACCGATGAAGGAAAGGCAGTCGCGAAAACAGGAAAATTAAAAGCTGTTGATAGTAAAATATTTGTTTAATTTACAAAGAAACATCACTCCGTAAACGTCACGATTGTAAAATAAGTTTTACGGATTTTAAAACCGTCTAAGTCTTGATTGTGACTTGCATATACCCAAACATGTCCCAATTGAAAGAGTATGGAGGTAAATAAAATTTTAATGGCTTCTGGCGGCAACTTGTAAGTTGCAGTAGTACTGAAATGTCAATGTATAAGATAACTTGCATCGGGTAGGACTCGCACCCACTACCATTTACAGTCCGGGGCATGGATTTTCCAGCTGACCTACCGGGATACTGGTTCAAGTGCTTGCTCAATGTTCTATTAGGCATAACATCATAACCATCCAAATATCATTATATATGTGTATATGTATATAAATCTTCTGTGCGTGTGTATGTATGAACTCCTTCTAAACGGCTGGACCGATTTGGATTAAATTTTTTGTGTGTGTTCAAGTGGATTCCAGAATGATTTAGATTTGCAATTGGACCCGGTAGGTGGCGCTGCTATAGGGGTATATCATGGGATACGGTGTTTTTAAGCGGACGAATGATTTGTTTGTTTTGTTGTCATGGAAACTGTCAACGTTTTGTTTGTTTTGTTGTCATGAAAACTGTCAAAGCGGTACGAAGCGCGCCGGTCAGCTAGTTATATATATATTTCTACAAATATAACAATATCCACGGAGTCACAATTGTAAATAGCCCGCTTTCAATAAGGCAGACTGTACGCTTGTTTGCTGTCATAATCTTATTTATTTGTGTCGCAAAACAGTGACATAAGTATTTTTTATTTTTTATTTATCTTATCAATAATACATGTACAAACTTAATCTAAATAGTGTAACAGAAACCAGAAAGGTTTATTTGTACACTACATTCATCATAATACATATCGACATTATTTTATAAGTATTTATAGAAACATAAAGATGAATATAACCCCAGTTGTTACTTAAATGGGTATAATAAGTGTATAAAATTAATTAGACTTTTCGCATCGCATTTCTTGAAACGGCACACAGTGTGCTCACAGTATACAGAATGCTCCATGTTATGGCAATATTCGTAAATATTACGTTATAAATTTAAATATTTTTTATGATTAAGTTTAATTAGATTGTTAATAAGGTGTGGTATGCTATATATATATATATATATGGTGTATGGTATATGGTGTAGTAGTACAGTATAGTAAAGTTTAGTATAGTAATTATAATGTATATTAGGACAAAGCTTTTGCAATCAAACGGAGGTACTGCTGTTCATAATTTACTATCGCGAAGGCAGCGACGAGGTCACCACCACTCCCCTGTAATCGAGAGCAATAAAAAAAACCTCTTTTATTACCGCAATTGTTGCGAGAGGACACAGTGAATTATGGACGTGGTCCTTTATTGAGTTTTTATTACGTGAAACGTCATAATTTTTATAATGCCAAAAACATTTCAGTGTGCTCACTTCTCGGACGATTGCGCACCGAGAGGTGTAAATGCTGATAGCAAATGTTAATGTACCAAATAAGCGTGAATATAATAATATAAAAATTGAATTACTTAATTAAACAATTCGTAGACTACAACGGATGGCGGCGTATCCAGTTTTGTTCTTAAGATATTGAGTAGCACTTACTGCCGTACTCAGGGACGTCAATTAAGTTTTAATGACAATTAAATGTCTTTCCTTCTCTATCTAGCACTATACATAAGAAAGTGACAGCAAGAGACTTAAATGTCATTAAAATTTAATTTACGTCTCTGAGTACGGCAGTAAGTAATTGTTGAAAGTTTTTTTTATTAGGAAATAATTGTATTGTGTTAATGTTTATATCAAGAATATAATATAATGTCAGCAAAGTACCATGTAGACTGATTAAAATTTTTGATTCACCCATTTGCAAATGCTCAGTAAATATGAAGTCTACAAAATTGGGCAAACATTCTTTCTGTGTGTCTTATTACAGGAAATATTTACATGAAAATCTATGTTTTTTCTAAAGAAATTTAAGAATATTTTTTATTTTTACCGGTTTGTTTGTTAAAAGGTGCAGTGTCCTTATTTTTTGCGACAGGTATTCCATAAGCTTAACGGAATACATAAAAATACAAAAAAATAAAAGTCAGTCATCGCCGACTCTCGAACTTATACAATTTTCATATTAATAGCCTAAAAATAAACAATTTTATATTTCGACATAAGTGAAATCGTCTTACTTCTCCTCTTCTTTGGCCTTAGGGCTTGTAAATGGGAATACCTAAAAGACAGAGAGAGACAGAAAGAGTATAACTTAACTATTAGCTAGTTAGAAGCTTTACCTCGTGTTCAATAGTGCTTATATCTTTAAAATAAACTTCAACCTTCTGCGATCTTTTGTGTAGCCCATTACTTAGCTTAGGTGCCGGACAAAATAAAGTATAAAAAAAAAAACAATTCTCAGTAAACTCGACCAGTTCAAAAAAATAATACATTTTTTAATGTAAGCACGCGGTCTTAGTAGTACTTAAAATATGTTTTATTCCTCAGTCGTTCAACATAACGGGCCCCAGTGATGTGCCCTGAAGCAGGCAGTGAGATGTCACCGGCGCGTGACAGTAACGAACCCGGTCTCCGTTTATGGACTACACATTACGTTGCCTTTTGACATCATTAAGCCAATTCTGGGACCAGTTCCCCAGTTCCTTAATCCTCAGTGCTATTCGCTGGGTTAACTTAAAGTTTCACTGTTTTATTGTGTACCTTTTGTGTAAACATACACGAGGTGTTTGTTTCATTACTCATTTATTTATAAGTTGAGATTTTATTTTTGGAGGTTGTGTAAATATTATTTGTAAATTACAAAAACACAAAGAAATTATACAAACAAAACAAAAACATTTTATAAATAGCTTGCCTACTTCTTAAGTGATCTTTAGTATTTGTAAAAATATTATGATCGGGTGTTAATAACGGTAGTTGTTGACATTGAATGGGTGCCTTTGGCTTTTAAAGTAAAAAGTAAATAGTGTTGAATAATTTCGGGCGGGCTGGTTAGAACCACGATAGCTCAATTGGAAGACCTGATCTGACCCGGAAACTCTGACCTTGGAAGATATGACCCGATATGTCAGAAGGGTGCAGGTTCAAATCCTGCTCGTGGAAATTTTTTTAACATTTGTGTTTCTGTAATTTGTTTCGCAACAAAATTTGCGTTAAAATTATATAAATAAAACAAAAACATTTTATTATTTGTAAGAGAAACTTTTTTGTTTGTAGTACAGACTCACACTTTAACTTCATCCAAAGTTACATTAAAGTATTTGAAGGTACAGTAGTAGTCGATAATGGTGCATCATTAATCTTAGAACCTATATTTTATTTCCAGAATAAAACTCAATATCGGTACAATAATTGGGTAGTTGACAACAACAACAATTAATTCCAGAATAATAAACGTATACTGTGCCTCCTGTGGTGAGTGATTCAAGTCGAGTTGTACCCTTTTTGTGATGTTTACATAGAAATTATTAGAAAAAAATAACGATTTTTTTGGTCTAACTCACGTTCTTCTATCTGCTATAGTTTCATAGTTAATTTTGTGTAAAGTGATATAACTGCTAACATTTTGGCAAAAAAAAAGTGAATATAGGTATATGTCAAGTTGTCACCCCTATACTTAATTGATCCACTCAATGTTTTTCGTGATTCGTGGTATAAGTGCGATTATATTCATTTTCACATTTTATTTTTCAGTATATTTATCGTGATTATTGATATATCTAAAGTTAAATCACATTGAACCTATTTTTCTCAATACTGATTAAGGTACAATTCAACATGTATCTACAAATCCGAATCTAAATTTATGCTTAATTTGTGATAAGTAATACATCTCGACTTACATCACTTCACACAAATAAATTTTAAAGTGTTAACGAATATAAGTTGAATTGTATCAAAAATGTATGCCAAATCTAAAAAAAATTCAATAAGAACAAGATGTACTAAATAATACAAGTGCGCGCATGATGAGAGCGGCGGGGGTACGCGGGGCTGCGCGGGACCTGCTCTCCGCTCCCTATTTAGTTTAGTGTCGCCACGGCCTTGAAGGAATGCAGTTATGTTCGAATTCGCCATGGATCGTCGCGTAAGTTGAGTTGTATCATTTTACACGGATTTCCGTAGTACTTGATTTTTGTTTTATTGTTTAATTAAATCACTTGTCACAAAATAAGTCACAGTTAAAGATATGTTATCTTTTCTTGTACAATTTTGTTCCTATTACTTTGCTTCAACTGCTCAAAGTGCGTTTCCGCTTTTTTCGTGTAAGTAGGTATCTACTTATTCGATTCGAGCCCGCGCGCGGGACCCGCTGACTTAACGTAGCTGACGCTCTTAAGAGTTTTCTTACACTCATTGCTTGATTGAAATAGGTACCTACAAACCGTCTAACAGACGTAATTTTTGTTTCAGTTATCGTTTTCGAAATCTCGGATTACTAAAATTATGAATTTAGCCACTAATTCCATGGCGAACATGAGTTCACAAGATGGCTACGATTATCGTGTATAAGAACCAATAAATGAATCGCTGCCAGAAAAGTCTATAAAAAGTCCAGCCTCTGCTATTAACGAATACCAGAATCCAATATCTTTAGAGAATTTAACAGAAATGGTTATTGATAATAATAAAGGAAACAAATGAAACTCTTCCAATAACCTGTCAAATGATTTGGAAGTTACAGATTCATCCGATGATGGTGATTTTGGATTACCTAGCAGCGATGATTATATTGCCGCTACTGATGAATCTTCCTCATCCGCTAATGAAGAAAATTCTATACTGGGAAAACGTACGATATGGTTACAATAAATACAGTACCGAAAGCCTATCACTCCTCGATTGCTATTTCTACCGAAAACAAGAATGATCTATTCAGTTTGCTGTGATTTATTCATGACAGTGCTCATGAGGTTTACAGAAGTCTGAGCTGCAAGAATGATGTCAAAGACACTTCTCCTGATAATGGTAATGATTCTGATGATGAGTAATTTCTAGTTCTTCTGACCCCTATCTATAAGGACATTGTAATTTTTATTTATTTGTTATAAAACGTTAGTCTACCAACTGGACGGTGTATTTTCAAAGGTTTTATTTTGATTTAAGAACCTAAGTACCTACTATTTTGTAATTTTTATAAATTTACGACGAACTGCCCACCTTAAAGAGTGGAATAACTGCCTATAGAATAGGTAAACAGCTATTAGATGTGCAATGTAAGTCTAACACGTTAGCAGTTTTATTGTTTGTTATTTTTCTAGATTTATTAATTTTATTATTAATACAATGGTTGTGATACCTGCGTAAGATTTAAATACTATAATATCAAATGTGCCATTTCTTAGTTTTTGAGTTTGAAAGTAATTACCTTTAATGCAACTTTTGTGTATTTATTAAGTTCCTATCGAGAGTAGTTAAGCTACATTCGTATTTTAAAATTAGGATGAAATGATCTCAATTTACTTCTCTTAAGAATTTTGATAAAGGTGTGCCTTATTCGTAAGTTAATTATTAATTATTAAGAAGTTTAATAAACGTTGATTATTTTACTAAAACTTGTATTTATTTACACAATAAATATTTATTTTACTGAGGGGGTATAACTTGACTTATATCATTTAACAATTATTTTAAATAACTAGGTTTTTAGCAAATTGATACAATTCTAGTAAATTATGGAATTAGGGGACTGATACGTAGGAAAAACTAATCTTTGGAGCAGTATCTTTATATTTTGTTCGAGCAATATTGAGCTAGGAACATATTCTAATGAGTTATTAGATTTTTTTACTTCATGTGTATTAGTTTACACGAAGACAACTTCTAATAAATAGTTAATTACAGAGTAATTTAACTGTAAATGTATTATTTATCACGTAATTTTAGCACATATTAGAAGTAAAAAAAGGTACAACTCACAAGTTTTTCATGAATAGCCTTAAAACTATAATATTTATCATAAAAATGAAAATGCACAGTGAAAGTAAGTGTTTTTATCTACATAAAAAGATACTCAGATTTAACCTATTTCAGTTAGTTCACGAACTAGATTTTTTTAAATCTTGTTTTTGTTTTCCTGTAAAGTGTTAAGTTTTGACTTGTATCACCTATCACAGGAGCCACATGAAATCACGTAACAATTCTTTATAACATTGACCAATTTTTGAATTTTTGTAACCTAAAACCTAACCTAATAAACACTCAATTGACGGAAAGAAATAGTGACGTCATAGTTTGCTAATCCCGTACAATTTCTATTAAAAATAATCGTTTTGACAGTTGTTAAAAAGTTTCTATATTGACTAACCAGTCAACTACAGAGACATGAGATAGCTTGTTGGCCCGTGATATAGTTTAACGTGCCCGGTCTGCAAGTGCTGTGGTTAAGCAACTTTCGCAAAGGTCGGTCATCGGATGGGGAACCAAAAATGTATCATCTCAAGCTCCTCCGTGCTTCGGAAGGCACGTAAAACCGTTGGTCCCGGCTGCATTAGCTGTCGTTAACAACCACCATTCCGTACACCTGTCTTTACTATCGATACCTGTGCAATGGATGTACGCATTCAAAACTGAATAAGACAAAAAAAATGGTATTTTGATAATTGATTTTCTAAACATACAAGCTATCTTTTTAACTCTAATATCAGGATTTATAGCCTATTATAGCTTAGTAGGCCAAGTTGAAAGCGTTTACGTGTACCATTTAGATAGAAGATTGATGAGCTGAAATTGCCGCGCGACAGCAGCCGGCAGTAATGTCCGCTCCGTGTCGACTGATGAACCATCCATTATAAATTTACATAGTAATCATGCCGGCCAATGTATATCATTAGCTGCTAATTTTCGCCTTTTGCTTATATTTTGTTTTTGTGGTCTATCAAAATTGTAATGGCGATAATCCCTAATATTGTAGGGAATGCTTAGATCTTTTGTGAACTGTTATGGTTTGTTACACCTAACAATAAATTAAAGAGTTTCTTCAATTTTTATTGCTATGCTCATGTTGTTATAGTAGGCTGAAGTACCCATATGTTATATTAATTGAGTTACTCCATAAATGTTTCTACTTCATTCACTCACTCTAGGTTGTCTTGATGAGGTCAACTCAATTAAATTAAATTCATTCATTTGCATTTCTTAAGTACAAAAAGGTCTTACAAAGTATAGAGTGCTTACAAGAACCCTGTAAGGGTACAGCAAAATCTTATAAAAAAATACAATTCAAAATAAACTAAATTTCAAAATAAATCTTAAAATAAATTCATAATAGGTTTGAAATAAAATAAAATAATATCTAATTTATCAGACCTTTAGGCGATAAGACCGTCTTAGCCTTTGTTTATTGTTTAATTGTTGTTTATTTAAATTGCTACGCCGAATATTTTTTTTGAATTTGAATTTTGAATTTTATTTGTTTTCTTTACATAGTGTAAGCATTAAAGTGTTTATCTATTTATCTATATATCTATATATGTTCAGTCAAAACTCATAACCGGTAAAAAGTACTTTTGACCGATGCTCTTAGTTTGTTCGGCGTCGTTTAGGCGCGCAAAAATAGGTCTTCTGGCGCTTCGCCGGCCGCTCGCTGCCGCGGTACGCGAGCTTCGCCCGCTCGGCTCGCGCGTTATGGTCGCAATAATAACCTAACTTAACCTAATCTGTATTATAAATTGACGCCACTAAGAAATGCAGTCAAAAGTACTTTTGACTGCGTTTCTTAGTCAAAATTACTTTTTCACTTCAGTAGCTCAAATATGTAGGTTTTGCTGCCTGAAATCAGTGAGCAAAATGCGATTTTGTTATTCAGCCTTGGGTTAATCATACAATTCGAAACATTCACACTCTATCTCTTTCCGGCTATTAGAAAGAGAGAGAGAGACAAAGACCAGCCCTTTCGAAGATCCAATATTGAATTCGACCTCAAAGACAAACACGTTTCGAATCTCGTACTAACTAAAGAAATTTTGCAAAAAGATGATTATGTCTTTTAATGTAATTTATTGAATGTTTAACTTATTGTTGTATTTAAACGAAAATAAGTATTTACTGCAAATAAAACTGATATTTAACCTGTAAATATTTATTTCTAGTTTCAATAATGTTACGTAATATATGTTGGATAAGAAATTTATCATGGGTGCTATTTCCGAACACGCCTTAATTTAAATAAAAGAGCGGGAATAAAATTTCGTGGCTGGCGTAAAGAGCTGAATAATGTCTCTACCTACAATGTTAATTATTTTGATTCACAATAAATAGTTATTTCAATCTATTCCTGTTTGTTTTTTTATCTCCTAAAGTGTTCTCGCTGCTGAAGTGAAAAGTTATGTGTGTTACACGAGAGCAAAGATTTTTGCATCTCGTGCCTTTGAATCCCTCGCCACACTCAGGATTCAACTTTAGAATCACTGGCTACGCTCGTGATTCAATCGTAGAATCCTTCGCTTGCTCAGGATTCAAAATCAGCACTCGCAGCAAAAAACGACTTTGCTCTCTTGTTGCATAAATAACTATTGACTGCTTATGAGTTTTGACTGTGACATATATAACACTCTTTTAGTAGTTCAGTATGTTTCAAATAAGTTTGTATCTAACAAAAAACCGTTGCTATATTTGATTTAGTCATCCTCAATACTAGAAATGTCATAAATTCCAGCATGTGATAAAGGTAGTTACATTCTAGATGCAACGAATGTATTTATTATGCACGAAATAATTGTTTAACAGGCCGGTTATAAGCGTGGAATGCGTCTAATGCCTGTTAGGGCTGATACTTGATCCTACAGCATATATTTGTAGTAATTGATGTGTACTTCATTGAATAGATAACATGCTTGGTTATAATCTAAGGAATATAATAAGATACGATATATAAGTTTAGTAGAGAAACAGTGTCAATGATGCAGAACCTTTTGTTGTTTTATAGAAAACATGCAAATTCTTTACATTTCAAAAGGTCATTACTTAATTCTGCCAGTATCTGTGGTTGCATTTAGTGAATAGTTCCTATAGGTACAGGCTAGACAAAATCTTTCTTATCGGCTTGATAAGCAAAAAAGTTTCATCTAGACAAATGATGTCGGTATCCACTTACAAATCATGAAAAGATGGGTTATTCCTAGACCTACATAGCTTCGAAGTTCTCTAAAATTTAAATTTCATACATTAGTTTTAACAACCAACAAACAGTATAATTATTACTTTAAATCTTAGCATATTAGGAGGTGAAAATAAATTCATGAAGGTCTGGGAATGACCCGAAAAAATGCGGTGACGTGTTGATGTTTATTTGATTGATTTAATGACATTCACTACTAGAAATTGAGAACTCTATATTCCAAATAATTATTTCCTGAAAATATCTTAACTATAGACTATTTACTGATCATAACTATGATCTAGCTAAAATATAGACTATATTTGATTCCGCAATCTATGGCATACAGCCATTTCGACTTTCTATTCAAATGTAAAATACAGTCATGATCTTTAGACGAAACAGCCACCGGTTGGTCTTTTTAAGGATTTACAAGACACTGTTACGACTGTTTTGCTTTCTGCACTGAATATCTTTATATTCAGTGGTTCATTGTGGAATATAAACGTTCGTATCACGTAGAAAAGATATAATTTAGCGCTAAAAAGGAATAAGTGGGAGCCCTAATAGAGCTTATAGTAAAATAACGGTAGGTAATGCGATTTTATCTCGGGACGGGGGCCACGTGTCTCTTGCGTTGTGGCGTTTCAACAATAAGGAGGGATACCGTAAATCTAGCCTTTAACAACGCTGATGGACTAATGAGAGCAACGCTTGATACGAGTAGTTAAGGTATAATGACTCGTCTTGTAACCCGTAGTTTACGGCTAATTATATGGAAGATTTATTGGAGTTACGGTGGAAGGGCTACCAAACTTCCTACAGATTGGTAATGTTTCAAAGGAACATTGTATTCTATTGACATTTATCTGAATGAGTTTTATCATGCTGCTTTTTCAAGAAAGTCTTTACCTACTAGAATAAGGGCTCTTTCAATTTAGACGTTTTTTGTCGGACTGCTAACGCACGTTTGCAGTGCGTTCCATATTAGAACAGTCGCGCGGCCGGCGTCGTTAGCCGTCCGACTAAATTGAAAGAGCCCTAACGAAAGACGTATGCTTAAGCATGATTTTGAGTTAAAAGAGTGAGTCAGAGTCTTGACTCAGACTCACTCCTGGCAAACGAAGCTTTTTCATGAAAATGTTTATCCGTCTAGCTGACTTTTTCCTGGCCTCTTTATTTCCTAATCTCTGACTTATGGTCATTTAAGGCTTCTTCAAAAGCCTACTAAGTCGACTGCACTGATGACAGGCCTCGTGGTAGTAACCAAACTTGAGCTTTTGTCTACAAAGCTATCGATGAATGTTGACAGTCACGAATTGTCATTTATGTTAAAGATTCACTTTCTTTAGTACTTACTTCTAAGTGATTCTTTCCTGGCATCTTTGTTTCCCGTTCTCTGACTTATAAGTTATCAAAACCGAGGTGGTAATTTGAGGCTTCTTCAAAAGCTTACAAAGTAGACCGCACTGATAACGGATCGCGCGATAGTGACCAAAAGTGAGCTTTTGTCTACAAAACTATCGGTAAATGTTGAAAGTCACGAATTGTCATTTATGTTAAAGACTAACTTTCTTTGGTACTTCCCATTAATTTATAATTATTTCACAATCGCAAAGCACTTTAATTACACACAATTATAGCGGTAATCAAAGTGAACGGACTATGCAGTAATTGGTAAAGAAAAATGGAGATTGCGCATGATTATAACTCCTGTAGTATTTATGAGAGGGCTCTGTTCAGAATTGATCGTGTTAATTCAAATTTAAATTAGAGTTGTAAATATCATTGTCTAATGTAAAATTTGTGGTTTAATTCGTTTAATAGATCAACTGAACGGTTGGTATATTATTTAACTAGTTTTTGTTCCTGGGTAGCCGTCTATGTGGCCTAGTGGTTAAGCTGTCGTTTTCAGAGTTAGAGTTCCTAGTTGTATTCCCACTATACTTAATTAGTAGGTATCTATTCTCAGTTTGGTTATTGGTAAGCTAATGTCCAGCAGTGGACTAATATGAGGCTGATGATGATGAAGGTAAGGCTGGTTATAAGTCCGCCTAACTAGCTACCACCATCTTAACTAAGTCAGTTGCGATAATAATTTTGTGATTTACATTACTGTGTTCCGTCAGTTGAAGATACAGTAGTCAGTTCCTTGGAAATTGAGGTTTCGGACAAAGTCACTTTCAGCCTTATTGCCACTATTATGCCAAGCTCTTTCCAGTAACAATAGTTCCTCATGAATGAAATCTATTATTAAATAAAAAGTAGTTTGCATTACTTTATAATCCAACTATATCTGTACGAAGAAATCACGTAGATAAGTTCCTCCGTTTCGCCTTATAATGAAATAAACAATCCAACAAAGAACAACCAACAAACAACATTTTTGCATAATTTTACTTTTTGTTTATTAGTTCTTTTTCTTATTTTAAATTTTCAGCATATTTTAATGGAGAGCGTAGGACATCGTGACATTTTATTTGGTCACCCATTCCCGACCCGACATTGCAAAAGTTGCAAGATTTTTATATACTTGCCTAACTTTGCTAACCGTAGCATCGAGCTTCAAACTAATCACTCACACTAATCTCAATCTAAAGATATTTCTATAATCAAAAGAAAGTGATACTTACGAATTCTAAGAATCGACACGTACCTTGTGATTATAAATGAAACGTGAATTCATCAAGATCGAAAAAGTATTTACAACAAAACAAAAAAAAACAACAATTGAAAGAATTCCATCCTTTTGCTCTCCCACTAATGGTTCCGTGGTATCATTGCGCCGAACCATTCAATCTTTGTAGCCTTTCTTTGCAAACGCGACCTAACTCCATCTATGTATGTAAACGAAAATAACCTTTATATCCCTATGCTTTTGGTGATATGTTGCATGAATAGTTGAAGGAGTTATTCCCTTTTATAAATAATGAGTAGCGCGTGGCTAGCTCGTGCCAATTTGTGAATAGCGCCGGACGCTCCAGGCTGCTTTCTTTCCTCCATTGCTAAACTTGTTAGTTGAATATCACTGCTGTGTTAAAGGGATTGCCCATTTGCATACCATCGACATCGATAAATGTATAGATGATTAACATTTAAAATGGAGAACTAAGCTTAAGTTCTAAATACAGTATTTATTTAAGGCTTTGAATATTTTTTAGTATTTGTATTAGAATCATGTACAATTTATATTAAAACAAGTTATGGAGTTGATGTAAAAAGTTGTTTACATGAAATGACTAACGAGGTAATGTTGTCTCTTAAAATTATTAATTTGGCTTGTTAAGTAAAAAAAAAATGTTAATTCAAAGCATCGAGACTCTGTTTATAGAAGTTTATCAGCTGTCAGGGCCTATCAGAAATGCCAATTTAAAAAATAGAGCAATGCCAAACCTCTCGTTACCATTCTCGTGTCGAGCGATATGGTACATAGTTAACGTTTGCTTTCTATACTTGGTGCATATCCGTCCGCTTTTTGTGGGAGACGCGCGTGATTGAATTTTATAAAGTTTTTAAACATGTTTCTGTCAATTTTATGTGTAACAATTTATAGGCAAAACATTTTTAATTCTGAAAATATTGTGCTAGCCTTCTATTTTGATTATTATATTTACTTAGACAATTTTTTTCCAACAATTAATTGTCATATTCAATATAACAGTTAACAATAATCAACGGATGTTTCTATTAGTTTGAAGTCGGTAATCTTTAAAAGCGGTCGTTAAAGCTGGACGATTAAACTCATCCTTACAATCGATAAAATGTGAGAGTGGATGCATCACTACCAAACACGAAGGCTTCGCATAATCACACTACCAGCTCCGCTTATTTGAATGATTGATGTTGTGATTGAATACATAAATACCTATGTGCTGGCTATAATACAATGCCGCTTACACGAGCCACCGGCATTGAACACGGGTATATACATGTTTATATAAAATAATTTGCCGGTGGTAGTACGGCTTCTCGGTGATCGAGGAGCAAAGAGCTGGTGAGGAACGAGTAGCTTGTTGGTGCACCCCGCTACACACGACTTTAAAGTTTATACTGACACCCCCTACCAACCTTGCGGTTATAAAGTAGGTGTCAGATATCCATACGCAAGCACATGGGACCATCTACGTCAGGTCATAACGCCGGATCAGGACGCGCCGAAGCGCATTCTTTATCCTGTACTTTGAAGACTAGTGTCTCGAGCGAGTTGGTCCGTGGACACGTACCTATAGTCCACTACCTAATATCCAGATAGGTTGCTGGAGCTGTAAACTCGCTCACTTCTCGTTGCACCAAAAGCACAACTCGCAGTTCCACTGCTCTTTGCTTGTTGCTGCAGTGGTTGGTGCTTTTGAAGGTACGTAAATTCGTTGGTCTCGGTTGCATTAGCAGTCGTTTACAACCGCCAATCCGCCCTTTGCCTGTATATGGCCCGTTCTGCCTCTCATGTTTCCATTCATGGGGAAGGCTCGTGCCCCAGCAGTGGGGACATTGAAATGAGCTTTCAGCCGTTTTGGGTTCCGTTTCTTGTCGTAAGACTGCTCAACGTGGTGGTTTATTTAGTTGTGTGTGCAGAAATAATGTAATACAAATAAATCAAGTTCTTCTTAATTACTTAAAAGTAGATCTGTGATTTGTATTAATCAGCAGAAGCAAAGTCTGACAACAGAAACCTATGTCATATCATGTGCGAAAAAATTAGCAGTAATGTAACGTTTACAGACTGATGAGGATGGTAAGCTGCGTTCACCTTTTCAATTGGGTAGTTGACTGGTTAGTCAATATAGAAACTTTTTACAACTGTCAAAACGATTATTGTAATAGAAATTGTATGGGATTAGCAAACTATGACGTCACTATTTTTTTCCCGTCAATTGAGTGTTTATTAATAAGTTTTTAGGTTACAGAAATTCATGCTTAGGAAAAATAAAAAATTGGTTAATGTTATGAAGAACTGTTATATACGTTTATTGTTCTGGAATTAATTGTTGTTGTTGTTGACTACCCAATTAGGCGGCCTGAAGACAACCACAGAAACTCATAGTAGCTTAAGATTTATTATTTCGTTCGGATTTCGTTCAAAATGTCTATGGTAGATATGGAATATTGCTAACGACAATCAGTCGCTTGTTAGTTTCGTTTTTCAATCACTATACATGCATATGCATTAATGTAATAGGTACTAGGCAATTAATGATTGTAAAACTGTATCTCTGTACATGACAGATTGTAGGACAGTATAAATTGTTGCCATTCATTATATAAGATTGTCGGTCTGTCAGAGCCTCTCAAGGGCCTATCGTTATTAATACGTAGCGGTTCTAGGTCCTAGCTTCATTAAATATTCTGTAAGCAGGTCTAAAAAAATTGCTAGGATATGCTATTTTCAATCAATTTGGTTCAACTATAGTAATTATGTAGTATAATGTAAATTCTGATAACCACATCATCGCATAAAACTTGTTTTTTTTACATTGACAATGACACACTAAACCACCAACATCACAAGCTTATTTGTTTATGTCTCCTATGCTGGGGACCGAGCCTTCCCTGTGGTAGGAAACACCACAGGGAAAACGGGCCATTAACCACTACGCGGTCTAATTGCGGATTAGTGGTTAACGACTGGTAAAGTAGCCGGGACCAACGGCTTTACGTACCTCCCGAAGCTCCTCCCATTGTTTGGTCAATCACCCAACGACCGTCTTTTTCAAATGTCGCTTTACTTACTAACGCAGACCGGGAGCGATCACCAGTGCTCCATCGAGCTCCTAATAACTCAAACACCTCATAACGACACAATTATATCGAAAAGAAAGTGATAGCATCAATAAGAACTACCTCTTATTGTATTACTTCAGGTAGGTAGTTGAAGGTAGATAACCAATAACTCAGTGGTTGGACATTCCTGGGAAGTGGCCTTGTCATCTGCTAACTAACTGCATCTGTGGTCTAGTGGCTAAGACCACCGGTTTAGCCTCAGATGTCCCGGATTCGATTCCCAGCGGGAGGTACACGTTTGTGTACTCTGTTTGGTTGGTGGTAGAGCTTGTTTGTCCGCCTGGCTAGATACCACATTCTGAACTAAATATGTCGCCATAACATCAATGTTTGTAGCATTGTTGTGTACCAACAGCTAGATAAGATAGCCAGTGCCTCAGTAGTTGACGGTTCCGGGTGAAGTGCGCTTCCAACTTATCATCACCTTATCATCTGGTGAGATGAAGACCAATTACCTACTTACCCGTAAAAAAAATGTAGTCCAAGCGCTTTTCCATCTTGGAATGATTTAAAAATATATAGTTACATTGAAATACATTGCGTAAAATTATATAAAACCTTAATCATTAACATAGTTAAATGTAAAATCCTACCCCTTGAACGTTTCACGTACTAATTCCATCTCAAAGTTTTATTTCATAGTGTGTGGCAAAAACGCTAGTTTAGCCTTTGTTGCAACATCAAAATCACTTGTCGTTATACGAGTATGAATAATACATCAATGCGTTGTATTATCACCTGATCAGTTGTATATATTGTACTGGGATGGAACTGGTATTCAGATGAGCGATACATTGTTGTTTGACATTGCTCAAAATGCCTCCAACCAGTTTGTGTTATTTACAAATTTCAAAATTAGGTAAAGAGCCTTGAAAATATAATGTCTTCATGAGCATTTATGTATGAAATTATCATTCATCATCATCATCATTATCAGCTCATTTTATGTCCCCACTGCTGGAGCACGAGCCTTCCCTATAGATGGATAGGGAGAACGGGCCATAAACCACCACGCGGGCCCAGTGCGGATTGGTGGTTGTTAACGACTGCTAATGCAGCCGGGACCAACGGCTTTACGTGCCTTCCGAAGCACGGATTACCTCTAATAAATAAGAGGCAAATGACTACACTCCTGATACTAAGGGAAAATGAAGTTAAAATACGAGGAGATTTAATGAATCATTGTGTCCTCAACAGACATCAACCTTACCAACAGACATTAGCCTCAAAATGATACTTCACGTCTCGCTTGATAGATTCCATATAGTATATGGAGAGTAGAAAATGCATGCGCCGGGAAGAAGATCCACTCTATGGAAGTATGGCGAAAACAAGGGTCATCAAAACTTTTTGTGATGAATTTATGGAAGACCAATCAATATCACACATATTGGACCTGATGTTTTAACATTAACAGTAATAGCCTATATGTATACTATTCCACAGCAAAGCAAAGTCCTGCATTATTGAAATCAAATAATTTGACTTAACACGCTTGCCAAATACTGGTTAGGGATCAGCGATGACCAGTAATTTTATATTTTTTAAGTATAAAAACACAAATGTTGAAAAAAATTTCCATGAGCAGGGTTTTTTTCAACATTTGTGTTCTTGTAATTTGTTTTACAACAAAATTTGCGTTAAAATTAAATAAACAAAACGAAAACATTATTTTTAAATTATTTTATATAGCGATCATGAGTGATTTTGAAAAGCATTATTATTATATTGAAATATAGACAACCTAGAAATCTATTTTACATCACACATTGTAAGAGGAGAGGCGGCCAATTGGTGCGGTTCCAGGCCACTTCTTTTGTGACCGCAAGTTGGTTTCCAATCATGTTGTTACTCAACCAACACAACTAGGTGTCTCGCTTTCATAAAACATTCCGAGATAGCGATGATTGAATTTAGAAGAAATCGATTCAATATTAAAAAAGAATCGAAACAGTTGAAAAAGTCTTACTTCAAACTAATATTTTGAATTGAAGTGTTAGGCATACTAATTCCTGTAAGTCTCGGCTGGTATTATCGTATCATCATCATGTCAGATCTCATTCTAAGGCCACACTGCTGGGGCACGAGCCTTCCGTATGGACAGATTTGGATTATAGCCCCATCTCTCCATTTTACATCATGCTGTCCTACTGCTTCGCAAAGGACTCCAATTGAAGTCATTGCCACATTTGTCGAGTTTAATCTTTATCACCACTTTTGCCAAATGCGGGTTCGTGAAATTGGACCCAGGACCTCTGCTACCAAGAGCTTTGCACTCGGTCACAAAGGCTACATCATCATCAGCCTGTACTAGTACACTGCTGGACATGGCCTCTCCTTGTGCACGCCACTGAGCACGATCCGAGGCTACTCTCATCAAGGGTGCCTAATGCGAGTTTCATTTACCATTCGATCACGTTAACGAAAACGATAATTTTAACTCTACTCGTATGTCGCCAGGAGGGGCTGCTTCAAGGCCATACCAATTTTCGTATGAATCGAATGAATACAGATAGTAAACAAAACTTACACTAGGCACCCTGCTCCTGCCAGTCATCTTGCGAAGATCGTCTCTCCGCCTAGTTTGAGGGCGTTCTACACAGGCGACATACTCTTATGCCCGTTTGCACTAAACTTGGGTTAGGCTTGTCCTAGTTAAGATACACCTAAGCTTAGGAGCAGCCCAACAAGAAAATTGGTTTGCACCAAAAGTTCTGTCTCAGCTGTGACGAAACTAAGGAATTGCCTAGTAAAGTGAATGATGAAAGAATGACGAACGATTGGAATGATAGATTGTTTATGGTCTAGTATTTTAAAAAACAAAATCTGTTTGAATTTGTCAATGTCATGTTTTGACAATCTAATTTGTGGACTTTGTTGTCGTGCCTTTCGTGGTGTTTTCGTGTGGTTTTTATTAAAATGGAATGCACAAAACGTACACGAGCTCCGAATTTCACGGCGGAAGAAAATAACCCATCAAAAAGTGCCTGATTGATTGATTTGATTGTGACAGACAGAAAATGACATAATATTACTACTTAAATATGGCCTTACTCGTTGGGCGCTTCCTATTCGGGCTCAAAAAGTTATGAATCTCCTAAGTGGAGTTAGGAATTGCCTAAGGTTAGTGTAAGCAAATTTTTCGCTAGGAGTAGCCTAAACAAATTAGGCAAGAACTTAGGTGATTCATAAGTTTAGTGCAAACGGGTGTTTGCACTAAACTTATTTAAAATTATTAATTATTAAGACAGTTATAGTATAGCGTATCAAGTCCACTCTAGATATAAATTTACAGCGCGTTGTTTAGATTTCATATAATTTTGTATCCACATCTTGTTAGCAGCGCATTATTCTCTCCACTTGCGACACTGGATCGTGAGGTTAAATGTATTATTTATCAATGCAATTTATGAGACATCTTAATTGTGGATTGGTTTGTCATTTCGCATCATCACGTGCTCGTTTGAGTATTTGATTAACTTAGGAACGTATGATCTTAGTAAATTCCACGATAATTGAGTTTTCGAGATGTATGCTATGTTATATAATATAGGTTTATAGTTTTAAAGTATGCGAAGACATTTTAAATAATATCTTCAAAATTAATAGAGTATATCGACGTGGCAATTGGAAATTAAACTTTACAACTGATCACTGGAGCTTCGTAGAATCGCGACAGTAAAAAAACTTGATACTTTAATTGCAAGATCATATTCATTTTAGTATTGACAGCATGTCCCGTTTCCCACAACCAGATCTGATTCTTGACAGACATGATTTTTGTATATTTATAAGTTGGCTGCTGGCGGATCAAGAATGTTCAGTCGAGTTATGTTACAGAAATCCAGATTACGGCACACATAGTTCGTGTATACGGCAAGTGTTTTTTTTATCAAACTCGTACTTTTATGATCCAGTTGGAATGTTAGATATGCGCAAAATCCTAATTGTGATGCTCAAATCGATCGAACGCAGCCACACTCGCGTGTAACTGCGAGCGGAAAAAAAATATATTTCTCAGATCAATAAGTCGATAAGCATACAGGATTGGTCAGAGACCCAAAAGAGCCGGTGGTCTTTAGTGTTACAGATAAATATGGAGTAAAATATTGCACTAATAAAATTATAGACTTGGCAGCGATGCTGCTTATTGATAGAGTTATAAGATCAATGCTTTTAATGGTCCAATTTTTTGAGGACTGGCTGATTAACACAATTTTATGAGTGCCAACTGCTTAGAATGTAAATATTCAAGTATGAGATGACTTTATATTTCATATGAATGAAGTTACTAATACGAGACAAGTAGCAAAAGGCAAAATTAACACAGAGCTGTCATACCTAACTATATACTATTGTGGTATAAAGACATGAACTGTTTTTGAAGACGAAACAGCGTGCGTCACTATCGGCAATCTATCCGCAAGCGTATTCGCTTTCTAGAAATACTTGGAAGAAAACCTTTAAAACAGAATAGTTCATTGAAATACGCTTATTTGGCCTATTTTTTTCACATTTGGATGTATACGCAGGGCCCTAGATGTATTGGACAATCTGGTTTTATACTCGCGGGCGGCGTTAACAAGTTTTTTGCGTCGAAGAAAAAAGCACGTCTCGAGCCGACCGAGAAAGTAGTTCGATCAAGCGCGACTTGAATACACAATCAGCTCTTCGGTCATCTTCCACGTTTTTATTCCAAGTAAAAAGTGATGGAATGACGTTTATTTGCACACCGTAGTGCTTCTCATATTATCATAGCATATTGTAATAGCAATAAAGCCGTATCAAAAATATAATAAACTTTGAAACATTGTACAGAAACGGAAACGTGACTTGCGTCTTTATAAGTAAGCAAATTTCAAACCTACAACCTGTCAGCTAAGGATCAGATAAGGCTGAAGGCAATAGCGTACTTCATCCGGAATTTTAAACTATCGAGGAACTAGCTGTCAAACATCTAATTGCCGGAACACAAAATGCTACTGTGTTGCTGTAATGGTAGAAGTCTCAAATAAGGTCATAGGAATACTTTGAAAAATCTTCACTTGTTTCTTCTTTCTTTTTTTAAAGATCTAACGCATCCAATAGTTGCCATTTACTGGGATCTTTATTAGGACTCTGTGAAAGTGCAGTAGTAGAACTCCTATCAGTTTTATTAGTAAGTCAATGGTGTCTGAGCAACTACTTACCTACTGTTTGACAAAAATCAGTGAAACCGGTCACGTAGCCAAATGAAAAACTGTATCAGCGTAGAAAATCACGTAGCGGGATGGCATAGAAAGTGAAAACAGACGCCCCGGGCTACTGGATCAACCACAGTAAACAGACCCACAACAGTTGATCAAGGCGAACCAAACCAACCGATTTTGTACGCAATCTTGAAGTCGTTTAAGGGGGGAGGAAGGTCTTTATAGGTTGGTACAATCGTTACGCTTATCATAGGTTGGAAGGCTATTATAGGCGGACGTCAAAGAATGGGCCTCAGACCGCCTCAGGCTAGCGAAGGCGCTACTTTGACTTTGTTTATTTACATTGGAATGTTTTGGACATGTTACACATCAGTAGTTTGTTCTCGTCAATAATAAAGGCTGTCAATTCTAAATATTATAGTGTATTTTCGATCACAGTGAAAACCAAACCAGCGGTAAACTCGAAATAAATTGAAAAATAAAAATTTATTGTGTTCATTTAATTACTTGCTATTCGAGAATTTCAGCGTCCTAATAGTCAAGTCAGTGGTGACTCCAAATACGGGTGTGGTCATTTTACTCTTAATTCATATATCTAGTGTGAGAATTATCGTCATCGGTCCATAAATCCTGCCCCAGCCCTTTTTCGTTTTAATAAGTAATTACTTAGGTAACAACGTATTTGCGGGTACCGTTATATCGGTGACTGTTAACATCTCGTACGTCCAATATAGTAAAGTCGAGCGGTGCAGTGCGAGCGTAATTAGGGCCCGCAGCGTCCGCACCGACACGACCCGAAACACGAGGGTTGTGCTCGATGGCCACAATCCTTTGAGACAAACAAACTTAACTTTTTGCTATTAAGATTAAGAATAAGAAAATATTTATTGACGCTCACACAAACAATGCAAAAGAATATACAATATAATGTGGAAACAGGATAACAATAAAAACAAAACAACAATAAGGAAATATGAAAGTGTGTGGAAGCCAACTAGGACCCCGCCTCATCTTGTTGTTCCAATGAAACTAAGCAATACGAGATTGACATTATTAGACATACTTTCGAATAATTAATGTCAAATGTACTATCGAAAACAAGCTCGTTATGTTATTAACTACTTTGTTAATACTAAATGGTATTCGGCAATTTTTTATACAAAAGGCAAATATTATGCACAATTCGTAGATTCAAAGCATAGATTCTTAAAGAACCGTTCAATGCAGAATTCAAAATGACGCTTAAACGTTTGTGTACTAATAGTTATTTTGTGAAATGTTTTTGTTTTTGTTTATATAATTTTAACGCAAATTTTGTTTACTATACCTCAATTGGGATTAGAAGAGCACATGACCCGGTATGTCAGAAGGGTGCAAGTTCAAATCCTGCTCATGGAATTTTTTTCAACATTTGTGTTTTTGTAGTTATTTTCTGGTTAAAAAAAATGGTTGAAACTTTATCTTGATAGTTATTTTGGTTTGTTATGTTTATTATTAAAAAAATATATTGATGTATTTTTGTTGCTCAATAACTTTGATCTACGTTTTAATTATATTTTAAAATTCTCATTGAGTACTTTAAATAATTACAAACACAAACATTCTTTACACTTCCACATATTTCAACACAATAAGAGATAAACACAAGCTTTTGTTACCTACTTTGATTAGTTTTTATTTTTAGATTTTTGTCATGTTGTATTTTAGATTTTTTGTCATGTCACTTCTACAATGTTTGTCAAACGAACGAAGGTCATGCGGAACACACCGCGCATTATGACTCCCGCAATCCTGCGCACCTCATTATTTCGGAATCCGCTCTTGTTTTGCAACTGGTAACGTTTTTTCGATGTCTTTAAAAGGATCGCGAGTAAGTACCGGATTTATGTCCCATCTTGTACCGCACAGCGACAAGGGTCTACCCGTGATTTAATGGTCCGTATAACGACCTTCACGCGTACTAATTAAGACGATTTTGGTTTTCTATATTATGATTTACCTAGTGTGCTCAACCATTTGAATATGCTATTTTGTAGAATTTCTATTTTAGAAACCAATAAAGTTTTTTCGAAAATTTCATTTACAAAATTTTTTTATTAATCTATTTCGTCCCACTGATGGGAAAACTAATCATAACAATTTGAAATAATAAAAAAGCTGTTTTTTTTAAACCGATTGTATAATATCTGAAAAATGTATCTTATCTATATCTTTCTCAGATGGCAGGAAGAGCTGTCATCTGGAATGCAAAGTGGTGAGTTCAAGCAAAGGCAACCTAAGACAAGTCGTGTATTTTGAGTGCCATTAACAGGTTCAATATGAATAAGCAATAAAAATGATGTACTTTCTGGTATTCTTCTGTAAGCGTAACTTTTCTTCGTCTCCGGAATGATATTGCTGTTGGCTGCCAACGGCCTTTACAGCTCAACTGGATTTTTGAAGGCGGCAAGACACTAAAGGTTCCTCAGGCCGTGTTTCAAATAGGATGGCATCACGCCACCAGCGTGTCCTCATTCTCTACTCGATTCTTCGAGGCGTTTGGATCGTAAACGCGAGGGTCATTTGTATTTCGCAAATTAATTCATTGAACAATATGAGACATTCAATTTGTTTCGACCATTTTATTTCCAAATCGCATTAGTTACGAGTAATATAATTATGTAGTGTTAAGTCCAAACACAAACATTAATTAAATTCTTATTAAAACTATCCACTCACATGTGAAAAGTGTTATAGTGCCAATTAGTTGTGACCAGTGCACCGTATTTCTAGTCCATGGGCTGTCATCAATCATGATGCGAACAAGGCGTATTAATTTGAAAAGGCAGTAATGGATGGTTAAACGGACTGTGATATGTATTGCGTGATTGTGGGCTGCAGATGGCTTGTGTCTTTTTATTTTACAGCTCCGTTCAATCTAATCATTCAGAACCTTTCATGAGGTATTGAGGAGGACGGTGCCAGGCGGCGTGGCCATACATTATTTTATTGAATAGAATAGAAATCATTTAATTCAGGCAACAAATAATGTACAGACGCCTGCACATCAACCTATCCAAAACTGTCAAATTTCTTCAATACATTTTCAACCATATGTTTTTGTCTTATAGTTTAAAGTCTATTGAGGAAATTTGACAGTTTATGGTAGGTTGATGTGGAGGCGTGTGTACAGATGGTAAGTTACATAGAGGCCCATATTGTTGATACCTTACAGACAACATGTATACTAGCTGACCGGCGGACTTCGTACCGCTTTGACACACAACAACAAAACAAACAAAACGTTGACAGTTTTCATGACAAGATAACAAACAAATCATTCGTCCGCTTTAAAACACCCGTACCCGTATCCCATGTTGGACCCCTATAGCAGCGCCACCTACCGGGTCTAATTGTAAATCTAAACCTTTCTCGAATCCACTTGAACACACACAAAAAATATCATCCAAATCGGTCCAGCCATTTAGGAGTTCAGTGACATAAATTGTATAAAGATACACTTATACGTAAGGACGTTGACATGCAACGCAGCGTGGAGTCACAGATTACTTAATAGTTACTAAGTAACAGATAAATCACTCCCTACAAAAATTGTATACCTACCGCGTTAATAACCTACTTCATTTCGTCGCGACGCGTCGGCGAACGCTGCGTGCTAAATTGTGCCCAATTTGCTCGACTATAGAGTTGTTATCGATTCGCAGCCGCGCGGCCTCGCTGCCATCGTAGTAATGCCAGGGCTGCTGCTACGATAAGAATATTGTTCACACACAACACAATAACTTGCACTTATATTAACTATTAAGTAATCTGTGCCTAAATGCCTTGTTTAAGATTTATAATGTAAATTAAAATGAATAATATATTGAAAAGCTCAATTGTTTAACGGCTTTTTCAGCTATACCGGGCTTGTTTGGGGGCGGCGAGAAACGGTTCCTCAAGCCGTGTCTTCGGAGGTTTTCTAGAGGGAACGGCATCACGCACTAAGGCGTGTCCCCGTGCCCTACTAGATTCTCCGAAGGTTTCGTATTATGCCACAGAGATACAGAAATATGTATAGAGGGCTCGGAAACCGGTTACGTTTATTAACCGGTTTGGGTCGTTGACCCCATATCGGAATGGTATAAGGTTAAAGTTTCGGTTACCGGTAATTAACCGGTTAAATGAAGAAAAAAAAAACGGTTTTTTATTGCGATTCCGTCATCCGAAATTAACTTCTTAAAGTTACTTTGAGAACTTGATAAAAATATAGGTACCTATAATTAAATATTTTGCAGCATACAAATATAACAAAACCGGTTAAATCAGTGCCAAGTATCGGTTTACCCGAGCTTTAAAATTCCGTTGTCTGTATTAACCGGTAACCAACATTTTTTCGGTTTGGTTGGAACAGTTTATTTAATTAACCGGTTAATCAATTAACTGAATCATACCAGTTTAAAGAACGATATTAACCGTTATTTGTTAACCGGCTCAGAGCCCTGTATAGAGCCACAATAGCATAGTTGGATCTGACCCGTCATGGGATGCGGTTATTTTTACAACACTTTTGTCAAATTGACCAAAACTTGTTAAATTAGTGAGAAAAAATAATTTAGTTACGATGCCAGCAACAGATCATACGGCATAACATATTCCAGGTGGACCTAACGCAGTCTGTGGATGCTTGCGGCTCCAAGGGTACGAGTGCCAACCATGACGTTTTTAGTGTAATGCTTCTACATCTAGAACCTTTAAAGCCGGAATAGATAGCCAGTGCCTCACTAGTTGAGGTTTTCGGGTGAAGTGCGCTTCTATCATTGGCCTTATCATTACTTATCATCAGGTGAGATCAAGGCACTGTGCTTACCCGTAAAATTCATATATATATTTAAATATAATACTGCAATGCGGCTCAGTAACAGAAGTCAGAAATATAAGGATGCTCGTTAACCCGTAGAATCTTAGTTCCATTATGCAACTTCTATCCTTAACAGTATCATATGTAATTATTATTTAACGCAAATTTTGTTGCGTAAAAAATTACAAACAACAAATTACTGATCTTTAGTATTTGTAAAAATATTATGATCAGATGTTAATGACGGTAGTTGTTGACATTGAATGGGCGCCTTTGGCTTTCAAAGTAAAAAAAGTTAATAGTGTTGAATAATTACGGCGGGCTGGTTAAAATCACGATAGCTCAATTGGAAGAGCACCTGACCCAGTATGTTAGAAAGGTGCAGGTTCAAATCCTGCTCGTAGAAAGTTTTTGAACATTTGTGTTTTTGTAATTATTATCTATTTAGTTTCTTAGTGAAAAAGTACGAGCGTTCCAATTCATTCAAACGTAAAAACACAACTGAAAAGTTGTGTTGATTAAAAGCAAGTAAAGCAAGTTACTTCAAACTTAAAATCTAGGTTTAAATAAATACTAATTACCTGGAAGACATCACTATTATTATTATACTCTTTATTTATTTTCTTTCTTAAAACTAGATTTTTACAATATTTTAATATAAAAACAATAAAACATTATAAAAATCTAATTCTAGAGTACCACCAGCAGCGGGGCAGGGCCCAAGCTACCGGTGGTCAGGGCTGCAGAGTGAGGAACCTCCTGACAATACTTGCCGTGTCAAGGAGTACTGCTTTCTGAATCTGACCCTTGATCCAACCATCAAGCGAGAGCCTCTTAAAATGTTGGTCGAGGCTCTTCGCTATCAGACCGTTCGCTGAAACGACTATCGGGACAATAATGGTTGAATCAACATCTCACATGGCGGTCACCTCGTGAGCTAAGTCAAGGTACTTACTGAGCTTGTCCTTCTCGGCTTTCACGAGGTTCTCATCATGAGGTATGGTGATATCAACCAGTATTGCCCGTCGCTGGGATCGGTCAACCACCACGATATCAGGCTTATTATTATTATTATTATCACTAGCATTTTAGCGTGAAATCTAGATTATCAATTTTGATGGAAGTAACCCTTATACCACTTAACCTATAATTCTAAATAAATCAATTAAACGACGCCGACATTTTCAAATAAGCTGTTAAAATAATATATTAAATATTAAAATCGTTGATAATTAAATAATAATCACCTTAACTATAAATCTGTGATAACACCTACGGTACAGGTTATTAAATTGTTTCACGTACATAAATCTCGTACCCACTGTACAAATTAGGTGGGCATAGCTCGCGGCACGTAATTATACAAGCGAACTCGGGCGAAATCCGGTACAACGAGATGGACCGCGGTGATTGATACTTGGACCGGAATACAGACATTTACGTCATCCAGATCTTTAAAAGTACTAGTAAAAGAAACAATTTTTTTTACGACCTCCGTAGCCCAGTGGCTTGCACACTTTGGGCGGCGGTAAATTAAATGTTTTTATTCAGTTAAGGAATATCTAAATTGTAAAGTTGATATAATATTAGTTTTATTCTATTATATAATTATTGACTTATAAAATTGTATTAATGTATAAATTGTTTTGATGATGTAAATTAGCGTATAATTAAATAAATTGTTTAGTTTTTGTTCCGTTATCCACATTCACATGCCCTGCGTTGGTAAAATAGACGAACTATATTCAAACTACCATCGTTGTATGTACCTAATCTATTTTCAGTGAATAAATAGTTTATGTTTGATTTTTTTATTTTGAACCACCCCAACACTAGTTCGTTGCGCTTTATTTTAAAGTCGTTAACACAAATCGAGAAACTTATCGATAAAGCACTGTACCGATAATAAAATAAGTGCACCGACTCCAGTAATTGCACGGTAGCGAGATGATAACGTCGACACTATTGTGCATAATGTTCTCGTATATTGCAAAATTATGCGCAGACGCAGCACCCGTCGACCGGTTGGTGCGGGGAGAGGGCCCTAATTATTAAGTCAACTTGTGTCAACTGGTTTAAAGACTATGTGATTCGTCACTGATTCAACATCAATTACAATTTGATTGCCTATAATTATTTGTAAGTGACAGAGCTTAAACTAGAAATTACATAATTTAGTAATTTTCTATGTTATGTCAGCGAATTTTTCAAATTGCTCTTCAGCCTGAAATAAACAAATAAAATAAAATAAAAATATGTTTATCTTTCCCATCACAAAATAGGTCCATTTGACTAAGGCTTAATAATTAATAATTAAGATAGCATCCTAAATTTGTGAGAGTGCTTGATAAAGGTTTTAGGAAACCTGGGCTACAGGTCGCCAGGCCCTCCCTGCAAATAGGAACTATTTAATTTTAATAAAGTTCTTAACAAATTATTATCAAAGCAAAACAGATCGAAACTAATGAGAAACAGATAACCTATGTAAGTATGTGTGTGCAAGTGTTCGTGTAATGGATGTTTGAAAATATATATGTAAGCATATAATATATAAGTGTGTATGTGTGAGGGTGTGGGGGTGTGTGGGTGTGAGTGTGAGAAGGGGGGTGGGTGTGTGTGTGTGTGTGTGTGTGTGTATGTGTGAGGGTGTGTCGGTGTGCACATTTTTATTTTTATATTGCAATATTTTTTTTATGAAAAATATTGTTGAATTTTACATACCAACATGATTTTTTCAATGAATTGATAGCTTGATTTCAATCATGGAGGCCTTTATTAAGCAGTGAATTAGTATTTATATCAATAACTGTATCATCTCTAAATAATTAGATAATAGAGACAACGCTGTGAGCTTAATCCCATGAGCCAGCTGAGAACACTTATTTTAAGCTGGACAGATATATCACTTAAAATTGTATAAACAAAACAAAAACATTTTATAGATAATGATTCCTCTGTTAAAACAAAAATAAGTTTAAACATTGTTGTTATCTCGCATCGGTGGCAATCTTAGCTGGGTTTAAAACTTAACCAGACGTGGAACTCTGCTGCGTATAATAATCCTTAAGAACTCGGACCTATTCAAATATATTAAGACTCAACATCTACTTCTTAATAATCTCGATACTAGGCAAACTTTAAAACTAAATCAAGTGTGGCACTTGGCAAGTTTACACCCTAGGATCTTAAAACTTTATATAAACATACAAGGGGTCGCTCAGTGGTCGAGATTCGACCGTAATTCACAAATTAAATAAATGTTTAGGAGGAGCTTGATGGCGCAATGGTTAACGCGCGTGGTCTACGAGACCTTAGGTTAAGCAACCACACAAAGACCAGTCATCGGATGGGTGACCAAAAATGTATCATCTCGAGCTCCTCCGAGCTTCGGAAGGCACGTATGCCTTCATTGGTCCCGGCTGCATTAGCAGTCGTTAAAAACCACCAATCCGCAATGGTCCCGCGTGGTGGTTTATGGCCTGTTCTCCCCATCCATAGGAAAGGCTCGTGCCCCAGCAGTGGGGACATAAAATGAGCTGATGATGATGATGATGATGATGATGAAAAATGTTTATACAATGTATTTATAACACATATTATACATATATTTTATATTTCGAGACTCCTTCTCCATACTAACTTTAACTGAAACAAAACCCATACTCCTTCGTGCGCGCAATGTGCTTATAAATGTGCACAAAGTTTTCGCTTCACGTATATATAAGGATTAGTCTAAACATAACATACTGGTCACTTCTTAATCCATCTCGATACGCGAGCACCGGTTTTCGAACGCCTGTTGGTAATTAATTTATGTCGTCCTCATCAAAATATCTCCGGAGGCATGAGGGCCTGACCAAACTGGGACACCTGCACTAGATTTTAGTAAACAGTAGCAAAACCTCTGATCCGGCGATGTTGTAGACGTGTTTCCTATTGCGTTATGTTTACATTAAAGTGGCGGCAAACTGCCCGGCGATTAGAGATGAAAAAGTTTGTATGCGCTAATTGCAGACTAATCGGGCTAGATTTAGTTTCTAATATACTTTAGTAAGATCTTTTTAAATTTATTGGCAATATAAGCAGAGTTATGTTCGGAAAAATAACATATTTAAATGAAACATCTTTTACGGATCGAATCGCCTTTATATTACACATTGATTTAGATCAATTTAATCCTGACGTTTAGAACTGAAATATACTATAAGCTCTTTCTGCGTAAAACGGAACGTACCGGATTAAATTGAAATGAGCTTATACAAGTTACTTATTAAATATTTATAAAATACAATGAAAAAATTAAATGCATATCCGACCCAGCTAGGAATCGAACCTGGGTCTTCCGCATTCCAGGCGGCTGCACTGACCATTATGCTACCGGGAAGGCTGACGTAAGCATTGTTTTTTTTTTCACTGCTTTTTGATTTGACTGCTTTTTAGCGGCAGAGTGAAATGCAATGAAGTGAAATGAAATATATTTATCAGAACACAGTATAAGCTCATCTAAAACAAAACAAAAAAAAACTTAAAAGTGTGTTCTAAAAGGACTCCAATCAGCATTTGTCGCGGTGGACAAAAACTACAACGCTGTTTTTCCGTGGAGACCCCAGTTTTTTGTGAATTGTCGCGGCGCGGGCGTCGCTCCCCCGCCCGATCCTCTAAATGACAGCACACATTTACAGAATACACTAAACATGCACACCAGTTTAGGCCCAAGACACCGTACTCGTAGAACAAGGGTACGAAGAACCGGTTCACACACGCTCTACACCAGGTACAGACATGTACCTGGTCGGTTCTCTCCTCCTCCACGGCCCGGTCAACCCGAGCCGAGGTCCGTGCCTTTAGAGGCGCCCTCGGGTTGCTCCGCTCCCCGATCCGATCCGAACCCTTCGGAGAATCTAGTAGGGCACGGGGACGCGCACTTGTGCGCGATGCCGTTCCCTCTAGATAACCTCTGAAGGTGATTCGTTTCACACGGCTTGAGGGACCCTTTACGTTCCTCGCCGCCCCCAAAAAGCCCGGTGAAGCTGAAAATGCCGCAGCGGCAATCAGCAATCTCTCTCCAAAAAAAAAAAAAAAAAGGGCGTCGCTCTGTATATACACATATACCCCCTTACTTATAAAAACTATTACAGCATTATTTATTTAAATATTGTTTTATCAAAGTCACACAAACGTCATTCTGAATTTGAGAAAAAGAGACAAAACAATGATTAACTAAATAATGCTTAAATAGTTTTTATAAGTAAGGGGGAATATGATTTAAAAGTACAGTGACATATACATAAATATGGGCACATACTAGTTCAAAATTGTATATAAAAAAAAAGAATTAACTTTATAATACTCGTTAATGTTATTGGAGATATCCCAACAAATTCAGTAGAATACAAATAAGGTAATATTAAGTAAAATTTAAACACTGAAAAAAAGACGACAACCTCAGGCGGGAATCGAACCACGCACCTTCCGCATTCCGGGCGGCTGCCTTAACCACTTGGCTACCGAGGTCTGGCTTTCACCCGTCGAAATTTTTCAGTGCTTGATGCTTATGTTTTTTAGTCAACATTGCTTCATCAATCTTAGAAGTTTTCACCTCTGAGATCCGAAAGAAAGGTAATATTAAATTAAAAACCAATCCGACATCGTACACATACATTATCAGTTGTCTGCAAATTAAAAAAATATCTCTTTGTGTTAACCTTAAAGGAACCCACTGAAACAGAGTTACGGTGGTGGTAATTTGTTCCAACACTTCGTTGCAGCATACCGAAAACTTCCATGAAAAGCCGCCGTTCTATGTTGGGAGCCAATCAGACGTATTGCAAATGTTATGTGTGATTTAGAGAAAGTTAGTTTTTCATAAAGATATAAGTAGTGGTTTTTTATTTTTGATAACACCAAATAAAAGCGAGGCAAAATGTAGCATACGTCTGTTTGACATATTTAACATACGGTTATCATTCAATAAAGGTGTGATATGTGCCCTACGTGGCACTGGAAAGCAAAAACGTACGCAGACATTCTGCAATTCGCTGCAATGACGGTTATTGCAACCGATGGCTATGCAGATTCATCTTTACAGATGAAATACCACAATTTTGATAACACAACGCTATAGTAAATTTTACTTTTTTAGTTTAATATTTATAATATACGGTGAAAAAATTAAATTAACCGTTAGCAATAACCGTTGTATAGATGGCACTCTGCCGCTAAAAAACAGTTAAAAATTACAAAAGCAGTCAAAAAATTCAGTGCCTACGTCAGCCTTCCCGGTAGCATAATGGTCAGTGCTGCAGCCCGGATTGCGGAAGACCCAGGTTTATTTCTTGGCTGGGACGGGTAGGCATAACCTACTGTAGAAATTGTCATCCCCTACATAAGGTATCATTTTCCAAAAAGTTTGAAACACTTTATAATTTCTTACCATGCCAAATACCGAAATTTAAGGAATGACAGATTTCCATACAACTTTCCAACCATATTTCACCTCTCTAGGGGATGTTTTTCGAAAAATGCTAAAACACGTCATTCTTTATTTTTATTGAAAAATCTATTATAGATCGATTAAATTATTCATTTTGATAGTTTTGATCAAAACTGACGGACTTTCATACAAACTTTTACCCTCTATTTCACCCCCTTAAGGTTACGTTACTCAATTAACCTACTGTCCAATTTTAATCTAATAAGCTTCAGCTGTTTTGGTTCGGCGATGATGAATCAGTCAGTCAGGACAAGTAATTTCTAGTTTTAATGCAACGACGAAATGTTAATAAAAAAGTTACCGTGTAAATCGTGTCCTGAAGAAAGGTAGCGCCGAGCAAGTTTCCGTTCACGTGAGATCTAGAATGAGAGACATTCCGAATCTTTTAATGATTAATTTGTTCTGCATACATAATGAGCAATTGATCACCGCAAGTAAATGCAGCTTGCATGCTTTTATTTCTCTTTTATTCTCAGCTTGTATCTATGTTGGAGACACATAAGTCTCCTTATTTTTTCATTAAAATTAGTTTGATTTTTAAACGACTCTTTTTCAACATAATCTATATTTTCCGGAATACAAAAATTACGTTCCATATATGGGAAATAATAGCGGTAGACTTACTGTTTTATAAAGATATGTGGCTTAATGTGGGTTTAGTCCTGCTTATGTTAAACAGTTTATCTGTCTTTTTCAACTTAACTCAATTAACATAAATACAATAAGGTTTCAAGCAAGATTTGGATTCAGTAAGGGCTAAATCTTGATTTTAAATCTTAATGCATCCCAAATGTATTTAAAGGAGTTACATAAATTAAAAAAAAAATCAAACTAATTTTATAGTAGTTTCAATTTCACATTTATGTTGTATCAACCTAGTTAAGTACACAAGATATATGTATCTGTATATATCTGTATCTATACTTGTATCTGCGTCTCTTCCTTAAATTAGTGATTAAGAACTCTTCTTTAAGCACAGGAAGTTTTTCTACAGAATGTGAATTTCGCGCATCATAAAGCACAATATACGATCTTATTTCATCGGCAATCCACTTCGATTTCACCCTTTCTCTTGAGCTTACCTCGAGACAGGTCGATTTACTTTTCGAGCTAATTGTAAACTTTCGTATCTGCCTTTACCCCTATTATACAATACGATTGCGTGTTATGTCGTTGTAAATGCCAAATACGCGGTTTTTACCGATAAGTTTGTCTCAAAATGGAGCGACACAGCTTTTTAAAATAAAATACGGTTTTTAAATTTACCCGTGGGCTTCTGGTTTTGTTTCTCATTTTGGATCTTCGTCGAATGAACCAATTAAGACTGTAGTTTACTGATAATTAAGTACTTATAGGACGTGTAGGTGTATTCAGAGCTATAAAAATGTGTATCTCAAATGGGTACTCGTGGGAATCAAACAGAAACATGATGATTTCATATTTAATAAAAATATATAGTTAAATTGTGGTGAAACCCGTGCATAACCCATTACTCCGTGGTAAATCCCCTTGCACTGATCGCTATGCTACGTGGAAGGTTGACGTGAGCGCTGAATTTTGTCACTGCTTTTTACTTTTTTGAATGCTAATAGCGGCACAGTGCGCCATCTATCCAACGGTCATTGCAACCGACGGCCACGCAGATTCACCTTTTGCAGATGAAATACCACAACTTTGATAACACAACAATATAGTAAATTTTACTTTTTATTTTCAAGTATTTTTATTTTACTGAAGCTAAATTAAATATTTATAAAATTTACTTCGTAGAGTCTTTAACATGCTTTTGTTCTACGGATGACAATAACGAGATACCTACTCGTAGATAGATGGTTTCAGAACAATAAATAAAGCTGTAGATGGTGAGTGTTGGTGGTTGTCGTTTGCGCAATAAATCGTTTTTGTGACAAACTAGAGTGGGTGCTACGAGCGTTTCGTCGTCGACCTTGCTTTCCGTTAATTAGCCACCTCGCTGAGCACAAGTGATGGATCGGTCACCTGTTTTCTGTCAACGTCACAAATGTTCACTGGATGTGGCGTTAGTAATATTGATTTAAGCAAAGTAACTAACTGTTTTAGCATGATTTTTACAAAATAATGAGGGACATAATTTATTACGCAAACATTTTATTAGACTGTTGTTGAAACGATAAATAGTCAAATTTACTACTGTTTGCACGTATCTATTTGTTGTCATGCATTTGTCGTCTGTTAAGTCTGGCATCAAAAAGATACAACAAGAACTAAAATAACATTGCTGCACCAACAGCTATAACGTGCATTCAAACAAAGTGTCCGCACTAAAGGGGCAGTAGTGAATTTGTGGTCGCTTCCATAATCCGTACATCCGTGATCACATGTCACCACAAAGTGCGCTCTCGAAAACCGTACAAGTGAGCACAGACAGGTTTTTCGGGCGTTACATCTTACCTGCGGATTGTGCTCGGACGACCTTTCATAACGTATTGCCCGATAGCGGTTACACACAGCTTTGCTTTAATTTTTTGACTGTACACACGCCCGCACATCAGACTACCACAAACTGTCAAATTTCCTCAATAGACTTTCAACTTTATTAATAGGTGAATAAGATTGAACATTTACTGAAGAAATTTGACAGTTTTGGATAGGTTGATGCGCAGTAGTCTGTACTTACATAGTGTTTGTAAATTCGTCTGCAATACTTGCTTGTGTTTTATTATTTACTAGCGGCCCGTCCCGGCTTCGCACTGGTGGACATTTCTTTTTTATATAGCCTATGTTACTCAGCGCTAATGTAGCATTCTAACGATGAAAGAACTTTTTAAATCGGTCTAGTAGTTTTTGAGTTTATTCGTTACAAACAAAAATACAAAAATACAAAGATTTCCTCTTTATAATGACACATGAAAACAGTTTTTTCTTGACGAGCTTTGTTTGTGTAATTTGTTTTTTTTTTCACGATTTATTTGTTTGGCTACCAAAACTGATGGAAACTTTGTTGTACAGATGTCTTAACAATCAAAATATATAGTTAGTTACGTATTTTCATTAGTTTTCAGTGTTTATTACTGTTTTTTTTTAGACAAAAAAAATTTCTTGAGAAGAAGCCATAATGTCTGTTACGAAGAAGTATTATATATTAAACTTTCCTATTTTTTGTATTGTCTTGAAGCCGAATAAATGTTACGTTATTAGGTTTATATTTACTTACTTACTATTACACATACCAGAGTAAATATGTAGCTGTTTTTTATCAGGGCCGCCTCCGTAATGCAGGTCATAATGTCGAAACACATTAAATCAGTCTCCACTTCGGAAGCACATTTTGAACTTGGCTACTTACTTTCACAATTTATGGGACAGCACTTATTTAAATATTTACTTGTTACGTAAACTTTGCGGCGGGTTAATGAGTGTACGGAAATTATGGGGGCGGTGCCTTTGGGTGCCCGTTATCAATAATTAATTGCGCTTGTCTTTAAAAATGTTTATCAATTTATTTATTGCATTTATGTTTACAGTGTTACTTGCATACAATAGAGTAATATTGTGTTACCTGTTACATACCCTGGGGGCCTACCGCCTAACTCTATCGCTATCGCTCTCGCTATCACGCTCTATAGTTTATGGCGTAATCTTGTCATTTCGAAAGCCTATATCCTATAGCTTTCGATATTGATTTTATATCGCTTTCGAAATGACAAGATTACGCCATAAACTATAGAGCGCGATAGCGATAGAGTTAGGCGGTTGGGGGGCTGCTAAGGCACCGGAAAATTTCTTTTCTTTATTGTCTAGCGCCTGACATTGTTTAGATATTTTGGTAGGTTAGAACTTTTAGATCAATTTTTCGCTGACTGTAGTACATGAAAAAGGGTTTTTTCTTCTACAGCAAATCAGTGCTCAATCAATTTTCGTTCGCCTTCTCATTTACATATATATTTTTTTGGTATTATGTTTTTTTCGGTTACATTAAAGGTCGCTAGTCGCGAGTTATCGGTCAGTCAGCAATGACGTATCAAACTCGCTGCAAACGGTATGTTACTGTTACGTTACGATGGTACCAACGTTCCGATCAGTTGCCACCATAAAAAATCCGTTCGCCTATTAGTCTTCAGCAGCCAACACTTCTGTTGCCGGCGCTAGGTACTAGGTCCATTATGGTTCTACTGTTCTGGTAACCCCTCAGTCTTAATCAAAGAAGGTAAAAAAGGCATCATCTTTATTTAAATCGAAAAGTCTCGTTTACCGTTTTCTGAGATACCATTTAGGGTTAAGACACGATGCTATAACTAATATACGTCAAGCTATAAGAAATGGGTTTACTTTTGAAATTGATAATAGCTGTTTGTCCCATAAATGTATTGATGTAATGAGAAGTAACTCCCGTGAACATTTATGGGTTTTATTTTAATCTAATAGTAATAAGAAAAAAAATGTTTTGAAAATTTCAGAAGACAGAGATAGATACAAGTCAGGCGCCCTACCGGTTAGGCTGTCGCGGCTGTCCGCGAGTCGTCCCGTGCCACCTGGGTAGTTTTGGTAAACTTTTTAGTTACTGTCAAACATATTTTTCAATAGAGATTGTTTGGGAAATGCTTACTATGACGTCACTATTGCGTTCCGTCAATTGAGTGTTTATTAATATTTTTTTAGGTTTAAGGTATGAATGCTTAGGTCAAATAAAAAAAGATTAATGTTTTAAAGAACTGTTACGTCATTTTATTTATACGTTTAATGTTCTGGACTTAGAATAATTATGTATAGAAAGTAAGTCCGCGAGCGAATTTTAAAGCACCTTTTTTGGAGCCAGATATGACTGCAAACGCCGAGATTTCAATGTACACCATGGAGTTCGTGTGCGTGCGTGTCGCCGATCGCAAGCAGAAGCAAGTAATCGTCACGAAAGTGTGAATCGGTTTAGTGCTTCTCTTTTGCCAGAGCACTTGTATGAAGACCATCTTTTTATACGTAATTATTCTAAGGTTATGGAATAATTGTTGTTGTCAACATCCCTATTTAGTCAGCTACTTAAAAGATGGGGCTGCACAAAAGATCCCGATGGGTCCAAGTGTTACTGGGAGAGGGAAACCTCAGCAGGCCCTATTATGATAAGTTAAGCTAAGATAGTTAGCTACTTACTTTGTAGGTGCGCGTTCAATGCTTTCTGATTTACTTATTGGTGTCGACCCACGGTAAAATTCCATGGTAAGATTTAGGAGCTAATTAATGTAGGGTTACGTAGGACGCCCAGGGACACTTTCATGGCAGCTATACTTAAAGATCTATATTGTAGTTAGTTACATTGTTACCAATGATTTAAAGTTAGCCTATAAGTAACCCCGTTTTACGCTACATTTAAACAACAGAAGCTATTCAACAAATGTGTAGTAGATACAGCAAGGAATAAATAGTAAGAATTAGCAATAATAAGCGGCACTTTTTCCTTTGTTTGTTTCCATCATGCGATCAGCCATAAACTATAAGCAGATGAGGTGTCTCCTCTTAAATATGTAGGGTGCTATTCCCAGCGGAGCCAGCCATTTCGTTTTCAGTCAGTTATTTTGCTGATTATCTTTGTCAAAGATATCCCGCCGCTTCTTTAACCGACGAATGGTTTCTGAGGTAGTAAGTTGCCCCGCAAGCTTGTTTGGGTGCTTCTGTAGCCGTTGTTTGTAGTTAGCACCATATGTTTGTATTTCTTCCTTGACTGTTGGCATGTCAAGGAAGTTACGGAGCTTCGTTGTTCTGACAAACCACGGTGCGTTAGACATATGTTTAAGGATATAGTTTTGCACCCATTGCATTATCATTTTATTAGAGGCGCAGGCAGAGCCCCAGAGCTAAATGCTATATGTCCAAGCAGGCTTAAGCATGGTCTTATAGATGAGTAATTTGTTGTCTATAGACAAGGTTGAGTTTCTGCCCATCATCCAGTAAAGACCTTTGTGTTTGAGGTTTATTTCTTCTCTTTTTGTTTGGAGATGCTTCCTCCAGGTCAGCCTGCGGTCCAGGTGCATCCCTAAGTATTTTACGAATTCATGATGGTGGAGTTGGAAGCCGTTTAAGCTGACTGGGGCACAGTCTTCTTTGCGCAGTGTAAAAGTCACATGAACCGATTTGGATGCACTGGTGGTTATTCGCCATTTAGCCAACCATTCTTCAATTTTGTTTAGGCTATTTTTTGTACAATTACGGAGGCTTGGAGCGGACGCTTGTTTGAGGTAAATAGAGCTGTGTCATCAGCGAAAGTTGCAATAGTAACTTCTGGGCTTTGTGACAAGTCAGATGTAATCAGAGTGTAAAGGACTGGTCCAAGAACGGAGCCCTGTGGTACCCCAGCGAGTATTTCATGAAAGCATGATGTGCAGTCACTTTCTCTTACTTGAAATATTCTATTACTTAGGTAAGATTGTAGCAACCCATAATACTGGTGCGGCAATAGAGTTTTAATTTTAATAATTATCCCTTATGCCAGACTCTGTGAAAGGCCTGCTGTATGTCGAGGAATGCAGCGGAACAGTATTCTTTTTTCTCATAAGTTATACTCATTGTTCTGCACACTCTGTATAAACTTGTTCTATAGTAGCGTGTTCTTTCCGAAATCCGAACTGATGGTCTGGGACTATAGAATTTTCTCTTATAAATTGAGACATTCTGTGTCAGCAAGCGGCACATAAAAATAGAATATAATACAATATATAATGTACGTGCCACAGCACCAAAATAATAAAAAAAACATTTAGATACAAAATGTGTCGTAAACAGGGATGAAAGGATAACTATATCTTGTAATTATGTATTTACTTACTAATTGTTTTTATATAGTATGATCCTAAACAACTATGTGCCTATATTACAAATAAAAACAGTAAGTAAGTTGCTTATGTAAGTATTTATCAAATAAGCTAATAATGCGGTGACGGAGCACCTTTACTGTAACGATAGGTTTTTTTTAGGGACAAGGGAACTTCTGCTCGTGATTTATAATTCTACATTGCTAATGTCAAAGCAAGAGCAAGACAAGACACGCCCAGTCTCTCGCTATTCCGGGAATACAGTTACGTGATTACTTCAAAAGAAAAAAAAACTAAGTATTCGCAACTGTGCGTTCGCGTCGATAATTGCATTTTGCGTCACAAAGTTACGGACACGGTTTGTACGCAAAAAGCGTGCAACGAAACCCGACCGCAAAAGTCCTAATTCCGCAAAAGCGATCGGTAGTTTTTCAATAAGCAATAAATAATGTAATGCAACGTAACGGTGGCGCGCACGCGCCGCTAACAAGGCGCTCGCGCCGTGCGCCGTGCCATCGTTGTGCAACCTGCCCCACCCTGCTCTGGCACTTTACATTTCGACCCGAGTCACAAGCGACAGGCGATTAAATACAAAAGACGAAGGGGGCAAAGTGTATCATAAAAAAAAGAAGTTGCCTTATCTCAGTCACTAAATCTTTGCACTTGTAAAGTGCAACCCCTCTTAAGTGACTGCTCATGATCAGACCGGAGTGCTGACTGTAACATTTATTACTATTAGGGTTAATTGTTATAGTTAATGGTTTAAATATTTGTGTTAAGATAATAGTGAAATATAAGATAGTATATAAGTATAATATAAGAGTGAAAATAAAGGGCGTAAAAGCATAAGATTTTCAGAGTTAGCAACACGAGGGTCCCTTGGTGTCCCAAGCGTCGTTGGTGGAATGCAATGACCGCTTTCGTATGTTCGTTTGCGTCGGCAAAGTGAGCCTTGCTCTTAAGACTGTTCATGTTCAAGTTCATTCCTTTTACTCTCAATAATTATTGGAAAGAAAAACTTTTCAAATTGCTATTTCAATCAGTATGACAATAAAATTATTCACTGATTCCATTTGAAACGGGTGTCTATTAGAATACAGATTTTTTTGATATCGAATTTCATTTTACCGAAAACTATTCCACGATTTTGAATATATTTTTTTTCAATTCATCAAATAGTTAATCATCGCTGTGTTATATCATCGTTTCCTAAAAAAAATCTTTTAAAGTTGTTTTGATTACCAGAAAAACGGTATATCGAACTTACATTTCATAAAAGTATTAAGTTATCGATGAAACTATTCGTAAAAACATTATACAATATGTATCGGAACCCATAATACTTTTTCACTTAACAACTTTTTATCGCAGTAACGTTTCATCGAACGATGCATTCGCCTGTTGACGATAAATTGTGTTGCGGTCAGTTCTATATTAATATTTTTTCCTTACCTACTACAGCTTAATAATTATACTCGTTACTACTGCAGCAGCAGGCATGCAGCATGCAAGCAAGCATGCAGCATGCAAGCAAGCATGCAGCATGCAAGCAAACATGCAGCATGCAGCAGGCATTGTTTCTGTCACGGCTCCGGCGCTGCGGGGCTCCGGCGGTCCCACGCGAGCTTATCGTCGCAGATGGACGTAACGCTGGCCGCGGCTGAGGCTGGCCGGCTGGGCCGGCCAGCCTCAGCAAGCCGTAGCGGCGGTGGCACCTGCTCCTCAGCTCGCGGGCCGCCTCGCCCCTCCGCGCCTACGCGCTTTTATATTGCACTCTAGCGTAGGGCAGACAAGACTACGTGGAGTCGGTTTTGCAGCGATTCGTTTCTGTCAATGATTTGACTTTAGTAGCGCTATATAACAGAAATCAGAACGTGTTAACTAAACTAAACAATATTAATAATTTAAAACTATTTACTCACATTGATGATGATAAGTATTGTATAGTAAAGTAAAGGACAAGGAAAATAAAAAACCTCGGGTTTAAAGGTATGCCTGAATGAAAGAAATGCCTTTACTAAGTAGTTTTGCATTAAATCCTGTTTAAATATGTGAACTTTGTTAGTATTTTGTATTTTCGATGTACAATGACTTAATTGAAGTGAAATTTGATGTAACCGACTATTTTGCGAACTGAAACTTACGTGGAAACAAAATTATAAGAAACGAAACATCGATCTAACAATATATCGATGAAATAAACACAAACGAAAAAAAAAATACGATGAAGTGAGTTTAGTGATAAAAACCATTCGAGAAAATAAATATGCGATATAATGAGATTCGCGGAATTGTTCATTAATGAATAAAAACTTCGGTGAATAGTGTTATGGGAAATGAAATTCGATCTAATTAATTGCGATAAAGTGATGGTTTCCCGTTACGATGTTACTTCCCTCTATCGCTTTTGATTTGGCCCAATACCTTATTGATTCCGTTCTTCACCGACCAGTGTTCACAGTGATACCTAAGTACTTATACGTATGAACTTTCTGATTCCAAACTAGATCTCGAGGCGGCTTCGTTATTTAAGTAACTATTGTCCAAATAAAAAGAGACCTTACCATTGCATTGTTATGAAAGAAATACCTACTTCTTATTTAACATCGCACAATGCGGTGTCCTTGAAATATGGCCGTACCTTTCTAACGCGTAGTAGTTTCGATATCGAAAACGCGATGTACAATGTAGATAAGGTTCTCGTAATTATTAAAGTATAACTATTTCATTTGAGTCGCAGGTGTTTATTAATTATGAGTGCACTTTAGGCGGTTACAATTGTTTTGCACCCTATTGTTCGGTCAATCAGGATATTTTTGAATGATCTTAAAACAGAATCTTAAAACTTAGCACTGCATTTCTATTTTGGAGAAAATCCAAGGTTTAGAAGCTTGCGCGTTCGGGTTGCGATCTTGCATGTTAGCCATCTTTCGAAATGTAGTGTCATCGACGGGTGACCAATTCATAATATCTAAGCTCCTCCGCGCTTTAGAAGTTATGTTAAACCGTTAGTCCTTGTTGGCGTAATAATGCAGTCGTTAGAACCCATTAACCCGCATTGGGAAGGGTAGGTCCTGGCCGGACTTCCTTTGTACCTACTACATCCCCTTGCGTTACTCGTGTGTTCACGTATGAAGGTCCAAGCCCAGCTGTGGTACCTGCATACTGATTATGATAATAATTACACACATCGGTATTCATGCTTTACATATCTACATGATAAGTAAATACCAACCAACAATTTAAGCAGTACACGGTTGTATAATCCTTTAACGTTTTAGTTTTGAGCCAGCAGCAAGCAGACTTCAATCTGAAACTGTTTTGATGTTCCTTGCTATTAAGAGTGAGTAGAAAAAATATACTTTTACCATCTGTACTGCCCATGCACGATGATGCCGCGACACGATACCCAGTAGAACAGAGGCGGAACTCGCAAAAAACTATTTTTAGATACAAATTAGACTATTCATATCGTATGCACATAATAATATGCTTAGCACCAGTTGAATCTATCAGGATAACAAAAGGTGCATAGGCATGCATAATGCATAATACTGTCTGTGTCAAATCTCAATAGCGATTTTTTTTTGTTTTTATTGGGGTCAACAAACAGCTTTACAACGATTCTCAATTAAAGATTTACAATAACTCTATTGTTCATTGTAGAATCAACACCGTTAACCACATATTAATCATAAATATTATAAAATGAGATATATATGTTATATCTTTGAATATCAAATATATAACCAAATTACGATTGGACTAGAAAAGAACAGAACTGATCGGACTACAAGCTATTTAAAGCTTTTATAATAGTTATTCACCTGAACGGCCAGTAGTTGGTACGTTTAATGATTCCAATAAATTCACTGGTCCGCTAAGATGGCGGTCTCGATGTTTCTGGGCGGTTTCGTTTGTCGCAAATTAATGGCAATAAAGCATAATCATATCGTAAACGCCGCTCGTGAGACTGCGCAAGAGGGGCCCGCGGCGCCCTTCGATTGAAGGTTGGTTCAGGCTACGACTGGCCCGCTCCGAGTAGTCACTGAGCCTCACTCGCATGTCTAGTGCACCAAAGCAGCGGGATAAAATGTAGTTATATAGAATCGTATAAACAAAGTTCGTTATTTTTACCTATATCGGCCAACTAACTAGAGTTTTTAGACATGGCAACGATTAAGTTAAGTATGATAACTACTCAGCCATTGAAGACATCAATAGATTACGCATTAAGCTTTGTTTCTCGCTAGTGAAACTTCTCTCTCCCTTACAAGACTTATCTCTTCTTCTCTTAGTTTCTGTTAATACTTCTGATTATTAATTACCTTTTGTTCGTTCAACCGGAGCTACATTTAAAGAAGAATAAAATTAATAAAGCACTTGCACTAGGGGTGCCTAGGACACCCGGGAAATTATTAAACAACTACTATCAATGTCAGCTTATAAAGAAGAAAAAATACAGTTCGTGACATTTACTTGACTGTTCTACGATCATAGTCTTGTTACAGCTTTAGGTGAGGGCTCGTTATAGCCTGCGTCACCCTTTAGCACTTTAAGATAGCGGTGTTCGATTTGAAGCGTATTAGATATTTTTCTTGTAACCTGTGTATCTGTTTTATTTTTTGTGACAGCACGTGTGGTGCTGCTTCTATCATTGACCTACTTTTATATCAAGGTTATGTCACAAGTATAAGATGATTTTTTCCTGTGTGAGTGTGAGTGTACATTCATTTAATGATCATATTGAATTATGATTCGCCGTACAAATTACTTAATCGCTATTAAAATATTCATAGAACTCTATTAAATACTATTTTTACTTTTTCTGTACTTTTGGACAGCCTACTTTAAAAGCTCGTATATGTAGCTTACGTGTAGTTTGATGATCTATTTGCCTTGCCATCTTCGTACATAATTGATCGAAGCTTGCCATCATGCCATACAATATGCATCGTAGCTCTGCAAACAGCGGGCCAGCTCTAATGCATTTCAGACACGAAAATAGTTTCGTAGTGATATCACTACGAAACTATTTTTAGTCAGACAATATTGTCTGACTAATATTAGCTTTATCATTATTTAACGTACAAGATATGGATGTATGCTAGTCTTAAGAATTGAAAATTTTGAAATAATGAAACACTGGATGTGCAGGGAATCGGTAAGGGTCAAGTAAAAATACCATATTAATTTATTGTTATTTATTTTTATTTTGACAAGGTAATCGGTGACCTTTGAACGACTAATAAGTATCAAAAGTATAAAACGATAAAGATAATAATCTTTATTCACTATAGAATCTAACGTTAAGTTAAATAGCATCTCGTTGCTTAGGTACGAGTGGCCTGGATACAATGTGGCTCCATCCTCTCTGTCATAATTGCTCAATTGACAATTAAGTAACACGAAAACTTAATTACAATATGTGTTTCTACAATATTATCTAACAAACAATAAAAACTTGAAACAGGTAGGTAAACTCTAAAAATTTCACATTGGCTGTTCAACTAAAAGCAATATATTGTTCCTCGAAATTGTGAAAAATTGCTTTTTCATTATTTGAAGTCGTACTGAATCAAATTCATACAATGATTTAAAATCGATATTGTCACATGACAATGATTTGAAATAGTGTAAAAGTGCGAATTATCCAAAGTGGCCTTTTTAGATATACCTGTAAAACGTTAAACAATATGCCTCATTATTTTAAGTGCATCCCAAAAAAGATTTCATGATTGCACCGAATTAATCACAAGCAAAATAAGTTCATAAACTATTTCTCATTCCATATAGACACTTAGGTACATTGGTAATTAAGACATAAAGGACAGAGCTGTTTATAACGGCAAATGATTTATCTAAAAGGTAACATTGACTCTGTATTTAACTGTTATAAAGTCCAGAAGATTTGTAATAAATAGGCACATTTAACAACCCAAGTCGGTCTTGTGAAAGTTAATCGTTTTGTTTATATTCGAATATTATTAAAGAAAATTATAGTCATTCAAATGAAAAGCACAGTAAGCTTTATTACTTGGAACAATAATAGAGATCTAACTATACTTAAAGGAACGATTAGATTATTATTGTTCTCAGAGAGACTTCCACTTATAATATGTCAATGTGGCCAATTTGTAACTCAGAAATAAATTAAATAAATCACAGTTTAAACATTATCTTAAATTTAGTAATTTGGGAGTACATGATTACATCATTTTCGATTGCTTAATCTCTTAACTGATAAAAATGTTCTAATTTATAAATCTCAAAAACATAATTGAATAAAGAATATTTCTAGTTTGCGTAATATTTTGAAACTTAACAAAGGCGTCTGTGACACCGCATTATATTTATTATATTTAAGTCGTCGACACCAAAAACGAAAAAGAAAATAATTTACGCAACATGGAGTATAGTTAAAAAATAATCCGAGCAGTTACACGACTTCTCTAACAATTTATATAAAAAAAAAACATATTTATAATATCTTCAATAAGCAACAAGATATATTTTTATTGGTAACCGGCGTTTCCTTTCAGACTAATAATACTAATTACATTACATCGAATAAAGCGGAATTTACACAAGAAATAATACAAAATTACTTACATACTCTATGATTAATTATCAAATATATTTTAATTCTATACGAACACTCTCTGGACTCCTTTTATACTATTTTGTCGTTTATGACAAGGAATATATTCATACATGCTAATTGTATACTATCGGTAGCGAATTCGGTATCCTACACTCCTTCAAAGTTATTCGTATATTTACAAGTTTAAGTACGTAGATGAGATGCATAATCACTTTATTTATACAATAGCTATATACTAGTAGCCAGCATATGGCTCGGAAAAAATCTGCATTACACTCGCGCAGTCAATGACATGAAAACGCAACGGTAACGATCGAATCCTATCTATTAGGATACATTTATGCGAGAATCAGTTTTAAACATTAATTTATAACATCTGTTTCCTATTTGTTCTTAACTTAATCACAACAACCTGTACTGTAAAGCAATATTTCATATCGGAGTACACAGCCCAGTCGATGTATTTCCTGAAAAATATTAAACTCGACTCGTGGGTAAACATTTCAGGGAAGCTTTTTCATTCGCGCATTTAACTCACATAATTATTTATTGGCATGTAATATGTACACAAGAGTCATTTGGATGTATCGACCAGATTATTGCAAGGGCGAATGTGACGTGAGCCCGTCACGGTCAAGTGTGGTCGGCGGCTGAGGCGGCGGCGGCGGCGGCGCGCCGGGCCGCGGGTGCCACTCGCCCCATGAACGACCTGATCTCCTCGAAGTATGTCTCATCGGGCGATCGTCTACGGCTGTCGTCCCCGTTCTCCGCCTCATGCTTTTTCAAGTGCCTATCAAGATTCGTTTGCTGTCCGAAACAGCGGTCGCAGTGACGACACCGAAAGGGCCTCTCTTTATTATGGATATTTCTTACGTGCCGTTGGAGATTCGAAGATATCGAGAAAGATCTTTCGCAATATTTACAGCGGTAGGGTTGTTCACCGGTATGCGTCCGTAAGTGTCTGGTCAAGTTGGCGCTGCGGGGGAATGCTTTCCCACAATATGAGCAGGTGTACCGGTCGCGCGCTCTCGGGGCGCCTGAGTTCGGAGGTATGGGGGGCGCTCTGGGCGCGCCCGGGGCGAGCAGCGTCGCTGCCGCAGCTGGTAGGAATGGATATGTACCGAACGAGGCTGGTAACGCGAGCGGTAACCGCCGGCAGTACTGTAGGAGCGCCGGGTGCGCAGGGTGGGCCGGATGCGTCGGATGCGTCGGATGCGGTGGCGGGGACGGCGTGATCAGATTGCAATTTTCATCTTCTAGTCTGGGCGGGCGCTTGTGGGTGACCCGCAAGTCGAGGGGCTCGTCGGCGCGCGGGGAACCGAGGGGGCTGTGGTGGTCGTGCGGGGATGGCGGCGGGGAGGCGAGGCGGCGCGGCGCCGCGTGCTTTTCTCGCATGGCGGCCGCCGCGCACGCGCTCATCGGGCTCGAGCGCCACCCACCTGGAACAAACAAATTGAAATGTTATCGTGCACTGTGACGTCGCTGATTAAATTACTTTTAATAGGGAGCTTGACTGGTTGTTCAAGAAATAAACTTTTAAACGACAGTCGAACGGTGTTCTTCGATAAGGTAGCTTTATTCATAAAGTAGCTCTTTCTTAAAGTATTCCTAGTTGTATGGGGGATAACGAACATTGGCATTACTTTGGCGTTCCATTAAAAACAATATAAAATGGTTAGGTTTTTGACAAACCGTTACGTACGAGATTTAATGATGTAATTTACTAGGTACTTTAATTTATTGTTGTTGTTGTCGTCGTCAAACCTATATATATATAATCTTAAACACACTGAATAGCGTATTTTACTAACGGAACGTACTAACGGAAAATGGCTTGCGATATAATGAAGACTTAAAAATGACTGTATACAAAAACAGTTAAGTGTGCACTTTTTTATGATTTTTTTGCGTCAACATATCGCCGTAGATTGCCAACCGATGGTGTTATGAACATCATAATAGCTAAATTGTAGCCTAGAAATAAATAGAGAATTTTAATCTTAAAGAGTCAGTAGCGTATCTAGAAAAATTCGAATCACTGTTACCCAACCTATCACAGCTAATCGTGTCCAGCGTTCGCTTCCTATAACCTTGACAACATCCTAAAAGCGGTATGCTAGAGCTTGCAAAATGACGCGCGCACGGGGGTGGCTCCTACGCAGCGGCGGTGACGCCCACTCGCTTGCGACATCAAAACTGGAGCAGCCACCGAAATACAAAATAAGGAGAGTGCAGAAGGCTAGCTTCATACAAACGCGCTCGATCAACGCACACATCATAGGCGCCTCACGAGCACGGAGAGCAGCGCTCGGACTGTTCCGTGCTGTTCCGAGATCCACCCCGATCCGATCCCAACCCTTCGGAGAATCTAGTAGAAGTTTCTTGTCGCCCCAAAAAAGCTCGGTGAAGCTGAAATTGCCGTCTGAGGCAATCAGCAATCTCTCTCCAAAAAATATATCCGCGATCCATGTACGTGCTAGGGGTCTATATGACAGTTGCTCGAGCGTGGTATGTAGGTATTGACCTTACCTTCTGATCCTCCTTATTTTGTAACTGAAACGACGAACCAACTTAATTATTAACATCGCTTTATCGAGCATATCGTTACACTATAAATACTGCTTGCGAACAAATTGCTAATCTCATAGAACTGGTATATCGTAAGATTTGCATCGAACCTTCCTGTATTGGATTGGATGTCTATTTAAATATCCTCTGTCGTAAGTATTTAACTATATCTATGTATTAAAAAAGGGAATCGCCGGAAGTGTTCACAATCACAAATTGTTATGGACGTCGAAAGTTGAACTTAACAAGATTCAGTGTGAACTGGTATTACTTGTAGCTTATGTTGATTTCTTTTTTAACGTTAAGATAATTATCTCATACAAACACACTCATATTAGATCATATTTATATTTTTTAGAGCAGAATTTGTATTGGCTTCCTAAAATGTAAAAGCCTGTAGAAATGTACACAATTAGACTCTCCAGTGTGTTTTTACCAGATAACTAGAGAGAAATTACTAAGGTGGAGTTCGTATTCCATAATTCGCTCCTTGTATCAACCAACAGGTTTCCCTGTCAATGCTTTTAGCTATTGAACCATATTATTAATTATTGTCGTTTGACAGACTAATGTATACCTAAAGAGTGAGTGGGTGAGGTCTCAAACAGTAGCTGGACGTCTCGATAAACTATGAATTTGAAGAGGTGTAAAACGATATTGTTGTTCCTCCGCAAGTTCCGCTCCTGCCCACGTCTTTAGCGTTCTTACAAAAATGATTAGCTATAATCGTGGTACGATAATTTGGACAACTTCATTGGGTGTGATTGATCGGCGCACGCGCATCACCCACGTAACGTCACGTACTGTCGGTATCGATGCAGACAATCGTTATCCCCTTAAGTTAACTATATTACGATTTTATTACAACTTATTAGAGTGATCGATCGCGTTTGTCACAGTTTCGAGTCACGTTTTTTGTCGGGAACAATGTAAGGCGTTAGAAATTGCTCTAGATGCCACTAAAGATTGATGCAGTACTGAGCTTTTATCTTTCGGTACGACGACACCTTCATAAATCACGGTGTAAGTAGGTATGTAGATTGATTTCGTGGCTTTTATCTTTGTGAACGGAAAAATATGTCATGTTAAAGTTTTGAACTGGCAGATGGGGCACAATCAAGCTGGTAGGTGGTAGATTCGAAAGATTAATACATACATACATATAATCACGCCTCTTTCCCGTAGGGGTAGGCAGAGACCACTTCTTTCCACTTGCTACGATCCTTACATACTTGTTTCGCTTCGTCCACTTTCATTATTCCCTTCATACATGCTCTTCGGTTAAGGGAAAATTAAATAAAATAATTAAAGATAAATAAAAAGATTAATTAAAGATTAATAGACATTATAAATAGAGTTTTGAATTCAGTGTCATCTTCAATAGTGACGTTATGTGTACCGTTCACATTTTGCAGACTAAATACGATATTTTTTTAAGATTTACAAACATTTTACACGTGGGTATTTGAAAATTATGACGTATGTTGCATTAGGCAACTATATCAAAAACAAACTACTTGACAACAAACAAACAAAATACTTACGTTAAGATTACTAAAGTTTTTCGATTCAATTAACATACCATTATTTTTCTTCATCTGTCTGTCTATAGAACAGCTAAAGTATTTAGAAATCCTCATATTACACCCAGCGCATCTTACGCTGTATAAAAATGGATCTTTACTATTATGTCCATTAAAGTGTATAACCATTTGCCAAACTGCATCAAATACCTCCAGGGTAGTAAATTGGAAAGGGAGCTCAAAAATATTCCAATATCTCATTCTTTTTACAACATGAAAGAATATTTTGATAATAAATTATGTTTAGTCACAGCGTCTTGAAAAGGTAAATTTGTTACAAACATAACATCTTATACCCATTTTTATTGTTCTTATTGATATAAATTTATGGTGAATAAATGAATATTCCTACTAACAGTTTGACCATCGGGACCGTGCTGTCACAGGGCTGGCCGCTCACGCCGACGTCGTCGATGCTTCTAATTTGCGCCAAAAGCAGCCGACATAAATCCGATGGACGAGGTTTGTTTGTGTCCAGACCTTATAGGGGGCGTTCGTGAGCTCGTGCCGGTTGCTTATGATTTGTTACTATGCCCTATTGGCCATCAGTTATCCATTACAAATGGAAAAAATCGGTATTACAAACAGCTTGTAAGCTTTTAACATGCCTATTGGACAGTGGTTTAGTACGAGTATAATATTGTCAAAAAGCTGCGTAATGTTTTAAATTATTTAGGAAACCGTTGCAACTATTTGACGCAGGCTTATTTTTAGTAAGAGTGATCTTAAAGATTACAATATAAATCGCGCGTGCATTTTCTGTTAAAGACGAGTTGCGGGACGACATTTAGGTACGTAGTTCTAGCTGTATGTGTCGTTGTAAGATGTAAATTGTTCGATATGCTCATTAAGCAGGCAGTTACCTTAGTGACATATTTTAAGTACCTATCTATGTAAAGTTAATTTGTTAGTGAAGTTTCACTACACTATAGATGACTTTGAGTTAATCTGTGTTATTTTATAACAGCATGTTTTATTATAAGTCTACCTTTAACAATAAGATGTATGAAAGGGGGTATGTCTTAGAACGGTTCGTGCTATACGTGACTCTTAGCCGCGCATCTGAAGGCAGTCACGATACGCTAATTACTCTTAATTAACAAGCTTCCGAAGCGCGTGACGTACCGCTGTGGGCGGGGCCGCTGTATGTTAATGCAAACAGCGTGACCAATGAGCGGCGTCACGGCACCGCCTCGCGTGATATATTACGATTTTGAAACGCTTATTCGTTCCAACCGTTTCGCCTTTAACGTAGACGCCGCGTTTCATGCGTTTACGCCGACCAGTTTGTTATGTAAACATTGATAAATCGTTGTAATCCGATTTAGTGTGTAGCCCGCCTATCATCGCGCCTAAACATAATGTCCCCGTTAAATTTAGCGTGCAACCATAAATTGGCTAATTTATCAGCCAATAAGTATTCGAGGTGTGAATAGGAATGAGTGTTATTTTACACATAACGATTTCATGCTGTATAAATTACGTTCGTATATAACTATATATTAAACATTTTTTAATGTCGATTGATCGATTTTAAATTGCACACGACTTTTTAAATGAGACGTTTATTGAATTTTAATTGCGTGTCGCGTTATTTAGTGTGTGTAACGAATTGATTGCTGGTTGCAGTGTCAACGGTTTATAATTGAAAGCTAAAATCAATTTCAGCGGTCTTTCGTCAAGAGTGACCTACAAGTTTATTTTAAGTTTTTGAAAGTTAACTATTAGGTAATACAAATATATTTGAATACTAGTATCATAATAATAATAATTTAATAAATTATCTACAATAACATCATTTAACAATATGAAACATAACATAACTACATTAAAGAAAGAAAAAAAAAATTAAGATAACTATAATAATAATAATAATAATATTTTTTAATATATTTGATAGTAAATAAGTATAACTGTCGTTAGAAAGAATAATGTGGTATTTAACAATACTTTCAAATAAATGCAATTTGATACATACAGTCATTAATTTATAACGGATCATTACAATTCTATACATCGTCTGGACCTAAGTTGTGTGTAAATCGAGTGACATTATCGTCTTCATAAATCATAACTACATCTGTTCACCGCTAACAGAGGGGCGACAGCGACATACAATAAGTAGGCGCCAACATAGCTGCACAAAATAAGAAGATCCCAGAAGGTAAGTTTCATACTTACCGCGCTCGAGCAACGCACACATAGACCCTTCCTCCCACGAACACGAAATCTCACAATAGCTGCGCTCGGGCTGTGCCCAGATTCCGTGTCCGTGAGAGCGTTGCTCGAACGCGTTTGAATGAAGCTGACCTTCTGCATTCTCCTTGTTTTGTGATAGTTGGGTCATGCTCAGCCATCTGTGACGTATGGGTGGCGCCACACTCGCCTTAGTGATGAGCAAACAGACACGCACACTTTTTGTACCCATTGAGGAGGTATCGCTTAACTGAATACGACGCGGCTACCAATAGAGCACGTTCCACTTCGCGCACTGGCTAGTCTAAAAGTTATTACCGTGGTATATGACTGACACATACATGCCCTCACTTCACGGTTAAAGATTTCCACATAGAAACGGGGAAGGTAAATAAAACTGTTCGTAGTGAAGTGGAGTTTCGAAATAAACAAAAGAACATCTTGAGCGGAATTGCCGAAAAAGTCGTGAACTAACAACAATGCGGGTTCAAGCCGGGAGATTGCACCATACCCGGTATTGCCACTGTGTATCGATCGATAAAGCGTACAATAAAAAACCGTTTCTATAGGACGCAATTCTTCGTCACGAAGCCGGTCCTTCGCAATTCGCAACGCCGAGGAAATAACTAATAAATTAGCAATGAACAATCGCGCGCCAAACAAAAAAACGGTAATATCGCAGACTCAGCCGCCTTAACCAGTAAACAATACTAATAAAACCGCTAACGCCACCCGTTGCAAAACGAATGTAAATAATATCCGCAGATGCGAATAAGCGGACTCGATTCTATGCTGAAACGATGATTTTATTCATAAATCTGTTGCAGCGACTTACAATGTTTGCGGGCATTGCCAGCATGCTTGCAAAAGCATTACTAAACTGTACGCGCACAGTCCCATAAGTCAAATAGTCGATAACATTCCACCTCATATTCTCATACGATCGCGGTCGCAGCAGATTCACACGCCCGCCCGCTTTTTTAGAGTCCATAGTATCGACAAGCACGATCTTTGATTTATTTCACATCACTATTTTAGGAAACGTGCTGCACCTCGGCCGCCTTATGGCCAGATATGAAATTACTGTCCGCAGTGGACACACAATGTTTAGATTTTCACGTCTGATGGCTCGTACTCGGCGTCGTATATCTATGAAATGTTATCGGTAGCCGTCGGTCGGTTGTTAATTTTATTTATTACTTCCAGCGTAGCGACTCTAATACACCTGTTAAAGGAGAACCAACCAATATCAGAGTTAAACGGTCCGCTTCGTTTTACGCACCGATAAAATTTACTCGCGCACTTATAGAGAAGTACCTTCATAAACATGATTATATTTATGCGCAACTAGAAATGAGACTAGTTTTTATTAAAACTCTGAAAGTGGTCTCGTTCTGTTAGTTCTCAATAGCTCATATAAGTTGAATAAATATTTAATAGAGCCAGAGCTTATCGTAGATTCTGTCCAAGTCTCCATTCCAGTAAGTGATACATAAAGACATTAACTTGTAATTATCTGGTCATTATTGAAGGATCCTCTATTGTTTTGATCGAAAAATGTAACGTGATTAAACATTAGTATTATGAAGATAGTTCAAATGAACAGAGGTTATCCTTTTCATCTTTTATTATAAGTCCCGTTGCAGAATGTGGAAACGATTCATAGAACGAGTCATCATCAAAAGAAGTTGAACTATTAAGCACGATGCTAGATCTGAATTGATTCGAAGTATCGAGACAGCGATCACTAATTGAACTTCTGCAGATCCGAGTTGAGAATTATCAACCAGACCCATAGCTACTTATCAAATAGCGTGCAGACATAAATACCATTACCAATAACTACAAAATAGATAAACTCTTTCAAATTTATGACTGGTCTTACTGTGAGTCAAGATCGAGTTTTTTCAAATATGATCAAGTTAAAGTTATATAGGATGTTTGGTAATCGGTGTACGTTATTTTTAACCATGTTACGACATGTTTTGACTTCTGTTTTTTTGGACCATGTGGTTGATAACCAAGAACAACCTAGGTTTGTCACTTTGCAGTTTTCCGTTGCAACAAACAACCTTGATTTTTCGGCCAAGTGGTGCTTTTCAGGGAAGTTCACAATTTCACCTCAAAAACCGCGGGTAAAAAAACTCGTGTTCTGAACTCTTATGCAGTGGGCCAATCGGATCGGAATTCTATGTATTTAAGAGTGAACAAACCCGTACTTCCACGCTGAGATGTCGTCCAATAGACGTTAGTCGTTCGCGCATGCGTGTGACGGATTTCGTATGTGAACCGGGGCGCGCCGTGAGAAAATAGGATCGAAACACCGATTTTTTGCTGAAGTGCTTTATATTTGAATTAGTAGAGCAATGATTAAATTTTTTTCACTGAGTTGGTACACAGTTGCGTGGTGTGACTGATGGTAAATGATCATCAGAGCCTGTTGACGCTTGTAGCACCATTAGTAAACAGCCTATAACTGTCCCACTGCTGGGCAAAGGCCTCCATCATTGAAATCCAGTCATCGCTACAATTGATGGGTAATGGCTTAATCACCACGTTTGCCAAGTGCAGGTTGGTGATCACAAACCCGGGCTATGCATCGAAAAATCTGAAATACGTTATGCGCGACCTGGGAATTGAACCCGGGTCCTTCGGGTATCGGGCCGAGCGCTCCGCCACTCGGCCACCGAGACGTTAGTTAGTTGACACCATGGATATACCTAATATGGAAGATTCAGAGACCTTTTAGGTGCCATTCTGTACAGTAAATACAATTACTGTATTTCAAATCTGAAGGGTGTGAAATCGTCATCATCATCTCAGCAAAAGACGTCCACTGCTGGACAAACGCCTCAAGAATCTCCACAAGAGTTTGATATGCTTTCAGTAAATTTGAGAACCAAACCAAAAAATAACTATACATTTGAAAGTATCAAATTAAGTTTGGCGTTCAAAAATTGCAATTAATTTACTGTAAGTAGGTAGATATTTATTTAGCAGACATACTTACTGTTTATTTTTCGGCATTACATCTGTCACTTTAACTTGCATACCAAAGCAGTAGAAACTTGAGTTGAGCCAATTCTCTACCGGTGCATATCTTAAGCCTTTCCAACGTTTGCGGGTGACGTACTGACGTCCACAACTTATTTACTTGGGACTAGATATGCGCGCCGCGTTCGTAATTACTGTAATCCAGTATGACGATGTGACGCTATTTTAAGAGGATAAACGTTGAAACCTCAAATTGCTTTACACGAATGGCAGGACGGGTCAATATAGCGACAGTTTGTTGAAGCGAATGTTTTTGCCGGCCGTTGGGTATCAATTGCCCTACTATTAGATGTTTTAATGCTGAGCGCAGACTGAACTATTTGTAGGTAATTCATTTCTACCGTCGTTAAACAGAACAAGTATGACAGCCGCTTTTTACATTAATTATTACGCATTTCAACTATTCTTAAAAAAATATATGACTATTATAAAACTGTAACTGGGACGTAGCTAATAATATTTTTTTTTGTGTTTCTACTTTATTAATCAAGTAGCGGAAAAATTTATAGAGTACGTAAAACCAAAATTGACACAGTTGATTAACGCTTTCATTTAGTGGCAAAATTTTTATATGATTTTTTTATTTCGAAAGAAAAAGAGTTATCTAGGGAGCGCGAAAGTTTAAAATATTCTGGTTTTATGAATTTATAACGCAAAGACCGGTCTAGTTGAAATGCGAAATGATTAATGTAATAAGCGGCTGTCACACTTGTTCTAATTAGTCATCTCAAAATATATAAGCACGTGTTTGACACGTGCAACACTTCGCGGCTCAGCCTCAGAATTTCGTAATTCAGTCGTATATGATGTTTTACCACCTGCCGTCGTTTTATTACCGGTTTAACGCTGAATAGGAGTTTATGCGATCGCTTAAAGTTTCACCTAAGACTGTTAAACTAAAACGTTTACAATGTCACTAAATTATGAGAACGGCAGCCGGCAGGGCGAGAGTGAATGATGCTGCGTTGTTTACATTCTTCTTCAGTTGTATTCGCGTCTGTACTCCATTTCCATATAACATCAGGTGGAATGGAGCATTTGCCTCACTAAATACACAAAAAAATACTAGCAACTTTTTACCAATTTACTAGCTTTTACGCTTACTCGCCTCAGTGGCAAAACACTCGGCTAGATAACCGAAGGTCCTGGGTTAAATTCTCAGGTCAGGCCAAGTGTGTTAGGGATTTTTGCGAAATGCGCTTTTGTGATCTAAGATTGCCTGGCAAGCTACCAGCATCTATTATTAGCATTTTTGTGTTCCGATAGTTACAGATAAGACAGCCAGTTGGTCAGTAGTTGGGAATTAAGGGTGAAGTGCGTTTCTACTCAAGGCGTTACCATCACTATATACTAGTTGAGATGAACACCAAGAGCTTACCCGTAGAGATATAAATAAAAAAAGTAAAAAAAGCTGGATAAGAAAAGCCACGTACCTACGGTGCTCAGTGCACGCCCACTAGGCGCGGCATATGTCCAACAGTGGAGTAAAATAAGATGATGAAGATGATGATGAGGAACAAAGAAGGAATAACGAGTCACCTCCAGCTACTCTCCATTCCGCCCCATTCTGAAGCCAAACCTTATTTCCCATTAACAGGTAGATAAGAACAAAACACAGTTGACATTACGTATTCAGAGTATAATCTCTATGAAATTGTATACAGGACCGCGTAGATAACAAAACGGGCCGTGTTATAATTTATGGCTTGCCATTATGCCGGGCTGGCTCGGCTTTCATTTGCAATGGAGATTCGGATTTGCGGTGACATGTTCAGTATTAAAATGATGCATGGCTGTTTGATTGCGCCCTAGGGATGGGCAGGTACAGGATTGCGTTGGGGCATTTGTAGATATTGTCGTTGATTCAATAATACCACTTGTTTGGGGTGACTACTAGATATGAGCTGTAAAATATCATGTGTAAATCTTAAGGAAAACGGCAAATCACCTACGTAAATATATATAAACATATTATTATACTGCTTTTGACTTCTATCAACAAAAGGAAAGGTCTTTGCACCAAAATATACATATTTAATTGAGTTCTGTTAGTACGTATATAGGCTACGAGCATACAAAATGTGTTAATAAAAATGACGACTAATCAATCATCACATTATAAAAATAATCAAATGAATCTCCTAGAAACATCAATACCGCCAATATACACAATTTAATATACATATCAAAAAGGTCCGGCTTGAAACTGAGGGTGACTTGCAAAAAGCTCACTAACCATTATTATCGCTAAAAATATTAAAAACGTAATTCTGACTTTTTCAACTTCAATATAAAAATGTAAACATGAAAAGCTATTACATTTTTAAAATAAGTTGAATATGTTTAACACTAATTCTATAAAGTAAGTTTTGATGCATCTCATAGACGTGCATGTAGAATTCTGCAAATACTGTATGAATCTGCAAAATTTAGTTTCCTAAAACAATATATTACCACAAATGGCGTAGAAACGTCCAGCCAACGTGCGCTACATGCCGATGCCATAATAATCCTGAATAGTGTTACAAGCGCATTACGTAGGTGGTGCGCGGCGTCACGGACGGGGTACCGCTAGCCGCTCCGCTTTATACGACTAAAATAAAATTTTACTATACACACATAATTAAAATTTTGTGTTTAAACTTTTTAGCAAAATATATTGATATTAAAAAATCGGGAGGTTTCTTTAAAACAAAGTAAAAAATAGGAAATCGTTTAAAAACGTCAAAAAAAGTGACAACGTTAGCTATCGGTGGGGAAACATACTAAATTCAAACACATTCGTAATTTTTATTTATTAAATTCACTGTAGCATAAATAATTGCAATTAACAGTTGCCTTATTTTATAAAAAAAATAATAAAGTAATTTGTCCCAGAAGCACCTTATTTGAATCTTGAACAAACAATTTTAATTTAAAGCTAAATAGTGGTTAGATTTTGCTAATGAGCTTTTATCCCAGAAGTTTAAACATTATAATATCTTTATTATTATGAATTATGCATTCACAATGATAAATATATATAGTTACAAGATAAAATTTTACTAGATAACATCAACCAGCCCCAAAAAGCTCGATTTTTTCGAGTAAAATTTTATCTTGTAACATTATAATATCGTCAAAATATTATTAACGGGTGTCCACTAGTTTCTTTAACGTAGAGTATTTCACAATGCACTGTTATTAGATTATCCTGAATAGCGTTACCGGCGCATTTCCTACGTAGGTGGTGTACGCAGCGTCACAGGTACAATACCGTCAGCCCATCTGCTATATTGAACTATTCCTTAAGGCGCTGACAACGACCTGAATACAAGCAAAAGGGGTGCAAATAGTGCGTGATTTAATGAATTCAAGTCAGGAAATTCGAAAGACGATATTCATTAAAACCTAGAAGTATTATTAAAAAAAAACAATAGCGTTTTCCTAATAAGTGTTACGAATAAGATACCTAATTTCATGGACGTAATTTAATAAATGAAAAACATAATCATGCAAATGGATATTGTGACTTTGTTTTTTTTTTTTTATCGATTAAATTTCATAATTCTGCATTTTGATAGCAATAAAATTGTTCAAAATATAGTATATTATAACATAATATTTTTCTTTGCATAATTGTGAAATGCGCTCGCATTTAACAATTGTCAGCGTTTTAATCAATAAGACAGACGCCGCCGGTACTAGCGAGACATCCGCTACAACTAAATTAACTAGTGAACTTTGTTTTCTCTAGCTCTTTCAGAAAAGGAAATCTTCAGAACACTAATATATCATAATCTTGAGTAGTAATGCCAGTATTTTACGTAGGTGGCTAGCTCCGTCACGGATACAATCCCTTATGACGACCTCCTTGGTCGAGTGGTTTGTACACCGGTTTTCATGGTGTCGCCATCTCTGAGGTCCCGGGTTTGATCCCCGGTCGGGTCAGTTTAGAAATTATTGTTTTTCTAAATTGTCTCGGGACTGGGTGTTTTATATGTATAATAAGTATGTATTTAAAGGGTGATTTTTAATAAATATAAGAAATATACACACAACAAAAAGAAACATAACTCAAGTGAACTTAAAAAAAAAACAGAAAAAAAATAGAAAATTATATAAAAACTAAATACCTATAAATAAAAGATGTCTTCCAACTGTGGGCTCATGGGAACGGTCCCAAGAATGCTGGCAACATTGCCCCTCTGAATTGCCAAGCTAATACGCTGGCAGAGGTAGCTGCCACTTTGTTGTCACCAGAGGCCTCAATAAGGCAATTAATGTATTTAAATATTTTAAGTATGTTTATCCGTTGTCTAGTAACTATTTAACGAGTTTCATAACTAAGCTTCTCTTGGGCTAAATAATTGGTGTGAGTGTAGGAAATTTTGTAAAAAAAACCCGCTAGCCGGAGCCGCTTTATCGTACCAAAACCTAATAAATAAAGTTGGATATTAACAAGGTATTTGATGTAATTGCATCCAACTTTCAAACTTTATATTTTTTTCTGCAACGTAACTTAATGTGGACAGGAGTCACTTGCGTTCGCATTCATGTACTAGCAATATAGAAGGAGGCGTTACAAACACAATACCGCTCTCTACTTAACTTTATTCGGCATTTCTTAAATTCAATTCAAGGGAAGCCACTGGCTGTCTTTACTTTCTTATAGGTAATTGAGCACAAAATGCGCGCACAACAGAAACGATTTTAAAAAGTAAGTTATAGGACAGCAGCGAAGAATTGGCTTTGCTCAATGGAACATCTTTGTTATCTTCGTTTCATAGGCTAACCTTTCTTACACAGTCTAGCTATGATTATGCTACAACTTCTGTGAAAATAGTTTCTGTACATACAACGATCTTCAGAAAAAAATATTGATTAACCGGTCTATCATAACGGTCCAAGTTCATGTCCTTTCAATATCAATCAATTATTATTGATACAAATGGACGCAAAAAGTAGGTTTTATCATTAAGTATTATTAGTGAGCGCTAATTATATGCTGGCGATTAAATTACAATTTGTAGTTACAACTGTTATTGCATTAAACATTATGTTGGTAGCAAAAAAATTGGAGCGAAATATCTACATTTAATATTTGTACTGTCGATATTGTGATCACTTAGACCATATTATTTTCTTAACTTTACGTTAGCACTACATTTTGGTTTGATACACTTTATAGGCTTCTACTCGCGGTTACTTTTCATACGACGATTTTATTTGGGCATTCTAAGAACAGTTGACGGAATAATATTTCGGCTTGGATTTTAAATGCAATTTTGCCTACAAATTGAACTAATGCAACGGTTGTGAAGTGACACTTAGAAGTATCTTTACTATAAGTTATTTGCTTAGTTTGGGACAAATGATTTTTTTCATTGATTAAATATATGTAATGACTATTGTTGGGTTTCCGTAGAGAACCCAGGTATTAAAAGCATCAATATAGTGGCCGCTTAACATCAGATGGACAGTAGGCCGGACTGCCGACTCGGTCGAATGAAATAAAGGGCTTACCTTACTCTGGGCGTATCATAAAGATTATGAAAAAAATAAAACGTTATCGTACTAGTGACCATGTCCTTAAATTTAACCTCAATACAGCTACAGCTGTACGCAGCAATCATCTCCGCCGGGAACTGCCGTCCACATTATTGCTATAGGACTTTCAGTCTTATAACACAGAAACTAAGTACCACTAACGAGCTGCTCTTAAACTAGTTGCAACTATTAACGTAACACATTATGATTCTAGTTAGGTAATAAATTAACGCCTACTGTAATTAAATATTTGACTTTCGAAAGTGCACCTGTCAAACGCTCCATCTTTTTATGCGCGGATTAATATTGGTTGCTCATTTAAATTCTGGTGTCAACCGCGTTAGCGACAGTTTCCTTTTTGGAATAAATCCAAAATGGCTGGTTGCGTAATATATCTTTCAGCCAGTTTATATATTATCCAAGGCACTTTAACTAGTGCGGCAAGGTTTTCCTCATCAAGATCTAAACTGCATGTGCAACTTTTCAGTTCTCTAAAAAAAAGAAAGAAATGTGATTTTTACTCATTTGACAGTTATTTAGCCATTATTTTTTAAAGAAAATAATTAAGAAGTAGTAATTATATATGTATATATACACAATATTAATTACAGTTCTTTACTACACAGTTTGTACTCATATGATGCATGTATGACTTGGCAGCATTAAACGTAACTCCTTTGATCTAGTTAAAGCCGAGTAGGCATATACTACAGTCCACACCTTAGACATCTTGGCCTTCTAACTGTTCCACTTATAGCATCCATATTATGGTAATGTAGTGGTTAGCATTGTTGTGGAGGATCCAGCGTCGCTATGACCCCGTGCGAGGCTTGCTTGTATAGCGCTATTTTGTTAAGGATAATATTGTATTGGTGATATAGTGGTTTTTGTTTAACACTTTCGTATAATCGTTGATGGTGGGTAGTTGATATGTGACCTCTTTTGTGAAATGGTATAACTTTTTAAATATTTGAGTAAAGATGTTTTTAAAAGGTCGATTACAGCATCACCTCCTCCTATTCGATTTTTTTTAAATAACATTGATAGAAATTATATCTTTTTTTTATGGCTCTGCACAAGCATTTAGCCAATGAAAAAGTAATTTTTCTTACAAGTAATACATAAATAAACAATATTTCCTTCATATATGATGATGATGAATGATAATAGAAATGGGAAGTCTTGACTCATTGCCTGATAACTGTGCACATAGTTATCAGGAAAAGAGTCAAGACATTGGATTACCTGTGAGTGGTTTTCGGTAGTTATTTAAATGTTTATTGATATAAAATAGCTGTTGGTCTTCCTAAAATAAAATAAACTAAGTTACAGGACGAAGAGTAACATAATGGTCACTTAGGGATCCTATATGAAGCATCAGACTTTATTATTTATAGAAGCATTCGCAAATACAGTTGTAAATTTTATGGTTTGATTTCAATAGTTACTGTTGGTAAAGTGGATTACTACTAAGTATATGAATACGGAATGAGCGCGTAGGTGCCATAAAAAAGGAACCTAGATGGGTGATAATTGGTTAACTGATGTACCTACGGGTCTGTGAAAAGCTTGATGGACTTTGATAATTTTACTATATACTTATCCAAAGCTAATCTATCAAAAATATTTATGGTAATTATGGGAATTAGAAGGCTCTAATAATTATTGCCTTATAAGTCTACTCAGACTGGAACGAGCTATCAAGTGTTTTTTATATATTTTAGCGTTTTATTAACGCTTAAATATACTTAAGTAAAATTTAAACACTGAAAAAAGACGACAACCTCAGGCGGGAATCGAACCACGCACCTTCCGCATTCCGGGCGGCTGCCTTAACCACTTGGCTACCGAGGTCTTTTTTTCAGTGTTTAAATTTTACTTAAGTATATTTAAGCGTTAATAAAACGCTAAAATATATAAAAAACACTTATCTATAACGCAGCTTCATCTTAACCGAATGTTCAAATATTTGTAAAAATATTTCTTTCGGATCTCAGAGGTGAAAACTTCTAAGATTGATGAAGCAATGTTGACTAAAAAACATAAGCATCAAGCACTGAAAAATTTCGACGGGTGAAAGCCAGACCTCGGTAGCCAAGTGGTTAAGGCAGCCGCCCGGAATGCGGAAGGTGCGTGGTTCGATTCCCGCCTGAGGTTGTCGTCTTTTTTCAGTGTTTAAATTTTACTTAAAAAAATTTACGAGCTATCAAGTTCATACGATTTAATAAAACTCAACATCAAATCAAAAACCAATGTGAACATTTAACTGTTGCTATATTCCCTTGTATATTATATATTATAACTAACAGCTTATCTGTTCATACTATTTCGCTTCGTTGTCTCAAAATTTTATTTCAAAAGCAAAGAGTTACGCTTTTAGCTCCATTAAAATGAAAATGTCACTTAAACGTCGCCTTTTAGAAATATTTTTTTCTACAGATTGAACGGCAAATGACTCCAGACGCGATTACAACTGGTGCAGCGTGAACACAACGCAGCATCAGTCACCCTCACTCTGCCTGCCCACATTATGTATAGAATAATATACACTGAAAAGTTTGCATTGAAACCCGTTTGAAGTTTTAATAATTTGAAACACAATTTGAGATGCAAATAACACAGTGATGCTCTTTTACAAGCAAAATAATCTGCTAGACGATGCTAGTAAACATAAAAGTGACTAACACATTTTTTTATAACTATGACAGTTTTTATAGTTGGCAATATTATTTTATAACGATGTAATGCCACTGGCAGGGATCGCAAAGACTGCATGCGACAGTGATTACAGTAATTTGCTTTGGAACGATAGGCTTACAAGGCGAACGCGATGAAGTGATTAGCGGTAGAGTAATTAGTCAATCTCCTTGAAGATTTGACGACTTATTTTGAATAAATTGGTAGTTGGGGGTGCAAACAATTTTATATATTTATTTGACACCTAACCGAATTGTTATTTATTCTCCATGAAATATAAATTTTATCCAAAATTTGGGTAAAATTTATATTTTATGTATTGCATCCTCAGCCGGTTTATTTACAAATAAATGATTTTGTATTTTGTACAAAGAAATATTAGCCAGTGTTTGTAAATTTTCAAGGGTCGGTAGTCATTATAGCATAACTGGAAGTGTCCAACTCTGTACCTATAGCATAGGGTGCGGGTCCAAATCCCGTTCGTGAAAAGATTTCGAGTTTCGACACTTTTCAATTTTATTGCAATAATTAATAAAATATTTTTTTTATACACACAATACTAATAATAATAATGATACTTTAGGTTAAACTGCGAGACTTTTCTTTCCATAGCCGGACCTTTGCTTTTCCTCACTCCATTTGTCTCTATCTTGATCTAGGTTGTGTATAGCTCAAAAGTAATGTTTTCGTTCCTGTTTATTCTTAATATATAATATAGTATTACACTGTCAAGCTATTTGTACTATGAGGCGAGAATAAAGGAAACATACAATTGTCATTGTAAGGAAATAGATCGTATTGCAATTACATTATATTTTGTGCTTCTACACAGAAGATGTGGCGCATTCCTATAAAATAAGTAATTTATAGCATTATGAATGTAGTAAATTAATGGTCAAGTTAATTCGCATTCATTGTAAATGGGTATCTGGACCATCTACGAGTAAGTACCTAGGTAGACTCTTTGGCGGGTCGACTGCTAGGGTGAATTCAATCAAGGGTTTTTGTTTGAGAAGCGGCCTGAAGGTACCGACAAAAAGACCGAATTCACCTGTACGGAAGGCGCGTAAAGACGTAAGATGGCAGTCGATAACACCCACCGACATTGGGCTAACGTGGTGGCTTATGCCTCGATCTCCCCATGTGCTAGACTTCACCCTACTAAAGCAGATTATTTTATTTGCTATATCATGACGTTAAGACCTGATACAAACGGCTCCCTGAGCGAGTTTAACTTTTGCAGGGCCGTCTGATACCTTTCGTATTTACCTAAACGGTCAGTAGAAAGTGTCAGTATAAACAGAGCCAGATTAAACTATTTATAGGCACCTAGGCATTGCAGGTTTCGGGGTCCTTATCTACTAGGCTTAGCAAAAAAAGAAACGTTTTCTCTGACCGCCCCCTCGTTTGGAGGCAAGGGCCCCCAAACGTCACGGGGCAATCCAATAGGCACGTCCAATAGGCACGTCCCTTTTTGCCTTTACGTTAGTTCGGTATTTACACCTATACCATAGAGGCGGTTCAAAACACCTAAGCGCGGCCCTTCCAACGCCTAAAGGTTACATTACACATACATCGTAAATAGTAACGAGCGAATATCATGCGAGCACATATGTAAATGTCTCAATAGCAGCTTATCAGCGGTCGTTCTGGCCGCCACACTTGCATACATTAGAGCAGCAAGCCGAGGTCGATGTGTATTCCAACTATTAATAACGCGTAAGTACTGACGTTGTCATATTCTGCGTTGGCACGATGTTGGCACGTGGAGTCTTCGATGGTCTTTATTCGATTAACATCATCGGTTTTTTTAAACTTCTTACGGGTAACCACTTAGCCTTCATCTCAATTCGCACCTGATACAAAGTGGTGATAAAGGACAAAGATGGATGCGTAATTAAATATGCGGAATGCACTGATAATTACTTACCTACTAACTTACTTAATTCATCCGGAGTCCTGAACTATTGAGTATCTGGCTATTTTTATCTCTTACTGTCGAAACGCAACTTTATATACAACTGCGTGCACAAAGCATAGTTACCTATATAGGTATTGTTTCGACAAATGTTAATTTTATAAAACTTTCAAAATGTTTTGTGCTGCATTATGTAAATACAATGATTAATTGATTTGATGCGTGCGTGAGTATGTATAAACAACTTCTAAAAAGCCTAGTCAGCAACGCTAAACGCTCCACATTCTTATCAAAACGATGATCTCCTGAATAATTCAAAGCATTATTGGCAGTGCAATTCGCAACGTCACATAACATCTGTATTTCCCTTAGTATTATCTTAACGATCTATCTTGTGCACTCCAACGGCTAATCAGAGCGATTCTGTTGCGCAGAAGTGGTATAACGAACGCATTTATGTATTCTAATTGAATTAAAATGTATATTATTATTTTGTTCGTCGCCTAGTTTGATTCGTATGCAAATGTCTTTTGAACGCTTCGAAGAACCATTAAATTTAACTAGTTGGAATGATGGAGTAGTATTATATTTTCATATGGAAACTAAAAACAGCACTAGAAAAAAAGAGACGTCTTGTGTGTCAGGTGGGAATCGAACTTGCGAGCTTTTACAAGACGGGCAACAGAGCTACCGAGACATTAGTGGTCGCCGTCGAAAACATCGCGTTAAATATATCATCATCATCATTTCAGCCAAAAGATGTCCACTGCTGGACAAAGGCCTACCCCCAAGGATCTCCAGAACGACCGGTTTTATGCTGCTCGCATCCAGCGGCTATCCGCGACCTTCACCAGATCGTAAGGCTTACTTTTTTTTCTGTATAGTCGATCTCATAAACTCTTTCAACGAAAAATCTTACAAACAACGTATCTACAGTTAACTATGATTACAATCTCATGGAAATTTCAGTACCTACTAATTTGAAAAGCGAATCGGCAAGCAATAAAGCTAACTTAAACTACGTTATGTATCAACCCAATTTTACATAATGTGACCATTCAATGTACACACGCCTGCACATCAACCTACCACAAACTGTCAAATTTCCTCAATAGACTTTGAACTTTATATTTAAGTTTTATTGTTGAAAATGCATTGAAGAAATTTGACAGTTTTGGATAGTTTGATGTGCAGGCGTCTGTACAACAGCGAGATTATTTTAACGAAATCTAGGCTTCACTTCGTACGCAAGCCACGCGCCTAAATACGCAAATGCGGAAAGCGCATTGTTCTGACCAAGACAGAAACACCGATCAGCACTTTACCATGTCAACATTCATTGTCTATTACCAATAAATACAATAACAATTGTCTATTTAAAGGAACCATTATGTAAGCACCTGTTAATCAGAGCTATTGTGGTTAGACCTTCTTAGATAATATAGGTGCAAATAGGGCTGCCGTCAGGGCTGACTGTGATTTATCCGTATCGTATCCCAAGACTATGTCGTGGGCTTTATGTCAACCTACATGTATACACAACACCACACATACATACTCACATTACTATGATAATTTAACTAACTTCAGTTAAATTTGTACAAAACTGTTTTTTTAAGATTAAGCTTTTCACTTTGTCATTTTTGTTAATCGGTTGGTAGACGGAGGGGAAGAAGGTCAAAGGCAGGATATAGCAATTAAATAAGCTAGATGCGATGTCCAGACTGCGATGAATGACGGGAAATCTTACGGTGATCCCAAAATACCAAGTCCTAATTAAGAATGTACAATCTTAAATTAAAGTTGTCATAGTTATAGCTATTTAAAGCATCACGTTGTAGAAAAAGGTCTTAGAATAACAGTATAAGACAACAAGTCCATTATTGGCCGTAATTTTTAACTCAATAAAACTGAATGTTATGACATTCAGTAAACATATGTGTTTAAGGGCCGAGGGTTTGGTCAGAAAATAGACCATATGCTGAATATAGCTTCTAAGCCCCCGTCACGTCTGATAATCGGCGGCCGATCTTTTAGTCAGTGAAAATAAACGTATGAAATCCTATGTTGCAACGCACATGTCCTACAAAATGTCGGTCACAAAATAGGTGATGAAACGTCGGCGAAAAAATCGGTCCTACAAAAACTTGGTCATAACACGCAAAATTCTAAAAATTGTAAGCATAACTCTAACTGTAGCCTATCTCTCATCTCACAAAAATACGAGTAGTTGCGCCGGCGCCGACGTGTAGGGCAGACCCTGGTTGTCATTACAGGCTGGTACAGCCGTTAGAGGCGCGTTATAATAGCACCCGTAGAGTATAATCGCTAGCGCGGTAATGCGGGTCAAGATTTCAAAGTGCACCTAGATGTGTACGGACACAATCGGAGATTATACGAGCGGTTTGGAGAGCTCGACGATTTGTAATTTGCTCGGTTCTTACGGATTACGGGAACTGTAAGCGTTGGTTTACAATAAAAAGGTCGTTTGGCGTACGTACAGATAAGTTTTAGGGTGTCTTTATGCTCCTTTTACTGAATTAGTTAAATTGTTGAAATAAAACATAATGCAGAATATCAATGTATTCTGTATGTTTTATGTATTCCACTGCAAACAAGCATATAACCCGCCTGATAAAACAGTCATAGTTCGTGGACATAATATACTCGACGCGCGAGCTGCCGACTCTAGACGTCAAAATTCAAAATTCAAAATTCAAAATCATTTATTCAGTTTAGGCTACAAGTAGCTCTTGTGAATGTCACTATGCCTTCTGCTATGCTATTATGCTGCCTTCGTCTGTTTTGAATAATCTTAAATTTCGCTGAACTCTCCAAATCGGAACAAAAAAGATAATCATCATCATCATCGGATCTTTTTATGTCCCCTCTGCTGGCGCAAGAGCTTCCTATGGATGGATAGAGAGAACGAGCCATAAACCACCACGCGGGCCCGTGTGGTTCGGTTGTTAACGACTGCTAATGCAGCCGGGACCAACGGCTTTACGTAAGGAGCTCGAGATATGAGACAATGCTGCTTATGAACAGGTATGTGGTCGCCATCTGATGCGGCATAATCCTGTTTTAATAGCTGTCTTTACTATGGACCTCGCTTTCGCTTAATATCAAATGGAGCAGTCATTTGCTTACTTATTTATATTAAAAAGTCTAGTTATTTTCAAGAGATAATTCTACAACCATGCAAGCATAACTATTGTACAGTCATGGTATAATATTTTTGACTAATTGTGCGTTTTTATCGAATATCCCCATTTTTCTCAACCATCTGCGTCTTTCGGGCTATCTAACCTTTCGCGTGACAATACCGTCCTGATGACAACATGTTTATTTTGCAAGCCGACCTATGAGTTACACAACACCGGTTCTTCTTCGCGCGACTTATTAATCATAATCAGAATACAATACGGCCAATATTGCCGATACGAATTAACAATGACACCCGTTTACAATGCTCGTCCCACGTATTGCCTTGGCATTCACTCGAAATGTCTGGCAGATTCCAGAAGACGATATGGCCCGATTGCATAGTGTCAAGTCAATAGTGGAAAACAACATATATACAATTTATCATATTATAAAACAATGAATACAAAAGATTCATAAACGGACACACCCACACAATTATGTAAAAATTATTGAAATGAAATAATAGTTTTTACGAATTTACTCGCGTTCAATTTGCGTATTATTTTTTATCTTGATGACGTTTTGCACATTTTACATGGTCCGTGGTCACATGGACTTCGTAAAAAGTGTTTAACTTCATGTAACTAGTGTTCGTGTAAAATTTACAAAAGAACGTGTGAAAACAAATGAAATTCATTAATATGCTCAGGCAGGCTGGTATAATCAGTATGCCGGTGTTTTTAACTTAATACTAGTAAGTTTTGCTCTTTCACCGTGACTTATTGCATATTTTGTCTTTTTTTAGGTACTTAATTGTTTTTATAGTTTATATAAAGAACTGAATGTTTTTAATCTACAAACTAATAAAAGAAATGCACAACGATTACAATAGTGTACTGTCGTAAACTATTGTAGTGTATAAGCACTTAATATTTTTTATGACATAAATGTAGTTTTCTGCGCATGCTGATTAGCCACAAGTGTACGTACACAAGTAGCTAACCAGTTAAGCAACTGCGATCATCTAAATGAATTCACTTACGTAATACGCAACCCAAAGTGGTGATTAATGGCGGCGTAAATGCAAAGCGTAAAAAGTGTGCCAGGGTGCAAACAGATCGAACATAGCCCGCGGGGCGAATCTTTGTGTAGATATTACATATTGATACTATGATGTTACCAAATATTTATGGCACGAGCTCAAAGTACTAATAGCTTGTTTGATTCCATAAGTTTTGTAATAACATATTGTTTTACGGTTATCGCTTGTAAGGTGTTACTGGACATATGCATAATGTACAGTTGGATATATAAAAATAAAAAAATAATAATGAGATAACATCACATCCATTGTTCTGATCCCAAGGTAAGTAGCTAAAACACTCGTTTCATGGAAATCAGACACAACGACGGTACCACAACCACCCAGACCCGACAGTATCGTAAAGTTAGTTTTCGACATTGACCCGACCGGGAATCGAACCCGGGACCTCAGAGTTAGCGCCGCCCAAAGACCGGCGTGCAAGCCACTTGGCTACGGAGGTCGTCCAATATAGACATATAGTAGTACCTTTGGACGAGGAAAGCTTACTAATTACTAACTTATGGACCTGGCAGGCCTGACTTGATAGGCAATTGTTTCTGTTATCATTTATAAAATCAAAAGAAGACGGACTAGCTAGTTGACAAGGTAGTTGACTAGTTGGTTAGTCAATAGAGGAACTTTTTATCGACTGTCAAAACAATTTTTTTAATAGAATTTGTAGGGAAATGGCAAACATGATGGCAAACTATGGCGTCACTATTGTCTTCCGTCAATTGAGTGTAAAAATAGTTAATGTTTTATATAACCGTTACGCGATGTCATTTAGGCGATTAATGTTCTGGAATTAATTATTATTCTTGTCAACTATTCTATTGAAACTTTAACAATCTCTTTACTGGTGACAAATGTATATCTGTGTAAATATGTAAACATAAATGTAGGTAGCGGTAATTGCTTCAGGGAAGATTTTGTTAAACATATTTTCGTTTTCGTTAACGCAATTTAATGGCGACGGAAACTCGAACTAGAATCCCAGGTGATTGGTTTCTCATTTACCTTACATAAGAAAAAACCTCTATTTCTGAGGCCAGTGGTTGAACCCCTATTTATTTTATTTAATTTTATTTGGGAAACACAATACAGAAAAGTAAATATAAAGATGTTACACACAAGTGACACAGTAATCAATAAAGTTTCCACTGCTAGTTAACACATACTTATAAAAAATATTAGGACCCTAAAACAGTTCTTAGGGTGCTAAATTAAGAATTTAATTAATCTAAGTATTATTCTAATTCATTAAGTAAAAGTTCACATATCTTAGTTTTAAAATTTGAAACGTTACAATTAAATATATATATTGATGTGAATTTTTATATACCACAGAGGCGATTGTCTTACATTGAAAATAAATCATTCGATCCAATTTTTATTATTTAGTTGACATCCTGTTTATAGTACACGCCGAGCGAAGGTTAAACAAGATTATTTTTTAACTAATGACTCGTTAAAATGCTTTGACAGTTGAACGAATTGCTGACGCGGATGTAATTAATAGAGATCGCAACAATATTTGGATGTTGATAAATAATAAACATTTGAAAAGAAACGACATAGGTAACCAATGACCTACAAAATTAAAAGAAAGACATGAATATATTTATCGCAACACAAAAATAAATGTATTGCAAAGATTTCTAAAAACTTAACTAAGTTAGAACGTGGTTGTCGCTTTAAAGCGATCTCTTCCATACAACCAAACGGGCTTAGAGAACTTAGATACCTACTATAAAAAGGGAGGCGCGGAAAAATGAATCATTTAATACAATGCCAAAAATACAACAGACTTTTTGTCTATGAATGTTGAAAGTACATTACCTAAGTGAAATAAAGCTAGTGTCATTTTTATAACTAAATTGTCATATTCAGCCTTCCACAAATTTCTAAAGGTCACGCATTTCTTAACATACCAACGTGTACATAAAACCTTTCCGAAATCGTTGCTCAGGCATTTTAAGTAATTCAAAACCGATTTCCTACGACCTATGGCTCGCAGCGGTCTAGATTTATAAATGTTAAATGCTGATTTAAATTTTCGTGTCCCCCTACAATGAGCATTGAATCGTACCAAGAATTTCACCTGGGTGATCCATAACAAATTCCAAACACTGAATGGACTATCAATTTCTCAATGTTGACAAGTGCTTGGGACGAGCTTCAATTGGTATCAGTACTAAACAGGCAATTTCCTACCAGTGCAATTACGAGGATAGATTCAAATTCAGGATCGTATGGTACTGGCCGTTTATGGAGCTCATTAAGAGGAGAAAAAAGGTTATATTAAAGCTTACAAAGTTACAGAAGTTATAATTAGTCTATGACTCAAGTGAGCGGTGTTCTATGTAATGGTACAGTCAGTGTAATGCACTACTTTAAAAAAAAATGTTCTGACCAAGGAATTGAAATATGGGATTGAGGATTGAAATTGAAATATATAACATAGCAGCTAACTTGAATGACATCTGAATTTCCTTTTTACAGAGAGATTTTGTCGCCTCTGCAGACTCAACCAAACATGGTTGGTGGGCATGGCTCACCTGGCTACCACTGTCAAAGTCTGCCATAGTAAAAATGTTAATGGCATTGCTGTGTTTCGATAGATTAGATTTCCGAACAACTGGCTAGTTCTTTGACCTTTCCCTCACAAGTAAGACGAAGGTCAATCACTTTTCCAATGTAAGAAAAAAAAGAGTAAGCAAATTTATAGTTATATATAAAATAAAAAACCGCCAATAAACATTTATCACCTTCCAGATAATACCATAAACTGCATCCTAAAATATTATGCAAGTTCGGCGTATTGAGCAAACATGACTCGATAAACCTCCTTTTGATAACTCGGAGCATGTTAACTCCTAATTGATTTAAAGTCGAGGCTTTTGGATGCAAGAAATTAAGGTTGACGAATAAAATTACGCAAGCCGCTTTTATAGCAAGCCTTTCCCTTTATTATCAATATATCTTTGTAAGACGTTTCGCAAACATGTGCCTCCGCCTACGCTCACGGTAACTATAGCATCGGTTAACTAAACAATAAGTAGCAGTATTTAATGTGACGTTAAAAGCAATTATTAGTATCCATTAGGAATCAGAGAGGCATCGAGGGCCGGCAAACGGTGCATTACTGTAAATAAGCGGGGCGTCGTAAATACTGAGTACGACCGATAGATGGCGGTAAAAGCTCACAATGGCGCGGGGGCGTCGCTGCGCCGCTTCCGAAGCTCTATTGATTTGCTACTAACTATGGAGGAACTCGAATAAATCCATGTTTCTGTAAGGGAACATGTATTTTATCTGTGCGCAGTGTAGGCTGTAAGTTAGTTCTGCGTTCAGCGTTGCAGTTGTTGCTAGTGATATACAAGGCTCGAGGCCTCCGAGTCCTTTTGTCTAGAGCTCGTTGTCGTTTACAAGGCTCGCGTTTGTATGAAGCTCGACGACTCGGGAGTCTTTTTCAGAGCTCGAGCCTTTATGAGAGCTCGAGCCTTTTTAAGAGCTCGATTGATTTCGAGGCTTTTCAGGACTCGAATCTTTTTCAGCGCTTTAGTCTTTTCCTGTGCTCTAGTTGTGATGGACTGCTGATGAATATGGATAAGCAGAGGTAAACAACAATAGCCTAAGCATATACGGTGCGCATTATGACATAAAAATAAGACATTCACCTTTTTGAGTTCTAATTTTGGAGTTAGTTAATAGAATCAAGCTCTGTAAACGACTAAGTAAAAGGACTCAAGACTCAGAGCACTCGAGTCTTGTACACCACTAACTATATTATAACTAACAGAGATATTAAAGTGATAAACAAAAAGTTGAGCTTTTATTGAAGGCTCGCGTTCATTTTAAGACTTGAGTTCTCTTAAAAGCTCTAACTCTTTTGAAGTCTCGAGGTGGGGCTTAGAGAGCTTGCATCTCGGCTAGGCTCGGGTCTACGAGCCTACCGAGCTCACTGAGCCCTGCTAATCCGCCTCGAGGCTTCAAAAGTGGAACTCGACGTCTCGAGGTTTGTACATCACTAGTTGTTGCTAGAAAGATTTCGTGTTGGGAGCTCAGATTTACGATGGTCGCTATTGATATTTATGAGATGTTAATTCGATAACGCGCCTCAGTGCGACTCTGTTAGTTCACTGTCATCGTTTTCATTAAATATTATTCATATGAGTGGTTGAGCTATTTATTTTTGTTATTAATTCCGAGCTTTCGTTGGTCCCCGTTTTCCCCAAGGGTCATTAGTTGTTCATGTGGGAAGACCTAAGCCCAGTTATGAGACGAATATGGGCTGATGATGATCGCAGTAACCGACTCATCATGTTCCCACTGCTGGGGCACGAGCCTGCCCTATATAGATAGGGAGAACGGGTCATATATCACCACGGGGGTTTGATGGTTGCTAACAACTGCTAATGCAGCCGGGGCCCATGGTTTTACGTGCCTTCCGAAGCACGGAGGAGCTCGAGACGATACAATTGTGGTCACCCATCCGATGAATGATCATTGCAAAAGGTGATGGCAGTAATTTTTCCAAACAGAAAGACTTAAACTTTCTGTCAATATGGTAAGAATAACGCATAGAAATTAAAGTATTAGTCCAATTAAAGCAAATGGTATTTAATGTGCGGTAGCTCAGTAAGTACAGAAAGATGTAAAGTGAGCCGCCAATGTGACCGATAATGTATTTAATTAATAACGAAAACCGGCCTCCTTCCTGTTCTGACAAAAAAAGACCAACTAGTTAGTAAGTAGTATCCGATAGTGGATTTTACGAAATAAAACGGTCTTAAGTGTTGCGTACGAACGGATATGGGTTACCCATCAGCAAAAAATTAAATAGTTCAGTATGAGAGACAGGATATTCGCCAGTAATGACCACACTGAGGTACTGGGTGGATTGTGTAAAGGTGTCGCGCCATGGAGTACTAGTTTACCAGTACATATTTGCATTTACTTGCCAAGCTAGAAAACCTCCGAAGGTGATTCGTTTCACACGGCTTGAGGGACCCTTTAAGTTTCTCGCCGCCCCAAACAAACCCGGTGAAGCTGAAAATGCAGTCTGAGGCAATAAGCAATCTCTCTCTCACAAAAAAAAAAAATTGCATTTTTTTCTTCATTATTATATCGTTATCTTCGGGGATAGTTTAATGTGAATTTATACTGTGCTTGAAGTACTTTTTATAGTAATAACTTCATTATTATATTATCACCAGCTCGTGTTATGTCCCAAGTGCTGGGGCACGAGTTTTCCTTATGGATGGGGAGAAAGGGCCTTAAGTTACCACGCGGGCTTAGTGCGGTTTGGTGGTTTACGTGCCTTCGAAAGCACGGAGAAGCTGATACATTTTAGGAAGAGTTGATACATTTTTGGTCACCCATCTCATGACCGGTCTTTGCGAAAGTTGCTTAGCTTCAGCGATCGCAGACCAGGCGGCGTTAACTACATCGTCATTGCCACATTTAGCCGATGTTAAGGTTTCTACGAAAGCCATGTAGGTGAGGAAACGAGAGTGGTCGAGTGTCCTCTAACGTTTTCGTTCAGAGGTCGAAATTATTAAATATACCATCTTTGGTTTTTTATATTGTATAATAGTCGTTAATACTAAAACTGTCGAAATTGGCGAAGTTTTGCAAATTATGACCTGTTATGACGGTATCAATTAGTCAGAACACCTATTTTGGATAAATTGTAATTACTTAATCACGCGAAGACGCTTTAAAATCGACCTTGGGTTATGACAACAAATTTATAAAAATTTGCTAATACATCTTTCATCATCATTAAGATTTGTCATCATTTTATTTTTGTTTTGATGAGTCGAGAGTTGCGTTGACTGTCTGTTTGTGTCTATATATCTAATGAAATTTCTTTTTTAAGCCTCCTTTCTGTAGAACTGATTAGATTATATTAATACGATATTGCGAGTCTACGCCAGATTCGTACATACAAAATGCTTGCTGAGCCTTAAGAATATCGTGTGGTGATAATGTCTGAAATACATAAATAATGCCATTTCGAAGCGCTTTTATATCTAAGAACCTTTTCTATAAAAAGCAAAATCGCACAATTAAAAAATACAAAAACATTTCAACGTTCGCCCTAAATGAAATTGGAACGACATAACATACCGTTTTTAATTGCATAGATTTTGGACTAAAAACTCTTTCTCTCATAATTACTTTTATTAATCGATTGAATCTGTCACCGCCCGTAGGCTTGGCAACCGGTGTTACGAAACAGAACATTAACGGCCTTATCTCGGCTTCATTACATACACCCCAAATGAGGTGTGCAGAAGAGCCAGGACTTTCTCTGTAAGGAAGCATCGGCGACACCATTATGCCATACACGGTTCACCCGGCACTTGCTTTACATACTGAACTTGCCCATCCGGCGTGCACTAATTCCGAGAGATGCGATCAATGTCGATAGTTTTTATCGATAGTTTTCTGTCGATGAAAAGATTTTTATTGTTTTATTTATTTATTTATTGTGATAAAAATGAATTATATCTATTACATTTAACACACAATTAAAAAAACAAAATAAAAATAAACATTAAAAATTAATACATTTGTTGTAATTATTTACATATAATTTTACGCAAATATTGCGAACAAATTACAATTTTAAAAAAATCCACGAGCGGGATTCGAACCGCACCCCATTTTTTTCACATTTGTTGTAGTTTTTGCCAGCATACGAAAACGTGATAGTAGGCAGATGGGGCCTAGTAAGGTGAGTGGAGTAGATCACAAATATCTTGAAAAGTGGTGAGGGGTTCCTCACCGAAAGTAAAACATCATTGTGTGTTAATAAGTACTTTATTAAGTAGGTAGTCTTTGAACTAAATTTTTTTTAAATTATAACTATTTCGTGCGTCATAAATCACGACTTCCGTACTGACGAAATGATGCTAACTAGTTTAAAGTAAAAATAATACTCAAATATTTTAAAACAAAGCAAACAAGTGTTTTGATTTAGAATTATTCTGTCTATTACAATACTAATAGTGTTTATTTTCGGTTACTTCCGGATTACAAGTACGCGACATTGACCTGTTGTGAGACCACTATAAACCACAGTCTTTAATTTTACAACAATATAAAATTTAATTATTGTTTAGTTTTATCGACTGCGTCACCATTCGTGGTTAAGGAATCCCTATTATAAACCTTCTCTTTATAGACATCGTAGGCATCGAAGATGTCAGTGTCCATTAACGGTGAAACCGCTCTTTATTTAGCTACAATCCAGCACATTTATAGTCTTTACGGCCAACCTAGAATATCGCGATGAAAGATAAGCGTAATTAAACATTCCTTTGCGGTGTTTATTTAAATTGTTATTACATTTTTATTAATTTAAGAACACACGTAACGTTTTATCGACATCGACGCCCTAACGCTATTGAATTATTGACATACCTAATTAGAATACCACTCTAATTGGCATATCACTACACCGGCTTTTTTAATACGACGTTGATTACCGATCGAACATTAGATCATTAGTATGTAAATTTCACTGTTATTGACCTTACTTTAATAATTATTTGTAAAAATGTACACCGTCGTATGCGGTTGCATTTCGGACCACACGCGAGGAGATCATTATAACAGCCCAGTTTTATTGGAGCCGTTACATAGCGACATCTTTATTTATTGTGTTAAAGCACGGGGGCTCAGGCTGGAGTGGTGGCGATTTTGTTTAAGAGGGTGGGCACAATACTCCAATTTGTGCAAAAATTGTACACTCAATAATAAGGAGCGAACTTTCCCTTATTTTTATAATAAGCGGAGACCCACCGCGTGTGTACCGTGAGCGTCATTTTTTTCTGTCTCATTGCCGGCTGATGATTGATGAAAAAACCGAGTAGCGATACTGGTGGCAACTTCGTACTACTGCATCGACAGTTTAATTAACTAATAACGATAACGAATGTCTCTAAAAGTTATTTTCGAATAGTCAATTAAAATTTTCAATTTGTTTGACAGTGATGGAACTCGTGTTGCGCAACGAATGCGTAATTAGTACATATTAAATGAGCTGGCCGGCTACCGGCGCTCGTGCTTTAAAAAAATAATATTTCTGTTATGGCTGATTGATACGAAATAAATGTTAAATTGAACCAATACATCTGTGATGATTTAACCTTTTTATAAATGAATAAACTCAATTTTTTATTAACAAAATCAGACTATCATTATATATCATTATTTATTATAAATTAAACGAAAGTGCCCATATACAACCGTCATGAATGAATGTTTCATCAAGCAACAGGCCTTAAACAGACGCCAATTCACCGTTATCAGTAGTAAGATCAGCTAAAACAAATCATTATTAATATATGATGACCATTTCACAAAACACCGTTTTTCCTAACAAGATATGACTTAGAGCGGCGTCGTTACTTTCCTCTGTCAAGCGTCTTGAAGCGGTTCATAAATTTTAATATGCAAGCGAACACCAAATAAGCATGTGAGCGATGGTTGCAGAACCATTTGTCGACATAATTCGATTTCACGGGCCTTGTCGTTAATTGCGATTAGAGGATCGATGCATCGCGGACTGGTTCTCCGGAGAAACCGCACAGGGGCGCTCAACCATTTGGAGTGATAAAAAATTGTTATTGTGAGACAGTGATGTTTTTTTGGATTTATTAGTTATTATAACTGTTCTTTGACGTCATCCTTTTTTAACTGTTATTTTATCAGGTAAATAGTACAGACGCCGGCACATCAACCTATTCAAAACTGTCAAATCTCTTCAACACATTTTCAACCATATGCTTAAGGTATAAAGTTCAAAGTCTCATAAAGAAATTTGACAGTTTGTGGTAGGTTGATGTGCAGGCGTGTGTACCTAGCGTAACTACCAGTATTTTAGTACCTAAACTAAGAGTCCTTTTCTCTTTTCTGAAGGTACGATTTCAAAATATTATATAGTAAGATACTACTACCCTCTCACAGAATGTCGGCGTGAAACAATGGCACTCGTTGCTGTTGTGTTTCGTCTGGTGAGTGAAAGTACCGGAGGCCCATCTCTCACCCCTCCCCCCTCCCAATTCCTATTCCTTCCTCAAGATCCAACTCCTTCCTTAAGGCCGGCAATGCATCTGCGATTACTTTGGTTTTGCGGGTGTCCATGGGCGGCGGTGATACTTTCCATCAGGTGACCCGCTTGCTAGTTAGACTCCTTTTAAATAAAAAAACTAACTCTCTAAAATCCAGCAAGTTAGCTTTAATACATATGTTAACTTAATTGAGAAACTCTTACTGTAGTAGCCCATAATTTGTAAGTGGTCCGCTCGTACTTCGTCCAGGCTGACAGGAGTTAAGCAATAATTACCTGAAACAGAAAATAAACATAAGAATACTTAATAATATAGTTTGATAATTTACTTATATACATTTCAATTAATTACCGCCAAAGCTGGGTGAGCATGTCTAGTTTTACTTAAGAAGATAAAAAAGATGATTTAGTCAAAAATACCAAAAAAACTGACGTGGATGTTGTGGTGCCGTTATTGTTTCTGATTATCATAACTCAATTGCTTTAGTAACATAAATCAAAATCAATGCAGTGCATGTACACTATTAAATAATAAGTAAATAACCATAAATTTATCAGAATTTACAAAGTAAATGAAGCTTAAGATATAAAAAGTAGGTAAATAAATTGAATTTTCGTAAAGTTATATCGTTGCTACGAAAAGGTTGAGCACACCGTATGATTTCTCTCTAGCGGCGGCGTGTCGTCGTGCGGAATTTAGATACCGCTCGGACACTCGCTCTTGTTAGGAGGTTGCGTTTTCACTATGCGCCTGCGTCGCTGCGTCGCGTGCCTGTCATATTTTATACTAGCTTTTGCCATTATGCATGGCCGACGCACGAATGGATCGCATCCTCTTTACTTAAACAAACGTCTTATGTAACAAACCTCTTCGGTGTTTCTTTTTGCAATTAAAACTAAGTACTATTTTATAATATACTTTAACTTTTTTAACGTAAACACTTGTATCCCGTATTGGTTTTACTAACTAAGAAACCATTGCGGACGTGCGCACTGCAACTTACTGGAATCTTAGCTAAAACTTACCGAAAAAACTATTTTGGTTTCTAAATCTTGGTGTTTTGATGGATAGTTACACAATTATCAAGTGAGCACTGCGCCAATTCCATATCTTGACGCCGGCTTTAGTTGGACTGCACTAAACTTAAGACTACAAAAATATTTGTGATCTTATATTGCACGGAGCGGTTTTAGAGCGCTCATCGGGCATCTAGTACTAATTTTAATCGAAAAATTTCACGAATAGTATAGAAACGTATACGTGACAAACAAACACAAAAATATGTTTTATTATACTTTAGTCAAGTAATAAGATCGTTAATCTCGTACAAGTTAAATAAAACTAGCTCGAAGGAATTGAGTTATCGTTTTATGATAGTTACATGATAATTTGCGAATGATCCTATCACATTGGCCACTAATGCGTTTCAGATTATAGTGCTAAATGCATCATTTTATGGTGCTCGTTGAGGCTATCAAAACATCGTTAGATGCGCCACGTTATTATATTGATTTTATAGTGCACGTTTCGCTAGAGTCATTCATACTCGCTATTTTATTGCCAAGTGTCTACCACCTGTTTATCTAACGGTTGATTTACTGACGAACTGAGTGCCCAGTGTGCGTTTTGTTTACTATTCGTATTCGTTCGATTACGAATACGAGAACGAAAATTTGTATGGCAAAAATTTAACTCGTCTCGTATGCCGCCAGGAGGCGCTGCTTCAACGCCATACTAATTATCATTTAAACGTGAAAATGAAACTCACACTAGTCACCCTGTATGACTTCTATGCCTAATGCTGTCTTACGATAACAACTGGGACTAAGGGGTTTAAGTGCTCGGAGTGCGGAGGCATTTGCGTTTTTTTTGCTTGATGGAAGGGTCTGCGATTGCTAAGGTTAAGCAACTATCGCAAAGGCGGGTCTTAGGATGGTTGAACAAAAATTTAGCATCTCAAGCTCCTCTGTGCTTCGGAAAGCCGTGCTCTTCTGCCGTGCCGTTCTGCCGTGCCGTGCCGTTCTGGGTGCATTATCAGTCGTAAACAACTACCAATCCGCACTGGGCCCGCGTGGTGGTTTATGGCCCGTTCTCCCTATCCATCCATAGGGAAGGCTCGTGTTCCAGCTGTGGGGACATAAAATGAGCTGGTGATGATAATGATGGTGAAGGATTAATCTGAATGTTGATCACCCATAATATCTATATTTACTGCCAAACGGTATTGATTTGTATAGCTGTGTTCCAGTTTGCAAGGTAGGTATTAGGTCCAGTTCTATTGTAGGGCATAGAAACAAAAGAACTGAAACTTCAAAATCTGCAACGCTTGCGTAATACCTTGGTGTTGCTAGCGTTCATAGACCGCTTCCTATTCTATGAGCGTATGCCAATTTTCTGGCTTACACTTATCTACAAAAACAATTTTGGTCACACATTTAAAGACACGGCATCAGTAATGTTCGTTTATATACACGATCGTGGGCCGAAAACTCCTATGCCAACGCTTTGTACACTCCTATTTTTTAATTTCTACAAAGGCTTTAAGGGTCTCTGCCCATGATTTTGCAAAACTTTAATAACTATGGAACCAACTCTGAAATTGTAAAAAAAATATCGCAAAAACACAAATGTTGAAAAAATTTCCACGAGCAGTATTTGAACCTGCACCCTTCTGACATACCGGGTCAGGTGCTCTTCCAATTGAGCTATCGTGGTTCTAACCAGCTCGCCGAAATTATTCAACACTATTTACTTTTTTACTTTGAAAGCCAAAGGCGCCAATTCAATGTCAACAACTACCGTCATTAACTAAAATAATATTGGCTGATCCACACATTTTAAACGAGTTAGGTATTACAGATACCAATGGATCAGCTGATATTCTTTTTACGATTTCAGAGTTGGTTCCATAAACAAAGTAATTCAAAATGATGAGCAGAAACTATCCTTAATGTTTTTGTAGTAATAAAAATAGACGTGCATATTTGTGCCGCAGCTGCGACAACATGAGTTTCATATGGACACAGCCAAAAGTAACATTATGGCAAATTATGTTTGTTGCGTTTCGCGTAAAATACCACAGAGTTCCACAACAACTTCGTACGAACAATTAAATGGCTACCCATTGTCGCTAACAGGGCTGCCCAACATTTCGACACGAAATACAACCGTCAAATTTATGTATACCATTAACTACGGCCGCAAAACAGCCCGGCATTTTAACGAAACTTTAATTTGAACTGAGGCGTTTTGTTACCGAAAAAGTAAGGGGCATAACGGTAAGAGATGCCGCATTGATTGCATTACCTCATTACCAGGACTTTTGCCTCTAATTTAATTGGATTAATAAAGTTTATATAGGAATCCGCGTTGTCATTGTGGTGATATATCGATTTACTGGTCTTAGCAATTAATGATTTCCGTTAAAATGTTTGTTTTAAGATGTTTAATCCAGCGGTTTACACCTTTTACCTAAATAAAGAAACACATGTATATTTAATACATAACAAAATTATACATTGCTGATTCCTCCTAATGCTCTAAATGCCACTACACATTTACAGAATACATCAAACATGCACACTAGTTTAGGTCCAAGACACCGTACTCGTGAACAAGGGTACGACAAGCCGGTTAACACGCGCTCTATACCAGGTACAGACATGTACCTGGGCGCTTCTTCCCACCACCACAGCACGGTCAACCCAAGCCGAGGTCCGAGCTTTTAGAGGCGCCCTCGGGCTGTTTTGCTCCCCAATCTAGAATCAAGTAGGGCACGGGGACACGCAATAGTGCGTGATGCCGTTCGCTTTAGAAAACTTCCGAAGGAGCTTCGTTTCACACGGCTTGAGGAACCCTTTAAGTTTCTCTTCATCCCCAAAAAAACCCGGTGAAGCTGAAAATGCCGTCAGAGATAATCAGCAAACGCTCTCCAAAAAAAAAACATTGCTGTTCGGTGAAGGTAGATAATTTGTAACTTTTTGTAGGGTAGATTTTTATTCGGACTTTAGTACTCTCTTCAGTGTTCTAATGGCCGTCGGTCGGTTCGCGGTACAAAGGCTTATTTAATCGGTTATTTGCATAAATTGCATCGGTTGTTTGGAATAGTATATCTATACATTACATGATATTTACTTTAAAACGTTAATCATGAACGACGTGACGAGTACTACGGTACGTGTTTCGTCAACATGGACTAGGGGGCCCATAGGACTACGGTGCATCATAAGCTATATTTTTACATTATATAGGCCAATACCCTTAAATTGTAGTGGTGGCTAGATTTAATGATGGAGGCCTTTGCCCAGCTGTGGGACAGTGTATAGGCTATTTATTACTACATATTTATATAGGCTTTTGCTACAGATGTCTTATCACTCCGCGTACCGGAGGTATACAATTGCTATAATTATTCGATAGCGAATATGTTAAATTGCCAGCATTACAATAATATCTTGTTATATAAAACGCAATGTTTGTTTAAGCCTCCCCTTTCGGTTTATTCTTTTCGCAAAATATTTTTTTTGACGACCTCCGTAGCCGAGTGTCTTGCACGCCGGACTTAGGGCGGCGCTAACTCTAAGGTCCCGGGCTCCATTTCAGGTCGGGTCAATGTCGAAAACGAACTTTTCGATATTGTGTCGGGTCTGGGTGGTTGTGGTACCGTCGTTGTTTATGATTACCTAAAACGAGTGCTTTAGCTACTTAACTTGAGATCAGAACAATGTATTTTATGTTGTTAGGTTAGACTTAGAGAGTAAGGGCTCTTTCAATTTAGGCGTTTGTTGTCGGACGGCTAACGCACGCTTGCAGTGCGTTCCATGTTAAAACAGTCGTGCGGCACGCGCGATTGTTAACTGTTTTCGCGAGCCGTCCGACAACAAACGCCTAAATTGAAAGAGCCCTTAGACTCGAGTCTTAATTATTGTACTTATAAGTTATATTTTTGGACACTACCTATTCATATCCAGCGCTTATTGAGAAAGCGAATCGCAGCGAACCAATAAACATAGAGAACATCATATATTAAGTTTGCAAAACATAAGTAAAATTTATGGCAGTTGAATCGACGCGGACTAGTCCCATCAAATATACTTGGACTCACATCCGGTGAGGACAGGGAGCGGACAAGCGGACGCATTTGAAAACTAATCAATAAATATATTTTATGTCCTCCGCAAAATGTGGCGTATTTATAATTGTTTTATTTTAAAAGATTTTTATTAAAATGTGTAGGTAGGTATGCATACAAATTTGGAGAAAGGGTTTATACATTTTCCACGTATTCGAATAATGTTAATGACAATTTGATGTAATTTTTGGGCTCTTTTGGCTTACAAAGTTAGGACACATTTTGTATAAAGCATGGGTCACTACAGCTAATTTGGTAGTGAATCTAGGGCCTCACCCTTTTCGAATCCCGCTTGTGGAAATTTTATCAACATTTTTTTCCTAATTGAAAATTATTCGCATCCATCTTACAACCCACATCCACATTTATCAACAAATTTAGAAACGCGAGTTTTCACGGCACGTTAATGGAACATGTTTTTTTGCGTAAAAATCGAAGGACGTTGCTCAAAGTGTTGAGCATAATTAAGACAAGTATCGGAGATGATAAATCAATCGGTGCCTTAAAAGGGTAAACTCTTATGACATATAGTACCTTAAAAGTGCGCAGCGTTCCAACTCGATCTTCATTAGCAGTTAATAGTAGGAAATAAAAATTGTCTAGCAGATGCCGTGAGAAATACCAAACTAAATACTTGGTGGGTGATTCTGCAAATCGATAACTAGGGGAGTTTAAAGAGCAATGTGCCTACATACTGCAAAAACTAAAGCAAACAGATTGATTTTGAAAAACAAATCGTGATATAAAAACTCAATTCATAAAATTGAAAAACATGAAAAAGCAATTTTTTTTTATACTTAGCACGGCAAATGTCTCCACACCACCTGATGCTAAGTAGAAATGGAGTCCAGACGCGAAGACAACTGGTGCAGCGTGAAAACAACGCAGCATCAGTCCACTTCACTCTGCCGGCCCACAAGGTGCTTCTTCACGCCTCGTTTGAAGGACCCCATATCATAGGTAAACAGGGAAAACATGTGCTGGTAGACTATTCCATCTTTTGGAGGTGCGACAAAGAAACGAGTCACCAAATTTCTTTAAATTCAAAATTCAAAATCATTTATTCAGTTTAGGCTACAAATAGCTCTTATGAACGTTATTATGTCAATATAGTGTTCATCTATCTATCAATAATTAAAATGAAACAGTATGTCATTCTTTTACGTCGCCTTTGATATCAGCGATATAGCTTAAGCTTTTTAGGCCAAAAAACTTAATAAATTATAGGAATTTATAACAATTTAATTACTAAAACCTTTTTCACCTTCAAGACTAAGCATCATTATACTAAATAAAATAAAATCACAATAAAGAACAAATAGAAGTCTGTTCTCAAAACTTGTAAAAAATTTTAATGATTTCAATTCTGCTCTCTGAACAATATTGTCTTGGTAAAAGATTAATGAGTAAGTAAGTATCACTTTGTTAAATTTCATCTTTTCGTTAATCAGTCGGCGGCATCGCAAAGACTTGCAATTAAAACATATTGTGAAATCCGAGGCGACGATATCTCACCGATCAGCGGTTATCACTGCGATAGTTTTTTAAATGAACTTTTGAGGTTTATTTATATTGTTAATTAACGTCCGGGACTTTATAAATCTTTTTGCGCCTAAAGTTCAAAGGAAGGCCGGAGAGGGAAAGAAAGAAAGTCTGTATATACAATATGTCCCGTTTCCGACCTCGGATACTTGGCATCATTTTATTTATTTAAAAAATAAAAGTAGGGGTGCAACTCCAAACACCTAGCAATGGCAGCCATTTCAATATTTAATGAATGTTCACAAGAGACCGTGTACATTAAAATAGCTATAGCGTCGGATGTGATGATAAATAATGTTAACAAAAGCCAAAACATTTAAAAAAAATCTGTCGTGTCAAGTACTGAAAAAACCGGCCCGTTTACCTATTCATAATATTACATTTTTAGATAGCTTGTAGTTTGACCTTTACAATGACACAAAATATTCTGATTTTCAGATTTTTTAAAAATATTTTGTCTTTTAAGTTAACATTATTTATACTTTAAAAAAAGGTTTGCACGAAAAAGTTAAGTAACAATATGCCACCTTTAGACAGTTTAAAGAGCAATGAAAAGAATCTTTTTGTATGAGCATAGGACATCCACATACGACGCTATAGCTATTTTAAAGTACACGGTCTCTAGTGGACAATAATTAAATATTGAAATGCAGCTAAAAATAAAATTATGCCAAGAATCAACCCTTAAAGTCTCCAAGGTCGAAAACGGGACATATTGTATAATACTCATGAAACTTCTTGGAGATTCTTAACCCTTAAATGCATAATGACACAAAATCGATATTTTTTAGGCCTTTTAAATATTGGTTTATCTTAAAATGTAGATGTAAAATGTAGTAATCTTATCGATTTAAAATAATTTCTGAGCAGAATTAAAGAAATTACTTTAGTTATTTATAATAAAAACTACAAGTTTATACAATGTTGAAAATAATAAAATTTACATAAAGCGTTAACATATTTTTTACATAAGTACCTGTTAACTATCTCAAGTTAAAGTAACTAGGCAACAACAAAATAATGTATTTTCTTTGGTTGTAAACAATTAATGTTTCGTATTTCTACGCTGTGTGTAACATGCAAATAATTTAAACGTACAATAAAAATAAAAGTAAAGTCATCATAATATTGTTCATGTCATTTAGTGGTACGTTTATTGCAAATAACCTTTTGAACCACATTTTTATTGCGTAGACGACTTAGTCGTTTCTACTGTCTAGGCTAATATTAAAATAAAGGCGACAGAAATGTCTCTGTGTTTATTGTGAAAACAAATGGACACACAACCGAACTTGTAACGTAATTTAACTTTTAGTTAGTTACTCACTTAGTTAAAATTTATAAGATTATGAAATCTAATATTTTAATATTAGCGATACCCGCGACTTCGTTGTAGTAAGATTTTTGGAAAATCCGACCTTTATCTTTGTCTACCATAAACGATATATGCAAGGTTTTGGCTGGCAGTTAATCAGTCGATTAAAACCTTACTGACTTAGTCCTTAGCTGACTTAGTCCTTACTGACTAGTACTACGGACTAAGTCAGTAAGTTAGTCGGCTATGCTAGCTGTCCTCGGGCGCACCAACGCCGGATGGGGACACGGGGTGTTGAAGTGGTCGCCAAGACCAAAATCGGTCGGACTTATCGTTATCATTACCGTAATCATTATTGTTATTTACATATAATTTTACGCAAATCTTGTTGCGAACATATTACAATTTGAAACAAGACAAAATGTTGAAAAATTTCCACGAGCGGGATTCAAACCCGCACCCCATGACATGCCGGGTCAGGTGCACTGCCAACTATGCTATCGTGGCTCAATCCAACTCGCCGAAATTAATCAACACTAACTAACGGTCTTTATAACATCTGGACGTTATGACTTCTTGGACGTTCAGAGACTTGTATATATTGACTAACGGTCTTTATAACATCTGGACGTTATGTCACTTTGGACATTCTGACACTTGGCCCTACATACCCCGAAGTCATTCTTTTTTACTTTATAAGCCAAATGAGCCCTATTCAATGTCGACAACTACGTCATCAACATCCGATCTTAATATTTTTACAAATATTGAAAGATCAGTTAAGAATTAGGCAAGCTATATTTATGATTATTTACATTATAATTATACGCAAATATTGTTGCGAACAAATTACAATTTGACAAAAGACAAAGTGTTGAAAAAATTCCGCGAGCGGGATTCGAACCCGCCGGGTCAGGTGCTGGTGTCCGGGAAAGAGAGCTGATGGCTGGATGACATCAAAAATTGGAGTGGACAGTTATCGTCAGTTAAAACTATTGGATCGCAGTAACATTTTGTACTTCAGTATGATGAATCATTATTATCATCGAGGACTTAGTATTTTAATATACTTTATTTTTAGGGTTTCGTACCCAAAGGGTAAAACGGGACCCTATTACTAAGACTCCGCTGTCCGTCCGTCTGTCACCAGGCTGTATCTCATGAACCGTGATAGATAGACAGTTGAAATTTTCACAGATGACAAAAAAACAGAATAAAAAATATTTAAGGGAGCTTCCATACAACAAACGTCTTTTTTTTTTTTTTTGCAGTTTTTATAGATAATGGTACGGAACCCTTCGTGCGCGAGTCCGACTTGCACTTGACCGGTTATTTAATATTAGAAAGCCTAAGAAAGCACTTGAGAAACTAAGCTAGCGCCCTGTTAGCTTAAATAAAGGTGGCGCTCGAATTGCAAAAGGTCGCGGCTTTGAATACTGCCTGTGCCATTCGATTTTATCACTTGTTATAATCATTTTAGATTTCAATTATGTTTGCATAAATAACCAATTTAAATAATTAATTAAGTACAGCATCAGATATAGTTTTATATAAACGTATAATTATTTTTGGTTACAACTAAAACGTAACGTTGGTCGTTGAAATTAAGGCATACAGATGTTGTTTGTGACCTCACTTACCGGACCCATAGGTTCTAGGTTCGATTCCCAGCGGCGGTTTTTCAGTGTCATAATAGTCACGAGTGATTTTGAATAAGATTAGCGAGTACTCGTGTTTAGTAGCACTCGGACATCGGTTAAAAACTTGCACCAATGCAGATTTTTCTTAAGTGTAAGTATAGTGCCTTATCTCACCTGTTAAGTTAAGTGATGATAAGGCCAATGGTGGATGCGCACTTCACCCGGGATCTGTATAATAAACCGTTGCAATCCAAGTCCTGGCTAAATATTGGTATCAATATTAATGATGTGTGCTACTAATACAAACGTACACACGCCTGCACATCAACCTTCCACAATTTGTCAAATTTCCTCAATACACTTTGAACTTTATTACTAAGGTATACGGTTAAAAATGTATTGAAGAAATTTGACAGTTTTGGATAGGTTGATGTGCAGGCGTCTGACACGTCAAATTTTCGTGCGTCAAATTACTAGGTAACTCAACTTTATAGGTATAGCATATGGTTGAAAATTTATTAAAGAAAATTAACAGTTTTGGGTAGTCTGATGTGTAGCCTTTATTGATAGAGATAATTAATTTATTTATTTCAATGTCCGATAAAAAAGATCCACTTTAAGCCTGGTCGTAAATCGATAAAAGCCAGCGGCCTATTTGATGTCACACTGACGACTTATAATTTGTTTAAATAATTAGTGACCAATTAAATTTTGTACAGAAGCCGCTTCCGCTTTTTCGATTCCTATCTCTTATTTGATAGTAATTAATATTTCAGTCATTAATTTATTTTGAAACGTTGACATGTTCCATTGGAGTTGCCGGTAGTCGAGTGAAAATAGCCTCTGTGGTCTAATGGTTAGATAGATAAACACTTTATTGCGTAAGTACACTATTATTCAGAAAACAAATACCAGAAATATGAAATTTAAAAGAAGGCAAAGGCGGTCTTATCGCTTAAGGTGATCTCTTCCTGACAACCATTGTGTCATAGGTCTGGTTAGACTGCGAGTGTCAGACATAGATGTCCCAGCTTTAATTCCTAATGTGTACTTGGTGTGTGTTGTACTCGGCTCTGGTATTGGGAAACTGGTGAGTTTAATTCCAATTTAGGCTAAGTACCACCATCTTATACCTACTAGGACTCATAGAGCCTATTTTCCAAAATACAGATTGTATATAATCTTTGTAAAATAGACTTCATATCAGAAGGAGTGCTAACTCTACCCTAACATACGCATACATTTTTTTACATACATTATAAATAAATTATATTTGTTTAATTACAGTTTCCTACTCGACTTCGAGATGTCGTGTTACATACAATATAACAACTGTCTAGTTTCCAATTGAATTTGCTCGTCGCTCAAACGTATCTTCACAGAAGTAGCACAAAGCAGACAGGTCTCATATTATCTTGTTTGAATGGCCGGCAATAAACATATCAGTCGTTAATGTGTACGATTGACGCTCTATAAATATTTGATGGAATCAAGTTTGTATCCCGTACCAGCCAAATGTTAAATTTGACAGAGCGACTTGTAGGCAGCAACATCATAGTTATTGAAATTAAACACTTTTTACGAAACTATACGCGTAAAGTTATACATATGTTTTATGCGGGAGCCCTTTCGGTCGCATAATCTCTGTTGTCATAATAGACCAGGGCCGATAATTTTTTAAACCAAACAAAATCATAGTAGGATGAAACCCATTGGAAATGGAAGAGAATATAACAAAAGTGAAAGGAAAAATAATTTACGGGCGATCTGAGGTCGGGAAGTGGAAGGGTAAACAAACTTTTTATCTCGATTTCCGGCAAAACTACAAGTCCTATAGAAAAAAGTTAAATGACAAAGTTGTAGGTAATAAAAAGATCTACAACTTTTGTATGTACCCTTTTTTCACATAATAAGAAAAAAATTCTTTATAAATAAAAGCGTGTTACATTTTGATGGAACATTAAAGAACATTTAGAATATGACCATAGAATTACACCTTCATTATTTTTCTTTTGCAATCACAATGTAACACGCTTTTATTTATAAAGTTTTTTTTTTCATATTATCAAATTTTATATTATCAAATCAAAGGTTTAAATTATTTTTAACTTTTTAGTTCCTTTTTTTATTAACAAGGAATAAAAGCTTGTTTTTAAAAAGTTTTTTTTTTCTTATGCAGTTCGATTTTGCATTTTATTGGATGTTGGATCGTCCGGACACATTTACTAACAGCATGGATTAATAATATCAGTCCATGGTAACAATGAATATTACGGCCATAAATTAAACCTATTTTTTTAGCAGTAAGTCCAACAAAGAGTGCAATAAAGTATAAAAAATAAAACAAATTAAATTTCAAAATCGATTTTAAAGTTCTACAGTTTGTGTTTACCGTAGTACTTCCAATACTTTTTAAACTACCATCATCATCACCAGCTCATTTTAAGTCGCCACTGCTGGGCACGAGCCTTCCCTATGGTGGATAGGGAGAACGGGCCATTAACCCCCACGCTGGCCCAATGCGGATTGGTGGTTGTTAACGACCGCTAATGCAGCCGGGACCAACGGCTTTACGTGCCTTCCGGAGCACGGGCAGAAGCTCGAGATGATCAATTTTTAGTCACCCATCTGATGTCCGCCCTTTGCGAAAGTTGCTTAACCTCAGCACTCACAGACCGGGCGCATTAACCACTGCGCCATCGAGCTCCTCGAACTATCAAAATCATCATGTAAATAGTGGGACGCTCAGAAAGTTTTGAGAAACTAAAAAACTAACTTCTATGGATAAATTATTTTAATTAAATCTTTTCAAAGAACTCTCCACCAGCCTCTATACAAAGTTTCATGCGTCTGAACCAATTTTCGAAACATTTTTTCCAGTCCGCCGCTGACACCTCTTCCACAGCCTTCTCGAATGCTGCTAGCGCGTCTTCCGGCGATGAAAACTATATCCCTTTCAGCTGTTTTTTTATTTAAGGTGCCAGATCAGGACTCTAAGGAGGGTGACCCGATACTCTGACCGGTGTGGTGTCCAGGAAGTCCCTCGTTTTGAGCGCTGAGTGCGCGGGCGTGTTGTCCTGGTGAAGCAGTACCCCGCGGGGCCCGGTGTTCGGTCGTTTGTTGCTCATTGCAGACAAAACTTCTGGCAGGCATTTTGTGGTATACCATTTGGCGTTGATGCTGCTTTAGTCTCGTAATGGAATTGAAACCAAACCCCGTCAAAGTGAAGAAACATGCGATCAAAAATTTCCCTGCGCTTCTCGATTGCTTCACTTTCGTAGGCGTTGGTTCGTTTTGAAACAGCCAAACTGTCGACTGACGCTTTGTTTCTGGATCGTATTGATAAATCCAGGATTGGTCACCTGTCACAATGTCGTAAACGCGCAGAGACTACGCTGCTTACAATTTTTGAATCATATCAAGGCACCACTCCAGTCGGGCCTGTTTCTGAGTTCTTCGGTGAGGTTGTGCGGCACCCAGCGCAAAACTATCCTTCTCACGCGAAGGTGCTCATGTAGAGTCTTGTGAACGCTTTCCGAACCAATCTGCAGTGTATGCTGTATCTCTTCGTATGTAATTTGCCTGTTTTTTTTTTTTTTAAATCTAATTTTTTACTGCGAGCACACTTTCTTCCGTGACTGCCATCGTAGGATGACCACTCCTTTGATCATCCCCCAAAGTAAGGCGACCACGTTTAAACTCGCTATGCCAACGGTAGATGGTTGCTTTTGAAGGTCCTTTATCCATAAAAGCCATTTAAAGTCGATCAAATGACTCATCAGGTTTTAGGTCACATTTAAAATCGTAGAAAATCATGGCACGAAAATGTTCTCGATGCAGATCCATTTTTAAATGAGACACGAAAGTTTAATTTGGCTCTTGAAAAAATGTGGAGGGAAATTCGAACAATGGTATTTTTAGTTTTAATTATCCAAATTTTTCAAAATAATTTCAAGTGGCCAGTGCCTTATACATAAGATCTTTTTTCGCAAAACCTTCTGAGTAGCCTGGTGTACCTATCATTATTTAATTTATCACAAAACAGTACATAACTTCAGTAAAAATAATAAATAAATTTAAATAAGTAGGGGCGCTTGATGTGGCAAGGTAAAAAAGGTGGTAATAAATACTATTGACTATCTATCTATCTCTGTTCTTTGTTGTCTGAGTTATACAAGCATTATATTGAAGACATCACGCTTGATGAATAACTCGCTCTGCGCGGTTACGGACACAATTTCAACAGACTTTTAATCCATTAAAGCGGTGTCTTAATTACATTTCTCCCAAAAGTTACTAATGACCTACCACAACAATTGTAAATTACTTGTTCGCTTAATTCGCTCCAGATGGACGGTTGGAAGGTACAATTCGAGGCAACATTTGAGAACGCACAAACCTTATACTGTATACAATAAGACAGAAAACCAATGTGAATAATGTTTACACATTTTTGCGTCTGTCTGTACCAGTATCGTATGAAGATCTCAGCATTGACTGATGACAGTAATTAACCCGTCAGGGATGTAGGGCAAGGCGGCTCTATACTATGCGTTCGGCTTTATTCAATCGTAATTGTAAAGGCACCTGCATGTCAGCACTGTGACTGGATTACGTATTGTTCAATAAATTGGAGTTAAGTAGTAAATACGATAGTTTTGTTTAAACGTAGCACAGCGTTAATCCAAAGTTTTTACTTAGAAATAGTTCCTGGCTTCCCCTTGAAGATGGTATAGATGATAACAAGAACAGACGGTCAATCATATAAGTTGAAAAACATTCGTGCAACTTAAAATTTAATGTAAGCGGTAACTCCAAAAATGATTACAAACACGATAAGAATAAATCATCCGAATCGTAATTAATTAGATTCACACGTGCTTCTTAAATGGCACCTCATAATTATAACATCAATTTTTCGACTCCAAACTGTTATTTATAAACTGCCAAAACATTATATCGATATTTCAATCCGATTGATACGGATCAAGCATTCCGATTCGAGGAATTTCCGTATCTGTAACGGGCATTAACATGGCCGAATTAAAAAGTCCGGCAAATAAACATAATAATGAAAGCAAATGTTAATGCAGTATTCTTGAAAAGGTCGCCGAGATAAGCGGCTAATGTAAGGTATGGGCATAATTAAAAGTGGCCCGTGTATTCTGAGATAATTATTTGGAGATTTTATGAGGCCACTTTTGGAATTGTTTGTCATTCCGTGAAACGCCTAAAAGTTTCAAAACAGTGGCACGTCTCAATCTTCTCTTTGCTAATAACACACAACTAAGAGACGTCGTGAATGGGTAATAGTCAAAACATTTTTATGACGATTCGAAAGTGCTTATTTTCTAAGTTGATTAAAATGAAGTTGATATTTCATTTAATCACGTTTCTACTATGAAACTGATCAATTGTACAGTTATATGACAACATGTATCAATGTCTTTTAAATAAGAGAAATAACATATTTCACATCATTAAGAAACAATTTGAATAACTTGAAAATCGTTGATTGCCGTTCGGAGGCCTACCGAATTGAGCATATCTCAGATAAGTAAGAACATATCTGAGACTGTAAGAGCTTCTGGTCGAGCCGAGAGTGCCGTACGGACGGCAAATAAAATTTGCGATAAGACGTTAAGGCGAAAGAAAGAACTTTAAGAATCTTTCTGATTTCGTTATATAGTGTTTTTCGTAAAGTTTCAACAGGATAACTTGAATTAGTAAGCTAGAGTTGTAGTATAAAAGATCTTAGACTTTACCATTTTAACACAGCCGGGACCAACGACTGAACGTGCCTTTCGAAGTACGGAGGAGTAAAGTAGTCCCGATCCGATCCGAACCCTTCGGAGAATCTAGTAGGGCACGGGGACGCGCACTTGTGCGCGATGCCGTTCCCTCTAGATAATCTCTGAAGGTGATTTGTTTCACACGGCTTGAGGGACCCTTTACGTTCCTCGCCGCCCCCAAAAAGCCCGGTGAAGCTGAAAATGCCGCAGCGGCAATCAGCAATCTCTCTCCAAAAAAAAAAAAAAAGTAAAGTAGTAAGAGATAATATATTACAAAAACACAAATGTTGAAAAAATTTCCACGAGCAGGATTTGAACCTGCACCCTTCTGACATACCGGGTCAGGTGCTCTTCCAATTGAGCTATCGTGGTTCTAACCAGCCCGCCGAAATTAATCAACACTATTCACTTTTTTACTTTGAAAGCCAAAGGCGCCAACTCAATGTCAACAACTACCGTCATCAACAACAAAATTTGCGTTAAAATTATATAAACAAACAATAAGACACAATAAGACACAATTGATACAATAAGGACTAACATGTCAAGAGTTGTCGTGTTTGTTTGCATGCAGTGCAGAAGCAAACATTTTGATTGGTCGTAAACTTTCAACAACCAGCCAGTTGAAGGAAAGTGAGTTTAAAAGTCGACTGCCCGTAAATTGGGAGGTTTACAGGCGGCCGGCGAAATTATTTTAGGACTTAAGTGTCTTATATCGAAATCGTCAGATCGCGAGCGATCTTGCGCAAGATTCACGCTGACTGATTGCGTCGCTTTATTGCTCCGAAATGTTGCTGTGAAAATTGCACCTTTTTACTGTTATTTTAAATATTTATTTGTATTGTACAGACGCTTGCACACCAACCTATCCAAAACTGTAAAATTTCTTCAATAAACTTTCAACCATATGTCATAGATATAAAGTTCAGAGTCTATTAAGTAATTTGACAGTTTGATGTGCAGGCGTGTGTACTTTAGGTTGTGTTTAGTGTGTATTTTTAATACAGTGTTTTACAGATAACGGAGGTTTAACAGAGCAGGTACAGTTCAAAGTAATGTGCCTAATTTGTTGTGTCTAATGTGTCTGTGAGTTCACAAAGGGATATTTTGTTGGTGCGACAATCTAAATTCGTTTCACCTGGGCTGGTCAGAGAGCTGAAGATATTAAACATAATATTTTAGATTACACATATTTTAGCTTTTCTATAACTAAATATTTATAAAATTTATAAAATACAGTGAAAAAATTAAACGCCCACCCGACCCAGCCAGGGTGGGCGTTTAAATTTTTCACTGTATTTTATAAATTTTATAAATATTTAATTTAGCTTCAGTGCAGCAATTAGCACTTGAAAATAAAAAAGTAAAATTTTCTATAACTACTACTTAAAGTGAACTGGACTCAGTTACGCCAGTTAAAACAAGCTATATGGGATTGCAGAATTATTTTTATACTGATCTCCAAACTTCAGTATGAAGATTGCACTAAATGATGATGATAACAACTACTACACAAAAGTGTTTCATAAAAGTTATCTTTAAATTAATACGTGAAGCAAAAACTTTGTACCCCTTTTTACGAAAATTGCGCTGACGGAGGAGTATGAACTTTCGCACACTTATATAGAGAAGCATGGAATGCTAATATTTTTTTAAAATTATGCATAAAAAATACATTTTTTTTTAAATTATGCATACAAAATACATTAAATTAAATAAACACTGTTTCATATATTTTTCAAAAATTTCAAAAATGGAAGAGGAGCGGCCGAAAACTGTCAATGCCAATCCAAACTCACATTCTATCTTTTTTAATTTTTCATTGCTAAGGATACAATCCGTGCGGCCTTAATAAAATTACGCTCGAATTTCTACCACTGGGCGACCACTAGTACATTTTTATTACTAAACATGTTATTAAAATAGCAGCTGATTTAAAGAAATAAAATCAAACTAAAGTTTTAAACCTGTTACTGACACTTGCCCACTCGCATACAGTATTCACAGTAGATAAACAAAAATGGCCTGTGGACATTTGTTACCCGCTTCCTACAAGTGGACACCGGTCTCTAAGTAATGTGTAACAAGCGCTCTGGACGACGACGGAAAGCGATAGGTGCTGCGTTTACACCTTATTTAAACTTTTGAGAAGAAATGTACATTTAAATTTTGACAGTTCAACTTTACAGTAACGAGCTCTTTATATTACGATATCGACATGTCGCTAAGTGTCAATTTATTAGTAAAAGAGTAATTCCTAACTGTGATTTAACATATAACCTACCTATGTTCTAAAGCTAATCCTAGCCTGGTCATTAACAATGTTAGGATCTAAATTGTATGCTTAACTACACTCGGCGTCAAAAAAATCGCACCTTTTAAAAATCATCTTTAAAAATTCTTAAACCTTATGTAGAGGATAGTGTTGGGTATCATTAGAAAGGTAACAAAAAGGAGTATCAAAAAACAATTAAATTTAACTTTCTGTTTAATTATAATTATACAAACAACATTAAAATTAATAAAATAATAAAAATCCTTAATTAAGTCCTAATTAACAACAGATAATTTACAAAGAAAAATGTACAAAAAGTGTCTTAAAATTAACTTAAAATCTAGTGTTACCCCCCTTGCCCTGATCACGGCTTCCATACGGTCCCTCATGGACCTCACCAACTTCAGGAGCTCTTCTTGAGGGATAAGCCCCCATTCTTCAATCACCGCGTCTTGGAGCTCCTGTAGAGTCGAAGGAGCTGGATCCCGAGATCGAACCTTACGTTTAAGATGGTCCCAGAGGTGCTCTATAGGATTCAGATCCGGACTTCGCGCTGGCCACTGCATCACAGAGATATGGGACCTCTGCAAGAAGTCGCTCACGATGCCTGCAGTGTGAGCGCGAGCGTTGTCGTGCATTAATGTGAACCCCTCGCCAAAAGATTCGGCAAAGGGGACCACATGCACTTCCAGGACCTCAGTGACATAGCGGCGAGCAGTCAGCGACCCTTGTCCGCGAGCACCTCCAGTCCGGGAGACGCAGACAAGGTCGGTTTTGCCGGCAGCAGACATACCGCCCCAGAACATGCAGGATCCGCCACCATATTCCACCGTCTCCTGGATGCAGGCTTGGGCGAAACGTTCACCCTGCCTCCGGTATACTCTTCTCCGTCGGTCGTTGCAGAAAAGACACACTCGCGTCTCGTCTGAGAAGAGAACAGCTCTCCACTGCTCAAGGGTCCAATCGACGTGGTCACGAGCAAACTGCAAGCGGGCTCGCCGATGCGCTGCAGTCAATTTTGGACCCGTAGCAGCTCTGTGGGCCGCTATCTTCTTCTCCTTCAATCTTCTTCTAACCGTAGATACGCTTACGGTGCGTCTGCGAACTGCCTGGAGCTGCTGTTGCAACTCAACAGCGTTGGAGAAACGATTTCTCAAAGAGTTCGACACAACGAACCGGTCGTCTCTTTCCGAAGTGCAGCGACGTCTACCCGAACCGTGTCTGCGGATATAGCCACCGGTCTCTATGAAGCGCTGGTACACTCTTCGAACGGAATAACGGCTCAGGTTCAGTTGCCGGGCGACATCACACTGCCGCACCCCTGATTGCAGTAGTGCAACCACTTGAGCGGCTTTATCAGCTGTGGTATCCATCAAAATCTGTGCGTGTGTCCTCTTCAACGGTTGAATAGCGAATGACCCACATTGATTTTTTTTTTTTTTTTGGAGAGAGATTGCTGATTGCCGCTGCGGCATTTTCAGCTTCACCGGGCTTTTTGGGGGCGGCGAGGAACGTAAAGGGTCCCTCAAGCCGTGTGAAACGAATCACCTTCAGAGGTTATCTAGAGGGAACGGCATCGCGCACAAGTGCGCGTCCCCGTGCCCTACTAGATTCTCCGAAGGGTTCGGATCGGATCGGGGAGCGGAGCAACCCGAGGGCGCCTCTAAAGGCACGGACCTCGGCTCGGGTTGACCGGGCCGTGGAGGAGGAGAGAACCGACCAGGTACATGTCTGTACCTGGTGTAGAGCGTGTGTGAACCGGTTCTTCGTACCCTTGTTCTACGAGTACGGTGTCTTGGGCCTAAACTGGTGTGCATGTTTAGTGTATTCTGTAAATGTGTGCTGTCATTTAGAGGATCGGGCGGGACCCACATTGAACCCGTGTTGACCGTTTTATACCCACAAAGGAAGCGCAACTAGCAACTCTCACGGGTAGCAAAATTTGCATCGAATTTTTGTGACACTTTATTTGTTGCATTAGGTTTTATTTGATAATGAAAAGTAATGTTTTTTATTAAGTTAATTAAGTAACCTTGTAAATAAAATCATAATTAATGCGACTGCATGTGCATATCAAGAGTAAATGACATTTGAAAGTGATTTTCTAAGAGGTGCGATTTTTTTGACGCCGAGTGTATTTACGCGACTTCGACTTTAACATTGCCTTTCTTTGTAGTCTGAATAACAAACTTCAAAACATTTTTTAGAAATGTTTGACTACATAACCATACATGAACTTACAATAGTTCCTCTAACTTAGATAATAAAATACCCAATTCCCATCAAATTGTAGTGATGACCTCGCCTTCGCCCAGCAGTGGGACAGTCAAATTTACTTTTACTTACTTAACTTATTGATAAAATCTTTCTGCCACAATTGTCATGATTTAATACCACAATTTTCGGTTTGTTACAATTATATTTAGTACTGTTATTGAGCTTGTGGTGCTTTTGCCTTCCCGCCAATCCCCGTAAAGGAGCATAAAGGGGAGAGTGGGAAGACGAGAGTCTAATGGCGGCGAACAGGAACAAGAACCTTTTTTATAATATGTATATTTAATAAACTTAATATGTATATTTCAGTTCTTATAAATGTATATAGTATATGTTTCATTTACGTTCTTTGTCGCACCGCTTACCAATTTTTCTGCCAGCCCTTAGGTCGACTGGTAAAGAATGCCATTTATTTTATTGTATTGTGCAATAAAGATTAAATAAATAAACAGGAAGGATAAAAGACGAAGCTGAGAGCTGTTGAGAATTTTTGTCTTATTATAAATCTATTGAAAGTGAATTGAAGGTTCATTACATTATTATTATAATTTTCGTGCGGGGTGACTCGCTCGCCCTGATACTAACGCGGCTAAACGAGCATTCTCGATGAATCGGGAGGCGGGTGGTGAAAGTATGTAAGCGGGCCACAAGCCACAACGGTGCATTCTGCGACGCTGCCGTGTCCAGCCGATAGCTGATACAGCTAGGACTTCCGTGTGGTGGGCCATTGTTCGAAGCGGCTAGTCAATGCGTAATGACACTGATTGGATTACACTTTTACTGGGAGAGGCGGGTCGGACGCTCGTTATCCAGTTGTGGAATTCGAAAATATAAGTCAAAATTTTTTGAGCTTTTGCTTATCAATGAAAAGATGATTTAAATTAAAATAGAGGCCCTTTAACGATCTCGGTTTTAATTGATACGAGTTCTATGAAACTAAAAAGCTAAGTAAAAATTACGTTTATGTTCAAGTAGGCTCACTCTCATTCATTCTTTAATATTTTAATTATTATAAAATAAAAATAAAACATAAAATAAAAATGTTTTATTTTCAGACCAGGAGATCCATAGATTATTAGTTTATTAGAAACAGTATAACTTAAAGAATATGTTATTATTTACACAAAATAAATAAGTAATTGAAACCCAAGCATGAAGTACTCCCGCTATCCAAAAGGGCGCGCACAGTATGTTTGCTATTGAATTTGTCAAACACTTTGATTAAAGCGGTAGACTGATCTGATCCGAGTCACTGTACGCCAACTGATTTTTTTAAAAGTAAAAAATATTTGTTTGTGTCAAGCGTATGATCAGCTTGATGGATACCGGTCCCTATGTTTAATAGTGTGATAAAATAAATCAATATTTTTGATTTGATTTTGAATTTAGCAAGCACTATGGGTGTAACTTGCGTTTGCCGGTTTTGACATCTTAGCAATTCTGATTGTACGAGTAGCAATGATGTTGGATCTCATTCATTTCTACCAGAATACAGAAGTGCAAGGCTCAACTCAGCTTCGTATAGTTATGAACGAGGTACCTACTTATTTAATTACTATTATGGCTTAGTACCGTTTAGGATACCACCGATGACCAGCGTCACAAGTTGCTTCATCCTATTCAATACAATCCCATTGCTGTATGGCTAAATAAAAACTTATTATTAATGCTTAGAATCTACTGTGGTACTACTTAGTATATAATTAATTGAAATTAAATTCACTGAAGTCGACACTTCGGTCTTATTAGAGCCATATACGTTATGGCAATACTATAACAATAAACTTTATTTTATACGTAATTACTTCCATATTATTTATATTTATCGCTTGATTTAATTAAAGTAGGTAATGAAGTAAAGTTTTATTTAAAACGCTCCTTTGCGCTTAGAAATAGGTTTCTAATTCTAAATACAAATCAAATATAAAGTTTAAACGAATAATGTTTTTACTGCTACTACACATTACATCAATTAAATTATATAAAACGATGACTTAAATACAGCCTTACTTAATAAACATACTACATTACGACAAAATCTCACTATATAATTAAATACCCAATACAATGAAGAAACAGAAAATGTTTAGGTATGTAAAATTATTCTTTAACTATTTATTATGTTTAGCAGAAATATTACAAAATGATCAGTTTGTTTTTTTTTTACCAATGCCAAAGTACATAACTGCAAACAATTTTCCAACACATTTTTCTAGATAGAATGAAATTTTAATTCTTACCTCCGGCTTTGGTCAACGTTGCCATTGGTTCTTAATCGAAGATACACAAACAATAACTTTCACATTTATCTATCAGCAGCATATAGTTTAGTACTGCGGAGTACAGATAACTTAGTACAATATTCAATAAACATTGTGAGCGCGCAAACATTTTCTCTTTAAGAATGGACATTACTTGAAATTCGATAGGCTTAGTAACCGAATGAGTGGAGATATCCGCCGCATAATTTCTTCAACCTTATTAGAGCTTTATTGCAACAAAATAAAGCTTATATTGGTTGGCGCATGACGTACGAGCTTGCGTGTTAATGAAGTCGAATCTTAGTTAGGTTAACTATAGTTGAAGTTGAAAGCGAGTAAATGACGTCATAAATTGTGGTTGGTATGCTCTGATAGGTGGCGTTGAACTATTCAGACTGATATTAATGTGTCCGTCTTGTTAGTGGTTTTACCATGCGCTCAGTGCTGAATAAACGGTCATTCTAAATTTAAATTAGACGATCACAGTTGTTAATAAATGTTAATTGTATTGTTTTATCGTTCATTGCTGTCATTTGTTTTAAATCGATCATTAATTTTAGATTGTTAGATAAAAACTCTTTGGTTTGAATAAGTTATTGTTATTGATTTAGTATTTATTAATAGATATTTGAAGATGGATTTTAGGTAAAATAAAAGTTAATTAAAACTTGTTTATAAAATCGTTAAAACTCCTTTAAATAGAGATTTTAATGCAATTGCTAAAGCGAAACGGTACGTTAAGCCTGGTTGTTACCGTTCTGGGCCAGCAGCGTGAGTTATGGCCCAATCTTTCTATGTGTCCATAGTATCTAAATCTGGTACCCAGCCGTAGATCAATAAAAGTCTGATGAAGACGCGGAACCGTTTCTAAATCTGTAAAAAAGGAAAGTTACCTCTTTCAGTAGCAATGGAAAATAAGACTCTTCGCTGATGGACTGTCAAAAAAATTACCGAAGGGATTAACAAAGAAATGATTAATAGCTTCGTTGCAATATCATTGAGATAAAGTTAGCATCACTGGCATTGGCATCTTAATATTGTAAAGCCCTGTGTAGAGAGAATATTATATATATATATATATACGAGAATATAATTTTGTTACGCACTTTAAGATATCCACTATCACATTCGCTTTGTCATCAATTTCGATAATTACTAAAATCAAATGTATCGTTGATAAGAATAAAAAAAAATGAAATAGTAATAAAACAAATAAATTTATAAAAAAAAAAACAAAATACACACATCAAAAACATCTAGGGGTCAAGTACATTTTTAGTTATAGTTTTTTTTTTTAATAATTTTTACCTAATCTGGTTTTCCAGGCTGGCTTCTTGCTCTATTTTTTATGTTTTAGTAAACAAATTTATCCCCATTATGTTAAAAAAATTAAGAAAAAATGCAATTTTAACAAATTGGGGAAAATTAGCTTACGTTAAGGTCGACCTATTGGCAAAAAAACAAGAACAAGGTTGATTTTTTAAAATTCACTAAAAAAATCAATAACGGTCCAAAAAAGTTAAAATATTAATTCTATAACGCAACGATACTTTAAACTGTACTTGATCCTTAGACGCTTTTGATGTGGGTATTTTAGCCAAATTACCTACAATATTATAAATATCTAAACTGTCTACTGGATTATGAAATAAAGTAGCTTATACCATTTAATTAAAATACCCACTAACAAAGTTATGACTATCTAAATCTTAAAACACACATTTTTTATTAACAACCTATTTTCAACTGTCAATAATCACAGCTCCGTACATTCGCTTAGATTTACTGCCCCCGTCTGCTCTTTGCATCAATTTATTTTCGGTCAATTCGATACTCCCACTCACGACCTGCCCGGAGCAACTCAATGAAGACATCGCAGTGAACGCTCCAATAAATCAACCTTTGGGAGAAGAAAACACCATGCACTTGAAATATGGCTCGCCAAAACAAATGCCTATGCGCAATCCTTCGAGCACATGGCTTTCGCAGGGTTGATTTCTCAGCATTAAGTCATTAAAAACTCTACCAAGAAACGGGTGTCTTCTTAGCGTGGCTAATTTCATTGGGGCTGTGGAAGAAGCAATTTTGTTTTCTTTACTCAACAATAATATAATCATCAATATAATCGGCCGCTGGACTTTGGTATTCCCGTATGAACCATGAGCTTTTGTTTATGTTTTAAAATAAGCGTCCAGCCGGCATTTGGCCAACGTGGTGAGTTTTGAGCCTAATGTATACATAGCCGTTCGGTTGGTGGGTTATTTTAAAGCAATGTTGATTAATTAACTCGCTAATTAGTATGTGATATATATCTGGGAAGAGCTCGATGGCGCAGTGGTTATCGTGCCAGGTCTGCGAGTGCTGAGGTTAAGCAACGTTCGCAAAAGGCCGGTCATCGGATGGGTGACCAAACATTTATCATCTCGAGCTCGTCCGCTTCGGAAGGCACGTAAAGCAGTTGGTTCCGGCTGCATTAGCAGTCGTTTACAACGTTAGCAACGTTTTTTTTATTGCCCGTTCTCCCTATCCATCCATAGGGAAGGCTTGTGCCCCAGCAGTGGGGACATAAAATGAGCTGATGATGATGATGATGATCTAGGAACAGAAAACGACGACCACGAAACGAAACGTCCACGAAAACGTATCCTTTTACGTGCGAAACACCTACGGTCAATTCAAAAAATTAATAAAAAATACATGAAGTAATTCGTAGTTATTGTAATAATTCTTAGGTTTAGGGCCGGCTTTTTCAGTTGTTTTCGGTGTAATCATAGGAAATTACAAAACTAGCCTAAAAATTACGTTGTGAAAAACTAAATTGTTCAATGTCAGTAGCAACCCTGAGAGAAGAAATAAATTGAGTTGTCGCTCATCAAGCTCGCAGGTCGGCGCCTACGCAGCCATGCCGTTGCAGAGTATTACTACCAAAATTACCCGTCGCGTTTGGAGCGTACGATACTTTCCGACGGTGATTGTAGCCTTAAATGTCAAGGCGAAATTAAGGAGAAAATGACGATGAGTCAGTAATTGATTCACTATTTCACACAAGACCTTCTTTGAAAATGCTTGTCCTCCTTGAAGTATTGGACTTTTGAACGTAAAAATCCTTTGTATGTTTCGTTAGTTGCGGGATTTATTTTACTTTAGGCTTTTATAGACTACAGACTTTTTGGTCGTGGATTAAAATTGTTCATGACTATTTATAGTTTGAAACAGCCTTAGAAATCGCAGAAGGATGCCTTTTATTTACTATGTCGACAACATTTGTCCATGAGCCTAAGAGCAGTAAGTAATTACCAATAAGTCATAAGGAAGATAAGTAGAAACAAACCGATCACAATTTATGAGATGAGAGGAATTGCGTAAATGCCATTATGTCGGCACAAAATGATTGGAAACCTGTTCCAGCGTTTGCCGAAACGTTGCCGCCTACGTTACAAGATTTATATTAAGTGAACAAGAACATGAAACGATTTTAGTCGATACCAATCTGTCTGGAGATCGGGTAATAAGTGTAAAGTTACCAAGCGCGGACATGGTGCGGTCATGCCTGTAACACTTTATGAAGCTCGGATGAGAAATTATGAGATTCCGTTCTAAGCATAAAATAATATTGCTCGACTCAATGTTGAATTAAGCGGGCCGTAGCTCGTGCTGATTCAAGGGAATTGTTTGTGGACTGATCTGAACGCGAGTCGAGCCTTTGACGCTGATAAATTGAACATTAATACTTCTTCAACGTTCATGCAAGCATGTTCTGTGATTTATACTTTTCGCTTTGTTTATGTGATTCTTATTGTTTAAATACAACTTCACAAAATAATGATACTAAAGTTTTTTATTGTTATGAGTAAGCACTTGGCCTTTATGTCACCTGATGTTAGGTGATGATAAGACCGAATAGAGATACGCACTTACGCACCCGATATCCTCAACTGAGGCAATGGCGATAGCCATGATTGATTATAAGTAGCTGCCGGAATACAACAATGCTCCCGCCCGATCCTCTAAATGCCACATTTACAGAATACACTAAACATGCACACTAGTTTAGACTCAAGACACCGTACTCGTAGAACAATTGTACAAAGAACCGGTTCACACGCTTTACTCCAGGTACAGACATGTACCTGGGCGCTTTTTTCCTCCACCACAGCCCGGTCAACCCTAGCGACGAGGTCCGAGCCTTTAGAGGTACCCTCGGGTTGTTCCGCTCCCCGATCCGATCCGAACCCTTCGGAGAATCTAGTAGGGCACGGGGACGCGCACTAGTGCGTGATGTCGTTCCCTCTAGAAAACCTCCGAAGATTTATTGTTTCGCACGGCTTGGCTTGGGACCCTTTAAAACAACAATGCTACAAACATTGATATTATGGCGACATATTTAGACAATATGGTGGTAGCTAACCAGGTGGACAAACAAGCCCTACCACCAACTAAACCGAGTACACAAACATGTACGCTGGGAATCGAACACGGGACCTCTGGGAGGCGGTTAAGTTAGTTTTAGGATACGAGGAAGATACGACAAGAAAGTCAAATATCGAGCTAACGGCTTCGATGGACCCCTTAATAGGCGCATTACTATAAATAGAACATTAGTATTGGGTAAGAGGCTTTCACAACGCCGTCGCGATGTAGACTACTCGTAGTTTCGATAAATGATAAAACCTATTTAGTGCTTCGAGGATATCAATATTATTGACTGAGTACATAAGCCTTATGTTTGGTCTGAGAAATAAGAAAAAAGTTAAAAATACTTTTTTTTTATCAGTTTTTATTTTATGTACTTTATTTATTGAAATGAAATATATTTTACGGATCGACTCGCGCTTATTTTATACATAAGTTTTAATTAATGTTTGTCCTGACGTCAACATTTGTGTTTTTGTAATTTGTTTCCCAACAAAATTTGAGTAAAATTATATAAACAAAACAAAACCATTTATAAATAGCTTGCCTACTTCTTAACTGATCTTTAGTCTTTGTAAAAATATTATGATCGGATGTTAATGACGGTAGTTGTTGACATTGAATGGGCACCTTTGGCTTTCAAAGTAAAAAAAGTAAATAGTGTTGAACAACATTTGTTTGTTTGTAATTTCTTAAATTAACTTGATTGTTTTTGGCGTGTGTTATGTTATTGTATATACCTACGAGTACCTACAAATGCAAGTTCTTCATGAAGATTGAAGATGTAGTGCATTTAAGCTTTGCCCTTTAGGGTTAAGCCACCAAAGAGTACGCACTACTAAAGAGTACGTATTCCTATACGAAATTCTATTTTACCAAACACACATTCATGGGATTTATAAATACTACGTACCATATTGACTCCATGCACACGTTATGTCACCGGCAAGTAGTTGCTAACAGATTTAATTATACTCAATTATTAGCACTGCGGTACTCTTCGGTAGTGCGTGCTCTTTGGTGGCTTTACCCTATATTTCTTATACCGAAATTAGGTAAGCTTTTATATTTATTACTGTCCACCAACTACCCTTTTTCAATCAACCCAATTTGTAACAGTGCGACGTAATGTTTTATTATATAAACTGCTGTTTAACATTTAATAAATAAACGTACGGTAACAATACCTTAAATAACAACATTCCTGTCTTTTATGACCGTTACAAGACAATCGCTCGCCTTTAAAGTCTAACTTGAAATTGTCCAACATGACTTAGTGTACCGTAAATCTGGCTTGCGGTTTAAGCTGAAACTGATGCCGCACTATATCAATGCAGCAAACATCTTAGTGCCATGGAACACTCAGTTTATAGCCCATGGCTGCGTGCGGGCACCGTTCGATATGAAGCCCAGTAAAGCAAAATAAAAATATTTTACTTAAATAAAATAAAAGTTAGTGTTTTTGTATTTATATCGAACGACGAATTAAACAATTAAAATATAAGGACTAAAGAGCTATCTGAAGAACTAGATGTCTTGACAATAAATTATGTCAACAGATCTTGACTGACAATTACGAAATTCGCAAAGCATTTGTAACTGTTAGTCTATATTTTATAACATGCTTTTTACTATTCTATCTCAATTTATAAACAAAACACATTATGTTTAATACCTTTATTTTATCTTACAATATTCCAAAAAACGTAGAAAATATATAATAAGCTTTGCCTAAAGATAAGAAATGGCTGCTTACTCAAGGCACTTACTTGGTTCACATACTGTTTTTAATTTAATTTATATCTCTCTTTAAAAAGCTTTAATTAATTACGCAGATAACTATTCCATTTCTTTCTCACGTCTCAGACATGCAAATCATTGCATGCCGCCACCGCTCCGACCGCGCGTCAATGTGTACAATAAGACATAGTTATTCGCGCAATGTGGTCGCAAGCCGTGTCCGTGTTATACTACCCAATGCACTATCGAGAGTAGGACTCGAAATATCGAATGACTCGGTATCGAGTGTTGGATGGGACTACTTTATTTTAATCGGTTTCATTAGTCTAATCGATTTGTTGGAGTCTAAAATCAGAGTTATTTAGGTCGAAATAGTTTAAGTAGGAAGAAACGTAACATATCGAATGAGTTTGACAATAAATCTAGTGGATCTTCGTTAATCCTTTCATTTGCTAATTGTTTAGTTATTTTTAAGATGCTTGAAAGCGTTGTTGTAAAATAAGATACCAACGCTACAATTTTGCCCAGAAAAAAAATTGCTTTGTTGTTGTTAAATATTATAGACCATATTTACTTGCACAAAGAAGCACGTTGTAGAATTAAAATAGAAGAGGTTTTAAATTTGACTAGGCAATATCTTCTAGGCAGATTAGAAACAGATTAAGCCTATCAAAAGGACGTTCTAGGTTGATGTAAATACAATTTTTCGTTGCACCCAAGCCTACCCTGTAAACTTATTTAAATGGCGGCTGTCGTAAGGAGATGGACAGCTTTCGTTCTGATATTTATTCGCCTCGGTTGTTAGGCAACGTACGGCGTAATGAGCGGAGATCGACGACCGGGTCACGTGGTCAACTCCAAATGAGCGTACGAAACTTGACTGCTGATCAAGAATTCTAACTTTGTTAAGCTGAGAATTGCCCTCCTCATTTTCATAATTACTTGTGGATTGTCTATGTCTATTGGATATTGTGGAAGCTAGAAGAGATAAGGGAAATCCTTTTTCATGTTTTTGATACAATGATATCTGATACAAGTCAATATTGGAATTGACTATTCTAAATTGTCGCAGACTGGGTGGCTTAGTATTTTTGTTATAATTTTGGAATGAGCATAGATACTAGATACTTAGAATTTACTTGCTTAGAATTTCAAAACAATTAACGAGAATTTAATTTCACGTAATATTAAATTAACCTAAATTTAAATATGATCAAAAAAACATGTATTCTCCTTTGCTTAATTTACTTTTGTTATCGTGTTGTTTAACTCTGTGTGCTATAAAAAGTTCTAGTCTATTTATCTATATTATAAATGTATTCATAACAAGGTTTTTCACTCCAGATACTTAAGTCAGAAACGGTTTATTTTTGCAATAAAACTACTAACTATATAACCATAACGGAAACAGTTCAAATAGGATCATTAACATCCAATATACCTAAACCCTGTATTCTAATTAATGAGCTAACTACTACAAGCGATTTCAATTAGATAGCTTCTAAATGAAGCCCACACAGACCATTAAGGCGCAGCATACACTAGTATCGTTGGATATAAATATATTCCGCCTAATGTATGCTGAAGACGCCATAAAACGGCAAGTTGATTAATGAATTCACCACAGACATTCGATTTGTGGCAAATGTGAGCGATTAATAAAGTGTCGTCGGAAAGTTGGTTTAATGCTCTAAGGTCGGACACCGTCTTAATCCGTTGAGTTTTTAATTATTTTCACAACAGGTTTTGAATGAAATGAGGTTGAATTAGATCAGTCGATTTTGTTGAAACGTCTCGACCTACCTTTCCTTGTGCGTGTTTTGTTACTTTTTGGAAACTTGCTTTTTGCGTGTTTATAGCCCGAATAGTTGTCATTATTTACGGCATCCTGAAGGTGATTGCTGCTAGATCGGACTGCCCCATACAAAGGTACTGAAAATAGGTAGCCACAGGGCTCTAACTTCATAATTAATTAAACTACATAATAATACTAACATCAACTACAAAAACACAAATGTTTAAAAAATTTCCACGAGCAGGATTTGAACCTGCACCCTTCTGACAATTAAATAAATTAAAGAAATTATTCAACACTATTTACTTTCGGCGGGTTGGGTAGAACTACGATAGCTCAATTGGAAGAGCACCTGACCCGGTATGTCAGAAGGGTGCAGGTTCAAATCCTGCTCGTGGATTTTTTTTCAACATTTGTGTTTTCGTAATTTGTTCGCAACAAAATTTGCGTTAAAATTATATAAACAAAAACAAAAAACATTTTAATACTAACATAGCATAAAAAGTATTACTACCGTACTAATAGTCTATGGATACCTTGTCTGAAATATATTATTATTATAATTATTAATGACGTATAAAGGTCCTGCTGAGCTCTCACGTGGAAAAAGCACATTGCGATATAGGGTCGTATTTTACTACGCTGGCCCGACGCGGTGATGTTTAAATGTATCGAAAAGCGATGCAAGCAACATTGAAAACTGTCTTAAATTAAAAGCGCAACTTTGTGGCGTTCTCTTTACAACTACAGAATGCAGATAGTATTTTATGTTTTTATGATGTTGACATAATTTTTGCTTGCTTTGTAGTGGCATGAAACAATCAATAAAATATAATGTTAAAAACGACGAATAAAAATTTAGCTATCAAAATTAAAATAGATTACTAAAAAACTTGTGCCAAATACGGGTTTTTTATTAATTCTTAGGTACTATGTTTAAAATTAAGTTCTCACAAGATGATCATTCCTTATATTCATGTTGCCTACCCATTTTAATTCATAATTTTACTTTAAAATGTACGAAGAGCAAAAAGTTTATGGTAAAAAAATGCATTTCTTTGCAATTCAAAACTTCAGTAAATTAACACAGTAACAAGTTTGTATGTAGGAGGCAGACGAGTCGTAGCCCGGGGCTAAGCATAAATGAGACAGCGGTGATTTATGTATGACGCGCCAAAGTTCATTGTGTGTCGACTGTCCAACTATTCGCTCGCATTTGTTTATGTTTTAATGAATTTTTAACGATACAGAATTCATCAGGGAAATGATTCGCAATTGTTATCACGTGTCAAAATTCTTAACTAAACAAAAGAGGCACAATAAATATTGCAAATGGCCTGCAATATAAAACAAAAGGTAAGTTTAAAAAATCAAGTTCGTTAAGGAAGTGCGCAGATGACGGACTTAAGTCCGTTGTTTTTTTACTTTCTGTCTCTTGTGTGCGTTAATCGGTGAAGTTGCAAGCGATCTAATGAACTATTATGGCGAGTTTACGATCACCCTCTATTTAGACGGACAAGAAAGTCCGCAGTCAAAAGTCCTTCGTCTGCGCAATCCCTTAACTGTCTTCTATTTATTGCTTAGCAGCAGTTCTAGTAGCGGTTTTTCGCTGGAGTTTAAGCTGATAAAAAGATAATAATTAGCATGTAGTTTAGTACATACTAAAAACAAGCATAGAAAGCTACTCAAAATATTATAATTTAAACAAAATTAAATAAGTCGTCGTTGTCCGTTACGTCATATCGACATCTAAACTAAATATAGCCAATGAATAAAAACATTATATACTTTTTTAAACAATGTGATGTTACTGCGATCTCTGAATGCTATATTATGAGATACAGATGAATAGAATGAATAGTTAATAAAAATCATTTGAAAGATGGATGAGTAACAACGGCGTGCAACGGAACGTCATTAAGATGAAATAGATGGGTTATTCTAATAGCCGCCTTTATTTATTAATCTCGTCCTCGCAAAAATATTTAATGTGCTGAATTGGCTGTTTTTATAATACTAGTGTAACATTAAGGAAATAAAATAATGAAATGATTTTGAATAATGTTAGCACATTGGCAGTACATATTCTATTTAGTATTACCACAGTTTTTACCAAAAGTACTACACTATTTTTACTACTTACTCTAATACATCTTACTTTGAAATTACGATTATTCAAAGTTCACTCCGTGTACTAAACAGACAAAATAAGAACTATCAAATGCATTATATTACTTATAGCAATTTCTAGCATGACTTCAATCCAAAAATAATAAAAAATAAAAGTGATAGTAAAAATTTTGTGTTAGAATAACCCTATTGATCATTAGAGGCGCGTGCGGCGCGCGTGCGGCCATTCGCTATTAAATTTGAAACAGTATATATTACACACAAGTGGTTGGCTCGCACAACAGATGGTGTACGCTAATTATTGTTTAACGAACCTACACTGTTTGATTTAGGAGTTCGCTGAACTGGCGTAATATATAAAGGATTTTTTATGACAGCAACCTTAGTGACCGTATAGTTGGGACAGATTTGAAATATAAGCTTTTATATTTGAATTAAAGTTAAATTTTATAGAAGTTAGTAGTATGCTATTATTAAAACCAAAATTAAAACTAAACCAACTATATTAAACTGAACCAAGAAAAGTCTTTGAGCGTCAATAACGTATAACAATGGTTAAATCAATTGTTAGCGACCAGTGGCCGGTCGTTCGACGCTGGAGGGGTTAAAATTATACTGTAGATTTCGCTTTCGTTGATGTCTTTTGTAAGAAAGGAATTTATTAAGACGTGCCGTGTCTGTAGCTGAATGGGTTCATCTGGTTGAATGTTAGAAGAAGTTTAATCTCCATATCCAAGTTAGACTAGTTAAATTAACGATAGTTTCTCCTAACACGTATAACCTTTCCGAAGGAGTCAATAGGACTATTATTAAAGTGTTATCAGAACATATTTTTTTTTAAATATAAAGACTGATTTATATGGATGGTAGAAAGTAAACATTTACCCCCATATTAATAAACAAAGTGTGAGCTTGCAGAAGTTATTCCGTGTTTTGTTTCTTTTACTCTAATATGAAATGAAGTTTACATGACGGGAACAAAACACGGAATAACTACTCCAAGCTTACACTTTGCTTTTTAATACGGGAGATAGAGTGTTACATTTCCAAGCCACAGAAGATAATACAGACTTAACCGAAAAAATGTACCCGTATTTGCATTTTTGTTAAGAAGAGTGTTTGCAAAGATAAATGACACCAAAGTGTTAATAGCGTTTATATAATTTTAGTATTTATATATAATGCCTTAATTGTTAGGTACGTGTTGTTAGGGGTACCTAAGGCGAGCTTTCGGCGCGCGTGGCACCCACGCGCTCTATCAATCACCGCTCGCATGACATTCTAATGCTGATGTTTTGCAACGACGGCTCAGATGGATGGCCGCCTTTGTCTGCGGAGGTCAGCGGAATTACGGCTACACCGTTTTTTAATTGAATTTTCATTTATCTTGACAGTTGAATAAGTTTTGTTATTATAGATACTAATGTTAGGACTTCGTTAGGGATAACCTGAAAAAAAAGAATACTTTGCTTCAATGTTAGAAAAACACAGATTTGATAATTATGTTTTAAACATAATTATCAAATATTTATAAATTACATAAAAAAAATTGCTATATACCTGCTCATTTTCAGATTCTGTTTCATATTTAAAATCTTGAATAAAAATTTGCCACTAATCCAACTTAATGATAAAATTGAAAATTATGACTTTTTCTCTTGTCTATTTATGTGCTATAGTTTCGATAAATAAAGCATTGTGAGTACACAATAACAATTAAAGAATGACCCCAATTTTTTTCTACCTGATAAGTGTAGGTGCACTTTCACAACATTATAAATTATAGCTAAACAAACAAACACACAGTCGGTAGCCAATAAATAACATTTATAACAACAGCAGTGCCGAACTACGGTTGTTCCACAGATATATGTCGCAGGATCGTATCTGTATGCAAATTGGCGGGAGTTTTCGTAAGACGCCGGCGCCGGCGACCGATACATCATAGAAATGTGGACGGATCGGCCCACGCGCGCAGTTAATGCACTCGCTGTTGTGTCTTACGCGGAACGGTCGATGTAGACATACAAATGTATAAGATATTTTGAACTGCAAATCAAAACACCACTTTGAACTATTCACATTATTCAAAAATTAAAACAAAAAAAAGGGTTTGCAGGAAAATTTGAAAAATATATATGTTTTGTTGAATACCTCATTTATGGCTAAGATTTCAACTATACTTGTTAAACCAGTAAAAGGAGTAAATTGAATTACAAAGATTTTTGAGCACATGATCTGGTATCAAAAAACTGACAGCTCTAAAAAAAAGCAGTCTATTTCGGCAAAGGTATTTTAATTCTTGAAGTTGCTATTTTTGAATTCACAAAGCCATTTCTTCCTAGTAGGTATTCTATAGCTAAATGGAAAACCAGTCGCACTTAATTGTGATAAGTTTGGCTTGTATATCTTCTTCCTTCAACACACGCTAGTAGGCTTATCACCCGATCTCTCATGTTTTTTCAGAAGAAATCTAGCAGTGGCAACAAGTAGTAGGCAGTGGGCAGTATTTGTAAAGGCTTAGATAACGACATATGTTTTTATACAACGCAAAAAACTAATGTAAATTGTCCCTGTTGAATAAACAAATACGAACACAAAATAAATAAAAAAACTACATTAATTAGCTCATTTACACTCGTCAAATTAAGCACTTACAGTATATCCATACGTCCAACAACTTTTTGTACGCCACGGGGGCGCTCCGATTCCTTCATTCATATTAAAATAAGCTGAGAACGAGTCAGATCGGGTGTTTAATGTTCAACCAGTTGAATATGGTGTTTGCCCGCATGAATCCACGGATCTTTAATTCATCGACGCGTTGTGATCGATATAAACGCATCTCGGCTGAATCGTAATCGATTCTCTATTCGCCGTCAGTGTTTAACGTGGTTTAGTTTAGGAGATCTTTGTTTTTAGTTAAGATTTAAAGGTTTTATGTGAAACTTTCCCAGCCGCTTGGACGTTTAGCTCTTACATTGAAATCTTATACATTATTGGAGTTAACCTAACACTTCTAAGTATATGAAACGATAAAACAACGCATATATTAAGATTTACTTTAATACATAAATTATTATTATCTATTATCTATTTTATTACTGTATTGGCTAAACTTAGCTTTATAAGGTAGCCATAAGTAATTAGCTTATTCTTGGATTTGCTAAGAGGATTATGTGTAAATATCTGTTCAGTTATCGATGTACCTAATCCAAATATGCGTTAAACATGACTTTTAATTATGTAATTTTTACACAATTTTCAAGTGCTGTTAAAGTAAAAAATATTTTAAAATTGCTCTGAAGTCAAAAAAGCTTAAGATAAAATTCATCTGGAAATAAAAATACTTATACGTTATACTTAAGTAAGTATAATTTGAAACTACTTAGTACACTATTTTAGTATAGTTTAGTGTTTTTTGTACAGTCCATATGTAAGTATTTATAAGGACTGTACTAAATAGGCTAAACTGTACTAAAATTGTGTATAGTATCGTGTTCTATGTTTATTCAGACTCTTTCTATTTTCTGACTTGACTTGACTTATTTTATGTATTTTAATGAATGTTTCGAATACAGATATATAGTATTTTAATAGACGAGACAGAACCTTCGAAAACGTTCGTTAGCGATATGGTTTCCGTTGTGCGTTTCGCAAAATGATTATTATTCAAATATTTGTAAATGGGTAAGCCATAAACATGACCAGATAAGTCGGAATACCATAGATATTTCGCTGTCATTCAATATTTTAAGCTTGATTGGTTCCACGACGGAAGGCTTAAATGAAGTTATAAGATATGAAATGTTCAATTAATATGACCTAAAACTTATCTGTCGAACAACATTGTTTTATTACCGTCATACCTTAGGTACTAGGAAAAGTACCTAATACTTAATAACTTTACCAAATACTAAGTTATTTAGAGTCTAGTTTCAGAAGTCTTCCTAATTCTGTTATTTTTTTCTGGCCACTGACACACTAAGGAAGAAGAGTAAATGTTATCCTCAATAAACGAAGAAATAAAGAACTAAAGTCGTATTGTATCACTCTATAAAGTAATGTTTGCAAATTTTGTCAGATCACCGCTTCTTATTTACAAAATCACAATCAAAAGCTCTAGGCACAAAATGTTTCTCTTACAATAGGACTCCATGCGCTCAACATATAAATTATACTACAAATGCAATCTATTCAAAGGCTGAAACATTCGTTTCCCGAAAGTAAATTCGGTCGATACCTACAAACAAGGCGCCTTAGGAAAAGATCGGGCACTCGTGACGCGAAACTAATACCGCGAATGACACTGGATAGCTGCGGGCGGCGTCGGCGGCGCGACGGCGGCTCGCTTTGTGCAAACACTGACTCCGCATCTGCGTTCGCGCATTGGTTACGTGTGAAAAGAACCGACCGCTTTGAGGGTTGACGCGTATTTACTCTGTTGGAGTTTAAACTTAAAATTAAAAATAACTGTTTTTGTTTTTGAGGGATTTTTGGTGAAGGTAGTCTATTCAGCATCTTTAAAAGTGATTTTCTAGTTTTTTTTGTTCTGTTTGTTTCATCATCATTTCATCATACTGGGCAAAGGCTTCCAACATCTGCGATCTGGTGATCAGACAACCAGTCTCAGTTTCATAGGTTCTCGGCTCGTTTCCTAGCGCGAGTTACATATTACTGCACTCGGTTTGCGAGCAGGGCTAGTTATAAGTTAGCCTTGCTAGCTACTACAGTTTTGTCAAGTTTTTTCGCAATGATCGAGGCCAGTCAGATATCAGTCGACCTTTATCGTTAACGGGATGACATTGAACATCGGGGTTCAGGAGCTTGAGGAGAGACGTAATTTTTAATATTCATATAAAAAAAGGTTGTTAAATTATCTTAACTTTTTGTTTCCGCACCCCTGCGTGGAGGTTGCGCGAGCGCCCCGGGGTGAATCGTCACTTCTTCAGTCAGGCGCCGCGGTTTGCCGGCGGCGGTCGTGCCCTCCGTAATGGGTTCAGCCAGGCGGCCATGCGCAATAAACCCGATCTGATCTCTACAATTTGAGCCCTTGTAAATAAAGCCCACTTTTGTGATCACGTCGTAATTTTCAGACGAACCTTGGCTGTGCCGTATGAAATTATTGTACACTAAAATTTGCAGTATTTACTTAATTGCACAGTTGAGGCCAATTATATTACGATACGATAACGCTAAAGAATTTGTTTTTTTTGTTTGAACGCGCTAATCTTTAGAACTACCAGTTAGATTTGATGCTATTTAACAGCACGCTATGAACCTTAAAAAAGTTAGAAAAAACGATAAGCGAATATGAAGTCGGTGGGTCCGGGAACAGCTAGTATCTTATAAGTATATGATATGATCCAGTCACACTACTGTACTAATGCTTGCCATACAAAATAAGTTGAAAGGATTTGATACAAAAGTGTCTTAATATTATTGGACTCTGTTGTAAAATTTTATGTATTTTTATGTCTAAAATACTGTTTTTAGTTGTATACTTTAAAAATAATTTTAATAAGGTAGTATTTTGGTATCAAAACACATCCAAACTGAAGTTTTAAAATCTGTCTAATTTTAACATTTGCCGGTAGTTATATGAAATATAACTTATGTACTTGAAATGGTTTCAAATTGTTTATGATTATAATGTACCCATACAAAGTAGTCGCTCTGTTTATAAATGTGATTTTGCTAAAGCTTTTATAGCTACAATCACTTTACAATATTGAGTGGACACGCACGAGGGACGAAGCGCAGTGGGATGTCTTAGCCCAAGGTAATAGAATCAAAATAGATACTTTCTATTTAATATCCATGTTTACACAATAAAGATCTTTGGATATTGAAAAAGATTACGCTTTGAGCAATCATAAAGTTACACATCGGTCTCCGGATGAACTTGGACAAAACCAAGGTAATGTTCAACGAACATGCCATTCCGGGACCGATTGCAGTACAAGGCGGTGCTCTCGAAGTTGTTAAGGAATATGTTTACCTCGGGCAGATGTTGCAATTAGGTAGAAACAACTTCGAGAAAGAGGCTTACAGAAGGATACAGCTAGGCTGGGCAGCATAATGGGAAATTACGTCGGGTCATTACGTCGCCTATTCCACTAAATCTAAAGACGAAAGTCTTTAATCAGTGCGTCCTACCGGTCATGACATATGGAGCCTAATCGTGGACACTCACGGTAGGGCGGGTTCACAAATTTAAAGTCGCTCAGCGAGCTATGGAAAGGGCTATACTCGGAGTTTTTCTTCTTCTTCGACTTCAGAATGAGGTGATCCGACAGAGAACGAAAGTAATCGACATAGCCCATCGGATCAGCAAGCTGAGGTGGCAGTGGGCCGGTCACATTAGCCGCAGAACCGACAACCGTTGGGGTAAACGAATTTTTGAGTGGAAACCGCGTATCGGCAAACGTATCGTAGGACGCCCTCAGACTAGGTGGAGCGACGATCTTCGCAAGGTGGCTGGCAAGAGCTGGACGAGAGTAGCCGCGGGTCGTGCACGGTGGCGTGCACTTGGAGAGGCCTATGTCCAGCAGTGGACTAGTATAGGCTGATGATGATGATGATGATGATGATGATGATGAAAGTTACAAAAGAGAAGAAGAAGGAAAATAGTGTTTTTGTAAAATGTTCTAAATTCCGCCCCATTCCATTAATGACTTTCTTGACTAAAACTGCATCGACCAGCTCATACTGGCAACCAGATTATATGCCATTAAAGACACGGAAGACCTAAGAAAAAAATCTGGTTACCCATCCGGGAATCAACCTTAACAGATATAACCTTAACGAAAGCGATTGTTTTTTGTTCGATCCACTACGTGAGTTATAACAAAAGTACACAATGGGTCAGGTATAGCGGGGGTTCTGACTGCAGTGCCACAAAATAAGAAGACTACAGAAGGTTCGCTTCATACAAACGCGCTCGAGCAGCACACACACAAAGACAACCTCTCAGTGATACGGAATCTCTCAACAGCTGTGCTCGGACGGGTTGGAGATGGTCCAAGATTCCGCAATGTGTGCGTTGCTCGAGCGCGGTATGTATTGAGCTTACCTTCTGCGTCCTCCTTACTTTGTGACCGCGCAGTGACAGAAAAAATGCCGATCACTATCGATTTTAATTGATAACATCAGTCATGGTCAGGTAGTGTTCGCATTGTGTAATAGTAATTAAAAAGCTTTATTGGGCCATTTGAGTCACGAAATGGTAACGATATTTCACGGCTGCATTACTTTCACTGTCGACATTACTTTAACGTGGTCTAGTGGTTGACCACCGGTCTCATGTTTATACTCGGTTTGGTAGGTGGCAAGACCTGTCTTGAAATATAAAAGATATTTAACTTGCTTGAACTTGGTAAGTCTGCCTGACTGGCTACCACCATCTTTCTTCATCATCTAAAATGTCGCTATAACATCCTATGTTGGTCGCATTGTTGTGTTACGACAGCTAAAGTTAAGATAGCCAGTACTCAGTAGTTGAAGATTCCAGGTGAAAAGCGTTTCCACCTAAGATGTTAAGATCAAATAATGATAACATTACTTAGTCTTAACATCAAGCGAGATGAAGGCCAATTGCTTACTTATTTTGTTCAGGCCACCTAAAGCTTTGTGGACTTGTTAAATTGCACTTTCTTTTGGCAGTTCTGTGTTGACATGAGGATCCGCTATAACGGTGACCCTCGTCATGATGGATGAACGAGTTTGTTGAAAATTAGTGCTCTTTAAAGCCGTTTCTAATGGGCTGTCCGTTGCTGCTGTTTATAATTTTGATGGAGTTACGCTAATAAAAAAATTACATTGACCACATTTATTCATCGCGTAGTTACTTTTTGTAGAGCATACACACATGATATGAAACATATTTCAAAAACAACAAATTTATAGAAAGTTTCTGACTGAATAGTTACTGCTTTTAATATTACTTTCATGGTAGGTGTATTAGAAACTTTTATAACATATCTTAAGGGATCTTTATAGTTTAAAACGACTTTAATAAAATGGAAATTTAATGAAATGGAGTCGTAATTCCCTTCTTCTTTAGAAGTGTAGATTTAAGCTTTTTGACAGAAGATAATCTGTTTCCCTTTTTTTTAATATTTATATTTTCTTGAGTAGTTTGCTACAAAGCAAACAAACCTAAGGAGCGGAGTTCAAGTCCATTGGCGCGTAACACTCGCCAAGTGAAAACTCACAAATAGCCACCTATTAGAGGCCCGCAGCGGCGCGGGCGCAACCAACAATTTCGAACTGATTTATATCATCGGGCGTACGAGAAAATGTGGGAAAATTTTCACTGTCCGGTAAGAACCCGTAATTTGATAAGGGAATCATCTGGTACAGATGAAATCGACAGTTTCCGTTGAGCGTCTGACCGGTCCGCGAGAAAACTCGACCAAAGGAAAAGTAGTCGGGCCCACCCCCCTGCTTTTATTATACGCTATTTGTAACATCGCGCTAATGTCGTCTGATATTTACACGCGTCTGCATCCTGCGTAGGAAAATGGGAAAGTTATGTACCAAAGTGCTTGTCCTAAGCTTTAATGCTCGTAGTGTTACAGATTAAATACTATTTGCAATTTATACTTTGGACTTCTTGGCGGGAAAGTGAAGAGTCATGTCTGCGGTTTTGTTTTATTTTCAAAAATTTGTGTTATGTTGAATATTAATGTGAAATAATGGTGGATTATTAACCGTTAATTGCACCGTGGTGCAATTCTTTATCCCTGGCACCACACAGGGTTGTGTTTTTATTGATGAGTATTTTAAATCACTCCCTTCCACTTGATTTTTTTATAGATAGGTAGGCCAATGACTCCGCTCTGCATGATGCTGAGCAGAAACAGAGTCCAAATGTGAGGACAGCTAGTGAAGCAGGATTGTTGACACGCAAATTGCGTCTTCACACCATGTTGTAGGAAGGGGTATATACGTGTGCTGGTAAGCGGAGAAGAATCGTGGTTCACTAGCTGTCCTCACCAATCTTTCATTGTACAAAACATGAGGTTGAATTAAGTTACACGAAATAGCTGAAGACAGGTGGAGTGTTTCCGAAATTGCAGTGTGAAATGATTTTTGCATCGCGTTAGTTTCGCTTCTCTGTTAACCTGGGGCCTGTCGGCAAGACCCGGTGGCGTGGGGCGGCACGAATTTATTATTTCGTTTGACATGCATTTCTCCGAGTAAAATTTGTAATGGAACTCCCTACCTTATATTCGTAACTTGATTTAATAAAACCTGTTTTGTTTAACTTATCAAACCAGTAAGTGATGTTTTGTCCAGCTGTTTAATCTGCTTAAGATGAAATGTGAGTTTATGTGCGCGCCGTAGATCTACAGTCAAGTTAATAATAATATTTAAGAAAAACTTAATCTCTCCAATACAAAATACCCTCGAGGCATAGAAGAACAGGGTTACTTTTGTATCAAGTGTAACATTCATCACAACTCTTGCTCTTTTAAGTTGTCTTCTATCTATACTAATATTATAAAGAACTTTGTATTTTTGTATGTGTGTATGTATGTATGTTTGAACGTACAAGCTCAAAAAATACTGCACCGATTTAAAAAAATATTTCAATATTAGAATGCTACATTAGCGTTGAGTAACATAGGTCAAATAAAAAAAAAATAAAAAAAGACCACCCGTGCGAAGCAGGGACGGGCCGCTAGTCTACAAATAAATGTATGGTAATTTTCAAGGGATTTTTTCTTTTTTCTTTTGCGGGTAAGCACTTGGACTTCATCTCACCTATGTAAAGTCATCACTTAACATAGTTGAGATGAAGTCCATGATGAGATGAAGTCTTCGGCCTCACGATGGAAGCGCACTTCACCCAACATCCTCAACTACTGAGGCACTGGCGATCTTATCTTTAGCTGCCGAAACACAACAATGCCACATACTGACTATCTATGCTATCTATTGACGCTAGGGACGATTAGCTAGATTTGAGCAGCTACTTAGGGATCTATAGCAGTGATCAATATAAAACATTATCGATTAAACAACATCGTTTTAAACAACATCGTTTTACAGTGTTTTTCATTTAGTCAAAACAAAAAAACAATATAATTTAAGCATTTTGTAAATAATAAAGCTACGAGTAAGTTTTTTAAGAAATGATTGTTTTAACAAGGAATTAGGTAAATGTTATGTTCTTTAACTCATTTGAACATCATACCTGGGCTGAAACTTCTTTTTGTAAGTTGTAGATATTGAAATAAACAGATGAGTCACTCCGCCACAATACCAGAATACTTGTCGCCGTCATTACGCGTGTCAACGAAATAAAATGTACAGTTTTTAATGGTGTGAACACACCGGCAGCTATAACACATCGCAAGGCCAACATGCTAGCGTCCTCTTAATTACGTCGCACTGGGTTGAGCAGGCCGTTGCAGGAGTCAAAGGTGGGCCAAATGTCTCGCCTTCTCAGAACTCCCACTGGCCATCGTTGCCCAGACGCGGTACTCTTAACCGTTGTGGTTTTTTCACACGGTAAAAAAAAAACAGTTCTCTTATTACGAGACCAGTGAACGTATATGTGAAAAAAACACGTATCGAAAAATTTCGTAATCGCATTAATTCATTAGACTTTAAATCAATGACATTCTTATACCTTTATATTCATACGAGATAATGGCCGATCCCAATAAAAACGGAGACAATGGTGAATATTGGCATTCATACGTCCGCTTATTTATATCTTCGACATTTAAGAATTGTGAGGCCGTCTGTCGAATTTGTTATCTGTGCCCACCGTGAGCTATTAGGCGAAATAAAATTGGCGACGAAAAAACCAGAAGCTCCGACGACGGTATTTTATGCGAAATCCGATATGAGGGGAGCGACGACCTCGCACGCATCACAAAATAAGGTGACTGCAGAAGGTAACCTTCATACAAACACGCTCGAACAATGCACACATAGATAACCCCCCAATCCTCTAAATGCCACCACATTTACAGAATACGCTAAACATGCACACTAGTTTAGCCCCAAGACACCGTACTCGAAGAACAAGGGTACGACGAACCGGTTCACACGCGCTCTATACCAGGTACAGACATGTACCTGGGCGCTTCTCTCCTCCACCACCCGAGTCAACTCGAGCAGAGGTCCGAGCCTTTAAAGGCGCCCTTTGGGTTGTTCCGCTCCCCGATCCGATCCGAACCCTTCGGAGAATCTAGTAGGGCACGGGGACACGCATTAGTGCACGATCCCGTTCCCTCTAGAAACCTCCGAAGGTGATTCGTTTCACACGGCTTGAGGAAGCCTTTAAGATTCTTGCCGCCCCTAAACAAGCCCGGTGAAGCTGAAAATGCCGTTTGAGGCAATCAGCAATCTCTCTCAAAAAAAAAAAACAAGTAAACATACCTAGATAACCTCTCACGGATATGAAATATGGCAACAGCTGCGCTCAGACAGTCTCGAGCTGCTCCGAAACCTGTATCCATGTAATTTGTGTGTTTCTCGAGCGCGGTACGTATTAATCTTACCTTCTGGGGTCTCCTTATTTTGTGTACGCGGTGTGTACGGCGCGCGGCTTCTTTGACTTGTTGTTTAATTTCTTAATCCTAATTGAATTTGTTTGTAGCGACCTACTGACAACGATAACGCAAGATACCATGAAGCGGTCGCCGATTGTTCGACTCGATAGCAGCCCGAAGGTTAGGATGGATGGTTTTCATTATAAGCTTTGTGTTTGAAAGGTTAAGTTTAGATACAAGAGAGATGGAGCTCGATGGCGCAGTGGTAAACGCGCCCGGTCTGCGATGGCTAAAATAAAGGAACGTTTACAAAGGCCGGTCATCGGATAGGTAACCAAATAAAGCCGTTGGTTCCGGATGCATTAGCAGTCGTTAACAACCACCAATCTCTCAAGAAGGCTTAGCATTGAAGACATAAATGAGATGATGATGATGACAAGATTATATGAATAATAATAAAATTCTCTTTAACTTAACGATACAACATTAATTTTAATGGTGACATCAATTCTAAAGCCCTCAAATAGTTTGGAGATCGCACTGCAATCAATTTTAAGGGTTCAAAATGTTCTGTTCCCAAATGAGACTCCCAGAATTTCAATTGGTTATTTAAGTGGTGGTATTTTTATGTTTTCACGCCGCTACAAAGTTACCGGTGACACATTAAGTAGCCGTTCATCGTTTCGAATATTCTTAATCATTCCGATAAAGAGTAATGACAGACAATTAATAACGCAGAGGAAACTATTATTGACTAATTTATATTATGGAACGAGGTAGCTTGTAAACTTAATGTTTCCTTTGCTTTCAATAATAAAGTTGACGTTTGTAAAATGTGCCTAGCATTTTAATCGGATGTCAAGTTGACTGTTGACAAAGAAAGTTTACTAAACAGTTCGCAGTGTAAAAACTCATTACATTAATGAAGGTCAGGACTGCTCGTCCAATAATAGGTTATACGGTGTACCGAAAGCTGATTCGTTCCAAAACAAAGCGTTTTCAGGTTGATTTCACAGCGTCTAGCCGCAACCGCAAGGGCCGCGTGTCGTCACCGACGCGGCGACGAGGAAGCGAAAGCGAAGCAATCGGCTTTTATCAACCGGGTGCGTGACCGAGGCCATTGTTAGGAAAGGGAAAATGGAACAGGCGCGCCGTGAAAAAAGAATTGACGCCCGGCAGCGCGCTCTGATGGGTGTTCGATCGTTCGTTTTTTGTTTATAACACTAATTCGTTCGCAATCTTCGCCGTGACGCATGACCGAACGTCACCGAGTCACGACGACGTGACTTCGGCTAATCGACGATTGTGTACTTTTAGGCCAATAGCCATCGAGTGCGCGGCCAAATTGCCGGCACATGCTCACAGAAAGTTAAGATAAGCTGTTTGAACCGGTGGCCTTTTTGATCTAGCATTTTACAATTGCGCCACTGCGAAGTTGTGGCTAGGTAGCGGCGTGCGCCGGCTAGTTTTATTTATATTGGTTGTAGTGCGGGAGCGATCACGACCTAGTAATTGATGCTCTCTCCGCGCGTGCCCGCAGCAGCCGGCCCGTTATAAGTGAGCACGCGCTTCCATTAGGTGCGCTAGTGATACCTTGATATTCCACTCCCTAATTACTCTTTTGACGTATCAGTGTTTTGATCGCTGTGTGCGCGTTGGAATATTTTTATTCACGATGTTTATTTGTTTGAAGTTCTGGGCTCTGAACTCCAGTAATCACAATTAGCCTATGTCATATTTGTTATTTTTGTGTTTTGTTTCAAGTTTAAACAGTTGACTCTAACGCAATATTGAATACGTTTTGATTACAAAAAACCTATATACTAACCTAGCCTATTTTAGTTCGAGCGTGTTTGTATGATTATCATTTTAATAAATGTGTATTTAAGAAAATTGGTTTAGTAGCTTTTTCTACGAGATACTAATAGTTACTGGTCTCCCGGTTATACACCTGTCTCGACCGGGGGGTACCTACTTATGTTATGGGTCTCAACCTTGGTCTCGGTCTCGGTCGGTCACATAACATATGTGTATGCATGAAGAAAATAAAATCGTTTTTCATGGTGCTGGGTTTAGTCAGGGGTTGTTTTAAGTTCGCCTGGCTGTATAGCTACGACCAGCTTATGCTAATTTGTCTTCATAGTAAAATGTTGGTAGAATTGTTAAGTTCAAATAGTTAAAGTTTCCAGTAGATAAGGGTTCCGGGTAAGGTGAACTTTCAATTTTGGCCTTATCGTCGATTACAATCAGGTAAGATGAAGCCAAAGGAACTTTTCGTTGTGGATTAAAAATAAAGACACAGAATGTCCGCATTCATATTGCGCCTTGTCAAAAATAATAAAACTGAATTATTAGCCAAATGTACTTGCCAGACTTAGTTTTTCGCCAAAATTAGTCTAAACGATATAACTGTTGTCATTGTCATCTCTATTATCAGAGACATAAATACGAAAATATAACATGAAACGCGTAATTAGAAGTGCCTTCACTAAGCGTCGCGTACATGTAAACGCAACGGCAGAACCGATCGAATACTATTAATTCAGCTTTCGCAAAGACGGAGGTAAAAGTCGAATCAAGTAAATTGTTTCGTACAAAACGGATAAAAAGAACGAAAATTGATAAAAGGTTTTTTTTTCTTGCAATCACTTTACGCGTGAGTGCTTCGTGATTTAGAGCATCTCTCGACGTTGGGGCTTTAACACGAAGTAGGTTTTATCACGTAACTATAATGGCCAGTGTTTGTTCGTGACAGCAACGAAGTTTTCTATACATTAAAAGAGTTTCCTTTAGAATGCATTTTTGAGAGCTAGCCATTTTATGTGTACCCGTATTTTATACCATTTAACTTTTACTCGACAAGTGAATAATATGTTGAACCGTATTAAGTGTAAGGAACAATTTTAGGTTTTCACGCAGACGATTTCGTTTTGAGTGATTTTTGCTAAAGCTATTTGCTGAAATTGGTATTAGGTACTTACGAGTATAATATTAAGAGATGTTCGGTTTTTCTGGGTCTGGCGCGATATTCTATTGGCATAGTGAAATAAGGTAATGTTACTTAAAGAACGTTATTTATACAGCAAATTGAAAATGGAACAACATTATTGTTTAAGCACTTTATTTACATTAAGTTTATTTATATATGACACAGTCGAAACCCTAATCTAGACAGAACTAGATTTGACTAGGCGAAACTATTTGTTGGTCGGTAAAGATTTAAAATAAAATTAAAGATCGCAAGGTTACCTTTTGAGCAACAATAAGTCCGGAGAGGCTGAAAATGCCGTCCAGGACACTCAGAAAACTCGCTCAAAAAAAAAAACATTAAGTTAAGAAACAAAATTGAAGTTAAACTAGTTCGGACCGAATTAGGTTATAAATTAAAAAGTTTAAAAGATCTATGGTCACATTTTTTATATAAGCTATTATTCGAAAAGAAAATATTATACTAATAATTTCTTACGTTTAATTTAAAAGATTATACAATTACATTTAGGTGGTCGAAGCCTTTAGTCGCGGTGATTCATTGTTTAGACAATTATTGGTAAACGAAACAGGTTTACGATTTCACAGGATTTCTATTTGATTTCTAAGTCTAGATAGTATAATTGGAGTGATGAGACGAGGTGTCTCTTCTAGGCCGGTCTGTTAAACATACATTACAGACATTAAGTTGTTGCGTTGATGTCGGTTACAAATGATATGATAACTTTCAACTTCTACAAAAGATTATACAATATTTTATATACAATAAATAATTACAGGTAAATAAAGCTTGATTAAACTAAAATTGACTTTTGACTAACATATATATGTTAACAAAGCAAATCATAAATTAAGAAAATAAACAAAAATAGATAGGTGTAAATAACAAAATGTATTAAAAAATATATTCCCGAGCGTTATTGGAACCGAACTCCGATTATTTTGAGGTATTGGTAAGGTCACTTAGGTATTTTATGACAAAAACTAAACAATTTAATCGTTTTCTGCTTAGGAAGAGGGAATGCAAGCATTCAAATTAACTCCAACACCCAATCAGAGTACAAGACAGTCAAATGTCAATTGTCTTTTAACTTTAAAATTAGAAAACCAGACCATAGAAGAGTTAACACACATTATTTAGATCGCACATCGCACTGCACAAAACGCTCCGATCAGCCATATCTAGTCTAAACCAGATTGGCTCATTTCGAACGGAATGGCCAATTATTAGCAGTGAAATGGACAAGTGCGGCTATGTTAATAAACTAGTTTATGCGGCCGTCGTTACTTGCATCTTACAGCCTTCTTTTATCTACCATTTGCATACTGAATATACTTTATAGGGGCATTGCGTATGACGCTTCTAATGATAGCTCAATTGGGAATGGAAATTATATTGTTTTGATATCAGCGCGAGTGGAATGAGGAGCCCGTTCACGCGACGCGTTGGATTGCAGTCGTGAAAGTTAAGCAGCTTTCGTAATGTCGGGGTCACAGATGGGTGATCGAGTTAAGAAGTGATTCGAGCTTCCATCTCGTTACCATTCGAGGACATGTTCCCCGGTTATTAAAGCAAAGATGGTATGCCATTCAGACCATGTGTGTGGTAATATTTATGTGGCCCCATCTGCCCATACACTGTATGTCCATGTAAACGCCCAAAGGGCAGTCCAGCAACATCAGATGTTCAAGTCTGATGATTATGAAATTGATCGTGACAAGGTTTGCTTTTTGGATATTTTCCGTCCGTTGCGTAGGGTAACAGCTCAGTGATTGAAACTGGGTCGTTTTTCACACTTTATTCTACTAAGTGAATATTTTTGTTGACTTAATGTATTTCATTCAACCTAGGTGATGGTGGCGACCACCTTAACATCCATTTCCACCCTTTCATCATCGATATAACCTTACATGGACTTTTTAAAACTGCGCTAATGAAATAGCAGAGCCGTACTTTCCTCCGTGCTAACATAAGCGGCATTTATAGTGAAAGAGAATTCCAAACATGCGAACATGCACGTAGCATGTTCACACATTGATGTAAAGTGGTATCGGAGTTAATGCGCGGTCGGGGGTTCAGGGGTGAGCCTCTATACAGCTGCCGCGCAAATAACTTCCTATTGGAGCGAATAATTCGAGCACTGTGCGATTAGGTGGCATGTTTTGCTGGTAGTTTAATTTGCAAATAGGCTGCTTCTCTAACTGCCTTATTAGGAAACGGTATTTAAGTTGAATCTAATACTGTCTCTTTTTAGACGATATTATGATATTATTAAGATTTGCTAAAATTATTTGCGCAGCTGTGTGTTTATATTACTAGCTATTTTAATATGAGTACTATCTTGTCACTGTTAGAAATTTCTTTTGAAAAATACGATTATCTATACTTTTGTAATCTAAAATTTGATACCTAACAGGAGAGACAACACATAATAAATAGTAATGAAATTATACGTCAGGTAAGTATGTTTAGTTTTTGGTGTGAAAGCTTAGCGTTATACGATAAACAAAGTAATGGAATAAGTATATACACAATATATCGAGTAGCATCAAGTTTTCGGTAAAATCTTGGCGGATTGCTATATTGTTACCATATAATAGTAACTTGACCGAGAAAACTGTGAGCGAGCCGCGGCCTAGTACGAAACCGCGCAACATTCAATCGTAGTCAACCGCAAATGCCACGGATCCGTTGCTTTCGATGTGTTGCGCGAAAGCGGTCTGTTGATTCACAGCGTTGTCTGATAACGTGCCGGCGTTGGCGCGTGCTCGGAACGGTGAACGGAAAAGGGTTAATCAAACCATGAGAAAGAAAGATAGAAGGAAGAGAAGCAAAAAAGGGTTAATCAAGCTTTGAAAGTGAGATATAATAGAATATAGTGAGAGACAGATTATAATATAGAGAGAGATACATAGACTGAAGAGAAAAACTAAGAACAACAGAGGTACAGGGTTAATAAAGCTATATAACGATGAAGAATTTGATATATATACTTTTTTATTTGATATTCTTTTATTTAATGAATTAGAATAATACTTAGATTAATTAAATTCTTAATTTAGCACCTTAAGAACTGTCTTAGAGTCCTAATATTTTTTATAAGTACGTGTTAACTAGTAGTGGAAACTTTGCTGATTACTTTGTAACTTGTGTGTAAAATAAATAAATACAGAAAGAAAGAAGAAAGTAGAGCGGTACAGGGTTAGTCAAACTTGTAAAAAGATATAGAATTTGAGAGAAAGAAAGGCAGAAGTAACAAAGCAAAATAGGCTTAAAAATGTGACAGATAAAAATGAGAGACCATGAGCCCGTGGTCATAGCCTAAAGAGGGTAAATTAAATTTCTCATAAGAAAGAAAACAAGCTCGAGGTCGCAGACCGATACAGAACGTTGAATGAAACTTGAGAAAGATAAAGAATTTGAGAATGAGAAAGAAAAAGAGCTTGTGGATGCAGCTTTTTTTATTTCAACGCCTTCATCTTATTTATTATCAATCATCTCCATCCCTAGGTTGCCTGGAAGATATCGCTTTTAGTGATAAGGCCGCCCTTTGTACGACTTCAATTTTTATTTTTATTTCTTTGTTAGCATGTAGGTACCTATATGTTTTTACTTTTATGTGTACAATAAAGTATTTTATTCCATTCTATTCTATTCTTGACGTGGAACTGTGATTCAAAATTGAAAATGAAAAAGAAGCTGACAGATGAGCCGATGAGGCCTCAGTTCTTATGCTAATGGAAAAGATCTTGCTGAAACTAGCTTATTGCCGGTTCTTTTCAGTACAAGACAAAACATGGACTACTTGTACATTTGGGAGAATTTTAATATAAAGAAACATATTCCAACTTTACACTTGCACAATGAAAGCTCGTTTGAACTCAGTATTAACCGCAACTTTAAACTGAAGAGTCTATTGGTTCTGTACTTTATTGCATTGTCTAGCAGCTGTACATATTTATCGTTTACATTCACAATTGAATAGTGAAATCTGTTGTAATTTAGCAGCAAAGCGCCGTCTGAAAACTCTTTATTGAACGCAAGATATAATTTATATTCTATTAGCGCTTCTTTTGATTTTGTTACGTAGTAGTTGAATTGGTTATAACTGCAATTGCGTGATTGCTACTTACATCGAAAAATGTGTCCAAATTGTCTATGAAATGTTAGCTTTTGTTTCTATATGTAAAACCTTATTTGCCTGCGAATGAAATAAAACTGAAAAAGATTGAACCCTTGTATGATAGGGTCATGTAAAAAAAAGAGAAAAAGACGCTTTTTTATCCTCAGAAACTGATGGTAGCATTTATATCCAACTTTGAATAAAATAAGGTTAAAACCTCTCTTTGGATTTGTGTTTATAAGTACAATGTAATTTGTATGTTTGATGATTGTACCCAAACAAAGGTTTTTCCTATTCTATTGTATTCAAGTACCAACCAAGAGTAGTGTCACCTGTGTCTGGTAAGAAACAGTCATCGAACCTTTTGCTTTCACCATTAAAAATGGGAGTCGGCAACAGGTTTTTGACTTGGCAACAATGATTACAGACCACCTTTCTTCTCCATTTCCTTTCTTCACTTTTCACCATCCTTCCTAGCAGTATAAAAAAATAATGTAATGTTATTATTTGGTGACGAAAACTGGTGTCGAGCACTGCACTGCACTGAGCATTGGTATTGGTGGTGGTTTGACACAGTAACCTTACTGAATACGGTGCCACTACGATAAGGGAACTCGATTCCTTGTTTCTAAGTTGACTGTTCAAATTGTCGAAAATAATTAAATTAAAAATAATCATATTTCATTTGGATAGCATTTCTGTCGTAAAGCATACCTTTCGTTGTTGTTACAAAGTGAACGTCTATCATTATTTTAAACGATAGCCAAAAAAATTAGTCGGTATCATTTCAATTATTTTTTTATCTGTGTAGTATATGCAAGATGAGTTATTAAGTGGTTGATTTATTAAAATATTGTGAAACTAAACGCATCTGCGTACCGGAAAGCGCAGTGTGGGCAGGCCTCCAACAAGGTGGACCGACGATCTGGTCGCGGGAAGCCGCTGGATGTGAGCAGCACAAAAACAGTCGTTTTGGAGATCCTTGGGGGAGGCTTTTGTCCAGCAGTGGACATCGTTTGGCTGAGATGATGATGCTGATGATGCAACGCTAAAGTCTACTAACACATAAGGTAGACTGAAATATCTGCCTCTATACATCTACTTGCAGTAACTTCAGTCCAACCATGATCATAGCGCATGCAACTGAACCGAAGTATCGGATATTGAAAGATATCAAAAGGTAACAATCTCATTAATCTTATTTTGAAACTAAGTTAAAGAGCACTGCGTCATACATATACTTGTATAACTTTGCAACAACAAGCTTTTGTCCGTAACTACTACAACTCAACCGAACTATCGGGTAGGTAAATGTAAGGCCTGTTTAAAATACCTATACCACAAATTAAGGAGTCAGCCCACCAGGCAACCAATCCGAGCGCGTCTGTTGCGAGGTTCCGTGTCCGTCATATCAAATCAAATCAAATCAATTGTTTATTTGCTAGAATACATACATAGATTAAATTTCTTAAAATTAAATGCAAGAAAATGTATTTAGCCTCGCGCAGGCAGGTATTTATAAACCTAGTTATTTTAAAATTACAGCAATGATTATATATTTATTACGAAAATTATTATACTTAAGTATATTAAAATTTACATTTGCTAGATCCATATTATTATTATTACATAGTATTAATTAATTATTTATTACAATTTAAATATTCATTAAAGCTATAAAAACAATTTCTTATTTATTAACCAATTATTTAGCTTTTTGCTAAACACACTTCCTTTTAGTACTTTCAGTTTTTCAGGTAATTTGTTATAAACTACTATACTATCTTATATATATCTCTATGGCATGCAGGTTAATATAGTAAGTTTTCAAATTTCGCTCTTTTCTGTCGGGTGTTGACCTCACTGCGGGTTTTAAAATAATTTCGATGGGTTTGTACATAAATACAAACTTCTCTAATATATAGGCAGAGTAGTGGCATAATATTACACTTCCTAAACAATGGCGCACAACTGACCAAAAACCAAGCTCCATTTATTACTCGGATGCATCTTTTTTGCACCAACCGAGTTACCCCACAACAAATTACCGTATCTAAGTAACGACGACACATGACCGTGATACGCTGCTACCGCCGCGTCAAAAGAAATAGTCTCCGTGAGAGGTTGTCTATGTGTGCGTTGCTCGAGCGCGTTTGTTGATGCTTACCTTCTGCGATCTCCTTATTTGTTGCCTAAACTAAGCAGTTTGCATTAAACGCCGTTAACATCACTTATCACAAAGTTAAAAAAAGACTAGAACACTTATCTAATTACCTTTTTAGTATTATTAATTGTCAAGGTCTGTAGATATAACCAGGTAGTAGTTTTAACATTTAAATGTTACTTATAGCGTTATTTGCGTTAATTTATTTCAGACCTTACAAATTTATGTAAATGCTATTATAACAAAGTGTTTGTTCTGAAGGCTACTTCATCGTACACCTAATTTCAATGTAGACAATTAACGTGATAAAGGCTAGCGTGCACGTTAAGATAAACCAATTTCAAAGTGACAATAGTACTCTACTATAGTCTACTATTGTACCTAATGTACTACTCAATTTGAAATAATGCTAACCGAAAATTGAGATCCAAATATCCTTTGAGCTTCAGAAACTACGTTAAACATTGATAACGAACAAAATATAAATTTGGTTTCCTTAATACTATTTTAAGGTAAATCGAACTAGTTTTGATTAAATAATAATAGGTCCACTGTTAAAACTAAACCCCTTAACAGTTACTAAAATAAATAAACCTACTGTGGATGTTGTTTGCCAAATTTTTTTTTACTCAATTAGATATTTGGTATAAATAAGTCAACCATATTTATGCAAGTAAAGTCATTATAAACTGTGAGTTTTATAATTAAAACGTGCAATATATTTCCTAAAATACGATTCGTCAGTGAACGGTATAGTGTTTACACGGAACGAGATTTAAATGAAAATTTCGACAGCACCCACACTTATTATTGCGACTTAATGAACACATTTAATGTGAATTTTTGACAGTTACAATGTTTACGAACCAGTTGAGATGTTAGAGAAATTATAGATAATCAAATTCGACCCATTCTCATTTGTTATTCGGCAAACGTACCTAATGAGGCTGAATATGCCCCGATATTAGGTCTAGACGTTGCATAAAATTACCATTTTAGATTACGTGGGTATATGCAATATGTCAATTAATCTTAAGGCAACTACTTGAATAGTCAGAAAACATATTTTTAAAGCAAAGTTGTCGTCGATATAGTTTTATGCTTAAATCCTTCTACTGGGCTTAGGTTTCATATGGGCAATATCACGAGATGATATTGTGGCATAGTCCACACAAAGGCCCAAAGCGTAACAAAGCGAGTGTTTTTGTTAGTGTTGGGGTTGGGGTCACCAAATATACCGGGGAAACAGGGAGTGTAATTGAACCGTAGAAATGATGTTAATTCACTGATTTATTTTAGTACGTATTATCCTTAAATATTAAATACAACATGTCTTATCTCCGTGCAATGCTCAATCTTACTTTATTTATCTCGATTTATTAACTACGTGCGATTACGTGAGTATGTGACGAATCGGCACACTAGTCATGTTGTGTTGACGTATCTTGGGCTATGCTTTCTGACTGACTAACAAACCACTGTTTCGTTTTTACTTCAAATTTTTTCACATCATATATTTTTACACCATCTTGATGATACTCTTGGAAAAAATATTTCGTTGTTTAAAACATAAGCTAAGCCGTAACACTGTTGTATTTAAGTTTGTAGTTGTTGTAGTAGTTTGTAGTCGTATTTAAAATACTTGTTCCATTACAAATCGTTAAATATTTTTAATGAGATTTAAAAGCTTTACAATTTCTTATAGGTACCGAAATAACCAGATTGCCAATAACAGAATCATTCGTTATAAACTGTGTATTTGGCAATACTTTTAAATTCCTTAGAAATGGTAGATAGTGTACCGTGGCATATAACCCCGGAATATAATAAACATGCCTGAAAAACACCATATGGCTGAGTAGTTGAGGTTGTTTATTTTACAAAGTAAAATTGCAAAGTGATAACCCTATGTCAAAAGCCAGAAGTCACAACATGTCAGGGTTGAACAAAATATAAGTTTGAGTTTTTTTTATGTGAAAGCTTACTATGTAAACATGTGATTTTGCATCACGGTGTTCTATTTACTCGGTTGCAAGGTTATGTTTCAGGATTGTTCATATATTACCAAACATTCTGTATATAACCCAAGCTCAGCCGTAATACTGTTTTATTTAGTTGTATTCAAAACACTTGCTCCATTACAAATCGTCAAACGTTGCGTGACTGCAGATCATTAGGTGACGTACGCCAAATAAGATGCCGACCTCAGGCGCAAGCCAAATTATGTAGTTGTTTAAAATAGATTATTTTATTTTACTACATCACACCGGCAATAAATCTGTTCGTAACCAAGTTTCAATTAAGAACTAATTATACTTTTTGATAACAACATTTCTCATTTCAATGTTATTGTTATAATTATAATCTCTACATAAATTAGCAATAACTATGAGTAATGAGTACAATTAACTTTCGTTGGCGTTCTGTCACAAGTTTTTATAGGGGGTATTTGTCCAGCAGTGGGCCAACGCATATGCTGGTGCTTCTAGCTTATGCTAAAGACACTATTGTCAAATTCAAATTCAAATTCAAAATCATTTATTCAGTTTAGGCTACAATTAGCTCTTGTGAAGATTTAGGAACTAATTCGTCACGTAGAAAGAAAGTTCCAATTGATCAAGTGTGTTTTTACCGCGTGTTTTTGTTCTGATTTGTCAAGCAATGCAAAAGTAATAAATAGTCAAGTCCCAATTTTGTTTCGATTTGCCAAGCCTTATTTTTGTTTCAACGGGTCAAGCCAATAAAAAGTTCTGAATTGTCAAATGTTTTTTTTTACTTAAACACAATTTTCACGTGGCCTACGGGAGTAGGGCAGTTAGTATTTCTGTTGTCTAATAAAAAAAAATAACCTCGAAATTCAAGACAATCGCTACGCTGAGCTTCGCGATTGTCTTAAATTTCTAACCTATCACGTGACCTACAGGATTAGGGCAAAATTAAAATGTTGCGAAATGATTATTTGACCAAGATTATTTGATTTATTTCATATTGTTTTGTAAAGTTTACGCGAACACTACACATTGAAATGAAACAACTTTTACGGATCTACTCGCGTTTATTTTACACATTAGTTTTAATAAATGTTTATCCTGACGTTTCGAACCCTTTGCAGGGTCCGTGATTGATTTTTTTCGCTCTAATACAGTTGCCTGTTAAATGATGTCCAGGAAAAAGATAATCGTCGTTATTTGTATTTTTTTTGTTATACAACTTGTAAAAAATCCCTGTTCTATCGGAAAGGGGTATATAGGTTTTACAAATAACTATAACAAAAAATAATAAAAAAGTTTTCATGAAAATAAAAGACTTATCTAATTTAATCGTAATTTAATACGCAAGTTTTTTTGTACTGAAATTGCTTATATTACCCCACTATAATGCTAACTTTATAAATGTGACCACACTTTTCATCAATGGCGGCGGCGCCAAAGGTCCTAGGTACCTACCGAAGTGCCGACAAAAGTATAGCCATGTAAGTTTTGTCACGCAAATTTTTTTCGGGGTAAATAATTACGTTAATAGAACTGAATCTTGATACCTAATAACACCTTTATTCGTTTGGATCGGACAGGGTTTTTTTTAAATATTGTAAAAATAACAATGCAGCTTAAACATTTGGTAAGGTCTTCTAGCTGATCTCTGATTCAAAAGATCTAAGTTGATGGCCAGATGAGCGAAGAAATGACGAGTTCTTATTATACAAATGATTCGTCAATAAATTGTAGTAAATATCCATCAAGTTGTTGGTAGAGTCATAAGTTTTAAAGGACGTCGTTGCTTTCTCTGCAAACAGCTTTAGGCAAGTGTTTGTTAAAATAATAAGGTAACGTCCGGCATTATTCCAATTTGCATGATTTGTTTGTGGAAAACGCGTATTCTTGTGGAAATTTCACCGCCGCGTGGTCATTTGCTACGCGATTATATCGGGGCATGTAATGCGTGCGCAGTGCCATGTAGGTACAGTCGCCGCTGTACTTACGAGGTCGACAGAGCATATACGAACTGGAACAGCTTCAACCGATGATAAAGTCAGTTATTAACCTTAAAACTATCCCACTGATGGGCAAAGACCTCTCTCATTCAAAATTTAAAAAAATACAAAATTCATAATTTTAATATTCAAAATCATTTATTCAGTTTAGGCTACAAATAGCCATCGGTGCGTAAGCCTACTCTGGGCGGGAGACCTTGTACTGAGAAGAATCGGTGAGAAACTCAGCAAGTGTCAAGCTCTTTTCTCCCTTACAGCGTCAAACTTATTGGAAAATGCCCGGTCATAAAAGGACACTTTCCATCACAAATAAAAACACACAATGTAAAGGAAAATCACAACTTGTGAATAAAAAAAAAGAGAAAAAAAAAATATTTGCAAATTTACATCTGTTCAAAAATTTAAATTAGGTCATGTCGGTTGGTAATCACATACCCCGGTTATGCATCAAATTAGAACCCAGGTCCTAAGGCCGAGCGATTTGTCACTCGGCCATTGAAGCGTTGCGATAAAGGTGTATTGATAAAGTATTGGCTTAATTGTATATGTATAGGTAATAAATGCCATTTCTTTGGTTTACAAGAGGAACCGCTAACCGTCACCGCAATTCACGGAAAGTGACGATGTGCAGAAAATTAAAGCGCACTACGCATCGACCCTCTACTGCCGAGTGGCTATCTCACCTCTAACTTTAATTAGCCATACGCATTAAAGGCAAGCCTGGGACTTCTTGGCGAGAAGGTTCTTTGGTTTTGTTTAATTTTCTAAAATTTGTGATATGTCGAATATTAATGTGAAATAATGGTGGATTATTAACCGTTAAGTGTTCGTGAGTGTGCATGAGTGTTGGCAAATGAAACAAAACAGTGCAACGTCACTTTTCAAATTCTCTCAAGAAGTCCGCCCGTGGACTTAGTGAGGCCCCACATCTTTACTGAGATACTCGAGGGATTGGGGGGTCTATCATTTTCTCACTTCTCATTTCTATTATCATTCATCACGATCATACAGGAAGGAAATATTGTTTATTTATGTATTACTTGTAAGAAAAATTACTTTGACACTGGCTAAATGTGCTAATCCCACGAAGCCATCAACTAAAGAAAAAAAAAGGGAAGCCTTACCACTCAACAAACCTTACCCTCACTAGGAATACTTACTACTCGTTCTACTATTCTACCTTACTATTAATAATCGTATCGCAACTACTCCGTCCTAATCTCATCTAGAGTCTCTACGGCAGCATATCATGTCCTACTATTGGTAGGTACTGGCTAGTAGCAGACTAATCGCAGCCCGGGGTCAGGCCGTGTAGCTCTAGACCTCCACGTTTATTATAATAAGGCCTGGTAGCCATTATAACGTTTACCCATCGCCTTTTATACATTTACCGCAGTTGTGTTACACTAAAGGAATTATTTTCGCATTAAATGCAACGTCAAAGTTGATGTTTCACTTTGGTATATTGAAGAGATTGCGACGATAAATAATGCTAGATGACCGGTGCACTGTTGTGTTTGTGGCGTAGTAGAACATGTCATCGTTATATTGTAATAGAACATACTTTGTAATGAGCGAATGTGTGCTGTCGTAAAGAGTTTATAGAGGCAACCGTGACGCTTAATATTTTTTTTTCTCTTTGATGTTATTTGTTTAATCTATATATATACTTAGTCTGTTGCTTAGACAACAATGCTAGTTGGAGAAAAGATGGCCAGTTCCTCACTAATTAGGAATTTCAGGTTACTATCAGAGAATATGAAGGCCAGGCGTTTCTCTGTTGTGGTATAAAAAACATGCTTTTGTTTTTAAACTCAATATTTTGCAACTAGAGAGAAAATCTGTATTATAGAGAAAAAAGTCTTGTCTGTTATGGCGATAAAGCGTTAAATGAGAAATGGTTAGACTATCTTGACATGTGTAATTGATCACCAATTAATATCTATAACTTACCTATTAGCGCTTGGACGTGGTAACTGGGTATAATCTCATTTGCGGTAGACAGCTTGGCGGCGGGTTCGTACTCTGGAACGAGAAAGTTTCTATAAGCGAACTCAATAAAGAAATAAATAAAATCAATATTAGATAATATCACATACATTGCTCTGACTCCAAAGAAAGTAGCTTAAGCACTTGTGTTATTGAAATCAGGAACAACGACGGTATTACAACCACCCAGACCCGAGAAAATACAGAAAAATATCGTTTTCCTCCATTGACCCGACCGGGAGTCGAACCCGGGTTCTCGGAGTTGGCAACACCAGAAACCGGAGTGCGAGCCACTCGACTACGGAGGCCGTCTAATAAAACAGGGCGCCTAGTGCTAATTATATTTGGATTCGGTGACATTAACGAAAACGTGAATTTGTATGACAAATTTTAACTCTTCTCGTAATTATGTCCGCCAGGAGGCGCTGCTTCAATGCCATACTAATACTTTCGTTTTCTTAAACTTAATCGAATGAATACGAATAGTAAACAAAACTCATCTAGGCACAGGCCCAGATGTTTGGTATCGATGCGAGACGCGAGACCCGGCCCGCTAATGACAGTGATTGACGAAACGGCATAATGACGGTGGTTTACAAAATAATAAGACGGAGTTGCGAGAAGCTAATTCCATCGCCATCCGATTTCGGGTTATGCAAACGCTTTCTACGTCACCAAATATTGTTCAGTTACGACAAAGTTGCTCGCTAGCAATTATTTCATGGTACAGTTGCGAAACGTCGGGCGAATTAGTCGCATCGTGGCGCAGTCCCTCAGATCCGATTCTCGAAATCGGCCATCGAGAATTAATTGCGTGATCTTTGAACCGTTGCCAAATGTTCGCGAGCCCTGCTTTATTGTAACTCCGTGTTCCAGGATAATATAAATGGATGATTCATTGCGTTGCGAGATTCGTAGCGAACCAGCATCGGTGTTCTTTGTTGGTGGAACAATAAAAAAAAAGTCTTACGCATCGGTCAGATTACATGATCGGTACATTTTAATGTTCTCGTATTAGCACCGTAAAATTTATGTTAACGATCGAGTTTATTAAGCCGTAAATTGTAGTATATTGCTGCATTGCAATATTGTGGTTGTATTTTTTTTTATGTAACACTTTAAAATCTTATTTTATTTTGAAGCATAAAAAAACTAGTGTTTCTCTCTATTGTCTAAAGTTAACGTTAACACTACACGTGGAAATGAAGCCTCTTGTGAATCTACTGGCCAGCCACGCGGACAAACAAGCCCTAACACAACCAAACCGAGTACACAAACATATACCCCCCGCTGGGAATCGAACCCGGGATCTCTGGGTCTGTGATGGGTGGTTTTAACTACTAGACCACAGTGGTGGTTTAATAGTAACAATTCCTAATACAACCTTAAACTAATTTTGTTTTCCAAACAACAATGTAATGCGCATACCGATCATAACGTTGCAATGATGAACACATTTCGTAAGACGATACGTGTTGCCTAACAAGATGGATTCTTTTATATGGCGCGTGCGCATGAATGGATCCGTCCGCGAACAAAGCCGCAAACAATTTGTGGCCGAAGATAGAGGCCGGCTAATTGAAAAGTTGACACACTGACGGTAAATATATCAAACTAGTCATATTACGAGTAAACACGAAGTTTTATTTATAGTTCTTATTTATTATATAAGTTATAAGAATACTTTAAGAAGACTCTACAAACTGCTATTAGATAGACACGGATATTCGTCAATAGCGTTTCTATAGACCGCACATACTATAAACAAATAAGAGGAATAAAAAAAGGATATTTAAATTCAAGAGTATCTACTCATTTTTAAATTAATCGACATTTGCATTTTAGATAATCTTTTGTTGGAATAAACCTACTACGTCCATGCAACATTGACTGCAGTTCTATTGTAAGTAATAAGATGAGGTGAATAAGAAGAACTTCTCGGATAAGACAAGATTAAAATAAACAAGCTTTTATATTAAAAAAAAACTCGTCCGCTTCCACAATATTGCAAAATCAGCACGTGAAACTGCGGTCACAAGACAATTAAAGAAAAAAAAATTTACAAGTTCATTATTTTTAATGCTACCCACTATAAACCATATCGATTCGTTATGCCAAAGTTATAAACACGCCTCAATACCAAGCAATTACAAACCTAGCAGAGCTATAACGAAAGTGTATTAGTATTATTTTCTGTTTAAATATTTTAATAGGATGGCGACCGTGAAACCTGGTAGTATAAGCCGGTTATTATAAAATCAATTAGTATTACCTCTGATTGTGTAGTTGTGGTATAAGTAGTAAAAACACGTTAGAAACTAAAAAAATCTATGATTGGCCCGATCGCAACCTTATACATAGTTAATTATATTTATTAATACTAAAGTTTTATTATGAAATACACTTTGTTAATCTAATAAGCTATTTCTTAAAAAATAATTATATTAATCAAAGTAATCCCTAAAGTAAACTTTTGGCTTAATCAGCTGTTGAATGTATCAGTTTCCAGTTTAGAACTTTCATTATGGTCTGGATAGCTACCACCATCTTAACTAAGTCTAGCGCCTTCGACCAGTTGGAGTTGATATTTAACCAGATAGCTCATTTCCCAGTGGATTCCAAGTTCCGTTTTTAATCTTATTGCTTTCAACCATCAGGAGGGTTGAAGGTAAAGCATTCCCGATAATTATTTATTTATTGAAAATAACTATACAAACTTACATCTTCAACGGTCAATACTCCTATAATTAAAAAATAATTTCATATATTTTTTTTACTTATCAAATTATTGAAACTGCACACGAAACTGCACTAGGTACATATTTCGTGAGACAGGCAAAGGGTACACAAATATATCCGCTTCACGAACTTTAGAATGAAAATGATCTTATATCCTAGCTAGAGACAGGCAAAGGATTCATATATCCGCATTTAGGAAAATAAGAGAGAGAAGAGCAGAGGATAAAAAAACACTAATTGCCAAACTAACGTGCAGTGGGTATATGACCTTACATTATATATCATACACAGGACAATAGGCGATGAGTCGTTGATATAAATCGGCGACTGCCTCCTATATTAATGGTCGCAGAAGATTGATACGCTCTGTGATGTAACTTTAAATCCAGGTTAAGGTTCTGCAGTGGGACCTGCAAAATAGTCCTAACGTGAAAAGGTTAACAGATAAGAAAAATATCAGACGATTAAGTTAAATACCATTAAAACAGGATTTTAGAAAATTGACCGGCCTATTGTTAGATTTGACAATCATATCTACTGTTTGAGTTTATCTTTTCATAGACCTCACATAAATTGGAAATTGGAAAGAATGCCTCGGTGGTGAAGTGGCAAAGCGCTCGGCTAGATATTCAAGGATCCTGGGTTCAATTCCTAGTTTGGATCGGGCAAAGTTTTTTTCGGATGTTTCAATGCATTACATGCACTGTGATCTCTAACCCGCATTGGGTAAGCGTGGTGATTAACTGAAAAAAATTGTAGCAATGTCTTGATTTGGGTGGGTGACATAATTGAGTTACATATCTTGAACCCCTACGCAATTACCAGTTGTTATCGTAACATGGCAATCGTAATTTTTTACCTTCTTTTTTGGGTCATACCCCAATTTTTCCGTGTTCGATAGCTTGAGTCGAGAAGTGGGTATTTTATAGGCTGATGATGACGATGATTTGATTACAACACCAAAAACATGCTTTGTGTATCATAAAATAAAGAAATGATGTATTTAACTGTCAAAAGAGGTCTATAGAAAGAGTATGTAGTCTTAGTTACCTTGTTAGACACAATTAAATAGCGATTAAGTTTAAACTCATCACTTAGCTGAACTGGCGTTTGGGTTTTAACGAGGAAGTTCAATCTATCATTCATAAAAACTGTTTTCTTTTTTCTTTTACTCCACAACGAAGCGTTTGGTCTTTACGTAACCTGATGCTAAGTGCCAATAAGGTCGAAAGTGGAAGCAATCTTTATCTGGATGCCTCACCATCTGAGTCCGATCCGATCCGAACCTCTCGAAGGAAGGGTAGGGTAGGATGCGGGTCACACACTAGTGCATGATGCCGTTCCCTCTAGAGACGCTCTGACGGTGCTTGGTTACAATCAGCTTGAGAAAACCTTTAAATTCTTCGCCTCCCCCAAAAAAGTCCGGTGACACTGAAAATGCCGCCTAAAGCAGTCAGCAAACACTCTAAAAAAAAACAAGCTATCTTATCTCAAACTATCGGCACGATGCTACTTAAGGCGACACTTTGAAAAAATACATCACTTTCATCGAAGGTTGTAGGAGTATCACAAGACCAACGTATCTGAAATTTTGATATAGATAACTTCATGCTTTTGTCTTTAAAAAACCTTGCTCAAAAATACTATTGTGCAATTTTGACTCGATCGTAATTCTTTACGAAAACACCTCTAAAATATCATTAATGCTAAAATTACAATGAAATTAGTTAATCTATATGTTTTGAAATCACACATATATATTGGTAACATTAATATTCGTAATTCAGTTGCTGCATATTTTGATCACTGAAACCAGTTATTTCATAAAAATATTTTTTTAGATTCTGTTATACGTAGCGCCTGAAAATTGAGACCGCAAATTAAGCAGAATGTAAAAAAATATTTTTATAAAATTAATTAAAATTCCAAATTCGGTCTTATCATACTCCTACGTATTTACTACCTACCTACCTACCTACGTACGAAAGTTGAATTTTCAAAGTGTCGCCTTAAATAGTTGTTGTGGCTATAGATAGAAATAAGAGTCGTAGCTTCCCAGACGGACTTAACAAAAGCTCTACCACCAACCAAAACGAGTACAACCTGAGACTTCTGGTTTAATCAAAGATGAATCAGAAACGTACGAAGGAAGATGACAGCACAGCTATTGATTTAAAGTAGCATTTATTATAAATCCATTATACATATGTAGATCATTCCACAACTATTACGCAACTATACTCGTACTTGACGAGGACTGTTCAAGACGTTAAGTAACTAAAGCAAGGCCGTGCAAAAAATCTAGTGGCTCGTTTATACAAAATATTATGGTTCTAAGAAGATTATAGATGATACAACGGCAATTATGCGTCTACGGATGGCGGTGCGGGCGAAATAACAATAATTAAGATGTTGCGAAGTCGACTTGGCTCGTATAACAATTTTGAGACGGTTTATTTGCTCGCAATTGTACCGGTGAAGCGAACTTGTACACCATAGAGGTCTGTTGTGACATCATTAAGGCCTGTTATTAGCGTGTAGCCTTTTTGTTTTACGCTTTTATGACGGAGGCTTGAATGGACGGTTTAAAAAAAACTGTGACGCTAAGATAGCCTTGCAATTAATAACTCGATAAGTAAGTAGATCGGTTTTCTACTAATTATTAGTACCTACCTCAACTTGTTTATTGTAAAATTTACTTTGATATTTGGAAAGCTTTTTTTAAACAATGACTTGAAAATTTAATTTTTTAGCCCGAAGATAGAAGTGAACTACACCCTGGTATATATTCGTTGTCTCCATGTGCTAATGTTCACGTGGGAAGGCCTGTGTCCAGCAGTAGGACGATAAATGGGCGTAATATAATTAAAGGCATAGATATAAAAAATATAGGATTATCACGTTAAACTCTGTTATCGCATTGGTTTAGTCTGTAAGGATAGTTGTAAATAAATAAATAATCTTTTTCATAGATGAGTTGAAAATCTATTTCGCTCCACCTAAAGCCCGGGCTCGACCGCGAAATGAGCGAGGTAATTTTTTTATTTATTTATTTCAACTTTTGCAACATAAATATTACATGGCGGACTTAATGCCTGAGGCATTCTCTACCAGTCGACCATAGGGTGGTGCAGAGATAACATTGGTAGGTGCAATTAAGATATATGATTGTAAGTACCTATATAATACATACATAAATATTATATATACATAAACATATATGTGTATTGTCAATACGTAAACTACAATAAATAAACGTACATAAAATACATAATTCTAATAGGACGTTATTGAGACGATTTTGCCGTGGTTCTATCAAACAAGCCATTCATCAATTAGTTATTAATGAGCCCTCGTAACTCTCAACGATAATTTCATAGTTAGCCTCTCTGCTAGCCTCTTTCGCGGATGAGCCCGGACTTTACTCTGCACAAGCAGTGCCTCGCTAGCTGTCTTGCCTTGCCTTGCCTACCCGCAAGTTGCTTTTTCGCACCCCATTCAAAGTAAACCCTAAATTTTGCGCTATCATCTTGTTAGCGATACATTAATTGGCCTCCGGGTTTTCTGGAAATATTGTTTATGTGCAATAAACTTTCGGAATGAAGATGATATACCCGATAAGCATAATAAAACTGAAGGGATGCGCATTTTTATCATCAGCAACGGGACATTCGTTATGTCCTGTACTAAATCAAATGAAGAATATCGGTGCGCCAATTTTTTGTGGTTATTGCCAAGTAACGTTTACGAGCAAAGTTAAAGGACCTTATTTAAGATGCGGGTCTTTTATATCTTTTGAAAGTGATACCTACGGGTTATGCAAACTGCTGTGAGAAACCTTTTTTAAGTGTCAGGGCAAGATCGTTTCAATATGTCCTTTGGTTTGGCGGTACATTTGACTTCATACCAACGAATCTGTCATCGTTAGTTCGGTTTCAAAATCTTTTATTTCTTATTACGACAGAATTGACACTTACATAAGATTTTTTTTATACGTACTAAGTTTAAACCATTCAGTGAGGCTACTTTTTATTAGACTTGAATAAAAAGTTTTTATTAAAATGGCTATTTTACAGCATTAGCACTACTTTACAAAAACACTGACACTAAAAGAGTTTTAACACGAAACGATGAATCCTAGATTTATTTTTTAAGTATTCGTCGTTACGACTGAGTCGCAGAGTTCTCGAGTAAAAAGTCCGCCTGGCTTTAACGAGATAGCCACCTTCGTATTTAAGTCTGTCGCCGTAACAACAATAGGTAAAGATCCTCAATAGTAGTCGAGGGTTCTGGGTGAAGTGCACTACCACCTTCGCGGCCTTTTCGTCACTTACCGGTGAGATGAAGGCCAATCGTAACTCTGTTTTATCGTCCTATGACTCATACGGTTCTTTTATACGAATTTCCAACAAAAACTAAGTGATATCACAAGTTTAGCGACGATTACACGGAAAACGAGTTAGTCATAATAATTGGATCGTTTTTTTTCGCAACTGCTATGTATTTAAGGAAGTAGAAATTGTCACGTAGGCTGGAGCTCAGGGATTCAACGCAACTATGTAAATTTTAAAACGTAGCGCGTTAATCGTTGTCGTAATTATAACTTGTATAGTAGTTAGTACACACGCCTGCACATCAACCTACCACAAACTGTCAAATTTCCTCAATAGACTTTGAACTTTATTACTGGGACATATGGTTGAAAATTTATTGTAGAAATTTGACAGTTTTGGATAGGTTGATGTGCAGGCGTCTGTACCTTGCCATAGTAGAACCTATTACAGTCATATGAATAAACATGATTTTGGAATTCTTAGATGATTTTATAATTTTATTTTTTTTTTTAATTTATAATGAGTTGTTTTTTTTACAATGAAAACGACAAATGTATTTTTTTTAATTTGCACAAAGTTTCTATTTCCTTCTAACTTAACGGTCGTCATTTTACAACTTAAAACAGCTTAAAACAGTCTACAGAGTTATATTTGAACCAGTTTTTGTTATTCTCATTTTTCCTTGTCATTGTGTAACACAGTAGGTTGGGTAGCTCACAATTAATGTTTTTTAAAAGGAATCATGTGCGAAATGTTTGTTCACACATATATCCTTTTTTTTTTGTGACCATTACGTGCGGGCTCTCCTTGAGTCGCTGCGGAAATGATATATACTGTTTGGTTCACTCATAATTGTCACAGTCACTCCAAATTATAAAGATATTTATATTTTTTTCAAAAATAGTATTTTTGAAATACGACTGCGTCGTGTAGCTGAGTTGGAAAAGCGGTCATCCGAATCGCAAAAGTCTTGGATTTGAGTCCCATTTTAAGGCCGTCGTTCAAGTATCAGGCAGCGTCGTGCAAGAGATTTAAACCACACCCTAAAAAGACTTCTATCCTAGTGCGATTATGCCCCATCACGTTAAGTACTCACCACGTTAAGTAGCATAGTCCCTTAGTAGCGTAACAAGACATATCACACAGATCATTTTATAAATTCTATTGGCGCATAGGTAAACGATCGGCTATTCGTTGCACTACAATATCTTGTAAGTCCACAACGGCGAATAGATCATCTATTAGATATGATATCGTGCATTCCACGGTTGCATTATAATGCATAAATCACAAATGGAAACAAATTATTCATGCACATACTAAGGAGGCGAGAATCGTGAGTGCAGCCGCTGCATTTCTTCAATATTCAACATTGGGCATGTATTAAGGTATTGCGGTAACTATAAGTTGGATTAATAAACTTATTGGATTGTTGTTATTCCAACAATCTAAAAAGTTGAGAGGAGTTGGAGGTTAGGGATATAAGAAGGTTTGCGTAACGCTAGCGTCAAAACTTACTAACCTATTTGCAATCCTTGATCCTAGGTTGGTGACCAAGTATCATTTATAATTAACTGTGCTTGAAAAATTTAATACTCGTAATGTTTCAATACGTAATTATGTCTTTATACAGCTTTGTTAGCAAAATTTAAAGTAACAGAATTAATTTTGAAATTTAAATATTTTTTTTTTAAAGGAGTATATGAACTGAAAAATGAAATTAATGATAAATATTTATTCGCAGCTATTGTTTCTTCAAAAAGGGCATTACAAGGATTTTACAGAATCGGCAACGTGTGATACCTCTAGTGATGCAAACATCCAAAGCTTAGGGTTTCCGTTATAGTCGGGCTGTAAGCCTGATTGCCACATACAAAAAAAGGAAAAATATTTTACTTCATACTGAATGAATCATCATTTCAAGTGTTGTATCAAAAGAGTTCGATAAAATCTCCTTTTTAATACCCCTGTCAGCATAAGAAGCTCTATTTAATTTTAGCGTCAAAATAAAAGTCGACTTTTTTAGTGCCCATTACTTGACCTCTCTGCCTACACTTAAACCAAACTTAAATAAAGTGCGTTTGCATTTGTATCGCCCTTGCACTTTGTGGTTAATTCGTAAAGGAAAATAATTCAATGATAAAACAAAAGGCAACTCTAACAGGGTAAATATAAAGGTGAAATCAACTTTTAAATTGTTTGTATACGTTTTAATGCGTTCGGTCGACTCATCTCTGCCATTGCTCAGAAACTGGTCCGACTTCCTACGTTCACAGGATGTCGCTCCATATTCACCATTCATTACCTTAATGGCTTTTGACTGATGATTTTTGTTGCGATATTTCGAACGGAATTCGCAATGCTTCCCAATCCTCTTAATGTAGGTAGTTTGTGAAAAAGTTAAACAAATTGATTGTTCTAGCCTAATTTTGTTTAAACTATAATGTTCTTTGGTATTCTTTTAAAATGCTATGATCTGATGTTGATTACGTTTACTAGGCTTATTGAATAAGGCTATTTGACACAACAAAGTAAGGGTAGATTATGATAGGTCAGACAGAACCACGACAGTAGTTGCAGGATGAGCATTTTAAGGTTTCCAAAAATCTATTCAAGAATATAAATAAATAAATAAACTTTCCTACACTAACACCAATTATCTAGCCCAAGAGAAGCTTCGTTATGAAACTCGTTAAATGCGTTACTAGACAACGGATAAACATACTTAAAATACTTAAATACATACTTATTATACATAGAAAACACCCAGACCCGAGACAATTTAATTTAGAAAAACAATAATTTCTAAATTGACCCGACCGGGGATCGAACCCGGGACCACAGAGATGGCGACACCATAAAAACCGGTGTACAAACCACTCGACTAAGGAGGTTATCAAATATGAAACAACATATTGAATAATAATGAGAGTAGTTGCAATATTTATAAATAAACGTTTATTTTATTCGTCTTATCTTTGGTACAATAATTTATTTTTAAACGCCAGTGACATATCTATACGTATTTGGCAATTACTTTTGCAAATGCCACCTCAGATAGATGGTACTGCTCGATGGAGAAGTACACCTTGAAAATAGTAAAACAACTACAAAAAAAATTATAAGCACCTCACTCATTTGTCAAAACTATTTGACATTTAATTCAATTGTTTAGTTTCCTCAAACATTTTTTTCATACGTAACTTTAGATAACACTTAGATACACTAACAATTAATCACTTTGTAAACCTGCTTTACATAACTAATATTACTTTGAGCTTCTAAGTGTTTAAACATAGTATTTGAAAGTTTCTAGGCACTTTGATGCAATATATATACTCAATAAAGATACTAATTTGTAATTGTTAACACGAGGTGATTCAACTCATGCTATTTGAAAAGTGAATTGCTGTAAACAAGCTCTTAATTCGAACACGTTAGATTGAATTTGGCTTGTAAAATGTAAAATCGTGTTATACGGTAGCCGAAATCAAGGGTCACAGAGATCAACCATGATCGAGATACAAGATATCAAAGATTTGAGAAGTGACGCATATGAATGAGATGTTACGGGCAGATATCGTGCGGCTTACAGTACATGCAGTGTTGAAACTGATATAAATGGAATGATGCGATGTGTTAATAGACGTTGGTGGGTTTAATAAAAAAAACAGATAAAACTCGGTGGTCAAATGATCAATTGAGAAATGTTCATTCAAAAAAAAATTACTCATGGTAAAATTTACTCGATAATTATAAAGTGTTTCATAATTAGTTAAATTGTTTTATATTAAATATTTATTTAACTACTTTGAAATTTTATTAAGAATATTTTAATTTGATTACCTACATTATTTTACTAATATAGGTGAAATTGCTTTGTAAATAACACTACTAAAATAATGTCTATCTGTTCTTTTGTCTGTTGGAATAATATGGTCTGTACAAATTTTCATTTTTCTTATAACAAATTTATAAAATTATAAAGATACACGCTCATGGTATAAGTATGGTAAAATGGTGGTTTATTTATTACCTATAAACATAAAATAACATAAGAACAAGAGAGGTATTTCACTTAACATATTGAAGACAGAATTTAAAAAAAACTGTTATAGCTAATTAACCTAAAATACTACTTAACCCAGAGTATTCAAACACCAAGGAAATAGCTATCTTGCCTCTAAATATCGCACAAAGTAATAGTACTAAAAATGTTATGATATGAGTAACGATAGACATACATAACATGGTGGTAGCTAGCCAGGCAGATTTATAATTAACTCTACTATCATTCATAACAACTTACTACAAATCAGTTTCCAGCGGAAATATAAATCTGGGAGTTTTAGAGGAGAGTCTGAAGCTAATGGTCTACCTATACCAAAGAAGCGGTTAATACGACATTTGGTAACATGAACCCATTACCGAACATCACAATTCTTCGCTTCGATAGGATAATACTTGTTAATACTTAAAATACTAATCTTAATATTAATACGCCAAATAACGCCAACGGAGCCATTAAAATTATCTCAGGTGCGACGTCAACTCTAATCTGTTTTAAAGATGTCCTTCCACAATAAATAAACTTGCTTTGATGTAGCCGCTCGCCCAATTTAAGACCGCTCATTTGGTTGTCCAATTAAGCGTCGTCGGTCGCGAAAAGTATCGCGCTCCTGCAAAAAAACGCAATTTTTGGAGTAAGGGGTTCATCAAAATTGTTCACTTTCATTGTTCGCCTTTTTTCGTCGACATGATATGGCTGTTAAGGTCCCCCGTGAGGTCATTTGCGATCAACAACAGCAAGTCGACAATGGCTGGCTAAGTAATTGCTTTTTTGTTTTGTCTTTGTATATTTAAAAACTGGTGGAGCGTAAGCAATTTGTCGACACACGATTCTACTTGAACCGAAAATGGAGATTATTTGCTATTGTCATTTGTTTTATTAAATTTAAATTTACCATTCGACTTTCATTTGTCTGCATGCAGTATAAGTCGCATGTAAAAGTCAAGATCCGCGTGTTGTATTTAATAACTTAAATACTCGTGGCTTATTAAATTTCATGGCATTGGATTATTTCAATTAACACTTACGGCTCATTTCTACAAAATTCATTTAGCGGACCGGGCGAAGCTACGTTAACTGGCCATTTTTCTTGGAACGTTGTCAGTAATGTTGAACAAACTCTGTGGGTGGCGTTATTGTGCCTGAAGTACAGTAAATATATGAGCACTTTTGTACCTTGTCAAAGTAACTTCTGTCTACTTATATTACATGGCAGCCATTAATACAATAAAGCGACAGGGTCGTATTCTGTTGAGATATTATTGGGCGCAACTGTATGAGTCGTTGCGGAAACTTTTCATTTACCATAAGAGTTATTGTTACAATTATTGGTTCAGAAAGCCTTTATATTGTCTGTTTGTTCATCTTTGCTAGTGACATTTTGATGGCTGATGTTAACCTTTAGAGTAAGTGTTATTGGTTGGCCTAATTGTGATTGCATTATGCCTTTTCTATAGAATACTTATGAAGAATTGTGGCGCTATTGTGATGATTATTGGAGGAAAATACAGAGTGAGGTACGAATCACTTATTTTTATGTATTATCGATTGTCTTTTATAAAAAATATTTTTTACCAAATTCATGTTTTATTATTATTTTGAAGTTCTTAACGATGGCTTCAAGCTCAACCTACCTGTACCGTGAAAAAACTGCAAGCAACTCGGCATACGAGAGCAAGGCGAGTTCCTTGCGGCTTGATTTCTTTCTTTATTTCTTTCTTTCTTTCTTTATTTCTTTATTTCTTTTCGGTTCGCTTCTTCGATTTTAAAAGGTTTAAGATGAATTCGAATGGTTAAATAGAATAATATCTAGGAAGTATTCTTCATGGAAAAAGGTCTAAAGAATCTATTGATATCTTTAGACCCTAACTAGAATCAATTTATGTTTCTAATCAGTATTAAAACCTCTAGAGCGGCGACATTCAGTTGATCCAAAGCCCCGTGTGAACTGACAGCTGATTGGATCCAACGATGATACAAGTAAAATAATGATGATACTTTAAAATGTACCTTAACACACGGTGATAAGTTTGTTACTGCTTTCTGTAAGACGTATTCGTCTCATCTTTGATGGATCAGACCAAGATACGTTTTAACATTACAACTTTTTGTTTTACAGTATTGTAAACTTTACTGTTCTTAACTTAAAGTTGTTAATTGCTTTACAGTGGTAAAAGGTTTTAGGGTTATTCTCAGTTCAGACGAAGCATCTTAATGCAGACGCCGCCGCCGCCGTGAGAATTAATTTCGTAGTTTAATGACAACGTCACACTTAATCTGTGACAATGTTTGAGTTTGCTACTCCACTTTTTATATATTACTTACAGTCTGGGATTAAATTTAATGCTGATAATATTTAGATATTGTAGTTCGCATTAAAAATAAAGAAGTACTTTCAATTAAAAAATAAATAAAAATACCGCTTACTAACTGACTAGTTGGAAAATAATGTCATTTTTATTAAATGTTGTAGGGTTTTAATGGCGCTGCTTGTCGTATTACGGTTTTGTTTTAGCTCGGCAACAAATACAAAATGCTAAACGATAACTCATTTTACATTTTGAATGGAAGAGGTAAGCGTCTTAGTCTTTAACTAACAAAAGTGATCCTAGCCCTTAGCTGAGAGAGTGGAAAAGAGCTGCCCTGCCGCCTTTTCCACCTCTTACTTACAGGAGCTATGAAGATAAACTGTATACCTATTATAAAGTTTATATATCCGGGCATCCAACAATGCAGAAGTTCCTTAACATATCCGATTGTAATCAAAACGCGCTAACCGCTACGCCAACAAGCAGTAGCGAATATAATGGTTTATTTATATCTAAATGTATAAAACAGTAAGTACGCTATAGAATCTGCCGCACAGACACACCTGCTCCGAATAAAAAGAAAAGAACAGATGTAAATAGTTATTTCCGTAGTAGAAGCACTAGACCGACGTCCATTACTCACAGGAAACATATAAAAACCGATCAGGTCCCGTTGCAGGGAGCAATGTATCTGCATTTTATGGCGCAAAGATTCCTTCGCAGATATCATGTGATCGGCAAGGATATCGTATCTGTTCTTTGAGCGTAAGTGTTTATGATACGGGCGTTTGAAATTAAATTATTAATTTGGTTATCAAAATGTCTGCAATCACTTTTAGTCATATCATTCAACTGTAATAACACAAGCCTAAAACAGGAAAGCTAAGCTCGGATTCAAATACGCAATCTCATTGTGAAAATAAAATAATAATAATAAAATCTAGTCATGAAAGAAGGATATGGTCACTAAAAAGTCACTAAATGATTTATCCAAAAATAAAATAAAGAATATCGCAGGCCCGGACAAACTTATCACTGACACTGGAACAGTAATAGACGAAAAAGAGATCTGTGAAGAATTTAACTCCTATTTTTCATCAATAGGAATGACTTTAGCAAATGAAATCCCAAGAAAGTATCACACTCATAGATCATTAAGACTTGTACCAACTTCAACCCAGAGCCCTGAACTTTATGAAATTGCACCGGTGACTATTGACGAAATTTCCAAAGCAATAAATAATTTAGATCCCAACACTAGCTGTGGCATTGGCGGCATAAGTACTAAAGCAATTATATGCGTAAGGAGCTCGATTGTCGATGATCTCACCAAGTGTATAAATGACTGTTTCGAGAAAGGAACTTTTCCTGATAGCTTAAAAATCGCAAAAGTTAGTCCAATTTACAAATCAGGTACTAAATCTAACCCCTGTAATTATCGGCCAATATCAGTCCTTTCAACAATATCAAAAATTTTTGAAAAAATTCTTTACTCTCGTTTAGAAACTTTTTTAAATTCAATAAACTTCTTTTATAAAAATCAGTATGGCTTTCGTCGAAATTCAAACACTTTAGCAGCAACCATTGACCTTGTAACTAAAACTAAAAATAAACTAGACCAAAAACAAGTAGCTCTTGGAGTATTCATCGACTTAAAAAAGGCATTCGACACCGTGAGTCATCACTTGCTTTTAGAAAAACTATCTGCCATCGAAATTAAAGGAACAGCTTTCAAATTATTTAAGTCCTACTTACAAAATCGTCAACAGATGGTTAAAATCGGTCACAATAAAAGTAACTCTAAAATGGTCTCGTGCGGAGTACCACAAGGGTCGATCCTAGGACCACTCTTATTTTTGGTTTACATGAACGATATTCACCAGATCGGCCTTCAAGGTGACGTCACACTATACGCCGATGACACGAGTATCTTTTACTACGGTCACTCAGTAGAGGTTATAATACCCCAAGCTCAGTGTGAGCTGAATATGTTGGATGAGTGGTTCAAATACAACCTTTTGACGATTAATACGAATAAAACTAACTACGTAATTTTCCATACAAAAAACAAGAAAATTAAAGACAATACCCAGCTTAAAATAAACAATCAGCCTATTAATCGAAACTTCAAAGAAAAGTACCTTGGAATAATATTAGACAGTCAGCTTAATTGGAAACCCCACATTGAAAAAATTCATTCAAAATTGATATCGTTGACTGGAGCACTTCATGGCATCGCTAAATGTCTCCCTAAACAAGTACGTTATCTAATCTACAACTCTTTAGTTAAACCGCATTTAGACTATTTAATCGAAATCTGGGGAACTGCAGCTCAAAGCCATCTAAAAATTATACAAACCGCGCAAAATAAACTAATCAAAATTTTATTTAACTACCATTACCGCACATCTACCGAAAGATTATATAGGGAAACAGGCATAATGAACATTAAACAAACTTGTATAACACTTGCCTGCTTATATATAAAATACTAAACGATAACATAAACACTAATATAAATTTCACAAGGAAAAACAAATTACAAAAAAATTGTCTACGTAATGCCAATAACCTAGTGCCTAGGCAACACAGAACTAATTACGGGAAAAAAAATATAGAATATGAAGGTGTACAGCTATATAATAAATTACCAGATCATGTCAAATCGTCCCAATGTATGGCCAGTTTTAAACGAAAACTAAAATCTGTCAGTCAAGGCAATACCTAAATTTTGCACTAAATACTAAACTTAAAATATATATATATAAACATAAATAATTTGTTAATAAAACGCATTAATGTCATATCTATCTATTTACATCTAAAATAGTATTTCTTATCGTAAAAAATATAAAAGTACTTAAGTCAATAAAAATGCCACATCTAGTTTCGGTCACTCCTTATCCATCCATGTTTTAAGCGCGTTGTTGTATCGCCTTGTGAATAGCTGCCGGTGCGGCTGCTATTGGGTAAAATTTACTACTACCGACTTTTATTTTTAAATTGTGTAGCTTATGTCTCATTGTACCCTGTTTTGTATTTTATTGTTTCTCAGTAAGTGAATTGTATTCTGATGAGGAATAAAGTATCTTTAACCATAAAAAGGAAAGTTGGTCGCTAAGATACAACAAAATAATAAATAATAATTAATTATTATTTTGTAATAATTAATTATTATTTATTATTTTGTAACACTTTACGTTTGTATATTTAGTTTTTAATAGAGTTAAGATTGTTTTTTTATTAATAGTTTATTAATTGGTCTCAGGCGGTCCTTTCAGCGTCACCGGGTCTCAAATCATCACGCAAGTGTGTAATTTCCCTGCTTAATCACCCAAATCGGAGAGAGCAAAAAAAAATTAAGTTCTATTTGGATACCTTCCGCTTTATATTTGCTTGCAGGTCAAGAAACGTTAAGCCTTTTTTAACCTTTGAAATAAACTAATGCTAGTAAACAATGGATGTACTCACTGTTGCAATTCAAAGCGACACATTTTATACAAAGAAGTATAGTATAAGGTATATTTATAGTATTCCATTATGCCGTAGTCAACTCTATGGGCACCTCATTCTCTCATATCGTAAACGCCACGGGCGCTACTTTAAGATATTCGCTCAATTTCTCGTTACCGTCATATTGACCACAATGGCTCAACTGTCCCTAACGATAATAGAAAATGATCTTGGACTAAAGAAAAGATGTACTGAATCACAGCATGTCTCACTGCTGTGGAAATTTGTATTTGAAACATGCGGTTTACAACCATAACCTTAAATACATAAAAGCTGTTATGCCATTCTATCAAGAGACAAGATGGAATAAATCGTAGTTCAATGTAACAGAGGTTGTGGCATGCGATTTTAAACCGTAAGCAGAAAGACAACCTTTACGTTGTCGCGTTATTAAATTATTGTACCTACATAAACTGTTAATATATGTGTTGTTATATAGTGGTTTTGATATAGTTGAAGTAAAACCTACATTCACCTAAGATATCAAAGTTATGGACAAAAAAAAGCTAAGAATTATAAATGCCGAAAAGTGACGATCGCTATTTCAATTTAATCTGGAACCATTATTACTTTCTAAGGTTTACGCGAACACCACACACAGAAATGAAACAATATTTTCCACACATTGATTTTTATCCTGAACCACGTTAAGAGTTCGTACCCACCAGTAGAGACCACGAACCCTGCAAAAGGTTCAAAACGTTCATAACAAAAAATGTGTAAAATAAACGTGAGTAGATTATAAAAGTACCTACTTTCATTACAATGAATATTATACATATTGTCTTGATCCACTCTGAGATTCAACACAGACATATTTGCATAGCTGCCAACTAAATCCGGTAACAACAAAAAAGTATTTACTAGGAAGTCCCATGTAACCCGATACACTTGGGGGGCAAGAAACCGCCTCCGTGGGTGGTCCACTGCGTTACCTTCGATGTCTTCCCGTAACTAAAGAGGCCGGCGCTTGCATACGTTACCACATGGATAGACACGGCCCAAGAAAGGCTTTGCGGCGGAAACGTCATGTTTCGACTCGGATACAAATTGTTGTTCGGTAGGTACAATTAAGCAAGTGACATTTTTAACTCCAATTTAAACGTCTTTTGTTTACCGAAACTCATTTGTTTTTTAGGACTCCAAATATAGTTAATATTTTGACTTTTTATAACGTTATTGTGTTATTATTATAAAACTCAAAATTAAAAAAATGGAAAAAGTAAGAGTAGTCTAACAATTAATAAATGTTTAACAATTAACAACTCAGTGCGGTCAATGCAGCCACCCGGATTGCGGAAGACCCAGGTTCGATTCCTGGCTGGGTCAGGTAAACATTTATAATATTTAATTAACAAGTATCAAATAAAATGTAAAAAATTATATAAAAACACATTTATTATTAATGTGTAGGTAGTTATTTAAACAATTGTTTTAAAAGCTAATCTTTTGTAAATAAATGTGTTATAATAAGGCTACTGACTCTTCCGTAATCAAAAGAATAATCGCATTTTTTATGCGTTTTAGAAAGTCTTTTAATGAGAAAACATAAATTAGCATATTATTAGAAAAATTAACATAGGAACGTGAGCAGTGGAGATTCCTAAAAACTTTCCAACTCGCATGGAGCTCGTGACTTGCATCGCACACCAGACATCGACACTGACGTGAAAAACTCAAAGTCGAACACTAGATACCGAGATAAGGATCCGGATGAATATTAATGCTAGCCTCCGCCGGCGACGCAAGAAACGAGCGATTGGCCACCGGCGCACCGCCATTTGCATATTCACAATAAATACTCAGGTAACTGCGAATAAAATTTAATGAAACATAACACAACACAACTAAACACATTCATATATTAAAAATATATGCATTTTTTTAGGAAAAAATAAAAAAAACAAGTCCCATGGAGTTTTTTTTTACACTGTTTCCTCTTTAGTCTTATAATAAGTAAACAATGTATGGTTATCCTAGTCTGCTCGCCCGTATATTATAGCTTATTAAGTAGACTTTTGTTAACAATGAAAAGAGCAGCTACTAAGTTCCTTGTTGAAAACTTATTATCAGAAACAACGAAGAATGGCATGCTTTTAGCAGGCAGGCATTTATACCGTGTTAATAAAGAGATAAAGTTTTTGACTTTGTTTGTTTGTTTGAGGAGGGTAACCCCTGGAACAACAAGACCAATTCCAAAAATTTTTTCACTCTTAGATTTATACATTCTTTGCGGGTAATATAGGCTATAAGTATTATATATAAATTAATATATAATACTTATAGCCTATATTACCCGCAATATATATTAAAATTAATTATGTGAAAATACGAAATCAACGTAGACGAAGTCGCGAGCAAAGTGCTAGTATACTTATGTATTGAATGAATAATATTGATTGGTAATACACGACACATACCTACGTACAGGCAATAAAAATAGCAACTAAAAAATTGATTATTTTTTATTTAATTATATTTTTACTGCATAATACTTATATCTTTTAAATTAAATTTTGTTTAAATTTTAATGACATACTGTATTGATCTAAATTATCATACTATTTCATTTTCCAAAGGCAGTTTGTTTCACACCCGGTTTAAACAGTTCTGCAAATAATTATTGCGACAAACGGCTAATAGTTTCAAGTCAAAAAGAAAGCCTACTTCGTCTCGATCCAGTTATGCCCTCTATAATATCAGACATTAATACAAAAACACGAACAGACGTACCAGCACCAGTTTTTCACTGACACGCCTTTGCTGTACCGGGCGGAGCAATACCGCTTTGACGGGAAACCTTATGGGTGTTATTTAAACGGTTAGCAAAGTATTTGTATTTTTGTTAGCAAACAATTGCTAGTTGGCAGCAAAAAAGCTAGTTGGGCAGCAACTTATGGTCTGCAAACATATCTAAATCAGTTTGCAACTTATATCATTCTGAACAGCAGTCTTATGCCGCTCCCCCCATCCGTGACTGGCCCTCGCTATGCTGCGCTTCGCTCGGGAAATAAAAAATAACTTAACCTAACCAACAGGAAGGATTTCTTATGCTGACCGATTGTATAATTCTGCTGACCAAATATTTATTTTGTAATACAAATAAATTATTTCCAAACCTTATTAAGGCCCTATCACCTATTCATAGATGTATGAGCATTTCATATGCTTAAAATGTAGTTAAGAAAATAAATACCTAAGTTAGTAACGTGGCAAGTTAAAGACGAAGGCGTAATGACTTTGTGAAAAATAATAACGAAAAAGATACAAAATTATTTTTAAATGTTTGTAAAATATTATTGTTGTATTTATTGTTAATAAATAAAGAAATAAGTGATTCATCATCTGGTCTTCATTATCATCTTTGTCAAAAAACGTCCAGTGCTGGACAAAAATCTAACAATTTGTACTGATATGAGCGGATCTAAGTTGAGAAAGGAACCCAGTAGAAAACATGCATATGCAAGCTTATGTGAAAGATAAAGGTTAACCGAGAAGAATGGAAGTGGAAGACACATTGCGACGACCACAGTTAACAATTACTTACCACAAAAAAAAATGTGTGTTTTCATCATCATTCATCATCATTATTATGAATGATGAGTGTTTATAAATAGAAAAGCAAGGGTCACAATCACTTCCATTTGATACACAAACATGTTACATTGGCTTTCGTTTTATAAACAAAGTTTCGACTATGATCTCTAGTAGATAATGCGCAATATATTCTAATGATATATCAAATGAAAGCGATTATGCTAGTTGGACAGTTAGAAAGTTTCTTACTTATCTTTTCGTACTTTAATATCAGTTTGACGAAGATAACAAAAAGACTAATTACACTAATGTAACAAAGTATATTTAGAAGCGAAACAATTGCTTAAGTATAATATCATTATTCTCTCTTGAGTTGATTACGTATAATAAATTGCTGACCTACTAAACGTCAGATAGTAGCAGTGAAGCTCACCAAACAAATTGCGATTCGGAGATAACTAATAGTCCAACTCGTTATCAGGTGTTCAAGAGGCAGAGACGCGAAGGCCGTCTCCGTTAAAGAATTTTCGTTCATGCGTACCTTAGTTACGAAAGATCAGATATCCGTTAAGAGCGTAGTTAGGGATTGAAAAGTATAATAACCTTAGTGGACTATTGTTTTAAGATTGCATCTTGAAGTCGATAGTGAGATGTGCTTTTATGCGCAATCTGCACGACATAGATGCTTGTAAAATGTATTGATATTGATATACATGCCTACCTCTCATCTTAATCATACTGATCAGTGTTTATACCTTAGACCATATTAGAACGCTCTCAAAATTTACCATGACCGACTGCTTCCACAATGCTTTCAATAGAGCTGAATGGAGACGCACGACAAGAGCTGTCATCCACCAAGGACTACCACGACCAATCTGCCAAGAGTGTCCGATCAAAAAAGATATTTTAAATGACACTTTGAACAGATGTTTGGTAGAACAACAATAGATGTTTTTTTTTATATCTTACACCTGTAAGATTGCGCTATACTAAGTGTAATAAGCTGAGATGAATCTCAGCTGATGTTAAATGATGATAAGGCCGAAGGTGGAAGTGCACTATATGGCACTATATATCTTATCTCTGCTGAACACAACAATGCTACAAACATTGATGCTATAGCAACATAAGATGGTAGTAGCTAGCTAAGCGGACAACAAACAAGCCCTATCACCAACCATCCAAGTACACAAACATGTCCCCCCCGCTGGGAATCGAACCTGGGACCTTTGAGTCTAAACCGGTGGTCTTAACCACTAGACCACAGAGACGGGTTAAGCTTACTTACCAAACAATGTGGTATATTATTCCTATCACCCCTGTCCTGTCAGATCATCGTCCCGACTAAAAGGCATGAGACCAAGTTATCTGAGTTGCAAAACGTCCATCGTGTGTTCATCGTATGTTTTCCATATGCTATTTTTTGTTTCGGTATATATAAACATAGCATTGTTAATGTAAAATAATATATTATTATTCATATAAAGTTACAATAACTATCGAATGTTGCAACGCGTGCCTTAGGTCGCGTATCTTGTGACTCACCAAGGCGAGGTGAAGGCCTCTATCCCTTGACCGATCCCGTAGCCTTGCTTTCTACGTATCACGATGATAATCAAACGGCGCCATTGAGAATGATTGAGGTTCGATGAAATGTTCATTGTCAATGATTAATTTTTAAAGTGATTTGTTTACTGTAAAATTTTGGTGGCGGGTATTTATGTAGCCCACCCGTGAAGAGTCTAAAGCAGCCCATGAAAGTGTAAAATAATAAGTTTTAAACTATCTTTTAACCCCGCGGCAACGTCGTCACTGTGGTGTCGTGGTTAAATCATCGATCTCGGTTGTAGTGTACTTGGTTTGGGGTGGTCGTGTATTATTCGTTTCTCTCCGAAGTTCAAAAACTTAGTAGGAGAGGAAACAGTCTCATTTCATGCGTATATGCATAAAGTACCTATGCCCAGTGGATTTATATAGGCTGATGGTGATGGCGAAAAGGCGGAGATTTTCTTTTACGTCAACGCGATTAAAGCATAGTGCTATTTTTTATTCAATTCATCAATATATTCCAATGCACTGGCGGTGAGCTTTAAAGTTATATCGTCACTCAATGGCAAAGCCTACATAATACAATATCATTGAATCGAAAGTTACAAGTGATCTTATCATTCTACCAAGGTCGATCATGTCCTTTAAGGATTGGGGTTAATAGCTGTTCTCGTATAATCCTTCGATTGCAATCTATCGATCATATCGATCCATTAGGCCGATTTGTCCACATCTCACCATTGACAGGGACGATCGCCGAGAAAAAAAACAATTGAGGATGAACAAAGATGATTTGTAGCCGCCTTTAAGAAAACCAGATGTGCTATGTTTATGACGGCGAGGCTTAAGAATGTAACGGTGTGTGTACACAGTGTTCAGAAAAGATAAGTATATCTGTAAATTGAAGTTTAATTTTTAATAATGAACACTTGTGTGAACTTTAGTTTCTGTTTTATAGTTAGTGAACAAAGTAATAATTTTATTTTTTTATGAACATGTTATTGATAGGTTTTACAGGACAGTGTCCGCATTTTATGGCAAACTTTTAGCATGCAAATATTAAGTACCTACATTATTCTATAATAATTAAAACAATAATCTCATTAATTACTCACAAATATTATATTATTTAATATATATATATATTTTTAAATATTACAATTAAAGTAAAACAACATAGTAAGAAATGGACATATCTATTTAAAAAAAAAAAAGAAAATGAGAGTGAAAGTGGGTCTAATGGTTAGAATCTGCCCAGAATCTGGATTGATGGTGACTTTGTACAGGTATATTAACCTGTTCCTGCCGCCAGTCCGGATTATTTTGTATTTATGTGTCTGGGTGTATAGATATTTCCAATTATCCAATGAAACTAGGCAAAAAAAACATTAACAATTTGGGGCACTGCAACCCACGCGTTACACCCTTGATGTCACAAGCGTTCATGGGCTGCAATGGCCACCTTCCATCAGACAGGCCGGAAGTTCGTTTACCTGCTCGGTAACATTTAAAAAAAAACGTTGGTAGACCAAGCCTTACACATTTGGACACGCATTTCGGGCGCACGCGCAACCCAGCGATAGTATCGCGATCGCCCGGGGGCGTTTCGAAAACCACTTACCTATCAGATGCCATCTCTGAGGCGTATATTATTTTGGCTACTCTGCATTCAAAATTAAATTCCAATCTAGATTTGTTCTTTTTGTTGGGATATTAATTTTGAAAGTGAGTTATTTTCTGTTATTCATTATTAATAGCTTACGTATTAAGAAGTTAGTGGACCGAGTTATGTTTAAATTTTGGACTTGAAGTTTGTCTTAACTGATTTCGTTTTAACCTTTTAACTTTTAACAAAAGTGAGAGACCAAATCACACAAATAAAGCTTTTAATGTAAAGATTAATGTGAGATTATCCTTTTCAATTGAAAGGTCATTAAACATATTTTAAAATCGGTAACATATTTTGGAGGATAATGATCAAAATCACACGTATACCAAATTGGTAACCACCTTTTTAAAAGTTAGTTAAACACCGACGTGGTAAGCAGTCCCATGTTGGCCAAAGAATTCTGTGTTGTGAATGTATAAGTTAGAGTTGACAAACTAGACTTAAAGGCTAAATATACCGTCCAAAACCCTTTGCTATGGTCATAATTAAGAGGGAGCAGATCAGTAAAAAGTGTTACATAGAAGGGTTTTCACCTCCCCTTCCTCGTCGAGCTTTTTAGTGGCTAGATGAGGGAAGGGGACGAGAATCTCAAACAACCCCGTGTATGCGCAAAGTTTTTAACTATTTTAAAAAAGGTACCTATCCAAGAAACGGATATCGAGAAAGTTACTGACCTATCGAAAGCTTTCTCCAGCTGATGGGTTGACTAACATCAGAATGCTATTGTGAGATCTATGTGCTAGCTGGTTGACGTAAATTTTAGGTTACCCATCCAACAATCGGACATCGCGAGTGTTGCATTTGAAAACTGTTTCAACTGATAGATTGACTAACATCAGAATGCTATTGAAGGATCTCCTAACTAAAGATAACGTAAGTTTTAGGTAGCCCATCCAAGAATTGGACATCGAGAAAGTTACTGACCATTCGAAAGCTTTCTCCAGCTGATGGGTTGACTAACATCAGAATGCTATTGTAAGATCACCGAACAAGCTAGTTAACGTCTGCCTTCTCTCTAAACTTTACGTCTAAAATAACAAAAGTCCATTGAAAATGAAATACGCACGGCCAACACAATAAATCAGCATCGACAATGGAGTTATTTAACTCTATTAACATGTAAGTTAAGAGGTGTTTCAGGTGATTCAGGTATCGATGGAAGAATGGTGTAGGTATTCAAAATGGTGGCATAAATTTTATAAAACGGCACAGGGTGTAGTGGTGCTTGACGTTGTAGTCCCTGTTTATGTCTTTGCCTTGAATTTGATGGTCGTCTTTTGTTTTTGTAAGAAGTTTGACATTAACTTGGCGAGTGAAAACTTTTTACATGTTTTAAGAGGAAAGTTAAAATTTTTTTTGGAGATAAAACTTTTTTTCTGTACTTTTTGTCTTTGTGTAGGAATGTTTGTACTCGTATTATAATCTAGTTCTTTTTTATTAATAAGCATATATTCAAAATGTACTTTTATTTTATTTGAATATAAATTTGGAATGGTTATTTAGAGTTTTAAATGTTCATACACTCTTATCCAAATTCCTTTAAAATTGGTGTATATAAAGACTGGGGCCTACTAAGGTATAACATATGGTTTTGTCTAATACTCTTCAATAAATAGATTCTAATCATTATCGCTGTTCATCTTCAACAATAAATATAAGTATATAAGTAAATATATTTTCGTAGGAATCATACGCAATATCAGATATGAGCTTCAAAGCCGCGTTAGTTACACTTTACATATATATGTGTCAGTAGTTTGACAGGCCGGACGGTACGAAACCGCTAAAAGAATGGCCGCTACCATAGCCCGATAGACGGTTACGGCTAGACATTCTTGGTTGCGGTTTTTTCATCGGCTTACATAACACTCATTGTGGACCCACATTCCTGCTTTGGAGCTCATCAATTTAATGTGCGTGCTGTGACAAATCATTACCTATCAGATGCCACAGTGTAAGAAACGTGCAAACCTAGATTTAAAAAAAACAGGACAAGTGCGAGTCGGACTCGCCCACCGAGGGCACCGAGTTCAGGAATCAAGTCTCGAACTTTTCCCGAAAGTTTCCAAATTTTCCTTTTTTCATTCATCTTCATAAATTGAAAACTATACATCATAAAAATAATTTAAAACCTGTTTAAGCTTGTGCAAATTAAGCCCTTTCATACGATACCCCACATGTCACGGTTAACTTACTTCAAAATTTGGATAATTCATTGCATAAAGACCTTGTTTTACGTATAGTTTTCAGATTTTTCCATGTACTTGTAGTATAACACAATATTACTTGCCTAATTTCATAGTTCTAGGTCAACGGTAAGTACCCTATGAATTTTGATTCCCTTGAGAGCGTCGAAATAGAGTTTTTTGCGACATAAACGACCGTATTTTTTTTTCGTTAACTTAGAAGTTTGATTTTTTTACAGCTTTAAGGGACTGAAGACTTGAGTATATAGTTTTAATTTCAACTCGATACCTACACGCGTTCCCGAGATAAAGGGTCTTGACAGACAGACAGACGGACAACAAAGTGATCCTATAAGGGTTCCGATTTTTTCTTTTGAGGTACGGAACCCTAAAAAACACCTTTTGCTCTCTCGGTGCCTTTTTGCCTTAGCCGAAAGTTTTGAGATAATTTTATATGATAAAATTTTACAAGAAAAAAACAATTAGTCTCAGGAAGCTCGAGCTAGCAAGACCCCAGAAGAGTCGTTGAATTTTTTCTTGTAATCATATATAGCATTGTGGATGCAAAATTTAAAATAATTTAAAATATTATTTTTTTTTGTCTTTTTTATTTTGACGCGTACATTTTGTGCCAAAATATCGAATTATCATCACCATAATCAGCTCATTTCAGACCGCTACTGGACATAGGCCTTTCTCAATGCATGTCACTGAACCCTGTCTTCGGCTATTCTAAAAATATCGGTTACTAACTAACAAGAAAAACCACAAAAACACAAAATATTTTAAAAATTTATGAAGAAGCAATGTCAACTTTGCCACCTCAATAGAGACGAGTTGACACACAATAATTGAGAAATGGTCAGCCTTTAACCATTGTCGGGCAGGCATCCCCGCGTTGTGCAAGTATGTAATTAATACAAAGGCGATATTTTCGCATGGCCCGATTATCTCGGCCGCATCTTGAAACAATGGGATCATTATTGCCCGGAGCACCTCCAATGTTTTCTTAAACTTTCAAGGTGATGTTTTGACATTGTAATTGGTTGGGACCGCTATCGTCCATCTTCCGATGTGCGCTTGCAATTAATTTGCGTTTCGATTTTATTATTATCGACGATTTGTTTGCTCGTCTGATTGTTACGTTGGTATCTGATTTTCTTGTTATTATTAATGTTGTAATCTGCAATGTTACCGATGTATACTTCGTTTTCTTTTAATAATAATAATTTAATATACATAATTATATTATAACAAAAATAATTTTAAAATTATATTGAATGTTGTTGACTTATATAGTTTGTTGTGTTAAAGGTGCAGGATTATAATTATAATTTTTTTCATACCGAAGAAGAGACATCTGACTTTCTGCTGCTGAACTAAGACCTCCCCAGTCTTAGGCCAGCAGCAGCAAGACTAAATATGCGATGAAAAAAGAACTTGTTTACTAAAAAAATTAATAATTGCTGTTTAATGCTAAACATTTTGTACTTATTTATTCTCTTTTAAAAATGAAAAATCTCAGTTTGTCCATTTTCAAAACCAAAAAGGTTTTATTACTATAAAATACTCTAAATAGTTAAAAGTAGGTACACAAGCCCGCACCACATTAATGACAACTGGTACGTTCAATTATGGCAACAGCTCTGTACAGCCGCACCATTACGTTGCACCTAACTGCACCCTCAATTATTACCGGCTACGTTATTTGGTGCAGAGGACACACCCAGACTCGTTAGCGACTAGCCTTGTGCTCCGTTTGCATTCAACTCTGCTCTCTGTTTAGAATCAAGTTTAAGACACTTTCAAGTTGCGGGTCGGTTTTTAACAATTGCGCATTGATAGATGATGAGCAAAAAACAAATGGTCAAATGGATTGGCTAAGGTTAAATTTTGATTACATCAACATCAAAATATAATCCAATGAATTTGGAATGGATTTTCAAAAGATGCTTCTGAAAGATTTTGAAAATTATATCAAAAGCATTAAGAGGTTAGTATGACTAGTTTGATAAGAATTATATTAAAAATATAATCCAAATCTTTTGGGATGGACTTCCGAAAGATTAGTCCTAAAAATTCGATAATTATATCTGCTTGGAATTTAAGCCATTACCTATTAAAAGTCTTTAAAAATCATCTTTTTTAAACATCACAATAGACACTAAAAATAGAATCCTATTTCTAATTTGCTACTTTTCCTTGGCTTTTCAAAACATCTGCATTTTTACAGCAGCTATATAAGAAATTTATGACAGCCCGCGACATTGTCCGCGTAAAATCGCGTATCACAAAAGAGATTCTTTGCAGGCTTTCCTAGTCCAAGGGTTTGGGCTGTCAGTCAATAAATGTCGAGACTTTTCTTTTTATAAATCAGTAGAGTTTTATAAATCAGAATAAATACTACTAATGGGATTATTACCATGTTTTTTGGAGTATGCGATATTCCGGCACAGTTGCATGCGCCATGATCACGGTTTTTTTTTTTAAATTTGTTATAGGCAGGCATTTGATCACACATCACCTGATGTTAACTGACGGTGCGGTCGAGGATGGAACATTGCATCCTAGAAATAGCCTATTCACTCTTGCCTTGAAGAGGTCCAGATTATACCTTTCAGGGAACACACTCGCAGGCAGCGCGTTCCATTCCCTAGCTGTAAGAGCACGCACTAAGAAAGTTGAACCGAATCAGCTCGTGCGACTAGGTGTCATATCTACAACGTAGGGATGGAACTCGCGCCTCGCGCTCCGATAGCGGAAAGTGGATGGTGGGGCTAGGTCGTGCAACTCCTTCGCACACTCCCCGAAATGAATCCTGTAGAAGACCGAAAGACGAGCCACCCTACGCCGATGTTCTAGACTTTGCAGCTTGGCGTCTATCAGGGCAGGGTCACCGATGAGTCTGTTAGCTCGTTTTTCAATCGAGTCAAAAGCAGCCAGATGGTATTTGGCTGATCCATCCCAAAGGTGGCAGTACTCCATACATGATCGAACTTGTTCTTGATATACTAGTTGGAGCAGTATTGTACGGATGTACTGAAGTTATTGCTGGTGGGTGATTATGAGCAGACAAAACCATCTACCCGATCGAGTTTTATGTAGAAGAGTGTCAACTTTTTCATTTTAATAGTAACCCCCTAAAAAGCGAGCTCTCGCGCTAGTTACTGTCACATGTTCAAACGAGGCTGTCACAACCGTCCTAAGACTCTAAGCCTCGCTCTTGCGACAGAGTGCAAGCTCATTGTATGTTAAGCGGGCACTTCATCTCTCGCAGCGCCTGCGCCCGTGCCGATTTATTAGTTGACGCGCCTCCCTCGAGACTAGATACCAGCTATCTTGGAACTTCTGATTGAATTAAGGCCCTCTTGGGCTTGTCAAGTGTAGATAACGGAGCTCAGCTAAAGCTACGACAACCGAAGATATATTTTCAGTTGACAATAAATTGTTTATCTTCGTGATAGGATAATGTTAAAGATAAAGCGAAGCTTTTACACTGACAGAATCTCCATTGTTTACAACGAATTAAGTTTTATTTGATTTTATCAGGCAAGTCATGTCAATGATGTGATAACGATCGCTATAAATATTGATATTACAATTAGTGATTCTTTGTGTCTTATTTTGATTGCATTTGATTTTTTCTAAGGGGTAGGTACTACACTTTTAATGGTGTAACATTAAACGCTTTACTTATTTTATAAGTTAAATTTACATTTGACGTACACACGCCTGCATATCACCCAAAACTGTCAAATTTCATCAATACATTGTCAACCTTGCCTTAAACATAAAGTTCAAAGTCCATTGAGGAAATTTGTGGTAGGTTGATGTGCGGCGTTTGTACATCACACAAAATAAGTTAAAATGTTAACCCCCATAGACGAAACTACAATTTTTTTTTAAATTAAATTAAAATGGTCTTTTCTTTAAATTGCCTTGACACAAAATCTCATATATTTAAATCTATAAAAATTTCGTAGTAAGTTTCCAGAAGTAAACATACACAGATACTTAAGATGCATTGTAATGTGACACACAAGTCTTCGTATGCTGTAGTCATAACCTTAAGAAGGTGTTAACGCGTATATTATTCTAATGTCTCATTGTTACGACGGGATAACCACAGTGTCAATAAAATAAATCACACGAATGGAAAGCATGAAATACGTATACAAGTATTTTTAAAAGCTCATTGATACATAAAAGCTCATTGATACAAGCCAACAAATAATATGAACAGTTTTTAAATAAAATAACTATTCTCACTTGTAAACAGTCTTTACGAAAGATATTAGATTACACCAGCACCGAAGTGATTCACCATAAGCCCTATTGTGTGTTACGAGTGATACTAATCTGGTTCTCAGCTACTCAAACATTTTTTTTTTATTATAAAACTTACATCACGTTTTCATCAAGTCGATAACAATAGCTGAGCACGCGCTCCCTAGGCGTCGATCCCTCAGGCGATATAGTGCAGGGGACAGTAATAAGATTCATGCTTAAATGTCCTATTTTAATCTGAAGTTATTTTACCTTTACAGTTATTTGTAAGTGAGATTTGATAATAGCGCCACAGTCTACGTACAAATTTACACGATGAATAAACTAATCAACTTTTTTAAACAATCATTGTTACAGGAATGTTTACACTACTTTGGTTTATCCGTCTAAAGACGTAATTATCTTTTTAAGGGTAACACATTTTAAAGCATACGCCTTTTTAATTAATAACGTCAATCAATGATTAAGAGTAAGCGACCTTAAGGAGTAAGTGTAATAATATGTTGCCATGTTAAGTGTTTAATCAAATTAACTCACGACCGAGCAACATTACGTTTATATTAGGTTTCCTTGGTATTCAATCGTCGTGTTAATGCAATTTCAAACAAACGTGACATTATTCCTTGTAGTGTATTGACGTGTGTAATACTTGATAATTACTAGAAAAACTGATTTGATTAACATTGAAATTGAGACAACTAATATGCTATGTTAGATACATGATACGCAGATAGTTCTATTGAATCCTTATCAGACAAACAATCAAAGCTTTACCGTCTCTAGTCATTACACCAGTGGTCTTACCATCCTTAACTAATAGATTTGAACAGGTTGTCGTATTGTACTCAGTTTAATTTATGATACGTAGTTAAGTGCATAGGTATTAGGTTACATTTATTTCACAATACATTTTAAATGCCACACAAAAATCAAAGGAAAAGATTTCATTCAAGTAAGTATTAAGCACAATATACCTACATCAATGTAATTATAAATAATCAAGACAACCGAGCGTGTTATTCAAGTTGCAGAATTCAACAGTATTATTGTGAGAATGCAAATGTATATCCCTAGGAGTATGCGCAAGCGCAAGCCTGACCCCTGACCCGCTAACACGTGCTGCCTCTCTGATTGGCCGGCGAGGCGAACACTCATCGTTTTGTAACAACCGTGAGCCTCGCTCTATTAGGATATGGCTACTAAGCGCAGCCGTTTGAGTTTTTGTTCTTCGATTTTGCGAGTATAAAAAAAAGAGCTTCTTCGAGAATTCGAATTTGTTAAGAGAGGACTGTATTTATTTTTATGACGTTGAGAACTTTTGATTCAGCTACGATGTGAATGGTAAGTCATCTAGGTATGTACGAGTATGTTTAACGTAACATTTTCAATGATTATTTTAACAAGTATTTTTCTTTAAGATAAATTATGACTGTTAATTTACTTATAAATAAAAGTTCAATTGACATCTACGTTATCACATCACGCACAAAGAGTTAATGAAAATGTGTTTTCAACACCACTCAATGGTTGAGGTCGCAAAAACGAATCTAAACAAGTTCATAACACTGCATGAATCGAATTTCCGAAATTGGGTCAGCGGTGATTGAATGTAGATTGTTCTGCGCATGCGCATAGTATTGCCAAAACATTTTATATCGAGACAATTTATTGGGTGTATTATGTTTGTTGTTGCGTGACCGTTGTAAGGCAGGCGTCTCACTTCATTGTAGCAAGACCAAGATATGTTCTAAGATAATTTTGCTTTGTGCTTATTATTTTTTTTTAATAAGAGACTTTTCTAGGATTTATCTTTTAACCTACAGAGCGAGTCAATTATTAGTAGTCCTCATAATGATGTTTCGAAATTATTTTTTTATTATAGTTATTTATTATTTATTTTATTGTGTCTTAAATTATGGTATAATAAATGAATAAATCATGTTTCTTCGCCAGTTTGACACGCTAGTATGATGACCTGTATACATTTAGAATTTATTGATGGAACTTTGCCTTCGGGAATACTGAAAAAGCTTGGAAAAACCTTTTCCTAGCTGTGGGACAAAAAATTTTTTTGTAAAAGAAAATCTAACAAAATTACTAAGATATATACGGAAATATCTTCATGTAGACACTGAAGTATAAGCACAGTCAAAGGAAATGCGATCACGTACGGCCTTCGACCATACTGCGACAACGGTGCGCTCTCGTATTGTTCTATGACATTTTACCTCTACTAATGACAAGCAATTTCAGTTTTGAAACGGACACATTAGATGAATAAGTCGCGTTTTAATTTGCCCCAAATAACTTGGGCATTCAACTTAAATGTTAGCGTGATCAAAGTGGACGTTTGTTGTTGTGTAAAATTATGCAAATGCTTAGAAACATTAACTTCTTAAATGTATTCTTGAATTAGTAGGTACTTTAATAAACTATAAATAAATAAATATAAAACTTTATTTTTTTACTTTTGGTGCAAAAAGAGGTTTGTTGCAACTAAAACTTTGACACCTGTGTTTAAAAAAAAGCTAGAACCATGCTTTTGTTCCGATCTTCAGTTTGATTGCATTTCCTACAGTTATCAAAAACAAAGGAGATTTAAAATATATTTTTTTGTTGCTTATACTAATTATTTAGATAAGAAACACATTTACTAAAACCAGTTGCTTTTATTCTCCATACTTGTATTTTTTTAAACAGTAATGAAAAGTTTTTTTTAAACCATAGGTGAAATAATTATAATGCTTTCTAGCTATGTGCCTATGTAAGTCATGTTATTTACAAACATACTACTTACTAAATGTTACATAAACAAGATGTAGAGTTACAGAGAATCAACACATTTGTTAATTAAATATTCACAATTAGATACGCGTTAGAGAAGCGACTCGTCCAGTTAAGTTAACTTTCGACTTATCTCCCCATCACACTGGCTGTCAGACTGGCTGTCAAACCAGCTGTCAACTGGCACCGAGTGACAATGGCAGCGGTGGATGTCAACATCCGTCTCTGAACATCGCATGTGTCTCCCATTGACGGTTTAATATCGATCTGGCAAAATACCGATCGGTAGACTATGTCGTTGGGCGACGTGATGTTTGCTATCACACGAGTTGGGCATATCAAAATGTTCACTTTACGACATCTTGATTTGAACATGTGAATAGATTATGGGAATTGATGTTGTCACAGTTTTTTGCGTTTGTAGGAAATGTTTATATTAAAGAGTGACGATTTCAAGCTTTTTAATAGTTCTAATTTTCAAAACGCTAAAATATTAATTAAAAGAAAGTGTAGTCATAACATGAGTAAACCACGAAGGTTTGTAGAGCAATGTTATTCATAGCTTAGTCAAAAACAATATACAAATTGAACACAATATATTTACGTTTCTAATTTCTCTTAAACCATTCTTTTTTAAGTTCCACTGTTATCCTTCAGTGCATCAGAATCACAATAAACTTGAATTTGTCCATCGCGTGATAAACAAAAAGAAGTCAACCCGCGAACATTATAATTTCATTACATTGTCATTAACAAAATTGGTGCGAATCAAAAAGTGGATCAAGTACTTTCTGTTCTCTGTGCTGTTAGTACGTAGGTAAGTACGATATGTCAACTGATCTCTTTTTATGTTTTATTTAATTATCTTTTTTTTTTAACGTTGCCTGGTTAGGTTTTGATAGTACGGTCTCGAGACATTGAAACCAAATGTGATGTCGAGATGCGACGAATGTACAATTTGTTTTTGTTTGGTTTTTCACGCGAATTATTAGAATATGTTGCTAAATAGCTATTGACTTTAAGTTTTTTTAAGATTTTATTGCCGTTGCCGCAGTTTTTTTCTCGTGTACCTGTAACAGGAAGGAAGTTATCACTCCTACGGCGGGTTTGCTTTCTAAAACATCTATTTGCAAGCACTTACACATCCTCGTAGTCGCTGGTGTAGTGTAATAATTGTTTTATTAATAACTTCATTTATCCGCGCTTCATTTGTTTATTGTTAAAGCAAATAGTTTAGTTCAAGAGTTTTTATGTTCTGAGATAAGTCTTTTAAGTCACGCACGTCTGGTGGTTCGTAGGCGCTCGGTTGCCTAGGAGTCTACTCTAATAATCAAGTATTCGATCATCGTTGTCGTTTTAAATTGCGTGTTCTTACTATTTTTAGTGACATAACACGCGTGTCGTCCTGTATGTATCGATTACATAAATATCTATGATCAATGTATAAGCAAACGGGAAAGGTAGGTTTAAGTTCTAAGCAAACATTGGAAAAGAGGTGGGATATACAAAAGCTTATCCTCTTCGCGGTTCCTTAGTTTTCCTAATACAATGTATCCATCAACAAGTTAACCTCAGATGAGTTTTATATTTCATCATCATCATCGCAGCCAAAAGTCGTCTACTACTGGCCTCTCCCAAGGAGCACTTCAACAACCAATTTTATGCTGCTCGCATTCAAAAAATAATACTAAAGAAGTCTTTATAACGGGGATTAACGCAAACTGCTGTAACGTTGTCGTTGCAATTTACTTTATGTCGTATTTTTATGCTAGGCATAGAATATTTTGAATGTCATGTCATTGTCGTGGAATTTTATTAAATTGTAATACGATCCCACCCGTTTGCACTAAACTTATGAATCGCCTAAGTCTTGGCTTAACTACTAGCCGGTCAAGTTAACTCAGCACTTGGCTCGAAAACGTCGCTTACACTCAAGTGCCTAGTTAACTTGACCGGGTAATAGTTAGGCAAAGACTTAGGCGATTCATAAGTTTAGTGCAAACGGGTGTGAGTCTCTCAAAATTCTTCAGTAAATAACATTGTTTTGTAATAATTGTACAGTTATTATTGTTTATAATGTAATTGTGAAAAAACCTGTTTCTATAAACAGGTAATTTGTTTCCTATGAGAAATATTTGTAAGTGACGTTTTGGCTTAGACTTTTGTATATTGATTTATTGTTTTTCTCCTTTTAGGATTTTCTGTTTATTTATAAAATTTTATCGGATTAAATATTTGCCTGTGGATCTCCTGAGTTTCAATGGCCACCAGGCTACACTACTATGAATAGGTATCATAGACATACCTTTATATCCGACGTTTCGGCTGAGTTACACCGGTAGGTACAGGTCTCGAGCTACTTATGATACCTAAAAATAGTGGTTTGCATTAATCTCCGACAGTTACTATTTATTTTAAATAAAAAAACTTTTGTCTGCTCATAAAAACCCACCTACAACAACTTCAGTAATTCCGTGGTCATAGCGCATGCAAGAGTGCCAAAATATCGACTACTCGCTTATAATAAACATGGTAAGAATTACTCTGATGCAGATGAAAGACCATGAAAACGAAAATGAAAGTTTAAATAATTATATAAAATCTTTGATTAAAAAGTAATGCAACAGTTTAAAGATTCAACTCAACCGGCTCTTTGGTCTAGTGGTTAAGACCACCGGTTTAGACCCAGAGGTCCCGGGTTCGATTCCCAGCGGGGGGTACATGTTTGTGTACTCGGTTTGGTTGGTGCTACCACCAACCAAACCGATGGGCTTGTTTGCCATCCTGGCTAGCTACCACCATCTTATCTAAATATGTCGCCATAACATCAATGTTTGTAGCATTGTTGTGTCATGTCACTCTATTAATTAATAATAACAACCAAAGTATTGAAATGAAACAACTTTTACGGATCTATTCGCGTTTATTTTACACATTAGTTTTAATTAATATTTATCCTGACGTTTCGAACCCTTTGCCACCAAAATATCATTTGAACCAAAGTATCATCGTAAAGCTAACGATGTTTCAAGCGCGCTATCGCGATTGCCGCTCGTCCGTACGTCCGTTTGGGCGAAATAACAAGCCATATAGATTTTGATTTATTGTACTTCACAACAAACACCTACCGCCATTGAACCCATTCATAGGCACTAATAAATCTTTTACGAGCCTATTAAGGCTGATAAAGATCGCTCTTACAAATCTTTTCAAGTAATTTTTTTTTATTTCATCTCTATGCTATAAAACGCCGCAGTCATTCGAATGGTTAGCTAAAGTTAAATAGAATACGTTGGTTGTTCCGTTAATATAGCTGTTCTAATTAACCCTTAAGTTACCTGCACAGGGTTATCACTAATATAATAATATATATATATATATATTTTTTTATATATATCTTACGGGTGAGCACTTGGCCTTCACCTCATGTTAAGTGGCGATAAGGCCGAAGGTGGAAGCACTTCTACCGGAATCCTCAACTAATAAGGCACTAGCTATTTTATCTCTAGCTGCCGGAACCCGATCCGATCCGAACCCTTCGGAGAATCTAAAGGCACGGCACGGGGACTCGCACTAGTGCGTGATGCCGTTCCCTCTAGAAAACCTCCGAAGGTGATTCGTTTCACACGGCTTAAGTTACCCGTTAAGTTTCTCGCCGCCCCCAAACAAGCCCGGTGAAGCTGGAAATGCCGTCTGAGGCAATCAACAAACTCCAAAAAAAAAAGCTGCCGGAACACAACAATGTTACAAACATTGATGTTATGGCGACATTTTTAGATAAGATAACTAGCTAGGCGGAAAAACAAACCCTATCACTAACTAAACCGAGTACACAAATATGTAACTCCCGCTGGGAATCGAACCCGGGACCTCTGGCTCTAAACCACTAAAGACACAGAGGCGGTTGAAATATACCTATTGTATACTTATTGTCATTGTCTTTTGTTATTATGTGTATAGGGCTTTAGGCTATACGGCGCAAGTTCATATATAATTCGAACCATACGTTTCTTGCCATCCAAATGCCCAATTACACTGTAAAGGCCATAGACAGCTAACACCCAATTTATTAAGCAAGACAAATTCAGAATCTAAAACGGTGATAATGGTTGTCTCAGAAAAGAATGACCCACAACAAAAAATAAAAACAGAAATTATATGTAATTATAATGTATATATGTAAAATAGTCTATAAGCATTTCTACTTTACCTAAGACATAGTAAAACTTCTAAAAATACATCTTGATGTCATTTTTAATTGAACTTTGAAATTAAAGTAATTAATTACAAATTAATTGGCAGCCCTGAGTCATCGCAAACGAAACCATTAGAAGAGAGGAAGTGTCTAATGGAGAGCATTCAGTAGCAACATTAGATGATGGTGTTAAGAAATAATTACTATCGGTCACGCCTACCCTGATTGCTTTTCGTAAGCATCCATAAATCTAATTCGATTCCTGTACATGTGTTTCTCATTTTAAATAGGCGATGGGCGTTGTTGCCCCATACCGACTTCACAATTCAAATCGACGTGGAAACTGTTGGCACATTTTGGAGTGAAAAAAACATTATGCGGATGTGCTCGCATTAATTTTACATATTAATTGGTCATTATTGAAAATAAGCTTCGAACAGTTATTCCGTGTTTTGTTCCTGTCATGTAAATGTCATCTCAAATTAGAGTAAAAGAGACAAAACATGGAATAATATTCTTATTATTCACTTAATTAAACATATTTCTAAAGAATTTTTTTTTACAATATTTTATATAAAAAACATATATACAATATAAAATATTATAAAAAACTTAAGCTAGGTTACCACCGGCAGCGGAGATAGACCCAAGCTATCGGTGGTTAGGGCTGCAGAGTGAGGAACCTCCTGACAATGCGTGCCGTGTCAAGGAGTACTGCCTTTATTATTATTTATTTTTTAAAAACTTTTTACACATAATTAATATGGCGGACTTAATGTGTGAGACATTCTTTACCTGTCAACCATAGGTTGGTGTACTGATAACATTGTTGGTGCAATTATGTGATGACAAAATTAGAAGTGATCAAAATAAAATGGCCTTTAACGTATAATACCTACAATTGTCTCATTACCCTCAATCAGTATTTTACTGATTTTTGTGCAGATAACGTCATTAAATTTATATGTGAATGATATTCTAATGTAATATAATACGTACCATACTTTAATTAAGAACTTCACCTTAATGGAAATTGGAAGCGTAAAGTAAATTATTAAGAAACATAATACCGCATTTGTATAGTTATTGCACGTTCGTAAGATAACTCACAAATTAATGATTCGGTAATTAGAGGTTTCAGAAATATCGTTGGGTAATTGAGACGCGAGCTATAAAAATGCGGTACTTACGGACGTAGTGTCTAAATGCCAGGTCACAATCTTCGATTATACACGTAGGTACAGTCATGAGGTTTAACATGTAAACACTTTTGACTAGTTTTGACTCTTACTCCATTGTATAAAGAGTTACATTGTTAACATTCAACTTAGGAGTGAGAGGAGTTCAATGGTGCAGTGGTTAATGCGCCTGGTCTGCGAGTGCTGAGGTTAAGCAACGTTCGCAAATGCCGGTCATCGGATAGGTTACCATAAGTTTATCATCTCGAGCTCCTCCATGCTTCTGAAGGCACGTAAAGCTGTTGGTCCCGGCTGAATTAGCAATCGTTAACAATCACTAATACGCACAGGGCCCGCGTGGTGGTTTATAGCCCGTTCTACCAATCCATCCATAGGGAAGGCTTGTGCCCCAGCAGTGGGGGTATAAAATAAGCTGATGATGATGTTTACATGTTAATGGTCGTGACTGTACATTGGAGGTACATCCTCTATTGGTTGTTGCTCAATGAAACAGGAACCTTTGAGGACAGCTGATCTCGTTAAATCTCAATAAAGCGTAGGATCGAGTTGCGACGGAAACAGATTGAATTATTTTGCGTAGTAAATTAACACATCCGTGTGAAATAGTTCAGATGACAGATAAATTTGGCGCGCTTATTATGATCTGACGCGGAATGTGGTTATGTCATCTGAATTGAATGATCGATCTCTGAGGTTTGGTAAGAAATGTCCAGTTAGTTTTCTTTTAGATTTAAGAGAGCGGTTTCTAGGGTGTCATTGTTGTCCATTTGAGTGACTGAGATAAACGTGGTCATAGTATATAAAGTTTAAATGTAAATAATTTGTTTAAAAAAAGTTAGAATTTAGTTGATATACTCGTAATATGATACTTGACCCTAAACAATGCAAAAATATTTTCTTATGCCGATGACACCGCAATCGTTTTCACTAGCTCTAGTTGGGCTGCTACAAAAATAATAACGGAAAAGGGCTTGACGAAGATAGCATTATGGCTCAAAAATAACCTACTAACTTTGAATACTACTAAAAAACACTATATAATAACTTCCAACCCAATAACGAATTTGATATAAAAATACATACTTGCGACCAATCTATTAGTTATAATTGTAGCTCAATAAATAAGGTGGAGCATGTGAAATATTTAGGTATTATGGAAGATCAGAGGCTCTCAAGGTATTTTCAGATTGAAATGACTGTGTCCAAAATACATAAATTTAATTGGATCTTCCGAACGCTGAGACACGTTGTTCCCAAAAATGCGGTTGATAGCGCCGCGCCGGTAACACCAGAAACCTACTGAATGAATTAAACATATCTTTGATCTTTGTATCTTTATCTCAGTCGATAACTACCTACTGTATCTCAGTATGGGGTGGTGCTCTTAAAACGCATTTTTTGATGGTAGAACGAGCGCAAAGAGCATTGTATAAAATAATGTACTTCAAGAGAAGAACATTCTCAACTCAAAGTCTTTTCCAGACCAGTAAACTGGTATCTGTAAGAAAACTTTATATTTTAGGGTTAATATTTAAAAAAACATAAAGCATTGTCATACGACCCTCGCGTTGAAGGTAAAAGGAGGGCTCGTAGGTTCAAAGTGGCAACCATTCCTAAGGTCAGAACAGAGTTAGTTATATATAATACAAATACACACATTCCCACATTTTCATACACACATGCACAGTGCAAACTCCTACACAACCTCTCACATCCACATTCACTCCTCATACACAATATATCCCACAGACACATACCATACTTAACACACTACACAACACATCCTTACACATACTAACACACACGTCAGTATAAAATTAGACTAATAAGTAGGTACAATTTATAAATTAGTAATAAGAATTTAGTAAAAATAAGACCCTATGTATATTGTTTTCTAAAGTTTACGCGAACACTACACATTGATATGAAACAACTTTTACGGATCTACTCCTATGTATGTTATAATAAGCCTAAAAGGAGGCTCCGTTATCTAGATAATTTATGTAAGTCTTTATAAAGAAATAAAGAATTTTTAATTTAGAATTTTATAATTTTTGGAATTGAATGATGTCAAATATGAAATACATGATTAAGATTAATAAGTGGTGCGTCCAAAAAGTATATCACTAAAGCCGCAGAGAATGTGTTCGCAGATTAACATCGAAACGTCTTATCTTAAAAACAAAACAATCGAACATACAAAACCAGTTAGAAAACGAAGATACTTCACCGATAGAATCGGTCAGCCTAATCTTGATGGATTTAAAGGTCAGAATTGTAGATCATCTTCGAGGCGCTAATAGTTTTTTCAATCGTAAAGTTGTATTTAGCTGCTTCAGCGATCGCACTATAGCCCGTACGGTCGTGGGAGCGTTTCGCACGATGCTCCGATATCTTTTGACGGACAAAGAGGAATGTCAAGATGTACACACGCCTGCACATCAGCCTACCACAAACTGTCAAATTACCTCAATAGACTTTGAACTTTATGTCTATGGCATATGGTTGAAAATTTACTGAATAAATTTGACAGTTTTGGGTAGGGTGATGTGTAGGCGTCTGTACATTGCGCAACTATTCTATGGTTTGACATTCGACCATTTCGCATTGGATGTATGTTCTTGATTCCACGTGCATATTAAGATGGCTCCCTTCATTGTTTCCAGTTAATGTCTATGTTGAGGTTTATGAAGTATTATGCTGGATTTACCGGTTTGTGCAGTTGTAGTTCGCGCGGTTTCAAGTGGTTTATTGTTGCTTTGTATTGAGTTGGTTGCTGAAATTTTTATAGCGTTTCCATGCGATCTTTATTCCTTACACGACGATCAACTTTGCTTTTATAATGTCTTTGTATTGTAATAGAAATTTAAGCATTCTCATGTAATAAAGTGATCTAATATATGATTATATTCATCATCATCATCATCATCATCTCATCCAAAAGACGTCCACTGCTGAACACAGGCCTCCCCCAAGGATCTCCACAACGACCGGTTTTGTGCGGCTTGCATTCACCGGCTTATGATTATATTACAAATATATTATAATTATTACTGTACCAGTATTTGATATAATAAAAGGTCGTCTTCCTTCAAACTTGAATAATGTCTCGATTATTACCTTAAAAGAAAAAAACATATTCATGAATTTGTTTGGTATAAAGACATTCATCAAAAAAAAACAAAACTGTCCACTTATATTGACATTGATAAAGTACAGTTTGCATTAATTAATTTATTCATACTAATTAATGATAAGATAAATCTATTTAAAAACCACACAAGTATATATACCAAAAGCCGTGACAATAAAGAGCAATTGAATGATTACACTGGAACTTGTTAAGTTACAAACAAATTGTTATAATTATTCGCGGCTCAACTCTACACGAACGGTTCGGCATAATTGCTTCAGTAGCGTAACTAAAACGATCATTAGGAACATGTCTGTGCACACATCTGTTATGTTTGCCCATCCTATTGGGCTTCGAAGCTTGTAATTAGTTTGAAGAACGTGCCAGACTAAAGTTAGTTTTAAATGGTTTTGAGAGGTACAATAGTGAGGTAAAACAAAAATTTATTTTAATTTTAAATTTAAATAAAAAGGGGTTACAAAAATTGCATTATTATCCTATTGGGGTTTGAAGCTTGTTATTAGTATGAAGAACGTGCCAGACTAAAATTAGTTTTAAACGGTTTGGAGAGGTACAGTTGTGTGGTAAAACAAACATTTATTTTAATTTTAAATTGAAATAAAATAAAATTTGAAAAAGTCCGAAAAATATTTTAGAATAAAATTTGCATTTTTGACAACAAAATGTACGCGTACAGCACATACAACAAGAAGTTAAAGTGGATGTGTGATTTTATTTAGTCAAGACGCGAGGGAATTAACTACTTGTATTTATTTAAATTTTATTAATATTGAAACGACTATCCAGAAACATATAACTACTGTTACTATGTTGAATAAAATTATTGTGATGGTATACATGCCTGCACATCAACCTGTACAAAACTGTTAAATTTTTTCAATAAGTATTCAATCTTATGCAATACACTTATATCCATGTGCAAATAACTTTATTTACACTACAAATGTTAATTAGTTGTGTTAAATACATAATGTCTTACTGTCGAGTATAAAAGGTAAATAAATCCTATGTTCGAACGCGTTTATGTCTAATCAAGGCAAAAGAGAACTAAGCCCTAAATGTAAGCAAGATAATGGATAAACGTTCACATCGAAATAAATACGTTACCAAAACCATTAAACACGTGCAATTGTTTTATCTTTCGCACTATTAAATTTTCATATTATTGGAGTTCGAAAAACTTTTAGGGATCCACGGTAAACGCTTTTCCCCTTTCTTTGTAAAGTTTCTGGATAACGGTTGATGTTGATGTTATTTAATATGGTCAATGTTAAATAACAACGACAAATTGGTAAAGAAACATTAAATTTCATATAGAAAAACGAGCTGTCCCATTCATCGTAAACAGAAGCGTGTAATTTGATGTACACACGCGAGCCGAGCACGCGTCCGTGCGACACAAAATCTCTTTTAGATTACACTAATTTGTCAATTCTACGACAACTAGCAGCCCATTCATGGCCCATACGTGTGGGAAATGTTATGAAATTGAAAATGATCATATTTCTTTTAAAAGACACTAGGCTATTGCACAAAGATTCACCTAGTTTTCGTCGTTAACTATTCATTATTGTGCCGTGGGATCGTTTTTGTGGTGGCCATTGTTGCGGCTCTGATTGGCGCATTCCACAGGACTTGAACTTACTATGCATACGGTTGTGGAGTGACAGTGAATTTTGGGGTATAGAATCTGTACGCATGTGACATGACATTATTAGAATTATGATTTTTATTTAACCTTTAGGCCACTTATACTTTAAATGCGAAAGCGTGTATATTTGTTTGCCCTTCATTCACCTTGAAACAAAACAAATATTTACGTATTTTTTTATAAAGATTAATATTAATTCGCTGTAAACACAATAACAATTTAACGGTTAAACTATCCGGGAAGCGTATAAACTTTTATTAAGTACTAGTTGACCCGGCGGACTTCGTGCCGCTTTGACAGTATCCATGACAACGAAACAAACAAGTAATTTTGTATTGGAAAATTAAATTGTAGTTAAATGTTAAATGTGTTGTAGTTGTATTAAATTTAGTATTTTCCGTTACTTATTATTTATGTTTCCCGCCAAAACCAAAGACTACTTTTTACACAAAGAACTGCTCAGCCATGTGCGTTAAAGTATTCAACGCCTTGCCAGCAGACTTTAAAACTTTGCCAAAGACACGATTCCGTAGATCTGTTAAACAATGGCTACAGGAACAGTGTTTTTATTCTGTCGGTGAATATTTTGATACTATGTTTAGATTGAGATATCAAAGTTGAGAATGATCCTATATTTTTATTTTGTTTTTCGTTTATTTTTGTTATTTATTATGCTGAATCTACTTGACATGTATTAAATTTTTATTGACATTGTAGTAGGTACCTAATTATAATTAATTAATTGATATTTGCATGCTAAATTAGCGAATCATGAATAAACTTTTTATAATTTTATAACATCTACGTATTTACCATGTTTCTTGTAAATAAATGATTTGATTTGATTTGATTTGATTTGCCGCTTAAACCTTCTCTGAACTTCCACAAATATTTAAAAATCAAAATTAGCCAAATCGGTCCAGTCATTTCTCGAGTTTTATCGAGACGAACGGACAGCAATTGATTTTTATATATATAGATAGGTACACGTCAGTAGACATAGCTAAGGGAATTGAGCTAAAATTTTTTGCTTTCAATCCGAGCGTCTATCCGTTCAAATATTGTTTTTTTTTACACGATAATAATAGTGACTTCACCGTATGTGCACTATCTGTTAAAGTAGGAATATTGAAATATCACTTTACGGTCTTTTTAAAGGCCTTTCTAAACAGCATCTAAATGACGCATTAAGCTCTGTCAAGTATTAACAATCAAGTTTTTAAACAAGACTCGTGTATTGCTCTTCTTAAGATTGTAAAAATTGACTTATGCCAAGGACGCGATCACTGAATACATCTTAAGCCTCCATCAAGTTTTATAGACTAATCCCTGCTGGTTCCGCGTGGGTAATAACGTTTTATATGGTGTCTGTCGTTGGGCATTGATTGAGATAACCATACAGGTTTAACAATGAATTGAAAGGGTCTTATTAAAGTTATAAGAATGACTTACACATTAAAATTAGTTTGAATTGATTAGCTGCTTTGAGTTGATACTTTGATTGCTACGTATAATACTTTTACAATAATAATTTTTAAAATATGTTTTGTTTTATTACTGTAATATTTGTTTTTTGTTATGTTTTGATTGTTTATATTAAATCAAGAAAATGTTTTTGAATCAAATATAAATGTTATGGAAATTCAATAATTTAATTATTTTGTAAACGAGTTATCACTTTACGTTAATGTTAAACAAAATAATAAAATATGGAAATGGTATAAAATAAAATCACATGAATCAAATTTGATAGATGTTTCGTTACATAAACTTACTATTATAAATTTTATTTAATTTAATATCATGAAAATAGGTACGAAACGCACGTTCTACGCAAACTTATCACATCTGTTATACTCGTATATTATTCAAATTTTTAACCGTAACAACACACTCTATTTAAATATGTAATTATTTCCAGCCCAATAAAATACCCGTCAATAAATCTAGTTCGTCGTCGCGTACTCTAATAGTTTTTTTATGACATCATATTATGATCAGATTCCGACATTTTGTTGATCGTAACTGTAAGTGCTGTGTAGGTAGGTATAATGCTCCAGTTTCATTGAAGGTCGAATGTAAATTTTGGACATCTGCGCAGTTATACGTGGAAATACGATACGAGGTGGCTGGTATCTATTCACACTAGAAGCTGCCCCCAACGTAAACGTAACATAAAATGATATAGAAGCGAATTTTATTTTTACTTTACTTAGCCTGGCTTGAAAAGTTGGGCAAAGTTAGTTTTTAATAGTAGTATTTTCCCAATACGTCTTGAGTTTCAGCAAATTTGTGAGACTTTTTCCAAGAGTGATGTTGTATGCAAGAATGATTTAAAGAGTAAACAAAGAGTCCGAATAGAAATTTAGAGCATAACCTTTATTGCGTACGACAGAAGGAACATTATTTCATGAAAGGCACATATTGCTGTTAGGTAAACTTACAAATTAAAGTTATTTTTAATACACCTGAGAAAGTTATCAAGCGTCGTTTTTGTCTCTGTGTTTTTACTTTAAGTGAAAAAAGTGGTTGCCTCGTTTAAGCGATTAGTTTACTCTAAGTGCTATTGACGTTTCTAGTCTATCTGGAGAGTGAATGAAAGTATTTGACATTTTCTCTTTTATTCAGATTATTGCCCAATCAGTGTCAAGTAATACAGTTCCAGTAAAAGTTTTTTTGTCGAAACAATAGCATGCTACGTAATTTTGTAAATTTTATAGTTATTTATTTTTAAACGGGAAAGTTCTTGGCCTTTTTATCACCCATGTCAAGTGACGATAAGGCCAAAGATAGAAACGCACTATACCCGGGAACCCTAACTTCTGAAATATTGGCTATCTTAACTCTAACTGCAAGAACAACACGCTATGTGCATAATGCTACCAACAGTGTTGTAATAGAGACAGGCTTATAAAATAAAATATGATAGTAAAAGCAATGGAGCTAGCGAGGCGGACTTAAAACAAGCCTTACCACCAATCAAACCGACTATAATATGTAGCCAATGGGAATCTAGCCCAGGACTACCTTGATATTTCCGAGTTACCAATTTAAATTAGATTAAAGTCACCATAAGGTTATGTGATGATGCATAAACACCATTTAATCTACTCAAAGCTATTTAGGGTAGAGGGAGGAGTAGGAACATTATATTGTTGTTATACCGCGTTTATTAGGCTGACTAGCCTGCTGACCGTCAAGTGCTCGAGTATTGAGAAACAGTAACACTGTGAACAAGCCCTAAGACTCGATGTGATCAAGAACACTATGCATAAATGAGTCTCAACATTCCATGAATTATCAAACGGACACTGTGTATTAAAACTGGATCGATCTCGCTAAGTAATCGATATTATGTGGTAACGTCAGTAGCGCAATTCCACTGGCTTTCACTTTTATTAGTTAGTTGAGATTTTATTATTTGAAACGTTCGCTTTATAACTTTACTTAGCGGGCGCGTAATGTAAGTTGTATTGAATAAAACAAATTGATTTTTTAAAGCAATTTGGACCTTAATAATGTCTTTATTGGGGTGCAGAATGTTTTTGTACGTTTCATGAAATTTATTAAAAACACCTTTGTTATCATTTTAGTGGGTACTTTGTTTTTGAACTTTTCTGTTATGTTTTTATTACGGTGAAGTGACAAAGAATATTAACAATGAGGTTAAGATAATATATATTTTTCTTTATGTTAAGAATGTGAACTGATATTCTCAAACTTTGACATTGGAACCAGATGTAAAATAGTGTTGTCGCTTTATTGACTTGGAAAAATACATCTCCGACTCATGTTACATACAAAAAAATATACTTACAAAAAAATATACAACTTTGTTAATAAAATGCAAAAATTTCGCAGAATGACCGACCAATAAAAAAAAACCATTTTATTTACCTTCCCATAAAACACGATGGTGGCATTTCAACCAATTATGGTAAATTATGTCTATCAGAGAGTAGTGTGACTTTGAAAGTCATATAATATTCTTGATTGGAAGTAGCTTTAATCATGATTATTTATGGTTCGAATTGTAGCCGTATCCAAATAGCAAGATAGATTGTTGAGAATTTCATTTAGTCTAATGATCGACTACAAAATAAAAGCTTGGCAGATATATGATCATAATTATACGAATATGCACACAATATATTATTATTAAGACCTAGTTGGTTTCAAGCAACAGGAACACGTTATCGTATGAAAAGGATTTATAAGTAGAATAATAACAAATATAGTGGAATTGTTAGCTGTTCTATGGGTTTTTGAGCTACAAAATAAGTTAAGTATTATTAATAATACAATATAATTATATATTATATAATTTAATGACTAGATCACAGAAAAGCTGTATTTTTATTTGTTATATAGTGCCCATACGCCATTTAACCCTCCCTTAATGGCTTGGCATTGGCAATGGCTGCCCCAATGGGGGTAGGCGGGTTTCAAAAACTGTCGTCTTACGTCAATAATCGGGACTAACGGCTCAACGTACCTACCGAAACACGGAGGAGCTCGACATATTTGGTCACCCATCCATTGCAAACGTTGCTCCACTTGCCAGATCGGAAACCGAACGCAAAAGCCTCCGAGCAATCAATTATTAAACGCGTACAAATCCAAAACTTAGTCGGGCCAAAACTCAATCTTTAATTAGATGCCTTAAGATTTTTCACGTTGCGTTTCATAACGTACCGTGAACTATTTCATTTTACAATAAATCTGTTATGGCAATTACTACGGCCGTTACAGATTACACAATTATTGCAATTCTTCGCGATTTCTTACGCCAATGGGAATTATATTGTTATAGATCACGATAGCGCCCATTGACTGATTCGGTTTGAGCAACAGTGACATGAAAAGTGTTGTTATCGACATTCGCGCTCGATTTCGTTTGGGAACTGGATTCCAATTAAATCTTTCGAGTTAGTTGAATTTACTTTCGTGGTTTTGCTAGTAATGAATAGTATGTCAATGGGGGGTAGGTACTCTACACGTTTGTGTACTCGGTTTGATTGGTGTTAGAGCTTGTTTGTCCGTCTGGTTAGCTACTACCATCTTATTTAAATATGTCGCCATAACAACAATGTTGTAGCATTTGTGTGTCCCGGCAGCTAGAAAAGATAGCCAGTGCCTCAGTAGTTGATGATTTGAGGTGAAGTGCGCTTTCACCTTAACATCAATTTAATTCAGGTAAAATGAGGGTCTTACCTTTCCGTAAGAAATAAAAAAATAATTATATAACCAGCTTTCAATATTTCTCTTTCAGATCTCGAAATTAAAAGTGACATGAAAAACGCTATCAAAATAGGTATTATAATATGTTTTGGCATTATTTAAAATAAATATCGTTCGCGAATTTTCGGTGTCAACAAAATACACTTATAATTCCTTTTATGTAATATTGTATAATAATTATAACTAAATAAGTAGTTAAGTACAATTTTTAATTAGCCCTCTGATGCTGTTGTTGTGCCCTTGCAGGGTGTCACATGAATACCTTATTAAATATTCCACCTATTTTATATTGTAATGTGATATGCAATAAATGATTTGAATTTGAATTTGAAATAAGTTACCAGCGACTTTGAATAACAGAAAAAGGAGCACTCGTAACTCATATCATAGCAAGTCACCGACCGGTTCAAAAATCGCCCCCCAGTATCTAACATAAAACAAACTAGTTACATGTAAATAACTATAAGAACACCAAAAAAACTCTTCAAAAATATAGACATGTTGACATCTGACAATACATTTTTTTTTAATGAAACACTATGAGAAGCTACGCTCAGATAGTAATAAAGATTTGGTTGATTCGTAAATGGAGAAGATTTATTAGTATTATCACCAGCATCTATAGTATATCAGTAACATGTAATGTTACGAACAAAAAGATGAGAATAATCGGGTCATTTTGTAGCGTTCACACAAACTTCATTAGCTCAAGGCGTGCCAAATTAGCTTGGATTCCGAACGATTAGGGTTGCCGATGACTGAAATATAAAAAAAAAAAATAAGAATAAGAAATTATTTATAGACGATCACACAGACATAACAGAAAAAAAAACAATGAATAAGAAAACATTTAAAAAATAATAATTATACAACAATAAGGAAGGATGAACACACGAAGGCCAACTAGGACCCTGCCTCAGCTTTGTGCCGTTGCGGTGCTGAGAAAAAAACACCACCGCAATGACGCTGGTATTCTGACAGGGTCTGTGGTGTGTGATTGTAGTATTGTGTGTGTGCGTGTACATATAGAGATGATTGATGATGAGATTAATAAACGTAAAAGTAAATGATCTTACTTAAAACGATTTATACAAAAATTTGCTGTGTAATTTGGTTTTGTATATCGATAGACAGAAAGATCTATGTCGACGTCATAAGTTTGTATATATTAGAGGCCGTCACTTAAAAATAAAAAAATCAGCAAACTTTGTATTTTCAATAATTTGGTTCTAAAATTAAAATACTCCTAAGCGAGTTCCTTAGTATCTAGCATTTTTTATTCTAACAGTTCTCGTTAGAGATCAACCTAAAAGTAAAGTAAGAAAAGAAACACCAATCTATCCTTGTTTTGTCGGTATCATCCCCGCGGCAACAGTACAGACATCAAAATCTTTCTAGGAGCAATAGCAATATAAAAACAACAGCTATCTATCCTTGTTCAATCGATACGATATCAGGTTTAAAAACGACAAGTGGCAGCCCTACACGCTCCCCGTGGCATTCGTGTGTGAACCTGTTTTGTATGGGCACCAAACAATAAAGTTCCCATGCACCCGATTGCCATCTCAGGTAAACTTGCACGCTTTACGCAACCTGCGTGGAAGACGTGTGGTGATGATGAAAGTGATGTTTTTTTGCTGCACGTGTGTGTGAGCGAACAATATGCGTGTTATTGCGTATCTGTAATAGTTGCTTATCGATCTGTGAGGCGCTATGGCGCTAGCTTGCGCATGAATGCGTGTAGGTACTTTTTAAACGTCAGTCAGTTGACCTTTGACGTTTTTGTGTTGTGCATAACCAAAGAGTCTGTTTGTATTGCTTGTTCAACTTATGCTTGAGGTATAAGAATTGATATTGTTTAGCAAAAATTCTTACCAATATTAATAATTAAAGTGGTACAGCAAATATTTATTCTTTGCAATGATTGAATAAAATTAAGTTACCTCGTCTATCGCCAGAAAGCGCTGATTCAATGCCATATTAATTACAGGTGAGAATCAACCCCAGTTAGTACCCCGATGGGTAAAAGCAGAGGGCACGTTAAGAATGGCAGTTATATTGTTATAGTAGCTGTTACTGTATTACTGTCGTATAAACAATCTATATTCTGACATCCACACTAACAGAGGCCTCACTAACATCAGGTCAAATTATATACTGTAATAAAAATTGGCAATTCTTTCGATTTAATGATAGACAAACCTACGACACCACCTTTGATACATCAACAGCATCACCAGCTAGCCAGGGCGATAAACCACCACGCGGGCTCAGTGCAGATTGGTGGTTGTTAGCGACTGCTAACGGTTTTAAAATTATTGACATTAAGATTTTAACACTTGAGACTGTTTTGGCGCAAGAAAGTACCGAGCTTACTTTTAAGTTTCATTGTAATTTTAATTTGCCCTCATCATCATCAGCATCATCAGCCTATGCGCGTCCACTGCTGGACATAGACCTCTCATAATGCACGCCACTGAGCACGATCTGCTACTGCTACTCTTGCCAGCCAATTTGCCCTCAAGTATAGCTTTTATATGCACTCAGGCCTAATAGAATTGTACTTTATTGTGTTTTATTTGATTCGTTCTGATATTATCACGCAGGATGTATATTGCCACTCTGTAAGAAACGGATACTTCCGACATTGGAAACTTTTATATGGATCAAAGCTGTCAGGTATTGATAGACACTCGTTATCTCAGAATGATTGAACAGTGTTAAAACAATGACCACTTTAGTAATAAACGTACCTAATTACTGGTTTTTGACGGCCACCGGTTCGCGATCCTGGGAAACCTCACGAGTTGGAATTCCGTTAGCGGTTAAAAGTTTATTGTTGTTTATGGAGATGTTATTTTGTTTTACAGATGTATTACTTTTATCCGCTTAAACGGCCATGGGTACCCAGGTATTCAAAAGTAAAAAGCCGTAAAACGGCCCAAGTACCTAAACGCGCTCTAAAAATACACTGATTTTTAAAAGGTACAATCACCAGTTTATAAAACTATGTACCGGTATCGCAGAATTTATGTTTCCCGTTCTTACCCACATTCTTGTACAATCATAAATTATAAAGGCAGTTTATAAAATTATATAAAATACAGTGAAAAAATTAAACGCCCACCCGACCCAGCCAGGAATCGAATCTGGGTCTTCCGCAATCCGGGCGGCTGCACTGGTTTTTTTTACTGTGTTTTATAAAATTTTATAAATATTTAATTTAGCTTCAGTGCAGCAATAAGCACTTGAAAATAAATGACACCTTTATGCAAATTTCTTATTTTGATGAGTATAACTTTCCCACTCCTAAGCAAATGCGTCCCTACACTCTTTCCACACTTTCCGGTTACCTGATTTGAATAATATAATTACAAAAATATAAGAGAAATAAGAAAGAAGAATAAAAAAAACTATGGTAAAATGTAATTTTAACCTCTAAGTAAAAATGCTCTCTAGTTTATGGGAACGGTCCCAAGAACACTGCAGCCCTCTTGTCAATTTGATTTATTAGTAGTACTAGCATTTTGTCCGCTATTTCATCAGCGTGGATTTCGTATTTTTCCGTACAAAATTTAATACTTGGATTCCTTAACAAAAAATAAAAACATTTTTGAAATACTGCTCCTATTTTTTCTCTTAATGTTTTTATTTTCTTAAAACGCTTAAATTTACAGTTAAATGTTACTTCATTTTATAGTAAACTAAAGAACGGCGATAATATTAACGATGACACAACATTTTTGTCACCCATCCCGGAAACAAGAATTGCGAAAGCAGTTCAGCTTTCACGATCGTAACCTGAACTTGATAGCGACTCCACCACGTAGTTCCTGCTCCTACTGTTTAATTCAGAAATTAAATTTTTGTCTTAAAGTCACCATTGGGTGACATTATTATAAACATAGTTTATTTATAAAATTCAGGTCATTTTTTACCTTTTTATGTTAAAACAACCGACAGATATAGGAATTAAATTAATTTTAGCAATTAATCTTTAAAAAGGAGTCTTGCCTTTTAGCGTTAGCACGTTTGACAGTAGGTAATAGATTTTAAGCCTCTCTAGGCCCGAGGCGATGACATCCTTAGCCTCCACACGTCTTGTATGTAAAACGGATGTCCGACAAGAGAAAGCAATGATAATTGTTTTATTGAACAAATAATAACATTGTTAATGAAACCAGTAAAACAGAAATGGAAGAGTTGTTTCATTTATTTTATGGAGCTTTCCATGGTTATTGCACGCACTAAGAAATAAAATAGAAAATCTAACTTTTCCCTCCCCTCGAACCCTTCGGTTGCACTGTTGTTAGTGTTCTCGTTTATCGGAAACGAATGTAAAGCAAATTTTGAGTTTCGCGGTTTCTTGATGGGTGACCAAACAACGAAGTCGCTCCCATCGTTTCGATGATTCATTTGATGTTAGTCGTATTATGATACAAATATTATGCTTGTCTTTCTATTTTTTTAGAAAAGGTGTTGGCTGTAGCTAGTCTTACCTCTTGCCTTAAAGGCGGGACGACCTCCGTTGTTTTAAAAAAACCGTTGTTTTTTTTTAGTTATTAGTTTTACCATTTGCATTTAAAAAATTGTCAAACCAGATCGAGAAGATTTAAACCTGTAAATTCATACCTATTATACCTTAAACCCTGTACCTATTTGTCACTTCTACTTGTTTGTTGCCTATCTTGATGCGTTGAATCATATATGTACATGACTATTGGATAATGAATGGACTACTCCTCAAGATTTTTGAATCATTAGTTTCAAAGGCAAAGACAAAGTCAAAATATCTAGTCAATATAAGCCTTAACAGGCACTCATTGACGTCAAAACTATAAAAAATACCAGATCGACCGAAAAAAGAACTCGGGAGGCCTTTTTCTTTTTCTCCCTTTTTTTAACCAAACTATTGTTACTTGGGTGGTTTCATAGAATATATACATGATTATTTACATATAATTCTACGCAAATATTGTAGCGAACAAATTACAATTTGAAAAAAGACAAAAAAAATTCCACAAGCGGGATTTGAACCCGCACCCCATGACATGCCGGGTCAGTTGCACTACCAACTATGCTATCGTGGCTTAAACTAAAAGATCCTTTTTTCATAAAAGAATATATACAGTTATTATTTTAGCTTTCTTAATTAGGATATGTTTAATGTGCATTTTGAGTTTAGTATACGCAGTGATATCATCGGGTATTTAATTATAAAATCAAATTGAGTTATCTGTAAAGGATTTACTACTCTTGCTTCTAAAACTTGTGTGCTTCGAAGCACTCTTTGGGTTCTGTGTTTGGTGTTGCATGTTCTGACAGCTTAATACTATGGTCCTTAGCGATTAGGGACAATCACAGTAACTAGTATCCAAGACACTAGCGTTATCTTTTGTCAAACTAGTGAGAATTGAAATACTTCTTAGGTATATGTACTCGCTTGCTATATTGACCTCAACTATTAGACTGCACCATTATGTAAATGAATCTGAAAATTATGCGACACGCTCCACATAGACGTGTCTGTGCATTTTTTTACAATCTGAATTTCGTCGAGTGATGTACTTGAGTGCAGACTATTCGGATTTCCTTGAATTTTTATCAGTGTGTGGTGCAGGCCATTTTCGACTGTCTTATCTAGGACAGTAGAGTTTAAATGCCTTTAAAAATTTCCATGTGGTCAGGGTTTCGGAAATTCACTTCTAGAACCGAATTCATTTGCGTCCTGCATCGTGATTCATGTGTCTGCACCAGTAGACTAATAAAATAGGAGTTGACAGATATTTTTTAAAAGTGTATGCCCATTCTTTCACGTCGCATTAACCAACCTGAATTTCCGTACTTCTTTTGTCGATAAAATACTTGTAGTTTGATGGTTAAAACACAGAGATTCTGTTTCGTGGAACGCCTTGTTTAACCCGATCCGATCCGAACCCTTCGGAGAATCTAGTAGGGCATGGGGACACGCACTAGTGCGTGACGCCGTTCCCTCTAGATAACCTCTGACGATGATTCGTTTTACACGGCTTGAGGAACCCTTTAAGTTTCTCGCCGCCCCCAGAAAAGCCGGGTGAAGCTGAAAATGCCAAGAGGCGATCAGCAAGCTCTCTCAAAAAAATCCTTGTTCAAACATCCACCTGCCTCTAACTAGCTACCACCATCTTAATTATATGTGTCGCTATAATAATAATAAGTTGGAAGGCATATTGCCACAACTACTTCTTTATAATTACACAAGTATCTTTCGTATGTTGCTATAAACTGTTAAGCGTATTAATTTGCTGTTGCTTCAAGGCCTTCAATGGTCTCTATCCAGGAAGAGTTATAATCGAATGAGACGAGCACAGATGATAATTAGAACGGGCTACAATTATATGCTAATATGGTTCGCGACAACTGGGTTTGTTTCGTCGTCGTGGACACACCTACCCGACCAATTTTGAATGTGGGCGGATTGTAGTCAGATGTGCTGTAGATGATGACCTGTTTATTTGGACGGGTTGTTTGAACGTGTCGAGTTGTGGTTGTTATTACAAATATTAATCATATACTTCTATTAGGCTCAAGGATATTACAAATTGACACGAAAAATATGAGTTTTGGCTATTAATAAAATTATTAAATATAGACATAAACCTGGCTAAGATGATGAATGTAAAAATAAGACGTAGAAATATAACTTGAATATAAAAAATAATTAATAGAAAAAAATGCCTAGTTAAGTCGTCATCGTTCTCAGATCTTTGGAGGTCTTGGGTTCAATTCCCAATCGCCATATAATTATTGTGTAGAAGTTGTGTTTGGACCGTGTTAATAATAATAAAATACAAAGTGACTAATAAGACACAATTTTATAACCGTATGTAGTAAGAAAAGCATTTATTTTTTTTAAGAACCGCCGTATGGAACTAATGCCTTTTAACAAGTACCGTAAAAACGTTGATTTAGATTTACTGTATCTATGTATTGGAATAAAATTATTTAACCCCATATGTTTTATTATGTTTTATTTATATTATACCATTATGTATTATTATTATATAAGTATTATTATTTGTAATTTTATTTATTTGTATGTTATTTATTTTTATTTATATCTGTTTTACATTTATTTTGGTTTAGGAAATAGTGTAGTTTTTTTTTTTTTTTGTTGCACTTGGTGTCACCCTTGCTACATTTATCTCGCACACTCTCTGGGTTGACTGGAAGAGATCTCTTCTAGAGATAAGTCCGCCTTTGCATTCAATGTCTCTGTTGTAATTTTTTTTTTGTTACTATGTTTCTGTGCAATAAAGAATATATTATAAAGAATATATATTATTAATAATATCTAATTTTACCTCTAACATTAACAATTAAAAAATTGTGACACTCAAAATATAAACGGATTAAAAACGATAAAACATGTATTAGAACAAGCCATAAAACTAAATAACGATATTGAAACTAAAACAATTAAACTCTGTTCTCTAAATAAATTATTACGTGTCAGTTGTTTAATTATCATTTGAAAGACCCACGCTTTAGTTTACTTTTAGTAGCATATTGCCTGCGGTGCATTCTCCGACCGATATTAATGTGGTGATCAATAATAAAAAACTACCGGTATTCATAAAGACAGTAGAAGTAGTAATCATCTTATATACTATCCCACTGCTGGGCAAAGGCTTGCAATATTGAAATTAAGTCACTACTACTTTTAATGGGGTGATCAACAATTAAAAACTATCGGTATACATAAATACAGTAGTTGTAGTAATTAGCTTATAGGTATACTGTCCCACTGCTGGGCAAAGGCTTTAAAATCGTGTCACAGACCTGGGTATTGAAGCCAGGTCTCTAGATATCGAGACAAGAGCTTTGCCACTCAGCCAATGACGCGTTAAAAAATAGCATGTTGCAGCCAGTATTGTTTTAAAAAAATAAGAGCTTGAACTAATTAATTTGATTCGGAGACCTGGCCATGTTTGTCAATGTCAACCTGTATGGTTCTAGTGGTTGAGACCACCGGTCTTAAACTCAGAGTCTTGGGGTCGATTCCCATCGTACATATTTGTTTTAAGTTTGGTTGGTGGTAGGGCTTGTTTTAAGTCCGCCTAATCCGGTTAGCTATCACTATTTTATCTAAACGTGGCGATAACATCAATGTTTGTACCATTGTGTGTTTCAACAGTTAGAGAAATTACAGTCAGTTCTTAAGTAGTTGATGCTTTAGGTGAGGTGCGCTTTCACCTTCGGCCTTAAGTCTAAAGGCCAAGAGCTCACTCGTATGGAATACAAAAAACGCTTTTCAAAATTATAAATCCAATAATCCAAATTTAAAATTATTTGTTCAGTTTAGGCTACAAAAATGAATGTTACTATGCCATCCGGTTCATAAGTCTACACTGGGCGGGAGGCCTTGTACTGAGAAGATCCGGCAAGATACTCAGCAAGGGCATTTCTTTTCTCCCTTATAGCGTCATAATATTGGAAAATGCCCTAATAGAAGGACACTTTCCATTACAAATGATCACACAATATGTAAAAGACAACCACAGCATATAAAAAAGAAATAAAAACATCTAAGTTAGCAAATTATATCAATTTCAATTTCCACAATGTTACTCGCTCGATTGTAATCCGTGCATGCTAGCCATCGCCTAAATCTCTCCTAAGAGCTTAGGCTTATCGTCCTTATCGACCTTCGACTCCGTCTACACAAATGGCGTTCGTTCGATTGTTTTTTTAAAAAACAAATTTTATTATAATAAAATATTGACTTATAGTTACAAGAATAATTAACTAACTAAACAATAAGGTATACGACCCGCCTGAAAGGAGTTATCGTAGCCTACTGGACTTTTGCAACGGCAGAGGTGTTCACGCGTTACGTACCCTGTCAAAACCGTATACAGCATTATATTTTCTTCTATATTTATCATTTATCAACCACGCCGCAAATTTGTTCGCTTTGTTATATACTTTGCTGTAATATACTAGACGCCTGTGACTTCGTTCTAATGAACCTACGTTTGTTATGGTTTTATTCTTTTAAGTAAGAGTCGAAGTCGAAGTCACCATAACCAGAATCGGTTGGAACAATCATCGTCATCATCATCAGCATTCTGTAAACTTTCTGACATTTTGTGGTTAGATAGTCAGCTGGTTAGCGGAACTTCGCCTTTATTATAATATATTATAAGATATCACATTTTTAATAGCCTCATCGGTATTGTGGAGACCAAATATAAAAAGCCACTACGCCAAAACCTTGAATGGACACTGCAACTATTACGCTACCATAACATGTAACATTGTACGCACTTACATCGCTATCATTTCTCTATACTTAAACGCACAGCAAAAAATCAGTGTTACGTAGATAATGAACCAGATAATTGTCACTAGATCGATATTAAATCGGACTGGTCAGTTATCTAATTACGCACCTTCGGTACTGGCAGTAGTGAAAGCGAACTGTGTTGTGTTGGTTTTTTTTCTTCTTTTTGCTTTCCCAACAGAGATGACACGACGGACGCTGTGTCTCGTTTTTTGCCTTCTGTACCTATCGGGAACGCAATCTTCTTTCGCGGCGTGAATTAAATAACAGAAGGCATGTGATTGACTTTCGATCGTGAAGCGGAGACTTTGAAGATTACGGTACGCACGTTTGATCTGCGATAGAATTATTAAAATTGGTTGTGTTGACAGTAATTTTAACTTACAAAAAAACTAAATTGAGCAGTGACCGATGACGATATTATTTTATTATTAGTATTTTTCTCCAATATCCTTTTTATTTCAATTAGTGGCCGCCCAGTTTTAACAAAATATACAATTAATAAATGGGTAGATATTTTGGGACGAAAGAATCATATTGATTGGGACGAACCAGGATTTTTTTATGTGGGACGAATCTCAGTGGGACGAACGAAGCATAAATCAGATAGACACAACAATGAACAAAATACCTACCTACAGTATTGGCACCATTGATATCTGTGATTGGTACTGACAGATTTACACCGCTTCTATTTTTGAAATAATTAATGAAACAATGTTTATTTAACTTAAAGTATTTGTAACACATATTATCTTTCGGGACTCTTTTTCCATAGACACTTTAACTATACCTAATCTCACACTCTTCCGTGTATGCAATGTGCTTAAAACGGTCACGAAGTTTTTGAGTTTATTCGTTACAACCAAAAATACAAAGTTTTCCTCTTTATAATACTAGTATAAATGTAATTAAAAAAGGCTATTGGAAAATCTGAAAGGTCGTTGGAATATTTAAAATCGGTTTTTTGTACGATTCAATTCATGATTGTGTGCAATATTTAAATAACATTATTTCAGAGTTACAAAATTCACAAACTATTCGGGTTATGGAAAATTCTGGCTATTGAAAGGTAATCGACCGACCGGGTACAATTCGCGCAGAAATTATTAATTAATTATTATTTAATTATTAATCATTGTCACGAAGTTATCAAATGACAGTAACAAAACAAAAAATTGTTCTAAAAATAAATTATGATAAAAGACAAAATAATTTGCATGCGTCGCCTACAGCGACAATTAAAAAGGATGCTTAGTTGTCCATTACGTTGCAAAATGTATGAAACTTAAAAAAATAAAAAGATTTCTTTTTAATCTTCCCTCTTCAATACAAATACTTGTGTTGAACTTAAAAAAATATGTTGTACAATTTGACTCAGTATTTGCAAATAAACGCTCGAATTTATAAGGTTCTTCCCGTTTGATGTAAGGGCGAGATAACTGCAATTTTGCGTGCTGCCTCGATAATTATTTAAATTTCTTTTTTTCCGCAGCAATGTTTCAAGGAGCCGATACATTTTTAAGCCAGATACGTATTTAAAATTGTAACGAATCGATTTTAGCGCGTTTAATAAAATTGGGGCGCACTTATTATGCGGCGGCGATGCGATGGGCCAGCCACTTGAGCTGACGGGTGATACAGTTACTTTGATTTTGCCGCCGTTTTATATTTTTTTCAAATCCCAGGTCGGGCAAAGTGTGTTTTGGATTTTTTCGATACCTAGCCCGGGTTTATGATCACCAACCCGCATTTGGCAAGCGTGGTGATTAAGCCAATACCTATCATTGTAGCGATTACTAGATTTCAATGATGGAGGCTTTTGCTCAGCAGTAGGATATTTACTTACATAAATTCTTTACATTTATTAGTGAAATATATTGAGTATTAAATAAATCTCTAAGAAAATAAATAACTATAAAATATATATAACCGGTAAACTTATTATATTGTTACTTATATTTGAAAATTAAAAACAATATTAATAATTCGTCTTCTTTTCAAATATGATGATAAAATTAAATGTAATGTAGGTATTTGAATTAGGTAAAGAAATAAAAATTTATTATCGCCTTTCGGATCAAAATGTAGATAAAAATGTTATATATCTAATAATAATAGTTCAAATAAAATTGTGTACTCACACAAATAAATGGTTAAAGATACTCATCTTTAACCATTTATTTGTATGTATGTTTTTGTAAGTAAATTAATCCTAAGTATAGATTAACTTTAAATATAATGCGAACGAGTATTGTTCGCATCGCAATGAAACTTTAAATTCAGATTAGAGGTTTATAGTTCACATTTCTTGTATTTAATGTAGATCACTTTAAAAACCGTTATGAAAAAAACTATATTTTATTTAGATTTCGATTACTAAATTATTATTGTTCGAAAAACATTTATTTTATTTTACATTCTTTTAGATTTCAAAACGTGGTCGTAGTACGAATTTCACAAAAAAATCAGACTATACAGCTATAATTAAATGGCCAGTTACTGTACAATGTCAAAACCTCAACAACAGATTTGTTTAAGCAAAAAACTTGCCGACGGACGGCGCGCGGGCGGTCGTTGCATTTCTGGCTTACTAGGTCGGATGTAACCCTATTTATTCTATTTTAAAAAATACAGTGAAATTGCCCTTCACTTGACTTAATTTTTGTGGATTGACTGAAACCGTAAAAGATGTTGGGCTAGGTCGTGGCAATGCGTGCGAAATCGGCAGACATTATTGTACACTTTCATGTTTTTTGTTTTATTATTTTCCTTAGCTTAAGAATAATTATTATTAACGGGATTGTGATCATGTTTTTAGTTGTATGTCAGTGTCCGATAATAACTTATTTTTAAAAACTTGGTAAAAATTTATAATTCTAATAACCATGACAGTTTAAATACTTTTTTGTTGCAAGTTCATATTACGTTCGTTTTACCTGCCTTTTTTAAAATATTGTCATTTGTTGCAAATCAACGGGACGGTAAGTTTACCGGTACAGTTAAACGTTATATTGTTTAAACCACACATTTCAAATCCAGGTGCCGCTTAATTTAATTGAAATTGTCTATTTCTTTCTTTTTACTAGTTCATATATTTTGCTATGAACGTTTTATATTGATATGTGGTCTTTTATTTTTAGAATAAATGATTTAGCTAGTACCTGACGCATGCACAATGATTAATATTTAGTAACGTGGTTTGGTAAGAACTATTTCCTATTTTTTAACACTATAAATCCTAACCGATTGAGAAATAGGAAATGATCTATATTAATGTTGATTCTCTTTCAGAAAATTACCACTTTTATCTACATTTATTTATAAGTTATGGAGTTGATGATTGAAAGTGCATTTTAAATAACGATACTCAAAGTTATTTTTGACTCTAAAGCACGCTAGTAACTTGGCACTGAATCCGACAATTAAGCTTTATGCTTAAAATATGTGTCAAAATATATCAAATATAACAGAAACAAAGCGAAATAATATATATGTGCACCTAATTGTACAAAGACAAAAAAAAAACAAAATCTGTACAAAATGATTGCATCATTTATCACTTTCCCGCACTGATTTTTCACTACCTACCTTTAGCAATTGAAGAAAAACAAAATGGCCTTTCCGCGAGTGTGCGTTTCAGTGTCAATTACACAATAAAAAAAAATGAAAAAGTTTCAACAAAGATAATCCTTTTTCGTTCATATAAAATTTTCACAGAATTTCTGTTTTCACTTTTCTTCAATAAACACTGCTGCGTAAAATTTAAATCGTTAAATTGTTATTGCTTCTTTAAAAAATAACACTTTGCAAAAAAATAATATACGTGATACATTAACAGTTACTACACAGCACTAAAATATCCATTCCATAGTTCGTAGCGCGAGCTTTAAGCTGCGGGTGTACGCGCGCGCGCAGTCCGGCGTGGCATCGCGTTATCAGCCGCGCAGCGCGACAACAACAGAACCTGAGAGCCGATCTCAATAATAACAAGAAAAGAAAACGGTCCAGTTTCAGCGAGGCTTCCGGATGGCTCGGCAGTCCGTCCCGCTCGCGCGCACCCTCTCGCTCTAACGGGACCGATGATCGTTGAACGATAACGCGGGCGTCAGTCGCGCGCGCGACGCCACCCCGTGCGCACGCGCGCCTCGGCATGGTTCGTGCTTCACGAAAGCCGTTCGGGTTCGATACACATTTATTCAAAGAGAAATATGATTTGACCATGCTAGAAGGTCTTAATAAATTTTCAAGATTTTGTTATTATTATTTCTATATATTATATTGAATAACTATCGTTTAGTAAAATTTATTAACAAAAATAAACTGAAAGCCTAACAAAGATGTGACAATTTAACACATTTTCCAAGCACAATAAGAAAAACTTTGTATAAATAGTTCAATCAACAATTACAATATTTTTGAGAAATCAATTCAAAGTCTACGAAAATTAAATTGAGACAAATTAATACTCTATAAACGAGAGCTTTCATATCTTAAATTCTTAATACCTATATTCATTACAGATTAAAAGTTGTTAAACTCATCTCGTAAAAGAGCCTGTGAGCGAGAATTAAGTAATTAGCTTTTTAATTATTATCTAATTGCTGAGTCTTGCTATCACACCGCCTGTGTAATTGAGGTAGATTGCAGGATCAAAATTAATCGTAAATAGGTTTTAAAAATGTACTTACACAAACAGTTTTTAAATAGTTGTAAAAATCTACATAATTAAACAAAATATAAATTATGATTATATTATTATGTTCACAAAAATGAACCAAAAAAATAGAACGCCTAAAAAAGTATCTGCTTCATTCAGGCGAGATTCGAATTTACGACTTTTCGTAAGATGTTTCTCCCATTTAGGGAGAATGTAAGAATTTATAGCCATTACCTTCACTATAATTATTAGTATAACAGTAAACACCTAATAAAATTTAGAGATTCAAATTGATGCGACGCATTTCATACAATAGACATCAACGCATAGCGATGAGTAAGTTTAACGAGCAAACGAAAAAACATAATAATTATGCTATATTTTATGCTATTTACTGTCAACATATTAAAGTATGTTTTCGTTAAAAATAATATAATATGTTATTAGAGGCCTACTTACGTTTTAATAGCGATTTTATAAAATCAAATAAACACAATAAATCTTAGATGTTTCAAAGGGGGAGTGTTCTTGTTACCCACCACAAAAAGCTCGTAAAAAATTTTTTATCGCTATACATAACATAGCTGTATCTCTGTCATCAAGGTTAATAATAAAAAATGATACTACATGTAGGGTGAATCATTACAATTGAATACTATGATGATTGATCAAATACAATATGAAGTAAAACACCAACGCCGTAGGGCCATCGTGCCTTTTAACACATCTTATTAAAATGCCATAAATATAACACTTAATCGATTTTCAGGAATCAGCACAAAATTGAGTTACATGGATAGTATGTTTGACAAGCTTCCGAGGTGCTTAAAAACCTCGTAGATTTTTAGGAGCCAGCGATGTTTTATAGAAGTGTTGTTGTTGTATCTTACTAGATTCTCCGGGGAGTTTGAGTGTGGCGTCGAGAACGTAGAGAATGATTACATGAATAGGAAATCAGTGGGTTTTTTTTTGTAATAATTTATTTTAACGCCGTTTTTCTTACTAAATATTCTCAAGGCAAAAACGTGTTTCTGAATCTATTTACATATATACTATTTACATACAATTGCTTACCTACGTTTAAACACTTTTCATAATTGTAACACACATGTTTATACACATTTTATACTCTTACATTATCATAACTTAACTTAACTTGGGTATACAGTTATGGGGAAGGATACTTAAAACTTTTTTGCTTATTTAAAATATGTGTTTTTAAGTTCAGCTTAAAGTCGTTATCGTAAAACAAATATATCAGTAAATTTAATAAGACTTATTATTACCAGACTCTAAAGACTAGAGCCTTCGTCATTTAGTAAGAAAGTAAGTAACTAGCCTATAACTGGCCCACTGCTGGGCAAGGACCTCCATCATTGAAATTAAGTCATTACTACCATTGATGGGTATTGGCTTAATCACCAAGCTTGCCAAATGCGGGTTGGTGATCACAGACCCGGGCTATGCATCGAAAATATCCGAAAAACACTTTGCCCAACCTGGGGCCCGAGCGCATAACCGATTCCTTTAGCTACGTGTATAGTTGATGACGTCATAAACTATACACGTAGCCAAAGCAATCGGTTAGGCGGTCGGGGGGCTGGTATTTGAAAAAATATTAAACGGCGGCACAGGACAACACCACAGTGACCACGGATCCTGCAAAGGGTGCGAAACGTCGGGATGAACATTAAATAAACGCGAGTAGAACCGTAAAAGTGGCTTAATTTCAATGTGTAGATTTAGCGTAAACTTTAGTAAACAATATTAGAAATAGGAACCAACAACTGTTAATAGTTGTTCCGAGCATTGTGTCTCGCACAAATTTATATCGTGTTCCGAAAATTACTCAGCTCATTATGCTAAAATCAACACCGCCATAACTCTTCATTACCGCTGGCCTCGCGAAAAATTGCTCAAAATACCCACCTTTATAAAGTTTCAACGTAACGTTAAGCACCGTGTACACTGTTACGAAATTAACGGTATGTAGCTGGTACATTATTAGAAATGAAACGACCAGAAGTGTGTAATTATCATCATCATCATCATCATCATCATCATCATCATCTCAGCTAAAAGACGTCCACTGCTAGAGAAAGGCCTCCTTCAAGGATCTCCTCAACGACCAGTTTTGTGCTGCTCGCATCCAGCGGCTTCCCGCGACCCTTACCAGATCGTCGGTCCACCTTGTTGGAGGCCTGCCCACATTGCCTTTTGCTACTTCTATAAGTGGCAGTATAGATATAAATAGGTTCTATAGGTGGTAGTATAGATATAAATAGTTAAGAGATTTGTAATGATTTGCAGGTTAAGCCAGAAAATAATGTTTTTTTTTTGTAAAATATTTTTTTTTTCTTTATAAAAAAGCAAACAATGATTCTTTAAGATGTTGTATGTAGTCAGGACTTCGAGTCTTCTAATTCCACCCTTTATAGAGTTTGGCAATAAATTGAATAAAATAGTTTTAAATTTATACCCAAGACATAAGGTCGGAATTAATAAATAGAACATATTTATTGTGTCAGTTACAGAGTTGAACGTTCACAAAGTCTCTTATAGTCCATAATGTCCACAACAGGACACTGACACACTATTGAGATGTTATTGAATAAGTATATAGATTTGTTATCCACCTTACGTGCATCTTCAAAGCTATAAAGAAAATAATTAGACAAGATTATGAATGGAAGAAGAAAGCTAATTCAATGATTTTAGTATTCTGACCATGTATGACAACGAAATCAACATAAGTTCAGTGGGTTATTATAAGTTCGTTATTCGAAGCTATTTTTGATCTGCATAGCTCGCTTAAGTGATGTGACCAAACTAAAACATCAAGTTTCTTCTTATTTCGGATGGCATGTAAAGCCGATGGTTCCTATGGTCAAATGGCAGTTGTTATTACAAACAGAGCCGCATAAGTAAGGCATTATAGCTCGGTATCGCTTAAGTGCTATGTTTCATGTTGGAAACACTAAACTCGAAAAAAACCAGAAACTCTATGCAATAGCGCATGTTTGTAAATGAAAATGTTGCGAGTAATATATTACCCGCCAGTGAACACGCAGCTTTATACCGCACACCTTATTTAAATTCAAAGCTTGTGCTTTAAAATAACCTGTTACCTTTAGTATTTTTTCTTTATGGTAAAATGCATTCAGTGCTCATCAAACGTCAAAAGTGAGTTCTGATTAATTTACACTACACGTAAGTAGGTACGCAGTTTTAGAAAGGATAAGTTGTGGTTAATTGCTTATCATTATGTTGCTTTGTGCATTCTTAATATTTAAAGTTCAATAACTTATTGTTTTCTAAAGTTTACGCGAACACTACACATTGAAATGAAACAACTTTTACGGATCTACTGTAATCTGTATCTATGTAATTAATGTGTAAAATAAACGCGAGTAGATCCGTAAAAGTTGTTTCATTTCAATGTGTAGTGTTCGCGTAAACTTTAGAAAACAATAAGTTATTTACCTTAATAAATATGCATAGCCAGCATGGGCATTGCCTGTAGTGAATTTTAAACTAAGATACTTGTTACTTGTTTTATAAATATATTTTAAAGAATTGACACTTCAATCGTTTATTACTGTTATTTTTTCTTATATGTCATTTTAATAAACAAAAAAAAATAAAAAGATTCTAATAACGTGTAGAGCTTATGTCTGTCAGGAAATTAATGGCCTTTAAACTAGACAACTAGGTTGTATTGTTGCCTTTTTAATTATTTGCCTATATTTGGGCTATATCCGCATGTACTACTTTGTTTATTACTAGCGGCCCGTCCCTGCTTCACACGAGTAGACTTAATTTTTTTTAATATAACCTATGTTACTCAGCGCTAATGTAGCATTCTTATGGTGAAATTTTTTTTTAAATCGGTCCAGTAGTTTTTGAGTTTATTCGTTACAAACATACATACATACAAAAACACAAAGGTTTCCTCTTTATAATAATAGTATAGATTTATTATCAGCCACTACCTTCCCACTGCAGGGCAAAGGTCTCCCATTCCTCCTTCCACTTATCTCTATCCTGAGCTAGTTCGTCCTAATTATTACTACTACTGATATTCTACTGTTCGTAATACTGCTCATGTTAAAATCGCGCACTCCGGGCACACTATTCTGTACACTGTACAAGGTAACAGCACTTAGAGCAGCCCGACGCGAAGTCACGTACTGTGGTGTCCACGCCCCAGAAGGGGGAGAGTTGGTAACAGAAGTGATGGAATTAGAAATTTGTAGGGAGCGAAGTGAATAGCGCAGACGGGGAAAGAGCCTATGCAAGTACCCTCGCGTTCTCCCGAGATTCGGTCTGTATGCCGCAAGGTAGGCAGCACCATGGGTTGGTGGAGGGTTGCTCATGTTAAAAGTCTTGAGCCCAGTAGTGGTACGTCTATAGGCTGATGATGGTAAGGTATTAAATTTTATGATCATCATCGAAAAATGATAGTAATAGGCAGAAGCAAACTTCACAGTTTACGGGGTAACTCTCAGTGTGTCTATAGCAATTTTTGAACTAAGAAATTGTATAGCTTTTTGGTGACAAACAAGCTCAGTTTTAATTTTTCCATATAAATTCTCAGTTAAATTAAAACGATCGAGATGAATGAAATTCAGGTACTCATCGTGTCTAGTGTGAGTTTATTACTATTATTTTATATATTTCAAAACAATTTGAACAATTTGAACCATTTTAAATAATAATAATAGTTGCTCTAGACAATAATAATGTCTTCTTTTGCTAAAAGTAACCACTGTTGACGTTACTTAGTCGTACATTGTAAGGTAATTGGTGAACCCACTACGTAAATATGAGGCTGCGCATGCGCAGGGTCAGGCGTGATCGCAAAGTGTTTCGTCACGGCATCGGCGGCAGGGCGGCAGCTTTGAAAGATTTCCAAGAAAAAGTTTATTCGCTGTTCCCCTAGAATTATGGAATAAAACAAAACATAGCGACAAAAATTAAGTAATTTCATATAAAGACTCATTCTCACTCAACTTTAATGTTAATTTAGTTAGTTTCCTACACCCAAGAGAAGTCGTTATGAAACTCGTTAAATGGTTACTAGACAACGGATAAACATACTTAAAATACTTAAACACTTACTTATTATACATAGAAAACACCCAGACCCGAGACAATTTAGAAAAACAATAATTTCTAAATTGACCCGACCAGGTATTGAACCCGGGACCTCAGAGATGGCGACACCATGAAAACCGGTGTACAAACCACTCGACCAAGGAGATCGTCAAGACAACGCGTTAGTTTCCAAAGAAATTTTTTGTTATTCATTAATTTAGGTCTGCCTTTGTAGGTGTAATTTTCATTTGGGTTATGAGTATGGGTAAAATGGATTATATGGGTTACCATCATCATCATCATATCATGAGGACAATAACGAGCTCAAATTGAGTTCCAAGCATAGCTCATCATATAAGCCCATAACGAGCTCATAGGTGCAAACAACTGCAATCATACAATAACAACAAAGCCCAACTGCTTATAGGATCAGTTAGACATTTTTTTATTTGGTGACCCGTCCAGGAACTCAGCATTGGGTCGTCGTTTAACTTACATGATTTAAGCCGCTACGCCAAAGAGATCCTCAAATATGGGCATATTGAAGGAAACATTTTACAATAACCAACATCTTTCTTCTTACTTCTGGTATTGTATAAAGACACGTTTCAAGTAATTTAATGAATCAGAATTACAGTGAAGTCTCAATAAACGGTGTTTCACGCCGCGGCGCACAAAAGAGATATTAATCTTTGCACTTTAAAAAGTGACAAATTATCACCTGTCCATATCTCAGATCAAAAGCCGAAGTTTTAATGAGTTTCATTAAATATTGCGTGCTTCTATAAACCTGGCGGCAGTCTGCGAACGATGCGTACGCTGAATTTCAAACAGCTCAATGAATTGATTTTGTGGAAGTTTTTTTTTAAAGTTATCTGATTGCCTCAGACAGACGGCTTTTTCAGCGTTACTGGACTTCTTGGGGGCGGCGAGAAACTTAAAGGGGTCCTCGAGCCGTGTGATCGAAATACCGTCAGAGATTTTCTTATGGGATGGCATGACGCAAGCTTGTCCCCGTTCGCTACTAAGTTTCTACGAGTTCGGGTCGGATTAGCTACTACTATATATACTACGTATAGATTTTACATTCCGCTCGCGGCTTCGAGTACCTATAGTTCGGTATGTCAAAAGAATTTTGACAAAACACTTACATTCTTAGAGGACTGCATAGGGTTATGCATAACCCTATGCAGTCCTCTAAGAATGTAAGTCCGTAAAAAAAAAATTTACTTTGATGACGTGCGGAACCCAATTTGGTATATGAATAAGTGATGTTCCTGTGTTTTGTATTCGTATGTGTGATATATTGCACCAAATGAATATTTTTTCTATTTCTATATTTCTATAATATTTTTTGTTTCATTTGTTTCATTTAGCTGTAAATATACAACCTAAGAATGTCGCTATGTCATCGTCAACTCGTAACGCTATGGCGCAAGTAAACTTATACTGCAAATAACCGGAACTATGAAATTCAGAAAGTATATTCATCATGCTGTATCAAATTGAATTTCTGGGGATTTTATTTGTAGTGGTTGGGAATGACCCATTCCGAAACCCCAAAATACTAGCCACATCCGCGTTTGCTATTCAAAAAACGTACTCAGCCGTAAAAGTGAAACTTACTTGGTTCTTATCAGTCATTTAGGCAGTGGTTACGCAAACACAACAACTTGTACGAACAGTAGTTATGGAGCACCGTATAATGACGACGGACATAGCACTCTTTTGTTTTGTGCATTTGTTATAATTACGCATCGAAGTCAATAAAATGTGTCAATCATACGCACGATAATTATCTAAAGCGACGTCAAGGTGAAACTAAATAGACTACCTCTATCTCTCTGGGTTTTAAAAGCTTCTGTGGTCTAGTGGTTCGATTCAAAGAAGTGGATTAGTTTTAGTTGGTGTTAGGGCTGGGTATTAGTCTGCCTGGCTAGCTACCACCGTCTTGTCTGAGTGTGTCACCACAATAACAATGCTAGTAGCATTGTTGTTCCAATAGTTGAAGGATTACCACTTCCTCAGTAGTTCAGGATTCCGGGTAAAGTGGACTCTGAACCTTCTGTCGTCACTCACATCAGGTAAGTTGCCCCATGGACACGTACAATGTTAAAAGGGCTATTGTGAGTAGAAAAAAATGGAGTCAGTGATGTACACACGCCTGCACATCAACCTACCACAAACTGTCAAATTTCCTCGATAGATTTTGAACTTTATTACTCGGGTGTTTATGGTTGAAAATGTATTGAAGAAATTTGTCAGTTTTGGATAGGTTGATGTGCAGGCGTCTGTACCTTAACTCCTCTGTGAAAGAGGTTTGTTAATATGTATATTTTATTTTATGGATAGGTATTGCGTATTGGCGAACATAGTGAAAGACGCCCTCAGGCGCGGTGGATAGACGATATACGCATAGTGTCTGCCAGCAGATGTAATGTATGGGTAGCAGTGAACAATCTTAAGATGATGATCATGATGATTTTAATCCTGAATTAATTATTGTCATTGCCTAATACCAGCGTAAAATAACAGGACACGGTAAAGTCTAGACAAATTAACTTATATACAATTATTATGAGCATGATGATATTTTTGAAAAATATTAAGCATGACAATTAAAACTGACCTTTCGACGACTTACAGTTTTATTGCAATACTAATTAAGTTATTCTATGACAAACTTGTATGATTTATTACAAATACCAGGCGAAGTTGACTCCCGATTTGGTCTTCAATACTTATAAGATAATTGACATCACGGCGTCAATTATAAAACATATTATAATCCATGCATATTTTTTTACTACCAATTCAATTATTAAATAAAAGATATTAATATGTTTTTGAAATTGACAACTCTTCTAAAAGTTTATACTGAAACACTACTCGCGTTTGGAATACTTTTATTTTGAACTAATTTTTAAACTGCTAATTAAACTACTAACTACAAAGGAACTGGTTATTTTTTCTCAAGTTGTCAGAACACAACTATACTGCTAATATAGCTGTTATGGCAATAGTTTAAGAGAAGATGGCGGTTCCTACTCAAGTTTACATTTTCTTATCGGAAACCGCTTAAAGTATAAGTTCATTGAAAATGTACATTTATCATTCAATTAATAATCTTACGAAATAAAAAAACATAACACAATAAGCTTCACTTTTTCCGAAACAAAAATTGTTTCCACGCACAATGCCCGCTCAGTATTTTGACAGCTTAAATGTCAATCCTGTCCACTACATCTCCATCTCTTTCACATACGAACAAGTAACATTAATATGGTCATTTGCGTTTTGCAACTTTTTCAGAGATCGTACCGTAAAGTTTTATAACTTAATTTCCCACCAACAATATCGTGGAAGAGCGTAATGGTAACTGTCAATTTGGATAAAGAATTAAGTTAGGTTTTTTTTTGGATTAACACGTAAGTACCACTTAAGAGTACAAAACCGCATAGAATGAAGAAAATCCACTGAAATTCACTGGCGTTTATCATGGTTATGGCGATTGAAGCGCTCGTTAAACATCAAAGCTTCGTTTTAATAGTTTGCCATACCAAAGTACCTATATTTTACAGACAACGTCGTTTTAACAAGACTAATTGGTGTCGCGTAATTATGACACAGGGATAAAATGTTAATTAATTATTATAAATCCGCTTTGGTTTGTCGGAAAGGTACAGATCCGCAAAGTTGAGGAGGTATTCTGATTTAATAATTAATGTGTAAGTTACGGCGAAGTTATCGCGGATATTTGTCGTAGCTCACTGTGTGTCGAACCGTTGTCTGTTGATCATTAGTCAGGCGATAAAATGCTTAATATTATCGTAGAGACACATAGTAAAGGTAAATCAATTATGAGCGAGTAAAAACAACGGACGTGAATGGCAGGCTAATTATAAACTCGACTATGTGTGGCTAACACTGATGACAACATTAAAAAATTTTGGAAATATACGAGATACGAAATCTAAAGTGACAAAAACAAGTCCTAGAAACACTCACCTTAAGGCTACAGCGAGTATTTCAACAAGCTCGATGATAGAGAACTTCAACTTTTTGTTTTACATTTGGCAAAATTCAATCTATTAAATAGTCTACTGACAGTAAGATTTCTTTAGTAAAATATGCTTTACTTGACATACCATCAACTTCGAGTCCTATACCGAAATTTAAATACATATATTTATTGCCACTTATTTAGAATGTCAAAAATTATATTCTTAAACGTATCAACGTATCAATATTGCCTATAATTCTAGTTAACATCCAATCAGTTTACCCCACGGAAGCATGTTATTGCAAATATTTGTTATATCATATCCTTTATAACCCATAATAATATATTGCGAGCAGGATCCGTAATGACCAACAATTGGATTTATCGATGTACCTGTAGTTTGCATGGGGGGAATGGTGAAGGGGGAGAGGGGGGGGGGGCACGGGCGTGGTCGGTGCCGGCCGCTCTCCTTGACTCCAGCGTCAAGCATCGCATGATCTCTGCTAGTATAAAAGGACTCAACCATTTTGATACTTGTGAAAATGTTGGTAAGAATTTTGATAGTAAAACTCGCCTGCACAATATTACTTTTGTAAGATATTAATGATTTTATATATTGTATTCACACCTTATGCGAACACTACAAATTAAAGTATATTTAAAATAAGTCTCCCTGTGTCCAGTGACCCTGCGCTCGAAACGTCATCATAAAATAATATTTAAAGTAAACACTTATAAAAACATATAAAGTTTGTCGTTGTAAGACTAGTCTTACTAGTCTTAGCTTTTAATAAGATCTAGATCTTATTACAAAATTATATAAGCAGTCAGCAATTTACGTAGATCTATACTCAGTATTCAACAAGCTTGCAAATAATTTAATGTGAATTATTTTCAGGCACACTCTCAACAGTCACGTCAAATACTTCTGTTTAACTAATAACTTACAAAAATAGTAATAGCTAAGCATAACAATGGAATATGGGAAGTTTGGGGCAACACACCTTGCTGCATGAGTTTAAACTACATCCATCTTGCGACAACAACTAAGACCAACTGTTTAAAATTTAACTTTTCGTGCTTCAGACGGCTTTTTAAGCAGTTAACTACTAAATTTAAATTTTAGTAATAGCTTTTAATAGACTTATAAAGAATTTAGTCGAGTATCAATCGTGCCTATCGGCGTAGTGTCGGAGTGAATGTGGCGACTGTACGGGTGGACGCGGGCGCGGTGATAACGCGGTGCGCGCGCGCCGTTATCACTTGCCCGCTAGCTAATGGAACTGGGGCTTTGTGCTAACATCGACCAAGTAATACGTATACAGTATAGTATTACATTGCTCAATACACAGGGTGAACAGCTAAATGGGTCAGGGAAGTTAGAACTTTAAAATATTGAGGCATTTGTTAGAAGGACCCTATTGTCGATTAGTTGCACGCACATTTTAACTCGAATATAATCAGTGGTCAAGTGAGTTTTAATTTTGCCATACAAAGTTTTGCTTAAATTCATGGTGAATACAACTCTAACTAAACAAAGCTAAAGAATATAGTGAGCGTTATAAGAAGTATTTTTTATAAAGTACCTATTCAAATTGAACAATTATTTTGATGTTGTTTTTGATAGCAGAGTTTAACTAAGCGTTAATGGCGACCACTTAAGAAGTATATGCACCTGGCGTAGTAGGTATTTATTTTGATTACATACCTAAGTAACCTTCTGCACCCCTGCATTTAGTGTAACGATCATTGTTGGAGTGGCGCTGACCGGTTGTGTAACACCGAGCCTCTATGAAAATGTCGCGGAAATGTATTTATGTAGGTCGCTTAAAACATGTTTGAGCTTCAACTTGCCTTTTTGCGTTTGATATTTCTGTGTGTAGTCTATTATTTGATGGCTGTATAGGTAAAATTTCTTAAATGACTCTAAGACGGATGAGTACTGACATTAGAGCGAAAATGGAAAAGTAAAAACATTTTGATCATTGAAATGATACAACTTTTACGGATCTACTCGTGTTTATTTTTAGGGTCCGTGGTCACAGGGAGACCTTGCAAAGGGTTCGAAACGTCAGAATAAACATTAATTAAAACTAATGTGTAAAATAAACGCGAGTAGATCCGTAAAAGTTGTTTCATTTCAATGTGTAGTGTTCGCGTAAACTGTAGAAAACAATTCATTTTGATCAACTTAATATTCAAAAATATTACTAGAAAACTTGAAATTGACTGCAGAATAATAAATAAATGTATTTAATATTTTAATAAATAAAGCTTATTCCAAATTGAAGGTGCCGTAAGCAGAACCGGAGATGATCGGATTTAACTGGTGAGACAGACATTCGAAAAAAGGATTATGGGCACTTTACGATCTCTGATTGCTAGCGCAATTGCAACAGAACAGTTAACGTAAAAAGAACATTTCACAAAAAAATATTTCATTTTATTTCATTTACTAATTATAAGTTATAATGTGGTAGCAAATCATTCAGTCATGATTAATTACAATGAAAATTTATTGCAGTAACATTCTAAATATCACGGACAGAAGTAATTATGTAATTAAATGGCCGTCTCATGTGTACGCGGGATAATTATACCGGTAAGAGATAAGTGACGTTGATAATGTTGAATTAAACAATACCATTTAGTACGCAGTTTTTCTTATTTTATTACGTCTAAGCAGTAAAAAAATGTAAGCATTAAAAAAGCAAAGACGTCCATGACACATATTTAACGGAACTGTTTAATTTTTGCATAAAACTATAATAATAGTTTGGTTGGTGGTAGGGCTTGTTTGTCCGCGTGGCTAGCTACCACCACCTTATTTAAATATGTCGCTATAACATCAATGTTTGTAGCATATTGTTGTGTTCCGGCAGCTAGAGATAAGATAGCCAGTACCTCACTAGTTGAGGATCCCGGGTGAAGTGCGTTTCCATCATTGGCCTTATCATCACTTAACAACAGGTGAGATCAAAGCACAGTTTTTACCCGCAAAATATAAAAAAAAACACTACAGAAAATTGTATGACAATAAACTGATTACCTTTAGTAGGAGTGTCCATTCATAGTTCCGCCAGAAGCATTACGTGCCTTCGGAAGTATAGAGGAGCCCGTGTGATAATTTGGACAATGGTCACCCATGCGATTATTTAGAATTAAATAAAGTTGCTTTTTTGCAAAATTGCAAACGTGCGCGTCTCCGTTTTGACATCTTTTTCTTATGCATTACTACTCCATTTACAATGATTACACATCAATATTATTATTACAATTAATAATAGAAAAAAAAATCAAAACTGCTATCATTGCTCTTCACTTTCCCGCCCAAGCCAAGTAATTGTAATGGAAAACAATTAGCAGGCCATACAAGAAAAAAAAAACTTCATTAGTAAAAATTCTTTCTAATTGAACTTTCTAAATGCGTTTCCACACAAACAAACTGTTGATAGGCAACACCGGAGTCAACTTGTTCTAGCGCAGGCCCACAACTGGACACAGCCTCGCCCAAGTTGCGCCACGGCACTCGCCTATCCGACTTCCGCCTTCACAACCAGGTGGTTTATTGTCTTACCTATTTATATTAGTAAAGTCAAAAGTCAAATAGCTTTGAAATACCTAAATGTAATTTTAAATTACTTTAAAAAGGAGATGTCCCAGAATGTACGGAGTCTAGGCGTGGTATATGTACAGTTTACCAAAATAAAGACAAAGACACGTAAAACAGTTTTTGATTATCCAATTTCTCTAAAATAGCTTTGTTTTTTGGAAGGAACAATTATTTCAACAATAGAATTGCAACACACAACAAAATGGTTGATGATATTATTGACATTTCAATGACGTTTATCACTTGTCACTGTCACTTGTCATTGTCAGTCAATTCAAAACTGTGAAAAACTGTTACAAATCCAATAAACGAAAGCCAGGCTAATAAAAAAACTTTAGGATACTCAAACACAACGATCACAAGAAACAAACTAACCAAACAAAGCGAAGCTACATTTCACATTGACATTGACAGTTATTTTTTTGTTTTTTTTTGTCTTTGGTCAAACGTCGTCTCGTCGTATCATAGTGTAGGTAGCCATTTTTATTACCATTCAAGGTTGAAAAAAGGTTATCTTTTTTATTATAAAACCGCTAAAATATGCATTATATGTAATTTATTGTATTTTTCTCTTATTATGTTATTTTTTCCCCACTCTTTAATATAGCGTACATAGACCCAACCTATTAAAGACATCTCCTTTATGGGAAATTTTGGTTTTCCGTTTTTCTACGTTTTTCAGCGAGGGGGATCGCGCTCGTTATGTCATCAATACTTTTCCAAATTCAAGTACCTAGCTTATTCAATAATGTATTACCATAGCACAGTATAAAGAATTGTATAACATAATAAAAGTCTTTTTTCTGTGCACATAAGCTCTTAGTGAGTTCAAAATTTATGAAATTTCTAAATAATATTACAAACAGTTTGATTAAAAAAAAACAATTATTTCTCATGAGTGAAAAAGCGCTCACCTTATATCCGGAGGTCCTGAGTTTGATTCCTAGGTCGGGCAAAGGAAGATTCGGATTTTGAATAGTTAAATTTATGACGTAAGGAAAAAGAAAGAGTTTATGTAGAAATTTTTGTAAAATTTACATTTTGCATAAACACTTTTGGGCATAATAATGCAAAAAGAATTATTACTATCGTGATTATAACCATGTTGTTTGTTGTTAAATACAGGATACCCAGCAACAAGAAAACACACGATAAATATCTTAATGGTAAAACTCGAACATGCCTAATAATATGAAAGAAAGAAAGAAAGAAATACATTTATTGGCACTCGCTAAGTACAACATATTATGGGACTGATGATAGTAATTCTTAAAAGCATTTTTTTAACGAGTGTCTGTATAGAGCCAGGTTAGTTATCAGCTAGTTTCGTTTTCGCATTTGAATACACACGAAAGCAATGTGGGGGGCTCATAAATTTTATCACTTGACAATATCTTGAATAATACTAGAATTTATATTTGCCTTACTTTACACAAGCTGGGCTCTTCCATGCGTCTATTCAGTCGTTTGTTAATTTTATTATTGCAGTATTTGTCAGTTTAAGCCTTATTTAAGTGCAGATTAGGCATACTATTACGCGAAAAAGATGGTAGTTGGCGTTCCGTGAATACTATTTGCTTGTAAATATTGGAAATGTCCGATACGAAATTGTTGTATTTAGCGTCGTCGGTGAGTCAGGCGGTGCAATTTGCGACCTCTATTGTTAATTTGTTATTACTAAGACTGTCGTTGAATAACACTGTTTTTAATTCATACATAACATGAATTAAATACTTACCTATGGTCATAAATTGTCAATTTTAAAAAAACAATAAAAGTCTTACTGAGTTTTAACAAATTCAATGAGTTGAACGACGCGGTCGGCTAGTGTTATTATGAGTTGGAGAAATTACACAATAGATTAAATAATCCAAAAGCTCAAAGCTGCTGCGTTTAGCTTTAAACGTGATTAAGTAAGAGATATAAAATATAAAATTCAGAAGGGTGCAGGTTCAAATCCTGCTCGTGGAAATTATTTCAACATTATTGTGTTTTTGTAATTTGTTTCACAACAAAATTTGCGTTAAAATTATATAAACAAAGCAAAAACATTTTATAAATAGCTTGCCTACTTCTTAACTGATCTGATTATGATCGGGTGTTAATAACGGTAGTTGTTGACATTGAATGGGTGCCTTTGGCTTTCAAAGTAAATAAAGTAAATAGTGTTGAATAATTTCGGCGGGCTGGTTAGAACCACGATAGCTCAATTGGAAGAGCACCTGACCTGGTATGTCAAAAGGGTGCAGGTTCAAATCCTGCTCGTGGAAATTTTTTCAACATTTGTGTTTTTGTAATATAAAATTGAGATAAAGATTGAGTCTAACTAACATCAATCGACACTAGGTTTTTGGTGAATGTGCTAGTAAAAGCAGAATGTGTTAACGGGTAGATAAGAAAAAAATGACGACAGTTGCAAGTTTATTCTATTTTATTTTATTTTAATAATTTTATAACAAACGATTTAGAATATACATAAGTATACAAAGGGTTTTATAAACTAACTTAGTTAGTTAGTAACTTAGTAACTTATCGGAAAAGCTGCACTGGTGCCACTAACACTTGGCCACCATAAAGGATAGTGTCCCAATCTCTCCTTGTGATACTATCCAAGTAAGAAAGCCTGAAGGCAGAAATGAGACATTTACAAACTGATAGTGATGATCAAAATAACAAACAATTTTAAAACTAGTGACCGCCTTCGACTTTTTCCCGTAAATACCTATATCCTGAAATCTCAACTACATCATGAAAGAGGACCTGAGAAGTCATTTTTAAATCTCACCAGTGATCTCGAAATTAAAAGTGACATGAAATACACTTTTAACATTTTGAACATTATTTACAATTTCATTTATTAAGATACATATCGCTTTGCGAATTTTCGGTGACAAAAATAAGTTGCCAGCGACCTTGACTAAGAGAAAAAGAAGCACACGTAATTAATGTCATAGCTAGAGAATTGGTCACAGGTTCAAAAATCGCCCCTTGTTCGAAATTTGAGCGTTCTAAGCACCATCTGTGCTGAGCTGATCGTTCTTTAGACAGTCAGTCAGGACTTTTTATATCAACCTACCTATAAAAAACATCGTCCAACTGACACGTTGTGCATTTCTGCTGCCGTCGAGCTATCATACATCAACTGAAATGGAGAGTATTGTCGAGTTTCAATTGAATATCAAGGAGGTGGATAGCCATTCCTCGCCCGGACAGTGTCACGCAGATATTAGCGGATGTTTCTGGCCCTTGTCCGCGCGCTGCGTGGGCGCAAGTTATTCTATTTTATTGATAACGCCCGGTGCCGGCAAATATGCGGATACTCGGTTTCTCCACGAATTGTATTTGTGATTCACTTATAACTAAGTGTTATAACTTCGATTTCGATTATATAATCGATATAAATATTATTATTTTTAACACTGAACGGTTAATAAACATATTTTATATTTTCCTAGGCTTGAGATCAAGAAAAATCTTTGAATTTTATTCAATAAAAAATCTATAAAAAATTACGGATAACACTTTTTAACTTAAATGTAAGATTACGGTTTAAATAAAAAAACTCAAAAATATTAAATAAAGAACGATTATTTTCTTTATAACTATGAAGTTTATGAAGAAGAAGGAGCCGATGAAAAAGACGTTGATTATACGATTATTAGGTTTTGATGTTATAGTTCGGATGCTAACTGCTAGATAAAACCAATATCCCAATCGGTTACCTATTGAAACGCATAACGTTTTTCGCCATAAACTGACAATTCATAATACTACTGGCCATAATAGTCACTTGCCATAAGCTATTATAGCATAACTTCATGACGCATAATATCATATGGTTAAAACCTGTAAGGCATAATCATAGAAAGGCATAATTTTGATAAGCATAAGTAATCTAAGGAATAATTTTTGTTGGCCATAATATTCAAATGACATAATATTTAAAAAGCATATATTTAATAAGAATAACCGGCAAAATAAAAACCTAAACTCCTAAGGAATAACACTTATTTACCAATTTCAAAAAGCATAAATGTCTATGCATAAAAGAAATTGTTCCGGGTGTAGAAAAGGGGGCCCCAAAAAACAAACACAATTTATTTTTCACAAAATGCCAAAAAACATAGCTAACGAAAAGAGATTTAATTTTTTTGATTTTTAATTTTATGGAGCTAGATTTCTGTTGTCTAATAAAAAAAAATAAGTAACCTATCACGTGACCTACAGCAAAAGTTAAAACTTTTACAAGTCCTTAATATTGATTTCTTTTTTTTACTTCGAAATTTATACACAATTTTAGCATTAAAAATACTTCATTGTGTCAAATAAATAAAAATGCGTAGGTATAAGTATTTACTGTATGCATAGTAAAAGTAAACAATAAATTTATGGATATTTATAGATATGTTTTATAAAAGTATGGCTTTACTGAGTTATGCTTTATAAAAGTATGTCAAACAAAATTATGAATACGGTCATTTATGCATAATTAAAATCTGCGTTTCAAAGTATGCTTTATAAAAATATGGCGAATGAAAATATAGATTTATATGGTTATGGGTTTTATTATTATGTCTTTCAACAAACCTGCGTTATTATGTTTATGCGTAATTATAACTTTGCTAAAAACTATTATGCTTTTTAATTTGTATGCCATATGATGTGTGTCAATTGAAATTATGACAATAAACATTATGCGTTTCAAAGTGTCATCCCAATCAAACGACAACCATGCCTATGATAAGATTAATAAGGAAACACGAATAATATATATCTTAGCAACATACAGTATTAGCCATCACTGGTATGACTGCCGCAATTATCCCATAAAGTGTAAGAAACACGTCGATGGCACAATTATGAGTACACATTCATATTCATTAGGACAAGTTATGGATTCATTACTAATGAAGATACGACCTTAAATGAGGAAGCGTATGCTCGTATATGTTTCTGAGTGGGCTATAATGTGTGGGTCTTTGAAATAGTACCTACCTGTTAAGTAAAGTTATGTAAATAGCTTATATACTGGCTCATTGATGTAGTGTTGTAAAAAACTCAAGTCTTTTAGTCTTCACTTACGAGACTTTTTCGAGACTTGAGTAGATTTTCAAGACTAGGACTCGTTAGTCGCATACGTCTGAGTCCTTTGAGTCTTCTAAGATCTTTCGAGTCTTTTAAGTTCTTTGAGCTAGACTGAATCATGAACTTGAGTTGGTGTATTATAATAAGTAATACTGAGTGATTTTATATCGTCATCCATATTTATTTACTAATCTGATTGAAAATAAATCGATTGAGTGATCGAAAGACTGATTGAGTTCTTTTTGGCAGGACTCAAGTCTTTTTACAAAAGACTCCAAATTCTAAAGGACTTGAGCTCTTAAGTATTATTTATAAGACTCGAGCCTTCAAAAATAGCTCAAGTTTTATTAAATAAGACTTCAAGACTCAAGTTTCTTTCAACACATCAAGTAATCAAGGTAACTATGCAAAATCGTCTTTGAACTAATTAGTTATATCTGGAGCTTCATCTTTTTGGGAATACCGCAACGTCAGCATGTCTAAAACGTTAAGTGTTAAAACAATAGTGTTACTTTTCTTTTTAAAAGGAGGCAAACGAGCAGGCGGGTCACCTGATGGATAGTAATCACCGCCGCCCATGGACACATAAAGTTATCGCCGATGCATTGCCGGCCTTGAGGAAGGAGTTGAATCTTGAGGAGGGAGTAGGAATTAGGAGGGGGGAGGGGTGAGAGATGGGCCTCCGGTACTTTCACTCACCGGACGAAACACAACAGCAACGAGTGCCATTGTTTCACGCCGATATTCTGTGAGATATTTAAAATATATTTTTGAGAACGGCCCATAAACCACCACGCGGACCCAGTGCGGATTGGTGGTTGTAAACGACTGCTAATGCAGCCGGGACCAACGGCTTTACGTGCCTTCCGAAGCACGGAGGAGCTCGAGATGATAAATGTTTGGTCACCCATCCGATGACCAGCCTTTTGCGAAAGTTGCTTAACCTCAGCGCTCGCAGACCGGGCACATAACCTCTGCGCCATCGAGCTTTCCGAATGGGTGCAGGAATATCATTTTGTTTTATTAGTGTATTCATATTCATCATCATCATTACCAGATTACATTATGTCCTCACTGCTGGGGCAGGAGCTTTCCCTTTAGTTAGAAAACACCACCGAGAGAACGGACTACGGGATGAGAGACCTAGACTTCCATGCGGGCCCAGTGCGGATTGGTTGATGTTAACGACTGCTAATGCAGCCGGGACCAACGGCTTTACGTAACCTTCTGCCAAAATTCGAACTTTCCAGATAATTTCAAAATGTTTTTTTTTCTTTTAGTTGATGGCTTCGTGCGATTAGCACATTTAGTCAGTGTCATAGTCATTTTTCTTACAAGTAATACATAAATATACAATATTTACAATACAATACAATATTTCCTTCCAGTCAGTATGATGATGAATGATAATAAAAATGAGAAGTGAGAAATGATATACCCCCCAACCCCTCGAGTATCTCAGTAAAGATGTGGGGCTTTACTAATTCCTCGGCAGACCTCTTGAGAGAATTTTCAAAATGTTAATAATGTGTTAAAAGTGTTTTTTTTTTAAATACATGTTGCTACTGGGTTTCCTTGGCATGTTCAATATGTTTATGTAAGATAAAGCCAGCAATAATGGCTACACGTTACCTATTCAGACTAACCACCTAATCTACATAATTAGGTATTCATATATAGGTGGATCACCGACTCACCGCCCATCGCCTTATTTGTGATTACCAGTATTACAGCCTAGTTAATTCAGCAATAAACGTCGATTAATTAATAGTAACACATCGTTTCCTACATAGTTGAAGGTATAGGAATAATAACTGATGGAAAAATTACAAGAGAATGCAATTTGTCATAAATATTGACAGTTGTTTAGTTGCTAAGGATTCTAAGTGCCAATAGCCTTATTTGACGAGATGAAGCTTAAAAAACGTTGATTACTTTATAGAAGCTAAGTTGAATAGTTTCCAGCTGTGAAAATACATAGATATTTAAAACTTTATGTAAGGTTGAAAACCGGTCGTTGTGGAGATCCTTGGGGGAGGCCTATGTCCAGCAGTGGACATCTTTTGGCTGAGATGATGATGATGATGATGTAGGGTTTACAGTTCTATCAATAATTAAATAACAAGAAACTATCATCCATAAACAGCTCTACATGTACAAACAATATATACTATTGTAGACATAGTATTCATATTATACGTAATAATATTAAATTGAATACTTAATTAATATTTAATTTACATAAACGTTTATATAAATTGAATAGAAGTAACATTTTTTGGCGTTTTTTTGAAAAGAACAAAATAAAGAAGCAACCCACTAACTCGACATTTATAAATATTTATTGTAATCACATATTAATAAGATAATAAAAAAATCAAATTAACATACTTATTTGAACCTATAATCTACAACTTGATAAGTTCCCACATAAAAAATAAAGTAACACATATATTATTTGAGATGCGTTAATTAATTATTATGATACCAGAACAAATTAATACATTAATGATGTAATATGGTGTCAATTTCGAATGAGAAGTGTTTTTACGACTGTTTCATATTTACATAAACAAGCCATTTAGTTGGAAACGTGATGATTATTTAACTTTAAGAATCTTTTCACACCTAGGCGCCAAGCACAACTAGTAAGATATTCATTAAGAGAAAGAAAAATCTTAAGTAAAGGTTTAAGTTGCGGCTGTCAAGTGTACTTTCCAGCAATTGCAAAAGTTAAACTGACTAAGGCTTAGCCGTTATCCGGATGGGTAACTAAAATGTCCATATTATAAACAGCAGGGATGTAAGCTAATGCCGTTCTTGTGTAAGAGCATTTAGAAGACGGATTACCCTAGCACAAAACATGACTTTTTATTAAATGGGAAAAAAAGCGATAATAAAAAAATGTATTATGATCAAATTAATGATAATACGAAAAATTTCTTTAAATTAAAATTAAAATAAAAACAGAAAAAAATATTGCTCTTTCTAATTAGTAGTCGTATTAAACAAAAAACAATCAAACATTGAACTTTTATGATGTCACTACAAGCAAAGTTTTATTGTCACGTTCACTTTTAAAATTTATAGGGTTTTAACTTTAAGCTACATTGACAAAAATACAATAATTACACATCGCATCAAAAGGGTGGTTTTATTTAAAAGTTTTATTTACCAATCGAATTCATTCAAAAACGAGAATTTGTATGACATTGAAGTTACGAGAAGAGAACATAAACTTTTGCCATACAGTTTCTGCTTTACGTCAACGTGATCGAATGGCAAACAAAACTCGCTCTAGACACTGGTTATATGCGGGACTCTCCTCCCGACTCCCCACGCCCTATCCTGTCTCGAAGAGCTCGGCAAAGTAGAGAGAGGAAGGGTATTAACCCACAAAAATTACACTACACTTCCCCATCTTTTTTTTTTGAGAGAGTTTGCTGTTGGTCTCAGACGTCCATAACAGTGTCACCGGGGGACTTTTTGGGGGCAGCAGGAAACTTAAAAGGTTCTCAAGCCGTGTAGTCGAAGTACTGTCAGAGGGTTTCTAGGGGGAGTGGCATCACGTTAACGAGTCCCCGTTCTCTACTAGATTCTCGGAGGGGTTCGGATCGGGAGCGCGAGCGGAATACCCTGTGGGCGCCTCTAAAAGACTTCGCTAGAACCTCAATTAAGGTTGACCGGGTCGTGTTGGTGGACTTACCCTCTCTTGCCACCAGAGTGATTCGGGATCGCACTGAGAAATCATCAGATTCCACACTAGACAATCATCGGAGTGCAATAGGCCCCTGCACGCGCTGATTTTCAAAGAATGCCGTCTAAAATCTGATATGCATGAGAGGCGTATTCCGTAAGTGCAACCCAAGGTTCCGTGCCGTATCGTCGCGGACAGACGATCCGCGGTGTCGAGTTTATCGTGTGACGCGACTGCGCGATCGACTTACCCATCGACCGATCACGAGCTAAGAATGTCAACGCACTTGTAAACGTTAATTAGTTGCGTAAATTCAAAGGAGTCATTGCGAAATTGTGATGGTTATAGGACGTAGAAAATAGGATACTTTCTCCGTAACAATGTCTTCATCGTAAGTAGCCCTTTTGTGGACAAGAATTAAAAATTAACGAGATCGTCATGAAGATGGTCGTGCGATTTTAGAACTGTTTAAAGCCTTGGGATTTTTTTAAAGAGATGTCCTGATTTAAGAGTGATCAGCATCGGACAGCCTAAGCCGCTGGTGTTGGAGCGCAAAAATGTTGCAGGCATATTTTAGCGTTCTTCGTCTTATCTATGTCCCTTTCGTTACATAGATAAGACAGAATTTTCCGATTTTTCCTCGTGATCACGGGATTTACGCTACGGGAACGAAGTCTTGATGTTAGTTTTGTTATTTAGGTTTAGGTTTAGTTATTTTTAAGCTTTTTTAAGCTCACCGTCATAATGTATAGTACTACTTTTGACATTTGACATCGCTTTATAGTATTGAAAAACAACATTATAGATTTACAATTTGTCGTTGTGAATTAGAATTAACGATGCAGCGGTAGATTTCTAGGTACTTGTCTTTTCGTTGCTTCAAGCTCGACATTCAATTTCCGTGAGCACACTACAAACCGTTTTGTCGCGTATGGTCAAATTCGCAATCGGTCAAGCGACTGAAAAACCGTCAAAATCGCTTTCGGTCAAAATAGCGATTGGTCCATATCTCGAACTGTCAAAATAGACCAATCCTATAGTCACCCCACCTAATAGGAAGCCAGTATCCGATTTAATATGGTATATCGAAAAAAGTAATAAAGCAAGTACATAAAATAGTTGAAATAAGAACGAATCACTTGATCAATTGAATAAGTAAATAAATTCAATATGAGTTGCGTATGCATGGCTTTTCTTTTCGCAGTTCCTCTAGTCTTGTGGCATTGCCTTCCTAAGTTTAAAAAGATCAAGGTCAGCTCCACTCAAGCTTCAACAAGCTCAAAGCAAGGGATTTTTCTTACTGAATTTGCCGTTCCAATTTAGGACGTGGGACCATAAAACACAGCAGCGCAACCTCTAATTAGAGATATGATCCAATTGTATCGGCGCCGGCGCCTTGATGCAACGCTCTTCGCATGTCACCAGGCATTTAGCAAAAACCTCGCGTAAGTTTTTACTGAGCGTGTAGAAACTTGCATTGTGCTTGGCTACAAGGCTTAATGCAATGCCGATACGTCTTACGATTGCACAGTATTGCACGGATTGCGGCGGAGTGGGCGGCGACACGCAACTCGCGTTTGGCGTGCCATGCAAATGTTTTGTGTACACAACTTTGGGCCGATAGTGTATACGGAATCCTGTTTGATTTGTGTGGGCATTGTTGGGCCTTTGCACCTCACTAATGTCCTGTTCACATTTCTATGGAAGCGGTGGCTGAAAATAGACTCAAACTAAATTGAAATATTGGATGATTTTAGTTGTTATCACATATTGATACTCGCACATGAGGCGATCGCACGTAGCAAATCATTACTGATGTTATCTATTCCACCTCGAAACCCTACTTTGTATATGCTAAATGTGGTGTCAGGTCATTCAATGCTATGTCTACCCCTTTTTGACAAAAGAACGTGAAAACGCGATCTGAATTCCTCATCATTTAGGCAGCTGTCCCACCGCCGCCCGGCGAGTAAGCGACGAACTATCAACTATTTTTTCGCTCGTAAAACGTACAATAGATATAGATCCTGTGTCAATAAAAGAGATGCATATAATAATAGTCAATCGCTGACTGTTCACACTGCCGGCGAGTACTCGCTTTACTAGCTTGCCGCTGAGCGATACTCGCTTGGCGGTCAGATTACTCGCCGAGCGATCATTTCTACCTAGAGTACGGATCTGAGTTCTAGAGATAGCTAACATACATGTATAATTAATCCAGAACAATTATTTGAATTCAGAGTAGTTCAGACGACGACGAACGACGATGTGTGTTATAATAGCATTTGTGTAGAAGCAGCGGCAGTTCCGAATAAACGGAAGAAAAAACGAATATTTTCAAAAGAAGAATTTGGATGCATAATATTAATTATTTTAGAAGAGATTACACTGAGTTTCAACTATTCAACGAGTTGTCATATGAAAATTTTCGTACATATTTAAGAATAACAAAACAAAATAATAACGAAATGTACGTTTTTCTTAAATATACCGTAACCTTTTAACTAATCTGTGCCGTAACTCTGTGTTTCTTAAATGTATAATATCGACGTGATCGACGTGACAATGTCACAATGATTTTTCTTGTGTAACTGGAACGACAGTCACGGTGATTGAAAAATAACGACTTTACTCATGGCTACAGGACTAGCCGCCCCCGAACGAGTAGTGCGAGTAATCGCCCATCGCACAAGAACACTCACTTATAGCCCAGCGACAAAACTATCGGAACTACAACTCGCTTGTCGCTGCTCGCCAACTCGCTTTAGTTTCTAGCTCTACTCGCTACTCGCTCATCGCCGGCGGTGGGACACCTGCCTTAAAAATGCTATGAAAACTTAACTTCAACTTAATCAGATCATCCCTATACGTACAAGTTTTATTTGTCAATCAATTATGTTAACGTAAACAAAAATTTGTACAGCGTCGAAGCAGCTGGAAGCAGGAGGCGCTGTTTCAATGCTCTACAAAACCTCGATTTTGTTGATTTGATCGAATTGTGAATCCAATTCGCGCTGACTTCTCGCTAATTTTAAAAGCTACGAGAAACTGCTTGCTGCTTCCATCCCTAAGCAGTAAATGCAGCTATCGGGCACCACAACCCCGCTGGTGCGATAACGAAGTGGAGCGCAGTGTTCGCGGCACTTAGCCGCTGTATCAAACAAACACGTGTTTATTTAAAAGTAATGTTAACAAATAGTGAGTCACAAAATGATCGATGGTAGCGAGTTTGCTTTATATTTAAATTTAAAATAAGTACTTTTATTATTTACACCAAAAGTTACTTAGGAGATTATTTTAATTTCAAAAGTTGACCAATTAAATCTTGAAACCCTACTGTGCTCTATGCATTTTTTTTTAATATTAGAAAGAGGCAATCGAGCAGCCGGATCACCTGAAGGGAAGCAATCACCGCCGCCCATGGACACTCGGACACCCCAAAACGAGAAGAATCGCAGATTCGTTGCCGGCCTTTAAGGACGTTTCTTGAAGAACCCTAAGTCGTAATGGTCCGGAAATACTGCTGCTGAGAGCTGGTTCCACAGCACTGTAGTTTGTGGTAAAAAATTACGCGAGAAATGCACAGTAGTAGACCGCCATCCATCAAGATGGTGTGGATGGAAAGAAAGTCGATTGCGTGTAGTGCGATGAAAGAAATCAGCGGCAGGGATCAAAACGAACAATTCCTCAGAGCACTCCCCATGATAAAGGCGATAAAATATACAGAGAGACGCAACGTCTCTCCGAATGGCCAGTGGATCGAGCTGACCATTCTTGTAGAAACGACAACATAAAAAATCCCAGCATCCCTATGCAGAACAGCTGCAGCTATCGGCCGCAACAACCCCGCGGGTGCGATAACGAAGTGGAGCGCAGTGTTCGCGGTACTTGGCCGCTGTATCTTCGCGCTCGCGGCGGGTGCCGGCTAATGTCCGCCGCATCGGGCCGCATCGCGCGCTTCCAATCATTACTCTGTTCTACAGTGTACGCAAGATTTGATAAATACCTAAATAGCGATTTACCTAGTAGCTGTTTTTTTAAACACGTTTAACGCGTGCGTGTAAATGTGTTTGTGTATTCACAAAAACTGAGTCAGCGAGTACGCTTCATATTAAAAGTTACAATAGGTACTCACTCGAATTAAGCAGCATCGCGCACTTCTATCCATTACTGTGTTCTACAGTGTACGCAAAACTTGTTCAATTTAAGGATTTTTTCAAATTATTATGGTCATGATCATTGGTGTTTATTAACGGGTCTATTCTTTGTTGATTTTGAGTGTCTTACATTTTGGAACAGTTGAATGCATTTGAATAAATGTTTACCAAAAGTGGCCTTATAACATCTGTGGTCATGTCACAAGCAAATGTGCCAAAATCTCGTATACATAATACAAAGTAAACAAAACCGAATCTGTGGAGAGGTCCCGGATTCCCAGTAGTTCGTACATGTTTGCGTACTCGGTTTAGTTGGTAGAAGAGCTTGTTTGTCCGCCTGACTAACTACCACCACCTTATCTGCATATATCGCCATAACATCAATGTATGTAGTATTGTTGTGTTCCGGCAGCTAGATATAAGAAAGCCAGTGCCTCAGTAGTTGAGGATTCCGGGTGAAGAGCGCATCCACTTTCGGCCTTATCATAACTTATCATCAACTGAGATGAAATCACTGTGCTTACCTTTAAGATATATAAAAGAAACAATGTAGTAAATCACATTTGTTGATTTTGAGACCACTGTGGATAGTCCGAGGGCTGCGACGCCCGCGGACACGTTTGACATTAGCTCGAAATAAACATCGATGATTCGATGTTTCCATGTTTATGTTGCAAACTGTCCATCGGGCTTTCTACGAGTTTGTACGTCGGCTCTGGCGCAACATGGAATTATCGAATGAGCAAGATCATTTTCGAAAGCCGTTGTGCATTTTTGTGATTTGTATGAACTTCTGTTGAAAAAGAGTTAAAGGGACTTTTTAATTTTAAAGGTTGTAATAAATTGTGTGTACTATTCAATTTAAAAAAAACCTGTTCTCTAAATAAATAAAAAATTGTCTCCCTTGTTTCGACTTTTGCCGCCTTTAGCAACCCGGAGGCGGGAGGAGGAGATTATTACATTTTATGAATAACTTAAGCGGTTGAGGTAGGCTATGTCAGACTCCTACTAACTAAACACCCCCTGGGGTTGCCTATAGCCTTGTAAGGGTTTCATAGGCTGACGGAACGGTCGCGACATTGGCATAACTCAATTAGAGTGCACGCCGTGTTGAGGCTCCCCCTCTGCTCGGGGTCCCCACTAGGGGGCTCGGCTGACGCGCCCCCTAGTGGCGCGCGCTCAAACTGCAGTAAAGCTTCCTATGTCGACTTTACTAAGTGATGGCATGTCCTGTGCCGCAAGTAGACAATCCAGGTCACGTGGTAGTTGGTTTGGGGGATCCGATCCGTGTTTCGGCATACGGGAATGGGGGATGACGTGAATACAGACACATAAGAATTTTAATGACTTTTGAGACGGATCTAGTAAGTATGTAAGGTACTAAGCAGACGAAAGGTCAAAGCTTGTTATGTAAGTATTTATTGCAATGTTGGTATGTAGTGTTCTATGTAGTAAGAACAAATTTTGGAGATTCTAGTAAGAGAAGTTCTTAGAAAATCTCCGGGTGTTATTCGGTTACTACGGCTTGAGAAATGATAAGTTTCTCGCCTTCCATAAACCCGGTTACTCTGTAAAGGCCACAGGCGCCCATAATCTAATCCTTCTCTATGAAACCAATGATATACAAAAAGATATATTTTAAATTAGACTTGAGACGACTATTGTAACTTACTTAGCATCTGACTATCACTTGAGGTTGAATAAAGAGAATCTCTTGGAAATGCAACAGGAAGCATTATGTCCAAAGTCTATGGCACCAATGTTGGGAGCGCCCTCTATCAGCAGGTGCCTAGCTGTGAACTTGTGAGTACACAAGTCTTACGCTCATTATAAACTTCTTACCTTTTTGATCGAGAAAATAAGAGATGACAACAGGTTAATAATAGTATCGAATTAAAATTGAAAAAGTTTTTATTGAAACAAGAATCGATGGCCATGTATTTTGTTTACTCTCAAACTGCCAAGTATTGCAATTTCTCTCTTAGTCCATGCTCTATACAGTTCTTGTGGACGAATCTCCAATAGTTGTAAGTCTGCAATATGGTAATAAAAATGAAAAAACACTCATTTATAGCTTTACGTTTCTTTTTCTCAACATGCCTATGTCAAATCGGTAGAAGAAGTCTAGAAGAAAAAGGAGACACCTTTAAATGGCTTTAAATAAGTATATAAAATTATTTGAAAGCACTTTTATGCCCGCTCAACTCAGGCCCACGGACGTGTAATAGCGGGAAGTGGTACAATTTAATTGTCTCGTATCTAACGGACGTCATCGGTTCTTCATCTGTCGCCAGTGAAAGTGTTTTCTGTCGCTCTGTACGAGTTTATTTAGATATTAATTGATAACTTATTGCTTGGTGCTAATGAAACATGGCATTTGACTTTTCTGTGAAATGTTAAACAGAAAAAGGAGATGTTTAATTTTATGCCAAGACCCTGTACATTTACTAAAAAAAGTTTAAAAAATACATGTTTTTAGTTAAAACAAGTGATACTTTAATATGCTTTATCGTTTTTTATGTAAAAGTATAAAAAGAAACCGAAAAACATCGTTGTTTTGACAGCTACTTGACATTGGCAGAATACCGCTGCCATCACGAAAGTTGATATATTTTAGTGTTTCAGATAATTCTTACATGAAAACTATTAATTTATTTGAAGAAAATCATTTCGAATAAGCATATTTCATACATTAGCTATCTTTCGGTATTGTTCTCCAATATCCTTCAGTGCTGTTGAGGAAAATTCTTTTGATAATATGTAACCACAATTATTTTCTCAGTTACTAAAAACTCATTAGGTTATATTTTAAGCACCTGAAAAATCTACAGACATTGTTAAAGCTATTTACCAATATTAACTGGGTTCGTTAAAGAATAATGTCATAATAACTAGGCACTGGACACCTCTATAAAACGTAGCTGCCTTTAAGTAGCTTAGTGTCACTGCTTTGTTCAACAAAATGTCTAAAAGCTTGACACAACAAAGCGCGTCAGCTAGGCGTGAGCAGGCGGACGCCACAATCGGAGCTCCCCATCTCTCACATTAGCACGAACTGTCGCGTTACTAATGAAGCGATGGACGATCTACCTGCGCTGAATAACATTAAGGAGTTCGGACATGAGTAAGGAGTTAGGAGGGTGTTTCTTTACCCGTGCTGAATAACTTTAAGGAGTTCGAACATGACTTTAAGGCGTTAGGAGAGTATTTCAACGGTTTTGTTTTGTTTTTTATGTGGTACAAGTTTAGAATCAAGGTCGCTGTCGCAGAGACTTGCCCTTTACTTCCACAGTACATGTGGTTCTTACTACGAGTTTTCTTTACTATACGATTGTATTCAAGCTAATTACAATTTCCGGGCCGTTACTAAATTTATATTTATAATCAACGCCTCGCAAATCCAAATCAAATCATTTATTGCACTCATTTAGTGTAGAGTGCAGTACTTATATCCTGTTTAAGTAAGTGATTTAACAAAAATAAAAAATTAAAAAAACTTTGCACAATCCATAATTTAAGTTATTATAACTAGGTAAATTACTAACCAATTAAGGTTAAAAACAGAATTACCAATTTTCTGAACCTTGGTCACACTAACAACAAAATTATAAAGCAGTAGCTAGCAATCTTGTGTATTTCCAATTTGTATAAGATCACTTAATTGCCGTAGATGACCTACTGAAGTCTCATAAATAATTTGTTTCAATTTCAATAACTAATTAGTCATAGGATTATCGATTTTAATGTTCAAGGTTGATTTTTGTAGCAGCTCACACATAAAGCTGATCGTCCAGAGATGGTAGTTAGCTATTTTGTTTCCGTTAAATTAAAATCGTTATATCGCTTTCTAATAAAAAAATAGCACGGTCATTTATAAATAATTTAAAAAAAACAAATTTCGATCTCGCCTCTATGGCCAAGTGGTAAAGCGCTTGACCCGAAACCTGAAATTAAAGAGTTTTTAGTGGGGTTCTACCTCCTTTTTATTGCGGTGAAGGAAGTCAGTGGGAGAGTCCCACATAACCACCTGCGTTTCCCCGCGCCCAGTCATCATCTCCATCAAAATCAGTCGACATCAGTCCACTACCGAACATAGGTCTCTCCTAAGGCCACTGAGCCCGATCTTCGGGACCAGTGGTATACCTAATTCATTTCCTACCATATAAAAAGCGTGCATTGCCTAAATATAAGCATGCCATGCAATGCAAAGTGACAGGTGTTGTTAAAGTACGGTATCGGTGTTGAATTATAATAGGTAATGAAAGTCAATAATCAAGTTCAATTGTAATTAAACATACTCAATCAAAATCATGATTAACAGCAATAATACGTCCACAGCAGAATATACCCCAAAATATGCAGGTAAAATTAAACGAGCACAATATACACCTACTCCCCGCTGGGAATTGAACCATAGACTTTAGAGTCTGAGAATGTAGTCGGCGTAACTACTCAACCACAGAGACGATAAAAGCTGCTATTGTACTTGACTGTTCGTAAGCTATAAAATTATAAAGGCAATTACAAGTGGATCGAATCGCAGAAGTAGCTTACGGCCGATGAGTAGGCGCTGTCACTAGACTTTGCTCCACATCTTAATTAGAAAATGTGAGTAGCCATAATGTGTTTTATTAGACCGTTTGATTGCGGATGCCAGTAAGAACATCAAATTGGAGACCCATGATTAGATCGGACGGAGGAAGCAGCCTTATTGAATTACTCGATTATATCGAACAGGATTTAAATTATCGATTACTTGTATGTTTTATCGATTAGATTTTTTAATTTATTCACGGATATCTGTGGCGAGTTTGATCATTGAAATGTTCTTTACAAACGTGGGCTTCTTAGGAAAGAAAGGTATTTACAAACTAGTTAGTTTATTGTACAGACGCCTGCACATCAACAACCTATCTAAAACTGTCAAATTTCTTCAAGACATTGTCAATCATATAATTAAGTCCTAAAGTTCAAAGTCTATTGAAGATATTTGACAGTTTGTGGTAGGTTGATGTGCAGGCGTGTTTGTGTGTACCATCGACCGATATGTTCGGTTCCGCTTAGGAGTATTTCATGAACTTTTTAAAGTTTTTCGGATGAAATCTAAATGTACATCTTTAATTCAAAGTTAAAGCTAGGTAAGGACAGTCATGTCCGTTACAATCACAATCATTGTTGTTTGTCCCACGCATAAATCAGCTATCATAATCAATATCTTACCTTAATATTTAATTCAGCAATAGGTACGGGCATATATGTTATTATTCTGTTATATATTAGTTGTTCTCTTACTCTGGTTCACCGTCACCTATTTACAAAGGTCTTGCAATGTATGGAAAGTTAGAATATATTCCGGTTACTATTTACTTACTTAGTTACTTAAACACAATTTTCACGTGACCTACGAGAGTAAGGCAGCTAGTATTTCTGTTGTCTAATAAAAAAAAATAACCTAACCTAACCTAACCTATCACGTGACCTACAGGATTAGGGCAAAAGCAAAATGTTGCGAAATGATTATTGGACCAAGTAAATTAACAACATATGACAATTCAGAACTTTTTATTGGCTTGACCAGTTGAAACAAAAATAAGGCTTGGCAAATCGAAACAAAATTGGGACTTGACTAATTATTACTTTTGCATTGCTTGACAAATCAGAACAAAAACACGCGGTATAAACACACTTGACCAATTGGAACTTTCTTTCTGCTTGACAAATTAGTTCCTAAACCTTTTACGGACGGATACGGGGACATTCATCATCCTGTTTTACGGATGTACGTATCGCGTTTAGCGAGTACATCCGTAAAATTAGTTTCATTTCAATACTATACCTTTAATTTAAAACCTTTTCTAGGACTGTATATGGCAGTTTTGATCTCAACTAAAAAAAGGCAAGCATTCGCATTCTTCGCTTAAAATATTTACAAATGAATATCATAATTTCGTCTTAACAACTTAATATCAGACGTCGACGCTTAATGCACGTCATAAGGCTCACCAAAAAGAATCCTTATTTGACCGCAATCTAGAATTACGAATTTAAGATAAAGTGCATCTCACCAAAATGATGTGTAATAATCAAAGCTTCTCATTCGATTTGTAACTTTCACACCAGAGCTTAAGATTGAAAATTTTAAGTGTAACAACATCGTAACACGTCAAGACGAAGAGTGCTCTCGTTTCAAGATTGTTCCAAAAGATAGCTGTTGGTTGGCTTCATGCAAAATACTTCCCCATTGAGATATGAGCATCGTCCAAGCTCGTATATTATTTAAAGTATCGGGGTTGGTGGATGCCACACACGAAGCTACCGTATTAGTCCCCGAGCGGTGGCAGCACTGCATTGCTCTATGGGAAATTTATGGTAAATTTAAATACGGTTGGTGTCATAATATATCATAGCTTGCGTACGTATGCGAGTTATTATTATTATGTTATTTGTGAACTATTGACACATTTACGTTTCACATTTTTATTTATTTATGTCAAAAAGCACTAAATTTATCACCCGAATACCCGAATATAAATATATATATATTAGGTTGGGGAAAAAGTATTTTCGCATATACTATGTATGAGCTTGTAATAAAATCTCATTGGCTATAATATTTGTATCTGGCTGGTTTTGGTATCATTAAAAGTTTAAATTTTAAAGACGATAATTCCAAATTCAAATTAAGAAAATGTGTGATTTTCATTTGTTTTTCCTACTGTCAAGATCAGTGAATGTAATGAAGAAATTCGATACATTTTAAAATTTTACAAATTTGTGAAAATGTGGAGCAAGGTCAGCATTATCAGTAGTTACGACGTAGCTGAAGAACTGGGAATTGACCACAAAACAGTTTTCACGCACTGGATATATAAAAAAGCTCGATATTAGGGTACCTCACGAGCTCACTGAAAGAAACCTAATGAACCGTGTTCTCATTTGTGATTCTTTGTCACGACGTAATGAAACCGAACCATTTTTGAAGAAGCTGATAACTGGTGATGAAAAGTGGATCACGTACGACAAGAACGTGCGAAAAAGGTCGTGGTCAAAGGCCGGTCAGGCTTCACAGACTGTGGCGGAACCCGGGTTAACACGCAACAAGGTGATGCTGTGTGTGTGGTGGGATTGGAAGGGCATTATTCATTATGAGCTGTTACCGCCAGGCAGGACCATCGATTCTGAACTCTACTGCGTACAACTAATGAGATTAAAGCAAGAAGTTGAGAGAAAGTGGCCGGAATTAATCAACAGAATGGGTGTGGTTTTTCATCATGATAACACTAGACCTCACACATCTTTAGCCTATCAGCAAAAATTAAGAGAGTTTGGCTGGGAGGTGTTAATGCATCCGCCGAATAGTACTGACCTTTAGATTTCCACCTGTTTCGGTCTCTTCAGAATTCTTTAGGCTGTGGCAGGTTAACATCACGATAGGACTGCCAAAATCACTTGTCGCGGTATTTTGATCAGAATCCCCAAAATTTCTATAGCACCTACAAGATGGCAAAAAGTTATCGAACAAAATGGCACCTACATACTTTAGTTAAATGTAAATAAACTATATTAAAATATGTTTTGAATTTTCTTAAAAAATGCGAAGAAACTTTTTCCCCGACCTATTATATATATATTAGAGAACATCACATACATTTTTCTCATCCCAAGGTAAGTAGCTGCACTCAACTTATGGTAATCGGAAGCAACGACGGTACCACAACCACCCAGACCCGACACAATATCGAAAAGTTCGTTTTCGACATTGACCTCACCAGGAATCGAACCCGGAACCTCAGAGTTAGCGCCGCCCAAAGTCCGGCGTGCAAGCCACTCGGCTACGGAGGTCGTCAAAATATCTGAAGGTATTCAGGCTTCAATTTCTAAGCCGGGCAGAGTAATTGTGATTGATTGATTACCAATGCATTTTTTTCAATCTTTTCCCAACCATGTAACATTATAATAAGCTAGTTAGCTACTTACTAAATTATTATTATGTATAACGTACGGAAAGAAAAGACAAATGTCTTTTTAACACGCCACATAAACATTTTGCTAAAAAGTAAGCAAATAGGTTACAACCAAATCTAAATAATATTTGGATAAAATCTATTACCTACTAACCAAATTACCGTAACAAACTTATACCATCTAAGGCATCAACTGTCAAATCATCAACTTAACCTTTCCCCAGCACACTACCGTTCAAGCCTATTACTCTAACTGCAGCCAAGTAAGGAAACATTCTGAACACCTCTTATCCATTCATCAAATCGGGCTCCCAAATCACCACCCAAGACTCGGAAGTACCACCCACGCCACGTCACGTTTCCCCTATCGCGCCAGTCATCTTAATTACGAGCGTGCCTATCATCATCTAAAATTTTCTGCCTTAAAAGGTCTATAAAGTCCTAAAGTGTACGCAATTTATACGAGATTACGGACACTCGTCGTAGTTGTGTCACGATTCGTGGACACTTCTGTACGCGTGCCGGGATGGTGACGTAACAGTGTCTAACGTTTTGTTTGTTAGTTACTTCTTTGGACATTAGGAGTAACATTTTTGGGTAAAACCTATTTAAAAAAAGTCATTATTGACATCATTTGATATACCTTTTATTTTCAGCACCTCCTGTTACTGTAAAACTATGATAAAGCTACATTGTCATTCTATTTAACATGAAATGATATTCTTTGAAGCTACAGGTACTTAGATTAGGACCTAAAGACAACCAGGGACGTCTATATCGTTCGAATTGCCTTTTCTCGGTCTCGAACATTTTGTGACGGGAGTATCTTAGTCTATAATTTTGTAAAAACATATAATAAGGATTTGAACATAGTTGGATTAATGATTTAGTTACAAAATCTTAATTGAACTATCAACTGTTCGACATATCTTAAGGATCTACAATATATTACTTCTTTACGGCTGTTTTTTCAGCATTGACATTATAGTAAGACAGATGAATAGTAAAAAGGTGTTGACATACTTAAACTCTTTAATTTCTTGATGTAAATCTATATACATAAAACAACACGCCAAACTGGCATTTCTATTCATAAATTTAACCAGCCTCTCCAAGCATATCAGTTAAGTATACAAACCAATATAATTTTCCATACCAAAACAATACCAATAGCTACCGATCTTGATATTCCTTACAAACAATGCCTTGTAAGTCAAAAGTCATTAGGCTAATTGCGAGCGTGGACCACAACGGCATCACTATCGGTGCCTCGATAGGTTCGATCGATACTAACACTATAACGAGTATCGAATAAGTCTGAAATGACAAGCGGGTAGTGCGGCTAGCGTATCGGCTCCCGCTATGGTCACATCACGCGCGGACTATCACTGTTATAACGCAGTTACCCGCGGGTGCGCCCGCTCCTACCGGCACACCGCTGATACTGCTCTATACGCCGACCACTCTACATTGATGCGTGAAAGTTGCGGTGCCTCCATAGGTTCAAACGATAATAACAGTATAAGGCCACAAAGTAGACGACAGCGGGCTGAGCAGCGGTGGCGATGCCAACACTCACGTGGCTTTATTCTAATAAAAATAAATGCCTGCAAAGCACCTGGTCGCACCACGTGAATCGTTGCGACCGTAGTAGCTGCATAACGCCAGGCGGGTCGTATGCTCGATTAATAAAAATAACAGATAAATCTGAAGCCTTTGATGTTTTAGTCAAATTAACAAATCAGATTTAATCGATACTGTAAAGAGTTTAAATTGCATTGAACTTACAATAAATACAACGCAGTAACTAGTTTAACTGTGACAAATACGGCTTCGATATAATGCCTGCTTCGTTATGCTAAACATTTCTTTACATAAGGACATGAAGATCAAGCTACTATAGTATTATCGATTAACATAATTTGCAGGGAATATTCAATATTATGTACATGATACATGTTCTAATGAAGTATTGTATAAGTTACAGTCCATACAATTGTAAATATAAAAAATAACAAAAGAAAGGAATGGTATTTTTAATTTAAAAATTAAAAAAAAAATATTTTGTATTGTCACTTCATTTACGTAATTTAGGTGGCGTGCAATCCCTTGCTATTTTTAAAAGCAATAAACCAAGACATCTATACAAGAAAACGAGTTTAAAATAAATATATTGGAATGTGACCACGGGATAAACGTGTAAGTAACTATTAAATTTATATATATATGAGTATATAATGAAGATGCCCCTTTTCTAACCTAATATAAACTTTAAGACACTACTAACTAATATTGTATAAATCATTTTGGCTAATAAATAATAAATCTAATGTATCTAACAAAATAAATGCAGTTGATACATTTGCATACAAAAGTGACAAAAGTATCAACTCTAGTGCGTCATCGTCCACATCGGGAGCGGGTGTGATTGCGGGCCGGCACAGATAAGGTAAATAGCTCATACAATTGTCGGAATGGGAGGCTTGGAGCCTCCTTTGTTAAGGAAGTGGACTCTAATGGGGAAATGTTGCCGGTGGCTGTTCTAACACGGTGCGAATTGCTATGCTGCGTTTGCGCCGAAACGGCGTGTTGATTGGCCACTCAACGCTCGATAGTCCAGTACATTTGCATTCAGTAAAAGGCTAAGTGGAGCGTTAGGATTTGAATTACATGCTATTTTCTTTGATTGTAATTATTGAGGTGTGTTTTCATAACATTTGTATACTTTCAAAGTGTATTTTGTGTTTATTGCTAAGATTAGTTGTCTTCATTATTCAGCCTATAATTACCTCATTTTTAAACTTCCATATACACGAGTATAATAGCAAAGTGAACTGGATTGGGTTTGGTATTCACGATTGCAAAGACATTTTGACAGTCAGTAATTTTTCACATTTTTTGCCTACTTTTTTGTTTGAGCCACGATGATTACTGGGCAAGCTTCCTCTTCGTTGCTTTTATGGTTGCGTTTAGACTCACTAAAAATATAAGTTAGTAAGGTAAGCATATATTACTTTTAATCAAAATGCTAACTAAATTTGTTATTGCTTGGGAAATCTTGGCTTTTTCATACCCTTTATAACTATAAAGAAACTAAATCATTGTCATTATCGCCAGGGCGTCTAAGAATCTACTCGCATTTTTTTACATGTAATTTTTGCCGAATTTATCGACTTATTATTACTAATAATACCTATATGAAAAAAAAATCCTCATATAGAAACTTTCAAAGCAGCGTTCACGGCGATTTATATGTCCCATGAAAATTAATACGACTCGGGACGCTCTATCGCATCATTTTAATGGGGGACTTCGTTAGTGGTCCGCGCTAACTACTATAATTAAATTAACATAGAAATCCCACTTAATAGGAAGCTTTCATGTATTTTAAATTTGAGGGTATCGTGAAGATTAAGGGGCGGGATGAACACGATATATCTAATCACAAGAAATCTGTGTTACGTATCCATGCTGGGTAAATTTAGGTTGATGAATAGTTGACCTAAAAAAAGAGTTCATTTATGTTAAGTGTAAATTAATTGAAATTAGAACAACCAACTGAGTAACAACTTTAAAGAAAATGTAATAAAGTATGTCTTCTTTTTTTGTTTTTTTAGTTGATGACAGTGTCAAAGTAATTTTTCTTACAAGTAATAATACCATATAAATAAACAGTATTTCTTTCCCGTATGATGATGATGAATGATAGTAGAAATGAGAAGTAAGAAATGAAATACCCCCCTGAGTGTCTCAGTAAAGATGGGGCTTTACTAAGACCTCACGCGGGCTTCTTGAGAGAATTTGAAAAGTGACGTTGCAATGTTTTGTTTCATTATCCAACACTCATGCACGCTCACGAACACTTAACGGTTAATAACCCACCATCATTTTACATTAATATTCGACATTACACGAATTTTTGAAAATAAAACGAAACTGCAGAGCTTTCCAGTCAAGAAATCCTCGTATATCTTCTTATTGAAGGTAATGCAGCTGCCATTGCAAATATAGTTTCATACATTTGTAATCATAATAGTATAGTAATGAAAACAACAGACGATCGTTCAGCCAAGTCATCGACGGTGTATACTTTTTTGTTTTTTTCATTTGTTATTCTATTTGACATTGTTTATATTTTTGTATGTGCAAAATATTTTGGAAAGCTGTTTTCTCCTCAGCTATAATTATTATATGTTTCTTGCAGGTTATTCATTCTGCATCAGGGCCAGGGCACGCAAGAATTTGTCCTATTCTCCAATCGATAGCAGATATTTATGGGAGCACAACAGAGTCGCGTGCGGTCACGATGTTGTCTGAGCACCAATTTGGATGGGCTGTGCTCAAACACCGATAACCATAGTTATGTGCTAATGCCTTTGATTTTGATACAGTATCCAATATGCCTTATTTGATTACTCATTAATTTTCTTGTACATACTAAAGTAAAGTAAAGTAAATAAATAAATAATAAATAAATATAAATGTGAGACAACATCACATACATTGTTCTGATCCCAAGGTAAGTAGCTAAAGCACTTGTTTCATGGAAATCAGTAACAACGACGGTACCACTACCACCCAGACCCGGCACAATCTCGAAAAGTTCGTTTTCGACATTGACCCGACCGGGAATCGAACACGGGACCTCAGAGTTAGCGCCGCCCAAAGTCCGGCGTGCAAGCCACTCGGCTACGGAGGTCGTCAAATAGCCTATACTATCCCACTGCTGGGCAAAGACCTTCATCATTCAACTCAAGTCACAATTTGTAGGTATTGGCTTGATCACTACGCTTGCCAAATGAGGGTTGGTGATCACAAACCCGGGCTATGTATCGAAAAATCAACATACTTTGCCTGTCCTGGGAATGGAACCCAGGAACTTCGGGTACCGGGCTGAACGTTTTGCCATTCGGCCCCCAAGGCGTACATACTATTGCACACTATCTACATATACTATGTAACAAACAACACCTTCGTCATCAACATGCGGTAGAAATATTTTCACAAATATCAAAGAACAGATAAGGTAGAAATTACTCGTAGAGATGAGAGAACTTTTTAATTTATACCTAAGTTTAAAAGTTAGTTCTGATCCAGCTACAATAGCCTGGTAATAAGGTTGCAAAGCAGTGGAACGTACACACGCCTGCACATCAACCTACCACCTACCTCAATAGACTTTGAACTTTATTAGTTAAGTTAAGTTATATGGTTGAAAATGTATGGAAGAAATTTGACAGTTTTGTGTGGGTTGACGTGCAGGCGTCTGTACCTCTTGGAAACCTACCTAACTCCTATCAAAGAATTTAAACGGGGACAATTAATAAAAGGTATCATACCTTCTCTATACCCGACGTTTCGCTCGAGTTACACCGGCCGTGGTCACGGGCTGACTTCTACCTACCTAACCTACCAGGATGTCTATCTTAGTAGGTTTAGATAGGTATATAGGTATAACCATGTAGGTCGGTATAACCGATCTATGTCTAGTGAAGGTTTTAGTCAACCAAGAAAAAATATTAAAAAAAGATGTTTAATTTCATGATTTATTTCGTAATTGTATCTTAACATTCAGTTGACTTTTAAATTTATGTTTTATTTCAAACGTCTCTAAAATATTTGCATTGAAAGCAGTAATATTATAAATAGTTGAATTAACGATGTAAGGGAGAACAGAAATGAGTTTCTTGCCGGTTCTTCTCAGTACAAGTCTCCCGCCCTGTGTAGACTTCCTAACCGATGGTATAGTGTCGTTCATAAGAGCTACTTATAGGCTAAACTGAATGAATGATTTTGAATTTCGAAGTTCAAATTTAGAATTTCATACAGACAGAGAAATCGAAAATAATAAGCAAAATATTTAAAAAAAAATAATAATATATAAATAGATAGATAGGTACGCTAGAAAAGGAATTCTTCTAGCATATTCATACGAATGACTCGCTATCGGCTCACGCCCTCACGATGTCGCCGGCTCGGTCTGATAACAACAAATATTAGGTACACACAGAAATAACGACCGCAATCGAGATCCACGAAAACTATAATTTCTGTTCCGCAATAAACTTTATCGATTCTCTTATTAAATTTAATATTTTACACACACGGTTTGTTTGTTGTACTGTAGAAAGTCGGAATGCGAATATAGTAAAATCTGTGGTGAGATAATTAAAATAAACAAAAGAACATTGAAAACAAAACCCAAACAACACACCTATTAGTTAAAAACACTATTATTTTTATTTCGATTGAAAATATTATTTAAAACTGGTTATTCAAGCTTGTAGCATAGTATAGAAGTGCAAAATGTCATACATGAGTATTAATTTTTATATAATATTAAACGATAACAGTCAAAGAGATTGATGTATTAAAATGTGCGGAGATTGAACTTGTTGAAGATGAGCTGCAGTACTATAAATTTATACATGTTACTGGTTTCTATGAAGTATATTGGCGTGTATTCTCGAAACTACATCATTCACGGTAAAAATAATATCTAACAAGTGTATTTCTCCTCTAGTTACTGTTATTGTTATTGTTACTGTTATTGTTATTTAACTGTTATTTTGTTTCATTGGCTATTGAAATTGAATGTGGAAAAGAATGGTGACAATCTCAGTAATGTCCACATCTTTACAGAAACATAAGAAAGGGAATATTATCCTTAATTTATCGTTCTGCGTTTTTTGGAGAGATTTTGCTGATTGCCTCAGACGGCATTTTCAGCTTCACCGGGCATTATTGGGGGCGGCGAGAGACTTAAAGCCTTGTGAAACGAATCACCTTCGGAGGCTTTCTAGAGGGAACGGCATCACGCACTAGTGCGTGTCCCCGTGCCCTACTAGATTCTCCGAGGGGTTCGGATCGGCTCGGGTTGACCGGGCCGTGGTTCATTTATCGTGCATAGGTAATCAAAACTAAAACTCTCAAAATTAATCATAGCTATTATTCCATTAGATCCATTTCTAATTCATATTTATAACTGACAAAGATAGCTCAAAAATATTTTAAACACAAATACCAATACTTTTAACTGCTATTGAATGGATGGTACATATTGTGGATGCTATAATGAAATCAAATCTTTTTTATGACATTTTTACAGTTCCTAAAGGAATGGGTGCGGCGCAGGCACTTGATGGACTAGAGAATATAATGTTCGGGGTTGCTAAACCTTTGGATACTGTTGCAGGTAATTTTGGGTATATTAAAAACTCATTCTAATTTCCACACTTTTACCATAATGTAATAAATAAAAATGAAAAATATATTAGAGTTAAACCTGTTTTTTAAAAGTGATGCTGTTAAATGTCTGCATTAAAATAAAATAAATAATTTAAAAAAAAACCTACACTCACACCAATTATCTAGCCCAAGAGAAGCTTCGTTATGAAACTCGTTAAATGGTTACTAGACAAAGGATAAACATACTTAAAATACTTAAATACATACTTATTATACATAGATAACATCCAGACCCGAGACAATTTAGAAAAACAATAATTTCTAAATTGACCCGACCGGGGATCGAACCCGAGACCTCAGAGATGGCGACACCATGAAAACCGGTGTACAAACCACTCGACCAAGGAGGTCGTTTAACTGATGCCTTTAAAATTAAAGATATTATAAAAATTAGAACACGTGTTAAACCATGTACGACTAGTTGACGTTTGGATAGTGAAAAAACAATAATTATATCAACAGTAATATTATGAGTGTTACAATTTTGTGAGTGTTTATCGATTGATTTATAATGAATACTTATTTAGTCTTATTTTTAAAAGGGATACAATAATGCCATTAAATGCCTATTGTTGTTGTTTACCTGCCAGGCGGACAAACAAGTCTCACCACCAACAAAACTGATAACAATTTCATAAACCAACTAGGAATCGAATCACAGACACAGGTTTGAGACCACTGGTTCAACAGTAGACCACAGAAACGTTCATCACCATCACCAGCTCATGTTATGTCCCCACTGCTAGGGCGCGAGCCTTCCCTATGGACGGATTCCTATCCATTATAGTTTATGGCCCGTTCTCATGAACGGGCCATAAACCAGCACGAGCGCTCAGTGCGGATTGGTGGTTGTTAAAGACTGCTAATGCAGCCGGGACCGACCGCTCAACGTGCCTTCCGAAACATGGAGGAGTTCGAGACGACACATTTTTGGTCACCCATCCGATGACCAGCCTTTGCGAAAGTTGCTTAACTTCAGCAATCGCAGACCGAGCGCGTTTACCACTGCGCTATCGAGCTCCTCACAGAAGCGTAAAGTTACAACAATCCCATTTGGCATACTTGTAATTTGTTGGTCTTATCCACGTTACTTTTGTAGGTTCCCCGAACCGCGGCGGTGTCAACATGGAGTTAATTATGCCACACTGGCGCAATATCGACAATCAAGAAGCGCATATTCCTCAGCCTTCGCATTCTATAGCACGTGAGGGAGTTTTTACCAGCTTGATATCTTAATACCCCCCGTGGAGTTTACTCGACGCAGTTATTTGTAGTGCACCTTATACGGTAAAGTTTTTTGAGTTGAGAATTGCCAGTGTACTTAGCAGCTTAGTGATGGCGCGTCGCAATGTATTGATAAGCGTTGGGTATTTACGCGTAGATTTATTTGGTTATAAAACGGGGAGGATAAATATGAGCAGACGTATATACGTCAGCGTGAGCTAGGAAATAATTTGAGCTTTACACAGAAGCTCATGTTGTCCTCACTGCTGGGGCACGAGCTTCCCTAAGGATGGGAACACCGAAGAGTCATAAACCTCCAAGCAGCCCAGCGCAGTTTGGTGATCGCAAACGACTGCTAACGCAGCCGGGCCAATGGCTTTACGTGCCTTGTGAAGCACGGAGATTCTCGATATGATAAATTTTTACCTTAAAAAATCACCTTGGCCTCGATTCCGCTATTTCAAAACGTTCACAATGATGTCTCAGTTACCTGATTTTGACATTTGGACTATAGGAATAGCTTAATCGAGACACTGATGGTAAGTAACGTTAAAGCCCTAGATGGAAGCGTATCTCATCCAAATTTCTGGACAGTTTAGGGCTTGCTATGTGAAGTATTACTGTAGGATCACAATAATACTATTATTATTACTTTAGCAAAAGACTTAAGTATGATATTAGTAATTAGCCATGCAAACCAAGAAGAAGCATGGGGACTTAACCCTCTGGATCTGAGCTCAATGGTGTTCCTTGACTGGCACATAGGCTGCAAATTTTTAACAAAATACTTTGAAAAGATATTTATTTTCATATTAGAAATTAATATCGCTCGGTTACTTAGATTTTAGTAATTGGATCGAAAATGAATAATAATAGATGAATCCATAACTAAAAAAGAATGTTTAAAAATAATTACAACAGTTGCATTTATTTCAGGACAACAGCAAAATGCTAAACCACCCATGCCTGTGAGTTTGCGATCAGGTATTACACGATCTTAATTATTATATGTACTCTTAAGGCTAAAACACGACAGACACTAGAGACAGCAACAGCAGGAGTGGCGCTTAATTCAATCAAATGTGTAGAATAGGAAAGAATATATTTGATTGCAGATACTGTGTAGATTTGTTTTGATCTGTTCACGGCAGCGGCACGTGGTGAGCCATAGTCAGCACCAGGACTTTAAATAACGCAAAAAATTAGTTAGAGAGTTTGCTGCTGGCATCTGCAGATGGCCTTTACTTTGTCACAAGACTTGTTTAGGGGCGGCGAGAAACTTAAAGGGTTCTTCAAACCGTGTGATAAAAACACCATCAATAGGTTTACAGCAGGTTCGATCATGCTTCTCGGTTTATGGACCTTTACTTTTCCAGTCACACAACTCACATATAATTAAAATATTTTGAGACTTATATTCCACTTTTAATGTAGGGTTACATTTTTAGAAAACACGCCAACTACGAAAAGGCTAGCTTACAAGGCAGATCTAATAAAAGCCTTAGAGGACTTACAAAAAAGACAAGCAACAAGTAAGTAATATCTTTTCGGTAATTTATGTGCTTTAAAAAACAAATCGACAATGTGACACGCAATTGTAACAATTTTCAATTGTAAGTTTAATGAAAAAATGTATTTTAAACGTCTCACTACTGGACTCAGGTCTAATGTACAATATCCGATGGGGAGATCAGCCCATAACCCACCACGGTGGTACAATGCTGATAACTTTATCCACCGCTGGGAAACAAATCCGGGATTGGGTTTAAGAGGCTGTTGGTATATGCGCTATCACAGATGCGGCAGTGGCGTCCAGACTTTACTACATCAATTTTCAGAGTGTTCCAAGAATAACAAATCTTGTTCTCATAATAATACAACTGACTCTGAAGATACTCCAACATCTACCACTAGTACTCGGAGTAAGATAAAGAAACCTAATAGTTTGGATGAAATTTTAGAACTGATACAAGGAGGTAAGTGCATATGATAAGAGTAATTGATTATTACCGTCAGTCGATGGAAAGGGAAAAAATCGTGGAAAATAAATTTAAATTTTTTAAAATTTAATTCCACCACCTCTAAATTTTAGGCGCTTTAGCAGTCTTGCCTTATTTTTGAAATTGGCTGCTGATGGCCTTATACGGTCTTTTCAACGTCACTGGATGGGTCCTTGAGCCTTGTGATCGAAACACCGTCAGGGGGTTTCTAGAGTGAACGGCATCACGTAAGCGTGTCTCCTTTCCCTACTAGATTTGCCGAGGAGTTCGGATTGGATAGGGAGCGGAAGAACCCGAGAGCGCCTCTAAAAGCTAGGACCTCGGTTCCTCGGCTGATCAGCCCCCCGACCGCCTAACTCGATTGCCTTGGCTACGTGTATAGTTTATGACGTCATCTTGTCATCGGTCGGGCCCCGGGTCGTGGGGGTGGGAAGATGCGCCCAGGACTGTGACTGTACCTGATATAGTGCGCTTGCGAACCGGGTCTTCGTCCTCTTGTTCATGAGTATACGGTGTCTTCATAATTCTTTGATAGTGTAGTTTTCCCTTTCCAACAACGATTACATTTATTTAATGAATAGCCAATAACAAGTCGTGTAAAACTATATAGAGGAATTAAATTAAAATGAAATGGTATAAGAATATTGAAACCTCAAAGCTTATGTGGGATATTGAAATGTATCATCACCAGCTCAGTTAATGTCCCTACCTGCTAGGGCACGAGCCTATGACTCTAATGGTAGGTCACCAGGGAAAACGGGCCGTGAACCACCACTTGGGCCCAGTGCCGATTGGTTGATTGGGTTCTAGCGGCTTTACGTCAAAAGCACGGAGGAGCTCGAGAAGACAGATCTTGGTCACTAATCCAAATAGCGGTTTTTGTGAGGGTTTCCTAACTTCAAAACAATGCTTAGCTTAACTTCTAAATAGCATTCACATCGAGATATTTACTCTTCAATCGTAGTCCAAGCGCATTCACATCGAGATATTTACTTTTAATTAATTAATGCTTGCCTATTACAAAGATATTTAAGAAACCTGAGACCTCTAAGTCACATTGACTATGAGGTTTATGTGTTTCAAGTTTCAAAAAGCAAATTATAAACAAATTACTTACTAACTAAAACAGGAACGGGTTCCGTAGTGTATGTGAAGAAACTGTGACATACAGAATGATGTGACTTATCTATCTAATTTATTTAGTTTATTATTTTATTACTAATACTTTCATAAATTAATTTCTATAATATTAAATTAATAACTAAGTATATTATTACTATTTTTACGTATTTATAAATGAGTTTAGTAACTACACCGTGCGTATAAGTATTATTATCTTTCTTTTTTATCTAAAAATACAGTTTAAAATTTATGTAAATATATTATTTTTGTTATTTATACATAAAAAGCAAATACGGATACACAACAATACCTTATTGTGTTAATCTTATGGGCTTCTGTTATGCTTATGTAGTAAATTTGTATAATTTAAACAGGGAAACCTATAATTGGCCATAATCTTTAGCTACCTGAAAAATTGTATACGTTTTGTAACGCTGTTGGTTTTCTTAATAAAATAAATAAATAAATAAATAAATGTGGTACAGACTTTGGCATTCGCTTGTAAAAATTAAAAACACAAATAAATATAAAATTCAAAATCATACGCAAAGACTCCTTATTTTGTATTGACATTCAATATGTTTTGTTCTTTGATTTTAAATAGTCGGTTTCCTAATTTTATATCAGACTATAAGTAATAGTACCTATTGGGGAGTTACAAATTGTCAAATGTGATAATTTGATCGTTTTGTTTGGATTTCTTACACAAGTATTGGTTTTCAGGTCTCCATGTCAACCGTAACAGATGGCCTTCAAGAGAAAACGTAGAATGGATGAAGATTAAAATTCCAAGACATTAAATATTAGTTTCTCTTATAAATTGATAAAGTTTATTTGGAAATATTTATCATAAATATTGTATCACATACACTACCAATCCCCACTGGGCCCGCGTGGTCTATATGGTCCTTTCTCCCTGTGGTGTTTCCATCAATAGGGAAGGCTTTTTCCTCGGTAGTACATAAAAAGTTTTACTGCATCATAAATACGAGTATATTTCAATTATAAAGAGGATTTTGACAGTTATCATAACACAAATATCGAAAAAATTTCCACGAGCAGGATTTGAACCTGCACCCTTCTGACATACCGGGTCTGTTGCTCTTCCAATTGAGCTATCGTGGTTCTAACCAGCCCGCCGAAATTATTTAACACTATTTAATTTTACTTTGAAAGCCAAAGGCACCCATTTAATGTCAACAACTACCGTCATTAACACCCAATCATGTCAGAAAGTTGCAGGCAGGTTCAAATCCTGCTCGTGGAATTTTTTTTCAACATTTGTGTTTTGTAATTTGTTTCGCAACAAAATTTGCGTTAAAATTATATAAACAAAACAAAAACATTTTAATTATCATAACAGTTAAGTAATTGAAATAAAAATAGTTTATTTATGACTTTCTTTTTTTAACCGAATTAAATAAAAGCGGCGATATTCAATTGAAGAATTCTTCTGAATATATATTTTTACGTACGTTCGGTCTTATCGGTCATATAATGTTTTCAGATAAATCCTTTTTTGTTTGATCGGTTGAAAAATATGTTATATTTTTCTCCCAGTTCAGATATAAAAAAAAATATTTCAATATACAATATACAGTATACGCGTACATACATTTTATAGACATAGATTTATTTGGTTTTACGGTATATTGCCTTTTACAATTTGGCAACACTCAATATTCGATTGCCATGAACGGTTTTATTGTTTGAACTAATAAAATGGTTAAATAAACGCGCAGTAATGTTTTATGTATCGTTTTTTATTATGTTTATTACGCTCTTTCTTTTAAATGAAAGTGTATACATTAAAGGTAATAAGTGTTTGTGACCTATTTCAGTTTTAATTAGTAATCTGTATTTTTCGTGCAAGTCACAGATATTTTTTTTATTTTCCTCATATTGCTTAAAGCGCTGACTACGCAATGCGTTTCGCCTATGCAAGGTTTATATACAAAGTATACAACATAGAACGCATTATATGTTATAATAGACTATATTTGCAAAAATATTATTGTTTCCCAAATGCTGAAATATAAAATTTCCTCGATAGAAAAACCATTCCAAAATCACCTCTAAACTGTATCTATTAATGACTATCTTTTTTACTTACTAATACGTTCGATTAATTTAAGTATACTTAATAAATAAAGCCAATTGTTTTATTTTCTTAATAGAACATCTAGATTTTAAATAAAAAGTAATTCGATTGCCTGACTTGAGTCCTATTAGAACTCACTCTTAACTTCACTATTTGCATCCCCTTTAATTCTATGCAGTTCGACAGTGAGCGTTGTTTCATAGTTGTCAACGCCTAAAGTAGCTTTATATATTTTTGTCGTATTCAAACGAATAGGTGAGAATCCACTGCAGTGCATGCATGATGATGTTGCTGATAATCAACAAGGATCTCCACAACGACCTGTTTTGTGCTGCAGCACACACACACACTTTTGTATTTTTTTACAGTTTAATGTGTCGTTTCATTATTCATTGTTGTAATTTAATGATTGTGTGTATGTATAGTGTCCAAAATAATATTGTGTATTGGATGCGAGCAGCACAAAATCGGTCGTTGTGGAGATCCTTGGAGGAGACCTCTGTCCAGCAGTGAACGTCTTTTGGCTGAGATGATGATGATAACGACGATAGTGTCCAAATAAAGACCAAATCTTTATATGTGCTCGCTTGCTGTGTTTCCCTAGAAGTCGCCTTCATAACTCAGATGAGTGACTCGTTTGTGTGGAAACGTAGCTGTGTATAGTATTTGCTGCAGTGGATTCACGCTTTTTTATTAATATAATAACTATAATAGAAAAAGTTTTCGTGTTGTCTGCTGTTTCACTAGTTAATTTGCATATAAATATTCACCGAAAAGCGAGCACAACAAGCTCACTTTTCGGCCTAGCTATATTAATGCTTGAAATAATTTCATGTTTCTAATAATTTTTCAGTTGACACGAAGAACCCACATATAAAAATGGATCCCATTATTAGACGTTATCTTAGTACAATCACTCAGCTTTCAGGTAAATAATTATGTTTAATACCTTATGAATGAATTAAAGAAATAAACATTTTTGTACACTTTATTATATAACACATGAAGGGGACAAATCAAAAACTCTACAAACGGTGGCCTTAACACTAAAAAGCAATTTCTTCCAGGCAACCATGTGTTGGCCAAAAATAGTTAGACATGTGCAGTATACGAAACGTTATGTTTAAGCCCTCGCAACTCAACCCTCACAATAGACCTTAGAGGAGTGAGAGCGTCCTTTGTCAGCACTAGCTGTGCTGCCTCCATTTGCCTTCAAAATTTATACAGCGTGTGTATTCCATACGATCCTAAATTTTAACATACGCTAGATTTAAGCAGTATTAAGAGGTACAGTAATAAATTTTAACAAATACTTTCAATAATTAAGCGTTATGATTTTTTTTAAGTTTTCCCGGCCGGCAATGTAATGCAAATATTGAGTTGACAATTTTGACACTTTTATTAAAGTGCTTACGTAGACGACTTGGTTATTTGAATACATTGCGTGCCGAATTAATTTGTATGAAAAAATAATGTTTTCTTTTGTTAACTTAATGTTACCTGTAATTTACGTTAATTAGGGTCTTATCTAATTGCCCTTAAAATATAGGATCATATGGAATACACACGCTGTATATTGATCTACCCATGTATGCTCTTCCATGAAATATGTATACCACCTATCTATGTTTTTTCTTTAGTTATAAGTATGGAATTGTTACCTAAATACTCGTTTTTGAAAGCAATAAACGCATTTATTATTAATACACTCTTTATTTATTTTCTTTCTTAAAACTAGATTTTAACAATATTTTAATATAAAAACAATAAAACATTATAAAAACCTAATTCTAGAGTACAGCCAGCAGCGGGGCAGGGTCCAAGCTACCGGTGGTCAGGTCAGGGCTGCAGAGTGAGGAACCTCCTGACAATACGTGCCGTGTCAAGGAGTACTGCTTTCTGAATCTGACCCTTGATCCAACCATCAAGCGAGAGCCTTTTAAGATGTTGGTCGAGGCTCTTCGCTATCAGACCGTTCGCTGAAACAACTATTATTTTGGGCTAGAATGTTTATAAAAACGTTTTGAATATTTTAACAACAACGCCTCTTTGACCTTGTGGCAAAGTCCTTAGCCCGATACCCAGAGATTCTGAGTTCCATTCCCAAGTCGAACAAAGTGTGTATTCGTATTGTTCGATGCATGCTAGGTTTTGTGATCAGCAATTCGGCAAGCGTGGTGATTTCTTGATATTTTTTTTCACATTTCACTATTTAGACTATATGTTTTTACATTAATAACAACCAATACTTACAGAACGTTTCCCAGGCCGCGCTATAGAAGTGCAACTCCAACTTGAAGTACCGAAACGGAACGTAGTGCCGATTCCTAGCGCTATTAGAAAACACAACGTGCAGTCATACAATGCTCCGAGACTAATAAGTACGAATGCCAAAAGAAATTACATACATACACGGCAACGTTAATATTGATTCTATATTGGTAATATATAATTATTTTAAATGAAAGCGTGCACTGAAAAGGCCTATGTCCAGCAGTAGACTATTATAGACCTAATTAATGGAATCGGGCTTTATTTTGCGGAAATCCATAGTACAAAAAAAGCATCCAAGCTGGATAAACGAGTGACTTAGCGGAATTAACACTACATATTATCTTAATTACATTTTTTTGTATTATAAACCTACTTAAGTGCGATAGCCGTTTCCTCAAATTGTGTTTCCTCGAAAACATTTCAACGACATCTCCATGCTACGACGCCTTGTTAAATCGACGTCTTGTTGCTATTACTTTATTTTCAAGGCCGGCAACGCATCTGCGATTCCTCTGGTTTTGCCGGTGGCGGTGATTGCTTTTCATCAGGTGACCCGCCTGCTCATTTGCCTTCTTCTAATATTAAAAAAAAATTACTACACTACTATTACTACTATAAATTCGATGATACGGCATTCGCGCTCAAGTAGGTATCCCATTATAGACCGATGATTGCTAACTAAAAGGTAATTTAAAAGATCTCACGACAAATCTTTAGACACCCCAGAAATCTCAAAAATTGTTACCAGTCATGTGTTACTCATGAATAGGACCAACTTTTAGTACTGGAGCAACTGTAAAATTTAAAAAGAAATCAGATGTTCCATACATTTTAAGAGAATGGAGTTAGTGTTTGTGGTTGAAATAGGATATGGTGGATTAGATAGGATATAGCGGGTGAGATAGGATATGATAGGATTGTAGCATTAAAATATTTTATCTTATCTTATACTATCTTATCTTGCTATTACGGTTACAATAAACCGGTAATTTCTGGTGAAAAGAAACGTAAACGTAACGTAAAAAAAATGTGTTAAAATATATTGAGTTACTGAATTTTTTCTTTTCAAAAATGTATAGTCAATAACCAGTCTTTCCTATGAAACTTGCCAGTTTCAATAAAATTTTTACATTTGTGTCTTATTTCTTGTGGCATCACTCTCGTTTTACTCTATGGTATAGGTATTTTTGTCTGCACTAAATTGTCAACTTAAAATCAGAGATCACTCATTACCCACACAAAGAATTATCAAATCTTCTTTATACAAGGTAGAACTACTAATTATCCTTACATTCATTATGGATTACACTTATTACCAATTTGAAGTAATGTTTTAATTATTTCATTGTTAATAATGTTTATTTTAAAACAATAAATTTCTATAAATGTAACTTTTCAAATTGCAGAAATGCTAAGAAGTTCTGATATTGAGTCACCATGTAAGTTTCACAAGTTAATTTACCCTTTTCGTATCGAGAAAGGAGCTTTTTTAACTATTCAAGCTTTTTTTTTACGGAAGTATTGCGTACTTTGGGGTGCTTAGTGCGCGGGGCGTGCGAGGATGAGTGCGCGAGGCTCGTTGCGGGGCGCCCGCCGCTCGCCGTTTAGTTTCATTCTTTTGATTTCATAATCAAAAGACGAAAACAGAAGACTAGTCTAGACCAAAATGAGTCTAGTCTTTTTAAAACCCCTAAAAGACTGAACTTCTTGCATCACTAAGTCTGCAATGAATGCCCGGAGCGTTTGTCATCCCCAAGAGACGGAGCGTTCATTCAAGTCTGCCTTCAAACTCTTTGCAGGGAAATGATCCATGAGGTCTTAGGTTTTTTTCTGGACCAGACATTTAGTTTTACGCTTAACAATGTTTTCGCATTCCTTGTTTTCACAAAATTGAGGCACCGTTCGTTTTCTTTCACAAATACAGCTTCAACTGACACAACTCCAACTACAACGGTTACAGCAGCAGCAGAAACCAATCCAACAACTGAAGCAAGTAAGTATTGTTTTGTATTGACTGACTATGGAGAGTAAGAAGCCTGCAAATTATTCTTGTAAAGTAAAGTAAATAACCTGTAACTGTCTCACTGGGCAAAGGATTCCATATTTAAAATCCCGTCGTTACTAAAATTAATGGGTACTGGCATAATCACCACGCTTGTCAAACACGGATTGGTTTCTCGCTAAGCATCGAAAAATTCGAAACACTTTGCCGCTCGGCCACCGAAGCGTTTGTACCATACTTTATTATTTTGTTATTATAGTTTTTTTTTTATATTTACGGGTAAGCACAGTGCCTTGATCTCACCTGATGTTAAGTGATGATAAGGCCAATGATGGAAACGCAATTCACCCGAGATCCTCAACTAGTGAAGTACTGGCTATCTTATCTCTAGCTACCGGACCACAACAATGCTACAAACATTGATGTTATGACGACATATTTAGATAAGATGGTGGTAGCTAGCCAGGCGGACAAACAAGCCCTACCACCAACCAAACCGAGTACACAAACAAGTACCCCCCGCTGGGAATCGAACCCGGGACCTCTGGGTCTAAACCGGTGGTCTTAGCCACTAGACCACAGAGGCGGTTAAGTTTTGCATAGCTATTAAGTTTTTGGCCGTTTGCTTGACAAATTTAACTTTCATGTTTGGTTTTATCATTAATTACCATCAAGCTAAGTGAGATGAAGGCCAAGCCGTATCCGTTGTAAAAAATACATTTCTATCATTTGGTTATAAATAATTTTAGCATTTAGAGTAAGAGTAAAGTAAGAGTTGGATAGAGCCACGATAGCATAGTTGGTAGTGCACGTGACCCGGCATGTCATGGGGATGCGGGTTCTTAACCCGCTCGTGAATTTTTTTTCAACACTACTATAAAATATCCATTGTATACAAAAATTTAAACTTTTGTTAAGATTGAAAGTGAAGTTTAAGAAACGACTTTGCTTCAGATATATCAAAATGTTTCTATTTACCGTTGACAAATTCAATATCATTAATACGATAACCCGAATGTTGGATATAAAGGTATTTGGTATCATTACCTGTTATAAATCTTTCTTTCAGGCGAGAATTGACAAATTAAAAAACAAAACAAAAATTATGTCTAATTATTTATTACTGCCAGTATGTACTTATTGTATATATTTCATTTTCAAAAACAGTTTGTAACATTATTCTTTTAACGATGTATGATTTATTTATTTCATCAATATAGAAGCACCAATTCAAGCACTAAACCACAAAGAGGATCCTGGTAATGTTCCTATATACTTGGACGATTTGAAGAAAGCCATTAAAGAGTTCGAGAAAAAAGCGCTTCACTCAGGTAATTAGAGAATTCTAGTTTTCGCCGTTCCCTGCTGCTCTGTTCGCTTGTATTTCAGTTTTTTATTGGGAGAGTTTGATGATAAACAGGCCAAGCTAATTAAGATGTATACCTATAAATACTATAAAAACTATAAAGACTATAAAGACTTTATAGTCTATAAAGACTATAAAGACTATAAATACTATAAATACTATAAAGACTATAAAGACTATAAAGACTATAAAGACTATAAAGACTATAAAGACTATAAAGACTATAAAGACTATAAAGACTATAAAGACTATGAATACCATAAAGACTATAAAGACTATAACCACAAGATCATAAATACGGTCTGAAAGAATCACAAGAAAGATAAGTTAATGACTTCGGATTTGCTTCAAGTTTTTTTTCAATAAGTGATATTAATCTATCGTCTGCTTAGTGCCACATCCATCCTACAAACAATTAAAATTGTGTCTGTATTCACAGTAGACGACAGGTTAAGGTAAAGAGCTTTCTAGCTGATTAAGAGGTCATCGTATTAAGGTCCCCTTTACCTTATCCTTACGATCATGGTACTTACTAAAGTCTCCTTATTGTTATCTTTGTGATCATGGTACTAAAGTCTCCTTTTCCTTAACCTTCCTTATTTTTTAAGGTTGCGACGGGCATTCGGAAGGGCATGCGGAAATGTCGACGTCATCTTCTTCATATGGTGCAAACCGCAGAATTCGAGATATCATGCAATTAATAGAAAAAGGTATGTGTTAATTAATAAGTAATATAATACAGCATGTATAACAACCCGTGTTATTGTTAGATTAGCAACAAAGTAAGTTCGTTACATTTTTGCACACACCATACATTGAAAGTTAATTTGTCACATGCATTAAAAATACGTGTAAGTTCGTCACAGGTCCAAATTAAAATATAACAATTTTTCTTACTATTAGACTGTTGTGGTTGTATCCGTACTGTAAACTGTATGTATAAGTTTTTTAAATTATAATAAAATAGAATTTTTAAAAATGCGTAGAATTTATACGTAAGTGTATGTAGACAATTACCTATTTATATTTAAAATCTATTTCCTAAAGTTCATATACAGCGCTCATATCCATACGATCCTAAATTTTAACATACGATAGATTTAAGCAGTATTAAGAGGTACAGTAATAAATTTTAATAAATACTTTCAATAATTAAGCGTAATGATTTTTTTTTAAGTTTTCCCGCCCAGCAATGTAATGCAAATATTGAGTTGACAATTTTGACACTTTTATTAAAGTGCTTACGTAGACGACTTGGTTATTTGAATACATTGCGTGCCGAATTAATTTGTATAAAAAAAATGTTTTCTTTTGTTAACTTAATGTACCAATTTACGTTAATTAGGGTCTTATCTAACTGCCCTTAAAATATAGGATCGTATGGAATACACACGCTGTATATAAAAAAACTATTTAACATCATTTTTGATAACGACATCGGTCTGATAAACAGACTCAATCTAACTCTCATATTATGTGTAGAGGAAAATTACAGTGAAAGTTGTATTACATAAAATTAAATATTCAAAACTAGTTTATAACTTCAATTATAACAATTTTTTTCTTTCAGGTATTGACGTGGAATTTAACGTTCCTCGGCCTGCACACGATGGATTAAACTGGTTGCAAGTTAAATTACCAAGCGTTCTCTAGAGAATACAGTTATCTTTTACCCATATTAAATCAATTAAAATCTAATATTGGGTTTAAGTGACTGGTTAGTTAATAAATAAACTTTTTACCATCTGTTTAAACATTTTTTTTCAATAGAAACTGTATGGGAATGGAAATTATGACGTCACTATTTTGTTCCGTCAATTGAATGTTTATAAATAACTATTTAGGTTACAGAAATTCATGCTTCGGTCAAATAAATAATTGAATGTTTATAAGAAATGTTACGTGATTTCATTTATACGTTTAAAGTTCTCGAACTAATTATTGTTATTGTCAACATTAGGGATGTTCCCAAACTCTTTAAAACTATTGATCACACATTCTCGTAAACTATTTGATGCATCGCTAACCGAACTACCATTTCTCGCATTTTTTTTTGAGAGAGTTTGGTGATTGCCTCTGCCTCAGACGGCATTTTCAGCTTCACCGGGCTTTTTAAGGGGCGGCGAGAAACTTAAAACAAGCCGTTTGAAACGAATCACCTTCGGAAGTTTTCTAGAGGGAACGGCATCACGCACTAGATTATCCGAGGGGTTCGGATCGATCCCTATCAACTGACTCTGATAGGTAGGGTATGGCAGTTGGAACTACGGGTCCGGTTGTCTTTTCAAGGGTACCACGGGAGTTCCGGATCCTAGGTTATGCCTTCGCGGGCGTCTCCGGCAGGTCCCGAACATGGGTTGGACTCGTGATGGCTATGTGGATAGCTGTAGAAGTGGGAATGTCTGCCGGGTTGAGGTCTGGTCAGGCTTCCATTTCGTGCACAGCGAGCGGGTACGAGTAGCGGTCTTGGTGGGGCCCTGAAGTGAAAGGATCTGCGGGGCACGTGAGTTGTCCAAAGTTAATTGTTCTGCTCGGTGGTTTACATTGAGTAGGCTTCCAACATCTCCGGCGCTAGTCTGGAGAACTAGTAGAGGCGCCCGCTAGATGCAATGTCTCCGGTTGAATCAGCCGCGTAGAATTTTGGAACTGATGATGTGCCTGTATGGGTACTGAGAAGTGAGTGGGCTTACAACTCCGCCACCAATGAGGACATTTGGTAGTCGACCTAGAGTTGACGACCCGAGCAGTGGAACTGTGAGTTGTGCTTTTGGTGCAACGAGAAGAGAGAGAGAGAGAGAGAGTTTGTACTCTCACTCACCATAAATGAATTCAACGTCTCATTGTAGCACGACTTCAACTGGTCGATCCTAAGACTGTATTTGGTTTTGATTCGTACGTACTGTTCAGTCTCCTCTGCCTTCGTAGAGTAGTGGAGCCAGGACACTTATAAAGGTATGTAGGCTCTCCAGCCCTCACAATACCCAACTCTGAAAAGGGTTCCTTATTATGCGTTAAATCCGCAGTACTATTCCAGCCTTAGATCACTATTAGCAAGCACGCGAGCGTTTCCCCTGTACGTACTACATTGGTACAACATTCTCTCAGCATTCTCCGATTTTCCGTGGCGTTCGATTAGAATTTCGGCAACGCGATTCCCGGGGTTGCCTTCAAAGGCTAGGACCTCGACTCGGATTGACCGCAAAGGTTCGCATGGATTCGTGAACAAGTAGGCGTTTGTTCAGCAGTGCATCTCTGTGGGGTGATGATGAGGATTATGAAGAAGTTGGTATATAATAACCTTATCGCAGATTACAACTGCCCTGAGTTTAATAAGAGCTACAGAATTTAGGCCATAAGCTGACTCATACATACTATGGCTTTACTTTAAAGCACATGTACACCCATCCGGAAATTGACTATCAAAACAGTTGCTTAACTTTCACAATCGTTATACGAATGCGCTAACTAAGCTTATCACATTTACACCGGAATATCACTAGATGAGGTAATTCATCAAACACTCAAGGACAAAGCCGTAATACGTTGCATGTCATAATAATAGCACTGTCACTGCAGTGGGCAGGCCAAATAAAACAAAGAACAAATAAAAGCAATCAATTGTTAGCGCAAGAGCAATTTTTTCGAGCTACTTGACCTCAGACGCGGCGGCAGCAAGCTAAAATGAAGTAGAATGTAATTTATGGCCCTCGTTCTGAAATAATTCGATGTAATATGATTAACTCATCGACATCGGCCCGTGCGGGCGGAGGCACGCCTTATTCATAGTGTAGGACTACTTTTTAGAAGCATTATTTGTTTTACATTGGCGCGGAACAAAGTATGTATATACGCAAAAATTGAAGTATGAGTTTCGTTTTTCTATTGAATGTAAGGCTATGCATTTGCCCAAGATTTTGCATGTTGATATGAAAGATATTGTTGATGGTACACAAACTTTTAAAACCTTTTCTTGGAATAGAAATAGATACTATTTGACTTAATCTTCGAGCCGTTTTCAAAGATTCCGAAGTTCTATTTTACTGCGCTGTGTTCTAAGTATTGGCGAGATTAATTTTAGATTAAATTATAATTATGGTGCTAAAAATAATATTGTCAATTTATAGCTTATACAAATTTGCTTTGGGATGTCCCAATTTCAGTAATAATTTAAGTAATAAAATTTATGTGAGCATTATTAATTCTCAACATAGTCCTCTAAACGGTCTAATCTCCTTTTATGAAATAATGACTAAACAGCTTAGTAATCCTACATTCAGATTATAGGCACATCTGTTTCCCTACTACGAAACTAAATGTAGTAATGCAATATAGCCGTATCTGTTCTACATTACTTCGCGTGCAAACGCAACAATGAGAACAATTGCAATTCACCCAGCGATGTACGTTATACAGCTATCAATATTACTTACTTCCATTCGCCTAATAGCATGTAAACATACCGAAATCAACGGTTACTCACCGAACAAAGGTACAAATTACAAGACCGACTATGGACTCGGGCCATGTTATGCAACCCTGATGAATAGTTCGGTGCGCGGAGTGGCCAAGTGACCTCTACTATACAGATTCTTATCTAATCTGTACCTCGGCCAAATAGCTTTGCAATTATACTATTAGTTAGAGGACAGTCCCGATGAGTTCCTCGGCTCTTTGTTTACAACTTCAGCAGTTATTTGTTTAGATCACCGGTGTCAGACCAAAGCTCCCAGGATCGATTCCAGGCAGAGAGTACATTGTGTTTTAAGTTTGCCTGACTGTAGCTACCGCCATCTTACTAAGTCTGTCGCCATAACAACAACTGTCTGTTCGTGTTCGGTCTCGTCGTCATATACCATTAAGTTAGATGAAAACTTTTAACGTTTTTAGAGAAAATAACGAAGATATAAATAAGGGTCAGTGACGTGCGATAACTCGCACCCATTACTACCAATTAATATTTAATAACCCATTAGTAATATTATTACTACCCATGGTGTGGTCAGCATCTATAGTCAGTATCCTGTGCTTCGCTGTGTCTGGTTGTCGGTAGATGACAGTCGCTTAACATAACAACACTTTTACTCTATTATATGTATTATATTCTAGCTCAGCGATTGTGGAATTGAAGGTGAATGGGAGATGAATCTATATCTCTCTATGTGCTACTGTTTTTATAAGAAGCCTTAACCCAGTAGTGAAAAGTTCTAAAGTTTTCGAATGAGTTTGCTGTTGGCCTCTCAAACGGCCTAACGGCTTTTACACCGTCACCAGACTCTTTGAGGGGCGGCGAGAAACTTAAAGGGTTCCTCAAGCCGTGTGATGCAAGCGGGTCTTCGTTCCCTACTCGATTTCGAGGGGTTCAGATTGGATCGGAAAGTTTTTAGGCTTTCTATTTTTGAACGATCCTTTGTTTGTCATGTATGCTTTCCTATGTCATTCATCAGATTACAATAACTTCGTAAGTAAGTAAGTCGTGAGTAAAAAAAAATGCTGAGCTTGTTAAGCAGTATGCGAGAAAAAATAACCAATAGGATTAGGTACTTTATTTTATTAAAAGGGAATAATCCTATTGGTGGATTTTCACCTGTGCATGTGATGAAAAAGCAGCGGCCGAAGTCGCGGGCGGGCCGCTAGTTATTAATAAAAACGAATATAATAACTGTTATTGCATTCAGGCGTATTAAAATTGGCGTCGTTAAGCTAAACGTACGACTATTTATTACAATCAAATTAAATTGTAGGCGAAATTAGACATCACAAGATTATACAGCAAGCATCTACTTATTAAACAGTTTTAAAAATGCGTGTATTTTAATTGCACACAGCGTGAGGTCCAACATTAAATATTTTCCTGATCCTATTAGAGGTCTTAAGTAATTATTATGTAATAATAAAATAAAAATAAATAAACACAACCACGCTCAATTAATTCAACTTATACATATTAGCTGAGGAGCTCGATGGCGCAGTGGTTAACGCGCCCGGTCTGCGAGTGCTGAGGTTAAGCAACTTTCGCAAAGACCGGTCATCGGATTGGTGACCAAAAGTTTATCTTCTCAAGCTCCTCCGTGCTTCGGAAGGCACGTAAAGCCGTTGGTCCCGGCTGCATTATCAGTCGTTAACAACCACCAATCCGCACTTGGCCCTCGTGGTGGTTTATGGCCCGTTCTCTCTATCCATCCATAGGGAAGGCTCTTGCCCCAGCAGTGGGGACATAAAATGAGCTGATGATGATGATGATGATACATATTAAAAGTTGTGACCTTCCCACAATGCAAAAAGTATCTCTTACATACATGTCCTCCGTAGAACTATAATTAATCAGTTAAATCAATTTAAGTAGGTATCTAGGGTACTTTATGGTAAGGCACCAGCGTTCGGCAGGCTCCGGTAATTGACAATTTTTTTCTTTAATCATTAAAAAAGGGGACCTCCTTTTTTAATGATTAAAGAAAAAATAATAATTAAAACTATAATAATAATATGTTACAAAAACACAATGTTGAAAAAATTCCACGAGCAGGATTAGAACCTGCACCCTTCTGACATACCGGGTCAGGTGCTCTTCCAATTGAGCTATCGTGGTTCTTACCAGCCCGCCAAAATTATTCAACACTATTTACTTTTTACTTTGAAAGCCAAAGGCACCCATTCAATGTCAACAACTACCGTCATTAACACCCGATCATAATATTTTTACAAATACTAAAGATCAGTTAAGAAGTAGGTAAGCTATTTATAAAATGTTTTTCTTTTGTTTATATAATTTTAACGCAAATTTTGTTAAAGATTGAGTGCCTTTGGCTTTCAGAGTAAAAAGTAAATAGTGTTGAATAATTTCGGCGGGCTGGTAAGAACCACGATAGCTCAATTGGAAGAGTACCTGACCCGGTATGTCAGAAGGGTGCAGGTTCAAATCCTGCTCGTGGAAATTTTTTCAACATTGTGTTTTTGTAACATATTATTATTATAGTTTTAATTATTATTTTTTATTATTTTAAGTGACATACTGTGTCATTTGACTACCAAAGGTCATTTTGATAATGTCAAAGGTCTTCTATAGGGGAAGTGAGAGGAATGAGTATTTATAGCATTCTCTTTATAATTTGTAAAAAAATATCCGTCATTGTTAATTCTATATTCAATTTTCTATTGTAATATTGATTTCAACCCTTTCGTGTGTAATAGACTTTATCATTATTTATTTTATAGTTAATATAATGATAAAATTGCTTGTTACTAAGGTGAGATGTCAAATGTTAAACATCATATGCGACTACTGCAAGGCTTGCTCGTTTTTTTTTTACAAATTATACATACATAATTTTTATTCAGAAGAATTTAACCTTGGCATTCGTTGAGGCAAAGGTCTCAACAATAAGTGGTTAGGTACGTTAAAATAATTATGTATGGTGCAGCATTTATCACTCTTTGTTAAATGGCCTAGTTAATTTTGTTTGCTTAAAACAATAAATTGCCGTTTGCGGTTTGAGGCGTTTTAGCGTACTTTATTCAATTAATTCATTATTGCACATATAAACACATTAGAACAGATGTTATACCTGACATATACAAAGGTGAGCTTATCTCTACAATAGATCTCTTCCAGCCGACCCTACCTTTGGTGTGGAACGAAAGTTTGCAGGACTATTCTACCAGACTAATTACTGATAGGCTAACCATAGCGTATATACATACATACACATACACATATTATTATATACATATAATAAAATGTTTTTGTTTTGTTTATATAATTTGTAACGCAAATTTTGTTGCAATTATATAAACAAAACAAAAACATTTTATAAATAGCTTGCCTACTTCTTAACTGATCTTAAGTATTTGTAAAATTATTATAAAATAATAAATAATAAAAATAAAATTTCCTACACTCTCACCAATTATCTATCCCAATAGAAGCTTCGTTATGAAACTCGTTAAATGGTTACTAGATAACGGATAAACATACTTAAAATAATTAAATACATACTTGTTATACATAGAAAACACCCAGACCCGAGACAATTTAGAAAAACACAAATTTCTAAATTGACCCGACCGGGGATCGAACCCGGGACCTCAGAGATGGCGACACCACGAAAACCGGTATACAAACCACTCGACCAAGGAGGTCGTCGAATTATGATCGGGTGTTAATGACGGTAGTTGTTGACATTGAATGGGTGCCTTTGGCTTACAAAGTAAAAAGTTAATAGTGTTGAATAATTTCGGCGGGCTGGTTAGAACCACGATAGCTCAATTGGAAGAGCACCTAACCCGGTATGTCAGAAGGGTGCACGTTCAAATCCTGCTCGTGGAAATTTTTTCAACATTTGTGTTTTTTTTTTACATATAATAATTTAAATATATAATTATATATAACATAGCTGATTACCAATGTTGAAAAGGTATCTTTTAAGTAGTAGTATCTTCAGGTATCAGTATCTTCAGGATCTTTCAGGTGGGGATTGTGATGCACATAAGCATTTTTGAGAAGGTCGATGGCGCAGTGGTAAACGCACTCGGTCTGCGATTGCTTAAGTTAATCAACTTTGCCCCGCCCACACATTACACACATTACACATTACACATTACACATTTACAGAATAATACACTAAACATGCACACTAGTTTAGCCCCAAGACACCGTACTTGTAGAACGACGAAGGGTACGATGAACCGGTTCACACGCGCTCTACACCAGGTACATAAGGCGCTTCTCTTCTCCAGCACGGCCCGGTCAACCCGAGCCGAGGTCCAAGCCTTTAGAGGCGCCCTCAGGTTGTTCCGCTCCCCGACCCGATCCGAACCCTTCGGAGAATCTAGTAGGGCACGGGGACACGCGTTAGTGCGTGATGCCGTTCCCTCTAGAAAACCTCCGAAGGTGATTCGTTACATACGGCTTGAGGAACCCATTTATTGATGATAGCCTTTATCAGCAGTGTCCTACAGATAACAGACAGCGTTGCGTTAAATAGATCATTAAGTTTTTATTTAGAGTATCTTGAGTATGTCATGCTCTCTTTATTTGTCTCTGCGGTGGTGGCGTGTGCGTCGGGTCGTTACGTTCCCTAAAATATGGTTGAGCGAAGCGATGGCTGATTCATATGTCATACTCGTGAACGGGTGCTGCCTGTGGAGGCTGGTCTGCTCTTGCATACTTATCTTATTTTTAATATTATTTACTGTAGTTTGACTTGGTTTTTCTTAACCAATTTTTTTTTTTTTAGAGTACTGTAGTGGTACTGTATGACATTGTGGAAATTGAAACTTTTACCTGATGTAAATTTGTTAACTTAGTTTTATTTTTTTTATTTTGTGATATTTTTGTTTTTTATTTACATGTTGTGGTTGTCTTCTATAATTTTGTGTTTATTTGTAATGGAAAGTGTCCTGCTATGATAGGGCATTTTCCAATATTTTTGACGCTGTAAGGGAGAAAAGAGCTGGACACTTGCTGAGTTTCTTGCCGGTTCTTCTCAGTACAAGATCTCCCGCCCAGAGTAGACTTACGAACCGATGGCATAGTGACATTCACAAGAGCTACTTGTAGCCTAAACTGAATAAATGATTTTGAATTTTGAATTTTTTGAATTTTCATTCAGTTTCTCGCCACCCCCAAAAAAGCCCGGTGAAGCTGAAAATGCCGTCTGTGGCAATCAACAATATCTCTCCAAAAAAATTAAAAAATAATCAACTTTTGGCTGCTAAGTTAATGAACTGGGCCCGCGTGGTGGTTTATGGCTCGTCCTTCTCATGGTGTCTTCATCCATTGGAAAGGCTCTGGCCTAGCAATGGGACATAGATGTGTTGGTGATGCATTTTTAGTTTTATCTCCTCCATCCGCCATCTTCAGCCGCATAACTATTTAAACTATCAAGGTCACTTGCATTAGAGTGAGTGAAGATGGGTTTAAACTGTCACGTGTCTGGAATCCAGTGATTAAACCGCAAAAACAACAATAAAGCTATTTCGCGTTCTGATACTGTGAGTGTGTCGTGAGCAATTTCGAGTGAATAGTGACTTAGAAACCAGTGGTACGAGCATCGAGCGCAAAAAACGACTAAGGAAGAGGGTAGATCGTTTTGTTTGCTCATAAATAATCCACCCGCATTACCTTTAGTAATTCCGTGATCATGGCGCATGCAACTGTGCCGAAATGTCGGATACTCACATATAATAAACATGGTAAGAATCCCATTAATCCCATTGCTTCAGCCGTATGTTCCGTGACAACAATATCGAAACAAAACTGAGTAACTGAAATCGTAGCCTCAGCTTACCTACTGTAGGTACATAGTCAGTCAGTCCTCGTGCTAATTTCTTTACCTATGTAAGCAAATTACTCCTTTATCTGATATATATATGACGTCCTCCTTGGTCGAGTGGTTTGTACACCGGTTTTCATGGTGTTGCCATCTCTGAGGTCCCGCGTTCGATCCCCGGTCGGGTCAATTTAGAAATTATTGTTTTTCTAAATTGTCTCGGGTCTGGGTGTTTTCTATGTATAATAATAAGTATGTATTTAAGTATTTTAAGTATGTTTATCCGTTGTCTAGTAACCATTTAACGAGTTTCATAACGAAGCTTCTCTTGGGCTAGATAATTGGTGTGGGTGTAGGAAATTTTATTTTTTTATTATTATTTTTTATGTGATGAAAAACGTTAGCGGAGCCCAGATTTGAAGACCACTGGAAAACCCCTTTTCCTCACAAAACATCTTCATCTATTCATATCATCTTCATATAATTATGACGACCTCCGTAGCCGAGTGGCTTGCACGCCGGACTTTGGGCGGCGCTAACTCTTAGGTCCCGGGTTCGATTGCCAGTCGGGTCAATGTTGAAAACGAACTTTTCGATATTGTGTCGGGCCTGGGTGGTTGTGGTACCGTCGTTGTTTCTGATTTCCATGAAACGAGTGCTTTAGCCACTTACCTTGGGATCAGAACAATGTGTGTGATGTTGTCTAAATATTTATATTATTTTTATATTTATATTATATCTTCAGACCTACAAGTTGCTTCTTTACACCTCGTTAATAGGATTTATGTAACCTTTCGCCTAGCTAGACTTATCTATACCTGTCTATACTTAAATAAGAATACTGTTTGCTATACAAAAGCTCTTGTTGCTCGTGCCGCGAACAGTGCAATCGTTTTGGAGCCCTTTATCGGTACTTGCCACTCCCAACACTATCACCACAATGGATTTTCGACAGCCAATAAACAAATTCGCTTAGACAACAGCCGGGCTATGAATAATCTGTGTCAGAATTAGCATACCTAAAAAGGCGAGCTGTACAGTCTGTTTATAGTGGGGGTACAGTGGCGCGTAAATCAGATTGCATGGACACTACACCATTTTGAACAGTTCGCGGTATCGGTGCACTCCCATTGCGGTTAATGTATAAGACACTGTTTTGCGAACACCTGTAATGATGACTCTGGTGGCATTGTTTTGTTTCTTAAATGGAACGTTATTAATGGGCTGGGTAATATTATGGCGCCGATTCTATGGTCGCTGCACCGTTTTAGACACTACTTTACTGTGAACACCTGCAGGCCAAAATGTGTCAGGTTATCTAATGTACAAGGTATATTAATAACTCAGTCACATAAAAAAAATCTTGAATAAATAAAAAAAAATGATAATCTCAGTTTCTTTTAGTTTTGGGCTTAAAAACTATTACTGTCACATTGGTCACTAAGTTGTAATGATTAGTGAAGCTTTAAAGAATTTAAGTAGGTACCAGTGTATTACAAAAATAAATGTAGAAAGCTGCGCTGTTTGACTTTTGGAGATGTAGAGGTAAGTTAAGCTTTTATAGGAGTTACAATGGCTTAGCTAACCTTTTACAAAAAAATGATAATGATTATTTTATTACATAAGGCCAGTTTATCACAGTGGTTTTTACAAACCACTAGATGCTCAGGTTGAAAGCAAGAAACCGTGGTTAAATATTTGTAGATTACATATTAGTGACGTCTTAGCATTCTGGATGGGTTAACAGGATTTTTAATAATGTATTTAAAAATAGTCCTTAACGAGTATATGCCCTTGACGCCCGCAGCGCCCCGGAGCGAAGCACACCATAACATGACTGTAATATCGGGCGCCGCGGCGAACTTCGACATTTCCACATAGGGCCCCGATGGTCGACTTTCCCCATAAACGGCCAATTTACGGATGTCTGCCGACCGGCCAGGGCCGGCTAAACTGTCTCAATTAGTTCCTAGATAGATGACCCCATAATTTCGTCAGGTTACACAGAGATTGCCAGTGTTATTAGGTTAAGTGCAAGGCGTTCACATAAAACGTTATGGCTGCCGAGAAATTGTAACGTCCTTCGATGTCAAAGGTGCCACATGAACTTTGACGATGGTTACTGACGATCTTGGAGAATAACGGCACGGTATATTTATAGTTGTTTGCTGCAGCTAAATCTAGCTATCAAGAGAACAATGATGAAGAGGGTAAGGGTTAATGATATAGTACCCTACTGTTGTTCGATAAAGAATGATAAATTAATGTCTAATCTACGACAGCATAATTGTCTGTAGTTTTTAACCGCTTCTGTGGTCTAGTAACACCAGCCAGACTCAGACCCAGAGGGTTCGGTTTTCAGCATGAATTGTACTCGGAATAGTTGGTTTGGGCTGGTTCTAAGTCCTCCTGGCTACTTACCGTCCACGTATCAAAGTTTGCCACCATGACAAGAACGTTTAGTAGCATTGTGTCGTCTCAAAAATAAGATATTCAATTATGAACGAAGGGAGCTTCACCTTCCACCTTATACTTAGTTTCTAACATCACATGAGAGAAAAATCAATTACTTCCCTGATAAGGTGCTAATACCATAAAGTAATAAAACTAAAAAGAAGTTTTGTTTAACGATGATAATAAAACTGCTTTTAATCAGTCCCTATTTTGTGTTTAGTTTTAAATTAAAATCTATTAATATTATTAAAATCTATTAATATTATTAAAATCTATTAATATTCATTGACAGAACAAACACTAAGTTTTAAAAGTCGATAATCACACTGACAATAAAGTATCAAAATTGCTTACTCAACCACAACAATCTGAATCATCACACGTGCACCCGGTGACCAATGCGGTTTCTCAATTTGTGACAAAATAAACCCATTCAATTTGTATACGCTTAATTGAGCATACTCACAGCATCGTTATTTTAATTTATAGTATTCAAATATAGAACGATCAACATTAACTCAGGGGTGCAAATAAAATAAAATAAATAAAATTGAAATGATCGCATCCAAGTTATTTTATTTATTGTAGAGCTTATAATTGCAAGTACCTTATTAATTAAACGACATTCAACAAATTACGTCCTTTTTTAGCCTAAGAAAAACCGCAACCGAATCATCCCGAGGGACACCAACTCCGCGCCGCGGGGTATGTATGGTTAGCCTGCAGGTATGGCTGACCCAATAAAAACCTAGGGCAAGAAACCAAAACCAAACCCAAACCCAAGAACCCATACCCCATTATCTTGTCAAATGCAGTAAAACCAATTATTTCATTGACAAACGCTTATAACGTTCCCAAAACATTTATCGGTAAAGCTATTTACAAGTACCAAAACCAACAAGTCGAACTATAACCGAGGCAGTAAGTGTGCGGCAAAGGCCGCGCCCGATCGGCGTATGCGCAGCTAGCTAGCGATCTATTTTTTTTTCTTTTTGTGACAGGTGCCTCGGTGACCAGAAAGGTGGAGTTGAGAATCAGGTTCTGCCTGCACTGATTCATTGCGAAAATTCGACGCGCGGAATTCTCGAAGGAGTCTTGCGCAGCCGTTTATGACAGCTCACTGATAACTTGCTCCTGTCCACATTTTGAAATAATTTTTAATGACATTGTGCTTTGAGGTTAAAGCATTTTGCAAGAACGCTGTTAATGAACTACAATTTGAAATGTTACCTTGCGATATTGAGCCGATGTAAGGTTGTTAATGGTATGCCAATTCTATTTCTTTTAATATCGCACATAATATCACAGCACAGTTATATTTCATTACTGCTTAAACAATCTAAAATATTAAACATAACAATTTAAGATTATCTTACCGTGTTACATACCTATCCATAGGTATATAAATATCCATACATGAAACCTTGAGACTCTGTTAGACGATATAAGTTCGCTATTTTAACAAAAGCAAAAATAAGAAAAGGCGATTAAACCTATCAGATTTTTTTTTCAGATTAAACTATTTATTAAAACTTAAATTAATAATATAACAAAAGCTTTGTCCCGGTATTGGAATTCCTAAATCGATAATGTTGCTTTATTAAAAATATTTCAATAGCATTGTAGGTAGATTAGATAATAGGGCAGAGGCGTGGCCGGCCGACTGCCTGAGATGCGGCGATAGCGCGGCCTCCGCTGTAACCTCGCTCCCTGCGTGAACCCTGCACGTTCTTTCCGCGTTTAATTATAAACATTAATTTTGTATTGTGTTTTTTGGCTTTTAGGTATTTGTTTTATAACAAGGTATTTTTTTATTATTTTATATGCCGTGTGACTAAGGGACCATTCCAAAGAATGGTCAACGAAGCTCTTTGTGATTTTTCTTTTGTTCAGTTGTATTTGGACTTTCAGGATATTTTGAGAGACCCTCTTTTTTTTGGAGAGCATTTTCGGCGTCACCGGATTTTTTTGGGGGCAGCGAGAAATTAAATCCCTAAAGCCGTGTGAAACGAAACGCTGTCAGAGGTTTTCGAGAGGGAACGGCATCACGCACTATTGCGTGTCCCCGTGCCTTCTATATTCTCAACAATCCGAGAGCGCCTCTAAAGGTTACCGGGTTCGGGCTTGGGTTGACCGGGTCTTAGGGGTGAGGAAAAGCGCCCAGGTTCAGGTCTGTACCTGGTATAGAGCGCGTGTTAACCAGATCGTCGTACCCTAGTTCTATGAGTATAGTGTATTGGGCCTAAGCGTGTGTGCATGTTTTGTGTATCATGTGCACGAGTAGTGGCATTCAGACGATCGGTCGTGGGATTTTGAGACACAACCGAGAGACTGACTTCCCTTGAGAAAGAGTTCCATGAAGTCCCGAGTTTCAAATCTTCCACCTATATGTATGATATAGGTGGAAGATTTGAAACATAAACGTACGAGGGTTTGTTGGTAATAGGTGGCCGGGTTTGCTTGTAATCAGTTCTCTTGGTTAGTTGACAGTCTGGGCAAAGATAGCCAGTTCCTCGGTGCGAATCAAGAGAAAGTGCGTTTCAGTATTTGGCCTTGTCGTCACTTATGTACAACGGCGAGTTCTCCGCTGTAAAATTAAATAAAACTGATGCCCTTACCTTTCGCATGTATATATAAAATAACCTTAGATAAAATGATTGTATTAAACTCGTTTTACAAACTATTTAAACACAGTGGTAATTACAGCCACTTATTTTTATCTTTGACAGCGTCAATAAAAGAATTAGACCTCCGTAACAATGATTTGATATGTCCAATCCAAGTGATCAGGTAGTAAGTATTGCACAATAGTGTTACAATAAATTGACCAAGCAGTGCCTTAAGTAAGTTTATACATCGGTGAATATCGGTTTTATATATGTTAAACGTCGCTTAAGTCTAGCTGCTAAACCACGGGTTTTATTCCAAGTAAAGATGTTTTCGAAAACATACACTTTTGACTTTGCATTCCATTTATTTACGCGTCGGTGACCAAGTGGCAAAGCGTTCGATCTGATACCAGAAGCTCCTAGGTTCAATGCCTAGGTTGGGCAAAGTGTGTTTGTTGGGGTTTGGAGGATTTATGTATCTACATATTACCCATACCACCCATATCTACATATTATTTAATTTACCTTTTTTATTAAAATTAATAAAAAAGGTAAATTTTCTTTTAAGTGTATAAACTGTGTATATCAAAGTAAAATGGCTGAGTGAAAAAAAAAAGAAAAGGCTTCCTAGGGATGGGACACAATCCGATGCGTGTGATTCGATTGTAGTGATGTAGTAAATGCAATATTGATTGCAACAGTGTTTCAGATTTTTCGATGCATCGCCTGAGTTTGTGAACCCGCATTTGGCAAGCGTGGTGATTAAACCTATACCCATCAATTGTAGTGATTTCAATGATGGAGACCTTTGCCTTGCAGTGGGACAGCATATAGGCTATTTACTTACTTTTTAAAAGCTTAAAAACTCGTCGGTGGGTGACCAAAGCGGTGCAACTCGGTAGAATGTCTGGTATGAAAAGGTATGCCTGGGATAACATTTTTTTTTACAATCTGGCTTACAAACAGGTAGGATATATTGCATACTTAGATCATAAAATCTATGATTGCATATATTGCTCTTGCATACTTATCTTATTTTTAATATTATTTACTGTAGTTTGACTTGGTTTTTCTTAACCAAATTTTTTTTTTTTAGAGTACTGTAGTGGTACTGTATGACATTGTGGAAATTGAAACTTTTACCTGATGTAAATTTGTTAACTTAGTTTTTTTTTATTTTGTGATATTTTTGTTTTTTATTTACATGTTGTGGTTGTCTTCTATAATTTTGTGTTTATTTGTAATGGAAAGTGTCCTGCTATGATAGGGCATTTTTCAATATTTTTGACGCTGTAAGGGAGAAAAGAGCTGGACACTTGCTGAGTTTCTTGCCGGTTCTTCTCAGTACAAGATCTCCCGCCCTGAGTAGACTTACGAACCGATGGCATAGTGACATTCACAAAAGCTACTTGTAGCCTAAACTGAATAAATGATTTTGAATTTTGAATTTTGAATTGAAATATTGCATTTTAATTAATTATCTCAACTGTTATTTGAGTTCTTCAGTCAAAATAGCAAAATGCTAAAATTAGCATTTTGCTACAACAAATGTTCGTTCTAATTACCAATCAATCTTACAAAATTTTTATAATAGTTAAAGTTCCACTTTATAGTGTCTAAACTATTTCAATGTTACCAAATATGAAAACTCTTATATATAACTATATCATCAGGTCTTTAATGAATGCTGTGTAAGCTGTTAATAGGCCTGCACATATGTAATTTTAAAAGGCAATGATTAGTTACTTACTTTTATGTGTTGGGCTGTAAGCTTACCATAAGTAATAAATTTATACTATAAAAATATAAGTACAATTAAAATTTGTAGTAACGATACTGCTTAGTATTTGCTATGATAATAGCCGGCTATTATCTTTATAAAATCGCAAAACAAGCCGCTACAAGAAACAAAGAGCCGGATTCGATCAGTTATTAAACGACATTTAACAATATGTTTACCCATAGATCAGATGCGGTGCAAAGTATTAGCCATTGTACCTGCCATTGTAATTATAATGACCTTTTAGAGCAGCCGAATATACCGATAAGTGCGCTACCCGACGTTGTTGATGTAAAATTTAATTGCTTTGTACTATAGAGTAAGCACGGTTATTAAAATAAATAGGTACCTACTAGACATTAATATTCTGTTTAGTATCTTATTAATTTATTTAAGTCTTCTGGATCTTTTTTTTTTTTAGTTGCCCAGGGAAAAATCTGCACGCAGATTCCGTAGATCCGGGGATTGCCTTGTCCTTTTTCTAAAAAAGGATTAAGACAGACCCGGTAAAAACCCTGGGGTTCGCCTTTAGCCTTAAAAAAGGCTGCGAAGGCTGCCGGAACGCACGCCCCCCGAAGGTCGAGAGGCGCGGTTGTTGTTGTTGTTGTTGTCTTCTAGACCGCGATGGCGCAGTAGTTATCGCAACCGGTCTGCGATAGCTAAGGTTAAGTCACGTAAATCAGTCCAAAAATGTATCATCTTGAGCTCATTCGTGCTTCAGAAGGCACGTTAAGCGTTCGGTCCCACCGGTCGGTAACAGTCGTTACTGGTTAACAACCACCAAACCGCACGCGAAATTCCGCGAAACTCTATTCATCCATAAGGAAGGCTCGTGCCCCAGCAGTGCGGACATAAACTGAGCTGGTGAAGATGGTGCCTGCAGAGAGCTCTGGTATCTCTCCTGATATCTGGAGGTTTAAAGTTTAATTGCCATGTGATGCAAAGTGTTTTTCGAAGTGTTCGATGCATAACTCGGGTTTGTGATCAACTTTGTTCTAGTGAAAAATAAGGCTTGATTCTATTGTGTCAACACAAAACACTGTAATATGCTAGGGTTTTTGCTTAAAATTCTTATTGTGCTTACAATAAATGTTATAGTATTAAAAAACACTGTAACTGAAATTACAGTATTTTGGTTTGACATGTTAGAATTTATGCCCTTCGAAGAACGGAGGAACTCGAGATATTTTAGTTCGGTCAACCGTCAGTAATCCGACTTTGCGAAATATGCTTAAATTTTTTTCTTATTTATATATTTTTTTTAATAAGTTTAAATCGAATATTTTTGCATGTAACTGTGAAAAAAAATGTTCAGTTTCTTGCGCCAAATTTCCTCTACAGCTGGGATCAAATGGGTAAAAAAGTATCGACGATTCAAATATTATACTTAAAATGAAACTTTACTGAAACTTAAATTGAACATTTTATTTGGATAAATTAATTTTGACTTTCACTTTAATATGCAATACCGCAATCCGATCGCATTAGCCACTGCGCTTTAAAGCTTACCTGTTTGCCCGTCCTTACTCACAAATAAATGTTTAATAGATTTTGGACTTAAACTTGTAATGATATATATTTAAAATTCTACTGTCACTTTAAAACACGTTTAATTCAACAGACGGACAGACAGACGAGGACGCTAGTTGCCTGCATTGATTCTTGCAGGCACTAATCTATTTGTCACTGAAGCTTATTGTTTACAATAACGTTACTTACTCGTTATTTAATTATAGCAACTGTACCTTTGTTAATAGCTATATCCTTGAAGTCCAAAACGATTTAAGTTTTATAAATTTACATTTTGACAGTATAAGCACACTAATTTAGAGTACTTTCCAATTTAGTACTTTTTAATTGCATTCCATTCAATAATTTTGCCTTGACAATCCTTATTTTATTTTTTTATTATAATTAATGTATCACTGGCTAATTAAGCAATTAAGCACTTAAAAAATTGTCAGAAAAAGCAATATCTCAGTGGTTCAATTGAAATAGCAGTCGCACGAATTGCGCAAGAACATGGGTTTGAGTCTAACCTGAGGCAAATTGTCTTTTTCCAATTTTATTTAGAATTTCTACTTTAACTAAAAATAATAAAATGTTAACCTCTACATTAGACGTAAAATTACATTTTTATATGTAATACTAAATATAACTGTCACATTTTTTTATTTATAGATTCAGCTCAATTCTAAGAAAATGAAAAAAATATATTTTAGTATAACCACCGTACGTGTATCCATGTTTCTCTGAGTATTTAGAGTTGTGAAGTTTATTACTTGCTTCCGAAAACTTAACTCACAAGTTTTCAGTCCCGCCATATTATTATGAAAATACACATATCCTCCTCTGTGGTCTAGTGGCTAAGACCACCGGTTTGGACCCAGAGGTCCCGGGTTCGATTCCCAGCGGGGGTACATGTTTGTGTGCTCAGTTTGGTTGGTGGTAGGGCTTGTTTGTCCGCCTGGCTAGCTACCACCATCTTATCTAAATATGTCGCCATAACATCAATGTTTGTAGCATTTTTGTGTTCCGGCAGCTAGAGATAAGATAGCTAGTACCTCACTAATTGAGGATCCCGGGTGAAGTGCGCTTCCATCATTGGCCTTATCATCACTTAACATCAGGTGAGATCAAGGCACTGCGCTTACCCATTAATAAAGAAAAAAAAAACATATCCCCCAAATCCGCCGACATCACATACAAAGCAAATAACTTCAACCAACGCACCTATAAATTACACAACGGCGCCCGTCGCTGGTCATCTGTCAAGTACGTACCTACTACCTAGACATTATAAAAAGAGCAACAAAAACGGGGCGTAGCGCGCACGTGCCAGTGACGCAGCGGCATCCTTCGCGCCGCCGCGCCGCCGCCTGCGCAGCTCGCCCGCTCACTGATCTACAGTCAAACAGAAAAGTCACAAATCAAAGTTTTTTATTTTTTTATTCCTTGTGGGTAAACGCTTGGTCTTCATTTAACTTGATGTAATATGATGATAAAGCTGAAGGTGGCAGCGCACTACACCCGCAATCCTCAACCACTGAGGAACCGGCTACTCTATCTCTTATTGTCGGAATGTATGTAACATTAATGTTATTGCGACATATTTGGACATAATGATGGTAGCTAGCCAGGCGAATTGCAATCCAGCATTATCACATGAGGAGCTCGATGGCGCAGTGGATAACGCGCCCGGTCTGCGAGTGCTGAAGTTAAGCAACTTTCGCAAAGGCCGGTCATCGGATGCGTGAACAAAAATGTATCATCTCGAGCTTCTCCGTGCTTCGGAAGGCACGTAAAGCCGTTGGTCCCGGCTGCAGCAGTCGTTAACAACCACCAATCCGCACTGGGCCCCGTGGTGGTTTACGGCCCGTTGTTTGATGGCAGCAGAGGGGACATAAAAATGAGCTGATGATGATTATCACATACCAAAATTACAAAGATAGGCACATACGCTTGCACATCAGACTACCACAAACTGTCAAATTTCCTTAATAGACTTTGAACTTTATGTATACAGCATATGGTTGAACTTTTGTTGAAGAAATCTGACAGTTTTGGGTTGGTTGATGTAAAGGCGTCTGTACCTATCCCCCGCTGAGCATCGAAACTGAACCCTCTGGGTCTTAAACCAGCGTTGGTCTAAACCACCGTATGCATTCGATGATGCCCTGACATTTACTTTAAGTAGACCAAACCACTGAACGTTTTGACGACGACGAAGCTGGTGTAACGACCAGCTCATAAGCCCCCACTAATCATGGTCATGCTATTGTCAATAGCCGATGAACGGAACCGTTTAAGAAGTTCGGTCCAGCGTCCAACTAAATAATTGGTCATATTTCATACTGCTTAAGATATTAGAGCTGCCTCTACCATTTATCTCGACCACAGTACACCGGAGTCTTCAATAAGTACAGCACGATCGGTTAGATTGTTTATCTGCCTCTCGTTTTCACTGCTCGTGAACGGCCCGAAGGTCAGAGCAAAATTAAAAGTGCTCTAGTATCTGATTACTGAGTTATTACGGCGGCCAACAATGAAGCTTCCTACGGCGCCGATAAAATGAGCAGTTAGATTAGTTTGCTATTATAGGGTAGGTTGGAAACGGCGGTATAGCAACAGTTTTATATTTCAATTTTGGCGATCGAACATTTTTAATTCGTAGGTACTTTTTTAGTCTCTTGTTATTCGAAGCAATAGATACCTACAGTTTTATCAAAACTCAAAATTGCACGGGAAAATCTTTTCCCAAGTCCTCTCTGAGGCAAGTCATCTATCTGACTTGCCTCAGAGAGGACTAGAATACACTATAGTGGGGAAAGGCCTACCTCAGGTTTTTTTATGTCTTACATTCTTAAAACCCGGTATTTGAGTATATACAGTGAATGTTACGTTCAGAAACAATCGTAAGAACCTAAATGTCACCTAAGTATCACGTAGTGTAACGCGTAACATAGGTAATTAAACTTAAGCCGTACAAAAGAGAAACACTTTACTTACGCACTTTTTACGTCAAGTGCTCGAACAAACAAGGCACACGGTCGTTAGCGCGTTCATAGAAATGACAAATGTGAAAAGGTACCTAGTGTAACGCGTAACATAATTGAAGCCGTACATAAAAGAAACACTTTACTTACATAGGAGTATAACACACTCTTTACGTCAACAGCTCAAACAAAGGACGCACGCAGTCCAAACGTGCAATTACGAAAATCAATCATGCAGTACCAACGTTGCGAAAAAATCTATTATTGTCCAACCGACAATATTAGCCTCTCACTCTTATCGACGCTGAATGGTACATCTCGATCGTATCTCACTTTTGTATGCGAGAATTCGATTCCAACTCGTCTGACCCGACAGGTGTGAGATAAGTAACGAAAGTGGGTTACACCAGTCTATCAATTGTTCTTTAAATTGGTTTAAACGTGCCGATAATATAAAGAAACCACGTTGTGGTTTTTTTTTATGGCCTAATTTCTAAAAGTTGCAATGTTGAGCAAGTGGTTGCAGATTCATCATCATATCTGATATTCAATTGTTTTAATGTAACCATTTAAAATATCTATTATTAAAATGTTTTTGTTTTGTTTATATAATTTTAACGCAAATTTTGTTGCGAAACAAATTACAAAAACACAATGTTGAAAAAATTTCCACAAGCAGGATTTGAACCTGCACCCTTCTGACATACCGGGTCAAGTGCTCTTCTAACTACCGTCAATGACGGTAGTTGTTGACATTGAATTGGCGCCTTTGGCTTTCAAAGTAAATAGTGTTGAATAATTTCGGCGGGCTGGTTAGAACCACGATAGCTCAATCGGAAGAGCACTTGACCCGGTATATCAGAAGGGTGCAGGTTCAAATCCTGCTTGTGGAAATTTTTTCAACATTGTGTTTTTGTAATTTGTTTCGCAACAAAATTTGCGTTAAAATTATATAAACAAAACAAAAACATTTTATAAATAGCTTGCCTACTTCTTAACTGATCTTTAGTATTTGTAAAAATATTATGATCAGATGTTAATGACGGCAGTTGTTGACATTGAATTGGCGCCTTTGGCTTTCAAAGTAAATAGTGTTGAATAATTTCGGCGGGCTGGTTAGAACCACGATAGCTCAATTGGAAGAGCACCCGGTATGTCAGAAGGGTGCAGGTTCAAATCCTGCTTGTGGAAATTTTTTCAACATTGTGTTTTTATCTATTATTAAGTTGAGTTGACGAAATTCTGTGTTCACGTAAAATAGACAACACAGAATTTTATGAAACATTGCATAAGGCCGGCGTGTTAAAAGAACTAATTGCAAAAGCATACATGATTTCTAATAAAAATCGTATTGCCCTTCTGCAGCGGCGGACAAAAAAAGTGTCAATAATTAAGGCACAAAACCGAAGAATGAAAGGAGCAGGAAATTCCTCCAATGGATAAAAATGGTTTGATGTAATTATTTACGAATATAGAGCAATTGCTCGAAGGGCGATCTCGATCTCGAAAGCACAAATGTATGGAGAGATTTGAGGGCAAACCTTTGCCCAGCAAGGGGACAAAGTGGGTATATTAAACCAATTTAGCCCGACTAGGCGTTTGTGTGTTGTTGTAAATGAACTTCTAAAGGTATTTTATTAGGGTTAAATCACAAATTTAAATTTATTTTTATTACCTGGACCTGATCTTGATCACATCAAGGAAATGTATGAATCACGCACAAACCAATACAAGTAAAAGTATTTTTATATTAAAATTTATTTGTAAGATTATTTATTATGATTATAATTATTAGCCCTCACTGTCCAACCGCTGCGCAAAGGCCTTCCTCCAATTCTTCCTCTTATTGCGGTTCCTAAGCCAATTGATTACAATATTGGTTAAATATATCCAGTTGGTCTCGCCATCTCCTTTGCGGTCTACCGCAGTGACTCCGTGTTGTGTTTGGCTTCCAATATGTTGCCAACTTGGCCCATGATACTTCTGGCATGCGGCAGAGGTGACCAGCCCAATTCCATTCGCCGAGCTCTTTTCAGAGCTACTATATATATATAATTCTAAGAGCCATATACGAGCGAGGTGCTCGATAACGCAGTGGTTAACGCGCCCGGTCTGAGAGTGCTGAGGTCAAGCAACTTTCGCAGAGGCCGGTCATCGGATGGTGACCGAAAATATATCATCTCGAGCTCCTCCATGCTTTGGAAGGCACGTAAAGCCGTTGGTCCCGGCTGCTTTAGCAGTCGTTAACAACTACCAATCCACACTGGGCCTGCGTGGTGGTTTATGGCCCGTTCTCCTTATCCATCCATTAGGAAGGGTCGTGCCCCAGCAGGGACATAAAATGAGCTGATTAAAATGACGATTCAAAAAATTCTAAATTCAAAATAATTTATTCAGCTTAGGCTACAAATAGCTCTTATGAACGTCATTATGCCATCGGTTCGTAAGTCTACTCTGGGCGGGAGACTTTGTACTGAGAAGAACCGGCAAGAAACTCAGCAAGCAATCGTTTACTTGCATATCTGAAAAGCTTGTCGAGACATACATGTTAAAGCTTTTTTCGACACTCGAGTAGCTTACATTACATCGCCATTGTATGTCGACACGATATGAAAGTATAATTTGCCTATCCAGTCAACCGTGGCGGCGCACAATAAAATTAATCTCAGATTCTATTTACACAGTTTGCCGATATAATGTGATCTCGTGTACCGATTGAATAATGTTATAACAATCATTTTTGAGCGGCCCGGTAGTGGAGTGGCGATCCGCTTTCTAACTATAACTTTTCGCGTATTCAGTTTCGAAGATTTCAAAATTTTTAGTTTTTGTACTAGATGTTTTTTAGTTTTGTAAAGTACCTTTTAATTTATTGTTAAAGTTGTTGTAGTTGTATTGTTCATCAGTTTATGAAAAAAACAGTCAAACGAATATAAACTTAATGCTAGTTTTATTCCGAACAAATTACGATTCAGTGGGGGTTTCCAATACAACTCGTAGAAAATTGTATTAACGCTTTTCCAAATATTATAGGTTTACCAGTCAACTAAGATATATTTTACAAAAAAAAAACATATGAGTTGGTTGCGTTTTAAACACATAGTTAAGTATAATGTATAGTATAACAACAAACAAGTCAGCGTTTAACCACAGAATAAGATTAAACGGCGTTACTCTAAAAACAAGAAAAAAAGCAGTGACATTTTTGTTCAAATTAAAAAAAACGTCAATTAGTATTTGAGTCGCGAGACGAGTGGGTGCGCTGGCGCATCGTGACGGTTGCACTCCTATCTGACCGATGTGGATCAAAAAGACCAAGGGATAAGCACTCAAGAGGAAGTTTAATGTTTTAATAAGTTTAATAGACAAATATACTGTGGATACTTAGCATGAAAAAAATAACATGTCCTAATATACGCCTAAAGCTCCAAGCAAGTTAAAATCAATAATCGCTACCTTTTTAACTGATACCTAAATCGTCTTACTTACAGCCAATGAACACAAGCCTGCACATCATACTACCACAAACTGTCAAATTTCCTCAATAGACTTTGAACTTAGTGTATACGGCACATGGTTGAACATTTATTGAAGCAATTTGACAGTTTAGGATAGAATGTTTTTGTTTTGTTTATATAATTTTAACGCAAATTTTGTTGCGAAACAAATTACAACCCCCTTCCCTACCCTTCTGACATACCGGGTCAGGTTGGAAGAGCACCTGACCCGGTATGTCAGAAGGGTGCAGGTTCAAATCCTGCTCGTGGAATTTTTTTCAATATTGTGTTTTTGTAGTTTGGCATAGGTTGATGTGCCTTTACTGTTGAGGTGTCTTTACTTAACGCATTTATTACTTGTTTTAATATCTTCTGCGTGAACGCGTAATTAGCACAAAATGTTTTGTTATTATTAACGAATGCCTTCTTACAACAATACCAACCGGCACTAACGACTGTACGTGCCTGCCTACCGCAGTACGGAGAAGTTTTTATTTTGCTTATACAATGCTATAATGAAATTTAACTTTTTATTTTTAAGTGCTAATTGCTACACTTAAGCTGAATTAAATATTTATAAAAAACAGTGAAAAATTAAATGCCTACCCCGCCAGGAATCGAACCTCGGAACCTGAATGCTATAATTATTTTGAAACTGAAAATACGACGACCTGAAAGAGCTGCCATGACTTTTAGTCCAGTCTGAGACAAATTGTCGTTTTCAGTTTTGAATATACATTGTATACAACCTGTCTCCTGGCCTAAAGGCGCGGGCGCACAATTTGTGCGGCTCGTGCCCGCGCGCTGCTGAGATAACACGCTTGAATAATACATTCGCTCTCGTTGCATTGTGCTCCACTTTATTGTCAGGACAGAATGCCTCTTAGAGGATTCTGTGCAGTTTTGAAATAACAGCACACTATCAAACTCGCCTTTTCGTAATAGATCTTGTTAAACAGAAATCGATTCAACTGATAGATCAATATCGTTAGCAAACACAATGCCTACGCTATTTCGCAGAGATGTAGATGGATTCAGTGATTTTTGAAGTAATTATTATGTTGGTTATATTTGGTATGCGGTGCTTACAGGCTTGTGTAGTGTTTAATCATTGATTTACTTATGTAGATATCGTCAGAATAAAGTAACCTTTTAAACCTTTGTTATTTCTAATATGAAGCTGTGCAGTTTCTTACATCCGTTTTTCTGCACAGCTAAAATACGTCAGAGTCCGTAAATAGATAAATAGTTTTAAAACCTGATTAAAAATTTATGATATGATATTTTAGATTATGGTTTTTGTGTGTATTTAAAACTGAGCAATATTTTTACTGTTACAAAACGTGTTTATTTAAGTATTTCAACGTTATTTAATAAATTATGTCACAGTACTTACATTTAAATGTGTAATTAATGTTCAATGAACCTTTTTTAGGTGTAATAAGCGAATTGAATTGGCGCCTTTGGCTTTCAAAGTAAAAAAGTAAATAGTGTTGAATAATTTCGGCGGGCTGGTTAGAACCACGATAGCTCAATTGGAAGAGCACCTGATCCGGTATGTCAGAAGGGTGCAGGTTCAAACCCTGCTCGTGGAAATTTTTTCAACATTGTGTTCTTGTAATTTGTTTCGCAACAAAATTTGCGTTAAAATTATATAAACAAATTTAAAACATTTTATAAATAGCTAGCCTACTTCTTAACTGATCTTTAGTATTTGTAAAAATATTATGATCAGATGTTAATGACGGTAGTTGTTGACATTGAATTGGCGCCTTTGGCTTTCAAAGTAAAAAAGTAAATAGTGTTGAATAATTTCGGCGGGCTGGTTAGAACCACGATAGCTCAATTGGAAGAGCACCTGACCCGGTATGTCAGAAGGGTGCAGGTTCAAACCCTGCTCGTGGAAATTTTTTCAACATTGTGTTTTTGTAATTTGTTTCGCAACAAAATTTGCGTTAAAATTATATAAACAAAACAAAAACATTTTATAAATAGCTAGTCTACTTCTTAACTGATCTTTAGTATTTGTAAAAATATTATGATCAGATGTTAATGACGGTAGTTGTTGACATTGAATTGGCGCCTTTGGCTTTCAAAGTAAAAAAGTAAATAGTGTTGAATAATTTCGGCGGGCTGGTTAGAACTACGATAGCTCAATTGGAAGAGCACCTGACCCGGTATGTCAGAAGGGTGCAGGTTCAAACCCTGCTCGTGGAAATTTTTTCAACATTGTGTTTTTGTAATTTGTTTCGCAACAAAATTTGCGTTAAAATTATATAAACAAATTTAAAACTTACAGGTAAATAGGGTGTTAGAAGACTTTTAAGAAAAGTTTTAATCACAGTGAATAGTTTTCTAGCATTAGCATTTTATGTGTTACCTACAGCTTAAACTATGTAATTGGCAAATGCAAATTAATGCCTGTCGCATTCATGTAAGTAATAAAAAGATATTGAAACACTGAGCTGAGAACCAATTTGGTCAAATTAATTATTCTTATACAAAAACTGTAATTGGCATGTAATGTTATCGTCATTACTTAAACGCAGTCTTTTCAATGGAGGCTTAAAGCCAGTGAACAATTTTATTAAACAAATAAATTATTTTAAATGTAGGGCTTCAACTGTTTTTGTTTTTTTTCTATATGGCTGGTCTATTATTAATAAGTACCTCGTAAGATTAAATTTATTCAGTTCAATACTTCTTACTTTTGTTAATATTTATTGTGTCATAATCCTAACCTATTCTATAAACATTTTAAATCTTCTAGGTTAAATTGATATTTTAAAAAGTATAAGTTAACTTTTTTTTGTGAAATCGTTACTTTATAAAAAAACAGAAAAGTTGTTCAAAACATTATTAGCTCTAGGTCTATCCATAAAAGATGTGGTAATTTGAATGCGCAGTTAACGCGACAAATAACTCTTAGGCACGTTAAAAACATAAGAGTGTAAGAAATTAAGGGGCACTTCGATGAACTGAGAAATATGCCATCTGGTATTCCAATACAGGATACGCGACCCGTGTCGATCCTTTTACAGTTTAATTTCACACATCCTCACGATCACACATTAACATAGATCAGTCCGCATATCTCTGACTTAGCAGACAATAACAACCCCTAAGAAGAGACGGGGAGAGTTCAAATTTAATTATGAATTAATTTCTGAACCCTTTCCGTTTAAAGCTAATTTCTCAACAATGTAAACATGATAGTTGAGCCAATACGACAGATCGAGGAAGCCTTGAAGATGCTGTTTTTTATCGGCCACTTGACATAATGTTTGAGAATGGGTAGCAAAAAGTAGCTTTGTCGATATTAGGAAGTAATTAAGCCCCCATTGACAGTCCAATTAAATATCTAATCGCCTTTGTGTACGATGCATCGTTATTTGCTTGTAATCGTAATAAATATATTTGCGATTTTATTTCCACAAAAATACTAATTAATAAATACTCCATTTGACTTTTTCTTAAGTGCTTCATTTTGTATTATTGGCGAAAACTTTAAAATTTTTACTTGTTATTTTTTAAGTGCTTGCTGCACTGAAATTGAATTAAATATTTGTAAAATGTATAAAATACATTGATAAAATTAAACGCCCACCCGACCCAGCCAGGAATCGAACCTGGGTCTTCCGCAATCCGGGGCGGCTGCACTGACCGCTATGCTATCGGGAAGGCTGACGTAAGCGCTGAACTTTGTTACTGCTTTTTTTTAATTTTTTTCTTTACTCTCATCGATACTCATCGGACTTTATACTCGTCGATATAAGATAAAGTTAATGTACACACGCCTGCACATCAACCTACCACAAACTGTCAAATTTCCTCAATACACTTTGAACCTTATGTCTAAGCTATATGGTTGAAAATTAATTGAAGAAATTTGACAGTTTTGGATAGGTTGATGTGCAGGCGTCTGTACTACAATGGAATACTAGTTGTACACTTCAGAAATTAGAAGTTATTGTGACAAAAAGCTTGAAGTTGTAACAATTCAACTGTTTTGTTACCATCGGATTGATAAGTTGCGGAGCTCTATGGAGCGGCGGCTTTGTTAGAAACATTTCTAAACATAAAATCTGTTAATGCTTTCGGCATACACGCAAACGTCTTATGGAAAGCGGCCACTGCAGACCATGATCGCTTTCGACAACTAGTCACTTGGACTTCAATCTGGAACACAGAAGAAACAGTTAATAGAGTGGTCCCAACTCAGTGCATTGCATTGCCATTCCCTCTAGAAAACCTCTGACGGTGTTTCGATCACACGACTTGAGAAATCCTTTTAAATTTTTCACCGCCCCTAAAAGCTGAAAATGCCGCCTGAGGCGATCCGCAAACAATCTCCAATAAAATAGATATAAATTTAAAATTAACAGGGTGATCAGAAGTACACGATGTACACGAGCCTGTAAGAGTCTCTGAAGCGTTAACTGCCTACTTTCGAAGACTGTCGCTTCATTATTAGTTTCTTACCAAACAATTGAATTTTACAAAAAACAAAAGAATCTGCAGAAATCCGAAATAGGCCTAAACGCTTTATGACACTTTAAAAATAAATCGACACTTTTTTTTGTTCGCTATCACGCAATTATTACGTGCGGAGCGGTAATTACAATCTCCTTCCGCACACGACGAACAATGAAATCGACATCGGAATGATTCGATCATGTCTTGTCTTTTTATTGCTAAACGCAATTTATTTCGGCCTACCGAAGCCTTTACTGGCATCCACATAAAGACTAATATCGTAGCGCAAAAGTTTCGGTGCGTCAGATTTAATGAATTTTTCGTAAGAGGAAATTGTAACACGTTTAAGTTACGTAAACCATTTTTTTAGCCAATTTTGAGTGACACGATGTGCTTTTTACGTGATTATGCAAGAAAGAGTTGAGCGTTACTCCGCTAAGTGAGATTTATTGGTTTTGAATGCTGAAGTAAAGCTAAAAGATGAAATAAGAAAAAAAAATCATAATAAAATTTAACGTGTTAACAAACTCAGTTTTATCCCAAAACTAAAAAAGATATCTCAACATTTAAGATGCTTTATAGTTGACCCACTTTAAGCTTGTCATAAAGTAACATGGCATGTTACAATAGCACAAGGAACAACTATCAGCGTTGTATGACACGCGCTTATTAATTAAATTGATCTTTGGCCATGGATACTACATTACCCTCGCTTATCACGGCCCGTAGTCAAAATCAGTCGATAGTGCATAAACATAATTAGAGCATACGAAGCACCGGCTTAAGTTGAGCCGGCGCGCGTGTGACTTGACCATTAGAACAATAAGGAAGCTTATGATGAAAGGGATCAAAACTAATTGGTACAAGTTCAGTTTGGCCAATTCGAAATGCGTAAGTCGAATTTTTGGATTTTGGGTTAGTGATCTGGTGGTTATTTAATAATAGTTATAATAATTAATTTTTACAAACACTAAAATAAACAATTGATAACGTTTACAATACGAATAGCCTACTTTCAGAAATCAGAAAATATATTTGGCAAAAAATTAAAAGTAAAAGTTGTTTCATTTCAATAAACTTATTTTAAGGATTATTTTTCAGGGATTTTTAAACTACCGTTTTTCGTTTCGTTCTTAGAACCCGTAGATAAACTTACCGAATTCCACTGACGTCAAAAAATAAAAATGGCTTTATAAACCGCCATTAGGTTCTAAAACGAAATTTTTATTTTTCGCAGTTCACTGAAAAATTAAAAGCTCTGCAGGCCCACTAACATAACGAAATAAGGTACTTGTAATATAAACATCATCAGCTTCCCACTGCTGAGATCGGGCCATAGCCTCGGCTCGGCTCGGCGGATTGCAGGGTATTGAACTATAAACATTTGCTAAAAAACATTAATACCTATGTACCAAAAACATAAAAATGTAACATACACTCTTCTGGCTCACTTACGCCATATCTATGGGCGTAGCATGAATGATCGCGCGTGTCGTATCGTCGGCATCGGTTGCACAACTGTAAGTAATAGTAATTACAACAGATGGCTATTGTTCGGTGACCGATCGGCCTCCGCGTCGCGCGGCCTTCGAGCGACGCGGGCGCACGATTTTTTGACCACATCTCTGTTTTATATGGAGCTGATAATACCGCTAGCAATGAGATACGTTCTTATAATGGTTTTTTTTATAAATGAAAGTGTAAAAACATTATTGCTTACAAATGTAATTAAATTGTTACCCAGTCTTAAAGCTAATAAACAAGGCACCATCATGAACAGGCTACAATATGTATTGTCGTGCTGCTGCCGCTGGCGCTCTTAGCCAAGTCTAATACAGGGAAAGGTATTTTACATTTACAAAAACTATGACAAGTGTCCACATTTCATGTGATTCTTTATTTGGAGGCCACAATATTGTCATGTATACACATAAAAAGGGCAAGTTTGAAAATTAAACTAAATTAAAAAAAAATACTTATAATTTTTTACATTTCTGCCTAGGCTTTTCAGCTTATTGAATTGTTAAAATTTGGTCTTTATGTTAAACGAGAAATACATGGACGAATACAGAATACGGCTCTGAGAAAATTCTTACATTAATTTGTCTACAATAAGCATTGCTTTTATCCATACTTAGATAAAACCATCAAAACAATCGATGTCCTTGGTTACATAAATCAATATTTTTTTATTAGATTACATTTGATAAATGTCATTTCCAATGAATTTACAAAACAGGTAGTGCCGAAATTACTAAAGTGGTTTTAACAACTCCATAGATATACAACACATCGATCGGTGATTCGATATTGACGCTCATTAGTCTATTTATTACGACTGTTAGATTGGTTATCATAATAATATTGCCTTCTGTTAATGACATGATTGAGTTATACGTTATATCATCGCTTACTCAGCCGATAAACCGTTCAAATTAACAACCTTCAATAATGCACTTTCATCATCATCACCAGCTCATAACCCACTGCTAGGCACGAGCCTTCCCTATGGATGGATAGGGTGAACGGCCCATAAAATATCACGCGAACCAATGCGGATTGGTGGTTGTTAACGACTGCTAATGTACTGTATACTCGTATTATTATTTTATACATTTTAAATACTGAATAATAATATTATAATTACTAAAAAACTAGTTATAAGAAAATCACAGAAAATATTAATTTACCATACCTATTACCTAGCAATATTTCATTAAAATACTGGCATTACCTCGATTGTTTCTAAATAATTTGAAACCGGTGAGAGTAATTATTAACGGTTTATTACCATTTATTTTACGATATAAAACTATAAATTACTGTAGTATAATTAAATCACATTAAAAATAATAGGACAGGAATCGGAAATGTGTAGGACGCCCTCATACTAGGTGGAGCGCCGATCTTCGCAAAGTGGCTGGCAAGAGCTCAATGAGAGGATCCGCGGTTCGTGCTCATCAGTGGCGTGCACTTGGAGAGGCCTATGTCCAGCAGTGGACTAGGCTGATGATGATGATGATGATGAAAAATAATAGTGATCGTGATAGTTAAACATTAAGTACACAATATTTAGATTAAGTATTAAACTCTTCATGCATAAAAAAGACAGAGAGTAGCTTCTCATGGTAAATCAAATGTTAAACTGGTTTTTAACTATTCTACATTAGGGGTTGTGTAGTTCACCCAAATGGGATATTTAACAAAACGCACGAATCGCGATCAACTTGCTTGTTTACTATAAATCGACGACGCACGAACCGCTGCCAATTCGATAACATGAATGAAAATATTTTGCACGTTTGAAGATAAACGACTTGGAAACTATTCAATATAAGCCATGTTAAGGACTTGTGTATTACTTTAACACATTTTGCTGGTATGTAGCGGTTTCCGTAAAGACTTGTTCTAAAGGAAATTAGTAAATTGTTACCTTATTGGTGTATGGTGTGGGAATTTCCAAAAATGGAGGTGCACTTAATATTTCTTTTATTGATTGTAAATTGACTGAAATACAAACCTACATACCTGCAATTAAATTATAAATAATATCTGTTTTTTTTTGTGTGTGTATTAAAGAGTTATCGCTCGTTTAATGACCCACACAAAGGTTTTTCCCACGCAAACTGTTAGAATTTACAGCTCATCCACATTTATCTCATCCAACGGCTTGGGTGGATGAAATTGTTGAAATGTACAGTCACGAGCACCGATATGTAAACACTTTGTCTCTTACTCCATCGTAATAAGAGTTACAATTGTTTACATGTTTTTGCTCGTGACTGTACACACGCCTGCACTTCAGACTAACACAACCTGTCAAATTTCCTAATAGAGTTTGAACTTTATGACTATGCCATATGGTTGAACATTTATTGAAGAAATTTGTCAGTTTTGGATATTCTGATGTGAAGGCATCTGTAATACAATGAACTTCGAGATAATGATGTAGCTAGCTAAAGAACATATATTTCTTTTTAACAAAAGTGTACATAAAACTATATTAAAAAAGCGTGTAAATCAGGCAAGAAGACTAGAGTGACCAGGCATTTTTATCATTACAATATCATCGACTCCATATTAAAATAAGATAATTATGATTATTTACATATAATTTTACGTAAATTTTGGTGCGAACAAATTACAATTTGAAAAAAAGACAAAGTGTTGAAAAAACTATGCTATCGTGAGCCACGTTAGTATAATTTTTCGTGTCTCAGCGGCACCTTCGGCCTAATCATTACTTAACATCAGGTAAGATGAAGACCAAGTGCTTACCCGTAAGATATATATTAAAAAATGAAGACCACAGTAGATAATCGGCCGTATTCCATTATTCCACAGTTGTCTATTAGAATCACAGCATCAGCATAATTGAAAGTAATATGCCTATGATTTATGAATAATTGACGTGGCCGTCAAAACAAAAAAGAATAGCGCGTGGCACATCCCGCACCCATTATCACCAAAGAAATACGAATTACGCTGTCCATAACGAAAAAATAATAACATATCTTCAATTCTTGCGCGCATTAACCTGTTAAGGCGACGTTTGTGCGTCGTTAGGAAATTTATATAAAAAAGAAAGAAAATAACGTACACAAAACATGTAATAGGAAAGTTAACGCAAAACTGTCTTATTTAAGAATAGGAACTCAATAAATATAGAATTTATTAATAAAAATATACCTGCTTCATTAAAATATTTTAACTTATCTGTTTTTTTTAAATATTAACTACATACCTAACCCTAAAATAGTCGATGTTATTAAGTTTAATATTTTCTATGCTTTTTCCAGTCAGACCGTTTATTTAATTACTTTGGAATTTGTATAAGCTTTATATATTTTTATTTTTAGATATAATAATGAAGTTTCTTGTGTTTTTTTTTCATTTTCTATTTTCCATTTTCTTGATATTAAATCTTATGATTGTCACCTATCTTTTAAAATGAAATATTGATTATGCTAAAAAAAATTGGTACAAATCGATGAAAGTTCACTGATACTTACACACTTCGCCTTAAGAAAATTTCGTACAGCCTCGCTCCCAATGGTACAAATTATTTAGTGACCTTGCTCGGGCGTAAGTGTATCTTTTAATTATTATCTTGAAGGATCGGTTGACATCGCGCGTCACTGCAAGGTCGAACCGAGTCGATGGATGTTGGCACGTTGTTGGGCAACGCCGGCCGACTGTTGCATGATGTGTCATAGCAATTTGAACTGTGGAATTAAGGCTTCATAATGGTTTTTTTTGCATTTTAGAAATAAACATAGATTGGATTACTCATTGGTAACTCATTGGTTTTACGCAGGGTTGATGGTTACAGGGAGAAATAAACGCGAGTGTAATAGATATATAGGGTTATACAAATAAACAAAGAATAAGGTATTCCGTGTTTTGTCTCTTTTACTCTAATTTAAAATGACGTTCACATGTCAGGAACAAAACACGGAGAAACTATTATACCATATTCTTTGTTAATTTGTAAGGCACATAAAGCCGCTTAGCAAATCCAAACCCCAACACCATACTGCCAGACCAAAAGATACTGTATGCTCTTCCAGCGTAAAACGGAACGCACGTGATTACATTAAAATGATGGTATACAAGCTACCAACTAATTATGAGACGACCAACACCTCAGTCTCCCTGTGACCACGGACCCTGCAAAAAACGTCAGGATAAACAACAATTAAAACTAATGTATAAAATAAACACGAGTATATCCGTAAAAGTGGTTTCGTTTCAATGTTAGGATACTGTTTCACTTACATGAGAACTTTATAATACTGTATCAAAATTTAAACGTTACAACGAAGTTGAAAGCTACACGGCCGGCGGCGGCATCGAAAAAAAGCAACATACTCAGAGAAAGTGAAAACCTGTCGAAGTCCAAAGTTGAATAACAATAATTGGAGTAGACGTGTCTGGAGCAAGGCTCCGTTGACATTTCGGATTCTGCCAATTTCCACCTGTTCCAGTTCTGATGGCGATTACCACAACGAGATCGCATTGTGCGGGGTTCGACCGGTAACTGGAAGAAAGTTCATATTTATATTTTTTTTTATCGCGATCATTACGATATTTTGAAAGGCAAAAAGGCGAAATCACTGACAGCTGAATAAAATATCTACATTAACATACTATAACAAATTAATTGTGCTTAAACAGTGTTGATCTTGTAACAAGGTGCATGAAATACTCAATGAATACTCGTAAAGGTAGATTCGTTATTTATATGCATACGAATTAACTGAAACAAATGATTCGAAAATCTTCGTTTAAATTTTGAACGCAGCAACCATACCATACAGGTTTTCATTTAAACTAATCAATACATTGTCAAATAATGTAGATAGAATAGCGTTATTATTATTAACAAAAATATAGTTTATTTTTGTAATTTGAAATTTTTCTAACCAAAACTAAATCTTAAAATGAAATTTTGTAACTTTTTCTTTGAGTGCGATTTAGGCCAAAAGGACACAATTACTTTCTTTTGTACGGGTCGTTTTTGGTATGCTAGTGTACTAATAACTTATAGTGCTTCTATTTTCTTAGTGTCTTACAAATAAACAATAAATTAGGTCCAAATAGTTATTCTGTGTTTTGTCTCTTTAACTCTAATTTGAAATGACGTTTACATGACAGGAACAAAACACGGAATACCAATTCGGACCTTATTCTTTGTTTATTTGTAAGGGACGAGAGACATATTCTCGCGGTCGTCATCGCATTTATTTGGAAATGCGATCCGAATGCATCCGAATTATCAAGTTTATTCATTTAAATTCAGAACAACTGATTATTATTATTGTTATTTTGTTTTAGTTTTTCGTGTGAACTATACCATCGGGGTTCTTGTCGGGAAAGTGAAGAGTCATGTCTGCGGTTTTGTTTTATTTTCTAAAATTTGTATTATATCGAATATTAATGTGAAATAATGGTGGGTTATTGACCGTTAAGTGTTCGTGAGTGTGCATTGAAAAATATGGCAAATGAAACAAACAGTGCAACGTCACTTTTCAAATTCTCTCAAGAAGTCTGCGTGAGGACTTAGTAGAGCCCCACATCTTTACTGAGATACTCGAGGGGTTGGGGGGGTATATAATTTCTCACTTCCCATTTCTATTATCATTCATCATCATCATATAGGAAGGAAATATTGTTTATTTATGTATTACTTGTAAGGAAAATTACTTTTTCATTGGCTAAATGCGTGTGCAAAGCCATAAAAAAAAACTATATCATCATCATTTAGTGTCATCTTCATACTGAAGTTTGAGATCAGTTTTCAAAATTTTCTGCGAACCAATAATATAGCTTGTTTCATTGGCGATAACTAAGTCCTAGTCCACTTTTTAATGTCGTCCAGCCATTTACCTAATGACTAAATAGAACTATAAAACTATTAAGTGTATCACCTCGTTCTAAAATAAATTAATAATAAGTAAAGGCAGTAGTTAGCAATTTTATATACACCATAACTGATAGAAATCCGACGACAGCCGCAACACGAAGTTTGCCGGGGAGAAATTGAGAAAATAGATGCACTTTTGACTTATGGATAATATCATTGGGTTCGATCGGTAAACGGTCGAAAGTTCAAATTTATATTTTATCGTGATCATTACAGTGTTCTGAAAGGCACTGGCGGCTGAATGAAATATCAACATTAACATAATATTGTAACAAATTTGTTGTGCTTAAAAAGTGTTGAAATTTGGTAAGTAGGTGTATATTAAATAACTTATGAGTTTTGACACTGCCGCTGGTACATTAAAGTCCATTTATTAAATTTTTAAATAAAAATTTTGTATATTTTGTCACTAAACAGTTTCATCATCATCATCAGCCTATTTTATGTCCCCATTGCTGGGGCACGAGCCTTCCTTATGGATGGATAGGGAGAACGGGCCATAAACGACCGCGCGGGCCCAGAGAGTTTAAATTAATAACAAAGTTATCAACTTCTAGGAAGCAGTTATTATTATGAAACTGTTAAAGTTTCAAGAATTTTCGACCACAAGATACATACGTTATAGTTTTGTAATATTATTATCTTCCTGGTTTTTATTTGTAAGATTGCACGTTTTCACGGTACCTTGTACTAGTTTGAGACTTTTCGGCATCCGTTTTTTAGGGTACCTTAGTACACCTATTGAAAAAACGGAATCCTTAATAAATATCCTGTACATGTCGGTCTGATTAGCAATATTTCGGAAACCATTGATGGATTAAATGTATTTTTTACATTCAAATGTATTTTTTAAATCCAAATGTTTTAAGCGTCAGTTTTGTAAGATCAAATTGTTTGAAGATTTTAAAGCATTTAGGGTCTTATTCAATGTTTACAGGAAAACTATAACAGATGTTATAAAAATTATAAATTTTAAGTATTGTTTTCTAAAGTTTACGCGAACACTACACATGGAAATGAAACAACTTTTACGGATCTACTCGCGTTTATTTTATATCCGTCCCTGTGACCACAGACCCTGCAAAGGGTTCAAAACGTCAGGATAAACATTAATTAAATACTAATGTGTAAAATAAACACGAGTACATCCGTAAAAGTTGTTTCATTTCAAAATGTTAAGTAATTACTTTTTTGTTATGGATCAAGTAACATAATTAGATAACTAGACATTATGTTTAGACAACTTCATTTTAATACGGAACCCATCGCCCGGGATATAAATTCGCCCTTGGGCAGTTTTTTCTCTCAATCTTTGATATAAAGTTTGACAGAAGGAATGTTGGCCCCGTCGTGGCCGGTCGCGACATCGAACGCGAACGTGACTTCTAACGAGGCAACCAGACCATCGAATCGTGACCTCAATAACTTCTTATTATTTCCCTCCAACAACTGCATCTTTGTAAGAACACAAGGGAGGGAAAGCTCAACTTACAGTTGTTATAACATAATCCTATCCGTTGTCATCTCAATGCCGTCTGAAACACGAACATCCGATTTTTTTTCCTCGCAACTGTTAATGATTATTAATTGTCCGTTGTTAATGTATGGCTTTGTCAATCCAAACTTATTAACGTCATATTGACTCGATCAAATAATTGGGGGTCAGCGTTTGAATTGATATTTGATTGACTTTTCGTAGTGTGTCTACATCTCAGCTTAATTTAAATTGTCAAAAAAGTTAATTAATTTTTAATATTATTCTTTTTTAACCCTTAAATGCATGATTTTTTGTTTATCACAAAAAGCTTTTTTAATGGATACTATGTGATTCCAACACTTCGAAAATAATAAAAAATAAATTTTGCCTAAGTACTTTTATAAAAAAATACGAAAAAATCTTGAAAAAATGCTCAAAAAAAATTTATTTTCATTTTGTTCGAACCACTTAAAATAAATAATGAACCTATTCAGAGATCATGCGCTATGGCGCTCATTAGGGGAGGCCTATGTCTAGCAGTGGACTAAGATAGGCCGATGATGATGATGATGATGATGATTACTATTAAGAAAAATACTTAGGGTTGCTGACTGATGACAAACTAATTTGGACGCCACACATTGAACACGTCAAATCTAAATTAATATCTGTACTGGGAGCACTTCGTAAAATAGCACACTGCATACCAAAAAAAGTAAAACCTATCACATACAATTCATTAATAAAATCACATTTAGAATACCTAATTGAAACCTGGGGATCAGCCGCACCAACTAACCTAAAGTCGCTACAGAGAACTCAAAATAAAATAATATAGACATTGTTCCATTTTTCATTTCTTACACCAACTAAACAATTGTACGATAAAACTAAAATAATGAACCTATCCCAAATAAATAAATATGCAACATGCATTCTAATAAAAAAAATATTAACAAAGAGTATTAAATCAAATATACAATTAGATATAAAAAAATATACGCATAATCTCCGACACAAAAACAAACTCAAATTAATTACACCTAGGACTAAATATGAGAAAAAGGCAATTCTGTTTGAGGGAGCACAGCTGTTTAATACGTTACCAGATGAAGTGAAAACTTATGATTACATGTTTAAAAATAAACTTAAACTGCACATCGCAACGAGTACCACAGAATGACAATTTTTATACTGTAATTTATGTATTGTTTATATCTTTAAGTGAAATGTAATTTCTTATGAGAATAAAGATCTTTAAACCTAACTATATTTTTTTTACACAATATCTTTATCTAGCTACCTTTGCTATTGTATTAACACAATTCACTAAAATAAATACTAGATGCACGTTCATCCAAAACAATAATTTATAATCTTTATCATGCAACCGTCGACAGTAATAGACGATATTTCACTATAGTCATTCAATGAAATACCTTTCTACCAAGACAGCGAGAGCTATCGGTATTAATGAATCGGTGTATATTTTGTTGGAATCAAAAGTTTCTAATAAGCTTGGATATCGGTTTAGGATCGTGACTACTATAATGTATGCAAATAATTATGATTGATGGGTATCTTTCGACGAAATGTAACGCACCATGTGGCACGTCCTTGTTTGGTCCGGCGCAGGCGCAGGTGGTTACCGGTTCGTTGTAAACTGAATACGATATGATCGATAGCACATGTTACCGACTTATTTATCATTCGACTACGAAGGTCGGATTCTATGTATCTTTTTTTTGTCTATTTTCTTTTCTTAACTGCCGGTAACGCTTCTAACTAATGGCGGCGATATAGGCAACTAGTTCGTGCTTTTATTTTTGTTTTTGTAAACGACTAGCCAAGCGCTAGACTTCTTCTTGTTATTCCTCCTGCCCTGGTCCCATGTTTCTTGGGGTCGGCGCAAAGTGTCGGTTTCTTCCACTTACATTTTTGCTCAGGATATGGCAAAGTATTTACGGCCGGCCGCCTAAAACCAACGCTCCTTGGGAATTCTAGTCAAGCGCTAGAATATAAAAAAAACTTTAAAAGGAAACTTTAAGTTTTCACCTCAACTAAGTTGAGTACGAGTTTTATTCGTCATTCGATCACGTTATTGAAAACGAGCACTTTCACGTCAAAACGTAATTCAGCAAGAGGCAAAAGCGGTATTAAGACAATTTCTACGACTAACTAAACTGAGTTCAATTTAATGTTTCCCCTGCTGGAAATTGAACCGGAGACCTCTGAGTCTGACCGGTGGTCTAACCGCTAAACCACGTCGGCTAAAACGTACTGAGGCGTCCCATACTTTCTTGGTAAAATTAAATTACAGTGTATTTTAATTACCAGCCCTCGAGCTAACATTATCACTGAAGTAACTTTATAAATTGCATTTAATGACTCCATCGTCCTTCAAAAGCAAGAGAGTTTTGTCACAAAATAAAGAGTTTCAGAAGGTGAGCTTCATACAAACGCGCACGAGCACGAGAACGCACACAGTAACATGTATATATATATATATATTACATATGCATATATATTTATTATATATTTACGTGATAATAAAGCAAATGATGGATAGACCAAACCGAGTACACAAACATGTACCCCCGCTGGGAATCGAACCCAGGACCTCTGGATCTAACCACTAGACCACAGAGGCGGTTTAATATATATGAAAAAACAAAAACACATTTACAATAAAAACGAAAAACAGAAGACAAAGTGTGGCCAAATAGACCCCAGCCTCAGCACATGCTACAGCGACATGAGGCCGATGCAACGCTGCATTTCTGGAGCGGTCTAATCAGTAGTGAGATTCCATGTCCGAAAGAGGTAGTCTATGTGTGCATTGCAAGAACGCGTTTGTATGAAGCTCACCTTCTGTGGGTCTTCTTATTTTGTGGTATTGTTTTCAGGGAAATCCGCTACAAAAGTTATAATTGTACCCGGACCTTTCTAGGAAATGGACTTTTTAGAAAGCCCGTCGACCTTCACAAGGCTATCTATAGTAGTGAATCAGATGAATCGAGAAAAGTACTTACCCTTTTCTACAGAGACGTCAAACAATAACAAAAATTAAAAAAGAGTTGCTCCGATATAAATATAGCACTGTAATTGCAAAATACTAAAGAAAAAAGCGTTTTATCTTAACCCATTGTTGAATCTATCTCTGTTGGTATGCAAGGTGCAAAACTACGCTGGCTTAAAGCGTGTCAAACAAGCAATTTCAAATAATTCCTAAAAAAATACTAACCATTTTCAGTTTCCATAAATAATATAAAATTAACAAAATTTATATATTTTTATATGTTATCCTAAATTTAGAATAATAAAGACATACTATGAAAGTTGTTGTGATGGCGACTAATCGAAAATAAAATTAAATAAAAAAATGCGCCGACACCTATGATTGGGAATAGGGTATGCAAATTATGATAAATATAAAAACATAAGATTTCAATGAATTCGGTTCTGTTATTATACCACAATAAAATATCAATACGGTTTTTTAAATAAAGGTAAAAGAAACTGATCTCCAATTGCACAGCTTAATTAAAACATTTCGTACGAGCTTGTGTCGGCTACAAAAGATTTGCGCGGCAAGTGAAAGGGTCATTTGCTGCGTAAACTGACCGAGAGTTGACATTATCATACTTTATGTTATTGGCAAAATCGCGATAGCCGTTACAGGGTTAAATAACGGCTTTAAGAGGGCTTCACACATTACAGTGTTCTAAAACAAACTTCGAAGTTCAATATTTTTCAAATCAACAATTAAATTAAGTTAAATTAAATGAAAATAAAAAAATATTTATTCAGTGTCACACAGTAATACATAAAATAAAATAATAATAAAATATGAGACAACAATATGAGACAACATCACATACATTGTTCTGATCCCAAGGTAAGTAGTCCACTCAGCATTTGTCAGAACACCAAAGGTGTACCGATGCTGATATTCCGCGGAAACCTAAAAAAGAGAACACCAGAAAACAACAAACAGAGAAAGCTGTCTATCATCATCATCATCATTTCAGCCAATAGATATCCGCCGCTGCGCAAAGGCCTCCCCCAAAGATGTTTGCAACGGTTGTCTATGCTTATGAGGAAATACTAAGGTCGACTGATTATATGAAAAGTAGACAAAATCATCGTTTCGTAGTCCCCTGATTCCAAAAATTAAAAACTAAAGAATGGTTTTGGCTGTGTCCCTATGTTTTGCTTTTTTTTTATATAATCACGTCCAATTTGTTTGCTGGATGTCTGAACACAGCGAAAATCTGGCCAATTTTTTGGGTTTTTAAAGGTTCATATCTTTATTAATAATTAATTTATGAAAAAAGCATAAAATAGGGACACAGTTAAAGCCTTCCTTTAATTTTTAATGAAAAAATTAATTAAATCGGTCCGATTTTGGAGGAGTAATCAGGGGACTACGAAACGTTGATTTTGTCTACTTTTCATATAATCAGTATTTCCTCTTATGGAAAATGCAGAGATTAAAATGTTTTTGTTTTGTTTATATAATTTAACGCAAATTTTGTTGCGAAACAAATTACAAAAACACAAATGTTGAAAAAATTTCCACGAGCAGGATTTGAACCTGCACCCTTCTGATATACCGGGTCAGGTGCTCTTCCAATTGAGCTATCGTGGTTCTAACCAGCCCGCCAAAAACACATTTGTCAAATCTGCATAACCATAATAATAATACTATCCCACAGCTGGGCTAAGGTCTCCATAATTAAAATCAAGTTGTCCCTATTATTGATAATAAATCAAGATAATAAAATCAAGTTGTCCCTATTATTGATAATAAATCAAGATAATAAAATCAAGTAGTCCCTATTATTGATAGGGACAACTTGATTGAAGGTATTGGCTTAATCACATCGCTTGCCAAATGCGAGTAGATGGTCACTAACCCGGGCTATGCATCGAAACATTTGAAACCCATTTTACCCGATCTGGGAATTGAACACAGGCTCTTGGGTATCGGGTATCGTTTTGCCTTGCTGTCTCCGAAGCGTTTACAACATTGTTACACAACAATTTTCAAAAGATCAAATTTTGCTACTAGGTAAATACAATTAGTCTCAGGAAGGCTCGAGTGGGAGACTGGTTGATCTTTTCCAAAAAAAAATTATATTGTTACTACATAGTTAGCATTGAGAATGCAAATTTAAAAAAAAAACAATATAATAATATATTATATACTAGTAGTGGCCCGCTCGCGAATTCGTCCGCTTAAGAACATCCGTATCCCATGATGGACCCAAATTGCTGCGCCACCTACCGGGTCCAGTTGTAAATCTAAACCATTCTCGAATCCACTTGAACACACACAGAAATTTTCATTCAAAACCGTTTAGAAGGAGTTCAGTGATATACACACGCACAGAAGATTTATATATATAAACATATATAATAGCTAAAATTATGATATATCCTCACCCAACCTCCAGAAAAGAGAGTTATTTATAAAACAATACGCGTACATTCTCCTTGTACGCCGAGCTTATCGATGAAGTCTAGTCTAGATGCTAGATGTGGTGCAACAATGATTAATGGGCGGGATAATGTCAGCGACATCTCTGACCGTGGGCGGCTGCGGGCTAATGCCTGACAGCCGGGACTTAGCGTCTTAGCGTGAAATACTGGGGAAGTGAGGTTTCTCTCACTTGTGATTTACAGTTATTGTTTAGGTCATTCCTTATTTATATATATATACTACTCAAAACAAAATAAGGGCAACGAGGTATTTTTTCATTTTGGTGTAAATTATTAAACATTTACATATTGAAAGTAGTAAAATATTGAGTATACAAACTCTTTGATACCTAAACTTTTTAATATTGTAGTATTCATCTAATGCTGGCAACAATTTTAAATAAAATTTGATTTAAAATTATTTTTGAAAATTTTGATTCCATTTTCTTTGACGTTTTGCTTTCCTTAGCTTCTTGGTTTTATAGAAATTATCAGAGTTCATTGATATCTCGAGTCAGAAACATCTTTTGCAATATGCCACAAGCACGCAGGCGTCATATGGACTCGCTGACAGCAACCAGAGCCGTTACAATGATTGAAGAAGGTCATTCGCAGCGATCTGTGGGTTTGCAATTGGGATTTTCTCGAAGAGCTATTCAAAATCTATGGAATCGTTTCCAAGAGACCGACAGTGTTAGAAGAAGACCTGGTTCGGGCAGAGTTCGCATTACAACAGCTCAAGAGGATCGTTACATTCGATTAAGTGCGCGCCGAGATCGCACAACGACGGCCCGCAAGCTGCAAAATCGTTTACGGCTCACAACGGGTACTCGTGTCAGTGACCAAACTATTCGTAATCGATTGCATGAAGACCAGCAGGCATCAAGAAGGCGAGTTGTACGTATTCCATTAATCAGAAATCATCGTGCAAATCGTTTAAGATTTTCCCGTCAACATTTGGACTGGGACATAAACCAATGGGGCATGGTGCTCTTCACAGACGAATGCAAAGTTAAATTTTTTAACGACGATCGGCGTATTAGGGTATGGAGAAGACGCGGCGAGAGATTTTCAGAAGCCTGCATCCATGAAGTCGATCGTTTTGGTGGTCCAAATGTAATGATTTGGGGCGGGATAAGCTTACACGGCAAAACTGAGCTCGCTATTTTAAATGAGGGTACTGTTACTGCTCAGCGGTATATTGAGGAAGTCGTCAGACCACATGTGATCCCATTTGCCCAGCGAGCGGGTCCTGGATTAATCTTGATGCAAGACAATGCTCGTGCACACACGGCTCAAGCGACTCGGTTTGTACTGGAAGCGTCTCAAATTCAAGTCTTGCCGTGGCCGGCGAACAGTCCGGACTTAAATCCAATAGAGCACATGTGGGATCAGTTGAAACGAAGAGTTAGAGACGGTGATCAGGAAATCCACAACCAACAGCAACTCATCAACGCTGTTAAAAGGGCCTGGGAAGAGATTCCAATGGAAAATGTCAGGCATTTGATTGAGAGCATGCACTCCAGGCTTCAGGAGTGCGTAACGAAACGAGGGGGGCATACCCGTTACTAAAAGATGAGCATGGAGTATTTTCTTTTGTTTTCAGTAACTTTACATTGTTTTTATTTTTAACCTTAAATGTGTTTTTTCTTTCAAAAGCAAATAAACTTTTTAATCATTATTATTGGAATAAATTTATTGGTCTACACGGTAAAAACAACATTAGTTTTCGTTATGGAGACAAAAAAATTAATATTGGTTTTATTATTTTCATGGTACAGACAAAATACCTCGTGGCCCTTATTTTGTTTTGAGTAGTATATGTAGACAATGACGGTGGTTAACATTTCTCTAAAATAAATAAAAAGAGTTTTCCTACAACAAATCATGATGATAGAATAGCGTTAACGTGCAATATCTATTTTGATAGAAGTGTCTGTCTACAACGCGCAAAATTATAAGTAAGTAAGTAAATAGCCTATAACTATTCCACTGCTGGGCAAAGGTCTCTATCGTTGAAATCAAGTCATCATTTCAATTGATAGGTTGAATGGCCTTATCACAAAATTATAAAGAAATCAAAAATTATTACTTTTAAAAAACTATATACAAAACCGTCTTTCTTGCCAGCTCTTCTCTTTTGACGTCAGTAGTTACGTGCTCTATTGAAGAAATTATTTAACTTGGAGTATACACACATATACAACATAAAAGAAAGATTGTTACGTAATGATTTGAAAAACTTAAAAAATAAAAAAATAGGCAAAGCCATGATAGCGTAACTGGAAGCGCACCTGACTGTGATTTTCAGATGGTGCGGGTTAGAATCCCAAGCGGGATTTTTTTTCTAACACTTTTCCAAAATATACCAAAAAGTTAGACAAATCGATAATAGAAAAAAATATTATACAAACTTTCCATTTGCTATGACTTCTGACGACTATTCATAGTTAATTCATGAGGCGTGTCATACGCATGTCACTAAAGATTTCCTCTAAAGATAACTGCTGGTACATACAAATTGCCTTAAAACGATTAAATTATTTGTCAACGTCATTGCGTTATGTATTGCGACACATAACACCTCCGACACGCACCTAATTTGTTAATAAGTGTCAATAATTATGTGAGATAATATTGTCACAAAAAAAACTAGGCTGAATGAACTTCCATTAAATTATTCAAATTAGTTTCAAAAACGCGTAGTTTGCGGGGCAACCTACACTTGAATCGTGTATATTTTATAGCAAAGAGTACCTATCTAATATTCATTTTCGTTCGTTTTGCGTGGCTTTAAAGAGATAACATGCAAATAAAGAGAAAGATAATAAAAGTTCTTTTTTTATTTTATTTGTAAACTAAACCAATACCTAATAAAATTAATGAAGCGTTCCTTTATTAATGTTGAGAAAATTATGATATCTACATTATTTTTGGAACTAACATAGTGCGGTTAATTTACGACTAGTTACTATCATTCATCATACGAAATTTTTTCATGAAAACTTATACTATCTACTACTACTTATGTAACTTAAACTAGATACTGTTTCGCTATTGTTATATATAAAATAATACATAGCCATCAAATACTTAGTGTACCTATATATCTATTAGTGGCTGAAATATAAGTATTTTGAATTGATTTCATGGCTTTTACGTCCCTATTTCAGAATTAATGATATTTTCAAAAACAAATGACAGTCTCTCTATCTATCTAGTTAAAAAACACAAAACTCATATGCTAATTAGGGACCTTCGCTAGTCGATCTTATCAGGGCACATATCTGACATATTATAATAAAGCATTTTAAGTAGGAACAAGCTAGACGCTTGAAGGATTTCCGACATTTACTTTTTTTCGCATCATTAGTCATGTTGTGCCACGCTTTGAACTTTATCTCGGGAACGCTTAGAGGTATCGAGTTGAAATTAAAACCATATGCTCAAGTCTGTTCAATAAAACTTCTAAGTAAACGAAAAAAAAGATACGGCCGTTTGTGTCGCAAAAAACGTATATTTCGACACTCTCAAGGGAATCAAAATTCATAGGGCCGTTCATATTTGCCGTTGACCTAGAACTATGAAGATAGACAACAATATTGCTTTATACTGAAACAATCTGAAAACTAAACATATTTAATTAAATCACAAAAAAACAGGGTCTGTGGGTCTATGCAAGGAACTGGGGTCCAAATTTTGAAGTACGTTAACCGTGTCATGTCAGTATCGTATGAAAGGGCTTTATTTGCACAAGCTTAAACAGATTTATAATTATTTTTATGATGTATAGTTTTTTTATTTATGACGGAAACTGTTCAGTTTCCAAATATATTATTCGGAAAAAGTTCGATACTCGATTCCTGAACTAAATATTATGTACCCATAAATTTGTACGGAACAATCGGTGGGCGAGACCGACTCGCACTTGTCCGGTTTTTTTAATTTCTTACGGGTAAGCACTTGCCGATCTCATCTGATATTAGTTAATAAGTGATCATGACATGGCCAACAGAAGCGCACTTCGCCCAGAATCCTCAACTACTGAGGCACTGGCTATCTTATTTCTGACCGCCTCAACACTAAACTAAATTTACTTAGTCACGTGACTGATTAACGTTTTGCATTGAAATATGAACCTTGAGCTCTAATTATCGCCAAAAGGCATTGTTAAATTTGACGTGCAATACATAAACGTTGCCGCTACCGAATATTGTTAGTGTCTCCTCGTGGTAACTCTGGTGATTGTTTATAACTTTTTTTTAAATATCTTACGTGTAAACACTTGGCCTTCATCTCAGCTGATGTTAAGTGATGAAGCCGAAGGTGGAAGCGCACTTCACCTGGAATTCTCAACTGCTAAGTTTAGAGTGTAGTGGCGTTTTGAGGATCGGGCGGGAAAAATGGTCCCGAGTCATCCTGGCAAGTTTTTTGTGGGTATACAATACCTACCGTTACCTAGATGAAATTCTTCCAGGATCTTAAGCGATAATAAATAAAGCTGCCATTACAACCTTCAGTATTGTCGACTTTTAGTTTTTTCTATAGTGGAGGTACAACAAAGAATATTTTTATTTTTATCTATCCTTCCTCTCTTTCCTCATAACTATCTGCGTGTTCCCGGGCGTAATGGTATGCGTAATGCATTTTCCTCCTGTATAAAATAAAGCGCATACTCATGACTGCATGGGTAAATCGGCTTCCGTATAGGCTACGTACGGAGTGAATTATGAATCATATAAAAAAAACTGTTCAATAAGGGGAAAACTGAAGAGATGCTAAAAATATTTCAAGGTTAAGCCATGGTGCCTTTCAAAGAGATCAGTAAAATTGCACCTTTGTTACCATAAAAAGCTTTTTTATAGGCTAATTTAAACAAACTTTTTAACGAGTTCACCCTTGACCATGGCCGGTGCTACTCGATCGAAACATTGGGTAAAAAAAAATATGCCTAGAACATATAAATACTTTTTTTGACGTAAGTAACAATCATCATTACCATCAGCAATAAATAACAATAACAATACTTAATTATGAGAAAGTAGCGATATAAAATGTTTTTGTTTTGTTTATATAATTTTAACGCAATTTTTGTCTCAAATCCAACTCGTGGAATTTTTTTCAACATTTGTATTTTTGTAAGTAGCTATATGCTAAGTTAAGTAACAAAGACTAGTTAACAAACCAAAAAACAACAGTTTCTAAAACATACATTACGAAAAATCCGCAAACAAACTACGAGAACCTAGTCAGTCATAACTCTATAATCCGGTTCATTTTTCATGTCCGTTGCTTACTCATAGCCTTTACTAGCTACTCAATGAATACTGCATTCAATAAAGAAGTGGGCCTTACTATTCAAGGGCACCTATAACTCAGATGCTATCAAACAATTGGAGATCTCACATAAAGGTAACATTGTTAGCACTAATTACGGCACCCGGGTTCGCCCGCCCACACGCCTAAGGGTTCACATTGTAACTCTATTTAAAAGGGGCAGAGTATTGTTTTATGTATGAGAATCACTCATTGATTGCACGTGTTCGATTCAAATAGCTGAATAAATACTTTTTGATGTTTAAAATCTTTTTAAATCGAAAACTTTTGAAGCTGATCGCGACTGTCTATTGTTTTAATCCTTGCTACGGAATGACATTATTAGTAGTTTTAGGAAATAATGGCATGAATACGGTAGCTCTTATGCAAAAGCTTTGACATACATATAATATTATATCAACCAGACAGTGCGTAATTTACAATTGCCAACTAATAGAAAAGTCAAACCGATGACTTCAGATGCCTTCAACATCTTCAACAAAAATACTAAATAAAGATAATGATGATGTTTACTAGTAGATTTTCAATGTTTCGATTGTATGCTCTTTCAGATAATTAATCAACAGCCTCATCACAGGCACGTTAAGCGACTGATAATTATATTTGGCATGTATAACAACCTTAAACCCGCATTCGGCCACCGTGACAGGTTATGGCCTGATTTCCTTATATGGTATTGATCATCGCTGATGGTGATTGCAAGCGTCATTTTCATAGAAACTTCCCTATCACAAAGAATGCTAACCCCCAAATGTCATGTCGAATTATTTAGAGATGTTAATCTCTCAGTGCCTATTTCTGAAGAACTTTACCGCGAATCCTTGAAGGTCGATTGGCACCGTGTCATAGGCGATCATTCCTCGTTTAGCAATGTGCGCACCGTGAAAATTGTTAGCAACATTTTGTCACATCTCTTTACAAACACCGACACGATCCGCCAGACGCTGCGGATCTGCGCACCGGCAGCAAAATGTCGCAAGGTGTCAATCAGAATTTCTAAATAAAATGCATGATTGATTTCAAATCAAGGCTCAGGTTAACGGAAAGGATTCTATACTGAAATTGTTTTGATAACCAAGTTTTTAATAATATATAATCAGTAGCTATTCGTAGAAAATTTATAAAAGAGGAATTATTTTTACATTTTTTTAATATTATGATGATCAAAATATGACACTTTATTTGTACTGACATAAAATGTCATAATTTTTACTTACCTAGATTATTTTTTTTTTGAGAGATATTGCTGTTGGCCTCTACGGCATTTTCAGCTTCACCGGGCTTTTTTGGGGGCGGCGAGGAACATAAAGGGTCCCTCAAGCCGTGTGAAACGAATCAGCTTCGGAGGTTTTCTAGAGGGAACGGCATCGCGCACTAGTGCGCGTCCCCGTGCCCTACTAGATTCTCAGAAGGGTTCGGATCGGATCGGGGTTACCTAGAGCATTTAGTACGAGCTTACATTTTATATCGTACACGTAAAAGTCCAGTTGCCCATTATTGTAAAGAAAGAAAATGTTCATACATTTACTTTTCCACAGAAAGTTGACATGAAAAACGTCTATGACTATTATACGATAATAATCTATGACGAGATAATAATAAAGTATTTACTGAAACTTGACATTTAATAGTCCGGTTACTTGTAGACTTACTACCGTAATGCTTTCCCGTTTTTATATTAGAAGGAGGCAAACGAGCAGGCGGGACACCTGATGGGTCACCTCCGCCCATGGACACCCGCAAAACCAGAGGAATCGCATATGCAAGGAATAGGCTCGTTACTTGAAGATCCCTAAGTCGTAATGGTCCGGAAATACCGCCGCTGAGAGCTGGTTCCACAGTACTATAGTTCGTGGTAAAAACTTACGTGAGAAACGCACAGTAGTAGACCGCCATCCATCAAGATGGTGAGGATGGAAAGACAGTCGATTGCGTGTAGTGCGGTGAAGGAAATCAGCGGCAGGGATCAAACCGAACAATTCCTCAGAGCACTCCTCATGATAATGGAGATAAAATATACAGAGAGACGCAACGTCTCTCCGAATGGCCAATGGATCGAGCCGACCAGAGGTTACCACGTTGTCGACAGCTAAAGCAGCTCGAGCTTTATTGGTAATAGCCTAACAATACTAAATTTATAGATATAAATTTTAATATTTACATTTTTAATTTTAACTCATCTCCGCAGTTCCGCACCACCCCAGCGGATGTTGAACGTGCAAATCTGCGAGCCAACATGTTTGCCCTTACCGACAGCGCCCTAAGCTCCCTTTCAACGTCAATATCATCATTGAGATCGGGATCTAATCATTTGAACAATTTATCACGTCACCATTTCATCTTAGCCTGTTGCTATCACAATAATTATAGTTTTACTGCCGTTAAGGTCTAGTGGTTAGAGTGCAAGGGTGTCAGAGTCAGAGAGACCGGGTTAGTTGCCCAGCTAGGAGTGCAAATTATTTAATTGATTTGGTTGGTGGAATGGCTTGTTTTAAGTCCAATTTTCTAGTAACCAGCATGTTTTTTATAACAGCAACATTTGTAGCATTGTAGTGTTCCGATAATAAGAGGTAGAAAGCCTATTTCCTGGGTGGTTTTTTTGTGGTAAAACCAACGGACTTACTCCCGAAGGTACTTTTTTGGCTAATATAACTAGATAATAATAAAGATAGAATAGATAGAACAGAAGGAAAGAAGAAATAAATAAATAAATGAAAAGAAAAAAAGAAAGCGATAAGACCGCCAAATTATAACTTTGTTTATGTTTTATAGTGTTGCAATAAAAGTATTATCTATCTATCTATATAATATAATAAATTACAATTACAATTTCATTGTCACAATTACTTTGAGATTAGATTGATATTAAAAATAGAACCGTGGAGTAACTTTGGTAGAACCTCATTTTCCTATTTAATATTTTTAGCCAAATTTGATTGGTTTCAATCACAGCCAAACGATTATAGACATATAATCTAAAACTCTTGTTCATGATATTAACTCTTCAAAATATATATTTTATTCTACAAGTACGTCTTGCGCTAGTAATATTCAAGGAATGGGACGAAGTCCGGCGCACGTCTCTACAGAAGGCTTAATTAAGTATCCGAGCAGATGTAAATGGAACAACTGCCCGAGGCTAGGGCGGGTTCCGTACAACACTTTCATATTATTACGGCCGCATAGCACGCACACAGGCGCGCGCGCACAGTCGCGGCGCGATTAGATCGCCCCGGCATGCGCTCGCGCATGCGATCAAACCACTTTCAATGATTCGTTAGCAAAATCATTAGGAGATGTAATGTCGGCGCATTGTAATACGTGTTTATGGTTATTTAAATGATTTATTTTTATTGATTGTTTTTGCCTTGTTGCAAGACAGAAAATAATGATGGCCGTATGAATAAGGCTACTATTACGGGCGGCTATTGCGAAGGTGATTTCTGCTACTATGTTATTTGAGTTTGGTAATGGAATCTGTAACGAGAAAATGAGTTGTCATGTGGGCTAAGTTGGTGCATTCATCATTCAGAGTCCGGGCGGTGGCGTGTGTAGACAGCCACCGACGGCTGGTGCCTTGACTAATGTTACACATCGGCGTTGTTGGAAATATCCCTTTCTAACTTTATATTAACACTGATAAGGACTATAATTCATTAAAGCTTGACATTGATCTATTTTTCTGTTAACAAGTGATTCATGATTCATTGCAGACTGATAGTAGGTACTATGCAGCTAGCAGCGGCAAATGCGTTCGGATAGCGATCTTGCAAGTTAAGTGACTTTCGCAATGCTGGGTTACCGGATGGGTGTAAATTAAAATATTTCAGTTTGTAGCGGAATTTACCTGACATTGGCAGCTAAAAAGTTTTTGCAGTTTCCGTAGATATAAAAGTGGTAGGCACTTATGAAGTTTATTTTCTACCTCTTAAGTCTTATTTTAGCCTGAAGTAAGGGTTATTTAAAAACAGTACCATTTCACGTGCTTCATATAATTATCTCGGATTGGACCTCGGGAAAAACTCCCTTCTATTTTCGGCACAAAAGTCCAACATTAAAGGGAATTAAGTCGCTTATTACAGGCAATGAAAGGAATATAAAATAATCGAATTTCAAAGGTACTTTCGAAGAGCTTGCAAAAAATCACGTACGCATACCATAAGATGTTTGTAACAAAATTGTCGCAAATTCGGGGTTATAAAATTTTAGTGGCAAAAATACGATTCGGCGTATGGCGATCGCAATCGGATGAGTTCGATTGCTTTATCGACTGTATGAGTGTAGAGGCAATAAGTATACACTTTACGACGACGAAGTGTTGATTGCCGACTGCTAATCGACTTAATACCCTGGCCACCTACTAAGATGTAGGGGTGCCATGCTTTGCAGCCAGAGGAAGAAAAAGAAAGAGGGGTAGGAATGAGACCTATAAAAATTACAATCATTAAACAGTAATAGTCAATCAGGACCCTGCTTCAGCTTTTATTGTTGTAAACGAGGCGTGTCGCAACAACGCTGGTATTCTGGCGCTGTCGACAGAATTTCTAACTGCTTTTTTACAAATAAAACATTTAAACAAAAACAATTATCAAAACGAACAAAGAGACTTAAAGTGTCATTTTAATTAAAGGTTTCCTCGGCATGTAATCTTTTTTGCACCAGGGGAAATGCCGTGACGCATACCTACTCGGCCGCAGGGGAACCGCCGCCCCAGAAAGGCATTCATCGTCTATTTCAATTCAAGGCTACAATCATCACACTTTCCCATGAACCGATTTAGAGAACGCCAGCCTTATCATTTTTTTTTTATACATAGCTCGGCAAATGACCCCACCCCTTCTGATGTTAAGTGGAAACGGAGTCGCAGAACAACGCAGCATCAGTCACCTTCACCCTGCCGGCCCACATGGTGCCTCTTCACGCCTCGTTTGAAGGACCCTATGTCATAGGAAGGAGGGAAAACGTAAAAAAAAAAGTTACCTTAGAAGAGACGTAGAGAATGGCTGGTCTCATCCCATTCCTGCTCAAATAAAATAATTTCCTCCTTCCTGCAACACGGGGTCCTTTATGCAAGGTGTGTAAAAGCAACTTGTGGGTCGGCAAGATGAGGATGGCTAGGCTTAGTCCTGCTCGATTGATGTCTTTGCACCTGGACTCAGCTTCTGCTTATAATACAACAATAATTCCGTTCACAATCACCTACTCTAATTTTTAATGAGAATTTAAAAATATTAAGGCATAAGAAACAACAAAGCGGTCCGACATATGCCAAGAAACACTCTTCTTAAAATTCAAAATAATTTACATTTATTAAAACAGAAAGCTTGTTCTTCACTCTCGTGCACTCCGTAGTTGATCCCTTTAAATTATTTCGGGCCGACGCGACTGCGAGATCCCATGGGCTACATTCGGTCATCTTCACTTGTCTGTCTTTCCACCCATTCATTAAGTTCGCATGTCCGTCGGGTGATTATTGCAATTATTTAAATTCACACCTCAGAACGCGAAAAAGCCTCTTTTTGTATTAAACGTTTCGTAACAGCGGGGAAATGACGTCTTATTCGAAAGGTATAATTAAGGGCAACCTTGGAGGACAGGGTTGCGTTTGCGTCGCGTCTCGCGTTTAAATTTATGCGTTTTTGGCGTCTTTATGTTGTTTCGATAAATGTAACGTTTCGACACTCGAGTGAGCGAAACGTTTTAACATAAAAAAAGAGATGATATAAATTGAATTGTGTCAGTGTTCAGAAAGTGGATTTAATAAAAATTTATTATGGGTGTTTTTGTTAGCAAAAAAATGCTAGTTGGGCAGCAACTTATGGTCAGAAAATATTTCTTAATCAGTCTGCAACTTACATCATTCTGAACAACAGTCTTATGCCTCCCCCCCCCCCCCCTTCCGTGACTAACTCTCGCTACTTTTTATTATTTACACTTGCACTTGTCTTTCGTCTCCAATAATGTTAAGTGTAGTAGCCGAAGGTAGAAACGCACTTTACTTGCATTTATGCTGAAGTACTGTCTATCTATAATATTTCTGTCTGTATTCTGTCTATAATATTTCTAACGTTAATGTTATGGTGAATCCGGGACCCTTGGGTCTAGGACCGGTCGTAACCACTAGACCACATACCACTATTATATGCAAAGTGAACCCATCAATTAATGCTGCCGCCAATAAATTAAGACCCTGTTTCCGCGTGTCTGGACCCACTGGGCGACTAGTGATGTATAGGGTGCGTACGAGCATAGCGCTACTAGAATAGATATATGTACTACTAGATAAATATCTACTACACACGCGAAACAACTGTTCATATCGGGATCGGGACTGCGATATCGGTATTGAAATGAAATGAAAATTATTTATTTAGAATACACAATTATATTGCATACTTAGGTATGTATGCAGATAGAAAAAATAACCAAAATATGTCCTAAAAGGGACTCCACTCAGCATTGACGTGATTTGTTCATAATATTTATTATTTTTTTATGCTACATAGTTGGATGATCAATCGTTAGATTAGCAATAGCTGTCTGAGTTTTTCAGACCTTTTCTAGTTTTTCCCCTTTTTTGGCAACTGCACTAAGAATAACAGCATACGTTAATAATTAAAACAGCGCTAAATATTCTGTTACTATGTCATAATAACTTTGCTAGAATTTAATAAGTGCCTGGTAAATTTTCAGCTTGCTTTGACAAACTGCTAAAGAATTTAGCAGCCACGATAGCTCAATTGGGAGAGCAACTGACCCGGTATGTCAGAAGGGTGCAGGTTCAAATCCTGTTCGTGGAAATTTTTTCAACATTCGTGTTTTTGTAATTAGCAACTTTCGTTGCTGACTGTACATATTCGTTATCTAATCATATCATGGCGTCAAGGTGATTTAAGTTCAGTAATAAAAATCAGAGAACAGAAAGAGATTATATCATTTGATGGATGATTTTTATATTATTTACTTTTAATTTATTTTATTGATGCACAGTAATATGGATTCCGAATAAAATGCGCTTCAACCTCCGGCTATATCATCACTTAACATCAAGTGAGATGAGACGAAATAAACGTGAGATAAATTAAATTCAAATTGTTCGATTGCATTTTTGTTAATCTATTCACTAACCAGTTGCAAGATTGCACTCATATAGATCAAGATGTACTAGCCAAGATGTAGTCCAGCGCTTGTATAAGGTACCTACAGTCGGACACACCCAAGCCCGACTACTAACCCTGCAATAGCTCCACAGACCTACAGTTACATAGAACTGACGGCTAACATATACGAGTACCTAAATATAATACATTATAAAATAACTCCATCAAGATTTAAAAAAATATTTAGGAAAACTGTTAGATAACTATAACTTAACATGTTTTTTTTATTGCATAAATATAAATTCTATTTATTTTTGACTATTCAAACGATTAATAATGTACATATTCACAAAACCAGTTGTTGTGGAAATCCTTGGGGGAAGCCTTTGTCCTGCAGTAGACGTCTATTGGCTGAGATAATAATGATGATAAGTTATACTTTATACAAAATATACAGAACTATGATGTAATAAGGTCTCCAACATAATAAATGTTTAAGACATATGAATTTAACTTATATCAATAGATAGATAGCACAGAACACCAAAATATCAAAAATATTTACCCAACATTTTATTATATTTTTTTAATAACCATGTTTCTGTAACTTGCTTCTGCTTTTGGTTTTAGTGTGTTTAGTTGACATCACGTTGACCTCAAAGTTATTTACTGCCTCTCCCTCTTCTATCAGCTCTTAAGTCTACGTTAAATAGAGTACGCACACCAACGCTGTTATCTGTATGCGTATTGATCGTCTAGTAAAATAGATGGCAACCCTCCCTTTCACTGTCGTAATAGTGCCACAGTCATAGTCATAGGCCATGGGCACTTGAAATTATGACGATGCAGCGTAATCTTAATATAAGAACGAACAAAGAACATTCCAGAGAAAAAATACCTACCTATAACTACTTTTATTTTTTTATTTTTTAAAGTAGACTATATTATGTCTCACTACTGGGCAAAGGCCGTCCCTCTTTGTCTCCATTCGTCTTTATCCTGAGCCACCTCTTACCACACCGGCGAAAAAGTGGTCATATCACCCCCCATCTTCCATTTTGGCATGACACATCTCCGGTGATCATCTTAAAGAACTCAGTCAATGGTGATCTTTGCCCACCTCTCTAGACACATGCGGATGAAAAATTACTTCACTTAGTGTAAAAAACTCACCCCATTTCTACCAGACGGCTTTTATCTTCGCAATGATAAAAAATCTTATTATTTTTAACAATCTTAAATGACATAAAAGTTATTTGAATATTAAATATTATTAAATATTAATCCGCAGTGCTTTTGCCACCGTTGGTTTACCGGCTGTCTTAGAGTCAGCTGGTATCTCTCGCAGCGATGGCAAGAGACCTGATACCTGCAGGCCGTTGGTGTGGGATGCAACCTGTGCTGAGTGTGCTGACACCGTGGCGCCCTCGCAAGTTCGCGCCATTTCTCTTCATGTCATGTCTACGCGGTATGGGCTGAAAATCGCAAACGGCACAAATACGCGAACAAGGGTCGTAATTATTTATTTGTTCCGTTTGCGGTGGAAACAATGGGTCTAATGGAGGCCGGCGTGTCAAAGAGACAAGTACTCGCCTTATTGAGGCCTCCGGTGACAAGAAGGCTGGCAGCTACCTCTGCCAGCGTATCAGCTTGGCAATCCAGAGGGGCAATGTTGCTAGCATTCTTGGGACCGTTCCCATGAGCACACAGTTGGAGGACATCTTTTATTTATAGGTATTTAATTTTTAATTTGGTTTTTTTTTCTCTGTTTTTTTTAAGTTCAGTTGAGTTATGTTTCTTTTTGTTGTGTATATAAATATTATTAGACAACATCACACACATTGTTCTGATCCCAAGGTAAGTAGCGAAAGCACTCGTTTTGCAAATGAAATAAATGTTAAAATTATTTTGTACCTGTTTTACTATTCTGGTTTGTAATTTTTGAGATATTCTTCCGCATCGTCTCATGTTTCACAATATTTATGTTATATGTACTAGCCTATATATTAATGTCTACAAACTAACTGTCTAAGAAATAATATTTATTTTCTTACATAACAGCAGCATGAACAGAAGTCATTTGTTAAGTAGAAATCTATGATAGAACAAAGCAGAAATCGCTCTAGGCATAGTATTAATACTGAAATATTTTTACAAGAAGAACTTTAAATTTTAACTATATTCAAACAAATAAAAACAATTAGATATGTTTAAAGACCAAATATATTTTTCCACGACTTGCTTATAAAACTATAATAAGCTTTCGTCTGTCTCATGGAAATAACAGATGTTAAGATAGGTATCACTATTAAAACAAAATCATTGTGCGAAGGTCGTAACACTTACTATGGATTTGAGCGGCAATCCAATAAGGTATCTATCCATATACTGATAATAGATAAGGCTGTCACCGGCAGGGCGGTGGCACTAAATATATCCGGCGTGATCTACGGCGCGACGCTAGCGACGCGGCGGCGGCTTGCGAAACCAGAGCAATGCGGCGCGTGCGCAGCGTAGCTATACCTACCGCTTTGCAGTACCGGTGATGTTGGGTCGCTATTTGATAAGACTGACCTTTCTAGTTGAACCTTACTGTAAAATCAAGAATAAGACATACGCTAGAGTATCACAATGTTTTTTTTTATAATATCAAGTGCTAGTGTACCTGTAAAGCTAAATAAAAAGCTATAATGTTTTTAAAAAATTACTATAGAGTTGTGTTATCAAATTTGTGGTATTTCATTTGTAAAGTTGAATCTGCACAGCCATGGGTTGCAATAACCGTTGGATAGATGGCATTCATGATTACGGAAGACCCAGGTTCAATTCCTGGCTGGGTCGGGTAGGCATTTAATTTTTTTACTGTATTTTATAAATATTTAATTAGGGATATAAACAGCTTCAGTGTTACATGATTTGTACATAAGTTTAAAAGGCCAATAAAAGCTATCCACATTATAATAATATTGAGACTTACAATATTACAGTTCAATCATTGGTTTGTGTAGATGGTCTGCCTAAAATGTAATATGTTGATGGATTGTTTCTTCTCTACTATACAACCTGTATATTAAACAAACATTTTGTATTCAAAACTTTCACTTTAAATGTGTATGGTGAAATATTATAAAAATTAAACGGGACCTTCTCCCTTCCTCCATAGGAGTACACGTGCTGCTCTCCGGAGTCACCGCTTCACTGTCTCAAATATTCCATCGCGTACTAAGAAATTTGGTGACTCGTTTCTTTGTCCAAAACATGGAATAGTTTGCCAGCACACGTTTTCCCTCCTTCCTATGACATGGGGTCCTTCAAACGAGGCGTGAAGAGGCACCTTGTGGGCCGGCGGAGTGAGGGTAACTGATGCTGCGTTGTTTTCACGCTGCACCAGTTGTCGTCGCATCTGGATTTCATATTCTTAACATCAGGTGAAATGGAGTCATTTGCCGTGCTAGGTATAAAAAAAAAGTAAATTTGTATGAAGCGCGTAAGGCTCCACAGGCATTTATTGACGTCAAAAACTATAATTTCCAAATATTTATAAGCTAAACTTAGGTTTAAACATTAATTAGTGAAACTACCACCAGAATTTATTGTTTTATTTCAATGCAACACTAGCGACACGGCGGCCGATTGCGAAACTAGAGCGACGCGTGCCATGCCCACTACAGGCGCACTGCACCTTTAAATCTAAAGTTAGTGGCTTTCGATACAATAAATAATTTTAATACGCTGTCACGGAAAAGACAAAGCTCAATTCAATCTTGACAATCGCTACCGACTTCTGATTTTAATTCGAATTAATCTTTATTGTAGTTCGGACAAAAACTGTTTATAATTTTTAATAACATAAAAGATAGAGCACGATTCGCTACTAATCTTTCGCTACCGACTCCTATGGTCTAAAGGAGTTCTTTAGTCTCCTTTTTTAGTTCAGAATAAATCTTTTTTTATTTTAATAACATTCTTTGGAATTCTCTATTTAAAATGTAATGTAATGTTTCACTGTCTATTGGCCACATTATGATGTGGTTTGGGCAGATCAATGATAAGAAATCGTTTCTCAATATGGGCAACTAAACGCGCGGCTACTTCATGAATCTTATAAATATAAATAATGAAATGGTCAAACTTTAGTGATCATATCGTAAAATATTTACATTACCCACCGTTAGAGGCGCTGATATCGTTTACTTTTTGTGTCGATACAATCGATTTGTACAATGTTATGCCGCTCCCCGTGACCTTCCGTGACCTTGCTACGCTGCGCATCGCTAGGGAAAAAAAATTAACGTAACCAACAGTACGGGTTTCCTACATTAATGATATGGCCAAACGTGGAAGGACATATCTTCAAACGTTGATTGACGCTTTAACAATATGATCAGTTTAAGCTGGGCATATCATGAAATACAACCATTTTATGAAATTGTCGATTACATCGTAAAGTGATCAATTTTAAGATCCAGCCACGACATAATAGTCTATATCGTCAAGTACACGTGTATACTCGAAGTTGCTAATTAATGGAATCAAGCGTTACTTTGCGGAAATCTATAGCACACAAAAATGCAATTTAAATAATAATATGTTGTGTTAAGTCCACTAAATCACTCGTTCAAGTAAGATGTAAGATTGGATACAGTACGCATGCGCCGGAGAATCAATGAAGAATCAATTGATTCTTCTGCGTGAGTGATTAAGCGGAATTAGCACTACATAGTTACTCGTATTATATCAATTACATTTTTGTGTCAATAGTAAAAATACGTTCGTCCGTTTCTTCCACAGACCTGTAGGAATTAGAAAGGGCTCTCCAATTTTCTTAGTTAACAAAAATTACAATATGAAACAAATAGAAAACATTATAGATAAAAAGCATGAGTAGACTCAAATCTGACTTGTGTTTAGTGTTTCGATCATAAAACCAGACTAAAATCTAAGTAGCGCTAATCAATCTTTAAAAATGGTCGTCTACGCTCGCCATTTGAAGTTGTCAGACAGTGACGTTTTAACTACAATTCAGCTAAACCAAGGTTCAAGACTTTAGTGCTAGTGGTTCTTAATTATTAATTGATTCATTGTAACGGTAGATTAAAATTACAAAACCCATAAACAAGAGAAACTCTACAACCATAAAGCACACGCTCCATAATACGGACTCGTTCATTAAGAACTTTTATCTGATCATACTTTTTAAACAGCTAACAATGCTAATAAAGTGAACCAATTTGAATGCGCTTCGTTAATTAAGAACTCCCTATTAACGATGCTTAATTAGCTGCTTAAATAAGTTTTTCCAAGTTATTGATTAAATGTCCATCATTATTCAGGGGCACAGTTACTAATATAACAGTATGGATAGTGTAATGTTTATGTATTTATGATAAAAAAACGAACCTAATAAGTATTATTTTTAATTTTTATCTAAATAAGGTACGTTATATAACTTTTAAAAAAGTAGCGATAAATAAACTAAAAAAATATATTTAAAAAGTTTTTAGCTACGCATGTGCCTTTAGATTACTTGTTGCTTTTTACCTCGTTAATTGTTCATAATTATCAATCCACACCATTAGACAGATTACAAAAAACTGTTTTTATGACATAAATAAACAATATTGGAAGAGCTTGATGGCGCAGTGGTTAATGAGCCCGGTCGCGATTGTTGAAGTTTAAACTTCAACTGTCGCAAAGGTCATTTATCGGATGGGTGACCAATCTCTTTTCCAAAAGCTGCAAACAGCTGCTGCTGCTGGTCCTGGCTTCATTAGCAGCCGTTGACAACCGCCAATCAGCACTGGGCCCACGTAGTGGTTTATGGCCCGTTCTGCTTATCCATCCATTGGGAAGGCTAGTGCCCCAGCAGTGTAAGGACATAAAATAAGCTTATAATAAAACAATACTGCGATGGGTCCTACGTAGAGAGCTGTAAGTGGCTGATTGGCCTTTTTACGACTTTGATAGCAATGGTTTGTTTAAATGGTATTCTATAATAGTTTAATCTAATATCTATTCTGAGTTATATATTCAATTTTAAAATTTGACCATAAGAAGGTATCTGACGATCAAGGACGCGTTTAAAGGCGAACGTGTCTATTGATTCTTTTAAGGCGTGCGGCGGCGGGAGCGCGGTCTCAGGTGCAGGCGAAGGGGGCACATTCGTTTATTTACGCGGTGGCGCACGAGTTGAGCAGTCGGAATTACGGTCCTGAGTGATCAAATTCAAATATTAGGCGCGTTTGGTCTAATTCGCGTTTGGTCCAATTATCAAAAAAAGGTCCAATTCGTGGTTGGTCCTATTCGCGGTTGATCCTGTTCGTGGTTGGTCCAATTCGCGGTTGGTCCAATTCGCGGATTGTCCAATTCGCGGTTGATCCAATTTGATGTTTTATTAAATACTTATAGAAAATATAATCATGTTCGTGTTTCACTGTCATAAGTATGTTAAAATAAAAAGTCGAATTTGTACCATATATAATCAGTTCCTTTATATATTTTACAGTACATAAATGTTAATTTTATGATATAAATTACCATAGCTTTGTTTAAATGGTATAATTTAAAATGTTTTTCTCTTTCTAACTTATGTCAATAAGATTGAAGCGATAAAACTATAATTATATTGTTTTAATCAAAGATACGATATTGTGATGATGACGTTTTAATGTTGCTTAATCAAATCATACATTGTCTGCAAAAATTATATAACCACAGAAGAAACAAACAGTTTGTCTTCCCGCCGTGTACATAACCAATCCGCTGAAGGGAAATATAATATTATCACAGCTTAGATGAAATACTATGATCAGAGGGGTTTTTCTCTTTCTTACTTTTGTCAATAAGGGAGAGAGAGATAGAAAGAACCATAATAATATTATTATTTAATCAAACACACGATATTATGTATTAGGTATATGACCCCATATAATTCTGTAAAAATGACGACCTCATGTGGTTTAAAGGTTGGAGTGATGGACTCCTAGGCCGGAGGTAATGGGTTTGATTCCCTATGATATATATTATTATACATATTTTGATTACATATGATGATACATATTCTAATACCCAGACCCAAGACAAACATTTATGCGCATCACAAAAATGTTTGTTCTGTGTCTCAAATCCGCGACCTCCGGCATATAGTCCAGCATTGAAACCGCTAGACCACGGAGGGCACAAATCGCGAATTGGACAAACCGCGAATTGGACTAACCGCGAGTTAAGTGGATTGGACCAAACGCGCCTAGAGGAGTTTACTTGTTATTATATCCATTAAAATAAAAGATAATGTCCTGTGTGACTCAAATCCGCGACCTCCGGCATAAAGTCCAGCATTCAAACCAATAGACCACTGAGATCACAAACAACAAATTGGACAAACCGCGCATTGGACTAACCGCGAATTAAGTGGATTGGACCAAACGCGAATTGGACCCAACGCGCCTAAAGGATTTCTCTTGTTATCTTATCCATTAAAATAAAAGATACATACGATTTTTTACACATTTTAGAGCTGTTGTTAGCGCTGCCAACAAAAAGGGGCGAAACTGAGTTTTCTTTCATTACAATAATGATATTTTGCTGTAATTTATTTCATTCTCATGAAAATGATCAGAAACTTGTCGGATGTTAATTTATATTTTAATAAGATAATATTTCTCTCAATTTCTTCAGAGTATAAAGGCGAAAGTGATTTATCTCGAAATTCGCCAAAGTATATCATATAAATATTATACCATCTTAAAAAAAAACAATATTTAGTACTTTGTGCCTAATTTCAACCAAATCTATAAAGAACTTTCTTCGATATCTCATTTACAAATTTTGAACAGCTCTCCTGTAAAATTGCGATTTTTCACTTACACCTCTTTATGTAGGACCCATCGAATTTGGTTGTCCTCAAAACTAATTACATCGATACCCTCTCGGCTAAAAAAGGTTGGTATTATAACAAAAGAATCGTTACCATTGCAGCTGTATGTTGCCATGTTCATAATATATTTCTTTATTACTCTTAATTTCAGCTGTAATCAAATTATAGTCGCATGTCAGCAAGCGCTCACGTGATTGAGCATACTGGTCGTAAACTTCACTACAAAAGTGCAGTTTTGCAATAATGCAATTAAAGATTACTTGAGTTTTCGGCAATTAACGGTAAAGGCAAAGAACGTTAAAACAAAGATCGAGGTCGAGTGGACCTTTCACCTCACACAGCGAGGGAGCGCGCGTCACTGTCATGAGGAGTGCGGACGAATCGCAGGGCGAAACATTATGCGAAAGTGCAGGAGCCAAATATGACGTCAGACAAAATGTATCGTCATTATCATCAGCCTCTATAAGTCCCAATGCTAGGCTTAGGCCTTCTTATATGAACAGCCTATATGATAGATTTTTTTAAGATTTCAATATTGATCTAGCAGTCCATTTAACCCAACAAGAAAGCTTTTGTTAGGTATGAGTTCACATCGTAGTCCAACGGGTCTATGAAGATTGAACCAAGATTTCATGAATTCAACCCGAGCATTATCTGTTAAGATACCGACGCTTGAACAATAATAGACAATTATCCAAGAGCGGTATTCGAACCTGAACCCTCTGACAAACTAGGCCAGGAGCGCTTCAAATTACGTGTTATCAAATATGTGACATTTCATCTGCAAAGATGAATCTGCATGGCCATCGGTTGCAATGACCGTCGGATAGATGGCGCACTGTGCCGCTATTAGCACTAAATATAAAAAAATAAAAAAATTCTGTGACAAAATCTGTGGCTGGGTCGGGTAGGCGTTTAATTTTTTCACTGTATTTCATAAGTTTTATAAATATTTGTTTTAGCTTCAGTGCGGGAACCAATTAAAATATTTTAAAAAAAGTGAACATTTAAATGAAGAAGAGACAAGAGCGTTTGACATTAGTAATAAAGCTTAAATTCGGTCGAATTTTCATAAAAAGGTGAGTAAAACCTTGCACATTTCAAGACAGCTAGTAAAAACCGAGAAGCGGAACATTTTGTAACATGACGAAGATTTTATCGTAAAACTGCTTAATAAATTATGAAGAATGACGTCATGCACTCGGGTTTACGCAAAATATTGTCTCCAATTGGACATAATTATTCCATATCTTTTTTAATTCTGATAATCAATATCAAGTAATTGGCATTGAAATTATTATACCTATTTATAGCGGAGTCTTAAATAAAAACAGTCACTACGGAATATTATGAAATAACAACTATCGTCACACAAAGAAAACAATGATTTTGTTTAGAATACAATTGAAATTGAACACTAATGATCTGTTTTATTCTAATCTGAAATGAAGTTTATGTGACAGGACAAACCACGGAATAACTTAACGAAGCTTTTTTTTGTTTATTTGTAGGGCACTAAACGTATACGCATCTACTCGTGTTTCAAACCCTTTGTAGGATCCGTCAATACATTCAATGTGTAGTGTTCGCGTAAACCTTAGAAAATATCACTTAAACTCGAACTCGTCTCGAACTTACGACCTTTCGCTATCCATCTATAGTGCTGCGAAATTAGTCTTCCTGTCGAATTTTGCAAGTGCTATTTTAATACGCTGTTAGCGGTTGGTTCATCAATGTTTAGGAATTGCACCTTGAACTCCAAAAGAAATGTATTTTCAAATATTTAAAAACAGCATTTTGAAAATTTTAAAAGTATAGTCATGCATTACAGTGCTATGTATAATATACTAGCGGCCCGTCCCGGCTTCGCACGGATGGACATTTCTTTTATAATATAGCTTATGTTTGTTACTCGGCGCTAATGGTGAAAGATTTTTTTAATCGGTATCAGCAGTTTTTTTGAACAAAAATACAAAAAGACAAAGCTTTCCTCTTTAAAATATTAGTATGATTAGTATGATATATACATATATATTAAATAAAATAGCAATTGAAATATACTAAATTAAGAAATAATTTGTACTATTAAGTAATATTAACGTTTCGAGATAAGAAAAATATTTAACCGTTTGCCTTTATTAATCGTATTACAAGTAAAAGAATACTCTCTTTAAAATTGGGCTGTAATAATAAAATTTCACATTATAGCAATACTATTAGCAATTAAAAAGTTTAAAAAATCTAACTAAACGCTATTAGATTGAAACATATAAACACATAAAGTATTGTGTATCAGCAATTTGTAAATGGCTTATATCTGTTCAAGACGACCTGCGAACTAAATGGTAATTTGTCGATATTATTTTACACTTACACTTCAATTACCCAACCTGCAATTCTCATTGTAAATACCATTACTTGGGCTCGTTAAATATCATTACCATCCCGCACATTACTAGTTCCATACAGCCCGAATCATTAAAGTATCTAACGTAAGGCTGCAGCACACTGAACGCGATGCGACTTCTTATCGCGACCCAATACAACATTAGGTAATATCATGCGTGCCAACATGTACATTTGTTTATTTATGTATTTATTTATTTATTTATTTATTAGGATAACCAATAAGATACACACTGGTAGGTACAAGCACAAGGACAAATCATAAACTTGAAAGTTGCTTCAATGCCAGTTAGTTTCTCACTTTCGTTAACGTGATCAAATAATGAATAAGACTTGCACTCAGCACTCCTTTCTTTATCTATGTGCCTAGTGTGAGTTTTATTTGACATTCGATCACGTAACCGAAAACGAAACAGTATAGTACGGGTATGGCATTGAAGCAACGTTTCCTGGCAACATACGAGAAGGGTTAAAATTGTGCCATAATAATTTCCGTTTCCGTAAACGTAATCCAATGAATATGTATAGTAAGAAAAAACTCACATGCAGGGTGGAATTTGGAGTTTGCTGTCCGTAGTCCCGAACCACCCTCGCGACATGTGATGTGATGGTACAAGGAGTTTTAGTGGGTCTTCTCCCGAATTCTTGACGAGTCCTTCGAAACTGGGTAAGAAGGCGGGAGTTAGCGGGAGAGTCAACACATATCCACCGGGCTTCCCCAGGGCCGCTGGTATTCGTAAAATTAATTTCTCATTGTATAAAAGCAAGCAATCTGGAAGCACACAAACAAGTGAGTTCGCAATGGTTCGCAACAAACGCAAAGTTACAATTTATCGCGTTATGTGTGCACCACTCCTTGCTTTCCGCTAAACGATATAGATGAATGATCGTGTGTACAAATTAAACACCCACGTTGATCGATCGGCTCTCTTCATTTTTGTACTGTGGCCGCGTTTATTAATCATTGGGCCGGTAATCTTGTGAAATTTATTACCTCTAAGCGAATCTGCTTGGAGATTTATCAACGAAATGTGTGGGCTAAGGCTGGAGAGATGACGCGATGATATCTAGATACGGTACGCAATTGCTAATTATAGAAATTATTTGAGGCTCTTTTGTTTGTTTATAATTATAATCATCACCGGCCTATAAAGGTCTTCCCACATTACCAAAAGCACATGTAAGCCACAAACCTAGTCGCTTGCCCAATGCGGTCGTTACAATAAGCACAGTAATATAAAATATAATTTTCCCGGCCAAACTATGTAACAAAAAACATGAATATTATATTAATGCGCTTATAAATTAGGTAGTTAAGGTTAGGTAGTAACCTAGTATATCTAGGTAGTATCTCATACCATTTTGTCATCCAAATTTAATTACTAACTGGCCCTATTGAAAGTCTGCCCTGTAGGTGTAGCCAAAGTAACATTAAGAAAACGATAGCGAAGTTCGAAAAGAATAAAATGTATGGCGATTGACATACGCCGCGCTAAATCACGTGGTCAATCTTATGTCAATCCCATAAATTTGGTCTTTTCGAACTTCGCTATCGTTTTCTTAATGCCACTTTGGCTGGCTTGATATAATCTGATGCACATACAAAATGTTCGATGGGCACCACCCTTTCCGCATAGCTCATCTAGTATTTCTATCTCCATATGACCACAGTAAAGATGACCATCTACAATTAGCCTACGCGAATTAATTACGCCGAATAAGCACAAATTCGATATATCCGCCTTTCTAATTTAAATCGGAGCAACGACAGCGGAAGACGTATAGCTTACCCGCTGATATGCATCTCACAAGATTTACAGAGACATGCGCCGGCAGTATGCGTGTATGTCGCACATACTGGTTTCTAAGGAAATATAAAAAAGATGAAATGAAAATATAGAACCTTTTTTGTGTAGGTACCTAGTTGGTGGTATCGGTATATTGTTTAAGTGAATTTATTAAAAAAATATATAAAATATCTATATATTAATACGTGAAGCAAAAACTTACCGCTCGCTACTTCGTCCGCTTGAGTTAATACCCGTATCCTATAGAACCCTAAAGCAGCGCCACCTACCGGGTCAGAATTATATGCATGTATTATACATATAAACCTTCCTCTTGAATCACTCTATCTATTAACAAAAACCTCATCAAATTCCGTTGCGTAGTTTTGAAGATCTGAGCATACATACATAGGGACAGACAGACAGCGGGAAGCGACTTTGTTTTATACTATGTAGTGATATAGAGAAGGAGTGCAGAATACTAATATTTTTTTTAAATTATGCATAAAAAATACAATAAATTAAATAAAAATTGTTTCACACATTTTTCAAAAATTTCAAAAATGGAAGAGGTGCGGCCGAAATCTGTCAATGCCAATCCAAACTCACATTCTATCTTTTTTAATTGTTCATTGCTTAGGATACAATCCGTGCAGCCTTAATAAAATTACGGTCGAATTTCGACCACTGGGCGACCACTAGTTTATATAAAAAACCATTTTTTTTTAAGGTAGCAGGGCTTGTTTAAAGTCCGCTAGCTACCACCATCTTGTTCAATGTTAATAACTACGAGTTCTTTGTTAGTAGCATTGTTATGTTTCGACATTTTATAGGTAAGATCCATCTTTCTCGTCACTCGCCATGAGGTGCGATTGAAGATTTTTTTTAAACTTGCACTTGTACTTTGTTTATACCTTAAATATATCTACTCCACAATTAGTTTTGTTAAAAACACGCTAAAATTAATTTCCCAATAATTATAGCATAGCGTACAGGAGTTCCGTAAATAGTCCAGCATAAAGTCCCGAGATCTCAATCCCCTGTAACGGTAAGGCCGGCTACCTTATTGGCCGACCCCACGCCGTGTTTGATAAACAATGCGCGCGCGCAAGATATCGCCGCCAAATGAACGGAGGCTATAAACTATCGTAGACATGGCACATTAATTAAATCAATCGTTGCCTATAAGCGTCTTACTTGGATTAGGTTCAATTTTAAATACAGTTTTGAACACAGCTGTACATGACAAAACAACGCTGGTTTCTTTTATTTATTAGGTAAAGTCAAACAGTTGTGTACGTTGTACCTAAACTGCAAGGAAGTTAGGCTATGTTATTCATTATTTCTATTATGTTAGTATCTGCATGCGCGATGTAGCACAAATCTTTAAAGGACTTGTGTTGACATACGATATTTGATTGCAATCATAAAAAGGGTGAATGTGCAGACCGCCCGCATTTTCGGACGCGTAGACACTCGTTCTTTATTGGAAACCTTGAAACCTTAGCAGGTGGCAAATTTAGTTTTGCTTAAGTCAGTCAGTACGTGAGTAATACTACAGTATAACTAGTGATACTTCACGTTCACAATCTTTTTACGTAAAGATTATAAGGACTTCGACAATAATTGTATTTCTTCATAGTAGTTATTATATATTCGGCTCCCCACAGGAATATAAACATAACATTAATTTTACGAAGGCTTAAAAGCTGCTCAAAAAATTCATGCTTAAATTAACCCATTCCCTGTCCCATGAATCACATATGATACATAACAATTGAAAACCATTGTTATAATTCTTGGACAGCGAACCTGTTAAAGTAAAATTATATTTTTTTTTTAATTTCGAGTGGCAGCTCTAAACGTTCAGTGGCATGGCCCTCAATTGCTTCTATGCATCCTCCGGGCAAAGGAGATATTATAAGACTATATTAACCACCACCGGTCCATATATCGGTCCGAGTATCTTTGGTGCTGGTATTCTATTTGTGGGACATCTTGCTTAGTTCTTACGGTACATTAAAACCTATCTTATCAAACCTATCTAAAGACATCCTTGCATATTTGCTAACAAAACCAGTTGAGAGCTATTCTTAAAGACAAAACACGAAAAAACTATCTATCTCTTCGTTTTAGAATTATTTGTAAAACCCATGATCTTGATGACGTTGTTGTTCCATTTACTTGATATGTGTAATTTTTATCTCTGTACCTTTATATCTACGTATTTTTATACGTATACGTTGTGATGAGAAAATAAATATCTATATTTGAAGTTACTTTTTATTTTCAAGTGCTAATTGCTGCACTGAAGCTAAATTAAATATTTATAAAATTTATAAAATACAGTGAAAAAATTTCGGCATCGCGCACTAGTGCGCGTCCCCGTGCCCTACTAGATTCTCCGACGGGTTCGGATTAGATCGGGGAGCGGAACAACCCGAGGGTGCCTCTAAAGATTCGGACCTCGGCTCGGGTTGACCGGGTCGTGGTGGAGGAGAGAAGCGCCCAGGTACATGTCTGTACCTGGTGTAGAGCGCGTGTGAACCGGTTCTTCGTACCCTTGTTCTACGAGTACGTTGTCTTGGGCCCAAACTAGTGTGCATGTTTAGTGTATTCTGTAAATGTGTAGTGGCATTTATACGATCGGGCGGGGAACTGCTATAATACTTTAAGGCGCTGACAACTATGAAATGCGCTTCACTTATGCATGGTTGGAGTATGTAAAAAGTATACAACATTATAACGCCCAGAAAAATAATATTATACTCATAATGGACTATATTTGCAGTAATGTTATTTTTTCCAAATTGCGGAATTATGAAATTTCCTTTTTAGAAAAAAAAAAACAAAGTTACCTCTAAACAGTATCTATTTAAATGATTATTTTTTCATTTAAAAAAGTACGTCGATAAAATTAATTCTACCTAATTTGTAATTAGTTACTAAAAATCGCTATTGTTTTTTTTTGTTGATAAAATATCTACATTAAAAATTTAAAGTTTTTTCGAATTTCTTGACTCGAATCAAGTAGATCACCTACTATTTGCAACCCTATTGCCTGTATGCAGATCGAGGGAGAGCGTTGTTTCATAGTTGTCTGCGCGAACTCATAGTAAGGGCCTTATCTCGCTCGGATATTGCCAATCGCTGAAACAGGTATCGGGCCCATTCGATCTTGCTATGGTACTTAAATTTAATAATATTATTGTTGATCATCTAGGGCGCGCGGTAGCATCGGGTAAGGTTGCATCTGATAAAAGCTACAGATGGAAGGCTTATCGCAATCTTACTGCTTTATAGCAGCAAATTATCATAGGAAGTGGCCGAGCGTCTCTCCATTGTTGTTACAAGTTAGGCTGCAGATGTTACTATACAGCAAGTATCAGCACTATAAATGTTGTACAATCGACTACACAGCAAGTGATAAAGTTAAGTAAAATTTAAACACTGAAAAAAGACGACAACCTCAGGCGGGAATCGAACCACGCACCTTCCGCATTCCGGGCGGCTGCCTTAACCACTTGGCTACCGAGGTCTGGCTTTCACCCGTCGAAATTTTTCAGTGCTTGATGCTTATGTTTTTTAGTCAGCATTAAGTGGTTAAGGCAGCCGCCCGGAATGCGGAAGGTGCGTGGTTCGATTCCCGCCTGAGGTTGTCGTCTTTTTTCAGTGTTTAAATTTTACTTAAGTATATTTAAGCGTTAATAAAACGCTAAAATATATAAAAAACACTTAAGTGATAAAGTTGTTATGGAAAACTGATCCTTTAACAAACGCTATAAAGGCGGCATTAAAATCGTTTTGTTTCATTTTAAGTGTTGTCGACAGTACGCACATAAGTACAAACACTCACGACTGTATTCCCATAGAAGTCGGTATGTGTTTTCACGGTTTTTTTGTGTGCAATAAAGATTCCGTGATTCGGCCATCATAAAACTTTACTGCTACTTCGAATACGCAAACTGTTACTGGTGAATCTACTTTTCAAAATAGATAGGGACCTGCCAAATAGGGTAATTAAAGCTTTAAGGGAAGTGACTATTTGCTATCATTCTTATTTCACAAACGGCTAACTCTTTATTTACCCTTCTTTTCGCTTAAGTTACTTGGCGATAAGGACAAAGGTGGAAGCGCCCTTCACCCAGAATTCTGTCGACTTGCTATCATAGCTCTGTCTGTCGAAACAACAAAGTTACAATGAATGTTACTAAATGATGATAAGTGATAATTTGAATTATTAAACATATTGCCAATAAAGATTCAAAATTTCATAAAGATGAAATATTTGATGGGGTAGGTAAAACAATTAATGATCCATTAATAATTTTAATAATAGGGTGTATTTTTCGAATTGGTTTAAAAATATTTATCATTAATTAGTTAATAGAAGAATGTTTGAACTATATTTGCTTAAATAAAACATTTTTTTTAATAAATAAAAAAAACTCACTCAAGCGCACTTCTCGGAATCCTCACTGGCTATATTATCTAGCTGCCGGAACACAACAATCCTATCATCACCATTGACGTTATGGCGACCTATTTAGAAAAGATGGTCTAGGTTGGCGGACAGACAAACCACCTACCTACCACCAACCAAAAAAACTATTCGATCTCTTAGCAATTCTACAATACTATCCTTTACAGGTCGGTCCTTGGATTTAAAAACTAGATTTCTAAAGCCTGTAAAGGATGTATGCCGGTGTCGTCAAGCACAATATATCTGTGTCAACACCGACAGCGGAGGCTGCCGAGGGATTTATCAAAGCCTCCTGCAAGAGAAGCTTAAAGATACATGCACTTCTGTATACAATGTACCACGTACTCTTAGAGGAAGGTCTATAAGGGAATCGCTAGAATCTTTTCAAAATAAAAAATAAACAAATTTGTAATTTTTTTCAATGTGCTTCATTTTGGGTTTTCAATTATACATTATATTAATGACTAAATTAATGTAGTAGTATATAGCATATGGGCAGAATGGACCTTGTGGTGTGAACCAATGCGGGTTGGTAAGCCAATTGAGAATAATTAAGAAACAAATAAATGTATTTACCTGTTACCTTATTGATGTTACCTTTAATATTTATACTGGTGTGATTGCTATTGTATATTATTATTTGACGACCTCCTTGGTCGAGTGGTTTGTACACCGGTTTTCATGGTGTCGCCATCTCTGAGGTCCCGGGTTCGATCCCCGGTCGGGTCAATTTAGAAATTATTGTTTTTCTTAATTGTCTCGGGTCTGGGTGTTTTCTATGTATAATAAGTATGTATTTAAGTATTTTAAGTATGTTTATCCGTTATCTAGTAACCATTTAACGAGTTTCATAACGAAGCTTCTCTTGGGCTAGATAATTGGTGTGAGTGTAGGAAATTTTATTTATTATTATTTATTATTATTATTATTACTAGCGACCCGTCCCGGCTTCGTACGAGTGGACATTTCTTTTTTAATATAGCCTATGTTACTCAGCGCTAATTTAACATTCTAATGGTGAAAGAATTTTTTTAAACTAAAAATATATGCAAATATACAAAGCTTATTAATTTATAACAACTATATTTTTAACAATAGGTCGCACGGCATACAAAAATATAAACTTGGTGCGTGAACTTAATTCTGGTCCTCACTTATACTAAGAGCATTAATTAATGCTCTAAGTCACTATCATATAAATATAGAAAATGCATGTTGAGAATCATAATAAAAAATGTTCTATGGTACTAACTAACTAACTAACTATCGAGCGTCTCCAGAATAGGCCGCATAGCGCCGCGGGACACCTTTTGAATGCCCACGCGCATGGCGCAGGCTCCTCTGATTTAATAAGAGCCTCCAGAAGCATCCGTTTACGTCCGCTACGCTATAAAATTATCACGCTGTAGGATTATAAATGGAACATTTATTTTATTTTTATGGCCATGTCTGTTTAGTTGTACAAGTACACTTACTTGTTAGACGTCGTTTTTATTTGACATGTGAACACGAAAACGCTTGTTGTGAGTTTTATTGCGTTGTTCGGTATCCGCGTATGTGGTCTAGTGGCTAGATTACTGGTCACAGGACCAGATGTCCCGTTTTGATTCCCAGTGGGGAGTACATATTTTTTAATCAGTTAGATAGGTGTTAGGGTTTGATTATAGTCTGCTTAGCTATCTACCATATCTACATAAATGTAAGTAGCACTGTTGTGTTAAAGATATTAAGATAGTCATTTCTTTAGTAATTAAGCTTTCTTTTGAAGTGTACTGCCACGGTCTTATAGTCAACTACCATCTGATGTAATGCTTCCTGCATATGTAAGAATTTTCTAAAAATAAAGTAGAGAATTAGGATCTATAAGTTAATATTTAGAAAATTAGATTGTAAATTAGGGGGTCAAATAACAGAAGAACAATCGTTATTACATCAATAATTTGTACACGAGCAAAAGAATTCAAAAAAGTAACACCATAAGTTTTTGATCCCGAAAAAAGTTTGCATACTATTCCATAAATAACAAATCCACCTTAACTAAATTCCTATCTCCAAATCCCAACTAACGGTGTCTATTAAAACGGAACACAGATGACAATCCCATTCTCAATACCTATGTCTTACCTTATACCACCTAAATAAATTCCTCTCGTTACACTATAGCCGGACCCAATTATTGGGTGCCTTTGTGTTGGTACATCTGTCGCATACCAACACCAAACAGAGAGCTATCCTTACCGCAATACCATAAACAAGCATAGACTATTCCTAATACGACTACATACATTTTGTATTGATCTAGTGCTAAGTAAATTGCGAGACTACATGGCGAACATTACTTTGTTTAAGTTAAGAAACTTACGAGTGGATCTTTGGAAAATTTTAAAATTGCACGAAGTATCAAAATATTTGAAACCGAAGATATGTACTGAGTATCTAGCGCCATTTCTTATACTGTATCGTGATTGGGTGTCATGGCGGCAGTTAACAAACGTGTTATGTAAATTCACGCCGAAATTACGCCTTATTAGTGACTGCCAATTTTTTCAACTAGGGAACTTGCTATCTTACACATACACCAGGGCCTTGATTAAACCTAGGTTATGTAGAACTCTCCTTCCCAGGTCACGTGGAATACTCCTCGCATTTTCTTCTCAGCTACAAAGAGTGCGACAGAAGGAAGGAAGCTTATTCATTTAGACCCAAGATTTCTTAGTAACTATCCCTTCTGTACAACGTGATATGCGAGGAAACAAAACTAATAGGACTGCTTCCTTTCAATTGCGGTAATAAACCGAGTAATTCTATTGGTGAATCTTTTCCTTGCTCACCTCTTAGCTGCCCCACAGAGCTCTGGTAGAGAATCAGCCTAACTACACTAGCCGCTGCATCACCAAACTCCTTTCCTAAACAATGTTCTTACCATTCAAAGCAATCTCGTGTCGGAAACAAAGTACGAGTGCAAAGTGTTCAGTAGCTGAGAATTCTTGTACGCGAATAAAGCTGGCCACGCAACCGTATTGAGATGTTACGTCGCCTGCGCAGCGTCGCGCTATTTCAATAGAATGTTACTGATGTTCACAATGTGACTTGCTGGCTGCGTATTTAAATTAAAAGCCACATTTGAGCGTGTAGCATTGGAATTTATTGTTGGTTGTACAGTGGTCAGTATATTAGTATGGTTAATGAAAAGAGCATACTTAAGGCGACACACTGAAGAAATGCACCAACTTTCGTCGAATAGTTTAAGACTATAGTATGACTAACGGATCTAAAATGTTAATATAGGTAAATTCATGTCTTTATCTTGAATTTGCTAGCTCAAATAAACGATTGTATAATTTTGACTCGATTATAATTGTTTTCGAAAATATCGTTCATTTCTAAACGGTCTCAATCTTCGCGGTCGCTACGTATTTTTGACCTTATATCAGCACCTGTAAGGATCAACCGCTTTTTAATGTTCACGAACCGAGGTGTCGAGAGCCTATAAAGGTAGACGTATTGGGCACTGGTAACCACTGGGTTAGACTTTTTTATTAGAAGAATTGGCAAATGACTCTGCTCTGTCTGATGTAAAGCTGAAGCAGAGTCCAGATGCAAGGGCTGCTAGTCAAGCAGGGTTGTGCCTCACTAGCCTTGCCGACACGCGAGTTGCTTTTCAACATCTCGTTTAAAGGACCCCATGTTGGAAGAGGAAACAGGTGTGCTGGGACGGAGATGTGTTTTGGAGTGGAGTCAACTTGACTAATAAATAGGTATAAATAAATAAATAAATACACTTTCCTACTCACACCAAGCCCAAGAGAAGCTCTGTTATGAAACTCGTTAAATGGTTACTAGACAACGGATAAACATACTTAAAATACTTAAATGCATGCTTATTATACATAGAAAACACCCAGACCCGAGACAATTTAGAAAAACAATAATTTCTAAATTGACCCGACCGGGGATCGAACCCGGGACCTCAGAGATGGCGACACCATGAAAACTGGTGTACAAACCACTCGACCAAGAAGGTCATCTGACCTCCTTGGTCGTTGAGGGTGTCTTACACTAATGTAGTGTAAGACACCCTCAAGTGTGGTAAAGCAAAGAATAGGCAAAATGGCCAGCAGCATTTGGGTTAGAAAAGTCGAAGAGCGGGCTTAGAAGCATACATAAGGAGAAACTTTTGTCCAGCAGTGGATTAATACGAGCTGGCTATGATAATTATACGTCTCCAAGTTGGTTGTCCCTATTTAAAAAGTAATCAAAACCTTTTTTTTGACTACTCGTAAAAGTCTACTATGTTCTTGATGCAGATTTGTTATATGTTTGGAGGACAGAAGTGGTAGACTTTTGGTTTCAAATACGCTAGCTCTAGGAGTTACAAAATTCTTCTGAACACTTCCAGGGACTCATTAACTGTACAAACTCAATTTTAACTTTGCAACACAGCAACTTTAAATTTTCAGAGAATTGATTGTAGGTTAAATTCTCAATAACAAATACCTACCAAGAATTCTAATATATTTTATGTTGAATTAATGTTTGCAATAAATGAAAATTTCTCAAATATTTAAAAAATAATTTGCAATCGGTCCGCCACCGTTATTATTTTCTCACGCGATGCAAACGCAACTCCTTATAAGCGAGCAAAAATAATTTAATCAAGCCGCAATTGTCAGGTATGGCAGTTATTTCTCACATTTTATTTATTAAAATGTCCACGTCAATTTATCATATGAGTAACCAACTAGCTGTAAATCTTTCATATAAAAAAGCGACAATTATCGCATTACCTCAAAGGTGAAAACCCATGTATGTCCCGATTGTATCCTACAATAAATTATGATTTACCGAACGTGACTTCTCAATAATCGTTCAGTACAAATCTAATTTGTTCGACATGAACTCAACAGCGAACAAAGCGATCACATTTTTGACATGTGAAACCTTGACATAACTAGACAATCAGAGACGCGTGGCAAATCGGCGCGTGATCTAATCTCCATACCGTCACCTTTCACACTGCACACAAACATCCTTGCGTTACATAAGTGTAACATCATCAATCAAAACGTTACAAGAAGTGTATTTAAATGCGGAGATTTACCCACACAGGCGTTAAGGCTCACCCACACACCGTTTCGCGTCCGAATTTCATCCTTCGTCACAATGGAACAAGAAACAAAAGACCATCAACACTTCATAATTCTAAGGTTGACAATCGATTCTTGGCACAGACAACTAAACTGACACTGTAAATGTACACAGAAACGCATTAGATTGCTTTGCATACAAAGCGTTATAAATAATTCTTATGGCTCTGACGTCCTACCCTCGGCGTTTTGAAAGCTAGGCGGATGACACGCGTTGATACATCCTTATATATCTTATGAGTCGGAGCTGATGTAAATATTATGTAAAATAGAGTCATCTCGTTATGAAATACGTTTGTCAAGGAGGAAAGAGACAATGAATTAGTATTGACTTGTTCATGTTACGGTAGCCTGCGTTCGACGCAATGAAGTCGTTTCGTATTAGGAATATAGTTTTACATAGAATAGGCTCTTAGCTTTAATATCAAAATTCCGTATTATTTTACATATTAAAGAGAGACAAAGACTTATTTTGGCTTAGGACCCGCACCATACCGGTAAAAAGGCTTAACCTTAACTATTTTTAAATCTCTAAAAAACTAAGCTATGGTTTTCGTTAACCCTACGGGGACGACCTTGTACCGAGAATAAATAAGCAAGAAACTATAAAATTAACAAAATTTCCAGTGTCATAATTATTGATGGCATAGTGACATTCACAAGAGCTACTTGTAGCCTAAACTGAATAAATGATTTTGAATTTTAAATTTTGAATTTTGAATTTTGAATTTTAAATTTTGAATTTTAAATTTTGAATTTTGAATATTGAATTTTGAATTTTGACGCTTAAGTTCTAACACCGCGGAAGTCAAAAATTACAACTTTTTAGGAGAGCAAAAATATCGTGCCTTTTTATATAGCGCGATCATAATACGTCTTTCAATTCTCTATCGAATGACATGCAAAAGTCAAAATTACAAATTTTGAACTTCCGCGGTATTAGAACTTAGGCGACGTTATGCACTTTTGTGCATGCAGTTAAGTAAAAATAAAAAGTCTTTGGTAAGAATCGCCCACATCAAATATGGCCGTTCATACCGTGGCACGAACAGCTCGTGGTACGAACGGCCTAACGACCCTTTGCATCACTCGTGTGTGCCTCTACGCTTTTTTGGAGAGAGTTTGCCGATTTCCTCCTGTGGCATTTTCTACGTGCGATTATAACAACTCCTTACAATGTGAAATTCGCATTGACGCACGCCGCCACTCCACCGTCATCGTCTGTGGATCGCCTAAGTCGGACGCCGTTCGATTTGATAGGTGATAGTAGTGCAGTTCCTGGTAAGTAATCACATAGACAGCAATGCCATGCGACGATGCCGTCCCGATTCAAACTCCTCGGATAATTCAGTAGAGAATGGGGACACGCAATAGAAAACCTCTGACGGTGTTTCGTTTCACACGGCTAGAGGAACTTTTTTCTAGCCGCCTTTAAAAAAGTCCGGTGACGCTGAAAATGCTGCCTGAGCTCTCTAAACTCTCTTTAAAATAAGACGATGCCGTACTTTTTTTTTTTTTTTTTTGGAGAGAGATTGCTGATTGCCGCTGCAGCATTTTCAGCTTCACCGGGCTTTTTGGGGGCGGCGAGGAACGTAAAGGGTCCCTCAAGCCGTGTGAAACGAATCACCTTCAGAGGTTATCTAGAGGGAACGGCATCGCGCACAAGTGCGCGTCCCCGTGCCCTACTAGATTCTCCGAAGGGTTCGGATCGGATCGGGGAGCGGAGCAACCCGAGGGCGCCTCTAAAGGCACGGACCTCGGCTCGGGTTGACCGGGCCGTGGAGGAGGAGAGAACCGACCAGGTACATGTCTGTACCTGGTGTAGAGCAAGTGTGAACCGGTTCTTCGTACCCTTGTTCTACGAGTACGGTGTCTTGGGCCTAAACTGGTGTGCATGTTTAGTGTATTCTGTAAATGTGTGCTGTCATTTAGAGGATCGGGCGGGCGATGCCGTACTGACGGTCGAATTACCGGCTACCGCATGCTTGCTGCATTGACGCACGTCAATGCGTCACCGACTCACCGTGCTAGAAGCACGCGCATGCGGTTTCAAACAACTCCTTGCAATGTAAAAGTCGTATTAACGCACACCGCAACGCCACCGCACCGTCATCGTCTGTGGATCGCCTAAGTCGGACACCGTTCGATTTGACAGGTTATAGCAGTGCAGCTCCCGGTGAGTTATCGCCTAGCCAGCGATAGTGCGCACCTGGCGTTGGCGATTGTGCTCGCTGGGCGGATGTTGGCTGGCTACACTCTCGCATCCAGTGCAACAACAATGTTGAAGCCTACTTAGACAACACACAATTTCCTTTAGAAAAAATATTAAATCTTTGACACAGTGACAAAGAAGAATACAAATCTTCTTTTTTGCTATATATCTTGTTATACGTGTCCAATTCTGCATAGAGCTGTATAGCATATGCTGTTATTACTAGCAATTACCAACAACTGAATACTCGTAGGTTATACAAGAAGAACCAGACAACCCAACCCCGTCAGGTCACAACGCCATATTAGAAAATGAAAGTTTCCCATATGGTACTCATAAGACTAGTAGTGCTGTGTACACTAACACCAACCGAATAGTTATACAAGAACAGCCTGACCCAAGGGACCACCCTTATCAGTTTATACGCCTAGGACTAGTGGTGCAGCGTTACCACATGTCAAATGCAAAGTTCCCGTAACCTGAAAGGTTGTCGTCTGGTACTCATAGCGCTAGTAGTGCTGACAAATGCAAAGTATCCGCTTAACACCGACGAAATTTCGCAAGGGTTAGTTAACGGTGAAAGCGACGGCCCACACGGGCGCACTAATCGGCCGCGCGACTGCTACGCAATTACGACCAATTGAATATTCCCCGACGGATTTGAATTCGAAATAGGCGTGATTCATGCTGTGGAGACATCACCACGTGTGTAAGGTGCCTAATACACATCGCCCCTGTTTTGTAGGCGTTCGACTAATGAGGTCGGTTGAGCGGAGGTTAAAGGAACTGAATTGACAATTGGCTTCAAAATCCTACATGGATATTTTCGATTGATTTTCGTGTTGATTAAATAAAACAATAAATATTTTTTAAGAGCATCTACGCCTACTTTTCTGAATAAAAAGTATAAAAGTAATAGCTTATATACTATCCCATTGCTGGAGAAAGGCCTCTATTATTTAAATCAAGACTTCGCTGAAATAAATGGAGCCTAACCACCACGCTTGCCAAATCCATCACAAACCCGAGCTGCGCTTCGACAAATACGAAACACATATCGCCAGAACTGGGAATTCAAACCAGGACCTCCAGATATCGAGCCGAGCGCTTTACCACTCGGTGACCGAGGCGTTGTAGCTAAATTTAGTACCTATTTATTTAATTTTATTATTAACATTTTTAAAAGTCTTTCTAGAAAGCCTCACCCTGTTATTCAGGTAACCCTACCCAGCTTATAGCTTTAAGCTACGAAAGCACTAGCCTAAATCCTAAACTCAAGGAAAGCTCGCTCGCAAAAGGCATGCCTCTAATTGGATACACCTTTTGTTGGATCCACCCGGCACGGTTGCGACACCCGATACGCTCCAACAATGTATGCGCACAAATACGGTACCTACGCAAAACCCTTCATTCGCGACACACTATTCAGTGCAAGCCTTTTTAGAGGCCTTCGCTTTGTAACCGAACTCGTACTCGTACAACTAGTCTAAATTAGAAACGTATGCTTCTAATTTCCCCCTTTCTTAAACACCTATCAAGTTTTAATCTGCACCGTTTCAATCGAAAATAAACTTTGTGTGTAAAGCAATAAAGATATTTTGTTGCAAATACAAATGTTGTGGAATACACCTATCTCTGACCAATACAATTTGTATCGCAACCACTGCGGGTTTTCGCAATGTTTCAATTGAATAGACCATTTAGCGAGATAGAGGTGAATTTATTATTTTGTTAGCGTTGTGTTTCGATGTTTACTTTCCTGTTGGGTCCGGTACTGACGGACGGTGTCGGGGTGCAATTGATGGGAGATACGTACAGCCTGTTTCCTTAGCGTTAGCAGCTGTTGAGTAGCGATTGCGAATGCTAAGCAGCTTTCGGAATGACCAGTAACCAGAGGGGTGAAGTTTCTTTTAATTCTTTCATGATTTAGGAGGCTTGACTCAAGGCGCTTATATATCTATATCAATTGAAACTGCTCATAGTAATAAACGTTAGGTACTTTTTAGTAAGTAATTTATTTTTTATAGTTTTTGTATTTACCAATTGGTTAAGGCATTGTTCATTTTCAATTATAATAACAATAATAATTATTTATTGATCAGTAAACGGTTTGAAATAGCTGTGCGTTGACTCACAAAGATTCTAAACAAATTAAATTAGTGCTATAATTAACAATGAGTGTATTGTATTTTAAACTACAGTAGGTGCTAACGTGACTAATAGTGAATTTAATTTGTTTCCATTCAATTGCTTTTTTATTTTCTTTAAAGGCAATTGCCTTTAAAGAAAATACCTTCTAACTTAAAAAATGTGGACTATAAATATATATATATATACTAATAACATAAATTATAAATATTTTTCCTGAATCAATTCGAAATAGCAAAAAAATGGTATACAGGTAGAGAAAACTATAAACTTTGTATTCCTGATCTTTTGTGTTCTGTCGTGAGCTATCTATATTTTATTTGTGAAGGAGATAATTTCATTTAACGCATATAAAGCCCGCCGGCGGAAGCTATATACAAGCATGCTATGAGCAAACCAATAAGAATTATGAAAACAATAAAACAAACTTATATGACATTTGTAGATAATTTATAGTGCCTACTACTATATCTGGTTATCCAGATCATACCATTTTCCTAACAACATTAGAACAATGAATCATTCGCCACCTCCTTAAAGAAAAACACAATAACGGAAATGACTAGTCCACTTAATTTATTATTAAACACAAATGATTGATATAAAACAAAATAATGTTATACCCTTACACATAGATGTTGGTACAAAAGAATAGATGTCACTAGTTGGGTCGCGTCATATATTTCAATTTGACACATCAAGATATCATGTTGCGCGGGCGCATAAACGCATGTTTTTCAATGAAATATTAATGAGTGCTTGCCCTTATAAGTGCAGTGAGTTCAATGTGTGACTAGACTTCGCCTTATGGGTATAACGAACTGCTGTCAGATTTTTTTACGCTGCTGCGCGAACAGTATCTCTGGTACTTGTGTCGTTGTGCTTGCGATGTTTTTAGCGATGTTCAACTTTTTGTCGTCATTGATGAACGTAAACGCCAGAAAACATCTCATTCTAATACCCTTAAAATAGATATATCAGGCTGAGAAGCTGAAAGTAGATAATAGAAAGAAAGTAAGAAAGGAATGATAAAAAACATGATTATTTGAACACATACACGAGACAATGGTAAAATTAAAGGAATCAACCTATAACAGAGTTAATAGTGTCCAACGGTTTCGTCAAAATAGGTCGCAAATTCGGCACATGTCGTGTTTATGAAACCAGAGCAGACGCAATTAGCGTTTCTTTTCAATTTTTAAAATGCTTTCGTTTTAAATGTTGATAGTTGTTCGTTTTTTTTTTCTTTTTAGTTTTGACTAAGTATTCAATGTACTGCCTGGTAGTCAGTGGTTACCGAAAACTTTCGTTACTGACCGTACTTAACTACTGCAGCTCACTGATGCCTCCAAATCTCGCGTTGTCGACATTCATTTCACAGGATCTCATCCTCTTCAAACCGGGACACAGCAATGCCGGACACTGCTGGTCCGATCCGATCCGAACCCTCAGAGAATTAAGTAGGGCATGGGGACACGCTTGCCACACTATTGCTTGATGCAATTCCCTCTACAAACCCTTTGACGATGTTTCGATCACATGGCTTGAGGGACGCGGTAAGTTTCTCGCTGCCCTCAAAAAAGTCCATGGACTTTTTCTCTCTCTTTGGAAAGACTGCATGTAGCCAAAAGCAATTTCTCTCCAAAAAAAGAGACTGCTGGTGTTCAGCAGAAACAGGATTTCACGGACTCTCACAGCATAGATCATACCATACCATATGCAGTACGGGTGGCTGTTAGCTTTCTAACACGTCATACAAAAACACTATCTACTACATTTGAATATTGAAATGATCATTAATAACTTTATATGTGCCAACGCTTACAAGTATACTGGCATATATATCAAACCATATAACCCTATTGCGGAACTTAAGTACCACTGCACAACTTATATTGTATATACGGCGAAATGAACTGTTGTCCAAGGTCTTTTAGTTTTCTGTTGTGGCAAGAAAACCCTAACACTCTTAGTTTGGGAGTCTTTCAAGAATCTACCAGGATTGGTGTCTGGGATCTATCAGACGTCTAAAAGTTTTCTGCTGAGCCAAGATTACTCTAAGCGAACAGACGAGCTATACAGAGTGTAATTTGGCCTCCCGCTGGTATTCCAAACCGGGACCTAAAACTTATTTTAACCACTAGACTGCAAAGCTGGCAAATGAGGTTCAATAGAATTTTAAATAGATACAAAAGTATCTGTACAAATTGATCTAATGGTAGATGTCAATGCAATATTTTAATTTTTAATTAGAGTCTGTAGATTGCTGTTTTTATTAATTTTTAATTTTGTCGTGGTGACAAGTAGGTATGTTTGCGCCATAATTTTCATACACGTTTTTTGGGTCTCGATCTAGTTTTAATCTATGTAATTTCTGTTTTCTACTTTTATTTGATTGTTACCTGTTGTGTATGCCAAAATAATAAGTAAATAAATAAATAAATATTATTGCTTTCTAACGCTCAGCATAATTGACTCCATCGATAAACATAGTACTTTACTATTTCCTCTGCGCTTTCATCAGATAAAACCGACCGAACGGAAGCCACCCTACACCAAACATGCAAAAGAATGCCACCTATTTGCTTACAAGCTACAACTGCTAAGTGCGTCTATCAATCCGCATCGATTTAACAAGACTCGTAAAGATCGTCTGAGTAACGCATTCCGAAAATCGATTTACCTAATTAGAATCGATTACGTAGATCCTTGTCGGTCGTTGCAGCTCCTTCTGCGCACCGGTCGCATTGCGCGCATATGCGCGTTGTGACATCTTCCACATAGTTGGCGCGTTTATGCGTCCATCTAACATGATGGCGAATTGAAATATGTACCATCTGACTTTGGTTGGAGTTGAATAATTCAATGCACGCTGATATGTATTTTAAAATGTTTGAGAAACATACATAAGTATGCTGATAGCCCGGGAGTAGCTGCTTGCTGGAAGTATTCTTATACTACGCTACGACGCGACGCGTTTATTTTTATGAAAAAGTTTCACTTCTTTGTATGAAATATCTGTGATATTTGGAAATTGTGCTCAAATGATATTTAAAAAGTGTATATCACAATCAAAATTAGAAGTCGTGTTTTCCTACTCCTGTAAATATTATACACGCAAGATTATAATGTACAACGCACATAATAATTGCTTGTCCTCTTTAATTTTGTCTTATCAATTTGTTTCTTCATAATCACCATCAGCCTATACTAGTCCACTGCTGGACATAGGTATTTTCAGTTTAAATGAAATGTTAATTCTAATAAAAGAAAAAAAATGAGAACAACACTTTTACTCCAATTTAAATTTCATATCCCATGGTCATAATCCTCCATATGAGCCCAATCCGTATTATGGTGTGTTTTACAAACTGTCGCCTTCCGATAACAGTTAGCTTAATGCGCTTCTTAAATTAGGTGACCGGAAATCGCGAAGTTGCTTAAATTCGAAGATTTGATACGAATTTTGATTGCGCCATGAAGTCCCATTACCTAGAACAATATTAGGTACTTTATTTATTATTTCCGATGTAGCTCCCGAGCTAAAATATCTTTTCGCAATTATATACGGAAAAAGGAAAATTATATTACTAGTAAAGTAAATACAGTGCCACTTTAGTTCCAATATAAATTTATCAACTTGATAGGTACCCTTAATATTTTTTAGAAGGTATTCCAATCAATCCTATGAACACTCACGTTTGAAATTCTGCACGTCTATACCAGTTTCATGAGAGATAGAAATCCATGAGAAAAATATACGTAGAAAAATATTTTTTCTACTCTACAGAGGCGAAGCGCTTTGTCTATTCTCATATTTTTATGTTTAAACTTATAGTTTTTAAATATATTTTTATATTCATAATCATTTTATTGTTTTGCCAATCCAAAACAAATGCCAAATGGCAGTCATTTCAAGTGATGAAAAAGAGACTAGGAGTGTATTGCTGAGAGAGCCTCACTAATATGGTAGGATAACATTTTATAACATCAGTTAAAAGCATATTAATATAGGAAACCAGTAACGAAATTGCAATTTTTTTAAACTTATTTAGAAAATTTCAACAAACCAATCGTTTCCTTGGCTCAGCTATTGATTAGGGACCCACGATTCTTAGTTTCAGATGGTTACCATTCGAAAGATTATATTTTTTTACACTTATTCACTTAATATCTCATTTCGATTCCTTGTAGTTTTTTTTAAATAATTAATTGAAAATCGTAATTTTTTTTACGATTTTAGGCATTTTGCGACTGATATTTCGTAGTTACGTGTATTGCGTTTTGTTACGTGTTGTGTTAACGCGTTGTAGTGTTTTTTTAATGTAGTATTTGCAGTAATAACTTACTTTATATCAGTAATAAATAATAATTAACTAAAAATCTGTGACGGCGACCATTTTGCGTTACTGTCAGGCTACTGTCATTGTCAATTCAATACGTATGTACGTATGTCAGTTAATCAGTCATCTTATAACCGCGCAGTTGAGATCATCTATTTGTACTCCTGTTGTCGATATTTGTATGACTACCATGGCGTCACCGAAGTCCCAGGCCTCGCTTTCCGCCCCATCATCGCCAGAAGAGTTGAGTGTAGTGCATGCAAATCTTCAACACTCTAGGTGAGTTTTTTTTATGTTAGACTGAATTTGCGTAAACTAATTTTTGTTTGGTTGGAGTATAGTGCTATACATCCACGAGACTTAGAATAATTTTGAGATGCACAAGCAAACTTGTAGATTTTTCAACTCAGAATAGGTCAAAATGTATGACAGAACCGAATTAGTTAACCCCGATTCCACGTGGTACTAGTCTGCCCTACGCTAGAGTGTATATAAAAGCCCGGAGGCGCGGAGGGAGAGCAGCCCCTGCCCGCTGTAACAAACCGCAGGATGAAGATCCTGCGGTTTGTTACGCAGGGGCGGAGGGGCTGCACTTCCCGCAGCGCCGGAGACGTTCGGAACCTTTTAAATAAATAGGTATCAATCTTGTATAAATAATAAAAGCTAATTTAGGTAATTTGTAATTTAAAGAATTATATTTTTCATAGATTTTGAGGTTAGGTTTAGTCAATTTTCAAAAATTTTTATCTCAAAAACTATCCATTGTCGAAAGAGGGGAGTAGTACGGGGGGGTTAATACCCTAACCCCCCCCCTCCCCCTCCCCCTCCCACCACGAAAATCGTGGGTTCGTAATCAATAGCCCTTCCCTCTTAATACCTATAATGGAATAAGAAGCAAAACTCGTCAAAATAGTATGTGAATGCTTGTGACTTAACTCGTGACTCATGAAGGATTTTTAATTACCATAGCAACAGTAAAAAAGGTACAATGAAAGTGTCGACCTCGCTCGCTATCGTGTCCGAAGGTGACGAACTGACGAACGATACATTTTAGGACGTCATGAATTGGATCGTAAAGTTGATACAATTTGGCAAGACCGCGCGATAAGTGCGTGGCCTTCTGAACTCTTCCGTTTTATACTGATGTGAGCGTACTGGCAAACAGTTCTTTTTTAAATACCTACAAAAAAGTAACAAAAAATAAAATTGGAGTAATCCATTCTAAGTCAAAGTTTAAGCAAAATCAAGCACTTATAAACATTTGAGGAGCTCGATGGCTCAGTGGTTAACGAGCCCGGTCTGCGAGTGCTGAGGTTAAACAACTTTCGCAAAAGCCGGTCATTGGATGGGTGACCAAAAATTTCTCATCAAGAGCACGTAAAGCCGTCGGTCCCGGCTGCATAAGCAGTAGTTAACAAGCACCAATCCTCACTGGGCCCGTGTGTAGGTTTATGGGCCGTTCTCCCTATCCATCCATTGGGAATGCTCGTGCCCTATTTACTGATAATTGATTGAAGCTCTTTTGAATGGTCCATAAAATGTATGTGACATACTGCCTACGTCTTTTAGCTGTGGAGAAGAATGGGTGCAAGCAACCGCACAGTTTTATGTAGAAGTAAAAAACCTATATTTTCAAAAACTATGGTTAGTTACCAAATAATGCAAAATACATAAGTAGGTATATTAAGAAAAATAGACTTTTCATCAATACTAACTTATTTCGAACAACAGTTTAGTATTAGCACGTTACCCAAAACGATTATATCCATACCAGTTGTTGCTCGCGACTTCGTTCGCGAAGACTACAGTAAAAAAAATAAAAAATAAGTATCCTATATGCTGGTCTGGGTCATGGTCTATATATGAGGAAAGTTTCATTAAAATCCATTCAGTAGTTTTTACGTGAAAGAGTAACAAACATCCATCCATACTTACAAACTTTCGCGTTTATAATATTAGTAGGATACTCGTAGCTATGGCAGTGTAACTTCAATCTGAAATGTATACATTTGATATAATGAGCACGGAGCTTTACAAAATTATCATTAATTAGATTAAATAGTAATTTATTCAGGTATCTGTACCGGACACGCTTGCTGAGATTTTTAGGATTGGTATGTTTTACAAAATAAGAAATCTTAATACATTTTGACATAACACTGAAAGGGTTCCGTACTAAAGCAATGTAGACCATTTTCGACGTCTAATATAGGTACCTATAAAAAAAGTGTACACTTTTTTTGTGTAAATTATTGTTTTTGTTACATTTATACATATTTTTACTTCATACATACCGACGGTCATATGGAACCGCTGGATGCGACAACGATCAACACCGGTCGTTATGAAGATCCTTTGGGAAGGCCTTGGTCTAGCAGTGGACGTCTATTGGCTGAGATGATGATGATAAAACATTATTATAATTGAGCCGCATCGTATATACAACGCTATTGCAACAGCACCTACAGGTTTTCTAGAAAAATAGTATTTTTTATAATATTTTAAGAATGTCATTATTATAAAAGAATAGCAACTAAATTGATAACACTTTATAATTATTTAAGTTAGGTGTTAGGTAGATCACCAGCTGGTCTTTGTGGGGCCCATAGCACGAAAGGTAGCTTTTCGATGGAATACCCGTCCACTCAAGCGATCCATCGAGTGGACTTTGATGCTGGTTCCCTAGCTGGCCACTCCTCCGAGCGGCTAAACGGACAGCACGCCTAACGTTAAAAGAAGATAACACATTCTTCTTAATCATTGGGTTATGGCCATACAGTCGTTTCCGAACATTAGGATTTACAAAAATAAATATATTTGAAGCGTGTTCTGACCTGGGAATCGAACCCAGGGCCACCGGATGTCTGGCCGAACGCTTTGCCCCTCTACCACCGAAACGTAATAATCCAATTATAAAGTTAAATTATCAAATTGTATTTTCTTAATGTACAGGACACGTTCTTTCCTATACACGAGACAGCTAATCATGAATCGTTCGTTTCACACAAAAACAGTTGGACCAACGCCTATCGTGTGACTCTAAGCACCAATTAATGTTTTAGACTGTTTAATTACAGTGGAATTAAAACCTATATTCACCAACTAATCAGTAATCATCTTTATATGGCTTAGGCCCGTTGCAATTATTTGAAAAACTGACCCTATAAAATGTATGGTGATGTTTTTGCTACCAGATTCTATGTGCGAAGCGTTCTGCGAAATTGATTTCAACAGCTCCGGTGCGTGTTTGTCATAGAGATTTTATAGAGGCTTGTTTGATACTTGTTGATCCTTCTCATAGATTAGTTTCTTGTTAGGTAATTCAATACCACGTCTAGTTTTGTTACGAAGATTTTCTATTTTCTCACTCTAACAAGCTAACTATTTAGAGTTAGAAAATAGAAAAATAAAAAAGAAAATAGGAAATTACTCTTGAGGTGAGTCCACATTTACTTGAAGTATAGAACAACATATAAGGTTGTTATAATCAAACTTACAGTCCACTAATAAAACATGCTACATATCTATGATAATAATATGTTTTGTCATATAGTCTGGACTCGCCTTTAATAAATAAGTGAAAATATGTCTTGGTCTAACCTTGGTTTGCATAAATGCTTATAGACCGATTTCGGTCATAGCGACTCCATCCGGATCTTGCAAGTAAAGCAACTTCAACAATGTTCTATCACCCAATGAGTGACCGAATTAAAAGTATCTCGAGCTCGTCCGTGCTTCTAGTTGTTTCGCAGCTGTTGCCGTAAGATGGCAGTTGTTAAGATCCACTTTGAACCATAACCTACCAAGCTGGCCTAATGCGAGTCGAATGAATTAAGAAAACTTCTACATTAACTATATTTGTAAGTAGCACTTTACCTGCGACTTGGTGCGCGTGAATTTGAGATTTTAAAAAGATTTTTTGTCAATATAAAATGTAGTCTATGTTACCCACAAGGTATATAGCATTGTATCAGTGAAATAATTTTTGGAATTGAACCAGTAGTTCCAGAGATTAGCCCAGACCATCCAAAACTGTCAAATTTCTTCAATACATTTTCAACTATAGGACTTAGTGATAAAGTTCAAAGTCTATTGTGGAAATTTGACAGTTTGTGGTAGGTTGATGTGCAGGCATGAGTACAAACAATTAAAGTCACAAACGTTATCTCTTTGTTAATATTTATAACGAAAGTTCTTTAACCCGTTTAGACGTAGAAGTACAAGCGGACATATCACTCTTAATCATTTTTTTAATTAGGGTTTTAAAATAATAAATGATCACTAGCTCATTTTAATTTCCCACTGCTGGGGCACTAGCCTTCCCTATGAAAGAATAGAGAGAACGGGTCATAAAGTAAGACGCGGGCTCAGTACGGGTGGTTAACGACTGCTAATGCAGCCGAGAACAACGGTTTTACGTGCCCTCCAAAACACTGAAAAGAAGGAGAAGGTGGAGCAGAAAAAAACAAAACATGAGTTTACTATGACAAAGTTCAATAGTGCCAGTGACTTTTTGCAAGTCGACCGTAGCACGTTGCTAAAGCGTAAGCTTTCATATAACGCTACACAGTCAGTTGTAACCATGTGGTTCCAGGAGGGTCCCGGAGCAAGCGCTGACCCGCAGCTACAAATAAGATCGCGGCCGCAACATGTCATGTGGGCTGCGGAGATTAGGGTGGGCACTCGCGTTGCTGCCGCTGCATTCAACACAAATAATAAGGATTTATTATTAAATCTTATATTGTGAAATGGATTAGTCAGTAGGAAGCTTTAACATTTTGCACTGGGGATCAGGCGGGGTCCAATCATCTATGCGCAAAAAATAACGTTGATCTTTTCTGTTGCTGCGTTTTGTGATGAAGGAAGGGCAATAAATTAACTGAAAAGCATTTATAATAAGTAACTATATTTATAGCTAAGTAACTATATAACTATCACTTTTCTATTCATCCGAGCTTTATTAATGTTATGTACTTTTTAAGCTAATTACGCGCATGGAAGAGTGTGAGATTGGGCATAGTCAAACTTCATTATAGAAAAGCAGTCCCAAAAGACATTTTTTTCTTAATATGTGTTTACATTACATCTTCACAAATCACAAATTACATCGTCACAAAAAAAACAAAAACAAAAATAACTATTTAAAAGTCGAATGCACCGACATCAACAGGGACAGTCCTTAAGAAACGAACACACGAGCTCGCGTGCCGAGGTTGCGACACCGCCGCGCCCAGCCAGTGACGTGCGTGCCCATCATCTATCGATAAACCACGCCGCGCACTATCGACGCAATATTCGACACACTTCGACACAGTTCAACACACTTCCGCGTCAGTGTGGTCGCTATTCTGAATTGGCGACAGCACTCTCTCTTCTTGGATAAATTTGATTGGGCAGCGTTTATGAATGCTACAAACATGGATGGCGATTGTTTTATAGTCTTCATCTACACCAGCTCACTTTATGTCCCCACTGCTGGGGCACGTGCCTTCCCTATGGATAGATAAGGAGAACGTGCCATAATCTACCTCACGGGCCCAGTGCGGCTAAAATACAGTACATTGAAAAATCTTTGATTTCAGAGACGACGATAACACTTCATATTAATCTTCAGTAGAGAACTAAGCAAAATGATGACAAGATAATATTTATTTAAAAAGTGATGGCAGTAGTAACATTTAAGAAAACGTTATCTTAATGTTTGTTCTGACATTTATTTTTTTATTGTTCCTAGTCTATTTTGTGAAAAACCAGAAAATATAGGTATTGAAAGAAATAACAAACTCCTAGATAACTAGTTATATCAATAGATATTTATTATAAAAAATAATTAAAAAATATTTAATTTATTACATTGAAATTAAACACGTTTTACGAATCTATTTGCATTTAATCTGTACATAGTATTTAATTTTGGCACTGAAATTACTCTGTAGAATATTTTGAATGACAAGATAAAGTTAAAACAATATGAAAATAAAATTCGTGAAAAGCATTTTATCTCAAAGAAAAATAAATGTCATAACTATATTGTATTTCAATTTTTCGCAGCGTACAACACTACTGCGAGCCGAGATAGCACAATTAGATGTTTGTATTTCGCAGTTCTGTGGCACACGCGCCTCCGACAACGTATGTTTCTTTATTTTCAGGAACAAAGCAAACGTTGCCACGGTACATTTGCATTCAAGAGATACAGTTATAAGGCGACCCAACTAATGCGACTACTCAAGGTGGCAAAACAATGATCGTAAAAGTGAAGTTACATTGGGTATGGTCAGTATCTGGATGAATAACAATTTAAAAAAAAGGTTATTATTCAGAAGTTGAGAATGATGATGGATAAACATAAAATAAACTAGTCAAGCTAGTAAGTAGAAAAAAGACACTATTTTATTGCATTAGTGTAAAAGGAATGTTTACATACATTCAAATATATTATAAAACTTAATCTTAATCCTTCGGCTGCAACAATACAGACACTATAGAATTTTAATTGTTTAAGGCACTGATCAGTACTCGCCGCATATAAGCAGTTAAAAGGTTGGCTTTGTCGGTCGCCAACAATCAGTAATAATGAAATATCCCTCCTTCTGACCCAGTCGGGTAAAAATATGGTAGATCATTAGACACTAATATAATAAGAGAATGTTGTGTTGAAAAAATTTTTTCAACATTGTGTTTTTGTAATTTGTATCGCAACAAACTTTGCGTTAAAATTATATAAACAAAACAAAAACATTTTATAATAAGAGAGTTCAGAAAGGTACACTGCAGCCTTTATCTTGTACAACCCGTATTAGACCAGTAGGGTGGGTTGTTTCTGGCCTTATTTCCCCATAATAATTGTTCATATTTACCTGTGAAAATGCCAGGGTCAAACCCCAGTATGCCATTTCAAAGCATTTTCATCTTTATTTAAATAAATCATCTGTGCGTGTGTATGTCATTGAACTTCTTCTAAACGGCTAGATTAATTTGGATGAAATTTTCTGTGTGTGTTCAAGTGGATTCGAGAATGGTTTAGATTTACATGTGGACCCGGTAGATGCCGCTGCTATAGGAGTCCATCATGGGATGCGGGTGATTTAAGCGGACGAATGAATGATTTGTTTGTTTTGTTGTCATGGAAACTCTCAAAGCGGTACGAAGTCCGCCGGTCAGCTGACCGGCGGACTTTAGCTAGTTATCAATAAAAATAAAAATATAATGTTATATTAACAGTTATCCATGCGAATATGACTTGCTTGTACATATAGACAAGATAGTCAAAATATTTCAAACTCTTTGCTAAACTCAAAAAAAACACAGAAATCATTTACGTCCATTGATACCTCAGGAATCCAGGATCTCCGCATTAAGGTTGGCCACATAGCTGACAACACGCACTCCTAATTTCAATCTCTATTGCTTTGATCATAAAGCTCAATTGCAATGCGCTTACAATAATTAGTTGTGCGTCACGAATTACATCTCATTGTTTCTGCATTGATTGTTACATAGGAACTTCACTACTATTGTTACACGTAGATTTGACGCGTTGATACAGTACAGAAATGACGATATAATCTATCATGCACGATTCATCACGGCACTGTCAAAAGTATTTAATCAATCGTGACCTGTGCGCCTGTGCGTCGCAAAACGATTTGGGGTACCTTAAAACAACCAGTGGTACCGACTGTCTGGCTAGGCAATTGTCACCTTCTTTAAACGAGGCATGAAAATTCGGCGGGTCGGCAGGTTAGAACAGACTAGTGAGCCAAATTCTACTCCGCTAGCTGCCTTCATATAATATTATAGTTTAGATAGTTCCTTTGAACGAGCTGGTGAAGAAGCAACTTGCGGGTCGGCAAAGAGAGGACGGCAGCAGTGAGGCTAGCTAACTTCACATCTAGTCTAGGTCGTCCCTTTAAACTAAGTGTGCAGAAGAAACTTACGGGTCGGCAATGTGAGAACGGCTGGTGAGGCACAATCCTGCTCCGTTAGCTAACTTCACATCTAGTCTAAATAGTTCCTTTAAGCGAGGTGTGAAGAAGCAACGTGCCGATCGGTAATGTGAGAACGGCTGTTGGGACAATATCCCGCTTCATTAGCTGTCTTCACATTTGGTTTAGGTCGTTCCTTTTAACGAGGTTTGAAGAAGCAACTTGCGGGTCGGGAAGGTGAGGACGGCTGTGAGGCACAATCCTGCTCCGTTAGCTAACTTCACATCTAGTCTAAATAGTTCCTTTAAGCGAGGTGTGAAGAAGCAACGTGCCGATCGGTAATGTGAGAACGGCTGTTGGGACAATATCCCGCTTCATTAGCTGTCTTCACATTTGGTTTAGGTCGTTCCTTTTAACGAGGTTTGAAGAAGCAACTTGCGGGTCGGGAAGGTGAGGACGGCTGTGAGGCACAATCCTGCTCCGCTAGCTAACTTCACATCAAGTCTAGATAGTTCCTTTAAAATAGGTGTGAAGAAGCAACGTGCCGATCGGTAATGTGAGAACGTTTGGTGAGGCACCATCCTACTCCGCTAGTTGTCTTCACATATAGAGTCTAGGTAGTTCCTTTATCTTATCTTATCTTAGTGGGGCCTGCCGAGGTTTCCCTTTCGCAGTAACACCTCGACCCATCGGGATCTTTTGTGCAACCCCATCCTTTCACTCTTCCTCCTCTGTAAAGATAGAGGCCATAAGTTTGGCAACGTCTTTAAAAGCGAAGAGCCTGAATTCCTCCGGTTTCGGATAGGCCGACCCCAGGAGTCCCATTCTTTTCCTAGCCAGAGAGTCGCAGTCACACAGTAGGTGCTGCATCGACTCCGTTTCCTCTCCACACGCCCTACACAAACTATTTGTTGAAAGGTGCATTCTATGAAGCATTTGTTTTGTGGCATAGTGCCCTGTCAAGGCACCGATGGTTAGTCGGGCCTGCCGTCTACCGCCTCCACATATGAACTTACTCCGTCCTAAGGCGTTTTCGCCAAGGAAGGATTTGGAGTGTTTCATACCCGGCTGCTCTTTCCATTCGATGCCGTGCCTGTTTTTGATGTAATCTTTAAAGGCCTTGTTAATGGTACTTGGTGCAAGTGCTACGAACGGCTCAGGACCAATGAGCAGGGTCTCCGAGCCTTCCCTGGCAAGCGCATCCGCCATCTCGTTACCGTGGATTCCCATATGGCCTGGAACCCAGATCAATCGCACCTTGTTATGTCTACCTAGCTTGTTTAGAGCTTTAGTGGTTTTAGTGGTAGTTCCTTTAATCGAGGCGTGAAGAGGCAAAATGCATGACGGTTGGTGAGGCATAATCCTGCACCGCTAGCTAACTTCACATCTAATCCAGGAAGTTCCTTTAAACTAGGTGTGAATGGCAATGTGAGAACGGCTGGTGAGGCAGAATCTTGCTCCAATAACTGTCTTTGCATCAAGTCTATGTAGTATGTGGTCTATGTAACCACATGCGGATTGGCAAGGTGTGAACGGACTGCTAAGGCAAAATTCTTTTTCACTAGCTGTTTTCGCATCAAGTCTTTGTAGCTCCTTAGTGAGTAACGAAATGTAAAGAAGCCACTTGCGGATTGCAAACGTGAGGACGGCAGATGAGGCATAAAGCTGTTAGAGATGAGAGAGCCAGATAGCTCAGTAGTTGAGGAGTCCGAGTGAAGTGCGCTTCTACCTAAGGTCCTATCGTCACTTAAGATTAGGTGAGATAAGGGTCAAGTGCTAAAATAATAATACATAATGTTATATCTATATATATATATATATATTAATATGTTTTTGTATATATAGAACAGCATAAGTTATAATTCGAAATATATATTAGTAGCTAAATTTTATTTGAATTTAAATCATCTTTAACTTTTGATCTACTAACTAACTAACGAAACTAACTTTTGTGACAGCCGCCCAAATTAGCCGCAGTAAAGCCAGTGCGCTCACAACATTACGAAAGTACGAAATAACAAGGCACTAATAAATGAATGAGTTATTGGTCCGATCTGAGATCCATAAACGTTCATTGATATCTGTTGGTAATTACCAAATTATACGGTGCTTCAACATGCTTTTTCGTATTTATGATTTCAACACAGTTAATGTTATAGTACGCGATCCAATTGACATTTGGCAAACCGATAAATATACTCATATAAAACTCGGTGATTTATATCTACATTTTCTCTTATTAAATCGAATGAGAGCGATCGGTTTTTTAAGTTTACGTGAGCACTACAAAACGGAAAGAAACATTTCGTTTTTTTTTTGTTTGGTTTATGTTCGTTTTTTTATCTCAACGTTTTCAACTTACTGGGAGACATCTAAAAATGTAAAGTTAAACGCCTCGATGACAGAGTGGCAAAGCGTTTGGCCTGATACCCGAAGGTCCTGAGTTCAACTCTTAGGTCGGGAAAAGTGTGTTTCAATGCATAGCCCGAGTTTGTGATCAGCAACCCACATTTGGCTAGCGTGGCGATTATGCCAATACCCATCAATTGTAGCGATGACTTGATTTTAATGATGGAGGCCCTTGCCCAACAGTGGGATAGTATATAGAAAAAGAAAGAAAAAAGAAAAAACATTTATAGAAGCTAAATAGCTTCTATAAATGTAAAGTAAATACTTTACTTTCTTATTTCACTACTTTAGTAAAAAGTGTCATATCAATGTGTAGTATTCGTAGTTAACTTTAATAAAATATATTTTATTTTATTTTATTATTAAGGTTCACCAGCGTTTGTTTACAATAATTCTACAATACAAAAAAAAATACAGAATTATTTAACTAAATGTTGTTACATTTAGTTAAATAATTCTGTTTTTTTTTAAGGCGAACACAACATGCAAAGAGATAAAAAAAAAAAGACTTACCACTAAATATTACTTACTACTAATTATTTTAAAACTTACAATATATTTCAATTATCAACCTCAAGCCAGGATCGGCTTAGCTTGTTTTGAGTTTGGCAAATGAACCGAAATGGAGATCACCCAAATCACTACATCCATTAAACAATTTACACAACCTCGGAATAGGAGAATTTGCACCTAAAAGTGACTTGCGAGAAGGACGTACATAGGTACGGACGTATATAGGTAGGTACGTACTTAAGGTTTTTCCGGCTTAATGTATGAGTTATGTATTTAACCAGCATATCTAAATCAATAATAGAACATGACGTTAACAAGTATTTATGAATGACATTGCGGATATGTAACGAATATGTATTACGTCAAGTAGGACTCATGCTGTTCGTATAATAGTTAATTTCAAATAAAAAAATCAAAAATCAAAAATTGTTTATTACTTTTCAAAACAGTTGTATACAACAGTTGTTGGAGCCCCCTTTTAAGCTTGTAATTGCCTGTACCAGGGGATTCCGCTCTTTCTTATATATAATACAGATCAAATTAACTTTTTCTTTTTTTTAAACAATTTTAAGTAGTTAATTAATTATAAGTAGATATTTAGTTTTAAGTTTCACTACAATAATTTTAGTTATAAGTAATATTTTAAGCGGTTACCAATCAGTTTTATAATCATTTAAGTTTAACTTCAGTTATAAACAATATTTCAAGAGAATCAATTTTATAATCATTTAAGTTATACTACGAATTTTAGTTATAAACATGTAAAGAATGTATTAAACATATTGATCATTAATTTTTAATTTTAAGTTTCACTTAACCGCTTTAGTTCACTGTGTTATTCCATGATATGTATGATACAAGTATGCATGCATGTGTGTGTGTGTGTGTATTTATGTGTGAATGTTTGTATATGTATATGAAAATGAATATAATATAATATGCGTCTATATATTATTGTGCTTGTGTATTTATATCTGTATATTTAATTATGTATAAAATTTTCCGTTTCGTCGTAGCTTAAGTTTTTTACCCAATTACTAATTATAGATTTACACTCATGAAAGGATTGATTGTATATTAGTGTTTCTTTATTTACTTTGTTATATAGAACAGCTGTGCGTGATTCAAATTGTACCTTAGCAAATTGAGTTTTTCTATGGGGAACATTGACTATATTATTATTTCTTCTCCTTCCCGTAATACATGGTCCATAAATTAGATTTTTGTGTTTTTTTTTTAATGTACAACTTGCGTACCGATAGTAGGTTACTAATTTGGAATAAATTATGTGTTGAGAATGTCCTTTTTTTGAAATACATTATTTTTAGTAAAGTACGTTGTGCTCTCTCTACTTCTAGGAAACGTGTCTTGAGTGCTCCACCAACAAATAGGGATACAATAAGTAATTATTGATTGGACTAGCGAGGTGTAGATTTCGTTTAATAAGTTTCTAGATTTGTTCGAAGTGCTAGTCTCATCTTTTGGGGCTATATATCTTAGTGATTTAAATATCCAGTTAAATTTACGTATTCTTGATGTAATTTGTTCAATTTGAGAATACCATGATAACCTTTGGTCCAACATCACCCCCAGATATTTTACATATTGTACTTTATTAATTTGAGGACATCCACACCCATCATTGAAACCATCCAATGCCGAACAAGTGTGTATTTTTATTTTGAAGTCTTGGCAGGGCTGAGAATTATTATAAATACTGAAGCAAATGTAGCTAGTCTTGTCAGTATTGAGGGTAAGTAGATTATTTCTCATCCATAAGGCCACCCGGGCTGTACCCTGCTCCGCATTCACTTTTAAATCAGACCAGCTGCGACCAGTGAAGACGATTGCTGTGTCATCAGCGTAAGAGTATATTTTCGCATTAGGAATAGACATGTTGCAGAGATCATTTATGTAAATGAGGAACAAAGTAGGGCCCAGGACACTTCCTTGTGGGACGCCACATGATACGTCAATATCTTCACTTGTGCAGCTATCAAGTTTAACTTTTTGTTTTCTGTTAGTCAGGTAGTCTTTGAATAAAAGTAACTGGGTATCTCTAATGCCAATTTTTTCTAATTTTTGCAAAAGAATTTCATTTGAGACCGTGTCTAAGGCTTTTTTTAGATCTATGAATACCGAGAGACATTTTGTGCCTTTATCGACTTGTTCGGTTATTAGTGTACTAATGGCCGTAACTGCGTCTTCTGTTGAGATTCCGTGTCTAAATCCAAATTGGTTTGGTGATAGAATTTTGCAAGTGTCCAGATATTTTAGCAAACGCGTATTTATTAGCTTTTCTAATCTAATTTTAAGTTATTTATTATTGCATTTATTTCATCATGGTCTGTATCCAAGAGAAAAAGTGATTGGGAATGAGTTGGCAATCGATGTAAAATTGCTTAAAATCACCTTCATTTAATGTTGTACTAATATTTTTAGCTAGTTCGTTACCAATATTAGCAAAGTGACTGTTTATAAAATTTGCCGAATCGAGTGTGGTTAGTTTTACGATTGTGAGTTCCGACTTTACGCTAGTAGGTTTATTTGTATATGTTAGTGTTTTAATATTTTTCCATAATAACTTATTATTGTTAATAGATTTTGTAAGTAAGTTCCTGTCATATAATCTTTTTAATTTTTTAATCAGTTTGTTACAGTAATTTCTAAAACGCGAATAAGTTATTTTTTTGATGTCGTTGTCAGGGTCATCACGATATAATTTTTGGAGAATATTGCGATTTTTAATACATCTGAGGATGCCATTTTTCTTCAGCTCAACACAGGTTTTACGAGACTTTTTTTTATTTGAGAGAGATTGCTTATTGCCTCTGCGGCATTTTCAGCTTCACCGGGCTTTTATGGGGGCGGCGAGGAACGTAAAGGGTCCCTCAAGCCGTGTGAAACGAATCACCTTCGGAGATTTTCAAGAGGGAACGGCATCGCGCACTAGTGCGCGTCCCCGTGCCCTACTAGATTCTCCGAAGGGTTCGGATCGGATCGATGTTTTACGAGACACTCGTTGAAGGTCCTCTATTTTATTTTCTAGAATCACTATATTATCTCGGTCAATTTTAGACTGAGTTTCCAACATTTCAATTTTTTTTCGGAACTCCTCGTCGTGTCTCATCAACAAACTAATTGACTGGTCGATGTTGTAATTAGTCTGTTGAATTTCCTTAAAGTCCGCCCGAATCTCTTGCAGTTGCATTTGTTGTGTTGCCTGAGCTCTTTCTTAAAACTGCTATATTCCGCAGGTAAGTCCTCTTCTCTAATCCTTTTGTTGCGACACGTAATACATCGCACGGGGCTATTATCTAAGCCCACCTCACTTATGTTTGATTCCGAGAGCGATCTGTTTACGTTACTCATTTCTGTAGGAGTTATTGAAATAATAGATTTCGTAGTTAGTAGATGCAGATAATGTAGCTGTACGTAACACTCGTAGTACTTCGCAGCAGGGGGGAGGTAGGAAGGGCGCGTCGCGTAGTGTTTGTCGTAGTCTATAGATCTGCGTACAGGTGGGAGCGAGTCAAAAAATGGCCGTTGTCCTTTTTCTCCGAGTTGGAGTGCGGGGCTGACTGCGCGTACACTGCCGGTGAAGGCAAGGAGCCGGTTAATTTATGGAAATTTACTGTGATTGATGCAAGTAAGATAGTCCTTAACACGTTTGCACTGATAAAAATTCCATATGTCTGCTTACTACTGTGTCTCGGACGAAAGAGGTATAATTTAAATCTACTCACAAAAGCTCTATATAAGAGTTCCATACTGATCCCTTGTGTGTCGCGCCACCTATTGTGACACACAAGATGGCGTTAAAAACCCGTGTGTGTCGGCGACCTGTCACAGGTGGGCAAATTATTTAGGAATAAGCCACGGAAAACTAAACTCTGCATCGAATCTGCCCAAAAAACTTCCTTCGCGCAAAGGTTTTTCCATTTTCTTAAGTTTTTAGCCTAGCATAACCTATTTCCCTATCCTATATTTTGCTTTGCGCCGCCTTTTCTCAATTCACACAGTTGTCCACTTATTTACACATGCATACCGACTCACACACACACACACACACACACACACACACACACACACACACACACACACCCTCACACATACAAACCCTCTCACACAGACCCCCTCACCCTCTCTCACACCCACACACATACTCACATAGGTTATCTGTTTCTCATCTGTTTCGATCTGTTTTTCTTTTTGATCATAATTTCTTAAGAACTTTATTAAAATAATAATAGTTTGCAGGGAGGGCCTGGCGACCTGTAGCCCAGGTTTCCTTTTTTTGCTGAAATCTTTATCAGGCGGCACTAGTCTCTGACAAATATAGGATGCTATCTTAATTATTAGTTAATTAAGCCTTAGTCGAATGGACCTATTTTGTGATGGGAAAAATAAACATACTTTTATTTTTATAAGATGGTGGTAGCTAGCCAGACGGACAAACAAGCCTACAACCAATCAAACAGAGTACACAAGCATGTACCCCCGCTGGCAATCGAACCCCGGACTGAGTCTGAGACTGGTGGTCTTCGCCAATAGACCGCAGAGGCGGTAAATCGCCATCTAAAGCTCATAAATACCCACATCTAGGCCTTTCGTCCTAAAAATAATCATTCTTATTAACACCTTAGTCTCCTTGTGACCACGGATCTTGTAAAGGCTTCAAAGTGTCAGAATAATAATAATAATATTATAATAAAACGCAAATAAACTTGTGAAAAAAAGTTTCATTTCAATTGCATTATATCTGTAACTTTGACAGTGGCTTAAAATACGAACCGTACCAAGCCATTATTTAAGAAAAAAACCAGCTAACTGCTACCATTTACCGTCTGCAAGCATCCTTAGCCCCGACAGTCATCGGTCAGTAATCAAAACGGATGTGGTTCGTGAAATTATCATTTCTGATTTATAACTAGTGGGTGGAGGCTTTGCGCCGATGATAATAAATTGCTTAACGATTTTAGCGCATTCTTGTACCTACTCGATTGTACACACGCCTGCACATCAACCTGCCACAAACTGACAAGTTTCCTCAATAGACTTTGAACTTTACGACCAAAACATATGGTTGAAAATATATTAAAGAAATTTGACAGTTTTGGATAGGTTGATGGGCAGGCGTGTGTAAGTGTTACGAATGATGTCAACGTAACGATGCGGTTGCTGTGGCGATTAACACCGTTTGATTTTTTTATTTACTACAAACAGCAGTCCCTTGTTTTTTAAATTTATGTTACAGCGTATTATTTGAATAGTTTTTTTATCGATTTAGCTGACTTCCTCAGTCAGACAGCATTTCGGATCGGTATTGAATCGTGCTTCTTACCTTTGCGAGACGAAAACATTTTTATAATCTCACCTTAATTTTGCTGGCTTTCTGTTTCCATTTTTCAAGACTACCAATTAGTAATGGAAACAAATCCATAACATCAATTCCCAGGTACGCTCAAATTAGACCACCTTTTCAAAAATAACCGACGATTGACGACGGCCACACAAAATCGGGGCACAAGAACGATACGATTCCAATGTCAATTTCGTATCATTAACAGAACCACACCGAGTTTTCCTCGAAAAGATTGCTCTTAAATCATACTCGCAACGATCGTTGAATAATTGTCCAGGCGAATCATTTTAAAAGTCACAGACAATGTCTCCTTTTGGAAGAAAACATTCAATTTTCAACCTTAATGGTTTAACATAAAGCGTCAGAGAGAAAAACCAACAAACTGCTAATGTAACTGCGACGGATCGCCATTGAATGCGAATCAATTTCTCGACATTGTGTCACATAGCGGCCGCGAGCTTTAAATGTTTCAAGTTCTGATTCTCATGGGCCGAAATTGAAAAGCCTACGTCAGTGCAAAGTTAATGAAGTTCTTTGGGACGACGATGGACGGACAGTAGAGAGATTTATTGCCCCGCTAATGACTGGCGTATAAAAAGATCGCGTGCTGCGTATAAGTTGTAAAGTAAGGTAAATTAAGTAATATCTAAAGCTGCGATAAATTGCAGAGAAAAAAAAAAGAACAAAAAGTATTGATATTTAGAAAAAGATAGAAGAGAAACTTTTTTTTTGTTTATTGAAATGAACGATTTTTCTTCTTGTTTGTTTGTTTTATATCGTATAAGCACTGTTTAGTGAATTTCTTTCCGAATACAGCTCAAATTTGAGGTCGAGAAATCATTGCGAAATAGAAAACAATCTTTATTTGGTACAAAACAAATAAAGATTGATTTTTATTTATTTTTTTTTTTATCAAATTGATAAATAACTAAGTTACCTTGGTTCTCTCCGCTTCGTCGTGAATTCACAAGACACGGACGTAGCTAAAGCCTTTATAGGGCTCATTTGAGGACATAGTATAATACCATTAATACTATACTGTTCTATACGAGAAGATAAATATTTATGACTTAATTAAATGACGTAACAATTGCTTTGTTTCAAGAATTTTGTTTTTGTTTTTTTAATAATGGTTTTGATCATCAACTTTTGTTGTTGATTGTACCACCACTACAATGAAACCAAGCTGCCCGCATGAACGATATAATGATTGCAATGCCACCGGGGTATTGCGTCGTCTGCCTTTTTCAGAGCCAATTTCTAGTAAGTACCTTTAATTATTAAGGTAGTTCATATACCTACAAGGTCTGATTGAGAACAATCACCACCACCGTCGAGACTGTATCCTAACAATAATATAAATAATATTTTCACACTAATAAACAACTACAAGTTATTTCTAGAGTTGTACGTCGTACGTTACGAAAAAGTTAATTGGCTAAAGCTAAAAATAAAACTTTTATTATAAAATGTGTTTAAAAACTCAATAGATATTTATAATTAAGTTGATCGTTTGATAGGCTATCCTTATGCTTGATATTTGTATAATAGATTAGGTTGAATTGATTTGCTCATACCAATGCGGTAACTAAAGCACCATCAAAGGTAAACGTAAAAATAATAAATACAATATATCTTTGCATCGAATGCTTCAAAGGTTGTCTGTAGAGATTAAACTTTAAGCGATTACCCTTTTTCTCAGTGATAGAGGATTCCGGATGAAGTGCGCGTCCACTTCATCATATCATATATCATCACTTAACATCAGGTGAGATGAAAGAAAAGTACTTACATAAGGAATTCTTTTTAAAACCTTTGTATGAAAATTTTAATTGTTTGTTCTACAGTGAGTATTATAAAAACTTTTATCTATCTATCTTTATTTCTATATAATAGTTACATAGAGAAACATTAAATAGCACAAAAAATCTCAGTAATTTCAGAAACCTTTTTTCCTTAGCATAGCTTCATTTTCGCACTTAATTCAAGTTGTCCCCATTCAAGGACTAATTCAAAAGGATGACATGTCCAAAGGCTACTAATAAGACACATTTCGTGTATGGTGTTGTCCGCGGTGCGCGAGCGCTGTGGCGCCTGCGCAGACACACAATGGCTGCAACGTCAGACCACTTGCCGGACTTACATGGGAATGTGAGTTATCAATATTGTTATTAATTTGTTAGTTAAAAATTCAACATTCAAATAAATCTAAATAAATTTTTAATAATCAAAATTAACTTTTGTAAAGTATTATGTAAACGCCAAATCTAAAGCATGTCTTCGTTAACCGGTGGATGCTTTGTACCGCGTAGAAGCCACAAGAGCTTCGTCAAGTTCGTCAAAAAGTCAAGAACTAAATTGATTTTGTGATATTTAATTAACTGCAGTTTCAGTTTCAGTCACCAATATAATGTAAGCCTGGTTTCGGGAAAAGACTTGTGTAATAAATAGAAGCCAGTCCTTTCCTTTTGTTAATTTAACATTGAATAGTCTAAAACACCTTACCATGAACAGGACTAGGACATGATATACTTTTTATCTCGTTTACAGGTTCCTTTGGGATAGTGTACTCCTCACAAACGAAGACACGGGCAACAGCTAGTAATAAAATAGATAAAACAATAGCAATGCCATATAATCCCACCTTTGGGTACCGTGTGGGCAGTATCCCGACAACATGTCGCGATAGTGTCGAGTTACTCTTACGGAAGGCCTTATTGAGACCGTTCGTGTCTGGCTCGTACTTTCTGGACTTACACTGTTTAGCATTTTGTGCTTGTACTCTATAGACCGTAGGTTCAGATTCAAATGATTTACCTACAGTAGTATATGATGATAGACAATGGTGTAAAAGTATTCAGAACTCCTTAATGCTAAAGAAGCCACATAGCCCGGTCTATTGTACGCTTATGACAGCATTTTCACTAGTTATAAAAATAGGGCTTCCTACATGGAAGTTCTCACGAGAGGAGATTGCTGCGATTAATACTGCGATCGCCATGTTATAAATGTATCACCCATTTTATCATTACCTCATTTAAAATAATCATTTGTTAAAGTGTCTAGGGTAAAAGCCGGATAGTTGCACCACTTAAAGAAAAACCTGCATAACTTAAAAATTAAGTGTCTACTGACAAATATGCTTCGGTTATATTAAAACATTGGTACTTTTATTGGTTTGGTTTAATGGTATTTTTTATTGGTTTTATTTATTGGTATTTTACTCTATTTTTTTAAACCCAATTAATATTGTTTTTGAGTACATCCTATTTTATTAGTTGCCCGATGTGGCGGATAGTCGCCTCTCGTCGAAAATGCTTCGAGGGACACTTGTTCATGCGGGAATAGATAATCACGATGGAAAAGCTTCAATTTTTTTAGATTTTAACAACTTTATGTATATTTAATCACTCTTTATTAATTATTGACATTTTTTATTAAGTAGGTACTTATGGAAATATTAATCAACATATTGTAGCATATTATAAACATTTAAAACTATAATGAAGTTTATCATTATTTTAATTTTTTTTTACTTTTTTATTTTCAAGTGCTAATTGCAGCACTGAAGCTAAATTAAATATTTATAAAATTTATAAAATACAGTGAAAAAATAAAAAAAACTGTGCCGCTATTAGCACTCAAAAATTAAAAAGCAGTGACAAAATTCAGTGCTTACGTCAGCCTTCCAAGTTGCATAGCGGTGCGAAAGACCCAGGTTCGTTTCCTGGCTGGGTCGGGTGGGCGTTTAATTTTTTCAATGTATTTTATAAATTTTATAAATATTTAATTTAATATTTATAAAATTTTATTTTATTATTAATAATTTTGTTATTTATTATATTAATTATTGTTATTAATTTTGTAATTTTTTTTAAATACCTTGAGTTAACAGTTTTTCGTTTTTATCTAGTTCTTCAAACGCTAGTGCTAAACTAACTTCGATCCAGCATATGGAGTGCGGGACCACGCCTGGGTTTTACTCATATTGCTCTTAGGGCGACTATCCGAGGGCGAGGGGCAAGAGAATATGGGGAACTATTCTTTTCGATACGGATACCATTTTATTTAAAAAAATAAATAAAAGCTATTTAACGATAAATCATATCAGACCGTGTAGTTGAAACTCTAGTGCATGCGAGGAAACAAATAGTTGACTGAATCTTCAACCGTAACATTAGTTATTCAATAAAAACTACTCACGCCGTGGAAGGTTTTCGCTCACACAGACGAAATTTCTGGCCCTATTCTATGGTTTTTGGGCACTGAGGCCTTCGAGGGGAGTACTTCTAATTACTCAAAACCGGGGCATCTATCCCCCAAGGCAACTATCCGACTTTTACCCTAAGCTTTACATGGGCAAAAAGAATAAATTAAATTTATTTACTAATTTAGCGGAACTTTATGGTATAGTAGCGTAGTTTTGGTCAATCATGATATATATAAAAGTCTCTTCTAGGCAAGATTGAATAAACATTTCCCGTCCAAGCATGTACCAACCACCTTGATGATGGCCACATGCCTAGACAGTATGCATAAAAAAGACAAAAAGACCTGACTGACTTACCAACGCCCAGCTTACCTTTAACTTACTAAGCTGAGCACAGAGTTTCTCTGTGTAACGCAGACAAGGGATAAGATGGTATATGCCGCTAATACTGTTAATAAAGTGGTAAAGTTTGTGCCTTTGTTCGTTTGTTTGAAAAAGGTAATCTTTGTCACTCTAGTCCAATTCCAAAAATTCTTTCACTGATAGAATGCTACAGTTCTTACGTTTTTTAAACGTAAGGACTGTAGCATTCTATGAGTCAGTAGCATTCTATCGTTTTTTATAACCTTTCTAGCGTTTTTTAAACGTTTTTTATAACCTTTGTTACCCTAAGGTTATAAAAAACGTTTATTTTTGAAGTGTCAAATCCACGCGGACGAAGACGCGGGTAAAGTGTAGTCGCAGCTTGAAAAAACTTTTCTAGTGCGTTTATATCAATGAACCCTATGAATGAACCCATTTTCCATTGTGATTATATACTATTTCGGTGATAATCTAATGCAATTTACTCCTTTATTCAAGACAATGAGGCGGGTCGTATCGTACTCGGTTCAATCGCCCGCCATTTAGTGGACTAGAATTATATTATGGTAAAATTTACAGTATATACTAAACCAGTAGCTGAACTAATTGAACATCTAGTAAGTTTTTTTTTGCGCCGGACAAATAACGGTAACCTCCGGACTGGGCGAGCGAGGAGGTAAATACTACACCGTAAAGACCACTCTGGCGGCTGAGAAAACTTTCGCCAGACTCCTACTAAATAAACATCCCTGGGGTTGCCTATAGCTTTAGCCTTGGCTACATAGTCTAGCGGATTAGTCACCTCCGAGGTAGAAACGACGTTAGCGTCACTCAATCAAAGTAGGTATAACGAAGCCAGCGCTCCCTCAAATGAGGATGCAGATCTATCTGCCTGCAGTGATGCTGCCTATGTCAGGCTGATTTAACTATCCTGCTGGAGCGTCCTGTGCCTCAAGTAGGCGAGCCAGGTCACGCGAAATTTGATTTGGGGGATCCAATAGGATGTTATTCGGCCTTCGGTAATGTGGTATGGCGACTAGGTCACATTAAAGACTTTTTTTTAAAGTTATAACGTCAATGGTAATTCTAACTTTTTCTAAAATTTAATTAAACCATTTTACTTTCTTTGCCATATTTTTCTAATAGTGCTGTTGCAGGAAGCCAGTGCCATACATCATCCCCTCTTTGAATACAGCGATGTTTTCTAAAGTGGGTTAAAATTCAGTTTTCGCGACCATACTAAGGTAATTTGCTCCAATTGACTGTGGCGTAGACCGGACGTCGGCGCAGGCGAGCGACGTGTAATACGCTATAATTACTTCATCTTGTGTCCTTGCTGCGTCCTTGCTTTCACTGATAACAGACGCGACCGATCTTATATATAACACCTACCTCGATTCAACTCCAAAAGGTCAAGTATTAACCCCATGATCCAATTGTGACAAGTCTTTATAACCGGTGATCGATCGTTAGCCTTGATTCATATCTTAATTTGCAAAATATTTTTTTCTTAGATCCATATCTTTAGTGAGATTGCTTATCAAGCTACTAATATTTGTTACGAAATTGTGACCCATAAAAATTTACTCGGTTTTACTGATAACTAGTGGGTAAAGTATGGTAAAGTTAAATGTCACACGTGCAATTACAGTTTGGATTAGCAAATGGAGGTAGAGCCTTTTTTCGTTGACCTTTAAGGTTGACCGACCCGTGCAAAGAGGTCACCGAATGACTAATTAGTGTTTGGGCCTATAGCATGCCTATAGAAACGTAATGCGTAGTAAATTAACGAGATAAACAAGCAAATCAGACGATTTTTCGAAAGACTACTAGAACAAATTATATAAAAAAAAATTAAAAACGTTTAATGCAATGAGAGTAACTTGATTAGATTTGAAATTAGGACTAGGATAGTGACACCAATTTTCGACCCTTTGACAAACAAAAATACGACAAACGAACATAATGTCAACCACTAGTTCCTGTCAAACACTAATGCCACAACCCTATATGTAGAAAATTACATAATCAATTATGTTGCATACCAACACAAATTCAATTTTAATTAGAACTCCTTGGAGTTCATATGTTTCATGTCTGTGATTTTTTCCCACCAAATATGTATGTATAATTAAAAAGAAAAAGTGTCCCAATAAAATTACTGTAAAAACAGGGCGTGCATTTCATGCCAAAATCATTTTAAACAGCACAACCGAAGCCTTGAAAGAGTATTACTCGACTCCTTCACTAGATAAGCAGGTGCCTTCGAGCAAGGGAGCGCGAACAATGGGCCTCATGAAGGATTTTATGACCACATGCTTAGGACCACAGCTTAGGCTGACCATGCCTTGAGAGAGAAGAAAGGCGCCAAAGCACATGTCCCTACTCTCTGTAAACTTCGCGAATATGATGACGAATACGGTGTCTTACTGCCGCATTCAGGGCATGTCTCATTGAAAACAAAGTCTCTAAAAAAAAATTTCGTTTATATTTTATTTCTCTTTTTTTGGTACATAGAACTTCTCTGAATGCGGCCGTTGGCCTAAATCTAGTATACTCTTACATGTTATAGTGTAGGCTATGTATTTTTGTTACACATACAAGGACCAAACATTTCAGATTCCGAAGACATAGGTACTTAACTTAATTATAACAATCAAATGGACAAGTCCCAGTTATTAAGTCTAGTTAACAGATGCTTGCGTTTTGCTTTAATTGCAACGCGTTACTTATGCTGACAGAAACATGCGCGCGGCGACCACTATGAGGGCTGGTTTATGGAGACGATGTTCTGACGCAACGTGATTTACGGACCTGATCCGAACCCCTCGGAGAATCTAGTAGGAACAGGGTCTTGCGTGGTGCCGTTACCTCTAGAAACCCTGTGACGGTGTTTCGATCACACAGCCCTTTAAGTTTCTCGCCGCCCTCAAAATATCCGGTAACGCTGATATGGGACAAAAAGAGTACTGTCTCCAATAAAAGTTATTTGAAGAGCTATGGAGCGTGAAAACCTTTGTGGCTGTGATGCATGGCGCTTTGCCTAACCAAAAAATCCTAGGTTACATTTCTAATGCTGGCATAGTGTGTTTCGAATTTTTCAATGCTTAGCGGTTTGTGATCAACAACCCGCATTTGGAAAAAGCGGTGATGGAGAAAATACCCATGAATTGAAATGAAGACCATTGCCCAGCCGTGACAGTAGCTATTACTTTTACTTACTTGAAAGGTATGTTTAGGTCAATAGTATTTCAAAGAAACTATTTCCATTTGGGGTTCATCGCATAGGACCGATGTCGTATGAAATCGGTCTTGAATGTCGTTGAATTGTTCGCTTAATTGACAGAAGCTAACCTTTTCAGTGCTTAGTCATGATGCCCTACTACCTTAAATAGCCATTGGGACATATTGGCTGCAACCTAACAATGGAATAAAATAATACAAATTTAAGTAAATAAAAAAAATCAAAGGAGATATTTTACGTACTTCTTCAAGACTTATTTCCACAATAAGTATTATTGAAATATTGTTTTTTTTTTTTAAACATTGTTATATGTGCTAGTAGAGTAGCTGATTAGCTTTCTGACACATTTTTTCGTTGTTGATTACCAAGGGTCACCAATAAGCGATCAACATTTTTGTTTAATCTTTGAGAGTAAGAGTGATTAGGTGCTAAGGACAACCTCGCTACTCACGACTTTAAAGTTTATACTGACTCCCCCCATCAACCGTCAGGTCATAAAGTAGGTGTCAGATAACGTTGCGTAAGTACAACTATCTGCGTCAGGTCATAACGCCAAATCAGGACGCGCTGAAGCGCATTCTTCATCCGCAACTCTTAAGACTAGTATCTCGAGCGAGTTGCCCCGTGGACACGTATAGTACACTACCTAATAATATCCCGATAGGTTACCGGAGCTGTAAGCTCGCTCACTTCTCGTTGCACTAAGAGTACTACTCATTTCCACTGCTTGGGCGCTTAGGACAGTGCAATATACTGCTTATTAGATATTCATTTTAAAAAGTTGATGACCCATCCGGTCCAAGCACGTGCAAAATTGCTTAACTAAACTTATCAAAATTTTCACCAATCTACTCAAATAAAATAAAAGATAACAAATCAGATTGTACTGTTTTTATTTTTAATGCATTACAATATCCATTATCATTTTAATTGAATTATCACGAATATTGAAGTGTAGATCGTTCGTGTCTCTGAGTGACGCTAAAATCCTTAAAAATATAACTAACGTTTTAAAAGTGATACGATAATACAAATAACTATCTAATTTGCGGAATATTGCATTTTGTTTATCTTTACAACAATGGTGATAGGGACAAATTACAATAATAATATTATACAATAAGTTTTTGAAAATTCTATTTTACAAGTTATATTATATTAACATGTCTCGTAGATGAAATAGTAACCCTTTTCTATTAAACAAATGTGCAAGATTGTTATTAATTTTTTGACGAATAATAATGATTTACAACTATTAATATTATACATTCTCATTATAAATGAAAAGCAAGAATTCGTTTTGATATATCATCGTAAGCATTTGCAGACCTTACACTACGTATCCATAATGATGTATGTTGCTCTCTAACTAGTTATCTTATTGTTATCGATTTAGTTAAAAATATCTAAACATTTTGAGCTTCATCTAAAACATGATATGCGTTGAATCAGCTATAAGTACATCGAAATATCGGACCGAACGTAAATGTTTTATAAGAAAGAAGGAACAACAGTATTAATACAGTGCTATATTTGATTTGTCGTCAACTGTACCTCAAAATTTAAAAAAATATTAAGTTTTTAAAAAGTGTCCAATTTGTCATTCATACTAAATAGGATTATTTCAAACGACGCAGAATGCCTTCATAAATAATATTCACATGTGTTCATACAATAGCTTTCATAAGCTACTTTTAAATTTGTTTTAAAAATCTTTTTGTTTTAAGATACTTTGGTAAATTTTTGACTAAACGAGGTTAAACATTTTTTTAATAAAAACCCGTTCAAATAAATATAATTAATAATATCGCTTTCCAATGAAAATATCATATTTTTTAACAGCAAACTGACTTACATTTATTTTTTTACAAATTTAACAAACTTATTTTAATATTTTATAATATGTACACTTTTTCGAAAAACATACGCTTAGATTTCTCATCTTATCTAGAACTAGGAACTAACTAATTATTAACCAATATGTATATTTAACAGTGAACCCTTAACGATATACGCTTAATTTTACTAATTGTATGTGTTGTCATGTATAGACTGTTAGAAATACGCACGTATTTTGACAGCATTGCTTCTGTGACTTATCAAGAAAAATGTCTATATCGCGTGCTTTACGCCAAGTAATGCTACTTCCATCTCTGTCACATAGGTTGCAATAAAAAGAGATAGAAAAAATTTTAAGTGTACAGCCATTGCTGTGTCATTATGACAGCATTTAATATACAATATTGCTCTCAGTTTTTCTCATAGAGAGTTATACTTCTCCGTATACCCGCTATTGGAATTCAATGTCCTTTGTAACATCAAATTACGCATATTTTACGAAGTGATTTCAAATTAAAGCAAAATCTTTATTGCTGAAGTATAAACTAATTACTTCGAAAATTTCACATTTTCCCTTCTTAAACTACATCTAAATTATGACGTCAAGAACCAAATGGCTGCCATAGGAATTTAGCTTCCAGAACGCATGAGCACTCCAATTCAAATATTACCAAAGGACATTCAAGTCTTCACCAAATGCAAATGCTACTCGAAAGGCTGTGGCCATAACGGCGGCGGAGGTGGCAGCGGGTAGAGCTGCGGCTATGTAGAGATCGCTAGCGACGGCCTGTGAGGAGCGTGCGGCGACGTCGCTGGCGGAGTGCCTCCGGGGGAACACGTCACCTTCCCCATAAACGACCTTATGTCGTCGAAATAAGCATCTTCCCTTTCAGTATCAGCGGAGCTCGGAGAATCCCCGCCTTCAGCTTCGTGCTTCTTCAAGTGCCGGTCTAAGTTTGTCTGTTGGCCGAAACACCTATCGCACAATGGACATCTAAACGGCCTCTCCTTGTTATGTATGTTGCGAACGTGTCGCTGCAAGTTCGAGGAAATGGAAAAGGAACGCTCGCAGTACTTACATTTGTAAGGCTGCTCTCCTGTATGGGTACGTAAATGACGTGTCAAATTAGCACTCCTCGGGAATACTTTTCCACAGAATTTACAAGCGTAACGGTCTCGAAGCTTCGATCCAGAGTTTAACTCCCGAAATTTGGCGTAGGCACTGGGTTGCCTGTCCGGTCCGTCAGTGCCGAGAAGTGGGGATAAAAAATTAAACGGGCTCGGAACGTAGGGGGAATGTGAGGAGTTCAGTAGCGACTCCGATGATGGAAAGGACGGAAATCTTGGGCGGTACATAGCATCGATAATATTGTGCTGAGGATGGACGGGCATCGGAAAAGCCAATGGAGGCGAAACCAGTGGGGAATCCTCTCGTTTTGGTTCTACCCCTTCGACGTCTACATCTGTGGTGTCATTTTCAGGGGTCTTGCTTCTTGCTGCTGGACTTTCAGGCGGCGAATAAGACTTCACCGAAGAGTTGCGAAATGAGCGATCATCATTGTCTACTTCGGATTCCTTGTCACTTTTGCGAGACACAGACAAGTCTAACGGCTGATCTCCTTCATCTTTCTTTGCATCCTCCTCTGCGTCAGAATACTCAGAAGCTTTGTCATCATGCGTGTTATGCTTGGATAAATCTTTAGGGAGAGATGGTGATACCGATTTCCTTTGTATGTCGTTATTGTTAAGCTTCAGCGAGAAGTTGAATGGTGATTTTCGTTTCAATTCATCTCTAGTAAAATTAAATGGAACTATTGGTGTCGGTACGGACATAACTGGTGAAGGTCGGTGCTGTGAAGTCTCTTCAATTGAAGGAGGAGATTGTTTTGCATACAAATGCTGTGATTTAGGAGTGCCTCTGTCTGAGTTGTCAGTAACTCTACTGTTGCTTTCGAAATCTATGTCTTTTCTCTTCACTTCCTCCAAAGAAGTTGTGCTGTCGATGCTTTTGACTGACATGCGGCCTTCTTGTTGTTTGGCGACCATGTTAGCGTTTGACATGGCAATGTCATGTTCCATCGCTAGTCTAGCACCTTGCACATTGAATAACAATGGGTTGAATAAGTCCGGTTGGCAGGCAGCAGCTGCAGCGGAGAAAAGGGCAGGGTAGTGAGCGAATGTATTGTATGGGAGGGGCAAAGCTGGTCCCCTGTAGAGAGGGAAAGGATTCCCGTTGTTTGGCGTATTCATCCCGACGTTTGGGAGTGATGGAATCTGGGGAAGTCCTTGCGGCATTTGTCCTCGCAAGTTCACAGACGCAGCAGCGGCGGTTTCGCAGAACCTCTTGTGCTTAGTCAAGGAAGCGTAGGACGTGAAGGACTGTCCACATTTTCCGCACTCTACTAGAGCTCTGCACGCAACGTGCATCCGCTTGTGACGGCACAGGTTCGAAAACTGCGTATACGACTGGAAAGAAGGAAACACTTTATTGAGAGAGCGTTAAAGCAATTCATGACGATTTTTCATTGTAGGTATTGTACGTATGGTAAGAATAAAATTTTCTAACAAGATTTAGGCTTATTTAAATTTCGAGTAAACTACATGGAAAATCAAAAGGATTGAAGGTTTAAAAACAAGTAATAACAGGTATTAACACTTTTTATATGAACACCTTATTCAATTTATACAAATGGAATGTCAATGACTAGGTGAGGTATTCACAGTTGAATTTAAAAACACCCGGATGTGGATCGGTTTCACATTCTGCATTATTGTCACTTGTTATTTGCAGATGTTATAAGACCCTCTTTGGATTGTTCAAATTATTTATTTTTAGTCAACCACTGAGGAGCTCGATGGCGCAGTGGTTAATGCGCCCGGTCTGCGAGTGCTGAGGTTAAGCAACTTTCGCAAAGGCCGGTCATCGGATGGGTGACCAAAAATGTATCATCTCGAGCTCGTCCGTGCTTCGGAAGGCACGTTAAGCCGTTGGTCCCGGCTGCATTAGCAGTCGTTAACAACCACCAATCCGCACTGGGCCCGCGTGGTGGTTTATGGCCCGTTCTCCCTATCCATCCATAGGAAAGGCTTGTGCCCCAGCAGTGGGGACATAAATGAACTGATGATTATGATGATGATGAACCACTGAAACTTTTGTCGTGAGATAATATTTGAGATTACAATTATCAATAATGATTATATATATGAATGGGAAAATTAAAGCAAATAGCAATGAGGATTTGCAATGATTTCTTAAAATATTAGTTTTTCATAGAATGCTTTATAAAGACTACATGCTTTTTTTAAGTTACAGGTGAGAGAAAGACCAAACGTTCAAACAACCAAAGTATAACCAGCCCACCTTGAAGCAGACTTTGCACTGGAACGGCTTGACGCTGGAGTGTATGTGGGTGTGCTGCTTCAGGCCGGAGGAGGTGGCGAAGGTCTTGCCGCACTCGGGGCAGGCGTGGCTGCGGGCGCCCACGTGCTGCGCGCGGATGTGACGCTGCAGGTTGGAAGGATCGGTAAATACCTGCAATAACATCAGGTGTCGGACAACGTGAAACTTTTTGATTGCTTTAATTGATTGTTTAATTTGATGTTATTTTTCTCTTGTATTTCATGTTTCATCCACCCATTGTTACTTTTATCATCATTATTATCGTCATCATTAACACAATCTCCTTCTACTGAGCTCAGGCTTTCATAAACAACAATACATGGGGATATAAGGTTACTTGAAATCTGTCCCAATGCGGATATTTTGGATTTTGTGAAAGCAGTCCCTTTCACTATACAATGATCAGGACTAACGAATCACAAGTATAAAGGAGGCAAGGGGTACAATGTTACTACGTTGTCATTTACTATTTTATGTATATATAGTTAACTAATTTAAACATATAAGTAGGTAAAATACTCAACAACTTTTGTAAAATTATTATAAAATAGGACTTTCAAAAAATTATGAGCAGTAACTGGCCTTAACGGACATATTTTATGTCTTTTAAACAGGAAAGACCAAAAAATGTACAGAGTAGACAATAATAGGTATCCATGAGCTAACTTGAAGTTCTAGGCTCTTTATTTTAAAATGTCTTAAGCTTAAGTAACTCGTCAAATACCTCTTTGATATATTATGCATTTTGAACTGTTGGGTCTCAGTGACCGTCATAATCCTGGTACGAAGTAAAAGTGATGTTATAAACCTTAGGGCAGTTCTCGCAAGGGTATTTCCTGATATCTGTATGGGCAAGAGCACGGTGCCTCAGCAGTAGAGCGCGGGAGCTGTACGCGCGGTTGCAGAGCTCACAATGGAAGGCGGCTGCGGGCTGCGCGTGCGCCTGTATCAGGTGCCGGTCGAGACTGGAAATTATAAAGAAAACAGTTATAGTTAGCGAAAACGAGAAATTTAATGTTAAGCTGGTAGTAGTAAAGTTTAAGGCCGTTTGTATACAATTTGGTGATAATACGAAACTGAATTAATATGTACCTAACTGCCTCTGCGGTCATTAGCTCAATGTTCCCGTGTTCGATTCCTATTAGTGCATGGCAGCAATGCCATGCACCTAAGACTTAGCAAACCGAGTGCAAACTCGGTTTGCTAAGTCTTAGGGATAGTTTTAAGTACGCCTGGCTAGCTACAACTATCTTAACTAAGTCTATCGCCATAACAACAATGTTCGTAGCACTGTTGTATTCCGACATTTAGAATTAAGATAGCCAGTTGAGAAACTGGCTCTGAATTCGGTAAAGTGCCCACCTTTCTCCTTACCGTCGCTTCCCAGTTGTGGAGTTTAAAAAAGTAAATGGTTGCTACTGCAAACCCCGGTATGACCCGGTATGTCAAAAGGTTCAAATCCTGCTCGTGGATTTTTTTTCAAAATTTATGTTTTTGTAATTTGTTTCGCAACAAAGTTTGAGTTAAAATTATATAAACAAAACAAAAACATTTTGTTGCTACTGATTATAGGTACCACACAATAACGTTGGAATTCTGATTGGCTTCAAATCATATTTTGAAGATCCATAAAGAAACCTTTGGTATTGTTAACTATAAATGTTTTTTTTTTGGATTTATATCAAAATATTGTTTAAGAACTTAAACTTAAACTTAACTTAAACTTATTAAAGTTCGAAGAAAGCTTGTTATATCAAAAGAACACCAGAGGCGTTTTCAGTTGCACGACACCTGTCGAAATGTAAGTGCCCTTTAAATCTGCCAAAACTTTTCGTTTACGCAACATCAAGTTTTTTGCCACCAATTAATCAATCCGACTGCAATCTCTCAGAAATGTATCAACATCGAACGATAAAAGAGCCGAGGAAAGGTAAAACGATTAAAATGTACTCCTGATTCTTGATATTAACAAGAATGCATTTATGAAAATGTAGCATAACAGCTTTATAATTTTCTGTAAACGTATCATTGATACAGCTACTTCTGTAATAAACCTCTACAATGTCAGTAATTTACTGCATTTTATACAAAAATTACTGGAATCATCTCGTCACTTCAATCAGCGTCTCCATTAGAAAGTGAGAAGCTGTAACCAGGTTTAACGAGTAATACTATGGACTCCTTGCAGCAAAGACAGAGTAATAACATCTATATGCATCCAGCCCGCCTACGCAAGTATAAGTTGTAAGTCGCCCCATACATAATTCAAACGTGTTTTGGTTCCACAGCTAATATACGTATTCATTTTTGCAATAAATTCAGTATGTACACGTTTTACGAGCAAAATTTGCAATTTACGTGGAATAGATGCAGGTACGATTCGTATTTTATGAATCAAATTCATCATCTCCATACATAAAGCTACAACATTATTTAGGTCGAAATACATGCAAGCAAAATTCAAATCAAAAGTTAAGAATATCCTGTCATAATAAGTAACTCGAATGTTTTGATGGAAAACGTATATCATTTGCGAAAATGGCCCTAGTGAGTCTCCTTGGCATAACTGGTCTACCACACGCAACCCTTGCAGCCGCAGGCCATTTTCTAATGTTGCACCTGTTGTCTGTACTTGTGCGTACACTACTGTCAGTTGAGACTTCATCGCTGTCTTTGATGCTACAAGTGAGATAGTTGTTAATAGTAAAACTGGATTGGATCGCGATTGCATCGTTAGTACCGTTAATGTCAAGTAGATAAGATGACGCGTTTTCACTCTTGCGGACGGCTGGCCCGTCGCCGTATCTTTTAATTAATCTCAGGAATAAAATCTAGCGTCAGTAATGGTTCCGTCGCTCTGTACGTTACGTTGTATCAAAAGGAGAGGAGAGATTTGGTACATCGTTAAATCAAGTGTTTCAACCTGTGCTTGTTAGTCTGGAAATATTCAATTTCCTTTATATTTTATGAAGCTAGTGAAATATGTCGATATGTTATTGTAATTATTAAAATGATTAAATTGAGCAGTATAATTGGAAAATTTTTTCCAATGACGTGTTTAAATTTTTTTAAACACCCAGATTTTTAGAGACCTATGAATGTGTCAACTTTAGAAGTACCCATAATAAGCACATTCCTAAAATATTATCGTTATTCAATTTTGTTCATTAAGGTTTTAATCTGAGTAACTGTCTGAATGAAATTAAAAAGGTGGCTCATCTAAATTTTGCTAAATAAGAAACCGATGTGTTGCTAATAGAACATCAGAAGCAAATTAAAAGTGTATTAAAATTTATCGGTGGTGTTCGGCCGAGCCGGGCCGACCGACGCAATACCGCCCGCGGCTACTTTGCAACCGCCTAATCTGCACAGGAGATCTTTAACCGCTTAATATTTTAGGTTCCGCGCTTAAATATATAAAGCAGAAACGTGACAAGATTACTGATTCTTCATATAATAATATTTAAATATAACTTTTAAGATATATTTGGTAAAAGTGCAAAAATCTAATATAAATTGTAAATTGTCATCAATATCGTTATAAAGTCTCCCCGTGGTCATGGACCTTAGGATAAAAAAGGTCAGGATACAACTAGAATTTATTAAATGTATCAAATAAATGGGAATAGATTCGCGAAATTTGATTTTCAGTTCAGTTCAGTTCATTATTTCATTAACATTGAAAATAGAAACAAACAAGGCAGTAGTTTTTTTTAATAACTTATTCATTAAAAATTTCAAGTATAAGTTCAGAACGACGTTAGTCACATAAAACATTGACGAAAGCTCATATGGAAAATATCTAACACCACTTACAGATGATATTCTAATAAGTACGTTTAAAATTCGCTTCCGGTCATATGTCTACCAATCTAATACGGAACCTGCGACATTAATCGAATACAAACTTCAATTTCATTACTAGCCGAACAACATCTAAGTAAACGTTAAAGTAGATCGATTCTGGTACCTCTTAATAGCATATTGCGTAAGTTCCAGGCACAATTGAAAGCATTCTTCTGCATCTGCAAAGGAATGTTGCGTTTTGGTAGTTGCCTTGTCCAATTATCAGAGATCGCTTTGAATTTTTGTTTAGTTGCTTTGCTTTGATTCTCGTAGGTGCAAGCAAGCAATAATATACTTATATTAGGTAACTTGATGTCCGTGAAATTTTCAGTTAAGATTTAATAAGATGATTTGGCTCTTTAATTATTAACTTGTTGCTTTGATAGTTTATTTTATCGTGATTTCTGTTAAATTATACCATATACTATAATTAAAAAAATATTTTGAAAAATATGGATACGTATAATTTTACACAAATTTTGTTGCTTACTCTGAAACAAATCTTTTTTTATATATGTATCACAATTAAGAACAATAGGCAAAGAACCATTTAAGTTACTCCGCGTTCATCCAAAAAACCATGAACTTTGGAAAAGCGTTCTTTGGCATACCGGATCAGGTGCCACTTTAGCTATCGTGGCTCTCTTCGACCCAAGATTTATCAACGCTATCTACTGTTGCTTTATTTTTACTTTTCTCAGGTTTATCGATCCACCAAAGCTAAAAACTAACAAAACAATATCGTCGACACTAACGGAGACGCTGAATATTTCCGAATAAAAGATGTCCTTACCGCTATTGCAAATACGAGAAGAACCAACCTGTTGTTTCAAAATGCTAGTTGCAATAAATAAACTGGTGGAATACAGCGTGTCAGCGTCGATCTGCATGTTCACGAATTGATAACATCCAATGAACAACTTTCGTGGAGCCGACCCATTAGGCTCCACCCACACGAGCCACCGATGCAGCGTTGATAGTTAAAATGCTGCTACTAGTCAGTTTTCGAACGATAGAAAACAGTGAGATTTTCTGCCCAAAGAGACAAAATAAGTTTTATTTACAAATGTATGAGATTCTGGCGAATAAACACAGTTTACATAGTTATTTTACGTAAAAATGAAATGCGAGGATTAGTTACGGATCGGCCGGAGTGGTTATTTTCATCCAGAGCCAAAAACAGTCAGAGGGGTGGAAAGTGATATAGGTTACTTTTCCTTGCGGACAAAGTCACGGGCCGATTTGGAAATTAATATGATACAATTCAATATTTTCGATTTTCGATTTTTAAATTGGATTTTTTCAAAATTGTTACCTTGTAACAAAATAACACAACTTTTCTATAAATATTTAGGAATTTATTTACAATGGATGAATAGAAAATTTGGAATCAGCATTGTTATATTTTACAGCAGCATTTTAGAGTACCACCTTACTAATGATGTACTGGAGGATCGTGGTTACATTTTAATAAAATCGATTGTCGATCGTAGCGCTTACAATCGGATGAGAAATTCCGTAGCTAAATCGATAGCTGTCGAGATAACACGCCGATACTGCCAGTCGGTCGATTTGTAACCAATTATTATCAAGAAACATTTCTATAACTTCCTCAATAAAAGATGTGATTCAAACCTGTGTTTGTATAAAGTCTTCAATGATATATTTACAGTCTCTTTATTTTAATTTAAAGCTGTGCTACAATGTCTTAATCGATTTGCATAAATTATTACTGATAAAGTTATAATTTATGCAAACCGTCACGAATCTAATTTTAGCAATTTTATCATTCTATAAAAACTTTTTTATTTTTTTAAACAATTTTAAACAGATTATTTTTTATAAATTTAGGTTGATTCTGTTTAAGGTTTCAAACCGCCAAACAACTAATACTATGCTAGTGTAAACATTTATCAGCGTACGCTATCAATTCCAACATATTCATGCGCAATTGATTTTCATAAGACGTATGAAGGCTCCATATTTTGATTAAGCCGATATTTTAAGGTGTGACCGCAAAATAGCTCGACCTGTCTGTAACGAAAGTGAGAGTGGAGTAGATGCGATAAGAGATAACAACTACAATGGATGTCGTAATGCTAGATGCGTATTAGAAGCATTTGGATGGCTATTAGGAGCATTCGTGACAGATTTATTCAAGTAGCTTTGAAATTTATTGATGAGGAGAAATAAATCACTATCTGCTGATATATTTTTCATGTTTATCTGCTAGATTAGATTAGGGAGGAACCTCGGGCAAGAAATCTTAAAAGGTTTCGTTAAAACTCGAGACAGAAAACTGACGTTGATCTTATTTCACAGAAGGAAAAAACACGCAAACAGGCGTAGGAACTTCTAATGAATTGGCTATTTTACGGAACACTATATTGTTAAAAATATTAAAAAGCAATAGACTTTAATAAGATTATGAAAGCTAATTTGAAAAGCTAAGAAACCAAACCAAGCCCAATATGGACCACGTTTGTAAGTTGAACCCTAGAGCTATGTGTCTAGAATCAGTGGTTTTTGCATTAAACAAATCAATTCTCATATTATTGAACACTTTTATTTGGTAGGTTATTTGTTTGAGCTGAAAAGTCATGTTGAAAAATAAAACGTGCAGTGTCACACTTTTCAATATAAAACGATACACCAAACAGGTAATTACTGATCGATCTCGGACCATTTAAAACAATAGTGATGGCGATGGCCCGATAAGCGGGGATACGTTGGAGCGGTGCATGTCGATAATCTCGGCCTGCATTATTGATGAGCCCGACGCCGCTCCAATAGAATATGATGACACACGCCATTGCGACCTTCCACTGCTTGTCACATTGATAATAAATTCACGATACCCGCCGTTCGTGATGAGACTCTTACTTTAATAATGTTTCAGTGATTTCTATCAGGCGCGTTGTACTTTACTGGCTTTAAGTTGTCTTTTTTCATATAATTTGTTTATTATGAAATTCTCTTTTGAGAGTTTAGAACAACGAAGGTATTTAAACATCTCATCGTCTTCAAAGACAGTATTTTTAAAGCTAAAATCATTAGTAATAGATATGCTATTTACAATTCTTCAACCTATGGTAGAGTTTCACTGAATCCGGACGGCTGCGCTATTATTTTTCCAAGCAGCAATGGCTTCCATCGCTGTGTTTCGGGTTTGTTTTAATAACTCAGACCTCAAAGTCAGCAACACGGTAGTTTCATACCTACAGTGTTGCAAGCACAACAACCGAAGAACCGTATCCTTGTTCCACGACATATTTTTCATACATAACTTTTAGTGTAAACGTAGTTATTAAAAAAATATTTCACAGAAATAGCCCCTCCAGCATTTAGTGCTATAACACATAGCGTGTTCTTATAACTATAGATACCCACATAAGTTATCTATGCGTCGCACCGCCTCACCACAAATCATCGACTCGATATCAAACGGGCACATCTCTGCGCTAAATAAATCGTTACGCCAGGTGACCAAATAATATTAATGGTAAGAGGCTAATAGCTTGAAGACGGTTAAAATTGATCGACTTTTGCATCTCATGAACAGATCATAGATACGGTAGTGAGACTGATGGGCGTTTAAACTATATTTACTGTAGGCATGTACTATGTAAAACTTAAATAGTTGCTCATATTAAACAAACCGCATTTTGAGTTAGAAACACTATGACAGACGTTTGCACATCAACCTATCCAAAACTGTCAAATTTCTTCAATAATTAAACCAAATGACATTCCTAAAGTTCAAAGTCTATCGAGGGAATTTGACAGTTTGTGGTAGTCTGATCTGCAGGCGTGTGTGTTTTAATAAGCCGACTACCATTTAGATGACCACCTGGCAGTTTTAGGAAACAGTTACTGGAGTAAAACCGTTACATAGCATCGCTTTATGATTAAATAATCATTATTAGATATATCAAATACTCCATTGCATACACGATTACCAGGACGTGCTGGATAGTAGATACTGTAAAACATCCTATTAATCTATTAATTATCCTATTAATTATCCTGTAAACATCACTAGAAACTCCTTGTAATATTAAAACTCATGAACGATATTCCAAAAAGTTAAAAGTTTAATAGTAATCGTTTTAAAATATATATTATATATTAGACAACGTCACATTTGTTTTGATCCCAAGATAAGTGAAGAACTCGTTTTATGGAAATTAGGTACAAGGACGGTACCACAACCACCCAGACCCGAGACAATATCGAAAAGTTATTTTTCGACATTGACCCGACCAGGAATCGAACCCGGGACCTCAGAGTTAGCGCCGCCCAAAGTCTGGCGTGCAATCCACTCGGCTACGGAGGTCGTCATAATGTTTATTTAAAACAACCAAATGTTTTTAAATTAAAAAGGTTGGAATTAATAGTAATAGTAGATAAAAGTAGTCAGTTAATACCCAAGTATATTAACTGAATTAAGAAGTGATACTCACACGTCAATATTAGGAAACGGAGCCTCGCAGAAGGAACACCTGGGCTCAGAGTCTTCGCGCTCTTCTTCATCAGCTATGGAGTACTTGTTGACAGAAGTCTGGAGCTCTGGAAGAGTGAGAAAACAAGGTTGAACAATAAATCATTAGTTATATATTATCCAACTCAGTAAAGTCTAGTATAGACTATTGGTGCAAGACGGACATAATTTTTTTTTTTAATTCGATTTACTTTCTGATTTTGGATGATATTTATTATGGTCATACTCATGTATGCGTTAAGTCTCATATAGAAACCTGAAGACATCAAATAAGACAATTGCAAATAGGTAACTAGATATTCCGATGATAAATCTACTAAACCTGCCCGTCATAGTTTGCCAATATTTTTTACTCGCTATTATACAAAATCGCATAAATTATTTGAATGCTACAACAAACAAGGAGTAAATCAATAGAAAGCCTGCAATTAAGGCTAGAGCGGGCAGGATGCATAACTCTCTGGCGATGCTGCATAACGCCTATTTATTCAACCACCTGGAAAGTTACTCCCGCATTGCTTGAGACAGTACATGACTTTGAAATAATGTTATTACCTACCTATTTACTTATTTGGGGAATTCAACAATTGTCATTTTTATTTGCATGGCTAGGAGTATTTGTTATTCTCCTAAAGCAAGGGTCTCCCCAACTCGAATTGAAGAGTTTAATAAGAATAAGGATAAGAATAAGAATAAGGATCAAACATTTTAATATTAGTTTTTTATTCGCAAATTATTGGAAAACACGGTAAGACACTTAACTAAAGATTTTAATTAAGAACTAAAGTAATAAGCATCAAAATCTTAAATCCTTTTTTTTGCGCTTTACATAGGTAAATTGTCACGTGATACTTTTTATATTCGCAACCTAACTATAGAAAATGGTCCAAACATACGGTAAGTCACTAAAGATAATTTATAAGTCGCATCAATGGATAATGAATGTTGATAGATACAGCAGCCAGCCACAACAGCGATCAGGAAACAATTAATCAATTGTTATCAAACATCAGTTGTCATTGTCGACGTCGCACTAACACAGTGTTATTGATTTAGAAATCTCATACTCAGACCACGCTTATCTATTAATTTGTGTTAACTTTCTACCTTTAGACTAATTTGCACTTGTATACTAAGTGTCGATTTAACTTAATCCAACTTAGAATGTCACTATGTTTCATAGTTAAGTTTAAAGGATAATAAGCAAGATAAAATCAAATAAATTTAGATTTAAGGTGGTCCTGACATCTAGATTTATTTTATCTTTTCATTTTCTGTTTCAAAGTTATCTAATTTTTTTTATTTTCATTTGTCAAAAAGTATCTATTTATATATCTATAAATAAGGGTTCAACCACAGATCTATATTAACATTTGGTCTGTGGGTTCAACCTTATCCTTTAGGGCATTAATGACGTTTTTTACAAAAAAAAACCTATAGTTATTTTTATATGAATGTTTTATTGTATGCATGCCATGGCAGCTACTTAATTAAAGCTTTATAATACATTATTTAATATGTTCGGTGCAATGTTGGGTTCGTTGGCCGAGTGGCAAAGCGCTCGGCCTGACACCCGAAAGTCCCGGGTTCAATCCAGGTCGGGCAAAGTGTGTTTCGGATGTTTTCGATGCATAGCTCGGGTTTGTGATCGATCACCTTCCCGCATTTGTCAAGCGTGGTGGTCAAACCAATACCCATCAATTGCAGTGATGACTTCATTTCAGTGATGGTGGCCTTTGCCCAGCAGTGGGACAGTTATGGGCTATTTACTTTAAGTTTAAAGACATAAAAAAATAAATAAACACACAACATATTTTCATTCACGTCGTCGTGTGTCCACAAACGAAACTAACGACATTTCAAATGAATGCTCACTAAGAAATTTATGACTATTGCATTGGGCGTCGTCGCTCGGAAGTAAAACGTATCGCATTGACACTCGCAGTTCAGAATGATCCAGTCACGAGCGCCACGCCTTCAGCATTGTCTAACGAGCGTGATAAGCCGAGATAGGTTAACACGATGTCGATATCATCTTGCCAATATTGAATATTTGCAAATGCTAATTTGCGTGACGTTTGTAGCGAAGGTACGTACCTACTCGTATGTACTGCGATCACTTGACTTCCGAGGCGATACGGGATACAATGAAGAGATTTTACTTTTTATTTTCAAGTGCTAATTGCTGCAGTGAAAAAGAACACTGTGCAAACTCTGCCGCTAAAAAGCAGTCAAAAATCAATCATACGTCAGCCTTCCGGGTAGCATAACCGTCAGTGTAGCCGCCCTGATTGCGGAAGATCCAGGTTCGATTATTTAATATTTTTTATTGAAGAAATTTTTAAATATTTTATACTCAATTCTGATTTTACTGTATAATCTCGATGCCTCGATGCCAGGCAATAAGAAAAGTGTTATTTTTTTGATAATAAGGATAAGAAATATTTATTGACCTTCACAATAACCAATACAACTAACAGAGAGAAGAAAAAAGAAGATTTGAGGGAGGCTTTTGCCCAGCAGTCCAAAAGTAAAAAAGACAATACTTAATATATAAATTTATTTTTATAAAAAATGCAAAATGCAATATCGGTTTCTATGGCTTTCTTACGCAAAAATAACAAGTTCCGATGTGATTTTCCCAAAGTAGGTTTCAGTTATTCATATAATAATAATTTTAAAAAAATGTAAAAATAAAAATGTTGAGATATCAAAACACAGTATTAAAAACAAACACAAATAGCATTAGCAAATCAAAGCTGCTGCTTTGATTAACTAACAACGACAAAAACTTCAAAGTACACGTACCCAAAACATAAGACGACACACCACCCGACAGACACAAACTAACTCGCAATCACTAGGAAGCTCAAGAGGAGCAGTGCACAGGTCAACTCAACTCAATATGGTGTCAGTGTTGTACGGTAAAAATTAACAGGGCATTTCGCCCCCACCCCACCTGCGAGGGTTAATATGCTCACTTGACCCGCCACTCCTATTGGGGAAAATTCGAAATCATCTGTGCGTGTCATATCGACCATTCGCGTTTTAAAGAGTTAATGCTGAGTAATTACTGCAGTTGACTTCTGAATCAGTGATGCACCTGCAGTGTTGGATGGGTGAAAATTATACATACAAAGCAATACAATACTTGAAGAGTCATATAGAATTTATTTCTTATTTAGTAACACAATGATGAGAATCTAGATAATAAGCGTATTGAGGCATTAGCGTATTAAGACACATTTGAGACCGTGTTTCGGTAGGCAGTTAGCTGTTGGTCGCGGCTGCATTGGCAGTCGTTGACAACCACCAATCCGCACTGGGCCTGCTTGGTAGCCTATGGCAGGCACGTGCCCCAGCAATAGGGACATAATAAAAGCTGGTGATTCTAATGGAGATGGTGTTTGAGACAAATTTAACCGTCTTCAATACCTACATGCTGGTTGTATTACGTGTGATGGTTATGGCCTCATCTCCCTATTGTTCATGTGGGTAGGTTTGAGTTCAGTAGTGGGAAGTTTTGAGTTGATAATAAAAATACACTATGGTCGCTAATAGAATAGACTAATGACAAAATAAAAAACAGAAGAAAAAAGACAATGTTAATAGTAAAGCGTTGGTGGTCGTATTTATAAAAATCTTTTATTGCCATAAACATGGGGTAGGAAACATTGCGCAATATTTTAATGAATTGGTGGGTATATCCACAAGCATGCATTGAGCATGTACGGCGAGATAGCATATGACAGCATAAAATGATACCTAATTTGAGCTCTAATTGTATTGTAAATTAAACTTGATTGATCCATTAAACTGGATAAATCACAGAAGCACGTTACAAAAACAGCCCTCAACCGTCCTGCATTGTACTGCCGACACGCACGAAGGCAATTAAACGCTGATTGTTTGTTGGTTCAGGGAATCGTTTTTATCAATCTACAGTCAAGTCAACTTTTCGGTAAAGACCAGTAGATAGGTAAATAGATAGCTTTTTTATAGCTAACGAGTAAGCTGCCTTCATCTCACCTGATGATAAGGCTATGATGGAAGTCCACTTTACCTGGAAACCTTAACTACCGAGGCACCAACTAGGATAGTTCTCTAGCTCCCGGAACACAACAATGCTACAAACATGGCTGTTATGGTGGCATATTTAGATAAGATGGTGCTAGCTAGCCAGGCGGAAAAATAAGCCCTGCCACTAACCAAAGCGAGTAAACAAAAATAACCCCTCACTGGGAATCGAACCCGAGACCTTTGGGTTTGAGACCAATCGCCTTAGCCACTAGACCACAGAGACAGTTAATATGGGATAAGAGCTACCATAATGAACACTATACCCTACGAGGTATGTAGGTATACATAACAAGAAGTGTTAATGAAATATAAACTTATTTGAAAGTTCTTTTTTTTTATTGTGTTATACAATGTGGTGGACACACACTATAAAAAAGGTGAAACTCGAACTTTTCAATTGAGCTACTGATTTCGGCCAATGTTGTTTCCTTAATGTTTTTAGATAATAAATATACCTTCGTTCCACCAGCACGTTATATTCGAAACCCTACTGAATTTACCGTAAAATATATTACAAATCCTACAAGGGTTACAAGTAAGTAGTCTAATTACTTTGCGATTTATATAGAGTTTCCACAAATTATATCAGCTTCGAGATTTTGTGCGCTGAAAAGTTTTAAACATATGTAAAGTTGTGAAATCCGTAGACATAAAACCCTATCATCATAACAGAGCAAACTAATATAATAGATTTATGATATCATAGATGTTATTAGATATCAGAGGTCGTTGGCGCAGTGGTTAACGCGCCCGGTCAGCGAGTGCTAAGGTTAAGCAACTTTCGCAAAGGCCGGTCATCGGATTGGTGACCAAACATTTATCATCTCGAGCTCCTCCGTGCGTCGGAAGGCACGTAAAGCCGTCGGTCCCGGCTGCACTAGCAGTCATGAACAACCACCAATCCGCACTAGACCCGCATGGTGGTATACGGCCCGTTCTCCCTATTCAACCATAGGGAAGGCTCGTGCCCCAGCATATATATCATGATGTTATCATCACCACAGTTCGGCTTCACCTACTTCCAGATTGGCCGATTTACACGAGGCTCTAAGAGGCATTTTACGCCTAAAACCCATATAAAATTTTAGCTTTTAATATTTTGTACAATATTTTCTATTTATCTTGGAACATACATATTTATCCTCTTGCGTAGGGTGGTGCGGACGTTAAGTTTTCCCACGACGACGTCACCAGATGGCGGCGCGGCGCCCGCGCACCGTGACGGTGACTTACCGATCTTGTAATGAGTATAACGATCACTAGAATGATAGCACCTGTTGTTTCGCGGGCCCTTGGATAGTTCGCTTTTATAATTTTATTTTTAATAAGCTAAGTTCGACTGCGATAACGGTGTTGAAACGTCATGCCTAGCTCTAGTTCTTTTTGAGTTTTTTATATCTTTTAACATTCTGGGTCTGTAATTAAATAAATGAACATAACAACTAACTGTAACTTTATATGCAAATATAAAGTTCGTAATATTCATATAGAACTGGTTTTCAATAGTAAGCTAAGCGTTCGAAACGAATTTAAAATAGAATAAAAATATTTTTTTTAAATTTAATGTTTTCGAACGAATTGAGAACTTCCTCCTTTTTTGAAGTGTGTTATTGAGATAACAAGGTATGCGGACTCGCATATTTCTTTCACATTTTAATTAAGCTTCTAGACTGACTTTAAAACTCTTTGCTGGGTCCACAGTTAAACGTAAAAGTAACAGCGAGAAGATCCGTACAAAGAGTTTCAGTTCAATGTCTAATACGCGTACAATTAAGAAAACAAAACACGAGTAGAACTTCAACCCATACCAACATTTAATACAAATATAATCTAGTAAAGCAGTGCGAGCGCCGACTTCCTAGTGCGTTCGGAATGGGTTCTTCGCCTAAAGGCACGACCCGTCGCATCAGGTGCGTCGCGAGATCCCGCTCGGTTACCGTTACCGCCCGGGGTGTGGCGGCCGGTATTGTCCGTTGGCGAGGTGTTAACGTTTTAGATTAAATGAAGTTCGGATTGTAACCTCTTTCGCTAACAATTATATATAATATTAATTATCTTAATAAATGGCTTCGCGTTTAGCATTAAGCCAATTGCAAGTGTTTTTTACTTTAAGTAGTAATGGTAAAATTTGTACGATAGAAATTAAAATGGAGCCTCACATCACGTGTTATTACGGAAAGAATTCGGGTGAAACTAAGGGGCTTATTCATAAACAAAGTGTAAGCTTGGAGTAGTTACTCCGTGTTTTATCTCTTTTACTCTAATATGAAATGAAGTTTACATGACGGGAAAAAAACACGGAGTAACTACTCCAAGCTTACACTTTGTTTATTAATTTTCATACATACATTCATAGTTTAGTTTTGGCATTTCATATTTTTTTAACGGTGTACAAGGCCCAAAGTAGAGCAAGGCGTATTATGAAGGAGGCCTACACCAAAGTTCAGGAAGTCTAGGAAGAAGAGACGATTTTATTTTTTTAACTATTGTAGTGCTGGTGCTTTGGCTAGTACTCTACGATGGCCAGGTGCGAGTTATTACCGTTTTAGATTAAAAAGAGTATGGATTTCAACCTCTTCGAAGCCAATTTTGAGGGAATCTAATTTGAGTCTTATTCACGATTTTACAATAAAATGAATAATTAAACATTTTGGAATATGCTGGTATTCACAATACTCAGGTAAATGGCGGCAGAATCGCGACAGTTTGAACACTAGTTATACAAAATAGCACATGCAGGTAAGTAAATAAAAAAAATTGGAATCTGCTTCATAAGATATGATCAGAAAAAGTTGTCGGTCATGCAGTGATGGAAAACTATAAAGAATAATAAACAGATATACCTATCAATGCTCCAAATCTGCTTTTTAATGATAATAGGCAGCGAAGAGATTAGCGAAAGTTAATTTTCCGGAATTAATTTAGAGATTTAAAAATAAATCCATATGAAAACTACACGTCACGACAACACAGATGTATTGTGGTATAGAAATTATTCAATTTCGCGTAACATCTAGATACGAGCGATCTGATCTGCGAACAATACGGTGAGACAAAGCATTTAACCCTTCACTGGGGGCGGTGATATTAAATTGAAATATTTCTATTTTATTGTCCGTAATATTTATTTGATTGTTAAATAAATAGGCGATGTGGGACGCCGAGCGATTGTGCTCGCTATAATGGGGGGTCACGCCTTTGTCGACGGTTAATTTTTTGATTAATCATTCCCATTTCGTGGGGAATCGTTGCGATTTTGTGACGTTTCAATTTCGGTTCGTACTTTAGTTTGCACAAATTGCGTTTATACAATTTCGACGCATCGTCATTAGTTTTAATGTTTTCTATTATTTGATAGAATATTTTGATATTTAAACAAACTAAAATATGATGTAACAAAGTCTGAAATCTTGACTTTTCATTTATTTAAACATATTCTAATTCTCACAAATAGACTAAATCAATCAGGTATCTACCTTTAAATAAAAGTAAGGTGCGTAAAAGCGTTAAGAATTTTGAAATAAGTACCCTTACTCTAATACAATATTTAATAGTCGTCTGATAAAAGCACTGTGCGTATAATAAAGCGCGTGCGCCCGCGCCGGACAAAGCAACGTCATCAATTTTAATCTCCGCGACAATTGCGCAATGACAAATGTCAACGCGACACTCATTCATTATACAAACGCACGCACACAAAAATGGTATGCCTAATAAAGGGTTAGCTTATTATTGTTAAAATGGCAGGAGCCAGATTATTTTTGTGTATTATTCTTCTATGGGCATGAATATCATATGATTGTAGTAAACCTAAGATTAAGACCTATAAGGATTTTCTTATAAATACATACCTACTTTTTACATTTTCTTAATATTTATCTCGACAGACTTCGCCTGATGTTAAGTGATGTAAAAACTAACCAAACAAAGCCAATCTCTAGACCTAAAACTAACTAAACCTTACTCATTACATTTAGAATTACAGTCTATTTAAAAACTTTCAAAAAATACATTAAAGATTCTTTCGGCAAATAATATTGCGTGATCCAAACAAAACTGAATTTAAATTCAATATCAATAGCGGGTAATGCGATAAACAACAATCAATCAAATCGGTTGGTTGCCTTTAAAACTCATATGTGTCTCCGGATTAATCCTTTTGCAGCAAAGTTCTTATCGGAAATAAATTCAATGGGGCTATATGTCCAAAAGCTCATCGATCATCTCTTGCGCAAGTTCATGACAAATGTATTTGTGATGAGTGGCTGCAAATCGTTTCTAATTACGAATATTAAGAGTCATTGTGTAAGCATTGGATGTGTCAGGCAGCTGTTTGGAGTATGTGGGCGAATGTATGGAATTCTGTGGTAAATATTAGTCCTAAAGTAGCCATTGTTGCGTAATGGGAGAGGCCATAATGTTATTAAAGTGTTCTATATTTAGATGAAGTCGCAAGCAACGACACTATTGCGTGCTACGCTGCTTTAAAGAAGAAGAAAGTGCCAAAGCCGATGCGTTTTTGTCTAAATATACAAAAAGTTACTAGAGAACCACGACAACGATTAAGGTTTTCCCTGAGTCAAAACCTATCCACTAAAGCGGTGCGTAATAATATAAGACAACACAGTAATTAAGGATAATTTGAATCGCATAAATCATCGACAACGCCGGCTGTGTCGCCAACACACCGGAAGGCGCTACAGGAAACACTGAAGACCCCTGCAAAAGCTTGTAAAACTACTGGAAGTGTCACCTCCACAGGCTCAATGAGCTTACAAAATACTGTGTATTTATTATTATACCTTTTGATTACAATAAAACCTAGTTGTTAGGGAACAAAAATAATGATATAATAATGGCAAGAAATTTCTACTAAACAATTTTTTTTGTTGTTTTCAGGTGTAGACTGACTGATTGCCGTTAATTATTGAACGTTAGAAATTTTATAAAACAAAAGTTAAGCAACAAAGTTGCTTTAATTTGGTATGTTTACCTGATTCTTATAAACGTTGTCCTAGCTTTCATTAAATTTAAAAATATTACGCATACGCATTACATAGTGACACAAATATACTATTACGTGCGATACCATTTCCAGTTCACCTTACTCCACCTATCAACCCTTACGATAACAAAAGCATATGCGTGATTTTTCACTACGGGCGCAGGCGGCGCGTACGTCGCGATTTATCTAAATTAAGCATCGCATGCGCGTGCCGCCCGCGCCACGCCACCGACGCCTGTGTACAGCGTGTGACGTCCATGAGACTAAATGAGGCATTCTAATGGGAAACGTTGTGATACGATAAAAAAAATACAAAAAAATACACATTGACTTAACGCGTGCCTTTTATAAACTATAAAAACTCGAGATGTTAAGAAAATCGAAGCAAATTTAAGGATAACAAAAGATTTTACTTTTGTCTTTCTAAACTTTAGAAACATTACTCAAATAATCCTCAATACTTTTTGTAGTATTTTTTAAGTCTGTTACATAAGAATTACGTATATTTAGATGACATTTCATGATTAACCATTTTCATTAAAAAATAATGATTAAATCAGAGCCGCCTGTAAATAAAATGTGTAACTCCTAAACGTCCAAGGGTCATGTCAAGCGAAGGGCAGGGGGCAGGGCAGGTGACTCCGAGCCTCACACGGGACAAGCGAAGCGTGAACCACGCGTGGCCGTGATTCAACTGGTCGAACGCATGGCAATTGTTTCAGAACATACACCATACTAAATGGGGTTAATGACGAAATTGAGGTATTTAGTAACATAAAATAGACTATTAACCTATGTATAAAAACTTTTGCATTTTCAGCAAGTTATCTTTGATGATTTTTAAAGTGTAATTATGAGTAACCTCTATGTTTTATATTTTACAAATATTCCGAGACGGTTTTTTATTCATTTATTACACCAGGATATTATTTACATAAAAATTTATAAAGTAAGTAGGCTACAACCTCGACAGATATTTGTAAACAACGTGCTTATTCATTAACCAAGTCTGGAAATAAAATACACAAAAAAAGGTTGTGTTTTAATATTTTGCATATTCTTTACCTGCTGTTGGTGGTAGCACGTCTTGTAAGGGTAGCGGTGTCCGGGGTCCCAGAAGCAACTCTTGGCCAGAATGAATATCACGTATGACCTTGTACCAAACCTGGAAATATCAAAAGCATAGTGTTAATCATTGATCTATATATAGCCTGTTGAGTTTGTCATTGTTAAAAAGCTTGTGGGTTTGACGATGAGCTATTGTATATTGCAGGTATTTTACAGAAAACTTTGATTAAGGTGGTTATAACGTTAGCAAAGTTAAGTACGCTGTGTACTTTACACATAATACACATCACAACTTAACACACATCTTAATATAAGATAATTAAAAACTTTGACTCTTTTATTCTAAAACGTGGACTTCAACGTGAAAACAAAACTTTCTTAAAAACTGATTATTTCTCAGTTATGACAATAAAAGCAGACAGAGAAGGATCAGTTATATTATAACTGAAATAGTCGTACATTTTCCTATTGTCCGTTTCCTAATCATTCAGTTTTTGATTGCCTATACAACACACGCTTTACGTAAGCCTCAAAGAAGTTAGACAACGGCATACACATTTCAAGCTCAGTTAGGGTTCAGAGTGAATCTAATCACCGCATCTGTTCGTTCCCCTCGTGACCGGAAGTGGGACACAGTTGTTCAACCGAGCTCCGATTTTCTGCCACCGGAAGTGCCAACGTTCCACATTCAAATTTTATTGGGGTACGCCATACTCGTAATGAGGGTTGCGACAATGATTTGAACGTTATTTGTGCTTTTCGATTTGACTTTAATATGTAATTACAGATGTTAAGTGATTGGGTAAAGAACTGTGAGAAAATAGACGGTGAACAAAGTAGATATACTATGATCGTTAGTTTATCAGTGAACTTGAGATGAGAAAAATACAGGCATTGTTCAAAGTAAGCAGGTATGTATAGTTGAGATGAGAAACCCTCAGGCTTACAACAAACAACATGAGCATCCAGACAGTTGATACTACCTTGAAAGAAAGGTTACTGCTTGAAAGTTTGCTGTTTGCGACACGGGAATTAACAAGATACTCAAATTCTACTAATGGACAATATTAAAGGACACAGAGTAATGTTTTTTTACTCCTCCATGATCACCATATGTGTGCTGTTAAATGGAAAGGCACAGTCTAGCTGTGGGAAGTTGCCTATAAACTATAGCAGTGGAATAGAATATTTTACTTGCAATTCATTTAATTCTACCAATCCTCAGTCCATGACTTGCAAGATTACAACTAGATCACGCAAGCCACAGCATCATCGAGCTTGATCTTGAACTACTCAATAACTTTTTTTTTTTTTGTATTTTTTTGATACATCAAACAGTTGTACTGTTTTAAATTACTATAAACTTGAATTTAACTCGAACCAAAGTCCACGAAATAAAACCATCATCATCGTCACCAACTCATTTTGTGTCCCTGCTGAACGGGCCATAAACCACCACGCGGGCCCAATGCGAATTGATATAAAAATCGAAATGATAGGAAGTTCAAAAAAGGATCTTACTTGGCCAGCATGGAGTAGATGCTGAACATTGACATCGTGAGGGTAGCTGGTGGAGCGGATCAGCTTCAGCCAGTTGGACTTCTCAGCCGTGCCGTCCAACCAGCCCCGGATACCATTCTTGCCCAGGACCTGCAAAATAGGAAATTGTTCAATGGCATTTATTTAAATGCAAAACAAAAAAATAAGAAAGAACAAAAACATCATAAAGAAGTGCTGATACAGTTATAGACAAAAGAGTATAGTTAATTACTACAGAAGATATAAAGTTTTTGTTGTTTTATTGAATCTTCAAACGTCAAAGAAGTGTCCACATCGAATCTATTACGTTAGTTACGAGTAGACAACACAAAAAATCTTGTGATAAATATTTTTAATACCGAAGCAGCCTTTTTATTGTTGCCAAGTTTAGATGAAACTATTAAAAATATTATAACCATATTTTTAGCTTTCCAATTAAAAAATAATAAAAAGCTAAAATTTTCGAAATAGTAAAAAAATGTAATTTAGAAAACTTACATTTTAATAGATTTGAAAAGCAATGAGCATTAAAAATTTAATCATATAAAACTTCAGAATTCATATTTCATCACGCATTTTATAGCTTTCAGGATCTTTTTAAAACATCATTGCTCCTTGAAAAGTATTTTTGTTGAAAGCGCCATCTAACCGCAATAGGCGAAACTAACTGAAACTTCTTGCTTGCGTGCAAAGAAAGGACGCTAAAGCAAGTCTGCTTGTCGATTTTATTTAATGCAATGCCGTAAAAGAACTACATTTAAGTATTAAAAACTTGAGTTTTTTGAAATGGTAACATAAAATATAGCTTTTAGTACGGGTTTAATATATTTTTAAACATTAACATCATGTTGATTTATAGTAGCACTTAACTATTTATATGAAGTAAAATAGAACTTAATATATTTAATTTCATTATAATGTTTATTTTAAAGCCAATTAGAAAGTTTTATATAATAAACATGATCCAGTAACAAATTACCTAGCGGTACCTAGCGGCAGATGTCGACAACGGACGTAACGGTGGACACCGTGGCCGTGCGATAGATGGCGCTATTAGTCCCTGTCGAGATGCACCGGCTTGTCGCGCGCCGCCATTTGTCATTCATTACCAACCCTCCGATGATTTAATTTTTATTGTAAACTTCGGAATTATTAATTGCCTTTTCATCAAGGGGTTTGTATTATGGCGCTTTCGGGTTTTGTACGGGTACTGATCAGATATAACTTTACTTGCTCACTTACAGTTAAGTTTTTTTAAATAAGAGTAAATATTACTGTTGTGCTTTTGTCAATTAGGTACTGTACTTTGTTTTTCATGTTTTAGGTCAGATGACTGTATTATTCTCAGTACCTACTGTGATTTTAAAGAACCTTTTTAGAATCGTAACTAATACCACAGTATAATAATGAGTACCTAGGTACTACGTACTAATACCGTACTCTTTTACAAATGTTAACTTTTGTTGTTTTTGAGTATCCGATGTTTCACTCAGCACAGTTGCATGCGCCATGGCGGATTACCTATATGAAACCTTTATAAAATAAAATCTTGGTACGCACTTGGCCTTTAAGTATCTCATCGGGATGTAGATTTAAAGTTCACGGGGTGAGACCTGGTGACTGTTCACGGGCCGCCCATGCCTTTTCAGACACCAGTCTCATACAAATCAGAAGATTTATGTCTATTGTTGTTACATCATGTTAAGTGAATTGTATAAAAATAAAGTTGGTTTTTTTTCGGTTTTTATTATCTCACCTGATGTTAAGTGATGATAAGATGCAATCGCACTTCACCCCAAAAATCCAAAATCCAAATCCACATCCTCAACTACCGAGGCACTGGCTACCTTACCTCTAGCTGCCTGAACACAACAATACTACAAACATTGATGTACGGCGACATATTTAGATACGATGGTGGAAGCAAGCCATGCGGTTAGGATAAGTTAGGCTATATATAGATTTTAATGACATTATAATGCTGTTAATAATTTACTCTGAAGTATCATTTGTACTTAACTCTATTTGATTAACCACTAATAAAAGATTCAAACGCTTTACTATCGATTATCGATATCTGTACCTATAGCTCTTACGTGAGTACCTATTCACCCTCGCGATATTCCATCCGTCTGAAATTCCCGAAGGAATGAGATGTTTTCCTTGGATAAAAAATAGCCAATGGAACTACTGATAGTTTGTTGTGATTTCTGCAACAAACTCTTTGCAAAGATCACATCAATCCTCCGTTTTGACACATTTTCGTATTCATAATAATAAAATAGCTCACCCGCATTAAGCCAGATAAGAACGTTATGGTCCAATATCCCTACTATATTAGTCTTAATACCAATCACGTTCATAGAGTTAATAGAGTCTATAAACGTCCCATACACTTATAAGTTGACGATGATGATAATTCCTGAAAACAAAGATTCTTAACAGTGTACTTTAAAATTACAACATCAGACATGATTATAATCTAGATACACCCATTAAACGAAACGTATAATTTCGTAACAGAAACCAGACTCAACTGTGCAAGCGTTCGATTGAGTCATAGTCGTAACACTAATAATTGGCTCTTTTATGAAGACGTGTGCCTTCCTGATAGAGGGTTCCGTGTTTGTTTCGAAGCTAAATTAGGGTTCTTCAACTTGATCTATTGCTTCAGTAAACATAGTTCGCTCGTGTCGTGGGAGTGTCATATCGATTTACCGTTTGATGTTTTTTTATTTTTAAATGGTGTCTGGACAAGCTTATACGCTACGTAGTACCTACAAACCTTCTCATTGACTGTTGAGTTTTAAAAAATCCTTATATCTTTTAATAGAAGACTTTTTTAATGTACAACAAATATAGTTAAAAAACCTTTTTGTTTTTTTGTAGAGTTACCTATTCAGTTATTTTTCTTCTTTTTTTCCTTAATTAGTGGTTTCAAAATTTCCAGAGTTCTTTTGTGAGAGATTCTGGTGGGTTCGGCGGCTAGCTAGTTCTAGCTGTGGTCGTAAAAGTTAACCTTTTACAATGACAGATCTCGGATGGGTAACCAAGTTTCATTAGGTCGAGCTCTACCGTGCTTTAGAAGGTACGTTAAGCCGTAGATTTCAGTTTAGTAAGCAAGATAGGAGTCGCTAACAACCCCCAACCCACCCTACGCCAGCGTAAAAAGGCAATCATTAACAACCACCAAAATAGGTACACTAAGCGTGGTGACCTGCAGCCCGATTTTATATTTGTTAAGGTTTTGAGGTTTGATGTGCAAACTGAACCTGTAGTGGGACATTAATGTTATATGATGAGCATTATGATAAAAGTTGTACCTAAGTAAGAAAATAATGAAATATGGCGTCAATGCACATTAAAGTAGCGTCTTTAAAAGCCATCTTATAAACAGAAAAGCTACAAATAAATATAAAATCAGATCAGATATAAAAAAATCTAAACAGAAGAACATAGCTAGAACATTGTTTTCTCATCATCTCGCCATGTCATCAACAAAGCATCGAGCACTTAAAAAAAGAAGGTGCCAAATTTACCGTAAAATTAAAACTCAATTCCCACTTTATCATCTTCGAGTAAAGAATTACGCAAGTAAAAAACAAATAAAAGGCATCTGTTGTTCAATAAAGTGGAGTAACAAGCAAGGTATTAATCAAATCTAATGTAAAGTGTACCCTCTTGATCTTCGCGTACAGAATCAGACTATAAAAACAATCAGAGCTAGTCCCATCTCTTTCTAACAAGTGTTTGGTGAGAGGGAGGGGTGGGTTGGTGGCTAAGTGTGTACGCAACGTTGTGCGTCAACGGCAAGCCTTCCGCAGCATTTATCACGATATTAAAACCGACTCGGGTATGAGTAAAAAAGATAATTATCTTAGAGGCAACCCTCGTCTTAAGTTAGGGTTGTCGCAGGTTTGTGTAGATCGCAACGTCAAAATCAAATTTAAATCATACCTACATAAGTTAGTTTAAACTATACTACAAAATCTACCACTAGTTCGTATTTTAGGAGAGACTCGTTTTTAGTTTGTGAAACCTAGCCGCATATGACCAGTGTGGTTTGCTATAGTCATTTAGATATGGGGGAAGTACTTTGCCAAGCTGTGGTGTCGCACTATCTTATATGAATGATGATATATCTGTCTACAATAGGCATATAAAATCTGGTTTTACATTTTATAATACGGTCACACTACATAACAATAAAAGTCAAATATTCAAATATACAATAACTGTCTAATTTAAACTAGCAAGACTAACATACTTGTATAATCTAAAACTTGAGCGACACTTCTAAGATGCTGTATAATCTTAAATTTTAAGATTTATTTTTTTTATGATATGAGACGTGAGTTATGTAATATAACATTGTTGAATTAATAAAATAATATTATAATAATTGAAAACACAAAAAAAAAACCAAGTCTCCATTTTTTGGCGTGGCAGCCCTACGCTACCGGGGCGATGAGTAGCCGAGTGCCGGCAGCACATGTTCGCCATCAGTCATCGATGAACGCCGGTCAAGGATGCGAATTGTGGACACTTGTTACAGGGTGGCAGCCCTACCGTGAAATATGTTCAGGCGCTCGCGGGCGCAGAGCTTTGATGGAAATTAAATCTGGTAACGTTTTTCCGTATGTTAAAAGCGTGAAGTCAGTTCAGACTGTTTTGCAGTAATAAGAAATTTGCACTTTGATTTTTCTTTTTAATATAGCCTATGTTACTCAGCGCTAATGTAGCATTCTAATGGTGAAAGAGTTTTTTAAATCGGTCCGTTAGTTTTTGAGTTTATGCGTTGCAAACATACAAAAATACAAGGCTTTAGTATAGACGACAAAATTCACATGTTAGCAAAACCAAAATACACTACCTACTCAATGCAATAGTTGCATGAATGAGGTCGTAATTAATTTCAAGCAGGCTTTATTTGTTCGTCCATCCAAGGACTAAAATGGCAAAGATTTCCTACTCAGCTTTTATGATCGCAATGGCAGAACGCAATGGTATGGCAAAGTTTTAACGGTCCTTCCTCGTTTATCAATGAGACAATGAGATGATGATGATGATGAGATGCAGCTTCAATGCCATTCACTACAAATTCCAAATAAAACTTGCACTAGGTACCAGCTCTTACTTTAAAATTTCTGAGTTAGGTTATGATATTTGTTTACTCTACATAGTATGTAAGCAATAAAGTGTTTATCTATATATCTATCAATCTGTCCATCATAGTGATCGCTCATATCAAACTATTCAGTGGTGTTACTAAAATTACAAAAAGCTTTAAAGTTTCATTTTACAGCAACAAAAAAAACAGCTCTATATGAATCGAGGTACCAGCAAAATTCCCAACACCATCACCTCTTACAGCGCACAATGGCAAGAAAATCTAGCGCAGGCGACGCGCGAAGCATTATATTATAAAAAACGGCTCAGCAATTTAAACGAGAGCGGGCAGATCTAACATTCACCGGCAGCGGATCGCAATTTCCCGGAATACTCGGGAAAGCTACAAATGTTCGCGAGTCGTTCGCATCAGAAAATTACATTTCATACATTTTAGTGATGTAGCAGAGTGTGTCGATATCGACGTCTAAATATTTATTTTGTTGTATAACTTACACCACTTACAAAACCTTTCTGTTATCTAAAGCTTTTAACAGACAATGCTACATGAGTTGACTATAAAAATGATTCAGGTTGTTTTATATTTGTAATTTCATTTAAGTGTAAATCTTCTTATATCAAATAAAGACCGTTTAGGATAGGAAAACAATTGAAATTACCCGAAAAATTTGCCACTTAATTACATTTACACTATCACACTTCGATCGTCTTCCATAAATCACAAGACAGCTTTATATATTTTCATACACTATAGACATTATCACTTGATACTGATTAGGTACTAATAATTTGGTTTGTTTATCAGTAAAATAGACCGAAGGCAACAACAGTTCCAGCTCTTAACGGATACATTTTATTTGACTATCAAACTTATTTATCAACAAAAAATTTCTTGCCGTAATAAACACGCAAGCTTCCTAATGACTATCGACATTCTCGTCGCATCCCTACGGCTCTGAAGAGCGCGGTTGCGGCGATCACGCGTCGGTGCGCGAATCACACGTCTCGTTTCACAAGATAACAATTTGTGTGCGCGCTTATTTACCACACGCCGAGCCAAATTGGACCCTCGTATATAGCCGCCTTCGAAATACTTGTAAGTAGGTATACATTATTTTATACAGCGAGATCTGTGTAAGTGATAAAATGTTGGAACATAAAGTAGGTAAGGCAGAGATTTGGGTTTCTGGTTTACCTACTATTATACTTTGGTTTGGTACTTAGCCACCACTGTCACTTACTGTCACTTAATAAACATTATTCTATGATGAGGCATATCTGTACCCACAGTGACAAAGTGTCAAGCTGAACTTTGGATAAAACGTACAAGTACCTAATAGTATTTTTTTTTATTATAAACGATGTTTGTGTGTGACAAAATAATTGAGAGCTATGTTTTTTGTTTCAAAATAAACAGAACTAAAGGAACGACAATTTATATTAATTTTCTGTCAAAATGTTATCTATTTTTATTTTTTCTCCCTATCCATCATCATATGAAAGTAATTATATCCCACATTAAACAATTCCTTTCAATAGCCATTTACAGTCCAAAACACACTCAAAGACACCAAAAACACTGCAAGCTCCATCAAAAGACTTATAGGTACAACACTGAAAAAACCCTATCTAATTACCCTAACAAATCACTTAACGAACCGCTTCCGTCGGACTACTCCGAAAAATTTCCGCCTGTCGGTAAAAAGGCGGAAAAATAAAACCGCTACAAAAATCTACCCCCGCCCGGGCGCTTCGCCATACGTTTTCCTTTCGTCGGCTACCCTGTCTCCGTTTATCAGGGGAAGCATTGCTTCCGTAACTGTCTTGAGCCGTCCGCACTATTGTTTACTTCGCTTTTTTCCCCTGATCCGGTTTGCTGGATTAGATAAAGCATTTGGGAGAAGTGGCAGGCTTAACAAATGTTTTCCTTACGATTTGGTGAAAGGCATCATGATTAAGATTAAGCGCCGCTGCACGTTATCTGTTAAAGTTGTAATGATCAGTGTTTACTTTCTTGTTGATAGTTCGATTACTAATGGTCTAAGTTAGGTATATAGATTTAAATTAGTTTTTTTCTTTTTTTAGTAATGATGTTAAGTGGAAATGGAGTCCAGACGCAAAGACAACTGGTGCAGCGTGAAAACAACGCAGCATCAGTCACCCTCACCCTGCATATCATAGGAAGGAGGGAAAACGTGTGCTGGTAGACCATTCCATCTTTTGGAAGTGCGACAAAGAAACGAGTCACCAAATTTCTTTGTGCGCGATGGAATGTTCGAGACAGTACAGGGGTGACTGATTATATAAATAAAACCAACAAAAGAAAGTAGAAGGGAAAGCTAAGTTAAATTATTTGATTACAATACAGAAACATGCAAAATATCACACATAAATTTTTCTAAATATACACTATTTATAATCATAGAAACACTAATCTACTAAAAAAAAATATTGTACAGTAAAGAGAGGGGTATCTTCTAAAACAGGTGTTTTCAAACTTAACAGAAGAGACCCACATATTTGTAAAAATTACTTGTAGTTAATAATTTAAAAAAAAATATTTTTGATTATTTTTTTTTTATATAGTGATACAGTGACTGAATAAAATCGCTGTGGAGTGCGATTTTTGTACCGGTGACTATAACTCTCATACTACGTGTATGATCAAAAGAACTTGAACGGGGATTAACGCAAACTAATTAGTAAAAAGGTATCATACTTTCTTTATACCCGACGTTTCGACCGAGTTACAACGGCCGTGGTCACGGGCTGACTGACCACGTGTGACGTGACTGACCACGCTGACTGACCACATCAGTCAGCGTGGTCGTCGGGTATAAAGAAGGTTTGATACCTTTTTACTAATTAGTTTGCGTTAATCCCCGTTTAAGTTCTTTTGTTTAACTATGGAACGCGAAAGTTCAAAAGTGTATACGAGTTTGATGTCAATTTATTATGAATTGCACTTTCGTATTCGAAATCCTCCGTGACAATTTGGCCTGTTTTGCCTAAACTGTCAAACGTTAGGTATAACATAACTAAAAAAACAAATTGTAAATAATTATGAATTTTAATTGTATAAAAAATGAAATAAGTAGTGATATTAAAAATCACCAGCGAGATTTTAAAATCACACCATGCACTTACAATTATTTCATACAATTATTGCTCGAATTTCACACTCCAATCTTTATCGTATACATATAAAATAAAATAGTAGAGCGCATAAAAATTAATGTAACGTCACAAACGCACGTTTCCACGACAAACGCTCCGTCGAGACCATTAGTCATTATCGAATCGGCGAAATCCTTTAAAGCGCGGTGTCAATTTCTCCATAAATTACCTGTGGCACCAACAGGACCTCACTGTTCGTCACATCGCTCTCCCGAACAAGTTTTTGAGAAATTAGGAGCTCCTTCTACGGTCACGTTTCGACCATTAAATCGGAGATAAACGCACTAATTCCTGACGCGACAAAATATCCACGAACCGAACGCTATCATTGCGCAAAAAATAAAAAAGTTTTTTTTCGTAAATGCGGTCAGTCAAACAAACTCGTGCGATTGTGAGCTTTATTTGTAAACGCTAATGACACCGATTGGCCTTTTTCGGTGGCACGTAAGCTTTGTCCACAACCAGTGGGTGTTGTGAACGCGATGTCCCATTGACTATGTCAACGGCACCCCATTGATTGCCACAATGAAATGCTATCGTTTGTTCAGTGATCGGTGAACAATCGCACTGCACCCAATTGTGGACATTTTGTGATATTTAACTGCAACAACAGTCTATTCCTATGTACCTAATTTGCACATTGGTTACAGCTATTTAGACTATTAATGTAGATTAATTTTGGACTATCTACACAAATTTAAACTCAATTTAATCAACTTAGTTGTTTGGCGGTGCGTAAATAAAGTACAATGTTTTTAGTAATCGACCTGTTTTGAAACAAAAGAAACACGACTAATGAGTAGCCAGTATCTTCTCTATTGCAAAAAATTAGAAAACAAGAATTCTAATTCTAATTCTAATTAAAAATCATTTTTTCAGTTTAGGCTACAAGCAGCTCTTGTGAATGTCACTATGCCATCGGTTCGTAAGTCTACTCTGGGCGGGAGATCTTGTACTGAGAAGAACCGGCAAGAAACTCAGCAAGTGTCCAGCTCTTCTCTCCCTTACAGCGTCAAAATAAAGGAAAATGCCTTATCATAGCAGGACCCTTTCCATCACAAATAAATACAAAAAAAGACAACCGCATGTAAAAAAAACAAAATAAAAAATCTAAGTTAGCAAATTTACCTCAGGTAAAAGTTTCAATTCCCACAATGTCATAACACCACAGTACTCTAATAAAAGAAACAAAAGACGTTCTGCTTTCATTTCAAAAACTTAGGTCAGCAAAATTATGACAGAAAATCAAAATAAGAACAACCGTTCGAATCCTTTGCGATGAGGCGCAGATCGTCCGTAGTGATGCCCGCGCGCATCTGGTCGCATTAAAACGGATTAGCTGGAAGATTACACGCAAAAAACGGCTCTGGCTGTGACAAAGCCGCCGTCGTCACCGTGACAATTGGTGGGACACGGAATTATTAGGTTTTTTTGTTGTTGCCTTTTTTCCCGATGTCATTGCTGCTGTTTAGAAATAGAGCAGTGTGACTCGGATATCGGAATGCACTACATTGATAGCTATCAATATGTTATTAATGTGTTACTGATAACTAAATAACGAGATAGAAGCTATTTTTAGTATTGATAATGGAATTGATATATCGGCGGATGTTTAGGCTTCTATTACTTATAAATGTGCTTTTTTTAGGTATATAATTATTATGTTACCTGTAAGTGTCCCTTCTGGGCAATGGCCTTCCCACACTTTTCCACATCTTCCAATCAACAAAGTCATGCCCACAGATGTCATGCCAGTCACCTATCAAGGTTTTCCTGCCATCTCCGTCTCGGTCTACTAGGTCTAAGCTTTTTTTAAGCATGTATGTACGAGTATATACCAATGTTTTGAGAGATTGCTGATTGCCGCAGACGGCTTTTTCAGCTTCACCGGGCTTCTTTGGGGGCGGCGAAACTTAAAAGGTTCCTCAAGCCGTGTGAAACGTGTGTCTTTAACCGCCTCTGTGGTCTAGTGGTTAAGACCACCGGTTTAGACCCAGAGGTCCCGGGTTCGATTCCCAGCGTGTACACCCATGTTTTTGTACCTACTCGGTTTGGCTGGTGGTAGGACTTGTTTGTCCGCCTGGCTAGCTACCACCATCTTATCTAAATATGTCGCCTTATACATCAATGTTTGTAGCATTATTGTGTTCCGGCATCTAGAGATAAGATAGCCAGTGCCTCACTAGTTGAGGATCCTGGGTGAAGTGCGCTTCCACCAATTGGCCTTATCATCACTTAACATCAGGTGAGATGAAGGCACTGTGCTTACCCGTATTAAAAAAAAAAGAAACAAAGCACCATCAGGGGTTTCTAGAGTTGTCACGCACTAGGCGTGTCCCCGCGCCCTACAAGATTATCCGAGGGTTTCGGATCGGATCGGGAGCGGAATAACCCGATATATCAATGTGTTTTAACATAAGGAAACAACATTACCGTCCGATTTTGCAAAGCAGTACAGCAAACGTTTTGTTTTAAAATAGCCAGTGCTCCGTCAAAGTTAGCCACTTGGCATCGGACGCATCAACAATCGCCTCTGCCGAGCTTCCACGTAAACAAGGCTTAACCTAACCCAATATCGGTGCTACATCACGTTGCTTTCGGGGTATTTCGATATTTTGTCTACACGGATACTGGCGATGCAAACGCACCTACCGGCGCAAGCTGAACTGCGAGCCCTCTCAGCCGGCGTCTGATTTATGAAAGCAAAAGAGGATCTTGGTAAACTGGTGGCCGGTAACATTGTGGTGCGAACGTGCCGTGGCTTCAACTCTACCGGCTATTATTGTTCTGGCCAGCTCGGATGAAATATTGCCCCACTGTGCACGCCCGCGCTGTTTTGCGAACATGAATTCGCGGCGAAAAATATTGGTGTAGGTACTTACATAAGAAGCCGCAGAGACGATTCGTGAGGGAACTTTGTTATGAGTTTCCTTAACTGTTTTTGAAACAATATGTGATTATAATAATATGTACAGTACAAATGCAAGACAAATGTTTTATTCAAGTGATATCCTATATTATTATCTATATTTTAACCGCCTCTGTGGTCTAGTGGTGGTCACAGGTCTCAAACACAGGGGTCCTGGATTCGATTCCCAGTGGGGGTGCATGTGTGTGTACTCGGTGTGGTTGGTGGTAGGGTTTGTCTGCCTGGCTAGCTACCACCATCTTATCTTATCTGTCACCATAACATTAATGTTTGTAACATTGTTGTGTTACGGCAGCTAGCTTGCTAGCAGTTGTTGAAGATCCCGGGTGAAGTACGCTTCCACCATTGGCCTTAATATCACTTAACATCAGATGTGATTAAAGCACTGTGCTTACCCGTAAGATATATTTTTTTTAAAATACTGTCCTTGTGATTTTGTCTTTGTGAGAAGGCCAGATTTATAGGTTGGTAATGATGTTATTGAAGATTCTATGAAATGTTAAAAGAAGGCAAATTGTAACTGAGACTGTTTTTAAAGTTTTATTTATTTATAGACCTTTACTATATTTCGCAATTGAGTACACTCTGGATTAACGTATGTTTCCGAATAAACATATACACTGCTGAGCAAAAAAAAACTTTTTAAAGTTTATATTAGACGTAGCTACCTATCTGTCCTATATTATTATGTCCCAAAATTTACAAAACACATTTAAATTGCTCAATTATCATTAGCTGTCAATTACAACGCTTAATTAAATCAGTAAGGTAAACGCACCAACAGTGACACACATATCGAGCGTGACGTGATATAATTAAATTCGCGTAAGATAAAATGAGTCATCCACCCCAAACGTTGAAACATATTTTTCGAATAGGCGCATCGCTATGGGGCGTTATGACAATGGCGATATGCCGAAGATAAATTTCTATCACGCCTCGGATTAGCCCCTATTGTGCAGCGGTGTAAGATTAACTGATAAGTGTCTGCTTGTTAATAATAAGAATGTTTTGCTTTTGCATTTAGGGTGAGAGCTCTTTTTGATGTCAATATTTATGATGAGTTTTTCTTACGGTGGAGTGCTAATTTTGAAATCAATCTTGAGATCGTCATGAATGTTATTTATTAAATTTAGGATGACAATATTGAGTGAAGATTTAAAATGGCTTAGTATTAAAACATTATTACGGTCACGAATAATAATCTAGTAAGTAGTAACACTGTAATCGTTATTTTTACATTTTTAATGTTATGGCAAATTCGTTATGTGGAGTTCTTAATTCCACATAATCTGTAACTACAAAACACAGCAATGCTACTTACCTTGTTTTATGGCGACAGACTTAGATAAGATGGTGTAAATGAACCACTGCAATTCAAACCTGTACCTCTAAATATGAGAACGCTATTCTAACTATAAAACGGCAGAGGCAATCGCCCAATAAACTTTATATGTCCGTAAGTATAAAAACTTAATTGCAACAGCTACATTTTGCAATTTTATTCAAAGCTGCTTCTGTTTATTGTACTGTACATATTTCGGATCGAGGTAACCCATCTGCTCATTGTAAGACGAGATCATAGCGTATCGAATAAACAGAATCCACGGTGGCAACAAATATTATAACAATATATTATTACAATTTTTTTATTGTCATCAGTACAATACATGGGGCACGTCAGCCGCCTACCGTAATGAAGATGTAATGGGGCCGCGTGTATCTCTAATCCTTTGCCGATGGGGTGACCAGCCTATGAAAAGATGTCATTCGTATATGACAGATATTTTGACATTAATGCAACGGATTCAACATGGATTCAACGCGCCGCTCGCTGGCCGATGAATGAACTTTAAAATTAGCGCTTTTAATTTATATATTTCAATTTTCAATTGTAAAGGAGCTTATCTTTAGAGTCGGAGGAGGTTTCTTAGTTATACTGAAATTAAAAATGTTTTAATCTAATGTGGACATCAATAAAGTAGATGTCATAAAAAACGACTAACTAAATGCATAGTAAATAAAATGAGTACATACAGTCATAATACATAATTTTAAAAACAAAACAAAGATTTAATGTGATTCTACTGCTGATTTAGAAGCTTGTTTCTCCTAAGAAACTCAGAGATACTCTACTCGTACTAACTATAAACAGAGCTTTCGAATATTTACAATCAATCAGCGAATCGATTGCTTTCCATTCGTTACTGGTATTGAAATAATAAAACTTATTAACATATTACACAAGCACCAACGCTTCCCACCGAAAAATCAACAGAAAGCTCATCAATGATTCAAAGCCAATACCTTTCCTATATCCAGTACAAATGGCAATATATTTTTTTTTAATCATAACAAAACATTCGGTTATCAAATACTGCAATAATAATTAGCTGACGCTGCCAATCGCAAGTCAATTTTGCGTAATGAAATATTCATTCACATTATAATTATGTAGATTAATAATTTGATTGACATTGGCTGAGATGATCCCTTTATTATAAACCAGTTTGTCTCATATGATATTCATAACGAAGACGAGGAATATTATCACAAATTTATAATGAAAGTTTAATAAAGTAACGTTAATAGTCTCTGGGTTAATTTATGCTTATACCTGCGATTTCGAGTTTGCAGTAGATAAAGAAATCGTCAAAATTTCATCATTGCCGTTCTAAGACTTGTGAGAAAAAGTTTGCTCTTCCCAAAAGTGGTAATAGAATTAAAAGAAGTCTTATTAACAATTCCGGAATTGTGAAGAGAAAAGAGATGCGTTCCAAGAGATTTCGTGACATTTCTGGCTGTATAAAAAACCTCGCCAATCAAGATTTCATTTTAAAGTTTGAATACTGTGACATCTCTCTTTGTCAACTTCACCGTTACCGTCATCGGTTTACTCAAAAAAGTTGAAATTTTAAGTGAAAAAATCTGTTGACGGGGGTCACACTTTAACCAAAATTAGGGTTTATTCGTACGCAACCTTTCATTGCACTCTGACATAGCACCGAATTCTTTGATTACCCGGATTGATTTTTTTTTATGTCGCCATAGATTTTTATTGAGATATCGACAGTTGGGAAATGGTGGTTAGAGAATGTAGCTATCACTGATACAACAATGAGCGTAACCCCTTTAAGTTTACTCAGGCATGTGAACTTTTTTGAGTAATCCATTCAAAGTGATATCTGCGGGTGCTAAAATAATTTTGAAGTAAGAACCACAACTGTCAATTGCCCCACTTTGATTTGATTTTGATTTTTTCACCATTTCAGCTAAAAAGACGCCCACTGCTGGACAAAGGACAACGACCTTGAAAGATCCTTCTTTTTATTAATTAAAGGGAATTTTATAAATTTATTTAACGTGCCAGTGACTGTAAATACATATAAAAAATATACAATAAAATAAAGTACCAGTGATACCCATTTAGTGATCTGAAATTCACACATCAAATTTAAATAATGAACACACAATTGATGAAGCATTACTGACGTCGCAATTCACACATAACTTCAATTAAAGTCTTTCCATGACATGAGGTGCTTATTAGTTACTCTATTGACTACCTACCAACTGCCCTACTTAGATCATTTCTCATAACGTGTCGTGTGTTAAGTTATCGTTGTTAAAAGCGGAAACTTCACCAAAGGTCCTTACGCCCAGTGGTTCGGAAGTAGCACGGTCAGCGTTTGCGTGGACCGTTTGCGGCTTGTAATGGTGTCCACAATTGGCCCCTTTACCCTACTGTCACGTACTGGAGCAAGATCAAGAAACTTTAGTAAGCAGTGAAAAGGATATACAGTTCTTAACGTATTTAATAGGAAATATATCGAAATGTGTTTTTTGATATAAGACATCAAACTTAGTAGGATGACTGCGCCAAAATAATGAGTGCCACTCTTGTTTGATGATTAGTAGTTCAAACCAATCTTAAGTAGGTACCTAAGTACCTACAAAATTAGTGAGTTCAAACGTCATTCTAAAACAAGATGAGAGCACTATATACTATGAAGTGTTAAATTTTAGTTTTATTGTTCGCGTAAGACAAATCGGTCCAACTTACTTTCTGAATCAGAATTTTTGTCTTAACTCTCTTGTGTTGCAGCCAAGTCAGGACAAATAAAGACAAAGATATAAACAGCTCAATCATCTCTTAATTTTTCTCTCATACGACCTCAAAGTATGATGTCCTTTAGTCATTTTAAGTGTTGCTGTTTTGAAAATAGGTATTACAGTTTAGGGTTCAAATGAAACTAGTCAATAAGACTTAATATGAAAAATCATTTAAACCCAAACTCTATTATAAGATCATCATCGTTGCACTTATCAATACATTTTTTTTTTTGACATCTAAATACACCCTCTATAAGCCCGGAACTAAGTGTCCTTCATTGATCACAATGCATCGGTTTGACTGGAGTCCAACAAATAAATGCCCACAGTATTGCGTTACTATCATGTCACGTCATTTGATAGGTATGCGTTTGCGCATCTTTGCACATCTGTAGATACGTCCGGCCTTTTATAAAATAGACTTGTTTGAAGAAGCTATGTTATGTTTAAAAAAAATTTGTTTTATAGTAAGTTATATTTTATTTTAGTGTCTTATATGATAAATCAGTTAAATAAAAAAAATATTTTGCATTCAACATTTAACATAAATGATCTGTTTTTATCGGTTCGTTTTATTTTTGTTGGCTCATGTATTGTACCTACTTATGAGCACATTAAATAATTTTATTCGTTTTAAACTTGTTACTATTTGTTTCTTAAAAAAACGATCTTTAAGCATTGTCGCTCTCTTCGAAAACATTTCATAATAACATAAGAACATACCTACTAGTTAACCTAAAATCTGTACTGTTGGATCAACACATAATAATTTAAAAAAACATTTTAAAATGCCCTATGTAAACTCGATCTGTGATTCTGTCTCTTCCGTAGTTACTATTATTTATTCTGTGATTACTATTAGCAGACAGATAGGTAAGTAATTCCATTCTTCAATAAAACTTCGAACCAGACACCTTCGCCCACTATCATCTTTCCACCTTTCTCGATCGCATCGCGATGTCCTAAAATTTGCAAGAAATCCAATACAATACGTTCGCAATTCTCGTGATCCAACAATTAATTTCCGTTTCCTCCACAGATAACCGTACCACGCCCCTGTTGATTCACTCTCACAACATTTTGGTGGATTTAATCGGTACAGAATATAACAATGCGCTTATAAAATTACCAATAGGGGCCTGGTAGATACAGACTTAGCAATCGTTGCATCAAATATTAGATTCTGTTTAAGGCAGTCGGAAAATTATATTGGATCTGAAATTTTACTTGACTAGATTTTATGAGAAGTTGTTTACTTATAAATCGCGGAAAATTTTTTATTTTGAATAATTAAAGTATCTCCTTTTTGGTGAAAGTGGTTAGTGAAGTAGTAAGCTGAGATACTAATAAAAAAAAATAGTTATCTTTTTCACAATACATTAACACCAAATGTCAAACATTCACATGCCAACGTATCCTCATTTCTTATAGAACGATTTGTCTCTCATTTGTTTCCAAACAATTTGAAGGGACGCACTTAATATTGTACCTAACAACTTAACGAACCGTGTAACTCGTTACAGAACACACATAAAAAAGGATACCCGAAATGAGCACGGCTACTTGAGGGCATCAATAAACTAAACAGTTTATTGCATCCGCCCTGACGTTTCAGCTTCGGTGCCTAATTTATTAACGAGACGCTTGTTACACTTGACTCCATATAAGTGTGAAAAGAAAGAGTGCCTTGTCATCACCAAGAAAACTTACCTCCCAAGCGAACTTCGTGTCCAAAGGTTGAGTTCCCCACTTGCCAATGAACGGACCATATTTCGTGCCAGCACAAATAGTTGTTTTAGCGTATATACCGCCTGCTTTCACCCCTAACTCTTCAGGCAAATTCCAATCGAGTTTATCATCTGGCTCATCGTCTTTTGTTTCATCATCTTTCTCCTTCGGACTTTTGTCAGGGTCTAAGTACCTCTGGTTTTGTAAATTTAACGGCCTAGATAAAAAGCCAGGGCCGTATTCAGGGTAGTTGGGGGGTATGTAGCTGTCTGGCAGACCAAAGTCGAGAGAGCCGTAGTACTCCTTGACGTCGGTTCCTGGCGGCATGGTCTCCTGCTTGATGTGGACGAGGGTAGGCGCTGATTCTGACGCCGCGGAGTCCGTCGGACTCGGGGGCGGGCTGCCTGATCCTTGACTGTCTGCTGCTGAAAACAAAGAAAGAAAACAACATTGAAAAAACAATAGAATTGTCCACATGCATATTCGACCAAAAAGTCTTCAGTTTTATTGTAGAGAATTATGCATACTCATTGAACATACAAAGTGAAGATTTTAGTATAAATGTTGATATTTAAATTTATGCCAAATTGAATAGGCATTCACTCCCCGCACGCCATCAACTCATCCTCGAATTAAAACATCTCAATCGCAATCTGACATAGCAACACATCACCGTGCTCACTATTAAAAAGCATTAAAAAAGTATAAAAAAGAGGACATGCAAGATGTTCGCATTGTGTCGGTTTCCGTTCGCCACAAAGCGTTTCCGCTTGTCTCTCGTCCCTTAGAGCATCTCGACGAAATGCAAATACGTCACTGTCTTGTTTTTAGTGCGAAGACGAGAAAATATTTGAACCCAACTAGACAATGCGGAGCCATTTTGTAAGCCAATATGTTTACCAAGCTTGGCACAAACATTGGACTCAGAGTAGACGTATTGGTAACGATATTCGTAAGTAGTTTGTTTGTATGATGAACCTTGAACTCTTGAGTGTTGTCGTTTGACAGTGTCAAGGATCAATCAGTATTTTTAGTAAGCACGTCGTACATTTTGTTTGCAGTTAGTTCAAATGTCACATTCAACTTAAGTGTAATACACCTGCATGCATCATCATCATAACTATACCTACTTATATTTGTAGCCAGGATCTAAATATTGATGTTTGAAGGTTATTTACCTTTTTTATATTCGACATCGGAATTTGCTGAGATATTCGATTTCTCTAACCTACACAATCATATATGTATGTTTGACATCTAATCATTTACTGCTTTACTACAAAACGATGGCTAAAGTAAGACAAAGCTTAAAACAGACGCTGAAACTTTTAGCTAATATTTTTAGACAGAGTCACAATATTTTAAACACGTATTTAGCCATTGTTTAATTTTTAACACTGCACACTACAATTCCTATTCTTGTAGCAAACTGTACTACTGAAGAAGAACTATAGATTGCACAACACATTACTTGCAAGCACACGGTATGATTATAACATGTCCAATGAAGGATACAAACGCGGGGGTCATCAATAAAACGACCCTAAGCAAATACAGCTGATATAGACACACTATTAATCATAACCCACCCCATTTGATACTAATATACTTGTTAAAACAACCCCTTATCTTGTCATACGTCTAGGCGCGTGGCATAGAAAAAACACTGTGTAAAATTACACGTTCAAAGGATAACTCGAAGGAATGATAACTCTTTTGCATGATAAAAGTACCTACGGTATGGTGGTACAATGGGCAGGATGCTTCAATGAGTCCCATTTATGTTTGTGCGATGTGGTTGAACTTTTGCTTTTGGTGGCTTCACCTGCCTTGCTTTTAAATGAGAGTGAAGAGAAATTTTTGTTTCAACCTTTTAAAGATATTTCGTTAATTTGCTTTGATGATTGTTTAAGTAATTGGGTTAAGAAATAATCTTTTAATTCGATTCAATTTATTTATTAATCCAATTTTATTTTATTTTAATGTTAATCTATTTTAATTCAATTTATTATTATAATTTACAGTTTTAATTTCAGTTTTAATATGTTTTCTAGTCAATAGTTAGGTAGATTATTTTTGTTTTGTTTTTTATGTGAAGGTAGGTATCAACCTAGCTCATAATCTTTGTGTTATTGTCAAATAAAAGAAATTTGCACCATTTGTCTGCACACTCCTTACGATAAATTTACAGTTCGATGTGTGGTGGCATTAACAGATAAGTTTAAAAACAAGTAATCAATTAACCATCCATAGAACGGCATAAACAATGACCGCAGAATCAACATAATTAACAAGTTAATAAAATAGCTCGTTATTTTAATGCTAATAGTTAAAATGCCTCAATCTTTTTTTTATACTTTTTGCGAGGATGCCAGTCCGCAGAGTTCAAATGGCGGACGCCGTAAAAACTGGCGTTCGAATTTCAAATTCAAATGAGCCGTCGCAAGGTCCATTTGTCGCGAGGCGTGCGCGGACAATGCGGACGAGTCGTCGTTAAATCGCCGGGTTTCCGTAGAAACGCGCCAGATTTATAATAAGAACACGGTACGAACATTGGACGCGTGGAGAGGTGAGAGCGCTCTATTAAAAACTGCTTGGTGGTTTAGGTTCCGTAGCACACCGTTGCTGTTGCGTCATGGCCGCCCGTCCGTATGTCCGAATGTCATAGGTAAACAAATCAAGTTTTCTAAATAGGCTTCCTCGAATTATTATTAAAATATATTTTTATACACTATCAGCTATATTACTTTTGGACTGGCAAATTTTATTTTTTATTATTTTTGGAAAGGCCGTCTTTTATCTAATAATAATAATAATTTTATCTAACATGATAATTTATATAAAAAAAGTAACGGTTATTCAATTATTTATAGATTTTGTTTAAAAAAATACATATGTTTCGGTTTTAATTTAAATACAGATTAAAACTATTAAAGTTACAAAATGTTAGATATGAGTCACTTAACATAATCTAAAGCGAGAAAATATAATTAGTTATTTTCTCAGAATACGGAACTCTTTACTGAGCGAATACGACTCGCACTTGGCCAATTTAAGTGTGATTTACGACACTTTGTCTTAAAAGCGCTAACTATTTATTTTTAAATTTATGCATAAATTTGTGTTATTATAATGCCAACCAATATATTTCTACCGACTAAGCTGACATGCTAAAGAGGCTTATATCCAGCAAGACCGTTAACGAAAATAATTAACAAAGTCTTCACAATACAAATTTAATTATGACAAAATTAATTGATATAATCTTTTTAAATTTCATTTTTGAAATTATGTCTGCGGTTCCTCAACATTTGTTTTTATGTTTTGGCACGATCATGCCGCGTTGTCTTTATCAGACGACCCCACCGCAAGCTGATTTCACGAGTTAGCCACGGCACTGTCAATAGCTGACTTTACTGTCACCGAGTTCATGGTTCGATGACGCATAAGCGCAATCGTAAATTACAATCTTTATTGCTAACTGTTAAGGTTCAAATTGGTTGGTCCGAGTGATGTTAAGCAGGCGTGCAATGTGCATCGGACATACGGCCACGGAAAACGTTTGAGACACGACGACACAATGGTGTCGGATTCGCGGAAACTTCAAGACTTTCTAACATTAAATTTTGTTATTGCTAGAAAGCTTGCCTTCTTACACCGTAAGCGAGTAAGAGCAATTTGCTGTTACGAAAGAATATACGTGTATTGACGATTCTCTACAGAGTCACTGAACAGATAATAGTTCTACGTAACAGAGTTGGTCTGTACTAAAGATGATGGCAAAGAATAAGTACCTAAATGACGGCTGACTGAGGGGAATGGAAGTGTACAAAATCTGTTGCGCTGGCGCCGACTCTAAAATATATTGGAAGCAGGGCAGGCAAAATGATGATCAAAGCACACCACAGCGAATGTATGCCATTAATAGAAAAAAATATACAGTCTTCTACAAGGTACCTATATAAGCCTATAAATGGTGTACCTACCTGGCTTTGCCAGAAATAAACAATCGAAGATAAAATATTATATACCTACATTTAAATTCTCTCTGCCAATATATGACTGGTTTTGGACCCAAAATATCAAACCCGCCTTATTCTTATTGCTATACTAGTTGATAGTAAACGTTAAAGTGTGTTTTTTTGTAATTCTTTGACATCAAAAAGAAGCAGCGGGTCAACCACAATTTTCTTCGGCGCATCCGACAAAAACTTTAACGTGTCAGACGTATAAATCTAGTTTAATCAAAACACAAAGCATTTTGGATCATTGTCCAAAGAACTATAAAAACCTAGAGTTTACTAAATTCAAGATATAATCACGTACATTGCACACAGGTTACCAATATCGATGTCAAGTTAAAAACCAACCATTAACTAAGACAATTTACTTTTTTAGAAATCTTTTTTTTGTTATAATTTATTCATGACCATGGATACTAGTCCTTCAGTCGAAAACTTAATATATACGTTTATTTCCTGTCTTGTTTCCTGTATGATGATGATGAATGATAATAGAAATGAGAAGTGAGAAATGATAGACCCCCCCAACCCCTCGAGTATCTCAGAAAAGATGTGGGGCTTTACTAAGTCCTCGGGCTGACTTCTTGATAGAATTTGAAAATTGACGTTGCACTGTATTGTTTTTTGCCATTTGCCAACAGTCATGCACACTCACGTACGTTAAACGGTTAATAATCCACCATTATTTCACATTATATTCGACATAACACAAATTTTTGAAAATACAACAAAAACCGCAGACATGACTCTTCACTTTCGCCGCCAAGAAGTTTTTAGAAGTCTAGGTACTTTGTGTTGCCAGCAACATTTATAAACATCAAGTATGTATGCATTTATAAAAAGTAGATAGGTTAGTAAACCTATCTATCTACTTTATACATATTTTTGACACCATACACACAATGCAAACAACACGATTAGGTACGCAATTCAAACACAATAGTTTGTAAGAGGATGAAAGGAATTACGTAGGTATACCTTTATGCTAACGACATCTTGAAGCTACTACCGATAGCAATAGTTAAAATCTAACCCACATTCGGGCTTTGGATACTGTTCGTGTTGAAACCAGCGGTCTGAACCTGAGTCCAGCGGTGGGACGTTTATTGCCTGACGATGATCGCTAATCTTAGCTAGTTTAGTCTTAGAATCGCGTTGCTTCTCATTCCCCACGCTAGTACCGAATTACATAACAAGTTGTTTTTTTTTGTTTTTTTTATACATCAGCTCGGCAAATGACTCCACTCCACCTGATGTTAAGTGGAAATGGAGTCCAGACGCAAGGACAACTGGTGTAGCGTGAAACGAGATTCCTCTTCACGCCGCGTTTGAAGGACCCCATGTCATAGGAAGGAGAGAAGACGTTTTAATATGATTTAGTAAAAATCTCATTTTAGTAAGCTAAATTCAGATGTTTTTTGTACCAATGCTGGGCAGGTAAAAACTATTTTAACTTCTTTCTAAACGAATGCGGATGACTTGTTTGTCTTTACTACTTACTATACATTCCTTTTTCTTAAATAATATTGTTTTGCTTTTAATTCTGGTAGGTACTATACTTTTTGTCAGCATACAAGTTGTTATAAATGTCGAGAAATATTTTTAACAAAAAAAACTCCCTTAAATAAAAAATAAATGAGGAACGCGTATCAAAAGGTCGTTTGATGGGTTTCAACGACTGCTTTCTTACGAAAATATCTAACCGTCAAAGATCGGATGTTGATGACGTATTTGTTGATATTGTATTATGCCCCTTTGGCTTACAAAGTACCTAAGTGAAGATGGTGCACAAGCCCACGATAGCATAATTTGAAGGGCAATTGACTCGGTAGATATATCAGAGGACCCTGGTCAAAATAAAATTATAATACCTAGGTACTTTTCCACACGACACAAACGGATTAACGTTCCTTCCGAAGCATAGGAGAAGTTGAGATGCTTAAACTTGGTCACCCGGCATTGCTTAACTCGCAAGATCGCAACGATAGCGCTGATTTATGTATGTATTTTCTATTGTTTTTGTGTTAATTTATTATTTCGTTATTTGGTGCAGTGCGGTGCTTAATTGCAATAACAAATGAACAAACTAATAACGCTATTAACTAGGTACAACAATCGTGGTTAAAGTATCTATTAGGTGGGTATTGAAAATTGGGTATTTTTGGACAACTTAGTAGGTACTGTAACTTTAATAATTTTCACTACATAATAATAATATAATTGACGACCTCCGTAGCCGAGTGGCTTGCACGCCGGACTTTAGGCGGCGCTAACTCTGAGGTCCCGGGTTCGATTCCCGGTCGGGTCAATGTCGAAAACGAACTTTTCGATATTGTGTCGGTTTTGGGTGGTTGTGGTACCGTAGTTGTTTCTGATTTCCATGGAACGAGTGCTTTAGCTACTTACCGATCAGAACAATGTATGTGATGTTGTCTAAATATTTATTTATTTATTTATTTTAATACCTGCGTTGTTACGCATAAGTTCGTATACTTAAACCTGTTAAGTAAGTATCATTTATAAAAAAGGTTCGAACTTAAATATATTTAGATTGAAATGTGCTGTTTATTGGTAGGTATTACATGTTATAAACTAAGTATTTCCTAAGTTTCCTAAATGTGTGCACTATACACAATCATATAATGCAAAAAAAACTTTCAAATCAAAGTATCATACCTACTCAACTTCTTATTTACAAAAGCTCAGCAAACTTTGTAAGATATTTTTTTAAATGAAGAGTTCGTAGCGATCCAAGGCCGATCCTTCAATTTTTTCCTACAACACTATTTAAACAAAAACAAACTGCAGGTGAAACCGCAAAGCAATTTAACGCATTTCTCACACCGCACCAGTGCAAACAACATTTTAATAGTTTGTAAGTTGTTTCGAACCGTTTAAATAAACACTCTTTTGACAGGACGGTGCCCGCCAAAAGATATAGCGTCAATAAAAATTAAAAAGTCATCTATCTCAGTCTATGGTCGTGGTCTATGGCCTTTTTCGCACGCTCTTGACAGAATTGAAGATAGCACTTGAGATTCGAAAAAAGTGGCGAAGGCGCGGCGGTTGGCATGCCTTGTTTGCGTTTAACAAGCGGAATGATGTTCTTATCTGATTTAATGGCTTAGTAAAAAATTATACCGCTTAATAAAACTGAATTATTAGGGTTGTAAGCTAGTAATGATGTTTTATTTTTAATTTTATTTACATACTTGCGTTAGTTTTATTTTTATGTAGGTAAATTATAAAAAATATATTATAATGATTTTTATAGGTAGTTTAAAAATAGTATCGCGTTCACAATACTTATACCTATAAAAAATCACAATATGAAATTGCATTTGCATTACACTGCTATTTATTCGAGTAAGTAATAAAATGTTATTAATTCGTTTTTTATATAATATTAAGATTAATAGTTTTTTTATCAAAGTGTGAGAAATGAAAGGGTTTAATTTAAAAGCTACCTACTAACCCGCATTGCACCAGGGTGGTATGCCTAGGCCCAGAAGTGGGACCTATAGAAAAAATTAAAAACTACACTTAATAATAAAGTACCTATAGCTACTAACATTTTTACAATCCGCACATATACCTAATAAAGTTTTTTGTTAAACTTACATGAGATCTTCATTTTAGGAGACGCATCAAAGTTCAGCATCTGACGAAACTTCATCATTTTATGTCATGGTTCATTGAACAAACGTCCTCAGTGTCCATAAACTAACTCACTGTCTAACTTAAAATATTAAACACTAAACAATAAAAGTAGGTATTACTTATTATTATTACTTATTATTCTAATCACTGGCAAATACCACCACACAAAACTTTTAAAAAATAAAAATAAAAAAATACGTAAATTGTTCCAAATTAAAATAATTCCGCAATAGTGATGGGCGCCGTTCGACTACGCGCGGACTAATCGAGCGTGATAGTGCGGCCGCGCTGATATGTGCATCGGCCGCAACGCACTGTGCGAGAGTAACGGGAGGAAGCGAGAGCTCATCCCTAGATTCCCGAATCACATACCCTCGCCCGGATCGCCCGTCCCAACCCGCGCCCCGCCTGTGTCTCTGTACACCCCTCTCTCTCACACAATTCGGGGTCGCATAGAAGGTTACCGCCTGAAAATACTCGCTTTTCCCTTGGACAGAATACTGTGTTGTAGCTGATTGGTGTAAAATACCAATTAACTACAGATTGTTCATTTAACGAATCCCAAAATATTTTACGGACATCTACCTACGCGTACCTACACTTTTGTTGATTTCATAGAGCCAGGCCAATTTATATTAATTTAAGATTCGAGAAGCCACCTATTTAGTGGTCTATTTTGCATAGCGTATTTATTTTACTGTTTGAAACTACTTTGAAACAATTGGCTATCAAAACAATAGAATCGTTCACTGTTTGATTATAATGAACTTTTGTCGTTGTCAGAACCTATTAACCACGTGGCATAGTATAAACAAAGTTTCAAATATCCATGTAGCAATAAAATATAAAACAGCTAGAATGGTGTTCCATTCATTTCATAATCAGCTCAGATTCTCAAGTAAGAAACTTTATTGCAATAACAATATTTTACTGCAGGATCGACCTACAAACAATAGCCCTTCAGTTATCGACAGTGGCTAGAACAAATGATTACAACACGGCCAGAATATAGGGAGCTCTGGAATCTCACCTTGTAACCCCTGAACAGCAATCTTGAGCGTATCACTGCGGGGCGGGGAGGGTCGATCGTAGCTGGCCAATGATACGAGACAAGGCATCGATTAAGAAAACAAAGCTGATTGAATGAGTGCTGCCAAGCGTCTTATCGTCGCGGATTCAATCGGACTGCAACTGGTCCTAAACAAAACATCGGCCTCTATACATAAACAGCATTAACAGTCAGTAGGAAATCTATGAGAAAAACACGCGATTCCAAATAAGTATAAAAAGTTTAATATTTAAAAAAAATAAATACAAACTTTAAAAAAAATATATTGCATGCTTACGTCACTGCAGCACTAGAATTGACGTTGAAAGAGGTTTTATTGACCTGCGAACTATTCGACTGCATTTTCAATGCTGGCTGAAAATAGCCCGCTCAGTGGAGTATGCCAAGTGAGACGGCAGATAACTAGATAACGCTCAAGATCTGTGCTCGGGGCCGGGATTGGCCGGCGACCGGTAGGAGGCGTGGCCTCGTCGTGGATGCGCCAATGGGATGCCCCTTATTATCTGCGTCTTTGTCTGTCAGGATTCTGTGATGTTGCAGGTGCTCGGGGCTAAGGAGCCGCCATCGTGCATATACTATGCTATGTACCGAGTGTGTCGGTATTGATTACTGACGATAATATCGTATGTTAGTGCTGCTTTATACTTAGAGATATGTATTTTCTCGCCATCCATAGATTTAGATCTATGTGGATGTTATACTTTCTACTTGGTTTTGGTAAATAAAGTAAACTTCTTGATTGGATAATACGAGAATACCATGTTAAGTTATGACGCAAAGCAATCAATATATGGATAGAATTTCAAGATTTGACTTGGTCATCAGCCCCGATCCGATCCGAACCTTTCGGAGAATCTAGTAGGGCACGGGGACGCGCACTAGTGCGCGATGCCGTTCCCTCTAGATAACCTCTGAAGGTGATTCGTTTCACACGGCTTGAGGGACCCTTTACGTTCCTCGCCGCCCCCAAAAAAGCCCGGTGAAGCTGAAAATGCCGCAGCGGCAATCAGCAATCTCTCCCAAAAAAAAAAAAAAATGGTCATCAGCAAAGTAGATTTATTTAATTTATTTAAAAACTTTTGCAAAATAAATTACATAGCGGACTTAATGCCTGAGGCATTCTCTACCAGTCAACCATAGGGTGGTGCAGAGATAACATGGTAGGTGCAATTAGGTTAAAACAAAAAAAAAATATAAGTATCATAAGACGCACAATATATACCTACATAAAATATATTATGCATATTATTCCATAAACTACTTTTACAAATAGGTATACGTACTACAAAAATAAACGTAGGTATAATTAATAATTTATAAATGGGTTACTGAGATAACTCTGCCAAGGTTTTGTCAAAAAAGAGCATACCTACGGACTTTCTTTTTAAAACCGTCACGACTCGTAGCCATCCTGATTTCTAGAGGTAGAACATTCCATAGGAGAATGGACCGAGTATGGGAGGAGGCGTGTACAAAACCATATGTAGGAATGGGAAGAACAGAGAAGGAGAAGATTATATGTTTGAGATTCCTACTATGAGAGGAGCCAAGGTATTGAAATTAAATTATTAATCCTTTATTGCACATATAACCTACATTTTAACATACCTACATTACAATTATGACATATACAAAGGTGAACTTATCTCTAGAAATGATCTCTTTCAGGCAACCGTACTGATTACCTAAGAAATCAACAAGTAATCAAAAGGAAAAGTCATAATTATCGCATATAGTGAGATTATAAATGATTCGAAAACTCATTTGTAATGGAAACCCAACAGATTCCATCACACTGCATGTCGTGAAGGTGACAACTAGAATCGATTTGCGACAGACACGATAGCTGATAATCGATTCGCCGTTCCCACAGATGCCGTAATTGATTTCGCACATTTCCTATTTAATCGAAATGGTGTCAAACTTATGAGCGTTCGCGCGGGACATTCGACTTATGTATGCGAGGGAAATGGATTTTCATAAAAAAATTAAATTCACTAGATTATAAGTTTTGATACGAAATAACGCTGAATTAATTGTGTTTAAATCTAAAACAAAACAGTTAATAATATATTTTTTGGTATGTTGCGTTTGTTATTTACCCTTCGGCTGGAATAAAATGGGCTTTTGGCAACTTCCCATCTACTTTTTATCTGCAAAATTTATATTCATTTATTAAAGGAAAGTATGTTGTGTTCGCTCTTCACTCTAGCTGGAATAAGAATAGGGCTATTGTTTTCTAAAGTTTACGCGAACACTACACATTGAAATGAAACAACTTTTACGGATCTACTCGCGTTTATTTTACACATTAGTTTTAATTAATGTTTATCCTGACGTTTCGAACCCTTTGCCGGGTCCGTGGTCACAGGGAGACTGGGGTGTTGGTCGTCTCATAGTTAGTTAGTAGCTTGTCTACCCTCATTTAAATTTAAACAGGTGCGTTCCGTTTTACGCAGAAAGAGCTTACAGTATCTTTTGGTCTGGCAGTATGGTGTTGGGGCTGGAATTTAATATTTTGTATGATGGGATCCCAGGCTGGTGGTAGATTCCAACCATCTTCTCTATTAAAATTAGGATGTTTATTTAATTTCAATAGCCTCGCGTATCATCCTAGGGATGAATCGTTGTTCTCTATCGAGTATTTGTGGTTTATCAAATCTGATGTAATGGTTGGTCAAGGGAATGTTCGCATACCGCAGACTTATTTTCGCGCCTATGCTTGACGTCGGCTATATGTTCTTTAACACGGGTTCCTACACTTCTCTTTGTTTGCCCGATGTAAGAGATCATTTCACGAATAGGGCTTTAGTAATTTCCCATTTACTTTTTATCTGAAAAATGTATACAATCATATATTACTCAGCGAACCCACACATATCATATCGAAAACAAATGAGGGCAACTTGCCATCACCATCATCATCACCAGCTCATTTTTATGTCCTCAATGCTGGGTCACGAGCCTATGAATGTATAGAGAGAACGGGCCATAAACTACCACGCGGGCCCAATGCGTATTCGTGGTATCAACGACTGCTATTGCAGCCGGGACCAACTTGCCGGGCTTTACTTGCCTTCCAAAGCACGGAGGAGCTCGTATGTGGTCACCCATCCGATCCGAGCGAAAGTTATTTAACTTTGGCAATCGCAGACCGGACGCGTTAACCACTGCGCCATCGAGCTCCTCAACTGGTCCATACAGTAACATTTATACTCCATGTACCTATATACAATACAGGAGCAGCAAAGCCTTATATTAAGTAAGCAAAAGAACAAGAATTTATATCGTCTCATATAGCGCGGTTAACATAAATTTATTAGGCGCAGTGACATACCGCAATATAGGGAGATATGTCACAATATGCTTGCCAGTATATCATTGTTCTAGCCAACGAACAAGACAGAAAGGAGAATGTATTTCATGTCGTACTTTAGAGGTAAGGTAGGAAGGAAGTTTATTTTTGATTTCTTTTTTACGAAACCTGCGCCAGACTTTGTACTGGTACCCAAGAGATTGTCCTGTTACACAAGCTCACGGACAATTAACAGCTTTAATAACGTATTAAAAAGTGTGTTAATTTTGTTTTAAATCTTTTTTGTCGTAAAAGCATGTCTTGACTATGACTTGCTTTACTCTGCCTTTCTTTTATTTATACAATTTTGGTTTGTTTTAACTGTACTGAGGTGTATTCGAAGTTTCTAAGGCTGTGAAGTCTGAAATGATATGATGACTTCGATCTGGGTGGCGGTCATATTATTTATTCACAGATCACTAAATTGTTTTCTCGTATTAAAAGATAAATTTAAAGTCATTTCTCGTCCTCCTCTTGCCTTATATTAGGTACATAGTCATGAGTCTATTTCTGAAATGGATAGACAGTGACAAAAGACAGACCCATTTTTAGGGTTCCGTAGTCAACAAGGAACCCATATAGTTTCGCCATGTCCGTCTGTCTGTCTGCCTGTCTGTCTGTCCCCAGTCTAGGTCATAGACTCTTAGTACTAGAAAGCTGTAATTTGGCATGGATATACATATTGAATACGCCGACAAAGTGGTTAAGTAAAATTTTGTAAAATATTTTTTTTTAGGTTACCTCCCCTACACATGAAGTGGGGATGTAATTTTTATTCTTGTCTTCCTCATAGTGTGGGGTGTCGTTGGATAGCAATTTCCAAAATATTTTGGGTTTGTGAAAACCGTTTTTTGATTGAGGCATCCATTTGTGAACTATTAGGCTTTAAAGTGCAAAAATTTGTTAGAGTCAAGTGTCCCCCCCCCCTGCCAGCCAAATGGTTGTTTTTGGATTCGTAAAAAAATTCACGGTAGTTGTATATATGACAAAATTAAAAGGAAAACTATTACAGCTAAGTAGGCTTTACAAGTTTACGAGTAACAGTTGACTAACTTATAAAATGTATTTGGCGCAGTACAAATTCCTCATTGGGAACTACTTAAATAACGTCAGGTATGTGAAACCGGTAGTATCTACATTTAAGTATATGAGCCATCGTTAAATAAATGATCATAAAAGCCCTCTTCTCAGAGTCCGCATTATTGAGATGGGCTAGGGTTCCGTAAACCCTACACTGCGCGTGGCCCTACACGCACTTGGCTGGTTTTTTCTACGTTACGTTTCGTTTAACATGATATTAGCAATACTTTAGCAATGTCCAATCAACCGAGTGTAGAATGACTAAGACTGAAGAGATATCCAAAATTTGCAGATAGGATAAACTTACTGAAGCTGATAAATACTTAATTCTGATGCCTTGACCAACTCAATACAAGCCCCCAACCTTGTCACCGTCGTTAGCTAAACTTAAACAAAAAAATAACTAAAATGAATCTCGACTCGAGCAAATTTTAGTGGCGATACCTACTACCATCAAGATTCGAAACAAACTCCCTCCTCCCTAGCAGAGGTATCCCGTACTGAATACAAAACGACTAGTGGGCGCCGTCAAAGATATGCCATTGAAATGTGAACTTTGAGTCGTTGGCATTGGGTGTGCCGAAGTTTGGAGTGTACGTGATGTCGGTCGAGCAGAGTTTGCGGCGACAGTTTTATTTGCGAACTGCCCCTTACAACCTCCTTTGTGTGAGTCGCGACAGGGCTGCCAACTTCACGTAATAAGTCAAAGATCTTGGCAAAGTATGTGATTAGAGTGTGTTATAAAGTAGGAAAAAATTGTAGGGGAACTGGCAATCAAAAGCGACAAAAGTACTCAACCACATTAGTATAATAATCTTAAAATTAAAAATCCAAAATAATACTAATGTCTATTTCTTTTTTGGGCTTAAAAGTCGGAAAAAGGCTTTTAAAAGCCCAATAAAAATTGAGACAAGTTATTTTAAACTTGAGAAAAATGAAAAAAATGCCCTTGATTAGTTATACTTGCAGGTTTTTTAAGGTTTTCCGCCCTAGACTTACGAACCGATATAAAACATAAAACATTTCAAGTTTTATATCAAATGGTGGATATCATTTCGATAATTTTCCATAGTTGGCAGCCCTATTCACGATGGCACTGCCTCCTTTTACGGAGGCTGAATGCTTAAGTTGATGAAAGTTAGCCAGTTGGCGTGAAGGGCAGTGCACTGCGGGAAAACACGTAGGTACGATGTGTGGAGGACGTTTATACGTATATTGGTTGAATTCAGTTGATGCAACGTACATTAATTATAAGCACACAGTAAATTACAAATAAGCTGGGAATACTCAATTTTCTAAGCATGGGGTCCTTTAAACGACGCGTGAAGAAATTTCTACTAGCAATCCTCAAAGAGATACGAGATAGGCTTGATATATATGGTCGATTGTGCAGTTACGAATACTGAAGTCCTTTATGCATATCTCCAGAAACGAAGACTCGATGAAGAGGCTTGTAGACAAGCCCACACATAAGGGAAGAGACCACGAGGCTGCTCTCCGACTCGTTAGACCGAACTTATTAAGAAGACTACGCAGTCGACCGCAGTACCTACAACCCTGCTATACACGACTTAAAGGTTATACTGGACACCCCCTACCAACCTTTAGGTTACAAAATGGTGTCAGACGACCTTGCGTAATCAAACTAACTCGCACAAAGGACCATCAACGTCAGGTCATAACGCTAGATCAGGACATGCCGAAGCGCATTATTCATCCGGAATTCTTAAGACAAGTAATTCAAGCAAGTTGCCCCGTGGACACGTATAGTCCACTACCTACCTTATTTCCAAAGGGCCTAGTGTGAGTAACTTTTAACATTCGATCACGTTAACGAAAACGAGAATTTGTATGGCAAAATTTAACTCTTCCCGTTTGTCGCCAGGAGGCGCTGCTAAAATGCCATACTAATTTTCGTTTTCGTAAACGTAATCGAATGAATACGGCTAGAAAACATAACTCACACTAGGCACCCAGATAGGTTACTGGAGCTTAAGCTCGCTCACTTCTCTTTGCACTAAGATTACAACTTGCAGTTTCCACTGCTTGGGTCGTCAACCCTATAGGGTCGACCGCAGTACAGTGTATTACTCGCAACGCTGAAAGTCGACCGAAGTGGAGAGACATCGCGCCACGTGCGACAGCCCTGGAAGCAAGTGGACGGTGAGCCGCCAGCCTGTCCATCGACAAGAAGAAGAAAATCTCGCGGGTCGGTAAGGTGAGGACGACTTGTAAGACGACAAAATCCTGCTTCACTAGCTGTTCTCCGATGCTTATCCTCAGATAGAGCGAATCCTTTGACTTCTTCTTTATCGTGACTCTCTTGGCAGAGTGGTCGTGATCGTTACTTCGCTCGCAGTGATCCGCTTGACCAGCCGATGCCATTCCCCTCTGAACGATGCCATCTTTGTGCACACGTACCGTCATTTGGCTACTCTTAATTAAAAGAAACTTTCAAGGGGTTGCCATTTTACATATAAACATAGATGCATACTCTCACAAAACGGGTAGACAGGGCCACCATCGTACGCAGTCCTGTTCCCTTGATGTAGTACTGAGGTTCAGGGGGGTAATTCTGCTACTATGAAATACAAGAAAAATGTTAGAATCAAACTACTGAAACGCGATTGTGTATGTTGTTAAACGTTCTACAAATTAAGAAACATCCTCAAATAAGATCCTGGAGAGGTTGGGCTATAAGATTGACCCAAATCGGGTCGGTGTTACCGATTGCAGAATCAAGTGTCGCGGTAGTAACTATATAACTAATAGATAAATCTATACCACCCGGTGACCAGACATTGTTAAAGTAGCTTAACTTACCCGATCACTCGCCACCTTTCCGGTTCGATCCAGTTTAAATCCTCATGACATTAACAGTCAGAATAGATGACTCTCTAAAGAGATTGGTATACATTCGGCAGTTCCACCTCCCAGCCATTGTGAAAGGCCCGTTATCGGCGTGATAAAGTGCCCGCTCCACTGTCCATTGCATTTGGAAGGATAAACGATAGTTTAAAATGTCTCTCCGTGGACCGTAAGCGATTGCCCGTTGAACGCGATCCTATCGGCACGTTAGCGAGTCGTAAGGTAATTTAAATTTTTAGAGCTTTTCTGAAGAAAATAACACTGATACTTTAAAATAAAATCATGTAGAATATAAAGATGTTACGATTATATACTACCTAGTATACCTACTTTAATTATAACTTTTTGAATTAAGACTCTCTTAGTTTATGTAGGTACGCAAGAAGCAAGCATGGTGCTCATGATTTTATTATATATAAATTATATTTGTAGATTTCATTGAAGAATAATAAAGATTGGATTGTTTTGTGAATGAAAGTAACGTAATATCATTTGATAAAAATAATAGTTATATTAAATACTGTCTTACTGATAGTTATTGTAGAACGACAAAATATCAAAAAACTCAGATTCAAACTCAAGTCTGGGTCTTAAAGCCCCAAGTTATTTACGTGGTGACTATTATGAACAGACAAACTAGCAGACATAATTTTTAGTGTTTTAAATTTTTTTATTACAACAATCCTTACGAAAATGATAATTCTGTTTTCGTTCTTGCGCTTGGCATCGTTGCTGTTTTCGTTTGTTATGTTTACTTGTGCTATTTTTTGATTTTATTAATTATATATGTTTCTTTTTCCTTCATACAGCCCTCCTATCCTTACACCCTCTGGTACACTCCCAAAAGGTCGGAGACAACCATTCGCTCCGAATTCGCGATCGGATCAACGGGACGCATTGCTTTCAAATCGTCCAATTTAAATCGTGGCGCTACAAAGGGCGGCCGTTCCAATTTTCAATGAGACGAGTTCTAAATCGGAGAGTGCGATAGCCGGCATTAAACTCCCGGGCCCGATTTATGGCGGTAATAAAATGGCATTGGCTCGTAATGTACTTACTTAGTGCTAGCTTGGACACCAGATATTTGTGGACGTCAACTGGCGCAAGAATGCGAGTTAGGTACAATAACTAGTTTCATGTGACGAAAAAATATATTACTAAAGTTAGAGCTTAAGAAGCTCGTAGCGCAGAAGCGAGCTTGCATGTTATTTATAGCAATACCGGGTGGGAGATTAAGTTAAAATATCTTGAGATCCTCCGTTTTTATTTAAGAAATTTGCTGATTGCCGCATTCGGGCAAATGCATCCAACATTGAAATCAAGTCATCGCTACAATTGACGGGTAGGTAATCACCACGCTTGCCAAATGCGGGTTGGTGATCACAAACCCGGGCTATGCATCGAAAAATCCGAAACACACATTGCCCGACCTGGGAATTGAAACCTTCACTCGACCACCGAGGCATTATGCAATTTTTTTTCTCTTTTTTTTTATAGATAGCTCGGCAAATGACTCCATCCCACCTGATGTTAAGTAGAAATGGAGTCCAATGGATTAACCTCACTCTGCCGGCCCACAAGGTGCTTCTTCACGCCTCTATTGAAGGACCCATATCATAGGAAGGAGGGAAAGCGTGTGCTGGTAGACTATTCCATCTTTTGGAGGAGGATACTCTACGCACATTCTTAAATAATGCATTTAATAAATGCAGTTATGTAACATGTTTATTGCTTAATCTTTGAAAAAATAATTCGGCCAGTCGCATGGTCAGTTGTTATTGAAATACGTCTAGTCAAGCTTTTTAACTGTAACTTTTTTTTAATATATTTTATATAATAATATGTATAAGTAGGCCACATCACTTCATCTTCTTCTTCTCGTGTCAGCAACATCGACATCATCATATTCTTCCTGACCAGAAAGCTGCTTTTGTAATCATTATAACCATGCCTACTTTAGTTATTTAGTAAATTATTTGATTTCTCACACTCATAACCTTTGTTTGCCAACTTCGGATATTGTCTTAACATTCACGATTACTAACTAAAATAATATGGGGTAATTTAAAACGCTTCGTGAAGAAACAACGGAAGCGTGTAAATAAACTAATTGGTGTTCGGAACATGATCGATACGTTTCTCGCATGTCGCCAACGGCAACGAAGTCACGTTTAAGTGTTTTTTATATATTTTAGCGTTTTATTAACGCTTAAATATACTTAAGTAAAATTTAAACACTGAAAAAAGACGACAACCTCAGGCGGGAATCGAACCACGCACCTTCCGCATTCCGGGCGGCTGCCTTAACCACTTGGCTACCGAGGTCTGGCTTTCACCCGTCGAAATTTTTCAGTGCTTGATGCTTGACGTTTATTTCGATTTCGAGAAAAATATGTGAAGATAACAAACTTAATAAGTCAAGCATGGATAAAAAAAAGTACGAAAAATCTATCTTCATTCCAAGGATTTGAGTGTAAGTCACCATAGAACCAGCAGCTGACTCGTCTATGTAAAACCAAAACTATATTAAGAAATAGGACCATTAATTGTAATTGGTCACCAGAAATCATACTACAAGAAAAAAAATCTGTTCAGAAACTTTTGAGATCGCGGCGAAACGCGAATAGATAGAATAGAATAGAAAAGCTACAAGGAATTTTTGATTTCGAGGTATACAACTAACAAACGAATCTAAAACAATAAGAGCAAAAAACATCCCGTAATAGTTATTTACAACATTGAACTTTTTTTGATATAACATAAAATAGTGCCGATAAACTGCAATTTGATGGAATATAATTGTGAAATGACAGTTCGTTATTCCATGCATTTTTTATGAAAGAATATCATTTTGACAGATGCTCAAAAGTTTATTTAATGGTCTTCTGCATTCTGCCTTCGATTGTACCGTGGTCGTTTATAAGCATTGTGTCTTCTTAAATACTGTAAACGAAAGCTTCCAAATTAAAAGCTATAAGATACTGTAAGCTCTTTCTGTGTAAAACGGAACGCACCTGATTAAATTTAAATGAGGGTATACAAGCTACTAACTAATTATGAGACGACCAACACCTCAGTCTCCCTGTGACCACGGACCCTGCAAAGGGTTCGAAACGTCAGGATAAACATTAATTAAAACTAATGTGTAAAATAAACGCGAGTAGATCCGTAAAAGTTGTTTCATTTCAATAAAAGCTATATTTTACAGAAACACTTTTGAAATTTTTGTATTCATTTATCTGTTATGTTTATTTATTTCATTATATTTTCTAACGTTATAAATTATATTTTTAGATTTCAGTAATTCTCCAACGTTTAATCTAATTTCAACTTGTCGCAAGCACTCCAATGTTTCAACAACACGTTGACTTTGTACGGGGCGCGTCAGAATTGGTGGTATCATGTCAAATTAAGTAATCGTGTTGTAATCGGGCCGAGATCTGAACAAGGGCGCTCATCAATCAAGCCACCCCACTATGGCCGTGGAAGCCTTCAAGGCAGAGGAGGTAGCGATTGACTAGTTACAAATAAAAATCCTGTTTCCAAACTCGCTAAAACAACATGAACCAAAATCGTTTACTATATCTTAGATTTAAATTAAATCGTAGAGTGTTGCATGATTTTAATTTGTTTCATTCATTCAGGATTGCGTCTAAAAGCGCTTACCATTACTCGCTTCATTTCGCCTGATGAGTAGTGACGATAAGGGAAAGTCTTAAAAATATAAAATAGTAAAGATCCTCTGCGGACCTAATTATCTTATCTTTACGGGTACTTGTAACAACAATGCTACTAACTTTATTGTATGGTCAAGTGGTAGCTAGCTTTAGATTTAGAAGTAACATTACCAACAACCACCGAACCGAAATAGTCTCCCACTGGCAATCAGGACCTCTGAGTGAGACACCGTTGGTTTGACAAATGGGTCACAGAAGCAAATGTTTTTATTTATTTTGGTTATCCGCAACTCGTCCCAAATGGGCCGTAAGCATGTGGGCTGAGTTGACGAATTACTTGTTTTTACTTAACGCTTGAAACTCGTCACTTGCACCACATACACGGTTTAGTGCCGGCAACACTGTTATCCTCACTTCAGTTTTAGTAGTCATTAGAGGAAATCTTGCTAATGCTCCTCGAGCTACTGGCTGACTGCAAACATTTTCGCACTCTTAGAAAGCTAAGGAGTGAAAGAACTTTTAGGTATGGATTGGTTAAAAGTACGTGATTGGAATATAAGTTCTTTGTGGCAAGATGGCTTGGCAATGTTTGTACTAAAAAAATAAAAAAGTTATGTTAACAATATTAGGGTTGACCCCGTATTATGTGGGACTCTTCTCTCTTTTTTTAAGATAGTTTTTTTTTATACTTAGCTCGGCAAATGACTCCATTTCACCTAATTTTAAATGAAAATGGAATCCAGATGGGAAGACAACTGGTGCAACATGAAAACAACGCAGCATCAGTTACCCTCACTCTGCCGGCCCACAAGGTGCCTCTACGCCTCGTTTGAAGACCCCATATCATAGGAAAGAGGGAAAATGTGTGCCATCTTTTGGAGATGCGACAAAGAAACGATTTACCAAAATTTCTTTGTGGCGATGGAATAGTTTGCCTATATGAAACATGGCAATGATTGGCTGATATGGCCTGGAATAGAAGGCCTTATGTTTTTGGGGGGGCGAGGATAAGTGTTTCTCTAGCCATATGATCGAAACACCGTCAAGCGTATCCCTGTTTCCTTATAGATTATCCAAGGAGTTCGGATCGGATCAGGAGTCTTCTCTCCCTACCACTAATGAAAATTACCCATCAGCTAGTGCGACTGCAGTTGCTGATGAGATAATTTTAGGGATGGAATACTATATTCCGCACTCCTATCTCATCAGCAAAGGCAGGCGCAACCGTTGGTTCAACCGCGAGTGTGCCAACGCTGTTGATAAAAAGCAGGCGGCATACCGCGCTTGGATCAGAGGTAGAGCTCTTGGGGATCCCGAAACCCGCACGCTGAAAGCAGCCTTTAATAATGCCACCAAGTCCTGCAAAAGAGCCTACATCAGAGCGGATGCCCAGCGCGTTGCACGGGTCGGCCAAGAACTGCTGACGCATCCTACGGGCAGCCGTAGCTACTGGCGTCTGGCCAAAGCCGTGCAATCAAACTTCTGCCAACCCTCGCTGCCACCACTGAGATGTCCTGACGGAACTTTAGCTCACAAGCCGCAAGAGAAGGTCGATCTCCTGGCCAAACTTTTTGCGGCTAACTCCCTAATCGATGACTGCAATGCACAGCCACCTACAATTTCTCACTGTGGCCACACAATGCCCGATTTTAAAATCAGGCAGTGTGATGTCCGTGCGGAGTTGCAGTCAATCGATGTCCGGAAAGCTAATGGCCCTGATGGCATCCCACCAATAGTCCTAAAAATGTGTGCAGCGGAGTTGTCCCCCGTGTTAACGCGCCTATACCGTCTCTCGCTCTCTTCAGGTTGTGTGCCGGAATCTTGGAGAGAGGCCAATGTGCAACCGGTCCCCAAAAAAGGAGATCGGTCAGATCCTTCGAATTACCGCCCCATAGCCGTAACTTCAGTTTTGTGCAAAGTCATGGAGCGCATTTTAAATAAACAACTTGTCCACTACCTAGAAGAACACTCCATAATTCACGATCGCCAATACGGGTTTCGGCCGAAGCGGTCAACGGGTGATCTTCTAGCGTACGTTGCACATCTCTGGGGTGAGGCTATTGACAAGCGTGGTGAGTCGGTGGCTGTTAGCCTCGACATAGCCAAGGCATTTGATCGGGTCTGCACAAAGCTCTTCTCTCCAAGCTTCCGGCATACGGTCTGCCTGCTCAGTTCTGCAACTGGGTCGCTGGCTTCCTGCATGAGCGTAGAATCCGTGTCCTGTCTGATGGATGCGCATCACGGCTCATGTCAGTGAATGCTGGTGTCCCTCAAGGTTCCGTTCTGTCCCCGACGCTGTTTCTTCTGCATATCAATGATATGCTTCCACTTGGAAATATTCATTGCTATGCAGATGACAGTACAGTGCACGTTGGGTATAACGGTCACCCTGCGGCTGGGCGAGTCGAGACTGAAGAGAAACGAGTGAATCTTGTCATTGAGCTCAATCGGGTATTGGACCTCATATCTAATTGGGGCTCCAATAATCTGGTTGAGTTCAATGCCAAGAAAACACAGGTGTGTGCCTTTACGGCCAAAAAGTCACCATTCCTTCCTCTTCCAACTCTTCAGGGCACATCTCTTAGCCTGCAGAACAATATCAACATGCTCGGTATGACGATTCGCTGCGATCTGAATCAAAAGGACTATATCGAAGCCGTGATCAAAACAGCCTCACGAAAACTCGGTGTCCTGAACAGAGTGCGGCGATTCTTTACGCCTGACCAGTTGTGTCTTTTGTACAAGACACAGGTACGGTCTTGCGTGGAGTACTGCTCGGACATCTGGGACGGTTCCGCAAAGTATCTTCTCGATGCCTTAGACGGATTGCAGCGTCGCGCTGTACGTATTATCAGCAATGCAGAGGTAACTAATACTCTCGAACACCTGCAATTGCGTAGAGATATAGCGTCACTCAGCGTCTTCTATCGCTTATATCACGGCGAGTGCTCTGAAGAACTCTTTGACCTTATCCCACCTTCTCCCTTCCTCCATAGGAGTACACGTGCTGCTCTCCGGTGTCACCGCTTCACTGTCACACATATCCCATCGCGCACAAAGAAATTTGGTGACTTGTTTCTTTGTCGCACCTCAAAAAGATAGAATAGTCTACCAGCACATGTTTTCCCTCTTTCCTATGATATGGGGTCCTTCAAACGAGGCGTGAAGAAGCACCTTGTGGGCCGGCAGAGTGAGGTTGACTGATGCTGCGTTGTTTTCACGCTGCACCAGTTGTCTTCGCATCTGGACTCCATTTCCACTTAACATCAGGTGGTGTGGAGTCATTTGCCGTGCTAAGTATAAAAAAAAAAAATTAGATTTTGGGCACGGGGAGGTCTACCCACTAAAACCTTAGTGATATCTGCCTGCCACGGTGATGGCTGAGGACCATGTTGGCATACACCAACCCGGACCTGGCACCTGACCCGGCATGTCATGGGGTGCGGGTTCGAATCCCGCTCGTGGATTTATTCAACACTTTGTCTTTTTTTTAATTGCTCCTAGTTAGTACTATTACGTACAGATACCTGCACATCAACCTATCCAACCATCCAACTATCAATCCATAAATTCCAAAGTCTATTGAGGAAATATGACAGTTTGTGGTAGTCAGATGTGCAGGCGTGGGTACGTAAAAGTCACGCCCGTAAGTAACTATCTAAATCTATTTCATGCCACCTTAATAATCTTTAGTTGATACATTTGCCAATTAATGATGATATCAAAATTTTAGTGTTACTTTTACAATTTTTTAAAGTTACCTACGTATATGAGTTGCAACCGAAAATGGATTTTATCGCTTTAGTTTGACCGACGACGCCGACGCCACATGAGCGAACCGGTATTTCTCGCGAACTCCCAACTTACTATCGCGTTCCTTCATTTGTGACAAAGGTGCTGCTCGCTTTGACTCTAATGCAAACGTTGAATATAGTTATGGCCGCAGTCGCTCTAAGATAGTACTATTCAGTGAGTGACGCACGTACCTAAATGCCTAATAAATCTATTTTACGCCACCTAAATCCATCGTAGATGCTTATGGCCAATAAGTAAAGTTACGTTCAAAGTTAGAAGCTGCAAGCAAAAATACATCCTACGGCTTTAGCACACCCGTTGGGGTAGCCTGGTTGCCTATTGTGAGTTTTATTTGACATTTTTTTTTAATAAAGTTTAATGTTAAGCAAATGTATAGGGGTAAGCATTATTTGTAGGGCTCTTGAATATGATAAGGCCCATGATGGAAGCGCACTTCACCCGGGATCCTCAACTAATGAGGTACTGGCTACCTTATCTCTAGCTGCCGGAACACAACAATGCTACAAACATTGATGTTATGGCGACATATTTAGATAAGATGGTGGTAGCTAGCCAGGCGGACAAATAAGCCCTACCACCAACCAAACCGAGTACACAAACATGTACCCCACGCTGGGAATCTAACCCGGTACCTCTGGGTCTAAACAGGTGGTCTTAGCCACTAGACCACAGAGATGAAATGATTTGATAATGACATACTTTTTTTTTGTAAGTGTCTTTACTTTTATTAAGCTGTGGAGTTTCTTGCGCCCATTCTTCGTACGAAATCAACGTAATCGAATGAATACGGATAGCAAACAAACCTCGCACTAGGCACCCTGACCGACGACGCGACGCCATACGAGCGAACCGGTATTCATCACAAACTCCTAACCTTACTATCGCGTCCCTTCATTTGTGATAAAGTCCTCACAAAGGTCCTGCTCGCTTTGACTCCTATACAAAGGGCCTTCGCAAATTACACACCGCCACGGCAATTACCGCTCGCAACAACAGATATTTGTATGACAATGCTGGAGTTTTTCGACGTAATACGATACTATCGTAGGGCATTCGCTCTTTTAAGTGTTCGCGAATTTCGGCGAATGCATTTCCTATATTTTGTATGGAACGTTCGGGAACGTAAAACTGCTTATTTTGAAAATATGTCGACTTACAAAATTAAACAGCGTAGGTATATGGTATAAAGTGTGATTAAGAAACGGATTTGTATTTTTGGTAAACAAAATACCATCTTCTTAATTATTTTCTTTGCATTTTCTGTTTTATCATAAAGTATTTATTTAAAAGGTCATAATAATTTTTTTTTATGAATATTAAGACTGTGTAGCTTTTCATTAGTTTTAATATTTCTTTGTACCGATAAGTCAGTTTCAGATCACCCCTTACATACCTACATAGAAACAATCAACAGCTCTATTATTTTATTAGATGTTTCTGTTTTGTGATTTTTTTTAGGTGATTTTGTGATATAATATGATGTAGAATTGCTTAAAACCATAATTTCTTGTGTGTTCTTTATGCGTTATAAAATAATATTTGCCGGCAAGTTATCTCACAGTTTCTCAGTAATTAATCTCTTCTAATGAGAATTGTTTACGGCCTCATAAAAAAATCATCAGAATTTAGAGGTGAGACCTTTGTCCTTCCGGCGTCTAGCGGTTTGTAAGAAGAATTGATAACGGCATATACGTACAGTCAACCCTACTGACCTTGTCTGATATGGGATATCATTTGGTGATAATTAGGAAATCATATTTTTTTGTATGAGGAGCTCGATGGCGCAGTGGTTAACGCGCCCGGTCTGCGAGTGCTGAGGTTAAGCAACTTTGGCAAAGACCGATGGTCGGATGGGTGACCAAAAATGTATCATCTCGAGCGGAGGAGCTCGAGATGCTTCGGAAAGCACGTAAAGCCGTTGGTCCCGGCTGCATTAGCAGTCGTTAACAACCACCAACCCGCACTGTGCCCGCGTGGTGGTTCATGGCCCGTTCTCCCTATCCATCCATAGGGAAGGCTCGTGCCCCAGCAGTGGGGCCATAAAATAAGCTGATGATGATGACGAAGTGATGATATTTTTATTACTAAACTTTTTGGTGTAGTAGGTAGGGTTCAACAGGAACCAATCATCGACGCTTTTTTCTTTAATTCACTTGGTATAGGAATCAGCAACTGGCAGACCACCTGCTTCCTAGCTGTCAAACCCCGATCCGATCCCCTCGGAGAATCTAGTAGGGCACGGGGACACGCACTAGGTCGAGATGCCGTTCCCTCTAAAAAACCTCGGAAGGTGATTCGTTTCACACGGCTGAGGCTTGACGAGCCCTGTAAGTTTCGCGCCGCCCCCAAAAAAGCCCGGTGAAGCTGAAAATGCCGTCTGAGGCAAAACTCTCTCCGAAAAAAAAGAGCTTTCATACAGTAATAATTCAATGAAATTCTATTTTTTTTTGGCAACGAAAACTGTATTCGTACACTGGGCTTAAAGTGTTGTTGAAGTGTGGTGCCACTACAATATATCCTACTAATATTATAAACGCGAAAGATTGTAAGTATGGATGGATGTTTGTTACTCTTTCACGTAAAAAGTACTGAATGGATTTTAATGAAACTTTCCTCATACAGACCATGATCCAGACCAGCATATAGGATACTTTTTTTTTTACTGTAGTCTTCGCGAACGAAGTCGAGAGCAACAACTAGTATATGTATATGTATGTATATATCAGTTGTTTCGATAAATGGTTCCGTACGTAGTAGTTTGAGTCTTTCGCTTTCGTATACAACAGATAAGCTCATAAGCTGTAAAGCAAATAAAAGACGGTCGAAAAACTGCGAGAGGAAAGAGCGATCTTTGCGGCCGGTAATTGTCTCTGTCTATTCTAATTGATATTCGCTTGCAGGTATCTTCGAAGTAAATTAATCCTGCGTTACAATGCATTAAAGCCTTGTAGGGGCCTATGTCCTGCATAGGCATACGACTAATAAAGGCTAAAGAAGATGACGAAAGCTTTCTTTGCTTTTCTATAAAAGTAAAAAACACAATTTTTTATACCTTACGGGGTGTAAGGTATAAAAAATTGTGTTTTTTTGTAAGGGAGAAATAATAATGTTTATTACCTATTTAGGTACTTGACCTTAATCTCACCTGATGTTAAGTGATGATAGGGCTGAGAATGGACGCGCACTTCACCCGGAATCCTTAATTACTGAAGCACTGGCTATCTTTTGCCTAGCTGACAGAACACAACAATGCTACAAACATTAATGTTATGGCGACATATTCAGATAAGATGGTGGCTAGCTAGCCCTACCACCAACCATTAATATAAACCAGCCACTAACATATAACTAAGTGAATGTAGTCATTCAACACCAACACTATACACGCAAAACAGATTTTCTTTATTATTATTTTTACAGATCATAAAAAAAGTATTTTTAAACGAGTGTCAAAAGTCCGTTGTGCGCGCTGCCAACTGACAAAATGTGCCAGCGAGGCGTGGAACCCGCTGCGACCCATCACGGGGGATGGGCCCCCGTCAAAGGGTAAAGGCGACGCGCGAATTAAGCCGGCCAGCGGGAGGTAAATTCATCCGATACCGGCTCGATTGTTGAGACTCGCCGTATTTCTCTGATCAAGTCAAAGCTAAGTTTATTTTTTAATTCTATTACGTATAAAAGCTTGGCCTTTGTCTTACCAGTGACCTTATCATGTCCTTAAAGCAGCTATGTAAACGAGATGCGTGTATACGCTGCTACTCGCGTCTCGCATTCAAACTTTTTTATATACACACTATAATTACAGGTTACCCCAATGCGATAGATAAAGCAATTCAATTTATTTATCCTAGCTAATATTATAAATGCGGAAGTGAGTTTGTTTGTTTGTTGTTTGCGACGCTTTCACGCGTTAACTATTCAAACGATCATTATAAATTTTGTACACATATTCTCAAGAGTATATATAATCAATGACATAGGATACTTATTATTTACAAAAAAAAACCGGCCAAGTGCGTGTCGAGCCACGCTCAGTGTAGGGTTCCGTAGCCCATCTCAATAATGCGGACTCTGAGAAGAGGGCTTTTATGAACATTCATTTAACGATGGCTCATATACTTAAATGTAGATATTACCGGTTTCACACATCTGACAACGTTATTTAAGTAGTTCCCAATGAGGAATTTGTACTGCGCCAAGTACATTTTATAAGTTGGTCGACTGTTACTTGTAAACTTGTAAAGCCTACTTAGCTGTGATAGTTTTCCTTTTAACTTCGTCATATATACAACTACCGTGAGTTTTTTCACGTATCCAAAAACAACCATATGGCTGGCAGGGGGGGGACACTTGACTCTAACAAAATATTTCACTTTATAGCCTAATAGTTCACAAACGGATGCCGCAATCAAAAAACTGTTTTTACAAACCCACAATATTTTTGAAATTGCTATCCAACGACACCCCACCTATAGGGACAGACAGACAGACAGACGGACATGGCGAAACTATAAGAGTTCCTTGTTGACTATGGAACCCTAAAAAGTGAGTTGGTTTGTTTGTTTGTTTGTTTGATATTCACGCGTAAGCTATTTAAAGATTTATTTGTTTTGTTGTCATAGAAACTGTCAAAGCGGTACGAAGTCCGCCGCCGGGTCAGCTAGTAACAAATGACCCTAAGTAGCTAATTATGTGGATTCGCTCAGAGAACAAATGAATAAATCCGTCTCCATATCAATGAGATTGAGTGTGCGAAACGTCAGATAGTGCCTCTTGCTGTAAATTTGTGCGAATTCCACGGACGAGTAGATTCAGCCTTCGTCGTCGCCATACGCCATACGTCGTCGTTTCAACGTCTACGTACAGAGACGCCTGCTCATCAACCTATCCAAAACTGTCAAATTCCTTCAATAAATTTTCAACCAAATACCATAGACATAAAGTTCAAGGTTTTTTGAGGAAATTTTACTGTTTGTGGTAGTCTGATGTTCAAAACGTGTTAGCTACGCTACAAATTGTAATATTACAGTATTGTGTGTACCTAAAAAGTATTGTGATTGTGGATATATAGTGACAGAGAGAAATAAACACGGAGGAGCTCGAGATGATACATTTTTGGTCACCAATCCGATGACCGGCCTTTGCGAAAGTTGCTTAATCTCAGCACTTGCAAACCGGGCGCATTAACCACTGCCCATCAAGCTCCGCATCAAGAACTCTCAACCATTAAGATGCTAGCTATCTTACCTGTAACTGGCACATGTAACATTTTGTTATGCTGACAGATTAAATTTTCAAATAAGATGGTGGTAGCTAGCCAGACGTCCTTAAAATACTTATAAATGAGTTATTTTTATTATACAAAAGCTCGTATTTTCATAAAAACTCTCGGCTACTCTCGTTAAAATATTTAGAACTTGAGAAGTAACAAAAGTGTGGCTTGTACAAAAAACTCCCAAATAAATTATTCAAACTCTCTTCACAATTAACTTGAAAGAATCACGAAAACAATTTTCTCGCTGGAGCGTCACAAAGTGACATTATATACGGAAATAGAACGATACGTACTGATATTCGGTACGATATGTACTATATTTAGTTTGGCGCAGTGGTTAATGCGCCCGGTCTGCGAGTGCTAAGGTTAAGCAACTTTCGCAAAGGCCAGTCATCGGATGGATGACCAAAAATGTATCATCTCATATGTACCACTTTACGATGACTGTTCACTCTATCATCACTCATCTTATCAAAATATGTCGACATAACATCAATGTTTGTAGCATTGTTGTGTTCCGGCAGCTAGAAATATAGGTAAGGACGGCTAGTGAGGCAGAATCTGACTAGATGTCAACATCAAATAGAGCAGTCATCAAGGAGAGAGTCATTTGCCTAACTATCTAAAAAAAACAACTTACAAAAACGATTATGATTAGAAGTAACGAAAAAAGTTAAGTTAGTTAACAGCCTATAACAGTCCCACTAGTAGGCAAAGGCCATCATTGAAATCAAATCATCGCTACAATTGATGGGTAATGGCTTAATCACCACGCTTGCCAAATGCGGGTAGGTGATCACAAACCCGGGTTATGCATCGAAAAATCCGAAATACATTTTGCCCGACCTGGGAATTGAACCCGGGACCTTCGGGTCGGCCCGATGCCGAGCGCTCTGCCACTCGGCCACCGACGCGTTTAGAAGTAATGAAAACACAAACTGCCCTTTAAATATTGTTTTCTAGGATTTACGCGAACATTACACTTTGTGAAAAAAAAATATTAAAGATCGTCTTTTGTTTATTTTACGTATGACTTTACGTATACTGACATTTCAAACCCTTTGCAGGGTCACAGGTAGACAGCTTTAGTTCATAGCTGGTGTACGAGCTGTACGTACAGTACGTTATTATTTTAATTTAACCGAAATCAGTTGGCGTCCACGTGCATCACTGTCGCGCACCTACTTAATGAATTAACATTATAATTTAGTGCATTAAAGACATTCATATCGAACGGTACTACATATTTTACGTTAACCTATATCGTGTGAACATTGCATTCCGGGAAGCATACTAAAGGATGACTTCGACAACAATCGACAAATTTTTAGGGGAGGTTCTATTGCTGATGATGCGAAAGAAAGCAAAAACGGATTTGTCAAAAAAAAAAATTTTTTTTCGCCTTGTTAGTTTTCTATATATTATATATTATTCTATATACTATGTTTGCGATATATAATTTTTATAAATATGATTCCATTGAGGCATATACTTGTATTTTATCATTATTTATAAGGATTACAATGTCCTCTAACATTTTGTCGACTGTTGACAAAATCACCCTGTATTCCCTACATACCTACATCTAACATTCATAGTTGGGTACGAGCCCCAATAGCTGGGATGTCTAAAGTGAAACAGCTGCACACCCAAAAAGGTGCCTAGGGCTGTTATATTCAGCTGATCGCGTCTTTTATGACTCATTGAATACTCCTTTAACACGTGGTGATGTGCGTGAACACGTCATCTGGTAGGCCTGATAGGTAAATCCATCGATTTGCGGTAAAACCCAATTTAAAAGAACATTTCCCATATTAAGGAACTATTAATACAATATATTTTCAATCCAATTAAATAACTAGCTAATAGGCAATAATTGGACTGACTATTGCTAACTTCCTTAACGTACTTATATGTGGCTCGAGTTCTTTAAAGGCACTATTGTTATTTCTCGAAAGTGATTGACAAAGAAACGGTTATTTTTCAAATAAGGGTTTAGAAAAAAAGGACACTTATAAAAAGTAGTCAGTCCTAGATCACATATTAAGAAGACTACAGAAAGTAAGCTTCATACAAACACGCTCGAGCACCGCTCACAGAGACAACTTCTTACATTCACCCGGAATCTCGCAACAGCTGAGCTTAGACTGATTTGAGATGGTCCGCGATGCTCAAGCGCGTTTGTATGAAGCTTACCGTTCTCAGCCTCCTTATTTCGTGCCTAGATGGTATCTCATGTCACAATACTTTCTAGCTACCATAGTATATGCTAAAACTACTGTACACAACAAATACTGAAAACTATTCTTTTTTTTTATACGTAGCTCGACAAATGAATCCACTCCACCTGATGTTAAGTGGAAATGGAGTCCAGACGCAAGGACAACTGGTGCAGCGTGAAAACAACGCAGCATCAGACACCCTCACCCTGCCGGCCCACAAGGTGCCTCTTCACGCCTCGTTTGAAGGACCCCATGTCATAGGAAGTAGAGAAAACGTGTGCTGGTAGACTATTCCATCCTTTGGAAGTGCGACAAAGAAACGAGTCACTAAATTTCCTTGTGCGCGATGGAATGTTCGAGACAGTACAAGGGTGACTCCGGAGAGCAGCACGCGTACTCCTATGGATGAAGAATTTGAATTACACTACACACATATTTGACTAATTTTGACTCTTATTCCATTGTATTAAGAGTTACATTGCTAATGCTCGTGACTGTACAACATGGGGCCCTTAAAACGAGGATTAAAGAAGTAATTGGCGGGTCGGCAAGGATGAGGACGGCTAGAGGCACAATTCTGCTCCATTAGCTGTTTTCGTGTCTGGACTCTGCGTCTGCTTAACATCGGGAAAAGTAGAGCCATTTGCCTATCTATACAATAAAAAAAATCATTAGGATTAGAAGTAAAGCAAACACAAAATACCTTAGTTACTAAAAGCACTAAAACAACTCACTAAAAGTACGTACTTGCAGTGTTTTTATTACTAAAAGAGTACTAAATGCGTCCTAAAAGTGACTAAAAACAGAGTCCTGACTTCGCTTTTAGTCAACATCAGGTACAGCGGAGACATTAGCTTCTATAAAATACACATCCATATAAACACTTCCATACAATAGGAATGTTATCATTCATCATAATTCAACTAATACAAAGAATAAGAAGGACGTCAGGCGGACTGACTCCCACCCCAGCGTTCGATCAAATAATTACCTTTCCGATAAAGTATTGGCAGGGTTTGCCCTGTCGCTTCCTCCCCGCGCCACAACTGTCGATGTCACCTTAATTTACGAGCTTCAATTATAAATTTCACATCTTCACCCAGTTGCCAAGGCAAAATAGACCTTGCTACATATATCTGTAAAGTCGGTAGCAATAATGCGGTGAGCCTAAACCAAAGATGATTGAAATTACGTAACGTGTCGGGGGATTGAAGTTTTCTTTTTAAAATTTGCTCGCGCTCAAAATTATCCGGGAGCGGCTTTGAGGCTGTTTGTTACTATAGTAACTGTTTCTTGAGGAAAAAATGTATATGTATTTTTCCACAGTTCTTGTCATACAAACAGTTCGAAAGGCTTTGTTTTTTGACTTTCCTCTTTTAGATGCCAATAGATATGTTTATAAATCTAATTGAGTTTACTTTTAGTAGATAGCAGTGTATCTCTTTTGTGGTATAAACGCCTAAAGTGGCGAAGGCTTTGTTGTTTGACTCTTCAGTGGGTATGTTCAGCCCTGGTCCCAACCAGGGCTCATGTAAGCGGGGGCTAAGTAATTAGTATTATGTTGCGGTGCCCACACTGCAACATAAAACTAATTACTTATCCATTTTGATCAATTAAAAATTCAATATAAATAAAAATCACAATAGAATAATGGCAGATATGTTCATGTGTTATTAATTTCACTTTTCTAATTATTGTTTTGTTATTATGCTTTATTTTGACATTAAATACAATATATTTTATTGTATATCTCTTTGTAATGTTAGTGTGATCATCTATAAATGTTTCCTTTTTCTAACTACGCTGCCACCAAGCGAGTTAGTTACAGTTAGTTGACGACATTTCTTTTGACAACCGAAGCCAATTGCATAATGTGCCTTCAGAAGCCTGAAGAATAGAATACAAAATGGCCGACATTCAAAACGTCAAGCAACCAAAACAAATGCAGCTCTGAAGAGCGTCACCACAATCTTCAGCCGTACTTTTATTTTAATTTCAATATTATCGGAGAGCCATTATTTTAACATGGGCAAAGATAAATTATTAGTTAGAGCGTATGATAAGTCGATTTTAATAGGGACACTAATGCGGTTTCCCGTTATTAAAACTGTTTGTTACGACAAAGTGATAAAATTGATGATTAGAAATAATATTATTTTAAAACATGGTGTTTACAGAATCATTGGCGTAGCAAAAAGCATGGTTTCCTCATGACCTCTAACATTAGATATGAATCCGACTGCTGCTAATTAGTAGTTTCGACCACCAATTAAACAAGAATAATAAGTAAAATAAGTATTATCACACTATATATTATTAGTATAAATGCGTAAGTTTGTGTGTATGTGTGTTTGTTGCTTCTTCACGCTGCAACGGATGGATGGATTTGGATGAAATTCGGCATACAGATAGTTTATAACCTGGATTAACACATAGGATTTTATAGGATTTTTTAGGAGGAGTTTTTATCCCGATATTCCCACGGGAATGAAACTCATAACTTTTCTTTATATTTGGTTCCACAATTTACTACTTAGGTCTTGGATTTGATGTTGGGAATTTGTTTGTTTTGTTGTCATAGAAACTGTCGAAGCGGTACGAAGTCCGCCGGGACAGCTAGTGTTCATTTAAATAGGTGCAACAAATCAAGATAATATAAGTTTATTGGATGTAACAGGCTTTACATCCAAGTAGGTCAGGTTTGGCTGTTATCCAAATTCGATGATTGAATTTCGCGTCCAAGTTTGGTTGTAGTTATTAAAATAGAGTATGTATACCAAAATCAAACGACACAATACGATGCAAGTTTAAATTAGTTTGTACTGCTTAACGTTAGCAAGAGTTGAGGGGTTTTGTAAATAAATAAAAAACAATAATTTGTTTTTTAGAAAACATTGTTTCAGTTAAATAACTTAAAGGTTATATTTAAAGTTTTATTTACAAGTAAACTTATTTTTTCTAAATATTTATAAAATTTTATAAAATACAGTGAAAAAATTAAACGCCCACCCGACCCTGCCAGGAATCGAACCTGGGTCTTCCGCAATCCGGGCGGCTGCACTGACCGCTATGCTACCGGGTATGCTGACTGTAAGCGCTGAATTTTGTTACTGCTTTTTAATGTTTTTGAGTGCTTTTTAGCGACACTGAGCGCCATCTATCCACTGGGTCGGGTGGGCGTTGAATTTTTTCACTGTATTTTATAAAATTTTATAAATATTTAATTTAGCTTTAGTGCAGCAATTAGCACTTGAAAATAAAAATTAAAAATTTATTATTTTTTCTAGTTAATGTCGTCAACTTTTTATTCTTGTTACTACCTGTCTGTTTACAATGTTATGAAAAGTACTTTCTGTTATGATAGTAAAATAATTTTCGTATGATTCGCTGCCGTAAAAGAAAGGGAGCATAGAAGAAGATTCTCTATCAGAGTTTCTCGCTTTTCTTAGCGCCTACAAAGTTCTTAATAGCTATATTTGTAGCCATAATGGAAAAAACTAAGTTATCATTTATATTTTTTATTGTGATTCATAATAAAGAATCATACCATGAAAGTACCTACTACGTACTTTGTACATTACATTTATTGTAAAATTAATTAACATCTTCAATTGAGAAAGCCGTGCCATTATTCGGTGTCTGCCAACACAAAGATATGATTAAACTGCCAGCCACAACTTTAAAAATGTTTTGACGAGGGTCGCCATTAATTTTGGCGACAATGTGATAAATAATGAGTGTAATGCGGGGGTGGCATCCCTAGCAGCGGAGGGATTCAGACACTGTTTAGATTTAGGGGCGAACAGTTGATTTTAAAAGTGCTCGCGAACGCTAATGGTTTATTGGGTGTTGTTCATTCAAATTTCTTGTAAATCAATTCGGTTTTAGGCTAATAGAATATAGGGCTCATTTGGCTTACATAGTTAGAGTAGTGTTGACTAATTTCGTTGAGTTGGATTGAGCCATGATAGCATAGTTGGAAGTGCACCTGATCTGGCATATCATGGGGTGCGGGTTCGAATCCCGCTCGTGGATTTATTTCAACACTTTGTTTTTGTTCAGAAAGAAATACGTTTAAAACTCGAAGTCTAAACGTAGGTTTCTTTAGTCCAAAATAATACCTATTTGCAAAACAAGGACTTTGAAAAAGGCTGATAGAGGCCGCATCGACGCGTTTGAGATGTGGTGTTAGAGGAAGATGTTGCAAACCCCTAGAACTGCCTCGCACCAATGCGTAAAAAACTTAACAGAATATTGGAGTTCTTCGGCCGCATCGCTCGAAATGATGGTCACAACCTCGAACAGCTGATGGTGACAGGCAAGGTTGACGGCAAACAACCAATAGCGCGCAATCCCACGAGATGGTCTGATCAAATCCAATCCTCTCTAAACACCAAACTTCACGAGGCCCTCCACGAAGCTGAAGACCGAAGCAGCTTGAGGGCAATAGTCAGGGAGAGGGTGATTCTGCGAAGGAGTCACGACACTCAGTAACGAGAAACACGACGTGAGGAGGACGAATACCCATTTAATAAATTCTATATCTTAAAGCATTTCTTATAGGATCTTTGTCTAAATACTGATGGAACACCATAGAATAATAAATATATGTCTTTTATAAAAATAAGTAAGTTAGTAATAGGTTCCCATCGTTGAAATCAAATCATCGTTTCAATCATCTTCGATCAAAAGGTTATGTACTAATTAATGGACCCGGAAGAGAAAGCGCGGTCCTATTCACCTACCAATATATTTAAAGGACATATTTTTTTTACTATGGGAGTTGGTTTTAAAATTAAATCTCTTTAAACCAAAGACTTCAACTTTTTTACTCTTTTAACGCAAAAGTTAAAAGAGTAAAAAAGTACCATTGTTGTTTCAGCCAATTAGACCTAAAATAGCCAGTTTCCAACAGTAAAAGGTTGAAGTTCCGGGTGAAGTGCGCTTCTAGTATTAGTCCGTATTGTGATAGATAGTGATTCCGTTATCTAACATTAAATAAAAAAAAACCAAGCATTTCCGTTGTCTATCCGTTACCACTTCTTTGTACCAAGTTGCCAATTCCAACAAACTTTAAAATAACATATGTGTACTTATAAATTCTGTTGAAAAGTCTTTAAGACCGTTTTCTATTCTATAGTCTAAAGTTTAGAATTATCAATTAGTATTCCGTAACTATAATATTTTCTAATTATCGTTCTATTACGATTAAACACGAAATTACCATTTTCGTCAGCGACGTAGGAGACTTGGATTGGGGATCCTTCCGGCGAGATATAAGCGTAGCGACCAAAAAATCAGAAGATAAAATTATCTACAATGCATTTACATTAATGCAATTATTTATAAGACCCCGTTTTTTTATTTTAATAAAACTAAAATTAAATTAATTTTTATAAAACAACATTTACATAGGCTGACAACATTTCTGTATATTAAACTATACGTTTTGTTTTTGCCGTAAGCGCGGTGTGAAAGAGACAGCGCTATACAAATAGTCTGCTTGACCTTTTCTTTCATAGATTTTTTGCTGCAGAATAAAACGCAGATGACGTTTGCTTGACAGGTGACCAGTGACAGTGACAATGACAGTCACTTCACTTCAGAGTTCAGAATTTCAGACGACTCCTGCGCACCCTTGTGTTTCGTTGTGATTACTGTTCTGTTTAGAAATCTCTTTACGACCTACGCTTTCCCCCATGTTATGAACCTTGCCTGACGCCGACTGTGCTGTACTTCTTGGATTCTTCGATCGAGAAATGTAGCACACTTCTCGATGAAATATTGGTACAAGAAGAATAAAAAATTATAAATAACAACTTGTTTTATTTACTATGAGTAGGTTATTATTTCAACATAATAACAGACGATATACTTAATAGCTTTGAGGCTCAGTACCTATTTATTAACATGGTACCAATAATACCGATATGGATGTATGTCCAATGTAAAAATAAATAAATGAATAACGAAGATCATGCTAGTATTATCTTCTATATACGTAGATAATATGCTTCAGTGTTCACCACAGCAGCAACAATAATATAGTTAGCTATAACATTCAATCTTGATAGCGCACATACACACATAACGCAAGTATTAGCGTAATATTTTAATTGGAGATAAATTAACAAAGTCTGATTTCATTATCAAGCTACATCCTTCTTTTCAGTAAAAGCCATGGAGTTATCGTTTAATTGATAAGTCCATGGTAAAAGATGAATGTATTTTTAATAAATTTTCTATGTCAGCTAACAATAATTTTCACAGAACATCCTCGTATTATGTCGGTGTCAACCAATTGTCATTGTCAATTAAAAGCAGAACTTACGTTCAGATACGTAAAAATTATATTAAATAATTAATTTTAAAAATGAAACGGGGGTCTTATAGAATGTTAAAGTTATTGAGAATAAAAGCATTTAATCTCCTGAATAAAATGATGCATAAATTGTGTTGGTTCATTTCATTTATGTTTTGGTACCAAAAAAAATGATGTCCTTTGAAATAATAAAATCTGAAAAAAACATTGGTTAGCATCAACAACTTCAGCTTACTGTGAACCTTAAATCTTAAACGTAAAGCTTAATTTGGGTTGTAAAATATTTGTACTTAATATTTACTGTCATCGCGGCCAACGTCATTGTGGCCCTGTGGCCCAAAGTCGTGTTCCGTTTTTCAAGCGCTCCTCGGGAATCTAGTACACTCGCCTGCACATCAACCTACCACAAGCTGTCAAATTTCCTCAATAGACTTTGAGCTTTATGGTTAAGGTATATGGTTGTCAATGTATTGAAGAAATTTGACAGTTTTGGATAGGTTGATGTGCAGGCGTCTGTACCTACCTACATAATTAATTAAGTTTCAATTGATAGCTATGGGCAATGGGCTCTATCACCATGCTTGCCAAATGCGAGTAGGTAATCACTAGTCGAACATATCGAAAAATCTGAAACACCCATTGCTGAGTTAACCCAGTAAGATATATATCAAGCACATCGCATTGCCACACGGCCAGCTCGCATAAAGGAAAGTGTTTTTTAAAAATAGAATTTAAAATTAACCGAAGGGCGAATCTACACTGTCACACCTCCCCCTCCATAGTGGCTGGTTGTGAAGCGTGACGTCACCCATCCTAATTTTCTTTCTGTCAGTGAGGTTTCATTGACACTCGCCCAATCGCCGCTTTCCAATAAGTTTCTCTTTGTGACAACATTTCAATTTTTTTTGTTGTAAATTCTTTAGGTTACGCACACCTACATTGAATGGCGGGGGTGGTAAACCTTTTTTAACATTATGATACTACCTACGACGTACCTTACAAAAGTATGAATATATATTATATGAAGAAACTTATACCTTTACAGATTACCGTACGTAAAATAGATAAATAGATGCATTATATTATTTGCTGTGTTTTTAGATTAATTAGTTATGTTATGTCTTATTTTATAATTTTTGTGCACAAAATTAATAGTTTTGCATCTGACTATAAATGTAAAATTATAACAAAAATGATCGCCTTCATACCATGAATACATAACAGTCCATGAATGAAACGGGACTTGAATATCATACATAACTCTAACAGTTTATAATTCTAAAGATCGTATGCTTCTTTTAAGGTCGTAAATATTTATCAATAAAAAACATTGTTTCAAATCGGACAGTTTCAAACGCCAACATAAATAAGTATATTAAAACAGGTTAAACTAATTAAAACTGAACATCATTAACTCATTAATCGAGGTGTAGGCACAAACACGGTAACGCACTATTCTAAACGGAGTCAACACCCCATTTATAAATCTTATACAATATCGAAACGCAACATCAAACGTACCCGCCGATCAGCGAGATCAAAGGATATCGCGAATGTCACAGGCAGCCGGTGACGATGACGTCATGGCACGCGCGGTAATTACTACTAATGTCGCGGTGGCTCTGACGTCAGACGGCGCCGTAGGTAATCCGATAATATTGCGACAAAATTAATAAATACATAAATGTTATTAAACCCTCATTAGCGGCCAGCACTGTGTCTGTATTCACAGATTTCATTTTTTCATTTCGATTCGGCTACCGTGCATATGCACGATGCATATACGAGTACGACATGTATATGTGTATACATCATTGCGGCCCATCATTTGTCCAGCTTTGGACGTAGCCTTTTTTTTATGTTAAAAGGAGGCAAACGAGCAGGCGTGTCACCTGATGAAAAGTAATCACCGCCGCAAAACCAAAATAATCGCAGATGCGTTGCCGGCCTTGAGGATCTTGATCTTGATCGTTGAAGAGGGAGTAGGAATTGGGAGGGTGGAGGGTTGAGAGATGGGCCTCCGGTACTTTCACTCACCGGACGAAACACAACAGCAACGAGTGCCATTGTTTCACGCCGATATTCTGCGAGAGGGTGGTATTACGCCGGGCGAGCCGGCCCATTTCGTACTGCAACGCAGCCTGGCTCTACCACTCAAACAGTGTCATTCATTTAGCACCACCCAGGGGTCACGTGTAGGATCTCAAGGGTAAACCTACGGACGCGAGTAACTTTAACCCCCCAATTCCAACCCCAACTTTAACCCTTTAGCTCTTCTCTACTCCTCTCCACTTCCGGCGGTCTTGCGCCCTCTCCATCCAATCACATCTTCGGATATCATCAACCCATCTTTTGGGAGGCCTTCCTCTTCCTCGGGTATTTGCTCTGGAGGGCATTCCAAGTGTGGGCAAATATGCGTATATACTCATAAATACGCAAAATATCTGTGTCAGGCTCCCACTAATTTCATTTTAAGTATTGAATAAACAATAATTCCTTTTTCGTCTAAGTGTAAATGAAATTGGAAATATAGAAAGACTAAGACAAAGACTTTCATATATACCATATTTCGCTTGAAATATGGTACATGTGTGGTTTTATTTACAAAAAATCGTTTACATATTTCACCAGAAGCTGGTACGCAAATACACTAAAAACTATATCATAATAAGCCAAATCCACAATATGACAGGAATTTGGTCACATAGTATAGTTTTTTGGTTACCTCAATCTATTTAAATAAATTGCTAAAACTACCATCAGTGCTGATAAAAAAATCACATCATTTTTGAACGTGTGAGTAATACGTTCAAAAAACAAACAGCTGATGAGGCCCAACAAATGCTTAATGAAACAATAACTCAAACAGATATGGTACAGCCGCCACCCGCCGTAAATCAACTGCCTTGACGCATGATCATTGAAAAATAGCGCGATTTTAAAACGATATTTTTCCAACAAGGACGCATCGGGCGGCGAATGCACTGCGGGGCACACAAATAAACGACGAATAAAATAAGTAAGTATATTTTTTACGATTATCCGTTCTGAAACTCGTTACGAAATGGATTTATGTATGGATGGATAGATGGATCAAAGACAAATTTAAAATTTGGTTTTTCAAATTAACCATTAAGTTGAAATGAGAAATTGTAAATAGAATAAATTATGATAAGCACTTTTAAATTGCTCAAAACATTCATATACTACTACTACTACTCCCCAATCGGCGTCTTTTAAATGTTGAGTAGATTGTAATGTAAATCCTATAACAAGCCTATAACTGTCCCAATGCTTGGGAAAATACTCTATAATTAAAATGAAACATCTCTACAATTGAGGTTGATGGCCGGGGGCTATGTACCGGGGGCTATGTACCGAATAAATCCGAAACACACGTTGCCCGACCTGGAAATTGAACCCGGGACCTTTGGTGGCCGAGCGCTTTGCCACTCGGCCACCGAAACGTTGATGTGTGAATAACTCGAGTAATATACTGTACTTTTTAAATATGTTATTATTATGTCATTGATAAAACTAGCAAGCATTGATTTAAGTTGAATTAAAACTAATTCATAAAATAAGTAGGTACTCTAAAATGACTGCTGATACCAAATACTTTTTAAGATAAGATATAAGCTTGTTATTGTGATAAAACAGTGTGACGTCACTTATCTTTCGTATAGGTAATCTCCAAAATAATATACATTTTAATTTAATATGACAAAATTCATAGACTTATGGTAGGGCTTGTTTGTCTGCCTGCCTAGCTACCACCATCTTATCTAAATATGTCGCCTTTAACATCAAAGTTTGTACCATTGTTATGTTCCGGCAGTTAGAGATAAGATAGCTAGTGCCTCAGTGCGCCTTGCGGGTAGGCAAGGTAAGGACGGCTAGTGATGCAGAATCCTGCTTCCCTAGCTGTTCTCGCGTCTGGACGCTGCTTCTGCTCTTAATATCGGGCAGAGCAGACTCATTTGCCTAACTCTCTACTTATACTATAAAAAAATTGCGTATGTAAAGTACTATATTATTTATATTATATTAGAAGGAGGGAAACGAGCAGGCGGGTCACCTGATGGGAAGCAATCACCGCCGCCCATGGACATCTGCAAAACCAGAGGAATCGCAGATGCGTTGCCGGCCTTTAAGGAAAGAAAATTAATTAAAATCAAAAAAAATGGCACCAAATATGCGTTCTTCTTTTACAACATTAATAAATAATATTAAATTCTGTTGACCGATCTAGTAGTTAGTTTTTACGAAGCTTAGGGGATCCATCCCAAAATTTCATACAATCCAATTAATCCATTCGGTTTGCGACGCTGATTTATTAAGTATTTTTAATACTTTTTGGTTAATGTTGTAGATTATACAATCAGTACTTTGAAGGTGTTATAATATTTATTGTATCATTAGTTATTTACTCTTATAAAAAAAATATTACTGTTACTGCCACAGCAAGACTTTACAATGAAACGGCAGCCCTATCTCCAGTAGTCATGGCCTCATTCGTGTAACGCGTTAGCAGAGCGAATGCGCTCCTAAATCATATGTTACTCATCACGTTTTTAATAAAAAAAACCTTTACCTACCTAGCGGGCGGCTGATGTATTGTGCATTTGAGTGCGAAATGAATAGCAAACACTTTTACGTATGTGAATATATGTGTATTGAGGAGCTCGGTGGCGCAGTGGTTAACACACCCGGTCGTGAGTGCTGAGGTTAAGCTACTTTCGCAAAAGCCGGTTATCGGATAGGTGGACAAAAATTTATCATCTCGTGCTTCGGAAGGCACGTAAAGCCATTGGTCCTGGCTGCATTAGCAGTCGTTAACAACCACCAATCCGCACTGGGCCCGCGTGTTGGTTTATGGCCCGGTCTCCCTATCCATCCATAGGGAAGGCTCGTGCCCCAGCAGTGGGGACATGAAATACGCTGAAGCTGATGCGCATAAGACGCGCTGGTATATCTTTTGTTTTTTTTTTTATATCGAAGTAGCATTTGGTTTTCATCTCACCTGATGACGAAAGTGTGACATTAAGGCCGGAGGTGTACATGTAATACGTCTATTCCGATCCGAACCCTTCGGAGAATCTAGTACGGCAAGGGGACACGCCTTAGTGCGTGATGCCGTTCCCTCTGAAAAACCTACGAAGGTGATTCGTTTCACACGGCTTGCGGAACCCTTTAAGTTTCTCGCCGCCCCCAAAAAACACCGGTAAAGCTGAAAATGCCGTCCGAGGCAATCAGCAGCAGTAGCGTACTTGAGCCGGTATCTTCAATCACTAATCTTAGCTGTTTTACTATCGGAATGTGAATTAAAATGTGAATAAAATTACACAAACTGAAAGGCAGTCTAGAATAAAACTGTTACTTCAAAAATTTCATATATAATACAATATTTGAAACTGGATTGTCATTTTAATGATAAACGTCACGCAAAAATAACTAGTTAGATAGGATAACAATGAAACTTGACATAATAGAAGTTTCAATTAGAATACTTTTATCCCAGGCAAAGTAATGAATTACTATTCTAAAGTATTAATGATTGTATGAGAAGTTTTATTATTTTGATAACAACATAACTACTCCCTTATGGGTAATTTCAAATGAGCAGATCGAACCGACATACCTTCCCATAACGTTGTATATTCTTATTATTTATCGTTGATTCCGATTCCTTCATCTGCCGGCAAATTATCGTAATTATAAACCACGGGACCACTTCAAAACTCTCAGGTTGCTGTCCAAATATACGTTAGGGTCCGTTACGGGTCTTACAATCAAAAGAACCCGAGTTCGACCCCCATATCTATTCTTACATACCCCTAACTTAACAAGGACTTTGCTAGACAAACGTGAACTTTATGACAAACGACATAAGTCATATTATCAATATGAATTCGATGCATGGTTTTGAAGTTGAATGTCTAGCAAAGAAATCGTCAATAAACAAAAGTTTAAGTTAAATTAATACTCTACTTCTTGGTTATATGTGGACGAATATACAGTATGTGTTTTTTTTGTTATACTAGTAAAAGCCAAATTAACTGTGGTGTGATTGATCAGATGATTAAAGTAATGAAGGATTTGCCCAGCAGTGGGACAGTGCATAGGCTAATTACAACTATACAATAGTATAAAGAAATTTATACAAAACTATTTTTCATTACAAAAAAAAATATACGGTTTCCACACAACTCTGTTCTTGTTTAAGATAATTATAGTTTGGGTATAAGACATTTATTTATCACAAAATATATAATTCAGCTGCAAAAGAAAAAAAAATATCTAACTACCTACGTATTAGATATATTCAGAGCAGTCTTGTTCATAGATTAAAGTACCTACTAACTTTAACCTACCTAAAAATTCACTACAATTCAAAGACCATAATTTTTATAGTCTTGTTTTGGTTAAACAAAAATAAAATGGATAAGACATAAAGAATTTAAACGGTTTGGTTACAAGATTTCAAACCACTTGAAGAGATAACAAAATGAAGTTTGGATGCTCTGCGAGTGATAAGAATAGATACATATCTCTTTTTGTCCTGTTTAAAGTTCACCTCGACTTATCATTGATTCCAAAAATAGATATATTTCAAACAATGAATGAAGATAAGCAAGTTAAAAACTGATCACTTTAATTTATAGTTAAGGTATTAGCAGATATATATATAAATATATAAATATATATAAACAATACAAACACACAAAAAAAATATTTTAAGAGATTTTAGATTTTAGAGAAATTATAATTTCTTTCATTTTGAACAAGCTGTTCATCCATCACTCCGGTTTGTCCCGAAAAAAGGACAAATAGACTTAATTTCATACAAGCTAATAATTTGATACTGGTAGAGAAATATTGATCCTATTCTCCTTTTGTGTCGTGGAGGAAGAACAAATTGACAATTAAACAAACGCACTTTCGTCTAAATAACATACGAATATCGTGTTTTGTATGAATCTTGCAAGTATTTTTCATATCTATACTACTTATACTATACTATATAAATCTGTAGGCTCTGTCTGTACATGCAATTTTTCTGACTAATTTTGGGATAAATATTCGTTTTATGACTCACTGACACCAATTCTACGATTTTTGAAATTTTTGTCTGTATGTCCTCTGTATAACTCAAGAACGGCTTGACCGATCTTGATGAATTTGTATGTAGTAAGAAGAAGAGATTGTGCAAATGATAAATTATACAAAAAAGTAAAAAATTTGTGCAAATGATAAAGTATACAAAAAAGTAAAAAAAAATACAAATTTTCGCACAGCGAAGCGGGCGGGTGACAGCTAGTTTATTATAAGGTACCGCCTCATAAACATTAATATGTTTTCATTTCTTTTTGTATCTTTTTTTTATAATTGCAATTAATTAAACGGCCTTTTTCTAAACATGCCTTATCCGTTAGACGCAAAAAAAAACAAAATACAACTCCCTTGATACGGCCCTTGAAGCTACAAAGGCATCCGGATATTTCCAAGTCACATTGGGCATGTACCTCAATTGTTTTCTACCCCCAGACTCGCGAAGGACAAAAGATGGCCTGATAAAATCGAGCGGTAATAATAAGGTCTCATTCAATTTGATTATTTTCGCAGACCACTTAAGGTTATTATCGTTAAATAAATTATAACTGTAGAAAATATTTAATTTCATATTTTCCTTTTAATTTTAACTCTTCTGTGTGAACTCTCGAATATATTGGCAGAAATTCTAGAACAACTCTTTCAGAAAAACAGAATTGAGGCCATAATTCATTATTTATTAATTTAAGTCTTAAAATGAAAGACTAAGTTATGTTATAAGCAGGATGTAGTAAAATATTCAAGCTTTACACAAATTTGATGCTAGTTAAAGGAAATATCTGTTAAAATATTATAATAAGCAAACTTCAGGGTAAAATTAGTAATCGCATATATAACAATGCAACCTTATTGCAAGAAGAGATATTTGAGTTTCAGTTTGTAAGTGAAGAAATCGATGTAACTTTGAAACTAATACCTAACCAATCTTCATAGAAAATTATACCTCAGTTTTTACTAACAAAATGTTAGTTTGTAAGCCGGCCGGCTTCAAATACTATTATAGGTAAAGACCTAAGTCCCTACACAAAAGTGTAATAATATTAAAACTGACGATTTCACTAAATTTAATACAACTTTGGAGTTTGCTTTTACCGGCTTCACGTTTTATAATAAAAAAGTCACGGTGTGTATCATAATAAGACACGCAGGGGGTCACGCCACCCCGTTACCCTTTCGAATCACATTTTTTTGACATTTTTGTTAAAAATCATTTTTTTTTTCGTTCTTTACTATTGTCCGGAATTTCGCACGGTTCGTCATGATAACTGTGGTGTCACGCCGATTAGAATGCGCCGCTAATTTGGCTTTGAGAAACCCTTTAACGGTGACAAAGACTCGGGCGCTATCTCCTTGTCTCTCCGCAGCCTTTCTTTCCTACCTGTCTTTATAGAGATGTCAAGTCAAGGGTTGAATCTTTCCATTGACCTTTTGATTTGTGTATTGTGAGAGCAATTTTTTTTAACAAATTCACGGAAAGTTTGTTAATCAACGCCAATTGTTGTAGAATTCTTCCATCTTGTTATAAATAAATTATTTATCTTATCTAGAAGAAATCGTATTTTTTTTTTAATTTCGGTCTTTCTGCGGGTTATTTATAATAGCTAGATCAAATAATAATAAAGCGTGAAATACATCGTTATATTGTAAAATAATAAATGAACTTATATCTTCCATAATCATAAAAAGTACTGCTGGTAACGTTTTTATACGAAATACTAATAAGAAACTAAGGGCACAAAAGATGTTTTGTAAATTCTACTCCTGACTGAATCCCGTACAAATAGTATTCAGAATACATTCAATGACTAAAATAGCTCAGACATTACAAGGTACACTTTGTATGGACACCTGCAGCGAGCCTTAGGTGTTCTCGCCTTTATTTAGTCTCTGAACAGTAAACACCAACCATCGGATATAAAGCCTTACATAAACGGAATAGGGTTGAAAAACATCCGGCAAGAGTCAATGAGAGTAGCCACAGGGCGTATCTATATTGTCAAGGCGGTCATGTGAATAATAATTCCTCCTAAATCCTTTTAGTGATTATCATTTGAATGACAATAAAAGTCATGTTTTAAGGGGACTTGACAATGGCTGAAAGTATTTTTTTCTTATAAATATTATTATTAATGGTCTGTTAACACGTAATGGTAGGTCTGCTAAGCCCTCGTAATTGTTCACGACTTAGCAAGCACGCATAAGTAACATCTTGGGCATAGCCACTGACTCGGAAGTTTGCTCAAGTTTGATAATAGATTTATTCTAATTGCTCTCCTTGAGAGCAATATTGTATTCAAAGTATTTTGGAATCCTTTGTATGTTGTTGCATTTATTTACAAAGGATAAGAATATATGTGACTTTCAATATTTTGTGTATTTTTCCTGTTTAACTTAATTAAACATAGATATGAGACCATAGAGAGATACATACGAGATAAGGTATAATCGAAAAATCACACTAATATTATAAATGCGAAAGTTTGTGTGTTTGTGTGTGAGATTTGGACGAAATTCAGCATACAGATAGTTTATAACCTGGATTAACACATAAAATAGTTTTTATCCCGATATTCCCACGGGAATGAAACTCATACCTTTTCTCTATATTTGGTTCCACAATTTACTACTTAGGTCTTGGATTTGATGTTGGGAATTTGTTTGTTTTGTTGTCATAGAAACTGTCAAAGCGGTGCAAAGTCCGCCGGGACAGCTAGTTGTATATACAAGTTCAAATGCCCTCGTTACCACATAGTCTACAAGCTAGGGGTAGCTATATACAATTCGCACATCACAAAGCTCAAAGCGAAATTGCCATTCACAGACATAAAACGCAGACACGTGTAGTCTGAACGCATTCCCCTCGCACGCTCCTCAGAGAGGTTAGGAGAAGGCTTTTAAGAGGCCGAGTGAGTGGAGACCGCTGTACCGATCGGCTCCGCTGCTCACCCCGGCGACAGTAAAAAATATGAGCATCCCCCCCCACACAGGGGGGCGCACGCCATCTTGAAAAACTTTGTCACTTGTAGCCGCAAATCGATCTGTGTCTACGAGCTACGGCGTAGCGCGTAGGCGGAGTGGGGGCTATCTGACAGTGCTAACGTAACTTTTGTTCGCTACAAAATATGAATTCAATTTTTATGTAAGTAATAGGTAGGAAAAAGTGCCTCAACTACTGAATTGTTTGGCAGCTCTTCACAGTAGTCTATTACTGACCGGGCTACTAGGTATCTATCTCTCGATCTATTTACGAACTGTAGGTATCTATGGTAACATTGAACTTATATTTTTTTTAATATGTCGTGCTGTCTTTTAGTAAACATTTACTCGTAATTGTGAATGCAACACCGAGTCATAAGGGACAACACATTTAGAAATTGTGTTTCTTATTCTTCGTACTCCCTCCAATGATATAAAAAATGTATAATATTTTAATATTTGAGTTTTTAACTGTAGATAAAGGTATCTGTGGACAATACGCCTTGAGGCAGGGCGGGGCGGGTAAACAACCTCACCAAGCATCTTTCAAAAAGAAAAACTACGTAACTGGTACGAATGCGTTGTTCTCAGTAACGCTTAACTCTCATGCTAACTTTTGATGTTCTGTTATGTGTAACAGATTCACTGTATACAAAATACAGTTAGTTTTACTGTTATAATATGCCAAATGTGGTCTTGAGATAGTAAGTTGGTTAACGTGAACAACTGTACAGACTGCCTGCTCATCAACCTATCCAAAACTGTCAAATTTCTTCAATACATTTTCAACCATATGATAAATGCATAAAGTTCAGAATCTATTTAGGAAATTTGACAGTTTGTAGTAGGTTGATGTAAATGCTAGCCTAGACTCTCTAAATCCACTTAAATTGTTTCTCCATATCATCAGTAACCTTGCAACAAACGTTATAAAACTCAAAGGAAACTTTAACGTATTATTATCTATAAATAATTTGAGTATTATGTACAAAATCTATATAAATAAAAATTAATCGCTAAATGTGTTGCTAATCGCAAAACTCGAGAACGGCTGAACCGATTTGGCTGATTTCTTTTTTGTTGTGTTTGATGAAGTCTGAGGAAGGTTCTTATGGAAAGAAAAAATGTAAAAAATACGAGGAAAATTGTAAAAATAGCAATTTTCTTTTCCCATACAAACCATTCTCTACTGGACGGATTTAAAAAATTCTTTTACCATTAGTATGCTACATTAGGGCTGAGTAACATAGGCTACATCAAAAAAAAATGTCCATCCGTGCGAAGCAGGGACGGGCCGCTAGTATATTATAAAATGAATTCCACGCGTGCTACTACGTCAAAAAGCATTTTCGGACTGTTTGAAAGTCTAAAGAAATTTGTGTTTCACCCTTTTGCTTAGTACCAAAAGTTAGATACTTCATTTTGATGTTAACATTGGATACAGGCAAAGTATACAAATCTGGCAGTAGCTTGAAATTAATTTCACATAGCCCGGGGCGGGCGGTGTGGGCGCGTGCGTCGGGACTGCCGGCATCTCGCTATACTGCGAGTAGTGATGCACAATATAATTATCGATATCGAAACTTTTTTTTAATCAGCCTTTTTTTATCTGACTTGAATCTGGTTTTAGATGTTCCTACAATAAACAGATGGAGTGATCAGGACATCACCACGCTAACCAAACTATGAAACATGAAGCCGGATATTATATGAATGACAAAATTAAAATTATTTCTGCTTAAGAATAAACAGTCAAATGCTTTATGATATTAACAAAATATTATGTCTTAACATAAAGATACAATTCCTCGTAACACTTAAGTAAGCAATTTTTATATAACATCTTTTTAGCACAAATAAATAGCACAATACACGCGTTAGACACGAGTTATACCAAGATAAATTAATCTCTAGGACTCTATAATATTTCACAGATTCCGATCTCTATAATCTTTTACAGATTCCGATAGGGTAGATAAATTGCGATGTGTTGTACTCATTAAAACGCTTTTAGCCACCCTCGAATTCTCGAACGCTTTTGATAGTTAGTATCGATATTCCACTTCCGTAAACATTCATCACTAGCGCCGGAGACACGTGCATTGCGGTCCGGATAATCATATTGTAACCGCAAATAGCTGTGGGCAGGGCGGTTGTCCATTTGAATAGCTTAATTATCACAGCACGCTTCGAATAACACAACTCCGTGTTTGAACGGTGATTGATATGCTATGAATACCTATTGTTTTATTAACTTCCTACCGTTTGTTTCATTGAATAGATTAGACTAAGGTTGGGGATGCAGCGCTGATGTTGTAGCTGTAAAGGCTCAAGTATGTATTTAATAATTAATGTTACAATAACTTCATTTTAAATGCATTAGCAACGATTGCCTTAGTTTGTTCGGAAGTAGCGATTATCTGGTTTTTAATAGAAGATGGCATTCTAAAACCCTGCCTGTGGATTGAATGGCATTTTTTTATTTTTACACCAATATTTAAAGTTAAAACTGTGGTGACGTTTTCTGCGATTATGTCTAACTCTCATTATATATATCGGAAGTAATGAAATAGCACAGAGTTCAAATTGCCATCGAGTGTTGAAATATGAAGGTTTATTAAATATTCGATCATTTTATATTATTGATGTATTCTTTTAATTATTATTTACATAAAATATAAGTAAACATTGACAGTGACAGTGTGGCTGCGTTCAGAGTGTAGTCCGCCTCGCCAGTTTTTTATTTATAAAATGTTTTTGTTTTGTTTATATAATTGCACCTGACCCGGTATGTCAGAAGGGTGCAGGTTCAAATCCTGCTCGTGGAAATTTTTCAACATTGTGTTTTTGTAGTTTTTTATTTGTTTATGGTTTCTTAATTGTGTAATTATATACACATACATATATTTATATTTTATTTATTTTATCTCCTCTCTAATTTATTTATTTATTTATTAGTCTCAATTAGACTAATAAATAAATTTTAAAAAAAAATAGGATGGAAACGTCACCTCGCACAAGCCCTGCCAGAATACCAGCGCCGTTGCGATGTGGATTTGTCACACCGTAGCGACATAATCTGAGGTGGGGTTCTGATTGGCGCCTCACACATGGCCATCGGATGCAACGACCGTTGGATAGATGACGCTGTGTTGCTATAAAAGCACTCTAAAAACATTAAAAAGCAGTGACAAAATTCAGCGCTTACGTCAGCCTTCCCGGTAGCATAGCGGTCAGTGCAGCCGCCCGGATTGCGGAAGACCCAGGTTCAATTCCTGGCTGGGTCGGGTGGGCGTTTAATTTTTTCACTGTATTTTATAAAATTTTATAAACATCTTTAAGTATATTAAGAAATCCTGTTAAGGATGGTAATGCTTGTAATTTCGTGTATCATTGGCGAACACTAGAAAAAGAAATGATATTATATCAGAGCTGCGAAAATCGCTATGTAAACTATAAAGTCACCGAATATTGCCCTGAGGGCCATGTGTAAGTTTTGTTTACTATCCGTATTGATTCGATTACGAAAACGAAAACAAAAATTTGTATAAAAAAAATGTAATTCTTCTCGTATGTCGCCAGCTTATATCTAGCTTCATGTTGGCCAGGAGGCGCTGTTTCAATGCCGTTCTCGTTTTCGTTGACGTGATCGAATGTCAGTTGAAACTCACACTAGGCCTGTACGAGTACGTGTCTCTATTCTCAAGTTATAAATCGTATAATAGTGACGCAACTACCCATTAGTACGATTCCAACGCAAAACAATAGAATAACACCGAAATAAAATCGTTTATACGGCAATCCTCTCTGAAAGGGAATCTCCCTATTGGATTCCGCGCGCCGCCGCTAAACAAAAGGGCCCCAACAAAAAGAACAAAGACTAAAACAATGGACACAGTTTAATGTGAGAGTTTGCGCATTATGTTTGAACATGGGAGGAACAGACTTTTTCGCTGCAAGAGCAAATGTTTTTTTGTAAATATATTTGTTAATACATTTTTGACACAAAGAATCTTATGACATAGAACTTATTTTTGACGAACGACTCGAGATAAACAAAAAACGATCAATTTCGATTATTGAGATTCTTCCTCGTCAATTGCTGTGTAATTATGAAAATTTTATATAAGAAAGTCAGTAAGGTATTTATGCAATTATATGCGATTGTTGCCTGAATAAATACAACAATATCTACAAGTTCATGACCATAATATTATACATTTCCAAAGGCCACTGTAAGAAGAAGCAAGCTTTCCGAAAACATGATAATTGCTTACAAAAACTATAAATATATATATATCTATTTTAATTGTTAAAATAAGTAATACCCCTCTCTACCTATCGATCTATCAAATCTGGCACTTTTGTTTGATAAATAAATGATAAGGGTTGTTGATGAGAATAAGATGATAGATGTTGAATGATATTATATACTAGCTGACCCGGCGGACTTCGTACCACTTTGACAGTTTCTATGTCAACAAAACAAACAAATCGTTGAACATTTTGTATTGGAAAATTAAATTGTCGTTTTTAGTATTTTCCGTTACTTATTATTTATGTTTCTTACCATTTAAACGTTTCCTGAACTTCTACAAATATTTCAAAATCAAAATTAACCAAATCGGTCCAGCCATTCTTGAGTTTTAGCGAGACAAACAAACAGCAATTTTAAAGAGTATTTGCTTATGTTTTTAAGTGAGTTCAACCTTTTTTGAATAAAATCGGATTGATTTTTCAAACATGTGTCAAAATAAAATGTAATTTAAATCAAAAGCACTAAGGAGTATTGATATCAACTTCGAAGCAAATCACCGCCAAAATAACTTTCTACCCCTTTTTAACCCCGTTAGGGGATGAATTTCAAGAAAATACGAAACACGTCTTCCACCAATTCTGTTAAAAAAGGTTTATGCAAAATTTGAAGTAGATTGAACCAAGGAATCACGTTGTCCCATACACACTTTGCCCCCCTTTTTCACCCCCTTAGGGGTAAAATTTCAGAAAATCCTTTCATATTGGATGCCTACGTCACACAAAGAATACACCCTCCAAGTTTCAGGTCTCTCAAACCAGCGGTTTAGGCTGTGGGTTGATCCGTCAGTCATTCAGGACAAAGCATTTTATATTATAGATATACTAGCTGACCTGGCGGACTTCGTACCGCTTTGACAGTTTTCATGACAACAATACAAACAAATCATTTTGTATTGGAAAAATTTCAAAAATCCTAAAAAAAATTTTGGGGTGGGTCACCCTTAACATTTAGGGGGATTAAAAATAGATGTTGTCCGATTCTCCACCCTAGCCGATATGCACGCTAAGATTCACGAAAATCGGTCGAGCCGTTTCAGAGGAGTTCAATAACGTACACCGTGACACGAGAATTTTATATATTAGATATACCCCCTGAGAGTTCTAGTAAAGATATGTGCGACTTTGAAAATGTTACTGAAATACATAACCTACGTTATGGTCCACTGAAGTGATTGCAATATAATCTATTACTTTATATAAACCAATTAAGGTACAGAGTTGTATCGCAGATAAGGTAACAATAGGTACGTACATACGCACCAGGTAACGTATCTAATACTCCACGTGCAAGTTAATTTTGAAATTTCACGGAACTCTTAATATGAATAAATGGATGTTTTCGTTTGTATACCTATATATCTTCTGTGATTGTTTAAATTTATATTGGTGGGACGTATGATTAAGTTTTAAAATTAATTGTTTTTCTATCTATCTATCTTGTTATCTATCTATCTATGTATGTATATTTATAATTGTGAAGATTTGTTAATAGCATATATCTATTTATTAACTTTAACTTTAGATGTTATTTGTCTGTATATCTTTCTAGAAATAAATAAATAAGACAAGATAAATAAATATATATATATATATAAATCTATATCTATCTATCTTCCTATTTTATATACCGATTACGCAAAAACACAGATATATTTAGGCATGACAAAATGGTGGGAGGGTGGCTTTTACCTAATTCTGGAGGGGCGAGGGTTCCATTATTTTTTATTAAGTATTGTAAAATAACGTTTTGACTTACATAAATTTTAATATTTTTATATTTATTATAACTAGCCCACATATTTTCTTCACTATCGTGGCGCTACTAAACCTCCATAGTCTCCGTCAAAGCTAAAATACAATACTCCTTCGTCAACATATTAAAAATAAAACTCAATGAACATGGCACTATTGAACCTCCATGGTCCCATTAAAGTTACAAACTTCTTCATTGACATACCTCTCTATCGACATATGTTATTAAAATTAGTTATCCAATCAATGCGTACACGGTCCAAGGGGTTTACGCCGTCGTTACCCGTGGTATGCGCCCATGGGCTCAAAGACCACATTCGCACTTATATTTAACTTTATGCGCCTGATAGGTACGTGGTCCGAATGGCTGTGTAATTGGCTATTGTTCTACGATGTTTGTACAAACGCAAATAAACATATGTTAAGTTTATTTCGATCGTAACCTCTAAGGGTGCGTTGGTAGACTTCCTTTTATAGAAGTGCAGTAATAAAGATTGTGAGTGTTTTCTCTTTTATTCGATTGTATCGGCAAAGGAACTTAAGGTAAAGCCATCAAAGTACAACTACCTAAGAATACTTAAAGCTACTAGTTAATTAATACTATGTTGATGACAATCGGACGTTAATGACGGTAGTTGTTGACATTGAATGGGCGCCTTTGGCTTTCAAAGTAAAAAAGTAAATAGTGTTGAATAATTTCGGCGGGCTGGTTAGAACCACGATAGCTCAATTGGCAGAGCACCTGGCCAGGTATGTCGGATGGGTGCAGGTTCAAATCCTGCTCGTGTTTTTTGTAATTAATACTAGTTTTTTTTTGAGAAAGTTTTGGTAATTGTCTCAGGCGACATTTTCAGCGTCACCGGACTTTTTTGGGAGACACTTAATGGGTTACTTAAGCCATGTGATCAAAATACCGTCAGAGGTTTTCTGGGGGGAATGGCATCACGTACTAGTGCGTATCCCAGTTCCCTTCTAGATTCTCAGAGTGGTTCGGATCGGATCGGCATTAATACTAGTGGTCACAAAATATTTAATGTTTATATAATGTAATGTAATATTATAAATGCATTTTATCTATCTGCAATCCTTCTCCAAATGAAAGCTAACTATGCCCACACTCCAACCGCACTGCAAAAAGGGGTAACAAGTAACCACATAGTTTTTTTCTATTTATCATATTGGTTAGCAGCACTCGCCTTGCTGTTGGAGGCAAATATCACAAGCGTTCAATAGAAACGAAAAGACGAACAAAAATTTAAATTATTAATTATCTTTTGTTTCGCGCGACGATACAAATATGCAATATCACCTCAGTATATGGCAGCCATCCTTCAAACAATAACACTTCTTACGTATTTTATTACATAGATAGCAATTTGCAATGTTATATTATAAACCTTTACATCAATACTATAAAGCAATACAATATCAACTAATGCCCACAAATCCAAGACTTATGTAACGACAAATTTTCCGGCTCACCTCGCGCAGGGTTGTCAAAACGAATATCACTCCCCTCCGAATTGATAAAATAGCTCACATACAAATATCCAAAACGATAGGAACCCCACAAAAGGCTGGAAGCACTCGACAGCTCTCGACCTAAACGCTTTAACTATGTCCCAACCCCATAGGCCCTCCATGACTGCTCACTCCACTTATCTCCAAAAACTCTTGATCATGCCAAAGAATTGTACACCTTATAACAAATATGCTAGCTATGAGTTTTAAATGCAAATACCTTGATAATAATGGCACTCTAACCAATAGTTATGGTATTGCTCCTAATTGGTGGTGGCCCTTGTAAAAAACTGTTGCACGCGCCACCCTTATGTACTAAAAGAATACCTACTCTGTTGTACATAATGTGCACTCAATCTATATTCAGTTTTTTTTTAATAGATCGTTTATAATTATAAGGCATTATTAAGAAGATTCCCATATATAAATTAAATTTTACGCAAGTTTTGTTATACACAAAATATTTTTTAATCAACGACCTATATTAACCCGCACTCTCTGACTTCTGACAACTACCTGGCTTTATTCTTCTGTATTCTTCTCTCTAAACTTTATTTCAAACCGGTACGTGGTATTATAATCAAAATAATAGAACATTGGCTTACAAAGTAAAAATAGATAGTGTTGATTAATTTCGGCGGGTTGGATCACGATATCATAGTTGGTAGTGCACCTGACCCGGCATGTCATGGGGTGCGGGTTCGAATCCCGCTTGTTGAAATTTTTTTAACACACGACGTGTCTTTTAAATTTTTATTTGTTCGCAACAAAATTTGCGTCAAATTGTATATACCTAACTTAATAGAACATGGTTCTGAGATAAATTCCAGTTCAATATCAAGTTCACGTTAAATTTAGTAAAAACTATTTTGCTATTACATACTTTCAATAGACACGTATGAGTAGAATAGGTTCTCCTATAACCTAGGAGGCGTGACATCATGCTAAGCGGGAAACCTTTAAATGCCACTTATTTTTTGTTAATTTTTTTTAAGTGTAGTTCGTTCCCTGAGGAACCGGCTAAGGTCATAAACCATGCTGCCATGTCATTAGTTTCTTAATTTCATTAGTTACTTCTTTGTTACTTCTCCTGTCTTGTTTCCTGTATGATGATGATGATGAATGATAATAGAAAAAAGAAGTGAGAAATTTAGACCCTCCCAACCCCAACCCCTCGAGTATCTCAGTTTAGATGTTGGGCTTTACTAAGTCCTCACGCAGACTTCTTGAGAGAATCTGAAAAGTAACGTTGCACTGTTTTGTTTCATTTGCCAACACTCATGCACACTCACGAACACTTAACGGTTAATAATCCACCATTATTTCACATTAATATTCGACATAACACAAATTTTAGAAAACAAAACAAAACCGCAGACATGACTCTTCACTTTCCCGCCAAGCAGTCATATTTTTTGTTAATTTTAAAGGGGAATGTCATTTGTGTTGTCCCATTAATAAAAGTTTTCTATCTATCTATCTATCTAACTATGTAGAATTATTTCTAGTATTTTATCAGATGTGATAGCTTGTCTTATCATTGATTAGCGTAACGCTTACGGCATCATTGGAGTAATCTGTGATTGCGCTGCAAGTCAGCGCGGTATGACGTCACTGTGAAGTAACTACCCTCACAGTCTAACTGTAATTTTATCTAACTGAATGAATGTTAAGTATAAAATATAATCAATTTTATCTCAATCCAACAATGTTGACGTTGCATTAAATTGTAATACTTTTATTTTATCTATTTGATATCATATACATTTTATTATTCTGTGGTATTGTATTATCAATTAATTAAAATTTTAGGAACATTGTAATTCAAGTGTAAGTTGCACAATATTTCCACGCCGATGATAGCAGAATATGCAGTTCTACCCTAATAAACACACGCCTGCACATCAACCTACCCAAAACTGTCAAATTTCTTCAATACATTGTCAACCTTAAGCCTTACACATAAAGTCAAAGTCTATTGAGGAAATTTGACAGTTTGTGGTAGGTTGATGCGCAGGCGTCTGTACACCATATTCTTGGAAATAAACGAATTATTATTATTATCTTGTAATTATATATAGCATTGTGAATGTAAAATTCCAAATAATAAAATCATCTGATATTATCTATATACATATAATGACTTGTCCTGACTGACTGATTCATCATCGCCGAGCCTAAACCGCTGAAGCTAATTAGATGAAATTTGGACTAGAGAATAAAAAATATTAAAGAATAATAAAGAATAAAACACTATAAGGGGGTCAAATAGGGGGTGAAAGTTTGTATGAAAGTCCGTCAGTTTTGAAGTAAAATACATGAAAATTGGTATTTGACTTTGTAAAAAGAAATTAACAAAGGACATGTCTCAGGAATTTTGTTTATTTTCCTTTAAAGGAGAAAAAAATGGAAGAAGGTTATTTTGAAGAAATCGTTATTTTTAAAGTAAGAATTACAAAAATTAATAATTTAATCGAATATTATATTTTTCAATAGAAATAGTAAATAGAATATAAAATTTACAATGACGTTTTTCTTTTTCTTTTTCTTTTTTTTCTTTTTTTTTTCTTTTTTCTTAGACTGACGTGTTTTAGCATTTTTCGAAAATCTCCCCTAGAGAGGTGAAATAGGGGTGGAAAGTTTGTATGGAAATCTGTAATTTTAAAAGTTAAATCCTTCGGTATTGGACTGGTTATAAATTATGAAGTGTTTCAGGATTATCCTTACAGATACTTACCTCTAATAAATTTGGCTTTTATTTAAAACAATTACAAGTCGTGTAGCCCATGTGAGCAAAGCCGCGAGCAAAAGCTAGTATCTACATATAAGAGTGCACCTTTTTTTGAGAGTTTGTGCTGTTGGCCTCTTATAGCCTTTACAACGTCTCCGGACGTTTTTGTGGGCTTTGAAAAACTTAGCAGGTTTCTCAAGCCGTGTTGTAGCTATATCATTAAAGGGTTCTAGAAGGGCATCCGAGAAGTTCGGATCAGAACCTTACATAACGTGGTACACCCCAAATGGATATACTGCTTTAAGCGAGCACACAGTTCGAATCACTTTAACGAAAACTAAAATTTGTATGACATGGAAGCAACGCAACGTCTCTTGTGTACAAACGAGGAGAATTAGAGTTTTGCCATACAAATTCTCGTTTTTGTAACGTGATCGGATGTCAAATAACCACGTAGGTACTAAGACCTCTCTTCCCAGTAGCGATCGCAGTAAATCGCGCTTCAGTCCGAGCGGAATGCGGCGAGCGGCACGCCCGCGCCGATAATAAGTGCCTCCTAGCCCAATCCATTGTTCCATTTGTATCAAATACATAACGTGCTACACCTCCTAGTGGATACCCTGCTTTATGCGGGCACACAATTCCATCTGGGCGCCTAGTGCGAGTTTTATTAACGAACCGAAAAGTATGGCAAAGATGAAGGATCTGGAACAAGAAAGCATCTCGAAAGTGGTCCTGTTTAAATTTAGAATAACAAAATCTGAAAAAACATTGGATAGCATCAACAACTTCAGCTTACTATGAACTTTAAATCTTAAAAACGCTTGACTTATTGCTGAAAATACCAAAATCGCTATTGGTATGCCAACAATATTTGAGGAGTTCCCTCAATTCCTTAAGGATGCCATCATCAGAACTGGACCAAATAAAAATGGGACCACACGGGAAGCACCAGCTTTCAAATAAAAAAAGGATCATCAAAATCGGTTCACCCAGTCGAAAGTTCTGAGGTAACAAACATAAAAAACAGTCGAAATGAGAAGAGGTTCTCAATCTATTGTTACTGTATCAGATACATAACGTACTGAACCTCCAGGATACCCTGCTTTAGTTAAGCGAGCATACACTTTAACAAAAACAAAAATCTGTATATAGTTGAAGCAGCGCGTCCTGGTGGAATACGAGGAGAGGTTTAATTTTGCCATACGATTTTTTTGTTATCGATTATCGATTTATTGTTAGCGTGATAGAACAGTGAAAGAAACTTGCACTATAAGAAGAATTAATTAGAATTTTGTTCCAATTAACGTCAAATAACCGCCCAGTACCTGGGCACCCTGTTCCCCTGGGTCACCCTGGGTCGCGATCACAGTAAATTGCGCTTCAGTCCAAGCGGAATGCGGCGACCGGCACGCGCCCGCGCCGTTAATAAGCGCCTCCTAGCCCGATTAGAGTCCATTCGACACGGGGCCTAATTAAACCCGTATAACACACACGTCTGTAGAGACGGCTATAGCTCTTAAACTTAGTAACCTATTTAATTATCTGGTTTTACTTGAATTTCGTCATCTTTTTCTTTATTTTACGATACGTTAACTTCGTTAAGATAAGAAGATACTTCAACAACTTTTGCGAAGTATTCATCTTGAGGAAGCAGGTTTTAATACGAGTAGAATAAATGGCAGTTTCTTCTATTTCATAATCTAGTCTATATCATCATCATCATTTCAGCCAAAAGACCTCCAGTGTTGCCTCCCCTAAAAATCTCCAAAATGACCGGTTTTGTGCAGCTCGCCGCATCCAGTGGCTTCCCGCGACATTTACCAAATCGTCGGTCCACCTTGTTGGACGCCCGCCCACACTGCTGCTTTGTTCTTCTGCGGATCTCCTTATTTCTGATTCGATTGCTCTTTGAGCTCTTGAGCCTTCTTATGAGGCCCATAGTGAGCGACCATACGTCTCAGTCCAACACACACTGGTCAAAGACTTTCGTCTTGAGACACTGCGGTATGTCGGACGAGAAGATATTTCGTAGCTTGCCGATCTAGGTTATATGTGGCGCTTAATAGGGTAAAAATCTCAATGTATGTCCTCGGCACGATTCACCTCGGTTTCTCATTAGATCGATTCTGTCTACGACGATATGCACGGTTGCATGGTTCTTATAGCACAGTGCATATTCGTAACGTTCGTTATAGCGATACGTGACATCATCCGTTGATATGACAAATATGATACAACAACAGAAAAACACTTATCTTGACTATTCTAAAGAAAAAATATTTATAAACGCATTACGTCAGTGTTTCATGCAAAGGCATCATGGCGTTTGTTCAATATATATAACGTGTAACAGAAAAGGTGTGGTAAAAATGAAAAAAGATCGAAAGTGTATCCGATCTAAATCTTTATGTTGTTGTTACTGTGACATAATTTTGGTTTTTCATGCAATTGAAAATTAAATATTTCTATTGGTGAAGTCATGCACGTCAGGCGCGCATAAGCAAGCAGCAGTTATCATAAATGTAAGTACACAGAGGTTACTAAACCACTAGGGCTGTGACTTGTTTTGATAAAACGTCACAAAAGAAATATTTAATTAAAAATTTGAAAAAAAAAATAGCTTAACTACGCAGATAGTCTGACGAAATCCGCTCAACGCTGAACACCAAGATGCACGATAAATCATCGTCATTAAGCCAAGGATAGGTAGATTGAGCAGCATTATCAAAGAAAAATTAACTTCCCATCGGGGGAATCACGACCCTCAGTACGAGGAGCACGCCGCGAGAAGAAGTAAGTAAATATATACACTATTTCCGTGACCTAAGTACCTTTTTTATTGCAGATCGATATGTTTATTGGTAAGGTTATAGATTGTTAAGCACACTGCTCCCTGCCTCTACTACGGTGCAAAGCATAAGGCAAGCTAGTCACAGGGTTTACATAAAGACCTGTCTGGATAGCTACCATCAAACAAACTGGTGCCGTATAAAAACAGTGGCATGTCCTTCAGTCCCAGCTTAACAAACATCCAGTATAATGACAGGGCATGTGGGCCTAGCAAAACTAAAAGTGTCGACAATGCGACTAAAGTTGTTACGAAAAAAACGTTCGAGGTACTTACTATCCAACATGAAGGATTTTAAATTCTTTACTTCATTGATTGTGATAACGCGTCAAATATGGCGTAGGTAATAAATCATTAAGTCCTACTCCTCATATATCTGCCATTCCAATCTGGAAAACCCCATTATCGTCACTGAACGAAGTTTTATCTGCCCCGTGTATGTTTATCATGTCAACGTTGAAAGTAACATCATAATAATATTGCTAGTTTATCTATTCAATCTTTGCAAATATGTGCAGCTGCCACAATGAGTTAACATTCGTTAAAGATAGATAAAAGTAAAGTAAAATAAATAGTCTCTGACTGTCCCACGACTGGGCAAACGCCTCCATCATTGAATTCAAGTCATCACTACAATTGATGGGCAATGGCTTAATCATCACGCTTGCAAAAAGCGGGTTGGTTGACACGGGCTGTGCCTCGAAAAATTCGAAACACACTATACGGTCCTGGTCCTGGTCGACCGCGAGCATTTTCGGGTATCGGAGCGCTATGCCACTCGACCAACGAGGCGTTAGATATATTAATTTTTCTCTTTTTTTATTTGTTTCGGCAACAAAAGATGTAGTTACGCATACAATTTTACAAACTTTATACAAAAGATAACCTACAGTGTTTAAATGTTTAAAAAAACCTAGAGCGCCTAAATTTTTACATAGATAGATAGATCAGAATAATAACCAAAGCTAAGTTCTGAGATAAGAGTTATAGCTGAAAAGCACCGAGAGCTATAAATAAACAAAATTGTATTCAAGTTTTTCAATTTTGTTATTTGCTTTTAACATCAAAAAGTATACACTTTCAAGTATAACGTCGAGTATAAAGGTATTTCTATGATATCTGTATAAAGAAGGTAATAGTTTGCGTTAATCCCCGTTATAAACCTTTTATCAAAAGTAAGAACCAAACAATAAGTTCAGTTTATCTAGCTTTTAAAGCATTTTAAACAGGATGTGGCTTTTAATTTTGGTAATTTGAATGAATTGAACATGTGACCACAATTAACTTTGTGAGAACAAAGATAGATATTCACATAAGAAGTAATGTGAACTTGTTTGTGGTCTATATTAAATAAATTAAAAAACAAAAAAGTGAAATCAAAAACCCGACTGCTAAAACAACTATATAAAAAACAATTATATACTCGTAAAAACCGGACTAACATAAAAAATAGTGAGTATGAGTACGGCCGCTTGGTTAATGGTTGGTTTATTTCAAACTTTTTTCTTTTTTTATATTAAGCATATTCCGGATTTTTTTATAGCTTATGGCACTCCCATAGTGCATACATACATACATACATACATACATACATACATACATACATACATACATACATACATACATACATACATACATACATACATACATACATACATACATACATACATACATACATACATAACCCTCCTTCTGACGCAGTCGGGTAAAAATTTTACAGTCACTATTTAAATCATAATTTGTTCGATCATTCAGTGGTATTGATAAACAAGATGGTTTTTCTCATTGATAACTTAATACCCTGAATAGATAGACGAGGCTGTACAGTACGTATATGTACTATATTAAGATAACATATACAAGTACTTATTTAAATTTCATTATCGCGTCACATGAATTTAGGTACCGCTGTGATGTCAGAGCGCAATATATAATACCTATACCGGATACTCAAAAACAACAAAATTATGGTAATAATCCTTCTATTACTCATTGACCTAATCTATTGACTGTGTAGATGAAATGGGGCAATAATAAATTCAATTCAACTAGTCATATCTAAAGAAAAAAAGGAAACAATAATACAATAAAGAATAAGTTCATTTAAAAAAATCGATAACAGCTGTTGTATAAAACGAGGTTCATTGTTTGATCCAATCATGTCTTTCTCTTAATTAGCATAATAGTCAAGTAAAGAAATGTGATCATTTCGTAAAAGTTTACTCAATTCATTGTATTTATAATAAGAAGTTATGTCACTAACCTTAAAATAACATCAATAGATCTGGCATCTGTATTTATCAGCGACTATATCCCATCCCAGTTAGACAGCGTGTCTTAAAAGTCACTGTGTATACCAAAAAGTAGGTGGTGATGGACCAAGAAAAACGTCTAATGACAATCGAGTACTTACTCATCACTAACCCGACACTCTTCCACTGTCCTATCACGCAGATATACGAAAGATAAAGAACACTATCTTCGATATCTTTAATCGTGTTTCAGCCGGAATCGTAATCGATTATAATATGTATAAAACACACCCAAAACTTGATGATAAGTTAAAGTTGGTAAAAACAATGTTAATTATGTTTTACAGAAAAAGTACCTTTATACAGAAAAAATTGGATAAATAACTCTATTGAAGGTTATGTTCGAACAGCCACTAAACTATATTTCTCTAAAAACAGATAGAAATATGACAAAAGTAACTCCAGTCCTCAGTGGTTGAAACGCTTGAATGGTTGAAAGAAAGAAAAGGCGGGCCCATTGTTATAATACGAAAATATTGATATAAAATGTTTTGGATTTGTTTATATAATTTTAACGCAAATTTTGTTGCGAAACAAATTACAAAAACACAATGTTGAAAAAATTTCCACGAGCAGGATTTGAACCTGCACCCTTCTGACATACCGGGTCAGGTGCTCTTCCAATTGAGCTATCGTGGTTCTAACCAGCCCGCCGAAATTATTCAACACTATTTACTTTTTTACTTTGAAAGCCAAAGGCGCCAATGCAACATTGTGTTTTTGTAATATTGATATAAATGGACCTAAACTTCCTAAACTGAGAGTGCGAGTATCATTAGCAATTCGATCTCGTTAACGAAAACGGAAACCTCGGGGGGGTTTCGTTTAAAGTCTCAAAAAAGTCTCAAATTTTTGTGTGTGATCAGTCACACACAACACTTGTGTGTGATCAGTTACACTTTTTTGGGCCACTCCTCTTTCTTAATCACAACAAATGTTTTTTTTTTAATTTCACGTAGTATTTTTTGCTTGCAATCTGAACCTTGTTGTAATATCATTATGTTTAACCATTTTTATCAGTATGTCAAATTTGTGTTTGTTAAATAAAATAATTACACTCACCTGCGCTTTCGTCGTTATTCGCTGAAGGTTCACAGTCTTCTTCATTTCCTGCAACAAAAGTAATAAGAAGATTATCAACAATGTGTCTAATGTTGAATAGAAGTTCTATAACTTTAACAATTAATTCTTTAATTCTTAAATACTTAACAACAATAACAATTTTAAACGTCAATAACAACGAATTTTCATCTTAATTAAAAATAACTGTAAATATTTTTTTTTGCCTCAAATTATCCTAGCAAGCTAGCCGAAATGCCTAGCTGAAAAACGACTTAAATAAGTTATGATGTAAAGTATCCAATACTTTAAGAAATAGGAAAATTTGTTCAAGTGAATCATTATCGTCTATTCTAAAATTAAAAAATAGTAAATACACATAAGTAAATAAATAAATATTGACATTTATTTCTCCTCACAGTTACAAATAGTACAGTAGCTACACACGGACCTGAAAAAAAGATCCGTGTAGGTACAATGAAAAAAAAATATATCTAAATAAATATAATGGATGTGAGGAGCTGGTGTTTGAAATCGGTTTAGCCTGCTTCTCAAATCAATTGATATTGGATATGATATTGCTTTGCCAAATCGTTTAAGCAGACAATTCGGACATCAATCACTATGGACTTTGACAATTAAAAACAGATAAGTTTAATTTCTGCTTAAACGATTTGGCAAAGCAATATTAGGACTTCATTCATCCACTTGTTTGACATTGCGGTGACTTTGTTTGTCTGGCGCATAACGTCTGTGGTCTAGCGTTATGGTTGATATTGAGTATAGCTCGCTCCAAAATTGTATGATAGCATAACTACCATATAGCAGTGGGTGTAAACGGGATGTTATAAGCTTTCCCAGAGCAACTCCACTACATCTACTCGAGACTCTCCCGTTCCCCGATCCAATCCGAACCCGTCGGAGAATCTAATAAATACCCAATGTTTTATGATACATAAGCAACTAATACCTACCAACGAAATATCTAACATTAAAATACCGATAGGACTAATTACCTAATGTTTTAAATGTTTATAGTTATAAAACCAAAGTTTGATATACCAAGAATTTAAATACCAAATGGTCAAAATACCTAAAATAATGCAACACTTGCGAACTTCAGCTTTCATATTTTTACACTATTATTCAAATGATTGAGGATACTAGCTACCCTACTCCTGTAGGTCACGTGATAGGTTAGAAATCTATTTGGTGACAATATAACATATTTGGTCTGAAATGCAGCTATAAGGTATTCATATATTTGTAAGGCATTTAATAAAAACATAAATTGTACATATCCTTTTTATAATATTTTAGGAAACACAATTTGGTGATAACTTATCCGTTTTGATAGTAATTGATACATTTGTGGTAGGCGTTTAAACACAAGCCGTTTTTATTTAGATTTTAAACTTTACGGTATTTGTCATTTTGGTCAATTAATTGCGAGGTAAATCAATTTTAGGGACTTTGTACATAGGTATTTCCAGTGTTATCATTATGAACTTCAGTAATATATCTATTTGACATTTTAAGGTTTTGTTATATTAATTTTGAGTCAAACAACAATTAGGTATTTAGATTTTAGTGATTTAAAACGTAGGTTATTTAATGTTAGGTTTTTTAATTTTAGACATTCAAATACGTACCCCTCAGAGAACCATCAAAATTGATTCTGAGACCATCTGATTGGCTCTCAACACAGAACGTCAGCTTTTCGTGAAAGTTTTCGGTATGCTGCAACGAAGTGTTAGAACAAATTACCACCACCACTCCGTAACTCTGTTTCAGTGGGTTCCTTTAAGTTTAACACAAAGATATATTTTTTTACAACTGATAATCTTACACATTATCGGTCGGTCGGATTGGGTTTTAATTTAATCTTACCTTAGCCTTAGTAGTTCGTTATATTCAACTAAATTTGTTGGGAATGGGGATATCTCCAATAACAATAACGAGTATTATAGAGTTCATCCCTTTTTTATTAAATTTTGGAACTAGTATGTGCTCATATTAAGGTTTATATTTCTGTACTTTTAAATAAAATATAATAATTATGTACAGCGCGACGCCGCGCACATTCACACAAAACTGGGGTCTCCACGAAAAATCAGCGTTGTAGTTTTTGTTCACTGCAACAAATGCTAAGTGGAGTCCTTTTTTTATTTTTTAGTTCATGGCTTCGTGCGATTAGCACATTTAGCCAGTGTCAAAATATTTTTTCTTACAAGTAATACATAAATATACAATATTTCCTTCTAGTATGATGATGATGAATGATAATAGAAATGAGAAGTGTGAGAAATGATATACCCCCCAACCCCTCGAGTATCTTAGTAAAGATGTGGGGCTTTACTAATTCCTCGGGCGGACTTCTTGAGAGAATTTGAAAAGTGAAGTTGCACTGTTTTGTTTCATTTGCCAACACTCATGCGCACTTACGAACACTCAACGGTTAATAATCCACCATTATTTAACATTAATATTCGACATAACACAAATATTAGAAAATAAAACAAAACCGCAGACATGACTCTTCACTTTCCCGCTAAGAAGTCCTGGAGTCCTTTTGGGACACATTACATTCTTTTTTTTTGTTTTATTCTTCATAAGTTTATACTGTGTTCTAGTAAATATATTTCATTTCATTTCATTTAAAAATCACATTTTTGATGATACGGCAAGAAAAAAATCGCAATAATATTTTTTTAAGTTAACAAGTGAATGAAACATGTTAGTTTAAATTTGTTGGGGCAGTACGTTTTAGTTATGATAACAAACAACTGTTGTGTTATCAATACTTATATCAACCTTGAGTATCGGCCGGTCTGTTGTCTGGTGACGTGTAACGGCCTGGTTTATGATAATGATAATTTTGATAGCATATGTCACGCAGGCACCTTCACCACGTACCTACCAACAACGACGAAAGTAAAATGACAAGTAAATTAACTTTTTTTTCTCATCCACGTGTAATAATGGTCTTCGGTGTCACCGATATAACACTGTTACAATATTCACTGCGTCGCGAACGAAGAAATTTTCAAATTTTTGTTATCATAATCTTTAAGCCTCTACAGGTGAATTATATTCAGTACACCTGAATTGCTGAAATTGATGTCATTTGGCTTATTTATTAAAAAAAAATAACTACTAATTGTAGGCTACTAATTACTTGCCACATAAGCCAGTCCCGTGCTAGGTACATCAGGAATTGCCTGCGACCACAGATGAAATAATAGTTACTTCCTGCGATTTTTCTTGTTACGTCGGCCTACCTCGCTATCGACTTCTTTTAACACCTTAAATCAACGATACGGTTGAAGTTCCACATGCCGTTACCTAGCTAACTGTCTTGCCCATTTTTATATGGGATTAGTGTCCTTGTTCCAATGTCCAGGACTTTAGAACGAACGCATTACATTACATTAGGTATTACAAACTCGGTCTTAGAGTTTGGAGCATAGCTCGCTCCGTGGCTCTCTTTGCGACTTGTACTCCGTACCAGTCACCTTAGTGACCAGCTACGCCCCCGCCCGATCTTTTAAATGCCACTACACATTTACAGAATTCACTTAACACGCACACTAGTTTAGGCCCAAGACATCGTACTCGTAGAACAAGGGCACGACGAGCCGGTTCACACGCGGTCTATACCAGGTACATACATGTACCTGGGCGCTTCTCCCCACCACCACGGCCCAGTCAACCCGAGCCGTGGTCCGAGTCTTTAGAGGCGCCCTCGGGTTGTTGCGCTTCCCGGTCCGAACCGGACACCTCGGAGAATGTAGTAGGGCACGGGAACACGCACTAGTGCGTGATGCCGTTCCCTCTAGAAAACCTCCGTAGGTGCTTCGTTTCACACGGCTTAGGGAACCCTTTAAGTTTCTCGCCGCCCCCAAAAAAGCCTCAGTGAAGCTGAAAATGCCGTCTGAGGCATCAGCAAACTCTCTCCAAAAAAAACCATCTATTTTTACGGTAATTTTTCTAATAAATGCTATGAGTACACTATCTGTAGCTAGCTGACCACTCCACAATATAAAAAATGTGACTATATCTTAAAAAACGTGGCAGCACATAGTAATATAAGTGTTACTATCAATTAATAAATGAGCCATTCGTTTAAAGAAAACATACTGATAACGAAAACACGTTAATAATACGGTAATAGGAATTCATATTGGTAGACCATTTTGAAAACTGATATAATTTTTTGTTAATGTTTTTATTTATATAAATGACGAAACACTTATGATTGAATGGTTTGACGAATATTCCGGCGACGACTGGGCCCGCTCTTATCTGGGCCCACGGGCCCACTCGCCGCCGGATCGAATTATTCTAATATTTTTATTCCGGCAACTGGACCCATCATCAATATGCATGACGTCATCACAACAGTATTCAAAACGTTAACTAATAAACTTTTTATATGTTTTAGTCGTGGAGATTGCATTGAATAAAGAAAACCAGCCAAGTGCGAGTCGGACTCGCGTACGAAGGGTTCCGTACCATTATCTATAAAAACGGCAAAAAAAGTCATGTCTGTTGTATGGGAGCCCCACTTAAATATTTATTTTATTCTGTTTTTTAGTATTTGTTGTTATAGCGGCAACAGAAATATCATCATCATCTGTGAAAATTTCAACTGTATCACGGTTCATGAGATTCAGCCTGGTGCCGATCCGATCCGAACCCTTCGGAGAATCTAGTAGGTCATGGGGAAGCTCACTAGTGCGCGATGCCGTTCCCTGTAGAAAACCTCCGAAGGTGATTGGTTTCACACGGCTTGAGGGACCCTTTACGTTCCTCGCCGTCCCCAAAAAAAGCCCGGTGAAGCTGAATATGCCGTCTGAGGCAATAAGCAATCTAATACCAAAAAAAACAGCTTAGGGATAGACGGACAGACAGACGGACGGCGGACAGCGGAGTCTTGTAATACACTTTAGGTCCCTTTGGGTCCCATTTTACCCTTTAGGTACGGAATCCTAAAAAAGGGCTACTTAGAATAAATAATTTAATAATAGAAAAAACTCTGTTGTAGAAGTCATGGAGCCGCTAAAAGAACTTTCGCCCAAATTGTGAAAGATCGTGAGTTTAAAAGTCCACCAATCTATTTTATGAGGCAAAGTCGTCTTTTTCGACTGCCATATTGAGTTTTAATGTCTGTAAATAATTATGTAACAATAAACATCTATGTGATAATATACAAACTTACCCTTTTTGAAAAGTCCTCATAGACATATACACTGGGCGATCGTTTACCGGCCAATCTTAAGCCGCCATCTTTAAAAAAGCAACAGCGCCACATCTACCGTTAGACAAATGCATCACGACCAAAATAACAAAACAGAATCAACACATCTTTGCAGGCGTAGGCCGCAATTAAATCCATACAACAGCATATGCAACCGTCAGCTCGCGTCTTAGATGGAACGGTACAACACCTTTCCACCCACTTACATGTCGAATAATAGGTAAGGCACGCGACAGGACACGGGCACAAAGGCAATGCACTCCAGACCATCATTACAAGAAAACAAGTCATACCAGCTGCCTTCCTACTTCCTCTCCATACAAAGTGTGTAACACAAGATGCTCGTATTGTATAGATTATTTTAGTCTTATTCATTACTACGCAATTTGGCGCGTGTTCGTATCTGTATGAGCGCGTGCCGCGGCGAGGGTCGAAACTGGTTCCTATACGGTTTTATGAACGTTTATAAGTAATCTTGGCACTTGGTGATGGAAGAATAGTCATATGTTAAAATATAGGACTGCAGTTCGTTATACCAATACCGCTTCTGTGGTCTAATGGAAAAACACCGATCTCGGACACAGAAGTCCCGGGTTAAATTCCTAGCGGGACTAAGTAGTCCCGCACAAGTGTTTATACTCAGTTTGGTTTGATTGAAGTTCGCATGGCTAACTACTACCTGGTTATTTAAATATGTTCCCATAACATCAATGTTTGTAGCATTGTTGTGTTACGATAGTAAGAGATAAGATAGCCAGGGCACAGAATAAATAATAGTAGCCAGTGCGTGAGTAGCTGAGGATTCCGGGTGAAGTGCGCTTCACCCCGGCCTTATCATCACTTAACATCGTGAGATGAAGACCAAGTGCATACCCGTAACGGAATTAACCGATTTATTAATAGTACTTACTGCGTTTTATTAAAGATATTTTAGTCAGGTCATGTTTTCAACAACCATTTATATTTTTTATAGCAATTGTAGAAATAATTTGACTACAATGATGTATTAAGATAAATGGACATAAAACACATAGGTATAGGTAACATCAGGCAAGTCAGTCAAATGTTTGACTGTTTAATGTAAAAAAATGCAAAACAAATACGCATTAGACATAAATAACTGTTATTTATCTACTAACACGGCTTATAGAAATAATACTCGTTATTGATGATATTATGATAAAGTGATAATTGAAAACCCATGTATGTCACAGTGACAATTACTTTTCTATCTACATATGCCCAATAAATGATTTATTTATTTATCATACAAGTACTTATCATTACTGTCATTATCTTTGTCAACGAAATTATAAATATTAAATATATTTTGTAACGTATTTTATTTATTTGTTTGGTACACTAACTAAATATATTCATCTTCATTACATAATTATAGGTTTGAAAAAACTTGTATGATTTCATATCGTTTTATTATAGTAAATGTTTGTCAGCCAAGATTTAAGTAAAATTACCTTTTTTTTACCAATTCGTATCTTGTTGACGGAAGGTTGCCATCGAAAACAGGGTTGGTGAAATCACGACTGTGTAAAATTAATAAAGTACAGGTAAACTTCAAAACTGATAAAGTTAAATCCATCACAGTAATTTTTTTTTACTCTGATCACGTCATCATCGCTTTCGCACTCGGAGAGTGTGCGTATTAAACCTGAAAGATGTGCGGTCTGTCTTGAACTTGTAACGTTAATTTAAAATATTTTTTTACGTGAATATAGTTAGTCCATGATTTTATAAAGCTGACGCACAACCGCATCGATGACGTCATTACCTCTGCTAGCTAGCTAGCCTGCTAGCTTCGATCAACAATCGTTGATCGAAGCCTGCTAGATTGCCCTAGCCTTTGACGTGAGTTGTCATTACGCATTGTGCCTAGTACGAGCTGGCGACATAGACCATCGACATTGATTACCACTTCACCCGTATATCAATCAACCGATTATAATTTCTACCGATCAAAATTTATCATATCCAAAAAAACCTTCATCAAAGACTCCCTATATTAAAGTGATGGGTGAGGTCAATAAAACGGCATTGAATGGAAGTACAAGATGGCTGGCGACGCCATCTGCCGGGGCGGCGCGGCGTCTTCCGCTGCATTGTGCGCGCACCGGGCTGCGCACGCGTCGGTAGGGTCATCCGCCTCTCGATACGATCCGAACTCCTCGGAGATTCTTGTAGGGGACAGGGAACACGCGTTGCGTTATGCCATGCCCTCTAGAAACCCTCTGAAAATGTCCGGTGACAGCCAATAAAAACTCTTTAAAAATTTAGTCATCTGTCTAGTTTGAGGTCTCTGCCACGAGCACAAGCGAATTGGTCATTCATTGCGCGTTGGAGTAAGACACTCTTATTCAACGGTAATACAAAAACAGCAATGGATAAAGAAATCGCTTGTCGCACCGCAAACCGCAGTTGGTGGGTGTGGAGCGGTGGGGTCTGAGTACTGACATGAATGAGGTTCGAGTTGCACATTGCATTATGAAACTGTCGTTTTGTTGTAAAGCTACTGTAAGCTCAGTTGTTACATGCAATTTGCTAAGTTAATAGTTGATGAAGTTTTAAGAAGCTAGTTTGTAGGTAAGCTAAATCAATGAGTTTCCAAATCATAATTTGCTCGCAACAAAATTGACGTATCTACAGTTTATATTATACAAGCACAATATATTGACAAGACTTGACGTAATGCATCGTTTTCTTGTCTTATTATTTCCATCGTTAAATAACGTAACTTCTGTTATTTACTGTAAGTAATCTTTTTATGTATACCTAATGATAACATGATCATAAGTTTTTTATGTTTCTACACAGATAAGTTACGAAAATTAATTTTTGTTTATTACATGGGTAATTGCCTGTTCTTTTTAATACTGTTCCCTTTTGTTGTTTAATAATTCTGTATCAGTCTTTTAGGTAAGTAGGTATATCTGTTTCGGTTGATGGTAGGGCTGACATCGAGTGCCTCGATAGTTGAGACAGTTGAGATGTTTGGTCTTTCTGTTACTTTAAATCAGATGAGATGAAGACATGGAAAGGTAAGCCGCAGATTAAATAAAAGCTATCAAGCTCTGTCCCGATGTATGTTACCTTTAACAAATCAGTTTGCGCTAATCCCCGTTTAAATTATATGATAACTATGGAACGCAAAAGTTTTTAAAAATCTATAAACTTTGTCCCATTGCGGAGTAAAAAAATATTACATTCTACTATTACATTCTTCTTATCTTAATGATACTATGTATAACCGTTAAATAGAGCTGGCATTATTGTACTCGTATGTCAACAGTAACAGATAATATTGATAGTTCCTTAGTAGCGGTTTACATTTGGCTATAAAGTCACTTATACAGTCAGGTGAGCTGAAGAAGACACAAATAATCAGAAACAGTCCAGTATTAGTCTAATACAGCGGGACATAGACCTCAACTAACTGCTTGCCACTAAGTCCGATCGTAGGCTCTTTTCATCAAACTGCTACCAGATACATCGTATATGGTAAGTAAGTAAGTAAATAGCCTATAACTAGTATTTTATTATATTCTTATTCTATTCTATTCTATCCTACTGCAAGGCAAAGGCCTCCATCATTGAAATCAAGTCATCACTACATTTGATGGGTCCGGTACAAATCCGGGCTATGCATCGAAAATCCGAAACACACTTCGACCGACTTGGGAATTGAACCCGGGACGTTTGGGAATCGGGCCGAGCGCTCGCCGCTCGGATACTGGGGCGTTAATGGTCAAAATTATATTAATTAATTAGCCCGTATCAATCCACTGCCAGATATAGGTGTCTTCTAATGCATGGCATTGATCCCGATATTCGGCTGTTCTCATCTCAGTCGTCATATTGTCAAAAAAAGACATATTCCGTGTTAATGAAAGTATAACCCTAAATTGCGCGCGCGGTGTCATTCGGCCCGCCCCTGTTTGCCAGGAAGCTAAGCCGCTGTAACGGTGTTTGCGCACAAATTTATGTCAGTCGTTACCGTGCTGTCACAAATCTACTTATCTTCCAGAACCACGCCTTTGATAATTCGAGCTTTAGTTTCGGACATCAGTGATACTTTATGAAAATTGGTGCCAACTGGTATGCTTTTGCTTTTCGTTTTGTCGATATTTGCCACTTTTTATCGCTGTGTGCATCGTTTATTTATTAAATTCAGTAGGTTATATTAAAGCAGTGGATGTCATGCTACGTGGATCAAGACTGAAGAATATTTCATCGCACATTTTTAGGTATACAAATAGTCTAGTCCACTGCTGCTGATGCATAGGAGTTTAGCGCTTAGTATAGACTAAGCGCTAAACTCCTAATCTGATACTATGCGAGCTAAGTTCTATTAAATTACATAACTGCAAGGGTTTATCATGAAACCCTTAAAATCTAACGAATTTATCATAAATATTCTTAAATTCCCACACAGCGTGGACAGTTTACTGAAGAAGAAAAAATTATAACCTATAAATTACAAAAAAGTATTTACTAATATTATTTGAAGCTCATTGCTTTGCCTTTCTAGTCGAAGTTAAAAATCAATAGTGCTTTATTTATGTAGTTTACAAAGCAATGCTCGACTAAGAAAGGCCCATAACCTGTGTTGTATTGCACAACTGACGCATGCCTACTCACACGCGGACATTAATAGATGAGTGTATTATCGTATCGGGATAAAGGCATTGTCCATTGTGTGGACGGCTTAGCTATTGTTCTTGTTTATGTGCAAAGCTCTTGGCTTACATACTCGGTTATGACTGCGAATACATACAACCAACATGCACGGACTTACGTTAAATCATATTACTTAGTGGTGAAGAAGAAATTGCTTTTTAATATTTTAATCTCACGAATATATGTAGATTGAGTCGTATCGTAACCCATGCTAGCTCATGATTGGAAGATTTTACGACCACCTTCTTTCGACAACAATCGGGATCAATGGCTTAACGTTCCGAAGCAAGGAGGAGCTCGAAAGATATTTTACTTGTGTCTTACATCTGGTGACCTGAATTGTTTAACTGGCAAAATTGAAAATTGACATTGTAGTCATCAGCAATAAATAGGTACAATGAAATTTAAAATGAACTAAACATTATAATGAAGAAAAAATTTTTAATGGAAATATAAAAAGTCGGGACATAAAAATGAGTTGATGATGATGATGATGATAATACAAAGTGATACTCATTAAGTACAAACACGAAAAAAGTATTCAGTTCATAAAGTTCATATTTTATAGCTTATAAGCTACGATGAATGAAATGAAAGTATTTTCTATTTCTGTCTCTATTTCTACTATTTCTATTTTCCATTAACGAAAATTCAATAGTTAATTTTTTTTTGTCCTAACTTTTATAATAAAATAGAGATAAGAGATCCGAAGTATAGTCAATATACAGTCATACACACACATTTTCATAAAATGTCTAATATTAAAATGAAATGTTGAGATAACGCAAAAAGCTACTTCCCCTTTCCGTTGAACACAGTGAATCATACGAGTCCCCAAAACGAAATATACCTTTACGAACTGTTATTCTTATAACGCGTGTAATACTAATAACAGTGTGGCTCTGTCAGTCTGACTGTAAATCCACATTATCCACATGCGGATACGAGCTGTAGACGCGGAAAGCGCGTTTCGTCGCCAAATTACATGATTTATTGTCATCGCGGATCAAACGGACATTTTGCAATGCCGCCGCACAGGGGGTGATTTTGTGTAGTTGAATTTTACTAGTTAACTTTTTGATACTTTTATATGATATGAAATGGATGGATGATAGGAAATCGGATGCCATGCTACAAGGATCAAGACTGAAGTCGAATAGTTTCCTGTACTTGCGGTTTTGTAAGAAAATGCGTGAATGTTAATGTACCCTTTTTATTTAATTTTAATTTCCTTTATTATTTTCACTGGTTATGTAACCGTTTTAATTTTTAAAAAAATAAGATTATTTTTTTTACATATGTTTTTGGTATGATAAGATTTTTCTTATAGGTCTCCTAGTAATAATGACACAGTTTATAGGCTATTTACGTTTTAAATTTACTCGTATATATATTACGGGAGAAGTTAGCAGTGTGTAACAGTGCCGAATTTTCACAGATTCTTTGTACAGAGTTCGATAAATTATCATTATTTTTGGCTGATGCCTACAAACATGAAAAACTTTAATTTAATGCAATCAAAAACAAAAAACAAATACAAACAATAACCGAACCAATTTTATTTTATTAGCCTATTTTGTGTCCCACTGCTGGACAAAGTCCTCCCTTATGCGGTTCCACTAAACAAAACAATAATATTTAAATAAAATATTTGTATACATAAAAATATCTGGCGATCTTTTTTTAATGGTACAAAAATATTCTTCGATTTATGTAAAATAGTATCTCTCATATACACACATTTGTTAGGTAGCTTTTTAAAAATACAAGTGTGTGTCTTTGTAATTAAACATTTTAAAAAAGCCGGTTGTATAAACGCGCCGGTACTGAAGCAAATAGGGGTAATAATATTGAATGAAAATATTATAATAAACTATGAAGCTATATTGTGAATGTGACAGTCCGCGTGGCACGGCCCCCGGGCGGAGGGGTCGTCTTTGCCGACTGAAAGGATTAACAATAACTTTGTGAATTTGCCACGATTGTTCGCGCCTTGCTCCAATAAGCGTTATCAAAGTTCTGACTAAATTCTCATATTCTGTTCTAATTATCCAATTAATTAGTGAATAACTTAACCTACCTAAGTATTTCTATATAAATTTTACGCGTATTTTGAAGCAAGGATATATTCTTCATTAACAATAACTCTTAACTCTTAACTCTTAACAATAACTTCCAATAATAACCGAATACTGGGTTCAGTGGTATAATCGTATATTGTATATTGGGAAAAGCACATGTCGAGCAATGGACTAACAAGGGCTGATTATGGCGACGTGGACTAAAATGTATTGTAAATTTAGAAAGTAATTATAACTATTTACAGCAATCTGGGTAAGGTCATTTTGTCTTACAAAGAAAGTATGTCGACAAAATTTGCGCGAGCCGGATACTTTCACAACAGCCTAATTGGTAAGGCACCTAATCCAGATTGTCGAAGTTTAAATTCGGGGTTAAAGACTGTTTCAAATCCCTGTCGTTGATTTTTTCAACACATTAAACTATTGAGAGGAGACTTTACACGGGACATTCTTATTTAATGATTACACATTATTCGAATACGAATTTTGCTCTTTATCTTTGCTAAAACAAAATGCAATTAACGAATGCAGGATATATTTACAAAACTCGCCAGAAGACTGTCACATACAGTGTTTGGTACGACATTCAGATATATCACTAAGAACGTCACATTGTCAACACAAAAACCATAACAACTTCAATACAAGTAAACAAAATAAGATTTAAAACTATAACTAGTTTTAGCATCTAGATAGTTTAAAACGTTTTAAATTTCATTCTTGCCACAATCCATAACGGTCAGATGAAAACTACATTTCCTCGAACATGTAATAAAACGGCTGCAGTGACAACAAACACGAATTAACTTTCAGCTATTGCCCCCCACACTATCAATCGCAAGACACGGACACGATCCACTAAGTGGTCGTTCGACCCTGCGGCGATTTAATTCACTTCTCACGCGACGGGCGGAGGGTTAAGGGATTAGGAGGCACGCGACGCTACAGATATTGTCGATTTGGGGAGACGAGATATCGAGTAATGATGCTAACATAATTGTCGAGAGGATTTGCGAACTTACTCCCAAATCCATTTGGCTTTATTAACTTGTAAAAGTAACCTTTGTTGAATAGAATCCTTTTGCTTTACGATATATTTTTATTTGTGGTTACTGTGCAGTACCTAATGGACTTTATAACGAAATAAATCACGTCAATAAATGCTTCAGATTAGTCATAAAATGGAACAACTAAAATCAGGATAATGCATGGGTTTTTTTATTACTTACGGGTAAGAGCTTCGCCTTAATCTCATAAGGCCGATTCCTCAATTACTGAAGCACTGGCTACCTTATTTCTAGCTACCGGAACAAATTAATTCTACAAATATTGACAATATACTAAAAGTTTTGTGTTAAAACGAACCCACCAAAACTCGTAACTTATTCTTCATGTTTTTTTCTTAAACTACTATTTTCTTTTCATTTCAATACAGACTGCTTGTGTACGCAACAAAATAAACTTTTGTTTAATTCAGCTATTTCACCAATATAGATTACATAAATTATGTCTGTAAGTCTGTAACATTAGCCGTCATTATGCTGCATTGATGTACGCACATTATTTGCCATTATAGAGATGTCATATTTTTTTGGGCGTCGGTCGTTTGGCACGCGGTCTCCCCCCGGTTGAGCTATAAATTGGCGGAACATTAACTATTTCAAAATTGTAATGCTATAAAAATACTTTAAATGATAACATCACTCGTAGTGTGAATCATTATCATTATTTAAAAAACTCGTCAACTTTTTTTTTCATGTGTTATATCTAATGGTGACCTTATTTTCCCTATTTTCTTCTATTTTAAATAGCAGTCTTTATAACTATTACTTTAAAATAAATAGTCCATGTTACATGAAAATTAAAACAGTATGTAACTGCCCCACAGCTGCGCAAAGGCCTCCATCATTGAAATCAAGTCATCGCTACACTTGATGGGTAATGTCTTAATCACCACGTTTGCCAAATGCGGGTTGGTGATCACAAACCCGGGCTATGCATCGAAAATTCCGAAATAAATTTTGACCTGGGAATTGAACCCGGGACCTTCGGGTATCGGGCCGAGCGCTCTGCGAGGCGTTTCATGTTACATAGGCGCTACTTTTTATTGTCAATTTGTCATTAACATAAATAGATATAGGTTACAGTTAAAAATATATATATCTAATATATAAAATTCTCGTGTCACAGTTTTCGTTGCCATACTCCTCCGAAACGGCTTGACCGATTTTGATGAAATTTTTTGTGCTTATCCGGTATCTATGAGAATCGGCCAACATCTATTTTTCATCCCCCTAAATGTTAAGGGTGGTCCACCCCTAAATTTTTTTTGATTTTTGAAATTTTTCCAATACAAAATGATTTGTTTGTAGTGTTGTCATGGAAACTGTCAAAGCGGTACGAAGTCCGCCGGGGGCAGCTAGTAAATATATAATAACCTACCTAATTTATGTTTTCCAATATAGTGACATATGTACCTACAAACTGTACGATCTAATAAACTAATTTTTGAGCTTTTTCTGCTTACGAAATAAGACCTAAATTTTTATAAGACAAGAGTGAGAGTTAAGTTGTAAACCAGGCAGCGGCTTGTAAGCCGGTAGTTACCGGAACGAGCGGCTAGAAACGAATAACCAGCCGCTTGATACCGGGTAGATACCCGACTTGAACATCGAAAAAAAAACATTTTATATTACATTTTTTATAGTTAAACTCTTATTTTTGTTATACAGTAGCACTTATTCTTTCTTTCTTTTAGTTGATGGCTTCGTGCGATTAGCACATTTAGCCAGTGTCAAGGTAACTTTTCTTACAAGTAACACAATATTTCCTTCCAGTCAGTATGATGATGAATGATAATAAAAATGAGAAGTGAGAAATGATATACCCCCCAACCCCTCGAGTATCTCAGTAAAGATGTGTGTGTGTGTGTGTAAGTCCTCACGCAGACTTCTTGAGAGAATTTGAAAAGTAACGTTGCACTTTTTTGTTTCATTTGCCAACACTCATGCACACTTACGAACACTTAACGGTTAATAATCCACCATTATTTCACATTAATATTCGACATAACACAAATTTTTGAAAATAAAACAAAACCGCAGACATGAACAAAAACCCGTAAAGTCCAGTAGCACTTATTATGTTCTGCTATTTTTGTTTTTTTTTTTAAATAAACACCGAAGACACTGTTTACTTAATTCAGAGACGAACAGGAAACTATGAAACAACGTTTGTGTTTAGGAGGTGGTGTATGAAAATTATAAAAATTATAAGAATAAAGGTAGCTCTAAATTAGTTTACTTTGGATTTAATCATTATTATAAACCAAACAAAGAAATATAACTAAATGCTTACTATTACTAGGTATCTGTCCACACTTATCTCTGACATATAAATTTTTAATTAAAATAGTCCTATTCCACTGCTGTGTCACATTTTGTATGAGAATTTTGAGTTTTTAACAGTTAATACAGATGCAAATGGCATTGTTTATGTCTATTTATGTTAAATGTATCCTACAGTAAATAAATTAGAAGAGAAACAACAAAAACAAAAAGTTAAATCATGTCAACATATCAATGAAATGTAAGCAGCCGTTTCCAGCCGCTAGTTATCGCTAGAAGTGATAATAAGCCAAATAAGCCTTTCTAGCCGCTAGGCTAGAAATGTTAGTAACCAGCTTCACATCTTCTTCACAGCTTCTATAGGTGAGAGACATAACAGTGACATATTACAAGATAACTCGCTTTTAATACAATATAGACAGATAGATATGTTAAAGCATTGGTTCGGTAATCCAAGGGTCGTGGGTTGGATTCCCACTCGAGCTTCTTGAGACTATTTGATTTTTTCTAGTCAAATTTTATCTAGTTGAAATAGTTACATATCTAATAACTTTAAACGAGCAATTCTTGTATATATGTATGTATAATAATCTGAATCTCGGAACCGGCTCCGACGATTTTCATGAAATTTATTGTGCAGGTGGTTTCGGGGGCGATAAATCGATCTAGCTAGGTTTTATTTTTAGAAAATTACAAAAAAAAAATAAGGTCATCCAGGTACTTTGTTATTATATTGGCCTTACAAAGATACTGATATTGAGTGTGATGCAGATTAACATGTATGTCACTGAGCGCTGATCGGAGAAGATTACTCTCTCGCATTAACTGCGTTTTCCCTTTAATCCATGTCATCTGGTATTGCCCTTAGTTTTTTTACAATTCATAGATACAGGTAGATGAACATTCCGAATCAAAACCATTACGGGACACAAAAACTGTGTACAGACTGCACTTCAACCTATCAAAAACTGACAAATTTCTTCAATAAATGTTCAACCATATGCCATATACATAAAGAACAAAGTCTATTGAGGAAATTTAACAGTTTGTGGTAGTCTGTGTGGTAGTCTGTGTGCAGCCGTGTGTACCACAGCGTATGTTCCGTCGTCACCGCCATTAATATTATACACAATTGTGAGCCAGATCTGGGGCACAATGACATTATTAAGTTACACATGTCCTGTTCCACAAATATGGGGCTAAACGACCCCGCGGTCCAACCCTAACGACCCCTAACGCATCGGAGTTGTTAATTGTTTTTTGAAGCAATTCGTATTTTTTTTATTTGTACAAAAAACGATGATCCTCCTGCTAATAAATCACGGAGAGTAGGAAATAATTACAATAATCATTTAGATTCGGTAGGAATATTGTTAGAGTTAGAATAAAAACAGTCAAAAAGACGTCCACTGCTGGACAAAGACCTCCCTCAAGGATAAATCATTTTGAGGGGAATTTGGCATAATCGCCACGCTTGGCAGGCGGGTTGGCGATCGCAGTAAGGTGAGAATAATCACAGAGAGACGCTGCTGCCCATCCTCTGGAATGGTCCCATAGTCGCCTTCTACGACACCCACGGGATAAGATGGGGTGGTGCAATTCTTTATCTCCGTCACCACACGGGGGGTTAGAATGTAAATCTTTAAACAATATTCGAAATTACACTAAGAGCATACTAAAAGCTACAATGTGAGACTTTTTGCATTTACAATTATTGTTAAAAAAAAACTAGGTGTAATTTTTTTGAGCACATATTATTATTAAAACCTTTATTTCCTTAGATATTTTTATTATCTTTATCAAGCAATTTCTTAAAGTCGGAGGATATATTTTATTTATAGGTATTTATTATTTTTTGTTAAGTAATACGAGCAGGTTATTTACAAGCAAAATGTCGAGACTTGAATAAATTCCTTAGAGATTTCTCTACCGTAGGAGTTATAAGAATTACCTAACCGTCATAAACCGTCGTATTTAGTACTATAAAACAAATCATCTTGGGCGTCTCTTCTCTTTGTTTTCTGCTCTATAGATTCGGTCTTGGCAGAGCGGTCGTGGTCACTTTGAGTCGTCAAATTCAGTGGTTGAGGCGGATACAGCTCTCCACACGATCTCCAGCCATCTCTATTTGTGGGTAGACTGTTAGGCATAGTCAGATACACGGTTCCCTATTGCTTTTACTGAGTCAATCCAGCGGATAGGTGACCTGCCACGTGATCTTGTTTTCCTCTTTTCCTTGTCTCTAGTTGTCCATTGTAAACCAGTGATATGACCTGAACAAAACACAAACAAAAATCTCTAAGGAATATAAACAGAATGTAACCAATATTTACTTACCGTTACGATGGCAGCGAAAAATACACGTACATACGTTGGAGTAGGTATATCGGAATAAGCAACACATTATGTCATCTCGCTGCCGACTTCTCGAGTGACAAAGGAAGGCCGGGAAACCCGCGCGATGACTTGACTAGTGACACCATGAGATGGTGTAAGGATGAGACTTATACGGACATTTTTTCAAGAATGAAAAATTAAGTAAAATACTTTTGATTCTAATGTTATTAGGGTCATGTAGTTTAAATTTTTGTATGAAACAGTCTTATTTTTTCTAATTATTTTAAGGCAATGGTAATAGTTACCTACAATGATAGATTTTTGATCCCCTTTAACTATGTTATACCCTGAGTTACGAACTCTACAATACTTCATGTTTCTATAACCAGTGGTTTGGTCTGTGCATTGATCAATCAGTCAGTCAGTCTGTCAGTTAGTTCTTCTTTTTATACATTTATTAGAAAAATATGTGATTCTCCAGAAGGGGATAAAGCAACACATTAAAGTAACTAACGTTACTATGGGACTAATATCGAATATCGGAAAATAAAACAGCTCTTCGTTACTTTTAAAGTAAAAGTATAAAGTATAAGTTTAAGTTAAAGTATAAGGTTGTTTTGTTATTATATAGCCTGTTTTGTCACATTGTCTGGGCTGGACGCACCTTTAGAAAATTCATTTGGATCAAAAACATCTCTAAAAAAATTTATCATTCGGTCTTTACTATAATAGAAGCGGCGACAAAAAATAAACAAGAATTATTAAAAACTTTGGGGGTCATAGCCGCCCTAGCAGCGCACCGCAATCGTAAAACAATGGCGTTTGATCTGTCGCCCCTTACACTTATAGGGCGTCACGTTGTGAGACAGGCAAGCTTTGTAGCCCTAATTACTGCACTCATCGCCATAGCTGGCTTCGGTGCTTACACCTGACCCGTTTTATTTGTTTTGATACAAAACTACTGGGCCTTATCTCTTTCCAAACATGGTGATAGGGACCTCTCTTGAGCTCTTTCAGATTAGGCGTTGGTTGATTGGTTGGATAACAAAACAGTCGTGCGGCTGTCGTGCGGCTGACGTTCAATATGAAAACGCACGGCAGCGGTCCGACAATAAACACACAATTTGCAAAAATCCTTTAGTCTAGCTCTATATGAGATGTGCGATATTGAGCGTTCTTCAGTCAGGAAAGCTGTTTTAAATTAAGACGTAACTAAATTATTATTGCAAAGTATAATTTCTTATTTTCTGGCTCTTTCTCTCTTTTCTGTATCTCTCTAATTTTTCTATTTAAAAACGTATACATAGGTACCGAATTCACCTTTGATTTTCTTGCAATAATAAAGCTTTACGCTGCAACTCCTGAACAGCCGAGGCCATATTCTAATATCACACGGTCTTGGCGCCATGTTTCAAATTCGGTGACAATTAAAATTTATTTCGTTGAATTGAAGAGCGAGTGCTATTATGTGCTGTGACGTCATCTGGCAGATCCCGTCGAAATTATTGTTATTAATTAGAGAGGGCCCTTGGATTAATTAAGTTGGGCGCCAATCACGTCGTCATCCGACTTGCGCCGTCTTACCGAACGTCTTTGTTAACATCGCCACCATAGATCTACAAATAGATAGACAGGTAATTAAAGAAAAATATATTAAAATGTGGTAAGCAAAAAAAAATTGCAATAAGAACTTATTATATGTCCTTGTGTTCCCAAGCTCGGTTTTTTAAAGGTAAGCGGGGTCTGAATGTGCATATTGGAAAGGTACACAGACCACAAAATGCACTGATTTCAGACCCTGTCTCAACACCTATACCTACAACACCGGCTATTTCCACTTTTAACCCGTTTTGGAAAACCCTTTCAAAATTCAAAAACTCTGTTTCTATTTTGAAGCGAGTCCCCCGCGGCGCTAGACCTCTTGTGGCACAACAACTAGCTGGTTGCGTACGTCTTGCCGCCCAGGAGAACTCGCAAAGTGCTTGGGAACAGCTTCTCACCTTCCCTTACAGAATTCTACACGTACAAAAGGATTTGGCAACCAAAAAGACGTTAACTGCACAAATTAAAGAAAACTGTAATATTTCGGCTCATTATTTAAATTTCAAATTACAGACCCAGACATTTACCTCTTCAAGAGGTTTATCTCATCTAGTAGAATCTAAGTTAGGGGAGGGTGACATTAGCGGAGCAGCCAGGATTCTTTTTAGTAGTGATGTAGTGGCACAGTGTTCTCCAGAAACGCTGGCAGCTCTGGAGAGCAAACACCCTGCCCCAGCGGATGGCCTTTCTTTTCCCGACCCCCCTGATTCAGATAATCACTCCCTCACCATTACAGGTCGAGAGTTGGTCACAGCCGTTTGCTCCTTCCGGAGCGGCTCTGCTGGCGGCCTCGATGGTCTGACTCCTCAGCACCTTAAGGACCTTACCTGTTCAGGCGCCGGGGCTGCTGGTGAGTTGCTCTTGAAGGAGCTTACGGCTCTGATTAACCTTATGCTCTCCGGCAAGGTGAACGAAGCCGTCATCGACGTTTTGTATGGGGCCAATCTATGCGCCCTGAGTAAAAGCGATGGTGGTGTTCGTCCCATTGCCGTAGGAACTACTTACCGTCGTATAGCAGCCAAGATTTGCTGTAAATTTTATAGTGAGGTTGTTTCTGAAAAATTTCAGCCCCTGCAGCTAGGTTACGGCTCCAAAGGGGGCTGTGAGGCTGCCGTACACGCTTTGTCGACTTACCTTATTTCTGGTAAAGGAGAGGTCATCCTGAAGGTTGACATAAAGAATGCCTTCAATTCTGTTAATAGGGACACCTTGCTGACAGAAACTAAAAAAGAAATACCCCAAATCTATAGTTTCCTTTGGCAATGCTACAGATACCCCTCTAAATTACTGTATCGGGACAACCTTCTGGAATCCGCTGTTGGCTGTCAACAAGGTGACCCCCTCGGGCCTGTGATTTTCAGTTTAGCCATTCACCCAATTATTCGACGGCTAAATTCCAAATTTAACGTTTGGTATCTTGATGATGGAACCTTAGGAGGCGACATAGATACTGTTTTAAATGACCTACAATTCCTTAAAAATGAACTTCATTCCATTGGCCTTGATCTCAACCTTTCGAAATGTGAACTATACTTAACAGACAGTACTGACAGACATCTGACACTTCCCAAATTTAACGCAATAGCTCCGGAAATCAAAATTGTTGAAAAAAGTTCGCTTCGTCTCCTTGGTTCGCCAATCTTTGAAAATTTCTTTCCCGTTTTTATCGAGGAAAAAATACAAAATTTTAATGACGTTTCGGAAAGATTGTTCCAAATTAACATGCATTCAGCTATTACCTTAATTCGTTACTGTTGTTTCGGCCCTAAATTAATATATTTCCTTCGCTCTTCCCATTTATGGATGCACAGTCATCTTTTAGATAAAATGGACCAAATTATACGCCATACATTATCGTCGATTTTAAATGTGGCCATGGACGACCGATCTTGGGCACAAGCTACTCTTCCCATTCGCATGGGAGGCCTCGGCGTCCGCAAAATTTCCAGTATTAGTTTACCGGCTTACATATCCTCGGTCCATGGCACCGAAAAATTAATCAGGAAAATCTTAGCCCCCACACTGATTAATTTTGATGTGCCTTGCTTCACCGAGGCTGTGGATGCCTGGAGACTCGCTTGCCCGAATTCAGATAAACCCGACAATCCATCTTCCCAGAGACGGTGGGATGAGCCGCTCTGCAGAGTAGTACTGAATAATTTACTTGTCACGTCTGCTACTTCTGCGGAGCGTGCGCGCCTGCTGGCTGTGGGCAAGTGGGAGTCGGGTCTTTGGCTTCATGCACTACCGTCGTCGAACTTGGGTACTTTGCTCGACGACACTACTTTCCGCCTCGCTGCTTCCCTGCGTCTAGGAGCTCCGTGTTGTTCTCCCCATCGCTGTCACTGTGGCGAAGTTGTCAACGTCCTCGGACACCATGGCCTGTCTTGCAGTCGAAGTGCGGGCCGCTTAGCCCGGCACGCGAACATTAATGAGATCATCCGACGAGCTCTTGTCACCGTCGGCGTTCCAGCTGTATTAGAACCCAATGGTTTGGCACGCGACGATGGCAAGCGACCGGACGGCATGTCTTTATTTCCATGGAAGGTGGGTAGGCCTTTAGTATGGGATGCAACTTGTGTCGATACTCTTGCTCCATCCCATCTTCCTAGCACAGCGTGCTGTGCTGGTGCTGCTGCTGCGGCTGCAGAAAACCTCAAGCGGCGAAAGTATAATAAACCTTATCGGCAATTATATTTTTGAGCCGTTTGGGGTTGAAACCCTCGGGCCATGGGGTCCAAGTGCTCATGTTTTATTTACTGACATCTCCAAACGGCTGGTTGACACTACCCATGACCCAAGGGCTGGCTTTTACCTTGGCCAGAGGCTAAGCATTGCCATACAACGTGGCAATGCCGCCAGTCTCTTGGGTACATTACCAGTCGACAGCGACGCGGAGGAATTTTTTGACGCCATTTTTTAGTTTCGTAATAGTTTTCATTTCATTATGTACAATTATTATGTTTTATATATGTAACATTTAAAATAGTTTTTCAATTAATAAAAGATCTTCTTTGTCCTTGTTTCAGACACAGTTTATTATTATGATTAGTATTTAAAAGATCAAGGTAATGAGTCAAAATTATTAATTATATTAATAAAAATATCCAACGTTCTTATTTAAATAGTATTTGTTGTCCTCTTAGCGACGACGATTCCATAGTAATTTTACTCTTTTAATTAACATTAAGGACAAATAGAAGTAATTTCTATGTAAGTGCGTGCGTGCGTGTAGGTAAGAAAAGCAGATCTGATAAGAATCGAAAGACATTTTGAATTTAATTATCGTTTACATATATACTAATCTACCGTGCTTTTTATTGTTTCGATAACAGATCCGAACTTGATGCCTACAAACAGCCAATCGAAGAATTCATAAAGGAGGCCTATGTTTACGAGAACTGTCGTGACTGAATTTTTGTGTGTAATAGATGATGACAATAATGATTATGCATTAAACCAAAATTAAATATAATTACTGTTTTTCTGAACACTAAAAAGTCTTGTTTTCTAACACATTGAAATGAAACAACTTTTACGGATCTACTCCCGTTTATTTTACACATTAGTTTTAATTAATATTTATCATTTCATTAACCCTTTGCAAAGGGTTCGAAACGTCAGGATAAACATTAATTAAAACTAAAAAGTCTGCTAGGTACGAGTAGTTTACATTTTACCCGTTCAAGATTTTGTTTAAAAAACAAGATATAAATTTTTCGGTTTAGCCCACGTTGCCTATTCCTAACCCCACAACTCACGTCAATACCCCGGGTCGTAACAAAGCTGGAATACTCACGAGTAGTTTACGTTTTACCCCGACATAAATTTTATAAAAAAACAAGGTATAAATATTTTTACACACGCCGCCTCTAGTCATTCCTAATTCCGCAGCCCCCGTCAATACCCCGGGTCGTAACGGAGCTGGATAATTTTAATCGTACGCGAATTGCCGGGCGTTATGCCCGCACCATGTGGCACACATTCGAACGTCTTCAAGTTCATCACTCCGTTATTGTTTACGACCCATAAACACCATCTACGAACCGAACTCTCCTAAATATAGGTATATTGAGATCAGGTCTATTGTTCAAGTTATCATTAAATAAAGATATAAAAAGTATTAATTTGAACATTTAATCAATAAAAGTAGGTATTATTTAAAGGATCAGCGAAAAACTTCATCACGAAAATGGCCGCGTTAGCTCATTAAATACTAAACATCTAAATATCTTATTGCATAGTGACAAAATGATTTATTTATAGCATCAATAGTTTATTATAATCCTTAAATCTGAAACATAAAAGTCAAATAAAATTGTAAAATATTAAATGAAAAATATTATTGATCGAAGATTTGAACACAGACACAGACTATAGGAAATACAAGGTCATTATAGTTATTTTACTTTTGTATCATTAGTGAATGACAAACAATACCTAATGCGAGTTCTATTTGCCATTCGATCGCATAAAGTAAACAAGATTTTATTTAAAGCAAACTTTTAACTCTTCTCGTTTGTCACCAGGAAGCGCTGTTTCAATGCCATAGAAATTCTAGTTTTCGTTATCATGATCGGCAAACTCGTCCTATCCACACTGATCTACTCTAGCATGTGCAAAATACTGACATTCTCAATACGCAATTACTTAAGTACTTAAATATCTTCGAGTAAGCCAACATTACGTAACATGCTATATAACTGTTTCAAACTATAAGTTAAAGGTCGTTTTATTGTCACTTATCATCCACACTAATAAAACATGCTTAAATAATCATGCTATATAACATGTTTTGTCATTCTACATAAAACTTAACCACCCAGTTACGCACGAGCGTCCCCACCCAAGTTGTCTCGTTAATTCTTTAAAAGAAATGCAAAATTCCTTAATTCCCTGCGCAATTAACAGTGGGAGGCTGGGCTGCCAAGTATCATCATAAGTTTCAGAACGCGCCGTTAAGGGCATCTGCAGCGCGGTAAATAACGAAAAAAAACGCGAAGGGGCCGAGATGAGAGATTTTATTTAACAAAGTCTATATTAACCCGATGCAATTAGAGTGAGTTAACGAGCAACTCGTAATGACGGCGAGGCGTCTATTGCGGCAGCGTGCGAAAACGTTATGGAGTTCCGTGCGAAAATCTTAGTTGGGTACGGCCGGGGTCGCTGATAAGACCCAAACACTGTTGTGGGTATCAACCATGTAAGTGTTGAGTTATTGTGACTGTTAGTCAAAAACATACTTTATTACAAAAGTTTTGAATTGCAATGAACATTTTTTTATAAATTATGGTGTTTTAAATATCTTGACGCTTACTCTACTTCACTTTATTAAAAGGGTCAAAATACTTAAGTCAAAAGGCCCTTGACTTAAGTAGGTTTACTTTTCAAAGTTACCAACCTTAATAAAAATATTAAAGTCGGTTATCCTATGGTTATATGGTTATTATATTAAATGGTATGGTTGGTTATATTAAAGTTATGAGTGTGAGGATAAACATTAATTAAAACTAATGTGTAAAATAAACGCGAGTAGATCCGTAAAAGTTGTTTCATTTCAATGTGTAGTGTTCGCGTGAACTTTAGAAAACAATATTATTTATATTTAACATAAAACAAAACAAAATAAAAGAGACAAAAACGAAAACATGAGGGGGACTCTCCTGCTCGGCCTTTTGCCAAGTATAGGAAGTTAAATGTGTTAGTATTGTCGTGTGTGCGAAAGTGACTGGAAAAGCTGAATGTTTATTAGTGAGTGTGAACTTAATTTATCTACTGGGATTCAGAAGACAAAAAATTTCAGACAATCCTGCATGAATTAAGAATTGCCGCCTTCTGCATGATGATGAATGTTTAGTGTTTTTAAACTATTATGTAAGATACGAGTTACGACTGTTGTTGCGACTATTATCCGCTCACTTATTATTATTATTATTATTATACTCTTTATTTATTTTCTTTCTTAAAACTAGATTTTTACAATATTTTAATATAAAAACAATAAAACATTATAAAAACCTAATTCTAGAGTACCACCAGCAGCGGGGCAGGGCCCAGCTACTGGTGGTCAGGGCTGCAGAGTGAGGAACCTCCTGACAATACGTGCCGTGTCAAGGAGTACTGCTTTCTGAATCTGACCCTTGATCCAACCATCAAGCGAGAGCCTCTTAAGATGTTGGTCGAGGCTCTTCGCTATCACACCGTTCGCTGAAACGACTATCGGGACAATAATGGTTGAATCAACATCCCACATGGCGGTCACCTCGTGAGCTAAGTCAAGGTACTTACTGAGCTTGTCCTTCTCGGCTTTCACGAGGTTCTCATCATGAGCTATGGTGATATCAACCAGTATTGCCCGGCGATGGGATCGGTCAACCACCACGATATCAGGCTTATTGGCGACAATAGTCCTATCCGTAATGATAGAGCGATCCCAGTAGAGCGTTGCATAACCATTTTCGAGTACTGGCGCAGGTGCATATTTATAGTACGGCACCTCCGATTCAACAAGGCCATATCCAAGAGCAAGTTGCTGGTGAATTGTTCTGGCTACTTGGTCGTGTCTGTGCAAATACTCTCCGTTAGCAAGATGAGAACAACCAGAAATTATATGTCGGAGTGATTCTCCTGGACGGCGGCATGCCCGACAGATGTCGACCGTACGGTCCCTCATAATATATTTCCGGTAGTTATTCGTCTTGATAACTTCATCTTCAATGGCACAGACAAAACCTTCGGTTTCCCCAAAGAGGTCACCGAAACGTAGCCAGTTCACCGAGGTAGTCAAATCTACATCAGGCCCAGTTAGAGCCCGATTGTAGCGCCCGTGTAGCACCTTGCTCTTCCATATGTCCTTGCGATCGAGAGTGCTTAGCACCACTGGTTTGCGCCAGTTTTCTGTTGCCAAGGAGAGCGGCGTAAAATGTCTATCAACTGCCACGACATTCAAATGCATCCCGCCCTCACTGTTAAGTAAATAATCCCTGAGACTGCACACCTCACGGTTGTGTAGGTCCTTGGCATTTAAAAAGCCGCGACCCCCACATCTCCGCGGGATGTACAGCCTCATAACAGATGAGCGCGGGTGTAGCATTCTGGAAATCGTGAGCATTTGACGGACTCTCTTATCCAAGGCGTCCAATTCGGGCTGAGTCCATCTTAGTATGCCAAAGGAGTATGTGAGCAGAGGCATAACCCAGCCATTAAAGACACGCGTCTTATTGCCACCCGATAAAAGACTGTTAAGTACTTTTCTCAGGCGGCACAAGAATCGCTCCCGTAATTACTGTTTTATGTCCCCGTCATCAACACCCAAAGACTGTGACATACCAAGATATTTATATGTTTCAACTTCAGAGAGAGATCTGAAATTGAGATTGTTGTAAATAGAGAGAGAGTTGAGTTGAGTTGTAAATTGGTTTTATTTAAACTACGAAACATTATATGTATAAAGCTGACATAACCGTTCGACACGCAAACCGTGAACACGACACCAGAATAGACACCCCTGCTGACACATTACCAGAGAGTGATGCAAATTCAAAGCTGCCTTTTGAATATTATAATAATCGTAACGTCGGCCGGCTATTTATTGTTTAATTAACCCCCCGCTCGCGTCCAGCGTTTATGCGACCATTAGCCATCGCGAACAGCCCCGCTATTGTTTATGTTGTTCCAGGCGGCCAAATTGGTGAAGTTGAAAAAACGAACGTCTTAATCGCTATGATTCGGAAATGCTTTGTTTTTGTTTTTCTTGTGTTTATTTCAATTTTCTTGGCATGTGACCATTGTGTCACAAAATTTACTTAATATGCCTACAAAAGATACTTCAAATGTAACTTAAATGTAAAACCGTAAATACTCACGTAATACGTAACAATAGACATCGCTTAAAAATTAAAATCGTCAGCAAAGGTCTTCGACAAAGTTTGCCAAAAATAAACACATACCTACGTCAATTTACAATTTTACACTTTAACTTAACGACAAAAATACTGTATGACGTAAATTTGCAAATAAAGTAAAAAATTACAAATTTGAACAGGTCAATTTTACTAATACTAGCATAAAAACATTGTTACTATTATGGGCTATGCCTGAATTTAATGAATTATTATTATTATTGTTATTATAACTGTCCCACTGCTGGGCAAAGGCTTCCATTATTGAAATCAAGTCATCACTACAAAATTGATGGGTAATGGCTTAGTCAGCAAATGCGGAATAGTGATCTAAAAATTAAAAAAAAAAACTTTTTACAAACAAGTTTTTATTACTTATTATATAAGTTATTTTTTTATTAACATAAAAAAGAATAAAAAAGAACTAAAATGTTAAAAAAAAAATTATTTAAAAATCTTTGCATTTTTATCACAGGCCCAATTTTTTTATAAATAAAAGCGAAAGAAAAATAAAAAGAAAAAGCGTGTTACATTGCGATTGCAAATTCCGTTTTATTTATAAAAAAATTGGATTTGTGATAAAAACCCAAATATTTTTAAGTTTTTAATTATTTTTATTAACAAATAAAAAAAGCATGTTTTTAAAAGTTTTTGATGTGTAACATCTTTCCGCTCGCCTTCTATACAATTTGTGGGAGTGATTTCGTAGAAATATGACGGAAGTAGGCCGTAACAGAGTGATCCGCTCGCCTTCTATATATATAATATGTGGGTGTGATTTCGTAGAAACTAACAGTAACAGTTACGTCGGAAGCGCGCAAGCGGGCGCTATTTTTTAAATTTAAAATCGATATTATGAACAAGACACATTATATTATAAGTGACATATTGTGTCATCATTTTGATATGTCAAATGTCTTCTAATGAGTATTTACTGCATTCTCTTTATGATTTAAAAAAATATACGTAATTATTAATTCTATATTCTATTTTCTATTGTAATATTGATTTCAAAAGGTGAGATGTCACATCATATGCGACAAGTAAGGCTCGTTCGTTTTTTTTTCTTTTAATTTTATTTTTAACTTTTTAGTATTTTTGAATTACATGTTTATACACCCTCATACCATTCAGCCCTCGGCACGTGCTCACCTTGGCATTGGGGCATCCATCTAATCTATCTAATCAAAGACAAAATCCACATTCATAACAAACGGAACGAACGAACGAACGAACTAACTTTCTTTCCCGAGTTCCTATGCCGACTTCCAGTTTCATCATCATACCCTGGTTACCATCTTGCACCAAAGTACTCGTCAACGCGAATCATACGAGCCCAAAGTCGATGGGCTTATATCGTTTAATTACCGAGTTCCTATGGCCATCTTCCAGCTCCACCATCAGACCCTGATTACCATCTAGCACCAAAGTACTCGTCAAGACGGATCAAACGAGTTCAAACTCGATGGGGTTGTGTCGTTTAACTACCGAGTTAAACGACACAACCCCACCTTCCGGTTCCATCATCAGATCAGCTCTATGTCATAATAATTTTGCTTTGTCATCCGATTGACACATGCACGCAAAATTTCAACTCAATCCGTCAACAGGAAGGGGGTCAAATTTCAGTCACTAGATTTGACCCAAACAAACAAATAAATAAACAGGTGAAACTAAATAAAAACTTGTGATAAAAGCTTGTGTAAACCCGGGATAGGCATCGAGAAATACAAAACACATTTTGCCCGACCTAGAATTTGGGCCCGGGACCGGTATCGGACCGAGCACTTTGCTCTCTGCCACCGAAACGTTAAAGTACATAATAAAAAAATAAAAAAAACATTTAAACTACAATCTTCCTTGCAATCAAAATTAAATAGGTAATACCTTAAAGTGCCATTACGTTTTGGTAGATTCCCACGGTTCCAAAAAACTAAGCTTTTCAACCTGACCTTAAAAACCCAACTAAATCTAAGCTAATGCGGAAAATGTCAGTCATGGGCTGTTTTATGTTTTGCGGTTAGTCTGGTGAACAGCTAATTAAACTTATCAACTCTATGGCAATTTAGGAATATTCATGCGCAATCATAATGTATAGAGAAAACCCCGAAAAAGGTGTGTCGATTAAATTCGACGAACTTAATTCAATTATTGTAAAGTTATGCGGAAAAAGGTAACAATAACCTTAGTCCTTAATTAATGATCAGTGCCTGAAGAACCGCTTCTATTATAAATGAACACTGCAGTAATGATAAATAAAAAAAAGTATTATAAAAAAACTACAGAAACACAAATCATAAAGAGAAAACAGGACTTCTTAGCGGGAAAGTGAAGAGTCAAGTCTGCGGTTTTGTTTTAATTTCTAAAATTTGTGTTATGTCGAATATTAATGTGAAATAATGGTGGATTATTAACCGTTAAGTGTTCGTAAGTGCGCATGAGTGTTGGTAAATGTAACAAAACAGTGCAACTTATTTTTTCAAATTCTCTCAAGAAATCCGCCCGAGGAATTAGTAAAGCCCCACATCTTTACTGAGATACTCGAGGGGTTGGGGGGTATATCATTTCTCACTTCTCATTTCTATTATCATTCATCATCATCATACTGGAAGGAAATATTGTATATATAAGTATTACTTGTAAGAAAAATTACTTTGACACTGGCTAAATGTGCTAATCGCACGAAGCCATAATCTAAAGGAAATAAATAATAATAATAATAACTTTGTGAAAGTCGGGATATTTATTCTAAATTTTAGAATAAGTATATATCAATATTTTTGGTAACTACAATAGACAATATGCTCTCGTACAAACCGACCGACCGCGTTATACTCGTACTTTCGGTTTCTCATACACAAACTTCAAAGTTCAACAATTTAAAATTTATTCTAGTAAAGTTGCATTGAATTCATACACTTTTTTTAAATGGTATATACTAGTGTCAAAAATAATTAACTTTAAAGTTTCTATGGAATACCTTTATAAGCAAAGCCACAAGGCCATCTCATATTGTCGCCAATCAGCTAAACGTTATTACGAATATCTGTGTACAAGCTTATACATAATTAAATTACACGCTGAAAGTAATACACTGATACTGCATTGCCTATATGTAATACGATAGGCTTTGTTGAGTGCTGATTATCTGTTACTGAATACTGATCATATAGGATAGGGCGGTGTTTCCCCTAAGTGGCCTCCAACCTCCCCCTATAGCCACCCCGAGCCACGCATCTGGTAGTCTGATCTGATTCAGGTTCTGATACTGGTCACTGTTCGCAAACAAGCCGATCGCATCGGCAACTGGTAAGACTGATGGGTACACATTGTAATATCTGGTAAATCTGGTAGTGTATGGACTGAGCAGAACAAATCACTTACCGATGTTGTTCCTGCGCCGTCTGCCAGCCAAATGCTGGGCGAGCGTGCAAGCTAACGTCACGGTTTCTCCCTCTCTTTCACTCTGAGCGTGACGTCACCGTATGCTATAGCTAGTTAAGTTAGGTTTATTGAATTTACTTCCCATTCGCGACACATACCAAAAGCAGATAGCTAATCCAAAAAGAGTATCATTAATGTTTTATTTCAACATTTATAAAGAAAATAAACTTATACAACACTTAACAAACATCACTAGAGCACCTAACAACGAAAACAGTATCCTTCAGTAACGATCGGTAACAAACCAGGTATTTTCAGAGAGGAAGCCCGTAGAGCGATAGTTAGGCAAACGACCGACGGCTCGTGTCATTAAGCCTAATTGGCCATGGATAGCGTGAATGCAAACCGAACGAGTTGGATTGTTTATTGCACACCAATTTTGTGGAACGGAACGACGTTTGTAGCAGTTACGTGGCTAATCACTGGATGAAATTAAGACAAGAAATAAATAAATAATTGTGTTTATGGTATTTCTTTTTTTTATTAATTGACCTATGCTACTAAAGAGGACGCTAGCTTTTTCTCGGTGGCTTCGTGCGGTCAGCACATTAAGCCAGTGTCAAAGTATTTATTTACAAGTTAGATATCGACAATATTCTGTTAATAGATGATGATGATGAATTATATTAGAAATGAGAAGTGATAAATGATATTCTCCCCTAACTCCGTGAGCATCAGTAAGTAAATATGTGGGGCTACTGAGACCTAACGCGGACTTCTTAAACTAATTTAAAAGTGATGTTACACTGTTTTGTTACATTTGCAAACACTCATGCATGTTCACGAACACTATAATACACCATTATTTAACATTTAAATTCGATAAAACACAGATTTTAAAAGTTACACACCGCACATGACTGCAATTACATTAATTTTCAATTTCGTGCCAAGTAGTTCGAGTTTAAATGGTACGATGGTTTACTTATTTATTTATTATTTGACCTATGGTAGAACAGCTATAATTGCACACGTTATGACGATATCGATAAAAACATCATTGAATCATATGAGAAAGTATGACATACGATATTGTTATGCCTCACAATCAATTATATCCGAAATATTGACATTACAGCGAAACGGATTCGTTTGACTCCTAACCTTCAAATATGACCGGAATGTGTTGAGCCACCCCGTTTCCCTTACCTTGTGGGTTAGTTCCAAGCATGTTCATAGTGAATAGTGATTTCAGGGGTCAGCTATGGCTGGCCAAGGCTCGGGTGCAGTAAATGACAGGCGACATCTGGTGAACGTTATAAAACAACCCTCTGGGCGGCCAATACTTGTGTTAGTTCTGATAGTTTCTTGTTAGGGTCTTGCTTCCTGTCTGGGGGTCGAGAGTTACTAACACCTTGCAGATAGTGGATTCTAATAAGACTGAACCCATACAGGATTGTGTATGGGTATGTCACAAATTGTTAACTTAGTGTATCTATAAGATCTTTTCTCACTATGAGAAGTTTTTCATGTGTTAATCCAGGATAAATTCTATCTGTGTACCAAATTCAAACAGAATTCACTCAGCCGTTTTGGAGCTATGAAGAACAAGTCATCAATACTTTCGCAACTTTGATAGTATTTACAACCAATCTCATATAATAATATAAGAAATACAACCGCAACAGTTAACTCTTTCTCTACTCTCTCTTTCTCACATAATGTCGAGATATGAATCTCTTTCTTATCTATATTTAATTTCGCAACGGGAAAGGATTGCTTTCATCTCAACTATTGGTATTAGAGGAGCTCGATGGCACAGTGGTTAACGCGCCCGGTGTGCGAGTGCTGAGTTTAAGCAACTTTCGCAAAGGCCGGTCATCAGAAGGGTGACCAAAAATTTATCATATCGAACTCCTCTGTACTTCGGAAGGCACGTAAAGCCGTTGGTCCCGGCTGCATTAGCAGTAGTGAACGACCATCAATCCGTACTGGGCCCGCGTGGTGGTTAATGGCCCGTTCTCCCTATCCATCCATAGGGAAGGAAGATGTTGATGGTGATTGGTAACCACGAAATCCTGTATCTGTATGTCCAAGTTCACATGTGCTATTCAAGCATACAATGAACACATCAAATCACACATACTTGTTTTGTCATCTGACCTACATATCGTTACCATCTTCATAAACCAACAGAACCTATTAAAACCAATATTTATCAAACTATTTACAAATATGACTTACACAATAAAGTTACAAGCCGACCCCGTATTAAGTTCCCCTTCAAAAACAATTAAAAGTCAATACTAACTTAACATCCATAGCGTGATTCCTATCTGAAAGTCAATTAAGGAGCTCAGAATTCCACATAAAATTGCTGTCTTGTTTTCCGCCTAAGGTGTTATCACCATATACAATCTGACTGCGTGGTCAGAAATTAACCCCCCCTTTATGGATATTTTCACCCCCCGGGGGACACTTGACCCTCCTATCTGGATACATCATCTACCCCTGAAAGGAGCTAATGGGCAAAACAAGAACATAGCAACTCGTGGAAGAGACAGAAAATGTGACAACATTCCGTTCCGTTATTTTAGTTAAACAACATGTCGGGTGAACCTTTATTTCCTACTAGTTGTTGCCCACGACTTCGTTCGTGAAAACTACAGTAAAAAAAAAAGTTAAAAAAAAGTATCCTATTCGACACCTGCAAGGAAAAACATTGTAACTCAAATTTTGATAATTTTGAGTTATAGTCATAATCTAAGCAATAGTATGACCGTAACTTAAGTGCACCTAAAAATGAGTTACGGTCTTTTTCCTTGCAGGTGTATATGGTTTGGGTCATGGTCTGTATATGAGGAAAGTTTAATTAAAATCCATTCAGTAGTTTTTACGTGAAAGAGTAACAAACATCCATCCATACTTACAAACTTTCGCGTTTATAATATTAGTAGCATTCCATACATAAAACGTGTAACAGAAAGTTGTGATCCAAAGTGTATCCGATCTGGATGTTATATGTAGAATTACTAAGTCATGATTATTAACTTTAATGTGTTATTTAAATTTTTAATATAATATTTTTCTATTGTGACGTCACATCAAAATAAAGTAACTCTAGTATAGTAACCTCTATGTACTAATATTTATGATCACTGCTGCTAGCTTATGCGCGCCTGACGCGCATGACTTCACAAATATAAATATTACATTAACAACTGCATGACAAATTAAAGTTAATAATTATGATTTAATAACAACACATACAAGTTCTAGATGGGATACACTTTGGATCTATTCATTTTGACCACACCTTTTTGTTATTTTATGACATAAAAATAAATAAAAATAAAAAAGATTTTATAAATAAAACTACGTATAGTTGCTTCTATAAAATCATAATAATGAAGTAGGCGGGTGTTTAAACACCCGCCTACTTACGTATAACGTTATAACGTAATATAGAATTAATTCTATATTACGTTATAACTCGTAAAACGCGATGCATTTAGTAACGCAACAAATATATTTATTTAATACATTGTAACATATAACTTTAACTTATCTAAATCCCGTTGTGTTCATTTGATAGAAAAGTAAGGCCATTATACCTAAGCTAGTTAATGTCTGTAGTAGTATAGTTGAGGATTCCGGGTGAAGTGCGCTTCCACCAATTGGCCTTATCGTCACTTAACATCAAGTGAGATCAATGCACTGTGCTTACCCGTAATATATAAAAAAGAACTACAACAATTTTGTAGTAATAACTTTGCTGCTGGGTCTCAATTCGGTCGGGTCAAGAACAGCAACGCTACATGATCTGTAGTACCGATTAAAAAAAAATTATTTGTCGTCTCTACATCCTGTTTATCATATTTTTTGGAGAACATATAGGAATGAATAGTAAAAAAAACTGCGACAGTTATTTTGTTATGTTTTTGATGCGGATTTATTCTCGTGCCGGTGTCGCTTCTAGTAGTTCTAATAACATGTTGCACAAGAGAAACAAAGTTTATGTCCTCTCGTATAACGTGCCGCTGATGATGCGAGCTGAGTGCCACAAACTAACGTAGAGAACAAATATCGGTAATTAAATGTCGATTTTTTTTTTTTTTTGAGAGAGATTGCTGATTGCCGCTGCGGCATTTTCAGCTTCACCGGGCTTTTTTGGGGGCAGCGAGGAACGTAAAGGGTCTCTCAAGCCGTGTGAAACGAATCACCTTCAGAGGTTATCTAGAGGGAACGGCATCGCGCACTAGTGCGCGTCCCCGTGCCCTACTAGATTCTCCGAAGGGTTTGGATCGGATCGGGATTAAATGTCGATGTTATCAATTTTGCACTTGCCCGTTACAAAAGGGATGTCCACAACAGTAACAATTAATTCCAACACATAAAATAAGAAATGATAACGTAATTTTTTTTTAATAATTTTTACCTTTCTTTGTTTTGGTTTATTTTGTAACCAATTAACACTCAATTAATGGATTTAATTAAGATTAAAGAAAGTGTTAACATAGTCAGCTCATGGCCAAATATAATGAAGACCACGTAAATTATGACCTAACTATGTATATTATGACCTAACACCACTAAACCTTTCAATTAAAGGATAACATAGGACTTCCTGGCGGGAAAGTGAAGAGTAATGTTTTTGTTTTATTTTCAAAACATTTTGTTACGTCGAATATTAACGTGAAATAATGATAGGTTATTAACCGTTGAGTGTTCTCAACGTGCATGAGTGTTCGCAAATGAAACAAAAAAAATGCAACGTCACCTTTCAAATTCTCTCAAGAAGTCCACACAAGGTCTCAGTAAGACCCCACATCTTTACTGATACTCAATCGGGGAGGAAGTTTGGAGGCAATATCATTTATAACAACTCATTCCTATTATCATTCACTATCAACTTTTAACAAAGTAAATATTGTTGTTTTTTTATTTATTTTTTCCTTTGGTTGATGGCTTCATGCGATTGCACATTTAGCCAGTGTCAAAGTAATTTTTCTTACAAGTAGTACATAAATAAATAATATTTCCTTCCTGTATGGTGATGATGAATGATAATAGAAATGAGAAGTGAGAAATGATATACCCCCCAACCCCTCGAGTATCTCAGTAAAGATGTGGGGCTTTACTAAGTCCTCACGCGGATTTCTTGAGAGAATTTAAAAAACGCCGTTGCACTGTTTTGTTTCATTTGCCAACACTCATGCACACTTACGAACTTAACGTTTAATAATCCACCGTTATTTCACATTAATATTCGAAATAACACAAATTTTAGAAAATAAAACAAAACCGCAGACATGACTCTTCACCTTCCCACCAAGAAGTCCTATTGTTGATTTATATAAATAACTTATATAAAAAAACGAGCGAGCCTTACAGTAGTCGCATATGATGTGTAACATTTGACATCTCACCTCAGTAATAAGCAATTTTAATATTATATTCTGAAAAACATGGGTCAGGTATTACATCATTTTATAACTATAAAATAAATAATGATGAAGTATATTACACACGTTGAAATCAATATTACTATAGAAAATAGAATATATATTCTTTATTATTATTATTATTATAATATATTTACAAATCATAAAGAGAATGCAGTAAATACTCATTCCTCTCACTTCCCCTATAGACGACATTTGACATATCAAAATGACCTTTGATAGTCAAATGATACTATATGTCACTTAAAATAATAATATGTCATGTTCATAATATCGATTACAGAATTTACAAAATGGCGCGGCTTGTTTCACACTTCCGTCCCATTTCACGAAATCACTCCCACAAGTTGCAAGAAAGCGAGAGGAAAGATGTTAAACATCAAAGAAACAAAAAAATATCATTTTGACGGGACCTGTCAACCTGCTTGATCAATACAGGTACTAAAGTGTATCTCTATTGGCCACCCACTCCACCCAGTCGTGTTTCAAGAAATAAATCATTTTTAAAAGACAAACAACTATCAATGTTACGCAAGTATTCCACTGCGGAGGTTAAGTATCTACCCAGCGCCATTGTAATGGTAAATATGAAAATGAGTTTGAGTTTGATTAACGCCTGAGTCATGGCCCCTAATTATATCTGCACGAATACCCCAGGCCACTGTCCACCTCGTGTCATAAACGGTACGCACCAAGATCTTATACTGTGATAGAAAAATATTTTAGTTGTTACGACGCAGCGCGCAGCGGCGACGACGATGAAATTCTATTTCATAAATGAACGACTAGAAATCTAATAAGTTATGCTATGACGCCATTTTGTTTACCTATCTTACACAAATAGAGTGATTTTATTTTGTAATTTAACGTTACGATTAGATGATGCTGACTACCTTTGTGGAGTAGTCGTTATACTACCGATCTCAGACCCAGAGGTTCCAGGATAGATTTTCAGAGAAATGTTAAAATTAAAATACTTAGTTTGGTTAGTGGTAGGGTAGCTAGCTACCACCTAAGTCATCTTATCTAAGTCTTTCACTAAAGAAACATTGTTGGGTATCATTGTTGTACTCCGAAGACAAAATAATCAAATTCTCAGTAGTTTTCTTACGGGTAAGCACTTGGCCTTCATCTCACCTGATGTTAAGTGTTAATAAGGCTGAAGGTGAAAGCGCACTTCACCAGGAATCCTCAACTGAGGCACTGGCTATCATCTCTAGCTGCCGGAACACCACAATGCTACAAACATTGATGTTATGGCGACATATTTAGATAGTTGAGGATTACCTAAGGGTGAAGAGCGTTTCCATCTTTGGCCTTATCGTCACTACCACCAGGTGAGATCAAGCCCAACCGCTTTTATTAAGTTGAAATAAAAAACAGAATTAAGAGATAATCTTGCTTACCTACCTATTAGTTTATTGTATTTATTACATTATATCTAACATTTTCCAAATAATATTAAAAAACACCATCATTCAGTCATTATAAGCATAGCATGCCTTCATTCAAGTCATTTCATTCATTTCATGCCTGCAAAAATGACTCGTAAAGATTTGTTTAATTTTCAGTGAAAATACCACCCTCCTCGTCCATAGTGCTAGAATCACATTAGGGCTGGCTACACGCAAGGATGTCCGCTCCGTAACGTATTCATTGCGGAACTGAGAACGAACTATTCGACGCGCACGGGTAACGAGCCACCGCCACTATATATCGCCGTGAATATGATACATTGGCGGTATATCGCTTTAATTATGACTGAGACGATATATCTTTAATTACTGGTGTTCAATTTACTGTTTTACCGTTAGAGATAAGCTTTATAAATACATATTTTTGTAACATGTTTAAATAGTTTAGTTGTTCATACCAAGAGAATCGGTTAGAATCTCAGTCTTTCTGTCACTGATGCTACTATCGGATTTCCCCTCGTTCCTCATTCCTCACTTTATCTACTCTAGTCTTATACCAATTCCGGGATATGAATATGTCATAGATAAACAGGAGTAAATCCTAAAATAAACTAAGTGTTTCATTTGAATATTGTTCGCTTAAAATTTGAGCTATGATAATTCTAAATTCATTTGCACCGTGTGCTTTATTAAACATGCCAGGATACCTGTGTGCGTTACTGCAACGTGCTAATAACTCAACGCGCCCGGACCACTACCAGTTCTGTTTGTCTACCACGCCGAGTTATGATTGCTTATTATGCATAGAAGTTTCAACCAACCGTATACGGTAGATCTGAATACGGTTGGTTGGATTTTCGTTTAAACGACTTATAATCGGCTCGATTGAAGGATGTATATGAAAAGGGTTTCAACGACTAAGTCGCTACGATATCGATACGGGAATCAGGTGTCTGTGTACGTTACTGCAACGTGCTAATAACTCTACCCGAACCAATATCAGTGCTGTTTGTCTACCACGCAGAGTTATGACTGCTATGCATGGAAGTTTCAACCAACCGTATACGGTAGATCTGAATACGGTTGGTTGGAATTCCGTTCGAACGACCTTTAAATCGGCTCGATTGAAGGATGTAAATATGAAAAGGGTTTCAACGACTAAGTCGCTACGATATCGAAACGGGAATCAGGGCTCTGTGTGCGTTACCGCAACGTGCTAATAACTCAACGCGCCCGGACCACTATCAGTTCTGTTTGTCTACCACGCCGAGTTATGATTGCTTATTATGCATAGAAGTTTCAACCAACCGTATACGGTAGATCTGAATACGGTTGGTTGGATTTTCGTTTAAACGACTTATAATCGGCTCGATTGAAGGATGTAAATATGAAAAGGGTTTCAACGACTAAGTCGCTACGATATCGAAACGGGAATCAGGGCTCTGTGTGCGTTACCGCATCGTGCTAATAACTCAACGCGCCCGGACCACTATCAGTTCTGTTTGTCTACCACGCAGAGTTATGACTGCTATGCATGGAAGTTTCAACCAACCGTATACGGTAGATCTGAATACGGTTGGTTGGAATTCCGTTCGAACGACCTTTAAATCGGCTCGATTGAAGGATGTAAATATGAAAAGGGTTTCAACGACTAAGTCGCTACGATATCGATACGGGAATCAGGGGTCTGTGTGCGTTACTGCAACGTGCTAATAACTCTACCCGAACCAATATCAGTGCTGTTTGTCTACCACGCAGAGTTATGACTGCTATGCATGGAAGTTTCAACCAACCGTATACGGTAGATCTGAATACGGTTGGTTGGATTTTCGTTTAAACGACTTATAATCGGCTCGATTGAAGGATGTATATGAAAAGGGTTTCAACGACTAAGTCGCTACGATATCAAAACGGGAATCAGGGCTCTGTGTGCGTTACCGCATCGTGCTAATAACTCAACGCGCCCGGACCACTATCAGTTCTGTTTGTCTACCACGCAGAGTTATGACTGCTATGCATGGAAGTTTCAACCAACCGTATACGGTAGATCTGAATACGGTTGGTTGGAATTCCGTTCGAACGACCTTTGAATCGGCTCGATTGAAGGATGTAAATATGAAAAGGGTTTCAACGACTAAGTCGCTACGATATCGAAACGGGAATCAGGGCTCTGTGTGCGTTACCGCAACGTGCTAATAACTCAACGCGCCCGGACCACTATCAGTGCTATTTGTCTGCTACGCCGAGTTATGACTGCTTATTACGAATAGGGTCGGCTTAATAGAATCGGGTTGATACGAGAAACCATTAAATACAGAAATATTCAGTTAGCGTTGTTACGATTTCATTACAGAGCCGAGCTAACACGACCCACTGATAGTGGCCGTTTGTTGACAGCAGTAGTTAAGGCTACTCATGAGAAATAATTGTTGGCTTATTAGGATCAGGTTTGTTAGAAAGATAAAGCAATAGGTACTTTAAAAAAAAATTGAATTGTCTTTGTAGTGTCGAAGTGACTAGCGATTTTAAGTTGCGAAATCAGACAAGGCAAGCAACATTTTACAATGTTAAGCCACTGGATTGGTGGCAAATATATTATATTGGAAGGTAGGTATGTTAAGTCGTTGGTCCTAATTATTGTCGTAAAATGGCAGTCGTTAAAAATTTTCGTGACTTTTATCACACCGATTATTCAAAACTGGTACCTACAGTTATAGTTAAAGAGTTATAGTTATATATAGTTATAGATGTGATTATATATCAGGTTTTTATTTTAATTGTATCTAAATGTAATTTTAATATGAATTAGTTGGTTTCTTTCCTTTTTTCATGTCATAGCGGAGCAATGAAATAACGTGTTTCTTCGCGCAGTGACAGCTATCCCAAAGGTCCCACATACTACTAACCCGTGTAGATTAACGTGCAAGCGAAAAGCTGCTTCACAAAAGCGAGCTTTACTACCACAGCCTAACCACAGATAATAAACTATTCCTTACTGACACATAAAAACTCAATTGAAAACGCCCACTCGCGGGGCGGAGCTCCATGCCTCCACCACGCCACCATGTAATCTGGCCCTATAAAGCCGTGATAACTCCTCCGATAGTGAAGCAATTTCTGCGACACAGTAATGACACCTATTAGGCTCGCCGCACGACGCGAGCCTCTGTCGCATAATAGCCCCGCATCGATTGGCTACAACCTACTTGCAGCACACCTCCGTTCTGCGAATTGTTATATCTATAGGCTGTGGTTTATATGTGGCCGGCTAATATAGTACTGATTTAGGTACCTAATAGTAGATCTGTGCAATAACCCATATTTGTATGAAAACAGACTGATTTGAGAATTACAACAAACTGTTTAGGCAATTCTTTTTTCAACAGTTGTCTTAGTCCTAGTTCACCACTTCCAAGTGAATAGCTTCGAAACCCAACGATGTGTTATTTTTTTAGATTAGGAAAAAGCTGTTAAAACTGTAAGTGTGTGAAAAGCAAGTTACGAAACCCCGTAACTTGTTTTTTGCTTCTTCTCTGCTTCTGCAAGGTGAAGACGTGTGGCACAACCTGACCTGCTCCAGTAGATAACTCCTCCGATAGTGAAGCCATTTTTGCGACACTACTGCTAGGACACCTATTAGGCTCGCCGCACGACGCGAGCCTCTGTCGCATAATAGTCCCGCATCGATTGGCTACAACCTCCTTGTAGCACACCTCCGTTCTGCGAATGTACCTATGTAGGCTGTGGATTTTGTCTGTCTCTCTTTACAATAGTTTTATTCATATAGAAAGATCTTAGAGATAGACTTATTATTTATTTATTTGTTCATACATACATATATACTCTCACGCCCTTCTCCCAAAAAGTAGTAAGAGTATCAAAATCAGCAATTTTAAGTGAACTCGTCGTTAGTGACTTCGAAGCCACATTTAGCATAGTCAAAGTGTGGCAATGATTGCTCAGTTGTATCTGAACTCACGAACTTACTTGTAAGCGACGACGACGATAAAAGTGCATGGATAATAATAATAATAAAATAATAAAACTTTCTTACACTCACACCAATTATCTAGCCCAAGAGAAGCTTCGTTATGAAACTCGTTAAATGGTTACTAGACAACGGATAAACATACTTAAAATACTTAAATACATACTTATTATACATAGAAAACACCCAGACCCGAGACAATTTAGAAAAACAATAATTTCTAAATTGACCCGACCGGGGATCGAACCCGGGACCTCGGAGATGGCGACAACATGAAAACCGGTGTACAAACCACTCGACCAAGTAGGTCGTCAAGGAGGAGGAGGAGGATATAGTTGTACATACACAATAAATTAATGTTATGAATGTGATATAACTATTGTCTTTTTGTAATAAACTTGTATCCGTACTACAGTTAGTAGTCCGTACTACTTGTATTTTAATAGCCCTTGCTGAGTAACCGTAGGGTTTACAAAGTCATAGCTTTGAATTGACGTTCAAAAAACTTTTGTTAAAGTTCAAATGCCGAGATCGCGCTAGTTCTATTTCTCATCGGAGGCATTATTTTTATATTAATGTGGGGATTGGGAAATTTTCATTCTCACTGCATAATGTAATTAAAAAAAATAAGTAGCATACTTTAATGATTTCCTTAATGAAAGACTGAAAGTATAGAGAAATGTGAATCAATTGTTCCAGCTCGAATTAACCATACGTAGAGTTATGTTGATACAATAAATTAACAGATTTAGTTTGACAATAAAAATGGCCGATTACCTAAAACCAGAAGTCAAAATTAGATAGTGTAGCTTATGTAGGTACTTGCTATGATATTTCCAGTATTTTCTAAATACTCGACGGAACCGTAATTTATAGCAAATAATTAGTTGATTTATTTACTATTAGGGTTTACTACTACTACTATTAGGGTTTACTATTTACTATTAGGGTACTTTAGGGTTGTAGCGATGTCTCAGAGACAAGATAAATAATATAACAAAAAAATATGACTTACTTATTTACTTACTAACTGTGTGTGTGTGTTCTAATAAATATTTTTTAGTTTGATTCCATTACAAATATCCTTATTATTCTCCCCATGGTTAATTATATGTCCCTGCGCGAGCCACAAACCACCATACTGGCCCAAAGCAGATTGGTGGTTGTTTCCGACTGCTAATGCTCGGGACCGGCGGCTTTACGTGCCTCCCGAAGTGCGGAGGAGCTCGAGATAACACATTTTTAGTCACCCAAGTTGCTTAAATTCAGCAATCACAGACAAGCTCCACCGAGTACATAACACCACTACCTAAATCCGACCTTTGCTTATTTATAACACAAAAACGCGGCACAATAGAAATTTGTCTCGCATAATAAAGGCTTCGTTCGCAGGCATGTCGTGTTTGCTGCGATTAACCAGCCCCGGGTACTACCGCTTTACTCCATTTTTTATTTTGTAATTTAGTTAAATATTCAATTTACATAGGTACCTAAAACATTTAATGAGTGGTTACAGAGTGGATCACGACAACAGGTTTTTTTTAAACTATAGTAAAGGGACAGGTTCTATCTGTACACATTTGTTTTTTTTTGATTTGGTTATTTATAGTCCATGATAATAATGATGAAGGAAAATTAATTTAGCTTTAAAAACAATAGTTAATTTAAAGAAAATAGCGTAGTTGACCGTTTAGGAGATTTAGTTCCGATCCGATCCGAACCCTGATCCGATCCGAACCCCGATCCGATCCGAACCCTTCGGATAATCTAGTAGGGCACGGGGACGCGCACTAGTGCGCGATGCCGTTCCCTCTAGAAAACCTCCGAAGGTGATTCGTTTCACACGGCTTGAGGGACCCATTACGTTCCTCGCCGCCCCCAAACAAGCTCGGTGAAGCTGAAAATGCCGTCTGAGGCCATCAGCAATCTCTCTCTCAAAAAAAAGGAGATTTAGCACTTCTTAAAATTAAATATTTTATATTCTTACATATAAATACTGAGAATAGCGAACTATGACTTTATTATTATGGTCGAGAACTTTACTAAGATTTTACAAAACTAATATATTAATAAGCATGATTACGTAGGTTTTTTATAAGAAATAATACAAAGATAACATCAATAAATTCTGTTTGTACTAGTAATACCTACTAATCCGTAAAAAAATTATCAACATTAATAGCGAAAAAATAACCCCGATTTCGTAGAAGCATTTACTAATTCAATATAACCACCGAGCTCTACTTTGCCTTAAACAAAGACTAATGTCCAGCTGTTAAGCAGCTAAGCTAGACAGGTACACGCTAAGACCCTATAAAAAAAAATGTATAATCATCTACTATACAATATTGCCACCCAATTACAATTAATCTCTCACGAAAGAGCACGCCCAAGACTGAGGCGCAATCGGCACGATCTAATATGAAACGGTTCCATTATTAGAACGGGGGACAATAAAAACAGAATCTTGTCGCAGCGACGCGACGCGACGGCTCGCGTGACGCCAGTGTCGTGTGGCCGTCGTCCGACAATAAAATTATAAGTCGACCGCAGTGACAATCCAGTGATTTACGTCGACACACACGCGAATATTCTTATATGAAAGACCTTAGCGTTTTTACTGCGCAATAAAAACGGGCAGACAGGTTAATGAACAAAGCGCGTTCGCCACGGTAGGACAGGAATGGCGCTGACTTTTCTTTTGTTTTTGTTGGTTTTCGAACGTCACTTCTGCATCTCGGATTACGTTGGCGGTTTAATCAGTGGGCCGACTCGTTAAATCGAGGATTCGATCGTCAATCTTCGTCGTTCAGGCGACTTACAAAAGCTTTCTACAATTTTAGGTCCTTAATTTATCATCTGAAAGCAATGTTTCATGACTAAATAACTAAGAACTCATATTATTACTTAGTAAATTAACTATTTATGTAAATAACTAAAAGATGTTTTTTTTTTTATATTATATATTTTTTTTATATTACGTTATTTGTGAATAAACTTGTTAGAATTATACTTACAAATTATTTATATTAGGTGTACATATATCTACTAAATTTGGAGTAATATACCTGCATCATCGCATTAGTCTAGCCTGGCCGGCCCTGGCCAGTATGATAAGCTATGGGTCATTATCTTTATGTACTATTTTCTAGTAGAAATGCCTGAGAACAGCAGTGGGATGAAAAAACAGACACATTTTAACAACCAATATATTAATTAATGATGATGATAATATTAATTGTATAGAAAATATAGTGAAAAAATTAAATGCCTACTCGACCCAGCCAGGAATCGAACCTGGGTCTTCCGCAATCCGGACGGCTGCACTGACCATTATGCATGCTACCGGGTAGGCTGACGTAAGCGCTGAATTACTTCACTGCTTTGATTTTGACTGCTTTTTAACGGCAGGAGTGCCATCTATCCAACGGTTATTGCAACCTATGATAGGTTGCAATAACCGTTGGATAACCCTTTTGTTGCAATAACCCTTTTCACAATATTTTATAAATATTTAATTCAGCTAAAATGCAGCAATTATAGCATATTAAGATATAAAAAAATAACCAAATAACCAATATATTATTAAAACTTATGTTAAGAACATTCATGCAGAATTAAGATACAAATTAAATAAGTGTCTTCGACCAAGAGGCGTATACTTCTGGCTTATATATTTAGGTATGTATCCAACAACGAAGAGGTAGTGATTCATAAGCTGTTTGAATACTGAGAAAACGATGACTACAAGTAAGCTACGTCAATGGTGTAAAACAACTTAAATGCGCTGCGTCAATAGTCAATATCTGTAAATGTAAAATAAACATAGGTTTTTATAATACCTAATCAAATTTTATTTTTTTATTGTAACATTTCTTACTTTCTTTCTTCTTTTTTCTTTTCATTTCTTAAAACGAGTAACTCTGCTCAAACGGACGCTCCGGCCACAGTAAAAGTTTATGTAGGCTGAATTGATGAACATAATTAACAAAAAAATTTTATGTCGTGATACAAATACATTAAATTAAATAAACATTTCTTTAGGTTTATATACAGTAAATAGCTTGCGAAATAAATGCGCAGTAATTTTGGAGTGAATAATTTTGTAAAATAAAACTCTCCACTCCAAAAGGTTATTTTGTTTTTTCAGGTCTTCTGGGTCTTCTATACCATTGCAATGTGTCAATGATGTGAGGAGCTCGATGGCGCAGTGATTAACGCGCCCAGTCTGCAATTGCTAAGGTTAAGCACCATTCGCAAAGGCCGGTCATCGGATGGGTGACCGAAAATGTATCATCTCAAGCTCCTCCGTGGGCGAAGCACGTAATTGGCTTATATATAAAAATATTAATCATGGCCGAATTTTGACCACTGGGCGACTATTAGGCATGCATAAATAAATCCTTCAATTCCACGGACCTCCTTACTGTTAAAAAGTCCGTCATAAGCGATTGACTATAAAGCCGTTTATTACATAGAAGAAATCTTAACAGTCGATAACCTAGATACGACACGACATCGCGACGCCACGTGACGTGACCGATTCGTGCCCGGGACGCAATTTACCGCAACCACTCTGGTATAGCTAAGGCTTTACGCAGACATAGCAACTTTAGTTGAAGAAACTATCAATTTAGTTGAAGAAACTAACAACTTTGGAAAGTTTTCGTCAAAGGATACCAGTTGCAGCAACTTTTACGGTTGCCGCAATTTTAAATATATCTTTCAAATCCATTGAACAGACAGTGATTGCCAGTATTTGTCAGTTGAGGGAAACCAGCAACTTGGTACAACTAGTAATTTGATAGTTGCTAGTTGCGGCAATTGAAAACTGATTCAATCATCGATTGTAGCAACTGATCACTTTTATACTTGTAGTAGTTGTGTCAAGTTGCTAGTTTCCCCAACTGGCAAACATTGACTATGAAATTTATTTAGAAATAATAAAAGTTTATTTAGAAATGCAGCAACCGTGAACAGTTGCCTCAACTCCCTACCTACGACGAAAATTGTTATCAAAACTAATAGCTGTAACTCGCTCGAAACCTCGATAAAGAAGATGCGATTCCTTTTACTAATTAGTTGGCGTAAATCCCCGTTTGAATTTATTGACGAAAACTTTTTAAAGTTGTTAGTTTCTTCAACTAAAGTTGCTCTGTCTGCGCAGGGCCTTAGATTTTATGATAAATGGGCCCTTTATGCCGCTAATGCTCGTTGGGCGGTTATCATTGCTTTTATCGAACAGCCCAATTTGACAGGCACCGTTAATTAGATTGGAAACACTAGGTCGTTTTGAAGTTAGATGAAGACAGAAATAGTGACTCACTACTGTGTTTTTTGTTAGAGACAAATAAAATGAATTATTATTATTAAGCCGAAATTAGAGAGTGATGAGTCCCGGATTATTTTGGTCGTAAAAGCAGATGACTGTCCACAGCTAAAACAGTGATGTGATAATGATTCTGTAAACTTTAATCTAATTAAACAGAATGTTACAATAAATTTAACATCAAACGTTGTGTTATGTTTTCTGATATATCTAGCATTAGATCTGTATTAAGTACTTTAACGGTTTCGTACATTATATACATTTAATAGTATTACCGGCACTATTTCATTTCTTATGCGACAGAGTAGTTTTCCCTAAAAAAAATGTAACTATAACTATTTAATGGTATTAGGTTTTCCTATGTGGCAACCCCTTAATTTTTTTATCGCTATCTTATTTATAGGCATAACTACACTCCAAATAGCTGATATTAAATTAAACTACAATATACTATAACTGTATATACTAATATTTTATATACTACAATCTGAATATAATAATACTAGCTTTTGCTCGCGGCTTTGCTCACATGGGCTATACGACTTGTAATTGTTTTAAATAAAAGCCAAACTTATTAAACAACTATATCTGTAAGGATAATCCTGAAACACTTCATATTTTTAACCAGTCCAAATATCGAAGAATTTAACTTATAAAAATTACAGATTTCCATACAAACTTTCCACTCATATATCACCTCTCTAGGGGAGGTTTTTAGAAAAATACTAAAACAGGTCATTCTTTATTTCTATTGAAAAATCTAGAGATCGATTCAATTTTTATTTCTAATTCTAACTTTAAAAATAACGGTTTCCTCAAAATGACCCTTCTTCCCTTTTTTTCTCCTCTTAGAGGAAAATAAACAATTTCCTTAGACATGTTATTCTTTATTTCTTTTTGAAAAGCCAAATACCAAATTTTAATGTCTTTTACTTCAAAACTGACGGACTTTCATACAAACTTCCACCCCCTATTTGACCCCCTTAGGGTGTGATTTTCGTAAAATCCTTTCTTAGTGGCTGGTTACGTCACTCAATTAACCTACAGTCCGAATTTCATCAAATTAGCTCCAGCTGTTTAGGCTCGGCGATGATGAATCAGTCGGTCAGGACAAGTCATTATATGTATATAGATAGATGAATCACTTTCCTGAAGAAAAGTTTATTACCGATGATATATTTGTCGATATCATCTAAACAATATTAACTTGATTGTGTGCGCTTGCTGAAATCAAAGTGATTAGGCCTTCTAATTTTACACTACATGGACATCAATATACCCCACGTATATTGCATTGAGCCACGATAGCATAGTTGGTAGTGCACCTGACTCGGCATATCATGGGGTGCAGGTTCCAATCCCGCTCGTGGAATATTTTCAACACTTTGTCTTTTTTCAAATTGTAATTTGTTCGCAACAATATTTGCGTAAAATTATATACAAATACCTAATCATCAATATACCCCTTATATATTAAAAACAGCTGTTTCATCGATACTATCGACGCTCTAGGAAAACTGAAGAAAAACAAGGTCCTATTAACGACAACTTGCCAGCTGGGGTGGAGCTCGGTGAATTCCATCACGAAACACTCGAATACTGGACGGAGATAAGCGGCTACTTAATAGCCGGTTGTCCACGTAACGTAGCTCAATCCAGCCAGAAAAACATTAACGATGTTCAAGAACATTCTAGCGGAAAATGTGGAGCATTTCAGTGCTGCGAGATACGTGCATGGAGACATACCAACTCAAGACTGTTGAATTGATGTACAGTGCTTTTTTGCTCTCAATGTCTCTCGGTAATCATTTTCGAATACAACCAAATATCAATTTCCATGTCCATAATTAATGATAATTAAATTAGATTTATCATGTATATTAATTTGAATTCAGAAAATCGTACTTTATTGTTATTACCCCCCGACTGCGTCAGATGGAGGGTTATGTTTTTCGAGTGTATGTATGTATGTACAGCCGGCGTACTATTACTTAATTTTTGCTTTTTTTTACCATTTTCATAACCCCCCACACCCACACCCACCGCGGGTGTGCCAGCTGACGCTTGGTTCACTTATTAGTAATACGAGATCTGTTGAAAAAGATTGCAATCGAGCGGCGTAAAAGCACTACCTAAAATGCAACGCTACCTCCTGGACCACAACCAAAGAGAGAGCGGATTTAATAATTGAGCTAGCCACGACCGCTTGGTTGATGATTGTCCCCGCCTGCGTTTTTTATATAGTTGTTTTTTATATACTTGTTTTAGCAGTCGGGTTTTTTTTGTTTCGGGTTTTCGTGTGAACTACATAAAGCTGTAAAACTATAAATCGTAAAACAATTATGTATGACACAATACTATTTGCCCTCATTCTAAAATAAATTAATAATAATAATAAGTAAAAGGAAAAGTAGCGACTCTATATACACTATGTACTCTATAACTGATAGATATCCGACAACACAGCCGAATAAAAAAAGTACACAGAGAGACATTAAGAAAATAGATGCACTGTACTAAGAACCAAAGATTCGGATAAGCAGAGATGGCGTAATAGCTTGCAGATTTAAGTATTTAAGTATGTCGGTGACGGATTTTTTAGTCAGTGAAAACAAAATTTTTGGTCTCATCGTTTCTCTCCTATCCTATATCTTTCTCTATTAAAAGCACTCTCATTCTCTATTACAAACCCAAAAAAGGCAAAACTGAAAAGACAATACACAACCTCCACAAACCACAAAACCGGCCCAATTGATAATAAAACGTCACTTTAATTCGGTTAGCTTGTATCTAGCATCTAAATTGAGGTTTAATTGTCCGGCGCGGGAGGGCGAGCCCTTAATGTAAATAAGGCTTATCTGATAGACGCTTTCTTTGTTTGCATCACTGATGTGTGCAAATTTAAACTTAATTGCCGCCTCACAAGACTGCGTTCGCACCTGATTTATTAGCTGAGTTAAAGAGAGAACACTATTGTTTTTACCATGTTCGCGAGCAATGAGTAAAGACATGTTTTTTATGAAAGCAATTATTGGAAAGTAACTGTCGTGTCATCCTAGGGATAAAGGAATTTGATAAAATCACTGCATTCTGTTAGAGAATTAACCCCATGGAGATGTTTTTTTAACACTTTCCGCGATTTGATCATATCTTTTAGGGTTTTGATCAAATCCCGGTTTTTATCATTTCTCTCCGACAAATATATTATTTTCCCTTTTTATAAAAAGATATTGCTTTGTTCGGACTTTTGAAGCGGAGCGGAGCGACGTGAGGCTAAAGACTCCTCAAGCCATAGCATCGATTGCTACGGCTTGACATCCTCAAAGGGTTTCTAGAGGCATCACGCAATAGTATATCCCCGTCTCCTACTAGATTCTCCGAGGCGATGAGATCAGAATCTGTCTTTTCCCCTTTATATTCAAACGCTGCAGACTTATTCCCGCACTGATGTTTGACGGCGGCTATTATTATAATCTGCCTATAGACGTCCCACTGCTGGACTCAAGCCTTCCCAAATAAACAAAAGCACATGTGGATGAGGCTCGCACAGGACCGGCTTAGTTAGCGTGCTACTCAGCAGTGGCTGCTTACGGGCAAAATTGGTGATGATGATTATGATGATGACATGGAGATTTCAGCCAATTGTCTACCACGCAAACCTAGTGTAGGACGATCCTCAGACTCGAAAAAATCAAAACTCAAAATGTTTTATGTCTTTATAAAGACTTACATAAAATCTAGTTAACGGTGCCTCCTTTTAGGCCTATTATAATGGCCTGTTTCATGAGGCAATGCCCTGCATAACTAAGTGTGTATTATAATAATAAAAAGTTAACATACCTAAATTCTTAATACTAATTTTTAAATTGTACCTACTTATTAGTCTAATTTTATACTGACGTGTGTGTTAGTATGTGTAAGGGTGTGTCTGTGGGATATATTGTGTATGAGGGGTGAACGTAGATGTGATGAACGTAGGAGTGTGCACTGTGCAAGTGTGTATGAAAATATGGGAATGTGTGTATTTGTATTATAATTGTATGAATGTTTGTGCTTTAGTTTAGTTTCTTTTAGCTGTGTAAGGTTGCTGGCAAGAGCTGGATGAGAGTAGTGGCGGATCGTGCTCAGTGCCGTGCACTTGTAGAAGTCTCCAGCAGTGGCCTAATGTAGGCTGATAATCTCATGATCATCATTTATGATCACCTGTATATTGGTTGGGGTTTCCAAGCATGAATCATCATTTAGGTACTATTAGTTAAAACGTCTTGGTACTGGCCTGTTGTTAATTACTATAGAAAAAAAGCTAACGCGTCCAATGAGTTTGGTGTTCAGAAACACGTATTTACAAACTTTTCAGGAACTCTCTCGGTTGGAATTGAAACAAAACATCTCTTCTAATTATAAAATGACTTTGACCTTTTTAACGTTTCACAAAACCGAAATTTTTTAATATAACTTAACTTTTATATCTTTACTCATCTATAACTGAAGAAATTATAGCTATTTAATATATCACCGGGTAAGCGCTCCATCTTACCTGATGGATAAAGCCGAAGGTGAAAGCGCGCTACACCCGAACTACTGCGGGACTAGCTATCTTATCTGCAACTAGTGGCCCGTCCCGGCTTCGCACGGGTGGACATTTCTTTTTTTAATAGCCTATGTTACTCAGCGTTAATGTAGCATTCTAATGGTGAAAGATTTTTTGAAATTTGTCCAGTTGTTTTTGAGTTTATTCGTCCCAAACATACAAAAATACAAAGCTTTCCTCTTTATAATATTAGTACAGATAACATGTACCTTTACTAAACAAAAGACAGTTTTACAATGGGCAATCGAGTTTGAACCCTAGTAATGAACCATGAAAACAGAATACGCAATAAAACTTCTAAGGTTACAGTCTTCTAAAGACGCAAAAGCGCTAAAGGAAAGCTCCACACAGAATGGTCGGGCGATTTTCGGGGCCGCCGACTTAATAAGCTCCAACAATGGGAAACATCCACGCAATTAAACGAAATGAGCATACGCGTATTCATATTTATTGCTGGCGCAAACACCAAGTATTCACATTTATTACTAGTCCCCCGATATGTGGTGTAAGGCTCTATTTACAATGAGCAGTTGGATTAAATAAAAATGAAAATTGATTCAAGTAATTTAAATAGTGTTTGTGACGACGGACCGGTGCGTATCATCGTAACGTAACCGTAACGTACAATTCGCGGCGACCGATAACAGACAGAGCTCGTGGCGAGCGACTCGGCTCGCTGTACTGACCATACGAATGATCGCATCGAATATGTTACGTTACGGCAAAATGCTCCCACCAGTCTCCACTTTTAATATGCACAGCGTTTATATCTAATATATAATATAATATAAAATAAGTTACTAATATCATAGAGACGCTCTATATGCTTTAGATACTTATATGTATCTTTAAGATCAAGATAAAGATAAAGTCAAGATAAAGTCAACTTAATGGACTTCTTAAAACAAAACTAGAAACTTAGGATGACGGTTTTGCCTCATAGCGGTTATTTCTTATTGAACTGGCAATCATAAGGTAGTCACGTTTCGTTTTGTAAAGCCATCCCAACTATAAGAAATAAAGTTATCCTAACCGCATTCCTTTCAAAAAACAAAACCTCCAACTCTTTTATTATGAATTGTAATCAAAAATACAATTAAATCGTATTCACTAAAACACAGTGAGACACAATGCGTGCGCCCGTCCAATGTGAACAGTGGCTTATCGACAATCGTCCAAATTGTACGGCCGCCACGCATCGAAGATCGGCCACTCATAAGTCACTGGTCACGAATTCTGATTACGACTAATTGACGTGAATACGCCCAGCGCTGCCTTAATAAGCATTTATAGCGGTATAACTGCTATTATCAAAAATACTTAACCTATTTATAATGTTGGGTGGATATTAACTGTAACTGTGGCCGGTTAACATCAGTAGGTAGGCGTTTGGAATTGGCTGTCGCTTTTTTTATGACGAATAGTGGGGGTTTGTAGTATGATAGAGCTAACTGTCTTTAACTTTAAATTCTTGTAATACTTAGGTACTGAAAATAATTACTTTATACGTTTTATCTACCCGTGTTTGTTTTATCTTTTTGCAGGGCGCGTGGTCATAATAAGGAGACCCGTTATTTCAATTTGTAGTGCTTGCAAAAACTTTAGGAAGCACAATATAAATGATTCAATTTCAATATTGGTACCACCACTTGTAAAAACTAAGCAACATAGTTCGAATTGGAACGCACCCAATTAAAGTAAACTCCGTACCTAAATGACTTATCCCTCTAATATTGTAAGTGAGAAAATAAGGATATCTGTTTGTTCCTCACGTCAAAACGACGGAACGGATTTAGATCATTTTCTGCGCAGGTTGAGCGTATCCCATATCAACACAGGATAAGTTTTATTAAGGGATCACATCGTATACTTTCAGTAATCTGTCTCAAACAGATTAGAATACAAGGAGGTAAAACCGTCGTCAGCGAAAGTATTTTTCATTTGAATATAAACCTCATTGCTGAGTTTATTAATTAGCCTATTTAAGAACAAGAAAAAAGTTTGAACGTTTATCTTTTGGAATCACGGCAATGTTCCGTGACAGTTGGATACTAATTAGAGGCATGAGTTTTATAGAGGTCAAATGCAGGCCACACTCACTACCTAGTACCTACCACTTACGGCCACCGAGCACGAATAAAGGATAGCTTTAGAAATCGACGTTAATACTAGTTGGTGCCGGATCCACATTTGTAAACGTATACGGTGTCATGCCAAAGGATTTACGTGCTCTTTACTCACTCTTGTTTGTGGACTAAATCGTCAAAAAAGTTTTATTGCAACATTTAAAAATGGAACACAAATTTAACCTTTTTAGGGTTCCGTACCTCAACAGGAAAAAACGAAACCCTTATAGGATCACTTTGTTGTCCGTCTGTCTGTCTACTCAGGTCAGCGATCTCTTGAAGCTGTGAAAAAATCAAACTTTTAAGTTAACGAAAAAAAAAGATAGGGCCGTTTATGTCGCAAAAAACGTATATTTCAACTGTTTCAAAGGAATCAAAATTCGTAGGGTACTTGCTGTTGACCTAGAACTATGAAGTTTGGCAATTAATATCGTCTTATACTACAAATACAGGGAAAAGTCTGAAAACTATACAGATTAATTTAAATCACAAAAAAACAGGGTCTTTCAGGGTCTTTCAGGGATAGAACATTATATAGGTACCTATTACCTTAGAATTACACCTTCATTATTTTTCCTTTGCAATCACAATGTGACATGCTTTTATTTATAAAGAATTTTTTTCTTATTATCAAATTTAATTAAAGTTTTTAAATTTTTTTAACTTTTAGTTCCTTTTTTTATAAACAAGTAACAAAAACTTGTTCTTAAAAAGTTTTTTTTTTATTTTATAATTTACTTTTCGGGAATTGACCCTTGGCAATGGTGTTCATTCGATGTTATTTTCACACTTTGATTTACTTTTGCTGTGTTTAGAACCGCAAGAATGCTAAAAACATTTAAACTTTTGTTTCAAAGTAAATTTGAAGAGAAAATTACGAAGAAAAGTCGGCAATCTGTCATCACGATACTAAAGTGATAGAAAGAAGCTTTGTATTACACAAGTCTAATCATAGTACAGAAGGATAGTTAAAAACGGTTTACAGACTAATGACCAGAAAGAGTGTCCTGTGGAATAGTTATGATTTTTATTATATGATGGAGATAACACCGTCCCACTGTCTTTGCCCAGCTGGGATAAAGGCTAGTCACTATCACAACTACTAAAAGATTTAACATTATCATTTGTTAAAATATTTTTATAAATTGTGTAATAAATCTCCTTTAACAACAAAGCACAAACAAAACATTCGAGATAACGCTCATAGATCGTTAGCCGTAAAGTAATTCGTTTCATTAGGAAGCGATAGCCACAGCCAATTACCTGCCTTTATCACCAATTAAATCTTTACGATGCTCCGCTCAACACTCTTGATGGGATCACGATTGCGCAACCACACAACATGTCTTGGAAATCCGTTAAGATTTTCTTTTGAAATCCGTACAATTTATTATATCCTTTCACCCCACCTTCATAGGGCCACGCGTGCTGGTCTTCAATGTATTTCTTAAATCTAACGATGTATATTTATTTTGTATCAAAAAACAAGCCCTGAGACTCCATTAAGTACTTTTCGTTATTTATCAACCCACGACGCAATTAAAGGGGTGTTATATGCCTTTGTCTGTCTATCTATCTATATGTATGTAGCATTGTAGCTTTCTAACAAATGGACAGGTATCCTACCTTCAACTTCCAAATAAATAATTTTCTTAACACTTGCTGGGGATCTATTTTTGAATCGCACGTATGACATTGTGTTGTCGCATGTGACTTAAGTCACACTCGTCTTTCAAGTCACATGACGCCGATTTTCCGTATTTTTGCATCGTTCGTTTCCGGTGCTGCTAACATAATACGAAATGTTGGATGTTATCCGTTCCACGCAGAATTTAGAGAAAACCGTTAACAACCGCAATGAAAACAGAACGTTATATCCATGTTTATATTGGCTGTTTAAAAAAACCTTTGCTTTTTAATAGAAAAGATTATCAATGACACAAACAAACGTGTGACATGATATTGACACAACGCATTGATTTTGACGGTAATTCTATCAATCGCTTTGTGTCGCTCGACTGCAACGAGTGGGTGAGGGCACTCGTTGCGGTCGAGCGATTCAAAAATATGGAAAGTCAAATGTCGAACGAAAATCACTAGAAACCAAGCGCTCGACTCAAGGCGAAGGAATCAAAAATAGAGCCCCGGATCCCTCCTAACTTACATGTCCATATTAAGCTAAGACAATCCGTTTCCTCACAGCCTTTCTGTCACTAGTACTACTTTCAAACCTCCCCTAATGTTCTTATTCATCTCTCTAAGAAAAACAACTTAGGTTAGTAACACCAGTGTTCGAAAAGAACAATAAATGATCGATATTTTTGTCCTTTAATCATACAAACTAGGGGTCAGCAACTGATTTAAGTCTTATGCTACGATTGTATACAGACCGACTGTTTCCTAGCTGTTAACAGTTTCAATGAAAAACTATGTTATTTTTTGACGATGAATACTGTAAATCTTTATTTTTTATTACTAATTGCTGCACTTAAGACGAATTATTCTTATTATATCATCATCGTCAGCTCATTTTATGTCCCCACTGCTGGGGCACGAGCCTTCCCTATGAATGGATAGGGAGAACGGGCCATAAACCACCACGCGGGCACAGTGCGGGTTGATAATTATTATATATGAAATATTATTATATTTATAAAATACAAAGAACAACAAACTAGTGAAATATTTTTTGGAGTTGGACCAGTGGTTCTAGAGATTACCCTCCGCAAACAAACAAACAAACAAACAAACAAACAAACATCGCCTCTTTATAAATAGTATAGATAGTGAAAAAAATTAATGCCTACTGAAAAAAAGAGAAGAAAAGGAAATCAAAAAATAAAATACTGTGTATAAAGCGTCGTACACTTGTGTCACTACGATATGTGTTGAAAACATGTAATATCCTCGTAATTCAGGGTAGTTGCGAACGCGGCTTTTTACCATTCGCGACCTCATAAAATGTCATGTGCGCTCATTAACATTTCATGCTCATGTTGCCACCAATGCGCCCGCCCCGCTTGTGCGTCAACAAATACGCAGCAAACGGATTTAATTGGGTTAATCAGATGTTAGGAGAGGAACTTGATAGCGGTTAAAACTAGCCCGGTAAAACTAAAAATAGCTAGAGGCAACAATCACTCTCTCCAAAAAAAAACTACCTGTACCAGTATGTCACCGTGAATGAGTATGAGCAATCCAAAGCGGTCTTTAAAGTGGTGATCGTCCCATATTTATCTATGCTCTTATATTATTAGGTACTAGCCGTCAGCCGCCCGCTTCGCGGTGGGAAAATTTGTGAATAATTTTTTTTTTATATAGCCTATCATTTGCACAATCTCATGTTCTTACTACATACAAATTTTCATCAACATCGGTTATGCCGTTCTTGAGTTATAAGAGGACATACTGACAAATAGACAAAAACTTTAAAAATCGTGGAGTGAGTCATAAAACGAATTTTATCCCAAAATTTGTCAGAAAAATTGCATGTACAGACAGAGCCTACAGATTTATATAGTAGTATAATTTATTTTTTTATAGCCCATCATTTGCACAATCTCATGTTCTTACTACATACAAATTTTTATCAAGATCGGTTAAGCCGTTCTTGAGTTATAAGAGGACATACAGACAGACAGACAAAAATTTAAAAAATCAGAATTGGTGTCAGTGAGAGCCTATATACAGATTTATATAGTAAATAGTATAGATATAGGTGAAACAAACCCTTCGTGCCCTTTTTAATCACATTGCACACACGGACGAGTGTTAGATTTAAATAAATAAATAAATTTTTATTCCAGATATTTTACAATTTATAGGTATTTGATTTAATATAGTAAAAGTTTATATACTTATGTATTCAATTCAATTCAATTCAATCATTTATTGCTCTCCATAAGTATACTTGAGTTGTTACAATATTATGTAGTTAGATAGAACGTTATGGGCCCGGATTGGGCACGACAATGATCTTATTCTACTGCTTATATAATTTAAAATATTTATTTATTTGTTTATTTTCTATACAATAATTATGCTGTTAATTAATTACGTTATTAAAATTTATTTATAAATATTTTTATTCAGATTATAGTTATTATATTATTTTAGTTACAATAATAATTATTAAGAAGAAGTAGAAGAATTATGTAGAAGGAGTCCCGAAAGATAAAATGTATTTAAAATATGTACTTACTAAATTATATTGTACATAGATACAGTACAATATATGTTTCTAACATTGTATTGTTATAAGAAAACTCAAAAAAAAACAATAAAATATATATAATTTTTAGGTAATTCTTATGAAAGTCAAATGACAATATACTTAAAATAACATTTGTCTGTATTTATAATAGTGCATAGTCTTGTTCCCCAATCTTTTGTAAATTGTAACTTTGTTATTACTTACAATGATATTGACCTGTGGTATAGGTTTGTTATAAACCCATTTCAGGCACCAGTCCTTCATAATTTTAGGTTACTTGTATTATAACACCCTATATATCCCTGTTTGTGAAGGATTAATAAATAAATATTTTATTTTATTTTTTTATATTCGCTTTGTACAATTTTAGGAACCCAGGCAGTGTTATAAAGTTTGAGGAGGGTTATAAAGCAGAGTAGCTGAACGCGCCCGGTCTGCGAGTGCTGAGGTTCAGCAACTTTCGCAAAGGCCGGTTATCGGATGGGTGACCAAAAATGTATCATCTCGAGCTCCTCCGGGCTTCGGAGGACACGTAAAGCCGTTTGTCCCGGCTGCATTAGCAGTCGTTAACAAGCACTAATCCGCACTGGGCCCGCGTATTGATTTATGGCCCATTCTACCTATCCATCCATAGGAAAGGCTCGTGCCCCAATAGTGAGGACATAAAATTAGCTGATGATGATGATGTTGATGATGTAAAGTACATACGCTGGCTTTACTTGCGGCTATGTTTTAACATATATCACCTTACACTCGCGCTACATAACAATTTGATGCGACCAGTAACTCTATCCGGTACAATAAATTACTTTGAACAAAGCACAATACCAGCACGCGTGCTTAACACGCAAACAGGGGCATGTTATGTCTCCGAGCATCGCTTGCTTCTTATTTTGACTGCCGATCACTGTACGCCGTGTGTGATACGTTTTAAAATGCGACACAGCAGTTTTGCAAGAATCAGATTGTTAACAGCTTTAAAGTTGTAATGGTCTCAGACCAAAGGACGATGACGAGATCTGTATGAGATCCGTTCCCCTCCACCAACATATATTTTATGTACAGACGCCAGCACACCGACCTGTCCAAAACTGACAAATTTCTTCAAAAAGTTTAACCATATGCCATATACCTATAGTTCAAAGTCTATTAAGGAAATTTGTAAGTTTGTGTTAATCTGATATGCAGGCGTGTGTATGTTAGTAGTGTGATGAGGATCTATGAAAAGACTAGCAACCAACAAAATAGCAAATAAAAATTATTAAAAAAAAAACGAGCGAGGCTCGCATATGATGTGTAGCAATTTTAACATTATATTCTAAAAACCATGGATCAGGTATTACATAATTTTATAACTATAAAATAAATGCAGTAAATACTCATTAGAAGACATTTGACATATCAAAATGACCTTTGATAGTCAAATGACAGAATATGTCACATATAATAATAATATGTCATGTTCGTAATATCGATTCTAAATTTACAAAATGGCGCACGCTTGCGCGCTTCCCCGACTTCCTGTCACACTGTTACACCTACTTCCGTCACATTTCAAGAAATCACTCCCATAAATTGTATATATAGAAAGCGAGCGAAAATATGTTACACATCAAAAAATAAAGAATTGTCAAAACTAGTTATTGTGTATTTCTATTTCGCTACAAACATGATACATATTTATTAATTTTATATTTGATAGCTATTGCTTGCAACTTCTTTCGCGAGGACTACACTATCCCACAGGAACAAGTCACGGCAATAAAAAGTGTTGTATGTCCTTGTCCTCGTCATGGTCTGTTTGGATACTTCCCGCTTGGACAAAACAAAAGTAGCATTCGTAAACTTTTTTATATTTCATACATTTCATAATATCGTTACGTGCTAAATTTCATCCAAATGCGTTCAGCCGTTCTCAAGTGATGCGCTTACACAACGTACGAATTAACAGTATTAAATTAATTATTGAAATCACGTCATTACTACAATTGATGCTTATACCTATCAATTGTAAAAAATCTTATGTTTTATTTATTACAGATGAAAATAATTATAATTTAGGCTATGCAGCTAAATACGGAAACGCTCAGATATCTATTACATAAATTATAATGGAACAGTACCAAAATCTTGTGTGGGCAAAAGCTAATATTTAGAATTAGAAAAAATTATAAATAACTTTTATGCATTTTATTTTGAGTATACCTTATTTACTGTTTACTACGGCACTGTAATCATTTTCCATTGGATTTTCTAAATTTTTTTATGGAATTCCCAAATCCAATTTATCTGTGACATCTCACAATAGTGTTGAGGCGTCATCAATTCCCGGTATCTTTGCAATCGGGCTGGTCCACGACGACGATCCGTCACTCGGACAATGGTAAAGACACAGAGCTGTATCGAGGGGAGTACGAGAAGGGAGCACTATAGAATATATAGTAATTGACTGTATTCTTACCATTATTGTAATTATTATTATTATTGTTTCTTAATATCAAATAATTCGGCACAGTTGATTTATTTATTTATTTAGTTGCATGTTATATGCCATAACCACATGCATTACTGTAATAATCATCAATCATCAATCATGATAGTTTGAAAAGCAATGGAATGTAGGCATTTAGAAAGAGTAAAATAATAAAATTTGATTGAACCTTACAAATGCACATACATTTCAATACTATTTTTTCTATTCTTTAGGTTCTATTTGTGTAAAAGTATTTTTCCAAATATTACTTATCAATATCCACGTCAGTTGGTATTTTTTTTTATTAGATTAAGAGAGATATTAAAAGAAACCTGGGTAGACAAAGTTTCACTTAAAACATTTTACATTCGAACTTATCAATGAGATTCCCACCCTCCCCTTTATACGTCTCTGGAATAGACCATACACCATTTATCAATGTGATTACATTATTGAGTCTGACAACTGATACACTTCAGATTATCACTAGTGTCGTGTCTTGTTGGAGAAAAGTGTACAGTCGTCACCAGAAATAAATGGAACCTACTGACAGTTGCTTTCTTATACTGAAATGTAACTTGGCGTGTAGTAAAAAGTCTTTAAATATATTTTTTAAAGACTTTTTTTAAAAAATATTATGATTTTTGTGATGACCAACATGTCATGATAAAATGTATGTGTCGCAGTATGATAGATAAAGTCGTAATATAGTTATATCCCTAGAGATATAATTATATACCGTTACATATGTGTAGTTATACGAAAGCGATTCATTACTATCTTACGGTCACAATCTAGTATCACTAGTATTACTTGTTTATCTGACTAAACTAATCTGGTTAAATAGTTATAAATCTTCCATGGAATAAAATAAAACAATATATTGGTTTTTATTTTTATTACAAAATCAACTTTTTGTAACCTGCAATAAGTTACAATACTTTTTAGCAATAATATATACGTATTAAAGTTATTAAAGTTAACATACTTAGGTATCTGCCCTACTACTGTAGGTCACGTGATAGATTAGAAATTTAAGACAATCGCGAAGCGCAGCGTAGCGTATAAATTTAATAGGAGCATATCAGGTAAAAGTTCTCAAAAGATTATCAAAGCATATCTTTTTCAGCGTTTTATTATTTTTATTTGTCTAGGTTGGTTACTTATTGTTTTGTGGACACGTCACCGATTAGGCCCCTCCAGAATACCAGCGTTACAGCGGCTCCAGGTCGCTGTAGCACGTGCTGGGGCCTAGTTGGCCACACTTTGTCTTTTGTTTTTGTATTGTATTGTTATTGTGAATATCGTGTAATTTTGCAGTGTATGTATTTAATAAAAAAATTTTTTCATTTAATTTCACCTTATACCTGAAATACAATTCATTTTTCACACACATTATGGGTCGAACTCTAGATTATACGAGACATTATCCAGTTATAGATGGGTCCCACAGTTAAGTTCGTGTCTACCGGCTATTATCGCGACCGGGCGGCGCTCGGAAACTAGATAGCATCAGATCGCGCGCACTGGACAATAACCCTTGCCAACATTCGTTCCTTATTAGTATCATAAAACAACGCACTGATATGACTTATGACAATTTTAGCGATCCGCCTAGCGTTTTGAATAGACGCTGGATCGAAACTACCAGCCTGTATAGCCAAACTAAATATAGGTATCTCTACTTGGAGTCGGTTCCGATCCGAACCCCTCGGAGAATCTAGTAGGGCACGGAGATAACGGGGACGCGTACCAGTGCGTGATGCCGTTCCTTCTAGAAAACTTATGACGGTGCTTCGTTTCACACGGCTTGAGGAACCCTATAAGTTTCTCGCCGCAGCAAAAAATCAGAAAACGCTCTCAAAAAAAAATAAACTTCTGTGTTGAGTGTTCTATGTCAAAATAAACTTTAACTTTACCAGATGCGAAATAGATACTAGATAAATTATACAGGGTTACATAGGACCTTGCATACAGACAGAAAACAAATAACGAATACCAATTACAACTAATTACCGCCATTACAGTTACAAATTATCTCCGCTTCCATTTTAGAAAAGTGTATGAAACAATGTAAATGTTTTTAATTTAATTTAATGTATTTGTGAGAGATATTATGCTAATTTATGATTCCTTCTTCATAAAAAATATACACACTCCTCCACGCGCGCAACTAGCTTAAAAAGGGTCACGAAGTTTTCGTTTCACGTAATAACATATAGAAGATTATCTATATATCATCGCTAACGCGCGCGTAAAAATTGGTATTTTGAGTTAGGCTTGTTATTTTATAGAAAATCAAAGGAGCACCTTGTGACCAATCAAAAACTAGTAATAAAATGTCACAGCATAGTCAGTGTCTGACTAAGAAAACAACGGTTTTTTTTTTGTCTCCTGAAAAGTTGATCATTTTGAGTTGCGCGGTGCTAGAACTTAAGCGACGCTATGAAGTATAGTATGTAAGTGCCCCATAAAATGATAAAAAGTTCAATATAACTATACGGAACCGTATGTAAGCAACGTACACTCCCGCTTCGGACCGTTTTCTTTCATATTTGCGTTATCTGTGGCATGGTCGCGGGCGGTCTCAGGCATAATTTCCCGCCAAATATTTTCCACATTTCAGTTTTAATCTGTAGACATAAATTTCTTCGTAAATGCGACTAATAATGAAGGTCATGTACATAGTTGAATAAAGTTGCTGTTCAAATGCCTTTAGCCCAAATAATATTTGGGCAGTACGTGATTCGTCGGAATAATTTCCTTATCTCGGCATTCTATGGTTAATTAATCGAATCAGCCTGGTAGGCTACTGCTGGGTCTTAATGAGAGAATTTACTAACATAAACTCGCAAGAAATTAATGTCATACATAGAAATAAATACACGGAAAAATCATATTCAGCTGGAAGCTTGATTACATTTTACACACGATGCCGTTCAGCAAAATTATAATTAAGAACTATTCTTTTAATTATTAACGTAACTAACTACACATTGATAAAATGAAACTAAAATAACGATCGATTTAAAACTATTTTTAACTATAGTCTAGTTCCTAGAGTAGTGACGTTAGACACAGATCTCCCTCTCCCGTTTTCCCAGCGGGAGTACATGTTTGTACTCGGTTCTGTTGGTGGCAAGGCTTGTTTGAAGTCCGCCAGGCTAGATAAAACCACACTTCCCAAACTTTTACAGGATTTAAATTTTAATGTAAAACGTTAGTCTATTTTTGAAAATCTGTGGAATTGTATTCTGTAGTTGTGCCTTTTTCAAATAAATATATAAATAAATAAATAAATACGTCTATGTCTCAGTAGTTGAGGATTCCGGGTGAAGTGCGTCCACCTTTGGTTTTACCATCAGTTAACATCAGGTGAGATGAAGGCCAAGTGCTTACCCGTACCTAAAGGGTCTTACAAATAAACAAAGAATAAGGTCCGAATAGTTATTCCGTGTTTTGTCTCTTTTACTCTAATTTGAAATGATGTTTACATGAAAGGAACCAAACACGGAATAACTATTCGGACCTTATTCTTTGTTTATTTGTAAGGCACAAAGAATTTAAAAAAAAATGTCGCCATAACGTCAATGTTAGGAGCATATAGTAGAGTTCCTACAGATAGAGATAAGATAGCTTGAGAAGCTTCTTAGTAATTAACCCATTCAATGCCGGACCCCGCACGGGTGAGTGATGACAATTAAATTTCTATTGTGTCTGGTTTGAGGCGGTCAACGTGTTAAGGATACTGAGTTAAGTACGCTTCGAACAAGGCCAAGTACCCGCAGAAAATAAAACCAAAGCAGAACCAGTGCTGGCTAACAAGAGAGCTTAGAGAGAATTAATTGAAATGAAATGAAACAAACTTTCTCCACAAATGATCGTAAAAGCGAATTAAGTTATTTTTATAACTTTTTTGGCTATAATCAATCAAACTATCGTCAATAATTAGTTGTGTGCACTATTAATTGGTATGCACATATTAGATTCTAAGAATAAAAATTGATAATTAAGGAATTAATTAAACAATATGTGCTAGTGGTCGCACGGAGCGCGAAATTCGACCCTAGTTCACATAATATATAATGTTTATAATATGTAACACATATTATACATAAATTGTATAAAATATTTTTTATTTTGTTTATATAATTTTAACGCAAATTTTGTTGCGTTACAAATTACAAAAACACAAATGTTGAAAAAATTTCCACGAGCAGGATTTGAACCTGCATCCTTCTGACATACCGGGTCAGGTGCTCTTCCAATTGAGCTATCGTGGTTCTAACCAGCCCGCCGAAATTATTCAACACTATTTGCTTTTTTTTACTTTGAAAGCCAAAGGCGCCAATTCAATGTCAAAAGTGCTGGTTAGAACCACGATAGCTCAATTGGAAGAGCACCTGACCCGGTATGTCAGAAGGGTGCAGGTTCAAATCCTGCTCGTGGAAATTTTTTCAACATTTGTGTTTTTTCATAAATTGTATGTTTCGGGACTCATTCTTAATATGTTAATATTAAGAATGTGTCCCGAATGTGTGGAAATTGTGGAATAAATTGCCTGGCGACATTCGTGAGAGTCCATCGGTAGAATCATTCAAACATAAGTTGAACGATCACTGACTACCTTTCCAACACTGTTAATCAGTTACGTTATATTTAATTATACAGTTAAATTATTATACGTATATATGTATACACATACATGTATGTATATATATACATTATGGTGAGTTTAACTATGTATATATATCAGTAATTAGTTTGGTAGAATAGTCCCGCAAACTTTCGTTCCACACCACAGCTAGGGTTGGCTGAAAGAGATCTCTTCTAGAGATAAGCTCACCTTTGTATATGTCTTGTATAATGTCTGTTTTAATGTGTGTTTTATATGTGCAATAAAGGATTAAATAAATAACTTTAACTATGCCAAATTTCACACTCCTGCGTGCATGCATTTGTGCTATAAAAACGGTCATGAAGTTGTCTCTTCACATATTATAATATAGGTATAGATTCTGTAAGATACCTTATTTAAATTAATAATTATTTTTATTGACTTTAACTATACATACCTATATACCTACCAGCAAAATAAATCGAATGTAATAAATTCCTTTGTCTTGATAAACACCATATTCTTGATAAATACCAATCAGAATCGCACAGGTATGAAACACGCTATGAGTCAGAGATAAGACTATCTGAGACCACCATTCTGAGTACCTCCATAATATCTGCAATATAACACTGTTCAATAAACATTCGTAATTGAAAACAGAAATTACAGTCGCAATAAAAACCTGTTACAATGCTGAGAATATTGTTCTTTTGGAGTTTTAGGCAAACGGATAATTTAGTATGTAACATTCATCTTCATCTTCGTTATATAATAGGGTAGTTGACAAAAAAAACAGCTACTTACAGAATCATCATCATCAGCTCATTTTTATGTCCCCACTGCTGGGGCACGAGCCCAATGCGGATTGGTGGTTGTTAACGACTGCTAATGCAGCCTGAACCAACGGCTTTACCTGCCTTGCGAAGCACGGAGGAGCTCGAGATGATAAATTTTTGGTCACCCATCCGATGACCAGCCTTTGCGAACTTTCTTAACCTCAGCACTCGCAGACCGGGCGCGTTAACCACTGCGCCTTCGAGCTCATCAGAAATCATCAATTACTTACAGAATATTAAAAATTAAGTATATGGGCCTATGCCCAGAAGTGGACTTACTATACAGGCTGATGATGATGATGATGATGAAACATAATATTACATAACATGACAGTTCTTTAAAACATTAACCTATTTTTTGTTTGACCAAAGCATTAATTTGTGTATTAAAATAAAAAAATCAAAATAATTTACTCACTTAGGCTACAGATAGGTGTTACGAATGTCACTATACCATCGGTTTGTAAGTGTACACAGGGTGGGAGACCTTGTACTGAGGAAAACCGGCAAGACTCAGCAAGGGCGATTCTTTTCTCTCTTTCTTTAACAGCGTCACTTATAGGAAAATATCCCTGTCCAAATGAACGACACTTTCCATCACTGAATAAAAAAAAAAAATTATATAGTCGGATAAATAAATAGTCCCCTGAAGTCCCCACTGAGTAGATTAAGGTCTTCAGGCGTGTATTAATTATATAACTAATAATTTCATAATTGAGTTGGTTGCGTGATTGCAGTAAGGCCTTATTAGCTAATCAGTGACGTCACAGGAATGACGTGGGATATGGCTTCTCGTTCGCTTAAGACCTTTGTCCCAGATGAACTAAAGTGCAAAATCGTGATACTTGTTGACTTCTATTTCCATGGTGTTAAGGATGAAATCTTTTGAAATTTTAGTTGATTCTTCAATGTTGAGCTCGACGGTGCAGTGGTTAACGCGCCCGGTCTGCGATTGGTGAAGTTAAGCTACTAACGCAAAGGTCGGTCATCCGAGGACCAATAATTTATCATATTGGGCTCCCCCGTGCTTCGGAAGGCACGTTCAGCCGTTGGTCCCAGCTGCACCAATCCGCTGGGCCCGGGTAGTGATTTATTGCCCGTTCTCCCTGTGGTGTTTTCATTCATGGGAAGGCTCGAGCCCCAACAGTGGGGACATGAATGAGCTGATGATGATGACGTCGATGTTGACCCAATGATGTGATTTGTACATTAAAGAGAATAAGCAGCTAAATAGGTTTTATGTAACTTACAAGTTTACGCCATGTTTTGTAACGTTGCCGTGTACGTGATGTCTATTTCTAGAAATAGATTATTTTGCTATTACGGTTCACTGGCACTGGATTGTATAAGACACACTCAAACTATAATATAGCGTTCTTCACACAATGTCATCGTAATATTAATTCATTGCTATTCAAATCAACTCAAATTCGGTACAATATATCGGATAGATGACATAATAATTCGACGACCTCCGTAGCCGAGTGGCTTGCACGCCGGACTTTGGGCGGCGCTAACTCTGAGGTCCCGGGTTCGATTCCCGGTCGGGTCAATGTCGAAAACGAACTTTTCGATATTGTGTCGGGTCTGGGTGGTTGTGGTACCGTCGTTGTTTCTGATTTCCATGAAACGAGTGCTTTAGCCACTTACCTTGGGATCAGAACAATGTATGTGATGTTGTCTAAATATTTAATATGCATTTATAATAATATGTTTTTTTTTTTGACACCGAATTTTTGTTCTAATCTTCGATAAAAAATTATGCTATTATCTTCCAACAATTTACTTGATGACGAAAGTTTATCAAGCGGTAATTAATTAAATCTTAAGTATTAAATTAAAATATAAAACTAAAAACACTTTGTGCGCTCTTCGTGGCACAGAAAAGGAAGCCCTTACCCAAAAGTCCCTAAGATTTTCCTCAGGCAATGTGTGTTAATTTTTCTACTAGTATCTAGTACTATCGTCGCCAAAAATAAACATAGACTTTTTTTAATATTTACGGAATGACAGTTAGAAGCAGATGTATTACACTGTTGCTATTGACTAAAATTAGTTGCTGATACCTATTTTAATGATTCATCATCATTATCATCATCAGCTCATTACATGTCCCCACTGCTGGGGCACGAGCAATGTTCTCCTCAATCTTTTAATTTCTAATGATTAAAAGAAAAAAATGTCGATGTCACTGGTTAATGTCGGACCGGCCACTGGTGCCACTACCCTATATAAAAAAGGGAATACATGTAGCAATACATGTAGCAATACATTTAGCAATACATGTAGCAATACATGTAGCAATACATGTAGCAATACATTTAGCAATACATGTAGCAATACAGGTAATACATGCCTACTCAGCGTAGCGTTGAAACTGATATTCTGCGAAAACCTTATTAAAAGCAAGTATAATGCATCTTCCCCAAACGAATGGTAAATACTTATAGCAGCAACACATTCCGCAGGTTACACAATCCGCAAAACTTGTAACCTCCGCAGTATCAATGTTATCAAACAAATGATTACGCGCAACACAATGAGGGCGTGTTTTGAAAATGCGATCGAAATCACACTTGTTATTGTTTCCATACGCCTGTCAAGACCCTAACTTCCCTAAGCGAGGGCTTTATCAAACAATCTACAAGCACTTTTAACCTTATGACTTTAAAGTTAAGGTTTCACCAACTATTTGTTTTTATAACTTTTTATAACTCTGCTCAGTGGTTATTGGCTATTGAAACTCAATCCTGTAGGTACAGGAAAACCATTTTCCGGCCAAACAGGCCGTCGACTTTTATCGATGTTTTATCATGACATTTACATAGGTGTAATGTAAACATCGGCTGATTGAAAACTTGTGGGAAAATGTAGCACTTGCAGAAAAACAAATACATTGACTAAGTTTAAGAGGCTACTAAATCTGCTACAATTAACTGCATCGCTCGTCGATTTTGTCTGGTGGTGTGATCACCCAGATTCTGATTGAATTATGACCATCCTAATACCTATTTCAGCAGCAGTATTGTTTTTAATATTATTCCTGTATTGATTTTATTGTATTGATTCTGTATTGATTGATGCTATTCTATCTGAAATGTAGGTCTTCGGTCTTTGGTCCAATTTTTTGTTTTATTGTTAGCGTGGCAAATCAATCCACTCCATCTGATGTTAAATGGAAATGGAGTCCAGACGTGAAGAAGTGCAGCATAAAAACAACGCAGCATCAGTCACCCTCATCCTGCCGGCCCTCAATGTACCTGTACCTACACGCTTTGTTTGTGGGTCCCCATATCATGAAGGAGGGAAAACGTGTGCTGGTAGACTAGTCCATCTTTTGGAAGAGCAACAAAGAAATGAGGTGACTCATTTCTTTACAGAAAACCAAGGCATAACTACTGATTGGTGTGATTTTTTTTTTTTTGAGAGAGATTGCTGATTGCCGCTGCGGCATTTTCAGCTTCACCGGGATTTTTTTTGGGGGCGGCGAGGAACGTAAAGGGTCCCTCCCTCAAGCCGTGTGAAACGAATCACCTTCAGAGGTTATCAGAGGGAACGGCATCGCGCGCTAATGCGCGTCCCCGTGCCCTACTAGATTCTCCGAAGGGTTCGGATCGGATCGGATTGGTGTGATTTGCTGTTGCGACCATTCATGGACTGCGATGGCCGCTATTCACAAAGCGGGTAAGTGAGAACGTTTTGAAATTGAATCACATTTCTTAAAGTGTATTTTTTTTAACTACCGCCATTTTGACCATACGATGACATCATTGAAGACTAAGCATATATCTTTGACATAATCGATCATGTATAAATAGTTTCAAAATTAACTCTGCCTGTTCTTTGAGAGCTAGATCAATAATTAAAATAAATAGTAACGAAGTGGGACCCAGGTAGACAATCAGTCTTGCTAATTAACTTCCCCTCGGCAAGCCTGTAAAGGATTTCATTAGCGCAGCTGCCATCGACGTCTCATAAGTGGATTCGAGATTAAATTTCCTCGGTTGAGGCGAGCGCGTCATAATTTCTCTCCAGCGCATAAAACTGAAAAGAACACGGGTCGAGGCGTCGTTTCTTAATTTACGAGGGCGTTGTGGCGGACGCCATCTGCAGGTAAGTTACTGCGGGCGCGCGGGCACGCACGCCGCACACATGCGCGCGCGCACCCACACGACGCCTCGCCGACTGTCCACCGGCCGAACAATCGATCGTAAATCAGCTTCGATAAAATTATAGGAGGGAACACAATGGATCTCGACGCTAACCATCTGCGCCCGATAAGATGCTCTCGGCGCATCGCACAGAGTCCGCTTTCACGCGCCGCCGGCCGCCGCCCGCCACGTAACTCTCCGGCTCCGAGATAAAGTCGACATTCGCACGTGTAGACACAAGAAGTGTTTATTTTGAGAAACCCCTGTCAGTTCAAAATCAACTCTCGTCCTCCCTGCCGTTGGGATGACAGTCGCGTGGCATCGGCGCGGCTCACGTAATTGCGAAATTCACGCTTCGCGGTGCGGTACAAAAATAAGATTATGGATTCTTGTGAGCTCCAGCGTTATTGTGATTCGAGGATCCGTCCGTAGGTATGTCTGCGGAGTTTACGACTACTATTCTCGGAGGAATAAACCGGCGTTATTGAATATTGCTGCTATTTGTGGAGGACACCGGCATTCCTGGCCCTTGATGTTTGTGGACTGAGCCAAGAGCGGGCTGGCGGCGACTGGTTCCATTATTAGGTCTCTGGTTTCCCTAAACTTCCTTACTTACTGTTTCCAGTCATTATTCAACGTTCAAAGTTTGCATAAAGCACTCTCAAAACTTTTCAAAATTCACAATAGGTAAATTCACAGAGACTGCAATGTATTAAACTATTTAATATTTAAACTTTATGAAAAACAGTATAAATCATAAGTAAAAAAAACAAAATATCTATGTAGCTACTTATTATTTAGCGTGACTATACTGTCACAGGAATCTAATTGTAGGTACGTCATCAGTATGATTCGTAACAGAATGATAATCAGCCCTCGCAGATACGGGGTCTACTACCAACCATTAAAGTTCGAACATCGCCATACTCGTACGTCAGACATTAACTTAATACGCCCCTAAGATCGAATTTCCCGACTCTGGACGTAACTCCAAGCTTTGCGAGAGTCGTAAAGACGTGGGATTGAAGTAGCCTGCACTGCTCTTTCAAGTTGGATAAACTACGAGTATGTATAATATATACCCAACAATATATTTACAGGAGAAAATATCGTAAATCGTATAAAAGCTCTCTATTTCTTCTAGCAAAACATCTAACTTAAAGGGCAAGGAATCCAAGTGCTTTTTCATGATTTATTTTTTTGAAGTAATGATTATTTTAACTAAAACTCTATAAAATCTTCTATATTGTTATATATAGAATATGTGTTATCACATCAACAGCTTCATTTTATTTCCCCACTACTGGGGCACAAGCCATCCCTATGAATGGAAACACCATAGGGAGAACGGGCCATAAACCACCACGCGGGCCCAGTGCGGTGCGGTGGTTGCTAACGGCTGCTTATGCAGCCGACCTACGGCTTTACGTACCTTCTGGAGCACGAAAAGAGTTTGTGTATTATTATTTTCAGCCTATATGCCCACTGCAGGGCAAATGCCTCCCTTCCCTTTTTCCAACAATCTCCGTCTGTAGCTTTCTGGGACCAATCCTTCAAAAATGAGTCCAACTCGTCCCGCCATCTCCGTCTAAGTCGGCCGCGATGTCGTTTTCGGCATTGTGGGATCCAATTTGTCGTAGATTTGTGTATAAAAAACCAAAAATATTTGACAATGGGGTAGAAACACGATTTCTTGTCAATTCGAGCCACTTAACCGTGTGATGTGGGAGAGTGCCTGTCAGCACACTGGACACTTGCTGAGTTTCTTGCCGGATCTTCTCAGTACAAGATCTCCCGCCCAGAGTAGACTTACGAACCGATGGCATAGTGACATTCACAAGAGCTACTTGTAGCCTAAACTGAATAAATGATTTTAAATTGAATTGAATTTGAGTGTTAGAGTCGTAGAGTCGTTGAAAGCTGGTGATGGTGTCTTCTTTAATTTAAAAACCAAGCCATTGTTGGTGTAGCCTTTTCCATTCTTCTGTATTCCAAGGTAATTCTTTTACTTCTTTAAATACATGTCTATTACAGACTAATTGTTTGAGAGATTGGAAGAGAATTTATACTATACTTTTGTATGACGATTCTAGATTTTAAAATAAGCGTCAGCGTAAGCTTTGTATTTTTGTATGTATGTATGTTTGTAACGAATAAAAGCAAAAACTGCTGGACCGATTAAAAAAAATCTTTCACTATCAGAATGCGCTGAGTAACCATAGGTTATATTAAAAAAATGTCCACCCGTGCGAAGCATGACGGGCCGCTAGTGTTATCATTAAAAGAAATTTAGTTGTGATGATTATAGTTTAAAATAGAATTAATTTTCCATATGAAATAGAGTAATGTAAGTTGTTGCACACACAAAAAAAATATAAATATTATAAATTTACTAGTGGATATGTTAAGAGGAGGTCTTAGCGTATCAGTTGGACACAATATTAGCTATTAAAAAAAAAGAATAAAAATATTATTACTAATAACAGCATTGACTTCTTGGCGAGAAAGTGAAGAGTCATGTCTGAGGTTTTGTTTTATTTTCTAAAATTTGTGTTATGTCGAATATTAATGTGAAAAATTGGTGGATTATTAACCGTTAAGTGTTCGTGAGTGTGCATAAGTGTTGGTAAATGAAACAAAACAGTGCAACGTCACAAGAAGTCCGCGTGGGGACTTAGTAAAGCCCCACATCTTTACTGAGATACTCGAGGGATTGGGGGTATATCATTTCTCACTTCTCATTTCTATTATCATTCATCATTATCATATTGTATATTTATGTATTACTTGTAAGAAAAATTACTTTGACACTGGCTAAATGTGCTAATCGCACGAAGCCATCAACTAAAAGAAAGAATAACAGCATTATTAACCTTTCTAAGCTGATATTATGGTTGCGTTAGGCATGGATTCACGTCAGTAGCCTAAGCTTAACCTACATCTCACAAATAAATAATTCTTGTTCTCATTTTGATTCTAACGGATTGTACCTATCACAATTATATAAAAGGTTGACCACTTTATTACATTTCATCCATCATCAATAATAAAGACAAACAAAAATCACAATGATACGTGTACTTCACACAGCCATAAATTCAGTTCGCCATTTATAGGCAGGTACCTTCAGGCTATAGGTAGGTATAGAGATTATAGAGTTATAAAAAAAAACATCACATGATATATTTCACACAGTCATAAATTGGATTTGCCGTAAGTACCTAACCTATAGTTATAAAAAGTGAATAGAAATTGCTATATACCTGGCTATAAGTCTTGCTATATACGTAGGTGAGTGAGTAGCGATGCCGTTTCGAAACGCAACGTTGTTCCAGTTTAATGACACGATAAAGCCAGATATCGACGGTCGTATCAATAATAATATTTATTTTCAACCGTTACATGGTAGTACACGTGCATAAGAGCGAGTGGCGAGGTTAAGCAACTTTCGCAAAGGCCGGTCACCGGATGGGTGACCAAACATTTATCATCTCGAGCTCCTCCGTGCTTCGGAAGGCACGTAAAGCCGTTGGTCCCGGCTGCATTAGCAGTCGTTAACAACCACCAATCCGCACGGGGCCCGCGTAGCGAACATATTTTTCCTGGTTGTTCTCATCTTGCTAACGGAGAGTATCTGCACAGACACAACCAAGTAGCCAGAATAATTCATCAGCAACTTGCTCTTGAATATGGCCTTGAAGAATCGGAGGTGCCGTACTATAAGTACGCACCTGTGCCAGTACTCGATAATGGTCATGCAACGCTTTATTGGGATCGCTCTATCATTACGAACAGGACTATTGTCGCCAATAAGCCTGATACCGTGGTGGTCGACCGATCCCACCGCCGGGCAATACTGGTTGATATCACATACCTCATGATGAGAACCTCGTGAAAGCCGAGAAGGACAAGTTCAGTAAGTACCTTGACTTGGCTCACGAGGTTACCGTCATGTGGGATGTGGATTCAACCATTATTGTACCAATAGTCGTTTAGACAAACGGTCTTTTAGCCAAGAGCCTCGATCAACACCTAGAGAGGCTCTCGCTGAAAGGTTGGGTCAAGGGTCAGATGCAAAAGGCAGTACTCCTTGACACGGCACTTATTTTCAGGAGGTTCCTCACTCTGCAGCCTTAACCACTGATAGCTTGGGTCTATCCTCGCTTGGCAACCTAGGTTAAGTTTTTTATAATATTTTATATTGTAAATATGTACTTTGTATATGTGTACTTTAGGATAAGATATTGTATAAAATTTTTCTTAATAAATATATTTAATAAAGAGAATAATAATAATAAAATATATTTATTTTTCGTCGCTAAAGTAACATACCTAGGTACCTACATGAGAAACAATACATTGCATTCCTTAGCTAGTTTTAATTAGGTACTTGCTGTGAAGACTGGTGCCTTAAATGGATTGGGAAAATCTGTAATACGAGGCTGGTGTCTTAACTGTCTTGACTGGTGTCTTAACTGTCTGTGCTCCAGGATACTCGTATATGAAAATTGTTGTCAAAAAAAAATTAAAAGATAACATGCAATGCATGCAAAATAACAATATGTAAATAACATGTACTTATTCCATATTGACATTTAATATTTACTTCGTGTTTTCTTTTATTATATTATTTTCTTGAATGACTCTACAGTTTTGAATTATACTTATAATAATTTGAACTTTTGTTAATGTATAGTAACTAATTCAATTGTTTTCCTAATTATTATACTATTGAAATGAAACAACTTTTGATTATTTTTTTTAGTTTTAATTAATGTTTATCCTGACGTTTCGAACCCTTTGCAGGGTCCGTGGTCACAGGGAGACTGAGGTGTTGGTCGTGTCATAATTAGTTAGTAGCTTGTATACCCTCATTTAAATTTAATCAGGTGCGTTCCGTTTTACGCAGAAAGAGCTTACAGTATCTTTTGGTCTGGCAGTATGGTGTTCGGGCTGGGATTTAATATTCTGTATGATGGGATCCCAGGCTGGTGGTAGATTCCAACCATCTTCTCTATTAAAAGTAGGATGTTTTTTAATTTCAATAGCCTCGCGTATCATCCTAGGGATGAATCGTTGTTCTCTAGCGAGTATTTGTGGTTTATCAAATCTGATGAAATGGTTGGGCCCCTCAAGGGAATGTTCGCATACCGCAGACTTATTTCCGCGCCTATGCTTGACTTCGGCTATATGTTCTTTAACCCGGGTTCCTACACTTCTCTTTGTTTGCCTGATGTAAGAGAGCCCACAGTCGCAGTCCAGTTTGTACTGTACAGGATAAACATTAATTAAAACTAATGTGTAAAATAAACGCGAGTAGATCCGTAAAAGTTGTTTCATTTCAATGTGTAGTGTTTTACTATGTTCGCATGCCGAGAAGGCAGATCGCAGTGATACCTTATAACCAATACAATGGGACCTAATGACTTAAATGTTAAATTTGAATTTGAATTTGCACGTTAAAGAGGAAAGCTGAACGTAATAATTATATGTGTAGTATTAGTATTTAAACCATGGCCACTTGCAAGTAATTATTTACAGGTTTAACGGGACGCTCATAAATAACAAACATTTAGAATGCCGTTAATAATTTTTCAAACTTCATTAATGGTTTTAAACTTATCGTCTTACAAATAAACACAGAATAAGCTTTGAATAGTTATTCCGTGTTTTGTTCCCGTCATGTAAACGTCATTACACATAGAGTAAACGAGCCAGGAATCGAACCTGGGTCTTCAGCGCAGGTTCGATTCTTGGCTGGGTCGGGTAGGCATTTAAGTTTTTCACTATCTTTTATACCTATTATAAATCATCTGTGCGTGTGTTACTGAACTCCTTCTAAACGGCTGGACCGATTTGGATGACATTGTTTGTGTGTGTTCAAGGGGATTCGAGAATGCTTTAGATTTACAATTGGACCCGGTAGGTGGCGCTGCTATAGGGTCCCATCATGGGATACCGGTGTTCGCGGACGAATGATTTGTTTGTTTTGTTGTCATGGAAACTGTCAAAGCGGTACGAAGTTAGCCGGTCAGCTATAAATATTTAATTCAGCTTAAGTGCTGCTTTTAGCACCTAAAAATAAAAAATAAAAATTTACTTATTCGTAGCTTATTCTTTGTTTATTTGTAAGACGCTCATGCCCATTTTCACCATTGACCCCTAAGAGTCAGGCTTTGTTGCCTGATTCTGAACCTGCTCATTGTATATCCCTACTGCCTGGGTATGCTCCTACCCCTATGGATGGAAACACCTTAGGGAGAACGGGCCATAAACCAGCACGCAGGCCCATCAGTGTGGTGCAGTGGTTGATAACGACTGCTAATGCAGCCGGGGCCAATGGAACTGTTGATATCTCTCTTCTTTTAACAAGAGGCATCATGTTTTTTAAACATAAACCCCCTTACAAATAAACAAAGAATAAGGTCCGAATAGTTATTCCGTGTTTTGTCTCTTTTAGGTACTCTAATTTGAAATGACGTTTACACGACAGGAACAAAACACGGAATAACTATTCGGATCTTATTATTTGTAAGGCCCTTAGTAGGTGGAACGACGACCTTCGCAAGGTGGCTGGCAAGAGCTGGATGAGAGTAGCCGCGGATCGTGCTCGGTGGCGTGCACTTGGAGAGGCCCATGTCCAGCAGTGGACTAGTGTAGGCTGATGATGATGATGATGATGATGATGAAACAAAGTTAGGGATTTGGAAAATGAATCGAACACTTAAGCATTAGAGAAACTCCTGAACGTGCCAGTGCTAATAAAATTCAATAGGTAGGTATGTAATTTAGGACCAACAAACTATAAAAATCATATTATACCTATTTTTTTTAACTGAAGAGAAATTACATATTTGACATTTACATATTACATATTTTAAATGACATTTTACATTTTTTTATATGAAATTTCTCTCTTTTTACTGATGCCTTTATCTCAGATCTCAGAGGTGAAAACTTCTAAGATTGATGAAGCAATGTTGACTAAAAAACATAAGCATCAAGCACTGAAAAATTTCGACGGGTGAAAGCCAGACCTCGGTAGCCAAGTGGTTAAGGCAGCCGCCCGGAATGCGGAAGGTGCGTGGTTCGATTCCCGCCTGAGGTTGTCGTCTTTTTTCAGTGTTTAAAATTTTACTTAAGTATATTTAAGCGTTAATAAAACGCTAAAATATATAAAAAACACTGATGCCTTTATTTTATACCTACCTATCGAATGGTTATATAATTTATTATAAAAAAAAGTACCTAAATCAGTTGAGTTATGTTTCTGTTTGTTGTGTACCTATATTCTAATTATAAGGAAATATGATTGAAACATAGAACATATTGTGTTATAATAAATTTATTATTGCAATTGAACATCATCATTTATGTACCTGTAGGTACCTATCTATCAAGTACCTACCTACCTACATAGTACTTAACTACAAAGATTAATAAATAAGTATCTAAACATTTATATGTTTCTTGAATTTGTTGAGCTAAATGCTTAGTTGTTTGGTATTTAACTTAGATAGGTACCTACCTACGTACCTACTTTCAATTGAGAAAATTAATTCTTGAAATAATAGGTTTTTTTTTTTTTTTTTATATGTACGGGTAAGCACAGTGCCTTGATCTCACCTGATGTTAAGTGATGATAAGGCCAATGATGGAAGCGCACTTCACCCGGGATCCTCAACTAGTGAGGCACTGGCTATCTTATCTGTAGCTGCCGAAACACAACAATGCTACAAACATTGATGTTATGGCGACATATTTAGATAAGATGGTGGTAGCTAGCCAGGCGGACAAACAAGCCCTACCACCAACCAAACCGAGTACACAAACATGTACCCCCCGCTGGGAATCGAACCCGGGACCTCTGGGTCTAAACCGGTGGTCTTAGCCACTAGACCACAGAGGCGGTTAGATAATACCTAATTTGATTAATTAACCTATTTATTAACTGGTTTAATAATATTTACTGACTAATATTACTGCGTATGTAAAATAAAAATATTTAAAAAAAAATTATAAAATAAGTACAGTGAAAAAATTAAACGCCCACCCGACCCAGCCAGGAATCGAATCTGGATCTTCCGCAATCCGGCCGGCTGCACTGACCGCTATGCTACTGGGAAGGCTGACGTAAGCGCTAAATTTTATCACTGCTTTTGAATTTTTGAGTGCTAATAGCGGCACAGTACGCCATCTATCCAACAGTCATTGCAACTAATGGCCATGCAGATTCGCCTTTGCAGATGAAATACCACAAATTTGATAACACAACGCTATGGTATCACTATAGTACTTATATCACTGTATTTTATAAAATTGAATATATATTTATTTCAGCTTTAGTGCAGCAATTAGCGCTTGAAAATAATAAATAAATAAATAAATATAAATATGAGACAACATCACACACATTGTTCTGATCCCAAGGTAAGTGGCTAAAGCACTCGTTTCATGGAAATCAGAAACAACGACGGTACCACAACCACCCAGACCCGACACAATATCGAAAAGTTCGTTTTCGACATTGACCCGACCGGGAATCGAACCCGAGACCTCAGAGTTAGCGCCGCTCAAAGTCCGGCGTGCAAGCCACTCGGCTACGGAGGTCGTCAAAATAAAAAGTAAAATTTATGTAAAATATATTATTATACTTAAATTTTACTTTTTATTTGAATTTCCTTTACCTACATATAGAAAACGAACCTATTAGAAATTACTTCGCTTTACCTAAGTTTTCTGTATAGTTAAGTACCTACTTAGGTATGAAGTTATTATTGTTATTGATATTATATCCCATGCTCTTACTTAAATATTTTTATAAAAGGTCTTTTTGAAACATAGGTAGGTACTGGCAAATTTTTTTTTACTGTACCTAAATATGTTTTTGTACCCTTTTGTAGAGTAGGCTAGGTATAACTATATTCTCATAAATTCTTAATTAAATTTCATGTTTTTTTAACTATCTAAAAAAACAAAAATGAAGCTCTTTTTGCCAAAAGAGTTTCATTTATTTTAAAATAAATAACCTATAGCTCAAGTTGATAATAATTTTATAACAAGTACCTACCAAAATATTTGATGATTTTATAATCTTTTTTAATACCACCGCATTAAACGTCGCATTTTAAAATTGCTCCTTCTTTCAAATTACATAACAGAAGACAAATAGTTATAAAAGCTGTAACAAACTTTCACATAAGCTATTCCGACAAAACAAATGCTCAATCATGTACAAACGTACAGGAAGTAAATAATGAAAACCGTACGTATCTGCGCATCCAATGACAAATGACAACGGAGGGACCATCCCTCCGAGTCGACCGCCGTTAGAGAACCGACTCTATTTCGAATACTATACGAGTCAGTTTCCCATATACACACACGGAGGATGGCCCCGGCTATCTTGTCAAGCGGGGGAGGCACCGACCAATCGCAGAGCGCGCTGAGCGCATCACACTGTCCTTATCTTTCCATACCTACTGAACACAGCACAACAAGCAACAAAAAGCTTCACAGACTAAGTTCTAATTTGAAAATCGAATTAAACCGCATTTGTTTCACTTTTAAACTTTCGTGGCGAACCGAAGAAACAGGTGCATCCAAGTTTTGAAAATCGAAGCGTTACGTTCGTTTTGCGATTGCCTTTTGTTCTTTCGCAAGTTATGTTGTTTCAGGTGTGAAAAATAGGCGACAGAACTGTTCCCTGCAGCCTTTCGTCAGTAACTTTCCGAATAGATAAACTGTATTGAACTCACCTTGCGCCTGGAGTCGCCTCGCCACCGCCTTCGACCGCATCGCCTCCACGACGACGCCGCAGGTAAACAAGACAGTATCAATAATTCACCGCGATCGATGACACAATATCGAAAAGTTGTATTGGGAATTTTGTAATTCGCGCGCGAGGGTGGGTCGAGGCGACGCGAAGTGGGGTGGGTGGGTAGTCCGGGATAGGTGTGTGCGAGGAGCGCGGCGTGTCAGGCGACGGCCGGCGAGACACTGCTCACTGGTCGGGGAAAGCGATTTTCACGCGGGAAACGCGATAGTGACCGCGCTGTCTCGAGCCGCGACCGCCGGACAACTGTCGCCGGTGACAGGGTGCCGCCGCCGTGTACGCTAACGAGTACTGGCCACTTGGAAAAGCACGAGTCGCGTTCGATTTTTCTTTTCTTACCCCCATCATGAAGGCTCTATGCTCTGTGATCTTTGTCTTACACGGCGGCGGCGGGAAAAAAATAATATATCGATATTGATACTTTTTTAAACTATGGTCACTAACGTTGAAAGAGTTAGGTAGGTTTAAACTTATGTTGCACAAATACAAAAAAATAAGAAAAATATTGTTAACACACACACATAAACTAATTAAAACTACGCACAAACAAAACACAAATTAGGCTGAAAATGTCATTTACCGAGGCGGTATCTCGTTGAATAATGATGATAAAAACATTACAAAAATAAATTTATCAAATTCCTTGCATTTTATCAAGACTTAGGTACCACTTCGTTGCATACATTAAAATAAATCTTTATTAGGTACCTAGGTATATCTACAAAAGTCATAACAACAACAAAACTCATTGAAATAGCAACTCGGGTCGGATGTGTATGAATGTGTCAGTCAGTTCGTCCTCCAAAAACTTCTATTGTTATGCCATTTTCGCACAATTACATAAGTAATTAAAACTTTTTGGGGCGAACAGTTTGTCAGTCGTGTTAATTGTTATCTGTGCCATTTCTTTGTTGTTGCAGTTGTAAACAAGTTAGATATGTCTAGGTGTAGGTACGAGTAGGTAGTACAAAAGGTTTTAAAAAATTGGACGTAAGAATGTTGTTTCTCCTGTAACTGTTTCTGTATAATACACTTTATTTCTAACAACTCTGTAGGTAGTAGGGTTGGGTTATTTATTTATTTAATCTTTATTGCACAATACAATAAAATAAAGTACAAAAGGCGGACTTAATGCCAAATGGCATTCTCTACCAGCCGACCTAAGGGCTAGGCAGAAAAATTGGTAAGCGGTGCGACAAAGAACATAAATTAAACATAATTATACTACATAAATTTATAAGAACTGAAATATACATGTTAAGTTTATTAAATCAAGTGATAATAATTACATACCTACCTACTAAAAAAACTTAAATAAAAATAGACTAAGTAAGTACATGGACATACTTAAACATAACAGAAGAAAAGATGATGCGAATCTCTTACGTGGGTGTTGATTCCTATTATCACCTATACCTATTTTTTTTGCAATAATTTTGTAGGTAGGTACTTAAGTACCAACTTAGTAAATATTTAAATACACACGCCTGCACATCAACCCACCACAAACTGTCAAATTTCCTCAATAAACTTTGAACTTTAGAACTAAGCTATTATGGTTGAAAATGTTTTGAAGAAATTTGACAGTTTTGGATAGGTTGACGTGCAGGCGTCTGTACCTACTATTACAAGTAGACATGTACATTACGTTACCGGTGCTTACTTACTTACTACTATACTTACTTATATACTTATGCGGTTATAGATACTCCGAATTATTTTTCATTTAAATTCAATTATTTTTTTCATTACCTAAATTTTTTATTTTATTTTCATTTTATTTTTTAATTTTTTTTTTCCTTTAGTTGATGATGATTGATGATGGCTTCGGCGATTAACACGTTTAAGTAAAAGTATTTTTTTTACTAGTAGGTAACACACAAATAAACAATATTTCCTTCCTGTATGATGATGATGATGATAAATGATACATAATAGAAATGGGAAGTGAGAAATGCTAGGTATACCGCCCAACCTCTCGAGTGCCTATCTCAGTAAAGTTGTTGGGCTTTACTAACTCCTCACGCGGACTTCTTGAGAGAATTTGAAAAGTGACGTTGCATTGTTTGCATGTTTCTTACAGCGGAACGTCACAATTTTTTAACACTGTGAAGGATTCAGTTGACCCTTTAAGGGCCCCTTTTTAATGAAGTACCACAGGCCACAGGCTATGTATCGATATGGTACCTAATCTTTTTTTTATATACTTAGCTCGACAAATGACTCCACTCCACCTGATGTTAAGTGGAAATGGAGTCCAGACGCAAGGACAACTGGTGCAGCGTGAAAACAACGCAGCATCAGTCACCCTCACCCTGCCGGCCCACAAGGTGCCTCTTCACGCCTCGTTTGAAGGACCCCATGTCATAGGAAGGTGCAAAAACATGTCTCTACATTAAAATTAGTGATCTATTTCAAACAATTAAATAAGTGTTTATTTTTTATAATGACTCATCAACTACAATGATATATGGCTGGGAAGATGACACTTTTTTGTGAAGTGTTGTTAACCGGAGTTCAATGCCTAACTAATTTCTGCAACAGATCTAACGTGCTTTATGAAACCTTCGCGTAGGTACTTCTGCTTAGCGTTTCTTCTTTTGCCTGACCAATGCAGTGTTTACTAAAAATGGTGTGGCGAGAAAGCCGGCTAAATTGGACGTATCTTCGTTGGGACCTGAAAAAAAATTGAGCAAATTAGGAATCAAATAAACTATTTTCAACTTTATTCTCATAACCTAATAAAAGTTGTGAAGTAAATTCCGAGCAAGAGTTTTAGTGAAATCCACAGTGGGGTCAACCGATTTCAAACTATCATAAATTAATTTATATAGATACCTATACTTACCTACAGATGAAAACGCCGCCTTCCTCGTCCTCCAGAATCTTATGAACAGGGTTTTTGGACGTGTTAGAGGGATTATTTATTTCTCTTTGACATCATCATCGGTCAGAGCGGATAAGGCCTGCATTGTTATTTGTTAATATGAAAATAAGAATTGCAATCCGTAAACGAAGTAGGTAGGCAATAATCTAAATAATTAACTTGTCTATGTAAAAGGTAGGTATTATATATGATGCACATAGAATAGACTACTTTTTATTTATCGCTTTCCACACTGAGAAAGTCACAAACATTGTAGACATTTTTTAATAGGTAAGTATTTTTATTTCATTTAGCAAACCATTAAAAAAATGGAAGCAGTCTACATTATGGGAACTCAAACCCTAACGCAAGATGTAGGTACCTAGGTTGAAAACAGGTTAACGTTTCCAATGGAACTTGCATCATGTGAGCTAGCAATAGGTACCTGAGCTTTTTACTACCTATTTTGGCCTCAGTCATCTAGTGAACTCCTTCTCCCATAACTGCATCAAAGGGGATCCGCGCCCGCGCTTATCTTTATGACCAACAACACAAAACAACCGTTAAAGATACTCACTGTTAAATACTGACCAGTTGGGCAAGACACTTTGCTCGCAGGACTGATGGCCGCTGGGGTGGAATAGTCCTTGAGTGGCAACCGCGTACCGGATAGCGCAATGTGGGCAGGCCTCCAACAAGGTGGACCGACGATCTGGTGAAGGTCGCGGGAAGCCGCTGGATGGGAGCAGCACAAAACCGGTCGTTATGGAGATCCTTGGGGGAGGCCTTTGTTCAGCAGTGGACGTCTTTTGGCTGAGATGATGATGATGAGAGCGTACCATTCAATTTATAGAGCATTCCATAATGTCAAGTAATAAAAATAACAACCTAACATTATTGATTTGAATAAATAAATATTGTTGTTTTAAAGGTTAGAATTATAGTTGATTTAATATTAGGTCTTAGACAAATCAATGATGACGATCTTAATAATCTAATAATAAAAATCATTAAAACTATTGTTATACATTGTTATTTTGATACATACTTTAATATTAATTGGTTCAAAATACTTTTTTTTAAACTTAGGTAAGTACTATTTGAAATGACGGACTCACGTAAGAAGAGAATAATAGTTGATACGACGTATATGCTTCTTCGAATTAATAAACACGCCTGCATGTTTAGTTCAATCATAGATTAACTTAATAAAAAAACACAAATGTTGAAAAAATTTCCACGAGCTGGATTTGAACCTGCACCCTTCTGACATACCGGGTCAGGTGCTCTTCCAATTGAGCTATCGTGGTTCTAACCAGCCCGCCGAAATTATTCAACACTATTTACTTTTTTACTTTAAAAGCCAAAGGCACCCATTCAATATCAACAACTACCGTCATTAACACCCGATCATAATATTTTTATAATTATAATATATATTTGTAATTTGTTTCGCAACAAAATTTGCGTTAAAATTATATAAACAAAACAAAAACATTTTATAGATTAACTTATTAATATAACTAACCGGCTTTGATTGAGTTACATATTATCATAATTGTTTCATCTAATTTAAGGTCAACTAAAAGAAAATCGCTCTTAGTTGGCCTTCATTTTATAGAGTGTAGGTAATAACAATATTAACAGTACTCCTTGACACGGCACGTATTGTCAGGAGGATCCTCACTCTGCAGCCCTGACCACTGGTAGCTTGGGCCCTGCCCCGCTGCTAGTGGTACTCTAGAATTAGGTTTTTATAATGTTTTATTGTTTTTATATTATAATATTGTAAAAATCTAGTTTTAAGAAAGAAAATAAATAAAGAGTATAATAATAATAAAACATTGACAACAACAGTCCATAGTGTTAGTAACAATGATCTTAAGGCTACATTAGTATTACAAATAAAAATATATAAAACATTGTATGTATTGTCCTTATGGATGTTGGTGGTTGGTGGTTTGGTGATTGTTAACGACTGCTAATGCAGCCAGAGTTTTTAGGCAAATGGATCACTTAGTATGTAACATTCATATTCATCTTCATTATATAATGGGTAAGTTGACAAAAACAATAGTTAATTACAGAATCATTATCATCAGCTCATTTTTATGTCCACACTGCTGGGGCACGAACCTTCCTTATGGATGAATAGGGAGAACGGGCCATAAACCAACACGCGGGCCCACTGCGGGTTGGTGGTTATTAACGACTGCTAATGCAGCCGGGACCAAAGGCTTTACGTGTTTTTCGAAACATGGAGGAAACTTTTTCGTTTAATCACTAGATATAGGGGTCAGCATTCAGCTTCTTGGCGGGAAAGTGAAGAGTCATGTCTGCGGTTTTGTTTTATTTTCTGAAATTTGTGTTATGTCGAATATTAATGTGAAATAATGGTGGATTATTAACCGTTAAGTGTTCGTAAGTGCGCATGAGTGTTGGCAAAATGTAACAAAACAGTGCAACTTCACTTTTCAAATTCTCACAAGAAGTCCGCCCGAGCAATTAGTAAAGCCCCACATCTTCACTGAGATACTCAAGGGGTCGGGGGGTATATCATTTCTCACTTCTCATTTCTATTATCATTCATCATCATCATACTAGAAGGAAATATTGTATATTTATGTATTACTTGTAAGTAAAATTACTTTGACACTGGCTAAATGTGCTAATCGCACGAAGCCATAAACAAAAGGAAAAAGAAATAAAAAATTGTTTTGTCAACGTCACACAAACGGCATTTGAAGTGGACTTCTTGGCGGTAAAGTGAAGAGTCATGTCTGCGGTTTTGTTTTATTTTCTAAAATTTGTGTTATGTCGAATATTAATGTGAAATAATGGTGGATTATTAACCGTTAAGTGTTCGTGAGTGTGCATGAGTTTTGGCAAATGAAACAAAACAGTGCCACGTCACTTTTCAAATTCTCTCAAAATGTCTGCGTGAGGACTTAGTAAAGCCCACATCTTTACTGAGATACTCGAGGGGTTGGGGGGTAATATCATTTCTCACTTCCTATTTCTATTATCATTCATCATCACCAATATTGTTTATTTATGTATTATATAATAATATGAAGATAGAACGAATGAATAGGCTTGATGGATTTCATCCGGAGCCGTAAAACAATACACAAAAAAAAAAGTGAATTGAAAAAAAATAGACAAAACAATGATTATCTAAATAATGCTTAAATAGTTTTTATGAATAAGGGGGTAAGTATAAGTAAGTACCTACACCAATATTTTTCACCGCAATTTCATGTTCGCAAAACAGCGCGGGCGTGCACAGTGGGGTACAGACATATCTATGACAAACAATCTCTTCAGTTTCTCTTCTATATTTTATATTTTGTTTTTGTTCATTATTTTTGTTGTAAGTACCTATTTAGATTTTTGATTTGAAGTGTCATAATTAGAAGCTAAGCAAATCTAAAGGGCTGTCACACAAGAGTGATTTAATGCGTGATTATACATTTCTCGGGCAGGTTGGAGTTAGAGGGCAGGTTACTGACTCGAAACTAATGCAGCGAGCCAAGGTTCGTTGCCCCGCTAAGGCGTATCAGGCAACTGGCGTAAACGTTAGAACAGCCTATGTGAGTCTTATCCACCATTCGAACACGTAAAAAACGAGCATGTCGAAAAGAAAGAAAATCGAGGAGCTCGATGGCGCAGTGGTTAACGCGCCCGGTCTGCGAGTGCTGAGTTTAAGCAACTTTCGCAAAGGCCGGTCATCGGATGGGTGACCAAAAATGTATCATCTCGAGCTCCTCCGTGCTTCGGAGGCACGCCGTAAAGCCGTCGCTCGGCTGCATTAGCAGTCGTTAATAACAACCAATCCGTACTGGGCCCGCGCGGTGGTTTATGACCCGTTCTCCCTATCCATCCATAGGGAAGGCTCGTGCCCCAGTATTGGGGACAATGAGCAGATGATGAAGAAAAACCAAAATTAGTACGTATTAGTAATTAGTAGTAGTCGAAGCAGCGCCTCCTGGCCTAGTGTTGCTATTCTTTCTTCTGTGTCCTGGCGACATACGAGATGAGTTAACATGTTGCCATACAAATTCTCTTTTTCGTAAACGTAATCGAATGAATACACATTTACGGATGGTAAACAAAACTCATACAAACACACATTTCCCGCATCCTTCAACGTGCGTGATTTTACATGGGAGACTCTGTGGGTGCTTGCTTAAGTCTAAGCAATTATTTTATCTCACCTGATGGTAAGTGATAAGAAGGCCGTAGATAACAAAGTACCTACATCATCAGGAACTCTCAACAATAGAAGAACTAGGCTACTGATATTGTTTTTAAGTAACGGAACATAAATATGTCAGCAACATTATTGTTATGGCGACAGACTCTAATAGATTCTAATAATGGTATCATAGCATAGTGGCACCACTTTGCGACACAGTTAGCCCAGTGCTGGACAGCAATTTTCGTCGCCAAAAAGATTATATATAGTTTCCATGACAACAAAACTTACAAATCATTCGTCCGCTTATGAACACCCGTACCCCATGATGGACCCCTATATCAGCGCCACCTACCGGGTCCAATTGTAAATCTAAACCATTCTCGAATCCACTTGAACACACACAGAAAATTTCATCCAAATCGGTCCAGCCACGGTCCAGCCGTTTAGAAGGAGTTCAGTGACACACACGCACAGAAGATTTATCTAAATTAGGTATCGAGATTCAGTTCTATTTACGTAATTATTTTAAAATAATAAGTGAAAAAGTGACAAAACTTACATGGCAATACTTTTGTCGGCATTTCGGCCCTAGGACCTTTGGCGCCGCCGCCATTGATGGAAAGTATGGTCACATTTATAAAATTAGCATTATTTTGGGGTAATTTGAGATATGAATTTTGAATTTTGGTACAAAAAACTTGCGTTTTAAATTTTGATACTTAACTCTTTTATTTTCATGAATATTTTTTTTTTTTTGTTATATTTATTTGTATACCTATGTACCACTTTCCGATTGGACAGGGTTTTTTTTACAAATTGTATAGTTTCATTTAAACTTTACTGGATGATACCTAGGAAGCAGATGAGCTGTAGGTATTTATAAATTCCATATCCTACTAATATTATAAACGCGAAAGTTTGTAAGTATGGATGGATGTTTGTTACTCTTTCACGTAAAAACTACTGAATGGATTTTAATGAAACTTTCCTCATATACAGACCATGACCCAGACCAGCATATATGATTTTTTTTTGTGGTACTTCACTTTCGTAGTCTTCGCGAACGAAGTCGCGGGCAACAACTTGTAAATAAATAAATACAGTCCACCTGCTTCCTATCAGAGTTAACCACCGTTAACAGAGTTAGATACATGAAAACTATGCAAACTATTAATATGTTAGTTTTAATACAAAGTTATTGAATTGATGCATAAGTAAAAAATTTGTTACCGACCCCTATTTTTAATGATTTAAGGAATAAGTGTCGATCATTAGTTTCTGTCGAGCTCTGGTGCCACTACCCTAAATGTAAGGCGTACTTATAGAGCTATGCTACCAACCGAAATTAAATAATATGCTCTAAAATGACTAGACCACAGATGCGATATATGTAAAGGTAACCTAAATAAAATATATTAATAAACAAAAATTAAGTTCACAAAAGATTCAATTGAATAACCTATTTCATCTTCAAGTATTTCTTTATTTTGTATAGAACACGGACGATATATTGTCAAACGAGTGACACTCCCTCACGAACAATACTCAAATCCACTAGGAATCGAATCCGTTATCGATCAAATCGAACCCACTCGGGCTTGACCGGTGATCAAAACAATAAGAAAAAAATATCTGCCTCTACCTAAATCTTACCATAACAACAGAATGAAACGCACTTTATTCTACTGCTACAATTGCAGAAACTCCTTTAATTTCCCCGGTAATTCTCGCCGATGTTTCCTCAAGCCTTCGTGACTTTTTACTTTTTCTTATTAGCCGCGAGACAGTATATCGACCAAGTTGGTGGGGGGGTGGCCTTAAATATGATTATCAGGGGGAGGCGACCCGACTAATCATATTCTCAGCAATTTACATAAATATTAGCGTGTTCCGTGACACACGGCGGTCATTATGAGCCTCCGCAGTGGCTTTAATGAACGGACTCGGCTGATGGTAGATACCGCGTTCACTTTGTCTTTTTTGTGTGACTGATTAACGCCCGCCATGTTGCATTTTCGAAATTCGAATGTTTGTTTTGGGTGGAGGTTGGGAGCACGGAGTATTTAATCTTTGAATGGGAAAAGAGTTTTGGATTGAGAATAAGAACCTTTTGAGAGCTTTGACCGGCATCTTTCCTTCAGAAAATAGTGAAGATTTCCAATGTGCTCCATTTCATTCACTGTACTCGAGCCCAGTCTACATTGTTTCACAATATTGTCACGATTCATAAATACCAAAGGTAAGGCGGCTCACCAATCTTTCCTTATTTCCTACAAATTATCGCAATGGAAGTGAAGTAATTTGAAACGTACCACTCAGACGAATCTCTTTTTAGTTTCACAATTCAAATTCAAAAAGGTTGGTTAGAGTAATTGAAATACGTATACCTCTACATAGATTCAAAGAATTAATAGGCTTTCAAAAATGTTTATTTAAATAATCTGATACCAAACAGGGTACCTATATTAGATAGCTATACTCGTTCATATTTATTTAATAGATTTAAAACACATATTCCACTTACTCAAGATATTTTAACTCTTATCATATCATATTCAACTCTGATCTTACAGTTTATTAGCTCTCTCCATCCGACTGGTTGTCAGGAAGAAATCGCTTAAAAGCTGTAAGACCGCCAAATTGTAACTTTAAAAAATATTTTTTGTTCATGTTTCATAGTGTTGCAATAAAAGTATTATCTACCTATCTATCTTATCAAATGTAACGTTCACACAAAATCGCGTTCACTTTTCACATCAAAAGGAAAATTTCATCAAATCGTAACAAATCCGCAACATAATCAGCCTTCCATAACATGTTCGAGCATAACACAATAACGGTGAACCCCACAATGTACCCCGATGGCAAATTATTAATTACAACACCTCGGAACAACTTAACCCTTCCATAAATTACTGGCAGATGCTTGGCGTACAAACCCCAAGGACTTGTGTTCCAAAATCTCCTGCAACCGCAGACATAGTAAATACAGGTTGGATTTTCAATACTTATTATAAACTGAATTACGAAGACGATAAGATCCAATTTCCGATACAGACAAAGCCGTTTTGTCTTTACCGCATCGGGAAACTGTTTCTTCATAATATAGAGCTAGCGTTCGACGATGTTCTAAACGTAAATCACCAACCTCTATAAGCTACTAAGTGTTTTAATTACAGTTAAAATAAAGTTGAAAATTTATTAGCAAGAAGGTTTTCTTACAACGTTCTGAGAAAATTGGTTTTTTGATATGATATCAAGCGAGACAGAGAGGGACAGTAGAGCGCAGGCTCCTCGGCAGACGTTGCGGTTGGCATGGCAACGCATCGATTCACCCCCCTCCCCTTCCTCCTTAACTCCCGCGGAACCTTCATCGTATCCAGGTCATCTCGAGGCAGCATCTGAGAGCCGATGTTTCACTATTAATTAGGTTTACAGGTGAAATAATCAAGTACTTATGGTCGAGTAGACGAACGCTTCATAGAACGAATTCCTACATCATATGGTGTGATAGGTATTTCCAATTCTCCAATCTAACGAAGTAGACTACATAATGTAAGAGACTTTTTAGTAGTGTTTCTTTTGGTTGTTATTGACAATTTTGTTTCTTAACTAATCGCTGAAACGAAACTGGATTGCTGGAGTGTATGCTAAACATGAGGAGCTCGATGGCGCAGTGGTTAACGCACCCGGTCTGCGAGTGCTGAGGTTAAGCAACATTCGCAAAGGCCTGTCATTGGATGGGTGACCAAATATTTATCATCTCGAGCTCCTCCGTGCTTCGGAAGGCACGTAAAGCCGCTGCTCCCGGCTGCATTTGCAGTCGTTCAACCACTAACCGCACTGTGTCCGCGTGGTGGTTTATGGCCCGTTCTCACTATCCATCCATAGGGAAGGAGGTTCCAGATGTGGAGACATAAATGAGCTGATGATGATGCTAAACATAGCGTATGAAACTGTACACTTCAGCAATCCTAAGGCCTCGTATTTAGTTTTGCTAGTAGCTAGGGCTAGGGCTAGGGCTAGGGCTAGGGCTAGGGCTAGGGCTAGGGCTAGGGCTAGGGCTAGGGCTAGGGCTAGGGCTAGGGCTAGGGCTAGGGCTAGGGCTAGGGTAGTGGTACCAACGTTCGTCAGGAACAGTTATCGACATATTTTTTTATCTATAACTAGCGGCCCACTCGCGACTTCGTCCGCTTGAGTAAACACCCGTATCCTATAGAACCCTAAAGCAGCGCCACTTACCGGGTCCAAGTATATGCATGTATTATACATATAAACCTTCCTCTTGAATCACTCTATCTATTGAAAAAAACCGCATCAAAATCCGTTGCGTAAATTAAAAGATCTAATCATACATAGGGACAGACAGACAGCGGGAAGCGACTTTGTTTTATACTATGTAGTGATTATTAAAAACATAACAACTGATTTTAGTATAATAACATAAGATAAATAAACTTTATTGTACACCAAAAATAAAACATTTGACAAAAAAAAACTACATAAAAATACACGTTCAAAGGGCGGTCTTATCACTAAGAGTGATCTCTTCCAGACAACCTTTAGATGGACAAAAAATATTTGAGTTTGAAGTGGGCTTATCGTCGCGTCGGTGCACCATAAATAATTAGAGTATAACTAACACAGCAATAAATAATAATAAATACTTAATATACTATTGATACAAACATAACAGTTATAATTATAAGTACACATAGAATGCATAATCTTCTATATATTCTAATATTCTATACATGTGAGTTGCCATACTCCTCCGAACTGCTCGATCGATTTTTATGAAATTTGATATGTATATTCGGTAGGTCTGAGAATCGGTCGTAATCTATTTTTCATACCTCTAAATGATAATAAGGGTGCTCCACCCCAAACATTTTTTTTACAATTTAATTTTCCAATACAAAATGTTCCTCGATTTGTTTGTTTTGCTGTCACAGAAACTGTCAAAGCGGTACTACAGTACAACATTACAGTGACGATGGTTTTTCGTAGTTTTAGGAATATTTAGCGACAAGTTAATCTTGCCTTGTCAAAAGACTTGCTTCCTAGCTGCAATGGTCTTCCCGTACAATTCAAATGAAAATCTATGTATTTTTTTTTGGCGACGATAACTTGTCGAACAATGGGCTTAAAGTGTCGGAGACCGGTGCCACTTATTAGATGAGGTGGTAGCTAACCAGCACTCCGTATAGGTATTTATTTATTTAGCCTTTTTATTTCCTTAATAAAATAACATTTACATCAACAAAGTTATAATTATACAGCATGCAATTTATGTTTTAATTAAGTTTAAAATTGATGTCAATATTTCCTATAAAAAATTTTATGTCTAAATATAGTATCTGTATAGGTATACTTGTAGCAAGATTCCACCTCCTCCTACATTACAACATGATAAGAAAATTCTCTACAACATTTAAAAAAAAAACCGAAACGAGCTAAACAATTTATCACCAAATTGCCTTTCCTCAGGATCCCTTTGATGTCGACCCATTTTTATCTCAAAGACGCGTCAGGGGGCTGACAAAGGTAAGAATGGACCTTAATAGGCCCCCTCAAGAACGAACTCAACCTTCCTAACTTGTGGAAGGCCTTTGAGACGATGTGGGCAATTTTTTAAGGCAAGTACGTACAGACGCCTTCACATCGACTTATCTGAAACTCTCAAATTTCTCAAATAAATGTTCAACCATATGCCATATACGTAAAGTTCAAAGTCTTATGAGGTTTGACAGTTTGGGGTAGTCTGCTGGTGTGCGAACGTGTGTACCTTGGATTGTAGTCTAATTGATTGGTAAGCTCACCTTGTAGGACAATGGCAGTTTGATGTCGTTTGATGGTTTTTACCTTGACTGTAAAATCATTTACCTATAATTCCTTCATATGTATTAGAAAAGTCAAGGCAGAAAAGTCTAAATACTGTCCCACTGCTGGGCAAAGGCCTCTTTGAAATCAAGTAATCATCGATTGGCTAAATCACTGTTTGCCAAATGCGAGTTGATGTGATCGTTACAGGAGGATAACAATTTTCTATGAATAATAATGATATAATAAATTATGGTCTTTAAATTTCGGAAATAACTAACCTTATATCCATGCTATGCTAGCATTGTTTATCAAAAAACTCTATCTATACCTATTCTACTCCGAAACAGACTATGCTTGACATAGGAATTAAACCCGGGACCTCCTGTTTAGACTGATAGGAACGGCTCCGGCTACGGCTGAGCGCGAGGTGTCCTTCTTAGAAAGGAATATTGCAAAATAGAAATATTTATTTTTTTGGTACCGTATGCGTTTCTAATGCGGTTCTACTTTGTCAAGTGTTTTGGAGGGATACTCCAAGCAAAACGGAAACGTGTGATAGGAAAACATTACATTGACTTTCTTTAACAATTTTTGACTTATACTAGACTGTAGTGGAACTGTAACACATTGTGGCTGATGTAAACTTAGATTTTATTTTAATGTAAGGGAGAAAAGAAACACCCTTGCTGAGTTTCTTGTCGGTTCTTCTCAGTACAACCCGCCCTGTGTAGACTCACGAACCGATGGCATAGTGACATTCATATATATGAGCTATTTGTAGCCTAAACAGAACAAATGATTTTGAATTTTGAACTTTGGACTTTTTGGTGTTGTGTCAAAGAAATAGATTATTAAACAAAAAATACACTTATTTAGTATCACAAAATAACACATACATACAAATAAAACATTCATAATAAACTGTAACTATATGATATTAAAAGGGCATCTTCTCAGCATGGTCCATAGCACTTTAGTAATACCATGAATCTGGTCTTACAAAAATGCCTAGACTAAAACTAAACTAAACTGAAATTAAAAATAGAAAAATAGAACACTGCTACCTAAAATCCTAAATGTGTCCATACATCCATACATTATTGTGTTAATAAATAATTTTATTGTTACATGCCAAGGTTACATGGGAGAAATGATTCATCTCTTCGTTCTTACTACCACGGTAAATCGGGGTGACACCGAGGTCCAGCACGTCTGGGCCTGCGAAGGAAAGGAGAAGGAGGGATAAGGGAAACAATCTTTGAAGCACTCGCTACGGACTTCACAAGGCTGCAATATGGACGCAGAAGAGATACCTATATGCATGGATACTTCGATTTCATACAAATTGTAGGCAACTAAACTTAATTAAATCAATCGAATATCCTATTATCTATCCAGAGGCATGGCCAGAGGTAAAATGTAAGGGTAAATAAAGGGTGCCTATATAGGTACACGAAGATTTTTTATCGGTGATCAGGACCTACTGATTTCGACTAAGTAAATGATTACGAAAACACAAATGTTGAAAAAATTTCCACGAGCAGGATTCGAACCCGCACCCTTCTGACACACCGGGTCAGGCGCTCTTCCAATTGAGCCATCGTGGCTCCAACCAGCCCGCCGAAATTATTCAACACCATTTACCTTTTTACTTTGAAAGCCAAAGGCGCCAATTCAATGTCAACAACTACCAGTACTACTACTATTATAGTTTAACATTAGAAAATGCATATTTGTTAACAAGTTCGGCAGTTATAACTTAGTAGTAAAATAAAGAAAAATTAGAATGAAATTGATCATTGAATAAATATTGAGCAGTAAAATAATTAAATGGGCAGCTACGTGTGGGTAGTTAATAAATCGGAATTAGTCGGTAAGAAATCTCATTCTAAGCAGTTCTATAAACAACGAGGTTTTTGAGCGCCACACACCACAATCTTATGCCGCTCCCCCCTTCCGTGACTGCGCTCCCCCTTCCGTGACTGCGCTCCCCCCTACCGTAATTGGAAACTTAACCTAACCAACAGTAACGATTTCTGCATTAAGTTAGGAATAAAAATAAATAAATATAAAATAATAAAAATAAGGGTTAAAACCACCTAAAAGTAATTGCTGTAACGCAAAATAGCGCTCCCTTTTAACGAAAATTTACCTCTCTTTTCAATCGGTTCGGGTTCTGGTGTCTTCACTCCCTGTGAACTGACGAACTATTTATCTAACTGCCCGTTCCATAATTTTTACTGGCGATGTATTTATTAGGCTGTTTACGTATTTATAGTACTGATATTGTAGGTTGAAATAACCGACCAATTGCTTTTTTATTATTGTCTATGTTTTACTGTCGCACTAATTTACAAACAGCCGATAAATAAAATAACTGACCATTCTCTTTTTCAACTGATTATAATAACCTCTGAAATGTTTCTATAACAGTTGAAAAAATTAGTTCCCTTAAAAATCTACCGGAATTACACTCTTGCCTTCTTGATATTTTTTACCATTAGGTCAGTGAGATTATAACCAAGCGCTTCGTTTTAGTATAAAAAGCATTATTAATATTTTTTCATCTACAATAATACCTAGGGCAGTGGCACCAGAGTTCGACAGGAACCAGTCATCGACATGTTTTTTCTTTATTCATATAAAATAGGAGCCAGCAACTGATTTTGGTCTTTAACAATACTTAAATAAATTTATTTATTTATTTTTTGTTCGTGTTTATGTTTATAGTGTTGCAATAAAAGTATTATATTTCTATCTATCTATCTATATCTATCTATCTGAAATTCTAAATATAGACTTCCTGCTTCCTAACTGTCATCCCAATAAAGGAGATGTTTAATTTTATTGTACCAAAAAAAATGTATAAAATACATGTATTAAGTTAAATTAACAAATATCCCAATGTGCTTTATGATTTATGTGTCAGAATAAAAAGAAGAAAGTTAATATTTATATCTCAGAACGATCAAGTGTAATGTTCTGAGATTTAATAAGATAGAAAAAAATACTTTTTGTTTTGACAGCTACTTGACATTAACAGCCACCAGCCACCTGCCATCACGAAATTTGCTAAATTTTATTATTTCAAATACTTCTTACGTAAAAGCTGTTATTTATTTGAAGAAAATCATTTCGAATATTTAAGCTTATTCCATGTATTGGCCAGCTTTCGGCAATTTATCCATACAAAATCAAACATCTCCTGTATATGATAGATAACCTATATGTTATTTTTTGGCGCGGGAACCTCTGTTAAAAGGTATATTTTTAACGGAAAATAAATAACAAAAATCCCTTTACATTACATGCTAACACGGTATGAAATTGGGTGCACCGCGAACGTATCTCTGGTTGTAACTCTTACTTTATTTTAGTGACGCTCGTAATATTGATATTTGAAACATACGCACGGAAGTAACAGATAAAATACGCGTTGAAATAGTTAATGGGGATATTGGGAATAGATAGATATTCTGTTCTCCCAACAAGTTTGTCTATAAGTAGGTACAAGCATGGATTAAGTAACTACTGATTACTAGTTGGGTTGTTGGGTAATTTAAGGTAGGTAAATAATAAGGTACCTACATTCAAATAGCGACGGGGGTATTTTTTTGTTTATTTTATGTTCTTGTCTTCAATGATGGAAGCCTTCACCCAGCTGTGGGAAAAAGTTTTTGTTCGTAATTTGTTACTCCCATCGCAATCCCGTAGGGCGCTTTCAATTTAGACGCTTCGTGTCGGCCCGCTCGCTCTGCCGTGCGTTTTCATATTAAACGACAGCCGCACGCTTGTTTTAATATGGAACGCAGTGTAAACGCACGACAGAGCGATCCGACACAAAACGCCTAACTTGAAAGAGCCCATAGCCCATCAATTGTCTACGTGGCATTGGATATGGTCTTCATAAAAATAATAAAAACTGAAGACTCGTTTACCGTTTTTCTACTCAAAAAATAAATAAAAATTAAAACATAAATTTTGATATTAGATCACTTTGCTTTAAAGCGAAAGGGGCGTCATCTAGCAAATACTTAAAGAAACTCCATGCCCGGATTGTGACAGTAGCAAGCAGTGCTACTGTCTACAGCACGGTCATGTTATGCTTTCTTTGTGCTATTGTAGTGAAGTACTACCGTGAGTAATAGTTTCTTAAATAAATTCCTAGATGGCGCTACCGTAAAAAACTGTTTTATCTTAAAGTGATGATCACACCAAACTTCATTATCAATTGAATCAATTATATTTATATTATTTATTTTGTTTAAATTATTAATTTTATTTATATTATATTCTTGTATATTATTAGAAGTCCATATAGTTGTTTGTATATTAGTGACAAATATACAAACAACAATATGGACTTCTTGGCGGAAAAGTGAAGAGAACTTAGTGAAGCCCCACATCTTTACTGAGATACTCGAGGGGTTGGGGGGTATATCATTTCTCACTTCCCATTTCTATTATCATTCATTATCATTATATAGGAAGGAAATATTGTTTATTTATGTATTACTTGTAAGAAAAATTACTTTTTCATTGGCTAAATGCTTGTGCAAAGCTATAAAAAAAACAATAATATACAACAACAACTGACTGGTTTATTTAAATTATTGTTTGGGTTGATTTTAAAAAATCGTGGTTGAATCAAAGCGTTAGTGAGGCTTTGCATGTGAATAAAATCTTACCACCAAACACTTATTTTTTTTAATGGTAGCAATAGCATCGTTTTTGTCTACTTATATAATATAACAGTTTTTTATTTAAATATTATGTAGAATATTATGTAGACTGACGCACTTTGTTGGCTATTTCCAGTCCGTATTGGATCACATATTGTTTTCTAAAGTTTACGCGAACACTACTCATTGAAATGAAACAACTTCAGTCTCCCTGTGACCTAGGACCCTGCAAAGGGTTCGAAACGTCAGGATAAACATTAATTAAAACTAATGTGTAAAACAAACGCGAGTAGATCCGTAAAAGTTGTTTCATTTCAATGAGTAGTGTTCGCGTAAACTTTAGAAAACAATATTATGTAGAATTTTAATTATTTTTAAAGTTTGACACGGTGATTTAGGGGTAAATACAATTACACCATACATACAGGCTCAGGAAGCTTGAGTGAGAATCGAACCCACGACCTTCGGATAACTGGTCCAATGCTTCCTGAGACTGGTTGATTTGTTCTAGTAAAATTTTATCTTGTAACTATTATAGCATTATGAACAAAAAAATAAAAAAATAAAATAAAAATAGTGAACACTATTTATTGTAAAATATTGTAAAACCTTAACAAAGTTACTATAGTCCTTAAAATAGAACTTGATTGATTTGACAGATGTCAATCTGATGTGTCTAGTGTTGAGACAGTATCGATAGTTGTACTTTGGACTTAATTTTAATAAACAAATTAACTGTAAAATAACAGATTGCAACCAAAAACAGTAATTACACAATATTCATTGGATAAAAAGTAGTAGTTAACAGGCTTACATGTAATTAAAATCAAATAAAAGTTATTAGGTTAACATTATTGGAAAATATCTTAACACTTTGCTAATATTGCTAATATGAATTATCTCATCTCTAAGATTTTTGTAACATGATATAACCTTGTAAGGACGTCACCGTAGATAATTAGATTTATATGCCAATGAATAAGTACGAATTGTTTTAGTTTTATAACTAATTTGAAATAGTATGCCGGTTCATATGTTAAGCTTTGTATTTTAAAACTTGCCAGATACGAATGATTTTACGTGTTTCAAAATAAGTCACTCGTTGAATCTCTATACAAGGTTATGTCGTCCCTTTTGCTGACACCTGTCAAATCAATCAAGCTATATTTTATGGACTATACACCCGCATTTCCCAAACTATGGGTCGCGACCCACTGGTGGGTCCCGAGCGAATATTTAGTAGGCTCAGAAACATAGGACGATGCTGGGACCAACCTCCAACAATCAGAATTGGATGTATCAAACTAATTTTATTGCGATTAAAAGTAACTAAAGTTGAAGTTGATGCTAAAGCTATTATGACAAAAAATAGGATACAAATAAGTACATCCTTCTCAATGAATTGTATTTAAATACCTATTAAAATTTTCAATTGTCACTTAGTTTTTTTCTTATTTGCACAGTCTTTCAACTTTATATTGGTGTAGCTTAAAGTACCTACGATGTATGACGTTTGTAATGATGACAAATTTCAGATCAAAAATAAACTTGACATCAACATTTTCCCCCTTTTTTAAGACAGCCAAGAGGTGAGTCCCGAATCTCAACTTTGGGAACCACTACTATACACCATATTTCTTACTTACCTTAATAAAGTTATTCTTAAACGCCTTGGTGGCCGAGTGGCAAAGCGGTCGGCCCGATACCCGAGGGTCCCGGGTTCAATTCCCAGATCGGGCAAAGTGTGTATCGGATTTATTCGGTGCATAGCCCGGGTTTGTGATCAACCCGCATTTGGCAAGCGTGATGATTAAGCCATTACCCATCAATTGTAGTGATGACTTGATTTCAATGATGGAGGCCTTTGCCCAGCAGTGGGACAGTTGTAGACTATTTACTTTACTTTATTCTTAAACGTACTTAATATATGTGTTCGCACTTTGACAGCTGTGTCAGTTGTGTTGTGTTGTGACACAACTGTCAAAGTGCGAACATACGTATTCATACATATTCATTTGCTTTAAAATTATTAAAAAACTGTTTAGTAATTTTGAGACGTATCTATATTTGTACCAATTTATGTATTATGTAATAAATGTTTTAGCTATATTGTAAAAATAAAAAAATCTTTTGTTCCAAAATAGAAATTGCAAATAATAATCTCACCGTCACTAATGGTGACTCCGTGGACGGGTCGACAAAGTTACAGCGCCTGTAAGGGCGAAGCCCGGGGCCTCCACGTAAAATTTTTTTTTTTTGACAGAATTTATGACCTGACTGTATATTTAGACAACATCACATACATTGTTCTGATCCCAAGGTAAGTAGCTAAAGCACTCGTTTCATGGAAACCAGAAACAACGACGGTACCACAACCACCCTGACCCGACACAATATCGAAAAGTTCGTTTTCGACATTGACCCGACCGGGAATCGAACCCGGGACCTCAGAGTTAGCGCCGCCCTAAGTCCGGCGTGCCAGCCACTCGGCTACGGAGGTCGTCAAATTAAATTTAAATAGCTTCAAAAACATTAGCTGCACGTCTATACGCTCACACGGACGAGAGAGTACTTAGTACTTATTATAACAAACAGTACTGAACTGAAATTGAACTCATTAGTTCAATTGACGTTTCAATTCTACATCACTATTATTGATGAAAAATAATAATATAGACTGCTTTACCGACAAACGCCATTGAGCGCATGCGCGTCGTGCATTTTGTTCCTTCTCTTTTTCTATTGGCTTGTTTAGTGATTTGTGTCATGCCCCAAACCCCAGCTTGTAAAAATCCGCTTGTGTCTTTTAAGTTTTAATATAATTGCAATATTTTAGATAATAATAAATAGATGGTAGACATAGTAATTAAACTATTTTTAATATTGTGATGATAAGTGCTGTGAGTAACTGTAATCAGCGCTGGGAAACTAAGTCGGCACCGTGGAGTCACGAAAACGAAGGTAAAAACGATTTCATTGTTTCTACAGCTTGAGTGAACCAATGAACCAGAAAGCAGTGGTATCGTATGGTATTAGGTTTTAAACCTAAGGTACTAAAGTGCTATATTCGGGAAACTTTGTTATTGTCATTTAAAAGTCGGGCCAAATAATACTTCTTCACGCCGCCTCATGGGTCGATATTATTATAATCGTACGGTCCATACTCCATAGCATAACACGCGGCATCCACATTAGCATAAACACTACGTTGACTCGGTTTCTAAGAATATCTGGTACGTAAACAAAAGATCCCCTACCTATAATTCTGTAAACTTCTTAATAAAAAGCTAAAATGTACCCACCTACCCGTTTTAAAGGATTAATAATATCTCATGGTAGAACCATCCCTTTTATGTATTTAACGAACAAACTGTTATATATAACATCTTGTACGTAGGTATATAATTAGCAATGCATTGTTCTTGTTAGGTACCTAGTTTTTGTGTTGTTTGGCCCTCCTTATATCCTGCCTGACAGATGGTAGCCTATAATAGTAAGTCCTTGTAGGTAAATACTCTTTATTGTTTAAAGATAAGTGGACTTCTTAAATACCTACTTAAGAAATATCCTTTGAATAAAGATAAGGAAAATATCCTATTTAATTTAAATACAAACATGTGTAGAGGCCATCATAATAGCAACTTATTGACAACATTTTTATCATCAAGTTAATTTAAGTTTAGAGTCATTTTATGTGTCAGTTATCTCAAAAACTTGTTATTGTTCAATAAAATAAGTTGATTAAATAAATAGGTAATATTTAGTTTTTATATAAAATATTTAACAAATCTTATTTTATTGAATCCTTTATTGTAAACCTTTATTTTTAGAGATATGTTAAAGATATTATAATGTTACAATGTGTAAATCTATTTGTTTGGCACACAGTTGTTTTATCTATACATATAATAAAGCTAAAAAGGTTTGAAAGTCTGTACATGGTAGATATTAAAAAAAAAAGTTGGCTGGGGATACTTAGAATCGATAACAGAACATGTTCCAACAGTTTTTAGATTTTTTGTCTGTTTGTCTATTCTGCTGAACGGATTTTTATGCAAACTTCACACATAAACAGACCATGACCCGGACTAAGATATAGGATAGTCTTCGCAAACAAAAACGCGGAAAACTTATAACTTCTTCATTAGTCGCATACATGTGGTATTATACTGAATACATTATGTACTATTTGTCATAAAGTAACCTTACCATCGGTTAAAAATAGACATGTTAAACATTAAAGTATGTACGTTAAAGACTCAATTGTCATACCTTGTGATTTGTGACTGCTCAACTCTCGTATCACTAGCACAAAGTAAGAGAACTTTAACAGTAGTAAGTAAATAGCATATTACTGTCCCACTGCTGGGCAAAGGCCTCCATCATTGAAATCAAGTCATCAATACAATTGATGGGTAATGGTATAATCACCATGCTTGCCAAATGGGTGTTGGTGATCACAAACCCGGGCTATGCATCGAAAAATCCGAAACACACTGCCTGACCTGGGAATTGAACCTAGGACCTACAGGTATCAGACTGAGTGTGTTGCCACTCGGCCACCGAGAAGTCAGGTTATAATGTTGATAGATAACCAACTTAGCGGACTTAGAAGATCATTATGATCTAAAGGACATACAAATACATTCAATCAGGTTGATTGTGATTGTTTGTCCCTTGAGTCTAATTCAAAATATTTGGAGGGAAGTGCAACATAAGTGCATGTCCATTAAATCTCTTTTTCTACTTTATTGTTGCAGACAAACAAAGATATTATTTCTTTTTCTGGCTAATTCGGCCTTTTTGCACCAAATAAAAATAAAATTCTGTTAATAAAAGAGAATGCAGAATTAGCACTAAATCTAGATTTCAGTTACACTACAGTAAAGGTACAAAATTGATTGAAGCAGTAAAGCTACCAATAAAATACGAGTCTGTAGACATAATTATGTCTTGCAGCATTCAAAAATGTATTAAACATTGTTTTCACTTAAAGTACCTATTTAATGTAATTTGCTACATGACTTGTAAATAAAATAAAGTTACGATCTATAGTTTTATAATGCAGTCGTACTAAAGAATCGATCGCCAAAAAAAAAACTCGGTCACATTTATAAGCCAGACTTTGCGGGGCTTGTTGGGGGACCTCCGCCCCCGTCTAGTGATTCCCAAAGTGTGTTATAATATTATGTCGACCCAAAAGTCTAATGCAACAAATAATGGGTCCTTATCAGCCAAATTTCAAATATGGGGTTCATAACATTTTAATGTATTACACGTCCACGAAAGTAGATCCAATTAGACAGGGCGTCGGAAAATTTTAGTTTTCTATGTAATATAAATATTAAGAATCATATTATTATGTGTATTTGGCACACGTCGCCAAATGCGGGGTTGCTAGAACCTCGACAAGATAGTAGAAACAAAGAGTGTTCAGTCTTTATATGTTCACAAAGTTCCATGTAACCGTCACTGCTATAAGACAAGTTTAAACGTAAAAGTTAGACCTTTTCCCGCTCTTATTCTGTTCGTAATACTCTATTACGAATTTGCGTGTTTGCAATGCTACTGCAAAAAAAAAATTAAGTGTAAAAAATGTATATTTGATACTAAATACCTACAATTAACATGACCACTCTGTAAAGCCTTCATCAACAATTCTTCTTAAAAAAGCGTATTACATAATTATTAAATTGAGATAAAGGGGCAAAGGTCTTTCTTTCGCATTTTAGAATAAAATAAAATAATCATGTAAGTTAAAGCATTTCATTTCATTTCATAAATATTTCATTTCATTTCAAAGCATATAATAAATTACTTTAGCTGGGATGTTAGAAAAATGTATGAGTAGGGCCTAAAAAAAATATAGTATTGGAATGTATATTTATTATGGAAGGCCACCATCTACCAAAAACAGATAAACCGTCATGTGACCTGCTGCGTGACATAAAAGTTTGGGGACCTCTGCCCCCAAACTAAACAGAATGACCCTCGCTCGTAGTAAACATTCGCTACGCAATAATTGAGATCATGTTTAGTATTTACGTCGATAAACAGTATTTTTTTAATTTTTTTGGCTTCTGTACTTGTTTGGAGACATTCCATATACCTACCGATAAATTATATGCTTGTTACACGTTTTTGGATAATGTGTTCTTTCAAAAGTGAAATCTCTTGATCGCTACTTAAGTTTACAAACAAAACGTATGAAAAACAAGTTAATTTTTTTCGTTTATTTGTTAAAGAAAAAGGTATCTAAAACAGTCAGTCTTCAGTAAACTTATTATTATTCGTTGTTTGGTAATTGATGATGATGATGATGATGATAGGTATATGTTCAATGTTATTACTCCGAACTTCTTGAGTTTTAGTTGACCACCTTGATGTGGGACCGTCATTCAGACCTGACGCGAACTTATTGTGGGAATTTAAAAAGTGATGTCGCACTCTTTAGTTTCATTTGCCAACCCAACACGTGTGCACGTAAACGAAACTTAACGGTTTTTATAAATCCACCATTATTTCACATTAAACAAGTTTTAGATATTAATACAATACCTAATACTGCAAAAAAGACGCTTTACTTCCCCGCCTAGAGTTAAAGTAGGTAATGTACTGTGGCATAGTTACATGGTATGATATTTGCGCATGACCAGTAAGTACGTTTTTTATCACTGGCACGTGTAAGTCATTCATGATTAGTTCAACGTTCAGATATTTTCATAGTAGAACGTCGTCGGTACTGTTGACGTAAAACCGACGAAACTTATTACTTTGTACCTACTCAAATATTTTCTATTTCAAATAGGTACCTGACTATGAAACGCTCGAGAATACCTATCCAACGTCAAAATAGTTACAATAGTGGGTTATTGTAAACTCGTCACAGTTCTGTTTTGATGTTATTAAAAGAAACTCTTTTTTTAAATAAAATATAGCTTGGAAGGAATGTAGTATTCTATCAGTGAAAGATTTTTTGGAGTTGGACCAGTAGTTTCAGAGTTTATTATACCCTCCGCAAACAAACAAACAAACAAACAAACAAACAAACACAAACAAAGTCACAGACTTTATTAATAGTATTTTTTATTTTATTTTAATCGGTACATAAACAGTCAAAAACCTATATAAATGTACACAACTAGCTTAGGTTGATAACAAAAAATATATAAAAGTAATGATGACACATGTTGCTTAAACACTACAACTAACAATAATCACATTATTCATAAAACGAGAGGACTAAGATGAAATATAAAAAAAATAAAAAATAGTTACTTATAAGTAGATAATATTAACAAATAATAATATTTTATTTTTATTTTTACTTATATGATACTTCAATAAATACTAAAATTATACAAACAAATACATGGAGTGTGTAAATAGTTTAAGGGGAGTAAAGGCTTAATTTTAACTTATCTTTAAAGTGTTTTTTTTTGTCTCTAGAACAATATCGAAGCTAAAGAATTTCTTATTGTAATAAAGGCGTGGAAGACGCGTAAGAGTGGAATTAATACCGTAATTGGTCTGGTGTGATGGTGTGTGAAAAAGTGGGGTATGTCGTGTACGAGAAGAGGGTACACAGAGGGACAGGTCCGCCAGCAGCTCAGGGTAGTCCAAACGGCCACGCACCAAGTCCCATAGCAATCCCATGTCCAACACTTGGCGCCGCTCCTCAAGACTAAAGGCTCTTTCAATTTAGACGTTAGTTGTCGGACGGCTAACACACGTTTGCAGTGCATTCCATATCAAAACAGTCGCAAGGCGCGGCGTGACTATTTTAATATGGAACGCACTGCAAACGTGCGTTAACCGTCAGACTAAATTGAAAGAGCCCTAAGTAGTAAATACTCGCGACAGCTATTCAGATAAGAGTCTGATTTATTAAATTTCTAGTTTAGGTGACGTATCAACTTTTTTTGGATGCGCTCTATTCTTGTTATGTAGTATCGTGGGCACCAGATAGGACTGGCGTATTCAACTATACTTTGTACGTAAGCATAATATACTACCTTAAGGGTAGGTAATGAATTTAATGGACGACATGTGCGGATGACAAAACCCAGATTTCAAAACGCTTTGTTGACAATCATATCAATTTGTCATCCAGGAGGACACCAAGGTCCCGCACCACATAAACCCTCTCAATCACAGCGCTGTTAAATTTGTACTGGAATAAAATAGGTTTCCTTGTGAAAGGGATGCTGTTACATTTATTTAAACTTAAATTAATATTATTGTTTTTATAATAATCGAAAAGGTTATTTATATTTAGATCGTTTTATAAAAGGAGACAATCTTCAAGTGTGTCGACCCGCATGAAAACTTTTTTGTCATCTGCGTAAAGAAGATGTTTGGCGTTAAAAAAGCAACTGGATATGTCAAAAATATAAGCGTTGTAAAAAAGAGGGCCAAGGTGCGAGCCCTGTGGAACGCCGGATGGGATATCAATAAATTGAGAGCAAAAACCCCCAATACAACCATCTGTGATCTATTAAACAGATAAGATAACAACCATCTTAACAAATCGCCGTGAATACCAAGCTGCTCTAGCTTGCAAATAAGAATCGCGTGATCCACTCGATCTAATGCTTTCTCAAAGTCTGTGTAGATGGCGCTGTTCCCCTGGTATTCCGGAAGCAATAACCGCATATATCTGCTGGTAAACCACATTTTCAAGTAGCTTACCTAGTGTGTTTAAGATTGAGATAGGGTGATAATTCTTATTATCACTCTTAGATCCCTTTTTGTATACAGGAATGATCTGAGCCTTTTTCCAGATAAAGGGAAAGTTACATTCACTAATTGAGCGTTGAAAGAGTAAAGTGATCGGCTTGGCAAGACTCTTGGCACAAGAGGATAGGAAGTAGGGAGGAACTCCGTCACAACCAGGCCCTTTAGATCTGTCAAGTGCCCTAAGTAACTTCAGGACTATATCCTCAGTGACCTCGATGCTGGATATGGATCTACTAGAGTATAGAAATCTAAGTAGGTAGGTAATATAGTTTTTAATGCTTGTGACTTGTGACGGACGAGTTTACTTTAAATGTATGAATGTTACAAAAATATGACCGAATGGCGAATAACACTCGCATGATGCAAATATTTCTAAAATTCACTGTCCAGGTGATAATTTTAAACCTACATTCAAATCACGAACTTAACATCTGGACTATCGCATTCTCGTTGATCGTCGCCATGCCATTAGTTATGTTAAAAACAGATGCTTGCTACTAGCATCTGTTTTTATAAATATATAAATTACTATGTTGAACTAACGCGTCTCGTTTCCAATAAAAACGATTGCCATTGCTACGTCACCACAATAAGTGTTGATCTATGGCTTCCAATTTGAACGTTCCTTATAAGCTTCCTTTATCCACCTTATTGCGTGTCAACGGTAAATTAATACCGTAATTAACCTTTTGTACGAAGTTGCAACCTCAACAACCCTGTCTCGTTTTATCAAGACAAATCTTTGTTGCATGTCACATTACATTAAAATATAACAAAATTAGCGGTGCGCGCCTGCGCCTGCGACTTTGTTTGTCCCCGTAAATACCCATATCCCATGATTGGTCCTCAAAGTGTAATTTTAGGATAGTGGCATATAATGTATAGGCGACACGCGGAGCCGCATGCGGTTCCTAGTATTGATACAAATTATATGTCGTGGTTTCCCAGTGCTGTGGTATGATTCTAACGAGAAAACGACGTTTCACACGGCTTGACGAACGTTTGAATGTGCTCGCCGCGCCCCCAAAAAGTCCGGTGACGCTGAAAATCCAAAAAAGAACAAAACAATCAGCAAACTCCCAAAAAAAATTACGACCTCATCTGCGCGCGTGTCCTATTTAGTGAAGTCAGGGCATCAGGCGGGAGTTGGTGGGCGGTAGTCGGTATCCTCGTTTGCAGGCTCGTTATGAGAATACCAACTATGAAATATAGTTTCATCAGCTCCACATTCGGGCCGACAGACAGTACACTTCTACATCACTAATGGTAATGACCGTAACCATAAAATAAGGAGACTGCAGAAGGTAAGCTTCATTCAAACCTTCTTTAGGAAGAAATTCTATGTATGATATGGGGTCCTCCAAACGAGGCGTGATGAGGCACCTTGTGGGCCGGCAGAGTGAGAGTAACTGCATGCACAGCACTGATGCTGCATTGTTTTCACGCTGCACCAGTTGTCTTCGCGTCTGGACTCCATTTCCACTTAATATCAGGGGGAATGGAGTCATTGGCCGTGCTAACTATAAAAAAAACACGCTCGAGCAACAAAATTTAAAATAATTTATTCAGTTTAGACTGCAAATAGCTCTTATGAACGTCATTATGCCATCAGTTCGTAAGTCTACTCTGGGCGGGAGTCCTTGTACTGAGAAGAACCGGCAAGAAACTCAGCAAGTGACAAGTTTTTTTCACCCTTACAGCGACAAAAATATTGGAAAATGCCCTATCATTAAAGGACACTTTCCATCACAAAGATTCCCAACGGACAAATTATACTATATCAGTATAGTTTATCTGTAAGAAAGCTGTACGTTCTTCTAAAAATATTTAAAAAAACATAAATCTATAAACTATGACCCTAGCACAACACTAAAGAGATCCGTGTCTGCATGCGTTGCTCAAGCGCGGATGTTGATCTCGCCTTCTGCAGTCTCCTTATTTTGTGCGTGACTGTCACAGATTTATTCACGTTCTCTTTGAATTAGAACGTCAGTGGTTTCCAAAATGCAATTAAACCACTCCTTCCAGCCGTCGACGACGACGGTCATACAAATAGCGCTTACTCACTCACACTGGGGCACACGTGTCGCACTGTTTACCATTTCCACGTTACCTACAGTACGTACAGTCGCCAGCAGATAATATCTGCTGATATATTATATAGTAGCAGTAAAGTTGATCAGATCTGAACAGTTTAAATGCCAATAAGTTCTTGGAAGTTTCTTCAAAGTCTTTGTAACGTCAAAGATTAAGATTCCCAAATGATGCTGTCTTTGTTTGAAATTGAAAGTTGTGTGTAGAAATTCAGCTGCTCAGATATTTATGACAAATAACTGTTCAGATATTAATGATAAAATTAGACTTATTGGTATTTAAACTCCTCAGATGTATCTGATCTGCTGCTACTATATATCTGATGGCGACTGTATCGGTTGACGAACTTGACGTAAATGGTTCAGTGTTGTTGCACGCCACACTAGATGTTTAGGTTATCGCGATGATAAAAAGAGTTGTGGGGCTATCAGAGTTTTTACGCTCGTTCCAGGAATACTTAGTACTTAGGTAGGTCCTTTAAATTCCATTGAAAACATTTTCCCACGTGAATTTCGTTTCCATTGGTCAGTCATGTTTACGTGATTTATTTTAACCACAGAAAATTATCTAATTGTCTTTATCCTTATACATTTTCAAACATGATGTGATGGATGTGTGATGCTGATGATGGTTTTTTTTTTATTTTATCTTGCAACTATATATAAAATTACGAATGCAAAAAAAAAATAATAAAAAATATGATAAAATTTATAAAATACAAATTAAACGCCCACCCGACCCAGCCAGGAATCGAACCTGGGTCTTCCGCATTCCCGGCGGCTGCACTGACCGCTATGCTACCGGGAAGGCTGACGTAAGCGCTGAATTTTGTCACTGCTTTTTAATTTTTGAGTGCTAATAGCGGCACAGTACGCCATCTATCCAACGATCATTGCAACCGATGGCCATGCAGATTCGCCTTTTCGTATGAAATACCACAAGTTTGATAACACAACGCTGTAGTAAATTTTTCTTTTTATTTTCAAGTGCTAATTGCTGCACTGAAGCTAAATTAAAGATTTATAAATTCATAAAATACAGTGAACAAATTAAACGCCTACCCGTCCCCTACTTACTTTTTATCTATCCAATATGGTTCAAAGTGAAGAATGGTTTAGAAGGAGGTAGGTATTATGAAATTAATATTATTTTTATATAAAAAACGATTATTATATTTTAAAAAAAAATGTTTTTAATGGTTTTAAACGGTTTAAATGTGTTTACCTTTTACTGGATGAGCACAATGCGTTGTTGATATTTTTTTTGTATTATGCTGTTTTTTTTATTCTTAATATACAACTAATTAATTCATAAACTTAGGTTGCAACCGAAAACTTTCTCATATTAAAGTTTATTACGCTCAAGAATGTCCGTTTCCCTTATTGCGATGAGTACGTGTCTTTACAGATATTTCCTGGGTCCGCAGCCGCAATGCGAAGTCATCGTCCAAGAATTAATCTTGATGTTGCGGCATTATTATTTTCAGATTATTGCTCTTGTGTCATACTGCCACGTGCCTCTATATTCTATAACTAGCGAAGAATGAGTGAGTCCCTTGAAAAATATTTGATATCAGAGACATATTATCTTCCTCTCCGACAATCCTAAAATATGTTTCCGGCAGACGGCGGTGTCAGTTTTCTAGCAATCTTAGATACTGTTGGATGGTTACAATAAGATGGTTACCTTTTAATGCCTTAGTTAATGAGACACGATTAATGAACAATAACATCTAAAGTAATATAGTTTTCTTGAGACTCTTATATTTCAAGCTTATTTATTTAAACGAATGGTCGCCCAGTGGTCGAAATTCAACCGTAATTTTATTAAGGCTGCACGGATTGTATCCTGCAATGAAAGATTAAAAAAGATAGAATGTGAGTTTGGATTAGCATTGATAGATTTAGCCCGCTCCTCTTCCATTTTTAAAATTTTTGAAAAGAGTATATAATAATATGCGTGTGTGTCAAATACATGGTAGTGTGTGTTATGTTTGTTTTATTGATTTAATGTATTTTTATGCATAATTTTAAAGATTTATTAACATTCAGCAATCCTTCTCTATATAAACTACAAGTGTGCGAAATTTCATACTCCTCCGTCCGCGCAATTTTCGTAAAAAGGTGTACAAAGTTTTTGCTTCCCGTATTATTATATAGGCTTTTATGGATTCCTTTCTGTCTATGAAGAGAAACAAATAATTCCATACATTCAGCAATGTAGATAGAGTAAGGGAACAGCTCACGACTGCAAAGCTATGCACGCGTGCGTACGAACGTTATTATATTCAAAAGTCTTACCTGTTAGGCCGCCACGGAGCGACTCGGCAAAAAAAGTAAAAAGATAATTTTTCGTCGAGCAGGGCGCGAGCCTCGACCGAGACAAAACAAAGGTCCTACGCTCTTACCTAGTTATAGCTAGTTATTTGGACTCCCTGCAGATGTAACTTGTTATCTCTTACCGAGAATTTCTTTATTTTATTTTTCGTGAAGATCACGAGAGAAAAATTCTGTGGCGTGAAAGTTTAGCCCGAGACCTTTACAGAAATGTCGGTGCACCAAACGTCTGCGTTGCGTATTCGATGAATAAAAAGGTTGGTAGTTTGGTACCTACTGCTTAAATCAGCGTTGTTAACGATTTTTAAAAGGGTTTACGATCGTCTTTCGTTTATCAGATGCGTTATTGAATTTATCGAGTTGTCATTTGTATTCGCTGCGCACGCGAAGGGGTTATTTAAATGGAGCCTACTTCTACTTGGAGTTATTAGTTTTTAGCGACGCTCGGTGTCCATCCGGCTTCGGTCTCACCGAATCACGTAAGCGAATGGTGTTGGTAAAAAACTTGCCTGGTGGCATTCACCCGGCGCCCTTGAACCGTCCGCCAGTTCACTACTGGAAAGGACCAGCTGTTAGGCCTTGAGTCTAGGCCGTTCAACCGACCAGAGTATCTTTCACCTGGGACAAATATTTCGACAGCAGTGGCGAGTTGGCGACGCACATCCACACACCTACCTACGCCGCCTCACGGCCATTAATCTTTATTATTCTCCTCTCAAGATGGCGCTCGTTAGGATGTTTACGCTAGAGGTGTTTACTGCTCGTAAAATATATTCAACTACAGAAAATTAAAGTATCACATATTGTCACAATATTTTGTCTTCCCTTTATTGTAGCAACGTGTAATTATAAAATCAAGAAAAAACCAGTCACAGCAAATTTAAATATACCCTTGAACTTTTCAAGCATTGCGAACAATCGTTTCTAAAAGATTTTAGATTAGTGCCTCTCTGAACTGTATCAGAAAATCTTCCTCTCTTTGTCTTCAGCACAAAAGCTCACTGTCTGCCGATCTCTATCTATTCAATCTCAAAAGATTTACTTACTTTTGTATTTGTAGTCAGACATGTGACTTGTACCTACCTACCGCTTCAGAAAACCTTAATTCAACATGAATAGCTTAGAAAACATTGTCGCTTTTCTGGATATCGGAAACTATATCTTTTTTCCTCAGAAAATGTGCTACATACGTACAAATAGATAAACCGCAGAACAACTCTGCTGTACTAACTTTTTTATATTAGCGTTCATTCCCGATAAGAAAAAGCCAATAGAAAATACTCCATTTGCCACTGAAAAGTATTTCCAATGCCGAGCTTTCTCGTTGCAAAGCTGACATTCAGAAAATGTTGGTGTGTTCAAGAGTCGGACGCCCCTCGAAATAACATGTTATCGAGAATGGCAATTTGCTTTTTACTTAGCTGCCTCAGTCCACGTCAATTTGTTAATTGAAATAGAATGGGAAAATAGAATTTTGTAAACGCTCGCTGCTCTTTTAAATGTTCGTTGTTCAGAGACTGTTAGTTAGATAATCTTTTTGTTTGTGGGCTAGTAGCGTATTTTGAGTAGTCTATATGTATTTTATTCACAATTGGGAAGCGCTCGTTCTTCATCTTACCTTATAGTATGTGACAAGGGCGAAGATGGAAACGCACCTTAACCCGGATTCCTTAAATTCCAGTAAAGTTAGATAGATAGATAGATAATACTTTTATTGCAACACTAAAAAAACATAAACATGAACAAAAGAAAGAAATAAAAATAATAACAGTTACAATTTGGCGGTCTTATCGCTTTCAAGCGATTTCTTCCAGACAACCAGTCGGATGGAGAGAGCTAATAAACTTTAAGATCAGAGGTGAAATTATGGAAACATACTAGAATAATTTGTATTTTATAAATAAAGCAAAATAATAATAATGAAAATGATAATAATGATAAACATATAAATAAACCTACTTAAACATAATAGTAGTCTCAGGTAGAAAAGTAGCAGATATGGCAGTTTTGCAGCTGGACAGGGTTAATCAGAAAGGTAGAATTTTTTCACGAGCTCTTTAAATATGTGAATGGATTTCGCACGCCTGATCGCAACTGGAAGCGAATTCCAGAATTAAAGTTCCTGTCTAGGTCTAGGATTCTGCCCCCCGACCGCCTAACCGATTGCTTTGGCTACGTGAAATGAAATGAAATGAAATGAAATAATTTAATCACTGAAAATAGAGTAGGTACAATAGATGGTAATTTATATTAGGGTTCGTCTATTTTGCCAACGCAGGGCATGTGAATAGAAATAATTAAACAATCAAAAAAAAAAGTTAGAGAAATAAAATAATTAATTAAGTACCTATACATTAAGGCCAAATAGCCAATTTAATATACGTCACATTATACCAAACAAGATTAAATGATAATAATAATTAAGTACTTATATTGTATTATATTCGTTGTATTAAATTCATTGTATTAAATTACATTATATACTACAATATGTCAATATTACAATTTAGAAAATCTTTAATAGAGTAGAAACATTTTATTTTAAGCCAGTTAGATAGTTTTCTTCTAAAAGTACTTATATTCATTTCGGTTAAGGAGTGCGGTAACTTATTATATATTTTTATACAACTCGGATAACAATTTCTCTTATATAGTTCTGTCTGCATTTTGGGTAACAACAGCTTTCCACGATATCTTATACTTCTGCTAGTGTTTACATCTTTATTAATAAATAAATACTGATGACCGTGTATAGTTTATGACGTCATCTTGTTATTTCGTACCGCCTATGACAGCAATATCGAAAGCTACAGGCTATAGCTTCCGATATATGCTTATACCTATTAGCTAGATGACAAGATGACGTCATAAACTATACACGTAGCCAAAGCAATCGGTTAGGCGGTCGGGCCCCTGGTTAAGATAGCCGGTTACCCATCATGTCAAACTGCCGGAACACCACTATGCTACGCAATGCTGCTAATAATGTTGTTATGAATTACTAAAAGACAAATGTTGAAAAAATTTCCACGAGCAGAATTTAAACCTGCACCCTTCTGACATACCGGGTCAGGTGCTCTTCCAATTGAGCTATCGTTTATCGTATTGTTTCGCAACAAAATTTGCGTTAAAATTATATAAACAAAACCTAAACATTTTAATGTTGTTATGGTCATATACATAGACAAAAAGGTAGTAGTTCCAGTGCCAGGCGGACTTAGAACTAGCCTTACCACCAACCTTATAACAAACAATAAAGGACCAACCTTGATTTTGAATGAGAAGGCGTAACTAAATTATGCTTTCACACAATACGAAACAGACATATCATAGGTTCTGTGGTGGCAGACAGCCGGAACGCAATACCCGAACTTATTAATCACCGACCAGGACAGATTATTAATGAATAATTACAAGAACTGGTTAACAATAACGGCGTGGTGTAGATATTTAACAAGATTCCGCAACACGATTCCTGCGGGCATTGGGCCTATCATGGCGCTTTGACGAAGATTAATCGAGCCACCGTAATAATGGCACGACCTGTGACTGATACTTGGTACGGCTCAACGGGCGGGAATCGAGTGCGGGTCGGTAGGCAGCGGTGCGGTGCGGTGCGGTTGCGGCCGATTGTGCCTTTTGTTCTATAGAACTGGAGCACTAGATAAAGGAACATCAGAAGGTAAGCTTCATACATACCGCGCTCGAGCAATGCACATATAGACCCTCTCACGGACACGGAATCTCGGAACAGCTCGGAACAGTCCGGCCGCAGCGCAGTTTTCTAAACGCAACTTTAGAGATAATTTTATTGAGGTTTACCCTATGGGAAGTTTGCTGAACGGGAAGTAGCCATGGCAAAGTAGCTATTTACTGCAATATCCAAATAAAGATTTTATCTGTATTTGGGTTTTATCTATCTATTTAATTATGCTGTGCATTTTTTCATGTAAATTATACCATGTTTGCAAGTATTAAAGACAGAATTGTGTGTCGATTTTGCTATTTTATAACGTCCACAATCGTGTCTCAGTGGCCTGATTTGACAGTTTCCCCTGTTTCTCATAGTTCAAAAGTCAAAATCAGGCTCCCGACAAATATTGAGTATTGAGACGTTATTAAATTAGGAGATATTATGAAGAGACAATCGTATATTATCATGGCATAATTCTCCCCATAGTTCAAATGTCAAAATCGGGCCGCAGAGACACTATTGCGTTTTCTACGTTTGTTTTGCCGACTCAGTATAATAGGAGAAAAAGTACACAGATTGCCAGGAAATACTTCGACAATATTTCAAGAATAACACCTGATATCACTGTATCTTAGCCTTTAAGAGGAGAGGAATCTCAGAATAGGAAAAAATGTACACACATTTTCAGCAGCTACTGTTAAAACCTTTCAGCCTTTAAGAGAAAAGAGGGACTTAGTAGAATAGTAAAAACAGTACACAATTTATTAGCAGCTATTGCCAAATTCGCAAGGTGGGGTACAAGAGCTGGATGAGAGTGGCGTGCACTTGGAGAGGCCTATGTCCAGCAGTGGATGTGTATAGGCTGATGATGATGATGATGATTGCCAAATTCTTTCACAAATCGCTCTTTTTTACTTACGGGTAAGAAGCACAGTGCCTCCATCACACCTGATGATAAGTGATGATAAGGTCATTGGTTGAAGCGCACTTCACTCGGGATCCTGTACAAACGAAGACAATTTAGCAGCTGATACAAGTTTTGGCAAATAGCACCTGCTATCACTGTGTCTCAGCCTTTAGGTGTAGGCAGGGAATATTGTTGTTTGCTTCGCTTGTTTCCTCCCGCCGCATTAGGAGGCATTGTTATTAAATTTGTCACTTGTTCACATTTAAAATTGTACCAAGTTTCGTGGCCCAGTTTGGTTACCGCCATTGTGAATCAGAACCAATTGTGTGTTACCGTAAATTCGGGAAATGCTTCGTAATTGTGTTCCTTGTAAATGTATTTATTCCAGTTAGCCTTATTATTAAGGTTGTAATAGCAAACTAAAAATGATAAAATAATAATCTCACCTATGTTTAATTTGCCTTGCCTTGCTTTGATTGGTAGAGAATGCCATTTTATATTAAGTTCGCCCATTGATTTTATAATTATGATAAATTGATAATTAATCCTATATGTTGCGTTGTTTATGATTAATATCCTTTATGAAGTAAAGTAGAATAATCAATCTATTATTATAACGTTTAACATTTTACAAATAAACGGAGGATAAACTTGGAATATTTATTGAGTATTGTTTATATCACTCAAACATAACTTTGACACAGTTTATTTGTAAGAAGGCTAGTATATTTATGGGTCACCTACAAATCTGTAATGTACAGACGCCTGCACATCAACCTACCACAAACTGTCAAATTTCCTCAATAGGCTTTGAACTTTATGATTAAGGCTTAAAATTGACAATGTATTGAAGAAATTTGACAGTTTTGGGTAGGTTGACGTGCAAAATAGGTCTGAATCTGAACACCATTGCTTTATAAAGTTTTGTCAAATCTCGAATGCCTTATACAATTTTTTCGAATCGTTCGATTTTATCAAGTTATTAGGCGAATAGAAAATGCACTTATCGTAATGCGGCAATATATTAAAGAATGTGCAAACATAATTGCAAAGTGGCTGCTAGGCCCGCAGTTACGCCATCCATCTCGAGCATTCCGTTTAATTCGTTTATTTGCCCGTGGACGTAATTTGCTATTTGTAGTACCTTAGTGGGTCGTAATATCGCATTGTTACACCCGAACCCATTAACAATAGTCGAGAATCAAAATCGTGCACTATAGTTATCGATACACTATTGTTTTGTATGATGTCATCTTGTAAAGAGACTATTATCAATCTTTTTATTGTGTTTTATTGATCTTAAGCCTCTTGTATCATATTAATCAACGAGACATCCTTACGGCAGCAGTGCCGTCTATCCGTTGGATAGATGTCACTGCTACAGAATAATTAATAGTACCAAGTATCACGTTTATATTCTTTTGTATAATTATTTTTTATTACTTTACATATTCATAAAGAGCGTCATTAACTAAATTCTTTACAATATAAAATAATTTAGCAGTCATTAATTAGAAGCAGCAAAATTAACATAAACTGCTATGAACACAGGCCTCATTAAAACTTGCGAGACATACAAACAAACTAGTAATAATATAAATCTTATTATTAACCACTTATTAATATTTACAAAAGTTTCATCTACACCAAGTGAAATAAAAAATAGCTTACAACATTGACCAACACTATAATGAAATAGTCTAAAAGGCTGGAACGTATAATATTTCAGTTCGTATTTCTTTGGCAATGAAGTAATTTTGAACTAAGCTTTTGAAAAATCAATTCAAACTTTTGTTCTACACACTGTCAAGATGGAGAGAATAGCGAACGTTAGCTCTACACCGTGGAACATAGCATCACTTCACTGCACCCCAAATGTATTCCAAGCTTAGAACAATAGGTATGTATGGTAAATGACAAAATAGCACAGTCCCAGCTCCCACCGCTGAGGGTATGGTAAGGATGTTGGAGAAGAAAAAGGTAATTCGATCTTGCGAATCAAAACAAAAACAATTCTTTAAAATCTTAATCCCAATTCACCAAAAAACTCCAAACAAAAAGTCAAACGTCAAAATGACGACGACAAAAACGACAAATTCAAAACAAAAAAACTATAGGCTAAACGCCAGTGGAAAAATGAAAAAGAACTCCTTATGCGGAAATAAAAAAGGTCGAATGTGGCGAACGCTACACAAGGTACTGCTGCCGCTATAAAGCAAAAAAGTCAAAAATCAAAGCAGTGAAAGAATTCAGTGCTTACGTCAGTCTTCCCGGTAGCATAATGGTCAATGCAGCCGCCCGGATTGCGGAAGACCCAGGTTCGATTTCTAACTGGGTCGAGAAAGCATTTAATTTTTTCACTGTATTTTATAAATATTTACATCCTTACAAGCTATTTTCTGTATTTTATTTGGCTAATCTAGTGGCCCAGACAATTGAAATGCCTTAATGACCTAATTGAAAGCACAAACAGCACCTTTATGTGCACTAGTGTTCTGGACATCACAATAATGAGTAAGTTTACCTATTTCGGAACAGAATTTTTTTTTATATTAATAATCGCTTATCCCACCGTTGCCGGTGGGTGGGGGATATAAAAGAATTGAGCCCCACGTGGGGCTCAACGTGTAGACGTTTTAATATTTTGGCGGATTTGTGGCCTGATTTTGAATTTGTTTTTTTAAACAAAAAATGGCAAAATCTAGCCACTGAGACGACGGGTACGTTTTAAAGTAGCAGAATACCCTGAGGTCAATAGTGTTTTTTCAAGTGCTATATTCAGTTTCTATAGATATAGCATTGTGTTTGTGTATACAAAATAACATTTGATTTTTATTTTTTTTATTCAGTGTCAATGGTCAATAGATTCCTATAGTATTGTGTTTGTGTGAATATGCAAAATAACAATTAAAAAGTAATCAATTAGCTGTCTCATCTTGTCTTGCGAATAAATTTGTCGCACTCACCTACATACATGCATACAATACCTAATACTTTTGGGAAAGAAGTATATAGTCTACCATTTCTACTATTATAAGCCATTAATTTCTCACTACAAGGCAAAGGCCTTCTTTCCATTTGTCTCTATCCTAAGCTACTTCAGCCACCCGAGCTAGTCCAGCTCATCCTGCCACCTTCGTCAGGGTCAGGCCATTCTCCGCTGTCGTCGTTTGTTTATCGAAGCCAATGATTCCTACAATTCATTTTCTATTTTCAACATACGAGCAGTGTCCAGCCCATTCCTACTTAAGTTGTGGTCTCTACCTACGCTAATCCAAACAATACAGCTTATGAAACAGACAGTTAAGCTGATACTGCTGTTTTCTTGCCTTACGTACATAAATAATGTTCAAATCAAATTATGTAGTTACTAGTTCACATGGCGCATAACGCTTGATATATTAGTCTGCAGGAAAATATTCTTTGTACAAAGATTATGTGTGCACTACGTTTCCTGTAACAAATCGTATTACTCATTTCCCAACTGTATTGCTATTCGTGCAATAAATATAGAAAACAATGTGAATAATAATATTTACATTTAACCTTGTTTACAATGGTTTTGTTTTCGATCTGTCATCGTCAGCTGTAGTAACTCCAGTACAAGTTCCAGCTGTAGTTATATTTTCTAGTAAAACGCTAGCGCGTTCTAGGTTGCAGTAGCTCAATTAGAAGAGCACCTGACCCGGTATGTCAGAAGGGTGCAGGTTCAAACCCTGCTCGTAGAAATTTTTCTCTTGCTTTTGTAAAACAGTCGTTGAAACCCATAAACTGGCATTGGGTCACCGTCGTAGATTACGTCCCTATCTTCTCATGTGCTATTGGCCACTTAAGTAAACCTACGTCCAGCAAGAAGACGTTGAAAGATGAATAGTAAAGTACTGTCGTAAGTTTAAAGCTATGCATAGCTTTACACAAGAATGGTGAGTTAAATTCAAACGACAGGGATCTTCAACAATCGGCTCACGTATTCTCTGTCGGCTTTCGCAATGCCACCTCGCGACACTCAAACACCAGGCGTAGGTACTTGAAGGCTAAAATAACAGACGACGCTACCAAGCGTTGGCTCGCCACGATTTTATACAAACGAAGTATTATATCCTACATTTTTCTAGCTTTGTAAACTCCGTAGCGAATATAGAGTGTTTTACATGCTCCTGTTAAAACTCAGTTAAGTAAGCGTTTAGTGTTACGATTACACCCACGATATAGTGATTGAGAGTTCTATCCACCATTTCATCACGTTAGCGAAAACGAGAATATTACTGCGTACAACTTAATTGAATACAGCATTAAGATACGCTAGTTTTAAAAAATCTTTCAAAGTCGTTTATCAAAGTGTTTTATTTCAACGTTTGTTCGACTAAACTTAGCCGATTGAAATTTTTCTATATCTGTCAATGGACTTTAAACTCACAAAACCATTATACGTTTAACTACTTCAAATTTTAAAAGTTGCTTGTTACTTATCATCGTCATCGAGCTTAAACGTATCACTGCTGGACTCCAGCCTTTCCTCATGAATTATAGCACAAAAAAGTTCCAATGATCCATTCAAGTCTAGAGAAATAATAAGGTAAATCTGTTAGAATCCATATCAGTAATGTTTTCCCATTTTTGGCTAACTGAAGACATTCATCTAGGTAAACGTGTATCCTCGACAGTGCCGATACCAGTCGTTCGGTCGGATAAAGGTCAAACGTGATACGTTAAACTACCTATACTGATAACCTACATACAAGTATTTGTGCGTGTAAAGTTATTAGGTTAATTATCGAAAGTAAGTAACATGGCGTATTGTTCGTTGAGCTATCGTGGTTCTAACCAGCCCGCCGAAATTAATCCAATTGGAAGAGCACCTGACCCGGTATGTTAGAAGGGTGCAGGTTCAAACCCTGCTCGTGGAAATTTTTTAACATTAGTGTTTTTGTAATTTATCCAGATATCTTCATCTTGGTCTTTCATTTGTTCGTCAGTCTTTCACATCTTCTTTAGTACTAACGCTAAACGAATAAAAATATCAATATAAAATGTGTTGTGAACGCGTGTTAAATATATTCTCAAACGGTTTCAGCAACGTTTGAACCGACGAACAATACGCCATGTTACTTACTTTCGATAATTAACCTAATAACAAAATCTGCGTTAAAATTATATAAACAAAACAAAAACATTTTATATCTGGATAAGCAATACTCCCACAGAAAGGATTGGCCCAAAATAGCTCAAAGTATAAAAAAAATAGCCATAGTATATACAGAAGACATAAAGTGTTCTTTGAAAAGATCTAAGCTGCCATAGCAAATTCTGCCTTTAAGTGCGGTTTACGCAACTGTGGGGACACGCAAGGTTCCACGGGTCATATGCCCCCTAATCATCCGTATTTCGGCTAAGCCGTTCACTTGTGAATTTCACCTTGCGCACACGTATTGTTGGAAATTTGTAAGGTTGCATCACGGTTCGAAATTTATTCACGGTTAAGTAAGCTCATCTTGTACTGTGCAGGCGTAGTATGGGCGCTTCGAATCGGATAATATTTTCTGTGTGTCGCCAAAAAAAGTATGATTTACAATTCTTACGACGCTGCTGTAATCGGATTACAAAACTATCCCCATTTTTACATCGCACTTTGTCAGTTATCGTATTCGTGCGACCGACCTTTTCCATGTTTTGATACATTGCTGGAGTGATAACGAGATTGATTTTAGTGTCGCAAAATTTTCGCTGCCGTTAACTTTTATATCGTGCTACGCAAATTGTAATACATACATACAGTTTTGTGTTGCCTTGAAGTCTGAACTACTTGCAGAAGTTATAGTGGTCCTTTCCTTTCGTGGCCATTGACAGATATTCGTTTTGCCATAAAAACATTTATGACGTCAATTACTAACTAATATAGTCCTGCACAGCAAACTTCATTGCCGAATACGAGTAGAAGCATATGAATACATAAATCCTCTTTTAACTGTATTCTAAAGCCTATATTAAAATGACAGAAATGCTGCTAGTCATTTCATCATTGTCATTGTCATCATTTAGGTTTTGTTCTAAAACCGCCTGGCTAGCTACCATTATAAGTCTGTCGTGTTGCCATAATAATAAAAGTATTGTCTTCCAACAGTCACTACATAGTATAAAACAAAGTCGCTTCCCGCTGTCTGTCTGTGCCTATGTATGCTTAGATTTTTAAAACTACGCAACTGATTTTGATGAGGTTTTTTTTAATAGATAGAATGATTCAAGAGGAAGGTTTATATGTATAATTCATGCATATAATTGGACCCGGTAGGTGGCACTGCTTTAGGGATCTATAGGATATGGGTATTCACTAAAGCGGATGAAGTCGCGAGCGGGCCGCTAGTTGGATATAAAATAGCCAGTTCCTCAGTATTTAATTTTGTGGGTATAGTGCACTTCTATTTTAAGTTTTATTTTTGCTGAACATCAGGTGTGATGAAGGTCAAATAAAAGATGACCCAATGTCGTCTTATCTAAGTTTCCCATGGTCTTAAATGCAAAATGACTTGTGTCACGACAGTCTTGGCATCCTATCATTGTCATCCTTGACTTACTCTTAGCGGTTCCCGCGATAATAAATAATTATAATTGGATTACGGTAACACTGGGCGTGACCGATTAGAAATCACTTAAATTTACATTTCGAATAACAGATTCTTAAAAGGTGAACAATACGAATGATTCTGAGAATTGTAATTTGTTTAATTCAGCTTATTGGGTGCAAGTAATAATCAAGTTTACTGACCAGTTAACCCTCCCCGTTTCATTGTAACAACTATTTACACTTTTTTACATGTTTATTGATTTGCCTACATAAAAGCGTTTTTGAATATTACAACCTATCATCAATTATATATAGATAGATATTATTAATATATATATTAATTTATATTTATATTATATACGTAAATTATATAATTATACATATTATGTATATAGATTGAAGTAATCAATTATATAAATAAATACTAACATAACACAAAAAGAAAGTAAAAGGGAAAGCATTAAATTATTTGATCACAACACAAAAACATGCAAAATATCACAATCAATTTTACTAAATATACATCAAATATACACTATTTTCAAATCATAGAACCTCTAACTAACATATAAGACCTACCTATGTACTTAACTACAAAACAAAAATATGATTGTACAGTAAAGAGAGAGAGGCGTCTCTTCTAAAACAAACTTAACAGAAGAGACCCACACATTTGTAAAAAACTAATTGTAGTTAATAATAAAAATATTTTTGGTTTTTTTTTATTATATGCAGGAATATGGTCCTATACGAGTATATATCATCAGCGTCATCTTCTCAGCCAAAAGACGGACTCCTATATGTATAATACAGCGAAATGTATGTAAGTGTAAATTGATTTGAGTGAAGACGAGTTTCTTGCAAATGGTCGGGCGCGTCAGTAGTAATTTCCTTGGGCGCCCGTGAGCAATATTCGTCAGTTTTTTGCCGGATGCAGACAGAAATAGAGCAATTTGTCGATCCCTCAGCAACGGAATGAAGAATATCTCGGAATCTACGTCCTAAAATTCACAAATGATCTTCTTTCAATATAAAATTCGAATCGAATTATCTCACTTTGAGTTTGAACTGATTGTGAACGATCCACTTAATTAGGTATTGTTTTTTGTGTGCGTTTTGTTTATCATCTGGGGCCGTTTCAGGTTGGAGAATTCTAGATTTTTATATACCTTACTAATTACTTTGCGTTCCCCTCGTTCAATTTCGCTTATTCAATGATTACTTTTCTAATGTTGCAATAATAGCATTATCATCATTAAATGAAATAGTTCCTTACGTACTCATTTTTGCCCGCCTGCCTTTTTATAATGTCTTGGATTCTCTCTATCCGTCTGATTGTGTTAAAAATAACTTTAAAGATTTATGGTATTAATTTCAGACTCGGTTAATTTTTGTTTTGTAGCTTTGTTTTATTATTATTAAATCTTATCTGTGTTGCAATAATACTATTGTCTATCTACAAATGTAATTGAACGTTAAGTTATAATCGCACAAGCAATGAAACTGCTTTGATGAAACGGGTGTTTCAGACGATAAACATATCCATTGTCTCCGTAGACAGTCTCCGATTCTCCTCTAGCTTGACGTCCGATATCGGAATGGTTTATAGCAGACGTAGTGCGTACGTGCCGGTACTAGGAAATTGCTAGTCATTCAGTGTAGCCGCGCTGTGAGCTCCGAGCCTTTACCGGAACGTTTCCTGTAACCCTAAGCGTTGTGACTATGTACTCAATCCGGTTTAGTCACATTTATTAGATGTTGCTTTATCAATTTTCCTACTTTCAAGAAAGAAACGGATCTTACAAGTAAGATCCGTTTCCGAAGACAGTCCTTGAATCTCGTCTCGTCTAGGGAGCTTGACGGTCCTATATCGGAATGGTTTATAGATGTTGTGGTGCGTACATGCCGGTGCCGGGAAATGGAGAGTTATTCAGCCGCGTTGTGAGCACCGAGCCTTTATCGGAATGTTTCCTGTAACCCTAGGCAATGTGACTTTATGTACTCAATCCGGTTTTAGTCACTTATAGTGGATGTGGAAGATCCGTTTTTGTAGACAGTCTCTTGATTCTCCTCGCGTATAGTGGTTTATTAGGCGATGTGGTGCGTTCATAATCCTAGGCATTGTAACTTTATGTACCTAAAGTCAAATCTGAGTAGTGGATGTTGCATTTTTCTACTTTGTTGTAAGAGTTTTTATTTTCGCCAGTATGAGTTTTAGACATTACCAATGGTAATGTCAAAAGATTGCAGTGGTGCAACTGACCATTTATATTTAACTTGATGGATTGATGTGTTGAATCACTATCAAAGACTTTATCAAAGGACGTTTCCAGACGTTATTTTGATAACGCCCCCCACCACCCTAACCCGCTTGTTGTGGCGGCCGCCAACTATAATGTTGGAAGCCTTCCACCAACAAGACGGTTCACATCTAGGCGTCGTAAACACGTCCTAGACGACCCCGACGATCCCATAAAAGTTTAGGCCCAAGACACCGTACTCGTAGAACAAGGGTACGAAGAACCGGTTCACACGCGCTCTACACCAGGTACAGACATGTACCTGGGCGCTTCTCTCCTCCTCCACGGCCCGGTCAACCCGAGCCGAGGTCCGAGCCTTTAGAGGCCCCCTCGGGTTGCTCCGCTCCCCGATCCGATCCGAACCTTTCGGAGAATCTAGTACGACACGGGGACGCGCACTAGTGCGCGATGCCGTTCCCTCTGGAAAACCTCTGAAGGTGATTCGTTTCACACGGCTTGAGGGACCCTTTACGTTCCTCGCCGTCCCCAAAAAAGAAGCTGAAAGTCCGTCCCCGGTGAAGCTGAAAATGCCGTCTGAGGCAATCAGCAATCTCTCTCAAAAAAATGACTCTAATTACATGTCAAAACTTTGTACCCCTTTATACGAAAATTGCGCGGACGTAGGAGTATGAAATTTCGCTCAATTATAAACTATTTAAAAAAAAATATTTTTGATTTTTGAAAAATGTATGAAACAATGTTTATTTAATTTAATGTATTTATTAAATTGTGCATAAAAAACATTAAATGAAATAAACATTGTTTCATACATTTTCAAAAATAAAGATTTTAAAAAATGGGAGAGTAGCGGCCGAAATCTGTCAATGCCAATCCAAACTCACATTCTATCTTTTTTAATTTTTCATTGCATATTATACAATCCGTCCAGCCTTAATAAAATTACGGTCGAATTTCGACCACTGGGCGACTAGTAAGTATGTCTTAACACGTAAGTTTAGACTCTATTTATGCAGTATAACTTTTTAAACTATCATGGTCATCACGGATGTACTTAATAATATTTATTCTAATATGTATGCAGTGCTTGTCGATAACATACTGTTTTCCTTTATTTGGTATTTTTACTTAAATTCGAATTTTTGATCCGAATAGGGTTTCGATCACTTTAACGCTGACTGTCTGTACACAGCCATTCTCGTTCACAAATACGTTAATAATGATAAATATAGGTATTCCAAGAATGAACTAAAATTTCAAGTCACCCTTGCTAATCCCGCTCTGCTAATTATACGATTCATTGCTGAGCCTTTCTTTATTATTATGCTTGACTCATTTCAAGAATCGTTTTGGTTACCACTTGCTATTTTTCAATTTCTCATCGGCACAACCGCCCGCCGCCCGCCGGCATGCTGTCCATTAAGTTCCTTTAAACTTTGGTAATTAAGTCGGTGCCTAGACAGGTTATGATGACACTTCGTTGAATAAAGTTTATAATGGCGATCAAAGTTAGAAGACTTATATTAACTACGTAACAAAAACTTTTATTAAATAATACGGATTCCTTAATTAAATTAAATTTTTCTATGATTAAAATTTAAACTGTTTTTTCTTTGTACTTATTTTACTATTTCTATCTATAGTCGTCATAGTTGATCATCTTCATTCGAAGATTTTGTTTCTCTCATATTCGCATTTCTCGGATGTCGGAAGCCATTAAGTAGGCTCTCCGAGTTAGAAGAAAAAAATTCGATCAGCGTCGGAAACCTTTCATGCCATGATGAATTTCGTCAGATTACGGCGTCTCGGCTTGGTACGGAGTCAGGAGCGAGCGGCAGGCGCGTAGCAGCGACGAGCGAGGCGAGGGCACTTTATTGTAGGGTGGGTCGGGCACATGGCGCGCGGGGGCGGGCGACGGTGCGGCGGCGGGCGCCGCGGCGCGGGCGGCATCGCCAGTCAGTCCGACGGCGAGCGACACACGCACCGAGCGCCCGCCCGCGCTGCTCGCGACGCGATCCGCACATGTACGCTGCACTCGACGAACCGTCAGCCCTGCCACTCACGCGCGCAACCGACCCCGAAAACTCCAAACCTCCAAACCCTATAAATAAAAAAAAAGTTTATCGACCCCAACACACCATAACAACCCTTATTCACTTCGCAGTTGCTCCCTCCAATTATTGACTCCCCTAAACTTTGTTGAAAAATCCGGCCGCTCTCTCCATTTCGCTTTTATATTTTTATTACTCTCTATTCCGCCACTAGTCTCGCCGAAAGACGTTTCGGCACGTTCTTCAAGAGCTTCCTCCTTTGCGTATTTCCTCGATAGATTTAATTAACCTACGGAGGTGACAATTAGTTGTTTTTTCTGTAAATTTCATTAGCCGGAAAGTTTTGTTGAAACTTTGCGCGTAATACTCTGGCGAACGGTTTTGCGTCATACCGTTATCTGTAATCGGGTCAATTAGGGCGCGTTGAACCATGGCACAACGTTGACATTGGCCGGTCGTCCCTGGTGCAAGTTTGGATGTGACAGTGGTTATTGTGAAGACGCTGGTGGGTACGGTGGGTGCATGGTCCCGAGGAGGCGCCGCTGCAGCGGATGTGCACGCCGCTGCTGCCCTGGTGGTTCGTGCCGGCTGTAATGCCAGCTGCTCTTGACCTAACTAGGTAACGGCGACATACCTATCTAATATATTTCCTTATAACGCTACACACACGCAAACGCTATTAAGACAGATAAAACTATACCAGAAACAGCTGTTATAAAAACCCACATGCATTTTTGAATATTAATTTCGTATTGCCACGCCACGAGCCATGACAATTGTGTGGATTGTTGTTTACGTCAATTATACATATTGAGGAAAATTACGCACGTTAGTTGTCATACGTTCGTAACGTTAGTACAAAACTTCCTCAAATCTAAACCAATTGCATGAAAGTCAATATACTTCATAGCATTATAGTTACTTTACGAATCAATCTTACGTGTCATTTACATCCAAATTACAATTTCAAAATTAATAATCACACCTTCTTTTTGGTGTATGTTAAATAAGTGTAGTTCATAATAAATATCAAACAAGATCATAAATGTACATTCAATGTCATTCTATAGATAGGAAGGTATTAATATTAAAATATAAAGTTGTTAATAATTAATGAACGGCTTATAACAGTTCCTTATGGCTCGAAGTTAAATTTATTATTTGTTGGCAATTAACTGTTTCATAATCATAATGTTCCGTATAATTTACGAATGCCAAAGCGATGTGTTTCCAGCGAAGCCATTGTTGATGGTTATATCGTTATATAATTAACAAACATTTGTGTTGGTCGATATGATAACAATAACAAATGCTTCTGATATCGTTATGTTATGATATGAAAGAAAGCGATAATAAACGATGATATTGCTAAAACAACACATTGCATCAATTGCGTCTTGTTATGTCAACGTTACATTATTTTTATGCTGCACGTTTATTTAGTTGTACGTGCGTGTAAGTTTGGCCATTAAGCAATTAAATACCGTCGCAAATTCACATTTGAACAATTTAAAATGGTTGCTGTCTTGAATTCTTGGAACCGGTTATCTCCGTTCTCCTTTTAACAGAATCACTTTTAATGATGCTTGCTTCCATTCATCGTTGCAATGCATTTGTTTTCTGGCATACGCCTGCACATTAAACTACCCCAAACTGTAAAATTTCCAAGACTTTGAACTTTATTTCTATGACATATGGTTGTTGGTCATTATTGAAGAAATTTGTCAGTTTTGGATAGTCTGATGTGCAGGCGTCTACATACATGTATGTATGTAAGCGACTTTCTTCAGGTAAATTGCGTTAAGGCTGGTTTGTCCCTTTGCCTTGGACAACTTTAATCGCTCGAATGTAACATGTTAGTCACCGGTCGAACTCTGGTAATCTGGTAGCCATGTAACATTTACGTGGCGTTTATATTCAGCATACCACCCGCGTGGTTGACGGCCTTACGACGAAATCGGAGATGCCTTGTTGGTGGCATGGCGAGCCGTTCGTGAATCAACAGCGACACAGCGCACACCACATTGATTATTCTGCCCAAGTTAATTTACAACAAATTTTTTATATTCTGTCAGGATACTTGTCTCTTTACAACGTGAACGTACTACACACACTATATCTATTTTTGTCCCTAAGGAAATGCTTCCCGTAGCTTACCATCCAACGAAAATATAACGTTTTCGCAACGCCCGCTTACTGTATAGCTCCATGGGTACCGAGCTAAAAATTTTGTTCTGCAGCCACTTTATTGGTGTAGTACCTTTCACTATCTAGATTATAGTTATTGCCTGCCTTATCGGCGTATGTAGCTATAAAATCTGACATTTATTGGTTCCCATAAGCACTAACAATGTGTTGCCTTATGATGTGTGCGAAAATATAGTAATTGAGGCAATGGTCTTTCAGTCGTTATCATTATGGAACCTATCTCTTTTTTCTTCTCTCTTTTATCTTTTGTACTGTGTTAAGATGTTTACATACACCCATTTTATTTGAGCCTACTAACGTTAAAAGCGAGCTAATCTTCTTTTTGTCGGTGTAATCACTTGGAAAACGTAATATTCCTTAATCCTAGTCTTTATTTCCCCTTTGTTGAACAATCAAATGAAATACCTACTTACAGCGACGTTGAGCTTTACTTATATTTTGTATGTTAATCAATATACTAGATATGTTAAGTAATTATTACTTTGTACTGTCGTAATTTTTAACTCTTATACGAATTTTTTTTTAATTTAATACGAATTGTAACAGAAATTGTGATAGTGCTAGGGCTTTATCTGTCATTAAATGTTGAAACACTTGATATACGTATAAAATTTATTATTATAATTTATAATTTAATTTTTGTGGTTTTCTGCGCTCGCTCACTCGCTATAATGACGTTTATAATGTCCATATGATTAGCATGAATGACTAGTTTTAGGTAATGAACTGGTTTTGGTGGAATCCTAATTACCTATGCGGACGAATGTTTTCATAGAGAGCGTCGCGCGACGTCGTCCGTCCGTTTTCGTCCCGTTCCTCGAAGCAACAACGTTTTATCGCAGTTCAGTGTACTAGAGTGAGCTTGTACACATGTGTAGGGTCATAGGGTGTAGGGGAGTGTCGTAGGAATAATCAGCCTGCTTATTATGATGTTAGTTAATTTTTATTTAATTGTAAATATTCGACATCAGTTTATAAGAATCCTCAAAGACAAGATTTATACAGAATATCCATTACCGCATTCAAGTCTTGTAAAACTGGTCAAAGATTATTATTAGAATAGTTAAAATATCGTTTAGAATACATTTAATTTGTTTTCCGGTTGTGGACGGAATTCTGGTAAAGTTTGTTTTGCAAATCTGCATTAACATTAGTTAAATAGCAGGGTCGAAATTAAACCAATATACCCACTAAAGGAAAATTTAAAAGAAGACCTGTTAGAGATATTTTGTCATTCCGTTGTTCTGTCTGTACCTTTGTTTAAATTTACCTTTTTAAAATAAAATTGTAAGTGATTATAGCTCATATAAAAAGAGCACCAAAATGGTATGCTATTTCTACTGTATATTTTGACGATACCTGATCCCCTGATATTTATGTAAAGGAGTCGCTAATTTAGAAAAAAAACGTATGTTTATTAGAACTATTATTGTTGTTATGCAAACTACAAAATGTTGGCTTTAGAGATTGAAGTAATTAATCTACTTAATGCAAAAACGAATGTTCGATGGGAGTAGCCAGCTTTACTATTTATAATTAAGTAAATGCCTTTAATTATAGACTCGAGCATAACGTTGTACGAAATGTCCACTCCTAAAATAAAAATAAGGTTAGCTCCTCGAGCACTGAGCTACTCAAGTTTCATTCCATTATCTTGTAATTATTACATATTACGTAATATAATGAACTTCCATAATTACACGAGCGAAAGCCATACAAACAATCAATTATTGCCATACAAACTTTATAAATAATTAAATCATGACCATTACAATACTTTTGAGTTAAAAAATCTTACTTATTTTTTTACTTTTCTAAGCATTTTCCAACAGAATCGAAATGGGGAACGTACATCACGCTGGCCATATAACGCTTCATGTCGTTTGTCACACAGTACTAGGTCCTGGGCTATTATCTGCGGATAACAATCCCTCTTGACGTGGGTCGGAAGTTCCACCAAATCCAACACTCTAAAATGTAATTCACATAGTTAGTAAATACCCCTAACTGTCGGGACGTAACGCTTCGTGTCGGGAATGCCGGCTGGTAAGCTGCAAAGCATAGATATTGGAATTGTGCGTAATGTTTCAAGTACACTTGTGGCGTTGTGACTATATACGTTGACGACATTCTAATTTTCTCGCCTTATAGTTAAAGCCTCGTATTCACTAGGGGACAAAACTTGTCATCTACATTTAGTGTCCGCGTGTCGCCAGTGATGACAAAGACAAAGTCGGGCAACCTTGCCTAATATCTTCGGTGTCATGTATTTTTTTCGTCCACATTATGATTATTTTATTGATGAATGAATGAATGATTCTACTATGTTTCCCGTAGAGGTAGTTGTTATAAAGTCGTCTGGATTTAAAGTAGACGAAAAAGGACGACAATATGTCTTTAAAAGTTGCTCGACTTCGCTCTCAGATATGATATCTGGCTACTCGTGTCGCGAAACATTTGTCGCCTAGTGAATACGAGGCTCTATTTAACATTAAATATAAATGTTTTGGACATGCCTTACATACCGTAGTAATTATGTCCAAACATTTCAACATGCCAGTTACCTTCAAGGATGTTGAGGTCAGTAGTCACGGGGCATACATCGGCAGTCGGGTGTTATCTAGTACAATCAACTTGGGCAGCATCGTGGAACTACTTTATTCGTAATGCTCGTAGGCGGCAGTTAGACGTTTCCGCGTTCGTCAGCCTTCTGTCGGCACTCCGCACACGTCGGCAAGGTCGTGCGAACCTCTTTGTCTATATATTGATGTAGGTACGTTAAAAAAACAGCGGTTATTCACACACACTAATTTGCGGGATATTATTATATTGGCTCAACCGCCAGAAGCTACGTCACGATTGTAATTTAAATACATATCTGACCTAGCTACACACGCTATTCCTTATTTTGATTGACTCTTTAAATTAGGAAACCATAGTTCCTCGACGTAATGTGTAGCTCGTACATATTCTATTATACATAGAATTATTGCTAGGTATGCAATAGTTATTTGAGACGGCAACCCATTCTAGCTAGTCTTGCCATCTACGAGTACGTCTGGGATTATTATTCTGTGGTCTCTTTAATATAACTTTACAATCTTAACCAGAAAGTACCTTGTTCAACATTATGCTGCGATTGAAAGGTATACCTATATAGGTACAGGGTACCTATGTAATACATATGCAGTACGACTACGAGTGTATTCTTCCGACGACGCCGACGTAAACCTACGGTGTGTGCTTTAACTTGGTCTTTGATTAATTCACTAAAGTATAAGCTAAACAATCCTAATGAGGAAGTCCGGAATTATAGAGAAAGGAATTTGTTTTAAGAAATCTGCATTCAACAATCTTATATTTTTTAGATAATAGAATATCTGATATAGAATATTTTTATTCTGTAGAATTGATTTCTATATTGTGGACACAGGGGTTCAAAGCAAAAATTCCTTGCAATTACTTTAAAGTATACCACATGGTTCTTTGGACAAAATTCCAAGCAACACCAATGTCCCAAACGCGACTTAAATAAAGTTGTGGGTGGAAAAACGACTCAACAATAATACTTATTAGAATGCAATTATTCGCCGGGACGTTCTTTTTTTTTCCGTAAGAACTTTTACAAGCCATATTTTGATAACTGCCGCATTGCACGAACGTTTTTCAATTAACGAAATTGGATTCTCGAAAACGTAACATTGATGAAGTCTCGAAACAATTTTGTTTTTTTATGTAAACACTGAATGGGATAACTTTTTAAGTTTCAACGGTCAGTTCGTTATCGAATCCGGTCATTAAGTGCAAGTAACTTTGCTCTAGACGGAAGTTTATTTTGCTGCAGTGTCATAGTTTTCGCAGGTGTAGTAGTAACGAAGTTTGTTACAACGAACAACGACGATCCGCCGCCGTCCTGGATATTGCAATACACCATGAAATATCGAGTTGATTTGAACTTTTCTCTTTTTCTTCTTTGAGTCTTTACAAGAAAACTGCAAGTGGTGTAACAAGACTGCTTTAATTCAGAATCAGAATTCTGTAATGTGATTGAATTCAATGACAAATTGTTGTGGTACTTACTCACATTTTATCGGAATATTCCTTCCCTCTTTCATGTAAGTAATACTTTTGTTATTCACAGCTGTGTATTTCTTTTGTAAATAACATTTATCGCATATTGGTTGGACTTGTTTGTTCACAAACGTTGGTAGGAATCAATTACGCGTATAATCGCACGTAACAGCTCCCATGCGGGAACAATAATATTGTTGACCATCACACATTGTGTTGTGTCACAAGATTCCATTACCCGTCCCTTCGCTGAATATTATTAACCTTTTGGATTTTTATATGTAGTACAAACGGTGGCAGATCAACTTACCCAAAACTGTCAAAATTCTACAATCAATTTTGAACTTTATTGTCTGGGTATAAGGATCAATATTCATTGGAGAAATTTGACAGGTTTGGGTAGGTTGATCTGCCGCCGTGTGTGACAACTACACAATTATCGGTACAGTCGCGTCTCAATGGTCCGATTTTGACTGTCCAATTTCCATAAGTCCTAATGGCAAAATTAGACTATATAAAAATGACAGAATCAAAATCCATCAGCAAGAACTTACAGGGTGATGAGAAAGTTTCTATAGAACCTACATAAGATACATACATAAGATTTTTTGTGAAATGTTTAGTTGTTGGGTTATGGCCGCGGTGCGTCCCCCTTCGTGCGTTGAACCGCCGGTTATATTTAACTGCGACAACACGTGTGCGCCGCCAACACGACTAGCTATATTCTCAAACTCTGAGATCGTTCTCAACGTTGAATCATTTAAGTGTGCTGGCAAAACGGCTTCGCTTTAAGAATTTAAAACAAAATCCGAACGCGTGTTGTCAGACAATAATACCCGTTGCGAACCCATTCATTCTTACGCGAGTGCAAACAACTTTCATAAAGTCTTTTTAAAAGGAGTACAGGAAGCGGAGCTTTTAAAATTTGCATTCTCCCATAGTTTTTGGACTGCATTCAGTCGCCAAATGTACATTGTCGCTGGCTCTGTACGAAAGTTCTTTTCTTTAGGGTAATGTACATTGCCGGGCACAAGGTAAGCCATTCTGCGCGGTACCTGAAGATTCACAATGGCGTACAATGAACTCGAGCGACGCCCACCCGGCCCGTCACTGTGACGTAGCCCGTCGTACGCTATTGTCGCATCCTGAGCGCACGTCGCTCCCGATCTTGGTGACCACGCTGTTTAGAATACATTTAGCACAAAGCATACTTATCTTTCAGACGTTAACGAGAATGTATATTATGGCAAAACTGCAAATAACCTCGTTTGTAACGAGGAGGCGCTGCTTCAATGCTATACAGGGTGCCAACTGCGAGTATTATTCGCCATTCGATCACGTTAACGAAAACGAGAATTTTTATGGAAAAAATTTAACTCCTCTCGTATGTTAAAATGCTAAATTAGCACTGAGTAACATAGACTATATTAAATAAAAAATAACGTGGACATGTAAGACCTGGGTTAAAACTGATGTTGTCTATATCTGAGCTTAGAAACAAAAATTAACCAGCATCGTGCTTAGTGTAACTTTATAAGTCCTCGTTTCATTGTAACAAGGTAATCCCTGAGATTATTTGTGACAATTCAGACGACAGGACAGATTCACTTTTCTACGGTTTTCCTTCCTTCCCCACTCATTGTACACAATATTGGCTAGTATACATGCATTATTAATCATATGAACGGTGAACTAATCCCACACATTAGTCAGTTACCACAGCGCACGGTATGAAATTTCATATTTAACATGTTTAGTTCAAATCACCCTATAAGCTTTGCATATCGGTTTCGATAATATTTCAACTCGTGAATCGTCTGTATAGACGGCAGCACATCAACCTACCACAAAATGTCAAATTTCTTTAATAAATTTTGAACCCTAGGATTTGGGTATAAAGATCAATATCGATTAGAGAAATTTGACAGTTTTGGATAGGTTGATGTGCAGGCGTGTGTACCACGTGCTACCTAGCCTATTCATCTCGTACCGCGAATAATTGGATTCACAGTCGACTCCGGCCAAGAGGAATTTAATGTTAGCTAAATTACATTGATACATTAACTAAACGTTTTTACTGTACTGAAATACTACGCAATATTGACAATACTATTAGTGCGTCATCATCAGGAATTTCTTTATGAGGTGATATTGATGCATGCGGTTACTACAAGTAGATTAGTATGATATTGTGAATGGGTCCTATAATATGTCATGCTATGTCTCGGCATGAGAAATTTCACTTACTTATATATCTTGTTGTCAATTCTTTTTAGCACTTTATAGAGTTTATAGAAATAAACGTGATAATATTGGATGGTCGCGAATTCAATTACAAATTTTCATTACTATTATTTACGTATGCGAATGTTGTGTAGTACAGTGCAATATGTAAAAATTAAAAATCAAATCAAAATAGTTTATTTAGTATAATTCTTTTTTTTTTATGTCAGCATGTAGTTCATTTATCATATTGCAAAAGTATTGTCTATTGTTTTGAAAGATACGAAAACCCATACATTGAATCTCAGATTACTCGAAATTATTATTTTAAATATTTATATCTAATGTTGCATGAATCATGCTCCACAGGAATACTTAGAGAAAAACTTTCCTAATATTTATTATTCTCATGGAGAATGAAATTTTATTTGTATTTTTTTCGTTTCCTACTTTGACATTTCAAGTTCAAGACAAGAAATCCAAGAAAAGGATTTCTTGTGACCCTTCAAGGGATAAAAAATTAATTCATTACTATTTGATGTTTGCGTGAATGCTTTTTACGAAATAATATGATTCACATAAAGTACCATTTTATGTGTAGTTGCACTTAAATGAGTGCGTCGTAATAAATTCTTTTACAAAACGTTAATATTTAACTTTGTCACGCAATATCCCTTTGTTATGATAATTTCTTGACAGTCCATGAAGTTCAATTAATATACCAATATATTGTTGACGGCTTTCATAATTTACAATTTATAAATGAACAATAGTAAGTACCTATTTCCGCGGTAAAAATGAATCGTTTTGTTGTAAATTGGAAAAGACACCAACGATAATGGGCCGCTAAACGAACTGAATTGCCGCACGTTTGTATTATTTTTGTTGAATTATGCACTAATGAATCGATTTATTGCCGACTGAAACGTGATTTTTGGGTGGTTTCAATTATTAAAGGTATTTGTTAATACCTGAAAATATGCAGTTTGGAATGCAACGAACCAACTGATGTTATACGTTTTGCATGATTTGTTGATATATAGGTAGATTCCTCTTTAAAATGTAAAGGTCGCCCAGTTTTATTTAGTTTTACTGTCAGTTCAATCCCCTAAGGTAATTATTATTTTTTAAATTTAAAATAACTTAATAATAGTAAGACATAATCTGCGAAGGAATTTTTATCGTTTTTTATTTTAATAAAACCACAAGAAAACTCAAAACTTCGTGGTATGTATGTATACCTACATACCATTGAATGCGTTACAACTTAATATTAGCGACTAATATAAGCGACTAGACCTTGCTGCCAATGCTTATCGCTTTAGCCTAAGTAGGTCTATCGATTCGGTCGATGTAACTATTTAAGCTATAAATGAGGGCCGACATCGCATGCTCGACATTAAGACACGCTAAGGGCGGCGACACACGGTCGGCAACGCTGCGAATTTTTCGTGGTAAATAAATATCGCGGTGGGCACTCAGTAAGCTTCTCGATGTTCGGTCAGCGGAAAATTGTTTTCGCCGCTTCCGCGGAGGTTCTAAGAGGTTTCATTAAAATTATTCAGTTATTGCACCGCAAAAAAAAATAGGCACACGAATTTAGAGGCCCCGTGGTGCGAACTCAGCGCGGTCGGGATATTGATCGCAGTGCGCGCGCAGCGTCTGCCCAACTGTATACACAGACGGTTGCTGGAGCGTTCCGTCGGCGTGCCACGACTGAAGTGAACACTTAGTCACATCAAAGCACCATTGACTGATAGGATTCGACGGCAATAGCAGACCGCTTGTTGATAACACTTCGCGACTTCGCGTTTTGTTGCGGGCCCCCACCGTCCCGCAATCAAGATATCAACGCATTCCACTGATTACACTTTAATAGGAAATTGTTTTTGAGTGTGTTATTTTCAGCACTCCGTCTATACAAAATTTAACATAATAATTACAGACAATATAAATACATTTATTTTAACGTTTAACAACCAAATAGAATAAGCTTTTCGCCGCCGTTCCCATGGCTGTATGAACGAGATTCTTTGGCCTTGTTATTGTCAACGATTTGAACGGTACTTTTGTTTTTTTTTTTCTTTTTATTAATTGGCTTGGCGCGCTTGGATGTTTAAAGTTAGAAACAGTTTTCAATAAAACTTGGAAAGCTTTTATCTCTACGTGTCCATATATATTAAGTTGATGTTATCTAATGCTCCTGAAATAGAAGGAGCGAAAGCTGAGCCAAAATTTGTCCAAGGAACGGACACAATCAGCTGAGATCGTCCGGACGCCGGCCCATGGCGCTTCCGACGCCCTCCCATTTGATTAATCGCCCCTCCTTAGATCTCCTCGCAGATTCCGCCTGTCTCTCCGACGAAACTAAACACTCTCCTTTTGGCCAACTAACAATGCTGCTGAATGTACAATACAATGCTGTTCTTGCATATGCTGCGGTGTTGCACTTCGCTCGCAGGATGGAATGCATACTAAAATCTCGTTTGATTAATCGTGCTCGTTCAAATGTTTGGATGGATCCTGCCAATTCGATCGCTCTGTCTAGATTCTTCGTAAGCGATTTATAAGGCATTTCGGCATTGCAAATACTGTGGGCGCAAACTGCTTTAACGGAAGTATTTCTTAGTTTTCTGAAAGAAAACTTTGTAGATAGTGCTTGTGCGGGTCGACTATTTTATTTCGAAGAATAATATCCGCCAATTTCGCGACTGTATTATTAAGTTAATACAAAGATTTTGATACTGATATTACGCATTCATTTTCATTCCGTACTTAATTATTTCAAAGACACTCACAGATTACAAGGGAAAGCTGATTAAAGCAGTTCTTGTTTAATTAAACATTATTTAATAAAACAGTTGAGATCAAAACCCTTGCTTAGCCCGCTGGGAGGTGATATCGAATTGCCGAATATCTTTCCCAGACCCGCAGTCCCTTCGAGGTCATTCAAACCGGAATAAACTACTATGAACGTTGTTGGTATGAGACATACAAACGGCACCTTCAGGGAATAACTTCGTAGCATAAAACTTAATTCTTAACTTTTTTTTTATAACTGGCTAAATTCAAAAAGTTTCGTTTACCAGACAACCTTTGTTGGTATTTACTTTCAGGTATTTTTAATTTCTTGTATGGATTAAAAATAAAAGTAAGTAAGTAACAAATTTAAATAATTAACTATAATAAAGCTTCGTTGTAAGTAGCAAGCGACTGCGTAAGTGGACAATAAATAATGTGGTACATAATCGTAAAGTAGTAAAACGGACGGCTCATATATTCTTTAATGACAGGGTATTTTAAAAGATTGAATATGTAAGGAGATACCGTCCGTTATTGGCCGACCATGGCCATGTACCTGTCCCGCCTGCATCACACCACCACATCGCAGGAGGTAGCAGAGTTCATACGAATGAAGTCTAACTTTCATTCGAGGATTGGGCCGCTGGAATCGCGCCATAATAAATAGCTTTAAAGCGTTTGTTGTGCGAGTCCTGACATCAAAGCTGGACATCTTCATGAAGGAGGACTTCTGGCCGAAGGGTGTAGTCTACAGGCGCTTCCATTGAAAGTTGCCTGTGGCTACCAAGTTGGCACAGTAGGTGCCAATCAAATAATACTAACATAGTTATACTTAAGTTATTTTATATACTAACAAAAATTGTTTATTAGTATGTATATGTTAGTCTACATGGTATTTATTTATGGGCCTGTTTTTTGTAACTTTAATTGTTGCCTGAAAATAAACGAATTCATTCGTTTATTTATTCGTTCATTCATTCATTCATTCATTCATTCATTCATTCATTCATTCATTCATTCATTCATTCATTGGAGGAGCTTGTTACAAAATAATTTGAACACCCATCCCATGATAAACTACAGCGAAAGTTGCTTGCTTAGTTTATGTAAAAGCATTTTCAGTAATATGAGATTTGTTGTAAAATTTTGTTTAGAATAAAAATTGTTGCACATATCGAGAGTTGTATTTTCTATAGCTCATAATTTGGCCATCAAATTCATCTGCACAAAAATCTTACTAAATACCGTCCCGTTGACAGGCCCCACTAAGATAAGATACTTTCTATCAGTCTATCAGCTTTTCATCTAGCCATAAACGTCCCACTGCTGGATTAAGGCCTTCCCATAAACTTAGAAATGGAGACACTGAGTGATAACCCATCACGCTAGTCCAATTTGGATTGTTGGTTTAACCAATGAAGTATTCAAAGATGTTCTGCCTTATATAATGGGGCTTCCGAAGCATTTTATTATGATAATTTCTCCGTGATTTATTTGAAAAAGAAAACATCGCATCGGATGCGAGCCGTCCAATTCATCCATTTAATTGTTGTCGCGACAATGACCGTGTTATTAGCCTATCAACGTCAATGAGGAGCGGACATAGGTTGCATTATGCTGATGACGTAGCTCCGGCCGGATCGGCACTTCATACTCTTAGTTTATCTGTCTTGGTACCATTTGCGTGTTCATATTTAACCGTAATCACTTTTTTCAATGTTTATAGAACAACATTGTCTGATTTTCGTTCATCATTTAGACTCATTGTTTGACTCATTGTCATTTTGTAGTAAAACACACGCTAGTTGGTTTGACACTGATTTTATTGTCATAATAAAAGTACCACCACACCCACATACACTTTTATAAGCATACCGCACGACATTATGCTACATCTTTTCCCTTATAAAAATAAAAAAATGCTAAATCTATTAAATCTAAGCTTGACAATGAAACATGCCTGGTAAACTAACTTAACAATTGAAAAAATACGTTTTTTTTTTTTAATTTTTTTTGTTTTTTTTTTTATTTTTTTTTTATTTTTACGTAATTGTAACGTGGTTTACTGTATGAAAACAATTATAAAATTATTTACATAAACTGTTGTACATAGTTGGTAAGCATAATACTTATACACACATGCTTATTCTCTATTAGATGAACCAAAAATAAAATTTGTCAGCATTCGTGCAGTTCGTTCTCTAGACCTTTCTATAGGCACATTAGGTGGAGATGGTGACGGTGACGACTCGCATAAGGCAGAGTTAGATGAACTCGTCGAGCTTGTATCACCATCCGCTAAAGTACTTTTGGATGATGGCGGTGGTGTGACGTCTCTCGCCTGTTTGCGCCGGCGACGTAGAGCTACACCCGGCATTACCAAAGGATTAGACTCATAAGGTTGTTGTGGACAGGAAAGTGATTGCCTCACAGTGCGCGTAGCGGATGCCTTGCGTACCACCAGATGACTACGAGTTCGACGAAATTTGTTTCCCTGCTCATCCATCACTATAAATGAACGGGGTTCCGGGGCGCGTTCTACAATCGTAACTGGTTTTCTATGTCCATTGCATGCCAAAGTCGCCTTATCACCAACTGATACTTTACCTAATGCCCGCGCCGATTTATCATATTGCTCTTTAACGTAACGTCTCTTTGCCATCATTGCTCGATAATTGCTATCATTATCAACCGGTTCATTCAATAATTCTGTAGTAATCGGTAATTTAGTTTTCAGACGTCTACCCATAAGCATTTGCGCTGGAGAATCCATTCCACTTCGAGGTGTTGATCTAAAATTTAACAAACTCAAATGAAAGTCCTGTCCTGAATCTATACATCTCTTTAACATATTTTTTACTGTTTGAACGGTTCTCTCACTTTTGCCATTTGACTGAGGATAGTGCGGCGATGAGGTAACATGATGTACTTCCCACTCTTGCATAAATAATTTAAACTCCATCGAATTAAAAGCGGGACCGTTATCTGTCACTAATTCGGCCGGTATACCATGTCGCGCAAATTGTGGTTTCATAAAATGTATGACCTGCCTGCTACTGATCCCACCTAACTCCCCGACTTCGACGTAGTTGGAGAAATAATCTACAAGTATTACATACTTTTTTTTTCTATATTCAAATATGTCTGACGCCAGCTTATGCCAAGGCAAAGAAGGCACATGGTGTTGAACAAGCGGCTGCCGGCGCGGGCGAGGCGCGTGCAGCGCACACGTCGCGCACCGGTGCACCGCGCGCTCGACGTCCTCGCTCATGCCCGGCCAAAACATTACCTCACGAGCGCGACGCTTACACCTCTCTATACCTAAGTGGCCCTCGTGCACACGATTCAACATCTCTTCCCGCAGTCCACACGGAATATAGACACATTCTCCTTTGAAAATCATACCATTGATATGATGTAATTGTTCACGATACGGCCAAAACACATTTACTTTCACATCAACGTCGCGTCTGTTCTTTGGCCAACCATTTTTTATATACTTTATTAACTGCTTACAGTCTCTGTCGTACTCTGTTTCTTTTTTGATTAAATCCTTTTTGACATCACTGAATGGTACATGTTCCAACATAAAACATGTCTGAACATCAACTTCTTCAGACACGCGATCATGCAAGATTTCACTCAAGGGAGCCCGTGACAGTGTATCCGCTATATACATATACTTTCCCGGGACATATTTTACCTTAATGTCAAACCCTTGTACTCTTAACATCATACGCTGTAATCGAGCCGGTACTGACACCAATGGTTTATTAAATAAAGCCTCGAGCGGTTTATGATCGCTGTGAACTATAACATCTGACCTGCCATATATATATTGTCGAAAGCGTTCCACAGCAAACACTATGGCTAACATTTCCTTTTCTATCTGAGCATATCTACTTTGCGTATCTGAAAGCGTAAGCGATGCAAACTCCACCGGTCGATCATTCTGAAGAAGCACAGCGCCTAGCGCAACGCTGCTGGCGTCCACCGACAGCACCACCGGCGCCTCCGGCGAGTACAAAATCAACACGGGTGCACTCGCTACTTTACGCTTCAACTTATCAACTGCTTCCGAATGATATGGCTCCCACAACCACTCAATGTCTTTCTTTAAGAGATTTCTCAACACATTGACACATTCTGAACAATTCTGAATAAATTTTGATAAATAATTAATCATGCCTAGAAACCTTTCCAACGACTTCCTATCTGTAGGATGAGGCATGTTCAATATAGCCTTAACCTTGCAATCATCTGCTCTCATCCCGTTCTCATCAAATTTATGACCTAGATAAGTTATTTCTGAAACACCAAACTTACATTTGCTACGATTAAATTTAATTCCGACCGTTTGAGCACGCTGAAATACAGACTCTAAACGTTTATCATGTTCTTCTTTAGAACGTCCCCACACTATGACGTCATCGCTGAACGATTCTACTCCTTCCAAGTCTTCCAAGTGTTGTCTAAGTTTTCCATGGAAAACTTCTGGTGCACAACTTATACCATAGGGTAGACGCAAAAATTGGTATCTGCCAAACGGCGTACCAAAAGTACAGAGGTCAGCACTGGCATCATCTATTTCTATCATCCAAAATCCACACCGAGCGTCGAGCATACTGTAGACGCTGGCGCCGCGCAGCTTCACCGCCAGCTCCGTCACCGTCGGCAGCGAGAACTGCGCGCGCCGCACCGCACGGTTTAAAGGCCTAGGATCCAAACATACACGAATGCTGCCATCTTTTTTAGCTACCAAGACAATTGCATTGACCCACTCGGTCGGATGAGTAACCTTTCTTACAACACCGAGTTCTTCCATTCTTTTTAACTCTGCAAGTAATTTATCTTTAAGCCCCAACGGTATTTTTCGAGTAGGACACATCACAGGTTGCACATTTTTATCATGAACAATACTATATTGTCCTGGTAATTTTCCTAACCCTTCAAATAAATTTGAATATTTATCTATATTTATAATATCTATGTGGTTTATCAACTCCATAATCATACACCCTTTTAAACCCAATACATTTTGACAGTTCAAATCAGCGACTACAAATGGTAATATATAATTTTTATTCTTGTAACAAATAGTTAAATCGTTTATACCAATAACAGGCAATAAGTTTCCAGTGAAAGAATGAACTCGTTTCGTAAAAGGCTTAAGATCATTACATGAGAAACCTAGAGTTAAAAAATCATTTTTAGAAATAACATTTAACATCGAACCCGTATCTACTTTAATCAATAACTTTTTACCGTTACATAAAACATTTTCAATCCATTCAATAGATGACTTACTCAGTTTTTTGTCCTCAGTTAAGGTATTCACGTAGAACAGTTCCTCACCTTCACTGTCCGCCGAATCTACACTTAAATTTAACACTTCACGCATTTTACTTTTACGCGGACATACACGCGAAAAATGACCTTTTTTATCACAAACGAAACACAATGCGTCACGCGCCGGACACCGATCACCGCCAACACAGCGGGCGCTGCCGCACTGGTAGCACCGTGGCGCGGCACGGGCCTGCGCGCCGCCGGCGCCGCCGGCGCCGCCGCCGATGCCCGCGCGTCGCGCCCAGCCAGCTCGCAGGCGCGCGCGCGCTCGCCCGCCGCCGCCGCGCGACCCGTAGCCGGCACCCCGTGCCGACACAGCATTCACTTGCACCTCCGCTGCACCATCGATACATAAACTTTCTTCTTTAGAAATCTCAGCTGCTTGACAGATTTGTATGGCCTTCAATAGTGTCAATTCATCTGTACGCAACAAGCGGTCCCTTACCGTGTTATTCATAATTCCACAAACTATCTTATCGCGTAATAAGCTCTCCTGCAAATCACCGAACTCACACTGCTGACTCAATAATCTCAAAGCAGTAACGTATTCGTCAATAGTCTCACGTTCATCTTGATTACGTGTAAAAAACTTGAAACGCCGAACGGTAACATTTGGTTTGATACAAAAATGCTTTTCAAACTTTTGTAGTAGGCAATCTATGTCATCCTCACTTTCTTTATCCTCAAATATGAAAGTAATATAAACCTCGTATCCCGCCGGTCCTATGAGGTTAACCAACAAGCTCGCCTGCACTTCTTTCGGCTCTTTGCTCAGTCCAGACGCCTTCACAAATACTTCAAATAGCTTCCGCCATTTACGCCACGACTCTGCCCTGTTAGCCGGGCCACCTTCAAGTGATAATTCCGCTGGAGGACGCGCGTGTTCCATAATTTTGGTGTAAACAGTGCAATTAACTATTTATGCCACAATATACACTCATAATAATAATAATACCCAAATAAATTTATATTTAATTGAGCCACCGCTGCCACCATGTAGTAAAACACACGCTAGTTGGTTTGACACTGATTTTATTGTCATAATAAAAGTACCACCACACCCACATACACTTTTATAAGCATACCGCACGACATTATGCTACAGACTAGACTTATTATCTTGATATATTCAAATTCCAGAGACTCCAGAGTTCCAGACAGTCTTTACTCGTATTTGTTATGGGCTTCCAAGTGACTAATATTATGTGGCATACATAAGTATAAATTTAGTATAATAGTCCTTATAACGCAATCACATATTTAAAGCACCTTAAGACGATTTGATATCCCATACGATCTTTTTCAAACCAATAAACAAATTTAAATAAAATTGTTACAAATTAAGGAAATAGCGACCCTGTAGTCCACTTTGCAAAGTTTCAAAACGCAGAAATTCTATTAACTATTTAGATATCTGTATTCTCCTTATTAATAGAAAGTTTAATTAAAGTCGGCTTACTGGTTTGAAAAACTATGTATGGGATATTGCAATATAAAATAAAGGCTCTTAACATCGAACTCAGAGTTAGTTGACGTCAATGTTGGACGTAACAATCTTGATATTTGACTTCTAATAGTATCGGCCCTCAATCGTACACTTGACTGGTGCGCTAACCTTGCATCGCTCGCCGTGGGCCAACACTGTCGACCACTAAATACTGCCTCATCCACTTGTTAGGCCTTCCCCGAGGTCACATGTACGTGTTTGGCACTCGATTGTTAATTCACAATTGGCGCGTCAATATTTCGCAATCGCAACGTACCTATGGATTCCAGTGCTCCGATGTTGAATCTTTTGAGATTTGTTTGAACTTTTGACTCTGCCCTTTTTAGTTAATTATATAATTTGTAGCCATCGCTAAGTCATGAACATTTTTATTATTTATTATTATTATTATACCATCAATCCCGTATTGGGCCATCGTTTGGGTTATCGCTCAGTTTCTTCAGCAATGTGCAGGTATTTTAAGCCGTTGGTTCCGAGTGCATTAGCAGTCGTTAACTACCACTAATCTGCACTGCGCCTGCCTGGTGGTTTATGACCCGTTCTCCCAGTTCATCCATAAGGAAGGCTCGTGCCCCAGCAGTGGGGACATAAAATGAGATGATGATAATGATGTACACAAGTATCAAAATTGTTCATCTATGCCTCCATCCTTAAGCTACATTTAAGGACGAGCGGAAAGATTTCTACTACCGAGTAATTTTTTCAAGATACGAGTGCAATTCTGTTCTAATCCTTATCCAGTGAGGAATTAGCTAGCTTCTTTCCAACTGACGGAACACAACAATGCTGTTAAAACCGTTGTTGTCAGTGTGGCAAATCCGCAGACTTCACAAGGCAAAAGTGCACTTTAATACTTTCAATCTTTTCCACGTATGCACAAGACGTCGTCGTCGTCATGATCTCCTATTCATTGCGGTGAAAGTCCCGTCTCCCCATCGATCCATCCCATATTCCCGGTATAAAACGTGCCTGTTGTAGGGTTGGCACAATTTGCAAGTTGAGCTCGAAATTTAGACAATATTTATTCCAGTTCAGGAATTTTAATGCCGATAAGTCATCCCTAATCCAGCATTGCGCATACTGTCAAATAATATTCAGTTTCTAGACAGTTGAGTCACGTAGAAGCGACAGATGGAATAATATGCCATAATAAGGACATTCGTTGTCACTACGAGGGCCAGACATATTCATTTCATTCATTGTTTTTCTGGTTAAAATCTGTTTTGTTTCTCTTGTTTATTGACGTTACTAGTTTTCCTATTGTTATTGACCATATTTTTAAATGACTAACATAACTGATAACAAGTTCCAAAAAATGTAACGTGAAAAGGTTCGTGAATGTTGATTTCTTGCTTCTTCTCATAATAGGTTTACTTAAACGAAACGCAAACGAGAACAAGTCAAAGTTAAACCATTTAGGAATTATCAATTTATTTAATAAATAATAATAAAAAACAATCCCGGTTCGATTAATGTAAGTAAAAGTGACGGATCGCGTCCGAAACACGATATTGCGCACCATAACATAAATAGGTAACTGATGTAGCTCAAAAAACCGGTTAACTAAAGTGAGACTTTGCCCGTATGTCGGACGAATCCTGGGCAAAAATTTGCCACATCATGGGTTCAAACAAACGGACGACGATAACGATAACGGCCTAGACGAAGTCGGTGGGATGTGTTTGACTCCCACTTGAGAAATTACCCAAACTAGCTCAGGATAAAGATAGGTGGAAGGAGGGAGTGGAGGTCTTTACCCTGTAGTGAGAAAGTATTGGCTGATAATAATAAATAATAAAATGTGCATTGCTACTGTTATAGACTGTACTACGTTTCTTGAAATGGTCTTACTTATATCTACTTATTACTTATAGCTTTTTTTGCATGTTTCAATGAGTCATAAATGTCTAACAACTCTTTGTTTTCTGTTCCAGGTAATAAAAGGAACTCTTAAAAAAGTAATTGAAGATTCGTATCCGTGTAAGTATCGTTAACGTTTCACAGAATATTCAATGAGCATTTTGGTAAAAGGTCTCTAAAGCAAGCCAGTTTAATTTTCTTGTAAAAAGGCAGACAAGAAACTGCTATTCTGTGTTTTCGACCTTTGCAAAAATGATTATGTCACAACTTACAACTTTCAAAGATAAATGCAGGCTCCGAGGCTGAATCGCAAGGTTTTTTTGTACATTAAAAGTGACGATCTACAACATTCCAAAATCTTTATATAAAGGGAAGTTAAAATAAAACACTGAAACTACTAAAACATGTAAATTCACATTCGTGTTCAACAATGAGATTGGTTGTATTGGATTCCTACATTCGAGATGTAGCGGATATGCCGCAAGCCTGAGGGCATTGTTCGGCGTGTGCACTAACGCATAGGATCCTACTTAGCTCTATCGCTGAGCGACAAATCGCTAGCTTGATGAGACTGTAATGGGAAAGTGGCGTTCGAAAACTCTTGAGATCGCCGCCGCCGCCGTGCAGCGAGAACGTGACGCTAACAACAACACCTGCCTCGACACCAGTGAATAACGGCTACAACACCACTAATGCATGGAAAAAACTGGAATGCGTAGCGGTGCATCTTGCTGAGGATCTCGCTGCGCCATCATCTGACACACATTCGCCCTACTGCCGTGATTTATGTGCCCTCGTAAATAAATCAGCCGAAACGAACAAACGTCGGACCTATTCCTGCCCCTCTTCTCGCAGACCGAGTAGAAGCCAATCAAAATTCACATTCAAATGGACATTTATGAGTTATGATTATGACATTAAACGTCGTCTTCTTATGAAAAATCACCTTTTTAAAGAGCACTTTAATAAGGAAAGTCCGCTCCCACCCTGTGAGACTAACGTATATTGAAATAATGAAATTATCTATGCACTTTGCACGGTCGTAATTGGTTTTTGAGTTTTCCAAGGAAACTACTGAAAACCAATTCTCTGCGCTGCATAGAACAATTACTATTACTCGTTTTATTATCTTTTCCTTGTCCAAAGCGTGTATTGATTCTGTACTAGAAACGTTGCTATCTTTCAATTAGTAATATTTACAGACGATTTAAAAACTGAGGGAAACATATCAGTGCGATCTCCACAGGCGGGTGATCATCGTCACTAGTTGTTTTACGAGTGGCAAATTTTACATATTCTTGTTATGAATACTTGTTCCTATGCCACATATAACCTGTTATCAAGGAAATAGTGAGAAACACACGTATCGACACAACAAAATATCTAACGGAGCGCGCCGCGTGGGGGAAATGGACCGCGAGCCTGCTCACGCGCAGCGCTATAATAGATCGTCAACGTCCCAGTTGGTTTCGGTGCGCTGCACCGAGCACGTGTATCCGCTATATTTGGTGTTGCAACACTTACAATAACAACATCCACTTACCTCAATCAGTTTGTGTAGTGTCACACGGTGCAATTACAGTTTGTGATCATGCCACAGCCACAGTGTTTGCGGGAGCAATGTGTCTCTTCCTGATTCAATCCATTTGAGGTACGTCGATACTGTTATCAAATGTAGTTATGTGTTCTATTGATGTTGTTTTGCCTTATCTATCACACAAAGTTCCTACTAGTGTATTACTGTTTGTCGAAACTCTTCAGACCAACTAATGACATTCCTGTTCGTCTTTAAAGTTTAGAAATATACAAAATACCACGTAACGTCTACTCGAGGTTTCATCGCATGGTTTTTAATCGAAATAATAATGATAGGTTTGGTCCCTATTATTAATTCTTTAGGAAGCTCTAGATCTTATATAAAATGCATTTGCTTTAGAAAGTAATCTGTTAAAGATAGTAATACTAACTTTGCCGAATTAATTATGATTTAAAGTGACTGTTACTAATATAATAGTTTTGACTGTGGAATACTTCGTCGTTTTAAGTAAGATATGTCATATTTATAATTAACCTAATAATTTGTTTTATTAAAAACAAACTTGTCAATTGATTGTGTCCGATACATTATTGTATTCTACACGAGCAAGTTTTATTATAAACGTGGCATCCATCGATACGACCTTAGTATTATGTAGGTTGACCGCAGTATTAAAACTACGTCGTTATTTAGATGGCCGGGTATCAGATTACCCGATGCACTGACCGGCTTGAGCAGGGCCTATATTCTGGCACCACTACGGTAGCTTAAGTGGCATTGGTCATGCGAGTCTATTCCAAACGTGAAACGAGATTTGGGTCACATGGAATATAACAGAACTATATTGAGCAAATGCTAATACCCTGGCTTTACGGTAATGCCTATAGGTAGTTAACTGGGTGTCAAGTGTGATATCTCCGCGTTTGTATGATTATTCAAATTTTGTTCGTGTATGATTTTAAATGTTATAGCTTGTGCTTGCTAATTTGTGTCGTCCACGTATAACTTTTTGACCTTTTGTTTGTTTTTGTTATTTCAAACCAGTTAAAGCTGTCAATGACAAGAAACTTCGACACTTAAACAATGTCTTTGAGACCTCAATTTGTCTTGACAGGCTGTCTATTAGTTTGTAAGTCAGGCTCAAGACATTGACCACAATTTCCTTTGTTTTAAAAGATCAACAACGTATCGCAATAGCGTAACCTACCCTAGCTAGCAAACCTGTAATCCCAAATTAATTGATAATTGTTAGTGCCCACTCCAATTTACGAAACCGCAAACATGATCTAGATCGTCTGCCGCACCGTTATCGGTGACCCGTGGCTATAAATTCAACTAATAACAGTAATAACACGTTACACGCGATATAACCCTTCCAGAAATACGCACGAGGAGCGGGCTGCCTTATCAGCGCGGATGTATGGCGACGGTGACCCGTCTTAAGGGTCGCATGACGTTCATTGCGATTTCTTAAACGATATAAAACTATAAATATCGGTAGCAATAAATCAATTAACTTCTTCCCCCTGACTATGAGCTCTTATAGCAGTATTATTGCAGTTTATAGCAGTATTATTGCAGTTGTGGAAAAGAGAGGTATGTATATTCGCCGCTACACGCGTCTCGTTTTCACAACTGCAATAATACTGCTATAAGAGCTCGTGGTTACCCCCCTGAGCTTTGTTCCAACAGCATCAATGTCAAATTTAATAAAAAAATTACGACCTTTCTGCTCGACCTTCTTTTGTAGGTGCGAATGCTACAGCATCTACAAACAATACGTAATATTTGGACAAACATGAATGAATCCAGATGTTGTCAATGAACAGAATTAACATCAAAGAGAAACAATCTTCGGTTTCCACTATTGCTTATTTATGAATTGTTATTTCAAGGTAACAAAATGGGAGTGGGATTGAAGTTGCGATCTATGGTTTCCGGTATTTTGAAACTATGCATTGATGTATTTTTCCTAAAAACTATAACATTGCAGCTTTGCTTACCTTATACGACTTAAATAAATTTTCTTTGCTAATGATTTATCAACATTCGTATAATTTTTAGGGACGGTGATTTTTATTACAAGCTTTTATTTAGTTTCACCTGTCCCGATGTTTGTTTGTTTGTCTATAATCAAATCTTGCAAGTTAAATTTGATCCACTTCCCGGTTACCGATTGAGCTGAAATTTTGCATGCACGTGTAAATCGGATGACAATGCAAAATTATTATGAAGTGGAGCTGATCTGATGATGGAACCGGAATGTGGCCTTAACGACACAACCCCATCGAGTTTAGACTCGTTTGATCCGTCTTGACGAGTACTTTGGCGCTAAATGGGAACCAGGGTCTGATAATGGAGCTGGAAGATGTCCATAGGACCTCGGTAACTAAACGACACAGCCCTATCGGGTTTGGGCTCGTATAATTCGTCTTGACGATTACTTTGGTGCTAGATGGAAACCAAGGTTTGATGATGGAGTTGGAAGGTGGCCATAGAAACTCGGTAATTAAACGATACAACCCCATCGAGTTTGGGCTCGTATGATTCGTCTTGACGAGTACTTTGGTGCTAGTTGGTAACCAGGGTCTGATGATGGAGCTGGAAGATGGCCATAGGAACTCGGGAAAATAAGTTCGTTCGTTCGTTCCGTTTGTTATGAAAATGGATTCTGTCTTTGATTAGATGGATGAAGGTGAGCGTGTGCCGAGGTCTGAATGGTATGAGGGTGTATAATCATGTCATTCAAAAATACTTACTTAAAAGGTAAAAATAAAATTAAAAGAACAAAAACTTTTTAAAAACAAGCTTTTATTATTTTTCAGACAAGACAATGAGTATTTGTTTTAATCATATTAAGAATTGCGAATGACTACTACCTACCTGCTTCATTCACGCGGAGATCCGTATAAATCACGTAGCTAGGTTTAACTTCTCGCTATTAAAAAATATATATTAAAAGACGTATAAAAATACTCAGTCAAAAACATTTATGACAAGGGTTGTATGTTGACATTAATATTATGAATATCCATATTCTAGTGATGCGATCAGTGATCTAAGATTATGTTTTTAATATTTGAATATATACACACGAATTTGTAGAAAATATTGACGCTTCATATATAACCTATGTTCGAGCAAATAAAGCATTTGATTTGAATGTATCGGGATTAGTGAAGGAGCTTAACGGCAGCGTCGTCGCAGCCATCGTGTTCAAGTAGCGAACGTAAATGCTAAGCTGCTGTTTCAATGGTCGTTCCCGGATGTGTGACGTTAATTTATAATGCCCACTCACCAAACTGCGTTAAGCCAGCGTGGGCAGATGACTTTCAGGTGGCCATTTGTCCAGCATCTGTATATTTATACGGAATATAAAAAATTGATATACCGTGCTATTTTTATTGCATATACCGTTTATGAATCGTGATGTTACTTTTAAAACTGACACTATTTGCGTGAACAAGAAAATCTGCTTAACTTCCGCACAGTAGTTAAACATAATGTTTCTAATTAACGAATGCGACTTATCAGCTAGAACATAGAGCGGGACATAATTGATTAATTGTCTACTTTAAATTTGCCTTTCAATATGTGGCACTGGCTGGAGTGTCGCGCGCGACCGGCGACGTAAACATAGTTACCTACTGAAAGTGGAAAGCCTTGGTATTATCGAGGGTGCCCGACTGCAAATTGTACTTATACTTAGTGAATAAGCATATATTTAGCAGCACCGAGGGCCGCTCTACGTGATTGCGCAAATATTTAAACTGTTGTCGATTCGTTTTCATGCATGATTCGCATGTCGACTCCAATAACGGGATATCTGACCTAAAAAAGGTAATTTGTCTCCATTGACGTGTCAGTTACTCGGGTGGCTGTCAGCGAGAACGTTATGGGCGTAGGGCTGCGCCGCCGAAACTAAATACCTTATAGAGAAAAAAAAGTGTCAGAATAAGTTAACACTTTTAATTCTAAAATGTTTTTATTCCGTTTATATAATTTTAACGCAAATTTTGTTGCGAAACAAATTACAAAAACACAAGTGTTGAAAAAATTTCCACGAGCAGGATTTGAACCTGCACCATTCGGACATACCGGGTTAGGTGCTCTCCTAGTTGAGCTATAGTGGTTTTAACCAGCCCGCCGAAATTATTCAACACTATTTACTGTTTTACTTTAAAAGCCAAAGGCCCTCATTCAATGTCAACAACTACCGTTGGGTGCAGGTTCAAATCCTGCTCGTGAAAATTTTTTCAACATAGGTGTTTTTGTAACATTTAATTCTAATTATGAAAATATTATCACAATAAATATATTTTTTTTTATCTAATTTAAAAAAATAAAAGGTATGTAAAAAAAACTAAAGTTCATGTTTTAATAAGCTTGTTCTAAAATAATTGAGTTTTTATGAATGTCATATAGCGCCATCGCCATCGGTTGGTAAGTTTCCAGGACCGAAGATCTTGTACTGAGAAGAACCGGCAAGAAACACAGCAAGGGCATTTCTTTTCTCCCTGTCTTTTTCAGTGTCAATTATTGAATATTAATAATAATTGGTAATCCTTTTTTTAATTTGTGTCGACAAAGTGTGTAGTTGTAGCCATCTATTATTCATAATACTTTCTACTGCTTTTTACAATGAGGAGTTTTGAGACCGTAATAAGATTCGGAAACGTTCGCCCTACAAGTGAGTTCTATGCGGTTCGGTTAACTAAGCCCGAAAGGGTAGAGTCCATTAAGTCCACTATCGGGGTGTATTCACGGTAGGTAAAGTTAAAATAATATTGTAGTATGTAAACCGTTTGTTGAATCGTATTACCTAATCTTGCTGTCAGAGCTGCATAAGACAAGCAGACAGCTATGGCACCTGCGCTGCGACGATACAAGCCACTGATGACGGGTACTTAGTATAGTAACCGTCTTAGTGGCAATTTTTGACCATTCGATATAGTTAAACTCAAGTACGTTTTGTGGGGGAAACGAACCCTCTACTTACCTAGTGACAAGTTCACAATTTCGTCAATAGGTGGCGTTCTGATGCCGTACTATACAATTTGTAGGTGAATTGAAGATGGATCAGTATTGACATGCACTCATTTTAAACCCTTCAAGAGCTCAGATTGCTCCTGATCTTGGTGACCATGCAGTAATTTTTTTTTTTAACACAAAGCACACTAGTTGTTTCGGAAAAAACAAAAATATGTATGTATAATTGCAACTACCTTCGATTGCCACCAGGAGGCGCTGTTTCAATGCTATACAAATTCTCGTGTTCGTCAACGTGATCGAATGCATTCGAATAGTAAATAATATTCTGAACGGCAACCCTGGAGTCTATGTCTCGTAATGAGAGCACGTATCAGCCCTGACAAGGAACAAATACACGCTCGTAACACTAAATAAGAAGACTGCAGAGGGTAAGCTTCAACACTCGCAACAGTCCGAGCCCAGCTGTTGCGAAATTCCCGTGTCCACGAGGGGTGTCTACGTGAGCGTTGCTTGAGCTCGTCATATATGTAGCTTACCTACTGCATTCTCCTTATTTTGTGCCCGTGAGCCCGCGGTGTCTGGAGATTCGCGCCATCGCATGACATTGGAAATGTTTCTTCAAGTATTTTTCGTTTGACAAAGAGAAATGTCTTGGATTGTGTATCTAATATAATAAATGATATTTGCACAATGTACGTGGTGTTTGTGCTAGCGAATTTAGGTCAGCGTCAGCACAAAGTTTCGTCTTTGTTGTGTAGGAGGATAAATAATTAGACAGTTTTAGATTGTGGCCGAGTGGCAAAGCGCTTGGCTCGATATACAGAGGTCCAGGATTCGATTCCCAAGTTGGGCTAAGTGTGTTTCGGATTTTTTGATGCATAACCCGATTTGTGATTGATTACGAACCCGCATTTGGAAAGCATGGTGATAAACCAATACAAATCAATTGTAACGCTGACATGATTTCAACAAGTTGTATGTGTTATAATAATTATATAAATACACGGGGATTAACTTTACTTCACTCGGAGCATGACATCACTACATAGTATAAAACAAAGTCGCTTTTCCGCTGTCCCTATGTATGTGTGTATGTATGTATGCTTAGATCTTTAAAACTACGCAACGGATTTTAATGCGGTTTTTAATAGATAGAGTGATTCAAGAGGAAGGTTTAAATGTATAAATACATGCATAATATGGTAGAGAAACACTGATAATTTTAGAGGTTTCTCATTTTTTTGCGCTTACATTGCAAACGCTGGCTGAACCCTACAGATAGATCAAAATAATGTACTACAGTATTGTACACTTTAAAAAGGTCTACAAAAAAGTCCGCGATGGTATATGTCTATCTCTTAGAGATAACCCACAATAATAATTTTTAATCTTTTACTTTTTACGAGAAATAATGGCTTATTTACGAAGCGATTTTAAGCAATACTAAAACTACAACTACAACCACAATATTTAATATAGATCAATATGGCCCTTAACAGCGTGTAATTTAAATTAATATTTTCGAAGATATTACAGATTTAAAATGCAAGGACATAGCGGTTGCGTGTATCAGCATTGCACCCGTGCGAAGCCGGGGCGGGTCGCCAGTTATTAATATTGTACTGTTTGAATGCTGTAATACCGCAGAAGATACGTGATACGCAATACTCGTATCGTATAGGTATCAATACTTTGTTTGTGGGCGAGCTCAGAATTATTCATGACTAGCGGCCGCCCGCGGTTTCACCAGCGTGGTTTCCGTTGCCGTGGGGATATCGAGATAAAAATCATATGTGTTAATCCAGGTTATAAACTATATGTATGCCGAATTACGTCCAAATCCGTTGCAGCGTAAAGAAGCAACAAATATACACACATACACACAAGTTTTCTTATTTATAATATTAGTGTGATTATAAGTCATTATTTGTGACTTACGATACTAAAATTTTGCATTTCTTAAAATATAATGTAAATTTTACGCATTTTTTTAAAACATTGTATAGTTCCGAAAAGGTAACAAATAAGGTTTTGATATTCCTTCAAGTTTCAAAAGGTGCATTGTCATAACAACATGCCATGTCAAACTCCTTTAATGGGTAGCTTAAAAAATTGGCATCAAGTTCGAGAACTTTAAACTTAGCAATAATTAATAAATATATTTATTTCTTATTATTTATTTATTTTAGGCAAGAAACAATGTACAAGATGGTAAATAAAAACAACGAAGCCCACATAATAGATAACTTGTATGTTTACATTTTGTATGCATGTACGTTTGCGATAGTACCTAAATAATGTTTGTCGTAAGCAGAAGTAGTTTCCGTAGACGTCCAGTATTGCTTAGTAGCCACATTAAGTTTTTCAATGTTATTTTATGAATTGACACGTTCTCATGGAGAAACGTGATCATAATTCACATAATCGGTATTCTTTAGATATTGAGTTACCGCGTTCCGCTCAATTAAGTCTCACGAGGAATAGATAACGGGCTCACAAGAAACAGGACCACCGCGGTTGCCGTTCGCAACTGAAACTACGACATTTATTCCCGTCTGACCCTCAAAATGCCACTACACACACACTCGCATGATACACTAAACATGCATATTAAAATAGGCCCAAGACATCACCGTACTCAACAAGTAAGAGTATAAATGACAATATTGTCAGTTACCACGAGAAATTTGTCATGGTTATACTTGTAATATTTGTCAGCGAAATCCGACAGGCGTCTTTACATTTGTGAAGTTTTATAGGACGGAGTTGACAGGTGGACAAACCGACTGCTGTTTACCAGTCTCATTTGTACAAATTTGTCGCGTTTTTAATACAGGACTTGTAGTGACAACTCGACAAATTTTATAAATTATTTGCCTATACTATAACGGATTGTTATAGTATAGGCCACTGGGCGCTTTTCCGCATCTCACTCCTACGACCCGGTCAACCCGAGCCGAGATCCTTAAATGCCTTCCGCTTCCGATCCGATCCGAACTCCTCGGAGAATCTGTAGGGAATTCCTCTAACCCTCGACGGTGTTTTGATTCTATCACACGACTTAAGGAATACTTTAGTTTATTGCTGCCCCCAAACGAGTCAGAGGAACGCTGTAAGACTGTCGGATATCAACAACAAACTATCACCAAAAAACCGCCCTAAGGCCTTTACAGCGTAACCGGACTTTTTAGGGGTGACGAGATACTAAAGGCTCCTCAAGCCGCTAGTGATTGAACATCGTCGGAGGGTTTCTAGAGAGGATGGCATCACAAAAGCGTGTCTAGGTTACCCTACCACATTTTCCGAGACTATTTTATAACAATTCGATTCTGTTGTAAACGGATTAACTGTTAATAAAAAAAAGAATGTGATTGGACCAAAACGAGCGCTCACTATCAACAAACGTTGACTCTAACGAAGCCGGCTTTGCTTAAAACCCTTAACCACACTATTGAAAATGAAACTCAAAAATATAATCTAGATAGGTATTCCAATTTGTTCAACAAAGTTGGCTTACAGCGCTCTAGAGTTAAATTCTTACTTTTAATTATTGATTGTAAAAACGCCACTTCTCAAACAAGTTGTTTGTTCATTATTCAGATCGTGGTGAACGGTAAATAAATTTGACTATCGACTTTTCAGGTTACGACGGGCAAAGTCTGCAAGAAGTTCATAGTTAACAATGCCCAGGCAGTGTTTTTAATTCGCAGGGATTGTCTGAGCTAGTTTGCCTAAATACATATTATATTGTTTTTGAGCAGGCTGTTCCTGGTTTGCCGTTTTATAATAATGTAATTATTTTTGCAATTATAAACTCTTGCGTTCTTAATAATAATAAAAAAAATAAATTAAGTTAAGCGGAAACTATTTAGGTATAGGGTTGATTCAACCTTAGATTACTGAAGATTGATGATAGAAACTGAAGATAAAGAAAAGGTTTTCAACGCACTTGTCAAAATCGCAGGAAAACTCGGGTGGAATAGCTTTCGCTCGTGGGTTCGAGTAGGGTCTCATCTGGGGCAAGTCTTTTTTTTTAAGTGTTATAATCAGTTTCAATAACATCAAGTTTTTTTATTTCAAGTATATAATAACTAAACACTTTTATTTGCTGCCAGTAGATCTTGCACTTAGTACAATCGGCCGCAGCTGTAATGTAAGTGGCATTGGGAATTTTGCCGCTAATACGGACGTCATAAGGGTGACTTTGAGTGCAAACTGTCACGCTTGTTGTACGGCCCTCTGCACCAATATCTACAGCTGTCTGTACAGACAGGAACGACGACGGCGACGGCTTAATTGAATTGTTACGAGTTGCAAGATGGTTCAGTGTTTTCACTTCCGCGTACGCTAGCTTAGCTCAGTTTCCATTTGCTTGCAAAGACTGCAAGCTTCTATCTAATTCTAGATGGATTTCAGCGATGTGACAAAATGTAAATATGATTTTCGTTCACGACACAGTTGAGGATCTGTAGTGGTATATAGGAAACGGAGGGAGTATAAAAGTTTCTAAGAAGCTGCTGCTGTTAAAAATACGATGTCACCTTTGTGTCTTTGAATGGCATGGTATGGTGAAAATACTGGATTTATGTTTTATGTGTTAACTTCTTTATCAGCACTTTGCCCGCGACTTCGTCCGCGTTGATTTCGTAATTTTCCGTGGAAATATAAATACTTATTTTTTTTTAAGTGAAATAATTTTTGTAATTGGTCCAGTACTTTATGAGATATACCCTCCTCAAACAAAGTCACAGGCTTTACCTTCTTATAAATAGTATAGCATTAGGCAGGGTTTTATTTATATTTATTATTTACTAGCGGCCCGCTCGCGACTTCGTCCGCTTGAGTGAATACCCGTATCTTATAGAACCCTAAAGCAGCGCCACCTACCGGGTCCTATTATATGCATGTATTACAAATATAAACCTTCCTCTTGATTAAAAAAAACTTCGTCAAAATCCGTTGCGTAGTTTTAAAGATCTATGCATACATAGGGACACCCCGCTACTAACGACTTTAAAGTTTATACTGACACCCCCTACCAACCTTACGGTTACATAGTAGGTGTCAGACATCCATACGCAAGCACATGAGACCATCTACGTCAGGTCATTACGCCGAATCAGGACGCGCCGAAGCGCATTCGTCATCCGGTACTTTTAAGACTAGTGTCTCGAGCGAGTTACTCCGTGGACACGTATAGTCCACTACCTAATATCCAGATAGGTTACCCAAGCTGTAAGCTCGCTCACTTCTCGTTGCACCAAAAGCACAACTTGCAGTTCCACTGCTCGGGTCATCAACTCTAAAGCCGACTACCAAATGTCCTCTTTGGTGGCGGAGTTGTCACTCACTTCTTAGTACCCATCAAGGCACCTCATCCATCAGTTCCAAAATCCTACGCGGCTGTTTCAACCGGAGACATTGCATCTAGCGGACGCCTCTTAGTTATCCAGACTAGTGCCGGAGATGTTGGAAGCCTACTCAATGAAAACCACCGAGCAGAACAACCAACTATGGACAACTCACATGCCCCGCAGATCCTTTCGCTGCAGGCCCCACTTAGACAGCCGGACTTGAAAAGACAGCCGGACCCGTAGTTCCAACTGCCATACCCTACCTATCAGGGTTAGTAGATGGGACAAAGCGACATGCATGGGACAGACAGACAGACAGCGGGAAGCGACTTTGTTTTGTACTATGTAGTGAAGTGTGTAGATCTGCTGATGTGGTTGCAGGTGTTAGGCCTGCGCTGAACATTGGGTCAACGAAGACCTGCAATGGCAATAGAGCAGTCAGCGTTAATTAATAGAAGCATACTAAAGAGGGGGCAGATCTTCACATTTAGTAAAATAAGTATGAATTCTTCAAGCCGAGCGTCTCAAAAACTGGTAAAAGTCTTAAATCTACGATAAAGTACCGTACTACTCGGCCTCTGTCTGTATCTGTGATGTATATTCATTCATTCTATGAATTTCTACTTAGCCGTTTTCAATATAACACGGTTGAGATAAGCGATCACACGCAAGCATTAAGTAAAAATATAGCGGAGCTGACATTGCTAAAGATAACTGCCGAAGGTCGCGGCATACGCAAGGAGAGATATCTTAATAAATAGTGTCCGTGGTTGGATTTCGTCAAGTTAGGTAATTTTTTTCGCTAGGTCACCGCGACCTTTGTTGCGTAAGACGCGTTGGTTCCTCTTCCTCGTTGCCTGCAATGACGATGGCCTGTTTCCGCCGATCAACTATTCTTTGTGTCAACAAAAACGTGGTCACTTTTTTACCCATTGATTCATAGTAGGAGTCCAATAGCTTATATAGTTACTTTGTATTTGGAGTTCCAAGTTTGTTTTGAGACAATAAGCGGTATTCATTCAATTCAATGTTAATGACAATGCTCAGTTGCTGTCCTTACACAAACAAATGTGTTTAGGCAAATAAGCTGCTTAAATTGTAGGTGGTAACTTGGGACATTTAATATCTCCAATTTGAAGGATAATGCATCTTGATGTATTTATTAAACAAATAGATGTATCACCAATATAACTGTCTGTGTGATGTCTGTGGATTAATCGACCATCTCTTTCAGAGTCTAGGATCTCGATTCATACTTGTTCTGCTTATGTGGCAGTAAGGCTTATTCTTGTCCACCTAACTTAGCTTAGCTCGGTTCAGTAGTTTAGTTGCTTTATCTAAATCTGTCGCCATTACAATGCTAATATAACTTTATTGTTTCCGCCAGTTAAGATAAGATAACCAGTTCCTCAGTGATTGAGTATTCCGGGTAAATTGCACTTCCATATTCGGGTTTGTTGTCACTTATTATTTTAAAAACCAACCAGTTAATTTGACAACAGGGCTGTTGTCAAATTAATAAATATTATACTAAATAAATTATTTAATTAAACATCCTTTTATATGGGTAACTATAGGACAATGATGTGTTTCAATCAATAGAAATAGTTCATAAAGCCGTGCATCAGTTAGTGCCTTTAAATTTTTGTGTAGTCGCTTCCCTTACCATATTCAGCAGTATTAGCCAAAATGTCAACCCTTGATTTTTATATATTTTTGAGCTTCCTATATGAACGTATAAATCTCCTATACACCTCGGTAACCTCGATGTTTGCATGACTTTACATCGGTCGGAAAGCGTTGTGTGTTGTGTGTGAGCCCAATAACTTTCAAACCAAATTAAAAACTCCCAAAAGTTCACTAAAAGTTGTTAGCATTTTTATTGCCTAGAAGCGATGGAACTACATCGTACCATTTAAAGTGAATGGCTTTTCAGATATTTTAATCTATCAAATTGCTTTTAGACATAAAAGTAAGGTGCTTCAATTTAAAGCTAGAATGTACCTTACATTTGAAAAAGAACAAGTTTTGTATTAAATCCTGTAGCAATTTTACAACAGCGGGCTATCATTTTGCTGAAAAGCTCAATTTTCCACATTCATTTTAACAGTTTAGCGAAATCGCTATCATCTGTTGGCTGAGGTTGCTATTTCGTAATGACGATTTTGCGTGCATATTTGATTGCGTAGGCAAAAAGACAGGCACGTGTCTAAAAGAAACCGCTTTTAACAGAAATAGTGTGCCTTTAATTGTATAAGTTGCATGAGTTGAAAGCTTAATAAGTGTGCCAGATCGACTGATAAACTTTTCTTTAGGAAGTTATTAAATAAAATTGTAACAAACATAACAGCACGTAGTACCTAGATGAAATAAATAATTTTAATACAATATTGGGTTATGCAACTATAATTAGAATTTATCCTACTTCCTGGATCTTGAACATTCGGCTGGTGAGTCTTTAATTCCTGCCTTATTCTAACTTTTTCAGCATTCTGTAAAATATGCGTCGTTCTTATCTTTAAGAGGCTTATTACTTCTTTTGTAACAGAGTATTTACATCTAGCTCTGTTTCCTCAAACGCAATCAAGGTGTTATAAAATTAAACAGTAATGGATTTGATTACAAAACTGCAACAAGAATTACGTTTTATTCCTTTGTTAGCTATCTAATTCACTTCCCGTCCATCATCGTGCGCAGCTTCTAGTTGCAATAATTTTTGTTCCCTAACGGCTTCGGCATCGAAATAGTGTATTGGCTATTAGCGAGTGTATTTTCAATATCCATAAATATCGTTTCGATGATGTGTATTGATTCCGACGGTTCCGCTTGTTTTCTTTTAAAGATGGCGGTCGGCTCGAGCGCTCTGGTAGTTGTATCTCAGTTTCCACTGCATCATTGTCTTTGGTTACCTACCTGACTTGTTAAATTGCAACCGGTTTGAGCTCTATAAACGTCATGGCCTTATGTTGATCGGGCGACTTTACTCTGTTGCTTGAATCTTTATAATTTTTATACCGCCGCTGCACTCGCTGCTGTTGATTGCAAATAAATGGTTTACGAAACAATATTGGATTTCATCGCTTTAATAAAGCTTTTGTACCTACACGTTTTTTTTAAAGAGGACGAATACAAAGCGCCGCTCCGATAATGAACAGCTTAAAAGATATTACACTGTTTAAAATGCGAAATCGCCTAACACTCCGCCCGGTCGCTCAGTTTGTGACTTTCGGACAATAAACTAAATTACTCCGAGAACAAGAGGAGCGGCAACAATGATATTTCGGTAGCTGGGAAAAAAAACAGGAGGGTCGTTTCGGGACCCGCCGGGAATTCTCCGGGCGCTTTGTGCGCGCCGAGGAAAAGAGGATAAGTAGGCAGCGTAGGAAGCGCTCAGGATACTACTATTTCATGCTATTTACATCGCCACGCCATTGTGGCATGTCCGCTTTTAGATACATTTTACTCGCTTTGGATTTGGAGTTTCAGAACGTTCCTAATGTGAAATTAGATTTACGCTTCGTGTTCTACAGTAAAATGCTGATAATATTACAATGATGCTGTCTTAATATAAGAAGTTCCATTTTTTTATTATCGTCACCTAGAAGTTCTTTCGCCTAAATATATTGATTGATTGATCGTCATAATTTATACTTATGGTTGTCTATGATAGGACAAGATGACTGCCATTTACTAATAATTTGTGCACTTTATCGCCTAAATGTACCATTATGTACTGTTTATCAAGTGATATTGAGTAATGAGCAAAGTTGTCAAAGGGTTGCTCCCCGTATTACTTTCATTGATATTATTTAGATCGTAAGTAGCTGTTGTAGTGTGGATAAGACGTGCCGGTTGCCAGACAGGTGAAGAAACTCTGTGACGTTACAAATGTTTGCAGGTGTGCCCTTTGTGTCCAACTTTCAACAACACTGCCGCAGGTATGTCCCCATCCATACAAAAAGCGAGGGTACAAAATTTGAAACGTTTCTGACACTGCAAAATTCTTCGGTAAAATCTTGATCTGTTCATTCGAGAGCCATTGTAAAGGACGGGACCTAATTAGGGTTCCTTTAATAAATGATCATTACAAAAATTTCTTTGAAGATTCTCAGCACTCCACGGTCGGTGAAGTTGGTACAAATGGGAGTTGCAAACAGTATTTTTGCTGAAAGTAAAGAAAAAGCCATTTGCATATTCTTCCACAGATGAAAACTTCTATGTTAACGTTAACGGTTAGCTTTAAAATAGCGTTGCCGTCATATAATTCATTTAACGCAAACAAAGGATAACTCCTACAATATCTGGTCAATCTGTTGTTTGAACGACCCGGTGAAAGTCGGTTGTTGGGCCTTCGGAAATGAGTCATGTTTGAGCAAGTAATATTTCACATTATGGAAATTAGGACATGCGTTCGTAATACTGCTTGTAAAGTTTCTCCTGTAACACTAAAGAAAGCTCTCCTCTAATTATGATGATTGCCCATTGGAAGCTAATTAATGTTTGGTTAGTGCTTAATTGCGTAAAAATTGTTTTAGGGTCATAGTCGGATGTTTTAAGAATTTAAACGAAAATGTTGACAGGCGCCTGAGAAAATAATTAAGAAAATGAACCTGTTATTAAAAAAATCTGGCAAATGAATTTAAAAAATTGTCTATTAAATCTATATATATATATATATATATATATATAGATATATATATATAGATATATATATATAGATATATATATAGATATATATATATAGATAGGAAGTTAGTAAAGACTGTTTTTATGGACCAAATCACCACCGTGGTACGTCACGAAGGACCGGATCGTCGGTCGGTGGTGGGGTTGCATCGGGATTGTTTTGACTGGGATCGGGTCGGCGTGCGGCGGCTTCGCGCAGGGCTCGACATGGCGCGGAGAGCGGCCGCCCCCCCGGCGCGTACCTGCGCGTGCGCCGCGATGCGCACCTCCGCCTCGCCGCGCCGCGGAAACGGCAGGTACCTTGCGCTCCGCCCGGCCGCAGCTCAGTGCGCGCGCTCTCTCGCCGCCGGTAGTAGTGTATGTGGTGCGCGGACGCACGCGCGCGATCCGCAAGCATGGTTGTGGCTAGCTGGTGAAGTGGTTATAGCAGTGCATCGGTTGACAGACGACATGTCCTGTGACAGGAGAACGAGGGCCGCGCGTTACCTCGATCTGCGGTGAGTTCGCAATGCAACACCATGCTTCCTGTCACGACCGAACGATCCTTTGTTGAATCCTCGCGCGGAGTGATATGTGTCCGTCTCTTTTTAACTCACTGTGCCGACCGAGCCCACAAATGCTGAGTTTTTATGTTGGATGTTATTTATTTATTTATTTTACTATGAAGTTGAATATGTGAAAATATCAAAACATCATAAAGTAAAAGTGGGATCTGGTAGTTTGATAATAACTATCCAATTAGAACATTTGTGTACAGTGATATATAGGTAATGGTATATTTCAAGCACAAAGTCGTTAAATGTGCGACCTTGACAGGCTAGGCAACGAAACCAGCGACCCAAGCACACGTAATTTGAAAATTGACGGTCACGATTTTCTCTTCTAGCCGTTACAAGGTCTCGTACCTTTTCGGATTTGTTATCAGATGCCATTAAACCTAATTTAAGCGTGCCTACAGAATCTTAGTGGAGTATTTCACAACTCAGGGTGACAACGTTTAAATCGTCTCGTAACAATGGCTTCATTAGCGACAAGTCCTTATTCTGCATTGCACCATCATCGCTATAAACGGTCAGCTCGGTGCGTAGTCGTCGAGACGGCGATTGCATGAGTAACTTCTTTCTGGTGGAATGTCGACAAGAGCGGTCCGGTCGGGCAGCCGGGCCCAGACGCAGAATCGCAGATGTGGGGCGCGGACACACTCCCCGCCTCGCCTCCCGGCCTTGAAAGGCTCTTGACCAGGCCAGCGCCGTCGATGTCGTATTTATTGCAACCTCCACGATCCGTACCGACGAGGTTATTGACGCCTCATCGCTTGCCCCCCCCCCTGCAGCTTTTTCATGGGAATACAAATAAAAACAAACGCGACTCGGCTAATGCTCGCCTTCTCCTTGAAACGATTGTTCTCACGTTGTCGATCTCGTTATAATGAATAACTACAATACTTATTACGTCATTGCTTAGCAAGTTTCCGCCTTCAAACTTCGGTAGTTAACGATATGAGTCACGCAACTGACACGCTTCGTAATAAATCTATAATGTACAAAGCGTCTCGCGTCTGAACCTTGATGTGGTGCATTGTCCTTCTTATGACCGAAACTCGTAGTGCAGAAGTGGTGGGTACATGAGCGAGTACACAGTCGACAGACGCAAGCACAATCTATAAATACACTCGTCAGGCGGGGCACCTACACAGGATCGATGCCCAGCCGGTCCTAGGTGAAGGACGATTGTCCGGTGCTTCGCCCCTCTCAGACGCTACAAAGCGAAATATGATTAACAACTTCTTAGCAACATCTCTTAGTTACACTCTTATTATATCATATTACCCTCATTCTTAAGTATTACTCCAAGACTTAGATATTGTTTACTTTCTGTCATAGCTAATGTTTTCACTTGCTGAAGATATTTCGACAAATTGGACTAGTCTAAAATTATACTTGTAAATTTGAGGGCATCGATACTACAAGTATAGTATCTCAGCGTACATAATTGAATCAGCTGTCTGTTATACCATATGGCGTCGAGATCCACACTTCATAAAGCGAATGAGGCCGGCATATGTTGCCGCTTTCACTCCCTGGGCTACATCACAGTCGCTGTTCATACCAATGTAAATACATGCAATATCCGTGAAGCAAGTTTTGGTTGATTCGTATTTATGAAGTACATATGATATTCTAAAAGTTATAGCTGAGTAAGGAATCGCGATTCTCCGTTTAATATAATAACATCATGGGAGGCGTACGTGCCACATGGGCATAAATCCACTTGTTTGAGGGCGCCGCCATTACTGCAAATGTAAAATCGTTTATTCATATCTACCTAAATTATATATAGAAAGTTTCGGCGGTTAAGTCGTGTAAGTTATTTTAAATCAAAGTTATTGGCCCTCGCTATATTTCACAAAGTTTTTATGGTTATCAGTGCACATTAAAAATGGTTGGTTAATTAGAATATAAAATAAAGAGCGGCGCATGCAGCAACACGCGTGGCTGTACCGAAGGCGAGGGTAGTTTTTGCCGTCAGCAGCTGGTAACCCCACGAGTGACTCACGTCCTGTGTCTGTGCCCTACTGCAAGGCGGGGTGCGTGTCATTGACCCCACTCACAGCCCCATACCCGACACATACATACACCATACAATCCATTACCTTTTGTGCTCTCTTTTATTTATAGCAGTTTTGCTCATACAATGCAACCCTGTACTTTTTTCGTCTGCACGCTTCTGAATTATCCATTTGGCATGGACAAGTGATAGTCGGTCTTGCCAGTTAATAAATGTCCTATTGTTCCTTAAAATCAATACAAAGGTCGTTCTTTTGTTCCGATTTCTGCATCGAATTCCCGAATTTTAAACTCGAATTATCTTAATTTTTCTAAACACATAATTGAGCTGGTTATATCAACCTATTCATTTACAAAATACTTGCATTGTTCCAGCTAAAGGCAATTATGAAGTTACAGTCGATACGCGCAAGACATTTGATCTAACCACACCACGTTTCATACCGGTTTCCACCAAGTCGGGGCTCGCCGCATTGTTGGTCCTTCCACAGAGAAACAAATAAAATAAGCTGTCTTTTTTTTCCCCGTCCCTCAGACGCTGTTTATACCGACTCTCTTGGCCAAGCGTGTTATTTTAAAAGAGCTTTTTGAAATAATACCCTTTTAGCCCTTTAGTGTTTCAACTTTGATATAACTTTATTAACTAACAGCATTATTATTGAGGAAATGTGTGAAACCTCGCCGTCAATGTAGATCACGCTTCAGCAATGCTTTATGCCTAGCAAATGAAGTTGTTTCCTGTCCGTACAGTGATCCTTTATAAATAACGCCTGACTCCTATTTATGGTGGTTTTCGAGATGTTAAAGTGATCACAAACATTGAAAAGATAGAAACATTCTCAAGCTTCCTCATACATTTTTTAACGACTACAATGATGCTGTAACCACTTGAGTGTTTCAAAAATAAGATTTAAGTGTACTTACTGTTGTGGTAGTTTCTGAATAATCTATTAAATCATCAGTTTAAAAAACATGATTTTATGACAAGGTGGTAATATAGAAAATAAGTGAATGTTTATACATTCTCCGAAATTTTAGGCAAGAAATGTTACAACCAATGTTAATATTCTTCATAATTTTGTAATTTGTATGCGCAGACAGTAAAATTTTCGTGCCTTTAAAATACTTATTAGTATTTCCAAAGTTGAGGCTACTTTCCCTGATGAAGGTACCGTCGCAGTCGCACATTACGACGAGCTGACGGCTGAGGTACGAGTGCATGAATAATTCAGGTCGTCGGCACCCTTCGTTGGCTCGCCTCAACCGACGGCACCGAGAGACAAGATTTCAGTGGCCCTTCTATTCTTGTTAATGCAATCTTATTCTGGCTTTACGACTGATGCTCCAGCAATGTAAAAGTTTTAACAACTATTGTTGATATCAATAACAATAGCAAATAGTGAACGCCCTAAAGAATCAATAGAAATCCTAACACTGAAGTAGATTCCTACTCTTTTTAAATCTGTTGAAGTTTCGAAAGGTCCGTATGTAAACCGTGGTCAAGGAAGACTCAATTTCATTAAGATGATTGAAAATTTACTAAGTTACTTTGTAAATGTTAGTTCCAAACGTGAAACAATCTAAGAAAATGGCAAGAAAGACAATGCTGACTGTACGAAAACCGAATTGGAATTGGCGCTTGTGCCGTCACAAACAGGAAAGAAGTTTGTACTTCATGCAATGTTACTCTAGCTCAAAAGGCGTCTTGTATGCTGCTTCTAGCACAAAGTACTTTAAAAGATTTAACAAAGCACAAAGTACTTTAAGAGATTTTAGGAGATGGGCGAAATAATACTGTGGAGTCTAATCTGAAACTAATAAATATAGAAAAGTAATGTAGGGCATTCATTATTTCAATGAATTATGTCATTATTCAAAAGCATTTTTAACTCTACAAAAAGGTTACTGTGATTTTGCTGAAAAAGTACAGCCTCTGTCTTATATTAATTAATAATACTAAATATACAATATCCAGTAAGGTCGTTTGCTGGAAGATTTGGAACATCCATCCAGCTAATATATTATTATGAACTTTAGTGATTTTACAATCACAGCGGTCTAATTAGCATAACAATCTTGAAATAAACTTAGAAGATTCGTACCAACTTAGAGATACACACATCGATATTGAAGTAAGATTGTTTTCCCAATATGAATACATTTCAACTCTATATTATCATACCTCATTAGATTTACATTAGGAAGGTGTTTTGAAGAGGATATCGCTCGCTGAGTTACCTATTCGACCGGAGACGCTGGCTCATTCAGTGCCGCTAAAGGCATTCAGAGGTGGTGGGCGCGCTCATCAGAGGGTGCGGCGGGGGTAGCTTTGTTCTCACGGGCCGGCTCTCCGACCACTTAAAAGATTGCTCCGCTTTGTCTTCGCGCTACATTTCTTTGTAACACCACTCTTGTCACACTGTCTTCAATTTAGATTTACAGTTACACAATCTCGGAATATTCATTGATAGTATACCTACCCGCCTGAGGTTGTCGTCTTTTTTCAGTGTTTAAATTTTACTTAAGTATATTTAAGCGTTAATAAAACGCTAAAATATATAAAAACACTTATCTATAACGCAGCTTCATCTTAACCGAATGTTCAAATATTTGTAAAAATATTTCTTTCGGATCTCAGAGGTGAAAACTTCTAAGATTGATGAAGCAATGTTGACTAAAAAACATAAGCATCAAGCACTGAAAATTTCGACGGGTGAAAGCCAGACCTCGGTAGCCAAGTGGTTAAGGCAGCCGCCCGGAATGCGGAAGGTGCGTGGTTCGATTCCCGCCTGAGGTTGTCGTCTTTTTTCAGTGTTTAAATTTTAAAAAAAATTTTACTTAAGTATACCTCATCCCATTTTTATGTCCCCACTGCTGGGGCCCGAGCCTTCCCTATGGATGGATAGGGAGAACGGGCCATAAACTACCACGCGGGCCCAGTGCGGATTGGTTGTTATTAACGACTACTAATGCAGCCGGGACCAACGGCTTTACGTGCCTTCCAAAGCACGGAGGAGCTCGAGATGAGATGATAAATTTTTGGTCAACCATCCGATTACCGGCCTTTGCGAAAATTGCTTAACCTCCGCACTGGCAGACCGGGCGCTTTTTTTTTTGAGAGAGATTGCTGATTGCCGCTGCGGCATTTTCTGCTTCACCGGGCTTTTTGGGGGCGGCGAGGAACGTAAAGGGTCCCTCAAGCCGTGTGAAACGAATCACCTTCAGAGGTTATCTAGAGGGAACGGCATCGCGCACAAGTGCGCGTCCCCGTGCCCTACTAGATTCTCCGAAGGGTTCGGATCGGATCGGGAGACCGGGTGCGTTAACCACTGCGCCATCGAGCTCCTCAGCATAGTATACAATCATAAATAAATATTATCTTACTTGTTTTGTGTCTGTTTGCATCTAATCAGTAGGCCTTTGCTTTGTTTGTTATAGCGAATGGCGATGCGATGAACACAGGTAATTCATGCGACACGTTTAAGGCCTAGTCAACTCCTTAACGCGAAGGTCGCGTGTAAATTGTTTTTGCCTTCATCGCGTAAATCGTGTCATTATAATATATATTATGTACTAGCGACCCGTCCCTGCTTCGCACGGGTGAACATTTTTTTTAAATATAGCCTATGTTACTCAGCGCCAATGTAGCATTCTAATGGTGAAAGAATTTTTAAAATCGGTCCAGTAGTTTTTGAGTTTATTCGTTACAACCATACATACTTACAAAAATACAAAGATTTCATCTTTATAGTATTAGTATGAACAAATGCTGAAAGCAACATTCAATGACCCAGTTTCTCCTTCTCTTGGACACTTCCTACAATGAGGCTTGTCGACGTTTATTTTTTGTTCCCAATCTGAAATTTCGCAAACTTCAAAAGGTTGACAATGTGACTTTGGATGGAAAAGTTTATGATCTTTTTTGACTGGCTTCTGCGGATTGATCTAGGCCCAGCACAGGCGCGGCGGCGAAAGCAGCGCTCCCTTGACACGCTACGCCGCTCGCGCATTGCAGTCAAGGCCCTCGGCTATCGGCGCATGCGACTAGGCTCCGCTATGCATCGCGCTAATGAACAAACAATATCGCCATGCACTTAAACACTGGCCGTTACTCATTCGTCAACAGATCTAATTGATACGACTATCTTCCCCCCATCAATGACTAGAATATCAAGATCATGACGGAGCGCACTACGAACGATAAGCTGCGCATTTTGTTTACGTCACTACACATTAATAATAACACTAGGTTATGTTGCTGATTTATGTATGTATTTTTATGTCTAATTTACTTAAATTAATTATCTAATTTATAATATTTGTATTGAAACTTAATACATTTCGTGCAAAGAATCACCAGTTCTATTCTTAAAGTTAGAGTATTATTTTTAGAATAGAATATTTTATTTTATTTTATTATTTGAGTAAAGCTTCTGTCGTTTTGCCATAATCACACTCCCCTGCAATTAAATCAGTTGCATGATCGTACATACCATCTCGTCGTTTGTATTAGTTAAATAACTTAACGAATAAACTAGTCTTAATTAATTAATTAATACTAAAATTACCAACGAAATGGAATTGAGCACGATGATGCAGGTGACCGTGGCACAATGGCTACCGTCAACACATCCTTGACATGCCAAATGCAGCGAGCAACGCGCGCGTCTCTTCACGCTCGTTATGTAATCATCACACCGGCACCGCCGCCGGCGCCGCCGCCGCCGCCGCCGCCGCCGCCGCCGCCGCCGCCGCCCCCGCCGCCCCGCCCGCCCGGCCGATAGCGCCCGCCGCCGCTCGTATCAACGGCTTCAATGCACGTTGCACCGTCTTTTATTTATTTATCTGACATTGTTTACGAGTCTATTAGAAGTGCGGAAATAACTTCTAGTTCAAAGGTACTGCAGTAACAAGCCAACTCCATAAACTCCAATCTTGACACTTGTTTTGATATCGAACTAACCATCGCACAGTTTAATAATAAAATAATACATGAGACGTTTTTACTGTAAATAATGTTCAAAAAAATATTTATAATTATCCAACGCGTAGTACTAACTCAATACATATCTACTGCGAATGACGTCATGACCTTTGTTAAATGTTTTGGTGTCTGTTTAATATTCAACAAAGATAAGTAGGTATTTCAGTTATTAATCGTTAATTTAAAGCCGGAAAGCTATAGGCATTGAATAATTAAAATAAACGCTTTAAGGTAACTCTCGGATAATTCTGCGGTTAGTCTAGCCAAAGTTACGAATAAATAGGAAAAATCGTTGTTGTTACGCATGTGAACTTCGTTCGCGCCGTTCGGGGCCAGGGAAACTGCTAAGTGGGTTTTTCCTTGACACGAGTCGCAAGTTGCAACACGCCAAGACAAGGTTGAAGCGACACGCCCTAGCGATTATTTAATTGTTATTTAAAATCAGAGACACTGCGCAGTGTCGAGGACTGTGCAAGCGGAATGAGGCGGCGACAAATTGTACACTTTTATCAATGAACTCTCAATGATATCTGTGTCAAGCAATGAAATAGACCAATCAGTCCCATTCTAACGGAGAAAAAAGTTTGCGTCTCTGCTGGTAATTATTGTAATCTTGTATGCAATATCGCGTTGACTGATACACAAAGAAATAGAGTTACCAAGTCTTTTGTCAGATTCAGATACTGCTAATTTGCTCTCTGTTAAGCTATTTATTACAAAATAAAACAACATGAAGTAAGAATACATTTAAGTTGGATTAATAATGAATGATAAGTGTAATAAGTGATTTATTCAGATATGTAAATATTTTACTTGTAATAATGATGAATGACACTATACTATCAAACGGTCATCTTCTAATTACTGAAGAATCTCATTAAATAAATAATACTTGAATGGTTTGTTTGCCATTATATTTAGCCTCGTCCCTGTTTCCTTGCATGCAGGTTTTACTGCTAACCGTCCTACAAGTGTTATTTTAACAAACTCCGCTGCATCTTATCAAACTTGGATTACAAACTCTACAAAAGTATAAACATTAAATATTTGATAAACGATAACTAAACTGTACCCACGAAGCTTATCGGACCGCAAAAGAGATTACCAACTTTAACTATCAATTTGGAGAAACTTTTGTGAATTCAGGCCGTTGTAAAGGGTTTAGCGAGTTGGCGACAATCCGCCATATTTAAAGCAAAGTTGTCGCATTGGTGAGCTTACTATATTTATCTGTAAAGCATTTTGGAAACTCAAAACTGTATGAAGTTATTGAAGTTTCCTTTTATAGTCAGGTCAAGAGGTTTCGCAAGATGACTCTTGCCATTAATGCCGAAAGTGCCGGTTTTTTGCATTCAAGCCGAGATATTAATATGCGCAATGCGCCGCGCCGGCCCTCACAGAGTCGCAGCGCCCGCGACACCGACATGCATAATTATCTCTCCGCGTGTTTTTTGCATTAAGCAATTCTCATTTGCTAATTCCCCGTCTTTTCACCGATTAAGCACAGTTTGACATTGCAGAGCTTTAAATAATAATTACACGTGCTGTGATCCAATTAACAATTAATCCGCCCTCCGCAGACTCGTTCTGTAAACAATTCAGTTTCAGTACAACGTTTCAATTTACCTCGTAGATTTTGTTTTTTGTTTGTATACCAAATTAAACGCTGCCAATCAGTATTTTGCTTAATTACTACTTTGACCTTTTCATTGTTTTTTACAAATCACTTGCGTAATTATTAGCGAACGACAATATTTGGGATGCCTGCTAATAATTGGATTTTTTAAGGCAACTAATAAATTAAATTATTTTAAGTATTATTAAATTAATGCAAGTATTAAAACTACTTATAAAATTAAAAGTTGTGTTATAATTTACTATTTACGTCCATTACACAACAAAGGCTAAAAGCTAAACGTTTCTGAGAATATAAATTACATTGATTGACTCTACTGCGAGCTAACCTCTAAATATGACCAGCATGCAACATGCAAGACGCATGCTGTCATTCCGCCAGTCCGCCGGCGTTCGCCTACGGGGCACCACGATCACGGCAATCGCCCACCTGCATAAACATCAGATGGCATTGAAAGACGATACTGTTGGATCATCACACGAGTCATCGGAATCTGTGGAACAGACAATCCTACGTATTGGAAATAATAATAGAGACGGGCTTAGTTTATCTCAATTGACATGCGCGGCTTCGCGTCAGTGCCAATGTTTTGTAATGACACCATGGAAGAACAAAGTAAAATAAACGAGGAAGTTCGAACATTAATGTCATTGACTCTAAGACACATACAATTGGATAGATTTAGAATAACTCTGTTTGCAATAGTGAAGGTCAACTTGCATAAAGCATAATGGCATTGAAAATAAGATGATTCAGCTAATTAAAGTATCACAAGCTTTGGAAAGCATGCGGGCCAATAACTATGACTAGTGTAATATTGCGAATAGTAATAGAGCAATTGTACAAGTCGTTGACTCTCGTGTCATGTATCGCTGGGTACGCGGGGGACATGGTGTTTGCGATAGTGACGTCCAGCCGGCGCGCGTCACTCTGCGCTGGTTCATTGTTCGGGTGCGTTGGCAGCACTAATGTTGTCGGCCTAGCAACGCTCGTTCCGTTCACCTCACCTCTCACCGGCTAGCGCTGCCGCAACCGAGCCTCGTGTCTACTCGCTGCTTTAAAAAGGATCACTGTTTCTTCATTTGACTAGCTAGATTGACAAACCGCAAGCTGTGTGCGTGCGACCAGTTTCCCACGGTGTGCCTGGCCGACGTAGCATTATAGTGATATCACCGCACTGCTATTTCCTAAGCTCTGGGAAGTGTTTTATTTTTGTGACTGCGTACCTCGTAAACATATTCGCATACCGTCATGTTGTCGAGTCATTGAAATTTTCTATGCAGAATCGAAACTCGATTCTAACAATTGCAATTTATCCCCCTTTTTTACACCAGTTGAGCGCGCTTGCGTACGAATAAATTGGACATCCACGTGGATCGACTGGCTGTGAGATGACGTCACTGCGATGACAAAACGTGTCCTATCTGTTTGTTTACTATCGGCCACGCCACGTGAACTTCTGTTTATTTTCTGTTATCGGTCGAATAAACAACTTATGATTGAGTCCTACAATCTGTCAGCTTCAAACTATCGTTTTGCGTACACGTTTTAAAGCGTTACCTACGTATGCGTCGCGCTTTTCATTCACCGTAAAGATCAATGAACTGATGTTTGACAGAGCTATTTTAAATCACACTCATTTGTCTTCGCGATAATAAACAACTCGTTCATAATAAAATGTGGCTACAATAGTTTGTTCGTGTCAAAATCTTTGTGTTCCAAGTATCTTATATCCTAGCTTGACGATAGTTTATCCAGCCAGCTCAAGTTCAGTTTATCAAACGCGCCAAGCTGCCGACATTCTAGGAACGTAGCTGTTAAACAATGACGTTGGTGTGCGGCGACGCGACGGGAGGGGACATTCACTGCCTTTCACTTCCCGCTTTTGTTGTGGAGCCGCTCTAGGCAATGGAAAGGCAGACGGCCTTGTGGTTCGCGTGCCTTCTAGCCGTCCCAGCTCCCTTCCCATGCGATACGTCAAAAAACATAACCCCCAACAAACGAAGTAGCAGACGTAGGTAGCTGCTAACTTTCGCGATATGTCCCCCAGATAGGTGACGAAATTGAGATTATCCGTATTCTGGAGAGCACATTAGGGTCGTTTTATTTAAACATTGATGTGATAATGTGATGGATTCTATTATTATGACCACATTTTAAATGGGCACTGAAGACTTAAAACTAGCAGACAAAAATATATAGGTAGATAAATGTCGGTGTGATTACAATTCGTAAGAAACGCCTATTATAATTTCGTAGCAATCAATTTAAAAGTCAAAACCGACTACCAGTAAACAACTCCATCCGTATACACAAAGATTGGCCGTGCAATTACATGACATCATGGTCAAGGATATAAATAAATAGCAATTAAGGCATCGGTCATAGAACATTCGCATGTGGCGGGTTGGAGCGAGTCTCCAGGGCCGCGGGCGGTGGTAACCTTGGCTTTTGAGCGGCGACTTTCACGGTTAGACGGGCGCTGGTTACATAAGATGCGCTGCTCCGCCAACGACGCCCAAGCATCTGCTGTGACGACACGCATGCCACTCACCAACACCCGAACCGGTTTAGCCGATGTCCACAATAGAATTAAATCATTATTACATTTTGTACGCGTAGTTGCTATCGCGAAATCGCAATCGTAACCCCCGAACACTTAGCATGTTAGCAAAATATAATTTTTTAAATATATACTACCTACCTACCTGCGGATGTAGAAATTAATTTTTGTTACTAAGGAGGTTGCTGCTACACGCAGTTTGTGTTCGAGGTCGAGTGGTGTTGATGGATATGAGGTGTATGACCTAGATGCGATGTGACTTTCAATTGCGATTCCTATTATGATATTCGTCAAATCAAATTTTTGTTGTCAATGTCACAAGTACAGTTGGCGTATAATTTACCGGAGCAACAATGGTATATCGTAGAATTTAAGTATAAACTTAATGGTAATTATTTAACCTTTAAGACAAACACTTTTAAATTTTGATTTAAACAAAAAATTGCCTTATACCTAGTTTTGCCTAATAAAAGACTTTAGATGATTAATCTGATGCTAATTAAGCATTTAATAAGTTTAAATATAAGATAATAAAGATGAAACTGCAATTTACTCATATAAATTGTATAAGTAAATATTGAATAAGCTACAACGCCAGTCAATAGTATTATTAACAATAAAATTAAATGTGATTGTCGTTTGACGTGGTTTACGACACAGCTCTCCTTGCCCCCCCCATCCTTGGGTTTGGTGGGCCGACCGGGCCTTAAATATGCATTTAAACATAGCTAATTAATTATACTTTAAAAAACTCTTGTATTAGATTATGTAACGTATTGTAGGCATAACGTACACACACGGTATTATCAAGTTTTAATAAGACATTAATTTGGTATCATCGCTTAAACTCACTGGGTACCTGGTACTGGGTAATTTAAAACGCTTTAAAACGTTCTGGAAGGTTGTAAAAGCTTACAATTCGCTGTAAGCTCAAACTCTTTTTGCATAACAATAAGAAACATTTATTTACATGCACAACAACAACAAATACAAACAGATCACCGTTTCTCTTAATTTCTTTACGCAAAAATAAAATGTAGTTAATTATGTACTTTGTAATTTGTATGAGACTTGGAGAGGGGTATCTCCAGCCTGCAGAGGACTAATAAGGGAAATTTTATTTACCAGTGCACAAAATTTCTGGAGCGACTCAGAATTGGTAAGTAAACAACTTTCGCATAGTAACATGGGTCAAAATAAAACAAAAATTTTTGTACTTCCCATACTTTAGCGAACACTTGATTAGCCTGATTTTGTATGAAGAGTCTCAAAATTGTTGACATATTTCAACCCATGTTACTATGAGTAAGTTGTTTAATTACCGATTCTGAGTTGCTCCAGAAAATTTGTTCACTGGTAATAAAATCCTGTATAGGCTGATGATGATGTATGAAACTTCTCATTCAATCATTACGTCCAGAAACTTATCTTGTTTGACTTTTCTTAAAAATGATAATTTTGTATAGCTAGTATTTTAAAAAACTTATTTTCAACTGTAATAAACACTTTATAGACTCGTCTTAATCTTTATTTATTACATTTTCATATTTGTCAATTACTGTCTGCCAATCTGCCAATAAAATAGCAGAGTGAACTCATCTTCAAAAAATATGATTTTATTTTGTACACGCTGTGGGAAGGTCAACGACGTTTGTCTTGGATGTTGTAAAAATGTAAAATAATTTGACTAGCTCAGGCTATCCATCTCGCCATGACTTTAGTCGGTAAACTTAAATTCCAACTTATTTGAAGTAAGATAAAAGATAATAGTTTTAACAGAAATTTTCGGATATTCAATTTATTTTTAAAAGAGCAAAGTATAATGAAAACGTATCCTGTTGTTTGAGTAATAACGTCTTTACTCGATGGATCATGAATTTCTATAGTTTGTGTTTTTATCATATTGAGCCACGCGTATTCTAGCATGTATTGATTTTGTCAGGTGAACAAATGAAGAAAATGTCTCTATAATATATATAAACTAGCTGCCCCCGGCGGACTTCATACCGCTTTGACAGTTTCCATGACAACACTACAAACAAATCATTTTGTATTGGAAAAATTTCAAAAATCAAAAAAATTTAGGGGTGGACCACCCTTAACATTTAGGGGGATGAAAAATAGATGTTGGCCGATTCTCATAGATACCGGATAAGCACAAAAAATTTCATCAAAATCGGTCAAGCCGTTTCGGAGGAGTATGGCAACGAAAACTGTGACACGAGAATTTTATATATTAGATTACAACATTGTAAAGATATATACTGGATACTTCGGACAATCATAATGGAAACCCTGGGGGGTCTACGTTCAGCAGTGGCTCTAATTCGGCTGACATAAGATCAACAAGGCGTTACTATCTGAGTGACGGGATCAGCCATGCGTACAGATTATCTATGCACCATTCAATATGTACTTTAATTAACATGTACAAATGAACCTTGTATGTAACTTTTAGTTGCATGTTCAAACACTCGAAGTGTCTTCTATGTCTTCTTATATGCAGCTTTGTTTTATTTTCTAAAGTTTTGTTGCGTTAAGTGTTCGTAAACTTTTTTTTTTTTTTTTTTTGGAGAGAGATTGCTGATTGCCGCTGCGGCATTTTCAGCTTCACCGGGCTTTTTGGGGGCGGCGAGGAACGTAAAGGGTCCCTCAAGCCGTGTGAAACGAATCACCTTCAGAGGTTATCTAGAGGGAACGGCATCGCGCACAAGTGCGCGTCCCCGTGCCCTACTAGATTCTCCGAAGGGTTCGGATCGGATCGGGGAGCGGAGCAACCCGAGGGCGCCTCTAAAGGCACGGACCTCGGCTCGGGTTGACCGGGCCGTGGAGGAGGAGAGAACCGACCAGGTACATGTCTGTACCTGGTATAGAGCGTGTGTGAACCGGTTCTTCGTACCCTTGTTCTACGAGTACGGTGTCTTGGGCCTAAACTGGTGTGCATGTTTAGTGTATTCTGTAAATGTGTGCTGTCATTTAGAGGATCGGGCGGGGGGGTTCGTAAACGTGCATGCATGAAGGCAATAAAAAAAATGTGCAGCTTTACCTCCTGACAGAAACTCAAGGGATTTGAGAGGAATATAATTATTCATCCAACATCGAACATCGATTATTTATTACCCGATATCCACCAATCGCCGCACTGGGCCCGCGTGGTGGTTCATGGCCTGTTCTCCCTGTGGTGTTTCCACCCATAGGGAAAATTTGAGTATAAAATGAGCTGGCGATGATGATTAAACAATGAAAATGTTATTTTACTGTTTATTATTTAGTTATTTAACACCTTAAACGCCATATGTCCGACAAACAATTGAATGTCTATTGTACCTGGGCCTGTCGGCGGTCAACCTGTTAATTATTATTTAGGCTGAGAACTGATTATCTACACAAACCTAATATAGGCTTTAAGTTACTACTAACTAATATTGTATTATAATTTTGGGTAATCTATCTATTTATCTACTGTATCTTTTCCTAACTATGACAACACAAAGTGACCTTTCATTTTCGTCTATTCCAGGTACAAGAGCGGGGTGCGCTCAGTGAGGGGCGGGGGCGGCGGCGGCGCAGAGGAGGCGCGGCGCAGCGGCCTCAAGGCGCTGCCGAAGCGCGCCCGCACTCGCTGCAGGGGCATGAACATGGGGCAAAAGCTCTCCGGCGGTGTCAAGTCGGTGTCGCGCGACTGCACGGCGCCGTTCAAGGCGGTCGTGGCCCGCGAGCTGGCGCCTGAGCCCCCGCGGCCTGCGCGTCTCGACGCGCTCTTAGACGCGCCGCCTGCGCACCCTGAGCAACAGCTCAAGCATGCGTGGAACCCTGACGACAGGTGAGATTTTTTTTTATAATAATATGCGGAGTCCATGCTTTGAAGAGCACGTAGGCAAAGCCGTTGGTCACAGCTGCATTAGCAGCAGTTATTATTTAATCTACGGCTAACTTTGGTTTCATTTCACTAGATTAATCTATGGGTAAGTTACTCTCGCATAGTTACTCCGTGACGATGAACGAAGTACAACGTTCTAACGTAAAGAGTGTAGTAAATTTATCCTTGGGTTAAACGTTGGTGAAATGAAAATTTCGTTTACGCTCGAGTAATTAGCGATTTGCTCTCGGAATAAGATTTATTCTACCTTGGTGAAATCCGCCCTAAGGCAGTTAAAACACTAGGGCCTTGTGCCAAAGCAGGAGTTCTTACGAACCCCTGGTCACAGGCGAAAGCTGCTTGCCTCGCATAGATATAATTTATTTGTTATTGAATGCGGACTTCAATTTATTTTACACAAAATTATTTTCTTCCGTGTACGTTGGCTATAATTTTTAATTGGAAAGAGAGTTGGAAAGATAGTGATTATATATTTGTGAACTTGAATACCTGATAGAATGCGTGAGATGCTTTATTATGACCACGGCTTCTGACACGGAAACAAGTAGTTTTCATAATTAAATCAGAAATTAACATTCACCTGCAACAATCAGAAAGCCTTCCCACATGTGCCCATAGGACATGGCCATAACCCATAGACCTTATACTATCCCAATGGCGACTGGTGATACTTTATGGATCAGCTAAACTCGCAACTTGACTTATTTTGTTTCCGTTTGTGAATTAATGGTTTTCTAGCATTATGTTCCATTCAAATGCTTCTACGTTCTTCGCCATAATGATTTATTGATATTTATTTAGCATAAACATTTAGATCCTTATATACTTAAGCATACCGCCGCATTCGCCCTTGGCCAAATAAAAATGTCAAACTGATGACGCCAGACAGATTATGAGCATTCGTTTAAATATTACTTTACTGGCCACCGTTTGATGCCATCAATAAAACTCGTTATATTGCAGCGTTAATATTGTCGTTAAAGCTATCAATCATTCCCACAATCGTTAAATTACTACAGAATAACAGAGATTACACCTCAAACGGTGGTTTCATCATCACTAATTGCCCCATCAGAGCAATGACTACCGCGTTCGCTAGTCTCCGGTGACTCAATCGAATCTTTCTACCGGAAAAGATGGCGACAGATGGCATTGTCGGGTGGCGCAGGCGCAGGCTATGGCGTCTGTGTTCTTAGCTTAAAATGTAATTGAACGCTTCAGAGACTTTGCCAAATAATAATAGAACTAACTTCTCGATGCATGTATCTCCTGGCTCCTTGAGGATTCTTACAACTAAATAAAAACGTTTTCTTTGTTTCTTTTAGCTGAATATCGAACTTACCTCCATCACAAAAGAGATAGTAGTACCCATCCTCTATCCTTAAAATGTGGAATCTTTTCCATCGGAAGTACCTATGTGTTATTGAAATGAAGCACTCAAGAGTCGAATTGAAAATCTGTTTTATCAACAGGCAACTGTCTTTGTGCGGAAATTGAACATGACCCTTTGTAGTTAGAGCGAACTAATAGTTAGTTAATTATCATTGACAACTTTTAATTACAATTGCAACATAATTAAGTGCCAATTTACCTACCTATTAATGTAAAGCCAGCGAGTTGCACTGTCTCGATGGATTTTCCGTCATTGTTCGTTATTTTTCCAGTTTGTTTGTTACTGCTTTTATAAATTCCTGTTAAAAACGTTTCCACTCACTTTGATCAGAGAGTAGTACTTATAGTCGTCATACTAACATATTATATCGTATTTTGTTTGTATTCAAGCTAAAATTATATTTATTCAATACCATGAAACCTTTGAAACCTAGGTTTATGGGGTTTAGGTATATTCAACAAAAAACCAAAAAAGTTGTAATTTAAACCTAATTTATCAAGAGTATCTACACTTGTTATCTTCCCTGTAAATTCCTTCCCATTTTTTCTTCTTCCGTAAAGATTTTTTCTTTGTTCACTCAAGGTACCTTCTTTAACTCCCAACACTTCAGTACAGTTTCTTCCACCATTGAATGCATGGCCACTTGCTAATTGGGATTTGTATTAGCTTTTATCTTGCCGCTTATGATCCAACCATATTTTTTTCAATCTTATTTTAAGTACTATATTAATTTAAACTACTTATACAATATATAAAAATAACAAACTATTAAGGTCACCTTCACGAATAATAAATGTTACCTAGTTGAATTCAGTCCGACGAGTCCTTTGATTCACCCAACATAATTAATATACGAGTAATGCAAACATTAAATATCTAAGATGATGATATATATATATATATATATATATATATATATATAAAGTAAAGAGGGTTTTCAACGGAACGTTTATTATAAAGCTGCCGTTTCTAAATTCCAGATCATTAAACATATTCGTGAAGGAGGAGGACGCGTTAACGTTCCACCGGCACCCGGTCGCGCAGAGCACGGACTGCATCCGGGGGCGGGCGGGATACTCGCGCGGGCTGCACTGCTGGGAGGTGGTGTGGCCGGCGCGGCAGCGGGGCACGCACGCGGTGGTCGGCGTGGCCACGGCGCACGCGCCGCTACACTCGGTCGGCTACCAGAGTCTGGTCGGGGCTACCGACCAGAGCTGGGGCTGGGACTTGGGCAGAAATAAGGTTGGTGGAATACACTTCTAAACACATTACAACCCTTGAAGCAGAGCAGAGCTGTTAAAATAAAGGGTCTCTTTTAGCTGATTTCCTCTCTTCTCCACTCAGCTTTGCTTAGCTCCACCTCAATGGAGATTAGATGCGGGTAAAGCTGATCTACCCAGCTCAGTTCCGCTTCAATGGAGTGTCAGCCTTAGTATTATTCTTCTTCTCTATCGATTCGCTCTTCGGTCGTGGTCACGTTGAGCCGTCAAATTCAGTGGTTGAGGCGGACACAGCTCTCCGCGTCTCAATTATTTGTGTGCTCATGTAACTTTCTTGGGAATGTAGCTGCAGTGGTTTCCCCTTGCCTTTTGCGCAAGACATTTAAGAGATTATTTAGATCCCAAGGCCGCTGAAGCCTCTTCTGCTCGGTTGTCCGAGCAGGTAGGTGGTTATCCCGCCACAGTTCGGTCGCCATTGCCTCGTTAGTTATCCAACAGGGGGCACCACGACGAGCTGGAGAACCGTCGTACCAGTTTTCGCCTACGAGTGTCCGGGTCGTGCAGGTGAGGTTGACATTTGGGGCTGACTAGATGTTATTGTCATTTTCCCCCTTACCCCCCTATTGTTCTGGCACCCTCTAGAATACTCTAGATAGGCAACCGGAGCTGTTCAGCGTGCTCACTCCTCGTTGTATGAAGATTCATTCTTCAATTGCATTTGGCTTTGGTTGCGTTCAGTGGGCTACCAGAGCTTGGTCGGCGCCGCGGACCAGAGCTGGGGCTGGTTGGAGACTTGAACTAGAACATGCATGTTGTTTTGCAGGTCAAGGGTAACCTTAGATCTGTTTATACTATAGACAGATGTGAGAACGGTAGTCGGCATCCTCAATATTGAACCGGCTTGCACGTGCAGAGTTAGAAAATTTAAAGATTGCTGCACTTTTACACAGGATACGGGGTAAAAGTGTGGGTGGAGTAATGGGGTAGTCCATTTGGCGCCATCGACGGTGAATCATGGGACTTGGGGTAATATACATGGTTGCTGCCATATCCAGCCGAAAGAACTTATAAAGTTATCCTATTATAGAAATAGAACTACCTTTTTACATTTATCTTTTTAACATTTATGTACAGACCTGCACATTAACCTATCCAAAACTGACAAATTTCTTCAATACATTTTCGCCTGTATGACATAGTAATAAAATTCAAAGTCTATTGAGGAAATTTGATAGTTTGTGGTAGGTTGATGTGCAGGCGTGTGTACACATTACTTGTGGCTTGTATCTTACTTGACATGACGAATTGATTGAGTTTAAACAAGATGGTTCGACGCCGTCGATCTGCCAGTTCTTAGCCAGCTTATGTCGGCCGCCTTGCGATGATTGTATCGTGTCTTGTGTCTTCCACAAAGATGATGATTGCCTTGTGTCTTCCAACCCGCGTATTAATTGAAAACACTCACAATTTCTAGGTGTACCACAACGCGAAAGGCACGGGCGGCAACGGCACCACGTACCCGTCGCTCCTGCGGCCCGACGAGCAGTTTCTCGTACCCGACCGGCTGCTCGTCGTGCTGGACATGGACGAGGGCACGCTCGCGTTCTGCGCGGACGGCCGCTACCTGGGCGTGGCGGCGCGCGGCCTGCGCGGCAAGACGCTCTACCCGATCGTGTCCGCCGTGTGGGGGCACGCGGAGATCACCATGAAGTACATCGGCGGCCTGGACCGTGAGTGTACTATCCGATGCTTTATGTAGGCTTTAGGTGCGTTCTACCACTGATTCCAGCCAGGGTATCTGTTTGACATGGAGAGGAAGTGCTAGTTTCTAGTGAGTATTATATCCTCCTTCGGCATAACGGCAAGACGCTATAACCGATCGTGTCCGCGGTCGCCACCACCATGAAGTACATCGGCGGCCTGGACTGTAAGTGTACTGTTGGATACTGTAGCTTGCGTATGGAGCCTTCCGCTATTGTGATTTCAGCCAGAGAATACATTGACGACTGCTCACAATTGTGACCATTGGTTATTTCAAGGAAAGAAAATTTTAGAACATTAAAATGCTACGAAGATGCATTTCGAATCCCGTTGCCTGTATCCAAGCCTGACGTGCGTATTATGCGACGCCCGCGCTACATGGTATTTTCATGGGTATTTATTATGTAGGACACCGCAGCGGCACCGCTCGGCTTTGGTGGCGGCAAGAAACTTAAACAGTTCCCCAAGCCGTGTGATCAAAACACCGTAAGAGGGTTTCTATAGAGAAAGGCATTATGCAAGCGTGTCCCCTTATTGACGTGCCTAGGGTATTACTCAGTGCTAATTGTTGTTTCTCCCCCGCAGCGGAGCCCCTGCCGCTGATGGAGCTGTGCCGGCGCGTGATCCGGCAGCGCGTGGGGCGCGCGCGGCTGCGCACGGCCGCCGCGCGGCTGGCGCTGCCGCCCGCGCTGTCCGCCTACCTGCTGTACCGCGCGCCCTAGCCGCCGCCGCCCGCGCCGCGCGCCCCCGCGTCGGCGCACGTCTAACACCTAGTGAGCTAGTGCACCCGCCCGCGCCCGCCCGCGCCCGCCCGCGCCCGCCCGCGCCCGCCCGCGCCCGCCGCCGACGTGCACCTGCCCGCAGTTACGGGCATGTGCACCCGCCCGCGGTCGTCGAGCTACTGAACCCTGAGTCCTTTAGCTTAGCGACGATCCTGCCCCGCGTCCACGAGTCGTTGCAAACTTGTGAACGCGCCCGCTGTGGCTTCAGGTCTCGACACGGGCTAAACCCAGCTGCAACTTGGATGCGTTTTCGTGCGTATTCCCCACAAGTCGAATTCATACGAAAACGCATCCAAAGTGCGACCGGCTTAAGGCCCTGCGTTCGTACGCCATTTGTAGCAACAGCGACCATGCCCCGCGTCCGCGATATATGCATTTGTTATACCGCCCGCGACGGCGGCCACTCGCCTCGATAACTATTGGAAGTGATACAAGTTTGTATACAGCCTGACCAGACCAAGACAGATAGCCGGTCGTTGTGGAGGTCGGTGGATTAGATTCGGTAGGGTTAGCGCGAAAACGTGCTGCTTATGATGGTAACCACATCGGCGCTGACGACATTGGATAGCGGGGTGGTGCGACGCGGCTGTGAATAGGGTTACCGCATCGACGTAGTTACGATTTTAAACAAGACTGAGTACACTCTGCTCTACAAGAATACCAACGAAAGAGATTTTGGGGGATTTCGAACCCTCTTTATCGTAAACAGATGAAATAACGTTTTTCACGCGTTGAATTTCTGTGCTATTCTTAATCAATTCAGCTTTCGAAAGCAAAGTTTCTGCGTCCTAATTATAGTACTAACGACCAATTTAGAGTCATACGAAACGAATGCGTAAAACGTCTGTTGGTAACCTTACCGTGTCTAAACTAACGAAACGGAGTATGAAATATTATAAAATTTATAATATAAAAATATCAAAACTTAAGTCGAAGTCGGTAACCCTATTACTAGATACTGTATTCAAGAGCGTGCGTCCGAAGAGACTTAATTCTGAGCGGATCTCAGGATCTATAATATTTTGTTGCGACCCAATTAAAGTCACATTGAATCTTATGAAACCAAAACTTTATGTGGTTAATTAGATCGCAATTGAAAATTATAATAAAACGCTAGTAGAACCGCGGGCGAAGCGGACGCAACATTTAGTGATTAGTACCGACGCTTCCCGTAAATTTTAAATAGTTTTGTATGCGCCCGCGCGCAGTACACGCGCAAATCGATTGACGAGTGTCCGCGAGAGACGGCTGCCATTGCCACTGCAACGCCTAGCGAGTTAATGTGCGCCATTGGATCACGTTAACGAAAACGAAAATTTGTGTGGCCATTATAGTAGTAATTTGGTGCTCAAAAAGAGGGTTGGTTACCTAGAAAGTTATCCAGGAGTTTTGAAAATTAGTGACTTAATAGATTTCGACGTGCTCTTTTCAAATTTTCACTTTGCTACCTCGTATATTTGCTGCTCGCGCCGCCACATTAGAAAATTGGCGCTCAAAAACAGTTTTTTTTTTTTAAATAACAAAATTTGAAAAGAGCTCGTCGAAATCTATTGAATCACTAATTTTCAAAACTACCAAATGACCGGACTAAAACTACAAATAGAAATACATATTATTTGAAATTATGGTTATAGGTATATAAATTAACGCAAAATTTGTTGCGAATCCATTTTCAAGTGAGTCAAACGAACCCCACTCTCTTCACATACTGGGTCAGGTGCGCTACCATTTATGCTATCGTGGCAGTTGGTAGTGCAAATGACCCGGTATATATGACAACACTATTCTTATCAAAATGAATCAAAATGAAAATCGTTTTCGTTAGCGTATTCGAATGGCGAATAGAATCAGCGCTAGGCACCTCGAGCAAGTGCGCAAGCGGCGGCCGCGGTTAGACGAACGATTTTGACACTCACCGCAACGATTCCGAGAACTTGAATATATACCTTTTTATTTTTAAATATTATCTGTGATAGTTATACTTTAATGACAAATTGATATCAGCGTTACTGAATTCGATGCATTACTCCCCCTGGTACATAATTATTATTATGCGATTTGTTGTGTTGTTGTCTCAATTGGCGACTCGCTCGCTCACTCGTCGCGCGGACTCACGGGCGGCCACCTAGTGCAAGCTCACCGTTACCGATCAAACGATCCGAGTGCCTAGCGCGTATTTCATTACAGTTTAATTTACCGAACAGAGAGAATTTCGTATAAAAGCGGGTACAGAAATAGATATAGAAAAATCTTTTATTTGATACAATACATCACACAGTCATATAAATTCGATATCATTTTTACTTGTCTCGCTCGTAAGCGGCCGAATATATTGTCGTTGCGTTTGCGCGCAATTCGTGTGTGAGCGAGGCAAGTATAGCCGCGTCATAGTACGAATTTCTTTAATTTTGTGTACTGATGTCCAAACTTCAGTATGAAGATGGCACCTAATGATGATTGTACGAAATCCTCTTTGTTCGGCGACCGGATTTTATTCGAAACCATTGAAGCGTCGTCTCCTAATGACGAACAAAGAGATTGACAATTCTGCCATAAAAATTTAAATTGCAACTTGAAACTCGCGCTAGGCACTCTGTGGACGATTCGTATGCGATTATGATGAATGTCGATCGATTGCTGTAAACAAAATCTTGTGTTAACATTGTTCAAGTCTTACGCGACCGCACGTGTTTTGAAGCCATATTGATCTCTTGAGACGCGATCTCTGCCTTAACTAGTCCGTTAAGGCAGGGAGGCGTGTTTTACTCGTTAAGAAGTAATTTAGAATGACGGCGGCGCGACTCCGAGCCTCGGCGCTAGTGTAACCACCTCCCGCTCGTTGTATGAAACGGTGCAGCTACAAACGAAACGCAGTTGTTCCATGGAACAAATAAGCTTCATTATTGTTTAGCCCTTTCGTTTTTGTTACACACCTTTCTGTTTTCATAGTGTTTATATCAATAATGGTTTTGACAGAGAGACAGTGTTCGATTTAGGTTTACTGTCAAAAGCTAAAGCGAACAATTTAGAAAGTTGTGCTGTGATTTCATTAAGAAGGGAACTCTGGCAACCATTTAGTTCTAGGAGCGTTTTGGATTATAGCGTCTCCGTACCGTATAGCGAGCGGCAGGCCCTAGCGAGCATAGTTCCACAGTAGCATTACCGGACCGCAGTCCACACTAGGCCAGTGTACCGTTGGCAATCTTACATACTATTTTATAGCTCATTAAGTGACTGGTTTATAATTTTTTTAAGTTAGTAACCTTAATTCCTATTGTAAAAATGTGTGAGTGTGTAATGTATATATCTATACGCATTGTATCCGCACGAAGTGGACGTGTCACCCGGGATTGTTTTAGCTGTACATTTCTGAAACTTAGCGTATTTAGATTGGTATATTGCGAATTAATCTCTTCTCGTTATGTCTTCTTTTGCGACTCTTAGACTTATAGGTATAATGCAATAAATTAATGAAAATAGTATTTTCAAAGCACTTTACTAATCGAATCGTCAGCCATTTTTGACCCAAATTAGTTATATTGTAACCTTATATGATGTGTAAGTACTTCCATTTTAATAAGATTTTTTCATAATGTAGATTGTACGGCAAAGTAGACATCCCACATTGGAGCTCACTTTTGTTAATGTTCATAATCGCATGGCGTCTCTCGCATTTATGTTTTTATATAGTCACGTATGTAGTATTGGTTAAAAACGCAAGGATCCACATTATTTTGTACCACGCATAATGAGAGGTGCCATGCGAATATCGCGGCATGAGTGTGAGAATGACTATGACAAACTGCCAAAAGCGACGCGTGAACGAGCGAGACTGAGCGCGTGCGAGAGAGACGGATGCATGCGGCGTGTTGCGGACGTACGATAGAGGGATATTTTCGTTGTGTAAGAGATATAATCATGATAATATAAAATACACCAAGCTCGATGTACTGTTGACGCGTCCTCTACGATAAACCCCTCCAGAAGGACCAACACTATCATTTTAGAAACGCCCATTTATTTAGTTTTGTTTTTGAAACTTTATCCTCCAGCACTTCTCTCTATATCCAAATCGCAAAGGGGTTTACTGTAAAGGATTATAATAAATATTATCTAAAGTAACCATTTGAAATCTATGAACCGTCAAATTTAGTCTTGTATATATAAAATATTATCATTTTTGCGGTGTTTAATGACTTTATTGTAAGTGGAAATGCATTAGTTTATAAGTTGTAGGCAATATTTTTAAAAGGTCATTTCTAACAGATCACTGCGACCGACAGTCGAATCTCTTAGGTACAATGATTTAAAAAAAATAGGAAAAACGATTGGAATAAATATAACTGGTTAAGAAAATAATAAATAATATGAATTAAAAAAACATGTACTTTTATTGTTTTGTTTGTTCGATGTTTACACAGATCGAGGACGGAGTATATAAATAACTATAACATCACTAATTGTAAAATAACACATTTCATCAGTCTAACAAACATTCTCATGGCAGCAGTTTTTCAACATGAATGGTCGAATTAAAACCAATTTAAATGCTGGAGGCATTACGCATACATAAAATAACTCAGTTTACCCTTATCCAACGTGACATCATTCATTTGTATAGAAAAATAAAATCTTGCGCCATCGTTTCCACCAAAGGGCGCTGTTTGTACAAATCATTAAATTTGCTAGCGACCATCGTCTCTGTTAACTGAGAAAATCTACAGAAAACTGATCGAAGCCATTGCACTTAATAATAAAAGTAATATTTCTAACATCATAATCGTAACGAGCCGACACAAGTTACAACAGTGGAAAACCGCTTATAAGCCATACTAGTAGTTTTATAACAGCTGAATACTCAAATACTAAGAAGCCAACAAAACTAAAAGGTCACCTTGTTTCATCATGGCGGTGTACTTCTAAGATTTCAATGCTGTTTTTCCAACATTTCGTTTATCTCCTCAAATACTTAAATAATACTAGTAATATAATTGAATAGCTAATGTACCCCTAATCGCAGAGCGTGTGGTGTTCTATTACCGTGTCGTCGGTAATAATGATGGTATTCTCATCAGAGAAGTCTTGGGGTAAGTCTATCTGCGCCGTGAGCTCGTGCAAGCCAGCGATGAGCTCTTCCAGGGACGCCTGCAACATCAAACTCGTTATTTCTATTCCAAAACAGTGAAGGATCAAAAGAGCCCTACCATCAAACAGAACGCTATTCAATTTAAACTATTTTTAATTTGGTTCAGAAAATTATTAAATCGAGAAATTTTAGCTCAAATGAGCTTATCTATACATATAAAATACGCACAGCCTAAACCGCTGATCGTAGACCTGAAACTTGGAGGGTGTGTTCTTTGTATGACGTAGGCATCCGATAAGAAAGGATTTTTCGAAATTCTACCCCTAAAGGGGTGAAAAAGGGGGGCAAAGTTTGTATGGGACAACGTGATTCCTTTGTCCAATTTACTTCAAATTTTGTATAAACCTTTTTTTAACAGAATAGTTGGAAGACGTGTTACGTATTTTATTGAAATTCATTAAATTCGTTAAAAAGTGGTTAAACCAAAATAATAACAAATTATTTATATATATAATAAAATGACGGATGGATGAGGAAGGCGCAGGACCGTAAAGAATGCGAGGGAAGAGGTCTATGCCCTGCAGTGGGCGGAAGTGAACTGATGATGATGATGATGATGTTAATAAAGTGAGTTTGTATGTTTGTTTGATACGCTTACACGCGTAAATTACATAACGATTTGTTGTTTTGTTGCCATAGAAACTGTCAAAGCGGTACGAAGTCCGCCGGGTCATCTATTTTTATCTAAAAGCGTCTTCAATAGTGTATATATGGCATGATTTGACATTTTGACAATCTTTATAGAAATATATAAATCTTTGTGCGTGAAATTTTCCGTGTGTGTTCAAGTGGATTCGACAATGGTTTAGATTTACAATTGGCCCCGGTAGGTGGCGCTGCTATAGGGGTACGTCATGGGATACGGGTGTACTTAAGCGGACGAATGACTTGTTTGTTTTGTTGTCATGGAAACTGTCAAAGCGGCACGAAGTCCGCCAGTCAGCTAGTAAACATATATTTTTTTTACTTTAATGTATGAATTAATGAATTTCTACCTTAGTTTCCTTGAAATCAGCAAGCTGATCGTCTATTTTCTTGTCTTCACCTTCAAACTGCTCCGTCAGCACCTTTAAGTGTTCAGGCAGCAAGGAAGTATCCAGCTCCCCGTTAGACTCATCTTTCAGGATCCTATGGGAAATGGTGAAGATTATAAGACATACTTTATACAGCAACACAATAGCTTGGTATTATGTGGTTATATTACTAAACTTTCATACCAGAGAAACATATTGGTAACGGCTAACAAGTAAAGAGCTATTTCACATTTCGCTATCTCAAACAAAGTTTAAATTTCTTTTAACCAATAAACCACAGATAAGTGGACAATAGAGAACATAAAAAGACAACGTTTGTTACACTGATTTAATGTAATTTGAATTGAAACTTTCCATAGAGGACATTAAAATTATTAAAAATTAAATATGATGGCAAAAGTTCAGTTGTACAAACGTTTTCTATTAACTGTCAACATCTCTGTATTTCCTATAAGCATTTAAAGTTTCATTAAAATGGGCTTATTGTTATTGAAGTTTGTATGGGATATCAATTTAATTCAAACATTTATTTCAGACAAAGATAGTCTATAAAATTTATATTTAATATAAAATTAAATGAAAAAAGGTACAGTCAGCAAAACAGAAAATTAAAATGTGTTTAACTTTAAAAATGCATCATGATCGGGCAGTCAACCCTACCCGCCACAAAATAATGTGAAATCGGAAATAATATCGGAATGTGAAATGGCTTTTAATTTAGGCCCAACTTTTCAATCCTCAAATACCTAAGTTTTATCCAACGAATAACTTTGTCATTGGGACATATTTTCTAAAGAGAATCTATCATTATGTCAAAATTATTCAATGAATAAACTTTATCTGACGATAGAAAAATCGGCCCTTAGAAAGTACCTGTACCTGAGTATCCTGCGGCGCGTGTGCTCGGCGCCGGTGAGCGCGGTGAGCGTGGCGAGCGCGGCGGGCGCAGGCGCGTCCCTGGCTCGCCGCTCCACGCGCGCCCAGTCCACTGCCAGCGTGACGGTGTGCTTGCCGCGCCCGCACACTACGTGCCGCCCGCCTAGTATACGCGCGGTGCCGGCCACGCACATGTATTGTACTGGGAAGACATTTTTCAAGAGTTTATATATCTCTAACTAATATTATAAATGTGAATGTGAGTTTGTTTGTTACGCTTTCACGCAGAAACTACTCAACCGATCATCATGAAACTTTGTACGCACATTCTCAAAGGTATTGGGAAGGATGTAAATAAACTCAATTTTTATTAAACAAAGTGAGTTTATTTTCTTTTTGTTTGTTTGATACGCTTTCACGCGTAAATATTTAAAGATTTGTTTGTTTTGTTGTCATAGAAACTGTCAAAGCGGTACGAAGTTCGCCAGGTCAGCTAGTATCCGTCAAAATAAAAACTTAGAACAATATTTTGGAACTTTAGTCCGACAAGCGCGATTGTGTAAATCAAGGGAGGTTGATTTCATTATGTGAAAGCGATTGCTTCCTTACCCACTTCTTGCTCTAGTTTTTTTTGGAGTTTGCCGATTGTTTCAGGCTGCTTTTTCAGCGTCTCCGGTTTTTGGTAAAACTGGTTATAGTTTACTCATTAATGGATAAACTTGAAATTCGGCTCTGAGATATAGTTTGGGGACCGAAATACGGACGTGATGGTATCAACCTGTCCGATGTGTAAATAGATGTATTCAGATTTTTAAGAGTTATTTGTAGGACCTTGGGGTTCAACTTTTAAATAAAAAAAGATCAATGTTTTAGTCAATTATCCAACTTATCAAATAATGTTATCATCATCATCATCATCAGCATATACACGTCCACTGCTGGACATAGGCCTTTCCAAGTGCACGCCAAAGATCCGCGAAAAAAAAAAAACAAATAAGTAATATGATTACCCATAATTTTATTATAGTTTTAAAATACATCACAAAATAACAAAAAAACCGGTTTTCTTATCAAATATATAAGGGCCGAAACACATAACCGCGTTGCGACGTCGCACCGCAAAAATAAGCGTTGCGCCAGGCTAGTATAAACCTTATTGCCTGTCAAATACTAGACAGGTGCCACCGATTTTGGCGGTGCTACGTCGCAACGCGGTTATGTGTTTCAGGCCTGACTCTGTACGTAGGTACTCACGGTTGAAGTGCACTCTCGCGCACACAAACGCGGGCGCGGCGGACCTGTTGAACAGCTGCAGCTGCACGGGCGTGCGGCTGACGGCGCGCACGAGCGCCGTGTCCCCGTACGTCACCAGCCCCGACCAGCGCATGGCGTCGCCGCTCGCGCACCCGAACAGCTTCACCTACGTCATATATGTGTCAACTTTTTAAACACCACCATCACCATCATCACCAGCTCATCAACGTCCCCACTGCTGGGGCACGAGCCATAAACCACCACGCGGGCCCAGGGCGGTTTGGTAGTTGTACGACTACTAATGCAGTCGTGACCAACGGCTTTACGTGCCTTCCGATGCACGGAGATGATATATTTTAGGTCACTCGTCCGGTGACCGGCCTTTGCGAAAGTTGCTTAACCTTAGCAATCGCAGACCAGGCGCGTTAACCACTGCGTCATCGAGCTCCTAAGCACCAGTCGGCTATAATCGACAAGCGATAGCGTGCCCTCTACGCCATTAAAGGTAATGATCGACAATACCTATGGTTTACAAAACCGTCTCGGTGGCTGAGTAGCTCTCGCATCGACACCCGAAGGTCCCGGCGATGCATAGCTCAGGTTTGTGACCCGCATTTGGCAAGCGTGGCGATTAATTACCCATCAATTTTTATGATGACTTGATTTCATCACGGAGGCCATTGCCAAGCAGTGGGACTGTTATAGGCTATTTACATGTATATATATTTATTATTTTACATTTACACTACATTTACATTACATATAAGACACGACACGACACAAAGTGATGCAGTTATACAATGACGATATAAAGGTTAATTCTAATTTACTTTCAAATTATATTCAAGCAAGCAAAAAGAGTTTTAAAACTTAAGGTAATAACTATTCAAACTATCATGGTCACTTGCAATAGAGTAACTATTAACGGGATTCTTACCATGTTTACCATGTTTACATGGTAAGAATCCCGTTAATAATTACTCTATTTTAAGGTAATAAAACTTATTTTAATTAAACGTGAATATCTACTACGTGTATATACCCTTAATATTTTCTATCTTACTTTTCTCGAGACATCGCTGTTCTTATCGAAGACCATATGCAGTGTAGCCGAGTGCGGCATAAAATTGGCTGGGTTAAATATGATAGACAGGGTTCTACACTCGTTAGGTCCAAATGGAAGGAGATAAGTTCCTCTAGACTCCGCACCAGGAACGTCTATGGTGAAGCCTTCGCCTAAGATCTGGCATTTCACATGAACTTTGGTGTTGCAAGAGTTCTTCAAGCTGAGTTCTTTCCTGCCGGCGCGCACCCATGATAGGTGCGTGTAGTTCGTTTTAATGGGAAACACTTTCGGTTTTTCTGCGCCTGCGACAACGTCGATAGCAGTCTTTATACCGGTACTCAGTTCTTCAAACACAATAGAGCTAAAATAAAAAATATTTTTTTAAGAACATTTTTATAATATTTACGAGTAAAAATCATGTTACACTTAAATAAATAATATTTTTTATTTATTTAGAACAATAACAAAAAATCTTCAGTGTCCTATACAAACTTTAAAGTTCAAATTCTTTCAAACAAATAAGCCAATCGAACCAACTAGAATCGAGCTCCACTTTTGACATATAAAACATTGATAAGTACAGTAAAGTATTATATTATATATATTATATTATTAGCCTATTATTGCCAGTGGGGCTACTGCCCCACATCTGGGCAATGGCTTCCTTTATTGAGATCAAGTCATCGCTACAATTTATAGGTCTTTGCTTAATCGCCACGCTTGCCAAATGCGGGTGGTGATCACAAACCCGGGCTATGCATCAGATAATCCGAAACAAGCTTTGCCCGAATCAGAAATTGAACTTAGGACCTCTATTTATCCGGCCGGGCGATTAACCACTCAGCCACAGAGGCAGTCATAATATTAAATATATATTATTTTCTATTGATACGGTGTTATGTACATACGTCTCACAAACGTTGTCCTCGAACCCTGTGTACGCCAAACTGATTGATTTAGTGACTCCGGGACGAAGGTCGAATTTCGTCGGCGTAAATTTAATAGGGTAATTTTGATTGGCATTTCTGAACTTGGCAATCCATACTCCCGGTATGGTTCCCGTGTTCTGAAGCGTCACGTATGTAGGCTCTGAAATATAAAGAAATAATTAAAAATTAAAGTAAAAATCCTATAACTGTCCCACTGCTGGGCAAAAGCCTCCATTATTGAAATTAAGTCATTACTACAATAAAATTGATGGGTAATGGCTTAATCAAAAATAAATCATTAACTAGTTTTTGAATAATAAACATTCATTGGCACTATTGTTGCTACCACAAACACACATTAAGTTTCCATCCTACCAAAAATTGTCTGGAAGAGATCTCTTTTAGAGATAATAATTTCCAAAATAACGTCCATTTTACCCTATAACTTATTATACATCATAATTTATTTATTCACTTCACTTTGCATTAGTCCATGTTTGCACTTTGGTTATGGTTTAAACCAAGACATATTCCATAAATGATTTGCTAACTCCCTAAGCATATTACTGTAGTATTACAAGTATTAAAAACTTAGTTACTATAGAATAAAGTGTTACCATTAGCAATACGCAGATATCTCCCAGGGATGCCAACAACGAGATTTAAAGTCCCCACAATACTGATAAGCTCTATTTTTCTTAACACTGTCTTCACACCTATCAAATTCACGTTCAATATGCCACTGAAGGACGCTATTTGATCCGCTAAAAAGAAATAAAAACAATTTGTTGTTACAAAATAAAAAAATATTTACAAACAAACAATATCCGATCAAGACAAAATGGCGACTCACTTATCTGCAGTTCGGATAACTTAGGTGCATTGAACACAATGGTAACTTTGATCCCATTACCACTGGACAGTCTGCATAGTTGCTTATTCATCACTTTGTGTTTCCCCCTACTGGCCTGCTCCTCCGTAGACCCTTGACGGTCCATCAACACCTTATTGATATCCCTTTTCTTGACCTCCTGCGCGTTTTTTATACAGAACATACTCTCACCTTCGCATATAGACAACTCGAGTTGTAAATCCACTGAACTATCGCTCATCAGTACAAAAGATTTAGTCAGACTAAACTTTTCTATAGTAGGAGGGAAGCTAACTTTGTTTACACCATCACAAGACATCGCTTGTATTCCGGGCATTTTGATATCGACATCAATGGTGCCTTTATGCTCCATATCTCTGTCTATAGAGGCGTCTTTGAGGAACAGTGTGAAGGGTAAGGAGGCATGTAATTCGACCATTGAGGCGAGATGTACTGTGAAGTGTTCGGACTTCCCTGGAGCAAGGAGGAGCGGCAAGCGGGGTAGTTCCACTGTGAGGTCGCGTCCGTTGTTAGGCAACTCGTCGAACTGAAACTTGGCTGTCAACCAGTTATCTGTGAGCGTTGTCACGGTAATCGGTATCGGACAACTCACGCCTGAAAGAAAAATGCTAGTTAATTGGTTTTTTTTTAAATACCCTACGGTTATTGGCCTTCATTCAACCTGATGTTAAGTGATGATAAGGCCGAAGGTGGTAGCGCAGCTCACACGGAATCCTCAACTACTGAGGCACTGGCTATCTTATCTCTAGCTGCCGGAACACAATACTTCTAACAGTGATGTAATATCTAAATATTTAGACATAACATGGTGTTAGCTAGCCAGGCGGACAAACAAAACCATCTAAACAAAGTACACAAAAATGTATTACGGTCTTAACCACTATCACTCCGGCCATTATAAACGTGTGAAGTCATGAGCAGTAACGATTCTAACTTGTCCCTAGGACAAGTTAGCAATAATACAAGAACACAATGTTGAAAAAATTTACACGAGCAGGATTTGAACCCGCACCCCTCTGACATACCGGGTCAGGTGCTCTTCCAATTGAGCTATCGTGGTTATAACCAGCCCGCCGAAATTATTCATCACTATTTACTTTTTTACTTTGAAAGCCAAAGGCGCCAATTCAATGTTAACAACTACCGTCATTAACTTGTGGAATGTGGAAATTTTTTCAACATTGTGTTTTTGTAATTTGTATCGCAACAAAATTTACGTTAATATTATATAAACAAAACAAAACATTTTAGCAATAATAATTATGTGCAACAGATAGATTCAATTTAATTTCTGTCAACACGAGGCTCCAGTAAAGTTATATATATATATCATTGATAGCCTTCAAATTCAAGCAAATTGAAGCGAAAATGTCATATTATGATGACGCAATAGTTAAATAATAATATGATCTCACTTGGTATGCAAATAAATGTGACATTAGACCGTTAGGCAATGTGATTGTGTAATCCCACCTAATTTTGAACTTTATACGATTGAGATAAGATTGAAAACCAATAAAACATTCTAACATGCTCTGCCTAATAGACAGTTAGTTAATTGATGAATGACAACTATTTAAACTTACCTACAAAACCATTGGCTGCTGTAGATACAATTTCGGCCCATTGTTCTGAAATCATAGTATTTATGACGATCAGTGACCGGATTTAAGGAGGCTAATTTGTAAGTTGCCAAGAAGACAAGACTAAGAAAACAATCAAAATGTTGTTAATTAATTTTTCTTCTTAGTGCTTACACATGAAATAACTCGTATTGTCCTTCCTACCTTCACAGCAAAATTCGATGTCAACTAATGAAATTTAAAAACAAATTGCGAAAAAAAATCAACAGCCTCAGGAAGCTCGAGTGGGAATCGAGCCCACGACCTTTGGATAACCGGTCCAATGCTCTGACCGCTGAGCTACCGAGGCCCCAGAAGACTCGTTGAATTTTTCTAGTAGTTTGTGATTTACGCTGCAAGCCAGCGGCATTACGTCACACTGTGAAGTGACTACCCTAATTTTCTTAATTTATTCAGTTTAGGCTACAAATAGCACTTATGAATGTCACTATGCCATCGGTTCGTAAGTCTACACAGGGCGTATGGAGAAGAACCGGCAAGAAATTCAGCAAGAGCAATTTCTTTTCTCCCCCATTCTTTTAAAGCGTCGTCATAGCGTAATATACAGCGTGTGTATTCCATACGATCCTATATTTTAAGGGCAGTTAGATAAGACCCTAATTAACGGAAATTGGTACATTAAGTTAACAAAAGAAAACATTTTATTTTTCATACAAATTAATTCGGCACGCAATGTATTCAAATAACCAAGTCGTCTACGTAAGCACTTTAATAAAAGTGTCAAAATTGTCAACTCAATATTTGCATTACATTGCTGGCCGGGAAAACTTAAAAAAAATCATTACGCTTAATTATTGAAAGTATTTGTTAAAATTTATTACTGTACCTCTTAATACCGTTTTTAACCTATCGTATGTTAAAATTTAGGATCGTATGGAATACACACGCTGTATACGTTAGAACCAAAATTAATTAACAAAATGTTGGTGGTTTTATCCTTCTTAGTTTTGTCTTGTCGGAAACTTTAGATAAATTATCTCCCTCGATTCCGATCGTGGTGATGGTGTTAACATTAACTACATGTAATATAAATTTTCATTTGACCCTTCTGGCTGACACATCGTAATTAATTTTGTTATTGGTTTTAAATGTTATTGCAAAATAGGGTTTAATATATTACGAAATCTACAGGTTATTTGGAAGAACATCCCGAAAGAAGAAACAACCCCACTATAATAACAAAACTAATAGTAACAACAGCAGAAAAGAAGACTTCTTGGCGGGAAAGTAAAGAATCATGTCTGCGGTTTTGTTTTATTTTCTAAAATTTGTGTTATGTCGAATATTAATGTGAAATATTGGTGGATTATTAACCGTTAAGTGTTCGTGAGTGTGCATAAGTGTTGGTAAATAAAAAAAAACAGTGCAACATCACTTTTAAAATTCTTTCAAGAAGTCTGCGTGAGGACTTAGTAAAGCCCCACATCTTTACTGAGATACTCGAGGGGTTGGGGGTATATCATTTCTCACTTCATTTCATTCATCATCATCATATTGTATATTTATGTATGTAAGAAAAATTACTTTGACACAGGCTAAATGTGCAATGGCATCTAAAAGAAAGAAAGAACAGCATAAAACCTGCTGTTACAAACATAAAAATTTATAAATATTTAATTTGCCATATTTAATAGAATTTTATAAATTTTCTTTTTGATAGCTGACATGTTTTTCTTTAAGATTCACTTGAAAAGTTTTTTTTTTACTTATGCCACTATAGTAAGCAACAACTGTGTTTCATAATAATTCTCCATACAAAAACAGATTATTTCCGATTTAAAAGTTGGCCTCAAAGTAAAAATAAAATGGGATTAATGGGTTTTATTATTTGCATTCACAACGCTAGTATATGTAATTTCAAGATATATTTTTTTAATTTATGGGTTATTTCATCTCCTTTCCAATTATACTAAATTGTTATTACAATATAAATTGCAATGGTCAGTCAAAGGGCTAATGATAAGTATGGTCGTCGGCGGCATAACAAAAACTGGGCATTCACAACAACATTTTATGAGATGAGTTAGGATTGTTAAATTGTTAAGCTTTGGGAATTATGATGAATGACATCATTATATCTTTCCAATTTAAGCATTTAAGAAAAACGCAATAGTATTTTAGATGTTTAACGCTAACGGTTGTTGTGTGCACCAAACCTAAATTGAACGTCAAACCACATGTTTGTCCAATATCTGTTCAGAAACATTAATTGCTTATAATATTATATAATAGCTAAGCTTCCTAAAATTCTAAGTATATTAAAAAGTATGGATTAATTTCGAAAATTGTATTCTAATTGTATAGACACCATGTGTTTGCATTTCAAAGAAACTCACAGTGGTTTCTAGTCCCAATTAAGGCAATATTTTCTCAAGTGTAATATAATTTTCGACATAATAGTAGTTTTACGGTAATAATAACAATATAAAATGAAAATAAATACTTTAAAAAAGGTACAGAAATTATAAAATATTATTTATTTTAATTAGTAGATAATAAATATTATAATGGTTACTGATTGTATACATGGCGGATGCGTGTTAACGTGTTAAAAGATGCGAAACCTTTAGGTGAAGCGTGCCCCACAAACCTTGAGCCAAGCCCTCGTGCTTCAAACGCTTCTGGAGTAAAACCTCACGCCAATCTACCGACTTATCTAACTCTTTATAGTCTACATTGGGCGATGGTACATGGGCCGGGTTAGCTTCGCCTGAAAACCGCAACTTAATATTTACTGGAAACTTTTGATATTCACTAATTTGTAAACTACACAATTAATGAGATAATTTCAAATTGTTTCTTATTTAATGTTATAAAAACAAATCGTAAGTTGCGGTGTTTGACAAATAAAAAAAACACAAATTATAATTATAAAGTCGGTATAAGTAATAAGTTATAAAAAGTAGCAAAGAGGGTATTTGGGAGAATTAAGAAATTGTGAAAAAATATATTTTTTCTGATATTTAAATAAAGTTTTTTTGCAATTTCAATCTCCTACCGCCCTTTCTCTCTACTTACTCTTTTCTATAAGATAAATAAATAATAATTATTAATAAATCATAAATGTATTTTATTTATATTTTACAACTGAATATTATAATACTTTACCTCTACTAGTTTGCAACAGGCTGTCACTGTTCTCTTGAACGGTACTAAGAGTTGACTGGCTCTTACTAGACGGAGACTTGGACCTTGTGGCCCTACGATCCACCTTCATATCCTCTTCCTGAACATCATCAGTACCAGACGCATGTTCCGTAACTATCACAGCAGGGACCGCTTTAGACTCCTCATGGTCCAATCTCAATCTATCAAGGGAAATCACTGTATTGACACTACTTGTAGAGCTAGCTGTGGCCATGTTTTTAGATTCTTTTAACATTGTCACTTGCATGTTTTGAGTTGTTCTGTCTTGCGTGTTCATTTGCAGTTCGGTGAGTGGTGGTTTTCTGTTGGCAGCCTTTTTCATTTGTAGCATGTCTGTGACACTGATATTGGATTGTTTGCCTGAAAACAACACAAATTTTGTATTACAAAGATTTTTGTTAAATAATAACTAAGGGCTAAAACAGATATACAAGAGTACGACGCTGACAGTCTGCATCGTACTGTTGTATTTCATAAGCGACTATGCATTTAAGCAGACGCGACCGGCGACGTACGCACCGACGGACGCTCAGTCGGTCGAGCACTGTTTTAGCCATAAAACTTTTAAGGGATAAAAGTTAGGAGTTTATTTAAACTGTGAACATGTTAAGAATGTTAAATGTTTAATGATGCACACTGAAACTGCTTCTTTTTTGTACCTTTTTTCCATCCACTACCTTTAATAGAAATAAAAAAATATGTATGTGTGTTTACAAACGTTTTAATTGAATTAGCTGAAAAGGATCTGGTTTATGCAGAGATTATTCTTAATAAAACACAGAAATATATCATTAAAATATTTTAAAATTTACGGTTGTTATTTGTCCCAATTTTGTAACGTAGATTTTAAAAAAAAACAAATAAACAAATAATTTGGAGGATTAAATCTAGATATTACTTTACTTGCTCTTTGGCATTTCGATAATAATTAAAATTCACATCTATTCCTTACCAAGATAATCAGCAATTTTCGAAATACTTAAGGAGTTTTCCACAGAGCCCTCCGTATCATCTGGCACCAATCTCAGTGAAGATTGCAAGTTTCTCAACAGTACGTCAGTAGGCTTAGACGATGAACTCATGAAGTGTTTCTGGCTTGACATCACTGGATTGGGCAAGTTAGCTGAGGAAGGATACTTATGAACATCCTTTCTGAGAGATGGATTCTCCAAATTACTAGTTGTAGCACTGAGCTGGTCTAGTTTTCCTGCTGCCAAATTACAATTGTTTTGCTTCTCACTGGCCCCAAGATTGTTGATGATACGAGTGTCAGGTACTCTATCTGCAGGATTGCGTGGTTGCTTAACAGGCACACTGTCAAGTGATTGGTCCATTTTGTAAATATTACTTTCTTTCCTTGCATATTCTAATGCATCATTTGCTGAAACTATACATTATTTTTATGGTACATGAATAGTGAGTGAGACCAGATGAGAGGCCATATACGGGCTTGGTTAAAACATAAAACGCCTCGGCAGCCGAGTGGCAAAGCCCTCAGCCCGATACCCGAAAGTCCCAGGTTCAATTCCCAGGTCGGGCAGTGTTTTTCGGATTTTTCGATGCATAGCCCGGGTTTGCGATCACCAAACGGCATTGTGGTGATTAAGCCATTACTCAACAATTGTAGTGATGACTTGATTTCAATGATTGGAGGCCTTTGCCCAGCTTTGGGATAGTTATAGGCTATTTACTTTCTTACTTACTAAAACATAATAATATTACCTTCTGTTATACTCGGTCTAAGAGACCTGTCAGGGCTTTCAGTTTTTGATAGCATTCTGCCAAACTCTGGACACCTATGCTTGAAGTAGGCCCCCATTGACATATTAGAATTGTTCATCCTAAAATTAATTTGGATGTCATTATTTATAATCTTGTTCCAAGAAATCATAAGGGCTAAAATAGTGTTCGACCGACCATCAGTGCGTACGTCAGTCGCGTATGCTTAAATACATAGTAGCTTATGAAAAGTACGACGCCGACTGTCGGTGGCGTTTTAGCCGTAACATAATAAGTACTATGATTGGTTCAATTCTAAAATTCCGGACCAATCACAGCCTTGTAACTAGAATAAGTTTGGAAGGACTTACGAAACACCATCTGGAAAGTTGGTTTGGGTGCCTGGAGGAACTGGTAGAGGTGCTTCCCTCATAACTAAAGATGCTTCATCAGCAGTCAAGTCTCTCTGAAATCGGTTATACACGAAGACTTTTTATCGGTGATCAGGACCTACTGAATCCGACTAAGTAAATGATGGCCATTGCAATAATAATAGTAGTTACACGTTTTGTTTTTATAAATTTTATTTTGTATTTTTAATTAGGTAACCAAAATTAATTAGAATGTATGGTCTTCCTACAATTTTATGAAGTGAAGATTGAAGTGTTTTTGCTTATGTTGTCTGCCATTTGACAGTTTACTACTAATAACATGAAAAACTTTAAATCAATTATGAGGTTTGTTATCATCATTGTATCTGTGCTTATGAAGACGTTTTATTTGTAACAAGGAGGAGTAGGATGACCATGATTTTAATATTCATAGTTATTAACATTACTTCCAGACAAAAAAATGGAATGCTGACATTTAAGTTTTATTATTATTGCAATGGCTATCATTTACTTAGTAGGAATCATTATTAGGTCCTGATCACCGATAAAAAGTCTTCATGTATATATTAAAATATACAATTAATATTATACACAATTAAAGACTTATTCAACTATATATAATACATACTTTTGAATGGAATGAGTAGTTAGTAGCTATAGAATGCTTCATAATATGTTCTACTTCATTAGTCTGTTTATCCATCTTGCTGAAAATAGAGTCTAACACGAGGGAATGCCGACCAAACTCCTCAAAATTCCTTGTAGTACCAAGGTCCGTAGACTTTGTTTGAATCTCTTCAGTTCCAGTGGATCGCCCTGTCATCTCTCCAGGATTGAAAGCAGTCTACGAAGAAAGTGAGGTGAGTTACTTTATTTTATTAACAAAATTTACAATAAAATGTACATGCCTGCACATCAGAATACCACAAACTGTCAAATTTCCTCAATAGACTTTGAACTTTATTTCTAGGGCACATGGTTGAACATATTATGTTAAAGAAATGCGACAGTTTTGGATAGGTTGATGTGATGGTGTCTGTACAAAGATGACAAATAAATTGTTCATACAATATGCTAAGGAGCATCTATATCTATACAATTATGCAAGGGAACTAGGTATATGTACGGATTGGCTGACAGTAGTTGGTTGGCAGATTAAGCTCAGTGGACAGTTGCGTTAGGAGAGGCCTTTATAAGAAGCCCCGGTGAGCAGTGAAATAACATGAGCAAATTATGATGATGATGATAAAATAGATCATTAAGTTTTTATTTAGAGTATCTTGAGTGTGTCATGCTCTCTTTATTGTCTCTGCGGTGGTGGCGTGCGTCGGATCGTTACGTTCCCTAAAATATGGTTGAGAGTAGATATGAAACGGATATCCGGTAACTATCCGGCATCCGGCCTATCCGGCATTGTTTTCAACGGCCAGATACAGGATAGTAATTCAGTATCCGGCCGGATACCGGATAGTAATTCAGTATCCGGTCGGATACCGGATAGTAAAAATTCAAACAATTCTCATTATCATTTTACGCAGGGCCAATTATACCACAATAAGTTATGGACACCGTTTATTTTTATAATCTCACGTCAAAAATGTTTGTTTTATTAATTAGTTTAGTACTCAAAATTAACAAGTGGCATATTGTGGTAAATGAAGACTAAATTTAAAAAATAAAAAATGTTTCAAACAAAATAGGGCCGAATATTCGGTAGCCGGATATCCGGCCTCGTAGCTTGCTGAATATCCGGTATCCGGTATCCGGCCAAACCACAATTCCATTTCAACACTAGTTGAGAGAAACAATGGCTGATTCATATTTCATACACGTGAACGGGTGCCACTTGAGGAGGCTGGTCTGCTCTTGCATACTTATCTTATTTCTAGTAATATTCACTATAGTTTGACTTTGTTTTTCTTAAACATGACGGTGGAAATTAAATCTTTTACCTGATGTAAATTTGTTAACTTAGTTTTTTTTATTTTGTTTTTTTAAATGTTGTGGTTGTCTTCTATATTTTTTGTGTTTATTTGTAATGGAAAGTGTCCTGCTATGATAGGGCATTTTCCAATATTTTTGACACTGTAAGGGAGAAAAGAGTTGGTCACTTGCTGAGTTTCTTCCCGGTTCTTCTCAGTACAAGCCTCTCTCCCGCCCAGAGTAGACTTACGAACCAATGACATAGTGACATTCACAAGAGCTACTTGTAGCCTAAACTGAATAAATGATTTTGAATTTTGAATTTTGAGTTCTGATGAAAAATCTGAGACCATACAGCTTTTTTGCTTTTGTTGTATTCCAGTGAAAGTCTTTTCTCTAGCAATAATTTTGAGCTTAATAAAATATTTATAACAATCTGTACCATGCCAATAAAATAAATGAAAACAATCTAATATTATTAATTCGACTTACAGATTTGCTTAGAGATATATTTCCAATATCAGATTCTCCAAAACCTGTAAAAACAAAATCACCTCACTTTATATGTTTGTTTATGGGATTAATGACACAAATATATTCCATATAAATAAAGTTTTAAGAATTGTAATACAGTAGTCACACTGATCTGGCACTTCAGTACTTCCGCATGTCCGCTGTAAATTAACACTGTAAGCGCCATATGACCAACAAACAATTTAATTACTTATGTTTTTGGAATTTATTTTAAATTTTTCTATACAGTCCAGTAATCCGAACATTCCTATAAACCGCACCCTGGCAACCCTGGTTTGTAACAGTGCCACTTTAGTGAGACTCTACTGCATAAGTTCACTCAGCTTAATATATACAAGTTTGTAAGAGTGAACTATAATTTTATTTTAAATAGTTTTTACAAGGTTACATACCTTCAACTCTTTCTAGATCTAAAATACCAGATGAAGACTCATAATTAGTGCTTGATTTGTTTAAAGGTTGTGTTGCAGCCAGCCTGTTAATATAAATTAAAGGAAAGATATTATGGTTAAGGTCTGAGAGAACCAAAATAATGTTTGTTAAAAAATAAATCTGTATTAACAGGCAAATATTTAATTAGCTACATTTCAATGAATAATTTTTTAGATGTTTCCATTACAGAGTCCGTAAGGATTAAATGATAATAGTGCCTATGTAAAATTAGATTCGAGTAGCGTGTAGGTATATGGGTTTTATTTTAGAGGTGACTTCACAGTTACAGTTATGTTCATAATAAAGAATTTCTATTTCTATTTCTTGACAGCAAAAACATGTAAATAAATAATTTTAGCTAGTAATAGAAACTTCGGTGGTATGATAACTTTGTAAATGAAATAGGCATTACAGCCAGATGATATGACCATAATGATACTAACCGTTTAATGTCCTCATCGCTGAGCAATATACGCCGTTGTAAAGTGAATGATTTATCTTCTGCTAAATGTATAAGCCGTTGTATCTTATTGGGGGTCAAAGGATTATCCATTATTAAACGATTATTTGCATTAACTTTTTCGCCTAAATAACTCGCACAAACGCAAAAATTCAATTCGGTTTCAACCGTTACCTATATTTGTAATTGTTTGACAAGTTCATCTGTCTTTGACAGACGGACTAAGTAGGTACCGTGCGGGGACTTCTTGGCGGGAAAGTGAAGAGTCATGTCTGCGGTTTTGTTTTATTTTCTAAAATTTGTGTTATGTCGAATATTAATGTGAAATAATGGTGGATTATTAACCGTTAAGTGTTCGTGAGTGTGCTCTCGTGTTGGCAAATGAAACAAAACAGTGTAATGTTACTTTTCAAATTCTCACAAGAAGTCTGCGTGAGAACTTAGTAAAGCCCCACATCTTTACTGAGATACTCGAGGGGTTGGGGGGTAATATCATTTCTCACTTCCCATTTCTATTATCATTCATCATCATCAATATAATATTGTTTATTTATGTATTACAATGAAATTAAGAAACTAATGACATGGCAGCATGGTCTATGACCTTAGCCGGTTCCTTAAGGAACAAACTAAACTTAAAAAAAAAAAGGTACCGTGCGGTCCGAAACAAGCTTAAAGTGCTGATGCTATGCGTCTTATTACCCTATTAACATTGAGCCACAAAATATTAAGCTATCTGTTGGGCATGTGAAGCTCAAGAACGTAATATAATATAACTAACCAACTAGTAATTAACATTGTTTAGCGATGTGACAACGATAGTCACGCACGGTCGTTTGCAGTGTGAGTGGGAGCGAGCGGTATAAAATATTTAGTTCTACTCTTTGGATATATAAGACGTCAACGATGGCGTTATGCGTTAAACTGACACTTGATTTGACAATACCAACTCCTCGTCATACCTACCTAAATGTTTTAATCAGTGACGTATTTTCTTATGCGCTTACTAATGTGTCTAGCTCGGACCTCGTAAGGACGACAGAGCGAGCGACAACCTTCTGTCTTTCGGACTTCTTGGCGGGAAAGTGAAGAGTCATGTCTGCGGTTTTGTTTTATTTTCTAAATTTGTGCTAAGTCGAATATTAACGTGAAATAATGGTGGATTATTAACCGTTAAGTGTTCGTGAGTGTGCATGAGTGTTGGCAAATGAAACAAAACAGTGCAACGTCACTTTTCAAATTCTCTCAAGAAGTCTGCCCGAGGACCTAGTAAAGCCCCACATCTTTACTGAGATACTCGAGGAGTTAGGGTCTATCATTTCTCACTTCTCATTTCTATTATCATTCATCATCATCATCATCATCAGGAAGGAAATATTGTTTATAACTAATGACATGGCAGCATGGTCTATGACCTTAGCCGGTTCCTAAAAGAACGAACGAACGAACAAAAAACCTTCTGTCTTTCTTTATTTCTTTTAGTTGATGGCTTCGTGCGAATAGCACATTTAGCCAGTGTCAAATTTAATTTTTCTTACAAGTAATACATAAATATACAATATTTCCTTCCAGTCAGTATGATGATGAATGATGATGAATGATAATAAAAATGAGGAGAAATGATATACCCCCAACCCCTCGAGTATCTCATTAAAGATTCTACTTTACTACGTGGGGTTTAACTAATTCCTCGGCGGACTTCTTGAGAGAATTTGAAAAGTAAAATTGCAGTATTTTGTTTCATTTGCCAACACTCATGCACACTTACGAACACTTAACGGTTAATAATCCACCATTATTTCACGTTAATATTCGACATAACACAATTTTTTGAAAATAAAACAAAACCGCAGACATGACTCTTCACATTCCCGCCAAGAAGTCCCGACAACTTCTGTCTGTCTTTACCTACCTCTACCCACTGAGCAAGTAATCACTACGTTATACCTCTACCCACTGAGCAAGTAATCACTACGTTATACTTCTACCCATGAATCTGTTTAACTACAGCACAGATACAGCTTCATGCCTCTACCTATCATAGCGTAACTTCTACCCATGAAGCTGTAGATATAAGCTACCATGCCTTTTCTACCTCTCTCTCAGAATAATAACTAAAGCTAGGTATCTTAGTCTGAGAGACGGTCCTGAAGTGGCCATCCATGGGCCATCAGTATATTATTCTGAGGCTGTGTTCTGTGGGGCCATGCCATACCATAGCCACTTTTATCTACGCTAATAATAAAGTTGTTGTTTTAAGTTCAAGAGACTCATCATCATCATAATTTACAGTGCGTGTACCTACAGCTCAGACAATCATTTTAAAGTTTTATAGTATCAAAGGGATCGAAGTACTTACATTAAATGGTCATCATTTATATACAAATAAATAAAATTAGAGTGTCTGTTTGTAATATTAAAATAACCGCTTTTTACTAAATGCCTAGGGATGTAAACACGGTATGTACCATACACCAAAATATATTTTTTTTACAATTTTTGTCTGTCTGCCTGTTTGTTCCGTGTTTTGTGGTTCCGGCTAATCTCTGAAACGGCTGGACAGATTTTGACGGGACTTTCACTATAACTGATGTTATAAGGATGTAATAATGATTTTATTTTAGAAATTTATTTATTTTTATTAATATACTTATTAAATAAATAAAAAAGAAAAACTATTCCGCGCGGACGAAGTCGCAGGCACAGGCTAGATGTAAAATAATATTGCCAGTGTTAGTCAACACAAACTCTAATAACATAGCAGTATTACTTGTTTTTCTTTAATGGTAAGATTTATCAGAGATCCGATATTCGGATCACCGCAATGAGAGCACAATTATCATTATCACCAACCTGTCACCAGCTTATTTTCTGTCCTGCCAGTTTGGGCACGAGCCTTTCCTATGGATGAAAACACCACAGGGAGATCGGACCATAAACCACCACGAGCGCAGAGCAGATTGGTAGTTGTTAACTACTGCTAATGCCGATGGGACCAACGACTTTATATGCTTCCCGACGACGAGGCACTCTAGCAGTGCTGATATGTTTTGGTCACCCATCCGATTTCCGGTTTTTGCGAAAGATCAATCGCAGACAGAGCGGAGGGTATATATGGTAAATCAAATGAAATATCGCCGTTGTTGTCATGGCATATTAAATTGCTTATGCGAGTCAAGAGGAAAAGCAAAATAAAACAATAGTATTAAAATAATCATCACTATAATAGGAACAGGATGACCTAACTTTATGGTTTATCATGTCATCTCTTCGGGTGAAAAGTGTACAGTATATAAATAATGTGAAATCAAGCTATACAGCTTGTCCTCAGACACCCCAACTTATTTTATTATAAATGAATTATATGTATAAATTAAGTTTTCGCGAATCATTTCAGATATTTGCTTTTTTGTTTTCTTGCATTTTGTGCAAATTACAAACTTTATGGTAATTGATATATGCGCAATTACATTCGTAAATGTGAGTGCAATGTTGCCACTTGGCATCTTAGTAGACTGCTGAAAAGTCGATAGACTTAAATTGAAAGAATGGCATAGGTACAAATCTGACCCAGTTCTTTATTAGTGGAGTTAATTCTACTCTTGATTATAAATATAACTTAATTCTCAATTTTTTTAAAACATTCTACACCTTTCATTCAAAGAGACGAATGTGGTTTTCTTGTAAATTATTCCACATCATTGTCTTTTGCTATTATTATGTTATGTTGATATTGAGCCAAAACATTACTTAAATTAATTGCAATTAATGATAGCCAGGAATTAGTGATAAGAATGAACAAATTAAATCTATAAGCTAGCTGCTACACCAATATACCAAAATAATAACATAATTAAATAGGTGTAGGAAATAGACTTCTCATTTTATAAGGTCAAATACTTCTAACTTAGCTTGAATTTGGACCTGTCAAAGGTAAAGCATTGATTTCTTTGTTGAGCCTGATTTGCTCATTGATGGCTCTCCAGGCATCATCTTTTTCTTTCTTAGTGATAGGTCTTTTCTTTTGCTTGGCTGCCACCATCTTTTTGTAGATGTCAATACACTCCATATCAACTTGATCCAATTGTTTCTTTAAGTTAAGTCTAATCATTTCTTGTTTACATAGGCCAATAAGATTCTTCAAATTGCGGCAGTTATCCTTTCTCACAGCTGTTAGTTCAGTCTGGCATTTTTTTATTTCTGCTAATATCTCATCGTCTGCAGGATTTGTCAGGGGGGGTAAATCTTCAGGATCTAAAATTCCTTGTTCCACCAGTTCTTTGCGGAGACATTTTTCTAATGTCAGTGAGTTTTTATAGCTGTTTTTAGTGTTAGCCATTTGTTTCACTTTTATATCAGGTACTTCATAGGGCATTACATTCTCTTCCATTAATGCTGATACAAGTCTTTGTGTCAATGGTCCAGTAATCATATTATCATTTGTCTTTTCTAGCTTCTTACGAATACTAGATGCATCTGGAGACATACCAGACTTTTGTCTATTGGGATTGGATGCATTCTGATCCTCCGCCAAATGTTCATCAGCCCATACCTCAGAATAGTGTCTACCAAGTGGTGGTATGGGGGGCAAAGTTGTATTACTGCTTTGAGACAGCAAAGATTCCAGGAATTTTATATCATCTAAGGTAATTGGAGCACAGTATGGCTCAACAGAGTTCCAAAATTTATAGGGTATATTATTCTTTGGCAGTGCAAATTGAGACATTTCTAGTTTTACAGAGTTATCAGAGTTTAAATCATTTGAGTAGCTGTTACCAGCTCCAGAAACATTGGAAAAGTTTTTGAACTTAGGCACCTTCGGTTGATTGGACAATTTAGTGTAGTCTTTGGTTTTAACTAATTTATCTTCCATAAATTTTCTTTTGACAGGGTATTGCAGTTGTTTACCTGCTGCTTTTCCTTTCTTTTCTCGTTTAGACTCGTTCGTGTCGATGCTTTCAATTTCAGACTGAAAGTATCGTATTCGAAGGGCTGTGTTACAGAGTAGAGACTCTAGTTCCAGTTGCAAGGCATCTAGCTCATCCATTCCAATCTGCTCATCGGCAGATCTCGCTGCGATGGCAGTAAATCGTGGGAGGTGCACAGCATTATCTTGGATTTTGGTGTAAGGTATAGGACAGGCATCAACTTTAGTTTTACCTACGGACACAGCGCCAGGTATTTTTGCAGGTTTGTTGTATGGAGAGATACCAGGACTGGAGGGTTTACCGTTGTCATGGCCCTTACTTGCCAGTCTTCCTTTTGTGTTGTGGTGCATCCTCTTACCTAACATCTTGATGCAATCAAATTTACCCGCGTAAACAGCGATGTATATAAATCTAAATACTCAGTGACATGTTGTAACGTCACTCCATTTTCCACTGCCATAAAAGTGCGATTGTTTGCAGCTAGTGATTTTTTCTAAGTAATAATATTTGTATCAAAAAGATACAAAGTGGCGACTTGTTATAATAAAAACAACTATCTGGTGTAGCGCACGATAGCTACAACAACAACAACACAAAACACCACGACGACACAGCGTCCATATTTATTTTGACCATAGCTATTTTTTGTTTTCTTCTTCTGTTGATGTTGGAGAAGCGCAAAGATCTAGTCCATAAAGCCATGTCTTTTGTATTTTCATAATCAATTGATAAAGGTGATTTTATTAGTTACTACTACTGATGAGTGGTAAAACCTGTCAGGCCCCGAGCAAAAATTTCCAACATAGCGGATACCTTACGTCGATGTTCACAAAAATAATTATTATGTTGCAACCAAACCATATTTTATAATTCTGTAAACGACAATTTACTAATAGATATATTTCCTTTCCGGCAGGTATCAAAATAAATGTGAGACCGAAATATTGTATTAGTTCTACATGATCAAACTCTACAAACCATGTTCTGGCCTCAACTACATGAAATAAACGCGCAATAATACAAAAAACAAGGAACAAGGACACATGCTATCAAATTGTGTAAAAAATGTGACAAAAAACCCCGTGATGTTTACAAAAACACCACTTGTAAGGTACTAGTTTATATGAATAAATAAAATGTACAATATCAGTCTCAATTTTATTTCACCATCATCATCATCATCATCAGCATATACTATTATATACTAGTATAGGCTGATAATGATGATGAAAAAGATAATAATGAAATATTATGTTATAGAATAAAATGAAACTCAAAGTCAAAGTGAAAGTAAAAATTGTTAATTGATAAAAAATAATGTAAAATTATATAAATCTAATTTATTTTGAATCGTCCTAATCTTTTTTACCTAACTACCAAATCATACAAAACATAAAAAATAAAATAAAATGCTTTTTCTTCTTCTCCACCTCGGCAGCCACGCTGAGAGGTCGACATGCTCGGAGAGCAGAGCGGCAAATATGAAACAAAAAAAGTGTGTTGTTACCAAATTGCGATTGCATAATCCTAGCATATTGCATTGCATATCCTATCCTAAACCCAAATGCAATAAATACAGTTATCACTACAATCCTAGCAGCACAATAAAATTACTATTTACATTTATTTGATGATGATGATGATGACGACGAAATAAATAACCGGCGCCATACGATTGCATAATCCTAGCACCATAAAATTGCAATAGCAAATTAAAATTATTTGATGATGATGATGCTGATGATAAAATAAATTCTTACCTCATATTCATCATCGTCGTATAATAGATCGAGGAAGTCAGCCGGAGCCTCGTTGTTATGACCGGGTCTCCACATTGTATGATCTAAAATCAAAAACAAACAAACAACATAAAATAATATGCTATACAACATACTTATATAACAATAATACACTGAGGAGCTCGATGGCGCAGTGGTTAACGCGCACGGTCTGCGAGTGCTAAGGTTAAGCAACTTTCGCAAAGGCCGGTCATCGAATGGGTGACCAAAAATGTATCTTGTCGAGCTTGCCGTTGGTCCCGGCTGCATTAACAGTAGTTAACAACCACCATTGCATGTTCAGTAAAACTCGCTGAATGCGGCGTCTAGGGCTATATGGTCTGTGATTAAATCACTTCACGTGGCCTATTGATCCATTTTCAATGTTAGAAAATTCAACTGCAACATTTGTTTAAGGCAACCGAGTCACTTTTAGGTTAGCGATCATTACTGCCAATGACTCCTGAAAACAGCACAGTGCAAGAAAATTTAAACTCCTTCACTTTCCCGCCTAAAGCTAAAGCTATTTTATTTAGTTCTATCTATTATCCCATTTATGACTAGCTAAGGAATCTAGCCCATGCTTCCACATCTTCGGTCACATTTAATGGTTCAATTTAAACTATTAAGACAATAGTTTAAATTGAACCATTCAATTTAAACTACCTCTGCGAGAATGTATAGACCACACTAAGTATAGACTATAATAATAATAATAAATTGCGTTTATTTCAACCAACTTATGATCATAGGTAGTACATCAAATAATTCGGAATAAAATAATAATAATAAAAATTTAAATTAATTAATTTAAATAATAAATAATTAACTTATAAAGGAACTGAAAATTACGACATAAAAATTACTATACTTGTCGTTTCTTAGCGATACTAGCGCCATGTCGCCGACATACGTATGAGGTATATTACCTACATAGATTTTATCTTTTTTTATTTAGTTGATGGCTGCGTGCGATTAGCACATTTAGCAAGTGTCAAAGTATTTTTTCTTACAAGTAATACATAATTTAACAATATTTCCTCCCAGTATGATGATGATGAATGATAATAGAAATGAGAAGTAAGAAATGATATACCCCCGACCCCTCGAGTATCTTAGTAAAGATGTGGCACTTTACTAATTCCTCGGGCGGACTTCTTGAGAGAATTTGAAAAGTGAAGTTGCACTGTGTGGCGTCTAAACGCACCATTTGTAACGTAACGTCATTGTTGTCTGTATGATTTTATATTTTGACAGTTTACTCACTCTCTTCTCTGTCTTGCGATTGTTAGCGCACATGGTATTTAATTAGTTTACAACACGATTAACGAACTCAAGAAGTATTATAAGTAGTGGTTTTAATGCAGTAGCAACCATCCTACAACTGTTTTGTTTCATTTGCCAACACTCATGCGCACTTAAGAACACTTAACGTTTAATAATCCACCATTATTTCACATTAATATTCGACATAACACAAATTTTAGAAAATAAAACAAACCCGCAGACATGACTTTTCACTTTCCCGCCAAGAAAGATTATTTAAGACTATTACATAGATTAGTAAATACTTAGTTTCTTTGGGTTGGTATTTCTGCGAAACTGAATGCTATTGCGCAGAAAACGTCAGAAATCTGACGTTTCAACAACATTGTCCAACTCAGTGATTTTCTGTTTCGGTGCTTTCTTCACGTTATTAGCAAATTAGTGTGAAGTTCTTTAGATTTGAAATTATTTTGTGTTGGGAATATAGCCGAGGACTGCATAAAGCTCTCAACATTTATTTTGATCGTGATGCCAGCACATGTATCAAACTATTACATGCACTTTTATCCTCTTGTATGAAACATTAACAGAATTACTTCCATTGAATTCGCTATGAAACACCTATTATTAAAATGTTCACTTTGTTGTGACAAAACTTTTGAGACGAAATTAGCACTTACCGAACATTTAAAAAATATATTAGCCAATTTGACGTGCCCAGTATGTAACAATAGATGGTCCTCACTAGCACACTTGATAGAACACTTGACTCTTGATGACTGCCAGCCTGATTATAGCTTAATTGATAATACACAAACAGTTTATGACAATGCCACCTCAATTGATAATAAAGCAGATCCACCTGCTGACAATACTTTTGATGATGATGAAAATGGTAAGGATTTTTGTGATATAGTCTAAACGCCCTGCCCGGGTTCCTCCTACTTACTAATAAACAGATTATGAATTTTGAAAAGTTATTCATGTTTTGTCTCTTTTACTCCAAATTTGAGAAGTTTACGAGAACAAAAAAAAGACATGGAATATCTCTTCTAAGCTTATAGGTACTCTGTTAAGTAAGTAGTGTAAGGCTGGAAGAGATTTTGGTGAAAGTGAAAAGGAAAGGAAAAAGTCTCTAAAATAAATGTTTTTAAAACTTTTTTAGAATTAAATATTTAATCATTTTATTTTTTAACATTAGTTAAACTCTCTTGAGTGCCGCATTAAGAATACTTATAAATTTTATCATGAACTGACTAACTATAAGTAAAATAAATTTAAGAATGGTGTGAAATAATTAAATTCTTTTTTAGTAGTCTTAAGAAAACTACTTTTTTATTATTAAAAATGTTACTATTACCACTTGTTTAATATTATTGGCTCTAAGCAAGTGTAAAGTTTATATTGAATTTTGTTGTTTGATTAAATAAATGAATGTTGAATTACATTATTCAACTACTAGCGGTCCGTCCTATGGCAGGACTTCAGGCAGGCTTCGCATGGGAGAACATTTCTTTTTTATATAGCCTATGTTACTCAGCGCTAATGTAGCATTCTAATGGTGAAAGAATTTTTTAAATCGGTCCAGTAGTTTTTGAGTTTATTCATTGCAAACATACAAAAATACAAAGCGTTCCTCTTTATAATATTATTAGTATAGATTGACAACAACAAGAAAACAACAAAATTGATAACATTCTAGACAATCATTAACTTATAACTATTTATTCAATTTCAGAACCAATGGACATCACAGAAGAGAGATTGCTCACTATAAGCAGAAATGAAATCTCAGAAGATGATAAAAACTCTTTAATCGCTGGTGGTCATATGTATTTAGAGTTAAATACAAAAGAGAGAGCTAATACATGTCCACCTACTCAAGAACTGAAGCTGGTCAGCAGTGGAGAATGTCTCCAGCCATTTGTGGTCATGTCTGCAGAGGATACTGATATAAACCTGGAAAATGTGGTGACAAAACAAAATAGTGATGGTACAATATCTTTACAGACAATAAAAGGTGAGCTTAATATAAGAAAACAGTTTATTAGAGAAAAATGTCAGAATAAACAAAATCTTGAGCAGAAAGAAACTATGGGTAAGTAAATATTTTGAATCAAGTCACCCGAATTTAGAAGAGGGGGGAGGGGGTAGGGGAGGTGGAAGGGTAGGGGGAGGTGGGAGGTAGGGGTTTGGAGTATGCGGGGGGGGGGGGTAAGTGAGGGACTTACCCCCCATGTAAACAAGTAGTTTTTTTGTTATGTTAATTTTTGTTTTTTGAGGTTAAGTACTGGAACCTGGTCCATGTTGTTTCTGTGTCAGAAAGGATTTCCGGGTGGTTATAAAAAAAATAACCAAAAGGTTTGTTATTTCAGATTTGAAGCTTGAAGCGACCAATGACAGTCTTATTGCTCCGACGGAAATTGAGCCAGACGAGAACCCAGAAGAGCTGTACAGCTGCAACACATGCGGAGTCTCCTTTGCCTCCGTCCTTGAGCACATTCACAGTTACCACAATGATCAAGTGGTTGTGGTTGAGGTAAGTTCTAACAATTTGTTATGAAGTATGTATGTATTGTACATACACACGCCAGCACATCAGACTTCCACAAACTGCCAAATTTATTCTTAATGAGGTTCTTTTCTTCAATTTTTTTCTTAATGAGTAGAAAAGTTATTTAAACTGAAGTTTTTAAATTCATTAAGATAAGTAAGACAGATAATTTTTTGCACAAAGAACCTTATTGAAAGAAGAATATTCATCATAATCATCAGCTCATTTTATGTCCTCACTGCTGGGGCATGAGCCCCAGACGTGGGGATAGAGAGAACGGGCCATAAATCAGCACGCGGGCCCAGTGCGGCAAAGAACAATATTGGTATGCTTGAATTAGTTTGAGTTAAGCCATTACGCATTTCGTCGTCTACAAAGCGTTTTGACTATACATCTGAGGCGTAACAGAAGACTAGGCGACTTTTCAAAGTTTTTTTCTAGTCCTTACTCTAAAGTATGCATATGTTTACCTCTTATGCATACGTTTTGGGCAAATTGGCTTGCTATTATACAGGTGATTTTTTATTAAATATTAAAGGATTGGTTTATCAAAAAGATTGTATATTACTTCTATTTATTTACTTAGTATAGGCCCTTTTGTATGTAGAATAATATAATTTCGAAATTGAAATGTAAAGAGGAATGTTTGCCTACTTTTAGGAATCTCTCAATAGTGACATTTCCTTGAGGTATGATCAGATAATAGAAGATCCTTTAGTAGAGAAGCCACAGCCAGTGAAGCGAGTCAGTGTCATCACCGAAAACGGTGACATTGTCGATGCAGTCTTTGAAGACCCTCTAAGTAAGTTATTTATCTATATAAATAAAAATGAATCGCAAATGTGTTGCTAATCGCAAAACTCGAGAACGCTTGAAGCGATTTGGCTACTTTCTTTTTTGTTGTGTTTGATGAAGTGTAAGGAAGGTTCTTATGCAGAGAAAATATGTAAAAAATACGAGGAAAATAGTAAAAATAACAATTTTTTTTCCCATACAAACCACTCTGTCCCCAACTATCAAACATTTGACGTCAATCAAAACAAAATAAAGGCGCGTTAGGATTATCTTTGGTATGCCTTCAAGTTGATTAGAGGTTGCACTGCACGTCATTAATGAAAATAATTTTCGGGCAGCTATTAACATAAAAAAAACAATTTAACTTTGTTTTAGAGAAATAGGGCATACAAAGGGCTACTGGGACAGCTAGTAATGAATAATAATAATAATAAATTTATTGCATCAAACTTTAAAATGCACTTCTTTTAAGCAAACATCTCAATAAAGTTTAAGTGACATAATTTTATAATATACACCTTAACTGCAAGCCAAGAAATCATTAAAAATCCTTTACCCTCCGTGCTGGTCAAGACTGTATGACGGCATTGCAATTTAATGGTTCTTGGTTTATTTTACAAAGTGCAACATCACTAGCATTCTTTTGTATTAATTTAATTTTGTAATTTACAGTTTGAAGAGTTTTAAATTGAATAAGGCTCCTTTGGCTTTCTACACACTAGGAGTAGATTGTGTTGCAATTTTTTTACAGGTTTGACAGAGTTACAATAGCTTAATTGGTAGTGCACCTGGCCCGGTATGTCAGAGGGTGTAGGTTTAAAAGCCAGCCGTGGATTTTTTTCAACACTTCTGTCTGTTAATTTATTTGTTGCAAAATTTGCGTAAAATTTACGTAAACCCAGCACTTATTTCTCAGCATTAAGTTGGCCATTAGGATGTGAAAACATAACAAATAGACAATTTACATTTGCACACTTTCACATTCACAACATTAGATTTATTTGTTTATTTTGTTTGGATAAATAAAGCCATAAACGATCACATTACTGCTAGTATAACATTGAAATTTTCATTGATTTTCAGAGATCTCTGATCCTTTAATAAGGCACGATGAAGTGGAGAAGACTGTTCGTCAGCCAGGCAAGCGGTACGTACAGGTCGACAAGTTCTGCGACAGTGTGGTGAAGACCATTAGCCCGCAAGGTGAGAAACGTTATACCCCACCTTTGGGCCTAGTACGAACTTTTATCAAAAACATAACTGCTTTTATGTGATTTGATACTTTCCATAGTGAACTGTCCACATGTCTGTTTTCACTCAAACACAGAAAGTTTAATTAAAATTAGCTTATTGGTTTGAAAGAATTTGTGCTATGAAGTTTGTATGAGATCCGGAAATGTAAAATGAGTTTTAAGTCATGCTGATATCATTAAATCTATGAAATGAAGGATATGAAATGTCGATTGATAGTTCCATTTACGGTGTTGTGGCGTTGTATCAATTTCCCTACAATATTCTTATTTTGCGCTAACGAGTTGCGACACCAATACGATAATTGATTATGATAAGACCACATAAAAAAAAACTTTAAATAAAAAAAACAGCTTTTACCATAATATGGTATATACCGTTTGCTAACTACCTGTAAATTATTCTTTCGCAGAAAATGGTGGACCCTATCACAAAGTAATAGTAAAGGAGATGCAATCAAATGGAGAACGCGTTAAGAGATATTTTTGTATGTCGTGCAATATTTACGTCAATAACTTAGACGACTTTAAGAATCAACCCTGCAAAATATGTAAGTATTTTTTTAGTGCCTCGTGTTTTGTTCCTGTCATGTAAACGTCATTTCAAATTAGAGTAAAAGAGACAAACAACTGTATAACTATTCTGATCTAAGCTTACTCTTTGTTTATTTGTAAGACCCCTAGCGCCTTACAAAAACAAAGAATAAGGTCCAAATAGTTATTACGTGTTTTGTTCCTGTCATGTAAACGTCATTTAAAATTATAGTAAAAGAGACAAAACACGGAATAACTGTTCGGACCTTATTCTTTGTTTATTTATAAGGGGCTTATTATATAAGTTATTTGTTATACTACTCGTATATAGTTTGGTGTACATAGGCTTCCTAATAGGTTAGCCAATTGAACTTTTTACTGACTTGTTGATGTCTTGTCTTTGTCAAACCACTATCTGCTTCAAGCTCTTAAGATATCAAAGTTAACAAGAAACATCTAAACCAACAATTGTTATTCATTAATAAGCTATGTTAACTTAAAGTATTCTACGAATATGTGCAATTGCTACTCTAGTGCCAATACTTTCGACTTACAATACAACTCAAGAGTATAATTTTACCACAGTACCTTTAATATCTATAGTATACATATAATGACTTGTCTGACTGACTGATTCATCATCGCCGAGCCGAAACTGCTGGAGCTAATTGAAATTTGGATGAAATTTGGACGGTAGGTTAATTGAGGGACGTAACCGCTAAGAAAGCAGTTTACGGAAATCATACCATAAAGGGGTCAAATAGTAGGTTAAAGTTTGTATGAAAGTCCGTCAGTTTTAAAGTAAAATACATGAAAATTTATATTTGGCTTTATGAAAAGAAATAAAGAACGACTTGTCTCAGGAATTTAGTTTATTTTCCTTTAAAGGAGTAAAAAAGGGAAGAAGGTGTTTTTGGGGACATTGTTATTTTTAAAGTATTATTTATAAAAATGAATAATTTAATCGGTCTATAGAATTTTTAATAAAAATAAAGAATGATAGATTTTTGGATTTTTAAAAAATCTTCCTTAGAGGGATGAAATAAGGGTGGAAAGTTTGTATGGAAATCTGTCATTCCTTAATTCCTTAATCTTGGTATTTGGCCTGGTTGGAAATAATGAAGTCTTTCATGATTTTTGAAAAATGATCCTTGAGTAGGGGATGAGAATTTGTATAAAATTACTTATACAGAGTGATCTTTTTATCACGTTGTTTTGTGATATACACTTTTTACTAAATAATTCTAGCTCGCATGGATAGGCTACTAATTAATAAAAAATGAAAATCTTCATTTTGAAATGACGTGACATGTTTAGTTGTCTAACCCTTATTACTTATACTCTTATGATATTTACCTTGAATAGTTTTTATTACGAAAAAGAACAAGTCGTGTAGCCCACGTGAGCAAAGCCGCGAACAAAAGCTTTTAATTAAAAAGTGTTTAATTAATAAATAATATAAGTATATTGTATGTATGTATTGTATTGTAGGTGTGTATGTATGTATGTATGTATGTATGTATGTATGTATGTATGTATGTACACCCATACGGCTACACATCAGACTAGCCAAAATTGACATTTAATAAAGTTTTAACCTTATGCCATTATCATAAAGTTCAAAGTTTATTGAGGAATTCTATACACTTAGAACTGACTCATTACCTACTACTTATTTTATTACTAGGGCATTACTCTTATTTTTTGTCTTTTTCAGATAAATATCCTTGTCCACACTGTCCAGTTGCTTATGAAAATTCCAAATCTCTTTGCGCGCACATGAAAGTTCACAAAGTTCATAAAACAGGTAAAAAGAAAGCTAATTATCCAATATTTATATCATATTAATCTTGAAAGGTGGTAATATAAGTAACCTATAAACTGTCCCACTGCTGGGCAAAGACCATTATTATTATTTTAACTATTATAGTATAGTTTTTTATAAAGTATTTTTCATAAAACAGTTGTAGCGATGACTTGTTTCATTGATAGACAGCTTTGTCCAGCAGTGTGACAGTATATTGTATGCTATTCCTTTGCTACTTTAAGCATAACATCTGCTATGTATTTACATAATTTTATGGTAATAAAAATATAATCTTATATTATGTTATCTTACTTTTCTTTACTTTAGAAAAATTTCTTGTATTAAAAAACATAACAAAACTTTACTGTTACAGATGAAATTTTACCACCAGCGGCCTCTGAATATTATAAATGCGAAATCTGCAATACAATGTTTACAACCAACAAGTCGTTAAAACTGCACAAGAGGATGCACGACCCCATCAAGTAAGTAACTTGCCAATATTATTACTATACTCAGATTAGTGATAATAATTATTTAAAATGTTTTTGTTTGTTTATATAATTTTAACGCAAATTTTGCTGCGAAACAAATTACAAAAACACAAACATTATGATCGGGTGTTAATGACGGTAGTTGTTGACATTGACCTTGGCCTTTGGCTTTCAAAGTAAAAAAGTAAATAGTGTTGAATAATTTCGGCGGGCTGGTTAGAACCACGATAGCTCAATTGGAAGAGCACCTGACCCGGTATGTCAGAAGGGTGCAGGTTCAAATCCTGCTCGTGGAATTTTTTTCAACATTTGTGTTTTTGTAATAATTTAAGCTTTGAGTGTACCAATGTTAGACAAAAATTGGGTATTAGTTTGGGATTCCAAATGAAGTGCGCTTCCACTTTGATAATAAGATAATAAGAGGCATAGCATAATAAGAGGTCGCGAAAGTTAACGGACTTAACCTATAACCACTGACGTGTCATTTTGTGACACTACTACGTACAAATGACATTCGTCTCTGTTTTTAGAGACGACTAATGGAGACGACGTTGGAATAATTATTAAGTGTAATCATTACATTTTTTGGTTTTCATATACTCTAATACTTCATATCTAAAACATTTAAGTTAATAAAATGACCATAATAATGAAGGTAATATTAACTAGTCATTATAATATGCGCGTCCGCACTCCCCTGCACGCCCGCGTCACTAGCGGCTAGGAAACTACTAAAATAGCCTAGGACCAATTCCCACGCAATACAAAGTTATGAACGAAAAACGATTTCCGAGACCTACCACATACGTACGTCAGTGGTTAAGGGTTAATACAATAGAATAAGAGACAAAACTAGTCAAAAATGTATACATGTTCATGCTCGTGACTAGTCAAAGATACAGACGCTTGCACATAAGGTTATCCAAAACTGTCAAATTTGTTTAATTATTGTTCAACCATATGTCATAGGCCTAAATAATTTGTCTTAATTTTTGGCTTCTCGTTTAGCATTTAGCCAATTTTAAGTGTTTGATTGTATGTAGTAAGGGTACAATATGGAGTCGCACAACACGTGTTATTACATATTGTTTTCTAAAATTCTAATAGAGAAGATGGTTGGAATCTACCACCAGCCTGGGATCCCATCATACAAAATATTAAATCCCAGCCCCAACACCATACTGCCAGACCAAAAGATACTGTAAGCTCTTTCTGCGTAAAACGGAACGCACCTGATTAAATTTAAATGGGGGTATACAAGCTACTAACTAATTATGAGACGACCAAAACCCCAGTCTCCCTGTGACCACGGACCCTGCAAAGGGTTCGAAACGTCAGGATAAACATTAATTAAAACTAATGTGTAAAATAAACGCGAGTAGATCCGTAAAAGTTGTTTCATTTCAACGTGTTATTACGGAAAGCACTCGGGTGAAACTCCCCATAGGCATAAAGCTCCAAGTCTTTTGAGACATTTTGACAGTTTGCAGAAGTCTGATGTGCAGGCATGTTACAAACTAACGCAGTTAAATTAACCCGGTTTATTTTTGAACAGATCGCGTCCCATAGAGCCGCCAATAGAAACGTCGCAAGGCACCGAAGGCTGCACGGACCGTTACCACTGCGCGATCTGCGACAAAATGATACCCACAGACTATAGAGCGGTGCACCAGAACTCTCACAAGTCCGACGACCAGATGAACTGCGTGATATGCAACAAGAAGTTCCAGTCCACAGAGTACCTGGAGATGCATATGAGCGTGCATAACTTGGACAAGGTATCAATGAAAATTGTAAGGAATCAATCATCCAAAGCCTAAGCTTGTATTGTACTTATATCAAAAATTTTGCGCGGAAATTAAAACTAAATTAATTTATATTTTTATTTATTTTATTAAGGGACACCAGTATCTGTTTACACTGTTACATAATATAATAATAATAATAATATATATAAGTGTTTTTTTTATATATTTTAGCGTTTTATTAACGCTTAAATATACTTAAGTAAAATTTTAAACACTGAAAAAAGACGACAACCTCAGGCGGGAATCGAACCACGCACCTTCCGCATTCCGGGCGGCTGCCTTAACCACTTGGCTACCGAGGTCTGGCTTTCACCCGTCGAAATTTTTCAGTGCTTGATGCTTATGTTTTTTAGTCAACATTGCTTCATCAATCTTAGAAGTTTTCACCTCTGAGATCCGAAAGAAATATTTTTACAAATATTTGAACATTCGGTTAAGATGAAGCTGCGTTATAGATAAGTGTTTTTTTATATATTTTAGCGTTTTATTAACGCTTAAATATACTTAAGTAAAATTTTAAACACTGAAAAAAGACGACAACCTCAGGCGGGAATCGAACCACGCACCTTCCGCATTCCGGGCGGCTGCCTTAACCACTTGGCTACCGAGGTCTGGCTTTCACCCGTCGAAATTTTTCAGTGCTTGATGCTTATGTTTTTTAGTCAATATTTCTTTCGGATCTCAGAGGTGAAAACTTCTAAGATTGATGAAGCAATGTTGACTAAAAAACATAAGCATCAAGCACTGAAAAATTTCGACGGGTGAAAGCCAGACCTCGGTAGCCAAGTGGTTAAGGCAGCCGCCCGGAATGCGGAAGGTGCGTGGTTCGATTCCCGCCTGAGGTTGTCGTCTTTTTTCAGTGTTTAAAATTTTACTTAAATAATATATATATTCAGAAAGCAGTACTCCTTGGCACGGCACGTATTGTCAGGAGGTTCCTCACTCTGCAGCCCTGACCACCGGTAGCTTGGGCCCTGCCCCGCTGCTGGCGGTACTCTAGAATTATGTTTTTATAATGTTTTATTGTTTTTATATTAAAATATTGCAAAAATCTAGTTTTAAGAAAGTAAAGAAAAAATAAAGGGTATAATAATTTAATAATAGCCTTTATTCAGACAGTAATTAACATGATTATTATATTAAGTTTTTCGGTAACACTAGTTCAATATGCATCGACTCCCTGTATGTCACTGGTTGACAAAGTCCTCCTCCAACTGTCGCCATTTCTCTCTATCGTTACCTACTCTTGTCCACATACCACTTGCTACGGCTGATATCATTAACCCACCGTCTAAAGGGTTTTCTCTTCCTGCCACTTGTGGACCAATTCATTACTAATTTTGTCCATTTTTCGCTTCCTCTGATTGTGTGGCCTGCCCACTTCCACTTTAGCTTTTTTATTGTTTTTATAACATTCTTTGTTCTTGTTTGTTTCTTGATGTTGTCAATTCTGATTCTATCGGATAGCCTTTTCCCCAGCATACTTCTTTCCATGGAGTTCTGACATGTTTCGAGCTTCTTATTGTGGGTTTTTCTGAGTGCCCAGGTTTGGCAACCATAAGTAAGTACAGGAAGTATGCAGGTATCAAATAGTTTCCGTTTGATAGTTATCCTGGTTTGACTGATTTTCATAATTTCCATCAGAGCCCAATATTGTTTCCAAGCATTTCCAATGCGTCTATCAATTTACTTTGTGGTTAGATCTGAAGGAGAAATTATTTGACCTAGGTATACATACTCATCAACATAGTCGATCAGATTGTTATTGATCCTGATAGGTTCTTGCTTCCCATTAGTCATAGTTTTGGTTTTTTGTGTGTTCATGACTAATCCCACGTTTTGGCTTTCTATATCTAGTTTTCATTCAACATCATCTTCAGGACCTCACTCGTCGACGAGAGGATTATCAAATCATCAGCGAATCTTAAATGTGATAAGTTTTCACCGTTAATAGACAGCCCACATTTTTCCCAATCCAATTGGCGAAAGATCTCTAGAACTGCCGTAAAAAGTTTCGGTGAGAGGGGGTCACCCTGGCGTACACCTCTTTCTATTAATTCGAATTCCTTTCTTCTTTCTCTAGTTTAATTTTAGCTTTGCTGCTATCATATATGTTTTTAAGAATGCTAATGTATTTGTTTTCGACACCTTGGTTCTTAAGTGCTTGCCAGATCTTTTCATGCTCTACAGTGTCAAAAGCCTTACTATAATCCACGAAGCAGCAATAGAAGGTAAAGTTGAAGTCCTTACTTTTTTCAAATAATTGTTTGATAACATAAATGTGGTCTAAAGTCGAGTATCCGCTTCTGAATCCTGCCTGTTCTCTTGGTTGATTTTCATTTAACGTCTTAGTTATTCTGGCGAGTATTATTTTAGCAAAGACTTTGTAAATATTTGACGATAGGCTGATAGGTATAGTTATTTATGTTGTTTTTATCCCCTTTTTTGTGCAAAAGTACTATAGTCGACGTTGTCCATTGATTGGGTATAATTTCACTTTGTAGTACTTCATTAAAAAGGGGTTTGAGAATTGGTATTAGGTGGTCTTTATTTAGTATGAGAAACTCGTTGGTAATGCCGTCTGATCTGATTGGTCTGATTGCCGTCTGGTCTGATTGTTTGTGTAGTACTTTTCCTTTCATACAGTTCTGTGAAGAAGCTAGTAGCTATAGACATGATTCTGGGCGGCGCTTTTCATATTTGTAGTTACTTACTATATCATATAAATATTAACAATTACTTAAGTGAAAGATTATTATAAACGATATAGGTGTAGTTATAGTTAGTTATAGGTATAGAATATAGTTAGTTGATTAGCTCGATGGCTCAGTGGTTAACGCGCCCGGTCTGCGATTGGTGCTGTTCAGGAACTTTCATAAAGGGCGGTCATCGGATGGGTGACCTAAATAATGTATCATTTTGAGCTCCTCTGTGCTTCGGAAGGCACTTAAAGCCGTTGGTCCCGGCTGCATTAGCAGTCGTTAACAATCACCAATCCGCATTGGGCCGCGTGGGGGTTTATGGCGCATTCCCTCTATCCATCCATAGGGAAGGCATAAAATAAGCTGATGATGATGACGATGATGATGAGTATATAGTTACCTAACCAGCCGATGGAGTAAAGGAACGTTTTGTACGTACCAATATTAATTTCATTAATTTCTTTATTTTTTGACTAAGAACAGCTTTCTATTTGCAGCTAGTTCGAAATTCAAATAATATTTTTGATTAGTTACTTTTTTGTTTGCCATGTTCTAAAGTAAAAAGTTTGTTCCATAGGAGGACGGGCAAAAATATATGGAAGTCAGCCTAGGAACCAATAACAACATGCGATATATAATTGGAAAGATTTTTTTATGTACCTACTTTAATTATTGTTATGGTGGGAAGTCCCAAGCTGCTGTGTAAAAATAGTTAAGACGCAATAAAGACTCCTTCTCAAAAATATAAGTCTTTATTTTTATGTTTATTATCAATATCTTTATTTTTTGTAAACTTACATAGTGAAGTAGCAAAAAAATAAAATCAGTTAAGTGCGAGTTGTACTCGCACACTATGGGTTCTGTACGTATATATAATAATATAATATAAGAAACAACGACAGTACCACAACTACACAACCCGACACAATATCGAAAAGTTCGTTTTCGACATTGACCCGACCGAGAATCGAACCCGGGACCTCAGAGTTAGGCCCCCCAAAGTCCGGCGTGCAAGCCACTCGGCTACGGAGGTCGTCAAAATATATATATTCCTTTAACATTTGATGCCTTTATTTTTGATTGGCTGTCGGTCCAATCTAGCAGCACTAGTAGCATAAGATCAGTGAGAGCGAGATATGTCAAAACTAAACGTCTAATCCATATAATTATTATCAATCTAGATCTGTCACATGTATGTATAATTTTATCAATTGATGAAAATTGTTTAGGTTTGACGTTTAGATGTGACATATGTCGCTCTCGCTCATCTTGTGCTATAGTCTTGTGTCTTGTGCTATGCGCTGGTATGCTTAAACTCGAAGTACCTACATACTAAGATTACTTTAGCCCACACTATTTCTGAGAAAATAAGTAAGATCTAGGGAACATAATGTCATAGTTACGGTTATAAATAGTTATAACTTATAATATAAGTACATTTTGGATGCGATATTTTTGCACAGACTACCTGAGTTTTAGTACCTACATAAAATTACGTATTGCTTGTTAACCCATTTTATAGTGAAATTCTGAAAAATAATATATTTTTGTTCAAATCGGTTCAAATCAGTTCAAATCCCAAAGCTTCGGATTAACCCGTATGTACGGGTCAATCTAATCCAATACAAAGCGGTCCACACATAAGGTCCATTTTTGTTATTTTTTATTGCTAGAAGAAAGATAGACGATAGTTTACCCGCGCGGTTCAGATTAATCAGCAATATGATACGGGTTAATCCGAAATGTACACAGGTTAATCATATTTACGGGTTACTCACCCATAGCGGGTTAAGCCCCTAACCGGTTAACCAGTAAACCCGATTAATAGGTCACTAGAACTTAGAACAGGAGATAGCGTACTAACTAGCTGTGGCTGATTGGTTTCGTATGGAAAAGTTTGTTTGTCTTAGTGCCCTCGCCCACGTCCAAAAATCGGTGACCGATATTTTGTCGGTAAAAATGAAACATTTGGAATTCTATGTTGCAACGCACACGTACTACAAAATGTCGGTCGTGGGCAGGCACCGTAAAACAGTACATAGGTAGTGGCTTAAGCTTTTTTATATACTAACAAGTTTTTATAAGAAGGCACCGCTCCTCATCATAAATTGCGCTCATAAATTGCCTTAAGTAATGCTTTATAATACTACAACCTTCAAACATTATAGCTTACAATTAAACTAAATTAATTTACAAAAACACAAATGTTGAAAAAATTTCCACGAGCAGGATTTCGGAATAATTTCCCGCTGGTAAGAACCACGATAGCTCAATTGGAAGAGAACCTGACCCGGTATGTCAGAAGGGTGCAGGTTCAAATCCTGCTCGTGGAAAATTTTTTCAACATTTGTGTTTTTGTAATTTGTTTCGCAACAAAATTTGCGTTAAAATTATATAAACAAAACAAAAACATTTTCTAAATTAATTTAATTTATAAGTTTTCATTACACTTTTATTAACACATGCTATTTTATTACAGGCCCCAACAAATAAATCGGATAAGTCTCTCCCATACAGTTGTTTGTACTGCGATCGACGGTTTGCGAGGCCACACGAGAAAGTTAAACATGAAAGAATACACACAGGTACTGTACTAACTACAAGATTTTATTACATAACAATTACAACTACATAACTACTTTACATGGACTTCTTGGCGGGAAGGTGAGGAGTCACCTCTGCGGTTTTATTTTATTTTCAATAAATTGTGTTATGTCAAATATTAATGTGAAATAATGGTGGATTATTAACCGTTAAGTGTTCGTGAAGTTGCATGAGTGTTGGCAAATAAAATAAAACAGTGTAACGTCACTTTTCAAGTTCTCTTAAGTAGTCCGCTTGAAGTCTTAGTAAAGCCCCACATCTTTACTGGGGTTGGGGGGTATATCATTTCTCACTTTTCATTTCTATTATTATTATTCATCATCATCATATATTAACAAAAGAAATTTTGTATATTTATATAACTTGTAAGGAAATTACTTTGATACTGGCTAAATGTGCAAACCGCACGAAGCCATCAACTAAAAAAAAAAACAACTTTACCTAGTCACTGTCAGTGGCTGCTTTCCATCATGCGGGTTGAATAGTCTATGCTCAGAAAAAGTAATAACAACATAGAAAAGGCTCATCGATCACTAAACCGGATCATTTCTTTATTATTTCTATTCGTCGGTTTTGAAACCTAATTAAAAGTCGCTATTACTACCAGGTTCTCCGGGAAACCGACGTTATCAAGCGAAAAGCAGAAAAATTTGCCCATATTATGTCCCACTGCCGGGCTCCAAAGGCCTCCCCTATTCGTCTCCATTCGTCTCTATCCTGAAACACCTTATACCAGCCTGGCAAAAAAGTGTTTAAGTTGTCCCACCATCTGCTTTGGCCTGCCACGTCACTATACTCGTAATAGCGCATGCTGAGGCCCCAAAGAAAACGAGTTTTTGAGTGGAGACCGCGTATCTCTAACATAAGATAACATAAGATAAATATAACACAAAATTTGGTTACATTATATTAATTTGCATTCAATAAAAATAAAATAATAAAATCAAAGAAACTAATAAATTAAAATAAAATTATAAATTTTTTGTAGCCTATATTGTATATCACTGCTGGGCAAAGACTTCCCTTCTGCGTCCCCAATCGTCTCTATCGTGGGCCACCTACTATTAATTACGCGAGAATGACGAAAGAAGACTATTTGACTCGCCCTCAGCTCACCGCCACCCTCCCCCCCCTCCCTTGTTGAAAAAAATTGCTTTTTATAATTGTTTTATTTTCACGTATACGGTAGTACTCGAATCGTGTTGTGTATGCAATTTATGGATTAAAGTCTAGTCTTTCTATGTTGTTAAATTCTCATGACTGTGTAATTGACTGTAATCTGTCTGCGTACCTAATTCAAATAAATAAATAAATGAATACCGAGTCGGCTCGGCCGGCTCGCGATTAGTTCAGTATTTTTAAGCCGAACGGTTCGCGACCTGGCGGGCGGTTCGGTATAATTAAGGTTCGCTGCATCATTAGTTAATACTACTGTGGTCCCCGCAGGTGAGAAGCCGCACTCGTGCGAGATCTGCGGCAAGTCGTTCCGCGTGGCGTACTGCCTCACGCTGCACATGCGCACGCACACCGGCGCCAGACCCTACGCCTGCCCGCTGTGCGGGAAACGGTAAGTGCGATAACAACTGGTTTCTTATTATTGCTATTTTATTTATTTGAGAATAACCAATAGTCCTACAAAACCTAAAAAAATAATTAAAATTGATGCTTTTATGTGTGTATATAATATATGTATAATAATATTATATTACTTATGGACATTTTAGTTAAACCTTTATAACTTAGTTTTGTTTGGGGATTAGGTTTTTTCAATAAAAACCAGGATAGTTGAAATTCACACCTTTTATTCCCGATAAACATTATTGCTATTATGTGTACCAATTTAAAAATCTTGTCACCGCGTTTCTGATTTTGTCATAATAAGGACAGTGATATCTCGTTATATAATTTGGAACTAACTGACAATAATAACATGTAGTATTTACTTTACAAACTGTCAATAGAGCATAAACAAACCGCCCACCAAAGTCATTAAATAATAATGTCTTTAAATAATTGCACCTGTTGCACAGTAAACATCATCATCATCGTCATCAGCTCATTTCATGTCCCCACTGCTGGGGTACGAGCCTTCTGCCTTATGGATGGATAGGGAGAACGGGCCATAAACTACCACGAGGGCCTAGAGCGGATTGGTGGTTGTTAACGACTGCTAATGCAGCCGGGACCAACGGCTTTACGTGCCTTCCGAAGGAGCTCGAGATGATAACTTTTGGTCACCTATCCGATGACCGACCTTTGCGAAAGTTGCTTAACCTCAGCACTCGCAGACCGGGCGCGTTAACCACGTCGCCATCGAGCTCCTCCTCAAACAGTTAACATACTGATAAATAAATAATAAATAACAATATGCACACAAAAGTTACATAAATTTAATATAAATGTACAATCCACGAAGTCTTATAAATTTTTAATATGAAAAATAAATAATACAATCAGTATGCTTAGGATGATGGAATACCATGGTCACTACAGTAGTTTACAAGTGTATATTGTATATTTTATTGTGTTTTTCTATTGCTGTTGACTTGTGTAAGATAATGCGCAATTAATTAGAAATTTGGTTACCGCCGCGTCGTGAAACCGCTCGCGCTGGTGTAACAAAGAAAGAATAGACATTAATATACCTGTAACAAAATTAATAAAAAAACAACTATGTGGTCGAGCGACCATCATTGCAGCAGTTGGATTGTTAAAAATTATTTTTTCGTTTTTCTTCTCTGTTTTTTATTAGTTTTCTTTTACTGCATTACAAAACATCTTTTTAAACGCTTTTTGCGGTTTCAAAATTTACGATATAGCATCATCCTTTTTCAAGCATCAATATAATCAATAAACTGTAATTGCTTATTGATTTTCACAATAATAATGTGTCGGGCAAAATTCACTATAATTATACCTACGTAACGTGTCAGCGTAAAATTCAAATCGCTTGTCTTGTAACCGCAGCGCAGTAAGCAAAGTATCCGTCCTTAGTTTTTTTCGACTGGCAACACTGTCCAGTTACGTTGTCAAAATAATTAGCTCCTATTAAAAATTAGATATAAATTGTTTTTAAGCATATTTACTACTAAATTTGTAATTAGTGATTAAATTAAGTGACAAATAACATCCACTAGTGTTTTCTCTAACAAATATTGTGTAGTTTTTAAATTATTTGGTAATGTAATTTTCCAACTGTCATCGCCAGCTGACTGTTAGAACAAATTTTACAAAAAGTTGTTAAAATAACTACTTTTGCCGTGGACTGCAGCAACATAAACCGGGGGAGTATTGTTTTTATTTAATTTATTATAGCTACTAGTAATCTATGTGAAATCTTAACTAAGTAAACACTTCAATCAAATTGTAAGTGTTAATGTATTAGGCCAATTAATTGTTATTTTTCTACTTTGTACTTAGATCAAAGGATTTGCATCTAAACTGCAAAAGTAACTTTGGCATTTCAGTATTATGATTTAATAAAGTCCTACTGTACTGTACTAATCAGTGTCAACTGCATAGTAGCCTACTTATTAGTTTTTGTATTTGTTCTTATAACTTGTGTCTGTAGTTATATCAATAATATACAGGATTTCAATTAGATTTATTTAAAAATAAAAAGTAATTTATAATTAAACATAGAAGTCTGCCCTTAGCACCATTTGTTTGTGTAACACAGCTACCCCCACTAGTGAAAAATAAAAATTGAAATTTATTTAAACTCTTATTAGCAGTACATTAAAAGTAAATAAACAAATACACTTGCAATAAATAAGATCTTAATCATATTTTTTTACAAATTTCAGGTGTATAAATAAAACTAAACTCAATATGCTGACCCGTAAGGCTGCTACACAGAGTACTGAGCTCAAGCTTAGACAGGCACTACATGAGTTAAAAGCGTCACAAGAATCATGCAATCAGCTGCTACGGGAGAGAGACGAGAGTGAGATGGAAATAAAGTCCATGATTGACAGAAACTCACAGCTCAAAAGTGAATTAGGCCAACTACATAGTCAACACCAAGATGTGCTTCACCAGCGTGACCAACTTCAAGATGTGATCTCCACCTTTGAGCAGCAATACAATACCTATGAAAGGGCTCTGGACCGCATCACTGAGTTGGAAAGAGACCTTAGTGTGGCCAATCACCATATTTCTCAACTTATTGAGTCGCAGAAACAGCATGAAGTGGATCAGACACAATCATTATTTGAGGAGCTTATAGCATCACCTGGTGGAATATCAGTACAGGAACTCACCAACCAAACCCCGCAAACCAACCAAAAAACTAGTATTAGCAAAATTAAAATTAAAAAGTATGTAAAAATTAATAAATTTATAAGAAAAACTGAGAAGTTGATAAAAAAAAACAACTGTTTTTATAAAAACATTGCTCTTAGAAAGGAACGTATTAGCCTTATTGATTCCTTAGATATATATAATAGTAAATTGATTGAAAGTAGGCAAATGTATGACCGGGACACTAAACAATTACAAACGGATATCCAACGGTTACACGAGTCACTTGACATGATGACCAAAAAATATTCAATATCCCAAAAACAGATCGAAGAACATATCAAATCAGCCACAGAGTTAGTTGATCTGTGCAAGTACAATGCTGATCGGTACAACTCATTAATTAGTAATGAAATTAACATAAACAAAGAGTCTTTATCGCTGAACTCTATTATTCAATTAAAGTCGCATAACTTGTCTGTTTTGGTTCCCGGCCCTACATCGGCCTCTCCTCAAACAATACATAATCCTAATGTAACTAAATTAGTGAGAAAAACAGTTATGTACTCAGATAAACTTGGTCAGGGCTTAGGGTTGCTTATGAATGCAAATCTTAACCATCCAATGACGAATATTTGTACTCCAGGTCAATCATTTAATGCTATAGTAAATAACATATCACAGGATTCACTGAATAGTTCCACTAATGTCATTGTATTGTGTGGTGACAGCTCACATACTAGGAAACGTGACATTATAAATAATTTTAATATTTTGATTAAACTGCAATCAGATACGAATTGCAGGTTAATAGTTAGCGCTTTTCCCTATTGTACAAATTTAACCTGGGAACAAAACAAGCGCATTTATGACTTAAATTTATTATTGTTTAATTTGACTTGTCGTCATAGTGACACTATTTTATATTTCGATATTAATAAATTTATTAATAACTTTAGTTTGATGTCAGATACGATGTATCTTTCTAAGAAATGTAGGACACAGATAGCTAATTTGTTAGCTTTTAATATACATGATACAGTTATAGGTGGTATAACTAAGTCTTTTCATAATAATAACTTAATCATTAGTAGTTCTACTAATGCAACTTTTACAACTAGTAATAAGGTTACAACCTCAGGTTTAAACTGAGGTCTAAGACAAAGGCCAAGCCCACATCCATTACTATTATACATCAAAATATTCAGGGTTTGGCTGGCAAGGACTTAGAATTAGAATTATTAGCAAAAAGTCAGGTAATTCATGTATTTTGTATAACTGAGCATTGGTTAAGAAGTCATGATACATCATTCCATGTAAATAATTTCCAATTAGCAAGCGCGTTCGTGCGAAGCTCAGCTATTCACGGCGGTTCTCTAATATTAGTAAGAAGCAATATTAAATACAAAAATCGCAACGACATTGTAGACCTATCAGTGGAGCGTAACATTGAACTATCGTGTGTGGAGTTCAATAGTTTTGTAATAGTGTGTGTATACCGACCCCCATCGGCCAATTTTAATATTTTTGAATCAGTAATGGAAGATGTACTTAGAAAATTAAAATTAAAAAATAAATTTGTTTTAGTATGTGGAGATTTTAATATAAATATTTTAGAAAACACTTCAACGAGTGTTCGTCTTCTTGCCTTATTTAAATGTTTTAATCTTTCAAATCTATTTCTCGAACCCACTAGAATAACTTCACATTCGGCCACTTGTCTAGATAATATTTTTACAGACTATGACCCTGTTTCTAAGTCACTCATTAGTAATTTTACGTCTGACCATTGCGGTTTGAAGGTGACCTATGATTTTGATATTAGGGATGAACCAAAAATAGTGAACTGTAAACCAGTTACAAAAGAGCGAATGGAGTGTTTCAAAAATAGTATAGCTTGTAAAATTGATGCATTACCCTTTGTACAAGATGATCCAGATGTACTTTATAGTAATCTTTTTAATTTAATTAAGACCGAATACAACCATGTGTTTACACCAAAAACAATAAAAATTACTCATAAACTTAAGTTCTGTGACTGGGCCACGACTGGTATATATAAGAGTAGAAATAAATTATATGATTTATATAGTTTAAAACAATATAACCAAAATGTTAATTTTACGCAATATGTAAAGAATTATTCGAAAATGTTTAAAAAAGTGTGCACAGTAGCAAAATCTAATTACCTCAAAGAAAAAATTAAAAAGTCTAACAATAAAATTAAAGCCACTTGGGACATTATAAACCGTGAAACAGGTAAATTTAAACCACGGGATAATACTTTCACTTTAAAAGTAAACGACAACTTAGTCAATTCAGATTCACAAATTGCTAATATTTTTGATGATTTTTTTGTAAATATACCTGTAATAACAACGTCAAATTTAGATTCATCACCAGAAGCTGCACAAACTTTACTCCAAAAATATGTACCAAAATGTAATCTTTCCTTTCAATTTAAATACATTGATTCAATGAATATTATTAAAACATTTAAATCACTTAAAATGAAAAACACGAGTGATTTGTGGGGTATATCTATTAAAGTAATTAAGAATATTATTCATTCTATTGCACCGTATCTTGCTGAAATTTTTAATAACTGTGTCGATAAAGGAATCTTTCCTGATCTTATGAAGTTTAGTAAAGTTATACCTTTATTCAAATCAGGGAACAAAGAAGATCCCAGTAACTATCGGCCCATTTCAATATTACCAGCGCTAAGTAAAATTTATGAAAAAATCATACTCGAACAGTTGATGTCATATTTTAACACAAACAACCTTTTACATAGTAAGCAATATGGCTTTACTAAGGGTCGTTCTACTACTGATGCAGGTGTTGCTCTAATAAAACATATATTTGATGCCTGGGAGAAGTCTCAAAACGCTCTTGGTGTTTTTTGCGACTTGTCCAAGGCTTTCGATTGCGTTGAGCACCGGACTCTGGTGATGAAGCTTCATTATTACGGTCTCAAAGATTTTGCACTAAATTTAATACAGTCATATCTCAGCTCTAGAACACAAACTGTTGATATAAATGGTACTAAATCATCTGGTTCACATGTAAAAATGGGAGTTCCACAAGGGTCGATTCTTGGTCCTTTCCTTTTCTTGATTTATATTAATGACTTGCCATTCTTTGTAGAGAACTTTTGTGAAATTGTATTATTTGCAGATGATACTTCACTCATTTTTAATGTAACTAGGTGTAGGACTAATTATGAAAATGTAAATAAAGCTCTTTCAGAGGTACTCCGTTGGTTTACTATTAATAATTTACAGCTTAACGCTAAGAAAACAAAATGTATTAAATTTATATTACCAAATGTCAAATATGAACCAACCGATATTAAAATAAACGGTGATCAATTAGATATGGTAGATTCTACAGTCTTTTTAGGCATAACCCTTGACTCAAAGCTTCAATGGAATCCTCATATATCGAAATTGGCCGGTAAACTCAGCTCTGCTGCTTATGCCATTAGAAAAATTAGGCAGTTAACAGACGTTGAAACTGCTAGAATGGTTTATTTTAGTTATTTTCACAGTGTCATGTCGTATGGCGTCCTACTTTGGGGAACAGCGGCTGATATTGAAACTATATTCATTTTACAGAAACGAGCAATAAGAACAATCTATAGACTCGGATCACGAACTTCCTTAAGAAATCTTTTTAAGGAGATTGGTGTCCTGACAGTTGCATCTCAATATATTTATAATTGTATAGTTTTTTTACGTTGCAATATCAACTCCTATACTAAACATGGTGACGTACACAATTTCAATACTAGGAATAAGACAAAACTTGTAATGCCACTGTTCAGGTTACAGAAGGTTCTTGGTTCTTTCTTGGGGCAAGGTATACACTATTACAATAAAATACCAAGTACTGTACTAGATTTACCTTTAGATAAGTTTAAAAAACATGTGAAATCTATATTACTTTTAAAAGGTTATTATACAGTCAAAGAATATTTAGATGATAATACAGCTTGGTTATAATGAAAAACACATACTCTATTTGAATTAATATAATAAAATTAATTTATATAATTTTTATACTGATATGATAGCCTTTATCAGCAGTGTCCTACAGATAACAAACAGCGTTGCGTTAAATAGATCATTAAGTTTTTATTTAGAGTATCTTGAGTATGTCATGCTCTCTTTATTTGTCTCTGCGGTGGTGGCGTGTGCGTCGGGTCGTTACGTTCCCTAAAATATGGTTGAGCGAAGCGATGGCTGATTCATATGTCATACTCGTGAACGGGTGCTGCCTGTGGAGGCTGGTCTGCTCTTGCATACTTATCTTATTTTTAATATTATTTACTGTAGTTTGACTTGGTTTTTCTTAACCAAAACAAATTTTTTTTTTTTAGAGTACTGTAGTGGTACTGTATGACATTGTGGAAATTAAAACTTTTACCTGATGTAAATTTGTTAACTTAGTTTTTTTTTTTTTATTTTGTGATATTTTTGTTTTTTATTTACATGTTGTGGTTGTCTTCTATAATTTTGTGTTTATTTGTAATGGAAAGTGTCCTGCTATGATAGGGCATTTTCCAATATTTTTGACGCTGTAAGGGAGAAAAGAGCTGGACACTTGCTGAGTTTCTTGCCGGTTCTTCTCAGTACAAGATCTCCCGCCCAGAGTAGACTTACGAACCGATGGCATAGTGACATTCACAAGAGCTACTTGTAGCCTAAACTGAATAAATGATTTTGAATTTTGAATTTTTGAATTTTGAATTTAGTCACTGTCATAATATCGGCCAAATAGTTTCCGCGTCGCTTTCTCTGGCTGAATGTATGTGATCTCGTTATCGTCTGCAAATATATTGGACATATAATTTATAAAATATATTTATACCTTCAAGCTCATAATGAAGTTCATGTACTCAAATGTTTTACTCAAAAGAGCTCTGAGATTTATAATTTTAATTGTAGATATTCCTATTTTGTTGGCATTCCTAATTAAAACATTACGGTTACGCGAATTAAGCCTGTGCTTGGTTCAATTCCTACTTCCAAGGTCGTCGTCAAAGTGTAGAGAGTAGTAGAGTAGTAGAGTGTATGGATTCTGGGGGTAATCTGACTATTCTTGGACCGAATTTATTCGCAATTTATACGGCTGATATTGTCAGAGTAATCAAACATGCTAGTCTTCATTTGTATGCGGATGACTGTCAACTTTATGTCCTCCATGCACGGTGTTCTAAAGAGGATGTGACAGTTGCCGTCTCTAATCTTAATCAAGATCTGAGGGCTGTTGCAGATTGGTCTGCGGAACATGGTCTTGTACTCAATGACAGCAAAAGTATCACTATTACATTCGGCACCAAACATTAGGTCAAACTGATAAATTCTTATAAACTTGATATCCAAGTGTGTATATGTAATATGTCTATCATTGATTTGCATAGCCGCCCGGCTCTTGTTTTTAATGAGTGGATTTTTGTGTGCATGTGTATTTTTTTGCAATTTCTGTTCTATGCTGTCCGCGTCTTTTATAATTAAGTAATTATACTCATCGATTATTTCATTGTTATTGGTTATGGCAGAATAACAGAGGCTGCGGGTCCCCTGCAGCAACTGAGTCATAGACTTTTTTGTCTTAACGTCAAGTTATGTTGATCAATGTGCGTTGTAATTTTTTTTTATATGTTTGAGACAAATAATCAACTTTTTATTTATTTATTTTTGTTTATTTAAAACAAGAAAATACATGAAAAGGGGAACAAAGACATATTAAAAATAGAAACCTTATAAGCGCCTTGCCTAATTTACCTGATAGAGTGGGTTTGGCGTTCACTCTCTGAATTAAAAATGTTAGTAAAATTTCTAACATGACACTTCTTTTATCGTTATGTACACATAAAAGTGTTGTATCCCGTTATGTTATACTTTTTATTTCAATAAATGTTTGCAACTTAACATTTTTAAATTCTTTATGTTATAACCTTTATGTTTAGGTTCAAGGCGCACAGTGTGTACAACCATCACCTGCTAACGCACTCCGAGGTGCGTCGCTACAAGTGCCCTTACTGCCCTAAAGCTTTCAAGACGTCTGTACAGCTGGCCGGCCATAAGAACTCGCACACGAAGCCGTTCTCTTGTACACACTGCAATAGGTAAAAACACTTGCCAATATTTTTTTTTTATATGTTGTAGTTTTAAGTTAAGATTTTCGTGAAACTCGAACAGGTGTGACTCTGTATCGCCTTAACTGGACTAGCCTTCATCATCAGCTCATACTATAGTCCACTGCTGGACATGGCCTCTCCTTGTGCACGCTACTGAGCACGATCCGCGGCTACTCTCATCCAGCTCTTGCCAGCCACCTTGCTGAGATCGGCGCTCCACCTAGTCTGATCGTCCTACACTACGTTTGCCGATATGCGGTCTCCACTCGAGAACTCGTTTACCCCAACGGTTGTCGGTTATGCGACTAATATGATCGGCCCACTTGAACTTCAGCTTGCTGATCCGATGGGCTATGTCGGTTGCTTTCGTTCTCTGTCGTATCAACTCATTCTGAAGTCTATCCTTCAGAGAAACTCCGAGCATAGCCATAGCTCCTACCATAGCTCGCACAGCACAGCGACTTTAAATTTGTGAACCAGCCCTAACGTGAGTGTCCACGTTTCGGCCCCGTATGTCGTGAAGGGTAGGATAGGACGCACAGATTAAAGACTTTCGTCTTTAGACTTTGACTGACTTGCCTTAGACGAAAAAAGATTCGCGAATGTACGAGCGCGATACCGAAAGTTCTTAGATAATCAAAAACTGAACAAACTAGCAAGTTATTAGTTATTATACTTCTTTTCAAAATAGTGTCCATTCACATCAATACATCGCTGCATCCGATGGAACCACTGAGATAAGCACTTTGCTCATTCGTCCTTAGGAGTCTCTTTGACGGCCTTTTGAAAAGCAACCACTGCTTCCTCGGCGTCCATAAAACGTTTTCCTCGAAGTTTTTCTTTTATTTTCTGGAATATCTATAGCAAGGTGCGAGGTCGGGGCTATACGGCGGGTGACCTAGTCTCCGTCGTCGTGTTTTATTTTTACTATTTTCAGTCTAAAACTACATAACAAGCGAAAAGTTTATAAATAAAATGGAATCTTCCAATAACCAGGCCGTTCGCGTCGCTGTACGCGGTGCGCGTGCACACGGAGACGCACTTGCGCCAGAACAACCTAAAGTTCGCGTGCTCGCTGTGCGGCGCCAGCTACGCGCGCGCCTTCGCGCTGAAGGACCACTTCAAGCAGGTGCACCATCAGGACGTGGACACTGCGACGCTCACTGCGGTATGCAACTACATTTTATTTATCGTTTCCTATAGTGTACGCGAACACTACACATTTAAATAAAACAACTTTTACGGATCTACTCGCGTTTATTTTACACACCCTTTGCATAGTCCTTCCATCAGGAGATTCTCCTGTCTCCCTATGTCCCTGTGACCACAGACCCTGCAAAGAGTTCGAATCGTCATGATAAAATAACCAAATTTAATGTGTAAAATATTTTTTTTATGTAATTTATTTATTTAGGTTTAAAAATCTATTTACAGTCATTAACATACACATAATGTCATTTTGCAAAGCAAGACCATAACTGAACCCAGTACGGCAGGTTTGTTAGATATTTTTTATTACTTCTTATGTAGTACGCGTGGTGCTCTCCGAAGTCACCGCTGTACTGTCTCGAACATTCCATCGCGCACAAAGAAATATGGTGGCTCGTTTCTTTGTCGCACTTCTAAAAGATGGAATAGTCTACCGGCACACGTTTTCCCTCCTGCCTATGACATGGGGTCCTTCAAACGAGGCGTGAAGAGGCACCTTGTGGGCCGGGGCTGGGTGAGGGTGACTGACGCTGCGTTGTTTTCACTCTGCACCAGTTGTTCTCGCGTCTGGACTCCGTTTCCACTTAACATCAGGTAGAGTGGAGTTATTTGCCGAGCTAGATATAACATTGATGTTATGGATTTTGGCTACATATGGCCTTTACAGTGTGCCTGGATTATAGGCGGCGACAACTTAAGGTTCCTCGTTTTGAGGCGGTCGAACTTATTGGGTTATCTAGAGAGGATGGCATCGGGATGTCGCAATGACCGAATAATCCTCACAGTTCTAGAATTCATTCTCCTTTCTTCGTTACATTTTCAAACATATTCTTAAGGCATAAAATTCAAAGTCTATTGAATAAATTTAACAGTTTGTGGTGGGTAGGTGCAGGCGTGTGTACCATCCCAACACTATCGCGGGGGTGGTGATCGCAAACAGTAGGCACCGTATAGCACCTTGCCAAAGGGGATGACCGGAATCAGTCTCCGCCCAATTCTTCAAGTTCCGCTACACCATTTACAGAATACACTAAACATGCACACAGTCGGTTATATTGTTATTGTATTATTGCAGGATAGCTCAGCTAAAAATGACGTTGACTGGTCGATAAAGCAGGTTGCGGAAAACAGTGAAGAGGTGGAGACCGTCATTGATGACAAAACTCTGACAAACGAAGTAAGTGGAATGTCCCAGGGCTGGGCTAAAGCGGCCGCAGCCTTACATTAAGCTATAGTGGTTGTAGCGGTTTCTTCATAATCATCATCATCATCAGCTCATTTTACGTCCCCACTGCTGGGGCACGCGCCTTCCCTATCGATGGATAGGGAGATCGGGCCATAAACCACCACGCGGGCCATGTACGGGTTGGTGGTTGTTAACGACTGCTAATGCAGTCTTTACGTGCCTTCTGAAGGACGGAGGAGCTCGAGATGATACATTTTTGGTCACCCATCCGATGACCGACCTTTGCGAAAGTTGCTTGACCTCAGCACTCGCAGACCGGGCGCGTTAACCACTGCGCCATCAAGCTCCTCGGTCTCTTACACATTTAGAACATTGCATGCCAATTTTTAAGCCTTATTCAAACATTGTCAATGTTTTTTTTCAAATTGTTATTTGTTCGCAATAAAATTTGCGTAAAATTATAGGTAACCATAATCATAAATATAGCTTGCCTAATTCTTTACTATATTCTAACTATAAATATTAAATATTTGTAAAAATGCTAAGACCGGATGTTGATGACGTAGTTGTCGACATTGAATAGGGCTCCTTTGGCTTACAGAGCAAGAGTAGATAGTGTTGATTAATTTCAGCTAGTTGGATTGAGACACGATAGCATAGTTGGTAGAGCACTTGACCCGGCATGTCACGGGGTGCGGGTTCGAAGCCCGCTCGTGTTTTTTTTTCAACACTGTCTTTTTTCAAAATGTCATGTAACTAAAAATGCAATTAAAATAATATGTTGTTTTAATTCCGTTAATTTATTCGTGTATCAAGCTTGGATGTAGCTCACTAGTACAGCCCCAAAAATAGGCAGGTGGTAGGACCCCAAAAATGTGTACATACAGTTTTTGTATACTATGGATTTCCACAAAGCAACGCCTGATTCCATTAATTGTCATGTAACTACCTCATCGACATATCTTAAGTTTTTTAAATAAAATATGTAGTAGCATATTATAGCAATATTACTGCAAATATATTTTAATTCAAGTAAAGGGTTCAGGATTAATCATTTTATTTTTCTTAACTTTTATTTATTAACATCGGTCTACTTGTTGTTTGTAATTTGTTGAACTGTAATTAGTTATTTACTAAAAAAATTATTCTTTTTTTACAGATCACTGATATAATAACGGATGAGCTGTAAAATTGTAGATGTGAAATACTTTATACTAATGTTATTTTATCAATATGTGTAAATAATGATATTATTTCCGGATGTAAAAAATATTTGTAAATGTAAACTAATGTGACGAAAAATATTCGATGCTAAACGTGTCCCTATTTTTGTGCATTTTGTCTATTTTGTCCCTATTGATAACTTGCCAATAGTGACTGTTCGAGTGACATTACAGTAACAGTAGAATTTAATGCACGCCATAGACAAAACTATAGAGAAAATAAATAATTGTACAAAAACTTGATCGGTAGAGAAATTTTATTGCCAGTACGCAATTTATTGATGTTATTATTTGTTTAACGATATGAACTTAAACTTTTTGTTATTTATCTATTTATATAAAATATCACAGTCATGTCATTATGATTGTATTAATTTATAAGAAGCTGTATAGACTGGTGCCAGATTTTCCTAATAAACTTTTTTTTCATAACATACGGACACATTATAATGATATCAGAAGTCTTAGGCACACATTTAAAAAAAAAATATTTAAAATAAAAACCGTTATGTAGGGACACTTTTGAATGTAGTGTTACCTTGTATTAAAGCGCCTGTTCTTTGAAGTCATGCAAACCGAAAAGTTATTATTGGGAAAATTCTTGTATATCGAATCCAGAAATGCACGTTTTACACTTACAAGGCCAGATCTGCGATAATTGATCTTAAGCTTCGTGGTTTCTAATACTGAAAATGTCTGTTATAAGAATCTTGGTGTACGCACGCCTGCACATCAACCTGCCACAAACTGTCAAACCTCAATAGACTTTGAACTTTATGCGTAAGACATATGTTGAAAATGTATTGAAGAAATTTGACAGTTTTGGTTAGGTCGATGTGCAGGCGTCTGCACCGATGAAAAAGGTGAGTTTAATTATGATTTGTGATTAATTATAATGTATGTTAAGTTTTAAAAAAGCAATTACATGTGAAGTTATTTCTGTCTATGTTGTCATGCCTAATTATTATATTGTAAATGTGTTTGTAAACGTTTATTGTTTTAAGACGTACGTACACACGCCTGCACATCAACCTACTACAAACTGTCAAATTTCCTCAATAGACTCTGAACTTTATGCCTTTAGCATATTGTTGAAAATGTGTTGAAGAAATTTGACAGTTTTGGATAGGTTGATTAGCAGGCGTACGTTTACAAGTTAGCGAATACAAATGTGTAATATGCTAAATGTTGGTCAGAAATCAATCCATATTGTTTATGTGTTTTAGCATTGCACAAATTTATTTGTTATAAAGACGGACTTAATTACTTAAGACATTTGGTAGGTCTGCTATTAATCTTTTGAAGCTCTTCTATGGGAGATGTAACCAGGTATAGACTATATTTACCTTACCTACACACAACAGGACATAACATGAAGTTGTTAATACCGCCGTAATTCGTCGTAACTTCGTTAAGGTATTTCGTGAGTTTATCGTTTTCAGGATTGTCGAATTGATATATCTAAACACTTTCAATTGTAGAATTAGGTTTTCATATTTTCTGGAAGCACTACTATCAAATTTAATATCGATTGAAATTTCTTTATTGCTTTCCCATATGTAATATAAAGACCTTAAAATAAAACGTATTCGAAACAATATGGACCCGGACGGGCATAGCAAACTTTAGGGGACAGGAGGACGTTTTGTGTGCAAATTTGGTGGTATTAATAACTCCGAACAATGTTGTATCCCTTTGTAAAGTTTTGGTAGTAAATAGCCTACAAACTACTGCTGGGCAAAAGCTCCATTACTGAAATCGACAAATCGCGACAATTGATGGGTATTGCCTTAAGCACACGCTTGCCACATGCGGCTTGGTTGCCAAATCCGATTTTTTTTATATTTGCGGGTAAGCACAGTGCCTTGATCTCACCTGATGTTAAGTGACGATAAGGCCAATGATGGAAGCGAACTTCACCCGGGAACCTCAACTAGTGAGGCACTGCCTATCTAGCTGCCGGAACACAACAATGCTACAAACATTGATGTTATGGCGACATATTTAGATAAAATGGTGGTAGCTAGCCAGACAAACAAGCCCTACCACCAACCAAACCGAGTACACAAAGATGAACCCCCCGCTGGGAATAGAACCCGGGAACTCTGGGTCTAAACTGGTGGTCTTAACTACTAGACCACAGAGGCGGTTGAAATACACTTTGCCCGAGCTGAAAATCGAACCCAGGACCTTTGGATACGGGCTATACTATAAGTAGTCTCCTCATTCCGATCACTGGTTATCACGACAGTAAGACAGCGGTGTTATGAATATGATATATCACGTATGATATTATACCACTTCTGATACATCCGATAAGAGAGAGAGAGAGAGAGAGAGAGAGAGGTAGAGAGAGAGTGAGTGAGTCAGTCTTCTGTACGGTAGTACTACTAGTTATTCTGTGCCACTACACACAGATGTATGCACACAAAACTGGGTTAAAGTCACGTTCTTGTAGTTAGTACACAGAAAACCCTGTTCACACAGATCACTTGGACACTTGGGCGCATAAGAACATCCTCCATTCAGAAGTTGGACCTTTTCGCTGGTGGTGGTGGCAATATAGATGCCACCATAATTTGTACCTTAAATAGTTGCAATAGAATTGAAAACGAATGAATAATTATTTCGCTCTCACAGTCAAAGGGTTACTGATACACACAGGTATTTGGTGGTGTATTAACTTAAATATATATCGTGTTACCCTACTCTTCCATAAAGCAGGTACAACAACCGCAAGAGGGTTGGACGGTACACCTACAATGGGAATCGAACCCTACACTTTTGGCTCTGACCATAAGGTAAAGTAACTCATCTTTAAAAAGTAAGTCATCACAGTGACATCGTAATACCCTTATACAATCGGAACATTAAGCAATACCTGAAGATATTATATTACAGTATTTTTATCAATATCATATTTTTTTATAATGAAATTGCACTGCGCTATACGAGTTGAAGTTTACTTAATTAGCCCACCAATGCCAAAATCTGTGAACTATATAATACATATATGTAACAGTGAATTACTTGTATTGAAACACGAGTTCCTTCATAGATATATAAAAACAACACGTGTTGTTATCTAGTTTCGCATTTTTTTAAAAAAAATTTTAATACTTAGCACGGCAAATGACTCCACACCACCTGATGCTAAGTGGAAATGTAGTCCAGACGCGAAGACAACTGGTGCAGCGTGAAAACAACGCAGCATCAGTCAACTTCACTCTGCCGGCCCACAAGGTGCTTCTTCACGCCTCGTTTGAAGGACCCCATATCATAGGAAAGAGGGAAAACGTGTGCTGGTAGACTATTCCATCTTTTGGAGGTGCGACAAAGAAACGAATCACCAAATTTCTTTGTGCGCGATGGGATATGTAATAATATGTTTGTTGATTAGCCTTCACGTAGAGTGCAATTAAATTATACAGACTCCCTTTATTTCTGCTGTATGAGTACTCTCACCTTCGATCAAATATGTAGGTACTAGATAAAGGATCCGGAACAAACATGCATCTCGAAAGTGATCCAGGTTTGCTCATACCGATACATTTAAATTACGAATAACAAAATCTGAAAAAACATTCAATAACATCGACAATTTCAGTTTACAGTGAACCTTAAATCTTAAATGTGAAGACTAAAAATAAGGTTGCAAAATATTTGTACTTACTCGTAATATTTACTGTCATCGCCACAAACGTCATTGTGGTTCCATGGCCCCAAAGTCGCGTACCATTTTCAAGCGCTCATCTGGATTCTAGTACGTAATTTGATCGAAGGCATACATTGATTTTTTAATACAATACTTGAATATAACTAATTATAGTATTTGAATATATTACAAAGTATTTTCGATAAAAAACATAGTGTGACTCCAAAGCTGTTGCCGGTTGTTGTTGTTGTATAATATTGTGTAAGTATGTTATAAATAGAATATGTGATCTTTGGTTACACTATTATAATCAATGTAAAGTTATAATAATAGAAAAAATAAAGATGTCACGCTGTATATAGTTGTTTTGATTAAAAATCTTGTAACTTTCACAGAAGAGAGATGGACATGAGAACCGGGCAAAATACAGGCTGAAATAGTGTGTATCACGACGCTGAAAGAGGATAAACCAATCTAACAATATAAGCAACTTTCAAAATCTCTTAAAAAGGTAACTATTTGAACTTGAACAAAATGTTCCCACCTAAAATAGTGGTCACTTGTTGCTCAAGATATAACACGAGGCCTTTGCTCTGCAGTGGGACACTACAGGCTCATAATGTTATTGATGATAATTTTCTTATCACTATTCGGGCGTTTGTTCCCTAGTAGGTAAGGCACATTTTAAGTCACGCTTGTAATCAAGCGTAGCGGAGGCGCAAAAATATGTGTAGCATCAACTTTTTTTTTTTGTGTTGTTTTTATAACTTGGCCTCGGGCTTACCCAATGTAATGAAGGCCAAGTGCCTTACACTTGGCCTTCAACTCACCTGATGTTCATTGATGATGAGGCCGAAGGTAGAAGCGCACTTCACCCTGAATCCTCATCTACTGAGGCACTGGCTATCTTATCTCTAGCTGCCGGAACACAACGATGCTATGGCAACATGAATGGAGTCATTTGCCGAGATAAAAAAAAACATTATGGTTACTTATTTAAATGAATTATTTAATATTCTCTTCTAAAGATAATTTTCCATTACCGAGCTGCTCGTATGTAAATGTACTTTATTATTATTATCCTGCCATGTTGTTTCACCCTCTTTCCACATGACCTCTCACATCACTTCATAGCAATTGACGATAATGCTGAAGGTGGAACAGCACTGGCTCTTATCCCTAATCATCGTAATAGCAATCCTTTACAGTAGAATACAGCAGGTAGGGCTAAATATTAGATAAGACTAGTGGCTCGCTCGCGACTTCGTCCGCTTAAGAACACCCGTATCCCATGATGGACCCCTATAGCAGCGCCACCTACCGGGTCCAATTGTAAATCTAAACCATTAACGAATACACTTGAACACACACAAACAATTTCATCCAAATCGGTCCAGCCGTTTAGAAGCAGTTCAATTACATACACGCACAGAAGATTTATATATATATAAAGATAGTGGCACCTAGCCAGTACTTAAACCAAGCCCTATGACCACCTTTGAAATAATACAACATTTTATGACCATCGGGAATCGAAGCTATCGTGTCTGAGATCGGTGCGGTGCTAAGATAAATGCACGTAAGCGTTTGTTGGCTATAAACGATTCCCGTCGGTACGGAGTCATGGATTTTTATTTTGTACTTAACCATCATCATCGTCAGCCTATACTAGACCACCGCTGGACATAGGCCTTACCAAGTGCATGCCACTGAGCACGATCCGCGGCTATCCACTTATACATTATTATCTTACATATTATATACTTATTGATGGAGTACAAGCTCTACTTTGGAATGAAAATAATTGACGTGTTTTTAAAACCAATATTTTTTTATCATCTTTTTGTTCAACAAGTTTCTATAAAAATACTAACTACGTTACTACATTCGTTCTTTTTCATTAACTTTCAATAACTTATTCCTAAAAGTAAACACAATTTCGCTAATAAAACAAAATATTAATTAATATGTAAATTTTAATAAAATATAATACGATTAACATTAGAACTCTAATTCCATTACATCGTATAACGAATTTTAAAGTTTCTTTTTAATTTTATTTTAGATTTGGTACGTAGCTGTATTATTTAATTACCTACATTAACTTACAATCTCTATGGAAATTGGCTTACTAAATTGATTAAAATTAGATTTATTAAGACGTTACCTATGAGTAGGTATGTACATTTTTACATTTTTGCTATCAATTATCACATTTTTCTTAATGTCTAAGATATTTTCACTAAAATACTGCAAAAAGTCTTTAGTTTTACTTACACAAAAATGGAATATTTGAATTGTCTTTATAAATTATAAACTTTCACAATGTCACGGTCACGTCTGCCCGTTGTTGGTCCACTCGCCCTCCATCCGCCAGACGGAGAAGGCGTAGCTGAGCTTGTCCTGCGCCAGGTAGCGGCCGTGGTCGCTGCCCGCGTCGCTGCCGCTGTCGCTGCCTGCCTCTCCGCTGGCCAGGATCTGGTACAGGAACTCGATGTAGCGCGTGGCCAGCTGCAGCGTCTGGATCTTGGACAGCTTGTCGCTCGGCAGGGACGGGATGATCTGCCGCAGGCTGGCGAACGCCTCGTTCAGGCTCTGCGTGCGCTGCCGCTCGCGCACGTTGGCCATCACGCGCTGCACCTGCATCTCCTCGAAGCTCGCCGCCTTTTTCTTCGCGGACCGGCTGCGCTTGCGCGCGCTCCGCTGCTCCTCCGTCTCGTGACTGTTCTCCTCGCTGTCGAATGTGACGTTAGAAGGCCAAGGTTGATGCGAGGGTCGCTCGGAGCCGCTGCTGAGGTCCATGAGGTACCTCGGCGAGGATGTCGCTAAAGCGTGTGACTCTATCAATCTCTCTTCTCTGACGGGTGCGTACGCGTAGTATTGTTCGTCATCGTAGTAACCGCTGTCAGTTTCATGTTTGATGGGCACCGGTATAACACTGGCTTCGTAGTTCATGTTGTGGGAAGGGATCGCGTAGCCGGGGAGCGGCAATCAGCGGCATGCGCGCGGTGGAGAACGTAGGTGAACTGAGTCCTGCGTCTTTTCAATCTTCGTTGACAAGACACACAAAAAATACGGTCCGCTGCGTCCGCGCCTCCCAGGGTGCCGCCTCCTGCCGAGCACCGCGTGCGCTAGAACGGGACGGCGATAACCGTCATGTTGTCCGTCTTTGTTTTAATCTTGTCCATCATCTTTTGAACGTATTTACCTACTTATACCTACACAAGTAGGGTATGCATAATGGTCGCCAATCGCCATTACCGATCAAGAAAAGCATTTCTGTCATTTGTTATACACTCGGCGTCAAAAAAATCGCACCTTTTAAAAATCATCTTTAAAAATTCTTAAACCTTATGTAGAGGATAGTGTTGGGTATCATTAGAAAGGTAACAAAAAGGAGTATCAAAAAACAATTAAATTTAACTTTCTGTTTAATTATAATTATACAAACAACATTAAAATTAATAAAATAATAAAAATCCTTAATTAAGTCCTAATTAACAACAGATAATTTACAAAGAAAAATGTACAAAAAGTGTCTTAAAATTAACTTAAAATCTAGTGTTACCCCCCCTTGCCCTGATCACGGCTTCCATACGGTCCCTCATGGACCTCACCAACTTCAGGAGCTCTTCTTGAGGGATAAGCCCCCATTCTTCAATCACCGCGTCTTGGAGCTCCTGTAGAGTCGAAGGAGCTGGATCCCGAGATCGAACCTTACGTTTAAGATGGTCCCAGAGGTGCTCTATAGGATTCAGATCCGGACTTCGCGCTGGCCACTGCATCACAGAGATTTGGGACCTCTGCAAGAAGTCGCTCACGATGCCTGCAGTGTGAGCGCGAGCGTTGTCGTGCATTAATGTGAACCCCTCGCCAAAAGATTCGGCAAAGGGGACCACATGCACTTCCAGGACCTCAGTGACATAGCGGCGAGCAGTCAGCGACCCTTGTCCGCGAGCACCTCCAGTCCGGGAGACGCAGACAAGGTCGGTTTTGCCGGCAGCAGACATACCGCCCCAGAACATGCAGGATCCGCCACCATATTCCACCGTCTCCTGGATGCAGGCTTGGGCGAAACGTTCACCCTGCCTCCGGTATACTCTTCTCCGTCGGTCGTTGCAGAAAAGACACACTCGCGTCTCGTCTGAGAAGAGAACAGCTCTCCACTGCTCAAGGGTCCAATCGACGTGGTCACGAGCAAACTGCAAGCGGGCTCGCCGATGCGCTGCAGTCAATTTTGGACCCGTAGCAGCTCTGTGGGCCGCTATCTTCTTCTCCTTCAATCTTCTTCTAACCGTAGATACGCTTACGGTGCGTCTGCGAACTGCCTGGAGCTGCTGTTGCAACTCAACAGCGTTGGAGAAACGATTTCTCAAAGAGTTCGACACAACGAACCGGTCGTCTCTTTCCGAAGTGCAGCGACGTCTACCCGAACCGTGTCTGCGGATATAGCCACCGGTCTCTATGAAGCGCTGGTACACTCTTCGAACGGAATAACGGCTCAGGTTCAGTTGCCGGGCGACATCACACTGCCGCACCCCTGATTGCAGTAGTGCAACCACTTGAGCGGCTTTATCAGCTGTGGTATCCATCAAAATCTGTGCGTGTGTCCTCTTCAACGGTTGAATAGCGAATGACTCACATTGATTTTTTTTGGAGAGAGTTTGCTGATTGCCGCTGCGGCATTTTCAGCTTCACCGGGCTTTTTGGGGGCGGCGAGGAACGTAAAGGGTCCCTCAAGCCGTGTGAAACGAATCACCTTCAGAGGTTATCCAGAGGGAACGGCATCGCGCACAAGTGCGCGTCCCCGTGCCCTACTAGATTCTCCGAAGGGTTCGGATCGGATCGGGGAGCGGAGCAACCCGAGGGCGCCTCTAAAGGCACGGACCTCGGCTCGGGTTGACCGGGCCGTGGAGGAGGAGAGAACCGACCAGGTACATGTCTGTACCTGGTATAGAGCGTGTGTGAACCGGTTCTTCGTACCCTTGTTCTACGAGTACGGTGTCTTGGGCCTAAACTGGTGTGCATGTTTAGTGTATTCTGTAAATGTGTGCTGTCATTTAGAGGATCGGGCGGGGGGGCGTTCGCAACCGTTATGGGATCGTCGGGGTCATCTAGGACGTGCTTAGGACGCCTAGACATGAACCGTTTTGTTGGTGGAAGGCTTCCAACATTATAGTTGGCGGCCGCCACAACAAGCGGGTTAGGGTGGTGGGGGGCGTTATCAAAGTAACGTATGGAAACGTCCTTGATAAAGTCTTTGATAGTGGGAAGATCAAGATCGCGATGGAGATCTACGTTGCGATAATACCACGGGCAACCCGTGGCACCACGCATGAATCGGTTTTGTAGCGTTTGTAAACGATACAAATAGGAGGGCGCGCAGTGCGCGAAAACTACGCTAGCGTAAGTCATGACGGGGCGGATGCAGGCTTTGTAAATTGTCGTCTTATGTCTAAGAGACATTTTACTCCGCCTGCCTATAAGGTGGAATAATCGACCTAATATGAACGCGGCCCTGTTACGGACGATTTTAAGGTGAGGCGCAAACGTCATCCTTCTATCGAGGGTGACACCGAGATATTTCACCTGCTTTACCCAAGGGATAGCACGGTCAAATAAACGTATAGGAGGGCGACGATCGTCGTTACCTCGAGAAAAGAACACTGCGGCACTTTTCTCGGGGTTAACTTCAATCCGCCATTTGCGAAACCAAACGCCGAGGTTGTTGGCGGCCTTTTGGAGTCGGTTGGTAACCGCGACTTTATCTCTACCAGTGGAATATAGCGCGGTGTCATCCGCGAATAGAGCTAGCTCTACGCGTGGGGTCTTCGGAATATCGTTTGCGTAAAGCGCAAACAGGATTGGGGAGAGCACGGATCCCTGCGGAACACCGGCTCGAATGGGACGAGGGGCGGAGAGCGTTCCCTCGACGCGGAAGCGAAAGGAGCGATCCGACAAATAGTCTCGTAAGATGTGCACGAGTCTGTCTGGCACGCCAAATTGGTAAAGCTTATAAATTAAGCCGTTGTGCCAAACTTTGTCGAACGCTTTCGCAACGTCGAAGAAAAGAGCTCCGGTGCCCTTGGGACGGGCCCTTTTATTGAGGCCGGATAGAATATGCTCCGTGAGGCGGTGCAATTGATGGGTGCACGAGTGTTTGGGGCGAAACCCAAACTGCTCGTCTATGAGGATATTGTTAGAGGACACAAAGTCCTTTAAGCGGGATACTAGAACGCGTTCGTACAGTTTTCCCAGCGATTTGAGAAGACTGATGGGGCGATAACTAGAAGGGGCGTTACGCGGTTTACCGGGTTTATGGATACCTATGACAACCGCATCTTTCCACGCAGCGGGAAAGATTGCGTTTGACATGGCGCTATTGAAGATAGCTACTATTAAAAGGATAAGCTGAGCGGGTAAGATCTTAAGGATCTTATTTGAGATGCCGTCTGCCCCGGGGGCACTACGGGGTTTGAGTCGTCTAATGAGCGTTTGCACCTCATCCTCCGTAACAGGCGGGAGGGTTGCGGTTGGGGGGAGGGACGAGAGTCTATCTACTTCCCTATCGACCATGTCTACATGGTCCTGAGGGACTGGGAGAGTGCTAGGCGAGCATTGAGACTCGAGACTGTCGGCGAGGCATTCGGCTTTCTCGTCGTCGTCAAAGGCGATCGAGTTGTCGGGTTTCTCACTCACATTGAACCCGTGTTGACCGTTTTATACCCACAAAGGAAGCGCAACTAGCAACTCTCACGGGTAGCAAAATTTGCATCGAATTTTTGTGACACTTTATTTGTTGCATTAGGTTTTATTTGATAATGAAAAGTAATGTTTTTTATTAAGTTAATTAAGTAACCTTGTAAATAAAATCATAATTAATGCGACTGCATGTGCATATCAAGAGTAAATGACATTTGAAAGTGATTTTCTAAGAGGTGCGATTTTTTTGACGCCGAGTGTAGTTCGATTTCTACGTAGGTAAAATGGCATATGCAGAGCCACTGTGACATATTATGGCTCTTTGTTTTTATAAATGGTTGAGGTTCTGAATTGGCAACTTCCGGAGTTATTGTAATACATTAAGTAGATATATTTTTGAGAAGCTCTTAACACCTTTACGCACGCCATACGCCACTGTCGGCTTCGTATAACATTAAGTTAGAGTGCACTTTGCGAAGTTATCACCTATCTTATCAGAATATTGCCGGGGCGGACGGTCGCGCGGGCGGGCGCAGCGTTCACAAGAAAAGCTTTAAATCTTCGATTCCTTATAGGGTTTCCTAATTAGCGTATCTATATATCCTGCTGTAGTACCTTATAAATCAATAAGTAGCATTGATCATACATGCCTATACTTTTACAAATGTTGAATACTTTTATTAATTATATAAGTTGAAAATTTATGTTAATAATATAAGTAAGTACTCTAAGTACCTACCTTACAACTACCTAAGTTCTTTACTTAGAAAGGTGGACCTATGGAAGGCATTCTCTACCAACCAACCATTCGGATAGGTAGGCAGAAAGATTGGTAAGCGATGCGACAAAGCATAATAATACAAAATTTACGTTTATTGCGTATAGGTATGGATATTTTTAGGTACCTATAACTTCCAAGTGTAATTTCGAAACTTATAAAAAAACTTGTAAATTGGTACTTACAGAGGTGTTGCTCCGTACTTTAGTTAATCTCCCACAGTGTAGGGTGAAGATAAACGTTCTCATCCCCCATTTTCAGCCGCAGATGTTCAACGCAACGAGATTACTGTATAGATAGTTTATTTTCTCTAAAATTTTACAGCTCTGCTGCTTGAACTTTTTATGTAGTGGATGACATGACACCTGTTTCAGATAACATAAATACTTTAACGAGAAAAATTGGTCTTGTTGTCTTTATGGAGGCAAAAACGGTTGTTCATTCACTTTAACAGTATCAAAGATTTTTAAAAATACATTTTAAAAATATGTTTTTATAACTTTGCTGACAATAGTTTTGGGATAAGTGTTGAATAAATTTCCATGACCGGCATTCGTGGCTCTTTCGAATCCATGTTTTGTCAACACTATAGCTAAGTAGGTACTCATACTTACTTACCTTAGATGTTTTAAATATCAAATAGATAAGCATTTGCCTATAATCTTACCTGATATTTAGTGGTGTAAAGTTATAACATTTAAGTAACAATCAGCAGACAACGGTTGTGCCTAACTCATTATAAAATGTCAGCAAAGCACTTACATATGGTTGGAAGATCATTAATAACAACGCCTAGGGTCGTAGTTATTGTTAACCTGCGTCTAGTGTTCCTAATGGTGTAATAGGAGAATTAATGGAATTATTTCGAGCAATAAAATGAAATGAAATGAAAATATATTTTTTCGGAGTATAAATCGTCAGTCTTCTTAGTAATTTTGACATATTTTCTAAGGAGAATCTGTCATTATTATGTACTGACGCTTGAAATTAAATCGGCGGACTTCTTGGCGGGAAAGTGAAGAGTCATGTCTGCGGTTTTGTTTTATTTTCTAAAATTTGTGTTATGTTGAATATTAATGTGAAATAATGGTGGATTATTAACCGTTAAGTGTTCGTGAGTGTGCATGAGTGTTGGCAAATGAAACAAAATAGTGCAACGTCACTTTTCAAATTCTCTCATGAAGTCTGCGTAAGGACTTAGTAAAGCCCTACATCTTTACTGAGATACTCGAGGAGTTGGGGGGTATATAATTTCTCACTTACCATTTCTATTATCATTCATCATCATCATATAGGAAGGAAGTATTGTTTATTTTTGTATTATTTATAAGAAAAATACTTTTTCATTGGCTAAGTACTTGTGCAAAGCTATAAAAAAAATCAGCTCTTAGACAAAAAGGTCAGATAGTTATATTATATATAAGTATGTTATTCTAATTTATTCTAATTAGAGTTTTTTAATTGAGGTTCTATATAGTGTTGTTGGTAAATAGGATTATCACACTTCCCTGGTTAATACGTTTCAGTCTAAACGCATGACTATTAAGTACTTATTCGTTGTTTGAATAAAAAGCTTCCCGAATAGATGTTTCATCATCATCATCATCATCATCTCAGCCAAAAGACGTTCACTGCTGGACAAAGGCCTCCCCCAAGGATCTCCACAACGACCGGTTTTGTGCTGCTCGCATCCAGCGGTTTCCCACGACCTTCACCAGATAGTCGGTCCACCTTGTTGGAAGCCTGCCCACACTGCGCTTTCCGGTACGCGGTCGCCACTCAAGGACTATTCCGCCCCAGCGGCCATCAGTCCTGCGAGCAATGTGCCCTGCCCACTGCCACTGAGCTTAGCAACTCATCGTGTTATGTCGTTGTCGTCTCTTTGTTCTTCTGCGGATCTCCTCATTTCTGATTCGATCACTCAGAGAAACCCCGAGCATAGCCCTCTCCATTGCTCTTTGAGTGACCTTGAGCCTTCTGATAAGGCCCATAGTGAGCGACCGCGTCTCAGTCCCGTATGTACTGGCAACACACACTGGTCAAAGACTTTCGTCTTGAGACACTGCGGTATATACCGCAATAGATGTTTAAAATGGTATAATTATCAATAACTTATGTACAATACAGTAAGATGTTTAATCGCTTTGAAACGAATCTCCGCCCGCCTACAACACAGCGATCACATAGGTACCCATGTAATATTATAGCTTTCATTACACGAAGTTGTCTCTTTCAAAGGAGAAATACTCTGATGTAATAATTTCTCAGCAGTAAAACAAGGTTAGGTCAAGCAATAAAACAAACAACGTTCCCACGAGGCGGCACATCTGGGCGCCGTATGCCAAAATAACCAGTGCCCACTGCTGGCCATTGTTTCTGCACAATGAAGCGGAGATTAGGGCCTAAACGGCAGACTAACCAGATAAAATAACTTCGAAATGCTGCCATAAAACATCTGTGAGGCCTTCGCAGCTGCGTTCGGTAAAATACGACACACGTGTGCACTAAGTCTTAGTCGGGGCGTAAGAATAAATAATTCGGCCCGCTCGCTACCTGCTTTCTCACTGATAAGGCCCTATTGTTTAATAGTGCAAACATTATTTGTATCAATTATTTCACCGATGAACACCTGCACTTTGAATAAAAGAACATGGGATTCCGGAATAAAATCTTGCACAGACTTGTTTTAAAGCTTTTTAATCCCTGTGTTGCTATTCATTGAAATTAGTAATGCTGCTAGTCCAGCCATCCGTGGTAATTAATACCCACTAAACATATTTTTCCCTTGAAATAAAATTACCTACTTAATAACAGTTTTTTTTTAATTTTTCCACATTTCAACATTGAATAGAAAAAAAGTTCGTTTGTTTTGATGTTATGTAAAGTTTCAAATCGCATAAAAAAATTTCGTGTCTATAGATTCACTACCTATTTAATTATTGCATACTGCGTAGACGATTAGACAAAATAGAAGTGTCAACATTAAGCAGTTTGGCTTTGAAACGCCAATAAATATCATTAAATAATAATAATAAGACAGTAATTGAATTGCAGATTAGGTTGGTAAGTATATTTTATTCAAATTTATTGGAAGCGATTACGAAAATCAGCGCAAACGCTTTGAGAGTGAACCGCGTTGATACTTTTAGTGGGAGCTTCCGTTGGTGTGACGCTCTTGATTATATTCTCATAAGTCTTGGAATCGAACAAGAGTGCAAACGACCGGCCAACGTCTTTATTGACACTAAAATAATATAAGATTTAGAATTGCTTATTTGCACTGTCTATATCTACTTATGTCTTCCGAAGTGCGCAATTTCTGATTAACGGTTCCCGCCCACAACCGACTTTTTGTAGGACCGATAATCGGACCAATTTTTTCCGCGAGGTTTTAGTACCGATTTTGTAACCGACTTTTTGTAGGACGTGTGCGTTGCAACATAGAATTCCATACGTTTCCTTACCACCGACTAAGAAATCTGTCACCGATTATGGGACGTGGACACTTAATCTGCCTACAGAGGCAGCACCAGACCAAAAAAGCTTCATACATCCCACGCATGAGTAACGCACACATTGACATTCTCATCACGGTCACGGAACCTCAGAACACCTTGGAACAGCCCGAGCGCAGCTGTTGCGAGTTTCCGCATCCGTGAGAGGTTGTCTATGTGTGCGTTGCTAGTTTAGTCTAGCTAGCGCGTTTGTTTGAAGCTTACTTTCTGCAGTCTTCATATTTTGTGCCTAGACCCTATCGTCCAGTGGTTAAAGCACCGGGTCGCTGGTCAGGTCTAATATTGGTATTCGGTTTAATTTGTGGTAGGGCTTATTCTAAGTCCATTTGGCTAGCTACCTCCACCTATCGTTTTAGCATTTCTTCCCCAAAAGAACAATGTTCAGATAAATGACTTAATAGTCCGGCAACAATTGAATTTAATTAATGACTGAACGATATGTATATACTACAAATTAATTGCCTCCTTTAAAAAGGGTTATTGTACCATCATTTGCCACAAAGTAAATTCGTCACAGAAAAATATATTTTGCCACACTTCTATTTTTATGAAGTAAATTTGTCATATTTTAATTTGGACCTGTGACGATCTTACATGTATTTTTAATGCGTGTGCCTTTACTTTCAATGTATGGAGTGTACAAAAATGTGACGAACTAACTTACTTTGTGGCAGATGTAGATACAATTACCCTTTAAAAACACTCTAGATTTGGTAGGAAAATGAGTTTCATTAATGATCTCTGAACCTCTATGATTTTGAAGTTAAGACCTTAGTTAAAAAGTCAATTACTTTATTGTTAACTGTTAAGGATATTGTATTAAATATTGGTATAAAGTGCACTTCCACCTTCGGCCTTAGGTAGATACCTCCTTAAATCGTCATTTGTCATCAGGTGAGATGGAAAATAGGCGCCGTTGTGAAAGGAATAGAGATAGTAAAACTATATTTCTTTAACCCTTTATTTATTTATTTATTTTATTTATTTATTGAGACAACAACACCCATACTTAACTTCTAATTCACAATCTTACTAAGGGCCTGTTTCACGATCTACAAGTAAGTTCCCAATAGCGCTTACTTGACAGATAGTCCATACAAAACTGTCACTTTATCTGCCAAGTATCTCCTAATCAGACATTGTGAAACAGGCCCTAAGGCTAAACATATTCGGCTAAAAAGTTATCCACAGAAAAATAATAACATAACCGCCCATAGAGGCAACTAGGTATATTATGCTAGGCTTACATTTCAATTATCCTAACAAAAGCAAACCGTCACCAGCAGCATTGAACATTTTAAATCTATACCTACTTCTTTTGTTTGAATGTTTATGTTATTTCTTCGCGGGACCCCCGTCTTCTGTTTAATGTATGTGTAAGTAAAAATAACTAAAGTTTATGATTAATTTTCAGCGGTGCCTTACACGAATAATGAACCTATTAATAACTCAACGGTTACATCATGGCTGTGTCTTGGTAACGTCACCTTAAAATACACATTGTGATCGGTAGACGTAGTCAACTGTCCACGTTGAAACATTCCAGAAATATCTTTCATAATTTTAAGGAACTATAGTGGTACCTCAAACACCTCGGTGGCCGAGCGCTCGGCTCGGATACCCGATGGTCCCGGGTTCAATTCCCAGGTCGGACAAAATGTATTTCGGATTTTTCGATGCACAGGGGTTTGTGATACTGATCACCAACCCGCACTTGGCAAGCGTGGTGATTAAGCCATTAGGTACCCATCAATTGTAGCGATGAAAAAAAAATGAAATGAAAAAAATGAAAATTAAAAATGACTGTTGCTGAGGCTGTTTACTTTGTACTTACTACTTACTATAGTGACACCAATGTTCGACACATATTTGGTTGCCAAAAGTTAACGTAGATTTTCATTGAAAGGAAATGTTTAATTATGTATGAAGAAAATGCCAACACCTTGTACACAATACCGAAAGATAGCTAATGTATGAAATAAGCTTATTGGAAATGATTTTCCTCAAACAAATTAATAGTTTTCATGTCAGAATTATCTAAAACACTAAAATAAATCAACTTTCATGATGGCAGCGGTATTCTGCCAATGTCAAGTAGCTGCCAAAACAACGTAGGGTATGTCTTTCTTTTTCTTTTTACATCTTCTAATATATAAAATTCTCGTGTCACGGTGTACGTTATTGAACTCCTCTGAAACGGCTCGACCGATTTTCGTGAATCTTAGCGTGCATATCGGCTAGGGTGCAGAATTGGACAACATCTATTTTTCATCCCCCTAAATGTTAATGTCCACCCCTAAATTTTTTTTAGATTTTTGTAATTTTTCCAATACAAAATGATTTGTTTGTATTGTTGTCATGGAAACTGTCAAAGCGGTACGAAGTCCGCCGGGTCAGCTAGTCTATATATATAAAAATCAATTGCTGTTCGTTTGAGTGGCTAAAACTCGAAAATGGCTGGCACGATTTGGCTAATTTTGATTTTGAAATATTTGTGGAAGTTCAGGGAAGGTTTAAACGGTGAGAAACATAAATTATAAATAACGGAAAATAGTAAAAACGACAATTTAATTTTCCAATACAAAATGGTTTGTTTGTTTTGTTGTCATGGAAAATGTCAAAGCGATACGAAGTCCGACGGTCAGCTAGTTTTTAAGAGTTTAGTTTAAGTTTTGAAGTATTACTTATTTTAACTAAATACATGTAGTGCCTTACATAAATAAACAAAGAATAAGGTCTGAATAGTTATTCAGAGTTTTGTTCCTGTCATGTAAACGTCATTTCAAATTAGAGTAAAAGAGACAAAACACGGAATAACTATTCGAAGCTTATTCTTTGTTTATTTGTAAGATGCATATTTATTACATTTTTTTTAGTAAACGTACAGGGTCTTGGCATAAAATTAAACATCTCGTTTTTTATGGGATGACAGTTAGGAAGCAGGTGGCCTGAGAATACTAAAATCAGTTGCTGACCCCATTTTAATGATTCAAGGAAAATGTCGATCACTGGTTCCTGCCAAACACTGCGGCCACTACCCTTGTATTCGTTATATTAAAAATGAAATGGAATTATGAAGCTGGGTAAGCTCCAGTTACCGACGTAACTACAGGCCGACGTAAAACAAGCACTACCACCAACCAAACCGAACAAAAATAGAGAACACGTTTGTTTTCCCTGCTGGGAATTCGAACCCGAGACCATTGGGTCTGAGACCGGTGGTGACCTGTGAGAAAAAAAAAGTATCCTATATGCTGGTCTGGGTCATGGTCTGTATATGAGGAAAGTTTCATTAAAATCCATTCAGTAGTTTTCAAGTAACAAACATCCATCCATACTTACAAACTTTCGCGTTTATAATATTAGTAGGATATTATATCTTTCATATTAGTATCACCGATACCTACGACAACAATTTTAAATAAGAAACAGCTTCGGTCGTAACTTGGTACCAATCAACCGTCCACTTTTTGACACTAAAAAGGCTCTAATTATTTGAATTGTGATTACAAATAAAATATTCATGACATCAAGGATGCTGGCTGGCTCGGCGTGGGACTGTGGGACGGTGCGATTGCGTCAAGTATATTTTAGGACGGACGCGCCAGGACGACGACGCGCGGCACAAAAAACAGGCACCCCCCCATGCGCGGCGCCGAAATTCGTCATGTTTCATATTTTTATTGGCAACACGCTTCGATGGGCTTTACGACTTTTCTCGAAATCGATGATTTAAAATTATCAGGTATATTGCGGTTTAATTTTAAAAATGCTTTTCTAAATTTACATCACGCTACATAAATATAGGTAGGTACCAGTACTATATTATAGTGGCACCAGTAGGTAGTGTTCGACGCAAGTTTTCGTCGCCAAAAAATAATAATACTTAGCATTTCATTGATATTCTACTGAAGGACAGCTAAAAAGCAGTTGGTCTGGGTGCTTAGTGTGAGTTTTGTATTACTATCTATACTATTATTCTTTTATTTATCTGTATTCAATCGATTACGTTTACGAAAACAAAAATTAGTATGGCATTGAAGCAGATACAAACGAGTTAGAGTTGCAATGTTGCCATACAAATTCTCGTTGTCGTTAACGTGATCGAATGGTGAATGAAACTCGCACTAGGCACCCTGTATTCAATTGGTGCAAGTGAAAAATCAGTTGCTGACCCTTCTCCTGTCAAACACTGGTGCGATATGCCATCACAACCCTATTTATTTATTTATTTTTACTTTAATTAAAACGGTGTCAAAAAAAGACCAATAACATTAATATATATATATATATGCCTATATACCTATGCAACTCTTGTCGTCTATTCTATGATGTGTAGATGCTTATTGTTTTATTATACTTTTACATTTTGCAAATTACGGTTAACTATAAGCATATAGTATACCTATCATCTAGTATGTGTATAGCATACCTATGTATAAACAACAGTTTATGTCAAAATCCTGTTCCCATTTCAGAGATGTAGTAATTAAATTGGGTAGGAAGTTAGAGAGACAGGTCATTTAGATTAATTAAGTAATATATATATACTTATGAGTAATATATATGTACTATTGGCCCGCTCGCGACTTCGTCCGCTTGAAAACACCCGTACCCCATGATGGTCCCCTATTGCATCGCCACCTACCGGGTCCAATTGTAAATTTAAACCATTCTCGAATCCACTTGAAAACACACAAAAAAAATCATCTAAATCGGTCCAGCCGTTTAGAAGGAGATCAATTACAAACACACGCACAGAAGATTTATATATATATATATAACGATTAGGCAAAATTTGGTGATCATTTGTTGTTGTATTTGTATATACGGATATGGTTTATGTTAACAATCATAAATATTTTAAAATAGAAGGTTATTAGAAAATAATTTTAGATGTGTGCAAGCCATTGCTCGCGCACCTCTAAAATTATTTCTACCTAATAATTATTAATTATTTCGATGATGTCTACTATGTATGTATTTAGTCAATCTAAAGTAGCTTTCAACATTCATAAAGAAATAAGATTATGATAACAACATTAGTAGATCGAACATTCATCGGATGTGTAACAGGATGTCGGATCACTGAAGCGATCGGTTATGGCGACCGAACACCCTATCTACCTACCTATGTATGAACAGTATGTACGAAAAAGATGGACAAGATAAACAAAGACGAGCAACATGCTTCTATCGCCGTCTCGTTCTAACGCACGCAGCTGCGATCGCAGGAGGCGGCGCCCTGGGAGGCGCAGACGCAGCGAAGCGTTATTTTTTGTGTCTGTCTTACTTGTCAATGAAGAAACGCGCGCAGGACCTCAGTTCGCCCGCGGCCACCGCTGCGTAGTACTGTGCTCATGCCGCTAATATACAGACCGCGCGACCGACCGCGACAACATGAACTACGATACCAGTAACAATATGCCAGTACCTATCAAGCGCGAGGTCGACCTCGAATACCAAGAAGACGACCACTATTATGCGTATGCACCCGCGGAGGTGGAGCGACATGTCGACACTATGAACTTCGCTCCCTCCTCGCCCACACACCTCATGGATCTAAGTAACAGCTCTGAGCGACCACCGCATCAACAATGGCATTCCAATATGACGTTCGACGGCGAGGATCGGCAGTATCCGCAGACACATTACCCACCTTACGATCAGTATCAAAGAGAATATCCTGGAAACTTCTTTGACGATTCTAATTCTCAAGACGGATTGCAAAATTACTATAAGAATAAGGAGGAGCCAAAGCTAGGGTCAGTGCATCGGTCGTCGACTGAGGAGAACAGTCACGAGACGGAGGAGCAGCGGAGCGCGCGCAGACGCAACCGGTCCGCGAAGAAGAAGGCGGCGAGCTTCGAGGAGATGCAGGTGCAGCGCGTGATGGCCAACGTGCGCGAGCGGCAGCGCACGCAGAGCCTGAACGAGGCGTTCGCCAGCTTGCGGCAGATCATCCCGTCGCTGCCTAGCGACAAGCTGTCCAAGATCCAGACGCTGCAGCTGGCCACGCGCTACATCGAGTTCCTGTACCAGATCCTGGCCAGTGGCGAGGCGGGCAGCGACAGCGGCAGCGACGCGGGCAGCGACCACGGCCGCTACCTGGCGCAGGACAAGCTCAGCTACGCCTTCTCCGTCTGGCGGATGGAGGGCGAGTGGACCAATGGACAGACGTGACATGACGTTAAAGTGTACAATTTTAAATATTATTCCATTTAATGAAGTTTTTTGATTTGGAGGAATCAATTTCGAGACGTTGCTGTTCAATGATAGTCTTGTTAAAACAGGACGACATGTAACTAGAAATCACAGTATATTGCGTGAGTAAAAGTATGTTAGTAATAATGTAAAAAAAGGTTAAGGTAAGGAGCTCTTATTCCAATCAAATAATTAATTTGGTTGCTTTTGACACATTTTATAAAAAAATATAAAATCTAAAAACTGTTAAGTACAAGCTTGGAGCCGACTAAGAGCTTCATAAGGCCCACACCTTTGTATAACATAAATAAAGTGGAAAAACATCACGGCTTATGCCAAAATATAGTAAGTACATACAAGCATAATAGGAACAGACAGACTGAAAGTTTTGTGATACTTAATTGTGTATTCTCAAAGCACGCAATCAAATAACAAATACAATAAGAAAATTAAACCTATTAAAAGCGGACCAATGATGTAGGTAACATTAGAGAGAGAGAGAGAGAGAATAGAAGCGATTACAAAAACCACGATTATGAAATAAAGAAGATGTGATAAATTACTATTTACTAACCATCTTCTGTGTAAGAATTTTTTTTGAACATTTAGGTATTATGTCGGAACAATGAGATACATACCAAAAATTACTTTGTAGAATGCAGTAAGTATCTAATAAGTGTTAATTACTCGTTTAAGTTCTTTTTAAGTTTCTTATTAAACATTTATTTAAAACAAAAGCAGTTTCTTTTATATCCAATTTCTTCATTGAACTTTTAATTTTGTACTTTTTCTCGCAAAACTTTTAACTTGTTACATGTTTAGATTTTTTATTGAAAGTTTTGATTTTAGAGGCAAAATACGTGTTTAATATTTTTTTTTATGAGATTTTTTTTGTCCCTATCATCCATTACGCCGGTTTTTAATGGAAAAATTTAATTCGCTACACAATTGAAGAACGTAGTTAATAACATTCACTCGTAATAGTTTTCGTTCTACCATTTGTTACTGTTACGGTACTTATACGGTACTTTAAGCTACGACGCCTACGCTACGACCCTGCTACGGCTGCTACGAGTCTATACATTTGTAATCCATACATTTTTACACAAACAAACTTTTACTGCCACAAACTGTCAAACCTCAATAGACTTTGAACTTTATGCGTAAGACATATGTTGAAAATGTATTGAAGAAATTTGACAGTTTTGGTTAGGTCGATGTGCAGGCGTCTGCACCGATGAAAAAGGTGAGTTTAATTATGATTTGTGATTAATTATAATGTATGTTAAGTTTTAAAAAAGCAATTACATGTGAAGTTATTTCTGTCTATGTTGTCATGCCTAATTATTATATTGTAAATGTGTTTGTAAACGTTTATTGTTTTAAGACGTACGTACACACGCCTGCACATCAACCTACTACAAACTGTCAAATTTCCTCAATAGACTCTGAACTTTATTCCTTTAGTATATTGTTGAAAATGTGTTGAAGAAATTTGACAGTTTTGGATAGGTTGATTAGCAGGCGTACGTTTACAAGTTAGCGAATACAAATGTGTAATATGCTAAATGTTGGTCAGAAATCAATCCATATTGTTTATGTGTTTTAGCATTGCACAAATTTATTTGTTATAAAGACGGACTTAATTACTTAAGACATTTGATAGGTCTGCTATTAATCTTTTGAAGCTCTTCTATGGGAGATGTAACCAGGTATAGACTATATTTACCTTACCTACACACAACAGGACATAACATGAAGTTGTTAATACCGCCGTAATTCGTCGTAACTTCGTTAAGGTATTTCGTGAGTTTATCGTTTTCAGGATTGTCGAATTGATATATCTAAACACTTTCAATTGTAGAATTAGGTTTTCATATTTTCTGGAAGCACTACTATCAAATTTAATATCGATTGAAATTTCTTTATTGCTTTCTGTTAGGCAGTAAAATAGATTGTACTGGTAACACTGGGGTTAGTCGATATGATTTGTGTCAATGTATCGTGTAAAGAACGTAATAAATATACAAACTGACTCTGATTAATTTATTAAGATCCCTTCTACGTGGGTTATAAAAGGTTATGGGCAAACGAAAACGACCCACAAATTGCAACTTGTGCGACAAAATATAGGCAAAAAGTAAAGTAAGCCGTATTGAAAAAAAAATGGCGGCGGCAAATTTTCCACAACTGCAAGCGGACAATTTCAATAACTGGTTGTTTCGCGTAAAATGTATTTTGGATGAAAAACAGCTATTACATACACTCGCAGCCAGTGCTCCACCCGATGAGGAATCCAAAAAGACGGAGTTTTTGCGAGATAACGCGAAGGCAAAAAGCATCTTGGTACACTGCATCCCGGACAAACATCTAAACAACGTGAAAGAGTGCACCACGGCACACGACATGATAAATGTGCTCAAACAAATATTCCAACGAAAAAGCATAGTATCGATCATTCATTTAAGAAGAAAGTTGTTAAACCTCAAACAAATTGAAAATGAGTGCCTTGAAGATTATTTCCTCAGATTTGACTGTTTGGTACGTGAGTTGGAGGGCGCACAAGACACACTAAGTGAACGCGATAGGATAGCGTGCCTACTTACCGGCCTCAACGAAGTATACGATGCCGTCATTACAGCCATCGAGTGCAATACAGACTTATCAACAGCTGGAACGAGTGACCTAAAATTGGATTTTGTCAAGGCTCGATTGCTGGACGAAGAGCTGAAAATTAAAGAAAAGAAGAACACAGGTACTTCCTATACTGAAACAGCATTTATAACATGTTACAAATGTAACAAGCCGGGACACATTGCCAAAGATTGCTATATAATCAAGAATAGAGGACGCGGGCGCGGACGATCACGTGGAAGGAGACCACCAAGGACATTGCGTGGATCACCGAGATACTCATCATACACAGGAGCAGGAGAAGCTCACAATACCTATGAAAAAGATGATGGTTACATGTTCATCTCAACGGCAAGTACTTACATCTGTAACAATGTGTATGACAAAAATTGTATTGAATGGGTTATTGATTCTGGGTGCACACATCACTTGGTGAATGAAAAATATGAAGAAAATATGCAAAATGTCACAGATATACAGAATCCTATAAAAATCTATATAGCTAACGGAAAATACATTATTGCAAACAAGAAGGGATCATTGGAAATGAAACACAATGGTAGGAAAATTACACTAGAAGCCTTAATAATCAAAAACTTGAGTTTTAATTTGTTGTCAGTAAAAAGAATGGTTGCCAATGGTTATAAAGTTGTCTTCACAGAAAGAAATGTAAGAATTTACAAGAACTCTGGTTCAAGTTTCATAACAGGGTCATCTGCAGGAAAGCTGTTCATTTTGAGTGCAGAAATATGCAACAATGGATACTGCAACAATGTAATCACCAGCAATGACTTATGGCACAAGCGTTTGGGACACTTAAATCGCAATGGTCTAAGGACACTAAACCTACCACAAGGAGAGAAAAAATGTGACGCATGTATGAGAGGCAAGTCCACCCGTCTACCATTTTTTCCAACTCAGAAACCACGATCAAGCCATATTGGTGAACTGCTTCATACCGACATCGCTGGACCTATAAACAAACCAGGTATGAATGGAGAATTATACTTTCAAGTAGTCATAGATGATTACTCCCATTTTTGCACAGTTTACCTACTTAAAAAGAAAAGCGAAGCGAGTGCAAACATCATCAACTATATAAAAAGATTAGAAAATGAAAAATCAATCAGGGTTAAGAAAATAAGATGTGACAATGGAGGCGAGCTGAAAAATAACATATTTGAGAACTTTTGCCAAGAAAAAGGTATCATCATACAGTACACTCAGCCACATTCACCACAGCAAAACGGCGTGTCTGAAAGAATGAATCGAACACTGTATAATAAAGCCAGAACTCAAATACTCGAAACCAACTTACCTAAACATTTATGGTGTGAAGCTATAATATGTTCAGCGTACCAACTGAACAGATGTCCATCTGCAGCTATCGATTTTCATACTCCAGCTGAAATTATGTTGGGTAAGAACGACATTACCAAAATGAAAGTTTTTGGAAGCAAAGCATGGACAATGAAGATACCTAAAAGTGGAAAATTTGAACAAAGGGCTACACCGGTGAGGATGGTAGGCTATTCGCCAAATGGATATAGACTGTGGAACCCTGAATCAAACGAAATTACAATATCAAGAGATGTGAGATTCAACGAAGAAGTAACAAAATACGAAGAAAAGAGAAAAGAAAAAGAGGAGATACCATACAATATTATAGAAGATAGTGAAGATGAAAAAATAAATACTTACAAGAAGACAGAAAACGAAGAGAAACAAAGAGAAGGAAAAGAAAACCTGAAAGAGAATGAAAAAAGAGAAGAAATCAAAGAAAACATAAGACATTCTGAAAGAAACAGGAGACCACCTAACTATCTCAAGGACTATGAAACTGAACAGAATGAAGAGTTTCTTGATGCACATATAGCCTATTGCCTAATAAGTGAAACTGACCCACAAACATACAAAGAAGCTATAAGAAGTGGAGAAGATTGGACGGAAGCTATAAACAGTGAGGTAACATCATTAGAAGAATTAAATACATGGGAAGAAAGTACACTACCTACAGGAAAGAAAACTATTGATACAAGATGGATATTTAAAACAAAACAAGACGGAAGAAAGAAAGCAAGACTTGTAGCAAAAGGATTCCAAACAGACAGTAGCTATAATGTATACTCACCAGTTGCAAGAGTGGCAACTATAAGAATGATGCTAAGCCAAGCTGTACAAGAAGATCTACCAATTTACCAGCTTGACGTTCCGACTGCCTTTTTAAATGGTGTACTGCATGAAGAGGTCTACATCAAGATACCAGATGGTGTACAAGCTAAACAAGGAAAAGTACTGAAATTAAAGAAAGCTCTTTATGGATTGAGAGAAGCACCCAAGTGTTGGAATGAAAGATTCCACAAGTACATTACTCAACAAGATTTTCAACAATCTAAGTATGACTACTGTCTATACAAAAAGGATAATGTGTGGCTACTCATATGGGTAGACGACATATTGATAATGGGAAATGGAACAGACATAATTGGAAAACTACAAGAAGAATTCAAAGTCAGAAATTTAGGAGAGATAAAAGAATACCTAGGAATGGAAATAACTAGAGAAGAGGGAAAACTACAAATAAGCCAAAAAAAATTAATAACAAAAATAACAGAAAGGTTTGGCATGCAAGACAGCAATGGAGTTTGCACACCAATGGAACAAGGAATGCCTTTGGTAGAGCAAGAAATAATAAAGGATGTACCATATAGAGAACTCATAGGAAGTCTAGTTTATATTGCATATACATCAAGACCAGATATTGCATTTGCTGTGTCATACCTGAGCAAGTACTTAGACAAACCAACTAAATCCTTATGGATATCTGCTAAGAGGGTTATAAGATACCTAAAGCAAACTTCACATAAATGTCTAACCTATACCAAGTCTGATGACAACATGAACCCACCTTTGTTAGCTTATACAGATGCCGATTGGTCAGGAGACAAAGAAGACCGTAAAAGTGTAAGTGGATGTGCCATTTTTCATCTGAATAACCTAGTCTCTTGGTTCTCTAAAAAGCAACATTCAGTATCCCTGTCAACTGCAGAAGCAGAGTATGTGGCAGCGGCTATGGGAGTACAAGAACTCATTTATTTAAAAGGTATACTTACAGATTTTAACTATAGAAACATTTCTTCATACTTACTTGTAGACAACCAAAGCGCCATAAAGATAATAGAATGTAATGAGAACAGTAAACGCACAAAACACATAGATATAAAATATCATTTTATTAAGGATTGTTTACAGAAAAATATGTTTAATATTTCCTATGTACCAACTAATGAAAATGTTGCTGATATTCTAACAAAACCATTAAACGCTGTAAAACATACTTACTTGGTAAAGAAACTTAAAATAGATGTAAAAATTTGACTTGATTTGTTATAACATTGTTTTACCTACTTACATGCTAGATATAACTAAACATAAAATGTCATTTTACAAAATACTTAATACAATTGTATAATTGATTTCATTTAAAAAAAAAGGCTCTGATAACTAAAATAAACAAAATTTTGGCTACTGATAACAATTTGATGTTTGATAAGACTGTGTTATCAAGAAATTTATAGAGTTGTTATTACCACTTGTTAATAACATTATGTTATCAATATATGTATAGAGTTGTTACTATTGCTTGCAAAATTTTTTTGTTTGTGCTAATGTTTGTTTAAGTGCAATCCTCAATTTATTATATAAATGTAAGATTGAGAGGGGGTGTTAGACAGTAAAATAGATTGTACTGGTAACACTGGGGTTAGTCGATATGATTTGTGTCAATGTATCGTGTAAAGAACGTAATAAATATACAAACTGACTCTGATTAATTTATTAAGATCCCTTCTACGTGGGTTATAAAACTTTCCCATATGTAATATAAAGACCTTAAAATAAAACGTATTCGAAACAATATGGACCCGGACGGGCATAGCAAACTTTAGGGGACAGGAGGACGTTTTGTGTGCAAATTTGGTGGTATTAATAACTCCGAACAATGTTGTATCCCTTTGTAAAGTTTTGGTAGTAAATAGCCTACAAACTACTGCTGGGCAAAAGCTCCATTACTGAAATCGACAAATCGCGACAATTGATGGGTATTGCCTTAAGCACACGCTTGCCACATGCGGCTTGGTTGCCAAATCCGATTTTTTTTATATTTGCGGGTAAGCACAGTGCCTTGATCTCACCTGATGTTAAGTGACGATAAGGCCAATGATGGAAGCGAACTTCACCCGGGAACCTCAACTAGTGAGGCACTGCCTATCTAGCTGCCGGAACACAACAATGCTACAAACATTGATGTTATGGCGACATATTTAGATAAAATGGTGGTAGCTAGCCAGACAAACAAGCCCTACCACCAACCAAACCGAGTACACAAAGATGAACCCCCCGCTGGGAATAGAACCCGGGAACTCTGGGTCTAAACTGGTGGTCTTAACTACTAGACCACAGAGGCGGTTGAAATACACTTTGCCCGAGCTGAAAATCGAACCCAGGACCTTTGGATACGGGCTATACTATAAGTAGTCTCCTCATTCCGATCACTGGTTATCACGACAGTAAGACAGCGGTGTTATGAATATGATATATCACGTATGATATTATACCACTTCTGATACATCCGATAAGAGAGAGAGAGAGAGAGAGAGAGAGGTAGAGAGAGAGTGAGTGAGTCAGTCTTCTGTACGGTAGTACTACTAGTTATTCTGTGCCACTACACACAGATGTATGCACACAAAACTGGGTTAAAGTCACGTTCTTGTAGTTAGTACACAGAAAACCCTGTTCACACAGATCACTTGGACACTTGGGCGCATAAGAACATCCTCCATTCAGAAGTTGGACCTTTTCGCTGGTGGTGGTGGCAATATAGATGCCACCATAATTTGTACCTTAAATAGTTGCAATAGAATTGAAAACGAATGAATAATTATTTCGCTCTCACAGTCAAAGGGTTACTGATACACACAGGTATTTGGTCATTCTCGTTTCGCTCGCCGCGCAGGACGCGCGTCTCGCTCGTGCTCTCTCGCGCGCTCGGCCGCGTTCCGTTTGTTTGTCTCGGTTCCTTTTACTGTGTACCGGTACGGCTCCGGTGCATAGTACGTCGCGTGTAGCGCTCTCGACGCAATTTTCATTGCGGGAGCGCTCTTTCACTGTTTCACAACGGTGGTTGTCTTGGAAGACTACGCTTAGTAGCCAACTGGTGGATACTTAACGGTGCCAACGAGGCCAGTTGGGGCACTGACCCGGCTGCCCTCCTGACCCTCCTGGGGGGAAAACACTCCGGAAGAGTTCTGGCAAAGTTGGCCTTGGGGGATCTCCTAGTCAACTCAGAACTTTCTCTAACACTAACCAATTTAGGTACACACCCTACGGTGAATTGATTTTCACCGGAGGACAACACCTAGGGCCATTCAGGCAGTAGGTCCTTTTCTTACTCACGCCTCCCTGTCTGTGACGGGGAGGGTCTGACACCACACACGCATCCTAGTGCATGGTTTTAGACCGTGCGCTAGGATGGAGCTCGAGGTGATCGAGTCCTTGCTAGGACAAAATCACCCCGAGGCGTTGCAGGTCCTTAAGATCGCGCATAACATCCAAAAGTCCCCCCCCGCGCCCTCCCCGCGTTACTCGCCTTATGCGAAACCCGCCCAAGCGCCCGCCGCTTCTTTAGCCCCCACGTCCAACGCGTGTCCCGTTGATAGGCCTATCATTAGGTTAGGCCAACCCTTGTCCCCGTCCGGTCCCGAGTTTGAGATGGAGGTTTGTCCCTCCACCTCCGATGCGAGACAGGATAACCCTCCCGTCTCGGACTCCGATCCCGATGTAGTAACATCGGACTCGGAATTCGAGACCGTCACCCGTAAAGGGAAACGGACCCGCAAGTCCGCCCCTGCCTCCGTCCCTCCGCCTAAGGCCGCTAAAGCGAATAGCGCGCCCTCTTCCCGCCCTTGCTCCCCTAGGCCCGAGCCGAGCCAGCCGCGCAAGGAGAAAAAGATCCCTCCGATTTTTGTCCAAGAGACAAAAAATTTTAACGAGATTATGCGATCTCTGAAGGCCCGACACAATGTCATCCCATTAAGGAATCGCCTTATTAAAGGCGCTAAAGGTGACCCAGAGATGGTCAAGGTGGAGCTCGCTACCGTGGCCGACTTCCGCTCATGCACGGCGTTTTTACGCGCTAATAACGTGCCGTTCCACACGTACTCGCTCCCCGAGGAGCGAGTACTATCAGTTGTAATCCGCGGCCTTCCCACGGATTGGGACCCAAAAATAGTCCTTGACGACCTTAAGTCGCAAGGCTACCCCGTCCTTGACGTGACCCGTATGCTCGGCAAGGACAAATCTCCGTTGAGCCTCCTAAAGGCAAATTTAGATAATACCCCCGAGGGTAAATCCATTTTCAACGTCAAGACGATCGTAGGCTTCGATCGCCTTTCGATTGAGACCCCCCACAAGCGTGGCATTGTTGGTCAATGCCACAAATGTCAACGTTACGGGCATGCCGCCCGTAACTGCTTTGCCCGCCCCCGGTGCGTTAAGTGCTTGGGCGACCACGCCACGGAAGCGTGCTCTAGGCCTAAAGCGCCGGCGCCGGTCTCCGTCGACCCGCCCGGTTGCGTGAACTGCAGCGCTTTGGGACACACCGCGAATTATCGCGGCTGCCCCAGAGCTCCGCGTAGTAACGCAACCCGCGGGTCGGGACCGCGCCGTAACCCCGCGACTCGAGCTCCGCCGCCTTCACAGATCGCGAAAGTCTCGCTCCGCCCCGCGGCCCCCTTACCACCGCCCCGCAATCCGTGGGCCACTCCGCGGGCTTCCCAGCCCGCGGCGGTAGCCCCCGCGTCAGACTCGCTAGTCGACTTTCCCGCGACTGGCCCGGCTCGTGTCCCACCGCCACCTCCGGCTGAAACTCCAATGGAGCTAAGCCTTCCCGAGGCCCCTCAGGCCGTAGCCCCAAAGGCCAAGGCCCCTAAGGCCAAGGCCCCTAAGGCCAAGGCCACTAAAACCAAGGCCCCTAAGGCCCAGCCCACCAAGCCTAAACGGCAAACCCCCGCCCCTAAGGCAGTCATGTCACCCAAAGCTCGCGCGCAACATTCGTTTGCCGCGACTGTAGGTTCCCTTCCGGTAACCTTCTCTTCCATGTCTACGGTTGTCGAACTTGTAAAGATTTATCGTTACAAGGACGAGATCGCAGAGGTGGAAAGAAAGTTGCGCGAAGCCGCCTCTTCCCCCGACGCTTGTCCCGCTATGATCATAGCGACAATCTTTAACGATCACGGTCCCCTGTTGGACAAGATCACGTCCCTTCTTGACTCTCTTAAAGAATCATAAATGGATAATACGCCCCCTCAAAGAATTAAGCCCCGCTCTCTAACGGTTGCGTTTTTCAACGCGAACGGTCTCAGTAGTCAACGCGACGAGGTGTCCGATTTTCTAACCGAACACGCCGTCGACGTTTTTCTAGTACAGGAAACGTTCCTAAAACCATCCATCCGAGACCCTCGCATGGCTAACTACAACCTTGTCCGTAATGATAGAGTCGGCCGCGGTGGCGGCACTCTTATCTATTACAAGCGGTCGCTTCATTGTGTCCCGCTCGATCCCCCGCAGCTATCCGATATGGAGGTATCGGTCTGTCGGCTAGGCATGACGGGCCACCCGTCTATCACTATCGCGTCCGCGTATCTGTCCCCTAATAAGCTTCTCACGCAACCCGATCTCGAGGCGCTGTTTGCTATGGATAACGCCGTCATTATTGCCGGCGATTTCAATAGCAAACACGCTCAGTGGAGTTGCAACTCAACCAACCGTAACGGTCGGGTGATGAGCCACCTCGCTGAGTCGATGCTCTTCGATATCGTAGTGCCAATGGAGGCCACTCACTATCCGTTAGTGGACAACTACTCCCCTAACCCGTTAGATATGGCGTTGCTAAGGAACGTAACCTTACGGTTGCGTTCCATAGAAACGATCCACGCGCTCTCCTCCGACCATAGGCCGGTGGTTTTACAGTTAGGCCCCCCCACCGACCCCACCCCCGTTATTAAGGTGGTGACTGACTGGGATAAGCTTGAGAAATTACTCGAGCCTACCGCCAGTGAGTCACTAAACCAAATCCCCGATAGCATTGTCTCGCCTCACGAGACAGTGGCCGCGGTCGACGCCCTCAGTAGTCATCTCACTAACGCTATAAGCGAATCGTCCCGGCGGGTTGTTGCGACGGGTGACCATCGCTTCAAACTGCCAGACGATGTGAGGCAACTATTGAGGGCTAAGAACGCCGCCACGCGCGCTTACGACTCCTATCCCACTTCGGACAACCGAGTTCGTATGCGCTCTTTGCAGCGCGCTGCTAAGGAGCGCATTCAAGAGCTCCGCGGTACGAATTGGGATGGCCTACTTAAAGAGATCTCGCCCTCTCACCAAGCTTATTGGAAGTTGGCGAGAGCCTTTAAGTCGGATACAGTCAATTCTATGCCCCCGCTTAACAAACCCGACAACTCGATCGCCTTTGACGACGACGAGAAAGCCGAATGCCTCGCCGACAGTCTCGAGTCTCAATGCTCGCCTAGCACTCTCCCAGTCCCTCAGGACCATGTAGACATGGTCGATAGGGAAGTAGATAGACTCTCGTCCCTCCCCCCAACCGCAACCCTCCCGCCTGTTACGGAGGATGAGGTGCAAACGCTCATTAGACGACTCAAACCCCGTAGTGCCCCCGGGGCAGACGGCATCTCAAATAAGATCCTTAAGATCTTACCCGCTCAGCTTATCCTTTTAATAGTAGCTATCTTCAATAGCGCCATGTCAAACGCAATCTTTCCCGCTGCGTGGAAAGATGCGGTTGTCATAGGTATCCATAAACCCGGTAAACCGCGTAACGCCCCTTCTAGTTATCGCCCCATCAGTCTTCTCAAATCGCTGGGAAAACTGTACGAACGCGTTCTAGTATCCCGCTTAAAGGACTTTGTGTCCTCTAACAATATCCTCATAGACGAGCAGTTTGGGTTTCGCCCCAAACACTCGTGCACCCATCAATTGCACCGCCTCACGGAGCATATTCTAACCGGCCTCAATAAAAGGGCCCGTCCCAAGGGCACCGGAGCTCTTTTCTTCGACGTTGCGAAAGCGTTCGACAAAGTTTGGCACAACGGCTTAATTTATAAGCTTTACCAATTTGGCGTGCCAGACAGACTCGTGCACATCTTACGAGACTATTTGTCGAATCGCTCTTTTCGCTTCCGCGTCGAAGGAACGCTCTCCGCCCCTCGTCACATTCGAGCCGGCGTTCCGCAGGGATCCGTGCTCTCCCCAATCCTGTTTGCGCTTTACGCGAACGATATTCCGAAGACCCCACGCGTAGAGCTAGCTCTATTCGCGGATGACACCGCGCTATATTCCACTGGTAGAGATAAAGTCGCGGTTACCAACCGACTCCAAACGGCCGCCAACAACCTCGGCGTTTGGTTTCGCAAATGGCGGATTGAAGTTAACCCCGAGAAAAGTGCCGCAGTGTTCTTTTCTCGAGGTAACGACGATCGTCGCCCTCCTATACGTTTATTTGACCGTGCTATCCCTTGGGTAAAGCAGGTGAAATATCTCGGTGTCACCCTCGATAGAAGGATGACGTTTGCGCCTCACCTTAAAATCGTCCGTAACAGGGCCGCGTTCATATTAGGTCGATTATTCCACCTTATAGGCAGGCGGAGTAAAATGTCTCTTAGACATAAGACGACAATTTACAAAGCTTGCATCCGCCCCGTCATGACTTACGCTAGCGTAGTTTTCGCGCACTGTGCGCCCTCCTATTTGCATCGTTTACAAACGCTGCAAAACCGATTCATGCGTGGTGCCACGGGTTGCCCGTGGTACTATCGCAACGTAGATCTCCACCGCGATCTTGATCTTCCCACTATCAAAGACTTTATCAAGGACGTTTCCATACGTTACTTTGATAACGCCCCCCACCACCCTAACCCGCTTGTTGTGGCGGCCGCCAACTATAATGTTGGAAGCCTTCCACCAACAAAACGGTTCATGTCTAGGCGTCCTAAGCACGTCCTAGATGACCCCGACGATCCCATAACGGTTGCGAACGCCCCCCCGCCCGATCCTCTAAATGACAGCACACATTTACAGAATACACTAAACATGCACACCAGTTTAGGCCCAAGACACCGTACTCGTAGAACAAGGGTACGAAGAACCGGTTCACACACGCTCTATACCAGGTACAGACATGTACCTGGTCGGTTCTCTCCTCCTCCACGGCCCGGTCAACCCGAGCCGAGGTCCGTGCCTTTAGAGGCGCCCTCGGGTTGCTCCGCTCCCCGATCCGATCCGAACCCTTCGGAGAATCTAGTAGGGCACGGGGACGCGCACTTGTGCGCGATGCCGTTCCCTCTAGATAACCTCTGAAGGTGATTCGTTTCACACGGCTTGAGGGACCCTTTACGTTCCTCGCCGCCCCCAAAAAAGCCCGGTGAAGCTGAAAATGCCGCAGCGGCAATCAGCAATCTCTCTCCAAAAAAAAAAAAAAAAAAAAAAGGTATTTGGTGGTGTATTAACTTAAATATACACTCGGCGTCAAAAAAATCGCACCTTTTAAAAATCATCTTTAAAAATTCTTAAACCTTATGTAGAGGATAGTGTTGGGTATCATTAGAAAGGTAACAAAAAGGAGTATCAAAAAACAATTAAATTTAACTTTCTGTTTAATTATAATTATACAAACAACATTAAAATTAATAAAATAATAAAAATCCTTAATTAAGTCCTAATTAACAACAGATAATTTACAAAGAAAAATGTACAAAAAGTGTCTTAAAATTAACTTAAAATCTAGTGTTACCCCCCCTTGCCCTGATCACGGCTTCCATACGGTCCCTCATGGACCTCACCAACTTCAGGAGCTCTTCTTGAGGGATAAGCCCCCATTCTTCAATCACCGCGTCTTGGAGCTCCTGTAGAGTCGAAGGAGCTGGATCCCGAGATCGAACCTTACGTTTAAGATGGTCCCAGAGGTGCTCTATAGGATTCAGATCCGGACTTCGCGCTGGCCACTGCATCACAGAGATTTGGGACCTCTGCAAGAAGTCGCTCACGATGCCTGCAGTGTGAGCGCGAGCGTTGTCGTGCATTAATGTGAACCCCTCGCCAAAAGATTCGGCAAAGGGGACCACATGCACTTCCAGGACCTCAGTGACATAGCGGCGAGCAGTCAGCGACCCTTGTCCGCGAGCACCTCCAGTCCGGGAGACGCAGACAAGGTCGGTTTTGCCGGCAGCAGACATACCGCCCCAGAACATGCAGGATCCGCCACCATATTCCACCGTCTCCTGGATGCAGGCTTGGGCGAAACGTTCACCCTGCCTCCGGTATACTCTTCTCCGTCGGTCGTTGCAGAAAAGACACACTCGCGTCTCGTCTGAGAAGAGAACAGCTCTCCACTGCTCAAGGGTCCAATCGACGTGGTCACGAGCAAACTGCAAGCGGGCTCGCCGATGCGCTGCAGTCAATTTTGGACCCGTAGCAGCTCTGTGGGCCGCTATCTTCTTCTCCTTCAATCTTCTTCTAACCGTAGATACGCTTACGGTGCGTCTGCGAACTGCCTGGAGCTGCTGTTGCAACTCAACAGCGTTGGAGAAACGATTTCTCAAAGAGTTCGACACAACGAACCGGTCGTCTCTTTCCGAAGTGCAGCGACGTCTACCCGAACCGTGTCTGCGGATATAGCCACCGGTCTCTATGAAGCGCTGGTACACTCTTCGAACGGAATAACGGCTCAGGTTCAGTTGCCGGGCGACATCACACTGCCGCACCCCTGATTGCAGTAGTGCAACCACTTGAGCGGCTTTATCAGCTGTGGTATCCATCAAAATCTGTGCGTGTGTCCTCTTCAACGGTTGAATAGCGAATGACCCACATTGAACCCGTGTTGACCGTTTTATACCCACAAAGGAAGCGCAACTAGCAACTCTCACGGGTAGCAAAATTTGCATCGAATTTTTGTGACACTTTATTTGTTGCATTAGGTTTTATTTGATAATGAAAAGTAATGTTTTTTATTAAGTTAATTAAGTAACCTTGTAAATAAAATCATAATTAATGCGACTGCATGTGCATATCAAGAGTAAATGACATTTGAAAGTGATTTTTTAAGAGGTGCGATTTTTTTGACGCCGAGTGTATATCGTGTTACCCTACTCTTCCATAAAGCAGGTACAACAACCGCAAGAGGGTTGGACGGTACACCTACAATGGGAATCGAACCCTACACTTTTGGCTCTGACCATAAGGTAAAGTAACTCATCTTTAAAAAGTAAGTCATCACAGTGACATCGTAATACCCTTATACAATCGGAACATTAAGCAATACCTGAAGATATTATATTACAGTATTTTTATCAATATCATATTTTTTTATAATGAAATTGCACTGCGCTATACGAGTTGAAGTTTACTTAATTAGCCCACCAATGCCAAAATCTGTGAACTATATAATACATATATGTAACAGTGAATTACTTGTATTGAAACACGAGTTCCTTCATAGATATATAAAAACAACACGTGTTGTTATCTAGTTTCGCATTTTTAAAAAAAAAAATTTAATACTTAGCACGGCAAATGACTCCACACCACCTGATGCTAAGTGGAAATGTAGTCCAGACGCGAAGACAACTGGTGCAGCGTGAAAACAACGCAGCATCAGTCAACTTCACTCTGCCGGCCCACAAGGTGCTTCTTCACGCCTCGTTTGAAGGACCCCATATCATAGGAAAGAGGGAAAACGTGTGCTGGTAGACTATTCCATCTTTTGGAGGTGCGACAAAGAAACGAATCACCAAATTTCTTTGTGCGCGATGGGATATGTAATAATATGTTTGTTGATTAGCCTTCACGTAGAGTGCAATTAAATTATACAGACTCCCTTTATTTCTGCTGTATGAGTACTCTCACCTTCGATCAAATATGTAGGTACTAGATAAAGGATCCGGAACAAACATGCATCTCGAAAGTGATCCAGGTTTGCTCATACCGATACATTTAAATTACGAATAACAAAATCTGAAAAAACATTCAATAACATCGACAATTTCAGTTTACAGTGAACCTTAAATCTTAAATGTGAAGACTAAAAATAAGGTTGCAAAATATTTGTACTTACTCGTAATATTTACTGTCATCGCCACAAACGTCATTGTGGCTCCATGGCCCCAAAGTCGCGTACCGTTTTCAAGCGCTCATCTGGATTCTAGTACGTAATTTGATCGAAGGCATACATTGATTTTTTAATACAATACTTGAATATAACTAATTATAGTATTTGAATATATTACAAAGTATTTTCGATAAAAAACATAGTGTGACTCCAAAGCTGTTGCCGGTTGTTGTTGTTGTATAATATTGTGTAAGTATGTTATAAATAGAATATGTGATCTTTGGTTACACTATTATAATCAATGTAAAGTTATAATAATAGAAAAAATAAAGATGTCACGCTGTATATAGTTGTTTTGATTAAAAATCTTGTAACTTTCACAGAAGAGAGATGGACATGAGAACCGGGCAAAATACAGGCTGAAATAGTGTGTATCACGACGCTGAAAGAGGATAAACCAATCTAACAATATAAGCAACTTTCAAAATCTCTTAAAAAGGTAACTATTTGAACTTGAACAAAATGTTCCCACCTAAAATAGTGGTCACTTGTTGCTCAAGATATAACACGATGGAAAGAGGGTAGGGAGGCCTTTGCTCTGCAGTGGGACACTACAGGCTCATAATGTTATTGATGATAATTTTCTTATCACTATTCGGGCGTTTGTTCCCTAGTAGGTAAGGCACATTTTAAGTCACGCTTGTAATCAAGCGTAGCGGAGGCGCAAAAATATGTGTAGCATCAACTTTTTTTTTTTGTGTTGTTTTTATAACTTGGCCTCGGGCTTACCCAATGTAATGAAGGCCAAGTGCCTTACACTTGGCCTTCAACTCACCTGATGTTCATTGATGATGAGGCCGAAGGTGGAAGCGCACTTCACCCGGAATCCTCATCTACTGAGGCACTGGCTATCTTATCTCTAGCTGTCGGAACACAACGATGCTATGGCAACATGAATGGAGTCATTTGCCGAGATAAAAAAAAACATTATGGTTACTTATTTAAATGAATTATTTAATATTCTCTTCTAAAGATAATTTTCCATTACCGAGCTGCTCGTATGTAAATGTACTTTATTATTATTATCCTGCCATGTTGTTTCACCCTCTTTCCACATGACCTCTCACATCACTTCATAGCAATTGACGATAATGCTGAAGGTGGAACAGCACTGGCTCTTATCCCTAATCATCGTAATAGCAATCCTTTACAGTAGAATACAGCAGGTAGGGCTAAATATTAGATAAGACTAGTGGCTCGCTCGCGACTTCGTCCGCTTAAGAACACCCGTATCCCATGATGGACCCCTATAGCAGCGCCACCTACCGGGTCCAATTGTAAATCTAAACCATTAACGAATACACTTGAACACACACAAACAATTTCATCCAAATCGGTCCAGCCGTTTAGAAGCAGTTCAATTACATACACGCACAGAAGATTTATATATATATAAAGATAGTGGCACCTAGCCAGTACTTAAACCAAGCCCTATGACCACCTTTGAAATAATACAACATTTTATGACCATCGGGAATCGAAGCTATCGTGTCTGAGATCGGTGCGGTGCTAAGATAAATGCACGTAAGCGTTTGTTGGCTATAAACGATTCCCGTCGGTACGGAGTCATGGATTTTTATTTTGTACTTAACCATCATCATCGTCAGCCTATACTAGACCACCGCTGGACATAGGCCTTACCAAGTGCATGCCACTGAGCACGATCCGCGGCTATCCACTTATACATTATTATCTTACATATTATATACTTATTGATGGAGTACAAGCTCTACTTTGGAATGAAAATAATTGACGTGTTTTTAAAACCAATATTTTTTTATCATCTTTTTGTTCAACAAGTTTCTATAAAAATACTAACTACGTTACTACATTCGTTCTTTTTCATTAACTTTCAATAACTTATTCCTAAAAGTAAACACAATTTCGCTAATAAAACAAAATATTAATTAATATGTAAATTTTAATAAAATATAATACGATTAACATTAGAACTCTAATTCCATTACATCGTATAACGAATTTTAAAGTTTCTTTTTAATTTTATTTTAGATTTGGTACGTAGCTGTATTATTTAATTACCTACATTAACTTACAATCTCTATGGAAATTGGCTTACTAAATTGATTAAAATTAGATTTATTAAGACGTTACCTATGAGTAGGTATGTACATTTTTACATTTTTGCTATCAATTATCACATTTTTCTTAATGTCTAAGATATTTTCACTAAAATACTGCAAAAAGTCTTTAGTTTTACTTACACAAAAATGGAATATTTGAATTGTCTTTATAAATTATAAACTTTCACAATGTCACGGTCACGTCTGCCCGTTGTTGGTCCACTCGCCCTCCATCCGCCAGACGGAGAAGGCGTAGCTGAGCTTGTCCTGCGCCAGGTAGCGGCCGTGGTCGCTGCCCGCGTCGCTGCCGCTGTCGCTGCCTGCCTCTCCGCTGGCCAGGATCTGGTACAGGAACTCGATGTAGCGCGTGGCCAGCTGCAGCGTCTGGATCTTGGACAGCTTGTCGCTCGGCAGGGACGGGATGATCTGCCGCAGGCTGGCGAACGCCTCGTTCAGGCTCTGCGTGCGCTGCCGCTCGCGCACGTTGGCCATCACGCGCTGCACCTGCATCTCCTCGAAGCTCGCCGCCTTTTTCTTCGCGGACCGGCTGCGCTTGCGCGCGCTCCGCTGCTCCTCCGTCTCGTGACTGTTCTCCTCGCTGTCGAATGTGACGTTAGAAGGCCAAGGTTGATGCGAGGGTCGCTCGGAGCCGCTGCTGAGGTCCATGAGGTACCTCGGCGAGGATGTCGCTAAAGCGTGTGACTCTATCAATCTCTCTTCTCTGACGGGTGCGTACGCGTAGTATTGTTCGTCATCGTAGTAACCGCTGTCAGTTTCATGTTTGATGGGCACCGGTATAACACTGGCTTCGTAGTTCATGTTGTGGGAAGGGATCGCGTAGCCGGGGAGCGGCAATCAGCGGCATGCGCGCGGTGGAGAACGTAGGTGAACTGAGTCCTGCGTCTTTTCAATCTTCGTTGACAAGACACACAAAAAATACGGTCCGCTGCGTCCGCGCCTCCCAGGGTGCCGCCTCCTGCCGAGCACCGCGTGCGCTAGAACGGGACGGCGATAACCGTCATGTTGTCCGTCTTTGTTTTAATCTTGTCCATCATCTTTTGAACGTATTTACCTACTTATACCTACACAAGTAGGGTATGCATAATGGTCGCCAATCGCCATTACCGATTAAGAAAAGCATTTCTGTCATTTGTTATAGTTCGATTTCTACGTAGGTAAAATGGCATATGCAGAGCCACTGTGACATATTATGGCTCTTTGTTTTTATAAATGGTTGAGGTTCTGAATTGGCAACTTCCGGAGTTATTGTAATACATTAAGTAGATATATTTTTGAGAAGCTCTTAACACCTTTACGCACGCCATACGCCACTGTCGGCTTCGTATAACATTAAGTTAGAGTGCACTTTGCGAAGTTATCACCTATCTTATCAGAATATTGCCGGGGCGGACGGTCGCGCGGGCGGGCGCAGCGTTCACAAGAAAAGCTTTAAATCTTCGATTCCTTATAGGGTTTCCTAATTAGCGTATCTATATATCCTGCTGTAGTACCTTATAAATCAATAAGTAGCATTGATCATACATGCCTATACTTTTACAAATGTTGAATACTTTTATTAATTATATAAGTTGAAAATTTATGTTAATAATATAAGTAAGTACTCTAAGTACCTACCTTACAACTACCTAAGTTCTTTACTTAGAAAGGTGGACCTATGGAAGGCATTCTCTACCAACCAACCATTCGGATAGGTAGGCAGAAAGATTGGTAAGCGATGCGACAAAGCATAATAATACAAAATTTACGTTTATTGCGTATAGGTATGGATATTTTTAGGTACCTATAACTTCCAAGTGTAATTTCGAAACTTATAAAAAAACTTGTAAATTGGTACTTACAGAGGTGTTGCTCCGTACTTTAGTTAATCTCCCACAGTGTAGGGTGAAGATAAACGTTCTCATCCCCCATTTTCAGCCGCAGATGTTCAACGCAACGAGATTACTGTATAGATAGTTTATTTTCTCTAAAATTTTACAGCTCTGCTGCTTGAACTTTTTATGTAGTGGATGACATGACACCTGTTTCAGATAACATAAATACTTTAACGAGAAAAATTGGTCTTGTTGTCTTTATGGAGGCAAAAACGGTTGTTCATTCACTTTAACAGTATCAAAGATTTTTAAAAATACATTTTAAAAATATGTTTTTATAACTTTGCTGACAATAGTTTTGGGATAAGTGTTGAATAAATTTCCATGACCGGCATTCGTGGCTCTTTCGAATCCATGTTTTGTCAACACTATAGCTAAGTAGGTACTCATACTTACTTACCTTAGATGTTTTAAATATCAAATAGATAAGCATTTGCCTATAATCTTACCTGATATTTAGTGGTGTAAAGTTATAACATTTAAGTAACAATCAGCAGACAACGGTTGTGCCTAACTCATTATAAAATGTCAGCAAAGCACTTACATATGGTTGGAAGATCATTAATAACAACGCCTAGGGTCGTAGTTATTGTTAACCTGCGTCTAGTGTTCCTAATGGTGTAATAGGAGAATTAATGGAATTATTTCGAGCAATAAAATGAAATGAAATGAAAATATATTTTTTCGGAGTATAAATCGTCAGTCTTCTTAGTAATTTTGACATATTTTCTAAGGAGAATCTGTCATTATTATGTACTGACGCTTGAAATTAAATCGGCGGACTTCTTGGCGGGAAAGTGAAGAGTCATGTCTGCGGTTTTGTTTTATTTTCTAAAATTTGTGTTATGTTGAATATTAATGTGAAATAATGGTGGATTATTAACCGTTAAGTGTTCGTGAGTGTGCATGAGTGTTGGCAAATGAAACAAAATAGTGCAACGTCACTTTTCAAATTCTCTCATGAAGTCTGCGTAAGGACTTAGTAAAGCCCTACATCTTTACTGAGATACTCGAGGAGTTGGGGGGTATATAATTTCTCACTTACCATTTCTATTATCATTCATCATCATCATATAGGAAGGAAGTATTGTTTATTTTTGTATTATTTATAAGAAAAATACTTTTTCATTGGCTAAGTACTTGTGCAAAGCTATAAAAAAAATCAGCTCTTAGACAAAAAGGTCAGATAGTTATATTATATATAAGTATGTTATTCTAATTTATTCTAATTAGAGTTTTTTAATTGAGGTTCTATATAGTGTTGTTGGTAAATAGGATTATCACACTTCCCTGGTTAATACGTTTCAGTCTAAACGCATGACTATTAAGTACTTATTCGTTGTTTGAATAAAAAGCTTCCCGAATAGATGTTTCATCATCATCATCATCATCATCTCAGCCAAAAGACGTTCACTGCTGGACAAAGGCCTCCCCCAAGGATCTCCACAACGACCGGTTTTGTGCTGCTCGCATCCAGCGGTTTCCCACGACCTTCACCAGATAGTCGGTCCACCTTGTTGGAAGCCTGCCCACACTGCGCTTTCCGGTACGCGGTCGCCACTCAAGGACTATTCCGCCCCAGCGGCCATCAGTCCTGCGAGCAATGTGCCCTGCCCACTGCCACTGAGCTTAGCAACTCATCGTATTATGTCGTTGTCGTCTCTTTGTTCTTCTGCGGATCTCCTCATTTCTGATTCGATCACTCAGAGAAACCCCGAGCATAGCCCTCTCCATTGCTCTTTGAGTGACCTTGAGCCTTCTGATAAGGCCCATAGTGAGCGACCGCGTCTCAGTCCCGTATGTACTGGCAACACACACTGGTCAAAGACTTTCGTCTTGAGACACTGCGGTATATACCGCAATAGATGTTTAAAATGGTATAATTATCAATAACTTATGTACAATACAGTAAGATGTTTAATCGCTTTGAAACGAATCTCCGCCCGCCTACAACACAGCGATCACATAGGTACCCATGTAATATTATAGCTTTCATTACACGAAGTTGTCTCTTTCAAAGGAGAAATACTCTGATGTAATAATTTCTCAGCAGTAAAACAAGGTTAGGTCAAGCAATAAAACAAACAACGTTCCCACGAGGCGGCACATCTGGGCGCCGTATGCCAAAATAACCAGTGCCCACTGCTGGCCATTGTTTCTGCACAATGAAGCGGAGATTAGGGCCTAAACGGCAGACTAACCAGATAAAATAACTTCGAAATGCTGCCATAAAACATCTGTGAGGCCTTCGCAGCTGCGTTCGGTAAAATACGACACACGTGTGCACTAAGTCTTAGTCGGGGCGTAAGAATAAATAATTCGGCCCGCTCGCTACCTGCTTTCTCACTGATAAGGCCCTATTGTTTAATAGTGCAAACATTATTTGTATCAATTATTTCACCGATGAACACCTGCACTTTGAATAAAAGAACATGGGATTCCGGAATAAAATCTTGCACAGACTTGTTTTAAAGCTTTTTAATCCCTGTGTTGCTATTCATTGAAATTAGTAATGCTGCTAGTCCAGCCATCCGTGGTAATTAATACCCACTAAACATATTTTTCCCTTGAAATAAAATTACCTACTTAATAACAGTTTTTTTTTAATTTTTCCACATTTCAACATTGAATAGAAAAAAAGTTCGTTTGTTTTGATGTTATGTAAAGTTTCAAATCGCATAAAAAAATTTCGTGTCTATAGATTCACTACCTATTTAATTATTGCATACTGCGTAGACGATTAGACAAAATAGAAGTGTCAACATTAAGCAGTTTGGCTTTGAAACGCCAATAAATATCATTAAATAATAATAATAAGACAGTAATTGAATTGCAGATTAGGTTGGTAAGTATATTTTATTCAAATTTATTGGAAGCGATTACGAAAATCAGCGCAAACGCTTTGAGAGTGAACCGCGTTGATACTTTTAGTGGGAGCTTCCGTTGGTGTGACGCTCTTGATTATATTCTCATAAGTCTTGGAATCGAACAAGAGTGCAAACGACCGGCCAACGTCTTTATTGACACTAAAATAATATAAGATTTAGAATTGCTTATTTGCACTGTCTATATCTACTTATGTCTTCCGAAGTGCGCAATTTCTGATTAACGGTTCCCGCCCACAACCGACTTTTTGTAGGACCGATAATCGGACCAATTTTTTCCGCGAGGTTTTAGTACCGATTTTGTAACCGACTTTTTGTAGGACGTGTGCGTTGCAACATAGAATTCCATACGTTTCCTTACCACCGACTAAGAAATCTGTCACCGATTATGGGACGTGGACACTTAATCTGCCTACAGAGGCAGCACCAGACCAAAAAAGCTTCATACATCCCACGCATGAGTAACGCACACATTGACATTCTCATCACGGTCACGGAACCTCAGAACACCTTGGAACAGCCCGAGCGCAGCTGTTGCGAGTTTCCGCATCCGTGAGAGGTTGTCTATGTGTGCGTTGCTAGTTTAGTCTAGCTAGCGCGTTTGTTTGAAGCTTACTTTCTGCAGTCTTCATATTTTGTGCCTAGACCCTATCGTCCAGTGGTTAAAGCACCGGGTCGCTGGTCAGGTCTAATATTGGTATTCGGTTTAATTTGTGGTAGGGCTTATTCTAAGTCCATTTGGCTAGCTACCTCCACCTATCGTTTTAGCATTTCTTCCCCAAAAGAACAATGTTCAGATAAATGACTTAATAGTCCGGCAACAATTGAATTTAATTAATGACTGAACGATATGTATATACTACAAATTAATTGCCTCCTTTAAAAAGGGTTATTGTACCATCATTTGCCACAAAGTAAATTCGTCACAGAAAAATATATTTTGCCACACTTCTATTTTTATGAAGTAAATTTGTCATATTTTAATTTGGACCTGTGACGATCTTACATGTATTTTTAATGCGTGTGCCTTTACTTTCAATGTATGGAGTGTACAAAAATGTGACGAACTAACTTACTTTGTGGCAGATGTAGATACAATTACCCTTTAAAAACACTCTAGATTTGGTAGGAAAATGAGTTTCATTAATGATCTCTGAACCTCTATGATTTTGAAGTTAAGACCTTAGTTAAAAAGTCAATTACTTTATTGTTAACTGTTAAGGATATTGTATTAAATATTGGAATAAAGTGCACTTCCACCTTCGGCCTTAGGTAGATACCTCCTTAAATCGTCATTTATCATCAGGTGAGATGGAAAATAGGCGCCGTTGTGAAAGGAATAGAGATAGTAAAACTATATTTCTTTAACCCTTTATTTATTTATTTATTTTATTTATTTATTGAGACAACAACACCCATACTTAACTTCTAATTCACAATCTTACTAAGGCTAAATATATTCGGCTAAAAAGTTATCCACAGAAAAATAATAACATAACCGCCCATAGAGGCAACTAGGTATATTATGCTAGGCTTACATTTCAATTATCCTAACAAAAGCAAACCGTCACCAGCAGCATTGAACATTTTAAATCTATACCTACTTCTCTTGTTTGAATGTTTATGTTATTTCTTCGCGGCACCCGCGTCTTCTGTTTAATGTATGTGTAAGTAAAAATAACTAAAGTTTATGATTAATTTTCAGCGGTGCCTTACACGAATAATGAACCTATTAATAACTCAACGGTTACATCATGGCTGTGTCTTGGTAACGTCACCTTAAAATACACATTGTGATCGGTAGACGTAGTCAACTGTCCACGTTGAAACATTCCAGAAATATCTTTCATAATTTTAAGGAACTATAGTGGTACCTCAAACACCTCGGTGGCCGAGCGCTCGGCTCGGATACCCGATGGTCCCGGGTTCAATTCCCAGGTCGGACAAAATGTATTTCGGATTTTTCGATGCACAGGGGTTTGTGATACTGATCACCAACCCGCACTTGGCAAGCGTGGTGATTAAGCCATTAGGTACCCATCAATTGTAGCGATGAAAAAAAAAATGAAATGAAAAAAATGAAAATTAAAAATGACTGTTGCTGAGGCTGTTTACTTTGTACTTACTTACTATAGTGACACCAATGTTCGACACATATTTGGTTGCCAAAAGTTAACGTAGATTTTCATTGAAAGGAAATGTTTAATTATGTATGAAGAAAATGCCAACACCTTGTACACAATACCGAAAGATAGCTAATGTATGAAATAAGCTTATTGGAAATGATTTTCTTCAAACAAATTAATAGTTTTCATGTCAGAATTATCTAAAACACTAAAATAAATCAACTTTCATGATGGCAGCGGTATTCTGCCAATGTCAAGTAGCTGCCAAAACAACGTAGGGTATGTCTTTCTTTTTCTTTTTACATCTTCTAATATATAAAATTCTCGTGTCACGGTGTACGTTATTGAACTCCTCTGAAACGGCTCGACCGATTTTCGTGAATCTTAGCGTGCATATCGGCTAGGGTGGAGAATTGGACAACATCTATTTTTCATCCCCCTAAATGTTAAGGGTGGTCCACCCCTAAATTTTTTATAGATTTTTGTAATTTTTCCAATACAAAATGATTTGTTTGTATTGTTGTCATGGAAACTGTCAAAGCGGTACGAAGTCCGCCGGGTCAGCTAGTCTATATATATAAAAATCAATTGCTGTTCGTTTGAGTGGCTAAAACTCGAAAATGGCTGGCACGACTTGGCTAATTTTGATTTTGAAATATTTGTGGAAGTTCAGGGAAGGTTTAAACGGTGAGAAACATAAATTATAAATAACGGAAAATAGTAAAAACGACAATTTAATTTTCCAATACAAAATGGTTTGTTTGTTTTGTTGTCATGGAAAATGTCAAAGCGATACGAAGTCCGACGGTCAGCTAGTTTTTACATAAAAACGATAAAGCGTATTGAAGTATTACTTATTTTAACTAAATACATGTAGTGCCTTACATAAATAAACAAAGAATAAGGTCTGAATAGTTATTCAGAGTTTTGTTCCTGTCATGTAAACGTCATTTCAAATTAGAGTAAAAGAGACAAAACACGGAATAACTATTCGAAGCTTATTCTTTGTTTATTTGTAAGATGCATATTTTTTACATTTTTTTTAGTAAACGTACTGGGTCTTGGCATAAAATTAAACATCTCGTTTTTTATGGGATGACAGTTAGGAAGCAGGTGGCCTGAGGTGGCTGGTACCTATTCAATTTGTCACTGAATGCTAAAATCATTTGCTTTCAAAGAAAATGTCGATCACTGGTTCCTGCCAAACACTGCGGCCACTACCCTTGTATTCGTTATATTAAAAATGAAATGGAATTATGAAGCTGGGTAAGCTCCAGTTACCGACGTAACTACAGGCCGACGTAAAACAAGCACTACCACCAACCAAACCGAACAAAAATAGAGAACACGTTTGTTTTCCCTGCTGGGAATTCGAACCCGAGACCATTGGGTCTGAGACCGGTGGTGACCGATGAAAAAAAAAGTCATGGTCTGTATATGAGGAAAGTTTCATTAAAATCCATTCAGTAGTTTTCAAGTGAAAGAGTAACAAACATCCATCCATACTTACAAACTTTCGCGTTTATAATATTAGTAGGATATTATATCTTTCATATTACTATCACCGATACCCATGACAACAATTTTAAATAAGAAACAGCTTCGGTCGCAACTTGGTACCAATCAACCGCCGACTTTTTGACACTAAAAAGGCTCTAATTATTTGAATTGTGATTACAAATAAAATATTCATGACATCAAGGATGCTGGCTGGCTCGGCGTGGGACTGTGGGACGGTGCGATTGCGTCAAGTATATTTTAGGACGGCCGCGCCAGGACGACGACGCGCGGCACAAAAAACAGGCACCCCCCCATGCGCGGCGCCGAAATTCGTCATGTTTCATATTTTTATTGGCAACACGCTTCGATGGGCTTTACGACTTTTCTCGAAATCGATGATTTAAAATTATCAGGTATATTGCGGTTTAATTTTAAAAATGCTTTTCTAAATTTACATCACGCTACGTAAGTATAGGTAGGTACCAGTACTATATTATAGTGGCACCAGTAGGTAGTGTTCGACGCAAGTTTTCGTCGCCAAAAAATAATAATACTTAGCATTTCATTGATATTCTACTGAAGGACAGCTAAAAAGCAGTTGGTCTAGGTGCTAAGTGTGAGCTTTGTTTACTATCTGTATTCATTCATTCGATTACGTTTACGAAAACGAAAATGAGTATGGCATTGAAGCAGCGCCCCCTGGCGACATACGAGTTAGAGTTGCAATGTTGCCATACAAATTCTCGTTGTCGTTAACGTGATCGAATGGTGAATGAAACTCGCACTAGGCACCCTGTATTCAATTGGTGCAAGTGAAAAATCAGTTGCTGACCCTTCTCCTGTCAAACACTGTTGCGATATGCCACCACAACCCCATTTATTTATTTATTTTTACTTTAATTAAAACGGTGTCAAAAAAAGACCAATAACATTAATATATATATATATGCCTATATACCTATGCAACTCTTGTCGTCTATTCTATGATGTGTAGATGCTTATTGTTTTATTATACTTTTACATTTTGCAAATTACGGTTAACTATAAGCATATAGTATACCTATCATCTAGTATGTGTATAGCATACCTATGTATAAACAACAGTTTATGTCAAAATCCTGTTCCCATTTCAGAGATGTAGTAATTAAATTGGGTAGGAAGTTAGAGAGACAGGTCATTTAGATTAATTAAGTAATATATATATACTTATGAGTAATATATATGTACTATTGGCCCGCTCGCGACTTCGTCCGCTTGAAAACACCCGTACCCCATGATGGTCCCCTATTGCATCGCCACCTACCGGGTCCAATTGTAAATTTAAACCATTCTCGAATCCACTTGAAAACACACAAAAAAAATCATCTAAATCGGTCCAGCCGTTTAGAAGGAGATCAATTACAAACACACGCACAGAAGATTTATATATATATATATAACGATTAGGCAAAATTTGGTGATTATTTGTTGTTGTATTTGTATATACGGATATGGTTTATGTTAACAATCATAAATATTTTAAAATAGAAGGTTATTAGAAAATAATTTTAGATGTGTGCAAGCCATTGCTCGCGCACCTCTAAAATTATTTCTACCTAATAATTATTAATTATTTCGATGATGTCTACTATGTATGTATTTAGTCAATCTAAAGTAGCTTTCAACATTCATAAAGGAATAAGATTATGATAACAACATTAGTAGATCGAACATTCATCGGATGTGTAACAGGATGTCGGATCACTGAAGCGATCGGTTATGGCGACCGAACACCCTATCTACCTACCTATGTATGAACAGTATGTACGAAAAAGATGGACAAGATAAACAAAGACGAGCAACATGCTTCTATCGCCGTCTCGTTCTAACGCACGCAGCTGCGATCGCAGGAGGCGGCGCCCTGGGAGGCGCAGACGCAGCGAAGCGTTATTTTTTGTGTCTGTCTTACTTGTCAATGAAGAAACGCGCGCAGGACCTCAGTTCGCCCGCGGCCACCGCTGCGTAGTACTGTGCTCATGCCGCTAATATACAGACCGCGCGACCGACCGCGACAACATGAACTACGATACCAGTAACAATATGCCAGTACCTATCAAGCGCGAGATCGACCTCGAATACCAAGAAGACGACCACTATTATGCGTATGCACCCGCGGAGGTGGAGCGACATGTCGACACTATGAACTTCGCTCCCTCCTCGCCCACACACCTCATGGATCTAAGTAACAGCTCTGAGCGACCACCGCATCAACAATGGCATTCCAATATGACGTTCGACGGCGAGGATCGGCAGTATCCGCAGACACATTACCCACCTTACGATCAGTATCAAAGAGAATATCCTGGAAACTTCTTTGACGATTCTAATTCTCAAGACGGATTGCAAAATTACTATAAGAATAAGGAGGAGCCAAAGCTAGGGTCAGTGCATCGGTCGTCGACTGAGGAGAACAGTCACGAGACGGAGGAGCAGCGGAGCGCGCGCAGACGCAACCGGTCCGCGAAGAAGAAGGCGGCGAGCTTCGAGGAGATGCAGGTGCAGCGCGTGATGGCCAACGTGCGCGAGCGGCAGCGCACGCAGAGCCTGAACGAGGCGTTCGCCAGCCTGCGGCAGATTATCCCGTCGCTGCCGAGCGACAAGCTGTCCAAGATCCAGACGCTGCAGCTGGCCACGCGCTACATCGAGTTCCTGTACCAGATCCTGGCCAGTGGCGAGGCGGGCAGCGACAGCGGCAGCGACGCGGGCAGCGACCACGGCCGCTACCTGGCGCAGGACAAGCTCAGCTACGCCTTCTCCGTCTGGCGGATGGAGGGCGAGTGGACCAATGGACAGACGTGACATGACGTTAAAGTGTACAATTTTAAATATTATTCCATTTAATGAAGTTTTTTGATTTGGAGGAATCAATTTCGAGACGTTGCTGTTCAATGATAGTCTTGTTAAAACAGGACGACATGTAACTAGAAATCACAGTATATTGCGTGAGTAAAAGTATGTTAGTAATAATGTAAAAAAAGGTTAAGGTAAGGAGCTCTTATTCCAATCAAATAATTAATTTGGTTGCTTTTGACACATTTTATAAAAAAATATAAAATCTAAAAACTGTTAAGTACAAGCTTGGAGCCGACTAAGAGCTTCATAAGGCCCACACCTTTGTATAACATAAATAAAGTGGAAAAACATCACGGCTTATGCCAAAATATAGTAAGTACATACAAGCATAATAGGAACAGACAGACTGAAAGTTTTGTGATACTTAATTGTGTATTCTCAAAGCACGCAATCAAATAACAAATACAATAAGAAAATTAAACCTATTAAAAGCGGACCAATGATGTAGGTAACATTAGAGAGAGAGAGAGAGAATAGAAGCGATTACAAAAACCACGATTATGAAATAAAGAAGATGTGATAAATTACTATTTACTAACCATCTTCTGTGTAAGAATTTTTTTTGAACATTTAGGTATTATGTCGGAACAATGAGATACATACCAAAAATTACTTTGTAGAATGCAGTAAGTATCTAATAAGTGTTAATTACTCGTTTAAGTTCTTTTTAAGTTTCTTATTAAACATTTATCTAAAACAAAAGCAGTTTCTTTTATATCCAATTTCTTCATTGAACTTTTAATTTTGTACTTTTTTCTCGCAAAACTTTTAACTTGTTACATGTTTAGATTTTTTATTGAAAGTTTTGATTTTAGAGGCAAAATACGTGTTTAATATTTTTTTTTATGAGATTTTTTTTGTCCCTATCATCCATTACGCCGGTTTTTAATGGAAAAATTTAATTCGCTACACAATTGAAGAACGTAGTTAATAACATTCACTCGTAATAGTTTTCGTTCTACCATTTGTTACTGTTACGGTACTTATACGGTACTTTAAGCTACGACGCCTACGCTACGACCCTGCTACGGCTGCTACGAGTCTATACATTTGTAATCCATACATTTTTACAAAGCAAAAAAGGATGATTCCGGGCCAGTCAGTGTGTGGCTTGATTACGACGACGGCGACGTAAGGACTATTTAGTTTAAAAAAATATAGGATCTGGTATACGACTGTGGAACTTTTATATAATTGGCAAAATCTTTAGTTTTTTAGAATGGATTTTGACTTGTATTTTTTATAGCAATGTCAATGTATTGTGTGTTTTTTATTGCGAGTTTTAATACACACAAATTCAGAATAATATTTAATAGTTTACGTGTTATTTAAAATAGACTATAAATCTACCGCAGCCACTGAAGCAATGAGCATCAACAAATTTCATATTTAGCTTTATGTCAGTTTTATTTGGTCACCGGAGACAGGCTGTCATTTAGTAACTGGTAATAATTCATCGCGAGATCGTAAATGCGGCTAAAGATAAACAGCCCGTCAGAACTATACAGAAATATCCCATTATGCGTTTGGTAGGTAACCGTTTTCAGCGGCATCGGCAAGGAATTTGGTTTAATTTCAACAGTCAGTCGTCAAGAGATTTTAATGTGTTGGATATTGAATAATCGGTTAACTAGACCAAGCAATTAACACGTCTTAAAGACTTTTTTGAGTTTATCTATAAGTACTTATAGTCGTGATAAAGCGTTTTTTTTAAATAACTAGATCTAATAAGACATCAATATAAAATTCGAAACTTGACATTGTTTATCATCTTATCAAGTAAACCATTGCCATTTTTAAATGTAAAATATTAAAAAAAAATGAAATTTTATGCGATTTTTTTCAGCATTTTTTCGTCCGTCTTATTAACAATATTTAATAACTATAGGTCAGTAGAAACAAGTACAACTAGTAATTACTTATAAAAACTCCTATTATTTAATGGGTGTCAAAATAATAAATTTAAATGTGTTTGAGTAAATAAAGTTTGAATGTTCTTCGCGTACTCAGTACATAGTAGGTAGGCCAACATGAATACCCCCCGCCCGATCCTCTAAATGACAGCACACATTTACAGAATACACTAAACATGCACACCAGTTTAGGCCCAAGACACCGTACTCGTAGAACAAGGGTACGAAGAACCGGTTCACACTCGCTTTACACCAGGTACAGACATGTACCTGGGCGCTTCTCTCCTCCTCCACGGCCTGGTCAACCCGAGCCGAGGTCCGTGCCTTTAGAGGCGCCCTCGGGTTGCTCCGCTCCCCGATCCGATCCGAACCCTTCGGAGAATCTAGTAGGGCACAGGGACGCGCACTAGTGTGCGATGCCTTTCCCTCTAGATAAAGAAGGTGATTCGTTTCACACGGCTTGAGGGACCATTTACGTTCCTCGCCGCCCCCAAAAAAGCCCGGTGAAGCTGAAAATGCCGTAGAGGCAATCAGCAATCTCTCTCAAAAAAAAACAAAACATGAATACAATAAGTTTTATTCTAAAAAATCGCCAATCCATCTTTTGATCATGCACTATAAAGACCTTAAACTTATACCTATAATGATATATCGTAGAAATGAACATGATCCATCAAAAGAGTGCTATACTCGTATAATGCCCTCTGTCTGGAATCAGCGATCTAATCTTACGTAAGAGCAGCAGGCGTACATAAGCTTGGAATTTACTGCAGATGCTAAATGTCAAGCGATAGTTTATACGTCCAGCCAGACTGAAATGACGATCGATGAGATTAGTTCATTTGCCAACCAAACTCATATAATAATGCGAAAAAGTGTTTCTTTGTTTAATCTTCCTTTACGTCAAAATGGTGTAAAACTATATCTTATCTTCTTATATATTTATTTTGGTTACTCAACGTGAAAAACATTACACATTCATAAAAAAAACAATTAAATTGTATAAACTAAATGCTCTAACGCTTATAGAAAAACGCAACATGCACAATAATAAAATACCCTTACTTTTTACATTAACCTAAAAAATATGAAAAACTTAAAACAGTGCAAAATACACAGGCAAAATACTAATGTTTGTAAGAAGAAAAAATAAAAAATAATCTAAACTAAATTTTGTTGGAGCTCGAAGGCACAGTGGTTAAAGCGCCCGATCTGCGATTGCTAAGTTTAAGCGACTTTCGCATAGGCTGGTCAACGGATGGGTGACCAATATTTATCATCTCGAGCTCCTCCATGTTTCGGAAGGCACGTAAAGTTTGGTCCCGGCTGCATTAGCAGTTGTTAACAACCACCAATCCGCACTGGGCCCGCGTGGTGGTTTATGGCCCCTTCTCCCTATCCATCCATAGGGAAGGCTCGTGCTTGTGGGGACATAAAATTAGCTGACGATGATGATGATGATGATGATGATGATGATGATGATGATGATGATGATGATGAAATCTTATTTCAATATTACACAAAATTATTTACATAATAATATTAATATATTAATTATTTTAGGGTTAGTAGGATAGGGGGCACTAGTGTTCGACAAGAACCAGTGATCAGCAACTGATTTATGAATTAGCAAGACTTGAATACAGACCACCTGCTTACGGCTGTCATCCAGTAAAATTTCAATGAAATTCCGTTTTATTTTGGCAACGAAAACTGTGTCGAAAACTGAGCTTAAAGTGTTGAACACTGGTGACATTATGATATCTATATTTTAGGTTTTAACATTCAAATCGACAGAACCTATGTCTATTACTTACTTATAGTTTTATTGTGAATAATTATATTTTAGGTAAAACATATCACTGGGACAGCTGTAAACACAGATCACAAGGTATGAGGCTTCTAAGAAAATCCTTTTACAGCGATTTTTCGGCCTTTAGCTGTGGCTTCTAAGAAAATCCTTTTACAGCGATTTTTGGCATTTAGCTGAGGCTTCTAAGGACATCCTTTTACAGCGATTTTTCGGCCTTTAGCTGAGGCTTCTAAGAATATCCTTTTACAGCGATTTTTCGGCCTTTAGCTGAGGCGTCTAAGAAAATAAGCGTAGAAAAAGAAAGTAAGCGTTATTGGTATGGCAGTTGCCGTAATACCTGTGGTAATACGGCAAACCAGGTTTTCCTCTTTCCTGAAATATTTGTGGTTTTCTTGTGATTTTTATCAAGTGTCAAATAATGTAACAGGATGAAACGCCTCGGTGGCCGTTTGGCAAAGCACTCGGTCCGATATCCGAAGGTCCTGGGTTCAATTCCCAGGTAGGGCAATGTGTGTTTCGGATACTTCATAGCATTTCATACCAATTTATTCATTTATTTATTTATTTATTTATTAATTTATTGCATCTTGTTGTATACAACGGTTTTATATAATTTTTTGGCACAAGCAAGAACCCTGTAAGGGCACGGCAATATTCTTACATACTATACTTACTAAACAAATTTATACTATTATTGTTATAACATTTATTATATTTATTTATACAAGTAACATAAAAATCTAACTAGGTACATAAAACATTATTTTATTTATTTAAGTTTCTAAATTAACGTCTAAAAATTCTTTTATATAATAGTATAAGCCTTATCAAGAAGAAGTTTCTTTAACATTATCAAATTTTCTTCCCTGGAGGGCTTTTAATGAGTTGGTCAAGGTCGGGTTATTCTATTGAAATAATGTGGACTGGTGTGAAATTATCTACAAAGCTCGTAGATGTATAAACAAGTAATTGTGAGGACTCTTAAAATGACAAACCACGGCCGGCACGACTCTTTGGGTGGCAGATTGGCGACCACTCTGATGCAACGCTTTTGTAGAATAAATACTAATTAGACTTGGTCAAGGTGGAATCCATGGTGATGCCTAACAACGTGAATTGTATAGACTACTTCTATTTTATTCTGTTCAAACGTTATATTGAGTGGCAGTGCTGATCTTTGGTGTGGTCTAATTGAATTATTTTAGTTTTTTCCAGATTTAATACAAGGCCTATTTCACTCAGATGTTTCGATATATTATTTATGGACGATGTTATTTCATCGTGTAATTTATTCGTGTCATTCTAGTTATCAGATATAATGAGAGTAACATCGTCAGCAAATTGCACGACTTTGTTCGGCGTGGCATGAGACAGGTCATTAATAACGGGTGGGGCAAAAGTAAAGTCATAATGTGAATTGGCTGCCATTTTGTTCGAAATGAAAAAAATGCGCTCTGTTTTTACAAAAAGTTTATTTAACACGTTGACTGCCGCAAAACCAGACACAAAAGCCCCAAAGAAAGAAGTATTGGGCCGTCAGATCTGGCGATCTAGAAGGCCAGTTCAAATCGCCAAAGCGGGAGATCACATGGTCCGCAAATTGGCCAAATAGGCAGTAACAATAATTCCGCATCTTTAGGTGTGTATCGCTCCATTGCTTAATTTCAATTAATTCTCTATCTGTCTACAATATTAATGTCAAAGCATAATGACATTTGACGCCATTTGCAAAAAAACTGGTACATTTACATTATGCCATTACTTTTGCCCCACCCGTTTTAAGCCAAAAACAGTAAACATCCTAGCACGCTACCTTGTGGTATTGATCCGAGAACTGTGCCGATCCTGGAATCAACATTTTCATAAAGTCATTTAATTAAGTCAATACCCATGAATTGTAGCGAATGACTTGATTTCAATGATAGAGGCTATTTACAAAATGTGTATTAGGTAATTCAGTGAGCTTTTCTCCACATTCCTGGAAAAACCTAACGTAATGGAATGGCAAATAAAACTCGCATTAGCACCCACTTAATTGTAAGCTCTAAAGTAATCTTTATAAATCATCACCTTTATTTTTAGCAAGCTGTTAACGTTACGATACGACTTTGACACCCTGGTCCAGGATGTGTAACAAGCACAGAAATCAATACAGGAAACATGCAGACCGAATTAGAGTCGCAAAACTGTCTCCATCGCATGCACCGGGCAATCAGGGCACCGACAAACAGCTCGTAAAACTGACTTCATTACTTGCATTTGGTGAAGTGTAGTAGTGCTACGAGAAGATCGCACGCAACCCTCTCTTATACAAAAATGCTTATTGCAAAATGTTAAACTGGAATTTAGGAAAAGAGTGTTTTTTTAATTTTTGATTTACTTTGGGATTTTTATCACACAGTGACAATGCCAGTCTCATCACATATATTCCTATAGACCATAAACATACATTTCGCGCTGGCGCTGACATCGTATCGGCTAGTAGTTCGTGATACATAAGAACATTCTTAGTATTAAGGCCAAATTTGGATACAAAAAAAATCCCTATCACGTGCACACATTTAATTATTTATTTGTTTGCGGTGGAAACAATGGGTCCAGGGGGGCCGGAGGCAAGGCAGCTTGTTAAAGAGCTAAGTGCTCGCCTTATTGAGGCCTTATTTAAGTCCAATAAATGTTGAACCATTAAGCCATATATATAAAAAAATGATTTATTCGGTTTGGTTGGCGGAAGGAAGGTTTATTTCATGTAAACCTGGTTAGCTCTACCATACCAGACTGCCACAGGCATGCCTAAGAATCTAAGCCCGTCGTCCGACTGAAGTGCGCGCGTACCTTTATGCGCTTTTCTTTTTCATAATAATTTGATCCCGATTTTGGCGCGTGGTGCCCCCAGCGCCACGCACGCTACAAATCTGTAACGAATATAGTAAAAAGTATTGACGAGGGTTCAATTGTTCCATCGATAAATTATATTTACGTGTTTTTTTTCCTTAAAAGGTTTCAGATAAATTAAAATAATGAATAATAATAATAAATAATAATAACCTTCGAATATTAATTTTATTTCATAATCCCGGTAATAAGGAAATACAGAAAGCAATGCAAATAAAAACAAAACAGATACATAACTAGAATCAGCCATAATAAATTGGGTAGATACATCCCTATCGTCATATGACGTCATCACGTTGTCTTCCTAAGAAGACCGTGGCGCGCCCGTAGCGCTTTAAATTCTGTTTTTATTAGGGATGTCCATTAGGGGTGACCGTCAAAAGAAATGAAGACATGAAGAAAAGTAAATCTTATCATAACAATCTCGAATACCTAAAAAAGGTTGCATATAGGTTGCATATATTAACAAAAATATTTTTATTAACTTTTTTGGATATATTTAGCCTCCACCTTAGCTCAAAGTTTAGAACATTTAATGGAAATTCGTAATTTTTGTCATTTTTTAACAGTGAAATAAAGTAACAAAACAGTTCATTTCATATATTAACGTTGTAATAAAACACTTTTTTCATATTAAAAAGTATTAATCTGAAATCGAATGGAAGGAGCAGCCGGGTATGAAACACTCCAAATCCTTCCTTGGCGAAAACGCCTTAGGACGGAGTAAGTTCATATGCGGAGGCGGTAGACGGCAGGCCCAAAAGCCCGGTGAAGCTGAAAATGCCGCAGCGGCAATCAGCAATCTCTCTCAAAAAAAAAAAAAAAACGGCAGGCCTGACTAACCATCGGTGCCTTGACAGGGCATTATGCCACAAAACAAATGCTTCATAGAATGCACCTTTCAACAAATAGTTTGTGTAGGGCGTGTGGAGAGAAAACGGAGTCGATGTAGCACCTACTGTGTGACTGCGACTCTCTGGCTAGGAAAAGAATGGGACTCCTGGGGTCGGCCTATCCGAAACCGGAGGACTTCAGGCTCTTCGCTCTTAAAGACGTTGCCAAACTCATGGCCTCTATCTTTGCGGAGGACGAAGAGTGAAAGGATGGGGTTGCACAAAAGATCCCGATGGGTCGAGGTGTTACTGCGAGAGGGAAACCTCGGCAGGCCCCACTAAGATAAGATAAGATAAGATTAATCTGAAAAAAATAAAGTTTTGTTCAAAAATTATTATATATTTATATTTATTTATTTATAGTTAACTCACATCAACACATCGGCACTGTACAGTATATATAATATCTAGTAATCTAGTAATTTAATTTGTATCTTGAGCAAAATAAGATAGTTTTTTGCAATGTATAAACAATTACTATTTTTTAATTGTTTTATTTAAACGTTAGTGTCTATGAATTTATTAAAAACTTATCATCGAATCACATCACAGGCGTCTTGCTTTAAAGACTACGGCGTCTGGGGCACGTAAAAATTTGTGGCCAGAATAATTTTGCTGTTTTTAAAATAAACAAAGGCCTCTATTGAAATAAAAATGTAAGTTTAGGGTTTTAGGTATTACGAACAAAGAAAAACTAGGTTTTTTTTGGTAAAGTTAGTATCCTAATAAATAAATTCGGAGCACAAACGCATCCCGTTAATAAATACCTACTCTAATATAAGGTGACAATGATAGTGTAAAAAGTATTGTAGTGATAGTTTATTTTCACTCCCTTTTAAACATTATCAATGAATTATTTTGTGTTTATTTGGTTTGCTTGGCACAGTTCCGAGGAGACAGGCGGGTAGCGTTACAGGAGCGAGCTTTGAAACTAGACAGTTCGTGTGAAACGTCGCCGCCGTCCCCGGCCAATGCCGGCTGAAGGGACCATCATTGAGTAACTAATTAGGAAAAAGTGAATACCAATTCCTTTTTTATTTTATTCATAAAGTAAGTATCTACAAAGAGATTGGTTATATTTTTTGAGACGCTTAGCGCAGCGACTAGACCGTTTTGGTTGCGCTCTTGCAAGTTAATATTGTTTTGCAATGGCGGGTCACCAGTGGGTGATAAAATTTTTAAAGCTCCTCTTTGCTTCCGAAAGCGTGTTAAGCTGTTGGTCCCATAAGATAACAGTTGTTAAAACCAAAAAAATAACTTGATCTTCGCTTGTGCGTATTCGTAGTCTGTGCTCGGCAGTGGTACCACAGATTAAGTAATTATTTCTATGGTAGTACCTTTTATAGGATAATGAATGATGTTGATGAAAACGACTTCTTGGCGGGAAAGTGAAGAGTCATGTCTGCGGTTTTGTTTTATTTTCAAAAATTTGTGTTATGTCAAATATTAATGTGAAATTATGGTGGATTATTAACCGTTAAGTGTTCGTAAGTGTGCATGAGTATTAGCAAATGAAACAAAACAGTGCAACTTTACTACTTTGACACTGGCTAAATGTGCCAATCGCACGAAGCCATCAACTAAAAGAAAGAAAAAAAGAATGATGTTGATTTATATTTTAGATGATGATAGATATAATGGTCCATAGCTTTTCGTTTAAATATAATAAAAGAAAAGTAACATACGCAATGGTTGAATTTAAGATGAATAAACACAATTAGGGCCTGTTTCGCAATATCTGATTAAAGATACTTGGCAGTTAAAGTAACAGTTTTGTATGGACTATCTGTCAAGTAAACGCTAATGGGAACTTACTTGTAGATGGTAAAAGAGGCCCTTAATATAATTATCTAATAAATTAAAAATGGTCATTAAATGAGTTCCGAATCAAAAAGAAGTCATGGTCACCATAGCTAGGCGTCTCGTCGGGCGGAGAAAACGCCACACATGCGTGGCATCTGCTTGAGCTAGAGGTACCGCACCGCGTTCGAATTTATAGTGATGACCAAATGTCTTCACTATAATTTTGGCCACGGTACTTTAGTTACTTATCTATCACCTACTCTATCACAGGCTAATAGAAACCTGCCATCATTTGCGCTTAGAGCAATAAGTTGGTTTAATGCTCTAAGCATTTGCGTTTCATAAATATTTTTATTGAAAAGATTTTTTTGAAAAATGTCTCAATGAACAAATTATTTTTGGAGTGATTAAAAAGCTATGAGAAATTAAAATATTATCTGCCTTTCGATGAATAATGTTCTCTCTCCGACAATTTCCCACTAATTATTACTATAGGTACTTAATTTTAATTTCTGAGCTAGGGTAGGTAGGTCATCATTATGCCATATTCCGAGACATAGTTCCATAGATATAGTAAAAGTTTTGTTTTGTGCTTTTTAACGTAGCAGAAGTATTTTTGTACTATACTAAACTTAGGTTGTATGAGACACATTTTATCGTTATTTTCTTAGGGCTAAATTACAAATTAAAAGTTAATACTCAAAACTGAAAAATGTTAACTCTCCTCTTATGCCGCAAGGAGACGGTGCTTTAATGCCATACTAATTTTCGTTGTCGTAAACGTAATCTAATAAATATGGTAAAAAAAATTCCTAGTAAATAAAACTCACACTAAGCACCCAGTAAAAGGAATTACTATGAGTCATCTTGACTATGGATTGGGCACACGTATGACGTATTCCTTCAGAGCGCAGCTGCGGAGGCCTCACAGATGGTTTATGGCAACATTTAAAAGTGATTTTATTGTTTTATCTGGATACTGCCGTTTAGGACCTAATCTCCGCTTCATTGTGCAGAAACAATGGCCAGCAGTGGGCAATGGGTATTTTGGCGTACGGTACGCAGAAGTGCCGGTTCGTGAGAACATTGATTTTATTGCTTGACCTAAGAAACTATTGCATTGCATTATTTTATTGGTAACCTCCTTAAAATCAGAAAAAAAACCAATTTTTTCCAAGTAGGTGACTAGATATATATTAACTTTATAGTAGATATAATATAGTCAGTCGATTTTTTTTTCCTTTAGGTAATGGCTTAGTGCATTAAGCGCATTAAGCCAGTGGCAAAGTAATGTTTCTTAGAATACAATCATTTTATTGTTTAAAGATGATAATTAATGATAATATAGAAATGAGTAGTGATAGACGATATTCCCCCAACCTCTTGAGTAGGTATCAGTAAAGAAGTGTAGAGAATTTGAAAAGTTATACGTTGCACTGATTTTTTTATTTGCAAACACTCTCACGTTCATCATCTCAGCCAAAAGACGTCCACAGCTGGACAAAGGCTTCCCCCAAGGATCTCCGCAACGTCCGGTTTTGTGCTGCTCGCATCCAGCGGCTTTCCGCGACCTTCACCAGATCGTCAGTCCACCTTGTTGGAGGCCAAAAAAACAAAAAAAACATTTTATAAATAGCTTGCCTACTTCTTAACTGATCTTTAGTATTTGTAAAAATATTATGATCGGATGTTAATGACGGTAGTTGTTGACATTGAATGGGCGCCTTTGGCTTTCAAAGTAAAAAAGTAAATAGTGTTGAATAATTTTGGCGGGCTGGTTAGAATCACGATAGCTCAATTGGGAGAGCACCAGTTTTTGTCCCCCGCCCGATCCTCTAAATAACAGCACACATTTACAGAATACACTAAACATGCACACCAGTTTAGGCCCAAGACACCGTACTCGTAGAACAAGGGTACGAAGAACCGGTTCACACTCGCTCTACACCAGGTACAGACATGTACCTGGGCGGTTCTCTCCTCCTCCACGGCCCGGTCAACCCGAGCCGAGGTCCGTGCCTTTAGAGGCGCCCTCGGGTTGCTCCGCTCCCCGATCCGATCCGAACCCTTCGGAGAATCTAGTAGGGCACGGGGACGCGCACTTGTGCGCGATGCCGTTCCCTCTAGATAACCTCTGAAGGTGATTCGTTTCACACGGCTTGAGGGACCCTTTACGTTCCTCGCCGCCCCCAAAAAAGCCCGGTGAAGCTGAAAATGCCGCAGCGGCAATCAGCAATCTCTCTCAAAAAAAAAAAAAAAAACCAGTCTTTGTATTGCCATTTTATCTCATCTCAACAAAGTCTACCTAATATTGTTTAAGCTTTTTTAGTGATAATGTTTATATGACCCATTTTAGGTCATTGTAATAACACCAAAGACACTGAGCAAGTAATCACTACGTTTTAACCCAAGACTGTTCGGTGCCTTGTGCCTTTACACCCTGCAGAGTGCAGCAAATCATAATCCAGTTTGTAGGTTTTATTTGGATTGTTTATAGTATTTTTTTGTTGTTTATTGTTTTTTAAAGCTTTTTAATGACTAATAAATTGTCTGAACAAAAAATTGTTTTATGGCGTCGATGTCAAGTCACACGTAATACGTGAAGCAGCATGAAGTATTTTAAATAATACCTAAAGTGACTGAGGATTTATTTCTGAATTAAACATCTTTATTTATCATGTTCATATACATATTAATTTCCCTCCTTTGGGGGAGGACTTTGTTCAGCAGTGGACGTCTTTTGGCTGAGATGATGATGATACTAATTTCCACTCATACCTTTTATCCCAAAAATAGCGGACGATTTGATTGTATGGTAATGATTCCTTTGCATTTTCCAAATAAAAAGACTAAGAGATACCTGCTATAAAAAAAAACATTGTTTGCGTTTGGCACTTGGGCGCTTGTTTGTTGTATTTACGGGGTTCATTGATTGTTGTAGAAGTGGACTTCTTGGCGGGAAAGTGTAGAGTCATGTCTGCGGTTTTGTTTTATTTTCTAAAATTTGTGTAATGTCGAATATTAATGTGAAATAATGGTGGATTATTAACCGTTAAGTGTTCGTGAGTGTGCATGAGTGTTGGCAAATGAAACAAAACAGTGCAATGTTACTTTTCAAATTCTTCAAGAAAGAATTTTCAAGAAGTCTGCGTGAGGACTTAGTAAAGCCCCACATCTTTACTGAGATACTCGAGGGGTCGGGGGGTTATATCATTTCTCTCTTCCCATTTCTATTATCATTCATCATCATCAATATTGTTTATTTATGTATTACAATGAAATTAAGAAACTAATGACATGGCAGCATGGTCTATGACCTTAGCCGGTTCCTTAAGGAACAAACTATACTTAAAAAAAAAAAAAATTGTATTTACTTGACATGTCAGTACAGTGATTAATATAAATTTTGTAAATTAAAACCACTGTAAATAATTATGGAAGCTGGAGAATCATATTTATCGTGTGCCGTGACAATGGAATGGATGACTCCTCAAGGATCAATAAGCCGAAAAGTAAATTATAAAACGGCATCTCTTCGTCTCATTAGAAACGAGTTTCGTGAGATGTACATGGAAGTATCAAGTGATAGAAATGCTGCAATTAAATTAGCATTGAAAGGCATAAATGTTTTTAAGAAGTTCATGGTGGAAGGAAAAGCTAGTATCAAGTTTCAAGAGGTAGGATGCACAGTGTTCATTTCAAATGCTCCACCGGTTAACCTCGTGTCTTTCTTACGAACTATCTTTGTTAAAATGACTGGTGACAAAGATGAGGTCTCATCATCTAAACAAACAATGAGAACTAAGCTGCTGAGTGGTAAAGCCCAGGCTTTTGAAGAAATCAGTCCAGTGACAGTAGCTGATATACACAATGCAAAGACTAAAATTCCGAAGTCAACTGTAACAACTCCATCGCCACCGTCAAAGAAGCGAAAAGCTGACGAATTAACAAGAGGGCCCGCTCCCAAAAAGCTATATTCACCATCACCATTGACAGCTTTAAGTTCGTTGAATACAGAACAGCAACGAGTTCTAGAAGCGTGTCTAAGTGGAAAGAATATATTTTTCACTGGATCTGCTGGTACTGGTAAAAGCTTCTTATTGAAAAGGATTGTGGCAGCTCTACCACCAGAAGTCACTGTTGCTACTGCCTCCACCGGTGTTGCTGCTTGCCATGTTGGTAAGTATTCAATTCTATTTTACTGACTTCTCTGGTAATGGAAACAGAAAATGTGTATTGCATGAACTTTTATACTTTAAATAGTTATTCCTTTGGCCTGATTCTATATTTTCTGCTTACATAATAGAGCTTCTAATTATATAATATTACTTTAATTATTAATTTAATTTAATAATAATATTACAGACTATCTCAGATTCAGTGGTCCTTTTGTGGTCTTGTGGTTAAGACCACCGGTCTCAAATCTAGAGATCCCGGGTTTGATTCCCAGCAGGTTTACATGTTTGTGTATTCGGTTTGGCTGGGCTTGTTTGTCCGCCTGACTAGCTACCATTATCTTATCTAGATATTGTAGGGTTCCGGCAGCTAGAGATAAGATAACCAGTGCCTCAGTAGGTAGTTGAGGATTCTGGGTGATATCATGTTAATCCATTGTCTGCTGTAAATACAGACACAATAGAATTTTAATTGTTTAGGGCACTGATCAGTGCTTGGCGCATAAGAGCGGTTAACATGCGGCGAGATGAAAGTCAAGTACTTACCTATAACCAATACAAAAAAAAAATTCTAATATTATTTGAGTAATGATAAACTTTTATTAATTCTTTGACAGGTGGAACTACTTTACATGCATTTGCTGGAATTGGTGATGGTAGTGGCACTTTGGAGAACCTGTGTGAGAAAGCAGTGAAATTAACGCTAGTTGCTCAAAAGTGGAGAAAATGCAAGCATTTAATTATTGATGAGATCTCTATGGTTGATGGTACATTTTTTGAGGTAAAAAATTTTATTATATAGGCTTTTCTACTTGTATAGACATTTTTTTGTTCTTAATATAACTGAACTGTATGCTGTTTTTCAGAAACTAGAAGCAGTTGCAAGATATGTACGAAAAAATGATAAGCCCTTTGGTGGTATTCAACTTATACTGTGTGGTGATTTTTTGCAATTACCTCCAGTTGTAGACAAAACAAAAACTGGTAAAAGATTTTGCTTCCAATCTCCTTCCTGGGACAAATGCATTGAACTTTGCTTTGAGCTAAAAGATGTTCACAGACAAAAAGATGAAGAATTTATATCTATCCTCAACAGCATTAGGATTGGGAGGGTAACAAAAGAAATCAGTGACAGACTATTGAGCACAGCAAGACAAAAAATCGAAAGTGATGGTATTCTAGCCACAATACTGTGTTCTCATACTAATGATTCTAAAACAATCAATGATACAAAGCTCAAGGATTTGAATGGAGAATCTAAAATATTTTCATCCCAAGATAGTGATAATGCCACAAAAATCTTGGACATGCAAACTATTGCACCATCAAAATTAGTGTTAAAAGTAGGTGCTCAGGTTATGTTGCTGAAAAATATTAATGTCAATGCAGGCTTAGTGAATGGTGCTAGAGGTGTAATAATAAGATTTGAAGAAGGTCTCCCTGTGGTAAGATTTAAGAACAAAAAAGAGTATACAGCTAGGACTGAGAGATGGTATGTTAAAAATTCAAATGGAACACTGCATTGCCGTCAGCAAGTTCCTCTGAACTTGGCATGGGCTTTCTCTATACATAAATCTCAAGGCTTGACTTTGGACTGCGTTGAAATGTCTCTGTCTAAAATATTTGAAGCAGGTCAAGCATATGTGGCCTTAAGTAGAGCACAAAGCTTGGATACTCTAAGAGTACTTGATTTTGACTCACGTCATGTTTGGGCTGACCCAAGTGTGCTAGAGTTCTACCAAAAATTCAGACGCCGCTTGAGGCAAATGGAGATCTTTCCACTTGGAAAACCTTTATCTGATAAAACTAACAAAAAATTGAAATTAAGAGAAATATTAGAAAAACAATTAAGACGTAAATAATAAAAGCAAATAGTAATAATATAGAATACTAAATGCATTTGATTACATAAGCATTTTATTTAATTACAATATTTTATTATAAGACTGATGTTTTTATAATATTTGAGTATCATAGGTAAACATTTAACATAAGTATTTATTGACGTGACAACGTCTTAAATTAGGTTGCGGCTGGGAGTCACTTATGAAAAAGTGTAACGCTCGGTAACGTTACGATGAGTCACCGAACGAGAGAGAGGCCCGCCGAATGCCTTGCGTCTCTCTCCCACTCAACTATGATCGGTCTGCCGCGCGCGCAGCACTAGAGAATTAGGCGCATTGAATCGGCGCATGCTTGTGTCTCTGTCTTTGTCTTTCTCGAACGTTCTTGGCGTTGGAAAAACAAGAAAGCGTCATAATACAAGTTCACACGTGTGGTTAAAGTATCGTCAGCTGTGTCTGTAGTGAAAATGTGGAGTGCTTAGATTCGTCATTTACAACAACTACAACAATAAAGGTAAATAATTGTACACTGATATTTCATTATCGTAAACTATGATTGATTGATTAATTGTTAGATTGACACAAAAGTTGAGAAACTGAGTTTATAGGTTATGTTATACTATTGATAAATGTTGATAGTGTTAAGTAAATTATTAGTTTAAAATTAATTAATTAATTAATTATTATTTTACAAATTTTCATTAATTTCAAATTTATTTAGCAAAAATTTGAACCTTCGATCTGAATAAATGTTTTGATTTTCGAATTGATTCTTTAAAATTACAAATATTAAGAAAAAGTGGCAGATATAAGAAAACTTGATTTAAACTGTGTTGAGCAAGAATTTTAACATCTAATTTAAGTAAATGTTTCAATTTTCAACTTCATCATTTACAATTACAAATTTTAATTAATTTCAAATTTATTTAGCAAAAATTTGAACCTTCGATCTGAATAAGTGTTTTGATTTTCAAATTGATTCTTTAAAATTAAAAATTCATCCATTCAATTTCAAATGTTCAACAGGAATCACCACTCTCAAAACAATGGAAACGGACGAGCAAATGCCTTCAACTTCCAGTACATCAATGGAGACGGAGGATATCGTGCCGTCAACGTCTGCAGTACCTTTCGTTGTTCCACACACCACCTCTACCGCCAGAACGAATGCTCAGCGACAACGTGAGTACAGACTACGTCAAGCATTGACCAGAACTCCTGAACAAGTAAGAGCCTTTGCAAAAGCGGCTGCGGAGAGGCAACGCAGGTTCAAGCTACGTAAATCTGCTAACATAGCCCTCACCAGCGGTACGTCAGAGTCACCTGCTTCAACGTCTTGTTCTGTGGTAGAGAGAACAAGCGTTCCTGTCGTGGCGGAGAGAACGAGCGTTCCCCTAACTAACGCTCAACGGCAACGTGCATTCCGACAACGTAGAGCAGCATCTTCTCGGACTGATGTACAACCGAATACTTCTTCAACCCAAACAGCAATACAACTGGAACAATCCACCTGGTATACCAAATGGTCATCGTCAATACGGAGATTTCAATCTACTTTCCTGGACAACGATTTTGGCCATGCTTGCTCGGTTTGTGACAGATTGTGGTTCAAGAATGACCTTAAAACCATCACTGCACTACAACTGAAGGTAATCTCGGATTGGTACGTTAAGGAAAATCGGCAGCTACGCAAGGAGGATTATACAAAGTCTTGCAACACCTGTAGACAATCACTGAATAAGCGTAAGCTTCCTACTCTCGCAAAGGTCAACGGCTTCTCATATCCTGACATACCTCCAGGTCTACCGCCTCTGGATCCTATCAGTGAACGTTTGGTCTCACCACGCCTTCCATTTATGCAAGTGCGTCGACTGCGTCATGATTTCTCTTATGGAATTATTGGACAAGTGATAAACGTCCCAGTCAACGTACAAGACATGGTAAAATGCTTGCCTCGCCATCTAGAAGAGGACGATGTTATCAACGTTAACATCAAAAGGAATCTTGCACACAAAACAAATTACATCAGCGGGTACATGTCTAAGCGTACGGTCAAAGAATGGTTAGATGTACTTCAAAATTCAAGTCTATATCGTTTGTACGATATCAAAATAGATTTGTCAAGACTGCAGCCTGCATTGCCATCAGATGAAGGCCTTCAAGATGATCCTGCTAATCGGATCGAAGCAATCTCCGCCGAATATACGCCCGAGTCTGAAGTTCTTGCTGCGAGACAGCACACACTACTGTGGAATGAAGAGGATTGTCTTGACATCGCACCAGGACATCGGGCAACGCCTCTTAACATCATTTATGACCGTCATGCAGAAGAACTATCATTTCCTGCGATATACTTCGGAGAGCCCCGCCGTTTCAACATGAACATTTCAGTGACACCGTACATGATGGCGACCAGTGAAATACGACGGAGTGACAGGCGTGGAGCCACGCCTCAAAAAGTCTTATACGATGCAATGAAGATTCTACGTCTGCGAATGGTCGATGGGATTTACAGCACATTCCGAAGTGTTTCGATCACAGAGAGCGTAACTCGACGCATGTTAGAGGATCCGGAGTTTCTCAAAGAATTCGTTGTGCAGAATCTCGCCTTTATGAAGTCGGTGCCAAACTCTGTCCAGTACTGGGCCTCTCGTAAACGAGATCTCTTCGCTATGCTCCGTCAACTTGGTAAGCCGACCATCTTTCTCACTCTTAGTGCAAACGAGGTACGCTGGTTAGTATTGCTGAATTTACTGCTCAAGTTGAGCAACAAATATCCTGGCAAAGTCGCCGAAGATCTCAACACATCAGAGCGGTGCAACTTGGTGAGTGACGATCCAATTACATGTTGCATATATTTCCACAAACTCGTTGGTACATTGATGAAAATGCTGAAATCAAAACAGTCATACAATCCGTTTGGCCAGTACTACGTGGAGGATTATTTCCTTCGCATTGAGTTTCAACATAGAGGAAGTCCGCACGCTCACATTTTACTGTGGTTACACGATGATCCACATGAGACTGTGTCAGAAAATATGCCGAAGACCATCGAGCTCGTGGAGAAGCTGAGTTCCGTCGCCAAAGAAGATGTGCCCAACGATACCATCTACGCCAATCAAATCCACAAGCACACTTTCACCTGCACGAAGCGAGGCGAAACGACTTGTAGATTTGGGATCCCGTACTGGCCAATGCTCACTACCCGTGTATTGATCCCAATGCCTCAAACTGATGGACGCCGCATAGCATTCCAAAAAAAGGCCAAGGAGCTACGCAACTGTCTCAGCGAACGTACATACGCTAGCATGGACGACTTTCTTAGGGAGCATAGTTTGACATTCGATGCATATCTTGACGTAGTGCGTTCAACTTTGCGCAGGCCATCTATGTTGTTCAAACGCAACTTCGACCAACTTATGACGAACACATTCAACCCTTACCTCGCTGGTGAAATCAAATCCAACATCGATATCCAGTTTATCTTGGATGAATACAGCTGCGCACAGTATGTCGTGGAATATGTGAACAAATCAGCTCGTGGAATGGGTAACTTGAATCGTGAGCTGACTAAGATGATGGAAGAGCATCCTGACCGGGACTACACGGGCCAATTGAAAGCATTGAGTGTCAAACTTCTTAATGCAGTTGAAATGTCAGCTCAAGAAGCAGCATGGTATTTACTACGGCAACCGATGAGCGAAACGAGCCGTCAAATTATGTACATACCAACAGTTTGGCCATCGGAAAGACAACGCTGTCGCAAACGTCGGAAACAAATGGATCGCGAAAACATCGAAGCAGACAGTACAGATGTATTTACCAAGAACATCATTCAGCGATATGAAGAGCGACCTCCCTCTCTGGAATCTTCATATTTGGCCGAGTTTGCTTCGTATTACGCTGATTATCATGATTTCATCGACAATGAAGATGACGTAGATGTGCAAGAAGACGAAATTGAAGAACCGGTGACCGAGGAAAGGACAGCTGTGGGAAGGACGACATCAAATGAACACCGCAGACGAAAAATTGGACGAATAATACGATACAGACGCTACGAAATAGATGAAACTGTTAATTATCAACGTGAAATGGTATTGCTGTTCTTGCCTTTCCGCAATGAAATAGCTGACATTGTTGATAGCAATAAATTTCTACAACTGTTCAATGATAACAAGGATACCATCATGGAACGCCGCCAGCTGTTCGAAAACAATCTCAACATCGACAGTGTGATGCAAGAGCTTGAAGCTATGATGATTCTACAAAATTCAGACAGCAGAGAACCACCAGAAATTGAGGAAAGGAGAGTGTTTGTCGAGCAGGTGTTAGGAGGAGAAGGTTCCGAGAACAACGATGATGTCAATCAAATCATCCCGCGAGAAGGCTTATTATCGGTCGTAAAAAAACGTAGCAACGTGATGCCAAAACAGCAATTTTGTGAGCTGATACGAACGACGAACCCTGAACAACGTGAGCTGATTCATGAGGTCATACATCGTTTACATGGCTGCGGAGATGAGGTCGTCGTCACACTACAAGTTTTCTTCACAGGACCGGCCGGCTGTGGGAAAACTTATTCAGTTAAGTGCCTGATGGAGACGTACAATCGTTACACACAGGAACACAACTCACTGAACAACGCATACGTTGCTTGTGCAAGCACAGGCAAAGCAGCTGTCCCTATTGGCGGAACGACAGTTCACTCAGCGTTTCGTCTCACAAATTCTCGAGTGACAAAACTTCTTTCTGCTGAGAACTTGCAAGCCTACAGAAACATGTTTGTCGGCGTGAAAGTTGTTTTCATTGATGAAATCAGCATGTTGAGTGCAGCTATACTTGGAAAAATCAATTATCGACTACAGCAGATTACCGGTATTTACGATCAACCATTCGGAGGCATTCACATGATCTTATGCGGCGATTTCAGACAGCTGCCACCTGTGCGCGCTAGTCCGTGTTACACAGTACCACACAACCAACTCGGAGGACCTGTACTCTGGCAAAGCATCAACTACTTCCCATTAGTCCGTGTTGTCCGACAAACTGACGAGCTGTTTTCGACGATTCTCACCAAAATTGGAGATGGACTCAAACTAAGTGTCAATAATATCGCACTTATTGAGTCCAGGCACAAATCTGAAGTCTGGTGCAAAGAGAACGTACCCGACGCTGTCAGATTGTATTACAGCAACCATGAAGTAGATTCATACAATCGAAACGCAATTCAAAACGCACACAACTGTATCGCCACTGATATTATGCTTGGGTATTCCAGCAATTCTGAAAAGAGCCGGGAGCAAGGGAAACTTCACAAGATGTCGGTTGCAGAAACCGACGGATTGCCATACATGTTGCCATTAGCAGTAGGATATCCGTACATGATTACATCTAACATAGACGTCGCCGATGGATTGGTAAATGGGGCTATTGGAGTTTTGCTATACATCGAACGTCAGCCAGCCAATGCAGATGACCGTTCTGCTCCAGGAGGACCATCGACCAGCACAAGTTTGCCGCCAGCTAAAGATGAAATCGCCACTCTATGGTTCCAGTTTGAAGACAAAAATACGGGTACCAAAGCAAAAATCAAATGTCGACCACATGTGCACAGCAAACCAAACACCTTATCCGTCGATTGGGTGCCAGTGCACAAGAAAGTGGTAAACATTTCGTTGACAAAAACAGTGAAGTGCAAGCGAAAACAATTTCCTTGCGTGCCTGCTTGTGCAATTACGATCCACAAGGCCCAGGGTGGGACGTTTACTACAATTGTTTACAAGTACTCCTCAAAACAACCACAGCAATTGGTATATGTAGCCATGAGCCGCGTCACAAGTATCGACGGATTGTACATCATAACAGAAAAGGACTCTCCATTGGTTTTCAAACATGGCCGAGATGGAAACGACTCACAGACTACTCGAGATATTCGCAATGAATACTTACGACTTCGTGGACACACTCTAGACACAATTACCAAACAAGCCGTAAAATTCTGTGACGACGCAACCGACGCTGGACAACTTATTGTAACGAACATCAACTGTCAAAGTTTAAGTGCCCATGCCGCGGACATTGAAACAGATACAGTGATACCACGATCCGACTATTTAGTATTGACTGAAACGTGGATGCGCGACACTTGTGAACCAACTCCAATCAAGGGTTATGAGTGCGTATCCAGGGAAAATAATCGAACTAACTCAGATACCAACGCGGCTGGTGGAGTGGCGATCTATCGTAAATTATCATCGATATCTACGGCGGAAGTGGTCCAAGTTGCGATTACAGACGTAACTCGTGTCATTAAAACCAAGGGTGACATGTGCATGACTGAAGTTACTTGCTTCGCCGCTAATACTAGCTTCAAGTTTATACTCGGTGCTGTATATATTCATCCAGGAGCTAGTATGCAGGATATTGGAATGTTGCTATGGCAAGGACTCGGTCCGTACATTCACAACAGCCAGTACGTGCCACCGTTCGTGCAAGTTGATTCTAGTATACCGATTCTTCTGTGTGGTGATTTTAACAAAAACGTAAAGCCTGACAACTCGTTTCTTAATTTCATGAAAAATACGTATAATCTTGATTGCGTATCAAACGTTTCTAAGTCAACTACGTTAAAAGGAACAACTATCGACTTGACTTTCGCAAGACACATTACAGCAGAAACACTTCCTTTCATTTCATATTTCTCCTATCATCGTCCTATCCTCAACAAAATCACTCAAATAGGAATTAGTTAAGTTTAAGTTTACATGTACAATGTTTTAGTAAACAAAATATATTTCTATAGTTAAAATTTGTGCAATTCTTATTTTCATTCAATTCCTTGTTCCTATTGTGCAATTTAATTATATTCATATCAATAAATATTCTACCGAGAAAAAGACGTTTTTGACGTGACAACGTCTTATAAATTGGTTTGCCGGGTGACACTTCAAGAAACTGCGTTACGCTCCGCTCACGTTATGCGCTCACAATGAGAGCGAGTGAGAGGCACGCGTCCCTTCCACTCGGGCATGGTTAGCCCGCCTAAGAGCGAGAGAGACAGACATAAAAAGTGAAAGGTAAATACGTATGTATGTGTAAAGGTAAAAATAAAATTTTGTTAATATGAAATTCAGTGCGAGATTCTTTGTATAAATTAATGTTTTAAATATAATTCTTTGTATAAATAAATGTTTTAATTTGTTACTATTATTTCATCCTTCTTCCTACTATACGAATGAATATTCACATTAAAATTATTTTACCACTCAAAGTCGTTGTCACGTAAAACTTTCGCCCGTATATCGACTTTACAGGCAACCAATTTTTTGTTACTTCGTCTCACTCGTGCGCTCGGACCGCGCCGTGACGTCACCTAAGACTGAACACCGCGCTCTCGCGCACTGCGCGCCAAAATATTGTTTCAAGAATTTTTTTTATATCATGAGTATTATGAAACTATTAAATAAATTACAATCATTAAATAAAAATGAAGTTTTATTTTAACGTTTATGTTTTTACCTTAGAGCGTACATTCAATTATATAAAACTCTTTACCGAGCTTCCACGGCAGTAAGAATTTCAATTTGTTCTTCCAAAGAAGCATGCTTCTCTTGGAGGCTTTTGACAATGTACTTCATTGTTTCAAGGTTCTGTTCCATTTCCCTCTTTGAAACTCTAGATGTATTCATGTTTTTCCGTAGAATCTCCACATGCTTTCTGTTCTGTGATACTTGTTCCATCAGTCTTGATATTAAATGGTCCTGTTTCTTTATCATTAGCCACAAACGAGCTTCTATTGGCGAATCACTCTTGCATTTTAAGTCATCGCTAACAAAGTTGGCCAAGTTGATAGGTTCCTTGAGCTTGCTCAGGCTATTCTTTACATCGGTTATGAGGTCTGCCTGTGACTGTTTGCACAGCAGTATGTTAATCTTTGATTTCTGAAGTGGTTCATCCTATTAAAATTCAATTAACAATTACATGACAAAATTATGTGAAACAGTAAGTAAATTAAGACTGAATTCGTTATGTACTCTTTTATTTTTTGAAATTTAAAATTTTGATTCTTATGATGGTAATCCATTGAGTAAATACCATTATAACGTAAATATAAATTTATTTAATCCATCAAATATTTTCTTACCCTAGAATTTTTATCAGCAGCAGGTAGTGGAAAAAGTGTGGGTATAGCACGTTCCCGAAGTTTCCTTTGGTTGTCAAAATATTTATTTTCAAAGTGTTTTGAGCATATTTTGCTTTTAGACCAGTCCAGCATACTGCATTTATTTTTGAGCATCAAAAGCCACCGGTTTCTCATTTCAGTTGATGTTGGGCATCTACAATATTTTTAAGTACCTAGTATTTAAGCATTAGTTATGAACTAGCAATGAATTTTAAAAGCGTTTTTATTTGTTTACTTACGAATGAAATGTTACGCCCGGGGGTTTGCTAAACATAGTAATTTTGCAATTGGTGATAGCGCAATGTATATTCATGCTACTCATTTTTATCTATCGGGATTATGTATGAAGACAAAATCAATAACAATATTTCTTTAGAAACTAAACAAAAAGAAAAAACTGTTGAGACGGCTCAATAAAACTGTCAAGCTGACAGATTCGTACCTATACTTTTTTCTTTTAGTTGATGGCTTCGTGCGATTAGCACATTTAGTCAGTGTCAAAGTAATTTTTCTTACAAGTAATACATAAATATACAATACTTCCTTCTAGTATGATGATGATGATGATGAATGATATTACGTCCATGCCGACGTAAATTATTTGCTTGGCTTGTGTTGCTCTCATACTAGCAGAAATACTATCAGAAAATCTATTAAAACATATACAGTAACATGTGCAGCTCCGTATCTCTCTCACACACATGCAAACACATACACACACACACCCCCACACACACATACACATATACACAGTCAGATCATAAGTATTGTCACACAGTAAAAACTTTTCTTTTAGAATGCTGGCCACAAAAAAGTTTATTAAATTCGAATTTCGAATTGTTCATGAAAATAAAAATGTATACTTTTTAGAATTTTACTCATTTTTCACGCACCAATTCAAATTTTTGACATAATGAAAAATTTGAATTAACCAAAAGATTCGTTTATCGTACCATCAAACGATACAATGAAGACTCTAGTGTAGATGACAGGTCAAGAAGTGGTCGCCCTCGGTCTGTTAGAACTCCAGCAGTGACGTAAGCAGAAACTGTTGGCCCTTCAGATGGGGTTAAGCAGAACTACGGTGAAAAGGAGACGGTGGAATGAAGACTTAGGGCTTCAGGCATATCGAAGAAAAACAGGACATCGTTTGAATGCTCGTCTAATGGACCCTGAGACTGAAGAGATGACGCGCTTTCTTGAAGCGGTATGCGGGAAAAAAATATCGGGAAATTCTTTTTTCGAATGAAAAAATTTTTACCGTAGAAGAGAGCTACAACAAACAAAATGATAAGGTGTATGCACACAGTAGTGAAGAAGCGAGCAACCGTATTCCGCGTGTCCAACGAGGTCATTTTCCATCCTCGCTCATGGTATGGTTGGGAGTTTCTTATTGGGGCTTAACAGAGGTACATTTTTGTGAGAAAGGTGTAAAAACGAATGCAGTTGTGTATCAAAATACAGTCCTGACGAACCTTGTGGAACCTGTTTCTCATACCATGTTCAATAACAGGCACTGGGTATTCCAACAAGATTCGGCGCCAGCTCATAGAGCGAAGAGCACACAAGACTGGCTGGCGGCGCGTGAAATAGACTTCATCCGGCACGAAGACTGGCCCTCCTCCAGTCCAGATTTGAGTCCGTTAGATTACAAGATATGGCAACACTTGGAGGAAAAGGCGTGCTCAAAGCCTCATCCCAATTTGGAGTCACTCAAGACATCCTTGATTAAGGCAGCCGCCGACTTCTTGGCGGGAAAGTGAAGAGTCATGTCTGCGGTTTTGTTTTATTTTCAAAAATTTGTGTTATGTCGAATATTAATGTGAAATAATGGTGGATTATTAACCGTTAAGTGTTCGTGAGTGTGCATGAGTGTTGGCAAATGAAACAAAACAGCGCAACGTCACTTTTCAAATTCTCTCAAGAAGTCTGCGTGAGGGCTTAGTAAAGCCCCACATCTTTACTGAGATACTCGAGGGGTTGGGGGGTATATCATTTCTCACTTCTCATTTTTATTATCATTCATCATCATGATACTGACTGGAAGGAAATATTGTATATTTATGTATTACTTGTATGAAAAATTACTTTGACACTGGCTAAATGTGCTAATCGCACGAAGCCATCAACTAAAAGAAAAAAAAAAAAAAAAAAGGCAGCCGCCGATATTGACATGGACCTCGTTCGTGTTGCGATAGACGACTGGCCGCGCAGATTGAAGGCCTGTATTCAAAATCACGGAGGTCATTTTAAATAAACTTTATTGTCATAAGAATCTATGTTTTGTTAAGTTCATTTTGGTATATAAATGGTTACATAATGAATAAACTTGTCTCAATTATTTGATATTAAACATGTGACAGAATTTATGACCTGACTGTGTATATACACACACACACACACACACACACACACACACACACACACACACACTTTTTGTTGTCACATTATTTACATAATTATTTAAACTAAAAATTAAAAATTGTTATGCATAATATGCCTGTAATAGTTTGTTGGTATCTTTATTTACTGTTTTGGGAGAGGGCGCCCTCACTGCGCTACAGTTTAAAACTTTTGCAGTTGAGGACACCACGTCTGTTATTTAGACTTAATTTTGTGATAAATAAAAAATTTTGTATTTGTATTTTGTATAATAGAAATGAGAAGTGAGAAATTATATCCCCAACCCCTCGAGTATCTCAGTAGAGATGTGGGGCTTTATTAATTCCTCGGCGGACTTCTTGAGAGAATTTAAAAAGTGGAGTTGCACTGTTTTGTTTCATTTTCCAACACTCATGCGCACCTACGAACACTCAACGGTTAATAATCCACCATTATTTCACATTAATATTCGACATAACACAAATTTACACATAACTACATTGTAAATAATAAATTTACGACATAATACATCATTTTGTTTGTTGTAGCTCTCTTCTACGGTAAAAATTTTTTCATCCGAAAAAAGAATTTCCCGATATTTTTTTCCCGCGTACCGCTTCAACAAAGCGCGGCATCTTTTCAGTCTCAGGTCAATTAGACGAGCATTCAAACAATGTCCTGTTTTTCTTCGATATGCCCGAAGCCCTAAGTCTTCATTTAACACCCTTTTCACCGTGGTTCTGCTTAACCCCATCTGAAGGGCCAACAGTTTCTGCTTACGTTTGGGATTTCTTTGAAATCGCGCCTTCACAGCTTTTATCACTGCTGGAGTCCTAACAGACCGAGGGCGACCACTTCTTGACCTGTCATATACACTAGAGTCTAGTGTATATGACAGGTACTAGTGACTAGACTCTTTATTGTATCGTTTGATGGTACGATAAACGAATCTTTTGGTTAAATTCAAATTTTTCAGTATGTCAAAAATTTTAATTGGCGCGTAACCGCAACGATGCACCGCAATAACTGCAACACGGTCTTCTTTAAGCGTCCACTCCATATTTAAAAATGAGTAAAATTCTAAAAAGTATACATTTTTATTTTCATGAACAATTCGAAATTCGAATTCAATAAACTTTTTTGTGGCCAGCATTCTAAAAGAAAATTTTTTACTGTGTGACAATAGTCTTATGACCTGACTGTGTATATAGCACCTCCAACTAAATATTCATAAAATTTTATAAAATACAGTGAAAAAATTAAACGCCCACACGACCCAGCCAGGAATCGAACCTGGGTCTTCCGCAATCCGGGCGGCTGCACTGACCGCTATGCTACCGGGAAGGCTGACGTAAGCGCTGAATTTTGTCACTGCTATTTTAATGTTTTTGAGTGCTTTTTAGCGGCACTAGCGCCATCTATCCAACGGTCGTTGCAACCGATGGCCATGCAGATTCATCTTTGCATATGAAATACCACAAATTTGATAACACAACGCTATAGTAAATTATACTTTTTTAGTTTCAAGTGCCAATTGCTGCACTCAAGCTAAATTAAATATTCATAAAATGTTATAAAATACAGTGAAATAAATAAACGCCCACCCGACCCACCCAGGAATCGAACCTGGGTCTTCCGCAATCCGGGCGGCTGCACTGACCGCTATGCTACCGGGAAGGCTGACGTAAGCGCTGAATTTTGTCACTGCTATTTTAATGTTTTTGAGTGCTTTTTAGCGGCACTAGCGCCATCTATCCAACGGTCGTTGCAACCGATGGCCATGCAGATTCATCTTTGCATATGAAATACCACAAATTTGATAACACAACGCTATAGTTAATTTTACTTTTTATTTTCAAGTGCTAATTGCTGCACTGAAGCTAACTGGTTTACCATTTTCCTTTCTGTGAGAAAAGGGCTTTAATGGCTTTAAGGGCTTTTAATGAACATTTGTTTGAAGATGGCTCATATACTACAGATACTACCGGTTTCACACACCTGACAACGTTATTTAAGTAGTTCCCAATGAGGAATTTGTACTGCGCCAAGTACATTTTATAAGTTGGTCGACTGTTACTAGTAAACTTATAAAGCCTACTTAGCTGTGATAGTTTTGAATAAAAGTCATATATACAACTACCGTGAATTTTTTCACGTATCTTCATTAATACATGCCAAATTACAGCTTTCTAGTACTAAAAGTGTATGAGCTAGGCTGGGGACAGACAGACAGACGGACATGGCGAAACTATAAGGGCTCCTTGTTGACTACGGAACACTAAAATTTAATTTAAATAATACGCCACTAATTGTTAAATATTTAATTCTTACAGCAATAATAACAGTCAACGATATAATTTAGATAGGTAATTATTTAAGTTCAAAAAAAAATATAATAAGACATACAACGAAATAATATTATTAATCAGTCACACTTATAGCAACCGGTGGAATAAATCTCCATATGTGGCTAACTTCGCCGGCACAAGGCTGAATTATAGAAGGGTTATCTGTGTCCCTTACTACGGAGGTGTCTTCTAACACTGGTTCTGTGGTGGAACACTGGATGTCGATTTTGTATTCGCCAGGAGTAAGAAATACTACGGTACACTCGTGATATGCTTTGGCAGATTCTGGTAAAGTTGATAGCACGATTCTGAAAAATAGAGAAATAATAAATTGAGGCTGGAATGCTCGAATATAGCTTTAAGCCGAACTCTAGTGTAAACATTATTATTAGTAGACTTGTTCTACCCACCAAGTTGGTTCAGTGGATTGGTGATTTTATCAACTGTCAAATTAAATAGAAACCGGCACCAACGGCTTGACGTGCCTTTACCCGTCTAGTAGGGAACTGGAACACGCTCGCTTGCGTGATGCAATGCCAATAAAGCAAAGCCGTTAGTTCCGGCTGCAATGGGACATTAACAACCACCAATGGTGGTTTATGGCCTATTCTCCCTATTCATCCATAGGGAAGGGTCGGGACATAAAAAGCCCTGGTGATGGTGATGGTGGCTGTGCTACTTGTGATGTTGACATTTTTAACTGTAGTATATTAAAATTATGATGATGAATCGTTATTATTTCTAATTTATAAATTGTAAAATGTATTCATTAAAAATTTTGTTTAATTTATTTTTGTAAAGACATGTACTTATTTTCTGTTTGTAGTATGTTTAGTAGTATGTACTTAAAGGGTTTCAACCTAGCCTTTAAGTTTTAAATTACATGTAAGTTTATTATTTTTGTGGCTGTAACCTGTTTTGTGATGAACAAATGAATCATCATCATCATCATCATCATCTCAGCCAAAGGATGTCCACTGCTGGACAAAGAACTCCCCCAAGGATCTCCGCAATGACTGGTTTTGTGCTGTTAGCATCCAGCGGCTTCCCGCGACCTTCACCAGATCGTCGGTCCACCTTGTTGGAGGCCTGTCCACACTGCGCTTTCAGTTAAATATAAATAAATGAAGTGAAACGAACATACTTGTTGTTCCCAGCGGTGGCTACTCTATTGTCGAGCTTGTAACAGAGCACGCCGTTGTTGTAGTCCTGGTAGAACTGTACGGAGAGGCAGAGCCTTCGCAGCGGCCTCGGCAAATGGTTCCACACTCCCACGCCAAGGGACAGGCACTCACCCGCCGAGCATGTGAACTCTTCCTGGGGCTTTATGCATTGGTTGTTGACGCTCACCTCTGCGATACAATAATAATGCGTACTTAATATTGGTTGGGAATATTAATAATTCCGTTCTCAAGTGATGCTCTCACACACACGTGGCAATTGATTTTCTATATCTATTCTATACTATTAATAAAGTTGTAAATTTGTGGCTTTGTTCGTTTGTTTGTTTGAGGTGGGTAATCTCTGGAACTACTAATCCAATTCCAAAAATTCTAAAATTATAGAATGCTACATTCCTTGCCAGTAACATAAGGTATATTTTATTCTGATAAAAAAGGTTCATAATAATATGCCTACTTATATATTTTATATTTTTTCAAGTAAGTATTGAATTTTTTAAGGAAAAATACGAAATTCACGAGAAAGAAGTCGCGAGAAAAGATTACCTAGTTATACCGGGTATGAAAAGAAGCTTAACGAAAACGAAACATACGGATTGTAACCATTATTACTATTATTTTCTTGTATGGAGCCATAACTGGGAACCTGATAGTTAAGAAGTTATTGAGGAACAAAGTCAAAACATTTTTTACGATTTTTGCGGAATCCGTTTATAACAAGAACATAATAACAGAATAACAGAAGAAGAAGAGTTTATAACAAGATTGTAAAACAAGAGCATAAAACGAGCCATTTTACCCGAGACGTGCATATATATATAGCCACGTCGAGGGTAAAATGGATTTTATACTCGGTCGAGTTGGAAAAAAATGCCATCATGTAACGATAACACTGCACGGGGTGCGGGGCGCAAACATGGCCTGCGCCTTTATCCTACTCATACGTCTAGTGCCTTCTCACTCGTCCCGTATACGCTCTCGCACTCACATGCACACTTAGTTGCTAATGTGACCGGGTAGACGGTGATATTTATTGCTTTTATGATTGTTATTTGAGGGTATGCTTTACTTAACGCACTGTAATGTGCCTATTGCTAATTTCATGTCGGTGTATTATCATTACGAGGCGTGTTTGATTTAGCTACTGTTTATCTGGGTGAAGATTTGTAGACTTCTGGCTGTGTTACCCTACCCCACTCGTCGCTCCGTTCCTCGCTAACCTAAGCGAATTTATTTGAAAGTGTAAAAATAACCAAAACTGTAAAAGTTACGCAAAATTTATATATACTGTTGATTATTATGAATAAAAACAAATTTAAATAAAAAAGATATCCTTTGAATAATAGTGTAAAAGACGGTTATGTTGAGAAAATATAGGACAATAAAAAATAATAGTATAATAGATGTTTATTGCTACTGACATTATGAAGTTGAACGATTCGGAATTATGAACATTAGAAACAGAGTAGAGCTTGTCTAAGCTGAAATGACGCGCCCCACTACCGCATATACAGGTTGTGGTTTTGAACAGTCGCCATATTGTACACAAGTGTAGAACAAATACTTATAATTTAAATAAAAATATTAAAAAAAAATATTACCTATTGGTTGGTGTCCTATATCTTTCGTAACATCTCACGTTTCTATTCGAAATTTACATGTACTACTCCGAGGTCAACGACCGTTAACTTAAACAAACATTGCTGTCGTGGCTATTTAACGCTACTACATCCTAGAAACTAAATAGGTACCTACGTTATTTAGTCTAGGTATGAATGTTACTTAGCCACTTCCTATTAAAAGTTTCTTGGTTCGATTCCCAGTTACTCGACAGAATTACTCGATTCAGAAAAAAATAAACTACGTACCTATGCTATTAGTATGTAGGTATGGAAATGAAATGAAATGAAAATGTGCTTAAGCAAAACTTTGACTTACCTATGTTACTCGTAACAAGTGTTCAAAATGTGCCCCATTACGAGCGATACACAAAGCAGCACGACGCCGAGAATTTTCTTTTAATTGGTTGAGAACGTAAATGTTTTCTCTCACCGTTTCAAAAGCGGACACCACTCGCGTACGCAATTGCACTACACTTGTAACCTCCTCAGAATACACTAGCCTTTTTACATCACCCCACAAATAAAAATCTAGCGGTGTTAGGTCCGGGGAGCGAGGAGGCCAAGACACTGGACCGCCACGTCCCACCCACTGCGATCCAAATGTATCGTTTAGGTAGCTGCGCACTACTTGTCCATAATGTGGTGGAGCACCATCCTGCTGGTAGAAGAGGTCTCTGTGGAATGCCAGTGGAATGTCCATCAACAGCTCATCTACAACGTGGTGCAGCAGATCTAAGTAGGTAAGGCTGTTGAGATGACCTTCAATGAAATAAGGCCCCAGTAAATAAGGGCCAATAATACCAGCCCAAACATTTAGGCTGAAACGTCTTTGGAAGGAGTCTTTTTTTGTGACATGAGGGTTCTGTTCTCTGTGTGCCCACCAATGCTCATTATGCACGTTGTAGACGCCGACCCTTGTGAACTGCGCCTCGTCAGTCCACAGAATATTAACGTGCTGGTGTTCGAGGAGCCACGTACAAAACTCGACTCGGCTGGACTGGTCAGTGGGAAGCAAATCCTGAACTCGTCGAAAATGGAATGGGTGCTGCTGGTTCTTCTTCAACAAGCGCCAAACGATGGTGTGATCAAGGCCAAAGTGCCGCCCAGCATCACGTGTACTGGCGCGTGGCTCGTCGTCGAAGAACTGCAAGATCTGCTCCTGTAAGTCGACGGGCAGGCCCACGTTGCCTCGACCACTGGCGTGCGCTGGGATACTGAACTGCCCGTAATCCAGTAGGCGTTGTGTAGCAGCCAGCATCGTCGTTCGGGACGGCGTTGGTCGGTCTGGCCACCTCTCCGCGAACATCTGCACTGCACCCCTCAAGCTGTTACCGGCGAGGGCATACATCCGCACCATTTCAACGTAGTCGTGATTAGAATAACGCGACATCGTACCTACGTTTGAAAACGGCCCGGATTTTTTTTGTCAAACGTGTGCGCGCGCTCGCGGTTAGCGGGAGACTGAGCGAGGCGAGCGGCGACCGTTGAATCGTCGTCGGTTCCCGCTTTGAGCGGGTGGCGGCTAGCCGACAAAAGCCGGCGCAAGCGGCGGCATTTGTAGGCATTTGTTTTACGCACCTAGCGCAGAGCCAAAGTAGTAGCACAGCGTAGTATATTCAAAAGAATGATATGCAACAGAAACAAAATCTTTTTCGTATTTTTTTTTCACGTATTTTTTTTTAATGGATTTATTATCAGTTACATTAACATAATCGCCTCCTTAAATTTGGCAACTGTTCAAAACCACAACCTGTATGTACACAAGCAAATTTAAAATATGGACGCAATACATATCCAAATGTCATTGTAATTGGTCATTCAGTTGTCGGTTAGACTTTAACGTAGGAGCACGCGTTGTTCGATCGCAAAAATACCATCAGCATGTCGACCAAAAAGCATCTTCGGAGTCAGGTAAGTAAGACATTGCTTAAATTGAAATTAAATATTGCTTAACAACTATTTTAATCACAAATTGTTTTTTTATGATGGCTTACATGCATTTATATTACCTACTTATGAATTTTTTACAGGCCATAGAAATTATCGTGAAAGTGTACCACTGAATGAAGTATGAAGCAGAAAATGGAGTGGAAAAACTGAATGATGCTAGATGGCAAACTGCCCAAGCCGTTGGTGTTAGTGAATCCACGATTACGCGAATTTTGAAAGAAGAAAAACAAGCTAGTACATCAAATAATAACTTTTTAGATCGCCCTCAAAACCAAAAAGGGTGTGTACCAAGTCTGATCTGGACGATTTTGATTTAGGTGTACTTCGAAGAACGATAGCGACATTTCATACTGAATTCAATGAATTACCAACATTAAGAAAGCTTAAACATGAATTGACAGAAAGAATTGGTTTTAACGGTTGTATAGAAACTCTGCGTACCATTTTGAAGGACTCGGGCTACGAGTGGTCAAAAATAGATGACAACCGTAAAGCTTTAACAGAAAAGCACGATATACAAATGTTGTGCTTTCAATATTTGAGACAATTAAAAAAATACCGTGACGAGGACCGCTATATCGTTTTCACAGATGAAAGTTACGTTCACACAACGCATCTTCAAAACATGTGCTGGAAACCAGTCAAAGGAGTATCAGCAGTACAAAAAAAGTTATCAAAAGGTACTCGGGTCATAATTGTACACGCTGGTGGATGTGAAGGATTTGTTCCAAATGCTAATTTAGTGTATAAAGCAAACTCCAACAGTGGAGATTATCACGACAACATGAATCTTGATAATTATAAAAAGTGGCTCACCACACAATTACTGCCCAATCTGTCATCGTTGTAGATAACGCTTCTTACCACAACGCTTTATCAGAAAAAGCTCTTAACTCCAACTCAAATAAGCAAGCTATGCCAACGTGTATTGCAGAAAAAAACATTCAATTTGAAGAAACAATTCAAAAAAATTAATTGTACGATCTGATTTAAAAAAATAAAGATAGATTCAAAAGGTTTTTTATTGACGAACTGATTCGATCAAAAGGGTTTGAAATTCTACGATTGCCCCCTTACCATCCGGAACTAAATCCAATTGAAAAGATATGGGGGATATTAAAAAAACTACGTGGCTAGTAAAAATATTTCACAAAATTTAACATCCATTATGGTACTGATAAATGAACGACTCGAAATTATTGATCGTACTATGTGGGCAAATACATGTCGGCATGTTGAAGACACAGAAAAAGAGTACTTTAAATATTTTGACATGGACTCTGAATTTATTATTTATGTTAATGACTCTGATTCAGATGAAAGTGAATGATTTATCACGCGACTAGTCGACCGTGATGTCGGCATACAGATCCTAGTTCACGGAACAGTCGACGCTCCCACACAGATAAAATGTCATTGTTAATATTTGCACTCACACATTTAAATCAACTAATTAAGTAGTGGGGCGCGTCATTTCAGCATAGACGAGCTCTAGTTAGGATTTGTGATTGTTAGGATGAAAAATGTAAGGAAGAATATTTTCGTAGTTCCAATTATCGGAGTTGAAAATTTAGCCAGTATTTAGCCCAAAAAAAAATGAGCTGATATATATATATACGCACCCCAGTTGAGAGGTGACATCCGCACAATGTCCATCATGGTCTGCGATAACGTGATCCCCTTGACCGTGGCCTGTCCTCGCGCGTCGCTATGAACCAGTTGCCATCGCAAGTCCACGTTACTTGTGATGTGCTCCGAACACATCAGCTCGAGGCTGTTGCCAGAGGAGCCCGTCATTATGGACTTGGTGTCTAGGTCTGCTGCAGAATGGTATTATTATTGCATCTTATATTATGTTCAATCATAAGGTCCAATCATAAGTAGTCCAATCATAAGTCAAATTTATTTAATTTAATAATGTAACCAATTTCTATAAATATTCACTCTTATTATCCTGAATGTCAGGTATGTAATCTCTTATTTTATATGTTTCTACACTGTTTATATATTACAAATACTGGGTTTGCCTGTTATTGTTATTGCACTGTAGTTTAAGAAAAAAAAATATTTTAGAGAATAAGTAATTAGTGTAAAAATGTTGGCAGACCTTATAAATAAATAAATAAGTAATCATAAGTCCAATCCTAAGCCACTCCCAGTAAAGCTTCGATCAATAGTAGATAGATAGATAAATTATTTATTAGCCGAAATTATTAATACAATATTCGTTAGTAGTATATTAAAGTCTATATTAGGTTTGTCTAGATACTAAGTTCTCAACAAATAGCGAGCGAGCAAACGCGCAGCGCAGGTGCCTGTACTAGATTCCCGATAAGCTTTTTTTTATATTAAAAGTGGGAGGGGTTAGAGAAAGGCCTCTGGTACTTTCACTCACCGGACGAAACACAACAGCAACAAGTGCCATTGTTCACGCCGATATTCTATGAGAGGGTGGTATTACGCCGGGCGAGCCGGCCCATTTCGTGCTGCAACGCAGCGCGGCTCTACCACTCAGACAAAAAAATCTCTTCAAAAAGGGTTCTGCCTTATTTCTCATAAGGCTACAATGACTCTTTTGTGGTCATATTTCAAATTAAAATTGTCGATTGCATAAATAATTTACAATCTTAATTGACTTTTATGTTCGAGACTTAAGTTGGCGCTTTAAAACTTTTTGTTATATTATTTAATAAAATATTTAAATGTACAAAATAGTATTTGCAAAGGCGGCCATTTTCGTGATGCATTTTTGTTCCGGATCCTTTATTTAGAATATTATTGATCGAAGCAGTTCAGGCAACAGCAAATATTGATAATTAACACTAGAGTACCATTATAAATGAAATAAAATAATAACATATTTTTTATCCTCAATTAGTGGCTTTGGGGGGTAGCAGATGCAGCCGGTGTCAAAATATTTCTATTTAAATAGATATTGTACAAAATATTTTCGATGATAATGAGTGATAATACAAATGATTAGTGATAGATAAATGATATTCCCTCAAACCCCTTGAGAAATATGTGGCGGTGTTGAGTCAAAGGCAGAATTATGATGAAAGTCAGTGGTGACGCGCGGAGCCCGATGGCACATAACGTGCTTGGTCTGTGATTCCTAAAGTTCCAAACAACTTTCGCAAAGGACGGTCATGGGCTGAGTGAACGAAAGAAAGAAGACACGTAAAGCCGATGGTCCCGGCTGCATTAGCAGTTGTTAATAACCACCAACCCGCACTGGGTCCGCGTGGTGGGTTGAGACCCATTCACCCTGTGGTATTTCCATCCATAGGGAAAGCTCGTGCCCCAGCAGTGGGGGCATAAGTATGAGCTGGTGATGACGACGATGAAACAAATTTACCTTCTGCTGTACTGTACTTATGTAGAAAAAAAACGAGCGAGCAATAAAAGTAGTAGAATATGATGTGTAACATTTGACATCTCACCTTAGTAATAAATCATTTTAACATTATATTCCAAAAAAAATTGGTCAGGTATTAATTAGAAATGATTTTTCATAACAAAAAATAATTATTTTTAATGAAATTTGTATTTTATTTGATTGACAGTAAGAGTAAATGTAATACCGCGCGCTCATTCGTCAAATCAAATGGCGCGCGCTTGCGCGCTTCCCCGACTTCCTGTTACACACTTCCGTCCCATTTCACGAAATCACTCCCACAAATTGTAAGAAAGCGAGAGGAAATATTTTACACATCATGCGCGCAAACAGTCTTATAAATTGACATGGGTTTGAATGACATAAAATGAATATATATATATATATAATAAAAGTAAGTGATAACTAGCCTTGTTGGTTTTCCTCGCACGTTTTGCTAATAGGCTGATTGAACGGGCACCGGTCCAGCGGCACAGGTATGCGGCAAGACTCCTTGCTTTCAATCAGGATGTGCTTGGTCGGGGTGTAGTGGAAGTCCATCTCTTCGGACGTTAGGTTTGTCACGTCGAGTACTAGGTACAGCTGGGATGGGCTGGGGATTACGAAAACATTTAAAAATATGAAATATTACATTAAATTAAATTAATTTTAAGCAGACCGACAGCTATTATACATAACTATTTAAACTATCATGTTCACTTGCATTAGAGTAATTATACATAAATAAACATTTAAATAGCTATGGAAAGCTATTAACAGATCCTCAAAAATGAAAATAGTATAAAATAAAAGTGATACACAAACAAAATACACATAAAACTACCTAAATATGATATGCCTACAAAGTTACACAAAAATAGTATCTAATATAATAAGAATAACTAACCAATAATGCTGTATTTATCAAGTTAAATAGGAATCTATGTCAGTCTTTAAAAAAATAAAAATGTATCCTATTAGACAGCGTCGTTCTGTTAATTGTAAGTTATATACCTAGCTTCTTTTTTACTAGGTAACATGCTGTCTTAAGTATACATCGGGACTAGGGGCTAAAAGCGATCCCACCCAGCCCAGGTTGTGTTGAACTTTCCGCCTCGTCCAGCCACGGAAAGTTCGACGAGGGTAGAGAAATCTTCTTAGTAAAAATCCTAGTACCGTCCGTCCCTTCGCTGCGGGAATGGGTCGGGACTACGAACAGTAAGCACCGAGTAGCACCCCGCAAGGTCCCCTAAAAAGACGCCCGGGATAGTTTGGGCACAAACCCACAGAAGGTAACCCATACAAGGTAAGCGCTCGAGCAACGCACACATAGACATCCTCTCACGGACACTGAATCTCCGAAATGTTCCGAGCTGTTCCGAGATCCGTTTCCGTGAGAGGGTCTATGTGTGAAGCAACGGCTCGAGCGCGTTTGTATGAAGCTTACCATCCGCGGGCCTCCTTATTTCGAGGTTTGGGCGATCCTAGCCGCCCGTGGAGATGCAGCTAGGGGCCTCTCACTCTTTTGCCGTTGCAAGGTATGTAATACCTACGAAGTAAGTACACACGCCTGCACATCAACCTACCACAGACTCTCAAATTTCCTCAATAGATTTTGAACTTTATATAAATGGCATATGGTTGAATACTTAATACAGAAATTTGACAGTTTTGGATAGCTTGATGTGCTGGCGTCTGTACCTAAAGTACTTTCTTCACTTTCTTTCTGTTACTTATCTTTTTCTTGTATTCACTTTGCTTGGTTGTGCTTTTTATCGTATGCATGTGTGAGTGTCAATAAAGGTTTTTCTTCTTTTTCTTTCTTCTAAGATGAAATATTACTAACAAAATGTCGGAATCCAACAGCACTTACATTTCGGCCGGAAGCACGTCCCAATGCGTGATGGACACGCTGGGCAACAGCTCCAAATTGATCTGCAGAGTGGACTGCCGGCAGTGGAGGTCTTTGCCCGCCCCACCCGAGTATCGTATCAAAACCTGTCAATATTTTATACAACATGTAATATAAGCACATCCTGAACTAATATCTTCAATCGGCTACTGATTGGATATCAGTATTCTCTTTTTCGGTTTATTATTCTAATAAATTAAAAAATATACAGGTAATTTTGAGTTAGTGCACTACTGGTCATTTTCCCTCATTCGCCATTTTCGTTAGTTCGTCAGTTTAATTAATTCGTCAATGCCGTCAATGCCATCAAAATCGTTAATTTGTCAATTTGTAATTTGTCAGTTTGTCTAATAAGTCATTTTCACTAACTGGTCAATTCATGCGTTGGAGTAGATATTTTTGCACTATATTTGAATCTGACATTTTTATGCGAATGATATTGTTATTATTGAGTATTTGGGGCCAATGTCACTTTTATTGAATTGAAAATAACTTAATATACCAAGTAATAGTCATGGTATTGCTATTACAAAAAACAAAAAAACATCTCCTTATAATATTTAACTTAAAAAATAAATTCTTGTAATGGATAAAACAATCATTTTATGCGTTCATTATTACGTTTATTATTTATTATTCCGGATAACATTAATTTGTGCTAATTTACACAAACATTTCCATATTATGTCATCATCTCCATCTTCAAATAAATGATTCATTTGAAAATCGTTGACAATATTCGATATCCGTTGATCTAATAATATTGACCTACCTAATATTGTACCAAACAGTATTATAGTAGAGGTGCAGGTCAAAGAGTTATCATAAGAACAAAGTACATAGGTACTAAGCCGGGTGATATAGTGATATTTGTTCCCTTATTATAGGATTATCCAAGTAATATTATTTATACTATTATAAAGTTGTAAAAAAAGATTTAAAAAAAGAAAATGTACATGACTATACCGACAAAGGTGACGAGTCAAAGAAAATGAGATGAATGATGAAATGAAATTGATGAATTAACGATTTTGATGGCATTGACGAATTAGGGAAACTGACGAACTAACGAAAATGGCGAATGAGGGAAAATGACCAGTAGTGCACTAACTCGTAATTTTTGGTTAAAACCCAGTTGTTCACTATTTTTGATCTCAGATTGTTACGATTTTTTCCGAGTGGCTTGCACGCCGGACTTTGGGCGGCGGTAACTCTGAGGTCCCGGGTTCGATTCCCGGTTGGGTCAATGTCGAAAACGAACTTTTCGATATTGTGTCGGGTCTGGGTGGTTGATACCTTGGTATCAGAATAATGTGTGACGTCTCATATTTTCAAATATTAATAAATACATATGTAGTACATGGGAAAAAAAAATTGCGATTCTGACAAACCTGAAAAATGGTGATCGTTATAACGGTCAGTAGTAATACAAAAAAAATGTAAACTAACATTACATTTTTTGATCGTTATAAGGATCGGTAATAACAACTGGGTTTAGTCGAAAAAAAGGAAATTAAAACGTAAATATCTATGTTCATTAAAAAAACCTTAGTGCCGTGGCTTATTCAATTATGTGATAAATCAGCTGCATTTTCAAAGGCATTTTCATTGGCGCAGATTAAGGTAACGTAAGATTTAACCATAGTTACATAAATGTATATTATAAGAATAAAATACTTTTATATTCATGGTTACAGACATACCTGAGTTTCTATTTGCCGTCCTCTAGATGGCGGCATTACTGATATAGGAGCTGACCAGCTGGTCGTGTGTGAGTTAGATGACCTACACAAAAAACAGGAACACTAAAACACATTGTTATTAATTCATGATAGATCAGAGGTTTCTTTTAATTAGTGTAATGGCGATTATAAAGCGGATAATAATATAATGGATTATTCCGTGCTTCGGAAGGCAAGTAAAGCCGTTGGTCCCGGCTGCATTAGCAGTCGTTAACAACCACCACCGCACTAGGCCCGCGTGATGGTATATGACCCGTTCTCTCCCGCCCCAGCAGTGGAGACGAAAAATGAGCTGATGATGATGATGAAACAAAACAGTGCAATATTACTATTTAAATTCTTTTTAAGTAACATACCGTTATGTCTTAGTTATGTCATACATTATAATGAATATAACTTATCGTTTAAAATGTACACACATACACACTTATTTTAATTTATTAAAATGCAAATTACAACAGGCAAATTAAAGAAAGTAAATAAATCAGACAGTTATGTTACCTACCTAAAACTCCCAGAAGTCCTGTTAGGTATCAATCCGCTGCTGAGTGAAGTTTGAGCGTTCGAACTCTGTGTGGGTAGTGAAGTTTGCGCGTTAGGCACCGGAGATCCCACTCTAGAAGGATAATTCGAAGTGAGACTGTTCGGAAATAAGTTGTCGCCTCCCACACCTCCGAGGTCTAGGAAGTCCGCTTCTCCATACAACTTCATGTTAATGGTAGCCGTCTGGTTGGGAGGGATTGGCAGTTGCGATTGTATGTCTTCATTGGAGAATTGGAATACTTTTGTTTGTAGCTGGCTGTCCATATTTGACTGTAAAAAATGTTTAAGTAAATAAATCATAAATCATAAATATTTATCACACTTTCATGTAGGTAGTTCCAATTACATACTTAGGTTTTAAATAAAATTTAGTTCCTTACACGAACCCAGTTAGGGCATAGCAACATAAACCTTTTAAGTATTATCCTACTAATATTATAAACGCGTAAGTTTGTAAGTATGGATGGATGTTTGTTACTCTTTCACGTAAAAACTACTGAATGGATTTTAATTAAACTTTCCTCATATTCAGACGATGACCCAGACCAGCATATAGAATACTTTTTTTTTAAACTGTAGTCTTCGCGAACGAAGTCGCGGGCAACAACTAGTAATAAATAAAATAAAAAACCTAAAAAATATTAATAAAATCATTTACAGCATAATTATTAATATTAGTGTTCTCTTTGTTAAATATGTATCTTACGAATTTTTTTTACAATATTTTATATAAAAACATATTTACAATATAAAATATTATAAAAAACTTAACCTACGTTGTCGTTGTTGTAGCGGGGATAGACCCAAGCTATCGTTGGTTGGGGCTGCAGAGTGAGGAACCTCCTGACAATACGTGCCGTGTCAAGGAGTACTGCCTTTTGCATCTGACCCTTGACCCAACCTTTCAGCGAGAGCCTCTCTAGGTGTTGATCGATTATATTATTATTATTATTAGGTAAAAATTAATTAAATTAAAAAAAAGTCCTGCAAAGTGTAATAATAACATTTGGAAAAAAGGATTGCTTTCAATCGGTTTTTGGATTTGGCTAGACACTTTTCTTCTTTCATTAACACAAGCAATTTATTATATATTTTTACACACATTGCAAAAGGGCTAGCATGTACAAATTTAAGGAGCCAGTCTGCAATTCGGACGCAAATTTTGAGGGCATGAGTAAACAGGGAATTACGCTTAAATTATTTTTAACATACGTACAACCTCCAGGACGTAAACGCTTAATTTTCTTTATGTAATGCAATTTTTTGGATTTTAAAATAGTTATTTTTAACAGTTTTTCATTTTGTTTATAATATTTACACAATATAGGGTTCTTTGATTTTGATATAAAAATTCTAAGTAAGCGTTTAATTCCATTTAACTCTGTATTTAACTTCTGATTTCCTGCATCTAAATAAGATATTTTAATAGTTGATTGTTCTTGTATTTGCTGCTGTTCTGATGTAGTAGAACTTAGTCTAACTTAGACTTTAACATATAAAAAATCGTAACCGATATTTTATTGTAAAACGAACTTGTTTATTTGCAAGATAAAAATTAACTAGAAAAAAATAAACCAGTCTCAGGAAGCTCAAGTGGGAATCGAACCCACGACCCTTGGATTACCGGCCCAATGCTCTGACCGCTGAGCATTGTTTAAACATATAAACGTGAAACGATAAGCAACAATTTCACAGTCTTTTCATGAATCACAGTCAATCAACAGTTTAGCAGGCATAAGAGTCGGTTCCCTGACTGAGTTATATAGATATTTTGCTTAATAAATATATGTATTCTATATATTTTAGATTATTTATTTATTTATACTTGTAAAGTTGAAGCCTGAAAAAAAACTGGAAAAACCTGGATGCAATCAGCTCAAAACAGAAGGGATTGGCGTAACATGGAGGAGGCCTATGCCCAGCAGTGGGTAGATACAGGCTGAAAAATAATGAAGTTGGAGCCTAGATAATGATGAGTAGTAAATATTATAACGTGGGAATATGAACTAATTAGCAAAACAGGCTCAAAACCCAGAGCCTATTCATATTCTGATAGATTACTAGGTATCTTTATTGCTAATATATAATTAAAAGTTATTATATTCTTTTTATGTTTAATTTGATAGTGTGAAACGATAGTTCGAACTTTGCAAGGAAGTAACATACCTGTATAGCTATATCCAAGAATTCAATGGACACGTTACTAGTGTTAGTGATCTTCATAGTACACTCAGTACTCTCTCCATTGTAAAGCGTAATGTTCGTAGTACTGCCCACATTCTCCAAGCTGGTCAAACTGACGTTGCCAGATGGCGCTACCGTAGTCTCAATTGTTATAGTCGGAAGACTAGGAATCACTTCGATAGTATACGAAGGTAGAAACTTGTTTGGAGTCGGCATATTCTTGAGTCTACAATTCGATTTCACCCCCAAAGTATGGGTGGAATAACCAAGTATCTGCAATTCGCCCACTTCCTTCGGTGTCCCGTGAAGGTTGACGGTGGTAATGACGTCTGGTGCGAGTATGATAGTCTCTGGTATGGACTCGAAAACCACGCCTGACGTAAGCAGTCTCATGTTCGATACTTTTAGCTCGAACGGTAGTGGGTTCGTTAGTTTGAGTTGGACTTCGCAGATATCATCTTCCACCCAGAGGTATTCTGTTGAAAAAGAAGCGAATCGCATTGTAAACGTTGTGTTATATGAAACTTATATGAAAATGTGTTATATGATCAGGATCACCTCGCCAACAATGTTTGCGTGGCTGACTCCGAAGAAGGCGACGTTTCTCGTTTTCATGACTTTACAGTCACATAACAGTATTAATAAATGGTGACCCTTACCCAGCCTCCCATCATCTTTCCCAGCTTTCCTCTCCAAGCTGCCACCCATACACTTTATGGGCCTGAAAATGAACGGCCCGTGCGGCGTCTTGCACTTGAGCAGCGCAACCTAATATAGGCGAGCTTTGCACGCGCGCCTCTCGACCTTCGGGGGGCGTGTGTTCCGGTAGCCTTCGCAGCCCTTTTAAAGGCTAAAGGCGAACCCCAGGGTTTTTTATCGGGTCTGTCTTAATCCTTTTTTAGAAAAAGGACAAGGCAATCCCCGGATCTACGGAATCTGCGTGCAGATTTTTCCCTGGGCAAAAAAAAAAAAGCGTTTGGTGGCACATAATATTAAAAAAACAAACATGTACACATTTCTCACCTAATCTACCTTCGTCCTTCCTGGCTTTCCTCTCTAAGCTGCCGAAGTGTATGGGCGTGAATATGAACGGGCCGTGCGGCGTCTTGCACTTGAGCAGCGCGGGCGCGCGCGGCGGCGGCGGCGGGCGCGGCGCGAGCCACGAGCAGCGCGGCACGTGCGTCAGGTTGGCGGGCGGGATCACCGAGCCCGTCTCCAGTACCAGCGGCACGGGGCCGCCTTCGCATTGCGCTGATAGTGCCTGAGTGAAGGTTTAATGCTGTTTAATGGATCTTATCGTATCTTAGTGGGGCCTGCTGAGGTTTCCCTCTCCAGTAACACTTCGACCCATCAGGATCTTTTGTACAACTCCATCCATTCACTCTTCTTCCTCTATAAGTCTATAAAGATAGATGCTATAAGTTTGGCAACGTATTTAAGGGCGAAGAGCCTGAAGTCCTCCGGTTTCGGATAGGCCGACCCCAGGAGTCCCATTCTTTTCGTAGCCAGAGAGTCGCAGTCACACAGTAGATACTGCATTGACTCCGTTTCCTCTCCACACGCCCTACACAAGCTATTTGTTGAAAGATGCATTCTGTGAAGCATTTGTTTTGTGGCATAGTGCCCTGTCAAGGCCTTCTACTACCTTCGCATATGAACTTACTCTGTCCTAAGGAGTTTTCGCCTAGGAAGGATTTGGAGTGTTTCACACCCGGCTGCTCTTTCCATTCGATGCTGCGCCTGTTTTCGGTGTAATCTTTTAAGGCCTTGTTAATGGTACTATGGATTACTTCGCCCGTCTCTAGCACCAGGAGGACGGGGCTGCCCTCGCATTGCGCTGATAGTGCCTAAGTGGAGATTCAACGTTATTTAAAAACCACTGCAGTTACAATTTGTACATTTCGTATTAAATTTACATTTACAGCCAATATAACATGATATGAATTCAGAATATTTTTATTTTTACCAAGATAAATGCAGACTCGCGCAGCAGCAGCAGTGGGGACATACCAAGAGCTAGTGATGTGGTGATGATGTGACTGCTTGCCAGAAGACGCAGCGTGGGCAAGCCTCCAACAAAGTGGACCAACGATCTGATGAAACTCGCGGGCAACCGCTGGATGCGAGCAGCACAAAACCGGTCGTTGTGGATATCCTTGGGAGACGTTTTCTCTTTTGGCGAGATGATGATTATAGGTAAGTATATTTAGTACCTGCAGCTGTATAGCCAGGTCCCTATGCTCCTGGCGCGATAGATGCGGCCACATGGTCTGCAGCAGGAAGGTCATGTGGCGGGTGGCAAGCGCCGGGTGACCCATCCGGCGGGCGGCCACTACCAGCTCTTGCAGCAGTTGGATTTGCAACGCGGGCCAACCTGACAGATGTTAAGGCGAAGTGAATGAATGGACGTCTGCACATTTAATGATCCAAAACTGTCAAAATTCTTCAATTAACGTTCAACCATATGCCATATGTATAAAGTGTAAAGTCTATTGAGGAAATTTGACAGTTTGTGGTAGTCTGATGAGCAGGCGTGTGTACAGTCAGCGGCAAAGTTATATGAAGCGTTCAAACCACAGAACAGTTAATTTTATGCCTAACAAACTTTGTGAACAAAGATTTTATACTGTTGTACTAATTTAAAAGTAAGTTTAGAACTTAAATTGTATAACTAAGTAACTAACCTATATTATACCTACTGTCTGGCAAAGGCTTACGTCATTGAAATCAAGTCATCGATCGATACAATTGATGGGTATTGGCTTAATCATCACATAATAACATAATACATCGAAAAATCTGAAACACACTTTTGTTTGTTTCTTAAGCGAAGCGCCTTGTTTATGTTAACATTTTGCAAATGAAAAATGACATTATGTACTATCAGCAAAATAGAAACTAGACCGTTTAAAAAAAAAAATTGTTTGCATGTGGTGGTCATAGCCATGTGGTCCCACCTTTTGTTGTCATTGATTAACGACAGACAATACGTCCCTTCAACAACAACATCTTCGTTGTCGTCCCAATTTTATGATTTTTGAGTTATTAGAGGGATGTTGTATAGTATAATAGAACGCGAAAGTTTAAAACATATGTTGACAAATGCAGGTAAGCCGACGATTAAACTGACGAATGTATGATGCAAATGATATCAAGTACATAATAAGCTTGACTTGACACACTATAGTACCAAAATAACACTTATTACAAGCCTATAAGACGCCACAGTGTCAAGCTTTATCTGTACTAGACTGTAAATTAAATAGAAAACAAGTTATTATATATTAGTTTTCAAAATTCAAAATGATTTGTTAAGTTTAGGGTACAATAATGATCTCTTATGAATGTCACTATGTCGTCGGTTCGTAAGTTTACAGGCCTTGTACTGAGAAGAACCGGCAAGAAACACATCAAAGGTATTTCTTTTCTCCCTTTCTTTTACAGCGTTAAAATATTAGAAAATGCCAAGGACACTTTCCATTACGATTAACACACAAAATATAAAAGATAAGAACAAAAACTTGCAAGATCTAAATTTGCAAAAATATATCATATACATAAATACGTAATGTATACTTTACCCTCCCTTCGGCTTAGTACCCCCGTTCCGACTACATAGTATATTAATAAAAATAAAAATAAGTATCCAAAAGCTGACCCGCCTTCAGATGCGGCACGAGTATGACATATGAATAAGCTTCGCTCAACCATATTTGGATAAATGCAAAACATATTGTGGATTTTTATTATAACCAAGCTATTGACATCTAGATATTCTTTGACTGTACTCGTATAAAAAATAACCTTTCCTATGTAAACAAGATTTAACATTTTTTTAAACTTATCTAAAGATAAACATTAATTAAAATGTTTTGGATTTGTTTATATAATTTTAACGCAAATTTTGTTGCGAAACAAATTACAAAAACATAATGTTGAAAAAATTTCCTTTGCCTATCAAAGTAAAAAAGTAAAAAGTGTTGAATAATTTCGGCGGGCTGGTTAGAAACACGATAGCTCAATTGGAAGAGCACCTGACCCGGTATGTCAGAAGGGTGCAGGTTCAAATCCTGCTTGTGAAAATTTTTTCAACATTATGTTTTTGTAATTTGTTTCGCAACAAAATTTGCGTTAAAATTATATAAACAAATCCAAAACATTTTATAAATAGCTAGCCTATTTCTTAACTGATCTTTAGTATTTGTAAAAATATTATGATCAGATGTTAATGACGGTAGTTGTTGACATTGAATTGGCGCCTTTGGCTTTCAAAGTAAAAAAGTAAAAAGTGTTGAATAATTTCGGCGGGCTGGTTACAACCACGATAGCTCAATTGGAAGAGCACCTGACCCGGTATGTCAGAAGGGTGCAGGTTCAAATCCTGCTCGTGGAAATTTTTTCAACATTATGTTTTTGTAATTAATTAAAATAATATGTAAAATAAACGCGAGTAGATCCGTAAAAGTTGTTTCATTTCAATGTGTAGTGTTCGCGTACTACGTAACGTCGCGTAAACTTTAGAAAACAATTATCTAAAGGTAATTCTAGTACAGCACTTGGTATTTTATTATAATAGTGTATACATTGCCCCAAGAAAGAGCCAAGAGAGCCAACCTTCAGAGGAGTGGGTACGACACGTGAGTTCAACATAACTTTCGTCTTCTCTATAAAAAAATATTGAGTATAAATCTATTGTTTCTTACCCACTTGATCCTGAATGACATAGTTGGGGTCTAAACTGAGCTTGTGTCCTGGGAAGCTGTGCAGCATGAGGTAGTAACACCGCTGCCAGTCGGGGTTCGGGTTATTCGGGCTCACTTGTCGGGTAGCCGCCAAACGCTGGCAGAACGCGGCCTTGCGAAGAAAGCCTGAAACATTCAGTTGAATGCTAAGCTCACACAAGCTCAAGGAGCGTGATTGCGCAGTGGTTAATGCGCCCGGTCTGCAATTGCTAAGGTCAAGCTACTTTCGCAAAGGCCGCTCATCGGATGGGTTAACAAAAATGTATCATCTCGAGCTCCTCCGTGCTTCGGAAGGCACGTAAAGCCGTTGGTCCCGGCTGCATTAGTAGGACTGCTAACAACCACCAATCCGCACTGGGCCCGTGTGGTGGTTTATGGCCCGTTCTGCATATGCGAGATGATATATCTATCCCTCCCTATAGAGAATGCTTTGCTGCTTCACTTTGCTTACATAGTCTCTTTAATGGAACTCTTATTTATCACACACTTTTCATCTAAACGTTTTAATGGGGCCCGTGGTAAAGATCATGTCTTTGAGCTGTATATAGCAGCTTTAAATATTATCTTATATACGCAGCCTACATAAAAGTCAAAAACAAATGCAGTTCGTAAATATAATAAAAAGAAGAATGATTGGATAAGTCAAGCAGATCATACCTATTTCCTTGTAAAGTTCGGCGAGTGTGTCGAACCGTTGTATTTTCTCCTGTTCACTCAGAGTTAGGTTGATAAAAATAACGTTTTGAAGGAAACTCGACGCGTGCAGACTATTGTTCTGCTCCACAGCGATCCTGGCTGCTTTGAAGCACGCTTCGGTCTCAACGATACCCGCATTCTGATATTTGCTATAATGAATAATCGCTTTGCGGTATTTCTCAGCGATTTCCTCCCCATTCAATAAATATTGGTTGTTAATTTGCGACGCTTGCTTCGGAAGCGAAGCATGTTCGGACGTGTAGAAAGACTTCTGGCTCTGGTATTCTATGTCGCTTGATAGAGATTCTGTGTCCGCGTTGTCTGTCTCTGATTGGCGGGAAGAACTCTCAACACTGTCCGAGGAGGATGGAGTCAATTCACTGGGAGGGTTGACTGGACTCGATGTCTTTGAGGACCTAAGAGGCGATGAAGTGACTTTGTATTTCCGAAAAGGATCAACGTTGGATTGGAATAGCGATAGTGGTTTTGTTTTATTAGGTGAGCTTTCTTGTAAGCTAGCGTTTCGTTGTAGCGGCATTGGATTACGTAAATTTGGATAGAGAAGAATAGCAGATGCGGCGCAAAGTCCTAAAAATGTTAAAATATTATTAATATGTCTAGGTAAGATTAAGGGCTAGTTTCGCAATTACCTACTATATCACATAGCCTATTTTTATATATATAAATATTTTCTAAACGGCTGGACCGATTTGGATGAAATTTTTTGTGTGTGTTCAAGTGGAATCTAGAATGGTTTAGATTTAGAATTGGACCCGCTAGGTGGCGTTGCTATAGGGGTCGATCATGGGATACGTATGTTCAAGCGGACAAATGATTTGTTTGTTTTGTTGTCATGGAAACTGTCAAGGCTAAATATGATGTTAGTAAACCTAATAATTATTTTGATTAGCATTCATTGATCCATCATATTCGCACAGCGAAGCGACTCTGCCTACTACAATATTTGTAGATTCAGTTTTCACGTTTTGGTTGTGATTGTGATTTTAAAGGAAATTTCGCCATTTGAATTCGCCAGATGGATGAGTCTAAAGGCAAGCTAAGCCGTTGGTCCTATTTGTCGTATGATGATTTTTAGGAGCTATTTTACATTTAAATGGCTCCTAACAAATACAAGTACACGCATTGGGATAGTGTGGATGCGACTCGTGCATTGCAGAGATTTATCCATGCGAAAGGGCCTGAGCGCAGATGTGAGACGCTAAACGCAAAAATTTTTCAGTCGGTAAAAATGTAACGCATTCTATGTTGCAACGCACACGTCCTACAAAAAGTCGGTTACAAAATAGGTGATAAAACAAAACAATAGGTCAGAATGTAGGTCTGACACCGAAAGTATGGGAATTTAAACATGAAAGAGAAAAAGTTAACAAAATTTAGAAATCTAAAATAGAAGAAACTGGTTCTATTAGTAATCTTAGAAAATAAACAGTTACCTTCTTTAGCTGCTGCGAGCCAAAGCCAGTCGTTGACAGACTTGAGTATTTCTGCAGCATTATGGTACAAACAAAGGCTTTCTGCTACAAGGCCTGATTGTAGAGTTAAATCTGAGAGGTTTTTGGTGACGCGCCCCATACACCGTTTCTTATTGTTACGTGATTCCATGTCAAGACCTAAAACAAATCTCATTTCAATTAATCGTAAACACAGGTAAAAAAACTAAAAAAATAGAAAACATACTATTGTAATATAAATAACTGCGATAACCAAGTTGGGAGGTCCAGATTTGAGGCAGTAGTGTATGAGTCACTTGCCCCTTATTGTACCACTTGGCATGATTTACTTTGTAATATATCGCACATCAAACACTATAGCTGTTTTCTTTCAAGTGTCTCCCAGTCCCCACATTACACGGCGACCCTACTATATAGCTATGCTAAATAGACCACTAAGTGACTGTAACTTTTCGCTTTGAACAAACTATTTTAAATGTAGATTTTTATTACAATATCTTATTAAAACACAGACTGACCAACAAAATCTTTCTTTTCAAATGGTGCCAATAATAATGACACTTTCTCCAATTTCTCCTTTGACCTTTCTAGTCTTTTTGATTCAACAACCCAAAACAGTGAGTTGATCAGATCTGCTACATTTTGCTCTAAATCAGCTACTGGGTCGTTTTCACTGTAGAACATAGCGCTTGTTTTGAAATTTGATGGTGTTGTGAAATTCTCTTCTGTTACAGGAAATGATGTGGTGGACGTTGAGGAATGTGGGTAGCTCTCCGCTGATGACAGACTATCGGCTTGCTCACTAGGCAGTGAGAATCTGAAAAATACATTATTGTTTTTTCAAATTTAAAATATTATTATTGGGACGCTCTGTTGTCCCTGTCCATCGTTTTCTTTCATATTGATTATAGGGACGATTTTTCAATTACCAGAAACAATTTATTAAACCTAGTATTGAGTAACCATTTTTAATTATTTTTACCATTTAATGTCCTTACTTTAATGATAGGTAAAATTTTAATCTGAAAGGGTAATACTAATTCAGATAAGAAAACTTCTTCTTGGAAAAGAATAAGTATGGTCAGAATTGAAAAATCTGTGTATACATAAACAATTGATACTGAACCACAAGAGTGTAGTTAGTACTGCACCTGACCCGGAATGCGGATTAGAATCACACTTGTTAAAAAAAAACCACATGTTTCAACCTTTGTGTCAACCTTTTCTTAAATCACAGTTCACAGTTTGGTTATACAAATTAAATTTTTTATTCATTTATTATTTTTGGTGTAGAACCCTGCAAGGTCACTTCAACTAGGTATTACATGTTTATTATTTCTTCCTGTAATCTGATAATAATTATAAGGAAAACAATATATAATGAAGTATATTCTTACTTTTCTCCCAGACTACTATCTTCTTTGGATATTTTATCATCTTCAAATGCACTGTAGGTCTCTGGCTCTTGTTCAGGTTTTTTGCTAATTGGACCGAACATGAAGGCTCTCGAGTCATACAGAGTGTTCACATATTTCACCTTCAGGGATTCATGTACTCTGCATACCTCATTTAGCTCTATTTGGTTTGTAAATTTACTCAGTGTTATCAATCCCAGAAGCCTCCTGTTAAACATATATGTAGTTATGTACTTAACATTTAGTAAAAAAGTTCAAGTCTTTAGTTAAAATGTATACCTGTGGGTCTGGAAGTCGCCCCAATCATTATTTTCAACGGGATAGTCTCGAACATATCTTACCCAAATATCTCGAACTTGACCATAAGAATCTATTGGAATTGAAAAACAATTATTCAAGTTATACCTACTACTTATTATTAACTACAGGAGAATAATAATTCTGATCTAAAATATTTTAGTTATATAGTTATTGCTACAATTTAAACTATAAGATTATAGTAAAGTGGGTTGGTCAGTCAGAATAGTGAATTAATAATTATGTAAGGCTGTTAAAACCGGTTGTTTTGGAGATCCTTGGAGGAGGCCTTTGTCCAGCAGTGGATGTCTATAACGATGATGATGAAGAATATCGAGTGTTTTAAATAATTACAGTATAAGTTTTATGAGAATACAATCATACCAGTGACTTTTATGTTGTTGATTTTTTGGATCCGATCCCATAGCTTGTTGAAGTTTTTCAGCATGCCGCCGATGCCTTTCACCAGCACCAGCAGGCAGGCGTGGTGCTGGGCGTGCTGCCCGTAATCGGGATGCGACATTACGGATTCTCCAGGCGCGTGAGACAGAATGTAGCTCACCGAAGAGCGCATTGATATAACATTTGTTGGTACTGCGAATGTATTTTAGATCAAATGGCACTGAGACGAATCTTTGAAATAATATTTCACGTTATCCACTACCCAGGCCAATGTACAATTAAATGTTTTGCCACGGGTTTCGAACTAAAATGTAGTGAAAACGTAATAAAAACTAACGAAAGTGTTTTTGTTGGGGCGTATTTTGACATTGACATTTTCGTTCTGAATTATTAACTGTCAGAGATAAGTAAATCTGTAGCACAATATTTTTTATGTGATGCAGTACCTAGGCAAGATAAACCGCTTAAATCACTAGACAGACAGACATTTTATCAGGAGTACACACGAAGTAATAACGACAAAATAACAAAGTGGCAAATAATGTTATATGACGTATTTGCGTCAGATCGTACGGCAATGACCCTATTTCAGAACGGAACTCACAGCATGAATGAGTGTTTACTGTATGAGGACAGTGAGTGCAGTATATAGGTATATAATAACCTAAAATTGGTTCTTGCTTGATAAGTCTGTGATTGGTTCCCATTTGTAGACGGCGATCGCTACATATTTAAAATTGTTTAATATTATAAACATCAAAATGGCTTCTAAGGAAGGAGGCGAAAAAACGAAAGTGAGGGAAAAAATCATGTTATTAATTGACTTGACTGGCATGTATCATTAAAATACACATTATTTACAATAACATGATTCTGTTTTGTAGAATAGCCAGGGCGCGGGAGACAATAAAGAAAAGCGAAGAAAAGAATCAATTCTTGACTTGAGCAAGTATCTGGAGAAAAGCATCCGTGTCAAATTTGCTGGAGGCCGAGAAGCTGCTGGTATACTTAAGGGCTATGATCCTCTTTTGAATCTAGTACTGGATAATACAACTGAGTTCCTAAGAGGTTTGTATTGTTATTAAAAGGTGCATTAGAAAGTGTGTTAAAGAATAGAATCTTTTTTGAGTAGAGTTACTGTTGTTCTTTAAACTAATGATTTTCTATTTTCTACATTATCCACTTATTATACCATAGGGTAGATTCATCTGGGAATCAAACCCTGGAACCCCTGAGTCTGATATAGATATTGTTATTCTAACCATTTGTCCATAAAGGCATATTATAGCTAAAAGCTACTTGAATTCAGTGTTTCATAGAATTGCATATGACACAGTAAGTATAAAAAATTTAATTAAACATTTAATTTCCAGATCCTGATGATCCATACAAACTCCTTGATGACACAAGAGCATTGGGCCTAGTAGTATGTCGTGGTACTTCGGTAGTTTTGATCTGCCCCATGGATGGTATGGAAGCAATACCCAACCCTTTCATTACACAGGAAGGGTAGTAACTTAGGGAATTAATTTTATAATATTTTTATAAGAACTAAGATTAAGTAAATAATAATTAATAATAAAGATATATTTTTTTATTTAAATTTTAAAATTCACATTAAAATAAATAGGTGAGAGTTGGACTTGTTTACGTGAAGCTCTAGTAGTTTACATCTGCTGCTTTCACCCAAAAGTAGTAACTTTAGCACTTTCTGTGCTTAAATTGGATAGTGAAAAAAACCGCAATATGGATTACCATATTAGAATTATTAAATCCTGTTATTAATATTTATTTTTATTGATTATTATACTTAATTCAAAATTTATGTCACAACAGCTCAGTATTAATTCCATATCTCTACCATAATATTCATAAGCTAACTCCTAGAAAAATAACTGCAATCCACAACATTAATAAATCAAATATTTATAAAATATAGTAAAACAATTAAATGCCTACTCAACCCAGCCAGTACGAACCTGGGTCTTCCGCAATCCGGGCAGCTGCACTGACCATAATGCTTAAAAATTTATAAAATACTTCCTGACCAGCGAACTTCATACCGCTTTGACAGTTTCCATGACAACGAAACAAATAAATAATTTGTCCGCTTAAGAACACACGTACCCCATGATGGACCCCTATAGCAGCGCCACCTACTAATCCACTTTAATCCACTGGAACACACTGAAAACTTTATCCAAATCGGTCCAGACGTTTAGAAGAATTTCAGTGACATACACACGCATAGTAGATTTATATATATAAAGATAGCAATTTTTTTTATTATATTTTATAAATATTTGATTCAGCTTAAGTGCAGCAATTAGCACTTTAAAAAAAATATATCAGTTATTTTTAACTTATTATTAAGTTTTTTAAGTTTTACTTCCCTATTCTACCATATATTACACAACTAGTTGTTGCCCGCGACTTCGTTCGCGAAGACTAGTAAAAAAAAGTATCCTATATGCTGGTCTGGGTCATGGTCTGTGTTGGCGACAGAAAACCTCTTTTGATATGTATTATATACCTTTTTATACTTTTTTGAAGATATGTTCTTTTTTTTTTGGAAGAATGATTTGGTCAATCAAAGTAAATGCAAATAAAATAATTTGTTGTTTTAATAAAAGAAAAGTAGCGACACTTTGGTGCTCAATAGTCTGTATATGAGGAAAGTTTAATTAAAATCCATTTAGTAGTTTTTACGTGAAAGAGTAACAAACATCCATCCACACTTATAATCTTTCGCGTTTATAATATTAGTAGGATAGTTACTAATTCTACTATCAAAGTATAGGAAAATACCCTGCCATCTATCACCAATTTATCCTGCTTATGTGACAACATGAACTTTATAATAAACAACATAATTAAGGATGACAAAATCTTTATTTACTATTTTAATATTAAATTAAACTATTCTTATTATTTTATTCAATTATTGCACACATTGTCATTACTACTAAGAAATGTGTATGAAAATACTGAAATGTAACAAGATGAACAACTTACATACTACATAGTCCATTTCTACTTAAATATTTTTTTGAATAATTTATGTTATTGGTAACTTGATCTTTTAAGTAGACAGGGTATCTGAAAATTAGCACGTCACACAGACAGCGGAGCGGAGGTAGGTGGGCCTCAGATGCGTCGTCGAACAAGCCTAATTTGTCCATAGAAAAGTTAGAACTAAATTTTTTTTACGGTTGCTGCTCAAAGTCGAAGCCATTGTTTTTGTGTGATAATAAAGTAAAGAGAAACTATCAATTTGTCGTTTGTGCACATGACTTTTCTACAAAATAATGTTGTTTCATCATTAAGTAACTATTCTCAAAGACGTAGACGTAAAAGAGAGTTAAATAAAGGGCTCTCTAAAAAAACTAATACAAAAATTGTCTAAAATCGGTGATTTTTCTAAAAAAGCTGAAATTGGTCATATTGCTAAACTCATGAAACTTTTTTCTATGGACAAGTTAGGCTTGTTCGGCGCATCTGTGGCTCACCTACCTCTGTTGTCAGTGTGACGTGCTAATTTTGGGACACCTGAAACAATAATAGCGCGTTACTCATGAGTTGGGCAAATTCAAATGTACGGCAATCGCGCCCTTTTTTTATAGATAACCGTTTTTTAATTCATAGGCAATTTAATAAATATATTTGAATTCTGAATATGAATTGGCCCTACGTCATGTTCGCGCTTACATTGTGAGGAAGGGAGTAGGTAGGGTCATTCCACACCAAACTCATTTCTTATCCATGGGTATGTTTTGGGGCATTCAGTACACGTTATCATGTATCGGTCATGTGCTAGGACTTTGGAAGGTAATTTGCAGGTTCTCGGTTGGGTGCACACCACTTCATAATCTTCGAAACGGCGATGCGTGCATTGCCATGGGTTGAAATTTTTCAGTTGAAGCACCGGGGTTGGCCTTTTAATCCACTCGATCGCTTGGCGGTTGGTGACGAAGTAGACGTCTGGCAATCTCAAAATCTCATTCATAAATCTCTGAAATCACATAAAGTTATGAGGGTCAAGTCAACTCATTTAAGTAGTAAGTTGAATAACGTTTGGATTTCTTTATTGTAATGAAAACAAATGCATTATTTACTTGTATAATTAAGGTTATCCCCTCCAGAAAGGTAAGCTTGTGCTAGGGAGTTAAAAGAGCTAGGAGATATCAGTAGTATTGGGATTGAACTCATTGAACCGCGTGATTAACTATTTTTTTTTGTTTTACTAACGATGGAAATAGTTACATCGCGTGGATTACACGCTATAAAACTTAAAAAAAAAAAATAAGGTCAGCTCAGACGAGGAACAGTCGTCAGCATATTTTATCCCATCAAATATATCATTAAAAACTATACACGTAATGCTCACCACGGACTAAAGTTACTGCGTCTAATCAAATCTAAGTGGTCTATTTATACGGAAAAAAGTACGCTAACGAATATTCCTCGTCTGTGTTAGACTTTAAGCAGATGAAGCATATCATCACCAGACCAAAATAATACAACGACAAAACAAGACACCAGACATTCACCTTGAATTCATACAAATAGTCTTCGTTAGATTTCAGCCACGTCGAGCTCAGATGTATTCCAAATGGCGCCCTGTTAGTCAAGTAATGCCTCTTGAAGTTGTTCATGAGTACGTTGTAGACTTCATCTCGGTCCAATGGCTTATGGCAGCGGTCTAGGGTGGGGCAGGTGGTGTTACCAGCGACGAGTGGGTTGATAACCATCTCCCATAGACCTGCGTAGCTTCTCGTTGGGCAGACTTGGTTGTTGGCTGTAAAATAAGTTGCTGTGTTTAACCCCTTCCCTGTCCTATGAACTACATGACAGTTATTGATAAAAATTGATTACATCTATTATTCTCTTTATATAAGGCACCTCAATTGTTTCTCTTTTCAAAAATTGATAAAACAAATGCTCCAGTTTCTATGAACTAAATTCTATCGATTTATGGGTGATGATCAAGATGATTACAGTGTATGCATACACATTTAATTGATACATAAGTGCTTTTACTAAGTAGTTTGCGTTAAACCCGTTATAAAACTTTGTTAAGAATGGACTTGTTCTATTGATGTTGGTGTTGACCAAACTCTTAAAATGGCAAATAGGCAATGGAAAACTTTAAATGACTTAGGTAGATCAACAATAATTGGAAGAGCATTCTCGGATTGCGAATAGCGCTTGGGTTCGAATCCCACCTGAGGCAGTCGCTTTTTCCATAGCAGCTAATTCGTTATAATTTTGTCAATATTTCGTAAACAATACCTAATTTAATAATTTGTAATATTAATGTAACCAGTTTTGCATTTAGGCAAGTGTAAAAGTATAGGTCAAATTATATAAAAGTGAAGCGTGTGAAAGATGGTTAGATAAGTAGCAGTTAGTATGAAAGAACGGTTAGAACCGCAGATTGCACCACGCTAGGTCGCTACTGCAAGATGTGCTATTGTTTGTGATTGTGACAAAATATGACATAATGTAAGAAAGCCTGCAACAAACGATATAGAAATGATGGAACTCGATTTAACGTTTTAACCATGGCATGGTGTAGCAGTTTTTTCGATGAAACGATGTTATTTAATTAGTGGATAAAAATAGACTTCATTGTTATATCATTGAGTTAGCACCATTTTTTTTTTGAGAGAGTTGTCAATTTCCTCAAACGGCATTTTCAGCTTCACCGGGCTTGTTTGGGGGCGGCGAGAAACTTAAAGGGTTCCTCAAGCCGTGTGAAACGGATCACCTTCGGAGGTTTTCTAAAGGGACCGGCATCACGCACTAGTGCGTGTCCCCGTGCCCTACTAAATTCTCCGAAGGGTTCGGATACGATCGGTAGTGGCACCAGAGTTTGACACGGTAACTCAGTGTTCGAGACCAGTTTTCGTCACCAAATAATTACAAGAAAAAGTGTCGATACATAAACTCTTGTGTTTAGAGATTTTATGTTTCCAAAACGAACTAAAAGATCTTTTAGATTGTGTATGTATTATATTTTATTTCAATCAATAGGAGGATTATTTATTTATTATATTTCAATACTATTGGACATTGGATTAGTATGCAACTATCCTTACATACTAATCCAATGCTGCTTACATTTAACCTTACATCTCGATAACATATTATTATTCACTTATCTACTAAATATATTACTAATCTAATAATCTGAATCTCGGTAACGGCCCTAACGAAATTTTGTATGCAGGGGGTTTCGGGGGCGATAAATCGATTTAGTTAGGTTTAAAATTTAAAAAATTATCATAAAACAAAATACCGAGCAGCTCGGTCATCCAGGTACTTAAATTTTACGTGAGCTGAGGCTACAATTGTGACAACACAGTTTTATTTCCATACTTTACTTGTTCAACTTTTAATAATTACATAATAAAGGTGAAGACTGGTCAAGACTACCCTGTTGTGGATAAAAAAAATTGTGTATAAAGTCGTAGAAAGAGAGGTAGACCAAGAAAGAGGTGGGTGCATGACTTTAAAGTAATAGCTGGTGTTACATAGACATTTAAACGGCTAGAAGCAGAGATGAATGGAGGGCTTTAGGGGAGGCCTATGCCGACTGGCAAACTGGTGTTTTGTAAATTAATAATATTGTTTGTGTAAAAGTAGGTATCGGTAGGTACCGGTGCATTTATGTGGCATCTTGTAGTCAAGCGTGTAAGGCCAGTAAGGGGGTTCGACGGGCGGCGCCTCTATAGTGGAATCGTATACGAAGCCGAACTCCTGCATCATCAAGAACTGCCGGTTCCAGCCCACAGACAGGTACGGCACGCGGAGGCCCCTGCAAATTGTACATTTTATTTGGCTCCACGTCCCTAAGAAAAGGGAACTTAATTGTTTAAAAAAATACAACACCACTAACTAACTATAGAGTAAAATGTTGCATGGCTGGAATTTGAAAACATGAAATATATGTACAGTCTGAATATACGAGTATTGTGTCCGAGATGTCGAAGAGACGAAGAGTTAGGTACTCCGTGTTGTTGTTCCCGTCATGTAAACTTCCTTTGAAGCGCAGATCTTATTCCTTGTTTATTTGTAAAGACCTAAGACGTAATTGAATTAGCAGCCTTGAGTGATGCCCATGTCAAGGGGTGCAAGTTCAAATCCCGCTAGTAAAACTCTTCCGAAAATTGAAATATTATAAAATAAAATAGGAAGATATTAACAGAATCAAATTTGACATCGAATTCGTCAAGATTTTTAGCAAATAAATAATTACAGAATGAAACTTAGGCGTTTGATAATTATTATAGTAGGTATATTGTGGGTATATCAAACTCACTACAATCTCAACCCTAGGTAGAAGCAATGCTATAAGCAATGATATAGTATGAATCATTCGAACAATTAGTCATATTTGGTAGTCGATACTATGCTTCCGTAATACACTTTTCTTTTCATGCTTTGTTTCCCACGCACGCACGTAATTCTTCAAGTTACATAAATCCTTAGGAACATAAGGTATTAATCAATCGCTTGATTGCAAGAACATTAGTTATTACTAAGTTAATATGTTGCCTACTTATGTTTAGAAAACTTGTTTCCTCTAAATTGAGCTTGCTTCAGTCTCAGCATTGGAATATATTTACTAATCTTATTTTAAACGGAAAAGTGCAACTTGTGAACATCATAATATATATACTGTCCCACAGCTGGACAAAAGCCTTCATTATTCAAATCGAGTGATCGCTACAATCATGCGTAGGTATTGGCTTAATCACCCAAGCTTGCCAAATACGGGTTATGCATCTAAAAATTCCTAACACACTTTATGCCCGATAAATAATATCGTTTAACTTCCATGTTTTAGTATTAAGGACACACACGATTTACTATTCAGCCTTATTCGTAAAGTTATAAAAAACTTTTTACCTGAAATCCTCCATGCGAACTCTACCGAACCTATTGATGACGTTGGCCTGTCCCACCATTTCGTCGAACCAGTCTTCCACCGTCGCATTCTTAGCCCACCATTCTTCTGGGCCACGATATCTGTATATTTATCAATTACATACACATCCTATGAGCTTTTATGCATTTCAGTAACTATCCGATACAAACTTTAAAGTTCAGTTTTTCAAATCAATAAGCCCATGTTTCATAAAACTTTCTATGCATAATGAAAATACTAAACATATACTTTGAAGGTTGTATAGGTTTAACGAAAGGTTTAGTTTGAAAGGCAAATAATTAAATTTATTGGACAATGTAATAACAAACAAAAAGGTCATATTATTGTTTTGCTGATCAAACTAAGTATATGATATATTAAAAAAAACAAATAATATAGATATTAAATATATAGAAACTGATCGTATAAGATAACAATTTTACAAATAATTTAAACGAAATCCAATGATACTTTAAAGTACCCAACCGAATGATAGATATTTACAAAATGTTTAAAAAATAGCATAGTTGGCAGTGCACTTCTATTTAAACAACAAAAAGAGAATCACTTACGTAATTGAGTTAACCGCTATCTCTTGACCGTCATTCCAAAGCTTCTGCACGTGTCTGTAGTTGGTATACGAGTGGGAGACGAAGAAAGTGGCCTTTACAGGGCATCCGTTAGGGTTCCTCTTATCTGGCGTGAACAAGTGTTTCGTGTAAATGTCCCAGTTCTCGTGGTTGACGGGCCCGTGGAAGGTCAGCGTTATCATTTGGGGAGTCTATTGAATAAATTGTAATGCCATTGTTATTGTAGTTCACACGCCTTGTGGTATGGTTAGATTTGGTTTGGCAATTAGTGAGTGTTAGCTTTATTGTTTTTGACAATTAGTTAAGACATCCCACAGCGGTAGGCAGAGATAAATTCTTCTTTTACAATTTGTAAGTAAAAAAACAGGTTAATAAAGTCCAAAAGGCAAGTACCTACAACCCTGATTCGTTAAATATTCAGGATAAATATGAGCGGGGGGGGCATTCCACGGGAAATGGGAAAATGAGTTATTTTCTTAAATTGATATCATTATAACTAATTTATTCTTAACGCAATATATATTAGTTAAATTTATATGATCTGTAAAAATTATTTAGAAAAAAACAAGATAAAGTTTTTTTTTTTACTATGACAAGTTGTTGTTTATTGTGAACGAGTCTATCGATACTGTTTTCGGCTATTTTGATTAACATTTTCAACCAAACAGCGTCGGAAAAAAACATCGGAAAAGGTAAGAATTTTACTCTAAAACCCATAAATACAAAGAGCACGTAGCATGTCCCACCAGTCACACGAAAACATAGAAAAGTTGTATACTTAACTCAAAATGCGTTGTACTAAAAGGGAGCTCTTTGGAAAGGAAGACTTGACTAATTGTTTAACTGTTTAGCATATTTTTCTAGTGCAATGTGTCAAAGGGTGGGAAAGAGGTGGTTTTCATTTTTGTCCCACCGGTCACGTGACTGGTGGGGCATTTTTGTACAAAATGGTTATGGGCTGTTGTAAACATTTCTAACCTGTTTCTATGCTTTTTTGTGAGTGTGATTGTTTTTTCTGCTTTTAAGATGAATGCTGCTGAGCGAAATCTAGAGAAAAACTATTGCATTGATTTAGTATGAGAATGAACTATGTTCATTTTCTCAAAGATTTTAATAATAATTGTTAGTTCGTTATAATATTGGTTTAATAATAAATAAACAATTCTGAATATGACATAAAAACGAGTAAATTTTTTGGCCAATTTCGTACTTGTCCCACGAGTCACAATTTCTACTTTCTATATATTCTTGTAGAAACTAAAGTTGGTGTTCATTTTTAGTTTCTGTTGAAGTCTATTTAATCATTTCAAAGCATAGTAAAAGACATCTGGCTATGTATAGTATTTGGGCTAAAATCTCGATTGACAGTGCAGAAGGCGGAGGTGAGGTATTTTTGACTGCCCCACCAGTCACAATGAAATGCCCCAGCGGCTATATTCAGCTTTGTCAGCGTACTGAGAAACTGCATTTGTAATTAGACTTTGAATTAGCTTACCTGCATGGGAACCAGGCGGCCTGGGGTCTCAGTGCCATTCTTGGTGCAGAAGCAGTTAGGCAGTTCGCATTGGCGCGTGTCACATGGCGTTGCGCCGTTTGGGTCGTAACTGCCGTCGCACCAACCCTGAAGATGACATAGTATAAATAATGTATATGATACCTTACAAAAAGGACAGCCTTTCCGGGCTGACCGCTGACAAGCGCAGTGAGGTCAGTGACTACCTTGATCCTGCACCTGTCGTTTTGCGGCTAGATGGGTTGCGCTGTGTTTTTACTCGGGTATGTCCGGCTCGCCCCCTCTCCTTCACCTGGCACGTCTACGCAGGAAGGGGGACAGTCGGAGGAGTCCCGGACTCCCATTGACCAGTGATTCAATTTTAGGATGAGCAAGTGGTAGTAAGATTTTCGGCCCTGTGACGGTTAAGGGTGGGGAACCTTTAACCGTTTAGTGTCTCACGTCTGTAGTACGCCCAGACTTCCCCGGGCGCGTGCTTTCTCTGGCGGGTCGTTGCCGTGGTGAACGCAAGGCTGAATACCTGATTGTGGTCACGCACGGTTCACCCTAGCAACAATATTTGGAGGACGAAGAAGTGGTTTTTAGTGGGTATGCCTCTCCTTCTCCCGAATCCCTGTTGAGGCCTTCGGACTGGCAGGAGGGAGCCTACTTGGGGGAGAGCCCCACTCCCTAGACGCGATGTTACGAGTTAAAGATTTCTCCATTGTTATGAAAAAAAACCCAAAAAATTCATCAACATCACACCTAAATTATCTAGCAGTACTGACAGTGTTTACTATAATAACTATAAGAACCAGATTTGAACACTCATAGTAATATATGTGCCAGAAGAATTCTTCCTAAGAATTAATACAATATTCAAGTTTTGTATAAACTTAAAAATAGTCAGTTACACAATATTTGTTGTGCTTACGCTTAAACTATCATGTTAATGTTTACTCGCTAATCTATACAAGCCTAGGTAGTATCACCATGTCACATAATTATTATACCCTTCGTTTATGGGTTCACCACTCACTATACGTACTGTAAATAAATCTGATAAACTATATCTAAAAAGATATTTTGACATAATAACTCAAGTTCAATTTTTTATAGAAAATGTCTAAAGAATCGTTATGTCGTTTTTAACTAAAGAAACCGGACAGAGCGGTCGACTTGAGTGGTCACTTTTACTTGCATGGGCATACGCTAGGGCTGCCATAAATGCTGAAATGCCGACCGGGAAATAGGGTAAACCATGGATAATTAAAAAAACCCAACTAATAATAAAGACACTTTAATCTTTTTTTTTTAAATCAGACTCTTTTACAAGGTTAGGAACTTTTACGTTTCATTTTTGGTAGATATTTATTAAAAATATTAAAACTAAATAAATTGTAAAAAGTCAACAATAACTATCTATAGAAAAAACGATAACTTAATTTTCTTAGGTCAAACTGGGATCACTGACTTACTGGCCGGGACACAACGCTTTAAACCGGGACATGTCCCGATGTACCGGGACATATGACAGCTCTAGCATACGCTAACACTACATCGTCGCAACAAATAAAGACGAAGAGAAACATAACTATAACCACTGACTTGCATTTTGCATTGCAGTGTTCCGGTTTGAAGGGTACTAATTGCGTAACCTCTATAGATTACGGTTTGGACAAAAGATCCCAATGTGTCGAAGTGTTACTGGAAAATCCCTCTTCCTCCTTAGCAGGAAACACTAAGATAAGATAGGTTACGATGGTCCACTTTCTCTTCGTCTCAGTAACATTTAAAAAATCGTCTTTTAACGAACGTTATTCAATGAGTTCTTAATTTTTTGTCACCAACAGCCGTGTATCATCTTCAAAGGAGAGGAAGAGCTACTTAAAGTCATAGGAATTAAACTCCTTTTCAGTATTATTTTCTTAATAACCGACAAATATTTTTTTTACGACTAGTATTAATACTGTATGTAAGTTGTGACATAACAGTGTGTGGAAGTGAGAGTTACTCGTGCGAGTAATGAGTTTTTTTTTCAAGCCCACTTATGCGAGTATATTGTTGTGCAATCAGGGTATAGGGATGTAACTGGTTATTAAACCTTTTTTGATGCGGTGCGTAGGTGGTAGCAAACATTGATTGATCGATTTTAATAGTAACTAGATCTCTGTGAACCTTTCCATATAAAAGACATCAACGCGCTACATTCACAACAAAATTCTAAGTTATGTACTTCGTTGAATTCTAAGTTTTATTAATATATCTTATTCTAATTTAATATTATGACATATACATTTGGCAATTAGTATTAAGAAGCAATAATTTTAAAAACACCGGCACTGCTATCGGTTTTATAAGGCATGTTATTTGATTCCATGTCAAAATAATTATTGTTCCTTTTGCTGCTTCGGAAGAATCATAGCGCTGCAAGATCACTTCTGTAGGAAACATTCCAGTGAATATAGACCGCGAAGATACAAAGACAATCAGAATTTTAATGTATATTACTTCTAACCTCATTATTTGTGTGTTAAAGTTGATTATTATTTTACAAGATGGCGGTCACACCTTCATCTTCGTGGATATCCGTATCTCGTGGTGGTTATCATAATATAAATTTCTTGTATATTACCTGCATATTTTCCATTTATAAGAAAAATAGGAAGAGCTCGAAATGCGCAGTGATTAACGCGCCCGATCTGCGATTGCTGAGGTTAAACCACTTTCGCAAAGGCCGGTCATCAGATGGGTGACCAAAATCTTTTTTTTTAATAGCCGGTTTTAATTGCCGGTTATCATCTCGAACTCCTCCATGCGGGAAGGCGTGGTGGTTTATGGTCCGTTCTATGAAACCATCCATAGGAAAGGCTCGTGCCCCAGCAGTAGGGACATACAATGAGCTGGTGATGATGGTGATGATGATGAAGATAAATAAGTACTTACCTAATAAAATAAAAAAATTTAAATGATTTTATATTTTATTAGGTACTTATTTATCTTCATGAAAAAATTGTCATCATCAGTTACCTCGTCAGACGAATCGTCGCAGTCACTGGAGCCGTCGCAGAAGTATTCGGCGGGAACGCACGCGCCGTCCGCGCATCCAAGGTGAGTTTCATTGGCGCAGCTTGCTAGCTCGAGAAGCGGTTTCGGAACTAGGATTTCTACAAACAAATCAAATATTTAAAGCTAAACATTGTACGATGTTACCATTATTACAGGCTAGGTAGTTAGGTAAGACGTTTAACCATGTTTCTCTGTGGTGTAGTGGATAGACTACCGGTTATAGATCCGGAAGTTTCAGGTTCCATTTTTAGTGCGAGGTATATGTTATTGTACTCGGTTTGGTTGGTGGTTGGGATTATTGCAGCCCTTCTAGCTATCTGCTGCTAACATAGCTAGCTATCATATCTTCAGGAATTGATGTTTACAGGCGAAATGCGCTTCCACTATCGGCCTTAACGTCACTACTTAATTGCCTAAGCTTTTAAAAGTTGGCTGTCGAATGTTCTTGGTGTAACCAAGCCGTAATGACCAAATAATAAATGTTTTCTTAGAGCTGGCACCTTGCAAGCAGTTAGGTGGTTTCTCTGAGGTGTTAGAACCGGATGACTATGTATCATTACCTGTGGCAAGATCGCAGTTGTACACGTTGAGCGCCTGGTCGCACTTCTGTCGGTTCACGTCGAACAACAGTCCCTCGGAGCACCGAAACTCGTACACTTCACCGTCCACGCATAGGTAGTATTTGGCGCATTCGCCGATTGCCCACATGGACTCCTCTGTTCGGTCTGGGTTTCTGCGATAATAAGAGGATGTATTTATAAGATAAAATTGAATACACGTACATATATACAATCTGTATTGAATTTGTTGATGCAACATAAGTAGTCTTTGTTATTCATATAACCACCAGTATGGAATTGGTTAATGCAACATGAGTTGTAAAATTTGTTATTCATAAATAACCTAGTAACTATTATAATTATATCTGAAGAAACTGTATCCTATTTTCGGTGTACGGTTGTATGTACGACGAATTGGTGATATATGTAGCCAACTTAAACCAAAGGAGGTTCTCAATTTGTCTATATACCTCCCTGTGACCACGGACCCTGCAAAGGGTTCGAAACGTCAGGATAAACATTAATTAAAACTAATGTGTAAAATAAACGCGAGTAGATCCGTAAAAGTTGTTTCATTTCAATGTGTAGTGTTCGCGTAAACTTTAGAAAACAATAAAAGCAAAAATGTTGAAACTTGAAAGTAACAACATAACATAGGTATATAGACAAATTGAGAACCTCCTTTGGTTTAAGTTGGCTACATATATCACCAATGTGGTCACAGGGAGGGGTTCGAAACGTCAGGATAAACATTAATTAAAACTAATGTGTAAAATAAACGCGAGTAGATCCGTAAAAGTTGTTTCATTTCAATTTTTGCTTTTTGCAAAACCGGATGTGAAAATCTTTTAAACATTCAATGACTCGGTCAATATATTGCTGACTGTGCTTAAATATGTCCTGTTATTATTGTAGCCACTACTGGCAATACGTACAGGCCGCATATACATTATAACAGAGGATATTGACTCTCAAATATGGTCCTACGACCCGGATTAATTCTTGTTAAATTTTGTAAAATTGTAAACTAAAAAAATTGTAAACTTTGTATGAAACGAATTTATTTTATTTATATGTAGGTATCTTGTTTATTGTAATACATAGATACGTACACACAACGCGAAAACATTCACAGTATAGTTTATAAATACTTTTAATTTCACTTGGCCCGACATCTAGCTAATTTGGAGAGTTCCAAATCACACGACGTCACTAGGTATTTCTAGAGATGATAGATAAACTTTTGAATTTTATTGTTAGCAACGCTTCACTTTCATGTTATAGAAACCTGTTTTATTTATTTTAATGTGAGTTTTTCATTCAAAAGGCGTAATATTCACACCGAGCAAACGTACAGCGAAAGTGAATTTCTCGAGGCTCACAAGGAAATGATGCGAATACGAAGCGCGGCGCTCGCGTCGCTCAGTCAAGGTTGCGGCGAAAGTCGCAGGGTCATTGACCTGGCAGTTTCCAGAGTTTTCCGCGCCGCTCGGGTGGCGCCACTGCCGCGTGTGTTATGTATGCTACGGAAGTTACGTCCGAATGCGTTGCTGGCTGCTTAAATGCGTTCTTCACCCACTGACACACATTTTATTAAGAACATTGTAATTGAGTCAGTTAGTTTTATTCGGTATAATAAAATTTTTGTCTTCAAGTTTTTTTTTGACTGTTCGAACAATTGTTCGTAGGTAAATAAAATAGCATTGATTAAATTCACGTTAGATAGATTGAATTATGTATGGCTCATGCATGGCTACGAAGTTCTAGAAATAGCTTATCCCATTAATCCCATGTACGACATGAAAAATGGATATGTTGCAGTGATAATGTCAAAACTGCTATTTTAATTTTACTATGGATTATTATTTACTATGGAAAACTTAACATTCGTTTGCTATATTTTTATAGTACATTTCCTTCTTGGGTTGTTAGTGTAGGTACTCACACGTAGCGAAGGCGTGCGGAGCGTGCCCCAGCAAAGAACATATGTTAGTAGGCATTATTATTACTAAGTAATTTATTTCCTTAGTGGCTGCCTTACCATTATGAGAATATCACTGCGATAGGTATACATTTTTCCCATAATTATTATCTAAAGTATGGTTCTTTACTAACTGTTAACTACATAATCTGACACAACTGCAACAAGCATCATACCTACATGCAAACACATGCTAATAATCAAAATGCAAATGAGAAAATGCGTAGTCAAAATACACAGACAGTGACAACAAGAATAATTTTAAATTGTCAGATTCTTGAACCGGTGACACAATACTCGCGCTATGATAAGTATACAGGGTGTAATCGTTAATTGTGCACAGGCGATTATTCTGAAACTATGAGAGATATCAAAAAACTTAAAACTGATAACAAAAGTACGTTATCTAATGAGTAAAATGGCATCAATAACTTTTTAAAAATCAAACGAGAAGTATCTAAATGTTTGACATTAAACACTCCCATACATTTAGTATAAGATTAGTAGAGTTGCTAGTGGGGTTGCTTTGATCAAAGCAACCCCACTAACTTAAGACCAATTTCTATACTTCCAACACTTAGTAAAATTTTTGAAAAAACTATCTATAGTCAATTACTCTTTCATTTTTCAATTAGTAAACTATTTCACGAAAAACAGTTTGGTTTTACTAAAGGTAGATCCACTACAGATACTGGAGTTGCGCATCTTAAACACATTTTTGCTGCTTGTGAGAGTAAACAGGATGCAATATGCTTTTTCTGCGATTTCTCAAAGACATTTGATTGTGTCAGTCACAAAACTTTAATTAAGTAACTAGAGCATTATAGTGTCTCAAAAATATCGCTAAGCCTCAATCAATCATACTTATCGGATAGAATCCAAAAAGTTGTGATTAACGGCGCTGAGTCTTCTGGAGCACCTATAACTATGGGCGTGCTCTAGGGGTCAACATTGGGACCATTACTTTTTCTTATTTACATAAAAAATGTCCTTCCTTACTTTACTGAATACCTTTGTGAGATAGTACTATTTGTAGATAAAACCTCTCTTGTCTATAAAGTCGACAGAGGTCTTGAAAATGTTGACGAAATAAATGGTGCTTTCTCTAAGGTTCTGCAATGATTCACTTCCAATAATTTATTACTAAACTGAAAGAAAACAAAGTGCCTAAAATTTTCTTTACCAAATGTAAGACAGGTCAGCACACAAATAAAAACCAATAATAATATTGTCGATTTTGTAAATTCCACTGAATTTTTAGACATTAAACTTGACCAACGCTTACAATGGGACCCACATATTGAGGCCGTGACAGGAAGACTTAGTTCCGCCGCATAAGCAGTTAAGAAAATAAGGCTTTTATCTGATGTTGAGACGGCAAGAGTAGTTTATTTTAGTTATTTTCACAGTGTTATGTCATATGGCTTGTTGTTGTGGGGATCCGCTGCTAATATTGACAATGTTTTTATTTTACAGAAAAGAGGTTCGTGCAATATACAACCTTAAAACTAGGAAATCACTAAAAGAGTTATTTAACGAAATAATAATTTTAACTGTTGCATTACTATATCTATATATATATATATATATAATATATCTTTGAAAATATTAGGTATGTCAAAAAATGTCATAATACATTTGTTAAAAATTGTGACCTTCATAGTTTTAACACTCGCAATAAGAATAAACTTGCCGTCCCAACTTTCAGGCTTCATAAAACAGGTGGCTCGTTCTTGGGTAAATGTATAACTTTTATAATAAACTTCCACAAAATCTAATGAGTAAAGAATAACCTTTACATGTTACCTTTATAAAGTGGAAGATTATGTTAATGACAAAAATGTATGGATATAACAGTGCAAATTAATGTTATGAATGTGATACAAATATTGGCTTTATTTTATTAAACTTGTATTGTAACACTACAGGAGAAAGAAACAGCCCTTGCCGAGTTTCTTGCGGCTTCTTCTCGCTCTTGTCTCGATCGTAGGGTTTACGAAGTCATGGCTTTGAGTTGACGTTCAAAAAACACTTGTAAAAGTTCATTTTGAATAAAAAAAATTGAATTTGAATTTGAATTTCTAAATAATGTTCAGTTTGAGACAGCACAGTTATAAAATAATCTAAAACTATCATAGAATAGAATAGAAGAAAAATGTAAGAACCTTAAAGATTCGAATCTCGTTAAGTGCATTCTTCTTATCTATTATCTATTCTATTCTTATATATTATTCATACTAACTAACTATTCAGTTTGGACCAATTTGAATTTATAGAATAGTATTACATATTTATAATTAACTCATTCATAAGTGAACTAGGTGCCTACTTCCAATGTATGTTCTTTAAGAGAATTAAATATCTTTTAACGGAAGTGAACGCAGAACGCTCGTTGTGCATAGATTAACTAGCAGGCAGCCCAATTTTGATGCTGGGTTATCGATCGTACAGCATTTCAAACTGGTGGCATTAACAATACTTAGCAATGCATGCATTGGAATACGAGTAGAATAGTGTGATGAAATTGTTTTGTTTGATTTACTTATAAGATGGATGTTTGGGAGTTCACAAGCATTATTTCATTGTTATCTTTATATATAAACATTTTCTGTGCGTGTGTAATGTGTACGTTATTGAACTCCCTCTAAGCGGCTTTACCAATTTGGATGACATTTGCTGTGTGCGTTCAAATGGATTCGAGAATAGTTTAGATTTACAATTGGACCCGGTAGGTGGCGCTGCTATAGGGGTCCATCATGGGATACGGGTGTTCTTAAGCGGACGAATGATTTGTTTGTTTTGTTGGCATGGAAACTGTCAAAGCGGTACGAAGTCTGCCAGTCAGCTAGTCATATAATAATCGGTTATATGGGTGTCGTGCGAACAATAAATGCCATTAATAAAATTATAATTCTCTGACTTTTTTTAAATTCTTTTTTTAAATATTTTACGGGTAAGCACAACTGATGATAAGGCCGAAGACAGAAACATTTCATACGGAATCCTTAACTACTGGGGCACTGGCTATTCTATCTCTAGCTGCCCGAACACAGCAATCCAACAAATATTGATGTTATGGCGACATATTACTTGCAATCGGAACCGGGACCTCTGGGTCTGAGACCGGTGGTCTTACCACTAGACCACAAAGGTGGTAAAAAAAGGTTTATTGTGTTTTCTATGTTCCGCAGATGCGGGTTTGATCTACTGAACTAACATATTGCGTAATTTGTAGGGTTGTGCCATGCAACGTGCTTTCACAGAATGAAGGTTTTATTAAATATTTTTATTTACAGTTAATGGTTAGAACCAAAGTTTTTTAAATTTGAAATCTAAAACCAATTTCTCAAACAAAGTAGAAGTACTTGGAACAAAAGAGTTCTAAAGGTTCTATTTTATACAGACCATCCGTGCGAAGTCGCTTTAAAATGTTAAAGTAGGTAGGTAGCTTATAAATTATGCGTTATACTCGTTTTGGTGAATACTGCAGACGGTTTCTACTTGAGTCGACGACAGTAAAAGTGTTAGAATTGTCGTCCGTGAAGAATTTGCAAGTTGGCCTAACCTGATGTTAGTTACGCTACGAAATCACAGATTTCTACCAATAACGTTTCACTTTGAAGAGGAAATAATAGTTCATGATGACCTTTCAATTACTACCCAAAACATAAGGTAATTATGGACGAATTCTTTCTTATCTTAGGTACGGTAAATAAACCGTCTCAAATATTAGCTTTCGTGTTTTAAGAAGAATTAAAATGGCGTAACCACTATTACCAGAAAAACTTGCTGAAGTTTTTCTACCTATTAGTTACTAGACGTGTAGTGAAGAAGTTTCAAATAGTAAATCGTGCTATTTTCGCATGACATGTAGCAATGTCGTCGTCTGTTTAAATTTGCTGATATGTTTGTGATTGTACTCGTAACAGGTGTTTTTATCTATAGCCATTTTAAGCCGTAGCTTGTTTAAAAAAGTTACCTAAAATAGATTTCATTGGTTATAATTGATTTCTAAATTAATAAAAAATGTAGCCATTGTTTTTAGGGTTCCGTAGTCATCAAGGAACCCTTATAGTTTCGCCATATCCTACTGTCTGTCTGTCTGTCTGTCCCCAGCCTAGCTCATAGACTCTTAGTACTAGAAAGCTGTAATTTGACATGGATATACATATTAATCACGCTGACAAAGTTTTGAAAAATATATTTTTTTAGGTTACCTCCCCTACACGTGAAGTGGGGATGTAATTTTTTTTTCTTGTGTACGCTATAGTGTGTGGTGTCATTGGATAGCAATTTTAAAAATATTGCGGGTTTGTTAAAACAGTTTTTTGATTGAGGCATCCGATTGTGAACTATTGTGAGCTTTAAAGTGCAAAATTTTGTTAGAGCCAAAGGTCCCTGGCCCCTGCCAGCCAAATGATTGTGATTGGATACGTGATAAAATCAGCCAGGTATGTGAAACCGGTAGTACCTACGTTCATAAAAGCCCTCTTCTCAGAGTCCGCATTATTGAGATGGGCTACGGAACCCTACACTGCCCGTGGCCCGACACGCACTTGGCCGGTTTTTTCTTTTCTTAGCTGATGGCTTCGTGCGGTTAGCAAATTTAAAAAAGTGTTAAAGTAATTTTTGTATTTATAAATAAACAATACTTTCTTTGTTAATATAAGATGATGATAAATGATAATAGTAATGAGTAGTGATAAATGATGTACCCTCCCCCCTTGAGTATTTCATGGTAGTAGGTGGTTTCATGGTTTTATGGTAGTGGCTAACCAGGCGGACAAACAAACCAACCAAACTGAGCACACAAGCATGTACACTGGGAATCGAACCCGGGACCTCAAGGTCTGAGATCAGTGGTATTAACCACTAGACCACAGAGGTGGTTAGACTGTTGTATTGTTTTGTTTCATTTACCAACACTCATGCACGTTCAGGAACAGCGTAACGGTTACTAATTCACCATTATTTAACATTCATAATCAACACAACACAAATTTCAGAAAATAAAACAAAACTGCAGATTTTACTCTTCACTTTCCCGCCAAGAACAACAACGCGTAGTCATTCTTTGTTTAATTTACCTGTAAATGCTACACACAGACACGGAGATTTTTAATCTAGGTCCAATTTGTCTTTACCTAAATAGCTGGTTGAAAATTCACCAACATTGACGCTCGAGTTAATTGGCTCTTGATGATTAAGTATTCTATTGTTTTCCCGTAATTCAACTTTTTGAAAATAATTTTAGAAAACTAGTTACATAAAAACATCCGCGGTTTCGATTTATTTCGATACCTAGTTACGAAATAATATATTTAAATTATATAAAGTTTAAATAATAATTGGTATCAAAATAATAAGTCAAAATATAAAGATGTTATATTTTCCCGCAATAAGCACAAACATCTTATTTATCTTTGATAGTGTAGGCGTGCAATAACTTCCTTAGATGATCCTAAGATGAATATAAAATATTATAATTTCATAAAATTTTATAAAATACAGTGAAAAAATTAAACGCCCACCCGACTGTACTTACTGTAGCGTTGTGTTATCAAATTTGTGGTATTTCATCTGCAAAGATGAATCTGCATGGCCATCGGTTGCAACAACCGTTTGGATAGATGGCGCTAGTGCCGCTTAAAGCACTCAAAAATATTAAAATAGCAGTGACAAAATTCAGCGCTTACGTCAGCCTTCCCGGTAGCATAGCGGTCAGTGCAGCCGCCCGGATTGCGGAAGACCCAGGTTCGATTCCTGGCTGGGTCGGGTGGGCGTTTAATTTTTTCACTGTATTTTATAAAATTTTATGAATATTTAATTTAGCTTCAGTGCAGCAATTAGCACTTGAAAATAAAAAAGTAAAATTTATTATAATTTCATTACTTATCCACCGAGAAACTTTGCGCTTTTTTATTTTATTAAGTTTGCATAATATATTGTATTAGGTTCCATGCGAGCAGCAATATCAGTATGTGTTAAATAAAAATAATAAAAACACATCCTTTTCATACTAAAACAATAAGTAGTTTTAAATACATAAAACTACTTATTGTTTTAACTAATATACAATATTAAAGCACCTGAAAAATCTGCCACTGACGAGACACTTCACATTATTGCTTAAACTTCTCTTGCTCACGTGCTTACATTGCACTCCTGAAATGATTACATGGAACAATAAAACACTTTCATTGAACACCGTAAAAATAAAAGTAAACTAATTATTTCTGTCGTTGCAAATTACTTGAATACATTTCAAATTATTTAAAAGTAATCGATAATGTTAGTATCAATACGGAGAATGACCTTATGAGTTTTATGCAAAACTTTTTACTTATAAATAGAAAAATTATTAAAAAATAAACATAATTAAGAATGTGTAATGCAAGCTTTGTGATGCTTTTCAAATTTTACCTAAAAAGAGTATCGTAATAATCGCGTAAAAGTACGAAAGTCGCGGAGCCATCGTGCGAGTCCGGTTTCTGCAGTGGCACTGAGATATCATTAACGCCCATTCATCCGGCGGTCATTACTTTCTTTCTTAAGCGCATAGCATACGGGGGGGCTTACGTAGCCTACACTCCATGTTTATAGTTATAAGCACAGTGTGGTTATAAGTGCCTGTTTCTTGTAGGTAGGGATAGGGAGGGACAAACTAACGGGCACATTTGATTGATTAGGTACTTAAGCTCAAACATACCGCTACAGCTAACCTCTGCTTCTACCATTATTTTTAAGTAGGTAGGTACCTAACTACCTATTTATTAGTAGGGGACATTATAAATTATAGATAGTTAAATCACAGTACTTACCTACCTACATTATATTTGCACCGCATACACACTTTTATTTGCTATTCGAACAAGTTAAAGGCTAACTAGACGTTGCAAGGGATCAAACTAGCACCTAACCAACGAACGAACTTGCGAAACAAACTTTGTATTGCCGCATCAATTCCATACAAAATATACTTTTAATAGTTAACTCGTTATATTAATTATGATATTCTCCGGTTTCCCTTGAGTTAGTTACCTAGTTTGTACTAGTACTAGTAGTAGTACTAGTAGTTTGTACTAGTTAGTTTGTACCTAGTTTGACTTTGTAGTAATTTATTAGTTTTGTTAGTTTAGTAAAGAAGACATGCCGTCCGGTCGCTTAGTTTAGTTAGTTTTAATAATGAATATGTTTATAATTTTTTTTAATATTTTTTTTATTATTATTTTGCCTTTTAGTTTTCCTTTCAGTTGTCCTATACCTCAAAGGTTGTCTGGAAGAGATCGCTTTAAGCGACAAGTCCGCCTTTGCTCACCCCGATATAAAAATTTCGTTGTTTGTTTTTTCTTTTCTGTGTGTGTGTGTGTGATAAAGAGTTTTATCTAGGTATCTTTTATTTAATAATACTGCAATGTAAACATGTGGAACTTTCGAGAGATCTCACTCGGACTTGTTTCGTGATTTTAAAAAGAGACGTTTCATTTTTCGTTGCTCTTGCCAACACTCGAATATTTTACATTACTGTTCGGCATAACACAAATTTCTAGAAAATAAGTAAGAAAAATATGGGGTTTTTGGTGCATCATGTGCCAAATCGAATGGGGTGATTGGAGAGGTCTTTGGCTACCTCTTCAGCCTCCATAAAAAAATCTTGGTCTAACTAAATTTTTAGATGCTGATTAAAATTTTTTTTGGGTGAAAATTTATAAAAGTCTACATTTAAATTTTAATACAGAAAAAATTGTTAGATCTAGCTTGACTTTTTTAAAATCTTCTTTGGTAAATATGGATTCGTCCGTCCACAGTATTCTTTAAAAAAAAACAGGATCATCCACATCCGTGTTTAACAAAAACCGACAAAAATGCACTCGTCTGTCAAAGTCACCACCCTCTAGACCGGCAACAAACAAAAAACTATTAAATTCCCCTTGAGCAGTAAGTAATTAGCACTAGAATATTTTCAAGTGTGTCTATCTGTAAGCACATAATAATACCCATTCACTTGCTAAAAGTAACGTCATAATATTCATTACCTACGTGCTAAACAAAGGCAACGTCAAGCAAAAGTTTAAAATTAGGTACCTTGCACCGGAGTATACTGGAATGGTAGTTTTTTGTTTTGTCGAAGGACTTCCACACTTTCCATATTGAAATATCATGATGTGCCGCCACATTCCTAATGCTTCTGTAGGGTCTTCCTCAAAAAGTGCCACTTCAACATTATGTCGCACAACATGGCCCCTTGGTTGATGAAAAGTGACACTGCCAGTTTCGCGTGAGCGTCGGTATTATTCGGTCTTATTTTTTTGCAAATCGTAGGCAAACTGCACAAAATACTTGTTCACCCAAAATAAATAAATAAATTGATCTCTTTTTTGAAGTTGTAGGTACTACCTAACTGAACCGTTTGTCCCAGTCAAAAATCTCTTTGATCCCAGCTAAACATAATCAGCCACAACTTGATTGGTAGAGTCTCCAATCTTCAAAGGAGTGAGTACGACACGTTGGTTCGACATAACTTTCGTCTTCTCCATGTATATTTTAAGGCCCACTTGTTGAGAGAATCTGTTGAGGTCACCGAGAACTGTGTCGAGGTCTTCTAGGGTCTCTGCCATAACCACTATATCGTCAGCAAATCGAGGTTGTGTGATGAAGGTATACGCCGTTGACGTTGATGCCGAGCCCTTTCCACTCCATAAGCTTAAAGACATCTTCGGTGCAGCAGTGAAAAGTTTCGGAGTTATCACGGCTCCCTGTCTCACTTCTCGCTGCAACTGGATAGGATCGAGCTCTGGTCCTGAAGACGGACAGACATAATGGCATTTTCATACAAACACTACAACACTTCGATGTACTGAAGAATCGAAGGCTTTTTCTTAGTCTACAAACGCTAAGCAAACAGGCTGGTTATACTCTAGAGTTTTCTGTATAACTTGCCGTAGCGTATTATGTGGTCTATGTATGGTGCTAAAGCCTTTTTGAAAACCGGCTTGTTCGGTAGACTGGAAGTCATCAAACCTGCTTGCGAGCCTATTTGTTTTAACTCTCGAAAACAGTTTGTAGACGTGGCCTTGAAGTGAGATGGGTCTGTTGTTCCTCAGCAGGGTCTTGTCGCCCTTTTTGAAGTACAGACGCCAGCACATCAACCTATCCAAAACTGTCAAATTTCTTCAACAAATATTCAACCATGTTGCTAAGACTTAAAGTTCAAAGTCTATTGAGGAAATTTGACAGTTTGTAGTAGGTTGATGTGCAGGCGTGTGTAGTACAATACAACCATACCTTTGTGCTACGTCCCTGGCGTTCTGCCCTCTAGTATAATGGAATTAAATAACCTCTGAAGAGCTATGATTACCGGTCTTCTGCCTGCTTTCAGAAGCTCGGCCGCAATTGCATCAGCACTTGGTGCCCTGCCGTTCTTAATGTATGCCCTAGTAGAGAGCGAGATAGCAAGTCTCAACTGGTCGCGACTCGCAGCGGCGGGCGGCGGCGGCGCGCCGTTTGTCTCACTCAACGGCGGCGCCGCGCTCATATCTAACTCATACTTATTCATAAACAAAACAAATAAAATTAAAATTTTACGACTATTTCACATTTATCAACCACTACATATTGTTCGATTTTTCTTGTCATTATTATCTTACTGTTTTCTCTATCACAAAATATCGTATCTTTAAATCTTTTTAAAGACACGATATTTGTGATACTATACCGAGGCGATATAATACAAGTTCATGTATCGATATAACAATGAAATATCAATTATAGTGTATCGATTCAATACATAAAGCTGTCAAACATCCCTATTTGACATTGATATTTTTAAATTCGTTGCCCTGCTGCCGCTCGCTGCCGGCTATCCTGTTGCTGTTGATTGTCGTGTTGTGTTTGGTGTCGTTTAAATTTCGCTTTTAATATCGTAAAGTGTAGTAATAATTGTTTATTACAAAAAATGAGATGCATCAAAACAACGTTACAAATAATTTTCCTACTCAACGTTTGTTTAGCAACACTTTCTCCTCCGTCCGATAAAAAAGGACAGAAAGGTGTGAAGGCCCAAGATGGGCCTCGAAAGAATAATGTTTTAGATCGAAAATTGGTAAACGAGGCACCGCTTGTGAAGGATATCATCAAATACCATGCCACGTATCATCAAGACGTAGCTACGAGAAACTTTAAGGGGATTGTACTAGGCTATGTCACACCTGTAAGTGTTATTGATTTAGTTTAAGGGTTCGATTGGTATTAATTTTTTTTTCATGTATTGTTTTCATGATGGACATGATAAGCTTACCTACCAGCAATAAAGATTTCAACTTGTATAAATCGGTATTTCATACTTAAACTTTTTTAATTGTAAATGCTATTATACATAGGTACTTAAAACAATTATTGGTCAGTGTCTATTTTCTAAGTGACGCCACACAGTGCCCCCTTTCACAAACTCCATCCATATCTATGTGATCATTCATCATCATCATCTCAGCCAAGAGAAGTCCAATGCTGGACAAAGGCCCCCCCAAATCTTCACTATAATCATTACATAATTAAATTTTAAGTAATGTTAGCCAGCCATACTTTAGTTATTAAAGTTTAGTAATTCAATAAGAATTAATTTACAAAATATATCCCAAACTATTATATATACTTATCAGTCTAACTGAATGTAGCTTGTGTTTCTGTGCAGAGTTGTATTATCAGAGTTTATGTGCTGATAGCCATTCAAATTAATCAATTTATCTTCTATTTCCAGTGGAATAATAAAGGTTATGATGTAGCTAAAACATGGGCTACAAAGTTCAACTATGTATCTCCAGTGTGGCTGCAGGTGAAGAGACAATCTCCCAACATATACATCATTTCAGGCCTCCATGATGTAGACCATGCTTGGATGAAGTCAATCAGGCAGAAGGGTTCATCTGGTAATTTGAGAAGTATGATTTACTTTTTAATTTAACTTAAACCATACACCTTACCAAATCTCACATTTAACTAATTTAATTAAACCTTCCAAAACTCAGGGGTTTACAAATTCACATTTTTTTAAACCACTTTTTAACATTAATTTTGATAAGAAACATGTTATATTGATTTATTTACAATTATTTTACCTTTATGGTCACAGGGAATTTCTCATTGACCTTTGACCCTCCAATAGGTTTGAAACCTTCAGCACATATGGCATATGAATAATAGATGCAAGTAGATATGTTTTATTTGTGTAGTGTTTTCTAAAGTATCAATAACACTTTGGAAAGTAGTAATCATTTTGAATCTTCAATAAGATCTACAAATGAATTTGTTACATTACTTTTCAGTCCTACCAAGAATAATTTTTGAAAACTGGCAGCTGAATGATCTGAAATCATTCTTTATGGAACCCACTGCTCACACTGAACAAAAGGCTTTGATAGAAGAAATCAAGAAGACCTGCAAACAGTGGAAGTTTGATGGAGTTGTACTCGAGATACTGTCACAAATTGGGAAATATGTTGACAAATCTGTAAAGTTCATACAACAGTTTGGTATGTGTTTGTGTTACTAATTTCTTAGTATCAAGCAATATTGAAACATTAATTTTATAAAAAAAAATATTTGTAGCATGTAAATTATAAATCTTTACATTTCAATATGCATAGGTTTTTAGGGGTGTTATTAGAATACAGATTTTTTTGATATCGAATTTCATTTTACCGAAAACTATTCCACAATTTTTAATATTTTTTTTTTCAATTCATCAAATAGTTAATCATCGCTGTTTTATATCATCGAAAAACGTTTCTTAAAAGAAATATTTTAAAGTTGTTTTGATTACCAGAAAAACGGTATATCGAACTTACATTTCATAAAAGTATTAAGTTATCAATGAAACTATTCGTAAAAACATAATACAATATGTATCGGAAACCCATAATACTTTTTCACTTAACAACTGTTTATCGCAGTAACATTTCATCGAATGATGCATTCGCCTGTTGATGATAAATTGTGTTGCGGTCAGTTCATGCAGTGCATGCAAGCAAGCTTACAGCATGCAAGTAAACATGCAGCATGCAGGCATTGTTTCTGTCACGGTTCCGGCGCTGCGGGGCTCCGGCGGTCCCACGCGTGCTCATCGTCGCAGATGGAAGTAACGCTCACCGCCGCTTCGGCTTGCTGGCCAGCCTAAGCCGCGGCGAGCGTTGCATCCACCTGCTCCTCGGCTCGCGGGCCGCCTCGCCCCTCCGCGCCTACGCGCTTTTATAGTGCACTCTAGCGTAGGGCAGACAAGACTACGTGGAGTCGGTTTTGCAGCGATTCGTTCCTGTCAATGATTAGACTTTAGTAGCGCAATATTACAGAAATCACAATGTGTTAACATTTTTAAACAAAATTAATAATCTAAAATTAATTACTCACATTAATGATGATATGATAAGTATTGTATCCTGTAAAGTAAAGGACAAGGCAAATGAAAAACGTCGGGTTTAAAAGGTATGCCTGAATGAAATAAATGCCTTTACTAAGTAGGTTTACATTAAATCCCATTTAAATATATGAACTTTGTTAGTATTTTGTATTTTTGATGTACAATGACTTAAGTGAAGTGAAATTTGATGTAACCAACTATTTTGCAAACTGAAACTTACGTGGAAACAAAATAATAAGAAACGAAACATCAATCTAACAATATATCGATGAAATAAAAAAATAAACGAAATAAAAATACGATGAAGTGAGTTTAGTGATAAAAACTATTTGAGAAAACAAATATGCGATGTAATGAGATTCGCGGAATTGTTCATTAATGAATAAAAACAAACATCGGTGAATAGTGTTATGGGAAATGAAATTCGATCTAATTAATTGCGATAAAGTGACGGTTTCCCGGTTTTGAGTCTATTTTTGCTAGTTTGGAGTCTGGCAAGGGTCTGTTTTAGGCCCTCTATTGTTCCTGGTATTAACCTGAATTAACCTGAACCTTGAACCTGGTATTAAGTGTCTACCAAACATGACTGAGAATCAAGACATCCTGTTCGCCCACCAAAGCAAACTTTTGTTGATAAAACAATAATGTTTATTGAAACAAATACCATGCATTTGTATTGTATAAATAATGTACTTACATTGCACCACACTGTAGAAAGAACTTTACCTGTATAACAATAAGAGTAAATGTCTTGTGCAGGTTTGGAGATGAATGAAGATGATCTGAAGCTGATTCTAGTCTACCCACCATTCCGTGGCTACCCTACAGATGAATTTTTCATTCAAGCCTTCAATGATATTTATCCTTATGTGGAGGCCGTCTCTGTTATGACATATGACTTTTCAAGTCCACAGAAACCAGGCAAGTAATTAATTGTTAGCATAGAGGAATATTTCGAGAAAATTTATAGGTTGTCAATATAAATCTTTGTTTTATTGTATAGAAACAAAATTTATAAGCCTTTACAAAAAGTAACACTTTTATTATTTGTATAAAAATTTACTATATATGTGGAGCTGGGCTTCATAGTGTGTGTGTATGGCCTGTGCTTTGGCTAACTGAAATACTTCAGAATAGGATACTTCGATAGGAAACTGAAATCCAAGAATACATAAAATATAAACAGATAGCATATATAACATATATACCAATACTTACAATTTCTTAGATAAAACCTGCATTTATACTTACTTTTTCCATACACAATAGTAGTCCTAACTTAGACAATGTTGTTATAGGACCAAATGCCCCATTATATTGGATGAGGCTATGTGTCGAGAAACTCGTAGATAATGAAGAGAGTCCCTCTAAAAGATCTAAAATACTGCTTGGTCTCAACTTCTACGGCAACTCGTACACTGCTAATGGCGGAGGACCAATTGTTGGCACTGAATATATAGAGCTGCTGAAGAATGCAAAGAGCAACCAAGCTTTATCCTACAACAATAATACAGCTGAGAATTATATTGAAATTCGGTAAGTAACTCTTAAAATTAATTTAGGGAATCAAAGTTTGTACCATTATTATCATCAGCCTATACATATTACTGCATAAAACTGTCACTGCTGGGCATGGGCAAAGTTTGTATAATTGGAGTGAAATTAAACATTTCATAATCTATTCTACTGCTTTAATATCAAGATTAAAAATATGAATTAAGCTCTCTAAAGAGAAGCTTAGTTAATTAACATTTAGACACTCATCTAAGGCTGTCGTTACTTAGCTTTGACAATCGTTTTCTTAACGCACCGCTATACTGTCGAGCTTCAGTTATTGATATTAAATATTAGCGTGATTGAATTGGAAATCTCGAACTATTGTGTTCGATTTTTCTCAACAATAGATAATATTACTGAAACAGATTACGGTTTCTTATTGTTCTATGTTCAAGCGTAATAGTTTTATGGAAGTCGTCCTTATCCCGCCGTAATAGAGGGAGTTTTTGCGATGCTACTGTTACTCTCGAAGTGCGATCGACTATACCAGTCTGCCAGTTATACTGATTAATTAACTTTTTATGTCGCAGACCATGGCATTAATTTGATCACTCTGATTTAGTAGCTATTTAATGATAATAATCAATAGAGCGACCTCCAAAGTTGAACTGTTAACACGCGGTGTCGCTATTGCTAAGTCCCTCGTTATGCCATTGGCCCCTATTTGCTAAATTGCAGTCGTTAAAACCCACCAACTTGCAATATGTCGCAGCTTTAGGGCTAAATCAAAGCTCGACCGACCGTCGTCGGTGCGTACGTCGATCGCATCGCGTCTGCTTAAATAAATAGTCGCTTCTGAAATACAACAGTACGAACGCTGACCGTCGTCGATAGCGCGTAACGGTCAGCGTTCGGTTGAGCACTGTTTTTGCCCTTATGTGGGAGAGCTTGAGCCCAGCTAGTTAGATGTATAAAGACTGATATTATAAAATTAGTAAAAACGTGTTTTGATCGTCATTCTTTTTTTAAATTACATATTGTTTTTACTATTACAGCACATCGCAGGGCGCCAAGAAGATTTTCTTTCCCACACTGTATTCTATACAAAGGCGACTGGACCTAGCGCGTGAGTTCGGCACAGGGATCGCGATATGGGAGTTGGGGCAAGGTCTAGACTACTTCTACGACTTGTTTTGATTCACTTGTGATATTATATTTTAAGGCAATAAATTGTGATGGTATGGTGGAAGCTAGTCACACTTATTTATTAATTAAATAAAACACATTTCTATTCATGGTAATAATTTATTTATTTTTCCATTTACAATTTCTCTTTTTATAAAACTCATTCAGTCTTACGTTAAACAATTTTTGTAATCTCTTATTGGTCACGTTAAAAGTTACGACTAAAATAGCTTTCAATTCTTAACAAATCAATAATTTTGCCGCAAATCCATAAACCATTCTCAAGTACTTACTTGAGTTTGTAAATATTAGCAATTTTCAGTAAAATATATTTTATGGAAACAATATCTTTTTCCTTAAGCGGCATTCGAATCCGAATCTTCTGGCATTTCAGGCGTATTCGAAAACCACGATATGTTTGGGCCCACAATGTACAGCACTACGGCATTTAACGAACGCAAAATGTATGAATCTGTCATTTTATACTAACCGATCTCATTGACATCACTTAGATATTCGTGTTACATTAACGTAAATCTCGTGACGCTATATATTTTGCATACACTGAAATCTATAACCAATACATAGATTCTCAAAGTGGAGGCTGGAATTAGGATCCTCATTCTACTGGTACTTTGAAGTCGCTTTATTGTATTTCGTTGTCGTAACAACTGTTTTACTAAACTCGTCAAAACGGTATTATTACGATACCTATTTACAAAACTTAGATGTAGATAGTTATGAATCTTTTGGCTTTCCCATAAAGGTCATCATTGACTGCGGGCCCTTCATGACTCGGTGCATCAGATCCCAGCACATCTTGGCGGGGAGAAGGCTAAAAAGAAAAAAAAATATTAAAAAATAACCGACAATGAATGAGACCGACTTCGAACTACCTTTGTCAAGTGATAACCAGAGGTCCCGGGTTTCATTCCTAGATGGGGTTACAAATTATTGTACTCTGTATGGTTAGTGGTATGTTTGGATTTTGCTTTTTACCCGACGACTAAAGATTGTGCGAGTCATCTAACACGTAGTGTTAAAATAAATAAATTAAGGCAATCTCAGACGAACCTATCTTATTATTATTATTATTATTATTTGTCATTCAAGCAAAATAACCGCCTCTGTGGTCTAGTGGCTAAGACCACCGGTTTAGACCCAGAGGTTCCGGGTTCGATTCCCAGCGGGGGGTTTTGTACTCGTCTGTGTTTGTTGTTGTTTGTGTACTCGGTTTGGTTGGTGGTAGCGCTTGTTAGTCCGCCTGGCTAGCTACCACCATCTTATCTAAATATGTCGCCATAACATCAATGTTAGTAGCATTGTTGTGTTCCGGCAGCTAGAGATAAGATAGCCAGTACCTCACTAGTTGAGGATCCCGGGTGAAGCGCGCTTCCATCATTAGCCTTATCATCACTTAACATCAGGTGAGATCAAGGCACTGTGCCTACCCGTAAATATAAAAAAGAAAAAAAAACATGTAACGTACACGATGGACTAAAAGTATCGGGCCCAGGTGATCTATTGTGACCAACAAAAAAATATGCCGAGGGGCCTAGCCTGCGCTTTAAGAGATTGCGTAGACAACGAACATAAATGTACGCGAACTTTTCCGTCAAAAAAATAAATCGCTTACAACTTCATCGACTCACGCACACGAGGGCCTGTCCAGAAAGTAACAAAGCAAGCGGACAAGAGTCCATCGTCATCTGCGCACTCGCTTAAACGTTTTTTGGAAAAATACTGCTGTTGGCTGCATGTGGTCTGCAAGTGTTGAGGTTAAGCAACTTTTGCAAAGACCGGTCATCTGATGAGAGATCAAAAATGTATCATCTCGACCTCGTCCTTGCTTCGAAAGGAACGTAAAGCCGTTGACGTCCCGGCTGCATTAGCAGTCGTTAACAACCGCCAATCCCCACTGGGCCCACGAGGTGGTTTATGGCCCGTTCTCCCTACCTATCCATAGGGAAGGCTCGTGCCCCAGCAGTGGGGACGTAAAATGAGCTGATGATGATGGCGTACGGGTCGGAACAAGAGCGGTACAGCACGAGGGCGCCTCTTTCAAAGCTAGGACTTCGGCTCAGGTTGACCAGGTGCCTTAAATGTCAACAAAACAAATGACACTCACCACTTGAGCGGCAGCAGGTATCTGACGGAGCCGGGCATGATGCAGTTGACCTCGTTCTTGCGGATGGAGTCGATCATGGTCTCGGCTACGTAGTCCGGCTCCAGCATTGGCATCAGGCGGGGCGTGACGCCGTCGAACATGCCCGTGTTGATGTAGGAGGGGCAGACCAGGGTCGCGTGGATCGTGAGATGGCCGTGCGCCTGAAATTGTCAGGTGTATTGTAATGAATTATTCAGGAAGAATTATTATTGTTAGCAGAAAAAACCTTGTTTGCTCATTTTGCTGCACTAAAACTGAGCATACATATTAGTGATCATAAGTTAAGAATAATAATAGGGCTACCTAATAATGAAAAAAACAGGTATACAACGAGCTTAGTTGGAAGGATACAACTTTTTAACATTAAAACAATTAGGTATAAGTATTGCACATCACATTGCAAATGACCAATCTCTCCTTGCGTGAAATCAAGTGAATAAGTATAACTATATCCAACTGCCGAGATGTTTTAATAAAAAAAATCTTTAAATCACAACCTATAAAATTGTATAAGTACTATATTTTTTAAAAGTGTTTGTAGGTTTTTCATCTTAACTACTAGTAACACCACAGTCTGTATAGTGTCCAACACTAGGATTTATTTTTTTGTATGTATGTACGTACGTATGTACTAAGTGGCACTTACCCTGAGCTCCGTGAAGAGGCTCTCATGGAATCCGACGGTAGCGAACTTGGTGCCGCTGTAGTCCGTGCAGCGGTACGTGCCGAGCAGCCCGGCCACCGAGCCGACGGTCACTATGTGTCCCTTACCCGACTCTATCATGTCGGGTAAGAACGATTTCACCGTCTGAAATTGACATCATTTTATCACAAACAGAAATACACTGACATTACAGAGCTGTGGTTTCTTGAAGCTGCATCGTATAGTGGGCTCCTGCTCGTAGCATTTTAGTTACTATAATTTTAGATTAAGTTTAGAACCTAAGCCCATCTGTTTTACTTCGATTAAATGTTCAGAATTGGAAATGTATTTTTTTTTGCAAGTTATATTTGCCATTTGATTACATTAACGAAATATTTATAAAATTTATTACTATCATTTTTTATACATTAACGAAATCAAAAATTTGTATGCCATTGAAGCAGAATCATTCTAGCACCTCCTGATGAGAAACGAGGAGATTTGCTATTTGTGCCATACAAGTTCTCTGTTTCGTTTCTGTGACCGAATGGCAAATTCTACTCTAAAGTCTCAAATGTTCTATTCTATGTTGTTATATTGATGTTATATTCTACTCTAAGTCTCAGATGTTTTCTGTTACGCACTGTTGGTATGTGGAAGATCATGACTCCTGTCTTCTCCAGGCCCTTTTTTTAGGTCAATGCATTACGCATAGGAGAGTCCAGAGACTTCTTCAGGCCTACAAATGAGCTGCAGAGTACCTATCTACTTCAAATGATTATAACGGGGATTAACGCAAACTACTATGTATGCTACCATACCGCATGATGATACCTAAACTTTTGATTAGCATTAAACGCGAAAGTTTAAAAATGTATACCTATATACTTCAATTTAGTAACGGCAAGGAGTCTTAAGTTATAATAGTGGTAGTTTTATATTTTAAAACAATATTATTATACTTGAATCAATACCGGTTTAATTTATACCGGTGTCAAATCTGACCTAGTATTATTTAGACGACATTAAAACCAGATTTCCGTATTCCAAGCCCCTGCTCGTGGTACAAACTACCCTTTTTTAACTGCAGCACAAAGATTATCTAATTGTTGTATTTTTTTCTTAATAGTAAAGAAATTTTATGTTTTTAAATTGACTTCTCATATTTACCCAGTAATGCGAGAGGATGTTGACTTTGTATGTGGTCTCTATGGCATTGTCGGTGAGGTCCAGCAGTGTATCTCCGAATACGGTGCCGGCGTTATTGATCAGCACATCCACTTTCCCCACCTGATGAAACAACTTAAGTTGTAATAGTTTCCCAGTTATCAGAGCAGGAAGAGCTAATTTACCTAAAGTTGGCGACAAAGACAAACAACACAAAGAGTATAGTGAAAACCACCAAAATTATATGGTTCTTCCATTCGAATCTTGGTATTTTATGGCAGATGGTCATACGGCAACTCGTTGATGTTTGCATCATATTTCTAAATAAATATGTAGGTACTACTTACTACTAGTAGCATTATTAGAGAATGATGAGTTACGGAACCTGGGTGCCTAGTGTTAATTTTGTTTACTATCCGTATTGTTTGGATTACGTTTGCGAAAACAAAAAAAAATATGGTAAAATTTTAACTCTTCTCGTATTGAAATGAAACAACTTTTACGGATCTACTCGCGTTTATTTTACACATTAGTTTTAATTAATGTTTATCCTGACGTTTCGAACCCTTTGCAGGGTCCGTGGTCACAGGGAGACTGAGGTGTTGGTCGTCTCATAATTAGTTAGTAGCTTGTATACCCTCATTTAAATTAATCAGGTGCATTCCGTTTTACGCAGAAAGAGCTCTTCTCGTATGTCGCCAGGAAGCGCTGCTTCAATGCCATTAATTTTCGTTTTCGTTAACGTGATCGAATGAATACGGATAGTAAACAAAACTTACACTACGTAGGTACGTATTGCTAAACATACATTTATATTGCACAAAAAGTTACAACTACAATGTAGACAAAATACCACATTGACGACCGACGCAATTTATGTATCTTAATTAAATGAACTCATTTCATACATTTATTTATTCATATAATCTTGAGACACACCAACAGAACAGACATTATACCTACATTGTTAATAAAAGTAGCAAAAACATAGCGGATATTTGCTCCAATTACAGGCGCGTACGACATTGATAAATTATGAACTAAAAATTAAAATTATAAATTAAAAAGACACGTTTGGAAAAAACAAAAATAAAATAAAAATTCGTGATTCAATTATTTGATTAATTAAAATAGACGAAATTGATTTAAGTAAATTAAATTAATTCATGAATATATAGCTAAATTATTAATAAAATAAAATAATTAAAATCACAATAATAAATACCTAATAAAATTCTCTACTTGGTAAATGATTCCAGCACCTTCCTTCTGAATACTGACAATGACAAACTATTACTAAACTATTACTGTTCGCGAAGTTTTATTCCTGGCATATTCTCACTGAAGGGGAACTCGAACCAAGATTGGTTCTAACAAGAGGAGTGTGAAATATCCTTTTAATTGGCTTCCGAGGAATTCTGGATGGCACAGATAAAGAGATGCGGTCGACAACATCACAACAGTTCACCCGATTATTGACAACCTTATAATTATATTACATTGATTGCGACTAGCGACAGAAAACTACACCGAACAGCTATAGTACAGGGTGCCTAGTGCGAGTTTCCTTTGGCAATGAAACTTAGTATAGCATTAAGGCAGCGCCTCCAGGTGACAAACGAGAACATTTAAAATTTTGTCATAGGTACAAATTTTCGTTTTCGTAAACCTAATCGAATGAATACGAATAGTGAACAAAAATCACCTGTGTGAGTGCTGTGAGAGCGCCTGTGCACTCTGTATATACAGTCTAATCAAATCACGCTTGACACGCGCTCTTCTTATATGATGGGACGTATTGGGACGACTTATCCATGACACAGAAGATAATTATGTGAGTATCTGGGGGCACGGCAGTGCCCTCGCTAAGTCGAGCAAAAAAGCGGCACGAGCGGCCGTACCATCCTTTTCCCCGTAACAGCTCAGGCCTTACCTCTTTCTTGACTCTCTCCGCAGTGGCGTAGACCGCGGGTCGGTCTGCCAGATCAACGACGTAGCTCGTTATTTCGTAACCCTCATCTGTGACGGCTTGGCAGGTCTTCTGCAAGCCTGAAAGATTTAGATAACATATCTTGAATCCCTGGGATTTGTGATGCGTAGTTCAGTGGGATTTGCCAGAGCTAAAACATTAAAAATATTATATTGCACATTTGTTAGAAGTCACCTGGAGTATGCATCTCAAGTCTGGAACCCGAATTACCAGGTATACACATTACTCGTCTTGAGAACATACAAAAGAAATTTTTGAAATTCCTGTGCTACCGTTTAAAGGATACTTTTAACTCCTCGAACTACCTAAATGTATGTATGAAACACCACCTTTTACCTCTTGAACTAAGACGCGAGATAGCTGATATAATGTATCTGCTTAAAATTGCCTCGGCTAAGATATGTCCCCAACTTTTAGCTAAATTCTCGTTAAAAGTTCCTCAAAGAAATTTTAGGAGTAACCCAACCTTCTGTTTACCGAAAGCGAATACCAATTACAGGCAGAATAGTTACTTATGGCGTGCGCGTGACAAATTTAACTTACTTAGCAAGCAGTTTGAGCTGGACCTCTTCTATACCAGTGTACCATCAGCGAGGCGGATGTTGAGCGAGCAGTTCTTCGAACCCACATAATATTCTTAACTAGATATTCTGTTGCGGTAATACCAACTCGTTATTAGTTTGAGCGAGGTTAATAATGCGTTGCTTAGTGCTTCTAGTTTTAATTATTAAGTAACTTCTTTCGGTGAGAACCTATTAGTGGTTTTTATGTGTAACACTTGATGACCCTATTTCAATTTTGTAAACCTTGGTTTTCCTAAGATAATAAAATAAAATAAAAAAATAAAATAAAATAAATAGGCAGATCTAGAGTTTTGATGTGGTTTAAAGGTTGAATAAATACAAGATCCGTTCTATTACGTGGACTTAACACTAACACATTATTTTCCACGGATTCTTATAAAAATTATAATATAAAGTAGTACCTACCTATTACTTTAGTTATAGTATTTTGTTAGTATTAGATAACTATATGTTCGATTTACAATAAATATCGACAAGCCGCTCTATAGGCTGAAATCAAATGAAATTGCCAAAATGCTAACTAATATTTTTTTTTTGTTTTCTAAATGAATTCGCAAAAATGTCATTGTACAATTATGTTATAAGCAGCAGTGGGGACCACTTTAATGAAATGGTATAATGAAGGGAATATAAGTCCTGTCATATCGTAACGTTGGTTGGTTGATTGGTTCTGTAAAATAAATAGTTTTTAAACAATTTAGTTTACCAACCTTGTAGTTGGATAGACGAACACTAAAGTTACGTTCTAACCGCAATTCGACACTACAGCAGCGATTATCGAAACTATGGCAACAAAATTGGTATCTGAATACTAAGTTTCAGTACCTACTGGCTGCTTTTTAGACTTTGTGCCGGTATTTCGGTATCTCCACAGTATAAAATTATTCTGTGGTAACTATCTTAAACGAACTTCAAAGTGTAATAGTTAGTAGGTATCTCATACAAACTCCAAAGTTGAATAATTTAAACAAAGCAATTATCCAATTTTTATGAAACCTCAAAAGCTTAAGGAAAATAAGAGATCTTGCCATAAACAACGTTTATTCAACCATTTTTTGCGATCAAAGGCAATTAAAAGTGGTTGTAAAAACGTTTTTTCGAATGTTGTCTATTAACTCTATAGATCGGCGATTCCTCTATATTTTTAATTGAGTCGTTCAATTATTTTGAAATGTTTCCTATAAAGATTCTCCTCCTCTTTTTGACGTGACAACGTCTTAAATTAGGTTGCGGCTGGGAGTCACTTATGAAAAAGTGTAACGCTCGGTAACGTAACGATGAGTCACCGAACGAGAGAGAGGCCCGCCGAATGCCTTGCGTCTCTCTCCCACTCAACTATGATCGGTCTGCCGCGCGAGTGAGAGGCACGCGTCCCTTCCACTCGGGCATGGTTAGCCCGCCTAAGAGCGAGAGAGACAGACATAAAAAGTGAAAGGTAAATACGTATGTATGTGTAAAGGTAAAAATAAAATTTTGTTAATATGAAATTCAGTGCGAGATTCTTTGTATAAATTAATGTTTTAAATATAATTCTTTGTATAAATAAATGTTTTAATTTGTTACTATTATTTCATCCTTCTTCCTACTATACGAATGAATATTCACATTAAAATTATTTTACCACTCAAAGTCGTTGTCACGTAAAACTTTCGCCCGTATATCGACTTTACAGGCAACCAATTTTTCCTTTTCCTCTTTTTCCTTTTCTTTAATTTGTTATCATTTTATGACGAGTTCCAACGTTATCAACATCATCATCATCTTTAGCTCGTATACACCCATTGCTGCTCATAGACCTTCCATGTTACGCCAATCCTTTCTGTTTTGAACTGATCGCATCCAGATTTTTCCAGCGACCAGCTCTATATCTCTAGCCCATCTGGCAAGTGTTTCTCTGGCCCATGTGCAGCCAAAAAAGTTTAGGGACCGTCTGCCCTAATCTCTGTGTTCTTGCAGTTTTATAAGAATCGGTTTGTTGGTTTGAAAAATATTGTGCTTTGACGGTATAGCGAATTGTGTTTAAAGGATCTAGTCTAGAGTGTTTGTTGAGCTTACCATCGATGCTTATGTCCCAGACGACGACCTTGGCACCGAGCCTTGCAAGCTTGATAGCCAGGTGTCTCCCCACTCCGCCCCCTCCGCCGGTCACCAGAACTATGTCGTCCTTAAGGCTTTTCATAGGCCGTATGCTATTTGGTATTAGAGTCCAAAATAGTGATTCGAGAATATAGTAACACGATAACACTAGAAATAGCACCGTGTCCTTTGCAATGTTGAACACGCTTGTCATTTGAGAGTTAGTTTTTATTTTTGTACCCTCCAGCATGATTCACCCTTATTTCTGTACCCGGTCTGAAACAATTGAAGAGGAAAATCAGTAAAAAAGTCAAATTTGTTTTTCTATTTTTATAGTGCGATTTTGTCCGTCTATGCGTGTATTTGAACTTATTCTGTAACGAAAATCAGTTAAAAACAAAAGGAAACAACAAAATAATTAAGCAAAACTATATTATTATTATTTCAATGTCGACTATTATCCTACTCGTAGGTGCCGTAAGATAGTATATTAAAAACATTAAAAAGTCGGATAATAATTATACAGCACGAAAATAATTCTCTATTTATAGAATAAGTAGTCAATGACATTGAAACATAAACGGAAGCAAATTTTTTCTACATTATAGTATATTAATGAATTACTTATAAATAGATGAGTAGATACTTATGTAAATAAATAGATATTACAAATATTTTAAAATTAGTTTTGAGTTGTAATAGGTATGTCTATTGGCTATCTAGTATGTACAGTAGACCGCATATTCAGTAACAATAGCATTTTAAACACTACCACTAAGGGCCGGTCTCGAAGTCAAATTGTTACGCTTCATGTGCGGTTGGATGTACCACAAAAGTTATTTATCGGTGGAACAATCAAACGCTACTGGTCTTTATTAATGGATTTAAGTATGCTTTAATTATACTTTAGCATAAGTAATGTAAGGAGGTTATATGCAGCTCATAGTAAAAGTTAGTTTATTGTATTTGTATGTAAGCCTTTTTGGTTTGCAAGGTTTGCAACGGTTTGAGTGATTACTTGCTCAGTGACACAGTCGAGGAGAGTCGTAGACAGGAGCTTGGCAGCTCGGCTAAGAGCCGAGGTGCTCTGAGATCGATTTAATTATATATTTAATAATTGGTGGCTCAAGTGGTGAGACTATCCGTTCCCGAAGTACCCAGATACTCTCTAAGACCCCGTAGTCACACCCTACTAGCTATGCCCTGGGCGCGCACTGTGGCACACACTAACTAAGCCCGGTGAAGCTGAAAATGCCGCAGCGGCAATCAGCAATCTCTCTCAAAAAAAAAAACACACTAACTCTCCTCTCATTCGAGCATTAAAATTGTTAAATGAGCTTCTGGTATCATCACCATTGTGCGATCTGTTTGCTGACAGATGGAGTGAAGTGTGCAGAGAGTGTCTGAGGTATTGTGAGATGATTGATGGTGTCAGAAATAGTACTATTTGTTAGTTAAGTAATACTTTATTAATATTATTATTATTTGTAATTTTCTTTTTTCTTTTGAAACTTGAACTTATCTCTTTTTGTATAGCATAGCGTATTGGTGTCATACTGTGATGTTATGTTATTATTTTACATAAATAAATAAATTAATCTAATGTAATGTTTTTATGATAATACACAAAGTTAAGTGCAACGATTGTTCTCATTTTATATCCTAGTAGGGTTCCCTAAGTATTGGGAGCCTTACAGCACTTACTTCAAAACAACTTAACTTTTACTACTAAGGACAACAATATTAGATTGCCATTGCAATTTGCAACTGTAGCCGCAATATTAAGCAATATTTAATAACGGTATCATGGTCGGCAGCGCCGGCGCCGCACCGTGCAGCTTACATACAGTCCCCTGACAGCTGTGAGTACTATAGGCATTTAGATTATCTTTGGCGAAATAATTAACTGGTCATAGACGCCATTAGTCCATTAGGTCATATTGGAAATTGCAGTTGATAAGGAGATAAAACAGGAGAGTATTATGCAAATATTATATAACATTTTATAAATACATATTTTTATAGTGAACAAATTATATTTCGGGAACCGGGATAGAAATTGCGGGTTCCAAACCAGCTAGTGAAGTTTTGCAACCCGTTTACTGAATATAAAAATTTCTTTACAATTATTGTTTCTTTGTCTTTTATTTATAAATATTTTTATTTTATTCCATACTCTTAACATAATTACATAATGACATTGTGCCAATTATTTGTATGGCGTTTTAGTATTTTTTTTCTACATAGTTTTGTAGGAAGATGCTTGAAAGTCGAGCAATCAGTTCCTTTCAGAATACCTGCAAGGATAAGTCAGTTACTAAAGCTTGAGGAACCCTTTAAGTTTTTTACCGCCTCTAAAAAAGTCCAGTGACGCTGAAAATGCGGCTTGAGGCAATTAGCAAACTCTCAAATAAATAAATATTGAGGGACCTTAAGATTCGTGCCGCCCATAAAGTTCTGTAATGCTGTAAAGGCCATGTGATGAAATTGAAAAAGACTAACAACTCTTGAATAGAACGTGTCTTTAACATCAATTCCACATCTCCATGATGTGTTTGTAAGTTTTATTTGCAAGACACATCTGCTCGATAGAAAGTAGGTGGTCGAAAGTTGTGTAGGTATTCAACTGGTCACTAGCGACTTATGGTCATTTTTGTTTACGAATTTCGAGTCAATAATATTGTATTCTAAATCACACGCAACATTTAACAGTAAATATTGCAACGGTAGAAATAGCAAATGTTTGTGTCGAAACCATTGAACATGTTTTTTTACAGTACCAACGCATAATGGGTTGGCCACACAGACCAAATGTTGGCCACCGGTGACATAAGGTCATGTCAAGTTTACGGATTAGCATAAATATATTACATTCTAAATAATTTATCACTGCAAGCGTTATTATTTAGTTAATAGTAAAAGTTAGAACTAGCAAAAGTTTGAGATCTGTTTTTTTGGAGTGGAAAATGGTTGACGCTCTTTCGAATTTCCAGGAGAGGAAACGAGAGAGTTTACCTATTAAAAACACCAAGACATTCCACCACACTCATTGTTGAAACTTGGACTCAAGGATAGACCTGAGTTAGCCCTAATCTGTGATACGGCTCGAAGAATCCTTTAAGTTTCTCGCCGCCCTCAAAAATGTTCGGCGACGCGAGGCCGTTTGAGGCCATTAGCAACCTCTCCAAAAAAAAACCGACTTCAAAAAGGTAAGTAAGTAAGGACTTCAAAATAAAAAATATATTTACTTGTAGATACGATCGTAGGACTAAACGTACAGTCACGAGCATTACCATGTATGAACTTTTAACTAATTTTGACTCATATTCCATTGAATTAAGAGTTACATTGTTTAAATGTGCCCTTGGCTCTACAGTGTGATACGTATATTTATGCGATACCTAGATCACCCCAGAAGAATTTAATCTAAAGTGAGTCTACAGTGCTTTATGGCACAGTGGTTAACGCGCTCGGTCTGTGATTGCTGAAGTTAAGCAACTTTCGCAAAGGCCGGTCATCGGATGGGTGACCAAAAATGTATCATCTCAAACTCCTCCGTGCTTCGGAAGGCACGTTAAGCCGTTGGTCCCGGCTGCATCAGCTGTCATTAACAACCACCAATCCGCGTGGTGGTTTATGGCCCGTTCTCCATATCCATCCATAGGGAAGGCTTGTGCCCCAGCAGTGGAGACATAAAATGAGTTGATGATGATGATGATGAAGTCTACAATAATTGGCCTGTTTTCGTAGTAACTGTTGAACTATGTTGAACCAACTTAGTAGAACCACTGTAGAAACTATGTTTTTAGAAACGTACACTTGTCAAGAGAAAGGATAGATTTATTTACTTTCAAGAATAATATTTGCTATATTTATGAGATAGAATTCATAATCAGAACATAACTAATAAATTATAAGAATGTTCTCATACAAAAATATGGGTCAGTTACTTGCTATGTAGTTGTAGGATCACACCAATATACCTAATTATCTTATTATTAACGCAACTTTGTCCGCTTGAGTGAATACCCCTATCTTATAGAACCCTACAGCAGCGCCACCTACCGGGCCAAATTATATGTATGTATTATACATTAAACCTTCCTCCTGAAACACTATCTATTAAAAAAACCTCATCAAAATCCGTTGCGTAGTTTAATCTTAGCATACATAGGGACAGACAGACAGCGGGAAGCGACTTTGTTTTATACTATGTAGTGAAGTTAAGTTATAGATAAAAATTATTATATTTAGTTATTATTTAATTATTATATTAGATTATGATATTAGATAAAAATGTGTACTATCGCTTTTAAAGCTCGAACTGAAACATTTTTTACTGAATAAATAGGTAAACAAAAATGCAAATTGTGTCAAAGAATATTAATATAAAACATACCTAGATTATACGAACATAAATCCTCGAAAGCTGGGTTCAACAAATAATAAGACCAATTGAATATTTTGTTATCCGCGTACTTAACGCGCGGTGTATGCGCGCGCGCCGGTCTGACTGGTGCTCCGCGCTGGCGCTCTATAATCACAGCTTTCTCCAATAACGGTATGAGTCGGTTTTCCACATAGTCTATGGCCAGACATTGGGAATAAAATGCACTTGTTTAATTTTTGATTAGACGGTATTAATTCCAGTTCTTACTAATCTTATCGCGCAGTACTGGGTAGAAGAGCTACTAGATAAAGGAGAATACTTAAAATAAATGAATATTCTTTGTTTGCTCATTAAAATATCACAGACAATAGTGCATAGTAATAGTGCATGGTCGTTACCAAAAGTATAGTGATTTTGTAAAGCTTATTAGTTAAGCTATATATCACGCGGTGATTTTCTGTTAGGCTTTATATACATAGAGGCGTTTTACTAAGAGCTTTTTTAAATACTTGCCTTGATATATAACTTTTTAACCGCATGTAAAAATTTGATCACGGTATTGCCAAAATGTTCGGGTTACGCTATGTATGTCCAAGATATAACTATGAATTTTTGTTTTGCAGACACACAAAACAATAAATTGTAAGTCCCTTGTAGTTGGGAGTTAGTACCGCGTTCTTTATGTCGCAATAACCAAACACAATAGTAGCCGCTATAAATAGGGCTGACACAATAACATAATTCGCTAACGGCTATATCCCTATTCACTCTTCAAGTACCTTGGTTTGCAAATACAGAATTCAATAGAAGTAACATTACGTTACTTTTTAGAATTAGATTTGGTCACTATCCATCGACGAAGTTCGCAAATGACGAAAAGTTGAAAAAAAAATGAAAATGCTTTATTACTACCAGAATAACTTAGTTAGACTATACAATATAAGTAGTATTTAATCTAAACAATACATTTCTTTAAACGTCTAGGACTTATCTAGAAAGGAGCAGAAGATTCCAAACTAGGCATTGCCTGATTCTTTGGCAACCAAAAAATGTTATAAAGTAACAGAATTGCATTATTAGTTAAATGCAGTAAAAAAACTTAAAATTAAAGAAACTTAAATTACTAAGAGTGATGTGTAAACGGTGTGGAAGATAAATGTACAAAAAAAACCATACATCATCATGTTTTATATGATTTTTTTTAAATGGTACAATTAATTCTATTGCAATTAATGTAGTCTTCGCCTCAGCAGGCGACAATGTAGACAGTTTTATGTTACAGAATTTCACGTCATGATTATGCTGGAAATGCAATTTCGAAAATCTTTTTGCAAAACTAGTTTTCACCTCAGAAGTTGAGTGTAGTCTTCACCTGCTGCAATGTAGACAGTTTTATGGTACAGAATTTCACGAGATGATTATGCTGGAAATGCAATTTCGAAAATCTTTTTGCAAAACTAGTTTTCACCTCAGGAGTTGGAACTTTAAAGACACGTTTTTGAAGATAGGGTAATCTTTAGAAGCTCGGTTCAATTATGACACGTGTGGGAAAATTGAAGACGAACAACATCTATTGATGGTATGTGATAGGAATCGAAGGGACAGGGAATCAGTCATTAACAAATTTAACATTAACCGTCTAGATGTTGGAATTATTGACAGCATTTTACATAACCCAAATTCCAATGTTACTATATCTTTGTGTAGTTCAATAAAATTTTGCAGTCAACGATTCTATATAAGTAATATATTGTTTTTATTTCTAAAATTATTGTCTTGACGGGTGAAGAGTGAGTGCTTCCACCTTCGAGCTTATCATCACTTAACATCAGGTGAGATGCAGGTCCAGTGTTTACTTACCCGTAGAGAAATTAAAAACACTGTGAAGTCAGAGGCAGGCAACAAGTCCAACAGTTCATATCATAATAAATCCTTTGGAAAATATTTTTTTTATATTTTTTTATATCTGACGGGTAAGCTACATTATACTACACTACACTACACTAGCTACACTACATTATATCCATTTATATTATTATTATTATATGTATATGGTCTATGTATGTAGTATTAGTATGTATGTCTATGTAGTTTTTTAAGATTATTGTAGTATAAGGTCATTGGTTATCTTTTCTCCAGCTGCCGGAACAAAACAATGCTACAAACGTTGATGTTATGGCGACATATTTACAAGCTTTACCACCATCCAAACCGTGTATACAAACATGTACTCCCCACTAAGAATCAAACCACTAGGTCTAACTGCCGTACTCAGAGACGTCAATTAAGTTTAATGACAATTAAATGTCTTTCCTTCTCTATTTAGCACTATACATATGAAAGTGACAGCAAGAGACTTAATTGTCATTAAAACTTAATTGACGTCTCTGAGTACGGCAGTAAGACCACTAGTTAAGACTAACTACTAGACCATAGAAGGATTTAAATTTATACATGAACTAGCGACCCGCCCCGGCTTCGCACGGGTGCAAACCTCTAAAATTATCAGTGTTTCTCTACTATATTATGCATGTATTTATACATATAAACCTTCCTCTTGAATCACTCTTATCTATTACAAAAAATCCGCATCAAAATCCGTTGCGTAGTTTTAAAGATCTAAGCATACATACATAGGGACAGACAGACAGCGGGAAGCGACTTTGTTTTATACTATGTAGTGATAGTGATAGTATGTTTTGTCTCTTTTCATACATCTGCTCACAGACGCCTGCTCATCAACCTATCCAAAACAGTACTGTTGTACTCTTTAAACAAGATCCCTGTTGGAAATCGTAAAAAATTTCGCTGGTTTATGATAAATGGGTTATAATGACCCTGCAAAATCTATAATATCCCGATCGAAAAGAAAAGAAAAATATAAGTCAAAAACAAAAACAATTCTAAAATACTGACGACGACGGCAAAACATGTTGCCAAAAATTACGTATGAAGATCCGGTAAACCCGAGCCAACATCCCTTAGCCTTTAAAGTGACGTTTAACGTCTCGGAGAATCTAGTAGGTTACGGGGAGCGCTTGTGTGACGCCGTTGTCTCCTCTATAAAACCACCGAAGTGTAGGATCGAGGAATTAAGGATTGCTTCGTAACTTCGGCTTGAAGAACCTAAGTTTCTGGCTGCCCTTAAAATTCCGTAACGCTGTAAAGGCTAAACTAAACGGGCAACAGCAAAACCGCGAAATATTGCAGACGGGTGCTGTGGAGGGTACATGTTTACGATTTTATAATATTGAAATGAAACAGTCACGTGGTCACAGGGAGACAGTCTCCCTGTGACCACGGACCCTGCAAAGGGTTCGAAACGTCAGGATAAACATTAATTAAAACTAATGTGTAAAATAAACGCGAGTAGATCCGTAAAAGTTGTTTCATTTCAATGTGTAGTGTTCGCGTAAACTTTAGAAAACAATATGATTTTATAATAGGTCAAGATTTAATTTATCATAAAACATCATCATCATCATCATCAGCTCATTTATGTCCCCACTCTTGGAGCACGAGCCTTCCTTATGGATGGATAGGGAGAACGGGCAATTAACCACCACGCGGGACCAGTGCGGATTGGTGGTTGTTAAAAGACTGCTAATGCAGCCTTCCGAAGCACGGGGGAGTTCAGTTGATATATTTTTGGCCACTCATCCGATGATCGGCCTTTGCGAAAGTTGCTTAACCTCAGCACTCGCAGACGGGGCTCGTTAACCATTGCGCCATCGAACTGCTCAGAAAACATCACAAGTCCCTAAAATAAGTAAACTTTTAGTTCTCACCCAAAGACAATTAAATAATTACTTATACTTACATTTGTAATTTAAAAAAAATAGATATAAATCAATGTAGCAACCCTGCACCGAAGATCCTTATGCGCACGAGCCTGAGGAGAGCGCGTTTAAATGCGCTTTGTATTCAACGTGCGTAAACTTCTCATAAGTGGGGCCGCACGCGCCACTACCGCCGCCGCCGGCATTCGTAGCGGCTCTTACATATGCATAGAGGTGTTTATTGGTCAAAGTTAATGATCATTATGGTTAAAAGAATGATCGTCAAGATTGCGGAATGGTAACCTACTAACATCAAAAACCAATCCATCACCAATCCGCAGTGGACTCGCTGGACTGGACATAAAAAATGAGTTGATGAGGAAGGAAGCAACCAAGCAACTAACATACGTAAAAAACTCTACTTTTAGTGTTAGAGTTGTACTTAGGTAAAACTAGCTTATCTACTTCCTACTTATATTTCGTCGCCTGGCTAGATATCACTGGGTATCTTATTTAAATCTGTTTCCAATACAACAATACTAGTTGTTGTGTTCCATAAGTTAGAGATGAGATAGTCCTTATTAGTTAATGAAGTGCGCTGCGCACTTCATCCGGAACAACTTGCATTGCCTAATTATGTGTGAATTCACATCATATCTATTCTGGATCACAATATTTTGGAAGAAAGAAAACTAAAATGCATTGGTAATTGATAGAAAGTTAGGCATATTATTTCTTTAAATGTGCAAAATTAATGTCAGTTTCATAGAGTATTAAAATGTATAAATTGTTTAATGCTAGTGCTTTTCTCGAAATGAATCAAGTTGAAAAGAAAAATATGTTCATCACAATGTATGACTAGACGAACTCTTTTGCATCGGTGCTCGTATAAAAAGAAACAAAACACGGAAAAACTATTCCGACCTTATTCTTTGTTTAATAAGATGAGTTTATCGTTATTAAGAGCTAAATTAAATTTAGTATCGATGGCCCTCTAGCGGAAAATTAAATAACTATGCTACCCAGTACTGCTCTGGCAAGCACGCTTTTGCAATAGTTGTTCCAAGTGGTTTAGTAGCGTAAGTTAAGATGACGCTACGGACTACAGTACAGATACAGAGGTCCCGGATTCGATACTCTCATTTTTTTAAATATATACTCCTAATTATAAATTTGAAGCGCTAAAACAAGGGACTGTAATGTTGACATAATACAAAACTCAATAAGACGATGACGACGAAGTTTATTCGTACTCTAATGAGCTCTTGTCATTCCAGGAATCCAGCCTCGACGATTTTAGCAGATTTTTGATACTAATACTGGCAAACAAGTTTAACTTTGCAGTGGAAAAAAAGTGGAATTTTTTCTTAGATAGGTACTACTATGGTCTACATCACGGGCGATGCTCCAAGTGCAAATTTAAATTTATTAATTTTATTTTATGTGATATAACTGTATGTATTTGACCAATACTTCTCGCCAAATTATACGGTTCTCAAAATATATCTTTTTAATTTAATTTACAAGTTAATACACACAAACAAACGTTCCAAAAAGTTTTTTTGCGACTTACATAGTATCTTTCGATTGCGTTGACTTAAAGAAGATTGAATTTTGTACAACTCTAAGGAACCGTAGACCATACTAGAAGTGTCCCACAGCTGGGCCTTTGCCCTATCGTTGAAGTCAAGTCAGCAAGTCAGGGTAATCGCTTAATCACCACGCTTGCCAAATGCGGGTTGCTGATCACAAACCCGGGCTATTCATCGAAAAGTCCAACACACTTTGCCCGAGCTGGGAATAGAAGCCGGGACCTTTGGGTATCGGGCCGAGCACTTTGCCACTCGGCTACCGAGACGTAGACCATACGACTTGGTATTAATTCAACTTTACCCTCTCCTGAGGAAAAAGATTTTCTTGACAGACGGATAAAGTATGAAAATCCTTTTAAGTAGGTACCTACGAATTTTTTCACGTAAATGTATATAAAGCAAGAAAAACCCATTAATTTGTTAAAATTATATTAAATACAAAAAAGCAATATGTTAAATAATATGTTAAATAATATTATTTATTTGAAATACTGTGTTTTCAAAGTAGTGTCAAATAAACTTTTATTCCTTTATTCATTACTTACGTCTTTCATTGTAATAAAATGAAAAATACGCACAGAAGTTTATACTTGTTGGACTCTATTCTGTGTTCATTTTCGAAAACTATGAACAACAAATGATTGTGTGTTTTAGCAAAAAACTGTAGTTTGCTTATTCCAAAACATACCATTTCTAAAAATTAATCCACCACCCACCACGGATCCTGCATAGTTTCAAAAAAAAACATTCATCATCATCATCATCAGCTCATTTTATGTCCCGAGGGGCACGAGCCCTCCCTATGGATGGATAGAAGGAGAACGGGCCATAAACCACTACGCGGGCCCAGTGCGGATTGGTGGTTGTTGACGACTGCTATATCCAGCAAAAACATTAAAATTAAATTAATGTGTAAAATAAACGCGAGTAGATGCGTAAAAGTGGTTTCATTTCGAAGAATTAGAACATAAAATAATCACGATTATTCAAGTGACCGTGTTCGACAATCTTAATAACGACACAAAGTAGAAGTACTGTACCTCATTTCGGATTGTGTGACCTACATTCGCTCGTGGCAATGAAAACCGTCATGCAGCATTTGTAATAAAAAAATAACGCGTTGCGTTAAACATTTTAGAAGTGCTTAAGTGTGTAACTGTTGACCGCGAACTGCATTTACAGTTTCACCGATTAGAAAAACTGAGGAGCGAAATAATTTTTTTCAAGATACACCAGTGACATAAATTATAGTTACATTCATTGATAATAACTAAAAAGTTTGGAAGGCAGTATCAGTTAAAAAAGAAAATATATTTAAGGGCTCATTTCACAAATTATGAGAAAAAAAGGTTATGAGCAACCTTTTTAAACAAAAAAAGTCAAACAAGACTTTAAACAAAAGATAATCTTAAGAACATTTTTAATGTTATAAAAATTATGAAGCAGTTTAGAGACCATACTCTTAACGTGTTTGCACAGTATGATCTAAGTACTCGTAAGTATGAGAATGTTAGTACCAGAGTTATTGTTTTAAGTTTTATACCTACTTATAATTGCTAGTAAAAAATAATTAGGTACAAAAAAATATTGCATTCTCTACATTTCTCTTCATTATCACGATCGCCTCTGCGCCTCTCTACATTCTCGTATCGTTACTCCACAATTGATAGTATAATTAGAAGAATTATAAATACAAGTTAGAGCTGACGTTACGTTTTTATCACACCTTTAGATATAATGTCACCTAAAAACACAGTTATTTAACACAACCGACGCAGTATGTATGAACACTGACCATAGTAAGCAAAATTTAATGCACATTCGCATTTAATCTGCGATAATTATTGTCTATGTCATAAATTACGTAGGTACGTCAATTATGTAAGATGTCTGGGCTTGTAAATAGTTAGTTTCTTAATTTTAAATGAGACGATATCACTTTAAGGTACACCTTATGAAACAGTTTTATTTGTAATACCTTAGTAAGCGCACTTCACCCGCAATTCTCAACTACCGAGGAACTAGTTATCTTACTTATACAATTGATGGGTACTAGCTTAATCACTACGCCTGCAAAATGCGGGATGGTGTTCACAAACCTGGGCTAATCGGATAATCCGAAACACGGTTTTCCCTACAGAACAGATAAATGTTTTCCCGACCTGGGATTCGAAACCAGAACCTTTGGTTATCCGACTGAGCTTAGCCATTCGGCCACGGAGACGTTTGTTAAACTAACATCTTAAGTAAAGTAAAGTAAATAGCCTACGACTGTCCCACTGCTGGGCAAAGGCCTCCATCATTGAAATCAAGTCATCACTACAAGGGTAATGGCGTATTACTAATAAAACATTATATATTACTTTCTAAAGTTTACGCGAACACTAAACATTGAAATGAAACAACTTTTACGGATCTACTCGTTTTTTTTAAGGGGCTTTAAGCATGTCATGTCAGTCCCATCATATCAAACTTATTTACTAGTACTTAAATACCTAACTTAATTTATGTTTAACAATAAAAGTAATATGAATGCGTTTATTTTAAACATTGTATTTTTTTATAGAATTAACTGTTAGGTTGTGCTCTTGCTACCACAATACAAGAAGACTGCAGAAGGTAAGCTTCGTTTAAACGCGCTCGAGCAACGCACACAGACAACCACTCACAGACAGGGTATCTCGCAACCGCCGCGCTCGCTTTTTTGGAGAGTGATTGCTGATTGCTTCAGACGGCATTTTCAGCTTCACTGGGCTTATTTGGGGGCGGCGAGGAATGTAAAGGGTCCCTCAAGCCGTGTGAAACGAATCACGTTTCAACGAATCACGCAGGTTTTCTAGAGGGAACGGCATCGTGCACTAGTGCGCGTCCCCGTGCCCTACTAGATTCTCCAAAGGGTCGGATCACGGCTCGGGTTGACCGGGCCGGAGGAGAGAAGAGCCCATGTACATGTCTGTACCTGGTGTTGACCGCGTGTGAACCGGTGGTTGTTCTACGAATCTTGGGCCTAAACTAGTGTGCATGTTTAGTGTATTCTGTAAATGTGTAGTGGCATTTAGAGGATCGGGCGGGGGGACGGGCTGGGTATGAGCACAGAATATGGTATAAGTTTGTTTGTTGTTCACTATCCGTATTCGTTCGATTACGTTTACGAAAAACTTAAATTAATATGGCGTTGTAATAGCAGCGCCTCCTGGCGACATGAGAGAAGAGTTACAAATTTCACCATGCAAATTTTCCTTTTTCGTAAACGTAATCGAATGAATACCGAGTGGTTCCGAGCTGGGTGCCTAGTGTGAGTTTTGTTAACTATCCGTATTCGTTCGATTACGTTTGCGAAAACGAAAATTAGCATGGCATTGAAGCAGCGCCTCCTGGCGACACACGAGAAGAGTTAACATTTTGCCATACAAATTGTCGTTAACGCAAACGTTAGCGAATGGCGAATGAAACTCGCACTTGGCACCCTGTTCTGAGATTCCGTGTCCGGTATGTAGGTATTAAGCTATACCTTCTGGGTCTCCATATTCTGTTTCTTCACGCAGCCTCGGCTTTATATTCCACGCTATTATTCAGGCACCATCAAAGTGTATTCTTTGAATGTAATGATGCTACAATGTACACATAATAGCGATAAGACCGCCTTTGCCCATGCTAGCTTTAAGATTTTATGTATGTACCTGTTTTTTGTTTTAATTTGTGTGAGCAATAAAGTATTTATCTATCTATCTATCTATCTATAATTCGTACTAACCGTTTCGCGATCAATCTCCGTGACAAGATGATATTAATACAAGAAACATTTATTCCAAAACATTGGTTCGGTTGGTTAGTTACAATTCTAACTTAAAAACTAAGTTAGTCACAATAATGCAATATCAAAATTTAAATTAAAAATAAATTTTATATGCTATCCTTGCTATTAGTAAACAAAAGAAAATGAAAATGTGCTTTACTATACACAAAAAGACGTACAGAGTACAATACAAGAAGTATTAGAAATAGCGGCCTTATCGCTAAAAAGCAATTTCTTACAGGCAACCATTTGTTGAACAGGATAAAAATAAGTAAGGAACGTGCAGTTCTGTCTGGTGTTTTCAGTAATATATTATTTACATATACTTAGAGTCGTACATACGACCTCCTTGGTCGAGTGGTTTGTACACCGGTTCTCATGGTGTCGCCATCTCTGAGGTCCCGGGTTCGATCCCCGGTCGGATCAATTTAGAAATTATTGTTTTTCTAAATTGTCTCGGGTCTGGGTGTTTTCTATGTATAACAAGTATGTATTTAAGTAGTTTAAGTATGTTTATCCGTTGTCTAGTAACCATTTAACGAGCTTCATAACGAAGCTTCTCTTGGGCTAGATAATTGGTGTGGGTGTAGGAAAGTTTATTTATTTATACAATGCATATACCTACATACATATATATATATATATAAATTATAATACCTATACTATTATGCCTGATCCAAAATTTAATAGATAAGTAGGCTGGAAAAATTCCGTGTTTGTTATCCGGTCGCAGCGATACAGGGTGAATGAACAATACGAAAGGGTCAGTATGATATCCGAAACTATATAGGAAAGAAAATATTTCGTATATTTTACTGACAGACAAAATTTAAAAAAAATTGTATATTTACTAAGTGTACTAACATTGAATCACTTAGACGATTAAAAGGTATTCAATTAATTAATTATAAAAACTAAGTAAAAAAAGTCTTCCTTTTAACGTCCTTAAGCAATTTAAAAAAAAGAAAAAAAATTTTTTTTAATGTTAGGAAAGAACCACTCTCCGCAACTCAAGAGATTAAAGAGTAGTGCACTTTTACAATAATGAATTATCATCGCATTCAACCCGTCCGAGCTGATAGTGCACTATCGCGTAGGTATGCCGGCCAAAGTGCCAGCACCTTCGACTTAATTGCTTGTTTGTCTTGTCTCCAACTTCATTGTTGTGGGAGTCACCCCGAGCGCACCGGCCGTGAAGGTCGTCCGCAAGGGTCGCGGCGTGCGCGCGCAGGCTGTCGCGCGCTCAGTCGATCTGTGCCTCTCGTCTCACCCGCCGCGCTAACGTCAAAACGACCGAGCCGGCGAACACGCTCCCAAAAACAACTAATTAAAAAAACAAAAATTTACCGTTCCGCGCTCGTTTCACTAGAACACCTCTAGACGAATACGAAACGCGAATATTTCGTGAGTGTCACGAAAAATAAATGCTAGTGGGAGACCCATCAGCTGACGACTCCCGAATTGTGTGAACAAATGACAGTCGACAATTAGGTGAGTTGTGTACGGAGTACGAATACGGTCCTCAGGTCGGTCGTCGTCGGCGATAATCAAATGTTGATTCGCGTTGGGTAAACGTTTTCGCATAGACCACGTTAGTTCGAAAGTATTTCAAGGAGACCCTGCTTCTCATTGCTCTATGTAGAGTTGAATTAAAACTTGAAGATTTTTATCGTAATTATTTGTAAAATCTACGATGCATTGCACATTTAAGCCGTATAACTTTGTTGCATTGAACAATTGTTTTTATTTAGTCATCACTCAGTTATTAATTATTGTTACTAGCGTAGCATTAAACAATTAACCTTGAACAACTTAAACTAAGTATTAAAAACTTATAATAGCGAAACAGTCCAAAATGTTAATTATTAAAACCTCAAAGACTTAGACAAGATTATATTAAAAACTGTTTTGTCGCTTAATACTTTTGTACGAATCATCTTAACGAAAAATTAATGAATGCATGAATATTCAGTTCCTGTGCAATCAAAAGTTGAAAACCAAAGCTTTAAAACACTTTGTATTATTAGAAAAAAACATTATCAAATCCTTGAAACCGATCGGTTAACGAGCATTGCTTTACGGTTAATTAAACTTATCAGACCATAAATCTTAAATCTCATCTTCCATCAACAGATAAATGAAAAACTTTATTTCCATGATTCCATATTATTCACAAACAATTATGGTAATTGGTAATCAATATTAATTACCAGCTCTACAAAAGAACATCTTAAATTATGTATCTAGTTTGAACTATATCAAATACAAAATGTTTTTGTTTTGTTTATATAATTTTAACGCAAATTTTGTTGCGATACAAATTACAAAAACACAATGTTAATGATGGTAGTTGTTGACATTGAATTGGCGCCTTTGGCTTTCAAAGCAAAAAAGAAAATAGTGTTGAATAATTTCGGCGAGCTGGTTAGAACCACGAAAGCTCAATTGGAAGAGCACCTGACCCGGTATGTCAGAAGGGTGCAGGTTCAAATCCTGCTCGTGGAAATTTTTTCAACATTGTGTTTTTGTAATTTATATCAAATATAATTAAAGTATAAAATCCCGTTTCGCATTGGTCCTAATATAAACTTTAACGACTTTCATATCATTCAAAATGCTAATTTTTTATTTAGTATACATAATAGTACAAGTGTTTAACAAGGTTTCTAAAAATTATAATTAACCTTTGAATATAAAATAATTGCATTTCGTATGTATAAGCCTTGCTATGTTAATAGCACTTCCACGGTAACTATACAATTGAAAAGAAATGACTAAAGTTAACAGCTACTGATATAATAAAAAATGTGTTTCTAAGAAACCCACGCTTCGATTCTTAACACTTATAAAAATCACCGTTATTAATGCTTTCTATGGCCGGGCATTATGTAGAAATATGGCCAAAGAACATTTAGAATTCATTATAGGAGATGCACGCTTTTTCGCTTTTTTTCATCTGGAGATCGCGAATCTTGCAAAGGGTTCGAAACAAAAATAAAATTATATATACGAGTAGAATAAACGCAAGACGATGCGTATAAGTGTTGCGTGTAAATGAGTTGTGTTCGAGTACATACATAAGAAATCATTTAAAAAAATTAACGTGATATTTATCAAGTTATATTGTAGTGTGTGAGTATCGATATTGTAAGAGAATGTTTTATTTGAGATCAGCTAATACTAAGTAAGTAGTGTTCGTGAAAAAGAGAACATTTTTTTAAGAAAATAAATCAGTTAATACAGTAGTCAAAGGTTCATATTTCTATTATAATAGTTATGTATACTTGTGGCAGCAAAACATATCATTGGTTCAGTATGCTATATGGGTAGACCTTAAGCTAAAAAGGGGTAAGAAAATCGGCCATTGCAGTATTTGACTCCTTATTTAAATCGATAGGAATTTTATATTCTTAATCGTCATATTCACAACGATAAAACGATTATGATAACATTTAAAAGAAAACCCTATGATTACATTTTGTTACTATAAAAAAGTTCAAATACTAGTTAAAAAGTAATAATAAAAGTATTATCATTAAAAAAAATGCTTTTTAAACATTTTTATTTAATAATGGATAACTTTGATGGAAAATCGCAATTTCAGCTCGTTAGGGTTTGCTTATATGTGACACGTATGTGTATAATATGTATTTCTATGTATTTATCTTGAAATAAGAAAGAAAGTCTTTTATGCTGTAAAGGTAAATGAAAGTAACTAACAGCCAACAGACGTCTCTTTAAAACAAACCGGACAAGTGCGAGTCGGACTGGCCCACCGAGGGTTCCGTACAAATTTATGGGTACATATTATATAGTTCAGGAACCGAGTCTCGAACTTTTCCCGACTGTTAGGTACTACATACACCAAAGTTCATAGGTACATACATATAAATCAGGGAAAAGGTATTTCTTTTTTCATTCTTCGTCATAAATCAAAAACTATACATCATCAAAATAATTAAAAATCTGTTTAAGCTTGTGCAAATGAAGCCCTTTCATACGATACCCCACATGACACGGTTAACTTACTTCAAAATTTGGACCCACGTTCCTTACATAAAGACCCTGTTTTTGTGTGATTAAATTAAATATGTATAGTTTTCAGACTTTTCCCTGTACTTGTAGTATAAGACGATAATACTTGCCAAACTTCATAGTTCTAGGTCAACGGCAAGTACCCTATGAACTTTGATTCCTTTGAGAGTGTCGAAATATACCTTTTTTGCGACATAAACGGCTGTATCTTTTTTTTTCGTTAACTTAGAAGTTAGATTTTTTCACAGGATTTAAACCTGCACCCGTTTGACATACCGGGTCAGGTGTTCTCCCAATTGAGCTATCGTGGATCTAACCAGCCCGCCGAAATTATTCAACGCTATTTACTTTTTCCTTTGAAAGCCAAAGGCACCCATTCAATGTCAACAACTACCGTAATTAACATCCGTTCATAATATTTTTACAAATACTAAAGATCAGTTAAGAAGTAGGCAAGCTATTTATAAAATGTTAAATTTTAACGCAAATTTTGTTGCGAAACAAATCACAAAAACACAAATGTTGAAAAAATAAAAAAAAATAATTGCGTTTAAATTAAATAAACAAAACAAAAACATTTTGTATGTACCATTGTTCAAGTTTTTATTGAGAACAATTTTTCAACAAACAAAAAATCTAACAGACAAACTGACAGATCGACATAAAAATGGCGGGCGGTATAATTTATTTGCATCATATATTCGTACAGCTTACTATTGGAGTTGTCATACTTGATTTAGCTAACAACTCGATTGGTTATGAATGAAACTTTAATTTTAAACAATAGTGAAAATGATATAGCAGTAATTACTGTAACATTAATATAGTCATTGTAACTAGTAACAATAGTAATAGAAATTACTCAAAATACTATTTCGTGTGTGGACTGGAACAAACAGCAACATTTTCTGTAAAGGGTGAGTTAGTTATTATTATTCAATTTTATGATTACTAAAATAATGACTTAGTCATCTAACGTATTCTAAAAGAAGTCAATTTTTTTTGTTGTTAAATTATATCAATTGCATTTTTTTTAAATTACGCACATAAGCTGTTTTTTTTGCAAAGTCATCTTGTAGAGAGATTAATAATCCATCTATTTTCAATGCAGGAAGCTTCCGAGGATTGCCTCTGTTACCATAGCTTGAGGAACTAAAATAAAAAATAAATTGCTTTTTTGCCCATAAATTGGATAAACGCTGTAAATGCCATCGAAATTTAAACGAAAGTACAAGTACTACTAGATTCTCCGAGGCGTTCGAGTCGGTTGACGAAAGCGAAAAACCTAACTTTCCGGGCGCTACTATATTCCAGTCGTAGGGGCTTATTCGGGTTGAAGTCTATACAATTTGTGATCTAGTCAGCGCCATCTAGTCTCTACAACTTATATGTAGTTAACTTTCAATCGATCAAATAGTGAAATTCGCACTCTGAATAATATAAGCCATTCCTTTATTATGATTTTTACAAAGAAGGCTAGCCTTTATTTTCCATTTCATTCGGAATCCGTAATTAATAATGACGAAAACCGTTTTTTTAATAGTCACAATTATGTCTGAAGAGGCATCCATTCAATGTAACATGAAGGTTGCTTTGCAAGAAGTTCTGAAAAAAAAATTGTTTGTCAATATTAATATTCATAAAGGTTGAGCTAAGTGACGAACTTTTTTACAATTAACTATGGACTTAAATTCTAAAATGTTATCCTATAACTTTATGTTTCTTACATTAATATGTATATTTCAGTAGTTTATTCAACAGAAGTGGTCGTACAAACACTTTTATCAGTATACCAGACATAAATAGACATGCAAATTTTAGTAATAACCTATTGAGGTAAAAAACATTTACCACCTAATGCTGCTGTTTCCTCAATAATTAGAGAGACCAACGAATACCAGAAGTACAAACAACATTCACGACACTAACAATCACTTTGTAATTGTATCTCTTCGTAACTGTGTAAATATCAAATAAGTAATGACTTTGTTTTATTTTACTTTTTTTATTTTTTAGTTGATGGCTTCGTGCGATTAGCACATTTAACCAGTGTCAAAGTAATTTTTCTTACAAGTAATACATAAATATACAATATTTCCTTCCAGTATGATGATGATGAATGATAATAGAAATGAGAAGTGAGAAATGATATACCCCCCAACCCCTCGAGTATCTCAGTAAAGATGTGGGGCTTTACTAATTCCTCGGGCGGACTTCTTGAGAGAATTTGAAAAGTGAAGTTGCACTGTTTTGTTTCATTTGCCAACACTCATGCGCACTTACGAACACTTAACGTTTAATAATCCACCATTATTTCACATTCGACATAACACAAATTTTAGAAATTAAAACAAAACTGCAGACATGACTCTTCACTTTCCCGCCAAGAAGTCTCCTCAAAACTTAGTTAATTTGCCAAATATATTATTACACATACCTACCTACATAGTTTTCTTACAAGTTACTTTTAGTTGCTGCAGTTTGACTGTTACTTGTTAAGTTTAATCGTGAAAGTGTAGTTCTCTACGAAATCTAACAAGTTCGTTGAAAAAAGCACTATTTGCCGAGCTTTTTTTTGGAATCAAACCGTAGCGACTGAACAATCCTTATAGGGTTTCGAGGGGAAGGCATCACGGTCGCGTGTCTCCGTCTCATACTAGATTCTCCGAGGGCGCCACTAATTGCTAGGACCTCGGCTCGGCATTGCCACGAGGCTAAGATGTATAGAAAGCAGTTTTGTTTTCTTAACCACCTCTGTGGTCTATTAGCTAATACCACGGTTTAGACCCAGAGGTCCCGGGTTCGATTCCCAGCGTACAAGTTTCGTACATGTTCGTGTACCCGTTTTGGTTGGTGGTAGGTCTTATTTGTCCGCCTGGCTAACTACTACCATCTTATCTAAATTTATCGCCATAACATCAATGTTTGTAACATTGTTGTGTTCCTGCAGCTAGAGATAAGATAGCCAGTGCCCCAGGATTCCGGGTGAAGTGCGCTTCCACCTAAGCCTTATCATCACTTAACATCAGGTGAGATAAAGGCCAAGTGCTTACCCGTAAAAAAAACACTCGTTTCTGTGAGTATCGCTCGTTATCGGTATGCGTTGGACCTAATCGAGCAACTAGTATGCGTATATAGGAATGTCCTTCCGAAGTGGACGCCGCGCCGTCGACGGGCGCAGCTCCGTTTTGAAACACCGAGGTCGTCCGGTCTGGGCTTAGCTCACCGCGATCATCTCGACTCGCAACACTTTATGCTTTATGTGTTCTATCAAAAACTCTAATACCTACTATCCATACTAATATTATAAAGAGGTAAAGTCTGTAAGTGTAAACAAGTAATGTATAAGGAAACTCCAAAACTACTGACCCGAATACAAAAAATTGTGTACCAATGTTTAGAATTAACCTTTAGGGCGGACTTAAGTAGGCTTTATACTTTACGGAAAAATACGTAATTTGGCATGGATATACATATTAATCGCGCCGACAAAGTGGTAAAGCAAAATATTGAAAAAAATTTTTTCGGTTACCTCCCCTACACGTTAAGTGGGGATGTAATTTTTTTTCTTGTTTACCCCTAAGTGTGGGTTGTAATCTGTGGTTGCTAATTATAAAACAAAAAAGTATATAAAAACCAGCATCCCGTGGGACCTTCAGACGCAGTACCAGAAACGCAAATTACCTTATACGCTGATGGCCAGAAGTGCTTTTCGCATATTACCAGATACGCAAATTACCAGATACGCATATGACCAGATTTTATTTCGTAAATTACCAGATACGCATATGACCCGATTTTGTTTCGCAAATTAACAGATACGCATATGTCCAGATTTACCTAGGATTTACAGATAAACTGCTGGTAAAAGGTACAGTTAATATATTGAGTACTAATTCAGATCATCTACGTATCAGGGAAGTAAGAAAATCTGGTAATCCGCGTATAAGGTAATTTGCGTTTCTGGTAATATGCGTCTGAAGGGCGTGGGACGTTTGATAAATATTGATTTTTCAATTACATAGAAAACATATGAACTCGACCGATATAGTGTAATGATTTTTTTATTTATACGTGTATTAATTTCTAGAGTTAACAAACACTACACATTGAAATACAACACTTTACATAGAAAAATATACTTTGCAGGGTGTGTGGTTGTTTGTGGTGGTATGTGGTGTTCGAAACGACAGGATAAAGTAATATGTAAAGTGAACGCCAATAGATTTGTATAAAGTGTCATATACGAATAGTAGGTATTTTTTTGTTAATTGCAAATTTTTCAAAACGTTTGACGTTAGTGTAAGAGACAAGGTACTAATGAAGTAAGGTGATTGATAACCTTTTTTATAACCTTTTTTATCGCCACTGGCAAACTGGTTTCATCGAAGCATAGGTGTGACAAAAGCATTGCCAAAAACGGCACCGAAGACATAAGTGCATAATGCTGTTTTGATTAATTTCAGTTTAAAGATTCCGTTGACTTGCCTGTCGTATAACTGGTCGTGCAAGAAAAAGTTTGACCCTGTGTCTAATGTCTAAAGAGGAAGGTCATTCATCCGATACCTACCGGCGCCGGCGACTGATCGTTGCAAATAAATTCTTTTGTTTTTATGTATTTTATTCGGACGTGACGTCACTCATATTATGTCGTATATCTAAGAAATTATTAACATGTCAAGTTTGAGGGTTTTAATGGACCTAATAAATACGTCACAATGGAAAATAACTTTGCGTCAAACGTTTTCGTTCTCTTAACACTTATTATTTTTTCCTTAAGCCGAATTTATAACACCATTAGCAAATCGTTTCTTGTTTTTGACGCCATGACGTTTCAGAAATGATTGAACAATCTTTATACCCGTCGCGTGACGCGTATACCCTTTTATGGGTCCATGCAGAGATCTGTATCTTTGGGAACGTTCACCCCAGCTTCGTTTAAAGAAACCACATTAAACATTCAGATTTGCTGAGCCGATCGTTGCTATGGGGAGCGGTCGTCGGTCAGTTTTTGGTAATCTCGCTTCTACCTACAATACCATCTTCATACCGCGCTTTCTCCCTTGGTACTTTCACTAATGACCCACTGGGTTTTTTGATAAAAATTATTCAATTTGGCATGTTAAAGTCTATGCCGTTGAATACAATAGTTTTGACAATGCGTGCTTGTTTACGTATTTGACACGTATAAACCACAGAAAAATCTGTGGTTAATATATTTTAGCTAACGGAAGCGCTTAACCTTTATGTCATCTGATGACGATGTTGCTAATGATAGAAGCTCACTTCACCTTGTTTCGGGATCCTCTGCTTTATCATTTACTTCCATATAACAACATTGTTGTTATATCGACAGACAGAATTAGATACATAGATAAGATACGTGCAGTCACTAGCATTAACATGCATACCCTTTTGACCCTTATTCTATTGTATTAAGAGTTACAATCTTTACATGCTCGTGACTGTACCTAAGTCACTTATCAGGTATTAGAAAAAACCCCACTATTAAAAAACCGAGCACAATAAAATGCCAGCGCTAGGAATCCTTCTAAATTGAAGGAAACTGGCAAATTAACCTATAGGTGTGAGTAACTTCTAGATCCGATGTACCGAAAAGGCGATTCAAACCACGGAGGCGGTTAAAATCATACAGTTACAACCCACGCTTGAAAATAATACAAAAAAGGAAAATGTATCAGCGTACGATGCAATAAAAATTAATCATCCTCTTGACTGGAGGACGTTGACTGCTGGCTAACGACAAGACCCTTATTTGATAAAGGATAAAATGTATCCTGCTGAATCAGTCGTATGATTTAGATTAGGATACATTAAAATTTTAAACTTTCAAGTTCCATTTAAAACCGAGTTTTTAACGTGGTTCAACTCAAGTTACTCATACTTAGTAAAGGTATCTTAGGCATACTATTTATAACCGAATTTATGAACGAATTGCGCCGGCCGTGGTCACGGGCTGACTGATTGATAGAGTCAGCCCGTGACCACGACCGATGCAAATAGTTTGTTTTAAAACCTTCAGGTTACAAACAATAATGTTTAGAAAAATGAGGAAAGCAGTAAACCCATCAGTCTGTAGTAGTCTGGACTCAACCTTTGTGTTGACTCCAGACTATCAGCTACAACCAGATAGTTTCAGGTCGAACCTTTCTGTCAACCAACCATTTTGAATGCGCGCACTTGCACAACCTATGGTTATTTGCAGATGTGCACATTTAGCTTGTAAAATCTACAATTAGTAATAATTAACTTTAAATAATGTTAACGTCCAGCTCGTTTTGTATTTAGTTTTTATATGTACACATATTTTTGCATTACGATCTAGATTACAACCACTATTTTATGGTACAACTTTGTTTGTTTTGTGTATGTAAATAAATAAATTAATAAGTAATTAAGGAGGCATACACTAAAAAGCATCATATCTCAAACTGTTTTCTATTGTAGTAACTAAAAAGGGTTCGTAAATAATAACTAAAAATAATAAATAATGTCGTGATAGGGCGAGTAAACATCGACTGGCCACCAAACAATCCATGTCCAACCTTTGTTGATTGTTTGTATGGGTAATATAAAAACACGATGTCCTAGAAAAAAAAGAATAAGAAAATAGTGCCATTTCAAGGTAAGTGGTTCCAAGTTTAAAAGAGTAATTAAGATAAGTGAGACGAGGCGAACGGTGCTACATTCAAACGTGGTTATATTCAATCAAAACATTAATTTATGTCTGTTGTTAAACTGACTAATACTTATATTATATTTAAAATACTAAAAAAAAAAATTATATTGCATCACCCTATATAACGGTGACAATAATGAATATTTAATTGAATTGATAATATTGACCAATCACTAAATTTAAAGGATAAAATACCACCTATAAACAACTTTTGAAATAGGCACCTACCTACTTTGAATTTAAATTATTTGCATATCAATATTATCAAGCATGTAATGAAGTGACAAGTTAATGTTAGTTAGGTCTCTGCAAATATTCAAAACACCTATAATATTTTAAAAAGAGTTATCAATCGTTGATATCTAACCTTCGCCTTAGCCATTGTAAAAACAGGTTTTGGACTTGACGAAATGTTTAGAATCATCATTCAATATCACAGTCTCGAGCAGTTACTTTTGATGTTGTGTAAAACTAGAAATAAAAATACGTCAGTAGTGGCTGCATTTCATTTTCGGCTAGCAACATTATTGTGGATTCGTGCTTTAATGAAGTTTGCAAACCTATATGATGTATCATTTGAACGTAATGTCACATCGATTGATTTATTTAGGTGTATTTGCAGAAGTTTACAAAGTAGGGGTAATAAAGATGTTAAGTATTTTATCGGCTTAAATAAAATAGAAACCATTTGAAATAGAGTGCTTAATTTATTATTTAAAAACAAAGATAATAACAAGTAAATTAAACTATAAAAACTATAAACTATAACTATTACTAACTATAAATAAAAAAATTGCCCCAAATCATCCCCATTAGGCAGAGTGCCCAGAAAGCTAGCAGCATTGTCACGTTGGATAGCAATAATAATTATACGCTGGCCCAAGTAGCTGCTAGCTCGGGTCCCAGGTGGTATCTACAAAAAAAATAAAAATCAATTTTAATTGTTTTACTTATAGAAAGCAGCACTAACTAACAAAAGAACGCTAGTTACGAACGCTAGTTTCAAGTAATAATGTAAGCATATTAATCTTAATTGAATTTCTACGAGTAATATAGGTATTTTAATACCTGATAAAGAGGTGTTGAAATAATATAGACCTTTCATTTAAAAACTGTTTTCTGTCATAGTAACGCAAACTAATATCTTTTAAAATAAATAAATGCTTATTGTTGTTAAGTTAACACACAGCGAAAACAATCGATGATCGATTTTAGATCAATCGAATTATAATGTGTTGAAACAGGGCTTATTCGGCTCTAACTTGTTATAAATGTACTTTTTAAGTTACTTGTTAAAAAGTACTTAAATAAAATAAAATGTTAATAATAACATTTATGGTCGCGTGGTGCGTGCGGCAGACGCTGCGGTTGCGCGGTTATCCTAGCCCACGGCGCCCTTGACTCGATTGATGAACCTACCAACAATATTCGTTGTGTTGTGCTTGTGTATGATCAATGTGTTTTTCACGGTATCGATTTTTCGCATGCGTATCACGAACGCATACAACAATATGAGTCATCGTGACACGCATTGAAGATGCGGCGGTTCGGTATATTGATGATATGATACCGAAACACGAGTGTTGTACTTCTTTATGTTGTTTTGCCGATATTCTTTAAATAAACAGTCGAATGCTTCGATCATTGATGTATTAGATTCCCGATGAGCGCTTGAAAAACGGTAGGCGACTGGGGCCACGGAGCCACAATGACGTTTGTGTCGATGACAGTAAATATTAAGTACAAATATTTTGAAACCTTAATTTCAAAATTCAATTCAAAATTCAAAATTCAAAATCATTTATTCAGTTTAGGCTACAAGTAGCTCTTGTGAATGTCACTATGCCTTCGGTTCGTAAGTCTACTCTGGGCGGGAGATCTTGTACTGAGAAGAACCGGCAAGAAACTCAGCAAGTGTCCAGCTCTTTTCTCCCTTACAGCGTCAAAAATATTGGTCAGCAGCGTCAAAAAATTTAGTCTTTATATTTAAGACTTAAAGTTCATAGTAAGCTGAAGTTGTTGATGCTAACCAATGTTTTTTGAGATTTTGTTATTCGTAATTTATATGTACACTATTAATGCAAACAGGACCACTTACGAGATGCATTTTTGTTCCGAATCCTCTTGTCCATAATTGATCGAAGGTCGAATGTGATAAAATATATACAATTGTACATGTACTTTAAATAGGTACTATTATATTTATTAATTATTAATTAATTGGCATACGCAAGATCCTATCCCGAGAGTGACGTAACAATAGCGCGGGTTAGTATTTGTGGTCTGTGTCCAATTTTAAGTCAAAGTCAAAGTCAAAGTCAATTTTTTTTTATTTAAATAAACTTACGAAAAGTGATTGAGTGAGTGAACCGTCCGAACATTTTTTACCTACTACCCATTCAGGACGTCTATTTTTTAGCTGTGGAGAATTATGGGCGCAAGAAACTCCAAAGTAACGACATTTACAAAAAAAAGTATGTCGTTATCAAATCATATTACAATTAAAAACTTTCAAGAGCCCGCTTATACAAATAATGCATTTACCTATACATTTACTTAACATTACACTTTATTCTAAAAATCGTACTTGGGCACTATGTATGTACTAATTCAAAACGGAAATAATTTATTAGTATTACACATTATTATTTAGTCAGTTCATTATTAGTTAGTTCAGAATTATACAATCGGTCAGCATAAGAAGTCCTTACTGTTGGCTAGGTTAAGTATTTTTTTTGTTCCCCACTAGCTTTAGCATTTTCTTGCTAGCAAAAATACGAATACTTTGCTAACCATTTCAATAACACCCATACAAAACTATAGAATGATGCTTTATACCTATACATTGTGCGAGAAGTGTAGAAATGTCAGTTCCATGCATTCTTATCATGAACATAATTATTTACATTGTAATAGCCCTTTTTAAACGACTGCCAAAAAAAGGAGTGTTATTTTATCAGGGTTCATGTATGTATGTGTGATGTGATGTTTCTTTATTTCATAACTTCTAAACGCCTGAACCGATTTAGATATATGAGGTATCGTTACAATCCTTACTAACATAGGCTAGTAAACATTTTGGAAATTCAACCCCTATGTAGGTAAACTAGGGGATGTTTTGTAACCCGTTAGATATGGCGTTGCTAAGGAACGTAACCTTACGGTTGCGTTCCATAGAAACGATCCACGCGCTCTCCTCCGACCATAGGCCGGTGGTTTTACAGTTAGGCCCCCCCACCGACCCCACCCCCGTTATTAAGGTGGTGACTGACTGGGATAAGCTTGAGAAATTACTCGAGCCTACCGCCAGTGAGTCACTAAACCAAATCCCCGATAGCATTGTCTCGCCTCACGAGACAGTGGCCGCGGTCGACGCCCTCAGTAGTCATCTCACTAACGCTATAAGCGAATCGTCCCGGCGGGTTGTTGCGACGGGTGACCATCGCTTCAAACTGCCGGACGATGTGAGGCAACTGTTGAGGGCTAAGAACGCCGCCACGCGCGCTTACGACTCCTATCCCACTTCGGACAACCGAGTTCGTATGCGCTCTTTGCAGCGCGCTGCTAAGGAGCGCATTCAAGAGCTCCGCGGTACGAATTGAGATGGCCTACTTAAAGAGATCTCGCCCTCTCACCAAGCTTATTGGAAGTTGGCGAGAGCCTTTAAGTCGGATACAGTCACTTCTATGCCCCCGCTTAACAAACCCGACAACTCGATCGCCTTTGACGACGACGAGAAAGCCGAATGCCTCGCCGACAGTCTCGAGTCTCAATGCTCGCCTAGCACTCTCCCAGTCCCTCAGGACCATGTAGACATGGTCGATAGGGAAGTAGATAGACTCTCGTCCCTCCCCCCAACCGCAACCCTCCCGCCTGTTACGGAGGATGAGGTGCAAACGCTCATTAGACGACTCAAACCCCGTAGTGCCCCCGGGGCAGACGGCATCTCAAATAAGATCCTTAAGATCTTACCCGCTCAGCTTATCCTTTTAATAGTAGCTATCTTCAATAGCGCCATGTCAAACGCAATCTTTCCCGCTGCGTGGAAAGATGCGGTTGTCATAGGTATCCATAAACCCGGTAAACCGCGTAACGCCCCTTCTAGTTATCGCCCCATCAGTCTTCTCAAATCGCTGGGAAAACTGTACGAACGCGTTCTAGTATCCCGCTTAAAGGACTTTGTGTCCTCTAACAATATCCTCATAGACGAGCAGTTTGGGTTTCGCCCCAAACACTCGTGCACCCATCAATTGCACCGCCTCACGGAGCATATTCTATCCGGCCTCAATAAAAGGGCCCGTCCCAAGGGCACCGGAGCTCTTTTCTTCGACGTTGCGAAAGCGTTCGACAAAGTTTGGCACAACGGCTTAATTTATAAGCTTTACCAATTTGGCGTGCCAGACAGACTCGTGCACATCTTACGAGACTATTTGTCGGATCGCTCCTTTCGCTTCCGCGTCGAGGGAACGCTCTCCGCCCCTCGTCCCATTCGAGCCGGTGTTCCGCAGGGATCCGTGCTCTCCCCAATCCTGTTTGCGCTTTACGCAAACGATATTCCGAAGACCCCACGCGTAGAGCTAGCTCTATTCGCGGATGACACCGCGCTATATTCCACTGGTAGAGATAAGTCGCGGTTACCAACCGACTCCAAAAGGCCGCCAACAACCTCGGCGTTTGGTTTCGCAAATGGCGGATTGAAGTTAACCCCGAGAAAAGTGCCGCAGTGTTCTTTTCTCGAGGTAACGACGATCGTCGCCCTCCTATACGTTTATTTGACCGTGCTATCCCTTGGGTAAAGCAGGTGAAATATCTCGGTGTCACCCTCGATAGAAGGATGACGTTTGCGCCTCACCTTAAAATCGTCCGTAACAGGGCCGCGTTCATATTAGGTCGATTATTCCACCTTATAGGCAGGCGGAGTAAAATGTCTCTTAGACATAAGACGACAATTTACAAAGCCTGCATCCGCCCCATCATGACTTACGCTAGCGTAGTTTTCGCGCACTGCGCGCCCTCCTATTTGTATCGTTTACAAACGCTGCAAAACCGATTCATGCGTGGTGCCACGGGTTGCCCGTGGTACTATCGCAACGTAGATCTCCACCGCGATCTTGATCTTCCCACTATCAAAGACTTTATCAAGGACGTTTCCATATGTTACTTTGATAACGCCCCCCACCACCCTAACCCGCTTGTTGTGGCGGCCGCCAACTATAATGTTGGAAGCCTTCCACCAACAAAACGGTTCATGTCTAGGCGTCCTAAGCACGTCCTAGATGACCCCGACGATCCCATAACGGTTGCGAACGCCCCCCCGCCCGATCCTCTAAATGACAGCACACATTTACAGAATACACTAAACATGCACACCAGTTTAGGCCCAAGACAACGTACTCGTAGAACAAGGGTACGAAGAACCGGTTCACACACGCTCTACACCAGGTACAGACATGTACCTGGTCGGTTCTCTCCTCCTCCACGGCCCGGTCAACCCGAGCCGAGGTCCGTGCCTTTAGAGGCGCCCTCGGGTTGCTCCGCTCCCCGATCCGATCCGAACCCTTCGGAGACTCTAGTAGGGCACGGGGACGCGCACTTGTGCGCGATGCCGTTCCCTCTAGATAACCTCTGAAGGTGATTCGTTTCACACGGCTTGAGGGACCCTTTACGTTCCTCGCCGCCCCCAAAAAACCCGGTGAAGCTGAAAATGCCGCAGCGGCAATCAGCAAACTCTCTCCAAAAAAAAAAAAAAAGGATGTTTTGTATGATGAAAATTCGTCGTTATTGGAGTTAGAGACTAGAACTTGATATTTAGCATGATATCTGTAGAGGTTAATTTTTCTTTCTTTTAGTATAATAAATGCTTACAAATGAAATGACATATTTTATTAAAATTAAACTTATCACTAAAAGGTACAAAATATAAATAAATAATTAACAAAACACGACTGCTTTGACAAAAAAGGCAAACAAAAAAAAAGAACTAAAAGGCAAAAAACAAGATGTCATGTATTTTTTTTATCTGTATTTATAAAAGTGAACTCATTGTTAACTCATAATTAAAAAACACGACTGCCATGACAAAAAAGGCAAAAAGAACTAAAAGGCAAAAACAAAATGTCATGTATTTATTTATCTGCATTTCTAAAAGTGAACTCATTCTTAACTCATAATTAAAAAACACGACTGCCATGACAAAAAAGGCAAAAAGAACTAAAAGGCAAAAACAAAATGTCATGTATTTATTTATCTGTATTTCTAAAAGTGAACTCATTCTTAACTCATAATTAAAAAACACGACTGCCATGACAAAAAAGGCAAAAAGAACTAAAAGGCAAAAACAAAATGTCATGTATTTATTTATCTGTATTTCTAAAAGTGAACTCATTCTTAACTCATAATTAAAAAACACGACTGCCATGACAAAAAAGGCATAAAAAAAAGAACTAAGAGGCAAAAACAAGATGTCATGTATTTATTTATCTGTATTTAAAACTGAAATTTTCATCGCAGTCGGGGGAACGCTTTGCGGAATACTTTCTTATTTATAAGGTCCCCCGACTGCTATGAAAATTTCAGTTTTGTTAATCCCGCAGTTTTGATTTTATAAATATAGTCATTGAGTGACATTTCACTTTTATAACTACAGATAAATAAATACATAACTTTTAGTTCTTTTTTTTGTTTGCCTTTTTTGTCATGGCAGTCGTGTTTTTTAATTATGAGTTACGAATGAGTTCACTTTTATTAATATAGATTAATAAATACATGACATCTTGTTTTATGCCTTTTAGTTCTTTTTTTTGTTTGCCTTTATTGTCATAGCAGTCGTGTTTTTTAATTTTTATTTAAAAGTGTTTCCATAACGTGTGTCTTAAATTTTTCAAAGGGTATAATTAAAACATCATTCGGGATTTTATTATAATAAGTGACACCTTGTCCCATGAATGATCCATAACTTTCTGCAGTCGAAGTTTAGGTATTACAAGTTTATTTTTATTTCTAGTATTAAGATTGTGTATATAGCATTGTTTTCTGTAAAAAGAAATGTTTTGGCGCACATAAAGAATACAGTTATAAATAAACTGTGACGCAACCGTTAGAATATTAATTTCTTTAAACAACTCCTTAAGAAACACGCGTGCTCCTAGGTATTATAAGGTAAGGTAAATAAAGTATTTATACTTGTAGTAACTTTTCACATTTTTGTTTTTCAACAGAAGTCGCTAGCTGTCGTAAGTGCTCATAAATTATACCACGTGACTGTTCTTTCAAAGTTAGTTGCGTTGTCGGCTAACTACTTCCCAGCAATATCTCGAAACTTTAATTATTGTCATTTGCTACCAATTACTACACACCGCGTTTAGTAATAAACATAAAACATGGAATTATTTTTTGTCAACTAGCTAATCTTGGTGTCGTTACCAAAAATATATCTTTACAGTTTTACTCTGGCAACTGGCACCTAAAATTGCCCAAAAATTAGGGGTTGCCGGTGAACCTCTTCAAGGCAATAAGCACACGCAATGCGCTCCTGCCCGTTTAACACGAGGTCGTTTAACGTTCATTCGATCAATTATAGAAATGTCAATTGTTATATCGACAAAATATATTTTGGTCAGTTGTTTGTACGATTAGTAATAGAAAGCCCAAATGTTTTGTTTACCTCGTGTTAAACGGCAAAATGAATTTCGATATCCCGTGGTAAATTCTATTGATGTAGGTATAACTCTACCAGCACCTTCCCCTCAAGTTATCACAAGCCAAGCAACCATTTTGCGTCGGTTCTAATCTAACACGCTTTGCTTTGGCACTTTTTCATAAAAAAAGCACAAAATGGTTTTATTCAAATAAGCTTTTATTAAAAGGCTTGACCGTTACCACCCAAAATAATGTGTAACAAAAAAGACATTCACGCTGTATAGGTAAGTTCATGACAGAACTATGCAATCTATAGTACCTATCTTTACGTTAGTGGTAGTTCCATGTCGTCGAAGTTGCGAACTTTTAACAACTAGTTAGCTAGTAGAATCGGACCATATAACAATAATATCGACATCGACGCCACTGTTCCGTTAGATAATCATGTATTTATACTAGCAGGATTTCCACTCTGGTTGCCACCACATGGTGCCCAGCCCACGACATCCTCTGTCTGTGTAAAAAAGTGTAAACTCACCCATACGAAACCTACCTACTATATTATTAGTTTGTAGACTTCATAGTTTTTATTGATTTCGGTATGAATCAGCACAATAGGCTTAGACATGGCGAAATTTCAACAACATGTCTAGCTAAAGCATAAACAATGCAGAAGTGTTAATATTGTCAGATGGTTCTTTTAAAGCGTATTTAGCTAAGTGCGAAGTGTCGACTCTTTAGGACTTGTTGTACCTACTTTGTCTATGGGAGACATTGCTGAAACTCCCTTGTTAGCAAGTAAACTTAAGCTTAGTTTATGATCATGACAAAATATTGTTTTATACAAGTTACACGAACAATGTATTGATTGTCGTTCTGTGACCACGGAACTTGCCAAAGGGTATCAAATTTCAGTCTCATTTAGAATATAGAAAATAAACGCAAGGAGGTCCTTTTAAAGTGATTCATTTTAATAATGTCACTTCAACTTTCATATTTCAGTTAGTTAAAGTATATATAACTATATCTATGACTATGGAAATGTTTATGGAAATTTAAGTTTTGCTGCTTGCATTCCATTGCAATGATGTCTCTAATGATGCGTTAATTACCACTTTTTTGGAATAAATAACATTAATAATAATACAAACTAATATTATAAATGCAAAAGCGACTTTGTTTGTTTGTTGTTTGATACACTTCCACGCGTAAACTATTCGACTGATCATCATGAAATTTTGTACACAGACATAGGATAGGTACTTATTATTAAGAAAAGTGAGTTTGTTTGATACGCTTTTACGCGTATTATTTGTTTGTTTTGATGTCATAGAAACTGTCAAAGTGGTACGAAATCCGCCGGGTCAGCTAGTAATTAATATTTTTGCTAAAGTAATTTAATAATTAATTAGCACCAAATGTTATATAAACGGCAATCCATAAGCTTAACAATACTATAATATATATAATAATTTAGTTAGTTTGAAAAAATAAATTTTTCAAATTAACTAAGTTATTTTTTAGTTTTAGTGTGACTTGGCTTAGTTGTCTAAACTAAAAGAAACCTTGAATGCTAATTATAGAATAAACATTGACAATTCATTATTCTCCTATAAACTGACGACGTTATTTAATTTACTAATCATAACCTAATTATACTTACCAACAAGCTGCAATTTAAAAATGACTAATAAATGACTTAATGATGTTTCTGTAATAACAATTTCTTGCGGCAGCCTGTCTTAGTTTATGATTAGCATTGTGTCCGATGTGCATTAACTCGACTGGTGGTTAAAGGTCGACTCCTCGTGTTGGTTTTAAGATTACAGATAATTATATATGATGATTGTGTTGTTAGGGCAGAATCATTTATGCTACTCCAGTCTCGAGTAACGTATGCTAACTGAGTACAGTACAATGGGTAAATGCAAGTTTTGTTTCTTTTGTTTTGGTGTATATGTGTAATTAGTAATATTATAAGCCTTCATTGTCCCACTGCTGGGCAAAAGTTCGTCATTGAAATCTAGTTATCGCTACAATTGTCTTGTTAAATAATGTTATAAAATGTAACAGGAACAATTCTCGTTTTTGTTACCGCTATCACATGAATACGAATAGTAAATAAAAATCGCCCTAGACATATATGCAGGACGCACCAGCCGTTGCTGCGCTCTCCTGTTCGGTGACGATCTCCTGTTGGATCGGAAATTTTAAATAATTCAAAGTCTATCATATATTATTTTAAAACTAAGCTAAAGACCATGTTTACATGTTTTAAAGACAAATTTCTCCTTATTAGGTACTCTAAGGTCGAATACATAAGACAATCCAACAAAATGAGCAAGCGCGGGTTCGCAAGAGAACTAACTTTCATAAGAGTTCACACGTTTTTCCCAAATATTTTAATGGTTTTTATGGTTATTCAAAACTATTGTGAAGGTGAAAGTTAAACGGTGCCGGTATTCTATCAATTTTACTAACAATTATGAAACAATTAACCATAGGATTTGACTTTCCTTTGATTTAGTTTTTGGATCTTTGAATTGCCATTTAAAAGACTTTAGTTAAACTGTATTTGGTAAGCCTAATAGTATTGTAGTGCTTCGATGATTATATATTCTATAGACAGATCACAAACTTTATTTTATTTTGAATAAAAGTTTTTTAATGCTATCTATAACGTAATGAATCGCAAAAATCTCACGTAATTTGCTCTATTTTTCTAACAAAGCAGATTTGTCTAGCAGATTTTGTTACATATAGTATTATGCATAAATTTATAAGTACCTATAAATTTTTTTTTACGCATATAAATAATCCAAAAATTAATCCTTGAAAATTTTAATGGCACAAAATATTTACCCCTGCCACTCACTATTCGAACTCTTTTTTAGGGTTCCGTACCTCAAAAGGAAAAAACGGAACCCTTATAGGATCACTTTGTTGTCCGTCTGTCTGTCTGTCTGTCTGTCCGTCAAGACCCTTTTTCTCGGGAACGCGTAAAGGTATCTAGATGAAATTAAAATCATATAGTCAAGTCTACGGTCCCTTGAAGCTGTGAAAAATCAAACTTCTAAGTTAACGAAAAATAAAGATACGGTCGTTTATGTCGCAAAAAAACATATATTTCGACCCTCAAGAGAATCAAAATTCATAGGGTACTTGCCGTTGACCTAGAACTATGAAGTTTGGCAAGTACGTCTTATACTACAAATACAGGGAAAAGTCTGAAAACTATACATATTTAATTAAATCACAAGACCCTCTTTTATATGTATAGGTACCGAATAACTTTGGTGTAATGTAGTACCTAACATTCGGGAAAAGTTCGAGACTCGATTCCTGAACTATATAATATGTACCCATAAATTTGTACGGAAACCTCGGTGGGCGAGTCCGACTCGCACTTGTCCGGTTTTTTTTTACTACTACACTATCACACAAAATATCGCCAGCCGTACTTGCACTTGCATCGTAATACAAAGCGGCACTTACAGGTTATCGACACTCGATACTTTTAACGCCATTTAGACGTCCTTACCTTAGCTCGTACTATGGTATGTTGTTCTGTGCAATGGGCTGCATTCAGGCGTTGTCAAACGGCTGGATATGGACCTCGCTGGCTCAGTTATGGATTCTCAATAATGCTTGAAACTTGTAGAGTCAAATTTTTTCCGTGTCACTATTCGAACCTGCTGCGCTCGTTCATTTCATTAACTATTAGACCATTTTCGCCACCTGCACTTACACTTGCATCGTAATCCAAAGCGGCACTTACCGGTTATCGACACTTGATATATCTATCGCCATTGAGACGTCCTTAGCTCGTACTATGGCATGCAGTGGTTTGTGCAATGCTGCATTCACCGGCCGGTATTGCGACACGGCTGGATGTGTGAAGCGGGCTGCCTTACTGGCTCAGCCATGGATTCTCTCAAAGTCGCCATCGACATCCGATAAACCGCAGTATGTTGCTGCACAAATTGCTTTTCTCAACGTTTTATTGCATAAGGTATACATGTCGGCACAAAATAAGTATACTACAGAAGGTAAGCTTCATACAAAAGCGCTCGAGTAACGCACACAGAGACATCCTCTCACGGACACGGAATCTCGCAACAGCTGCGTTCGGACTGCTTCGAGATGGTTCGAGCTTCCGTGTCTGTGAAAGGGTCTGTGTGCATAGCTCGAGCGCGGTATGTGATACTTCTGGGGGTCACCTTATATTGTGCTGTCTGTCATTGCAATTGGAAGAAGATAGGAAGATGATTTTTTCTGATATTTAATTATAAGATCTTGTATATAAGAAACATATCCAGCTAAGTTGAACTTTTCATATTGGACTTTAAGTCGCATAAATTCAGTTACTCAAACGTTCTTTTTTATTTTTGTATTTACTGTCAATTTCTGTATTTCTTTTAAGCATAGAAAGTTTCATTAAAATTTGAGCTTTGAACTTTGTATCCCATAGAAAATTCCATACAAAGAGATACGGAAATGTAAAATGGCGCTTAAACAATATCCTTGAATGTTATAATCAAATTTATTAACTCGTACTAATATTTACTTCAAACGAGATTTACAGTGGTAGCAGTTGTATTACTTACAATACAAATCATAATTGAATTTCAAACTTGTTTTAAATACTTTGTATGTTTGATTTGTATGCAGTATTGTAGGAAAATAACCATAATTAAGTTTTTATAGTCTAAGTTGCTCCTATAAAATTACCATAATGAATCGGCAAAAACTCTCAAGAAGTGTGTAGGAGGTGTAACATATATTATCCTATAAAAAAACATTTAAAAAATGTGCATGCGATAAACAAAATTGTTTGTAGCGTATTGTTTGTTTGTAACGAACTATTAATTTACCTTCAAGTCAAATTAAAGTTATTGTACACGTCACAATGTATTTAATCTATGATATAGGCTATCTAACCTTTACCTAAGAGAAAACTGAGTAAACCCCTTTTTTGTAACTTTAATTTGACTTCGAAACTTCATCTTCGAAGATTCATTTTCAATTAATGACCACTAAATAAAATATGAAGGTAAATAGTTCGTTACAAACAAACAATACGCTACAAATAATTTTGTTTGTTGCATGCACATTTTTTAAATGTTTTTTTTTTTGAATGGTGAAAGCCGTTTTCCTCATGTTAAGGTCAGATCCGCATATAATAATGTCTTAAATGTCGTATATATGTAACAAGTTCTTTTTGGATTTTACTTGAAATCAATTTTGGGGTCCCGTGCCGCAAGTGCGGAAAGATATCTTACGCCACTGGGTGTCTAGTGTGAGTTTTATTTGACGTTCGATCACGGTAACGTAAACGATAATTAGTATGGCATTGAAGCAGGCAGCGCCTCGACCATACGAGAAGAGTTAAAATTATCACTAACGAATGAATACGGATAGTAAACAAAACTGACACTAAGCACTCTGTTTTTAGATGTGTTTGTATTGTGATTTGTTATTTCGTCGAACAAAATGTACTGTTTATTATCGTATGGAGGTCGTACAACCAAATTGGCTCTTGTCACTAGAATTCTATAAAACGATTTAAATTTCCTTGAGGCGGGAAAAGGGTTATCAAATAACTCATCATCATTCTCCGAGTGGAGTCATCAATCGTTTCAGGGCTGGCAATAAACCCTTTATTGTGTATTCACAACGAGGAAATGCTTGGCCTCTATTTCTTCCGATGGTAAATGACGGTAAGGCCAAAGATGCGGACGTAGTAAGTTTCCTTAAAGTACGAGATTCCTGTAAATTACCTTATCTGTAACTGCCGAATTATAATTAAATCGTCGCTACGGTACGTCGCTTTTTTATGTAGGTACTATAAATACACTAGCACTTTGCCTTTAGCATTTTGTATTTTTCCGTACAAAAATTAATACTTTATTTTTTTTCAAAATAAAATATAGGCTATGCTACCCGCAAGGACATTATCATTCTTGATAGAATTCACTTCACATTTCACTAATGAGAAAGAATTTTTGTAATTGGACCAGTAGTTTTAGAGATTACTCCTTCTCAAACAAACAACTCACATACCCACTCTTTATTAATGTTATAGATAAATATTTTTATGTCACAGATGTTAATATAAAAGATATCAAACGAGGGAATTCAACCCGTATCATTCCAACCTTTATAACAAAATAAGTTATTTACTTTAATTAACAAAATATTGAAGAAAAGTCCTCGAGCGGTTTTCGTATCATATGCCATTACGGGCAGTTAAACCTAACTAATTATTGTAGTGTTACCAAATTTCACTTGATTAATGTATACGGAACCACCAAAAAATTTACGTAAATACTCGCATTTCTTGTTCCAGTTTAAATTATCGCGTTGCTCTTGAAAGTGACTGGACGGAGTACTTGGAAATCTGGCTTAAAAAACGTCTGCTCGAGATTTTCAAGAACCAGTTCCATAATGAGTCAGGTGAATGTACTTTTTGACATTTCGATCAGGGGAGATAGGGCATATCGTGGCTTTTTGTGTGAAACGAAATTCGTTACGTGATTTTATGTGAAAGTGCTGATATCATTTCGCATACGTTGAATGTTTCTTTGTATCACCGCGTTCAATTAGGCAATTATGGTATATGTTTTTATTCTAATTGAAGGGATTAGGATGTTTTACTGTTTTTGTCTGTTATCATGAAAATCATCCTTGCGCGTCATCTGATACAGTTTTATGATCAAAAATATTTGCAATGCATTATTTAAGGACGAACCATAACTACGGTTTGACTGATAATAATTGATATTCTTATCTTAGCACAGAGATGTCAGAACATCAGAATCAACGTAATTTATGAGAGTAACTCTGCAAAAAGTTTTAATTTTTGGAGTATTCGCGTAAAATTTTGAAAACAATACAGTGTACTCAATGTTTTGGACTAACACTTTTTGCGATGTAGGTCATTGATATCTAAGCTTACACTATTTTTTAAATTATTTATATTGCAAAGAATTACTATAATCAAATATTTTTCTATCAACAATAGGCCCATTTAATTAGCTAACAAAGCATAACCAAAACTCCAGATACATAAAAACAAGTCACTAAAAATAATAACTAACACGCTAGCTAGTTACAAATGTTTGAGATCCATGAAAACGCGGAAGATTGCTAGTCTTAATCATTTAAGTTTATTTATAAGTCAATTAACGTCTCTACCCTTTATATAAATAAAAAAATATAAGCAAACTAGTAGTTTCTTCAGGTGCTTAATGTCAGACGGAACAATACTCGTATAAAACTTAAGGGTACCAAAATTCGTATCTTGGTTTTAAAAGAGGTCCGATTCAGTTTTTAAATTATGTTGTTATTTATATTTCCGATCCTTCTCCTTCCTTAATATTTGCTTAAAAAGAACTTTTCAGTATCCAATTTATTTTTTATTTTACACATTGCATTGCATTGTTAAAATTTTCCGCTGTTTCCGTTGTCTATTGTTGTTTTTTCCCACTTTTTATCGGCACCTTTTATTAATTAGTGTCTATTTGTCACTTTGTCAAATAACTGCCATTACATTTGACTCGAACGTATACTTTGGCTGTAATAGCTTTTGTCAATATATACCATCATGGTGATATTCAATTCAATATCTTTATTGCATATCTTCTCCAATTATACACTTCCAAGTAATGTTTATGGTGTGGAAATATAATAAAATGCCACTTATACTTAAGCATACTTACATAGAGCCATCAGTTCATGCAGAACTTCTATACGGAAGATTGCTTCTGTTGTCTACAAATGTTTACTGAAAAAGATGTCCGCGTGCGTATTTAGACGGGGTCGACGCACTTCCGCCATTCGAGATAATACTTAGCAATCTTTTGTCTTGTCAAAACTGTCAAGTCTTTTTGCGCTTGTGTTTAAGTTAAACTGTAATTATTTATACGAAAGTTCTTATGTATGCCCATATGAATAAATTTTGTCAATACTCGAAGGTGATATGAAACAAAAAATATGCACGTATTTAATCACCTTTAAAGTTACAGAAATTTTTGTTGAGGTATACTTCAAAAAAGTTTAAATTCAACCGTCTCTGGGGTCTGGTCACGATCACCGGTTTAGACCCAGAGGTTCCGGGTTCGATTCCCAGCGGTGGGTACATGTTTGTGTACTCGGTTTGGTTGGTGGTAGGGCTTGTTTGGCCGCCTGGCTAGCTACCACCATCTTATCAAAATATACCGCCATAACATCAGTGTTTGTAGCATTGTTGTGTTCTGGCAGCTAAGGATAAGATAGGATTGTTCGGTTTGATCCCTGCCGCTGATTTCCTGCACCGCACTACACGCAATCGACTGTCTTTCCATCCTCACCATCTTGATAGATGGCGGTCTACTACTGTGCGTTTCTCACGTAATTTTTTACCACGAACTACAGTGCTGTGGAATCAGCTCTCGACGGCGGTATTTTCGGACCATTACAACGTAGGGATCTTCATGAAACGAGCCTATTCTTTCCTTAAAGACCGGCAACGCATCTGCGATTCCTCTGGTTTTGCGGATGTCCATGGGCGGCGGTGATTGCTTCCCATCAGGTTATATCCTTATGCCACAATGTACCCGTAGCCGAGCGAGGAAATGTGTCCGGTCAATAAAAAAGTTTGTTGCATAAATGGTCGAATTTCATTGCGCTTTAATAAGTCTTAATAATTACAATAATTAATTACATACGACACGCAAACTCACTCGTAGCACACTAATAACAGCAATAAATCAAAAGAGCCGTAAAAAGCTTTTGTTCTAACGCGACCTCACAGTCATATAAGTCATTACCATAGTTTGTTTGTTTAACAAATACTCCTCTCCTTTTACAGATACCGAGGAACGTTCGTCGGATGCTAGTCTTTGTGCTGAACAAACACAAGTGATGCTCAGTGTTACATATAAGTAGTGAACAAATCGGGTCACAATGTCGGTGGAGACAGCGGAGTACATGAACGGCCTGAGGCCAGGTCCTCTGACCCGGGAGATCCCGGAGTGCATGAGGGACAAGTATACAGTGCTACAGTCGATAATGGACCTTACAGTGTTTGTGATTGCCGCTATCGGCCATATAATCCAAGTAATATACAGGACGATAGTGGGGTATCCTAAGAAGGATTTGAAGGGTAATATTGCTTTGGTGACCGGCGGCGGCGGCGGCTTGGGCAGCCTCATAGCGATGCGGCTGGCCCGGCTCGGTTGCACCGTCGTTCTATGGGACATTAACAAGCAAGGTCAGTGTCTATGTCTAACCCTTCATTATAATAACCGAGCACGTATAACAATTGTAGCTTCGTTTATGACAGATATGAATATTGAAATGAGCTATAGTGGCTTGAATTCTCATATTGAATATTTATGTGAGTGTCTAAGGCGAATTTATTAGCATATTTTTATTTCACCATAAAAGTTTTGATTGTGCCATAATAATAAAAGTCTGTATCAATAAAAATAATGTTTAAAAACTGCTCAACTTTAAAACTTATATTTTTTGGATCCTAAAGTTCACAATAAGCTTCTAAAGAATAGTTTATACTTTTCTATGTAGGTTTTTTATTTTGAGAGAGATTGCTGATTGCCTCTGAGGCATTTTCAGCTTCACCGCTTGTTTGGGGACGGAGAGGAACGTAAAGGGTCCCTCAAGCCGTGTGAAACGAATCACCTTCGGAGGTTTTCTAGAGGGAACGGCATCGCGCACTACTGCGCGACCCCGTGCCCTACTAGATTCTCCGAAGGGTTTCGGATCGGATCGGGGAGCGGAGCAACCCGAGGGCGCCTCTAAAGGCTCGGACCTCGGCTCGGGTTGACCGGGCCGTCTCCGCTATTTTGCTGTTACATAGAGACTATTTTTGCTGAAACCTATAGCAATAGCAAGTGTCATTGAAAATTATCAAGAAGTATCCGAGCAAGTCTTGAACAAGGAGAGGCAATCATAAATTTAAAAACATATATTAGAAGTGGAAGCTTTAATATTGTGCAGTAGATAGACAAGTTGTGACACTTATAGTACCTACTTGTTCTGCTATATTTGCTCACGATGAAGACACTGGGCCGTGGAGGAGGAGAGAAGCGCCCAGGTACATGTCTGTACCTGGTGTAGGGCGCGTGTGAACCGGTTCTTCGTACCCTTGTTTTACGAGTACGGTGTCTTGGGCCTAAACTAGTGTGCATGTTTAGTGTATTCTGTAAATGTGTAGTGGCATTTAGAGGATCGGGCGGGATTTCTATGTAGGTACATCAGCAACTACGTATGCTAAAGCAAACAATATAGTTCTTCCGCGGTTGAAACTATATAAGTATAGTGCATTACTTGTATATTATGGCTTCTTCTCGGTACAAGGTCTTTTCCGTAAAGTAATAGCAAAAAATTTGATGTCCAAAAGAACTTTGTTAAAATTTACTTTATGACGCACTTTTAATAACAATTATTTATTTGGTGGTCGATAAAAACTTTACTTTAAGTTCAGATTTAATAAAAAATGTTTTTTCGCTTTTCAAATCTGTTGTAGCAATTATTTATTTGAAATCGCTAGATTCTTTATACATCTTACAAGCTTGACATTTAGACCAAGAAAATGAATAGGGAGCCACCGCAAAGGTCATGCGCGTTTGTGAAATCAATCGATCAATCAATCAGATTAAATTTGTATCTACTTTAAAAATCAGAGAATTAATTTAATGTACAGTCAAGGACTTTCACCGTGACCGGAGAATGTGAAAAATACAACGTTCATTTAAGTAATTAAGTTTGATTAATTCGTATGGTTGGCAATAATGCAAGAGAGATTGGATTATAAAGCACCACACTAACCCGCAGTAGCAGCAGTGAATGCTAAAATAAGTTAAGTGGAATAGTTTTTTTTTAGTGTAGTTCGTTCCCTGAGGAACCGGCTAAGGTCATAGACCATGCTGCCATGTCATTAGTTTCTTAATTTCATTAGTCTGGCTTGTTTCCTGTATGGTGATGATGAATGATAATAGAAATGGGAAGTGAGAAATGATATTACCCCCCAACCCCTCGAGTATCTTAGTAAAGATGTGGGGCTTTACTAAGTCCTTACGCAGACTTCTTGAGAGAATTTGAAAAGTAACGTTGCACTGTTTTGTTTCATTTGCCAACACTCATGCACACTCACGTACACTTAACGGTTAATAATCCACCATTATTTCACATTAATATTCGACATAACACAAATTTTAGAAAATAAAACAAAACCGCAGAATCGAAGAACAAGAACCGAAGAAATTAGAATAGTTAAGTTTCCTAGCTGTCATTCAGCATTGTAATTCCGAACGCCACTGGCGCTACGATAGTAAATTTTTTCTTTCATAAAAAATCTCCTCTATTTTGCTGTAACATAGAGACTATTTTTGTTGAATCCTATAGCAATAGCAAGTATCATTGAAAATTATCAAGAAGTATCCGAGCGGGTCTTAAACAAGGAGAGACAATCATAAATTTAAAAAATATATTAGACGTGAAATATAGTGCTGTAGATAGACAAGTTGTGACACTTATAGTACCTACTTGTTCTGCTATACTTACTCACGATGAAGACACTGGAGATGATTTCGCAACGCGGCTGCCTCATGCATTCGCTATCACAACGCAAATCGCAATAGTTATCGTGGCCATTGTTGCAAATTGCAACATTATTTATTTGTTAAGATTTTCGCGTAACTAAACAACATTGCATCATCATCATCATCAGCCTATATTATCCACTGCTCGACATAGATCACTCCAAGGGCATGCTACTTAACACGACCCGGGTCCACCACCCCTACGTCCCGACCTGCGGCTTCCTTCATCAAGCTCTTGCTGCCCATTTTTCGCAAATCGTCGTATAATTGATGATGATTATGATAAAACGACTATTCGCAATTTATAGTAGTAATTCGGATGGATGGCGATCACATTACTACCTATTTCTGCCGCCATGATGTATTGTTTTATATTGCTGTTTTCCGGTTTAAAAGGTACAAGATCCAGTGGAACAACATAACGTAAGAACTGAAGCTTCAGGGTTGGAAATGGGCGCGTGACAGTGACAGATGGTGTCGCAAGTGTCCATGGGTTTAGGTGACCGCTTTCCATCAGGCGGGCCATCTTATCCTATCTTAGTGGGGCCAGCTGAGGTTTCCCTCTCACAATAGCACTTCAACCCATCGGGATCTTTTGTTCAACCCCATCCTTTAAACCTTCATCTTCTGTAAAGATGGATGCATTAAGTTGGCAACGTCTTTGTGAGCGAAGAGTCTGAAGTCTTCTGGTTTCGGAAAGGCCAGGAGTCCCATTTTATGTGCCAAATTATGTTACGAGAATACTCTCGTTTGCCGGAACAGTAAGATACAAATTACCTATAAAAAATACTGCAAGTGTGTGTAGGGCTTTGCGACAGTCAGTTGTATAGAGAATACGTACCAATGGTAGTTCGTTTTATAAACAAATGCCTAATGTATTCCTAAGTCGTAAACTTTGGCGATAAACCACTTACTTAGTGACAACGCTCAGACTTTCTCAGGTTGAAACACATAAGGGCACACACACACATTGGAGTATCTTCACACATACTATACTTTACTTGTACGAATGTATTTATAACTAGCTGACCCGGCGGACTTCGTACCGCTTTGACAGTTTCTATGACAACAAAACAAACAAATCGTATTTCTATTTATTTATCACTACCGGCCCGTCCTTGCTTCGCATTTTTTTTGATATAGCCTATGTTACTCAGCGCTAATGTAGCATTCATTGTTGTAGCATTGTGGTGTATGGAAAAAGAAAATTGTTGTTTTTACTATTTTCCTCGTATTTTTTTACGTTTTTTCTCTCCATAAGAACCTTCCTCAGACTTCATCAAACACAACAAAAATGAAATCAGCCAAATCGGTTTAGCCTTTCTCGAGTTTTGCAATTAACAACATATTTAGCGATTCATTTTTATTTATATAGATAGACTCATCACGAAAACTCAGGAACTATAAAATCTAAACACTTGAAGTTTCAGATAAGACGGATATCTCAATTATACCTTTGGTGCACGAGACACGGTTTTACACGGACTATTTTGTGGCTTGTGTTAGATACAAATGAATATTTCCAATAATTTTGACGTTATATTAGTTAAATGATAATATCTATAAATCATCAATCATAGATATATATATAAACGTTCCGCTGTAGGGCTCAGGTCTTCGCACATGGGGACCTTGGGCCATAGCCCACCATGCTGGCCTTATCCGAGTTGGTGGGTTTTTATGATTGCCATCATACCACAACCACAACAACAAAGAAAACTAATTAAATAATAAATAAAATAAAACCTCTGTAATTAATAAAAGAAAAAACTATGTACATACTTACCTACAAAAAACATATTAACGCTAATTTCCTACTAGATATCTTTATGATACAGAAATTAAACAAAAGAATTTGACAAATGACATTCAAATTAACAAATGACAACGGAACCGAATAATTTGGTTACCAAACGTCAAGATATTACGAGAAAACTCTTAGCGCAAAGTGTCGTGTCGTGAACCCAACGTCAAATCCAAATATTTGCCCTTCATGCACTGTCGAAACGTGGGACATGTGTTTGTGGGCACTTCGGCCTAAGGCCAATCCGCTTGCGACAGCATAAAAGTGAACATTGCGTTTTCCAATTACCACTATCCCGCTAGTTTTATAGCTTGTATAGGCTCGACAGAGCCTTGAAACTTCTTTCCATAAAATAGTAATTTATTCATTACAACTAAGTAAATATGTATTCTATCTGATATTGAAGAACAGCAAAAACATTCGGATTCGGACATTATTTATTCTTGATTCGTGATATTGATTCTTGATACTTTAGTTGCCAAAAAAAGAGAAAAATATCAGCTTAATATGATATTACCCATTTAGCCTAAAAACGCCCCACTGTTGGGCTCAGGCATTTACTTAACAGAGTGGCCCATATGAAAACATAACAAACCAGGCTTTTGCTGATTGATGAGTTTTAACGATTGCCATTTTACAAGCAGCCCAGGACAAAGTGGACACATTGACTGACTTAAAACCAGACACAATAGAAATTTTATTGTTTGTGACCACCACGGCGCTTAAAGACTTAAATTATAAGATCCCAACCGGTCTGTGCGAACCTTTTTGCCATAGACCTCCTCCTGGCAATTTTTTTTCCTTTATTTGATGGCTTCGTGAGATTAGCACATTTTGCCAGTGTCTTAGTAATTTTTCTTACAAGTGATACATAAATAAACAATATTTCCTTCCTGTATGATGATGATGAATGTTAATAAAAATGGGAAGTGAGAAATGATATACCCCCAACCCGTCGAGTATCTCAGTAAAGATGTGGGGCTTTACTAAGTCCTCTCACGCGGACTTCTTGAGAGAATTTGAAAAGTGAAGTTGCACTGTTTTGTTTCATTTTCCAACACTCATGCACACTCACGAACACTTAACGGTTAATAATCTACCATTATTTCACATAAACATTCGTCTTGACACAAATTTTAGAAAATAAAACAAAACCGCAGTCATGGCTCTTTACTTTCCCGCCAAGAAGTCCTCCTGGCTAATTAGTCAAAATAAAAGCACAAAATTTCGATACAAGTGTGACAGTTTACGTAAGTAATACTTTACGTGATTTTTCCATTCAATGTCAATGTCTTCATCGCTGCTATTCGTTGTTGGCTTGAGAATGGTTGCGTCCGTTGTTAAGTAGAACGAAACTAATTTGACGTGCATGTCACCTTCTATTATAGTTAAGAACGGTCTTGGTATTCTTATAATTGCCAAAAATTATATGTTATTATTGCATATGTATAATACGATGTTTATCAAGACGCGTATGCCCGTTTTCACTGGCATGGCAACCCCTAAGTTTTAGCACAGTATAAAGAAGGAGTAATACTTCTTTCTCATACTGTGGTTTCAGGTAACTGTTTTAAACCGGCAACTGTCTTTTTTTAACTTCAAGACGGGGAAGCAGTTCGCCTTCCTCGCGCCTATGTGAAAACTACCCATCACAATGTTTGCTAAACACAGATTTTTTATGATAAGTGTGAAGAAAAGAAACAAATAGAGTGACTTGTTTTATGATAAATTAAATCGTCTCAATAAGGCAACGAAAAATTTATAGCGTCGAATGCCTTGTCGAAATCCCATTTGGTGCAGAGAAAAAAAAGCAAGACAGGCTGCTCGGCTAATAATGATTGTGTTCAATCGAAAGTTGCTACGCCCAACCTTGGTTATACTTGATAATTTTGGTTTACTTGGCTTTTAGGACAATTCCAATACAATAAATACGTGTTTTCAGTGGGCTAACCTATTAAGTAAGTAAATAATAGCCTTTATACCAGGGCTTCTCTAACTATGGGTCGCGAGCAAATATTGAATGGTCCCTGCCTGTAGAATGACACACCAACCGACCGAGCTAATGGCCGGGCAGCGACGGGCGACTGACGAAAATTAAATAACTTTTTTGATGTAGTACCTAATTAAATACCTACATCGCAGTTATTTTGCGCGAAAATTGTTGCGAACATATTTCGGAAATAGTGTTGATAAAATTTTCCACGAGCGGGACTCAAACCCGCACCTCTGACATACCGGCTCAGGCGTAATAACAATTAGGCTATCGTGGCGTCGAAAAAATAATTAAACCCTTTTTGAAATTGTATTTATTGTTCAAATAAATAAGTTAATAACACAGAACAAAAGTGTTAATCCTACTTTCAATTTCATATATATATAATGTCATAGAATATATATAGTAAGGTATTAAATGCGCCTCCCTAATAAATATATTTCTATGAAAATCCCTAATTTATTGTAGTTTTGAATGTATAGCGTACGTGCTGCGACGGCCTTAAACTTTTAATGAACGGGCAAGGTCGGTTGCACTAATACGCTATTTCCTTTGCAAGTTGTGATAATTATATTTTGAGTCATTTTCGCAATTCACATTGTGTTGTTTTGCAATATGCTTAAACAACGGTGTAATTTTCCCTGATTCAATGTTGCTATACACAAAATAGTTTCAATGAAGCTTAGAAAGTTAAAGTACCTAGAAGTTATCATCTTATAACAGAATAAAAAGAGAAATAACTAAAAAAACAAAAAATATTTAACTGTCGATAATAAACCAATTTTAATCGCGTATAGGATCTCCTTACTCTGCGTTACAAGATTATTATACACTAGCGGCCCGTCCCGGCTTCGCACGGGTGGACATTTTTTTTAATATAGCCTATGTTACTCAGCGGTAATGTAGCATTCTAATGGAGAAAAATTTTTTTTTATCGGTCAAACATAAACAGTTCCTCAAGCCGTGTGAAATAAGCACCTTCGGAGGTTTTCTAGAGGGAACGGCATCGCGGCATCATGCACTAGTGGTTGTCCCAGTGCCCCCGTTCCCTACTAGATTTTCCGAGGGGTTCGTATCGAATCGGGGAAAATGATTTTTGTAGTTACATAGACTAGACGATCTATGTAACTCTACAAAGGCTCGCAGGTGAATAAAAGGGGATTACTTGAGATTGATTACTTTACCTTTTATCGATGGCGAATGTTTAAAGACCTATATATACCACTGCTATTTTCTTGACGTACCAAATGTTTGCATTTTAAAGGTATGTTATAAAAATCTTGTCCAATCCCTCGAGCTTAGTCATATTTAAGTCTGTGAGTTCATTTCAGTTTGTGTCTACAGCACATTTTTCCTTTGTTCGTTCGACGGTGGATGTTTAACATTTTCTTTCCGTACCTACATGGAAATGTGTTGCTTTGGCGCGTCAAAGCAAACAAGCGCAGTGGTTTCTACAAATATGGCTTCCTTGCTTGTTTGATTGTCTTTGGTGTTTGTTGCACTTAATGTTAAGGTTTTGCGCGACCTGGCCATTTTGGTGGGAAGTGAAGTGTCGAGTAAAAACTGCATAAATAGACCTATACCTACTACATCAACATAGGTATGTACCTATATTAATAAATAAACAAATGCACGGACCACAATATATAGGTATCTATTCCTTTAAAAGTGTATGCAATAGGTAGGTAGTAGCGTCTGGCTCTTGAAGGTTTGTTGGTTCATGGAAAGAAACAACAAACATCTCGGTTTAAATTCCCAATAAGTTCGAAAACAGCAACTTGTTCGCGGAGAAGAGAATAGTCATTTGTTTTAAAGCACTAGTTTAATAGCGTTGTTACTGGCTAATTTAATTTCTCTGAATAGAGACACCTACCAACGAATATGTACTGTAGCAATACAACAAACATAAAATAAAAGAATGGTTTTTATATACTTTACGCCGCCTATAACTTCAAAATTTCTTGTCTTTTTTTTTATTTAGTAAGCATTACAATAAAAACATTTTTCAAAGGTTTGTTCTGGTTGTATAACACTCTGACTGACTAGATCTCCTAACTACGGTTTTATTCAGTACTCGGTCAGGCACCAGGAGACTGGACCGATTTGCACACTTTGCACCGGTTGGATAGAGCCACGATAGCATAGTTGACAGTGCATCTGGTATGTCAGGGGTGTGGGTTTGAGTCCCACAATGATTTTTTTTCAGCACTTTCCCAAACTGTAAATAGGAGACTGTCCATCTAAATAAATTTGACATACTTCTTGCCAAAGAATTTTTTCAATGGATTTCTGGGCATATGACGTGTGAGAGTGTAACATAAAAAATCTCTTAAGGCAATCAGGCAAAAATCACTTTGATTTCACGAGTATGGCAATAACGCAAAATTGTATGTTGATCTTCCTCGTACGACTGGTTTTAAATTGCATAAGTGAGAAACAACCTTGTCGTGCCTAAAATTGTGTTGTTTTACTCGTATCAACCATCGTGAACAAGTCGGGGGGTACTGTTAAGAACCTGTACAGAATTACAGTTTTTAAACCCTTCAGAGGCGGCCGCTACATAATCTTTAGCCCCTTAATACATACTTATTTATTTGTGAATCACAGGTTCATAAGATGCGGTTTCATTATTTGATTATGTATATGGAAATTAATTACTTTATGATGTAATCGACCATTCCAAGTGGGAAGGAAACTCAGCGATGAGACGCGTATACGGCTGATAGTGACAGACTTACTGCTCGTCATTTTTATTTTTAACTTTAGGTAGTTCTTTGGGCAAACGTCTTTAGTTAGAAAGTATATCATGGTCACGTCGCGTCACACGTCTGTCCCGGCCGTTTGTAATAAACGTCCGTTTGCGAATCGAGAGAAAGGCCTGTAAATGAGAATTCCACTAAACTGCTGTATGGTAGCTAATGTTGCTTGAAACGAATGATGTATGGTGAAAGACATTTGTTTTCACAGACTTTTTAAGTTCTAAATCTTTTTTATTGAGATCGGTATTAAGGTAAGTTATATAACTTACCTATATAGAACTTTGTCACACAGCATTACCTTATAAACTTCCGATAGATGGGCTCAAGCTTCTTACTATTATTGCAATTGTGAAAACGAGAAGCATAGCATAAGCGTTTTTACAACTGCAACAACACTGCTTAAGGAGCTTATGGTAATACATCTGGCTTTCCTCTATGAACAACATGTGGAGATAGCGCTACAAATAAATAAATAAAATAAAAAAAAAACAAAATTATTTCATGTAATAGGAACGCATAATATGCTACAATCACAAAATTATAATAAGATAACAAATTAAACATAAATCGGCGTTACAAATTAATTGCTATAATGCACTTCAATGGCCCAATGCGGGTTTGTATGTTTTAACGACTGCCATCTTACAACAACAACCGGGACCAACGGTTTAACGTGCTATCCAACGCACGGAGCTAGATATTTTTTGAATTAGGTCACCCATCCGATGACTAGGCAAAAGATGCTTAACTTGCAAGACCGCAACGCGAACGCGCAAACAGCAACACCATCGAGCGCCCCTTTATTATAATAGTTTACAGATTTTTAATGTATGTATACTAATACAAGTATTGTCGTATTTCTATGGGCCAGCAGACTGGGCTTTGTAAATACCATTTTAAAGTTGCCGGATGTGATTTTGTGAAGTAGGTACTTATTTAATGGTGTATGAAGTGGCTGTTTCTTTTTACGATTTCCAAGGTGGTCCCATTTTAAAAGTTTCTTCATAATGATATACTCGTATACGTACGTTTTTTCCATTTCTTTCTTTTGTCCCAAATGTTGGCTTGGCACGGTGCTTCTTCGTTTCGACGTTTTATCAACAAACAGTTTATTTATCCAGATTTTGACTTTCCAAAAAAGAGTTGTCTATTTGAAGTCGTTATACCGTGCGGTTGAAATCACCGCGTTCAAGTAAGAAACGTTGAGAAAACTGTAGTGATAACTTACCCGCAATAATAGGAGGAATCGATTGTAAAATTATCCATTTTTAATTTTAGTATTTTTTTTTAATGGTGGGCACGCCCATTTGTGACATAACCTAACTTACAACGTAGCCGTTGTGGACTATGTCCCTATTTCCCATGTCAGTAGGATCAGTCCTACTTAAGCTCAGGCTTAGCAATAAGACCTTTATAGGCAGTTAATAAAAACCTCTGACTGAAGGCCGCTGAAGACCTCCGTAGCCGAGTGGCTTGCACGCCCGACTTTGGGCGGCGCTAACTCTGAGGTCCCGGGCTTGATTTCCTGTCGGGTTAATATAGAAAAACGAACTTTTTCTATATTTTCTGGTGGGTCTGGGTGGTTGTGGTACCGCCGTTTTTTCTGATTTCCATGAAAACGAGTGCTTTAGCTACTTACCTTGGGATCTGAACAATGTATGTGATGTTGTCTAATAAACATAATAATATATAAAACGATCGATCCTTTAAACTTAATCAAAAAACTCGACCAATGTCTGCCTTAAAAATAAACAAAATTTTCAAAAACAGTTGCAAAATTAGAAGTGAAAGTAAAACTAATAATTTAAAAACCAGAGCGGATTAGGTAACAAACAGCCGACTAATGACACTGTCTCCGAAGAGGCAGCCACAGAATGGCGGAGCGATGACCACCGTGTGTGGTCCACACAACAATGAGGCCTAATGCGCGGCTCGTTACAGCTAATACAGCTAATCTGTCTGCTTGCTGTTTGGAATATTTTCACACACTTAATGTCACAGGCTTTTTAGAGATCCATGGATGGTGAAACAATAACCTTTAACCTGCAGTTGCGAAACGGAAGTTAATCCTGGAAAAGGCCTAATGCGGAACTTGTCACAGCTATACTGGCCCCCGGAACCCTGGAATGACATGGTTAGGGTTCCTGGTTTAGCCGACCAATGACAATGTCTCCGAAGATGCAGCTACAAGAATGGCGGAGTGACGATCACCGCCATAAGTGATGTACACAGTAATAAGGTCAATTTGTTTTTAAATGCGAAAAGTGCGTTAAATTGCAACTTATCTTATCTTAGTGGGGGCCTGCTGAGTTGCATCTTCGTGTAAATTCAAATTCAAATTTGTTTACTGCATGTCACATTACATTTTTTTAGATGGTACATAAACAGGAAAGGAAGTACTAAAGAGTTGTAACTAGGTTACTTAACTACTATTAGTAAAATTACTATTAAATTACAATGTTTAAGTAGATGTTTTTATAAAATAAACAAAAAAATAGGTAACACATAGTTTAACTAATAACATTTTATTGGATTTTTATATCAAATTATTTTACACTATTATCTATCTTTATCGTTGAAGAATTCTTGTAGGTCATAATAACATTTATCTATAAGAAAAGTTTTTAAAGTCTTATTAAAGATTGTAGGGCTTTCTAAGTTCTTTATATAGTGCGGTATATAATTGTAGGTTTTAATTATCATATTGCATCATATGTTATCCGATTGTAACACTCTTCTTCTTCTGTTCTGTTCTGTGAAGGTAGATGCCATAAGTTTGGCAACGTCATTGAGAGCAAAGAGCCTTAATTCTTCTGGTTTCGGATCGGCCGATCTCAGGGGTTTCATTATTTTTCTAGCCCCAATCTCCTCATGCCTAACACATTTTTTGTTGCTGATAAATGCATTCTGTAGAGCATTTGTTTTGTGGCATCAAGGCACCGATGGTTAATCGCGCTTACCTTCTACAGCCACCGCATATGAACTTACTTCTGCCCAGGCCAGGGCGCCTAGGAAGGACTTGGAGTGTTTCTTACCCGGCTGCTCTTTCCAATTAATTACGGTCTGGGGTAACGCGCAAGTACCTCTGCTACGTCTACACTGTAGGCTATACGGAACCTTTCAATGCGCAACTCCCACTCGCACGTGGCCGATTTTTTATTTTTATACACAGCTTTTTTAACCTTGATTGAGCTATGAACATACTTCTGGTATAACCTGGGCCTAAGTACCTGTTTTAAATACTAGTAAGTGCGTACGTTATTATCCCTCTATACTTTACATATTAAATATTTATATAATGTTTATGAAATCAGTAAAACGCTTGAAGTTCCAATTTTAAAATGATCGAAGTATGGTAGAGTAGTATTATAGCAGCAACTTTATATTTCTTGCGTTTTTAATATTAATACAAAATAATAATATGCTCATCATCATCAGCCTACACTAGTCCACTGCTGGACACAGGCCTCTCAAAGTGCACGCCACTGAGCACGATCCGAGGATACTCTATGCTAAGCTATATTTACGCTCAAAACTCACAAGACTTTTTTGGAGTCGCACAGAAAAAAATATGTCTTTCTTGATACCTATCTTAGTAAATTTAAAGCCTTTTTACCTTCTAAGATAAAGCTTCTAAGTGTCAAGTTGTCCTTCAAAATAGACTGAGGTACAGTTCAATAACAGTTTCCATGGTACCTTTGTTAAGCTGTAAGCCTCCCACAATGAACGGTATAGTGTATTAGAAACATTATTCATCTCTTCCAGTGCCAAGGTATTCTTAATCGTATATTATTTGCCAATGAAAAAGAAATAAACCATTCAAATGCCATTCAAATGGCAAATTTTTCCTCGTTTGCCGCCATAAGGTGCTGCTCTCCAATGCCATACAAATTTTCGTATTCGTCAATGTGATCGCTTGGCGAATGAAACTCGCACGAGGTACAGAGATTCAAACATCTGTGCCGGTGACCGACAAACAATAACGTTTCTATTGTGTCTGGTCGACGGCTTTTAAATGCAATTTAAAATCTGACGTGATCAAAGATAATCGCGAGCTATAATTAATAACGACAAAAGAATACATTCTTCTCATTTGGACATGCACAACATTGAAGCACGTTATTATTGTCCCAACATATATTTGAATTTAAGATTTTCCGCATAAAGTTATTGTTCCGTGTATAGCAGGCCTCATTAGCGTCTCCATAAAAGTGTATTTGTATGTCTGACCTCTGCCGAGCTCACCAAAACAATAAATCGACGTCGTGTATTTTCCACAAAAATATTTGAACTGCACATATATTATACTTAAAAAAGTGTTGTTCAAGATAAGAATTAGTAGACTTATTTATAGTCTAATTATAACAAAATTTAAAGGCTAACAGCTATAGGCTACTATAGGCTTAATTATAGCAAAATTATATTACACTAAAAAGTGTTTACACTAAAAAGCACTTTGTTTTGAAGTCAAACGACCAAGTGATTTTTATTTTCAAAAACGCTTTGAACTACTATCAACTACCAAATTTATTTATTATAATTATTATAAGACAGTAACACCCGTTTGCACTAAACTTATGAATCGCCTAAGTCTTGGCTTAACTAGGTACTACCCGGTCAAGTTAACTCAGCACTTGTCTCGAAAACGTCGCTTACACTCAAGTGTCTAGTTAATTTGACCGGGTAATAGTTAGGCAAAGACTTAGGCGATTCATAAGTTTAGTGCAAACGGGTGTAACTGTCACCAGTGTTGGACAAACAAGTGCCGGTTGTATTGCGCATGCATCTTTAGCCTTTTCGTCATATAATTATGATATGAAGGCCAAGCGTTTCCCTATTGAAGACTGAAAAAAAATATCCTAATCCTTCTCAGTACAGAGCAGAATGGGGGGCAAGAGATCCCGTGGTCGCTTACCAACCAGATGGGCAGACGTCGACGATAAGCTATCTCACTCAATCCACCATGACCGACTGCTCTCACAATGCTTCCAATAGATCCGAATGGAGGATGCAAGTACCCATAACCACGACCACTCTGCCAAGAGTGCCCGACTAAGAAAAATCCTCCTTAGTCCACCCTAACAATGTCGCGAGCAACAGCGAGTAATTATGAAATAAGCAAGCATGTTGCTTGAAGCTTGAAGGTTACTTACGTGGATCGCTAGCAGTGCGGAAGTTGTCTTGCTAGTCACAAGTCACTAGGCACGAGAAATATCTGTTATGACGACATGCTAATGGATAGTGTATGGCTTTCTTATGGTGTTGTTAATGACCAAATATGTTTGTCTTAAAAATAGGTATTCACCAAATCGGTGAAGAAAGCGTCATAAATCGAATCGGAGACCATTAGACTTTTTTTATTTTCTCATGTCTCCGCTAATAACGTTTTATTAGTCATTCAAGAAATACTTTCTCTCCTTTCTACATTATGTCTGATTTAGTGAAGGCTGAGTGGATTTCGTGTATAAAGGTAGAAATCCCTATTTAATATCCTTCCTATTTTATAGTATTGGCGCCCTTCATCTATCTCCTTCTTGAATTATTCAACCAAAGGTTGTCTTGAAGAGGTCGCTATGGCTATGCTAGCAGTTGTTTTAAGACCAGGTTTAGCTTCCATCTGTGTGTGAGCAATAAAGTATAGGTATCAGTATCTATGTATCGTCTTCAATTATCCTTCATATTACTCATATCATTCCGTTCTATCCAAAGTGAGTTTTAGATTGGTCTCCATCTGAAGTGAGGCGCACATAATGCGCACGAGTGGATCGAACGCGACCAGTCATTAGCCACGCTCGTCATTAGAGAGAAATAAAGCCTAGAAATTGCTTCGCACACCACCGCACTTGTAATTCATCAGAATTATAGGTACATCAGTATGGAAGTCGAAACATTATCGAGTGAGATACAAAAAATAATGTACTGTATGATGCTTACTACCTTAGTGCATATTACTTTCTTGATCATGTTTCTAACGACGACAAATTTCTTATCATTGTACCTACTAGTCTACAAACAAACATACCAATGACCGAAACGGTAATAAACGTTCACCGCAGCTTGTTGATGCTTACAACACCATTTATAATACTGTCTCGCTTGTAAAACTTTTAATCATCTACCCATTTATGATATTGACTTGTTCTGTTGCCATCTCCTCATCTGTAAAAAAATAAACGTTCAAAATTCTTTAGTGACAGCAAACAATAAAATTAAAATAACAAAATCTATAGGTATAAGCTCACGTATTGACTGTACTGTACTGTGCTGTACTGTACTGTACAACCTACTGTGAACTGTACAATCATTTATTATTTTACGAATTAAAATAATGTAATCCGCTCAGCAATTAACTGAACACTAATTAACAATCAAAGTTTTTATAATGTTGATTGACACAAACTACTATGTATAGGTATCATAGACATACTTTTGTACCTGACGTTTCGGCCGAGTATACCTCCTCGTATACACAGTGTTCAGAAAAACTTTGATTAAAATAGAAAGCGAAAGTTTAAAAGTGCACTAATTAACTTTATTGACCTTAGCTATATTGTTATTTGGCTGAATACCTTACTGAAAATAAATAAATACATAAATCAATCAAACACTTACCCATCTTTTGACTTTGTCATTCAGACTAGACAGATTCAGATAGATAAAATGGTGGCCGAGTTAATTGCCACTCTAACTTATCTAGACCTACCACCCACCGTTTAGTAATTTTTACTTTTATCGTTAACGTAATGGAAAGCGACAATTTGCACTATAGCATGCAGCGGTCACATGGTGAATGAAACTCAGCCTGAAGTATTTTTGCAAAATAATTGGTCGCCGGCGTATTATTAAAAAAAACAACATCGATCAAGCGCAGCTGTGTGGTGACATCAAGTAGATCGCGCACTTGTTCACATTGACCGAGTGCCACTCTGTACAGCACACTAAAATTTTACCGGAATTCGAACCGGTGGGCGAGTGGCCTAACCGCTCGACCCGGTAACCGGAGGTCGTAGATCCGTTTTAGAATTTTTAACCTGAGGAAAAATTTTCACTCTTTTCACTCACTCACTTTAGCTTTTGACATGCGTCGTATGGGACAAATGGGACTCCCATTGGACCACCTGGGCCCGACGATACGACGACGCCGGGTGAGAGACGGAGGTGATAAGGCATACCCACCAACTAGCTATTTAGTATTTCATATACATTAACAAATTGCGAAAGTCATCAACGATAAAGTCTCAATTGCAACTATAATAAACTATCGGACTGACGACACATTATTATAATCCTATTAAAATATAATTAACAGACAGCCATGACACGTGCATATTCCATAATTAGCTGTCACCATCACCATCCAAAGAGTTGATAGAACGTTCTAACACGAACGAAGCAATGGGTAATATTTGACTAAACATCTTTTGATTATGTATTTACTACGCACATACCTATGTGTAAGAGACGCAAGTTTGTTTTAACAGATCCATGAGAAATTACACCCAAATTCTATCGAGATGTCAAGGTGGACGGGTCGCTTGCGCAACTAACGTCGCTGTTCGATGAATTGGATCAGCTGTTCAAGTCTACTCGGTCAAGAGCACCACCGGGGAGCTTATTACGAAAATTTTATTATCGAACCTCGAAGGTTGTTTTGTACACATACGATATGATATCGTCTGATAAAGTAAGACAAAGGTTTGTGATGTTATCATAGAACAGGGTTTCTTTTGAATTAAGTGTAACGGTGATGTTAGCTTTAGATTCTTAAGTATAGCTGCTGAAGTCCCTAGCGCTCGACGCGTCTCTATTGAGTCTCCCTCCAGATCTTTGCCATAGGTTTACATGTAGGTACACATGGATGAAAAAAATTAAAAAGAGGTGATAATAATGTTTACAAAGTTTATTTTAAAAAGCAAAAGAAACCATTGAAGTTAATTAAATGATGTTGTTTATCTGAAACAAATCAACCTTCTATAAATCCATATAATTCATATAATCTTCAATACAAATTGAATGACACGTGATCGTACTGAATCTTTTGTGTATTTCTGAACAACTTCTTTAGTAAGAGCAATGAAAAAGTTCGTCAGTTTTTATGTCTTATAAATATTGTCAGAAAAGCTACATTATAACTAAGTGTGTATGTGTATTAGTTTACCATTGGATACTCTACAATACTCTAAGTTAGAATTAGTGGTCTTACACATAACTACAGATATGTTCGACCCTTCGAGTTTAATAATACTCCCCCGTCTAACAGTGCGTAACATATTACTTTTTTATGCACAGTTGCTAACAACACCTGCACGCAATTACAAAACTTAAAAAAGTAAACTTTATACTCTATTCATTAGAGACGGAATTGAGTTGCAACTGCAACCGCTGAAATTAACAATTAAGTATCTAAATTGAACATTGATTTACCTTGCACTTTACAGGTATTATAGGAAGGGTGTAGTCGTAAACAAATAATAACTATCATTTGTATAATGATTCGTTTTAAAGTTATTAATTCTTGAAATGTAAAGAAGAAACATACAAATTATCTACACACTAATGTACTTAGTAGTCGTATTCTATTATTGTAAGTAAGTGATGATGATAAAGTAAATAGCCTATACCTATCCCACAGCTGGGCAAAGTCCTCCATCATTGAACCGATCAATCGATAAATAATAGTTTGAATGGCCCAAATATAAATTCAAATTCGATATAAGTACAATTATACTAGTTATTTTATTGTATAACATCTGTATAGTATATAATGAGAACAACGCAAGGTAAATAAAGTTACTAGTCATAATTAAAACGATGTTTAAGGTAAAATAGTTCTTTTGATCATAAATTAAACATACTTATTGAAAGTACACCTGCTTAATCATAATCTACCGTAAGTTATTTTGAAAACAAAAGTTATTATATTATGCTTAAGTTACTACTACTAATCGCACTTTGGTTTTTATATCAAACAAACACGTCTTACAACCGTATTTATAAACAAGCCATTACTTAGCAATTACTTTTTTTTTAAGTTTAGTTTGTTCCTTAAGGAATCGGCTAAGGTCATAGACCATGCTGCCATGTCATTAGTTTCTTAATTTCATTGTAATACATAAACAATATTGATGATGATGAATGATATTGCTCTTAGAAATGACACTAAGATCTAATTTCATTTTATATACACAAGTAGCGTTTTAATTACAATAGAAGTTTTCTTATTCAGTTAAATAAAAGTAAGTATTATTGTTATTATCAAATTTATTAATTTTATATTATTTTAGACATAACAAAAACTGTCACAGGGAATATAACCTCAATTCTAGCTTGTCACAAGCTTGTCACTATGATTTCTTTGAGAAACCTAACTAGATTGCTTGAGTAAAGATATTGGTGGCTATTACTTGGCTAAGAATTTTAACTTTTGACGTTTCTAACTTCATCGGTTTACTAAAGAATATAAAATTTTACTTAAGCAATTACTTTGCTTCAGTATGAGCTTTTGCTTGTTTATAAATACGGGGGTTATAGTAATGTTCTAGATAATAAACAATCAAGAATATCTACGTATAATCTATATACGTAACTCTATGAACACGACTTATAAAACTTAACACTCAGACTCAGGTGTTCAGGACCCATAAAGGCTACAAAGCTTTCAACTTTGGAGGTAATTTTTGTAGTATGTTGACATTTGCTAAGAATTTGGTTTTTCTGGGGGTCATGTGTTAATGCACGGGTGGCCAGGCGAAGGAATTCGCGGGCGATCGCTAATTAAATTGTTTAAAGTAAAAGATTAAGACTTTGATGATTATGAAAGACTGGAGAAATTTTACCCAAAACGGAGATTAGTGGAAATCAAAATCCTCATTGTATACATATATAAACGTAGTTTGTCTTCAAACAGTTGCTGTTTTATTTCTTTTAATAATACAAAATACCTCAAACAATATCTAAAACAATAAAAATAATAAAAAATAAAAAACTTTCCTACACTTACACCAATTATCTTATCCCAAGGGAAGCTTCGTTATGAAACTCGTTAAATGGTTACTAGACAACAGATAAACATATTTTAAAACAAACTTATTATACATAGAAAACACCCAGACCCGAGACAATTTAGAAAATCAATAATTTCTAAATTGACCCGACCGGGGATCGAACCCGGGACCTCAGAGATGGCGACACCACGAAAACCGGCGTACAAACCACTCGACCAAGGAGGTCGTCAAACATTAATACATATTACAAATTATCTTCTTTCTTCTTTTTTCTTTTTTCAAATAATACAAAAATTTATACCAATAAGTACTAAGGTACCTACTAAAGTTTAAGTACCTATCATCAATTCTGTCTCTCCTTCGTACACTCACCAAACAATTACAACGGCACGCTTTCATACAGCATTCTCATTTTCCTTTACAACATACGTCGAATAAATCTTTAATTAAAATTAAATGTCACACAGATTATATATGAAGATCCACCGAAACGCCATTAACGTAACCCACTTAAGCATGTAACGACGCATTGTTTTACCGGCCATGACTATAAAATTACTCATCGTCTGTCCCGATCACTGCTGGGCACCGGCTTGTTTGGTAGTCGGTAATCACTGTCATGGACTAAATATTCACTGTCAAGTCTTCAGAGAAGGAAGAAGAGCGACAAAAAAGATTTTAGATAGATTTATAAAGCATTTTTTAAAACCACAGACACACGGCACTATTTTTCTTTCTTCATAGGACCGGACCACCAGTGCTTGTCTTCGGTGTCACCGACTTACTGTGGCAAGTGTACTTTCGTGAACGAAGAAATTTAGTGATTTATTTCTTTGTCACACCACCAAAAATTAAATGCACATGCTTTTCATCCTACATATACCACTTCCTACTTCGTTTCTATAAACGGTGTGATGAACAACTTGCGGGGCAGCAAGGTGAGGATACACAATCCTGCTCCACCAGGTGTCCTCGCATCTGGACTGCTTCTGCTTGACATCAGGCAGAGCGGAGACACTTGCCAACTATACGATAAAAAATCATAAACCAATAAAGCGTTAAAAAAACAAAGTAATTTTTGTGATTTAGTCACCCATCCAACAGCCAACCGATACAAAAGTTGCTTAGCTTTAACGACCAGAGCCTGACCACGCTGCGTCTTCTCGTGGAAATTAAACATACCTTTTTCCGCTATATACTGTTACGAAATAGCCCTGTTGCGGAAGTGTTTCCCGCGCTGCGCCTGCGCATGCCATTGACACAAACCGAATAAACTAGAACGTTGCGTTATACACCGCTGATTCGGACATTTGATATCGGTGGTAGAAGCCGATAAGAAAGGTTGGGTAGATTTAATATCTTGCTATTTTATTATGTTTTTCTAGCAGGTGATCGCATTCGTTATTGAGACAGTTAATAGGTAAGATTTCTTTAGCGGGTGACCTCGTTTTGTTATTATTATCAATTCAAGAATAATAGCTTTCAACATTAGCTGATAGCTAGATATACAACATGAAAAATTGTATCTGGCTCGGTTGAGTTAGTGAGAATAATTCTAATAGAATAAAATAGAAAATTAATAATGATGATGATTTCCTACTCAATTTATGGCTTTAGTAAGAACGAAAATAAAAATCTACATAACTATGTTGTATTTCTAAATATTAATGTCTGCTGCTTAGAAAAAGTACACAGCGTTTTTTTTTGCTAATCTTAAATGTTTTGTCTGACCGCAAAATAACTGGCACAGCAAAACTCTCTGACTAGGTACTGGTGGTGCGGGCGATGCTAATAATAACAATTTAGAGTGGACTGTATTTTTTTATTGTTGTATGTTGTATTCTTCAGCCCCTTAGGGCCGGTTCGGGCGGCGAAGTCTGGCTTCATTGCCCGGGAATTCTTCACGGGCATTGCATAATGCACCGGGTCTGTCTGGGTGGCACGGCAGGGGTACATATATATATTTTTTTTTGTTACTTGTTTTGTAATATTTTTTTTTGGGTTGTTTTTGTAATTTTTTTTTTCTTACACTGCTATGCCTTGATCCGAAGCTCTATTGACGTAACTGGTCTCCTGTTCCTCCCCCTGCTGCAACCCTCGGCGCGGTCAGCCCCCCGGGTGAGACGGCGTTGGCCGAGGCCCGGTGAGCGCCAGCGAGCGGGCTGCGACTTACGGGGTATGGTAGGGCGGACAGCAGTGATGATGGTGATGATAAGGAGACAACGTCGGCCTAAGATGCCGATAAAAGCCTGCCCTGCGCTCGTACGCGCAGGGCAGGCTTGGGCTGGAATGGAGGCGATGCAGCTAGAGCAGGGGCCGAAGGTGACGACGCCGCGATGACGCTGCCGATGCCGTCGCCGTTGCAGTCGTCTTCGATGGCGCCGAGAATCTTCCTCTGTTTTTTTATTGGCGTTATACTATGTGGGCGATGTTTCGAAATGCAAGGGATGGCGACAGGGGCAATTGGTAAACAGTACGAGGGAAAAAGGGAGGAAATACCTTGATCAGCAAGCGGGAGTAGGCACCACGTGTCCGGCAGGCGAGCGAGTGTCTCACAGTTTTAACACTCGTAACGCGGTAATAGCTACCAGATGGTCAAATATGGAGATCTCCTCTAAGCGCGAGCGGCCATCCCTTCAAACTCTGCCGTTGCACTAATTTGCGATTGCAGCCGCAGCGAGCTCGTTGGCGTGCGGCGTTCTAGGTTTGTATTGGAGGGAGATGGGATGGGATTAAAGGAAGCTAGTACAGCACCAATCAACTACTTTTATCAAAAATGAAAATATTACGATAGCGAAAAATGCATGTGCGACTGTTATTAACAACTACTATTTTACTATTTTGCGCGGCAAATTTAAAAGTCACCAACTGGCGCAACCAGGTACGGTAAGAACAGAATACTTAATAGTACAAGCAGGTAATAAATTAAATACCATGTTGACTGTCACAAAACCAGACAACATAGAAATTTAATTGTTTGAGGGTCACCGGTGATCGCAATGACATTAAATAAACATTAAAAAATATATACGAGAGACTGTTATATACTATTTTTAAAATGTATAAATTATATTATTATTTATTTATTTTAAAGATGTAACGTCATCAATGTAACCTAATAAATAAACAAAATTTCTATATAAAAGTGAAAAAATATCAATTATATATTATAGGTTTCATTAATTATGTAACAGCCCAAAAACAATAAATAATATTGATGAAATCACAAATTTGTATCCGAAAGTCTCATTATGCAAACAAGATTTGATGCGCACCTACATTTGGATGTCAGGGCCCGTTACTTTCTACGAAATAAAGTTTAAGGGCCGTATAACATTCTAGCGATGTGATAGAAAAAAAATATAGATTGTATGTAGCAAATCAAATCAAATTATTTTTTTTACATTATATTATACAATTTTTACATTATATTATACAACGGAAGCTATCCCGTACATACAACACGCCATGCTAAATGTACTGTACTGTACTGTATTCAACTAAACGGTACGGTGGTATTACCACTACTTTCATACAGAAAAGTAAAGAAAAACTCAGTTTATAGTATAACTTATTTTTGACTTAGTGGAAAATTAAAGATGTAAGCGCTAAAATTCACAATACTGTCTATCCTATGGCAGCTCCATCAATTGGTCGGAAAATAATTTGAATTCATGTACATAGCCTATAACTGTCTGTATATGGCTTCATCACCTTGCCTATTACGGGTTGGTGATCACAAATCCGGGCTTTTATTATAGTATAATATTTTATATATGTATATATATTTTATTTTGAACTTTTATGTCTATGCATCGAAGAATCCACATACCTACATAAAAGTTCAAAATAGTTAAGACATGAGCGCTGCATATTCCAGGGTGAAAATTATTTAAGCTAATACTTAAATTAAAACATCATTAGCTTGTTCCACCAAAACTCTGGCCCCTCGCCTACACACTCGGTCGAAATCATACAAAAAAAATCTCATAACGGCCAGAGTCCAAGCCCATTAATGAGCGCCAGTATCAGACGTAGAAAGCCTCTCTCGAAAGCCTTGGCGCGGTTCAAGAGCGCGCGGACATCAACCTTCATTGTCTCGAGTACAGGCAAAGTACAGGTGTGTAACATTGACACATTAACAAATGCGAGTAGATTGAAGTACCGACCTCTTTTATTTATTCGTTCCGTTAGCGAATTTAAGTTAAAAGAAAAAAACATGTTATATTATATTTATGTTATAAGCTTAACAACTAAAAAAACGTACTATAGATTTACTCTAAAATTACGCATCGTAAGTAATAGAAAAGTATTACAAAATAAGATAAGATGACTTTCCTAGACAAACAAATTTTCGATCTCCCCATGTCTTTTATATAACACGAAAAGGAGTTTTAAACTAAGCAGGAAAGTAGTACTTAACACATTAAAAAATAATTACTTTTGAAAATGAAACAAAATTAGGAGAAACGAATGGAAGAGACTTCTGGGTGGGAACGTTTTAAAAATGTTGTGTTTTGTTTTTTATTGATATTAATAATGGTGGATTTTTAACAGTAAAGTGTTCGTAACCGTGCATGTGTTGGCAAATGAAAATAAAAGTTCAACGTCACTTTACAAAAACTCTTAAGAAAATTCTTAACATGACTTACTTCATTTTGAAAATTTCAGTAGGTTTGTTTTTTGACAATTAATACCAAAATATATTTATGCTTTACAATTTAAAATCCCATGTTCTATCTCTATTATAGGCTGATGATGATGATGATGATGATGATTCATTAGACTAAGAAACTGTACAGATTTTTTTATTACTCATTTCCATTTTAAATATTAGTTTTATATCCTTCTGTCGCAAACAAATCGTTCATGTATTTTTCTGTCGTTAAGACACAATGACTAATATTAGTAAAAAACAAAAATAAATTTCTACATATATTTTCTATTTTCGTATTATTATTTATTCTGCATTTAATTAAATTGGCTTAAGCTTATAAATAAAACTTGCCTATTATTTTGATCTTTGATATTTGTAGAAATGTCATGATCGTATGTCTAGACGTCTTGACATTGAATAAAACTTGTTTTTTTTATTAGTGGACTTGTTTTTTTTTATTAGTTGGCTTGTTTCTTTCTTTTCTTTCTTTTAGTTGATGGCTTCGTGCGATTAGCACATTTAGCCAGTGTCAAAGTAATTTTTCTTACAAGTAATACATAAATATACAATATTTCCTTCCAGTCAGTATGATGATGATGAATGATAATAAAAATGAGAAGTGAGAAATGATATACCCCCAACCCCTCGAGTATCTCAGTAAAATTGTGGGGCTTTACTAAACCCTCACGCAGACTTCTTGAGAGAATTTGAAAAGTGAAGTTGCACTGTTTTGTTTCATTTGCCAACACTCATGCGCACTTACGAACACTTAACGGTTAATAATCCACCATTATTTCACATTAATATTCGACATAACACAAATTTTAGAAATTAAAACAAAACCGCAAACATGACTTCACTTTCGCGCCAAGAAGTCAGTTGGCTTGTTTTTTTTTTTTTTTCTTTAGTTTATGGCTTCGTGCGATTAGCACATTTAGCCAGTGTCAAAGTAATTTTTCTTACAAGTAATAAATAAATATACAATATTTCCTTCCAGTATGATGATGATGAATGATAATAGAAATGAGAAGTGAGAAATGATATACCCCCCAACCCCTCGAGTATCTCAGTAAAGATGTGGGGCTTTACTAATTCCTCAGGCGGACTTCTTGAGAGAATTTGAAAAGTTAAGTTGCACTGTTTTGTTACATTTGCCAACACTCATGCGCACTTACAAACACTTAACGGTTAATAATCCACCATTATTTCACATTAATATTCGATTTATCACAAATTTTAGAAAATGAAACAAAACCGCAGACATGACTCTTCACTTTCCCGCCCAGAAGTCCAGTTGGCTTGTTTAGTTTTAGTTGTTAGGTTTTTTTTTTTTTTTTTTTTTTTTTTTTGTATTAGCTGTTGACCGCCTTTGACCTTTTCAGCATACTGAGTAGTCAGGTTTTATGGGTGGTAAGAAACTTGGTTCCTCAAACGTAGTGAAATGAAACAACTTTTACGGATCTACTCGCGTTTATTTTACACATTAGTTTTAGTTAATGTTTATCCTGACGTTTCGAATCCTTTGCAGGGTCCGTGGTCACAGGGAGACTGAGGTGTTGGTCGCCTCATAATTAGTTAGTAGCTTGTTTACCCTCAGTTAAATTTAATCAGGTGCGTTCCGTTTTACGCAGAAAGAGTTTACAGTATCTTTTGATCTGGCAGTATGGTGTTGGGGCTGGGATTTAATATTCTGTATGATGGGATCCCAGGCTGGTGGTAGATTCCAACCATCTTCTCTATTAAAATTAGGATGTTTTTTAATTTCAATAGCCTCGCGTATCATCCTAGGGATGAATCGTTGTTCTCTAGCGAGTATTTGTGGTTTATCAAATCTGATGTATTAGTTGGGCCCCTCAAGGGAATGTTCGCATACCACAGACTTATTTTCGCGCCTATGCTTGACGTAGTGTCCATACAATCCTCGGAGGTTCTTGAGGAGGATGGCATCAGGCAAGCTTTTCCCCGTTTCTAACTACTTCACCTGATGTGAGCGAAAACAAGGGTTCTAAAGGCTAGGCTTCGGGTGGCTTCGGCTCGGGTTCAACCAACATGTCGTGGGGGTTGGTAGATAGTGTAGCTTAGCTTGCACGGGTCAGATACCCTAGTGAGACTCAGTGAGAGGGCTAGGACCAGGTGGTCACAAGATGCTGGTTTGAGTTCTTTATCACCTATGATATTGTTGGTTTTATTTAAACATGTAACAAATTGTACAATTTATTGAATACCTTGTCAGTGTTATTATTAAGGCGCTGACAAACAGCTCTCGCTGTCGATCACGCACTATTTGCATCAAAGAGATGCAAATAGTGCGTGATCCATTAGATTCTAGTAAAAAAACTTCAAACGCTATTTTAAAAAGTAAACAATAACGTTTTTCTAATACGAGTTACGTATAATTATACCTAATTTCATCGATGTACTTTAGTAAATGAAAAAGATCAATAAGTAAGTAGATACTGTTTTAAAATTTGTTTTTTTTTTATATTTCATAATTTCATAATTCTGCATTTTGGAAACAGTTACATCATTGTTGCTAATACAGTCTATTATTACACAATTTCATCATGGCGTTGTATTTTGTATACTTTTATAGAAAACATGCATAAAGAAGCGCATTTCAGAGTGTTCAGCGCCTTAAGAATAATATCTCACACCTTTGTTTCTCACCAGCTTCGTTCAATGAATCTTTGAAACTTCTCTGATTACATATAATTAAATTAATTAAATAAGATCTACGTCGTTGTAAAGAAAATTAATTACTTCCATTAGGACATGTTAAGCCGTCATCACTCTTAAGTACTCACAATGGCTTACGCCTGGCTTTGTATCTTTATTTAATTTCCTTGTTAAAACTTTTGTGTTTAACAGTACTGGGAGAGGGAGTGAATGATGTGATCGTATGTGAGAGACATTAATTAATCTATATATTTTGTCTTTTATATTGTACTTATAGACACCTGCACATCAGACTATTAAAAACTATTAAATTTCTTCAATATATGTTTGCCACAGACATAAAGTCCAAAGTATAATGAGGAAACTTGACAGTTTGTGGTAGTCTGGTGTGCAGGCGTGTGTACCTATTTATCTCACAGAATTGAACAGCTAATTAATTTGAAAGAAACTTACCTCGTTGGTAACCGCAAATTACAGACTCTATTTCTAAAAGAAACAAACGACAAACCGTTATGAATATTTCAATTTCAAACCAATCTTCACATTTGAAATAGTTTCTATTATACTGATGGTATTGGCTTAACACCACGGTTGCCAAATGCCGGTTGGTGATCACAATCCAACCAGCGGAGCTCGGTACCGCGCCCGGTCTGCGATTGCTAAGGTTAAGCAACTTTCGCAAAGGCTGGTCATCAGATGGGTTACTAAAAATGTATCATCTCGAGCTCCTGCGTGCTTCGGAAGATCTGTGTTCGGAAAGCACGTACAGCTGTTGGTCCCGGCTGCATTAGCAGTCGATAACAACCACCAATCCGCACTGAGCCCGTGTGGTGGTTTATGGCCCGTTTTCCCTATACACCCATAGGAAAGGCTCGTGCCCCAGCGTGGGGACATAAATAAGCTGGTGATGGTAGTGGTGGTGGTAGGTAACAAACCTATGGGCTATGTACTACAAGTCCGAAATACACCCGAAATGGGAATTAAAAGCCAGCGAAGCGTTACAAAATTTTAATACAATAAAAAAAAAATATCTCTTTTTCCAGGGTTGGAAGACACGGTGAAACTGGTAAAGGGCATCGGCGGACAGTGCAGCGGCTACGTAGTGGACCTGGCCAAGAAGGAGGACATCTACCGAGTGGCAAAGCAGGTGCATCGAGACGTCGGCAGGGTGAGCACGACATACTTGTGATTGCCAAACCGGTGATCCCAGTCACCTTAACGAATGGGTGCGCCTCTCCTCCCGAATCCCTGTCGAGACCCTCGGACCTGGGCATGGAGGCGGAAGCTGGAGGGGCGAAACCAAAATAACTACCCGCGCCTTCCCGGGCGCGTTGGTAGGTACTTACGTGCAACGAATTTTTTACTGTTAATAAAGCGCGGCCATTTCCTTCCCCGTTGAGTGCCCCACCCACGGTAAAGTCCCTCATAACCAACTGCGTCTCCCCGGGCGCAGTGGTATATGTATGCCTAATGTGTTTCTCCTGTATAAAAAAAACAAATGGTTTACGACACACTGATTAATCCAATCACAAGTGCGAGTTAGAATTGCCATCCGAATACGTTTACCAAAACGACAGTTAACTAATGACGCTATCTTACGGCTCAACTTAACTTCGAAGCACTACAGAGCTCGAGATACTACTTTGGTCACCCATCCGAGGTTCTAACATCGCGATGTTACTTAACTTGCAAGATTGTTAACGCACCATCGTGCTCCTTAAAGAGGTGCTATTGTTTGATCTCCGACACACAACTTAAATGCCATTTAAACAAGATTTAACTTTAGAATTTCAACATAAATTGACAAAGAAAATTGCAATATTCTCCAAATACCTATAACAAAATGAATTATGAACTTCATGTGAATATTAGCGAACGTTTCACAAAACAGAAAGAAACAACTTGTGAGAGGAGAAACTTTTGAAACAGTGACTACAACACCGTCATTCTACGAGTAGTATCACCTAGGAGTGACGTTCAAAAAATACTTTGCTCACAATACATTTGTTTACTGGCGTCTGCAACGTCGTTATTTTCTCTTAGTTTGGTACATTAAACATTAGACTATGTAATTGAGCTTAAGGAGGTTGGTGATCAAAGAGTATGTACTATATTTAGCCGGTTGTACCTTAGTTTGTACAGAAATTTGCATATAAAGACAATAAGTGAGCCATTATCGAAAGGTGGAAAACCTTTTTCTTTTTTTAATGCCAGTTTTTGTATAACTTGGAAAATATTAAAAACCTAAGGGAAGAAGCTATCTGCTACCTGTTCTCAAAATCAATGCATGGAAAAAAAGAAGATACACCACATGGAGAAGAACGACCTTCAAAAAGTCTATTCCATGTCTTCGAGTCATCATTATCATCACCATAATCGTGTGAATGTCCCATAGACTCAGACTCAGACCTTTCAAGGAGTACAATAAAGGATATTGACCCATAAGAAGCCCATAAGTTACCACACTAACTCAATGCGGATTGGTCATGTTGGTTCATACAACAGACAATAGGCATCCAAACTTTCAAATTTATTTAGAATGTTTTATAAATTTTAGCATTACAAGTAGGTTTTATTGAATCGCTTCTAGAAATGCATCGGTCCATTGTGACACTTAGTTACCAACTCCGAAGGTCAGCAACGGGCGGTGGAAACGTTGCCCAATCTAGAGTGGCGTCCATGCGTTTCATCACGATCTGCAGCTGCAGCAAAAACTATGGCTAATAGCGAAATTTAAGTATCGTTGCACTGAATAGTTGGATTGTGAACGCGGAGAGCAGATCCTTCACAGCGACTTTCCTTATTCGACTTTGTACTAAGTTGACACAACTGATGCTTCGTTTGTATAATTTGTATTTCCGAATAGTGTTTTTTTCAAAGCGCAGTATTAGCGCAAACAAAATACCAAATTATTTAAATAAAACAAAAAACCCGACTGCTAAAACAACTATATAAAAAATAATTATATACTCGTAAAAACCGGACTAACATGAGAAAAAACTGAAAAGAAAAAAAACAAGCTCTACGATCCTAGAAACCAATTTGAAATATTTCCTTGTCCGATACCTATACTTAAATAATAAAATCTATAATAAATGAGTATTTAATAAATACATTGAATAATGATAGTTGTCGCAGGCGGGGACAATCACCAACCAAAGAGTGCGGATTTAATTGAGCTAGCCACGGCCGCTTGGTTGATGATTGTCCCCGTCTGCTGTAAATGAAAATTATTAACTACATCTACGTCCATAGAAAAATTGCCCATACATACATACACACACTCGAAAAAATCATAACCCTCCTTCTGACGCAGTCAGTTAAAAACGAATATGACTTTTGTTATTTAACACACAAATGGATCCCCATAGAAAATCAAAACCTCATAATTATTTAGAGTAAGCAGCTGCAAATTTTGGAAATGTTAGCGACCCAACAAAGAAAAATAGATTAATCGAAGTCAAAGTCAAGTCAAATCATTTATTCAATATAAGCCTTCACAGGCACTTATTGACGTCAAAAAAATAAAAAAATCGTTTAGACTAAACTAATGAATCTCCCACCAGTTCGGATTTTGGGAGAGCTTTCGACCAAGAAAAGCTGGCAACAAACTCAGGAGGCTTATTTCTTTTTCTCATTCAATGACATTTTTTTGACATTACGGCCTTAATATCTTGCGTAGAGCATTAAACCTAATGCTCTATGATATCTTGATTTTGTAGAATAGCCGATCATTCTATTATAAAATTTTCTCTTTTTTATGGTTGTCCAAACGCGACTCAATATATAAAATATAAAAAGTTTACGAAACGCTACTTTTGTTTAGGTATTTTATTAGGGTTACGAAACGGGTAGTTGTCCAGAAAACGGTAAGAACCCGTTTCTATGTATATAAGTTTTTTTAATTTTCTTTGCTTGATAAATGACTTAATCAATTCAATAATTATAATCGAATGGCAAAATAATAATACAATATTTAAGTTTTATAATACTTTGGCGGCAGTAAAGGATTGAAGAAGGCACGTTAAGCCGTTAGTCCCGGTTCGGTTTTTGTTGTAAGATGGCAGACGTTTAAATCCAACCACCCGCATTGTGCCAGCGAGCGTTGTTAAAACCCGGGTGCCAGCCTTATACTAGGTAGGTACACCAACGAGGATTTGTATGGCCAATTTTAACTCTCCTCATACAAATTTGCTCGGTTTTGCTAACATGATCAAATGGAAAATAAAACTTGCACTATTAGCAACCCGACGAACGAATGACGACACACTATAGTTCATAAGAGATGCCTGTGCCCAGCAGTGGGACATGAAAATCAGCGCCATAGCGGCTGTGGTATTAAACTGAGGAGAACCGTTTCAGCATTTTAGTTTTTGTTATTTTTTTATAGTATTTGTATTTGCATTTTTATTTATTTGCCGCTGGATGCGAGCAGCACTAAACCAGTCATTGTGGAGGTCCTTGGGGGAGGCTTTTATCCAGCACAGGACGTCTTTTGGCTGAGATGATGAGGAACATTTGTTTCGAAATTTCAAATGAACGTTTCTTTCTTTATCTATAAGCTGATGAAGAGAGGAATGATAATCTTCAACGTCGGTTGAGTTTTAATATTACCGTGTTTGTTCCTCCAGGTGACCTTGCTGGTGAACAACGCGGGCGTGGTGTCCGGGCGATACCTGCTGGACACGCCCGATCACCTCATCCAGAGGACCTTCGACGTCAACATCTTGGCGCATTTCTGGGTAAGTCATCCAAGAACACAAATATAACCGCCTTTGTGGTTTAGTGGTTAAGACCATAGGAACCTAATCTCCGTACTAATACCTAGAGTATTATAATTATAAGCGAATATTTAGATTAGGTTAGATGTTCCGTGTTTTGTCTCTTTTACTCTAATTTGAAATTAAGTTTACATGACGGAAACATGAAATGGAATATCTCTAAGCTTATGTATTCTCTGCTTTGTTTATTAGTAACGCCCTATGACGTCAGCTCCTTTGGTTAAAGGACATGTCCCACTAATGGGCGAAGAACAAATGAGAGCAAGTATGTTAATCACAAATAAAGAAGAAGAATCGAGTACCTGGATGGCCGAGCTTTGCTCGGTATTTTTTTTGTTATTTTTTCAAAATGAAACCTATCTAGGTCGATTTATCGCTCCTGAAACCTCCTGCATACAAAATTTCATGAAAATCGTTGGAGTCGTTTCCGAGATTTAGATTATATACATACATAAATAACAAGAATTGCTCGTTTAAAGGTATTAGATACAGAATTCTTTTGGAAAGCGACCACTCTTATTTCCTATTTCTGCCGATAAGCAGCATGGGATTCCAATGCTGTACTTTAAAAAAATGTTTCGGAAAGTCATTTTCAGAGAAGCAGTATTGAGCGCTCCATGGTCGAACCGAGCATTACGACCTCTTTGGAAAGTAAAAGAGTTTTTAAAATTTACCTTTCAGACTGTGAAAGCGTTCTTGCCGTCCATGATCGAGCACAACAACGGCCACATCGTCACTATCGCGTCGATGGCTGGCTACGTGGGCGTGGCCAAGCTGGTCGACTACTGCTCCTCCAAAGCGGCTGCCTGCTCCTTCGATGAGTCTCTGCGGCTCGAGCTCAGTGTCAAAGGCATCAATGGAGTCAAGACGTCACTCATATGCCCGTTCTTCATTAGGTCTACGGGAATGTTCGACGATGTTAATTCGAGGTATTGATCTTCATTTGTTTTTTATGTAAAAAAAACTGCTCACGAGCTGGCGAGGCACCTGTTAAGACGTGGTCAACGTTATCTGCAGAGTCAAGGAAGCTGCATATATTACATACTTTCGGCGCGCGTCCAATGATGTATAAAACGGCACTTGGGCATTTTTCGCATTTCGCGACTATATGCGGTGAAAACTTTTAAAAAAATATTGTGAACTACTGCTAAGGCAAGGCAGCAGCCTGACTGGCGTGCAAGGCAGTCAGCCTATGAGATTATTATGGGGTCGCCCCTCTGACAGACAGCATTCATCGTTCGTTTATTCATCTTACGAGCCAGCCCTGCCGTACAGTTCACTACACACAAAACAGTAAGCCGTATCAAAAATGAGAATTAGAGCCTGTATACTGTATACTGTACCTCCCTTCATGTTTTCTTGTATTACATTTCAGATTCCTACCCCAGCTGAGTTCGAACGAGGTGGCTGACCGCGTGGTACTCGCAATCCGCACTAACGAGGCCTTCGCGGTCATTCCTGGCATACTCCGAGTACTACTTTGCCTGAGATGGTACGTGATTTTTGGTTATTAATCGAAAACAATATAGTAAAATATATTAACGACGAGGACTGAGTATCTGAGGACTGAGGTTTGCGTGGTCGGAATAGTTTGCGTTGGAAATGATCCGGTTCATAAAAAGTTGATATTCGGTTGTATCTAAGCTTTTTGGAAGATGATAACCCGATGTGAAGTTTATTTTATTAAACCATTTAATTTAATAGCACAAAATAACTTACTACGTACGGTTGAATTTGTAATTTGTCATGGGCTTGTATTGGAAATCAGTGCTACGGGTTAATCCGTAGCTCTGTCAAGTACAAATTCCTTTTCGCAACACTGTACTTGCAACAATTTGTGCATTAATTGGCTTTGTACGATATGTCTTAATTCGTTATTTACTTTTTATTTTTTTTAATTTCAAAATTATTATTTTCTGTGTGTTGCTCAGAAAAAAATATCAGGCTCTTTACACACTGATTTTTTACAATAAAGTTAATAGTCTATTAAAAATGATGTATGTCACTCTACATCGCACAAAAAATAATTTGTGAGAGAAAAGTTGCGTGCAGACTGCTTGTCAAGAAAAAAACACATACATGTAATCTTTACAATTATATGAAATGATGATCGTTTTTGACCAATTTGTTCGTAAGTGGAACATTTAACTGTTATAAAAAATATCACTTTCCGTATTGTTCAAGCTGTGATACTAAACAATCATTCCCACGAAACCTAAGTGTAAATAAGAAAAAAATAAGTATACGGATATTGCGAGTTTATCGATGTTAGTTTGTTACATTATGCCATAAGTTTCTTAGGAAAAGTGTACAGTATCATCAGACCAAAACCTAAAGATTTTGATAGTATTTTGAAAATTATCTATCTTTTATTAAACCTTCCCGTGCTTCGGAGGACGAATAAATTATGTTATTCTCGTAATATGGCAGTTGTTAAAACATGTATACTGATCTACATTAGGCCACCGTATTAGGTCTTTACATAGTCTGATCTCGAAGATTAGTTTTTCCGATCGCACCAACACAACGGATAACTATAGTGAATATAGATAGGTCTGGTACCAGACTGTCGAAGAGTAATTATAAATCAAAAGAAATTCTAACAAACGAAAACAAACTTTCAGGGCAGTGCCATGGCTGGTGGTGTCAGACTTGATCCGAGTGATCGTACCGGACGCGATGCCCATGTCGCACGCGGTGGATGCGCCCGCGCCGCCGACCGCAGCCGCAACCGCAGCTGCCGTCGCCGTCGCCAAGCCAGAGTCACGCCCGATGACGTTGGTGCCGCCCGAGCGACACGACCGACAAGTCTGATCTACGAAACTTGATTAGCTGCATGGCGAACTATTATGAAGAAGTTAAAGTAAAGATATTATATGACCGTTTTTGTCAGTTACAAATATGACCGGCGTACGTCCGATAATCGGTGCCCGATTGTTTTGTCGGTTTAAATGAAACGTATGGATTTCTATGTTGCTATTGCAACGCACTCGTCCTACAAAAAGTTAAGGAAGGAAGACACATACCCACTAAAAACCCTAGCAATATCCTTTTTCGGGGCCGCGAACGGCAAGCATCGAGATTCAACCCGCAACATATTATAGCCTGGGATTATTTGGGCGCCCCCCAATAACCAAACTATGGTAGAAGGGGAGGGACCTCCTAATCTAGGTACTTCGTAATAGTGAGCTTAGCGTTGTGCTACCGTCTTGGGTTCACATGACATATTTGTTGTACCATACATACAAACAGCAATGCTCTTCGCATTTACATTCAACTATTTACCCAATCCTTATTGCAATACCTAGACATCACACGTTTCTAACCACATCATCCAGTAAGAATTGGGCAAGCAGCGCGCTGCCTAATAAACATAGTCTGATGTTGTCATGTGCCGCCATTATAATATTATGTCTTAAATACTGCGCGGCATAATGACGGTGGTTTTCTAAGCTCACGTCGACGATAATAAAAATGATGCAAACTTTTTTTTTACGGTAACTAAAATAGGCATTAAATATCGATACGTAAGTTTTCATAATAAATCGCCTAAGGTGTAAATATATAAGCGTGTTAGCACCTTGCCGAAAATTCTTGTCGGGACATATCATCATATCTGAAGACAGATGCGACTCTCTCTTGTTTCATTACAAAGTGCTGAGTTACTTAAATAAGGGAACAGCGCCGTCTAGGACCAATCGTGTACAAAATTGAGTATGTTATTTAAACAATTAAACTTTGTATGGAATTTACATTTTGTGACATTCGGGAATATTATTTTTCCCAAATTTTAAATGCCTTACAGAAAACTTACAGAAATAACAATAACTGTCTTGTCAATGTTTTCTAAAGTTTACACGAACGCTACATATACCTACATGATATTTTGTAAAAATTCTACTACGAGTAGCACCAACCAGAATGTTCTTGAAGATTGCGCTTTTCCGAAATTTGTTAAGGGTGCACCGACCAAAGAATGCCAAAAATGCAGTCACGGTTAAGTTGATATAATTGAAAATACTTTCGTATTAAATAAACAAAATATATAGGTATTTAGTATCAAAGTGCACGTGTTTACAATTAGTCCGATCTATAAATTCATAACACACTATAGTTTTTTCTACAATATCATTTAAAGTTGGGCAAAAATCATGAAGGCGTTTAGTTCATGTTATAGTTTATCTAAATTGTTTTACCTCTGATTTTGTCTAAACAATCACTAATGGTCTAAACTACAAATCGTCCGTTTTACATTTTCGATTAATCAAGCAGTTTTTAAATTATTATTTTTCAAATTAACACTTTAAATTCCCCATACATAAATAATATGGTCGTGCGGCATCAAATAAATATGGACGAAGACATTTCAAATAAAATATATGACACTTGTCACTTACGGACGGCGCGCGCACCCTTAAGAACCGTTTTGTAGTTATATTTATCGTCTTTTAGATCATGTATAATATGGGTTCTATTGTAGATAGTAAGTTTCATAATCATGAAAATAAAATCAAGGGGCCTTAAGCATAGGATTATAATACTGTAAGTGGTAAACTGTAAGACTCTGGGGTATTTAAACTGTAATTTATAAAAGTCATTTATGTTATGGAAGGTAATCGAAAAATAAAATTTTCTTCGGTTTTTTTTATTATTCTGAAATAAATGTGATAATGTAGTTACAATGATATATTGTAAAAAATATTTGTCTGCGACTCATTGCGACTGTATAAAAAAGTAAAAATTAACTAAGGTAAATAACGTTTTAAGGTTAATTGGTACTTAGTCAAAATAATAAAGGCGTTGCGTCGTGACTTAAACGAATTTATATAAAAATATAATATGATATGTATAAATACATAACGTTACGTAACGTTACTTGTAAATTTCAGTACAAACGATCAATAAATGAAGACTTATTTTGAATCTTATTCTTATTTTAAATGTCTTATTTTTAACCGAAACCGAGACTGTGTGGCAACGTTTTAACTCGTTTGCCACCAGAAGGCGCTGTTTCAGTGCCACACAAACTCTTATTTTTGTTAACGTCATGGCTTTGAACAACGGTAAAAATTTGGTAACTTTACGTCTATCTCACAAAGATAACTTTAAAAGCAGAGGTAACGCTATGCTTGGTTTTGCATCGTAACCTAGGTGACATTTTACCTGGTAAATTAAATAACCACTCTACGCGGATTGGATTAGGTGACGTAAATAGGAACGATACCTGTACTAGATATCTAACGTTACCTGTATTACCTGCATTAAATTAAAAAAAAATTACCGCTACCATTTAAACTTAATAGAAATAACGTTACTTATAGTGTGAATTTAGTAAAGTTATCAAGCCATGGTTAACGTTATGGACAGACATAAGACAAATACAACTCGTACTATAGTCCATTTCAACTAGGATGATCCCGGTGACAGTTCGATTTCGACAATTGTAGAGATGTCCTACAATGAAATAATTTCGATTGTTTCTGGTAATCGATAATACTATATATGGAAATGAAATCGATTTTACTATACTAACAATACTTTAAATGTTATTTGTGTTTATGTATTATATTGAAAGTTTATTGTTCATAAATGCATTAAATGTATGTTTTACACAGTGTTATTCGGTAAAATGAAACAGAATTTGAAAAGAGTAAATTTTTTATTCAGTAAGTATCTGAAAAATCACTGTCAGAATCGCTTGAAGAGTCGCTATCGCCGACATTTATTATAAGTTGATCTTTCCACCGATCTATTCTGACGTACCTCTCCCAGTCCTCTAATATAGTATTTTTTGTCTTTTCGACTACTTTCGCACAATTTTCACCAAAGACGTGTTGGCAGTATATATATATATACTGTTTTTGTTTTATAAGTTTAAGATGTTTCATTTTAATATTTTTCGTAATGACGCTGCAATAAAATTAAAAAATACTAATCTACATGTTCACATAAAAAAAGACTAACAAATTAATTAATACAGCTAGAATGAAAAATATAAAGTTAAATTTAATTGATTAGTTATTGAATGTCAATTGAACTTCACTTGGTTTACTATCCCAACACTAGTATTTCTTTGTAATGAAATGACCTTGTGAAGGGGTACGTTTTTTTATTATATTGTTTTAAAGTTTTGATAAATGTGTGTTATGCGAGAGTTTATTGAGACAAACCTAATCTAAAGTAAAAAATAGAATTATAAAAAGTAATTGTAGTATATTTAGTGATGGATTATATAAAAATATGTTATTTTGATGTAGTCAAATAAGTTCATACGCTTTTACAAAGTCACGTCTTCGTTATTGATGACATCTGTCACCGGGATCATCCTAGTTGAAATGGACTATAGCATCAGTATCGTGGTTTATGGTCCACTCTTCTGGAAACCTGAGCCGAGCAGCGAAACTTTTAAAGCCTGACGATAACACTAAAACTGATGAACACTATTGTAAATTATATTGTAATTTGGGGTGATTAATGTGATATTTAATGTTACTTACTTAGACGTGATGGAGTTATGTGATGCCTTTGTGTTTTTTAATGTTTTTTAAATATTTTAGATTTTGTGATGTAGCTACACAAAAAAATATGCCTTCTGCCCCCTAAAGATCACAAGTAACGTTTTACTGTAGTTCTTTGAGTTAAAAGTAGTTATAGTGTAATGTATCTTTAAATTGTTTCATGAAAGTCACTTGTATGAAAATTAGTTTTAATATGAGACGTATAAATAAATAAAATGTGAAATATTACGCATTTTTTTATTTCAACATCATAATATTTTTAGATAAATAATCTATAGGTTTTATTTAAAAAATCTTAAGTACTTACAGGAACTTACGATAATTAAAAAGCCTTATTTTTATAAGAATTTAAGTACGTGTGTTTAATTGCGGACGACTAGCTTTCGTAACTACCTGAAGGCACTTATTATCACATTTTTACAAAAATTCATATCTAATTATCTTTCTTGCTTTCCTAAATAAAAGGGTTATTTATGGCTTAAATATTAATATTTAGTTATAACTAAAACAGAACAAGAATCTAATAAGTATATCAACGTTAAAGTACATATTTTGACATAAAATCACTTTATGTTTATGTGGTAAACTGAGCCTTGAAGAAGTCAATAACTAAAAAATAAACTGAAAGAAAAGAAGTTGGCTTTGTTTTTGTATGTTATTGAAACATCAAGTGCACTTATTTTTTTGCATTGTAAAATACGCACTTGTAATACAGTAGTAGGTAAGCGTAATTTTGGAAAAAGGGGAAATATCGCGAAATTCTATAAAATGCAAATTATTATTGTACTTATGATAGATATGTACAAATTATTAAATTACTCGAACCCATGTCTTTGAGCTGAAAGTTATACTTTGAGCGATGGATTACAGCATTTTTTGTACTCAAAAAGTGCCCTTAAATTATGTTAAGAAGCAAGATGAAATATTTTCAACGATACCTTACAAAACCTGACTAATGACGCCACAATGTGCGGGTTCAAATGCCACTCTTAAACATTTTCTATATTTTTCTCTATAAGGCAAAGAACCGTACATACAACATTAACATGCATTAAGACACAAAAACCCTTCATCAACAAAACAATCAATCATTCTTTTCCCTATTGTAAGCTTCAGGCATTTTGAACTCCGATATCGGGGAGATATACAAAGGGTTCAGCTCATGCATATGCTTTCTGCTCTCCTCCGCTTCACTGAGGAATTTGGCGTAAGCTCTTCTATCGGCGGCTACTTGGGCTATCTTGATGCCTAGTATGACGACGAGGCCCGCTGCGATCACACAGCCCATGATAACGAGCGCATTGCCCATGATCCTCGCTGTGGTCGGCTGGTAACACTCCACAGACCTGATGATGATCTCCATGGCAACGAGGGAGCTGGTCGCAGCACTGTACGTGTATTTGTATTCGCAGTCTTCGTCGTCTTCGCTACGACGGAGGATGCAAGAGATCTCACCGCTTTTGAACGCATCTGAAAGAAGATTAATTTCATTTTAAGTAGACCTCTTTGTTAAGTAGCGAATGAAGTAGGTAAGTATACTTGTAGTAAAAACCTTTTAAAATAAGACAAAAGTCGGGAAAACGATCTAATTAGGTACGTAAGTAGTGTATTCACGGATCTTACACGTGTGTATTAAACACATAACTAACTTTATCGTAACATTTCGAACCTTTGGAAGGATCCGTAGTCACAGGAAGTCCTACGTGTATCTATATTAGTGTTTCATATCTGTAACCAAATAACATAAGTAGAAATATTTTTCTACTGAAATAATTAGATAATTACATTTTACTTAGATACATTGTATAAGGTTCAGTGTGCATTTGAGTTAGCTAGATTACACGTGTTCAACTCCATATTATTTAGAAAGTGTTAGTGTAACATCTCACAATCGTGTGCAACTCTCATTGCAGCTTATAGAAAATGAAAGAAAGTCCAATTGCGGTCTCATTGCTTTAAACAACTAGTACCGCCTATTAACTTTTCAGTATCAGAGACATTAAAGTTTAAAACAGTGGAATCACTAACAGTTAGCTAACCGCGAGCCGTGATTGCTGGTCGTTAGTGGTGGCGTGGAACAACCGCACATTCAGCTACTACACCAGGAGCTGGCTGACTAATCACTGTTAGCCTAATTTGGCATAAACACCGATCTTTTTTCTCACACAATGCAAAGGATTCCGAAACCAGAAGACTAATAGCTACTTGCACTCAAAGACGTTGCCAAACTTATGGCAGTCATCTTTACAAAGGATGAAGAGTGAAAGGATGGGGTTGCACAAAAGAGTCCGATGAGTCAAAAATGCTGCTGGGAGGGGGAAACCACGGCAGGTCCCACTAAGATAAGATAGGGTGTATAGTTTTATAAAGTTAACGCGAACACTACACATTGAAATGAAATTACTTTTACATTAATTCGATGTAAAGTTTATTTCTTTTCTTTTTTCTGCTTCCTATTACGGATTCTTCCTATTCCTTATACGGACCCTGCAACGGGAACGTCAGGATAAACTTAAATCCAATTAATGTATAAAATAAACGCGAGTAGATCTGTAAAAGTAGTTTCATTTGAAAATAAGATGTGTCACACACACGCTTCGATAATTAATGTAGGTACTAGATTCCCGATGAGCGCTTGAGCAACGGTAACTTTAGGGCCACAGAGCCATTATGACGTTTGTGGCGATGACAGTAAATATTAAGTACAAATATTTTGCGGACTTCTTGGCGGGAAAGTGAAGAGTCATGTCTGCGGTTTTGTTTTATTTTCAAAAATTTGTGTTATGTCGAATATTAATGTGAAATAATGGTGGATTATTAACCGTTAAGTGTTCGTGAGTGTGCATGAGTGTTGGCAAATGAAACAAAACAGCGCAACGTCACTTTTCAAATTCTCTCAAGAAGTCTGCGTGAGGGCTTAGTAAAGCCCCACATCTTTACTGAGATACTCGAGGGGTTGGGGGGTAATATCATTTCTCACTTCCCATTTCTATTATCATTCATCATCATCAATATAATATTGTTTATTTATGTATTACAATGAAATTAAGAAACTAATGACATGGCAGCATGGTCTATGACCTTAGCCGGTTCCTCAAGGAACGAACTACACTTAAAAAAAAAACAAATATTTTGCAACCATAATTTATATTTAAGATTTAAGGTTCGCGGTAAGCTGAAGTTGTTGATGTTAACCAGTGTTTTTTTTTTCTTTTCAGATTTTGTTATTCGAAATTTAAATGTATAGGTATGAGCCAAACAAGAGCACTTTCGAGATACATTTTGGTTCCGAATCCTTTATCTAGTACACACGCCTGCACATCAACCTACCACAAACTGTCAAGTTTCCTCAAAAGACTTTGAACTTTATAGCTAAGTAATATGGTTGAAAATGTATTGAAGACATTTGACAGTTTTGGATAGGTTGATTTGCAGGCGTCTGTACATTATTGGACGAAGGTCACACGTCTCGCCGTTGACCGTACCTGTGGCCTGCAGCCGCTCGCTGACGGTGTAGTTGACGCTGCCGATGGTGCAGAGGTCGGTGCAGGTGTTGTTGAGGTGGCAGCTTACGCAGGGCTCCGCGTTGGCGCACAACGGGTTCTCGCACGTGGCGCACGTCTCGCAGAACATTCCGGAATATTTGACACCGTCTTCGGTCACTCTGCATTGGCATCGGCCTGGAATATTATGAGTTATTGAAAAGGCGAAATAGTTTCAGCAGCATCTATTAGAAAACAATCCGTCAATATCCGAAAGAATCCAACAACTACTAAGACAAACGCTGCAACCGTATCCTGAGCAAGCTGTGCTGTTGCCAGGTGCTATTCAAAAGTAGAGAAATGAGCTACAAAAAGCAAAAAAGCTGCTGCTAGCTAGCGCTGCATGGGCAAAAGGTGCGACCCTTTTTGCCCCAGCAGCGCTAGCAGTGTACCATCTAACTAATCTCGTTAAATGTAATTTGACACATGTTGCATAGAAAGTGCGAGTTTTATTCGCCGATTACGTTAAAGAAAACGAAAAAATTTATAACATTGAAGCAGGTTCGAGGTTAAAATTTTGTCATACTTATTCTCGTTTTCGTCAACTCGTCAACGTGATCGAATGGCGAATGAAACTGTAAAAGAACCAAAAAGTTTGCTTCTTTTACGATACATGCAAAGCCAAAGTTTGATTCTGTAGATGGTAAAGACTCCTTGCCTTTGCCTTGCTACTTAAGGATCTAGTGCTGTGATGAAAGTTACTCTCTCAATTTTTAAAGTAAAACCCCGTTCCATGGTTGGTTATACCACTAACCACAGACGCAGTCGCCGTGTCCTGAGCAGACGGTGCCGCCGCCGGGTGCGAGGCAGGAATCGGTGGCGGCGGGGCAGTCGCAGGCCGGGCCGAGCCACCCGTCTGCGCAGGCGCACTGCCCGCACACGCAGCTGCCTCGCCCCACGCCGCCGCACTCGATGCCGTTCTCACTGGAATTGTCAAAAGTGTGTCATGAAGCTCAGATCACTGTAAATCGGGACTGTAAACTTTCGAAAATGTTGAAAATAGCGCTGTTATCCTCGAACCAGTGTTCAACACAGTATTTTGTCTGGTGGCCTGTATTAAATTGTTGCTGAAGACTTAAAAAAATGTCGATACCGAGTTGTATACTAATTTCGAAAATTCGGCATTTGATTTCCAACTCGGCAGAGGCGCACGCGACAGACGGTGCGGGCGTTCGAACTGGTTTCGATAGCAGCCAGCGGTGCGAGAAATAGCGCCTAGAGAAAGGGCCATAGTTACCGCGCCGCTCGCCAGCTCTATCTGTTGTCCAGTTTCTGACCTATTTTGGAGGAAGAAGAACTTTCTAATTTGGTTCGTAGTTGGAGTGAAAAGCTTTTTCTGTTATTTATTTATTATTATTATACTCTTTATTTATTTTCTTTCCTAAAACTAGATTTTTACAATATTTTAATAAAAAAAAAAAAAAAAAAACAATAAAACATTATAAAAAACTAATTCTAGAGTACCACCAGCAGCGGGGCAGGGCCCAAGCTACCGGTGGTCAGGGCTGCAGAGTGAGGAACCTCCTGACAATACGTGCCGTGTCAAGGAGTACTGCCTTCTGAATCTGACCCTTGATCCAACCATCAAGCGAGAGCCTCTTAAGATGTTGGTCGAGGCTCTTCGCTATCAGACCGTTCGCTGAAACGACTATCGCGACAATAATGGTTGAATCAACATCCCACATGGCGGTCACCTCGTGAGCTAAGTCAAGGTACTTACTGAGCTTGTCCTTCTCGGCTTTCACGAGGTTCTCATCATGAGGTATGGTGATATCAACCAGTATTGCCCGGCGCTGGGATCGGTCAACCACCACGATATCAGGCTTATTGGCGACAATAGTCAATAATAATAATTATTATTATTATTATTTATTTTAAGAGCAATGTCAGAGCTCAGTCTGTACATGCTGCGCGAGGCTGTGCGAGGCCGTGGCCGCACCAATGCAGGCTAGAGTGGTAGCGTTTCTGGCAGTCTACTCACATGCTGAGTTCACATGACTTGCACTGACAGTAGCGGCCGTTGTAGCCGCGATCGCAATCACACTTGCCGCAGAGACAGTCGCCCGCGCCGGAGCAGGCTATCGCTCTGGTGGCGTTTGGCTCGCGGCACTGGGCTACCAGAGCTGCTGAGGCCGTCTCGTCTTCTATGGAGCAGTCACACATGGGACCTGACCTAAAAATATATTAGTTTATTTGAATTTAGATCACTTTGTAACTTTACTCATTAATGTAATAAACAAAATATCTTAGCGTCTTATAGTCTTAGCTTTCAAAGTCAATGTGATTTTTTTATTGACATTTTTGACGCTTTCTTTCTTCGGACCTAAGCTATCTTACATTTGATGGTAAGAAAATATAAATCCAAAGATATGGTTTGTTGAGGATATATTATTTTGTAAAGTTTACGCGAACACTACACATTGAAGTGAAACAACTTTTACGGATCTACTCGCGTTTATTTTACACATTAGTTTTAATTAATGTTTATTCTGACGTTTCGAACCCTTTGCAGGAAACCTTTGTTGAGGATGTTTACTCGAAACTCTCATTTACTGAAGAACTAGTTATCCTTTGTTTAGTCAAAACCCAACAATGGCACTTACATGGTTGTTATGGCGATAGGCTTAGATAAGATGGTGGTAGTTAGCCAGGCCAATTTGAAATAGCCCTTATCACCAAATACAGCAATTTCAAATACACAGACACAAACCCGGAAAATCTCAACTATTTCGTGTTTGCTTCTAAAGTAATGCTTACCATCCCTTGTTGCACTGGCACACCCCACAAACGAGGTGCGAGTTGCTGGGGCAGGACAGCGACATGTCCTTTAACTGGTCACCCTCGCAGTCGCAGCCGCATTGCAATTCTACTATCAGATCCAAGGAGTCCTGACCTAATTGACTCTCAGCTATTCGGATGGTTTGGGTTATCTGAAAGGTAGTTTAGTTCTAATTATGATGTTTCGTGTCGTTATACAGCGTGTGTATTCCATACGATCCTAAATTTTAACATACGATAGATTTAAGCAGTATTAAGAGGTACAGTAATAAATTTTAACAAATACTTTCAATAATTAAACGTAATGATTTTTTTTAAGTTTTCCCGGTCAGCAATTTAATGCAAATATTGAGTTGACAATTTTGACACTTTTATTAAAGTGCTTACGTAGACGACTTGGTTATTTGAATACATTGCGTGCCGAATTAATTTGTATGAAAAAAAAATGTTTTCTTTTGTTAACTTAATGTACCAATTTCCGTTAATTAGGGTCTTATCTAACTGCCCTTACAATATAGGATCGTATGGAATACACACGCTGTATAGGCCGTTCGTACCACAAGCTGTTCAGCTCGTGGTACGATCAGCACGTAGTACGAACGGCTCGTGGTAGGAATGGCACGGGGTGCGAACGGCGCGTGGTATGAACGGCTCGTGGTACGAACGGCTCATGGTACGAACGCCCGAATGGATGTTTCGAATTGAGTCAAAAGATCGAACTCAACAACACTCTTGACGTATGTATATACCTACTTATAATCAGAATACGCTTGCTTCATATATTATATATTTCCATTAATTTACTAGAAGTGTAATTAAGATAGGTAGAATTGGAAACAGGTGTAAGGGAGTTGCAAATACAGCCAACCATAAACAAAAGCTGTTATATAATCAATGTGTGTCAGAAAATCGCAAGTTATTAGTTAGAGCATTTTGTAGTGGAAAGTTAATCAGATATGTGTCAAAGTTATAGAGAAACTAAGTAAATTTTACAATCATTTAATAAGATAGGATTACCCAATCAATTTAATCTATTAAGCATCTGTCGCTTAATTAGGTAAGATAGCTTCTACTAGATTTTTTAATTAAAACCTAACCTTTTTGTACTCGGGACACGAATCCAAACGTAAATGAGCTTCATAGTTAAGAGTCATTCCATATTCCACACCGGTGCATCTGGTAGTTTCGACAAAAGATCCACTTTTCACTCCGCAATCAGTGAAGTATTGCACTTTCACTGGACCAGAACTGGAATCATCCTCAAAGTCTACGACGCTCACGATGTTTTCGTAACCCATCTTGACTAATTTCAATATATTCGAACTGTCGCTTTCCAATTTGGCAACGTATGTAAAGTCCTCCAGAAGCTGATGAACATTATCGTAGTAAGATTTCACGCTATCAGTAACTGCAAAAATAACGTTGACCTGAAAAATAAAGCAGACACGAGTAAGCATTTAAAGAACTTGTTTACACAAAACCGTGGTAGATACGCGGTTTTAATCTTTACAAACTCACTTTACCTTGTACTTATCTAAGAGTCTATACACTTGTCCTATAGATGGGTAATCGTATATGACAGAGTCGGCATAGTAACCGTTTTCATCTAAATGGCATTCTCCGTCATTTCTTCTTGTTGCACCAGCTGCAAAGGGTTATTACACATATATAGGCAAAATTAGATTCTTACAGTTTTACAATCAAATTAAATATTGCCTTGCATCCGTTGTGTTTAAAAAACCTTGACACTGTCATTTGATGTTTAAAACGTATGTCACAAAACCAAACACAATATAAATTTTATTTCTTGGCGTTAAGCGCTAAATTTATATGTGTACTCAAGTATAATCCTCATCTTCCACGGCTTGTATTTATTTCAAATTATTACCTTTTCTTTTTGGTATTTTAGATAACTACATAAAATAAATGCTCCCTATATAATTATACGCAAATTGTGTTGCGAAAGAAATGAAACTGGAAGCGTTTCCTGAGCCGATTTGTCATAAGGTGCGGATTCAAATCCCGCTCGTAGATTTTTTTTTCACTTTTCCAAATAACTCGTTACATCTTTGAATACACATAAAAATCTTCAGCATTAACCTACTTTATGCTGTTTTCTAGATAGATTGTTATTTTTGTCGCCACTATTGTCACATCTACTAAGACATATGCTGAAAACCCATTACCGAGTTTCCCGTCCCCCGCCGTGTGAAGAGACCCGTCAGTGAGCAGGATCACAATCTTCCTGCTGTGCGGAGACCAGCCGATGCGGCCCGCACACGTGATGGCTTGCACTAAGGCATCCAGCTGACCTTCCGCGTTGTCTAGGTTGGCGGTCACTGCGCTGCTGTTCACGTTGTCTATGAAGTCTTTCACCTACAACATAATCAATCATCATATCATCATCACCAACTTATAATGTCCTTACCGCTGGGTACTGAGAAGTGAGTGGGCTTACAGTTCCGAAAACCTATCTGGATATTAGGTAGTGGACCATACGCACAGAACAGCGTGACTATACGTGTCCACGGGGCAACTCGCTCGAGACACTAGTCTTAAGAGTTCTGGATGAAGAATGCGCTTCGGTGCGTCCTGATCTGGCGTTACGCTGGTCTCTTGTGCTTGCGCAAGGTTGTCTGACACCTACTTTATGACCTGACGGTTGGTGGGGGGTGTCAGTATAAACTTTTAAGTCGTGTGTAGCGGGGTTGTCCTTACTGCTGGGGCACGAACCTTCCCTATGGATAGATAAGGAGAACAGAAAGAATTTAAACGGGGATTAACGCAAAACTAATTAGTAAAAAGGCAAAATAATGTGACGGTGGATGAAGACTCTGCCGCACAAACGGAGGCGCATTATCGCGACAGCAGTCAGCCCGTGACCACGGCCATTGTAACTCGGTCGAAACGTCGGGAATAAAGAAGGTATGATACCTTTTCACTAATTAGTTTGCATTAATCCAGGTTTAAATTCTATTTGTTTAACTATGAAACGCGAAAGTTTAAAAGTGTATAGTGAGGAGAACAGGTCATAAACCACCACGCGGGCCCATTGCGGCTTGTGGTTGTTAACGACTGCTAATGCAGCCGGGATCAACGGCTTTACGTGCCTTCCGAAGCACAGAGAAGCTCGAGATGATACATTTTTGGTCAACCATCTGATTACCGGCCTTTGCAAAAGTTGCTTAACGTCAGCACTCGCAGACCGGGCGCGTTAACAACTGCGCCATCGAGCTCCTCATAATCAATGGCATTCGGTAATAATTACAGTTTCAAAGTATTTATTGGTTTAGTGAGATCTTTGCTGATACACACATTGGCCTAGCTGAAGTAACTAAATCAGAAAACACAAGGACGCTTGTACGGATGATGATTCAGCACCACGCTTGGTGGTGTTACATTTGTCCCTCTTGGGAAAAGGAAGAAAATATCAAATGCAAACTACAGTGGGTGTGTTGTAAAATAAAACCATTAAATGTTTCACAGCTAGGTAATATATTTTAAAATAAACAATAAGTCTGCGGTATGCGAACATTCCCTTGAGGGGCCCAACCATTACATCAGATTTGATAAACCACAAATACTCGCCAGAGAACAACGATTCATCCCTAGGATGATACGCGAGGCTATTGAAATTAAAAAACATCCTAATTTTAATAGAGAAGATGGTTGGAATCTACCACCAGCCTGGGATCCCATCATACAGAATATTAAATCCCAGCCCCAACACCATACTGCCAGACCAGATACTGTAAGCTCTTTCTGCGTAAAACGGAATGCACCTGATTAATTTAAATGAGGGTATACAAGCTACTAACTAATTATGAGACGACCAACACCTCAGTCTCCCTATGACTACGGACCCTGCAAAGGGTTCGAAACGTCAGGATAAACATTAATTAAAACTAATGTGTAAAATAAACGCGAGTAGATCCGTAAAAGTTGTTTCATTTCAATAAACACTAGAGTTGAATATTACCAATACAAATCTCCAAATGAAGGTCTAAATTACGGAGATATAACGAATTTTATTCAACAAACAACAATGATCCATTGTGATCTAGGAAAACTAATGTTTACAGGTAATTCTAATATGTAACTAGTGCCAACCTATCTGTGAATTAACAGAGGCAGGCTGGGTTCAAATTTACAACGTAACAGTGGTAACGGCTACCACAATCAGTTACGATCTTGAAAGCTTTGTAACTGCTACGATGGGTAATCCATGGAGGGTATTGAAAAATATTTTAACTGTTTCCAGTTCTTTAGTACCGGATATTACTGTAAGATTAAACTCTTTAAGTGGTTGACTATGACCAATTCTCTAGCTACGTTTTATGTAGAAGCAAATATGGAGGAGCCGAGTTTCTCGGTTGATGAGGATAAGAAGATCAAATGCTAGAAAGCTAACAAGCAGATAATTTTATGTACCTATAAAAGAAAACGAACGACCCATAAGCTTGCAAAGTTCAATTAACTCTTATTTACATTGCAATTGTTCAACAACGTTGTACAATATACGTAAACTTGCAGATAAACTAGCCATTCACATAAATGAAATTTAGGCAAGTATGAAAATCTAGTAACTTCACAAGTATTAGAAATGAGAAGTATGCAATATATGGATGGATATTGTAAAGATTTAGATAAAATTTTATCTTTTAACCATAACTTTGTTATTACGAGATTGATTGGAATTTACAGGAAATAATTTGGTCGGAAGCGATAGTAAACGTTATTTAACGATGCGTATTGATGCTAAGTGGTCATAAACTGTGTATGATTGGTCGAAACAAATTTCTTTAAAAAGCTACCGCGCAAAACATGTACAGTTAATCTTGGTAACCGTACAAAAATAATAGTTTTTTATTTCCCAACCAAATACATTAATAATAATGAAGTCAGGCAACCCAGAGAGTAATCCAAATCGAAATCCAAAAGTGTTAGGGTGCCTCACTCTTAACCTAGTCCCAGTAACAATGTTGGCCCAGTTGTAAAGTTTTATTTATTCTATGTTTCTAGAGTTAGATTACTCACTTACTAATAATTGCTGTTACTTTCTTACGCATACACCGGGGCCAGAGGCGAATGTGGGACCTCCGTTCCCCCTCAATGGGGGAAGGGGAGGCATACACCTACACATACAGAACCTTGCCTAGTGTGATAGATAAATGCAGGCTGTACTCGTACTTATAATATCTACAGACTCCAGAGGTCCAGAGGTCCCGGGTTCGATTTCCAATGGGGGATGAATGTTTTTGTACTCGGTTTGGTGCAGCTAGAGATAAGATAGCCAGCGCCCCAGTTGTTGAAGATTCCGGTTGAGTTGCGTATCCATCTTCGGACTTATCGTCACTTAACATGAGATGAATGTCAAGTGCTTACCAGTAGGTATTTAACAAAATCATACCTGGGTAGTGAGTGAGAGGTGGTGCCTGTAGTTGTAGGTGGCCTGGCACGCATGCTCCTCCATGGCGCAAGGGTTCGCTCGTCGCTTCTCGTCGACGCTTATGAACGGCATCAGCGGCTTATCCGCGAAACTACCGAACCCTAACCTATGGGAAATGGTTGCTGTAAGTTTTTTTATACCTAGCTAGGCAAATGACTCCACTCCACCTAAAGTTAAGTGGAAACGGAGTCCAAACGAGAAGAGAGCTGGTGCAGCGTGAGAACAACGCAGCATCAGTCACCCTCACCCCGCCGGACCACAAGGTGCCTCTTCACGCCTCGTTTGAAGGACCCCATGTTATAGTTTTGTCTTCCTCGAGTTACACGTCAAAGCTGGCTTCAGTCCTGAGCTTAAATCCTAATATATTACACTGATATATGAAACGGAAACAGGATACGTGATAAATATAGATTTAGATTTGGTGTTCAAGTAGAGGCATAGGTCAGTTACTCAGTGGTTGAGGATTCCGGATGAAGTGCGTTTACATTTTCTGCGTCATATTCCCTTTCGTTGAATGAGATGAAAGTCAAGTTCTTGTATAAGCTATTGGCTTTATTGGAGTATTTTATGTGTATAAAAAAGGTATAGTCCGACAGACATGACGCCAGATAGTGACCATAAACTATGGATGTATGTTGTGATTTTGTAGCTTCGGAATTATAAAATCATTTTTTATCTTCTACATCGTCTTACTATTATAGTAAACGCATAAATATAGCTTCCTCATATAATGTGTGGTTATAATAAAGTGTATAATAATGTAGAAGCTTGCCTGAAATTGTCAGTTAAGTTCTTCAGAGTAACAGTGAGCCCGTCTCCCAAGCGGACGAGGGTTTCCTTGTCGTCCTTCATGGACCACGTGAGGTCCATCAGGTAGTACAGGTCCAAGGGGTAGTTCTTAGCCGCTCGGTAGGAGAACTTCACTTTTCTGGTCTCTCCTGAAATTGTTATAGTTTTAAGGGGATTAGCGATCGGTCACGGTTGAAAGCCGGTGCACCACAAAGTTATTATTTATTTTGTTTTATGGGATACGAACATTATGACATAAAAATCAAGGCGCTCTTTATGATAAACCTAAGCGAACTCTTGTTGGTAATGTATACTTAGTTCCATAATATTGCAGTTATACAGTAAGTAATAACTGTATATTTTCCCGAAGTCCATTCGAATAAACAATATGTTTTATGATTGTTGTTGAATATAATTTTACGCAAATTTAGTTGTGAACGAATTACAATTTGAAACATTGTTGAAAACATTTCCACGAGCGGGATTTGAACCCGCACCCCATGACGTACCGGGTCAGGTACACTACCAACTATGCTATCGTGGCTCTGTCCAACCCACCGATATTAATCAACACCATATTCAATGAAGACAACTACGTCATCAACATCCGAACAGATAGCGGGTTGGACAGAGACAGCATAGTTGGTGGTGCACCTGACCCGGCATGTCGACCATGACCCGAATCCCAATCGTAGATTTTTTTCATTTTTTTTTCAAAATATATTTATGTTAACCTCCGTTCATCATTATACCTAGTTATCATCATCAATCATAATCATCATCATCAGCCTTCACACGTCCACTGCTGGACATAGGCCTCTCCAAGTGCACGCCACTACGCCACGCTACTTACAAAATATCTAACACTAAAATTAAAAGTGATACTTTGATCAAATGCTAGAAAGAATTCTTTGAAAAAAGGATGTCCTTTTAAAGGATGTACTCATGTGAGTATGCATAAAACATTATGGTGCTTACTAAAATCTAAGGACAAAAAAAAAAAAATTAAATATCTCATTCGTATTCACGTCAAAATGGTGAACCTTGCTCTCCAAGCAAAGACAAAATAAAGACACCCCAGAGGGTTAAAATACTTACCTCGCTCGAGCAACGCTCACATAGTCTCACGGACAAGTTCAAGTTTAAGGGCTCTTTCAAAATAGGCGTTTCGTGTCGGACCGCTGCCGTGCATTTTCATATCAAACGCCAGCCACACGACAACCGCACAACTGTTTTAATATGGAACGCAGTGCAAACGTGCGGCAGCCGTCCGACAACAAACGTCTAAATTGGTCAACAAAGGTCTCGGCATTCGCACATCGGGCTCTCCTTAGGGCTCTTTCTAAGGAGAGCCCGATGTGCGAATGCCGAGACCTTCCAACATTAAAATGGAAAAACAATGTTCATTATTATTTAATGAGGAACTGGCGAACAAATAAATAAAAAATAAAAAAAGTCCTACAGACACGGAATCTCGGACCATCTCCAGCTGTTTTAAGTAAGTAAGTAAGTAATTATTTTTCAGTGCTTCCAATACATTAACATTACAAGGTTTCATATATCGTTTTAGGTTATATGTTGCGAGATTCTGTGTCCATGAAGGGTGTCTATGTGTGCGTTGCTCGAGCTCGTTTGTATAAAGCTTACTTTCCGGGGTCCCCTTACTTTGACATGTCTGCTGCACAGTGTGTGGTCCTCCATCGGCTGTCATATATTGCATGATGCTTCATGTGTACAGTCACGAGCACCGATATGTAAACACTTTGTCTCTTACTCCATCGTAATAAGAGTTACAATTGTTTACATGTTTTTGCTCGTGACTATACCTACAGTACGTCAAATACCATTGCTTAAAGCTATTTTACATTTCCCTGTATGGGAACTTTAACGTTCTAATTTGTTCAAACCAAATATGCCAATTTTAATGAAACTTAACTGGAATAAGTACAGAGATCTTGGCAGTGATAGAGAACATAATAAAAAGTGTATTCAACTGATTTTATGCGATTCGAAACTTTAAAATTTTGACTTTTTTGATTGCTAACTACGCTATCGTGGCTCAATCCAACTCGCCGATCCAATCCAACTGGGGTGCGGGTTCGAATCCCGCTCGTGGATTTTTTTCAACACTTTGTCGTTTTAACTTAATTCAGGAAACATACAATACAATATTGTTTATAAATGTTACATACAATATTACATACATCAGTAAAGTTTCCACGTTGGTTTCCACTTATTACTAACAACATTTAAGTTTGACTATTAAATGTCGTGTCAATATTCAGTACTTTGATTACCGATAATGATAGATAATTGACATAAAAATGTAGCTCTTTGGTTTGTAGAGTTAGATCTTAAAAGTTTGTATGAGATACAGAAATGTAAAATGGCTCTTAAATACCTTTGTATAACCTTAAACACGATTCCTGACCTTAGAAGACCTTAGAACCCAAAGGGTACAAACGCGAAAGTAAGTGCCTCAGGAATTCCGTTTGCCGCTTAGTATGTTAATGAATTTTAAGAATGTTTTTTTAGAAACGTGCTAGAAAAATGTACTTGCAAAGTTATATTCTGAACCGCCTCAGAGGTCTAGTGGTATAAATACCGATCTCAGACCCAGAGAATACGGGTTCGATTCCCATCAACGAGGGATATTTGTAAATGAAAGTAAGAAAAGAGATACATGAAGGAAGCTTAGCGGATTTAAATCGAGCCCTACCACCGACCAAACCGAATACAAACACCCCCCTAGGAACACTTGATAATTAGGTATGAGGCCAGAGTGATCAACCTCTAGACCACAGAGGCGATTAGTAATTAAAAAATCGTAATGCTCTAATTTAGGTGTTACCCAAACTCAATGATTAACTCTTGACAATAAATAATCTTTGAAAATAAAAGTGCTAATTGTTCTGCCATACTTGGTTTCAAAGACAGCCGTAGTCTCTGGGGCTGGATCTGCACGACATACTCCATGGAGTCCGGTTGCACGTCTTCTAAGGAGTTGTTGGCCAGGACCTCCCAAGTCGACTAGAACATTTACTTGGTTTTAAGGACAGCCGTAGTCTCTGGGGCTGGATCTGCACGACATGCTTCAAGGGGTCCGGTTGCACATGTTCCAAGGAGTTGTTGGCCAGGACCTCCCATATCGGCTGTTCCAGGGTGCAGGATCAGACCTTGGCTAGAACACTTACTTGGTTTCAAGGACATCCGTAGTCTCTGGGGCTGAATCTGCACCACATGCTCCAAAGAGTCCGGTTGCACGTCTTCCAAGGAGTTATTGGCCAGAACCTCCCATATCGGCTGTCCAGGCCGCTGGATCAGACCTTGGCTGCAACCGCTTTGCACTAAACTGCAAAAAACGTATCGTACGATAAGGTAAAATAGTTTATTTGTTAAAGCTAGCTCTTAGATTAATTAGAATTCGGATTTAATTATAAAGAAAGTTTATAGTTTTTAGGTGAACAATGAAAAAAGTACGTAAATAGCTGCCAAATGAAGAAAAACAAAACAAAAAATAACGGCTATCCATAAAATAGACAGAATTTACATAAAATTTATTCGTTATTTGTAATTCGGAGTACCTTGGTAAACACCTATCTAATTAAAAGTCATACGAAATGCGTGAAGTTCATTGAATGTGCATAGAACGTCTAAGATAGAACGCGATGTATTGACAATTATGTGGTCCGTACTACGGTTACAAACTATCACATTAAAATATTTTTATAAATGAAAGGTAAACGCACCCAACGTAAAAATTCTTGGAAAAAAAGTTCAATGAACTTCCGTCTCTGTTTTAACCGTGAAAAAATGCATGTCATCGTGCAACATTTATCTGTCAAACAACACCGTAAAACCGTAATAGAGGATACGCAGAACGTAGTCATTCCAAGTCGGTGCGTACTCTACTCAGTGTTGCCAGCTCGACGGATTTCCCCTTAATTGTAACGGATTGGGATGAAGTAGGAACGGATAACGTCTAACGGATTTTCTAGCGAGCGGAATGACAAAATGTTAAATAATATTGTATCAAGTACTATTATATCTTAGATTTCAAAATTTGTGCAGCGTGAGACCCCTTTTTTTTGGATCAGACGGAAATTTGACGGAATTGTTGACTATGTTTAACGGAATTTTAAAATTATAGTTGGCAACACTAGCTCCACTGAGTTAAATTTAGCGTTCGTAAATATAGATGGGTTTACGACACGCACTCGGGCTTAACGCCGAGTTATTTTGTATATCCTTATCCTCACTAACATTAATTGGCTTCCTGGTACGGTTTTGGTTGAACTACACGAATGTTACTGATAACTAATTTATTAATATGATCTTCTCATCTTTCATCGTCTTTCATCTTCACTAAAATGCATTACATTAGTAAGTAGCATTCACATTGGTAAGTAGATATAATCACGGTAATAGTACTTACTTTCGTTAATCAAGTAGTATTTGGAAACAGTTTGTGATTCATCTATGATTTTATGTAATTTTATAAGGAAGCAATCCGTGTTTCTTTACTAAATATTAAACTTTGGTTCCTACCATACAATATTAACACATATAATTATTAAAAAAAATTCAACTTATATATGATTTTATGAAAATACAAAACCCTTGCTGTCCTTATTTACCCAACTCCTACCGGGTAAATCCGGACAGAATTTGGGGTAATTGCAAATACCCTGGGGTAATTCATTCTTAAATTTACCAACAAAAAAAAAGGGTTAGGTAATAACAGAGATAGGTTGTTATTTCAAATTTTCATAAGTGATTACTATTATTAAAAAAAAAAAAGACAGAGGAATTACATTGTCTGTGTATATCGTTAATGGTACCAGGGCTCGACAATTTAAGACCAGTGACCGACAGAGTTTACGTCACCAAAAATAACATAGATTTTCATTGAAATATTACGGAATGACAACAAGGAAGCTTGTGATCAGGGTGCCAAGTGCGAGTTTCATTAGCTATGCTTTTTTTTTTTTGAGAGAGATTGCTGATTGCCTCTAAGGCATTTTCAGCTTCACCGGGCTTTTTTGGGGGCGGCGAGGAACGTAAAGGGTCCCTCAAGCCGTGTGAAACGAATCACCTTCGGAGGTTATCTAGAGGGAACGGCATCGCGCACTAGTGCGCGTCCCCGTGCCCTACTAGATTCTCCGAAGGGTTCGGATCGGATCGGATTAGCCATTCGATCACGTTAACGAAAACGAGAATTTGTATGGAAAATTTTTAACTCCTCTCGTATGTGCCATACTAATTTTCGTTTTCGTAAACGTAATCGAATGAATACGGATGGTTAACAAAACTCACACTAGGCACCCTGTAGTCAATGGTTGCCAAAGATCATGAAAAGTAAGGGCCAGCAACTGTTTTAGCAGTTTAGTATGCATACAACATTAAGGTGTTAACTAAAATCTAAGAACAAGAAAAAAACGAGCGAGCCTTACAGTAGTCGCATATGATGTGTAACATTTGACATCTCACCTTAGTAATAACCAATTTTAACATTATATTCTGAAAAAATGGGTCAGGTATTATTTGAAATGATTTTTCATAACAAAGAATAATTATTTTTATTGAAAATTGTATTTTATTTAATTGACACTAAGAGTAATGCAACACCGCGCGCTCATTCGTTAAATCAAATGGCGCGGCGCGCGCTTCCTCGATTTGTTGGTACCATCCGACAGCCAACTCTACCACCGCGCGCTCATTAGTCAAACAAAATGGCGCGCGCTTGCGCGCTGGCCCGACTTCCTGTTACACACTTCCGTCCCAGAGGAAAGATGTTACACATCACACACTTCCGTCCCATTTCACGACATCACTCCCACAAATTCCAAGAAAGCTTGAGGAAAGATATTACACATCAAAAATGGTCAAAAATCTCATACATGTTCACATCAAATGGTGACCCTGGCTCTCCAAGCCTACACAGAATAAGGAGACCCGAGAAGGTAAGCTTAATACATACCGCGCCCAAGCAACGCACACATTGACCCTCTCACGGACGCGGAATCACGGACCATCTCGAACCAGCGCGAGCGCAGCTGTTGCCAGATTTCGTGTTCATGAATGGTTGTCTTGTCTATGTGTGTGTTGCTCGGGCGCGTTTGTGTGAACGCTAAAACCGTTGCTGGCCCCTATTTTAAATTAATCAAATGTCTACGCAAATTCCACGAGCGGGATTCGAACCCGCACCCGAAAATATTAAGATCGGATGTTGATGACGTATTATATGTCGTCATTGAATGGGGCTCCTTTTGCTTACAGCCACGATAGCATAGTTGGTAGTGCACCTGACCCGGAATGTCATGAGGTGGGGGTTCGAATCCCGCTCGTGGAATTTTTGAACTCTTTGTCTTTTTCGATTCAACTGTCGATGACTAGTTCCTCTGGAACACAGATGCCGCTACCCTATATTCAAGAATACCAGACAAATAACAGCTGTAGATGAGGCTAGCTTTTATAATATACTAGTCCCACGTTGCCGTTAACTTACAGTGTCTATCAGATTTAGAAACTCTAGCTCTATAAGTCCTACAATACTCATGCTCTAGTGATTCCATCGATTACCCTCTATCACTGTGTCGCTGCTGTATGCTGTAACTAATCTTTAATCGGCCCCGATGCCAATGCCAGCTGTACTCGTGTACACGTACTCCGAGAACACATTGCTTGATGTAACTGTATTGACATTAAAGAAATCAGATTGCAATTGAAAAAAGGTAATAACTAAAAGTGCCTTTCAGAGTTTTAAACGCAAGATAGAGGTAAAAACATTATGTTATCTGTTCGGCACGCACACATATTGCGAAATCATTTGCGATTTTTAAGACTATAGTGTGAATATTATTCAAAATGTATACAATATAGGTATGTAAAATATTTGACTCTCCTCATTTGTCAACAAGCACTGAAGCCATACAAATATTCTTATCTTGACTGAATATTAAATAAAAGTCGCACTAGGCACCCAGGAGGAGCAGCTTCAATACCGTACAAATTCCCGTTTCCGTTAATGGCAAATAACTTACACACCCTGTAAGCTAGAATACTGGACCTGTGTGTGGTCAACTGAATATCCAAATACCGTAAACATCGATTGCACAAAGCATATCTTAGGACGCACCAACGAAATTAACAGACGCAGCGTGCGTCGAAACACGGCCATTGAAAAGCGTTGATCCCGAAGCGAACCCACAATCAATAATCAATCAAACGACCATCTCTTGATTAGCTAACCGGCCAGACGTGGGAAAAGGGCCCGTCAAATAATGTCGGCGTTCTATAAAGAGTGGCTCGTGCGTGGATTCGATGCCCGGAACATGTTTCAATCGTCCGACATCATGTTGGGAACTTGTGCGCGCGTAGATTGATGGATCATCGCACTGTTTCGAGTTGAAATGCTAAATTGGTCTGTCAAAATAAAGTTTGGGTACCTATCGTGTATTTTTTATTATTATCAGGTCAATAGTTAATAAAAGGGGAGTTGTATATTTTTCAAACAAATCACAAAGGTACACTTGTTTCAATGTAAACGTTTAAACGTGTCAACTGGAGCCTAATGTAGGGCGACCATGTATTTCAGGACTATCAGGAGTTATATGCAGATTTCAAAAGCAATTTTGTTTTGTCAACTATTAGGCAAGTATTGCGAGCTTATTGTTACGAAGCATACCTCTCGTCATCGTTGCACCGCGGGGCTGCTGGTTTGTAGTACGGATCGGCACACCAGCGACAATGTGGCGCGGCGGACAAGCAGGCGCCACACTCCTCGTGGTCGAGACACGCTAGCTTTTTGAGCATTTGTTGGCCAGCTGTAGAGTTGAAAAAGTAACGCTTAGAGTTGAGGAGTAAGTAATTTTTTTCCTTTTTTGCCCGGACTTCTTAATCGACTGTTTCCGTGTTCGCCATGATTAAAAGAATATGAAAATATATGCATTAAAGTTAATGGCGGTTAATGAGCTATTTATTGCCATTAAATACTTGGTTATTTTGCATTAATAACCTTTCAACCTATTTTTACCTAGTTACCTTTTGAATAGTCGTATAAACTAGAGACTATGCTCGACAACAGCAGCTCTTTAGATATGTATGCAGCCACCTATAGATCTAGAGTCTCCATTGTCCAGACCATCTGACGCTAGGTCATTAGATGAATCACAAACAAATATGGCTCTTAAGCATAAGCTCTCAAGCATATTTCATATGCTTGTTGATCTTCAGTTGATATGATAATTTAATTGTTATGCCTAATTCTAGAAATTAAGTTGTTTATTTATATTGTTTAACAACGGAAAATCCTGTTGTCGAGCGCATCGCCATATCGCCACACACGGACACCAAGGCGTTGTTAACCCGGTAATTTATTGTATATTAAACTATTGTAGGGCCCTAGCAGTGTCCATGTGGATACTATATTATATTGTTACATATTATGAAGCGTCATGAAACAATAAAACAGCTTGAATTGAGTCGAACTACATTTCCACAAATAATAATCAATTTTTCCCCACTGACCTACATGATACTGTCATACATAACACAAGATTGACCTATAAACTTACAAAAAGGATACACGCTCCATAAATGAGCAACCAATAGAATGTACGTCTCAAGTGTGTTGACACAATTTGTGTGGGCGCACACACGATTACGCGGCCTCTAGATTAACAATCCCCAATCCATAATAGTAACACTATATAGGATTGATATGATATGATATGTTGATCAAAACAGATTATTAAAAGGATTTACTATAAAATTTTACATTAGGTTAGCGTAACGATCGCGTTTAGAGTTAGTTTTTTCGTATAATTAACTAATTAAATTAATTTAATAACTTGCTCTTAACACTTAAGAATCCATTAATTATGTAAAAAATAAAGTATTAGATACTAATTAAAAACTTTTCAATAGTATAGTGCCCGAGTGGCCACGGAGGGTTCAAAATTAAATGTGAAAATTAAACGCGAGTTGGTCCGTAATAAATGTGATTGCCTAAAGTATTTCAACTTTTTAACTCTGACTCTGGGTCAGAAAATATTTCAAAATATTTCATTAATTCCGAATTTGCCGTGCTAAGTATAAAAAAAAAATTCTAACGGGGCGTTGACAAATGGTAATTGAAATGAAACAACTTTTACGGATCTACTCGCGTTTATTTTACAAATTACTTATTTAATGTTTATCCTGACGTTTCGAACCCTTTGCAGGGTCCGTGGTCACAGGGAGTAGTGCAGAATGCGAATATTCCCAAGATTACATCAGACAACCATGGCCCATCCATTACTCAGATTTGATAAACCACAAATACTTGCTAGAGAACAAAGATTCATCTCTAGAATGATATTGATGATGATGATTATGATGAGGCTATTGAAATTAAAAAACATCCTAATTTCAATAGAAAAGATGATTGGAATCTAGCACCAGCCTGGGACCCCATCATACAAAATATTAAATCCCAGCCCCAACACCATACTGCCAGACCAACAGATACTGTAAGCTCTTTCTGCGTAAAACGGAACGAACCTGATTAAATTTAAACATGCTACTAACTAATTATGAGACGACCTACACCTCAGCCTCCCTGTGACCACGGACCCTGCAAAGGGTTCGAAACGTCAGGATCAACATTAAATAAGTAATGTGTAAAATAAACGCGAGTAGATCCGTAAAAGTTGTATCATTTCAATGTGTTGTGTTCGCGTAAACTTTAGATAACAATAAATGGTAATTAAGTTAATAGTAACAAATTATCTCATGAAATTTAAGTATAACTAATTAATTTTAACTAATTTAATTTTATCCGTGCGGTGACGGAGAAAGAATACAATTCGCCGCCCCTCTCCTCCGGTGGGTGTCGTAAGAGGCGACTAACGGATTTTCGAGCTTCCATATGCTCCACTGCGTGGTAGGGCTTGGCCCGTCTGGTTAGTGACCACCGTACGCACGGTGTAAAGCCCGTCAAGTGACCGCTTGTCGGTCGCGTTTCGGGATCAGCCAGCGTATAACCAGAGCTCGAGTAAATGTTGCTGCGATGCATTTGGTCTGCGGAGGCTTCCGTCAAACCAGTGCCAGGAGGACTTCATTAACCCGCCGACCAGGGAGACCCGTAGAAACGGCTGTCCCGCTGGCCGCCCGTGGCACAGTACAGGGGCCCAAGCGAGCCTAACCAGCTCGTGAGGCTGCCTCACCATGCCACGCATAATCTCGGGGTGGCCCGTCGTGCCGGTTGGTGACCGGGAGGTGGGGTCCCGGCGGCCATTCCCGGGGGGGTTCGGGGGCCCTTCCGTTCGGCGGGTTAGTGAAACTCTTTTGTAGGCAGTTTCCTGGTGAAACATGCCGCCACACTTTGACCATTCGCATCGCAGCAGCATTTCCTCGATTCACGCCTCCCTCCTTTCTTACACCATGACAGCGCATAACATAAGAACTGGTACTTCAGCGGTGCACACCCCCACCACAACCTTACCGTTTGAGGTTGAGTTCGCTAACATCCGCGGACTCCATGCAAACCTCAATGCCGTTCATCACCATCTTGAGACGGCACGGCCAGCAATGTTATTCTTGACGGAGACGCAAATAATCTGCCCGGCTGACACCACCTACCTGCACTATCCGGGCTTTGTGCTTGAAGAATCATTCAAAGCCAAAGCCGGTGTTTGCTTATTCGTTCGGGCGGATGTTTGCTGTCGCCGTCTGCGCTGTCTGGAGGACCCTTCCTTTTCTCTCCTTGTGGTACACGTCGACTTGGGCTCTCATAGCCGTGTCTACGTCTGCGTCTACCGATCCCATAATGGCGACATGGAGACAACTCGACTCATGGATCACCTTAGTCGGGTGGCAGATGAAGCGCAGGAGCGGTTTCCATCGGTAGAATTGGTGTTTTTGGGGGACTTCAATGCTCACCACGAGTTGTGGTTAAGTTCCTCCAAAACTGACCATGCTGGTAGAACTGCCCACGCGTTCGCTCTCACGCACGACCTGACTCAACTGGTGAACCAGCCCACCAGGATCCCAGATATAGTCGGTCACGCGCCCTCTTTGTTGGACCTTCTGCTGACGAGTCGCCCTGCTGGTTACCTGGTGGAGGTTCGAGCTCCTTTAGGATCTTCGGATCACTGCTTGGTATCCAGTAGGGTGCCTCTGGCCCCGCTACCGCCTTCAGCGGTATCGAAACGCCAGATTTGGCACTACTCGTCGGCAGATTGGGATGGTATGCGGGACTATTTCGCATCCGTTCCTTGGGGGCAACGCTGCTTCAGTGGGAAGGACCCATCAGCTAGTGCGACTGCAGTTGCTGATGAGATAGTTTTAGGGATGGAATACTATATTCCGCACTCCTATCTCATCAGCAAAGGCAGGCGCAACCGATGGTTCAACCGCGAGTGTGCCAACGCTGTTGATAAAAAGCAGGCGGCATACCGCGCTTGGATCAGAGGTAGAGCTCTTGGGGATCCCGAAACCCGCGCGCTGAAAGCAGCCTTTAATAATGCCACCAAGTCCTGCAAAAGAGCCTACATCAGAGCGGATGCCCAGCGCGTTGCACGGGTCGGCCAAGAACTGCTGACGCATCCTACGGGCAGCCGTAGCTACTGGCGTCTGGCCAAAGCCGTGCAGTCAAACTTCTGCCAACCCTCGCTGCCACCACTGAGATGTCCTGACGGAACTTTAGCTCACAAGCCGCAAGAGAAGGTCGATCTCCTGGCTAAACTTTTTGCGGCTAACTCCCGAATCGATGACTGCAATGCACAGCCACCTACAATTTCTCACTGTGGCCACACAATGCCCGATTTTAAAATCAGGCAGTGTGATGTCCGTGCGGAGTTGCAGTCAATCGATGTCCGGAAAGCTAATGGCCCTGATGGGATCCCACCAATAGTCCTAAAAATGTGTGCAGCGGAGTTGTCCCCCGTGTTAACGCGCCTATACCGTCTCTCGCTCTCTTCAGGTTGTGTGCCGGAATCTTGGAGAGAGGCCAATGTGCAACCGGTCCCCAAAAAAGGAGATCGGTCAGATCCTTCGAATTACCGCCCCATAGCCGTAACTTCAGTTTTGTGCAAAGTCATGGAGCGCATTTTAAATAAACAACTTGTCCACTACCTAGAAGAACACTCCATAATTCACGATCGCCAATACGGGTTTCGGCCGAAGCGGTCAACGGGTGATCTTCTAGCGTACGTTGCACATCTCTGGGGTGAGGCTATTGACAAGCGTGGTGAGTCGGTGGCTGTTAGCCTCGACATAGCCAAGGCATTTGATCGGGTCTGGCACAAAGCTCTTCTCTCCAAGCTTCCGGCATACGGTCTGCCTGCTCAGTTCTGCAACTGGGTCGCTGGCTTCCAGCATGAGCGTAGAATCCGTGTCCTGTCTGATGGATGCGCATCACGGCTCATGTCAGTAAATGCTGGTGTCCCTCAAGGTTCCGTTCTGTCCCCCACGCTGTTTCTTCTGCATATCAATGATATGCTTCCACTTGGAAATATTCATTGCTATGCAGATGATAGTACAGTGCACGGTGGGTATAACGGTCACCCTGCGGCTGGGCGAGTCGAGACTGAAGAGAAACGAGTGAATCTTGTCATTGAGCTCAATCGGGTATTGGACCTCATATCTAATTGGGGCTCCAATAATCTGGTTGAGTTCAATGCCAAGAAAACACAGGTGTGTGCGTTTACGGCCAAAAAGTCACCATTCCTTCCTCTTCCAACTCTTCAGGGCACATCTCTAAGCCTGCAGAACAATATCAACATGCTCGGTATGACGATTCGCTGCGATCTGAATCAAAAGGACTATATCGAAGCCGTGATCAAAACAGCCTCACGAAAACTCGGTGTCCTGAACAGAGTGCGGCGATTCTTTACGCCTGACCAGTTATGTCTTTTGTACAAGACACAGGTACGGTCTTGCGTGGAGTATTGCTCGCACATCTGGGACGGTTCCGCAAAGTATCTTCTCGATGCCTTAGACGGATTGCAGCGTCGCGCTGTACGTATTATCGGCAATGCAGAGGTAACTAATACTCTCGAACACCTGCAATTGCGTAGAGATATAGCGTCACTCAGCGTCTTCTATCGCTTATATCACGGCGAGTGCTCTGAAGAACTCTTTGACCTTATCCCACCTTCTCCCTTCCTCCATAGGAGTACACGTGCTGCTCTCCGGTGTCACCGCTTCACTGTCACACATATCCCATCGCGCACAAAGAAATTTGGTGACTCGTTTCTTTGTCGCACCTCCAAAAGATGGAATAGTCTACCAGCACATGTTTTCCCTCTTTCCTATGATATGGGGTCCTTCAAACGAGGCGTGAAGAAGCACCTTGTGGGCCGGCAGAGTGAGGTTGACTGATGCTGCGTTGTTTTCACGCTGCACCAGTTGTCTTCGCGTCTGGACTCCATTTCCACTTAACATCAGGTGGTGTGGAGTCATTTGCCGTGCTAAGTATAAAAAAAAAAAAAAAAAAAATAACAGCACGACTCCAATATTAGGGCGATATTGCTCAACCGATGCGACCGCAGATAGCGCCCCGACACCCGCCAATTAACTTGGATTAACTTTCCAACGCGTCAACACTTTAACCACGTAGATACTTTGGGGTGAAGGTGATAATTACATGTCAAAGGTTATGTAATTAATGAGCCGAAATACTTTAGAGCACATCGGCGATTTTAACACACCTTCGATCAATAATGTACACACGCCTGCACATCGACCTATCCAAAACTGTCAAATTTCTCTAATTGATATTGAACTTTATACCCAAACACTTAGGTTCAAAATTTATTAAAGATATTTGACATTTTGTGGTAGGTTGATCTGCTGCCGTCTGTACTAGATAAATTATCCGGAACAAAAATGCATCTCGAAAGTGGTCCGGTATGAGCAACCTACCAACCTATACATTTACCCCCTTATTCATAAAAACTTATGCATTATTTAGTTGATCAATGTTTTGTCTCTTTTTCTCAAATTTAAAATGACGTTTGTGTGACGTTGACAAAACAATATTCAACTAAATAATTCTAATTTAGTTTATAAGATTAAGGGGGGTTAAATTTAGAAAAACACATTGGATAGCATCAACATATATGATCACTAAAGTTTGACCATTTCATGAAGTAGCCGCGCGTTTAGTTGCCCGTATCGAGAAACGATTTCTTATCATTGATCTGCCCATACTACATCATAATGTGGCCAATAGACAGTGATACATTTCATGAAATGCGACCATTTCATGAACATATCGTGAAGTGAGCAAATCTACGACATGGCTTCGTAATCATATACTGGCCAATAGATTCTAACCAAATTTAGAAACGATAAAACGTAAGTTTCATTGTTTCTCTTGTCAACTTGTAAATGTAAGTAATGAAATAACTGCTACGTTAACAAACCGTTACAATTAGCCGTTTTATATTCAATGCATGCATTAGATACCGGCTGCATTGTTTTTGGTGGATAGTTGCCCTGCCCTTTTCTATTCAACACAAAATAAGGAGGACACAGAAGGTAAGCTTTACATACCGCTCAAGCAACTCGCACATTTAAGACCACCAAACATACCCCTTGCACGTACCACGTAGCTCAGAACAGTCTGAGCGCAGCTGTTGAGAGATTTTGTCCATGATCGTAAGAGGTTGTCTATGTGTGCTTTGCTCGAGCGGGTTTGTATGAAGCTTACCTCCTGCAATCGTCTAATTTTGTGTATTCAACCTACTTACTCGCACAATGCACTGAACGTATCTAATTGACTCTACAAAGAGAGATCGAAGACAATACGATGATTTCGTTTGTCACACGTTGTTGCATTTCTTTCCCAAGGGAACATACGGAGTGACTTGCCTTAAAACCTTCATTGAAGAGATTATTATGAAGACGTCTTTAAAGATTTTTTTGAGTATTTAAATACAGACTTTATCAAGCTTCAAATAGGTGCTATAATAAAATGCAATGACAAGCGAAAGCTATTGGATGGATTTGATTGAAACTTGTAGTAGGTTAAGCTTTTATTATGTGAGCAATAATATTCCGTGGGGTCGTCTGTGGCGGAGTGGCAAAACGTTTGGCCCAGTATCCGGAGGCCCTGGGTTAAGTTCCCAGGTCGGGCAATGTCTTCGGATTTGAATTTAGCAAGAGTGGTAATTGAGCCAATACCCATTGCATCAATTGTGGAGATGACTTCATTTGCCAAATTGTAAAGATCAATTGCTTCATTGGCAAGAGTATAGCATGAGGATAAAATTTTGATCCGAACCCCTCGGAGGCATTCTCTACCAGTCAACCATAGGGTGGTGCAGAGATAACATTGGTAGGTGCAATTAAGATATATGATTGTAAGTACCTGTGTAAAACATACATAAATATTATATACACATTAACATAGATGTGTATTGTAAATACTTAAACTACAATAAATAAACATACATAAAATACATAATTCTAATAGGACGTTATTGAGATGATTCTGCCATGGTTCCATCAAACAAGAGCTCACGGACTTTCTTTTTAAAAGCATCACGACTCGTATCACATTTAATATAAAACCTTTTAAATACGAATTAAAATGACATAACATGTAATTACGTACCTTTTATAAAATTTTGACCTTCTTCTATTGCCACTGTGTCAACAATAAAATAATAAATATAATAAATATCGTCGCGTCAACTATTCGCAGTGCGTACGCTTTATCTCGGCAAATATTTTTTCAGCTGCCTAACTTATCACGGTCTGAAGAGGTACAGTTACACAAATACCAACGTGTTAGTCGCAAGTCGCCACCATTTGTAAAACTAAAAACAAAAATGTCACCGTCGAGTGGCGAACTTCCATTTGAGTTAAACTAACGCCCGTAACAGGTGATACGGCGCGTGTTTCGGCTATTTTAGTTACGCATAGACATAAAATAAATCTCTTTTGAAGTTTACGCTCGCGCCCGTGTCCAGATAAAGATTTACTTTTATTTTTTTTTAATTGGTAGGTACGGCAAAGCGCGGCGCCATGTTTTGTACAAGCCTGTACAAGGAGTCTTTAGGTAAACTTTTTAAAGACAAACTTTTAGTGCCTTACAAATAAACAAAGAATAAGGTCCGAATAGAAATTCCGTGTTTTGTTCCTGTCATGTAAACGTCATTTCAAATTAGAGTAAAAAAGACAAACACGGAATAACTAGTCGTAGCTTATTCTTTGTTTATTTGTAAGACCCCAAATGTTTAAAAAAAAACAAAAAGTCATCAAAATATCTTATAAAATAATGTTAAAAAAGGTTTTATAGCATCAAGGTCAAGTTTTGTAAAAAACAGTATTATTTGTGGTTTAAAACCTCGGACTGTTTATGAAGCGTTTATCGGGAATCTAGTAGATACTATTATTGATCGAAAAATACACACCTTAGTCCATTCTTACACGACGTTACTCAAAACAAACTAGTTACGAGTACAAACTGTACTAACGTTACAAATCAGTTTGTGATTGAAGTTGGAGCGTACGTCGTGTAAGAACCACCATTGAAATATTAGTACTGAGACATTGTACAGACGCTTGCACAACAACCTATCCAACACTGACGAATTTCTTCAATAGATGTTCAACCATGCCATATACATAAAGATCAAAGACTATTGAGGAAATTTGACAGTTTGTGGTAGTATGATGTGCACGCGTGTGTACTCGTAAATCATGACATCATCATCACCAGCTCATTTATTTATTTAAAAATTTTGCAACATATATTACATGGCGGACTTAATGCCTGAGGCATTCTCTACCAGTCAACCATAGGGTGGTGCAGAGATAACAAGGTGATGCAATTGGGTGAAGACAACAATCCTACTAATATTATAAACGCGAATGTAAGTATGGATGGATGTTTGTTACTCTTTCACGTAAAAACTACTGAATGGATTTTAATGAAACTTTCCTCATATACAGACCATGACCCAGACCAGCATATAGGATGGTTTTTTTTATACTTTTTTTTTACTGTAGTCTTCGCGAACGAAGTCGCGGGCAACAACTAGTTTAGAAATAAAAATAATATATTATTAAAAGCACAGTATATACCAAGGCTGGCCAAACCCAGGCCCGCCAACACTATTGAATTTGCCCGACAACAGTACAGCCACAACGCGATTGGTCGTAGATACGTGAAATAAATACCGTACTTACATCAAAAACCTCTTTATAGGTGTCATTGATGTTTTGTGTGTATTTTTGTAAGTGTAATGTCATTATTAATTGCTCATTCCAATATTTGTATGCTGTAATAGCTGAATATTTAAGGATATTCCTTAAAATTGTACATCTTTGTAACAAACTATGTTCATGCAAATAATTGATTGATACGTTTCGATGGTAGGTAATTAAACTATGAAATACAATCGGAACATATCAATTTATTAAATTTAACGCTTTGTTTAAATTAGATATCTATCGTAACTGTAGGCAACTATAATCCACTAGGTGGCCCGCCGGCTGATATGGATTTGATAATATGGCCCACCTCCTAAATTGGTTGGGCAGCCTTGGTATATACCTAAATATATACAATTTTATGTCGCCATTGCTTGGTCACGAGCTTTCCATATCATGGAGGGATAGGGAGAACGGACCATATTATGTGCCTTCCTTCCGAAGCACGGAGGAGCTCGAGATAATAAATGTTTGGTCACCCATCCGATGACCAGCCTGTGCGAAAGTTGCTTAACTAGTAACTTTCGTAATTACAGTTTGTAACAAGTAAGTAACTTAGTAATTACAGTTTGTAACAGTTTGCTTTGAGTAGCGTTCGTCGTCTATGAACGGATATTCCTTTAGATAGAATAGATTTATATTTTTTTTTAGATGTAATACTATTCTGTTTTTCGTGAACTGCCTTTTACTTTTAGAAAGATGACGCATACGTTGATGTCTCAAGGTGAAGTGAAACATAAACAAATTGCTATCATTATGTTAACAAGATTAATTAACCATTTAATCATCATCATAGTCAGTAAGTTTAGAGTAAGGGGCGTTTCAATTAATTATGTATTACAGAAAACACGATTCAATTAGCTGCTATCCGTAGTTTTTTGGTTAATATACCGACTAACTTCTATTTCAAATCTGTAGACCCATTTGTTAAGTAACATAATATGACAGCGAGCTGATTGTTTAAAGCGATACATGTGAGATTTATCATACTATGCAATATATACGTACTAGTTGTTTTTTACTAAATGTGTTAAGATTTACAACAAAGTTCTAAGCAATATAAAAGTATTGATAAAGACTTAAAACGCTCAACCATCACAACAAAATATATTTTACAGAAGTTTTTTCTATTTTAAAGCATAACTAATTGTTAACTTGACCTTAACTGAATTGTGACATTCATGCATGTCTCCTTCATTTGGCTAATGCCATGTTTGTACTAATACTGATTATTTACTTTACTATTTACACCACGTTTAGTGCAAATTAATGAATTCTGAATTGTGATTACTAACATTTTCAACTCAGAACCAAATTAACCGATACAAAAATATTAATTTGGAACGAAATTAATCACACACGCTTATGTACCAACAAACCATTAGCAACATTACTGTACAGCTAAGCGTGTAGATGTCAGATTCTTATCACTGAAACAATCACATACATAATATAAGAAAACACAACAAACATCTCACCTTGACCGTTTGCAAATCCCAATATGAGAGCCACACAGCACATCACTTTTCGTAACATCGTTGCGAACGCATTGGTGTTGTAATGTGGATTATTCGCGGGATATATCGGGCCGATTGGTTTCGCGATGAGTAACTGATAAGGGCTGATAAGATATAAGGGCCGCGCGGCCGCCAGCGCGCGCGTCTTTACATCGCGACATCGGAAACAAGTGTGAGCGCGATGTGCTGGACTGGTGAGCCAAGCCAATGTATCAAAGCGTGTTATGAAAAACGGGAAAACTCATGCAGCGGAATTTAATTGATTAAGATTAATGAAGATTGCATTGTTGAACGCTGATAATAGAGTTGTTTTACGCCTGTAGTAGGGGTACCTATGAAATGTGATACACGGTTGTAGAATATAGAACTGATATTAACAAATATCACACAGGTCGTTTAAAAATAGGTTAGGGTTTGTGTATGTTCTTATTAAAAGTTTGACGAAGATATAGTTAATATTTCAAACCATGGAAGGTTGATGATAAAGTTAAAATTAGGGAAACATCTAAATTTACATCATTTTAAACGTAAGTGTGTTTCGGATGTATAAGGGGCAACGATAAAAAAATCAAATATTCATTCAAATTCATATTTCATTGTGCAATTTTACTTTCATAGGTCTTTCATATCAAATGTAGCTCAATAGATAAATATTAGGTATACTTGAAATGAAACAACTTTTACGGATCCACTCGCGTTTATTTTACACATTAGTTTTAATTAATGTTTATCCTGACGTTTCGAACCCTTTGCAGAAAAACGAAAACTTTAGAAAACAATATTAGGTATACTTGTGTTGTATAATATTTATCTATTGTGTGTGTGTAAGTTGTGTGTGTGAGCAGTAACACATTTGAAATCAAATGGCTATAGCAAAGTTACCGAACTACTATGGAGCAAGCTTATATTTTACAATCTGATAAACCTTCGCAACTGTGCCCCCACTGTACTTTCATTGATTACTTTGGTAGCCAAACGTAAATACGAATCGATAAAATATTAATTTGAGAAAAACTAGGTAACTACTTCTCCATACAGCATTGCGAGTGGTGTCATTTAAAAAGTTATACATTTTTAGACTTGTAAGCATTTTAATTGCTCGAAATGTCTATTTAACTTTAGTCCAGACTTATTTTATACATATTTATACTTATCTTTGTTGACTGTGAGTGACATGTCAATGCCCAACCTCTAAATAATAGATGCACGCTATGCACAGCTATTTCGTGATCTCTTTATAACGGAATCACTCATTATTTGAGGATTCCGGGTGAAGTGCGCTTCCACCTTCGGCCATTTCATCACTTGGCACAAGTGAGATGAAGGCCAAGTGCGTGTTTATGTTATTAAAAAATTACATGCCTCAACCGGAAATCGACCTCGGGACCTTAGGTGTAGACACTTTACATTTCTATACTAATATTATAAAAAGGAAAGTTTTGTATTTTTGTATTTTTTGTACTCAAAAACTACTGGACCGATTTAAAAAAATCTTTTACCATTAGAATGCTATATAGCGCTGAGTAATTTAGGCTGTCCACCCGTGCGAAGTCGGGACGCGCCGCTAGTTAAGTTATAAATTTAATTAATATCTACATAGATAAACTCTGTAACATACATTCTGTGACTAAAAACAGATTTCATAAATTTATCACATCACAGTACTTCTGCGTTGTATCAAAGCAAATTACTAAGTGGGTGGATGTAGATATAACCAGAGGCATTTGACTATATTTAACAATTTATTAACTTACAAAAACACAAATGTTGAAAAAAATTCCACGAGCAGGATTTGAACCTGCACCCTTTTGACATACCGGGTCAGGTGCTCTTACAATTGAGCTATCGTGGTTCTAACCAGCCCGCCGAAATTATTCAACACTATTTACTTTTTACTTTGAAAGCCAAAGGCGCCAATTCAATGTCAACAACTACCGTCATTAACACCCGATCATAATATTTTTACAAATACTAAAGATCAGTTAAGAAATAGGTAAGCTATTTATAAAATGTTTTTGTTTTTGTTTATATAATTGTAACGCAAATTTAGTTGCGAAACAAATTACAAAAACCCTGACAAGGAAGAGCACCTGACCCGGTATGTCAGAAGGGTGCAGGTTCAAATCCTGCTCGTGGAAATTATTTCAACATTTGTGTTTTTGTAATTTGTTTCGCAACTAAATTTGCGTTAAAATTATATAAACAAAAACAAAAACAATTTATTAACTTGTCATGTAAGTTCACAGAGTGATGTCCAAAACACAGGCAAGTCATACGATACGGTATTAACATAGTTGTTGTTCCGCATGATTTTATTATCGTAAATAAAGGAAAAACAAAAAAACAATTCTAATACAGGCAAAAAGATAAAAAAAAAAACTGGATTTATAACCAAGTGGCAAACAAATAAATAAATGAAGTAGGTACATACATACCTACTTAAAAAACGACTCCAGTGTGGGTGCTAAAGTCTTTATTATGAAATAATTTAAGTAAATAAGAGTAACGTTGTGTAGGCATGTTTCTTTTTGTAAATATAATATACCTAATAGGAGAGATTGGAGAAATTTCACTGAATGATATCTAGGAAGCAGTGGTCTGTATAAAATTGTTGCTAAAGACAAAAATCACTTAAATACTTTTGCTTAGTCCGAGATGTATAACTTAACTTACTATTAACATAATATAATGTCTCCGACTAAGTACTATAGAACTTCACTTTAGGTTAGCTTTTTAATTTAGTATTTTTTTAATGATTAAATGAAATAAACGGTCGATCACTGGTACCAGTCTAGACTCGTGCATTGGTGCTTTGCCCTTCTCCTTCTTTCTTAGCTGTCGTATAGAAGTAAAATCGTAGGTACATAACATATCAATCTCTAAACATTGCAGCTAAACATAAATATCTCAGTGAAAGCATCAACAAAGTGAGCCTCCGAGCGAAGGGTCATGGGTTCAAGCCCGGCGACCAACTGATGTGAATGAATGCAACTGTAAGATCGGGATTCGGTTACAAGAATAGAATTGGTTTTATTTTAAGTACAGTCAACATATCGTAGTGACCTACAATCTAGTAAGTCAAAAATAGCAAAACGTCAAAAAGTTAAAACAAAGTTTGTTGTTCGTTTGTTTATTTTATTAGTTACAAAATACAAAATAATAATATTGGAAAAAGTAGGTTTTTGTAATTTTATATTATAGTTTATGTTATTATTTTTTTTATTAAGTTAAGGTTTAACAATAACTGTTTCTTTTGTACATTAGGTAAAAAAGCACATATTTTCACCTAAAATAGTTGCTGCTTTAATTTCCGTGCATGTCTAAGAGCCGACTAAGGAACAATTCAAGATGCACATTAGGCGATCGGTTAGCAACCCATCACTAATGCTATCTTTTCCACCTCGGAACCCTACTTTGTTTTGCTAAATGTAGCGTTGGGTCACTATCCTCCAAATTGGTGATTTCGATACTCTGTTTAGGTACCTACCCTCTTGTTGGGACAAAGACGTGAAAGTATTTATGTATGTGTAAAAAGGGGGACATTTTAAAAAGGATAATAATTATTACTAAACTAAACTTTCAAATCACGTAAACGTAAAAGGCAAGTGTTAAAAGTATTTTTCAAAAAAATCGTAGTGGGTCAACATGTCCGACAAACCTTGCGCAAATTAACGATAATCACTAGAGCTGACAAATCGATGTTCCCGCCACTAATAACATGCGTCGCTTCAAGATACATGGACGCCAGTCACGCAGCCAGCCGCTCCTACCAACAACCCAGCTACAAACCTGTAGCACACAATAAGGTGACAGCAGAAGGTAAGCTTCATACAAACGCGCTCGAGCAACACACATACACAACCCCCGCACGGACACGGAATCTCGCATTAGCTGCGCTCGAACTGTGGTATGTGTTATGCCCGCCTTCCACTAAAAATGGGTAATGAGCGGAAACTGAGCTAATGAAATGAGAGGACCGGAGTAAAAATAGTTGTGCACTTCCACTAAGAAAGAGTTTCAGAATTTGCCTTCCACTGCCAGCAGGCTTCGCGGAACTAGTGAGATGGGAAATGAGAGGGGTCAGATGAGCGAGCCTTCCATTGTCAGCGGCTATGAGAGAGGAGGCGCAGAAATAATATCTCAGTGTCAGGCGATCCACAGATGAAGCAAGTCGCGCGGTAAATTTTCGATGTCTGACGATTTTAGTGAAGAGGACTACGTAAATACTAAAAGAAGCATTTATTAAAATAAAATCAAATGTCAAAAGAAAAAAGTCTGTCAAAATTACAATAAAAAGTATAAAAACTACCAAATAGGTTCTATTCCCAACAGGGGCGGAGGTGTAAGCAGAGTCCGTTCAAAACTAGCGTGAGACGCCATGACGCAGCGGACCCATTTTAACTCGCTCAACCCGCTCCACATACTCGCTCGCAGTGGAAGCATTTATATGAAATTTTGCGTTACGAGTTGAGTCATTACGGAGTCCGTTAGAAATCCGCTCAACTCTGTGACCACTTTTGTAACTCTTTGTACTCTTTTGATCCGCTCCGTCCGCTCTCTCTCTCTTCTTCTCTTTTCTTTCTTTCTTTATAAAGTTTACCTTCTGGGTATCCTTATTTTGTGTCTGTAGCCTGGCCTTCTACGCCTCTCTCTCTAAAATTTCTCGAGTATTTAGCAGATAGTAAAGCTCCAGGGGGTCTATCATGAATATCGAACATCGATATTCATGATAGACGGTTCAGGCCATTCAATTATGGAACGCTCTCCCCGAAAAAGTCAAACATACTCCAAGTAAAATTATCTTTAAAACAACGGTGTATAAACTGTTTCTACAGGAATCAACACCCACGTAAGAGATTCCCATCATCTTTTCTTCTGTTATGTTTAAGTATGTTTATGTAGTCTATTTTTATTTAAATTTTTTTATAGTATGTATATTATATTAGTATCACTTAACTTAATAAAATTAATTTCAGTTCTTATAAATGTATGTAGTATATGTTTCATTTACGTTGTTGTCGCACCGCTTACCAATTCTTCTGCCTAGCCCTTAGGTCGACTGGTAGAGAATGCCATTTGGCATTAAGTCCGCCTTTTGTACTTAATTTTATTATATTGTGCAATAAAGATTAAATAAATAAATAAATAAATAAATATTATAGAGTTGAATGCCGTCATCCACCAATATTTCCTGTGGCCAACTACCGAATGCGAATAAATATTGAAGCGTTAAGGATTCTTTACATTACACAACGGGAAACTACTTGGCCTTGGCGATAAAGCCGATTACAGAAAGTAAACATCATGGAAATCGGAAACTAATGAGGAACTGACTAACTTACCTGTGATCAATAAAACCTATTAACTATTATAATTGTTATGGTGACAGTCTAAGTTGAGGTGGTGATAGCTAGGCAGTTGAAATAACAACAAGCAACTTTGCACTAATTGTTCCCCCGGTATCGAATCGATCGATACCAGGGGAACAAATTACCAAGTCGAGTACAACTGCGCCGTGAACCGACCCCAGCACTTTAGCATCCAAGACTGATGCATGGGCTACCATACTAACCCATAGAATTTAACTTAAAGTACATATAGGGTCTTACAAATAAACAGAGAATAAGCTCCGAATAGTTATTCCGTGTTTTGTCTCTTTTACTCTAATCTGAAATGACGTTTACATGACAGGATCAAAACACGGAATAACTATTCGGACCTTATTCTTTGATCATTTGTAAGGCACTTAGTCTATAAGCTCTTCTAGTAACGCGCGCTCAATTATTGTGGGTGTACCGTCGAGGCCAAAATCACAAAACAAATGAGCGTTGCATTCGTAAATGTTTAGCGTTCACGAATGATGTCACTGATGTCACAATTGAAGATACATAGCTATAGCTACCTATACCTACAGGTATAGGTAGGTACGCGGCAGGCGGCAGGCTGTCTGCCTTTACCCAATATTCAAATATCAGTACCTACCTATAATTTTAAATGGCTGTTTTTACATTGGGACGAGTTGAAAAGCAGTCGCTTGGATTGCGAAAGGATTTGCCACGTTTTCCATTCAGGATGCCTAGTGCGAGTTCAATTTACAATCACGTTAACGTGAACGAGACGTTAACGTAAACGATTTGTGCGGCATTGGAGCGCCTCCTATTGACAAACGAGAGTTGAAGCTTTGCTATACAAATTCTTGTTTTCGTTAACGTGATCCAATGGCAAATAATAATCGCACTAGGCACCATGGTGACAAACAAGGTGAGTTGCAAGTTTATCATACATATTCTCGTTTTCGTTAGCACAAAGTGCTTGCCTTATGTCTGAGATCTAATAGTCACTTACCTGAAGAAAAACCTCTGGAAGCCCCTGTTAGAGAAGTTCTCAGAAGTTCTCAGAAGGATATTATCAAAGTGAGCTCTACATGCATCTTCTTTTCGCCGATTTCATTATTGGCTGATCGGTAGCAGAGTGGAGAGTTTTGTCAAGTCGAACATGAAAACTCAGAGACATCAGGGGCCGAACCCTCATTTCCTCATTGGAAGAATACTAAAGCCATTTTCGCTTACTTGTAAAGTAAGCATTACCTGCGATTACGCATTAAATTCTAGAATTTTTTGTTTTAATCTAAAAGGAGTGCGATGCCATATTTTCTCCTAACATAGAAATGTAACATATGAAATAATTATCTGAATATCTCTATTAATAATAACGGATGAGGCCACTTTTCACCATTGCTTTACTATAGGATAATAAAACAACAGGATAACAATATAAGAATATAACTTTTGCCCTTTCAAAATGAAATGTGCAATGTTTAAAAAACAAATGTCCCAATTCAGTCTAAGCTTGTAGGAGGCAGTATTTCTGTCTGCTATATTTGACTGGCCGGCCGCCGCTGCTTAAATAGGCAAGAAAAAAACGCGGTCATGGTAGGTAGTCTTCAAAAGCTGTTGACACGAATACCTTTGCTGGCATTTCAAAAAAAAGGCAGCTTTTTAAAAGATGCTACATTGGAATTGGCACAATTCTTTGCGAGGACCGTTTTAGGGCTAACAATTTTCGTTCAATATACCTACCTAATTCATACGAAGTACCTAGGTAGGTATACATCACTGAGCAAGTAATCACTACGTTTTAGGTATACATATTATTTGCGGGACAGTAAAGTTTTTAAATTTATAGTAGTAAATTAATGTAATAAAAGTAACCTCCATTACGTATGAGTTGCTAAAACAAGTTAGTTTTTATATCTATATATTATTACGTGAAGCAAAACTTTGTACCCCTTTACATGTCTCTACACTTTCCCGCCAAGAAGTCCTCGCGCGGACGGAGGGGTATGAAATTTCGCACTCTTACAGTTTATATAGCGCAGAATGCTAATATTTTTTTTAAATTATGCATAAAAATACATAAACATTAAAGTAAATTAAATAAACATTGTTTCACACGTTTCACACATTAAAAAAAAATCAAAAATGGAAGAGGAGCGGGTGTAATCTGTCAATGCCAATCTAAACTTACATTCTATCTTTTTAATTTTTCATTGCTTAGGATACAATCCGTGCAGCCTTATATAAAAATTACGGTCGAATTTCGACCACTGGGCGACCACTAGTTTAAAAGAAATCAGCTTATAGCTCTCTCGGCCTACCCACTCGGGTACATAATAACAGTTACAGGAAATAAATTCTTCAGTTTTTACCCATTTCCGATAAGGCAAATGTTATGTTACGGAGTCAAAAGCCACAGCTTCTGATTGCATGCTCTATATGTTAAGATAAGTGGGTTCAGATGCTCAAGTGTCGCATGGAGTGTGTATTTTACTGGAGGAGCGACTAACTGTACTTAGCGGGTTGTGCTGCTAAAGCTTAGTTCACACCGTAAGCTATAGCGATTGATGGATTGATACATTTAGATTTTGTGCCTTATGTCAGATGACGTATGATGTCAGTTTTCAGTGATGTCGACGGCCTAACGAATCTTAGTTTTAGGTGACCTAGGTGACGCAGTGCTAAAACAGCACAGCGGGCGTCTGTCACCTTACAGGGCTCAGGGGCTACTTAGGTCGTCGTTGAAAACAGGTATAAACATTAGAAACTTGTAGAAACTCTAGGTAGCATTATTAAATTGTTGCTAAAGACTAAAATTAGTTGCTGACCTCTTTTTTTAATAATTAAAGGAAGAAATATCGATCCCTGGTTCCTGACGAATACTGGTGCCACTTCCTTACTTATCTTTCAATTTCAATTCGTATGCTTATTTGAATAAAACAAATTGACTTTAACTTTGACATACGAGGAGCCACCACCATCCGTATCGCGGGAACTCATCGCTTAGAATAGCTTTGGGTATGTGGCCAGCCTTTAAGGCGCTTGTTACTAAATCCGGTGAGCACTCCCCGTTCGCACTCAGCCTGTCGATTGTGTTGACTTTAATGATTGTTACATGCCCAGATAGCCACGCTAAATGAAAGGCGAGGTGACGAAATAAAACGTTTAATGAATTCCGTCTTGTTCAATAGAAACTGGCTCTGGCTAGAGAGCTAACAATATATTGTTACACGCCCATTAAAAGCGTTAGTGGTTAATTACTTCAATGCGATTCAGTTGAAATACAAGGTACAATCAATTTTTTTTTTGAGTGACATTGCTCATTGCCTCAGACGGCATTTTCAGCTTCACCGGGCTTGTTTGGGGGCGGCGAGGAACGTAAAGGGTCCCTCAAGCCGTGTGAAACGAATCACCTTCGGAAGTTTTCTAGAGGGAACGGCATCGTGCGCGTCCCCGTGCCCTACTAGATTCGCCGAAGGGTTCGGATCGGGGAGCTACAATCAACTACGTTGCTAACTGCACCACTTTTCTTTCATTCATATAACAACAACTCCAGTTACTTACGAAACATACCTATTCTCCTGCTTGGAATGAGCTACCTGCATGGATTTTTTTTACACTTTTACAAATAGTAATGAGTTCGAAAAAAAATTGCATAATTATTTATAATAAAATAACATAGACTATGGTACCATCATAAATCATACATTCAAATTAGACCTTTACTTAGGAGTCTCTTCCTGAATGGTCCGGCGCCGTCTCTTCACCTTCACAGAGTCGCGGGTCTTCTCCAACATTTCATAGAAGTGGTTGACCGGCTCGAACCAGCCATAGCCCAGGGCCGCTTTGCCCAGCCAGGTGTGCCTGTTAGGGTCCGTCAGGTTGAGGAAACCCACCGGGGCGCTCTCCACAAAGTCACAGTTCAAGATACTCCCATCTGGATAATAGTACCTATAAGGTAACAAAACTCATTTAATTTTCTTTACTATTAGCTGTCAAATAATATCAGTGAAGCAGCTGTAAAAGAGTGGGGCACCCCTAGCTGCATTGCACATCCTCAAGGAAGTCTGGGGACGGACGCTCAAACTATCCCATTTCATAGCTTATATAGCAAGGGAATACGTCATATGGATTGCGGCAATTGAATATCCTATACTAAACATTGAAATTAAACAACTTTTACGGATCTACTAGCGTTTATTTTACACATTACTTAAATTTATGTTTATTCTGACGTTTCGAACCATTTGCAGGGTCCGTGGTCACTGGGAGACTAGAGGGGCCTAACCATTATATCAGATTTGATAAACCACAAATACTCGCTAGAGAACAACGATCCCTAGGATGATACGCGAGGCTATTAAAATTAAAAACATCCTAATTTCAATAGAGAAGATGGTTGGAATCTACCACCAGCCTGGGATCCCATCATACAAAATAAATATTAAATCCCAGCCCCAACACCATATTGCCAGACCAAAAGATACTGTTAGCTCTTTCTGCGTAAAACGGAACGCATCTGATTAAATTTAAATGATGGTAAGTATACAAGCACAAGAAAGCAAATTTATTTGTCTCTCTTTTTGCGGAGAATTCGCGTCTGGACTCTGCTGGGAAAACTCTACCAATCTCATCTCGTGCTGACTGCTCTATGGCTGAAGTGCGCATTCACCAGAAAGAGATCCTAAAAATCCTGCAGACGTGAACAAGGCGAACGGACCTGATGGCATACCAGCAATAGTTCTGCGTTCTTGTGCTCCCGAATTGTCTCCACCCCTCACACGCCTGTATCGCCTCTCACTTGAAACAGGCATTGTACCGGAGTCATGGAAGCTTGCTAACGTGCAACCTGTGCCCAAAAAAGGCAGCCGAGCTGACCCTGCCAATTATCGACCCATCTCAGTCACGTCCATACTCTGTAAAATTATGGAACGGAATCTCCTCAGCGACCGCCAATATGGATAAGGCCTTTGACAGGGTTTGGCACGCGAGCCTTATAAGTAAGCTTCCATCATTTGGTGTTCCTGCTAGCTTTTGCGCTTGGATATCTGATTTCCTGAAGGGAAGATCGATACGCGTTGTCTTCGACGACTTGTCATCAGAACAAAAGGCTATCGATGCCGGTGTGCCTCAGGAATCGGTTTATCCACAACCCTATTCCTGCTTCATATAAACGACCTGCTTGTGTCCGGTACCTTTGGGTACGCAGACGACAGCACCGTTACGGATAGATACATGTCGAGTGCAAAAGCTGGCAGACAAGATGTCAACTCTTGTCGAGAGGCCATGGTTAGCCGCTTGAACGAAGCCCTCCAAGCAGTCTCCGATTGGGGCGATGCCAATCTGGTCACGTTCAACAGTTCACACGTTCACAGGCTTGTTTGTTCTCCGCTAAGCGGAGCCCATTTCACCTGGCCGTTGCCGTTGTGACAAAGAAGGGTTTTTGGTGAGTAAACCTCTCCTCTCCTTATAGCTCTTTTCCTGATTTAACGAGGGAAGAGGAGGATATTGCCACATAACACGGAGTCACCCCTAACCCTGGTGAAAACAGTATTTACCAAATTTTATTTTTTATTTTTAAGTGCTAATTGCTGCACAGCTGAATTAAATATTTATAAAATATAGCGAAAAAATTAAATGCCTACCCGACCCACCCAGGAAACGAATCTGGGCAACCTTCCGCAATCCGGGCGGCTGCACTGACCATTATGCTACCGGGAAGGCTGACGTAAACAATTTTTGTACTGCTTTTTGATTTTGACAGCTTTTTAGCCGCAGCAGTACCATCTATCCAATGGTTATTGCAACCGATTGGCTATGCAGATTCATCTTAACAGATGAAACATCTTCACAGATAAAATAGTAAGTATTTTATCTGTAAAGATGAATCTGTATAGAATAGTATTTACCAAGTAAAAAAGGGTTATGATGCTCCTTACTTGGCAGAGCCGCTGTAATTCCAGTCCCGGAAGGGTCCTTCGTACCGGGAGCCATCATTGAATACCACGCTGACATCTTCATTGGCCCCAAGCTTGTCTAAGTCCCAAATGCCGGTGTAGGTGTCGCCTTCAGCGGTGGTGTAAATTCCTGGACCTAAGTGTAGCCTTGATGAGTTGCTTCTTATTAACATAGTGGTAAGGTAGTAGATTGGTTTGGTTTGATGTTATATGCATGATACCAATATTTACATACGATTGCCAGACCCGAGTGCCTAGTGTAAGTTTTGTTTACAATTTAGCAAGTTTTTTGAAAGTTAGCAATAAAGGCTAAAAAATAATAATAACAAGGTAATTGGTATCAGACCCCGAGGTTCCGGGTCCAGATTTTCGGTTGGTCTTCATCATCACCGCTATCATCTTATCCAAGTAAGTCACAGCAACAATGTTAGTATTATTTTTGTATTTGTATTTAAACAGTTAGAGATAATGGCTACTTCCCGGCTGCCCATTCAGTAAAACCGGATTTAATGTATAAAGTTATTTTATTACCGAATGATAAATAACGGGAGTAACCGTGATAATTATCCTGATCCGGAAAGTTTGGTGATTGTTGGTGAATTTGCGTTTAAGTAGGTATTGCCGTACCGGCCTTATCGTCACTTATCATCTTAGGTGTGGATCTACAGGGGGGAAAGATCGAATGCCACGTGGATGGCAACTACCTTAAATATTGGAAATAGCACATTCTGTGTACAGGAGACTTTCCTTTATTTTTAAAAACAATAAATTCAGTTTTTTTTTTAAATCGCTTTTCTTAGGCGGGACTCGAACCAGTCAAATGCGACAAAAAATAACATGCCGTATTTTATGATGCAGATCGAAAGGGTTACTGATAAGGTTAATTTTTCTCCAAATAACAAACACAATCAAAATAATGGAAGCCCGTGAAAACTAACAATTACCTTTTAATTTTGTTTCACCCGTCACGTGAAATGCACCGCAACTAAGTACACACGCCTGCACATCAACCTACAAACTGTCAAATTTCCTCAATAGACTTTGAACTTTATGTCTTAGGCGCATGGTTGAATATTTATTGAAGAAATTTGACAGTTTTGGATAGGTTGATGTGCTGGCGTCTGTACTTTAATTATTGGAAATAGCATATTGTACGCCATGGAGACTTACTTTTATTTTAGAGAATAATAAATACTGCAATTATGGATATTTTTTTTAAATCATCTGTCTCAACCGGGAATCAAACCGATCAAAAGTGGTAAAAAAATAACATTCAGCTAATACTAATATTGACCACAATTCACTGCGAAAAGCTACGAAAAGTCAATCCCTCAAAAGAATAAATTTATGCATACGAGAAAATGGAGCTCATTTTGAACAACTCTGATTTGATTAGTTAGTAAGGTTTTAGTAAGTTTATTAAATGAAAAGGCACTGTTTCATTTTGTGTGTTTTAATTAGTTCTCACGGTCTTTATTTAATTTATGGTACCTATGTGTTGTAAACGATCAATATGAAAGACCCTTTCGATCTGCATCATAAAATACGGCATGTTATTTTTACCACAATTGATCGGTGACACGATTTTTCAAAAATCCATAAATGCAGAATTTATTGTTTTTAAAAATAAAGGTGCTATTTCCAATATTTAAGGTATTTGCCATCCATGTGGCATTCGATCTTTCCACCCTGTATATGTACCTACATATATATAAATGTTAGATCCTTATTGCAAGAAGGTATATTCTAGCCCCCGCCTTCTGTTTTTAAGCTTGCAGTGAATGTACCGATATGTAGCACTATACTTATTAGAACGATAAAGCGAAGTGCATCCCAAAATTTAAACACCAGCATCGTCGACTATTCACGACAATCGGACCGTGACACCCACGTATAGTATGAATAGAGCGACACGGTTCACTTACCTAATCGGAAAGAAAACCTTTGACATACTTACAGTCTGTATTTAGTGAATCAATCACATGCGTTTGTATAATCGATCAAAGTCAAGGCTGAGTGACTTTGAACTTTAAAGATAACTAACCGTTTTACTGTTTTTGATATTACTGAGCCGGCCTGAAGACCCTTGGGAAGGCCTTTGTCCAGCAGTGGACGTCTTTTGTCTGAGAATGATGGTGATCATGATGACTGAGCCGGCAAACGAGCGTTACGGCTCGCCTGATGAAAATCTCATGGATGCTTGCAACTCCAAGAGCGACTTCTGAAGCTTACAGTTCTGTCTGTAGAGATGTACCTACCGTACCTACGACGTACCGGTCACGAGACAGGGCGACCGGCACGGCGATGCGACTAGCGAATTCTCTTGTTTGCTTAGTCAAAACACTCACCGCACTGCGGCTAATTGACATAATCAAAAGAGCTTATTTGGACCGTGTGGTGGGGTACTAAGTATCCTTGTCGTACAACCAACCATGCATCTTAGCGACCTTGTCCTTCTTCTTGATCTCGAAGTAGCCGTCGTACACATCCCCCGTGTCGTGCTCGAACAAGCCCTGGTCCTGCACCACCGGCACCTCTTTAAGTGGCTTCTTGACTTCTGTGCTGCTGGAACCATTATTAGATGGTGAGTCGGTCATGATTGATCTGCTTTTAGAATTATTCCTAGTTAGTAAAAACGTCCTTTTTTTCTTTATGTTTGTGTTATAATGTGACACTGTCAAGTAATGACATTAATGTGACGTGACACGAACTCGGTGTGTCACGGTTCCAACGTGGTTTCAGCTGTATTCAGCTCAGGTTCCAACCATCTACACTGTAGATTCTACAGCTTAATGGTTCCAACACGGTTTCAGTGTTTAGCATTTGTTCTGAGCGTAGCATGATCTGTTATCTACACCTTCGTGAGCGTGATATCTATTGTTGTATCCATCCAATTGCACCTACCTTGTTATTTCTGCACCACCCTATGGTTGACTGGTAGAGAATGCCTCAGGCATGAAGTCCGCCATGTAATATATGTTGCAAAAGTTTTAAATAAATAAATAAATATCTTCCCCGGAAGTATTTACTTACCCCTTCGTATAACATGAGCATGATACGTAGTGTGGTAGGTATTTTATCCTCTTTGGTACTATGTAACTATGTGAAACTCTGAACCTTAGATTATTTAAGCTCTGTACAGTACAATTTAGCTATTGATCGAGATGAAAATAACAAGGAACAAGCAATTCATATACCTATATAATGGGAGGAAGGCCTTGGCCTCGATTTGGCCTGTGACCTGGATTTGGACTATGGGAAAAATATGAGTATGCAGCCTATGCAGCATGCAATAATTATTAGAATAAAATTTCATAGTGATTAATGAGATTTAATTTGCGATCACCGGTGAAATCTTTAAGATTCAAAAATCTCCCCCAATGGTGCCTCGAGGTCCCACCCTTTTTTCTTTGCAAGGTGAAAGAAAAGTTAGACACTATTAATGATGTCATAATTTTCTTTGTTGTATCCATCATTTCTTATCGTGACGGTTTGTCCGTGACGCGCCCGATTTTTCTGCACGCAAAATAATTACACGCGACATATCGTGTCCATGACCTAATAAGTTTGATAATGTGTTTAGGGATCGCAATTATGAAACAACACAGCCAAACAACATGCAGGCCTCGATGCGGTATTTCCAAATTGTGTTTTAAGACTACAACCTGGATCAGCTAATTGACGCGTTTTCCGAAGCACAAAAACAGCTACCGATCCGATGCGAACTCCTCGGAGAATCTAGTGGGGAACGGGGACACGTACTAGTGCGTGATGCCATTCCCTCTATAAAACTTCGGACGGTGTTTCGATCAACACGGCTTGAGGAACCCTTTGAGTTTCTCGCCGACCCCAAAAAGTACGGCGACACTTAAAAAGCCGCCAGAGATAATCAGCGAACTATGCTAGAAAGATTTTTATTTGGTCAGTTATCAAAGGCTCCTTAACTACGATAGCAGAGTTATTATAATCGTTGCTTCGTCTTGCAGTGATATAACGTATATGACATGTTGAGGGAGCAATGATTTAAGGTCATGCAACACGCTTACCTCTTTGTCTTAATGAATCCCACGACCATGTTTATTGCACTTACAGCAGTAGCAGTTGCAGGATTGTAAATGACAAGACATCAATTTATTTGTAAATAAAATATATTCAACTAACGTTCATAAAAATCATCTGGCAGTAGTAAAAACAAAAGATGTTAACAAAACTTGTATGGAATACCATTTGTTTCACGCCGCATAATTATAACAATTTTGTTTACAGCACATTCATTGCGTCACCCAGTTTTCAATATCTTTGATATTATAATATCGTTTATATAATAGATATGAAATTGAAGATCTCCGCTCCAAAATATCTACAATACGTAAACTTCACAATAAAATGCTCAAAGTCTACCCCATAAAATGTTAAAATAATCCTGACATACTATTTGGTGCAACAGTAACTTAGTTATTATAGAGCTGCAATAACCACCCCTATAATAACTTAGTACGGCAATGTTTATAAAAACTAACGATGGATCAGAAATAAATAATATATATAATTTTTCTCTGACTACTGTTCAACAATGTTACTTGTACGGTCGTTCCTTAATTTACTAAATAAATAATTACTTAACAATGAAGGCTATGCCCTTCGAGTGCAGCGGAATGGGCGATCTAAGTATACCTACGCTTTAGGGGCACATAATATCAACGACTTACAGTAATGAAAACAATAATTGTAAACATAATCAATTCACAGAATACGGAAGGCATTCCGCGCCATTCGAAGGTCGCAGCGCACAGACACTCGTGACAATTTGCTAATTGGAATAACGCTTCGCCGACGATAGGGCGACATGTCAAAATATCCACTTTACGATGACCATCGTATATACAATGTCCCACGGCACTTATGTACAATAAATCGGGTAAAAAAAAAACTTCAAAAAAACGTGGTAAATAAATATGAAATTTTATAAAATGTGTGTACAAAAACGTTCGTTTCAATACGAATAGGTGTATTGATACATTCGGTGTGCGGAGTGCGAGTCGTTTTTCACTATTCGAACGAGTAATGTGTAAGTACTAAACTCGTATGGGATCAAAGTGGCGCCATCTAATTGCGAAATCACGTAAACGATGTGATCTAAGTGGCGACATCTAGTTGCGAAATCACGTAAACGATATAAGGAACAGTAAACATCGACGCTGCGAATGCTTCCATTTCTTACGCCCATGCTTCTCTATAACTAAAGCGCTGGACACACAGAAAAGACGCAGACGGGGCGCGGGCAAATGTTTCTTCCGCATCCCTTTCATACAAAATGTATAGAAGCATCGCAACGCAAAACATATAGAAAGACAGGACGCGGGCACGACGCTTACTCGTCTGCGCCCTATTGTAAAACATACAGAAAGGACACGGGCGAGGGAGGGGAGCGGGCGAGGGAGGGGAGGGGGTTATTTCGGGTAATCTATACTTTATGAGAACAATATTTTTCCGTAATTAATATAAAATGGCGAGAAGAAAGGAATAGGGCCTCTATTAATTTAATTAAAAACGAATTGTTAATTTATTTTAATATGGATCTAAATTGCTCAGATTCCTATAACCATTTTTAAAATTGTACGAGATGTACATTGTTTTGATATAATTTAACCTAATTAAGTTGCTGACCGGGCGGCTTATGCGCATAATATGTAACATACCTATGATTTTAGTGCAATAAACCAATCGACGGTTTCGGTCTCTTTTACTCCGCTCCTTCAATAAACAAACATTCTTCTGCACTCGTATACAACAACATTAACATTATAAACATTACATAAACCTTACATAACTGCACGGGCACCAGACTCGTACGAAAATAATGTGACTTTGTTAACCAAAGCTAAGACTAATAACAAATACACATGGAAAAATAAATAATTACTTACTAGAAATAATACTATTTTTATTTTCTTGAATTTCCCATACTATATTTTTTGCAATGTTTTCAAAAAAATACCATTTTACCTTCAAAAAAGGTGGCAACCCTACGGCGCCCAGCGTCACGTCCGTGGCTCGTTTTTTCTATATGTTTTAAAAAGTCGCGCGTCTGCACCCTATCTGCGCCCCGCCCGCGTCTTACGTCTTTTCTGTGTGTCCCGCGCCTAAAAGACATTCCGAATGGGATACAGACACAGATTTAGGACGATACTACAATTCTATGTGGTGAAATTAATGAAAAGCAATGTAAACTTTTACTTTAAGTTTTTCTTCGACAAATCCCCATTTCTTGGTAAAAAACGATTCGGAATACCGGACAAACAAATTCTGACTTTACAATGTATTTTTTTAACATGACTACATGTCGGTAACTATCAAACTCGATGAATCGTGGCTGTACAAATTCTGTTAATGAACGCTCGAGTCGAGTGGTGTACTTAACTCGCACTGCACAAGCTAACTCTATACCACAATGTCGCCGCCTCGCCGCAGTCCAGTTAGCAAGTAACCGCTCACAGTATGATGTTGGCGGGGTCTTCGAGGTTCTCTTTGAATGCCTTCATCCACTGCGCGCCTACCGCCCCGTCCACCACGCGGTGATCCGCCGACGCGGTGAAAGTCACGAACTTGGCAGTTCTGAACCTAGTAAGTAAACAGACAATAATAATAAATAACTTTATTTGTTTTTTAACATTAAACACAGTATACAGAAGAAGTAACATCCAAGCAGATTACAGATTAGAGTGAAAAGGATCTATAGCTCAGTGATTGCAGGAGACCCAATAACATATACATTAAAAAAAAATACTTTAACACTGGCTAACCGCACGAAGCCATCAACTAAGGAAAAAAAGTATTTCATCTTGATCAGCTCATTTTATCTGCCCATTGTTGGGGCACGGGCCTTCCCTATGGATGGATAGGGAGAACGTGTTATATACCACTACGCGGCATTGCGGATTGGTTGTTGTTAACGTCTGCAAATGCAGCCGGGACCAACGACTTAACGTGCCATCCGATGCACGGAGGAGGTCGAGATAATAAGTTTTTGGTCACCCATCCGATGACCGGCCTTTGCGAAAGTTGCTTAACCTTAGCAATCGCAGACCGGGCGCGTTAACCACTGCACCATCGAGCTCCTCATAAGTATTTACCTACATGAGTTTTAGCGCCTCTGTGGGCAAGTAGCAAAGCACTCGGCCCGATACCCGAAGGTCTTGGCCAATTGATTACCAGGTCGGGCAAAGTGTGTTTCGGATGCTTCGATGCATAGCCCGGGTTTTTGATCACCAACCAATATCGAGTAACGACGTCGTAGCGCCTTAATCGTGGAAATAATTTCCATACTAACATTTGATTTTAAAGTCGTTAGAACGAAGTTCCAACTAACCTGGTTGAGCTAATATGAACTAATATGGTTGAGCGAAGCGATGGCTGATTCATATGTCATACTCGTGAACGGGTGCCGCCTGTGGAGGCTGGTCTGCTCTTGCATACTTATCTTATTTTTAGTATTATTCACTATAGTTTGACTTTGTTTTTCTTATTAATTTTTGACTTTTATTAGAATACCGTATGACATTGTGGAAATCGTAACTTTTACCTGAGGTAACTTTGTTAACTTAGATTTTTTATTTTGTTTTTTTACATGTAGTTGTATTCTATATTTTTTTGTGTTTATTTGTGATGGAAAGTGTCCTGCTATGATAGGGCATTTTCCAACATTTTTGACGCTGTAAGGGAGAAAAGAGCTGGACACTTGCCGAGTTTCTTGCCGGTTCTTCTCAGTATAAGATATCCCGCCCAGAGTAGACTTACGAACCGATGGCATAGTGACATTCACAAGAGATACAAGTAGCCTAAACTGAATAAACGATTTTGAATTTGAATTTGAATTTAAATTTTGAATTTAACCTTATACGGTAGATCTGAATACTGAGTTTTAAAATCGGCTCGATTGACGAAGACGGCCGACGATTGAAGATGAGAACACAAAAATGTGTTCAACGACCAAGTCGCTACGTTATCGTTACGGTATTTGTTACAAGAATCGGGGCACATGTCGGGCTAAGTGGGTCGGAACTGTCGACGCAAGAGACATATCTGGGCACTCAACAGGTTGTTACATTAACATACCCTTGCGGTTCATTTTTGTCTGCAATAACTAGCTCTTGAATACCGCCGCACGCCAGGATCAGGGCCTGTGGGGGGTTGATGATCGCGTTGAACATGGTGATGCCTGCAATTAACCACAACAATTTTATTTTCATATTGTTTTCTAAAGTTTACGCGAAAACTACACATTGAAATGAAACAACCTTTTCGGATCTACTCGCGTTTATTTTATACATTATAGTTGGTAGGATAAACGTTAATTAAAACTAATGTATGTAAATAAAAGCGGGTAGATATGTAAAAGTTGTTTCATTTCAATGTTAATTTCTTCATGACATACCTAACTATAACTATATTTCATTTCGTTAAATTTAAACAAAAAGTCCTATTTCCAATTCCATATTTCCATCACTTTTTTTAATTTTAGCGGTGTAAATGTGATGCTCGTTTTCACCGACGACCCCTAAGTTCTAAGTTTTAAGTAAGTGTAAGTAAGGCCTGAAAGTAGCTTAGGGCCTAAGCTGTGTAAGGTGACAATTACTTCAGCAACTGTCACCTAAAATTACCAAGAGTGACCTAAAACTTAGGGGTAGTCGGTAAAAAACGGGCATAAATAATATTTTAAGCATAAGAATATGCATTATAATTAATTTTACTTTTTATTTTCAAGTACTAATTGCTGCACTGAAGCTAAATATGAAATTTATAAAATACAGTGAAAAAAAAATTAAACGCCCACCCGACCCAGCCAAGAATCGAACCTGGGTCTTCCGCAATCCGGGCGGCTGCACTGACCGCAATGCTGCCGGGAAAGCTGACGTAAGCGCTGAATTTGGTCACTGCTTTTTAATTTTTGAGTGCTAATAGCGGCACAGTGCCATCTATCCAACCGATGGCCATGCAGATTCACCTTTGCAGATGAAATACTACAATTTGATAACACAACGCTATATTTAATTTTAATTTTAATTTTCAAGTGCTAATTTATAAAATACAGTGAAAAAATTAGTCGGGTGGGCGTTTAATTTTTTCACTGTATTTTATAAATTTTATAAGTATTTAATTTTGCTTCAGTGCAGCAACTAGCACTTGAAAATAAAAAGTAAAATTTACTATAGCGTTGTGTTATCAAATTTGTGGTATTTCATCTGCAAAGGTGAATCTGCATGGCCATCGGTTGCAACGACCGTTGGATAGATGGCACTGTGCCGCTATTAGCACTCAAAAATTTAAAAAAAAAGCAGTGACAAAATTTAGTGCTTAGGTCAGCCTTCCCGGTAGCATAACGGTCAGTGCAGCCGTCCGGATTGCGGAAGACCCAGGTTCGATTCCTGGCTGGGTCGGGTGGGCGTTTAATTTTTTCACTGTATTTTATAAATTTTATAAATATGTATTATAATGGTTACAATTAATATTAATATTTTAAAACTGCTTGTGTAACTTTAAAATAAATACGGAGTTTCTATAGGTATTAGTTTTGATCTATAGTGATAAGGCTCTTCTGATAAGACAGAGAAAATGCGTGATGACTGATGAATGACGATAACGAAATAAAGGTGATCTTACAATATATTTGCCCACATTTTCCGTAATGTTTTAACAAATGACGTGATACAAATCATCTTAAACTATATATTTTTGAAATTGCACCTCAATGCTATAGAAATAGCTTCTGAATGTCTAATGTTTAGTGTGTTTATGTAAACATGGAGAGCGATCACAATCATGATTGACTCAGAATTAACAACAGACCCTTTTTTAAAGGTATAAGGCAGCCTCCATCAGTAGTAAATAACCTATATACTGTCCCACTGCTGGGCTTTGCCCTTCTAATGACTTCTAATAACTTCTAATGACGCTGCATGAGATCTCGATCACGCCGCGCGCGAGTCTAAGCACTCAGTAGGGATGATTAGACCTAAGGGCCCTTTCAATTTAGACGTTTCGTGTCGGACCGCTGCCGTGCGTTTTCATATTAAACGACAGCCGCACGACAGCCGCACGCTTGTTTTAATATGGAACGTAGTGCAAACGCACGACAGCGGTCCGACACAAAACGCACAATTTGAAAGCGCCCTAAGGCTTGCAGTAGGCCGTTTAGACACAGTGGAAGGTGTAGACTTGGTACTCTTGTAGTTGTAGGCGACCTTCCTTAGCTTTGTGGGCTAACTCCTTGACGCTACGCGAAATCTCGATGACGCCACGCGAGTCCGTGAAATCAGTACAGTACAGTTACAGTAGTCCGTTTAAACGCAGACGATGACTCACCAAACATGCCCAGGTTGGATACAGTGACGGTGCCGCCTTGGTACTCCTGCGGTTGTAGGCGGCCCTCCTTAGCTTTGCCGGCTAACTCCTTGACGCTGCGCGAGATCTCGATGACGCCGCGCGAGTCCGCGTTGAACACGATCGGCGTGATCAGACCGGTGGGGGTCGCTACTGCCACGCTTACGTCCACATTCGAGAACCTGAACGAAAATGCTAGCACATTTAAAATAAAGTTAAAAGAGTATCTATAAGAGTTACAGATTTCCAGCGCTTAAGCGGTCGTGTTGTGTTGATATTGTTATTACTTAATTATTTTTGGGATTAATTTTTTGCTTTATTCTTTTATATATAATTTTTTATGTAGCCTCATGTTTATGTGTCGGTATGTTACGGTTAATATTGTATACAGCTGTCTTCGTGTAAATTTTAAAATTCTTGTCTGGATCTGCGCCTCCCTCTCTCACTCGTTCCACAGAATATCAGCGCCTTGGCACGTCAATGTCATGGCATAAGCTGAGTGGTGACCATTTCGGTTGCATAATCATAAATTTAAAATTTCCATTATGTTAAGTTGTCATAGATGTTTCGAATAAATATTTTTCATTTCATTTCAAAATTGTTGTATGTATCAGCAACAGATTGGTTGACGCTTAAAATTAAATACGCGAGGAAACTTTAAGGCACTAATATACAAACGGCGGGGCGGGGCGGGCCGCACAATTTTGCCGCGAACGATAGAACAAAGGGAATCCTATACTACCAATGCACACAGAGGGCAAAAAGACCGCGCCGCTGCTGTTTGCGGAGTGCCTAACTGCACAAAGTGTCAACCAGTTTAAGAACAGACTAGACTACACATATAATACAACAAAGTGAATTAAACAAGTTTTGCCTGCCTGAATTACCTCTACTAATAATAATAAGGGCCTGATTCAGAAGGCAGTTCTCCTCGATACGGCACGCATTGTGAGGAGGTTCCTGTCTCTGGAGCCCTAACCACCGGTAGCTTGGACCCTGGTCCCGATGCCGGCGGACTCCTATTTTTTATATTTTTAAATGTTTTATTTATTTTGTTTAATATTTGAAAATGTAAATTTAGATGAGAAAAAATAAATAATAATAATAATAAGTTTGCCCTATTAACACATCTTGTAGACACCAAAATATTACCTAAACATTTAAATGAAGACATGGAGTTCCTATTACTTCAAACAATAATTTACACTGTAGCCTACACAATAGCTTTAACGGTAACAAAATAGTCAAAGAACCTGTGCAAAATACGACATAACGGAAATCATTGTGGCAAGTTAGGCTTGAAAAACAAATCACTAAGTTGAGAGCAGATATTGGCAGACTAACACAGTTCATAAACGGCAACCATAGTCAGAATATACTTAGGACAGTACAAAATATTAACGACCAGTACAAAACTCTTTCAAACATGAGAACCTTAACACCGAGATATCATATTTTTTAGACACACTTAAACAGAAACTAATGTTAAATCAAGTAGACTCAAACGATATCTTGTATGTTCCAAGGAGATGCATTAAGCTCCCTTTGGTTCTGCTTAGCACTTAACCCTCTCTCTACCATATTAAATGAATCAAAATCCTACTAATATTATAAACGCGAAAGTTTATAAGTATGAATGGATGTTTGTTACTCTTTCACGTAAAAACTGAATGGATTTTAATGAAACTTTCCTCATATACAGACCATGACCCAGATCAGCATATAGGATACTTTTTTTTACTGTAGTCTTCGCGAACGAAGTTGCGGGCAACAACTAGTATGGGTATAATCTATAAGCAATTATACATCAAGACCTAACAGAAAACTTCTTATTATAAATACACTCCACAGACAATTTTAGATTCTAAAGTATATAAGATATACTGGGATAGAACCATAATAACAGATTGTACCATTAACTACAATAGACCAGACTTCACTTTACATGACAAAATTAACAAAGCAGTGTACTTAATAGACATTACCGTTCCAAACACTCCCAACCTACACAGAAAAAATAACTAAATACCCTGACTTAGCGGCAGAACTAAAAACGCAGTGGCGAGTCGATACTGTGACTATAGTACTTATAATAGTCTCAACAACTGGAGTCATACCTCGTACCTTACATAATAGTTTAAAAACACTAAACATTCATCCACGCACATACATCATCATGCAGAAGGCTGCAATTCTTAATACATACAGAATTGTCCGAAAGTTTTTGTCTTCTGAATCCCAGTAGGTAAATTAAGTTCACACTCACTAATAAACATTCAGCTTTCACACTCACTTTCGCACACACGACAATACTAACACACTTAACCTCCTATACTTGGCAAAAGCCCGTAGAGGAAGATAATATACCTCTTTCTTAAACAGAAAGGGAGAAGAAAATCTACCAATATAATAATAATAACTAGTTTATTTAATGGACAACCAGGGACGTGAATCTTCGATTTAATAAATACCAGCTGTCTTATACAACTTTGTATGCTTAAGAAAAATCAAATTAATAGACTGTATTATAAATAAAATGTTCAGTTGAACTTGTGCGCTTAAACTTTCCATCGTGAAATAAATTTAGTGAAAATGTTTGTTTTAAGTTTGTCTATTGAGTGACTAGCCTTTCAGGCCGTCATAACATTTACAACTTTTTCCTTTTAACCAGCAAAACAACAGTTTTAATTCTTAATTATTGTTTTTTAAACCTGTTCCAAGTGCATAGGGTTTAATATTGGGTTGCAATATGTAATAAACTGCTACTCACTGTCTGATAAAGGATTCCATCCAATGCGCGTTCACAGCCGGCACCCGTTTACACGACGCGGCCACGGCTTTAATGATGAAGTCGTTCACTGATACCTGTGAATAATACTATGTTAATATTTATGGTACACACGCCTGCACATCACAGACTACAAACAAACAATAAACTGTCAAATTTCCTTAATAGACTTTGAACTTTATGTCTATGGCATATGGTTGAGCATTTATTGACAGTTTTGGATTGTTTATGTGCTAGCGTCTGTACTAGTAAAAGGATTCACAGATTCCTGAAAATAGCATATACATACAGAGCTCGGAAGTCGGAACCGGTGTCAATTTAACGGCAAATACGGGTTACTAACCGGTTCATTTCATCCGCATCGTCAGCCTATACTAGTCCACTGCTGGACAGAGGTCTATGTCCAAGTGCACGCCACCGAGCACGACCCGAGGCTACTCTCATCCAGCTCTTGTCAGTCACCTTGCGAAGATCGTCGCTCCACCTAGTCTGAGGGCGTCCTACACTACATTTGCAGATACGCGGTTCAGTTATATTTTTTTAATAAACCGGTTTTTTAAACCAAACGTTGGGTTTATTGAATACAACATGACGAAAATTGTTTTAAATGTACCAGTTATAACGGTGCCAAAAACTCTAAATCAAAACTATTTCGATACTGCGGTTAATTGGCCTAAACAGGTTCGATAATGTCACCGGTTTCAGATAACTTTTGTTTCTGTGATGGTATTTATCTGTAAGGAAGTATGATAATAGTTCTGGTTATTTTTTAAATCTTACTAAGTAGCAAATACGAATACGGTTCCAACTGTTCACTTCATTTCCTCCCATTAAAGAACTTCACGGTGTAGAGTGGACTATCATATGCTTATACGGAAGTGGTGATTGCGTTCCACATTTAATTTAGAAGATAATTTTAACTATACCAACCTTAACACCAGTCTTGTCAGCTGCCAACTTGTCATTGACCTTCTGCCTCATGGCGAGCGTCTTCTCAACATTCACCGTAACGCTGAGTTGGTAATGGGGAATGCTTTGTTTTGATGCCGTCAACCGCTTTGCAATGGTTTCCCGCATGCCTGATAGCGGGAGGTCGACGAAGGAGGCGCCAGGCGCGGGCGCGGGCGCGGACGCTGATGGTGCCCCGGTGGCCGCGGCCGCCGCACCTGACAGATCGCCACTCTTCAGTGAGCCGTACAGCCCTGAGCCCTGCCCTGTAGATGGTATACGCCTATGAGAAGGCTAACTACGGGCCCGGAGACTTGTTGTCTGATTTCAACTTCTATCACGATACTCTTCAAATGTATTTACGCTTGTCTTTTTGCATAGATGATTTCATATAAATTTCAAATTGACGATTTTGTTCATTCAATTTCATTTTAAAGCGCGTCGCGATCGCAATCACTTATGAAGATATATGATGATATAATTTTGAAGTTCTTGAATAGCTCTCAAATGTCAAATTGAAAGGTATTATGATAGGTATTACAGTGAAAAATCATGTTTGCAGTTTTATATTGTTTTATCAAATGTAGAAAAAATAGTGGAATATTAACCATTTAGTGTTCGACGTTCCACGTGTTTTGGTAAATGAAACAAAACAGTGCAACATCACTTTTGAAATTCCTTACTTCCACTTGACACTGAGGAACAGCAAACCACACCAAGACGTTAAGTAGAAAAAAAATCTTCAGAATGAAGCTGCTCGTAGCGTAAGATAATTTAAGTACATTAGATAAAAATTGCATTTTAATAACGTTATAAAATGCTCGTTGCTTGAGTATATTTGAAAAGTTAAAGAACATTTATTCAGGCAATATCGACTTAGGGAAATTACATACGATTATTTATCCAAAAAAACTATTGACTCAGCTGGCATTTTGACACACGACCTTCGTTGCTCAAACCAATTGAACAAATGAGCTTCAGACATTTCAACCACTCAGAACAAGAGTTCAAGAGCCACATTCGATCTCGAAGTCTGTCTGGCTAATTACCACCGTATCTATGACAACAATGTTAGAAGCACTGTGGTATTTTAAGCTCTTTCGTGGCTGAAAATGAAGGCTTACAACCTCTACCTATTTAACCTTTACCATTTGATGAGATAAAGACTAACTCCCGTACAAATAAACAGAGTATAAACTTCGAATACTTTTATCTTTTGTACTTTCATTTGAAAGAAAATTTCATTACCACCATCTTCTCAGATGTCATCATCATCTCAGCCAAAAGACGTCCACTGCTGGACAAAATGAGGCATCCAAAAATTTCCACAACAACCGGTTTTGTGCTGCTCGCATATCTGCACCTACCTATTTGTGCGGCTACTTATTTGTGTGGCTACCCGCGACCTTGATCAGATCGTCGGTCCACCTTGTTGGACAGTTTACATGACGGGAACAAAACAGAATATCTTTTCCAAATCCAAGCTTACACTCTGCTTATTAGTGAGGCCCTAAGACTTTCAAAAAAACTAGTTATACTACATTGTTATAATTAATTGATAATATAATAAACTAAATAGAACTCACCACCAAGCCTCACGTTTCTGATTTCAGCAAGCCGCTTAGCCAAAGGGCTTGCGTAGACTCTTCCTCCAGGGCCGGCCGCTGGGGCCGCGGGGGCAGCGGGGGCAGCGGGGGCGGCGCGAGCGGGGACAGCGGGGGCGGCGCGAGCGGGGGCCGCTGGGGCGGGGGCGGCGGCTGGCGCGCCGGGTGCGGCAGCTGCAGGCGCTGGTACGGAGAAAAATAACTAAACATTTGTGCTGCAGCTTGGCTTAGATTTCTTAGCAAGCAATAGCACTAATTATAATATTAAAGCATCTGTAATATACACAAACGTAATATGCACAACCAATTACAAAGGGTGCCTTGCATTGGAATCTTAAATCTGGATTTGGTTCAATTTTGGTTAAAAGTCTAAATTATTATGTAAATGTGCGCATATTTTTTTATAATTATGATTCAGGAATCTTAATAGACATAATTTACTTGAATAAGAAATTATTTGACCATATTTATTTAACTTCTCTGACTCCATAAAAATATACTCACGGGTACCTACTATACCTACACCTTTTAATTTCTGCATTGTGTCGGTCCTAAGCATGTCCTAAGTATGGAGAAGATGCGAAAGTTTTGAAATCCGTCAATAAATGGCTGAGACTTAAGTTACTTATTTTAGAGTGACTCGATTATGGCTTCAAACCACGTGTGACGTCACAGCACATACTCGTTTAAGAAAAACGTTTTGTTTTATTGTTTGAAATAAGTGTAATTTTTAATACACCACAATAGAAAAAAGAGTTTGAAAAAAGACAGTGATAATTGCCTAAAAAATTAAATAAAAACACTAGGGACAATACAGTATTCATAGAATATTTTTGTTATTCATGGAACCTTTTTATAATATATACATCACGACAAATTATGTGGCGTAAGTGAAGTGGCATAAAGGATTTTGTAGGTAACTAATAAGCGAACACAAGCGACTCCCGTGGACTCCTATTGTAATGTCACGCACTGAACTAGCAAATTAAACGAAATTAATTTACAAGCGCTTTCTAAAGTTTTGTAACTTTCTCATTTTTAAAGATAATTGGATAAATCTTTAGTTACATTCGACTTAAATTATTATAATAAAAAAAAAATTAGGATATGGTTATTAAGTTTAAATAGTTACCATTAAGATTTCAGTGCAAATCTCCCTTAACGCTAAGAATACTAAGTTGTACAATTAATAATATTGATTTATTAAATAATGCAAAATTAAATAAGGGGGTAAATAACCTTTACCTGGCTTAGGCTTAGCAGGCACTCCAACAGCTGTACATTAAAATTTTAGTAAATTCATGCAGATAAAACCAACTAAATCACTAAAATGCCCTAATAAACCCATGGGAAGTCTTTAATTTAACGCAAAATGAACATTTCAATTAAAATGTTACAAAAAAGGGAATGGATTGTGTTTAGTTTTACACACACTAGTTTGACATTAAAAGTAGACCGCAAAGACGATGTTATTTTTTTTATGGTATTTGTAGTTAATATTGTGATGTAAAAACAACTCCACAAATGTAGTTGTTGTGATCCGCTATACTTGTATATTCATCTAAAAAGATATATCAGTTGATAAGGTGTAAACATGTTTCAGGGATAAACTATACAATCACTCTATTGCTTTTGATAATGAACAAATTATGGATTGGACAAAGTAATATTAACTGGAACTGAATAAAACTGGATTATACAAAGTAATATTTAAAGTTATCTATTAAATAATATCAACCTCACAAACAACAAAGAAAATGTAACAATAATATAAGATACTTACAATCATCCTTGAAATCTTTGAAAGCCGCAACATCTTCTTTCTTTTCCACAATTATGCATAACAATTTGCCCACTGGTACTCCCTTTGTACCAGCTTGGATCAGAATCTTTGCAAGGTAACCTTCCTCTGGTGTCTCAAAGCCCATGGTCGCTTTGTCAGTCTCAATTTCACAAAGAAGGTCACCTAAAACAAGTTTAAAAGTTAGAACTTAAACCATTATAATACAACAATTATTTAAAAATTAACAGAATTGTGTTAAATTTCAAACATTTATGTTCACTACAAAGACTGGCTGACTGTTTCTTTAAATAAATATCAACTATTATCATAGTGCACCAGGAGGCATGTTAAACAGTTTGTTAGTCATGGTTGTTGACATAAGATGCAGTCTCTAAAAACCCACTAACCCACAATGGGTCAGTGTGGTAGGACATGGACCAATCTTCCTAACCTGGGCTTAATCATAATTTACAAATGGCAACTTTTGAAATCTTGAATGTATTCAATAATCAAGAGAGTTCATCTAATCTATTCTCATTAAATTACATGATATTTAGATCCTTATCTCTGCTCTCTATTACATCTGCAGTAAATGTGACACCACTTGTCTGACCTTATCACTAGAGATGCACTGTGTAGATGTTATTTTAGAGGTCATTTACTTTGTCTTTATGGTTACTCTACTTTACATGAAAATTAAATAAATATTTATAACTAGTTGTCGCCCATGATTTTGTTTTCGCGAAGACTATACTATCCCACAGGAACCTGTTACTGGGACAAAAAGTATATTATGTCCTAGTCCGGTCATGGTCTGTCTATGTGCAAAGTTTAATCCAAATCCGTTCAGCCGTTCTTAGCAACATTAATTTTTATTTATAGAGATTGTAGTCATCATCAAACTGATTGAAGCATACTTAATGTTATGTTTATTTAAGTTTACACATACACTACGTATACTTACAAGTGTACTTACAAGTGTACTTACAAGTACACATACACTACACATTGAAATGAAACAACTTTTAACACCAGTAGTTACGTAAAAGTTGTTTTTTTTTTCAATGCATACTAACTTTCTTATTCATAAAAACTATTTAAGCATTATTTAGTTAATCATTGTTTTGTCTCAATTTCTCAAATTCGGAATGATGTTTGTGTGACGTTGACAAAAACAATATTTAACTAAATAATGCTTAGATTTTATTAATAAGGGGGTATATGGTTTAAAAGAACTAAAATTTTAACTACTAGTTAAACACATTAGTTTATGTCTGTTTTGGCAATAACAAAAATCTAAAAACATGCTATTCTTAGAGAGCAATAGGTAATATATAAAAAAATTATAATCACCCTCATTGAGCTTATCACCCTCTTTCTTTTCCCAACTGACAATAGAACCACTCTCCATGGTAGGCGATAGGGCTGGCAAGTTCACCTTTACGTGAGAAGGCAGGCTGGAGTAGGCCCTCAACTGGATGCTCCATTGTGGTATCAACACTTTTTTCGCTTCAGAAGACGACAACAATCTAAAAACATAGAGAAACACATTACATATTTTGTTCGAAAAAACTACAACAATCTAAATAATAATATGATCATTATATAGGAACATTTTAAATAAAGTATAGACAATTGTTAGGTTAATAACAAAATATTAGGAAGTGAATGCCATAAGTTCTACAGTGGTTAAATTTTTAACTATTATAAAGGATCTACATATTTAAAGAATAAAAACACGTGGAAGTACGTCCTTCTGTATGTATACCATATGACAAACCGCAAATTCGCGAACATTGACGTTTTGGTTATGCAACTAACACCGCTAATTTGATTCTTAATATACAATAGTTTTTACAGCATCATAGCTATTGATGTAAAGAGTAAGATATGGTATTTAATTTCTTAATAGCTATGATAAGTAAATAAAAGAAATTGCCTAAAAGAAACTTACTTGTTGAAAAATTTTCTCCTGGCTAATTCTGTGCTCATACATTTCGTCAAATTAAAGCGCACAGCCTTTTTTAAGCTACTGCTAAGTGTCTGGTTTCGAGTTAGAATCGTTCGTAACATTTTTCTGTTTCAAATTTAACTATACCTAATCCGTCCAGATTATTGGGACGGTTTATTACCCGTTCCGAAAGATCGACCTTCTCCAATTTGTAGGTCGTTGAGAAAATCCAATTGTCAAACTGACAAGACAAGACAATGTTGACATTCAGATTTCTGATTCCACCAATGCTCTTTCTGCATTATGGCTGTGCATGGACAACTGTACGAAGTCACGCTGAAGTCACGCTGATGGCTTAGCGCTGACATGCGCTAGAAGTTCATACATTTCGGCTGTCAGCATCGACGGTCAGCGCGACTCTAAAACCAGCCTAAGTAGTTTTGTAGTTTTATATAATATATTCGACTCATAATGGTTAATAACCGTGAAACTTAAACCTAATACAATTAATTTACATTACATTTATTAATAGCGTTGATTTGGCTGCATGGCTTTTTTATTTCTTTGCTTTATTTGTGAAGAAAAAGGATAATGTCAAATGTCAAATATTTGTCGACTGTGTCACAAAAACAAAACTGACGTCTGTTTTCTTCTTTTCTGTCAACTGTTGTTTGAGACAGGTTAACAAAAATGGTGAGAGTTTAATTTAAAAATATTCTTGTAATCACCGAACGTTATGTGTGTTAAATTGTGTTTTAAAGTGTTCTTAGCGTAATGCAGTAATAGTGATACTTATTTCGTGGTTTCCCACTTGTAAGTCGTTATATTTAGATGGTAATGTTTGTTCGGTCTGACCACAAAATTTCTTGAAATTTTTCAGGCCAAGCGTACAAAGAAGGTTGGAATTACCGGCAAATATGGCACACGTTACGGTGCCTCTCTTCGTAAAATGGTCAAGAAAATGGAAGTGACCCAGCACGCCAAATACACTTGCTCCTTCTGTGGAAAGGTAAGTGTCATTATTACTTAGTCAATAACCTCGTAGATTTTATTTTAGGTAGGTAGATTCTTAGCTGGATTCTTAGCACTACGAAAATGCAAAAATAATAATAGTAATAAGTGCCTGCCCAATAATATTTTTATTATAAAATAAATATGTACATAACTTAATTATTAATTTAATTTAAACCTCTTTCTTACTAGCACATTAATAAAATGCTACAACATTAAATTAAATTAATTTATTATTGTCTTCACAATTCTGTTGGGTTTGGCCAGTCTGAATTATAGTACTAGTATTCAGTTTTATTCCTTGGTTGTTGGTAGAAAGAAGAAGTGTATAGAAATATACCCCTGGTCATATAATATTTTCAGCATTTCTGTCCATTTGTTTTTGATATCTTATATTTCTTAATTGGCTTTAATTTTCTGTTGTTTGTTGAACTTTAGATAGGCAGTGTTTCTAGTGGTCATGATGGTTATTTCTTTATATTTTTAAATCTAATTTATAATATAGTCCCCAATTTAATATTTTTTCTAATTGTACTATAATAGTATGTTAAATATACATGCTCGTTATTTCAGGATGCTATGAAGAGGTCTTGTGTTGGCATCTGGTCATGCAAACGCTGCAAAAGGACAGTAGCTGGAGGTGCTTGGGTGTTCTCAACAACCGCCGCCTCATCATGCCGATCTGCTGTGAGGAGGTTGCGTGAAGTCAAGTAAACATCGGACTAGTGTAAGGCAATAAACTAAAAATACAACTTCTTAGTTTGATTTCAACCCTATATTATCTAAGTGTTAGATCCATCTGCAATTTGAACAAAAGAAGCGATAGGTACCTATGTTGTTGAAAATTGAAAAATGTACTGTAATTTGAACCCAAACACTTCTTGACATGCTGGGTCTGGTTCACTATAAACTACGCTTTTATGAATCTGTCCAACCTACTGAACATTATAATATTAAATAATAATCATCAAAATTGTCTACTGTTGGAATAATAAAATATATTAATTTTATTATTAAAAAATAGGCACAAATTCAGTCAGTTACTTTCACACAGCCAGTAACCTAAGAATTAAAGCAGGGAAATAGTTAAAAGCTCTAATGTAAAAAAATGCTTTTAGTGCCTGATAGAAAAAGCTTAGCAAAAGCAACCAATGGAGCTACTAGTTGCTGGATTTGGCAGGCTTAACAAATCATTTTGTTCAATTTTACTGTTTCATGATAGCATATGGAACTAGGAATTTTGATTATACTTCACTCATGTACGGCCATTCACCTCACAGCGCTCCAACACTCCGCGTCAGCACAATACGCGCGATATATACAATCTTCAATCACAAACCGTTTGCATTATCATATCGACAACGGCAGAGATTAGCATCCAACTATCACTAGAAGTAGTATTTTATTATTAAATGGACTTATTCCATTTTTACGTCGTATAACTTCGACATCCAACAACTACAACCAAACTACGTAAATGTGCAGGCCTTACAACAAACCTGTACAACTCCTATAATATTATAAGATCAGGGATTTACGTGCGAGTGCACTCGCGGCGTAAATCACGTCATCTGAACAAGCTCTTAAATGAAAATTAATTTCGTACGTACTCAAGGACATGCTGTCGCATTTAGAACGGTCTTGCTTTGTTCCTCCTATATAATAATGCCAAAGTACCATCAAAGTTTTACAAAGTGAGTGTTGAAAATCTAAGCCCCTCCAGGAGGGCAGAGAAGGATTTATAAGGGGTTTCCTCTGATAAATAAATATAGACGATTGCAATAAATAAGTATTAATGACATATCAATAAAATATATTACAACACAAATGTTGAAAAAATTTGCGTTAATTATATACTTATACAAAACAAAAACATTTCAATAAAATATATTTTTAGATAAGTAGATAAAAGTTTGTTTGGTAGGTACTTTATTTTTTATATGAATCTTCCATCAGCTTTTTTTAACTTTTGCCTGATAGGTGGCATTTTAACGAATCCTGGGTACGCCAATGACCATGAGTACCGTGACTGATACGTAAAATTCAGATTAAAAATAAAATAACAAGCACTAAATAATAACTCTAAATAATATTCCATCAACAAGATTCATATTAGAAATCTTGTAATACAATATTTTGTGCTACAAATAGCTCAAGACAATAATCAAAAAACTTCAGGTTTATTATCTACTATCAAGAAGCATAGCTTCATGGCTTCAATCAATCACTTTATCTATAGTGGTACTTATTGTAATATATTGTCTGACCTAAAATAAAAAATGTTCACATTATACAATGCTTTATTTAGAAGTTGAAAATAACATTTTACATTATGTACATTACAAATATATAAAAATAAAGCTTATAAGTACATTTGTATAGTAGCACCAATGTTTCCTTTATTTAATAACAAATCAAAATTGTCGGGGAGTAAAGTACAAAATTAAAATAAAACACACTTAAGTTTTTAAATAAGTATATGGAAAATTTCTCCTAAAATACTGTCTTTTATGCAAAATTATAAATTTTTAGTAGTACTACACACGCCTGCACATCAACCTACCACAAACTATCAAATATCCTCAATAGACTGGACTTTATGCATAAGTTATATAATATGGTTAAAAATGTATTGAAGAAATTTGACAGTTTTGGATAGGTTGATGTGCAGCCAGACTGTACCTTTCAAGTTGAATAATAGTAATTTGTCTTTTTCAAGTATCTATTCTGGCTAGGTAAAAATAATTTTAAATGGCACAAAGATGTCCCGAACAGCTACTTAGCTCCTAATTATTATACAATCTCAGTTCAAGGCACATAACCATTGCCATCAATCTCCTAAGTCTGCATCATCATCATCAATTACATCTAAAATACGGAATGCCACACCCAATAGGGCAGTGCCAAGTAAATCACCTAGAGCAGTCAAGTATGGTATTGCTGAATTATCTGGATCCATACCCAGTTTCCACATCCACAACACCATATAATGACTTATCAGCAACAACAAAAACACTTGCAACATTGCAGCTGACATGTAGAAAAATATGAATGTTGGTGTCATAGACGTGTGTCCTGCTCTTAAGTAGCCTATTGTGTAAATGAATATTAATTGTCCAGGCACAACCATAAGTAACAGCAACTTGGTTGTGCTACTTATAACAGAGCCCTCTTTCTGTCCTGTGTGAAAAGCTGTTGACATCCTGGATGCATGAACAGCCACCATGTTACCTCCTATCCCATTAATTACTAGTTGGTACACAGCAATACCGGTGTACTTTGACACAGTGTAATCTAATATTAATCCTCCAGCACTGCTTATAACCATTGCAGACACAACAGGCACCCACCCCTCATCCAGAGCTTGCCTTGTGAAATCATTTTTCCAAGCTATGTAACCACATAGTGGCACAACAACTGCACCCGCAATGATAATAATAGATGGCAGTATAACACTTGTGCCAATAGACTTGTACAACAGAGATGCTATCCAAGACAATAGTGCCAAGGTTGTTAGATCTCCCAGACTAGCAGCTATTGGTGTGGCAATATTGTCTGGATTTATATTTATCTTCCTAGAGAACACAACAACACCAATCATGATTAGTCCAAGTACAAAACTGGCAAAAGATGCTGTGAGAACACTTGACGCACACAACAACAATGCATGATGGATGTCAAACTGTCCTTTGGGTATCCAGCCCATAGCAACAGCTGCTGAAGCAGCCAGGAAGCCAACGAGAACAGCCTGGCATTGTATTAAACATAAATTGCCTGTCACCAATGAGCCCAAACTTTTTTCTAGATGACCCAAATGAGCGTGAGTAGACAGCCGCGATGCAAGAGTCATTTCCAAATTGCCTTTGAGTCCAAGCAAGGCTGGCACTAAAATATACACTTCTGACACCTGTGTAAAAACGTCCCAATGTTGCACAAGGTCGAGCAGCAAACTCGCCGCCACCATACCGAAACCGGCGAGTAAAAAAGATAAAAACATTTGCACACCTGCCACCCAGGAATTTTCTTTCTCATATTTTATATCTGGAGGTTTGGCATCATTCACGAGTCTATACGCATTCGAATTAACTTCTGTTTCACTGGAGCACTCAGAAGTCCTCGTCATTCTAGAATTATTGTTCTTGATTCTGTTCATGATCACAAATTGTTATATAAATTAATTTTATAGTAGAACTTAGGAACTAAACAAATTAAATTATATTATCTAAAATCGAACACATACTATCTGTTTAAATTTGTGAGACGCTGTTGATATACAGAAGAAAATAAACAAATCTACTCGTAACGTGTGCGACCACTACAAAAGTTTCTTTGTGATTGTATAGCAAAAATAAAAAAAGTTATCAGTTTCTTATTTTTGTTGGCCAGGTCAGCAAAGTGACATTCCGATCAGAGTCTATAACTGATAAAAATAAGTACTCAATCGATACTATTTAGTTTTTTTTTACTCGATACCAAGTGCTTATAAATTCAAATTATTCTATATAATATCCTCATTTAGTGTATTAATTCATTGAGTACTTAGCAATACTATCTTATATTAATATTATTGGAAACATTACTTACCTGCGTGAAACAAACACACGGCCTCAGCTCAGAAAGCAAATAAGAAAACACACTAAAACGATGAAGAGCGACCAGTATTTTCGTTAGATGTGTATGAATGACTGAGTTAGTTTTGATTTTTTGGATATCTAACCAAGGACTACTTGTTGTACAGTTACAATTACAACTGTAGCAACCAAGGTACAACCAATTATCCCTGAAGTTTGCGTACCGCACACACTTCATCAGTACGGTCGTGTTGAAATGAAAGTCCTCGTTTACTTCCGATTTGACCATTTCAACATAGGATGTTTCATAGTACTTTGACTGGAAGTAAGTCAGATTATCAAGAAACAAATAATTGTGTAGAAGTACAACAACGACAGCATAGTAACAAGGATAAGAATAATTTACAATTTAAAATTATTGTAAATTGTTATCGAGGCACGAAAAGATTGACATAATGTATTGATAATAAATATTTCAAAAAAATCTAAAGCAACAATTTGACAAAAAGATAATATAAGTTTAAATTGTAAAAAAATTGTTAATATCGATACTTTCATACTGTTTAAAAACTTAGTACTAAAATAGTACTCCATAATTGAGTAGATATACGTCCCTAGCTCGGCAAGCACCTGACTGACTGACATTTATATTTTTGTTTTTTTTTGTTCCATTTCAAAAGAACAAAAGGATATAGCTCATACAGCCTATATTTATCATTAACTTCTAATATATACAAACATTGGAAAACCTACAGTTTATTTGTGTATAATTAATGTATTACGATCACAGACGTATAATAAGAAGCAGACCAAACATTATTTCACAACTACAAAGATGAAAATAAAATAATACTTCTACTTCTTTCTCTCCTACCACAAATTAATAAGACTATCTCGTTTCTTTTTACTGTTGCAACACTTCCACACACATAGACAAACTGGAACGTAAAACGCCATCTTGACAAGCTACAAATAAGCGACAAATAGGTTGGAGCATCTACAGCTTCATGGGTTGGAGTCGTCGAAAATTTCGGTCCTATTTTTATCATACCGTTGGGTGGGCCGGTTCAAGGGGACCAACTTTTGTCAAGAACACTTTGCTCTGAAATCATTCCAGAGCTGACTTTAATATCCTGCGGCACGAATTGAAATCCAAAAAATATACTCGACAGTTAGTTAGTTAGATATTTAGATACCGAACGCTAACGATATGGCTTGTAGTGACAGAACGGAAGGGGGGGGACGGGGGGCAGTCCTCCCGCAAGGGGGGCTCGGAGGGTGAAACCCCCTGCCATGAGAAAAGTCTAAAGAGTACATTAGGTTAGGTTAGTATGGTGACAAAAAACGCGCGAGCGGAGCGAACGTGCCGCGGCAGCGGCCGGGGCGAAGCGCCACAAACAACGTTTTCGTACGTGCAACGTTCTTTTACATATTACCCATTTTTATTGCGCGCACCATTTGCGACACTCTGACCGACAAATGTCATCTTGGACTTGTTATCAAGCGGCGCGCGTACAGGAGATTGCTTTTTGCTTATTTTTGCGATTTAATAAAGTTTCATAGCGAGTAATTGTGTTGTTGTTTAAATTTTTTTTTTTTTTTTAGTTTCACTAATTACTTAAGTTATTGATGTGGCGTCGCAGGCAGATATCGATACAGAGATAGCCTGACACTCAATGATAGATAACGTAGCATTCTACTGGTGAAAGATTTTTTTTAAATCGAATGAGTTCTTCAAATCTCTTTATAATATTGTCCTCTTTATAACATTTTTATAGATATAGGACATACTTGAGGTCCCTTGCGTGCCTGAGTTCGGCCCCTTTTATTGTAAATGTGTGCGTGAAATTTGTCTGTAGGCGTAATTGGCCCGCTTTTTTGATGTAATGTTAGTTGTTAAGTCTGCTTCTGTACGTACGTATACGTCTATGATTACGATAATAAATGACGATAATTATAAAGCAAAAAAATTAGAGCGTTTTTATTATTTTAATTATTGCATTCACAATGCTAAACAAGATAAAATTTTACTAAAAAATATCAACCAGTCTCAGGAAGCTCAAGTGGGAATGGAGCTCACGACCTTTGGATAACCGGTTGAATGCTCTGACCGCTGGGGTCTCGGTAGCTCATGGGTAGGTCGTGGGTTCGATTCCCACTCGAGCTTCCTGACTGACTTCTTCTTCTGCTTCCTGACTTCTTGATTTTCTTATAGAAAAAAAATATATTTATCTAAAAATACAGTGCTTAACTTATAAACCAGCATATTATTCAAACCAGCTTTAAAACCAGGTAGCTTAACTTGGTCATTTAATATTTTCTGTTACTTTTCTGTTTTTCTTTTCCATTCTGTCTTTTCTGTATAATTTTATTGTAATTCTCAATATATTCAATGTTCTCTCTTTATATTTCAGTGCAATTCAAAATGTTTTGTATCCATCCATATAGGCCATTATTAGAGAATTAAGTGACTCTTATCACAAATTGGTAAATTGGAATAACACTTTTAAATATTTTGCACAAAATTTCTCGAAGATTAGGCTCTATGGGCTAGACAGGCAAAGGCCTTTCTCTATTGCAAAATAAAAACAAACTTGACATTTGACGTAGTCATTTTCGGCATTTGGCGTTGGCGATTGTCATCAAATGTCGACTTGTCGGTCGAGTCTCGAGTGGCCGCTTTAATAACAAGTTAATGTAGCGAAGTGCTGTAAATCTTTTGTAGGTTTAGATATTCTTTTAGAAATTTAAAACAGTTCGCGCAAGAAAAAATCATATTGGAATAGTCCTAAACTCCTAAGTTTGTTAAGTTCAATCTTCACTAGTGCAACACTGTCAGTCCACATCTTAGATCCGGAAACCCAATCGGAAACCTACTTATTGGTATAATGTAGAAAAGAAATTAGTTTTGTTTCTTATTCAGTAATACAAAAATATCATCGATACACCGTATTCTGAGTACCTACATTATTTATGTCTCGTATCTTGCGTAGTTAAGTAGGTAGGCGCTAAAGTTATACCTGTTTGCAGGTCGAGAAGACGACGTTGCTGTGCATTTACTAGAAAATTGTCATGTGGAATTAAAAAACAAGTGTTACCTACCTATTCAAAATGTTCCGAAGTAAAATAAGAATTCACACATGTCGAATAATTTTACTGACATCTCTGGTGTGGTTGTTGGTGGATGTCGCGTTGTTGGCTATGTACTCGGATTGTTTCGGTGATGGATGCAATAAGAAGTCTAATGAATATGCCGTAAAGGTGAGTGCTAATTTTTACTATTCGAGGTACCTACAACATTTGTAAAGCGCCATAAAGTTTTGCAATTCTATAAGAATTACTAAAGGGAAACTTAGTATTAAGGTGTTAGGTACTTATATAGTTCTTCTAGATTAATATAGGATAATTTTAGTATTTGGTAAAATAGTAATAATAACTATACTATCATACTCCACTTGGTGTATGTATCAAAAACAAAAAAATATCATTCTGCCACCTATTTTTCAATTTTTTCAACAATTTAATATGCAAATTTATTCTTTGATTACTAGCATCTACTATCTCTTATAAAAAAATAAGTATCACACTTCTTTACAGTTCATAAAGAAATGTTAAGATGTTTTCTGTTATTGTAGTAAAAAATAGTGTCTACTTCTATTCTACATCAACATTAATGATTCACTGGCGAGATATGCCCTACCTCCCCAAGAGGTCCATGCAGGCACATTATTGAAAACAATTTTGCTATTAGCTTGCAATCTTCTATGGACTCATATAATAATACCAGTTTGCTTAAAGATTTTACTGTTTTATTACAGGACATTGAAGTGAGTCAATCATAATTTAAATAAGTCTTAATAATTTGTCATCTCGCAGGTCAAGTGAGTGTCATTCTCTTGACCTGCGAGTACAGAAAGCGAAAGTATCTAGACAACTTTTTTGTCTTACTTTTGAAGGTCACATTCACATCTTAACATTAAATATACTTACTTAGCTATTCTCTATGCAATCAAAGACACGTTTACCACATCTCATACAATTTTAGTGTAGTATTTAATTTGAAATTGATGACCGCTTCCAAGCATGTATGCCAATACAGGCTTGAAAGCCACTTTGGTTTGTATGCACTACCTATATTAGAAACAATTTTTTTTACAAAATGCTGGTAATTGTTTATAAATAAATTGTTTAATTGACTCTCTCAGAAATGTCAATAAGCATTGATAACTACAAATCAAGTATTAAATTTTCTGTAAATGACTCCTAAGCACTGTATAAAAAAAATAGATAATAAACTAACTATTATTAATGAAAATTACAACAACAGGAGTAAGAATTGTAATTTATGCATGTACTCTAACCCCAATTTAAGCCATAATTTATTCACCTTGTGTCTAGTTATACCATTTTTACAAAATACAAAATTACCTTATAAAGATTTTATAATTTAAAATGTAACATATAATAGCTCACATACTAAATAAACTCAAAAATAACAGTTTCCAAGCCAAACATAAAAAAGTTTCAACTTTCTAACTATCACTGTTCATGAGATACAACCTGGTGACAGACGGACAGACAGACGGACAGCGGAGTCTTAGTAATAGGGTCCTGTTTTACCCTTTAGGTATGGAACCCTAAAAATATGATTTGTTGACATTCAGATTATAAGTAATACCAGTAATGCTATACTAGGTAATAACAACAATAACTCCATGATTAAGGCAGCCGTCAGATTAGGGCAAGATTGTTACTATCCTGTTGTCAAATGTATCCAGCTTGACAGATGGTTGACATTCACTATTTAGTGAAGTATTAATGCCTAATTCTTCAATTAACAGACTAAAGAATTTAGTGGTAAAAGGGCAGCCATAGCAGCAGCATTGCAGCATGATATTGACGATGACGATACAAATCTAGAGGAAAATGAAATTGATCAAGATGTTGGGGAGGAAGGCCTTGTGCTGTCCCCATATTCAAAGTCAAGGTTACAAAGGTGGCAGAAGGCACCTTCAGTCCTACCTAAAGGAGAACTTCCCGGAGAGTTGGGTAAGATATAATTATATTTTTTTTTCTAAAGTTTATGCAAACACTTATTTACACTTCTTCAGTAAGATTTTAAACATGTGAAGCAAAAACTATGTTCTCCCTTTAAACACATTGCAGACATGAAAGAGATTTAGCATTTATTTAGTTCATAATATGGAGTAAGAGTGCAGAAAGATAAAATTTATGTTTAAAATATTTATTATTATGTTTAATATACACTGTATAAACATTGTGTTATTTATAATTTATTGTATTGAATTACGAATTTCGACCACTGGGCGATCACTAATTCTAATAAATATGCTGCTGTCACATTGGTGATGTTTGTTTTTCGGGGCTACTCTGCAATCAGTCCTAAAACTATGAGCAGATGTTGAATACTTTTAGAGGTAGAAGGCTGCTGGTCTCTTTTATCTTTCAGAATTGCATCTTCAGGGCTTGGAAGCCCTGAATTTCATGGTTCTTGAAGAATTTGTGATATTAATTCATTGTGAATGACCTCCAAATTCTATTGGGAGCTCATCGATCCAATCCAAACCTTTCGGAGAATCTAGTAGGGCACGGGGACACGCCTTAGTGCGTGATGCCGTTCGCCCTAGAAAACCTCCGAAGGTGATTCGTTTCACATGGCTTGAGACACCCTTTAAGTTTCCCGCCGCCCCCAAAAAGTTGAAAATGCCGTCTGAGGCAATCAGCAATCTCACTCAAAAAAAAAAAATTGGGGTCTTCAATATTACTGTCATCATTATCATCATCATCATCTCCATCATCTCAGTCAGAAGACGTCCACTGCTGGACAAAAGCCTCCCCCAAGGATCTCCACAACAACCAGTTTTGTGCTGCTCGCATTTAACGGCTTCCCGCGATCTTCACCAGATCGTCGTCGGTCCATATCATTGTACACATAAGTTATTTTTAAGTGTTTTTTATGAATAGAAAAATATGTAGGTACCACACTTCTGCTATATTTATTATTGTTTTAATAATAATTTCGTATTATTCTTTGTTTTATCTTTTTTAACATTTAAATAGTGTGTTACTATTTACTTAGTTACAAAGTTTAATAAGTTCAATGTTTGTATGCTCACTACTGACGCAACAGTCGGCATGCTATATATGTTGACATTCATGTTTTTGTGCGGTCTCAAGCTTCGCAACTGCTTTCAAATTCAAATTCAAATTCAAAATTCAAAAATCATTTATTCAGTTTAGGCTACAAGTACCTCTTGTGAATGTCACTATGCTATGAGACAACAACTTTCATTTAACAATGGCGAATCTGTGTCAAATATTTTTTTCTATCACATTTCCTCTCACTGTAATTCAGCCATTATACTAGTAAGGGTAAGGTTGTTGATCAAACATGACTGGAGATTATGTTTATCTAAATGGTAATAAAGCATACACAACCTCTTTCCTATCTAAATCTATAATACATATAATGACTTGTCCTGACTGACTGACTCATTATCGCCGAGCCTAAACGGCTGAAGCTAATTGGATAAAATTTGGACTGTAGGTTAATTGAGTGACGTAACCAGCCACTAAGAAAGGATTTTATGGAAATCACACCCTAAGGGGGTCAAATAGGCGGTGAAAGTTTTTATGAAAGTCTGTCAGTTTCGAAGTAAAATACCTACATGAAAATTGGTATTTGGGTTCTTGAAAAGTATTAAAAAGTGACTTGTCTCAGGAGTTTTGTTTATTTTTCTTTAAATTAGTAAAAAAGGGAGTAAGGTTTTTTTGGGGAAATCGTTATTTTTAAAGTAATTATCAAAATTAATATTTTAATCGATCTTTAAATTTTTCAACAAAAATAAAGAATGACGTGTTTTAGTATTTTTCGAAAAACCTCCCCTAGAGAGGTGAAATAGGGGTAGAAAGTTTTTATGGAAATCTGTCATTCCTTAAACTTTGGTATTTGGCCTGGTTAGAAATCATAAAGTGTTTCAGGATTATTGGAAAATTATTCCTTAAGTTAGGGATGATAATTTGTACAGGCGGTTTCAAAACGGACCAACATTATTTATACAGAGTGATCTTTATTACGTTGTTTTGTGTTAGACACTTTTACTAATTCTAGCTCGCATGGATGGGCTTTGTAATGATAAAAAATGTAAATCTTAATGTAGAAATGACGTGACATGTTTAGTTGTCTAACCCTTATTACTTATACCTTCCAAACTTATAAAAGCTAAATATAAAGCTTTAATAAGTTTGGCTTTTATAACGAATAAACATAAGTGTAGCCCACGTGAGCAAAGCCGCGTACAAGAGCTAGTTATGTATATGTGCACTAACTGTGACCAGTTTTCATTATGTGAAAAGCAACAAATCCCGGTGTTACGGCAATTCTAATTACTTGCGCCACGTAAATAATCCGTTATTCTTTTCGATACGTTGAAGTGGGACATTATGTCTGTTATCTATATCTGTTTATAGTAACAATCGTCGTCTCATCTAAATGAGCCTACTGCTGTACCTAGCTCCCCTCCTCTCCAAAGCTACACAATTGTAGGTACGAGATGTACTATGATTACTTTATAGTCAATTACAACGTATACCTATCATGTAATGTGCTGGCTAGAACGGATTACATTCGAAGAACGTCTCGCAAATGTATATGATTGTATGTCGTACCACACTGGCAAAAGCTGCATAAAATGGTGAGAAAACGCGTATAGATATATGTATTGTAATCAATCAAAGATAAGATAGAGTTTACATTTGGTTAAGTTACTATAAGAGGTAAAAAAGCCCTCCCCCACCAGAATGAGCGCATCTCGCATCCAGCGAAGCGTCTTATTTGATTACAGCAATCTTAGCTTGTCGTCTGTCCACCATGTTGTATAAGAGTAGGTACCTAAAATTGTTATTAAAACAGTTTGTTAAAGGGTAAATTTATTTCAGGTAAGGCTGTGAACATTCCAATAGAACAGGAAAAGTTGATGTTGGACAAATTCCAGGAAAATCAGTTCAACTTATTGGCTAGTGATATGATTTCGCTCAACCGATCACTCACTGACGTAAGATTCGAAAAGTAAGTGAACTTTGTTAGTTATGTAATTTATAAGTAGTTACCTACTATGTTCGTTGTTAAGCTGTTGTCGGTCAGAGGTCGAAGGTGGATGTTCAAAACGTAATCATCATGCCCTTAATCCACAATGATGTTTTATTAACTTGCTTAATCGAGCACTCGACCGGTCGCGGGAGATTGTAGTATTTAAATTGGTATTAATAAGTAGTGCCTTTGCATGATATTGAGAAGTTACTAAACTAGTCTTCTTACCTCGTCAACTCTGGAGATAACTGGTCTGACACTTGCGATGGCGAGATTAAGAAATATTGTTCCGTTATTTGTCAACAGTTAGTCCCGGTTAGGAGTAGAACTTTCAGGTTCTTATGCAGGCGTAGGTAGGTTGAATTGCTGGTATACGTGATGTTATGATATGATATACTGCTAGTTGAATGCCGGTAGCAAGGTTCTTTCACCGAGAACCCGCGTGAATGACTGCCATACTCATATCTGTTTTACCGCCAATCAGCAGTTGTTACTGCACTACTGTGTTCCGGTTTAAAGATCTACTATAGTAAAATTCCAACAACAAACGCCTCGGTGGCCTAGTGGCAAAGCGCTCGACCCGATACCCGAAAGTCCCGGGTTCAATTCCCAGATCGGGCAAAGTGTGTTTCGGATCTTTCGATGCATAAACCGAGTTAGTGATCAAATCACCAACCCGCATTTGGCAAACGTGGTGCCAATACCTATCAATTGTAGCGATGACTTGATTTCGATGATGGAGGCCTTTGCCCAACAGTGGGACAGTTATTGGCTACCTATTTATTTTTACTTTACTATAGTACAATTACTAGGTTTGGCATAATAACTAATGCGTCGGCTCTAATCAAATATTTACCCACGGTTATGCCTTCGTTAATCTGCTGCTATGAACATCAGATCGCAAGTAAAAACAAATAGAGAGATTGTTGTTTCAATGAATTACTTAGACGAACTCTATACGGCGAAACTGGATGAAGTCGGCGATTACTTCCCAATTCTTAACTTTCCACATGTGAAATTTTGTAAATTATTATCGGGATGAAATCTTCTTTATGAAAACTCTTAATTATACTAATTTTTAATTTTCCTTGTTATAAGTACATAGTTAGTATAAATTCCATTTTTTCATAGTAGAAAGTACAGTAAGATAAATTTATGAAATCACTACATAGTATAAAACAAAGTCTCTTCGCTGTCCCTATGTATGTATGTATGCTTTGATCTTTAAAACTACGTAGCTGATTTTGATGCGGTTTTTTTTAATAGACAGTGATTCAAGAGGAAGTTTTATATATATAAATACATGCATAATATAGTAGAGAAACACTGATAATTTTAGGAGTTTCACATTTTTTTGAGGCATTCGGAAAATTAAGAATCAATAAAATTAAGAGTTTTCACAAAGAACAACAATAATAATTTGCAAAATTTCTCGCTTGGAAAAATAAGAATTAGAAATTGATAGCCGACAGGATTTTGATCCTACCTTTACTCCAGACGAGGAATTCGGAAATGGTGTAAATGTGGGCACTAATCGATACCAGCATCCCACGCGTTCGCGGCATAAGGCATAAAGATCGTGATATTAGAATGCCGAGGTCGTTGGATAGAATTGCATGAGCGTGCCTATTTTTTTGATATAGTTCTCTTAATCGGATCGGCTATTAAGATTTTGTTAAGGGCAACGGAAGAAAGTTTTGATGCCCAGATCCAACTGCAGACACTTTTGAATCTCAGAGATGGTAGGTAGGGCGAATGGTGAAATAGGTACAGTGATAAATGTATCATCGTTATTGTCATTCACGGTTCAGTTGCTTTTATTGCACAGATAAAACTATTGTGCGAATAATTTGGTGTCAAAATGTTAGTAGGTATTGTAATGCATTTTTGTACTTACCTAGTTTTGACTTTTTACCTGCGCGCTCTTTTTTTGCCGTTTATCAAAGAAATTTATGTACAAAATTCAGCTCTTCCATTACGCGACTAGCTGTATTCGTTTCTGTAGTTATTTACAGTGTTTAAGTTCGATTTCTGCAACAGGGTCAGTGACTCATCTACTCGATGGAGTCTCTATGATGGATGATAGATGATTTGATGGAGTAGATAATTCAATTCATATTAGATGGAATTGATTCGACGACACGCTAGTTTAATTAAAACTTATAATGCAAATGTGTTGTCGATAGTTAAAGAAATGTTATAGCGGACAGAATAAAAAATATCATATTATCTTTATACAACATGTAACAATAAACGCATATTCTGAAATTACTTTGTTAAGAATGTGCTACTAAATCAATTTCAGTAAGTTTTATATTAGTTGTTTTCCTGATAAAATAAAAAAATAAGCAAATAAAACCATAGCCGTGTTTCTTCTAGCATACAAACTGAGTAATACCTACATATAGTTTGATTAGTCTTTGTTAGTGCCAGGTTTTGCGTTGCATAAATCGCATAGAAAGTGTTCAGTAACCGGTTGTGTGTATGATAGCGGGCGGTGGACTGCAATATGCCTATATAGTAACAGTCCCGTTCATGGTCACTCCAATATTTGTTAAACACATAGCACTTGGTCGGCGCGGTGGCACACGTAATGTGAAACTAATCGTTGGACTAATTAGTGCCTACGCGTGTAATCGCGGGAGCTCTATGACGCAGCGGCTCGCGATCTTGCTAAGGTTAAGCAACTTTCGAAATAACGTGCCACCGGATGGGTGACCAGACCATATAAAATATTTTCTGGTTTCTTTTTACGTTTATAACCGATGTTGTCGTAAAAATGTCGCCTACTGTCAACTTGTTGTTTCTGATTTTATTAAATATAAAATTATTGAATTTGCCCTGAGGTTTTCCTTGTGTGTCTGTATTTAGAGCCTGTTCTGTCATTATAATATTATAACATCCACAAATCTCATGCCTACCCATATAAACAATAGCACATGGGCAGATTGGGCAACTGCCATCAACGAAAACAACCAATCGGAACCTAACAGCTTCCGAAGCTCAGAACTCGGAGCTTGTTACCAAGTAGAAACAACTAGGTATACCTAGGTATAATTAACTAAATAATAACTTTTAATCAATTCATGATTTTGCGTTCGACTTTAATGCAGCTCGTTTCATTCAGAGTTTATTGCGTTTCTAAAGGGCAATTACACGCGGAGATTTGTTTCAGCGATACAAACGCGTCTGTATCGCGACAAGCAACTTAATAGATGCTAATAAGCGTTCGAATCGATTAAACACCGCGGTGATGCAGACTCGCGTGTGCATTCTGGAGTCTTCATAGCAGAATCAACCTTCTGAACCAGCAGTAGAAGCGCATTAAATATATGTATTGTTTAGTAAATTATATATTTTTAGTATTATTATATGTATTAATTATGTACTACCTGCGTGACGTTCAATTTATATGCCTAAATGGCATGCCTGAATTCTCATTTCTTTTCATTTCATTCGTGACCACATTACGCGCGGCAGCGGGCAGGGGAAATTATGATGATGAGCAGAGATGTCTCCTACTCAACCAATATGAGAATAGGAGATATATATCCTACTCCGGATATATATCATCCTCATGAGTCATGCATAACCTTCCGCTTTGATTTTCTTTATTGTGAAATGTAGGTTAATATTACAAAGATTATAAAATGATGTTACCCTTTAGCTTTGATTGCTGTCACCTTTTACTATGTTTTCTATATTCGACAACCAATCTACAGCAACTCATTTCACTCGCTTGCTGCGAAGCAATAGACGTAGTTACTGCGTGCGTACGTTCTACAAATGGCCGATGTGAAAGAAATCCTAAATTAGGCATTGTAAGGATATTATAATTCTGGATATATGAATCGAATAACTGGATTTTTTTTTCGGGATGATAATATAGAGTATCTTTTTTTTTGCTAAACAACTTTGCACAAGTTTAATTGCGACTGGAATGTTGCAGACGCCCTGTAAAATGTAGCTGTAACCGCGTGTAAACGCCCGAAGACTTATCATAACATCATCGTGTCAAACGTGACGTGTTCATTGAACTTACTTGTGTTTGCGCTGTACTTCATTCGCGTCTACACGGTAACGATCTTCTGTGACGTTGTGTGAAACCAGTTAGGATGCTTCACAAGCTAACACTTAGCTGGTAAACTAATAGAATACCGAAAAAGCTTTGTGATTGTATGCCACGAGCGGGATTTGATATCGGTTTCTATATATTATGTCAAAGGTTTTTTTTTTACTAATACATAAGTAGGCAAATGAATCTAGCGATAAGCGGAAGTGGAGACTAGATGCGAAGACACCTAAGCAGGACAGTCGCACTAGCCGTCGTCACCTTGTCGACCCGCTATTTGCTATTTTACACCTCGTTCTTATATCAAATATAACTGGACCAATTATGCTCTTATAGCGTAAGAAGTAAGAGCCAAGTTAGGGCGACAAAAAACAGCGAGTACTGCCCCTAAAAATAATCTTTATTTTAAAGTTACTTACAAATATATTCCGAAAATCTTTATATCACTGACGTATTAATTGAACTTTTGGAAATACAAAAACTTTTGCTAAATTCGCATTCTCCTAGTACATATCAATCTATAAATGTACGGCTTGCGATTGGGTACGAAACAGTTCTCCGTAGGAATCCATAGAAATAATATTAATGATACCATTTTATGTTCTGTTCCCGATTGGGATTCCAAGTAAACATAATTGAGGCTATCCAATCGAAATCAAATCATATAATTGCCGCTTCACTCTCGTTAACCATAACATAAATAAGCTATTGAGTTTTATTGTCTACAGTGATGTTTATTTATCTGTATGTATATTATTAACATTATCGTGTAAGCCAGGATTTCCTGATGCATGCTCTCGATGTCGATAGCAATGTCTTATTGTATTGTAATGACTGAGATGTACTACATTTGTGTGTGTACTAAGATGTGGCCAGTCAAGCATATCGAAAATGGTTTTCGTGCTCGCTCGACGCAATCTCCACTGAGTAATGAAGCGGCAATATACTTTTAAATAAAGGCATGTTATTAGTTGACACGTATCGCCGATGACGGTGATGGCTCTATTTTCTCTTACAGGGAAAGTATTGTAGCGTTTATTTAGCAACTATGTGACAAAAACGAATGCTAGTTTTTTCATAGATTTTACCATCCCTTACTCACTATTGAGTAGTAGCAGGTTAGGTTTGTAGTATTGCAATGGCCATACAATGACCTTTATACCTAAATATATTCAACGTAATTTTGGTCTTGTTGTTTTTTTGACAATGTTTTCGAGATTCACCTAAATGAAAACGTAATTTTTCAAATGCTATTTTCAGTTTCGTTAAATAAATACAAAATTAATTTTGTAAATGCAAAATTAAGGTTTTGTGAATAACCATGTTCTTTTTGTGCCCTAGATGTAAAGACAAACCGTACCCAGAGTTGCTTCCAACGACCAGTGTCGTGATCGTCTTCCACAACGAAGCGTGGACCACGCTAATCAGAACTATCTGGAGTACCATCAACCGGTCGCCGAGGCCGCTGCTCAAAGAGATTATACTCGTAGACGATGCTAGCGAAAAAGGTAATTCATGTCAAACGAATAAGGTCTATTTTACGGCAAACAACCTGAGTCGTGATCCTCTTCTACAACAAAGCCTGGATCACGCTCATAAAGACTATCAACCGGTCGCTGAGCCCGCTGGTCAAAGAGATTATACTAGTCGACGATGCCAGCGAAAAAGGTAAGTAATGTCAAACGAATAAGGTTTATTTTACGGCAACAACCAGGGTCGTGATCCTCTTCTAAAACGAAGCCTTGATAACGCTCATAAGGACTGTCTGGAGTACCACCAACCGGCTGCCGAGACCGCTACTCAAAGAGATTATAATCGTAGACCATGCTAGCGATAAAGGTAATTAAATCAAACAAATAAGGTTTATTTTACTGCAAACGAGCAGTGTCGTGATCCTCTTCCACAATGAAGCGTAGACCATGCTAATAAGTGCTATCTGGAGTACCACCAACCAGTCGCCGAGGCCGCTGTTCAAAGGGACGATGCTAGCGAAAAAGATTGTTAAAGTCAAACGTATACGGCTTATTTTATTTTACTACCAGTACCGTGGTTGTGCTTGTCACTCATCAGGACTAGTACCATCAACTGGTCGCCGAAGCCCTCATCTAGTAGATTTTTCTTACTCACCGAGATTTGTTTAATTTTATAACGGGGTATCGTGTATGTTCGACACGTTGTCAAAATCAGGCCACTGAGACAAGTGTGGATATTTTAAAATTGCAGAATCGTATCCCTGTAAGATGGAAACGCACTTCAAACGGAATCCTCAACCTTTGACGAATTGACTGTCTCGTATATTTAATCTACCAATTAAAGTTTCAGTAGCAATCTTTGTCCAAGTTACGTATAAATCAGAAGTCTAATTTGTTACGTAAAATGTTACGTTGGTAATTGGTATGCACTAATGCGAACATTATGCCATTACCTTTATCTGAAAAGGAAAAAAAATACCGACATTGGCCAGTAAGTGAAACAATAAACTTGGGCTAGTAATTGGTTGACACAAGTGTATTTTTCTCTCTCTCCGTTTCTTTCTCTCTTTCTATATATCTCTCTCTTTTTATTTATTAGTATTAAACTATTATATTGTTGAATTTTATATCTGACTAGCTGACCCGGCGGACTTCGTACCGCTTTGACAGTTTCCACGACAACAAAACAAACAAATCATTTTGTATTGAAAAATTAAATCGTTTTTAGGGTTTTCCGTTACTTATTATTTATGTTTCTCACCGTTTAAACCTTCCCTGAACTTCCACAAATATTTCAAAATCGAAATTAACCAAATCGGTCCAGACATTCTCGAGTTTTAGCGAAACAAACGAACAGTTTTATTGAAATTCATTCTCATTTGAAGGTTTCTAAGCTTAATCCGATACCTAAGAAAGGATTTTCCAAAATTCTATCCTTACCATTTCAAATTTCGAACTCTACGTCCCTGAGACCGTGTCCTAAAAGTGCATAACCTCTTTAAGCTTAGAAATCTTCAAGTGAGTGACCTACTAATAAATAGTACGGTGACTTTCGAGACATTCCAATTTTAAAGAGTATTTGCTTATGTAAGTGAGTTCAACCTTTTTTGAATAAAATCGGATTGAGTTTTCAAACATGTGTCAAAATAAAATGTAATTTAAATCAAAAGCACTAAGGAGTATTGTCATCAACTTCGAAGCAAATCACCGCCAAAATAATGTTCTACCCCTTTTTCACCCCGTTAGGGGATGAATTTCAATAAAATACGAAACACTTCCATCGATTCTGTTAAAAAAGGTTTATGCAAGATCTGAATTAGGTTGGACCAAGGAATCACGTTGTCACATACAAACTTTGCCTTCCCCCTCCCCCCCTTTTCACCCCCTTAGGAGTAGAATTTCGGAAAATCCTTTCTTATCGGATGCCTACGTCATACAAAGAACACACCCTCCAAGTTTCAGGTCTCTACGATCAGCGGTATAGGCTGCCGCACAATTGATGATCGCAGTAAGTACAACTTACTGTGTTTGTGATTGTGATATTTAAGGTGCCGACTGACATTACGACCTATTTTCTCGAAACTATTCACATGTTCTTTACTGCGTTCATAAATTGCGCGGCAGAATTTGCAAAAGCTTGTGAATCTGGCTGACTCGTCGAGTCCTTTATCATGTGCAATACGTTTTTAATGTCTATGTAGCGAACTATGCGTAGGCTGCGATTCCATCTTGATATACATACACCAGGGACCGGCAGTTTAAATCGAACATTGAACTTTCGGCGGTAGTTTTCGTTGTCAGCAGTGAGCATCATTAAGAATATATAAGTATTTTAAAACAAACTTTATTATTATGATGTCACAGTATATTTTTGGCAAGCACTGTTTTAATATTGTGGTATATGCTAAAATCTACTCTAAACTTACATGTACACAGACTTTTATTTAAATACTAAGATATTTTTGAAGACGAAAATGTTTCGATTATAGATTTGTATAGAGCTGTCCTCATTCGCAGCGGGGCGGAGAGCAGGCGGAACCACTGTCATCCAGTTGATTGCCTTACTGCTATTTTAGTGGCATATGCGCGCGTTGTCATGTATGTTGCTGACAGCTGTCGATGATCGAGAGTTCCGATTTACGAAGTAGAGCTCCTAGCCGCCTTTAATCTTTCTAAGGAATGTTAATCTGTCTTCAAATTCAGAACGTTATGCATTCAGCATACAAATATATCTGAACTAGATTCACTCCAAAGCGTTATTTCTACTTAGTACTCACCCAGCGTGTCAGGTTATCGGCCTGTCGTTCGCTTTAAAAACTTTGTACATTTTGTATATAGAACTGACGACAATAAGTAATAATTAAAGATCGGAATGAGGAGCTCCATGACGCAGTGGTTAACGCGCCTGGTCTGCGAGTGCTGAGGTTAATCAATATTCGCAAAAGCCGGTCATCGGATGGGTGACCAAAAATGTATCATCTCGAGCTCCTCCGTTCTTTGGAAGGCACGTAAAGCCGTTGGTCCCGGCTGCATCAGCAGTCGTTAACAACTACCAACCCGCATTGGGCCCGCGTGGTGGTTTATGGCCCGTTCTCCCTAACCATCCATAGGGAAGGTTCGTGCCCCAGCAGTGGGGACATAAAATGAGCTGATGATGATGATAGATCAGAAAAGGTAGTTTTATCTGGTAAGTTATGACGTTGTCAATAGAGTGGATAACCCGATAAAATAAAAGGATTAATATTACTTCATTGTACTTCATACGATTTAGATATTTATGATTAGTTTTAATCACTGTTTTTCAGTTCCAGCCGACATTTTTGTTCTAAAAATATATAACTTTTTGTCTATAAAGCGTCTAACTTTATGTACCTAATTCTACCGACAATGAGCATTGCCTTGCATTACTGTATTTTAGTTTGAATGGCACTAGATCCAGTAACATATTGATGAGGCATTTGTACTGAAGCTTTCACATGGCCGTATACTCGTTTTTCTGAGTAAGTAACTATATACTGTGGTAACTATAAAAAAGCCTCTATTGATTATAGAATCTTGTTATGTGTCTTGTATTGTAAATATATAAAACAAAATAAGGTATACCGACGATCTGGTGAAGATCGCGGGTAGCCGCTGGATGGGAGCAGCATAAAACCTGTCGTTGTGGAGCTCCTTGGGGAGGCCTTTGTCCAGCAGTGGACGTCTTTTGAAAGATGACGATGATGATGATGATGATGATGATGATGATGATGATGATGATGATGATGATGATGATGATGATGATGATGATGATGATGATGATGATGATGATGATGATGATGATGATGATGATGATGATGATGATGATGATGATAAAAAATAAAATGTGATTTTTCCTTGTCAGATCACCTAGGCAAGAAACTGGAGGAGTACATAAAGACGCTGCCGGTACCGACCCGGCTCTTCCGCACGGAGAACCGCTCGGGGCTGATCAGGGCGCGGCTGTTGGGCGCGAAGCACGTCAAGGGTGACGTCATCACGTTCCTGGACGCCCACTGCGAGTGCACGGGTAAGGTTCACGGTCATAGACATAGTTGCTTATTATTATTTTAGAGGTACAATTATTGATAACAGATAAAAAGATCAAAAACATAGTTATCTAAAGTTTAAATGGTACCTTTATTTGTGCCTAATTACAAAAAGCAATTGCACAGCATTTACCATAAACTTACCAAATAATAGTTAATATCAGATTTTAAAAAATAGGTTAAATAAAATAAATTTATTAAAGAAAGAAAGAAAAAATACATTTTCACTTCTCATGCTCGTAAAGTTGTTCTTTATGTCGAGAGAAGGCTGCATAAAATGGGTTTTATGCTCTTGTGCATAAAGTAGTTTCTTCTTTTAAGACAGGCAATTAGGCCTTACAGCCACATACACAATACACCTTCATTTAAATGATATATTTTTATGAGATTTAGGTAATATCTTAATTTAATTACGACATATGTATTACTAAATACAAATTTACGATTAATACGGGCGTGCATTTACGTAAAGTAACTAAATTTGTTGTGTTGCTGTTGAAAATTCAATAAGTTATTCGTAAGTTATTAACCAATGTCTTCGAGTAGTGATAATAACGATCAAATAATGATTTCGCCTAAGACTTTAATGGAAACAAGTGCGAAAAATGTATTTGAGCAGATATTGCCGCCTAAATCGAAGAAAATCTATCGGCACATATCGGAGAAAGCTTTATGATTTGGATGAACCAAAAAAACGTAAACACTTTTGAGGAGTGTGTTTTTTAAGCTATTTTGACGAACTGTCGAAGAAATTACCGACCTGATACCCGAAGGCCCCGGGTTCAATTCCCAGGTCGGGCAAAGTGTTTCGGATTTTTCGATGCATCATATAGCCCGAGTTTGTGATCACCAATCCACATTTGGCAAGCGTGGTGATTAAGCTATTAACCGTCAATTGTAGTGATTTATTTATTTCGACGATTGACGCCTTTGCCCAGCAGTGGGACAGTTTTTGGCTATTTACTTTTTTTTGTAGTGATATTAAAATAATAAACTAGTAAAAATCCCGTTAAAAAATACTGTAATGATATTTTCAAAAGCTTTACTAGACCGTTCTTCAAAGTGCAGCTGTTTAAATATTTTATATGGCTATAGTGATAGCCACTCCAAAGTAATTTGCAAAATATTTAAACAGCTGCACTTTGAATAACGGTCTCTCGTGCTCACATATGTACTTACATACACTTGTATAGAATAATAAAGCGATAATTAGAAGCAACTTTAGGAGATCTTTGTCCAGCAGTGTGACATGATTTACCAAAAAACACAAACGCATAGAAGTATCTGCATAAAGGCGGTTCAATATATTAAGGCGACACATTGGAAATTTACGTGGCGGAGATCTTGATTTTTCCCAACAGTTACAAAACATATGTAAGTGATATTTGATGACATGATTTTTCATTAATTGACTTCATTTTGCTAGTTGCAGAAACAAGATTTGTTAGCTTTTATAACAGAGAGAAAAATATCACAGTAACCTCTTTTAAAACACAGATTTGCATTTTATAGGCAAACCAGACCGATTTAATCATCAAAATTTTCTTTAGATTAGTCTTAACACACACTTCAATATACTAGTTCATTTTTAAAACTTATTTGTAGTTTTAATTGGGAAAAAAAAAACAGTTTACTTATGGTACGGGGCGCAAACGCTCCGTATTAGATTAATTGTTTAGCGATGCGTCGCCTTAAATGAACTAGAAGCATTGTGTTGGGAACCTTATATTATTAATCTTTGCCTTAGTTAGAACCCTTCGACAAGCTTAGAAATGGCTTCTCATTAATTATACATAAACGTTTTAGTTTTAGATGTTATTAAGTTAGAGGAAAATAAATAAGTTATTAACTGACCTTTCCTGTTATTCAAAGTTATAAAGAGGATGTTTCTATGTGCAATCAAAGTTTGCTCCAGGATTTCAAGCCGCGTGTTTTCGGTTACATTGTTTGTTTAACCGGTATTTTTAGCTTATATAGTCCGGCGTGCAGAAAAAACCGCCTAGCTCCGTTGTTCCGTTTAAACTAGAAGGATAGACGAACAAACAAACAATATAGCATTTATAACATTAGTTACGACAAATAAAACTTATATCTAAATTGTATTCCACCACAAAACTATAGATTTCAAAGTTCTACTACTAACGTTTTAAAATCTATTCGCCACGGCTTACAATTAAAATTAATAGGTACAAACTGCTCACTCACTTTATGGTTTGTTCTGCGTGCAACACGATAGCGGAGTTAGCGCATGCGACTAGCCGAAAGGATTTTTATTTACAAGCACTCTGCATAGAATCGAGCGGTGCTACTCTTCAATTGAAATTGAAGCTTAGTGCGATTTAATAAGGTACTAAATTGTAGTAAGTATTTATTTGTCTTTCCCCTCCATTTCGTATTAGGCCAGCGTGGTGGGATATGACCCGGTCTTCCTATTTGATATTCTTAGTGTGGGAAGGCTCGAGCCCAGCAGTGGGACGTTAATAGGTCGGCAAAGATGATGAAGTTTTTTTGTGTAACAGACTTTTAGTTAGCTTACAGTTTAATTCGCTTAGGCCCGATTTTTCAATTCTCAGATAAGTTTAATCCAACGAATAAAATTGTAATTGTGACATGATTTTTCTATCGTTAGTTAAAATTTATTCATTGAATAATTTTGACATAATGACAGATTCTCCTTAGAGAATATGTCAAAATGACAATATTATTCGTTGGATAAACTTATCTGAGGATTGAAAAATCTAGCCTTACATGCGTACGGCCCGTTGGTCGCGTCGAATAAAAGGCGAAAACCTTGAACTCTGTGCCATTCATGCCATCCCCGTGGCAGAGAAGGGATGGTACTACGTTATTTGTAGGTAGGCCACCCAACGTGGCCAACGTGGCTGAACGAGGGAAGAGGAGAGTCCCTCATAACCTGGGGTTGTTCCTGGACCGGTGTGTGTGCAAGACAAATTTTACCTAGTTAAGATCACATCACCACATCACCGGTTCATTTAATGTCCCCACTGCTGGGGCACAGGCTTTCTCTATGGATGGATAGGGAGGACAGGCCATAAACCACCACGTGGGCCCAGTGCGGATTAGTGGTTGTTAACGACTACTAAAGCAGCCAGGACCAAGGGTCTCGGACTCCACGGAAGAGCTCAAGATGATACATTTTTGGAATCGAAAATTCCTTAATTTTAGCAATCGCAGGCCGACCGCGTTAACCACTGCGCAATCGAGCTCCTCAAAGAAGCGAATACCTCAGCTTATTGACACTTGTGACACCATAGGATATGTCTTACACATTGCACGACCTCGAAACTGGTACGCTCAATAACCGTCACGAACGCCTTGTACAATATAGTACTTACTATGAGAACACGGTCGCTTTATGCCAGACTCTTTTCCCGGGGTTTATCCGTCACAAAACTGCTTGTGAAATCACCAATTTCTCAAACCTAAATAATTTTTCGAATTACTATTGTTTAACAAAAAAACGTATGACAAAAGATAGTTTTACAAACAACGTATGAAAAACTAATCATTTGACAAACTTTAATTTCGCAAACATATTACTATAAAAATAATCACTTGACATAATACAGGTTACGCAAATGTTTACTTAGCAAATATTTCTACTGTTAAAATATTATTTTAATAATATTCACTTGACTAAATAATTCGTTTGCCAAATTGGTGATTTTACAAAAAGTTAGTAGATAAATTATTAGTTTGTAAAAATAACTATTTTCTAACCAATACTTACGCGATGCCGTACAAAAGGCGGTATTTTAGATAATTTTATTGAGGTACCCACCTATTGCCGTACTATTTCGTTTTATTGCACTGTCTTTTAAAGTGAGTGTGTCGATTATTGTACTGACGCATCACGACGCGTATTATATTTTCCTGCTTTAATTAATTAATTTACACACGATGAGTAGTGAGTTCGTTGTGTGAAGTGTTTAAATCGAACAAACGTCGCACGTACAAAAACGTTGTTTCTGGCGCTTCGCCGGCCTCTGCCGCGGCACGCTCGCTCCGCTCGCTCGGCTCGCGCGTTTTTGGTCACCATAGTAACCTAACCTAACCTAATGAACTCTTTACCCTTTTTTCGTGGCCCGTCGCCCCGCTTCCGCGCCCCGATTTGGTTCTGTCACTGCTTCGGTTATGGCGGCGTGACCACAGATTAGGTAAAGGTTTAATTACTACGTAAATTACGTTTCTCTAATGTCGTTACACGTCATTTTAGACAGGAAACGTTTAATTTCACGTTATTCTTTACTTTTTGCATGTTGTTTTTCGTTTCGTTTTACTCAAAAATTAAATAATTGAAAAAAAAAAACACGTAGGTCTCCGGCAACCAAAATCGATATCAGGGGACGTCCATGCATAAACCTATAGTAATAATATACACGTACTTAATAGCTAACTACCTTCTTCTGTGTAAGAAAGATTGTTGTGTTAACGTTTATTTTGGTAAATAAAATATTTACCAAGCAATGCATTTTGTTAAATGTTATTTATGATTTACGTTGTTTTGCCAACTAACATGTTAAAAAATAATCAATTTGTGAAATGATGTTTTAGCATAATGAATTTTTTTTTTAGTAAATATATTGTCTAATGAGTAGTTTATTAAACAATAGTTTGTGAAATGATAAATTTATCAATTGTTTTTTGTCAAATTATTGGACACCTAATTTTTCGTCTTTAATTTCGAAGTTTTTTTAGTTTATTTTTATGATATAATGTTTTTTGTATAATATTAAATCAAATACTTTGATGATGCACATTTCAAGCGAAGCTATTTCAATTTAAAGTGGCTGCATGTAATAAAAATACTATTACGACAGATTAGTTGAATTGGGGTTACTTAAAATAGATATGGTATGGCGTAAGCCTTAACCGAATATCGTCGTGTCCCGCTGTTTTTTTTATTGCGACATTCTCTCTAGCCTTTGAATTATCAAAATGATGGACTAACAAATGAAGAATGGACTTTTGCTTAATGTTGATGGAAATAAGTGGGATAATTGACCTTCTTGACACTGGCAACACGTCTAAATGTCAATGGTCACACATGGCTCACACTCGCCAATTTGCTCTGTTACCGAGTAACATCTAATTAGTAAAATTGTCCATTGTGCTGTGTGTGATGTCTCTAACATTTAATGTAATTTGTTTGATGTACAGACGCCTGCACATGAACCTATCCAAAACTGAAAATTCTTCAATAAAAGTTTAACCATAAATATGAATATGGGGGGGGGGAGAAGAAATTCGTGAGAAATACAGACGTGTGTACCAATCGTTTCTTACAGATCATTCGTCAAACGTGGGTGATCAATATAGTTGTTGTTGGCAAAATACATATTAACATTAAGAGATGTGGAACCCATTAATAAAATCACAGCGTGAATAACGCGCTGCGTCGCAGCCATTAAATGAAATTAAACGGAACGAGTATAAATAAAAAAATGTTTTGCAAAGAAACGTTATTTGTGTAGGCACACCGTATTTTTGATGAATTCACTTTATTTAATTATGTGATAAATTCATTTTCCAATATTTGTGATGATACAAAACAAATTTGGCATACCTCGTGTGTCCGGGAAGACGCAGATGTTTATGTGGGACTTATCCCCCGCCAGCCCCTAAGAAAGGAAGGCTCACAATAAAAACTCCTGCACTTCCCCACACGTGTCTCCAGGATGATCCGGGCCCGTTATAAACTATCACGGGAGTAAAATGTTTTTGTTTTGTTTATATAATTTTAACACAAATGGCTTTGGCTTTTGGCTTTTAAAGTAAAAAGTAAATAGTGTTGAATAATTTCGGCGGGCTGGTTAGAACCACGATAGCTCAATTGGAAGAGCACCTGACCCGGTATGTCAGAAGGGTGCAGGTTCAAATCCTGCTCGTGGAAATTTTTTCAACATTGTGTTTTTGTATCACGGGAGTACCTAAAAAATTTAGTAGTTAACAACTGTCACAATTGTGGAAACTATGACGTCACTATTTCGTTCAAATTAAAAAAAGGTTAGGTTAGGTTAGAACTGTTTCGTAATTTCATTTATACGTTTAATGTAATTTATTTTTGTTGTTGTCAACATTTTTGTTTTGTTTTTCATTGCAGAGGGTTGGCTTGAACCGCTACTGGCGCGCATAGTGGAAGACCGGGCTACGGTCGTTTGTCCGATCATAGACGTCATATCGGACACCACTTTCGAGTACATACAGGCTTCGGATATGACGTGGGGCGGGTTCAACTGGAAACTCAACTTTAGATGGTAAGTGTGTTAATAATATGTTTTTGTGCAGATCGCAGCTGTTTACTACTGTCTTAGTAGCTATCTACTATCTATCTACAGGCATATGTCTGACTACAGCTGTGGAATGTATTCATTGCATAATACAAGAGCAATATAAAAAAATACATTGTTGATAATGTTGCATGCAACTGTGCCGAAATATGGGATAGTCTTAGACAACATAAAACATATTTCATCGTCTGTCCATAGCGTATAACAATGGCTAAATCAATTGTTACGTACCATAATATGGCTTTTCGATAGACTAGGGGATATCAAGAATCGTTTATTATTTAAACTACTTACTCTGATGTACTGTAATTTGTAGTAAAAATATATACCATGATAGAAAAAATTGTGCAGAAATATTAGTTCATCAGCCGATTAATGATTGTTTTTACTAGTAATTGAACACCCTTGGCCTTCATCGCAACTGATTGTATTTGAAGATAAGGATGGACTCGCATTTCCAATCTAAAGCTAATTAATACATTTCTTAAACCACCTAAGTTTTCTTTGACAGCCTTCTAAAAGTTCCAGGCCATTAAACCCTTAAATAGCATAATGACGAAATGTCATAAAAATCGGTTTGTAGTTTCGCAAAAATGTTATCAGTTTTGTTTAGATAAAAGCTACTCGATTCCAGTATTCTACATATAGTTTATTTTTATCAGCGTGCTGCCTTAACAATCTACCAAAGGACAACATTTTTTTTGGGCTTAAAATAAATGAAAATTTAACAGAGATCATTTCTGTTGATTAATACTATAAACATTTGATACTTTCATTCTACACTATTTGCAGATTTTAAAAGATGCCCATTTTATTTTGTAAAAAAATGTATTATTTTAAAAAAATGCGTCGAAAGGAACCATGTCCGAGTTCTTTTATGACAGTTGATTGACATAAACTGACAGCTGAGCCAGCTGCTTATGTCATGACGAGACTATTGGAGCATTTTGGAATTTTTATTGTTTATTACGTTTTTGTTGTTTTCCAATTCAGTAATTCTATTTTGATTCATCGCTTCACTGACGTGCATATTATGGTATCTACATTAACAATCAGCAACTCTATGATACATAGGGATACATAGGGGCAGTTTTCTAAAATATGTGAATGTTGGTTGGAATTCTGAGCTTTAAGTGCCTTAAAAGTGCTTGCTTACTCCATAAGCGATCAATCTTGCGCATTTGCACAACAGATATATACATCTTACATGTAGTTTTCCTTTATTTATATGTTAGGAAAAGTATAGTATAATTATGATGATTGTAAGCTAGAGATGTAGATATGTAGACTTGTATTTTTTTTTAATTTAATGAAAAACGCACTGACCGCTGTCACGTCTATGTCAATAATATTTTTTTTATTATTGCAACATTACTTCTATTGTTGCTAGGAAAATGTATTTTTGTATATGAATTAAATTAAAATGCGCGTCTATTTATTAATATAAATACTTTGATCGTAATCCTAATATTTTTTTCTTTAATTTGATGTATCATTTGCTTATGTTAATTGAGTTTTTATTTTAAGCCCAGCTCCCATAGTAAAAAAATCTTCTCCTTTATCTTATATTGTTAGAGTTAATTTACAGCCATAAATAACTATGAACCAATTTTCCTTTAAATCGCCTCGTTATAGTAATGCCTTGATAAGATTGCAGAAGTGATTGTTATTTTTATTATCTTATCATATAATGTTAATATACAATCGGTTCCACTGGTGAACCGTGATTATTTATTATAAGATTTCGTAATTTTTTACTTATACTGTGATTAAATGGTTTAACATTACCGGTTTTAGATTCGATTACTTGTATAAGCTAATTTACTCTGTTTAGTTAGCTGTATGAGTTGGTTTGAAGGCTATCTTCTATTCATCTTATCTCAGTCTGTCTCCATTACAACAATGTTATTCGCATTGTTAAGTATTGACTTAAGATATCCAGATCTACGTAGTTGAGGATTCCGGGTGAAGTGCGCTTCCACCTTAGAATTTATCGTCACTTACCATCGTCTAAGACGTGTAACAAGTGACGGAAACTATATTTTTCTCTCATACATCTAAGAACTACTTTTGTATTTATGGTTAATATGTTAGTGAGATGTAAGAGACAAACAAACACAGTGATGTTTGTATAGAAGTTTAATGATTATCATGATGTGTCGTAAACACATGAGTCCTTCCTTCCGTCGGCAGTATAAAGTGGCTATGCTAACAATAACAAATGTAGTAAAAGTATAATATCAGATGTAAAAACTTCTTTATTAAAATCATGTTAGATGCTAATTTTGAATACTTAAAGATTAATGTTTTCCTGATACTTATTCATATCAAACACTAAGATGTAAATGATTGCAAATTTCGCCAACAAATTGCATTTGCAGTCTAGCGATCTATAGTTGAAATTAAAATACGTTTTGAAAAACTGAGTATAATGTAAGTAGGCGAAAGACGGCTCAAAAGTTGGATCCTCGAAGAACGCCTCGAAGTATCTAGTAGGGGCTGGTCTACCCGTAGCCTCGTATTTTTACTGACTCTCAAGTGGTTATGGCATATCGTTTGCCACTACTCATTTCTATTATCATTTAATATTGCAAATAAAATATGGTTTATTCATTTAACTTGTAAGAATACTTGTAAGATTACTTTGGCACATGCTAAATGTGTTAACCGCACGAAGCCATTAACTGGAAAGGAAAAAAGAAGTTTTTATTATGTCACAAAATAAAGTACGCGGATTACATGTAGAACCAAAGAAACTGCGCGCGCTGTAAAATGTTTATCGTAGATTGTTTGCCCGCGTAACGATTCATTCCTATTGTATCGGCCTGCTGTACGGGCGCCAGCTAATTTACAATCAGCAAGCGCGAGGCACGAGTCTTGTGATAAGTTATAAGATCGACACGGGACCACGTTGTGTTACCCCGCCCGATCCTCTAAATGACAGCACACATTTACAGAATACACTAAACATGCACACCAGTTTAGGCCCAAGACACCGTACTCGTAGAACAAGGGTACGAAGAACCGGTTCACACACGCTCTACACCAGGTACAGACATGTACCTGGTCGGTTCTCTCCTCCTCCACGGCCCGGTCAACCCGAGCCGAGGTCCGTGCCTTTAGAGGCGCCCTCGGGTTGCTCCGCTCCCCGATCCGATCCGAACCCTTCGGAGAATCTAGTAGGGCACGGGGACGCGCACTTGTGCGCGATGCCGTTCCCTCTAGATAACCTCCGAAGGTGAGTCGTTTCACACGGCTTGAGGGACCCTTTACGTTCCTCGCCGCCCCCAAAAAACCCGGTGAAGCTGAAAATGCCGCAGCGGCAATCAGCAATCTCTCTCCAAAAAAAAAAAAAAAACGTTGTGTTATTTAAAAAAAAAAATCTTTGCAGTAATCTTATCAGTTTATCACTCAATGCAACCTTATGTAATTCTGCAACTTCGGCTTTGTTATTTATTTTCTACTTGATATTGTCTTTATGGATCAAAGCAAAAGGGTCGAAATGTTTAAAAAATACAGCCGGTCTGACGCAGGGCAGGTACTACTGACGTGTGTTAGTTTATTTTATTAAGAAACTTAGTCTACCTCATTTTTTATCCTAATTCTAAGTACTTATTGGAATCATATGTGGCTTATGCCTACACTGCTTGATTAAGGTCGCGGGTAGCAGCTGGATGCGAGTAGCACAAAACCGGTCCCTTTGGAGATCCTTGGGGGAGGCATTTGTCCAGCAATGGACGTCGTTTGGCTGAGATGATGATCATCTTTATTGTCTTTAAAACAAGTACACGTTTCACTTGATGGTAAACGTTCGCCACGGCTTATAAAACTCTTGCGTTGCCGACCTTGAGAGTTTTGTTAAGCTTATTTAGTTCAAACCGGAACTGCAATGCAGCACACTGCTGCATGGCGGCAGACATAAAATGAGAGCGGTATCCACATAAATGGGTTCTGTCTTTACCACCAGCTAAAACTTAAAGTTAGATTGAATTTAATTATAAAAAGTAAACATCAAGTGCCCGTTAAAAATATAATTATGATTTGTACCTAGGACTACTGACACACTCAAGTTTATGAGCAAAAACAGATGATGATATCGTGTTCTACTGTTATCAGCGTGGGGATTTCTATTATTTATAGATACGTCATAATGTGTTTAACCTGAGCTGGGGGTGTTGTTATGAGAGGTCATTACAACGCCTCATTAATAGGTTACTTACAGATAGGTTTCGACGTAAACATACTTGCCAAACAGAAATCAGTTCTGCAGATTTACGTTCTTTTTCGTAATAGTTAGAAAATTGCAAAGTTAATTAATGGATAAATCATCTCTTCTCTGTGTAAAGGTTCTCTATATTAGCTATCTGGCTCAAATGAAAAGCATGCAACTTGAGAATTTCCAGAAGTTTAAGTTAATGCTATCCCCAAAAAAATTGTTAGGATGGTTTGTACATAACTTTAATATTCGCCAAGATTCGCCCCGCCTCTCAATATATTACTATACTAATATTTTATTTGTATCAAAATACAAAATATTAATTGACTGCGGAAATAAGACAATACAGGCACATACAACCACAGCCTAGAGATAAATCCTTTTTTTAACTTCACACTTAAGACTTAATGAAAAAGGCAGTTAACAGCATGCGTTCTGTCAAAAAATAACATTTACATACTAACTACATGCTTACACTGACGAGCTCGATGACGCAGTGGCTAACGCGCCTAGTCTGCTAGTGCTGAGGTTAACCAACGTTCGCAAAGGCCGGTCATCGGATGAGTGACCAAAAATGTATCATATCGAGCTCCTCCGTGGTCCGGAAGGCACGTAAAGCCGTTGGTCCCGGCTGCCAATGCAGCCGCGTGCTGGTTTATCCATAGGGAAGGCTCGTGCCCCTGCAGTGGGGACATAAGATGAGCTGATGATGATATGGTTACATAATCGTTGCTTTTCCCTCCAGGTACCGAGTCCCCGAGAGAGAGATGTCTCGCCGCGGGGGCGACCGCACCGCGCCACTACGCACCCCGACAATGGCGGGAGGGCTGTTCGCCATCGACCGAGAGTACTTCTACAAGATAGGCTCCTATGACCAGGGCATGGACATCTGGGGCGGCGAGAACTTGGAGATGAGCTTCCGGGTAATGTACTTATGCTGGCGTATACATATACGTATATATACGTATATATGATAGGAAAAACAACCTTATGTTAACACATTAGGAACTGTAAATGAAGATTTGAGATATTGAACAACAACTTGAGAGATGAGCATGTATTTATGCTATCGTGTTGTGTTGTATTTATCTATGGCGATGGTTAGAACCTGCTAGTCAACCAGCGCTATTCAAATCATACCATTCGGCTAATAATCGCGATGGGGCAAAGTGGCAGTGGGGCGGGCGCCTAGAGATCGTGCCGTGCTCGCACGTGGGCCACGTGTTCCGTGACAAGTCCCCGTACACGTTGCCATATTGCGTCAGCGGCACTTACCCCAGATTTAGCTACAAGGCAAACGTGACTACGTATAAAGTCAGGCTGCAGCTGGCAGTTTGCCCGCGCCATCGAAATTATATCATAATCTTATAATCGCGATGGGATAAGGTGTGGCAGTGCGGCGGGCGACTGGAGATCGTGCCGTGCTCGCATGTGGGCCACGTGTTCCGCGACAAGTCCCCGTACACGTTCCCCGGCGGCGTGCAGAACGTAGTGCTGCACAATGCGGCGCGCGTCGCCGAAGTCTGGATGGACGAGTGGGGCGAGTTCTATTACGCCATGAACCCAGGTTCGGTTCGGATCGGATATGCTACTGTTTTAGTGTGCGTTAGTCAAGGGGACAGTGTGCGTTTGCGTTCGTTTGTATTGAATTACTGTTTTTGTTTTGTCACTAGCTTTATTATAAGTCTGTTAATGTCCCACTGCTGGGCACAGGTCTTCCCAATGGGGAGAGTACTATTTTTACTTTAATAAATCTATACTTTTTAATACCATTAAGCTAATTGAAGTTTAATGTAAGCGAACGTTAATGTGTTACAACGGAGTGTAAAAGTTAAAAGATCACTAAAATGGTAGCAGTCATTGGATCTGTCGTAAAGTATTGTTGTGGCTTGGGATATAACACTGTAAGCGTGTAAGCGTGTAAGAGTTTTATGTCATTAACAATCTAACTTTAATATCGAGGCTTTTAACGTAAACCATTGCAGCTGCATTCGCCTTTTACTTGCATGCGTGTTCATTGTTTCATTCATTTACGCTTTATTATGTTGATTTTTTTTATTTATACCTTTTTGACAATCCTTCTTACTTTATTAGTTTTTGTATTTAGATACTTTTACGTTCTTATATATTTTCGTCTATTGTAGTTTTTTTGTTACTTTTGCTTCTTCTTAATGCAGAAGCAATGATGAACTCGTAATTCTTTTGATGAGAACAATTAATAATTTGTTAGTGATTTAACCACAGCAATCCTTTTTTTTAGATCAAGAGCTATGGAATAGGCAGAACAGACATAATAGTATGGATAGTCCGCGCCACGAGAATCTAGAAAACGGTACTAGAAATACGTCAAAAAAAACTTTTTTCAAATAACTTTATAACTTTCTTTGTATCTAATAACAGTATCTGGCACCGATAACATAAATAAATGGTACTGCTAATATAAGGATTTATTTTAATAAAAAAAAAGTTATGCCCGCTACTACTTGGCAAGAGATAGAGAAATAGACTTCTACGTGTTTATTTATTACTTTATACATTTGTTACATTCAAAAATGTTATTCATAAACAAAATAAGATTTAAATTCACAGAAATGTACACACATTTGTTTCCAAAATTTGTAGCTTCTCGTGGCGACGATAATATATCAGACAGCTAACTTTTTGTTACAAAAGACGTAAAATATGAGATAATCAAATAATTTCATTGTATTTATAATTATATTGTAACACTAATCGGTATATATATATTTTAAAACTGTAGCAAAAAAGTATCTCATTCTTAAATTAACCATTATTCGTTAATATTTATATACATATAATATTCATATGTCATAGCCCTTGGTCTATTGTTTATCATGGCCTAATAGAATGTTTTATGAAATGTACCGTGTCATTAAAACAAGTGTAATATTGGGAAACGTGTATAACTAATACTCATTAATATGATTAACGGTATAATATTATATTATTATTGTAACCGTAGTTTATTTTATTATAATCAAAAATGTATTATGTGTATGTCATTAACATTGTATTTTTATGCTTTTTAACCCCATATATTATTAAGACACTGATAAACATATATAAATATATGTTTCATTGTTGTCTTAAATTGACAATATTCACCAATATAACATTGGCTAGCGTTGTATAAAAAAACTGGTTTTACAGAATGCCAACTTACAAAGGTAACGTAATGTCGAATAATATTTTACAGAACGCAAGTTGTTATATCACTTCTAAAATTGTCAGTTTAACAGTATTAAACAAGTCATCATTATAATAAGTAGCTGTTAAAATTATAATATGTGACCTTTGCATCACACTGTAGTTTGTTATTAATTAATAACACAAAGAATACAGTAGTAGTATTTAATTAAACAGTTATGAGGTCGGCCATTAATTTGTTTTTCTCTTTTTCTGATGTACCTTTAGCCCTTAGGCTATATCCGTATATTGTTTTTTAATAATATTGTGCAACAAAACAATTTTGTTCTTATTGTCTCTAAGGGAAGTACCGTTTTATCTTTTTCATTTAGCGTCCTATATAATTTGGTTACCATCATAAGGTACATATTATTGTTTTGCAATATATAAAAATCTATATTTGACAATCTGAGTTTTAATCTAACACTGCCTGTATGGTTATAAGGTCAGATGACCAAGCGTATATAAGTATAGCGAGCTACGATTTTGACAATACAGTATTGTTTCCGTATTGTGTTCGTTGAACATTAATAAGGCTGAATGAGCGGCCTCTATAAAACCAGTTGACTTATGAACTCCGCCCACCTAACAACCGTTACGTATTGGTGAACATTGTCGCACTAACATTGGCGGGGGCCAGGTGTGGATGTGCGGTGGCACGCTGGAGATAGCTCCGTGCTCGCACGTGGGCCACGTGTTCCGCAAGACCACCCCCTACTCGTTCCCGGGGGGCACCGGCCGCGTCGTCAACCACAACAACGCGCGCCTCGCCGAGGTGTGGCTCGACGACTGGAAGCATTTCTACTACAATATCAATCCAGGTGCTTGCCCGCACACTCCTACACAGACCGCTCGATGTCGTTAGCTCTTGTTTGGTCTCGTTTGCTCGAACTCGGTGCTTGCACTCCCCAAGCCATTCCCGTTGTTGGTGTAACTCGTCGACTGGAAGCATTTTTACTACAATTCAATCTAGGTGCTTGCCCACGCACTCCTAGCTCCAAAGACCACAGACAGCTTGATGTCGTTAGATCTCGTTTGCTCGAAGTCGGTGCTTGCAGTTCATGGTTCCAAGCTATTCCCGTCGTTGGTGTAACTCGGCGACTGGAAGCATTTTTTTACTACAATATTAATCCAGGTTCTTGACTCCTAACTTTGGTCTAGTCGATGACGTCGCTAGGTTTTGTTTAGTCTCGTTAGCTCGAACTCGAAGTAATTGAAAAATCTCGGTAGTACTGAAAGGATTTCTACTACAATATCAATCTCTTTAGCTCGTGTTACTGTGATGTTTTTAAATAGTTCCTGGGCCTTAGACCTTTTGCAATAAATTGATATCTTTTTTTGTTATATATGTCTATTGCGTTCAACTTTCACGATCATAGCTTAATGTAAAAATCCAGAAAATGTACATATGTTAAGCTATTCTTCTATAATTAAGTGTTAATTTGTTATTTTTACATACGAGTTTAATTTCATAGGCACAGATAGTAAATATTGTGTCAATGACGTAATCTTAACATACTGACCCATAAATCAAAAGGTACTTAAAAATGTTATTCAATGTAGCGCGTCGGTATTAGTAAATATTAACTTTATACGCCATGTTTTATTCGAACAATACTAAAGCGTTCGCTGTAACACCAATAATATGTATTGTTATTGCAATTATCGTATAATTTATGTTGTGGAATATTAAAATATTATATTTATTGTTCTGATTCGTAACGTGTGTGCCGTTTGCTTTGTTAAAACAGCATGAAAATTTTTATTAAACATGTAATATATTAAAACGTTCTACATGTGAAATGAATCAATATTTATATGACACAATAATTGCTTTTAAATTCTGCTTCATTGACATTTTTCCAATAAAAGAAATGTATTCCATATGTGCAATAAAGTTAAGTAATATAAAATATACTTGTTATAACAAATTACTTACTTAAATAATACATTTGAATACATTTTTTCAACATTTGTGTTTTTGTAATTACTTGAATAAGTTAATTTAGCCGTAGCTTTGTAGACTACAAAGACTCTGGATAGACATCCTTTTTAATCCTACGATATCCTTATGATCTCTTATTTCTTTTACTGTTTTGTTATCATTTTTTTTTATTACTAGACATCCATCATTGCTTTGAGGCGTAGTCCAAGCCTTTAGAGGCACTCTCGGGTTCGCCGCTCTCGGGTTCGCCGCTCTCGATATATACAAATAGGTTAATAAACACTCAATTGATGGAACGTAATTAACAGTGTCGTCATAGTTCGCATTCGCACACAATTTCTATGAGAGAATTTCGTTTAAACAGGTCCTGAAAAAGTGTTGTTAAGTTTTCAAACAGATTGTCTTTTGTTCCATATTATTATAAATCAGTTTTCTTCGCTTACATGATTTCATAGATTATGTGCGTTTATAATGTTATTATGAAGTTAACGTGTTCTTACATTTACAGAGATTGCAACAGACATCTCTAAACAAGCGGTTTCCATATAAACTTAAGATTTTAAAGTAAAAATTGCCGCAACTAGCAACTGTTGAATTTGTACTAGTTGTGTCAAGTTGCTGGTTTCCCCAACTAGCAAACTGAATGTTGATTTAAAAACATGTTTAGATATTTTAAAACTGGGCCTATTTGTTGCTGCAACTGGAACTATAAAATTCAAAAGGTTTATAGTTTCTTCAACCAACTTAGTTTCTGCGACTAAATTTGCTCTGTCTGCGTAGAGCCTTACTCTGTCAATTGTTCTGTATGTGTGTATGTAGTCACTCTACAGGTGGTCTTGTTTCTTTACGGTGGTTTGTTTACGCCATTATCGCCGCTACATTGAAGCTATTTTAATGTATTGATAACCAATTTTTACATTAACCCAGTTGTATTAATAACATTCGTTTCATCGTAACCAAACATTTGCGTTGGGTCTTTTGAATCATGCTCATTATTAACGTTGCTTTGTGTAGCGCTTGTCATATTTACACTTTACGTACGTTTTTATTTTATGTTGGAATAACATGCAGATTGTGTCATTTCATTATACACTCTTTATTGATATATATTTATGTACAGACGGCAGCAGATCAACCTACCACAAAATGTCAAATTTCTTTAATAAATTTTGAACCTTAGTATTTGGGTATAAAGATCAATATCGGTTAATTTGACAAATTTGACAGTTTTGGATAGGGCGATGTGCAGGCGTGTGTACAATATTGATTTATTTGAATGTTTCAGTTAAAGATCCTCTTCAATTTTACTACTAAATATATTTTTTAAAATATACATATTTATTGAAATGAAACAACTTTTACGGATCTACTCGCATTATAAACATTAATTAAAACTAATGTGCAAAATAAACGCGAGTAGATCCGTAACAGTTGTTTCATTTCAATGTGTAGTATTCGCGTAAACTTTAGAAAACAATATACATATTTAGCTTATGAAATCTTTGGACTACTGGTTATTCCACCCCGGTCTCAGACCCACGGGTTCGATTCCCGGCGGGCAAATACTATTGTGGTCGGTTTGGTTGGTTTAATGGCTTGTTTTAAGTCCATCTGGCTAGCTACCACCATCTTGTCTAAGGCTATAGCTATAACAACAGTGTTAGTAGCATTTTTAGGTAGCCATTGCCTCGGTGGTTGATGATTTCGTCTGAAGTGCGATTTCATCTTCGGCTTTATAGTCTTTTATAACCAGGTGCGATGAAGGCGAAACGTTTTTTTATTGTAGAATAATAACAAAAACGGAATAATACAAAGAAAAATCTTAAAAGTTTTTTTTAATTTATGTTGTTTTTTTTTAATATAAGCAGACTTACCACGTAAACATTATACTAACTTATTACTACTACGAAGGCTACTTCCCGTTAGGCAACTTCCCATTTGGTAAACCTTATTTTAAACAGTCTCTAAAGTTGCGGTTGGTCATAATAATACAAAACAATACATTTTAAGTAAACAGTAAACTTCATATATTTAATTCGTTTTACTTAATGGGAAGTTTACCAATAGGGAAGTAGCCTGAAGCCTTCACGAAAGTGTACAGTCGCCAGTCCGTCAAATGCATAAATTAAACACGAGTAGATTTTGTAAAAAGGTGTTTTATTTACAATGAAACTCTTTCAAGTGCAAAGATTTTTCTGCAATAAATACATGATCGTATCTTTACTATCACCGTTGATATGCTGTCGACTGTACCTTTCTTTGTAATGCATTTTACAGACGCCGCACACACATCAGACTATCCAAAACTACCATTTCTTTAAAAGTTTTTAACCATAATGCCATAGACGAAAGTTGAAAGTCTATTTACATATATTTATTTTCTCTCCATGAACAAGGAACCTTTATAGGGTTCGAAACGGTATCATCATCATTTTCAGCCCGTATCTTACCACTGCTGGGATAACAAAAAAAAAATGTGAAAATAAAACTCGAGTAAATCTGTAAAACTTGTTTCTTTTCAATGTGTAGTGTTCGCGTAAGCTTTAAAAACAATCTATTGAAGAAGCTTGATAGTTTTTAGTAGTGTTTTGTGTAGTAGTGTTCGATCAACTACTGCATTGTCGTTTGTATGTCAGGTGCGTTGAACGTGCCGGTTGGTGACGTCAGCGAGAGACGCGCCCTGCGCGACAGGCTCAAGTGCAAGAGCTTCAGATGGTACTTGGAGAACATCTACCCCGAGAGCCAGATGCCGCTCGACTATTACTATTTGGGAGAGGTAAAGCTTTTTAATTCTTTCAGTAGTTACTTATTCCTATTTTCTACCCGTTTTGTTTTGCACTTGAGCTGTAGCCTGGTTAGTGACAGTGGATTCGAGTTCCAGTCCTGAGGCAAGGTTTGTTACTTACCGTCTGGGAGAGTACCACCACCATCAGCAGCTCATATACGTTCCCACTGCTGGGGCACGAGCCTTCCCTATGTATGGATAGGGAGGTCGGGCCATAAACCACTACGCGGGCTCAGTGCGGGTTGGCGGTAGTTAACTTGTTAACCGAGACCAACGGTTTTATGTGCCTTTCGAGGTACGGAGGAGCTCGAGATGATAAATTTTTGGTCACCCATCCGATGACCGGCCTTTGGCGAAAATTGCTTGACCTTAGCAATCGCAGACCGGGCGCTTTCACCATTGCGCCATCGAGCTCCTTTCGCGACCGTTTACTCTTTATTGTAGTTGTAACCATTATATTTGTTGTTGTTACATATTCGACAGGTATTATACCTTGGTAGCTCAGTTGGTAGAGCTATAGCCCATTAAACGGTTGTGGGTTCGAGTCCCACCTGAGGCAAGTCGTATTTTTTTATGGGACTAATTAAGTGACAGATGCCCCTCGACTCTTTCTGTTACTCTTGCAGTTATTCCTATTATCTACCCAATATTTATTTTTCTTAAATCTTTTTTCTATTCGCCAGAACCCAATCGAAGCATTCATCACCAATAAATACTAATCTATCTATATATCTTTTATTATGACAAAAATATCTAGTCATTGATTACAGATCCGCAATGATTTATTGTAGCGATATAGATAGTAAAAAATTTAAAATACCTTGTCATTTTAATACAACTTACTACCTTTTTTTTTTTTTTGCATTAGTATTGCTATATGAATTTACATGGTAAATTCAACGAGTCTTCTGAGGTCTCGGTAGCTCAGCGGTCAGAGCATTAAACCAGTAATCTAAGGGTCATGGGTTCAATTCCCACTCGAGCTTCCTGAGATTGGTTGATTTTTTCTAGTAAAAAAAATATCTTGTAACTTAATATAGCATTTGTAAATGCAAAAAAATAAATAAAAAGGAATTACTTCTTTCATCATCATCATCATCATCATCATCATCATCATCATCACTATCATCAGCTCATTTTATGTCCCCACTGCTGGGGCACAAGCCTTCCCTATGGATGGATAGGAAGACCGGGCCATAAACCACCACGCGGGCTCAGTGCGGATCGGTGGTTGTTAACGACTGCTAATGCAGTCGGGACCAACGGCTTTACGTGCCTTCCGAAGCACGGAGAAGCTCGAGATAATAAATTTTTGGTCACCCATCCGATGACCGGCCTTTGCAATCAATCACAAAGTGCTAGCACTTTACACAGCTATCACCGAGTCTGTGGGGTCTCGGTAGCCGAGAGGCATTGGACCCGACCGATTGGTAATCTAAGGGTCGTGGTTCTAGTAAAATTGTATCTTGTAAATATGACTATAACGTCTAATTATTGGTTTCAGATCCGCAATGCAGAGACGTCTAACTGCTTGGACACGCTCGGTGGCAAGGCTGGTCAGCCGCTAGGTATGGGTTACTGCCATGGCATGGGCGGAAACCAGGTGAGTTTCTACTTTATTTTGTTGGTTTTGAAATCGGCACTCTTACGTCAAGACCACAGAGCTCCACAATCAATTTTTGACGTTAAGGTCTAATTGTCTTTATGTATAATTTTAGTGGACGTTAAAAAATCGTAATGGTATAAGATTTTAATTAGCTTATTTTGCAAAATTTGTTTCCTTTGTGATTTGTTTTAGCGGCCGTATCCCAAAACTTTAAAATTAAGTAGAGTAAGTGAGGTTTAACTAATGCGTTATAAATTTAGGACCAACTTTTCGTGGGATACATCGAGCCATACCTATATAATAATAATAATAGCCTTTATTGCTGTTTTACGTAAATATTAATTATACTATAGATACATTGTTAAGCCGGTTTGTGTTTGATTTTTTGACAGCTTGTCCTTGGACATAGGCCTCCTCTAAAGACTTCCACTACTCTCTGCATATAGCTTTGCGAAGCCACATGGGGCCTGATATTTTATGTATATCGTCTTATGTTAATTTGTCTTTCCCTTTTCCTGTTATGATTACGAGGTACCCATTTTGTCGCTTTTCTATCCCATTTATTTCAGTGTCCTGCCCATTTCTATTTAAATATTTTGCTAGAAAGAGCTGCTTTCTTAAACTTTGTCTTGACTTTAATTTTTACTTTGTCTTTTAATCTCAGACCTAGAACACTCCGTTCTGACATATTTTTAGTTGGTTTTCTTGTTTTTCAGAGAGTGACCAAGTCTTTTTTTCAGATTATTAGTTTTCATTATTTCTGCCAGTGCTCAATACCATACATACAATCTAGCAAAGCTGAAAGATAACAAAGATAGCAAAGGTTTTTTATTACAGTATTCACGTTACATTTTTGTCAAGTGTAAGACCAAGATATTTTTTTTATCGCTTTGGCGTGTTACCCCTTTAATATTTCAATTCAACTCAATTCAATGATTTATTGCTCTCCATAAGTAAACATTAGTTACGTTAGTTTAGTATGGTGTTGGACTTCTTTATTCTTAGCACTGAATATCATAAAAAACGTGCTTTTATTGTTATAAGATTGTGCTGAAACCAATTGTGTAGTATGTTGAGATCTTGTTGGGCAAGAAACTTCGTCATCAACATGTCCCAAAATAATATAAGCAAGTGTCGTCAGCGTATAGATTGAGGTAGCTATTTAAATCTGCTTCACAAATGTTATTGACGTATTCCGGACATTTTAGTGGTCCAAGAATCGAACCTTGAGGTACACTATAAGTTATGGGTTGAGGCTACTTTGATAATAACCAATTTTAATAATTTGTCTCTAATATATTTTAAGTTAGATCTAAACATTTCAGGTTTTGTTCCAGTAATGCCAATGCTCTCCATTTTTTTCAGTGATAATAAATGACTGACCGTGTCAAAGGCTCAATTGATATCTAACTTTTATATTTTCATTAAGTACTAAAAAGTTTGTATATCCTTAGCATTCCTAGCTTAATACATCGCACCTATTCCCAGGTATTCGCGTACACCAAACGCAAGCAGGTGATGTCGGATGACAACTGCTTGGACGCCGCGCACCCGCGGGGACCCATCAAGCTGATCCGGTGCCACGGCATGCGCGGCAACCAGGAGTGGACTTACGACTCAAAGGTAAGGCATTATTATAAGACTAAGATTATGTTTTTAGGTTTTTTTTTTTCAAATATCATGTCGCCATAATATCAATGTTGTGATCCGGCAGCTAGAGAGAAGATAGCCAGTGCCTAAGTAGTTGAGGATTCCTGATGTAGTAGTTGAGCGCACCTCACGCTTCCACCTTCGGCTTTATCATCATTTAACATCAGGTGCCATGCCCATGAAGGCCAAGTGCTTACTAGTAAGAAATACCAATAAAATAATAAGAATAGAAAGATGGAGAAAAACATTTTTTAAACAAATTAAAAAAATAACAATCTTAACGTAAGACAATAGTCAATCGGACTTCTGGGCGGGAAAGTGAAGAGCCGTGTCTGCGGTTTTGTTTTATATATCTTATTTATTATAAAATGTGTGTTTTGGTCGAATATTAATGTGTAAAAAATGATTATGATTATTAACCGTTAAGTGTTCTTGGACGTGACGCATGCGTGAACTTGCAAACAAAACAGTGCAACATCACTTTTCAAATTATCTCAAGAAGTCCGCATGCGGTCTCAGTAAAGGGGCTTTACTGTCGTAGTGTACTTTTATTACATCTATAGTGATACACTAGGCTAACTTTACTCTCTTTTACAGCCCTTATACAGGTATAAGTTCCTTTTTCAGCTTCAGGATCACATGTAAACCTCAATAAGAGTATTGAAATGCTTTAAGTTCATCTTTACGCTTGCTTTACAAATGCTACTTGGGAATGCTCAACCTAATTTCCAGATTGTCTAGGTTTTTTCAAAGCCTAAAAACTCAGTCTAGATTTTTTCAAAGCAAAGGCAAAGTGTGTTTGGTTTTTGCGGATACATAGCCGGTAATCATGGTCAATTGTAGCGATGACATGATTTTAATGATGGAATCCCAGCAGTGAGTGGAATACTATATTGACTCATTATCGACTACTATATTTAATTGAAGTTTTATCGCAATATAGTGTTGGTTTTACTTCCTAAACTTTATTATATTTTGTTAAGTAAAGCAACAAAATATAAATTATTACATAACATGACAAATTGAAAACAGCAAAATATATCTTAAGCGTTAAATTAGGTTGGTTTAGTAATTTCATCTGGTGATTGATGAAACCAGACAGCTGAGAGGACTTCTTGACTATGTGATCAAAATGCTGGCTAAAACTTGGCGAGCTGTCTATCAACACACCAAAGTCTCTAATACATTCAACTTCTTTTTAGATTTGTGTTATTGTTACTTATCTCATACACTATGAATTTATAATCTTTTAATTATTTTTTTTTCTTATTCATTTATTTGTCTCGAGCATCAATGGCTCATTTGGGTTAGTTACAATAAATACCTTATCCTATGTTAGTAAAATTAACAATTTCAATAAAATTAAATGCAAATACAAAATTGATAAATAAATTATAAATTATATTTTAAATCAAAATTACATTTAAATCATTTAAACAAATCAAATTCAATCAAAAATTAATCAATAAATTATATAAATTATAAAATAAATAAATCAAATTCTAAATCAACCAAATTACCTTAAAAAAAAAAATCTAGTCTTAAGAAAGAAAATAAATAAAGAGTATAATAATAAATTTTATTTATTTGAGCGGCTGTCAATACCGCCTCTCCGGCACCGGGACGGCAACATGCCTACCGGAACAATGGCGGATGAATGGGCAGTCCAGCCTTCCCGCGATCATCTCCAGGACGGTGTTGGAGCTGGCTCGCACTCTGTGCACCATGGACGCGGCGCGCTTGCGCATAGTCGCGTGAAAGCAGTCCGTGCGCGCCTCCGCGAACATGCCTGTTCAAAACTATTTAAAACTTTGTATACTGTTCCCCCAGACGCGGACGATAAAGCATACAAACACGGGCATGTGCCTAGACAAGCCCGAAGCGACTGATGTGTGGAAACCGGTTCTGAGGCCGTGCCACCGCGGCCGCGGCCAGCAGTGGCTAATGCAGGTCGACTTCAAGTGGCAGGCGCACCACGCCGGCGCCGCTCGCGAACGTAGCTAGTGGTGGCCGACCAGGTGAGAATATACTCTTGTATACTGAAAAAGTACCACATTGGGTGCCAATTTCCACTTTTATATTCCACCTTTATTTCTTGTTGAGAAATTCAGTTAATGTTAAGTTATAGCTCAGTTATAGTTTATGTTAATCGTTTTAGGAGGATTAAAAATAGGAGAACAGACCCTTGATCCGCCTTCAGAGCCACACTTAAAAAAGCATTTGCCGCAATAAAAAAATTCCACAAAATATTTTTTTTTTCCTTGCAGATTAGCAGCTTTAAAAATGTTCGTTAAATGGTCATTCATTATTCTGTTCTCTTTAACTCACACGTATTTAAGCTTTTCACACACTATTAGGTTTGTAGGTTTACACGAGATTTTTTGACTAGTTTTGACTCTTATTCCTTTGTTTACCGTTACATTCTTCTTTTTAGTCGGGCACACTTGGCTGAGTGGTCGTGGTTATGAGTAGTAGGTCCTGGTGAGTGACGGCTCTCGCTATGCCAAATGGAGGCGCATTTGGCTTTATTGGAAGCTTTGTGAGAGCAATCGTTCATCGTGCTTTGAGCGAGGGAGGTAATGAGGTCTCTCCATCAGGTTGGCGTGCGACTACGGGGTCTCTTGCACTCAACTCTGCCATGAACTACAATACGCTCCATTGAGTCCTATTTGCGAGTTGTGTGCCCAAGAGCTACATTGTTTAAAAAAAAAAATATTTTAATTAAAAATTATTATAATCTCACGTGATCTGTTTGTATCTGCAGTTTGCTATCTGAATATGTTAACTACTCGAGTATATATAAATTATAAATACAGTTAAGTACATTGACAGTGTAAGTATGGCATTCTCAAATATTAATTTTGTTTGTTCCAGGATTGACAACGATAGACCATAACAGTCTTCCCCACGTTAGATATCAGATTTATTCCTTATTCTTATGTATATCTAAAAGTTTTATATCAATTAGATTTTAATGTAAGACCCTTATGTGGTCCTGTGAATTGTTGACAATACATAAAATATGCTGTAATAAGTTGTATTCCCTTTAAAGGTTGCTCAAACTAAGTGTTGCGTTTAGTAGAGTGAGTTTTATTGCTATTGTTTTAGACGTGTGAACGTAGAAGAGATTATTGTTGTATGTATATTTATTTTTATTGTTTTCGCGGAGAGAGAGATATCGTTTTGTATTGGTATTGCTTTAAATTGCATTTAATCGCAGCGACTTTGTGTTTCCAATACTCTCGTTCTATGCCTGTATGATGTTTTTATTGGATTATGATGTTATAGAATACTGATTCCATTAATGTTTTTTTTTCCATATTATATAGAAAATTAGGATGGCTAACGTTTTGAATTTTTTTGTAACGTTGATACTCAATTTTTATAAATAAGGATTTTATGTGACCGCCTTTTTACTGTTTGATTTTGACGTTTGACGATTCTGGGCGGATAATATTGGGTCCTATTAATAAGTGACTTGCCTTTTTAAGTTTTGTTCGTGATACTCAACATGTAACGTTATGAAAACGACATAATTATTTCGTACTCCCACACTAAGCCAAAATTTACTAGTACTGCACGAGCAGTGAACAATTTTTGCCACATTTTGACATGTGTGTCTTTGCCAAGAAACACATGTCAAAATGTGGCGAAAATTCTTCAGTTCTTCTTCAGGATCTCGGTCTATACAAACCTTAAAGAAAAAGTCTCATATGAAAATGGACCATACTTGGGGCAAAGAAGTCAGACCACCAATGCTCTTAGCACTTTCTAACGATTATTTCTGGGTTCGTATATTCTTTTCACGAGACTTTTTTCTTTGCTCCTAAGCTTATGACATGGTTTGTTCAAGCCTGCACTGATGTATTACTTCTCTGGGAATAGTTGTCGGCTTCATTTGAAAGATATTACATAGCGCGCCATTTTTTGGATTCAACGGATTGTTCTTGAAGACTGTTCAAAACTTTGCATCTTGGAGCAGAACCCTGTGTGCCAAATTCTGGATTTCTTGAAGTGTTAATTTCGGATCAATGCTCATTTAATTGGTACAATGTAGGTAGGTATAGACAACAATCGCTAAAAGAATACCAATCATATTTTACTTAAAAACACTTTATCCAAAATTTTAATTTAATAGTTCAAATGGGGCCAGTAAACATTGTTGTATATTTTTTTGCGTGCGTGAACTTGAACTCAACAAGGAACCAAACAAGGAAACACAACAGCCAATAAAAAAAATTGAATAAAGAAAGAAATTATTAGGTACACAAAACGTTTTCAACTATTAATAAAATTATTTTTGACTAGAACAATTTTATTAAATAAATAGCACCGGTTAACACGTAAAGTTCATAAAGGTCATCTTGAACGCACGCAAAAATGTAAGGCGGGTAACTCGTCATAAGATATCGATACTTTCATGCCATATATTCTCGATCTTAACTACGCGACTTTTACCCGTCGCGTACTTAAAAAGCTAGGGATACCTGTTACGTCCTGACGTTTAATAAATGCATAGGCTTGTGAGCTGACACCGACTGTATCATTAGTCATCACAAAATAGGATACTACAGAAAGTAAGCTTCATACAAACGCGCTCGAGCAACGCACGCATATACAATCTCTAACGGACGCAGAAACTCTTAACAGCACTGCGCTCGGACTGTACCGCGCTGATCTGAGATCCGTGTCCGTGCAAGGGTCTATACATTTTTTTTTTACCAGTGCACAAATTTTCTGGAGCGACTCAGAATCGGTAAGTAAACAACTTTCCCATAGTAACATGGGTTGAAATAAAACCAGTATTTTTGGACTTCCCATACTTTAGCAAACACTTAATTAGCCTGATTTGTATGAAGATAAAACTTTTGACATATTTGCGCACTGGTAAAAAAATATTCCTGTATGTGCGTTGCTCGAGCGCGGTATGCATTCCCCTACACATTTACAGAATACGTTAAACATGCACACTAGTTTAGCCCCAAGACACCGTACTCTTAGAACAAGGGTACGACGAACCGGTTCACACGCGCTCTACACCAGGTACAGGCATGTACCTGGGCGCTTCTCTCCTCTACCACGGCCCGGTCAACCCGAGCCGAGGTCCGAGCCTTTAGAGGCGCTCTCGGGTTGTTCCGCTCCCCGACCTAATTCGAACCCTTCGGAGAATCTAGTAGGGCACGGGGACACGCCTTAGTGCGTGACGCCGTTCTCTCTAGAAAACCTCCAAAGGTGATTCGTTTCACACGGCTAGAGGAACCCTTTAAGTTTCTTGCCGCCCCGTAAAAAAGCCCGGTGAAGCTGAAAATGCTGCCTGAGGCAATCAGCAATCTCTCTAAAAAAAAAGCGGTATGTATTAGGATTGCCTTCTGGGTCTATTTATGTCGTGGTTGTGTCCTGTATTTAGGGGTTATAATGAAAGACCGATAGCTCGCTTAGTAGGCGTGTGGTGTGATAACGGCCGCTCACCTCATCCCTCGGCTGACAGTCACGCGGGCGGTTAGGGTTGCCACCTTTTTTTTTTAGGACGAATAAAGTATTTTTTCATTTTTTTAGAACCAAATTAAAGTACATAGCATAAAAAAGAGTATTTATTTATTTGTCCTTAAAATGGTTTTTTTTGTTGCTCTTTGCGACATTTAACAAATATTTTGTGAATGTGGATACCAGTTTATTTAGTCTCTTAAGTACTCATAACCAGTAACGAGCCAGTAACAATCAGTTTTACGTAAATAGGGTATTTTAGCGTACTTAATTGGTGTCGTAGATTATAAAGTACGTCTACATGAAAAAGAGGACAATACTCTATTTTAGAGTACGGGTGGCAACCCTATCTCTCACCTCACAAGCCAATGCATTTAGTAAACGTCAAGACATAAAAATACTTCTTAAAGCACTATGGGTTTAACACCGTAAAATATTTTATCTGTAATGGTTTAAAGCAATGTTGCCCAACTGGTATTGCTCCAAGAGCTATTTTGTATTTTATATGACACAATGCCCTTCAAAATTAATGAACCTCAACAGCAAAAAGTTAATGCGAGACTTCGCTGTTCACATTGAATAAATGTGTATGTTTCTTATTTGATTTTATTCGCGAGCGCTTAGAAAACAGGCCGTGACCTACCAGGGGCTCGCGAGCTACCTGATGGGGACCTACTGGTTTAAAGTATAAAAGTGTATATTTGCAATTGTTTAATTAAAATCATTCATCGGTTAGTGTGGCTAGCGGCACAATTGTGCCATATCCATTAGCTAGACTGCCTTCGACTTAGCCACGTTTGTATATGTTTATTATAATATAAGGACGTTTTCACGACTTATTTGGCAGCTAAATCTTAGTTTTCGTGGGTCAAGTGCAGCTAAATTTATATAATTTCGTTATAGTTTAATGTGTCGTGAAAAAGGTCCAGAGAGAATCCATATAATAGCCAACAAAATTAAATAGTGTAAGATTGATTAAGACGACCACAATTACTTTCTAATGTCGTTCAACATTCTAGTATCTTAATTCATATTGAACTGTAATTATATGTGAGGAAGTATTGTTGAAACATTATCCCTTAATCGGATGTATAATAATGCTTCCCAAACTTACACTGTTAAAATAAAATCGAAAACCCTTTAAAAAGATGTATCCGATTAAGGGTTATTTATATCACAACTTTGAATGTATAACAGCTAGTATAATCTTATCAAATTGTATAAAGCTGTTTGGTTTGTAATGACACGTTTGTTCTGACTGCACTGAGTGGTTGCATACATGTATACATTTTAATTACTATAGGAAATTCAAATGTGAGATTATTCATTACTAAGGAAACTGTTTTGTGTATTACATCCGTTACTGTTGGTTCGGCAGTGGTGTAGATTAGTCTCGTTCGGGCCATTGCAGAATCAACAGTGATTTTTATACTCGTTGAAAACTGTTACCTTAATTAATTTTATGATCTTTCAAATTGATCGTGTTATATTGGTAAGAATAAAAAAATATATTTTAGCTTGTAATGTTCTGTAGAGTTCGAGGGTAGGGCTCGAAGGAATTGCCTTTATCAGTTCACAAATAGCTTAGTCTGGTGTCATTCATTTGTCGTCGGTCGCCGGAGCAAAGGAATTGGTTTATTATGCCTAATAATTATATTTTTATTTAAAATACTTGTAACTGTATAGCAGGTTGATAAGTGTGCTTTAAAGTATACAATCAGCCAATAGTAAATTAATATTTATAGTCAATCTAAGAAACTGACACCACGCCACCGCCGGATGTTGTCACAAATATATGCGATCGACGGTGAGTTAGCCCTTAAAATAGATTAGAACAGAAGGTCTAAATAGTCTAATAAGAGAGAAGAAATGTAATCAAGAACGGCTGGATCCAACCGCGCCTTTACGAGTTGTACATGGATCCGGCTTTCTGTACCTTTCTATTTTGAGGTTAGGCTTTGTTTCAAAACAAGTCCAATTAAACAATTGCATGAGCTGATAGGTTGAATTTAATTTTAAAGTGAACTATACCCACATATCTCAATATATTGTTACATTTATGTGAAGGCACTGCCATCCATGTATTTTTGGATACCTAAACCTATGTATACAAAACCAATGATACATTGTTTTTGCTGAGACTATAATGAATGTTGATAATTTGATTCTTTGTATTACTTTGATAGCATACCATACGTACCGCCAACAGTGTACTTCTAGACGTCTTAAATAATTTTTTATCTTCATATTTTTAAGATTCATTAACTAGTCTTGGTTTAAGCTGGTTTTGAAACAAAGCCTCAAATTATATTACATCGTTTGTAAAGGGGCCCCAAACAACGAAAATAATATTAGGTAAGGACTTTTTTATTTGTAACTGTAATACTATTCAGCAATCTTGCTATTTCAACATTTTTGAATGTGACTCAACTGGGGCCGTGTTTTAGTCCTCTCGATATCGAATTATTGTTTATAAAGTTAGTAATTTGATTTTATTAATTAACATACATATATTTATTTATTTAGCAAATCAAAAAGATTGATCATATCAGTTGATAGCTGTAAATTCATTTTAGACCTAGATTTTGGCGTTTGTAATATATGAAATATCATCACAAAAGCATTTCCTAGAAATTATTCAGCGCAAATTTTCAAGGTATCGTAACTATATATATTTTGTAAAATCTTTAAATGTTATCTTATACTGTCAGAAATGTTTCAGTAGACTTGTGTATTTTTTATTTCTTAGACTGCATACTACTGTATTAACGCCTTGTGTAGACTGACAGCGAGAACTAAAATCTAACAAGTGTAAACAAGACATTTATAAAATAATTTGTGTATACTACAAGAATGTAATTAATGTAAATAAGTTACTACGTGATTATTCGTCCATCTGATAAAATAAAAGTTAACTTAAGAATGGCATGTCAATGACATTTATTTTAAACTGGAATCTCGTTAGACTTATCAAGGGTGCCAAAACCTTTTACTTTGAATGGCACTCCTCATCATTCCGAAATGCTTGTCAACTTGAAATTAAATTGTTTGGACTGAATTTTATTTGTTTGTTTTATTTATTCATGTAAGTAAAAATAAAAGAGACCATAGCTTTAAGATATTTATTAAACTTAACATATTAATCTTACGCATGTAACATGGCTAATACTATCTTACATTTATACAATCAAAACAATGCATACACACAAAATAGGATAAGGTAAACAGTAAGTGTTTGGCACTTAATACAAATAAATCATTTAGAATACGCACGATAAGCACTAAAACGCGCTTATCACCAGTGCGACTAACCTAAGGAAGGCAGAAGCAGTAATCTCATAAAAATATGTGCGTTAGTAAAATAACCAACAAAATATTACTTCAATTTCTTTTGCAAATATAATACAACAAAATTTTTGTTAGGCATTCTGTAATAATTTATCTGATTTTTAAGTGATAATAATAGATACAAAATAATGAAAATGATAGAAGTATAAAGGTAAATCTTGTGAATATCTAAGTGTTAACAAATATTATAATAATGGCTACTTGGCAAACTTCCAATTTGGTAAACCTCAGTAACGCAAAGGCCTCCATCATTGAAATCAAGTCATCGCTACAATTGATGGGATATAGCTTAATCACCACGCTTGTCAAATGCGGGTGAACACAAACCCGGGCCATGCAATGCATCGAAAAATCAGAAAAACACTGCCTGACCTAAGAGTTGAACCCGGGACCTTTGGGTATCGGGCCCTTTGGGTATCGGGCCCAGCGCTTCGCCACTCGACCACCGAGGCGTTAACCATATTTAAACAGTCTCTAAAGTTGCGGTACGTAAAATAAAAATCAACTTCTACATTTAATCAGATTTACCAAATCGGAAGTTTCACCAATCGGGAAGTAGCCAGTTATTCGTACTTTGAAGGCTCGTTTGGCGTGTTGAGATTGAGATCAATGGTGCGAAGGTGAAACAGCCAGCAACCAAAGGTCGGCGAAGAGCACTTTGCTCTATCACCATATACTAGACAAGGCGAACATAGTGGCATTGACGGACCTAGGGGTGCGTTCTCATTATACTTTGGTATTCTTAAAGCTTTGGGTAGAATTCATGTTATTCTGCCAGGGACAGAGCTTTGGAAGATAGAAAAAAAGTAGGCCTTTTATAGAAACTCTCATTAGTTTGTCGCTTCTCATGAATACGTATATAGGAGTATAAAGGATATTATTTTTACAAACCTTAAACTCATGTTTATTTTATTTTATCCTTTCCATTTCAATATGTTGAAGAGTAAGATGTGCGTTCTTCAAGACTGTTCGGTGGGATAGCCAATGGAAACTCTAAAATAAACCTCAAAGAAGCAAGAGCTGTCATATCTCTATTGAAAAATGTATAAAGCTACTATATCCAGCTTTTTATCGTGGCCGAGACCTCGGGACCTGGCGTGCGATTCTTACTGACCGGTGAACTCCGTAATGACAAAAATGTACAATAATATTGATATTTGCATTATTTACAATTTAAGGAGTGCAGCAATAGTATAATAGGTGCAATTTTGCCACTAAGGGCGCCACTAGTACAATTACGTTAACATATGACAAGATATATTTTTCTTCCATTTGTGACATCTTCGAATTTATGTTTTTGTTTCCTGTTTTCGTAGTGTGTTAGTGGCTCCATCTATGCAAGGTTTCACGTTTTACATACATATGTTTATATCTCTGTATCCCGTAAACTCGAAGGAATTTCGAAAATCCCGTCATTTCCCGTCTACGTCATGAAAAAGATCAGCCTGCAAAATTTTAGCGTTCTAAATCCAGCGGTCGGCTATATTGATTGTTCTGGTAGTCAAGCGGGACTTCTCTTTGTACAGGCTTTTATTTAACTTGCAATATATGTATGTTGGGTTGTTATAGGGTTATTAATATACATAAAAAATGCTATCCATATTTACTGTTAGAGAAATATTGTCACCGGTTCGGAAAACGCACGCCAGTCTTCTATGTCCTAACGTCGCACGCATGCTCGCTCGCACGCACGCACGCACGCACGCACGCACGCACGCACGCACTCACGCACTCACGCACGCACGCACGCACGCACGTATTCACGCACGCAGTTCCCACTATGGCCGCCTGCCCACAGTTGCTAGTGATGGTCACTCGTGTCGCACCTCGTCGGGCAGCCAGCAGTCGTCCTCGGCTCGCGCTAGCTGCTTTTTCAAACTAATGTATAGTTTGATTAACGAGTCCTAAAATTAAAAATAGGATAACTTTTTAAAATGTCGAAATACTTTTTTACAACTTAAAACAATTTGATAAAGTTACATCTATCATATGAAAATAACGCTAATTACACAGTTAACGTTACGTTACCGGGGTAGAATTTTTACAGCGTATTTGTAACTAACCGTAACAAAATATCGATACTTGTTATAGATAACGTTACAGCTACCAGATAAATTTATAGGAATAACTTATAATCTCGATTGAGTAACGTTATAAAGCCCTGCAAATAGATATCATCAGATAGGAAGTAAAAGTTTTTTTTTGTAATATCATACGGAAAATTTCGCAATTAAAACCTGTGTGTTTAGCGTGCGTTAGCGTTCTCTAGTTACATTACCAAAGGTTCTGGGTTTGATTCTCAGCGTACGTGAGGGTACATGTTAATGTAAGTACTCTGTTTGGTGAACTTGTTCAAAGTTTACTTGGCTAGCTCCTACCACTTTATTGAAATCTGTCGGCAGAGCAATGTCGGTATCATTATGTTTCATGTCCGTTCAATATGAGGTGCCAGACATCATCTTTAAACTCAAAATAAACTTTGGAGTGGTTATTAACGGGACTTCTTACCATGTTAAGTAATTTTGAGTATCCGATCATAAACACCGCAATAACTTCAGTACATCGGTGATCATGGCGCATACAACAGTGCCGAAATATCGGATACATAAAAATAATAAAGATGGTAAGAATAACGTTAACAGTTTCTCTAATGCAGGCGACCATGAATATTAAAGTTATAAAATAATCTCCATATAAAAAAGAATAATTACCTTTTCTTTCTCTAGTTGTATAATTTCTCTTTTCTGCCGTAACTCTTCTTCGTCCATTTGATCTTCTAATTCCGATTTATGTTTACTGAGGTACGCTGTCTCCGTTTGAACCTGTTAACAAATAACATTACATAACTATGATATTTTTTATTATTATTATAGTCGATTATCAGAATGGACAATTCCAACTTTTCTTAAAACACTTCTCAAACAAGCGGCCAAAATAATAATAATATGTACCTAATACCAGTGTTATAATTAAAAGTATGTCTTGATATCAATGGCAGATGCATTTTATCTGAACAAATTACTAATTATCCAGATGTATTTTTTTTATATTTACGGGTAAGCACAGTGCCTTGATCTCACCTGATGTTAAGTGATGATAAGGCCAATGATGGAAGCGCGCTTCACCCGGGATCCTCAACTAGTGAGGTACTGGCTATCTTATCTCTAGCTGCCGGAACACAACAATGCTACTAACATTGATGTTATGGCGACATATTTAGATAAGATGGTGGTAGCTAGCCAGGCGGACTAACAAGCCCTACCACCAACCAAACCGAGTACATAAACATGTAACCCCCCGCTGGGAATCGAACCCGGAACCTCTGGGTCTAAACCGGTGGTCTTAGCCACTAGACCACAAGAGGCGGTTAAAATTAGATGTGAAATTAATCAATGTACTTTGACATATTTAAAGCATAACTAGATGCGGTAAAAGGTTAAAGAATTATTAAAAAAAATTAACTTTCATATTGAAGCGCCTTAACCCCCCCCCAGCTGTCGTAGGAAATCTAGACACAATAGATAAACAATGCGTACTGAACTCGATATCGAGTCCTCGGGACGTAAAGAAAATAAAAAATAAAATTTTCTACACTCACACCAATTATCTAGCCCAAGAAAAGCTTCGTTATGAAACTCGTTAAAATGGTTACTAGACAACGGATAAACATACTTAAAATACTTAATTACATACTTATTATACATAGCAAACACCCAGACCCGAGACAATTTAGAAAAACAATAATTTCTAAATTGACCCGACCGGGGATCGAACCCGGGACCTCAGAGATGGCGACACCATGAAAACCGGTGTACAAACCACTCGACCAAGGAGGTCGACGTAAGTGGTTAACATTCAATCACATTAACGAAAACGAGAATTTTAAAATGTAACTCTTCTTGTTTTCCAGTCGGAGGCGCTGTTTCAATGCCATACCAATTTTGCGGCTATAAACCACCACGCGGGCCCAGTGCGGGCTGGTGGTTGTTAACGACTGTTAGGGCAGGCGGGACCAACGGCTTAACGTGCCTTCAGAAAGGAGACTAGCTAACACGATTCTCCAATGCGAACACAACACATTTAAACAAAACAACTTTTACGGATCTATTCGCGTTCATTTTACACATTGATCTAAGTATATTATTAAATCCTGACGTATCGAACCCTTTGCAGGTGCCGTGAAATAAACGTGAGTCAAAGTCGAAAGTAATTTATTTTTAATTCAAATTAACTTGAGAAAAGTGCTTTTAATTCGTCCAAACATTTTTTACCTACTACCCATTCAGACGTCTTTTTTATCTGTGGAGAAGAGAGAGATCTGTGGGCGCGAGATACTGCACTGCTTTAATAGAAGTAACGAGTATTCGTATGATTATATTATATGATATTATATATCGTATAATATTATATTATAATCTTATATGATTTATGATATTATATATCTCGTATTATGATATTATATGATGTTTTCCTTATTGTTTAGTCGCCTGCACATAAACATATCCAAAACTGTCAAATTTCTTCAATAAATGTTTAACCTTATGCCTTATACATAGAGTTCAAAGTCTATAGAGGAAATTTGACAGTTTGTGGTAGGTTGATGTGCAGGCGCGTGTACATATAAAACAAACATTAAAATACACGTTATACAAGATATAATACAAAGGTGAGCTTAACTATAGAAGAGGTCTCTTCCAGCCAATTCTAGCTGTGGCCTTTGAAGTTTTTTGGCTTATTTAAATAATTCTCCTTACCTTAAGATACTCCGGCGCCAGTTGCTTATGCTCCTCGTAGATGCGCTTGGACTCGTCGCTGTGGTCCGGCGAGATGGGCCTCAAGTGGGGGTCCAGCATCAGGTGCATGGAGTCAAGCGCCGGGTCGGGTTCCGAGGGAGGCGGCGCGGGGCCTTCGCCCGCCGTCGACCCGCTACTGTTACCTGTAACGACGGAAAAGTTGTTGTGTTACCTACTACGTTTTTAAATTAAGAATTGTTTGATGTACTATTAGGCCTATGTTTAATTGAAGATATAAGACACCCAGTTTATTAATGCGATTCACATTAATAACAGTTCTCTTAGCACCATCTATTCGGCTACCGATTCTTGAAGTTCCTCAGTACTTTGATTGAGTGCGCTTCCAACTTCGATTTTTTACAAGCTTTTATTTAGTTTCACCTGGCCCAATGTTTGTCTGTAATCAAATCTTGCAAGTTAAATTAGGTCCACTTTCCGGTTACCGATTGAGCTGAAATTTTGCATGCATGTGTAAATCGGATGACACTGCAAAATTATTATGACATGGAGCCGATCTGATGATGGAACCGGAAGGTGGCCATAAGAACTCGACCTCATACGCCACTAAGCCCCATACCCCATACCCCACTAAGACACAACCCCATTATGGACTAGTTCGATCCATCTTGACGAGTACTTTGGTGCTAGATGGTAATCAGAGTCTGATAATGGAGTTGGAAGATAGGAACTCGGTAATTAAACGACACAACCCCACCGAGTTTGGGCTTGTATGATTTGCCTTGACGAGTATATTGGTGCTAGATGGTAACCAGGGAGCTGGAAGATGGCCATAGCAACTTCCGTTTGATGATTCAGTCTTTGATTAGATGGATAACCCAATGCTAAGGTGAGCACGTGCCGAGGGCTGAATGGTATGAGGGTGTATAAACATGTCATATAGCTATCGTTGCGCCTCAGGGTACCAGAGCGAACCCTGTTGTACTGAACCCCTTAACCCCCTACAATGGACCTCTGGGGAGATGGATCATTTTTGTCCTATACTCGTGGGAACAATATGAACAATTACATAACGGAAAAACACTGCTACGCGCTACGAACTATGCAGTAGTCAAAAATACTTAAAAGAAAACATAAAATTAAAAGTTTTTTTTAAAAAACAAGCTTTTATAACTTGTTAATAAAAAAAAGAACTAAAAAGTTAAAAATAATTTAAACCTGATAATAAGAAAAAAATACCATTATAGTAGGTACCTACATTGCAACCTTTAACGATAATTAACCTTCTTCGTCTACGTCACAATAAACCCATATCGTACATACCTAATTAATTACATATTTTTATTAAACCCTAAAACTTTACACCTAGTATTTACATCTCTGAGTTTAAATCACAGTCCTAATTTTTAAATAAAACCCTATAATACTGTTTACGACTCAGTAATAATATTATTTTTGTATTAAATCACCCTGATTCTGTTAACGAAAGTAAATAAAAAACTATAGAGAGGTAATTATTCTGCTGGAAATCGTTCACATTAATAAAAGCAATAAAAGAAAGGCAGGAGAAATAGATAACAGAAATGACATAATATTACCAAAAATATTTTTATATCAAAAATTATTTCTTTCTGAAACAAGTATTATTTATTATGCTCAAAAAGAGACTCTGGCCTCCTGCTGTTGTAAAATAATATTATATTGAACGTAAATAAATATTTAGGATTTTTTTTTTATTTTGATTAAGTATGATATTTATAATTAAAAGGTTATGATTATTTGTATATAATTTTACGCAAATATTGTTGCGAGCAAATTACAATTTAAAAAAAGACAACGTGTTGAAAAGTAGTTGGTAGTGCACCTGACCCATGTCATGGCATGTCATGTGGTGTGGGTTCGAATCCCGCTCGTGGAATTTTTCAACTAAAAGGTTAGTTGGTGTTATTGAGCAAATCCTTGATAATATTGCGACGACATGTTTTGGACAAGATCAATAGTAGATAATCTTGATATATTATGATTAATAAAAAAACAGAATTGAAAAAACCTTTTAAAACATAGCTAGCTAGTAATATTTGCTACCATTAATTTATTTAAAATTAGTTTTGATATTTTTTTGTTTTATTGTATATTATTTAAGTAAGTTAACTTTCGAGATATCGATTAACACAAATAAATGTTGTTTTCATTCCATAAAGACACCTTTCAAAGGCGTTAAACAATAACTTGAGTCTGCTAAACTTAAAAAAGTTTGAAACTCCAGTTAGTTCATATAATTAAATAAATTGTTATGTTATAGTGATGATTAAGCTTTAATTGTATTTTGTTGAATTTTAGTGCAAATCATATAAATCGAAAAACCAATGAAAGACTAAGTAACAAATAAAGAATCGGCTACCAAGAAGGTATTCCACATACACTTCAGTACGTATTGTGTTTAAACAGTGGAATATTTATTACATTACAATGCCCAATACAAAAAACAGCGAGAACAATTGTAGCGTTTAGAGAAAACATACGCAGTCCCACAGCAGGGTTATATACGTCAGAAGTTAAATTTACTCCGGCTTGGTGATGTCAGACGCTTCACCTAGATTTCTGCTTTAAACCAATGATTCTTTTCCCCACAAATAGATGGCAGCAGCAGCGAAACTAAACAAGGAGCTCATAACCAATCCATTTCCTAGAATTGGAATCCTTATGAAAATTTGCTTCTTATGGAAATATTACGACTCAAAAACTAAGAACACTTCAACTATTGAGATTGAAACTTCAACAAACACACATAGTAATTTTCACGTGAAAACAAAACAAGAATCACTTGAAACGCTGATTTCCTCAGCCAAAAATTTCCATGTCCAACTGTCGTGTTGAAGTATGACGTCTGTAATAAATTGATGGAAGTTTACGCTCGACAACCGCACGTATGCTTTCGGCTGGCGAAGTAGGAAGTGGCGATTACGAAGGGTTGACGCAAAACGCTGCTACGAAGGTTTCCGTGCATGGGGCACAAGGAAGCGGCTCGACTCCGTTGGGACACTCACTATAAAATATCCAACTACATGTGCTGACTGTGTCTCTGATGGTGGTGACGATGCCGGCGGAGGCGTCACACGCGTCGAGGCGGCGCAGGCGCGCGGGCGGCGCGGGCAGCGGGGGCATGGCGCGTGCTATCGCGGAGACAGTGCGCCGAGCACTGCCCGCTCGAAATAATCGGCGGGAGAGCCGGGAGCGGGCGGTGCAACAAACAAACCACCGCTATTCGCGGTGTGGTGACTCAGCGAGTCAGCCAAGCTAAATGCGGACGCCGTGTGCTGCCGCCCTTCGTGAGGTTTTCTGCTGTTGTCGCTGGGAGGGCGCTCTGCAGCCGGTCGACGACCTGCGCCCACGCCGCCGCTGCTGCTTGCACCCGGCACCGCATCTATGCACGCGCCGTTGGACGCTGCCACAACGTATAATACCAGCCGGCTTTCGATAGACCAACCTAAATTGGAGAACTTGCCGTTTTATTTAGATGCGGAAGTCAAATGATGCGCAACAGCTGAAATGTTTTTAAATTGTATATCGTAACTGCTGTAGTACCTACTACATCCAGTAGATGATAGATGGTCCAATGCCGAGTTGATTTATTGTGAAGCGCAAGCATTCGGGTGCGATGTATGGCGTCAGAATGTTACGCCACGTTACCGCACGTTGGACGGCAGCCGGCCTGTGGCGCGTTTGTAATGTTTGCGTGTCCGTCGCAGGGATAATTTAGGGCCCGATTGCAGCATCGCGCCGGGCCCTAACTCATAGGGAGACTGCACCGTGCACAGGCCAAAGTGCAGTGCGCAAAACCCACGTAGCGCGGACGTGAACGCATACGATTATCAACACGTGACAAGTCAAAACAATCACAAATAAAAGTCATAGCATCGCATTTTATTGGAGGTACTGGCCAAAATCATAGGCACCTTGTAAACCCGATATTTAATAATAATTGTTTAATTTATATCATGATAGAAAATCTAAAATTACTCATGTCCAGTTTATAACTCAATACTTATAAGTAATTATAATACTATAATGCTAACAAGATTGCTAGTTGCTATAAATTTCTAAAATTATGTTTGGTGTTAAGCTCTTTTTACAGATCTACTCGCTTTTGTATTGCATTCTGATCAGTACACTTTTCCGAATAAGGCGAAATAACATATAACATAAGCTCACACACATACACACAGCTCTCCACAGCTGGGGTACGAGCCTTCCCTATGGAAGGATATTAGAACAGACCATAAACCACCACGCGGGCACAGTGCGGATTGGAGATTGTTAACGACTGGGACCAACGTGCTTACTAAGTTCGAGGTAATAAAGCCCAATATAAAATGGCGACATTATTTTTCTATTAGAATGGCCATATAAATAAAAGTGAGCGAATAAAAAATGTCAACAAGACTAGCACGTGCCCTTATAAAATTATATTCACAGCAGCGCGCGGTACGGTGCCAACTTCGCCGTTTTAATAGCCGTTTAATATGAGCATTTTATAATATTATAACTTGCAAAGTCCTGTGGTAGAACTAAAATAACCAACGCATAAATCTTAATGTAGAACCGGAAGTGGATACAATATATCTTGTTTGGGTTTTCCCAGACGTCCGTAGTGTTTTTTGAATGACTGAATTCATATTGACTAAATGACAATTCATATTCAAAGACAATTGAAGAATTTTCCAGCAGTAGTATGGAATCCACACCAAGAAGTCACCACTTCGTCAACCACAGCTGTTGATAATCTTCCACAGCTGGCGTCAGACAAGGTCCAAGCCAAGGTTAAAGTAAGATGTGGTATAAAATTGTGACTATCTTGGATGCTTGACATCACTGAGAAGGTTTTTATTTGTGACAGATGTGCCAACATGTAAAAGGCTTGAAGAAGCCCAGTTTGTAACCTTCGTGCAGCCAGTGCAGAAGCCCGTGGAAATCTTCAAATATATAGTTTTTTTTTATATATTTCACAACAGAATCACTTGGTCTTCATCGAACGTAATGGTATGTGACGATAAGACCGAGAAAATGAAAACACCAAAATCCTGAACTATAGAATTGGCTATGTTCTAACTAACAAACAGAAAAATTGTAAGTAATCTGTATATGAAAAAGTGCACATGATATTGTTTATCTGAAATCTTGTGTCTGTTGTCTTCAATGTCAACTCCGCGGCCGTCGTTTAGATAAGGCGCCGGTTACGGCTGTCCCAATAGGTTCCTCGAAATCGACGATGACTAACGTGCGAAGACCGCCGCTGTGGCAAATAAAACCGTGAGCATATGCGGCTAATTGCGAGCGGGAAGTGATAATTAACGAGTCCAAAACGAGCGGTGTAGACAGGGCTGGGGCGCACTGACGATAGACACGCACCGGACGGTCGGCGCGCTGACTCAGGTGTATGTACGCATGTTTACGACTGTAACACCATTAAACGGCTTAATGTAGTAGCATTGCTCTATAAAAGTTGCGTTTACTACCCATATTTAACAGTGAACAGGCGCGCTGTTTAAGACTCAATCTACAGTCTAACATAAACAAGACGCACAGGCCTGTCTCGCGACTATTGTAAAATAAACATAATGGGCATAGTTTTTAACATATTGGATTGGTGTAATGAATAAGAATTATGGTCCAATCAAATATAATTTTATTGAGCGTACTAAAAGGGTAAATCTGAAGGCAACAGTCAGACGTAAGACGACGACGATGAAGGCATAAGTAGAACAGTCCAGTATCAATAAGTCCTCTGATTCAAGGGTTATGTTTCAAGGAACAAAGTTTACGCAAATAATTCTGTACGCATGCTCAGCATACATAAAACAGACAGGGAAGCATAAGCCGCAATATCAAATATTAATCTCGATGAAAATAACCACGCTTTAAGGCGCGAGTGACATAATCAAAACCAGAGCGTCACCCGCGGGCACCGCGCTTGACGAATCGGCTCAAGTGCCAGCCCCTCGATCATAGATACCAACCACTGAGAAATGACAATAGGTGAATCTTGGCAACCGTGGTATTCTTATCATTACGATCACGCTCTGGGCTTTATTGTCAATGTTTCCTAGCATTACACTCATGACGACAATGGACGGTTGCTGTTGTAGCATGGCCAAATTACATTATAAATAGTGGCTGCGTGCGAACTAATGAAATTATATTTTATACAGAGCTAGTTTGATGTTAAAAAATTAAAGTCGCCGGTGGAATAAGATATCTTACACAAAAACATTGTGTGACTAATAATTGTTGACTCAATCATATTTTCAATCATAATCATAATTTTATAACAAAACAATTGTACACCTACACCATCATTCGAAATAGGTAATATGACATAAAAGATTACATAAACAAGTACGCTACCGTTAAAAAATTCCGTCTTCCGTAGAGCTTTATATCGTCAGACTATTTGATGTAAAAGCAATGACAAAATTATCAGTTAAATTATCCCGGATATGTATTGGCCGTGGAAAGCTCTTAGATCAGCAGCTAATATGTTTTCAATTTGGCGTCTGGGCGGATCGCGGATTCAGGCGATTGCGTCATTCGCATCAAGTACATCGCAGAAAATGTCCACGTAATAAGAGTTTATGTATTCCAGTTCGATTCATATACTTAAGGCCTAACGATGATGGATCAAAAGAAGAAGGAAAATATTTAAACAACTCCTGAGCCTTAAGACAGATAGTGTGAGAGTTGGGTAACGTAGAATATCCATGAAGTGTCTATAAACTAAGCTCGGAACTTTGTTTATCGAAGTTTTACACTATTAGCCTTTTCATAGCCCCGCAAAATAGGAGTAATACACAGGAAGAAACTCGCCAGCTAGGCGAATGTCACGCACTTGCCTTGAAATTACCCAAATCCTAGTATAGTATTCAAATTAGTAGTATGAATTCTAACAATAAAGAAATTATGATATTTTCAAAACAAGAATGTACAAAAAATAACACTACATTTTTTTTAAACTCTGCATCTCATTGAATATATACTCATGTTTGAAACAGTATTCCTCTATTTCGGCTCAACGACATGTACAAAAATCCTGCAACTGATTTGGCATCTGGATTACATTTTCATTTAACAGGTATTATAGGAATCAGATGTTTTCTTGTAATCATAAGCTTTCACTTACTCAATGCGTGCAAGAAATGTCCAAACTTTTAATGTTAGGATCACGTTGGGCGTCTGACAGGGAATTATGTTTTACAGCCAACATGTAAAAATGTCTGATTCACCGGAGACATTTGCATTTCATCTGGAAATAGCTACCGTGCGAATTTAGGCGTCCTTGCGTATAAATTTAAAGTTGCTAAAGGACAATAATACAAGCCATACGGGACTGAGAGGCAGACATCTTTGGTGACTCACAAAGAGCTAAAAGCGGCAGCGTTTATCGTCTTTTCTTTTTTTACATTGATGTTTATTGTATGATAGCGAAATTGAATTAGATGACTAGGTATTCCAAGGTTTCCCGAAAATAAAAGCAGGTTATAATACGATGTGCGCCTTAAAATTTTGAATGTAGGCAGCAATGAAGCGCTGTTTGGGTATTAGCGCCTACAGTAAAGAGGGCAGTTTACATTTTCGTGCCAACTTCGGCGGCAGAACTAGATCTGGGCCAGTCGCCGTTAATACGCTATATAGGTGATTGTATCCAGATCAGATCAAAGAATCTAGTGGTGCGGGACACAAAGCAGAGATGGCCGCAGGGACAACTGTGACGACGGCCGGGCGTATGGATATTCTCAAATAAATTCACCGTAAGATATGGGTTACAGATTTAGTATGGAACAAGTGCAGTTTATATAGAACAGAGAGAGATCTTGGTTGAATTACTTCGATTCAGAAAATGGTTCTGTTTCATTTATTTGATGCAAACACATTTGCTGTGTGTAACAACAGTATTTGGACTATTTCTTTCGGTTTCGCTATAAAACTAGGCGGTAATATTTTTAAAGGTACATCAGACTTCACGATGAAACATGAATATATTATTTAAATTATTGAAAGCGATTGGCTGTCTGTCATCTCACCTGAAGGTAAGTGACGCAATACTAAAGATGGGAGCGCACTTTGCCCGGAATCCTCAATTACTAAGGAACTGCCACCTTCTATTTAACTGGCGAGACACAACAATGCTATTAACATAGTTGTTATGGCGTCAGACTTAGATAAGAAGGTAGGAAGGTAAGGAAAAAAGGCAGTAACAATCGGTACACAAACAAGTAAAATGTAGGACGACTTAGTTTTGTTTCAATTAAAAGAATCTGAATAGTATAATATATAGTTCCCGCTGTCCCTATGTATGTATGTATGTATGTATGTATGTATGTATGTATGTATGTATGTATGTATGTATGTATGTATGTATGTATGTATGTATGTATGTATGTATGTATGTATGTATGTATGTATGTATGTATGTATGTATGCTTAGATCTTTAAAACTACGCAACGGATTTAGGTGCGGTTTTTTTAATAGATAGAGTGATTCAAGAGGAAGGTTTATTTGTATAAATACATGCATAATATAGTAGAGAAACACTGATAATTTTAGAAGTTTTACATTTTTTTGCGCTTACATACGCTGGCTGAACCCTACGAGATCCAAATAATGTACTACAGTATTGTACACCTTAAAAAGGTCTACAAAAAAAGTCCGCGATGGTATATGTCTATCTCTTAGGGATAACCCACAATAATATTTTTTTATCTTGAAATAATGGCTTATTTACGAAGCGATTTTAAGCAATACAGCATTATTCCTTATCCAATTAAGTACCTTAAATACATTGTGCATTTAATATAGATCAATATGGCTCTTTTCAGCATGAACCTAATTTAAATGAATATTTTCGAAGATATTACAGATTTAAAATGCAGGGACACAGCGGTTGCGTGTATCAGCATTGCACCCGTGCGAAGTCGGGGCGGGTCGCTAGTCATTAATAAATTGAATTGACGGCAATCTTCAATTACCTTAACGTACTTCAGATTGAAGAATGTTGTTGTGGTTTGTTTACTATGAGCGGTGGGCGGTAGAGCGTGTCGGAAGTGGATTACGTACACGATTTACACTCCGCATGTATTTAACACAAGACATTTATTTTGGGCAATCTCAATCTATTTACGAATTAAGTACTTACGAATAGTGAAGTAGGAAATAGCTTATAACTGTCCCACTGCTGGGCAAAGTCCTCCATCATTGAAATGAAGTCATCACTACAATTGATGGGTAATGGCTTAATCACCACGCTTGCCAAACGCGGGTTGGTGATCACAAACCCGGTCTATGCATCGAAAAATCCGAAACACATTTGGCCCGATCTGGGAATTGAACCCAAGACCTTCGGGTATCGGGCCGAGCGTTTTGCCACTCGGCAACCGAGGCGTGAAGAGACACAAGAAAAAAAGAAAATAATAAAGACATTTATACAGGATAAGGCGGCTACAATGTCTTAACAATAACAGTATGCTCAGCCTAAATGCCAACTATTACAGTCATAGATAGAGTCTAGGCTAAGAACTCGCCTCCTTCCTTTTTTAATAATTCATAATTATTAGTATAGTTGAGTTCGGTTTCATTTCCTAATAAAATTAGAATAAAAAACAACCTTATTTTTGAACACATTTCCTGTGACCCCGTATTTATAGGCCATGAAAACAGCTATAACATACCTAATAAGCTATAATACTTGTTAATTATTAATTCAAACACTTGTTGTATTCCTATGAAATAAATGATGATTTCGAGATGATTCGTTTTACCTGCTTTTAAAATACTTATCATTTATTTCGGGGGGTTTACTTGGCTGGTGAATATTGATGCTCAAACGTTCCAGGTTTGTTGGCGGGCAAATAATTGTTAAGTGAACGCCATAAAAAAAAACATAATGACGTTAAACGTATGATTTGGCGACCAATTGACGTCACTGCAACGTTAAATAATGCGACCTATGATATAATTTTTTGAATGGTTAAATTTAGAAAACGTTAAAAATGTATTTGTGACCAACATTGGAATACTATATGACATCCGAATCGAGAAACTAACTATAACTAACGAATAACCAATTGCTGATACTTACTGCTCCTTTAGTAAGTGTCAGCAGAAAAATGTTATGTATTTTTAACCGCGTCATGAACAATGAAATGTTAAAATGCCGTGTACCTACTTTGTTTTTGCTTTTAAATAAATTCTTATCTTATCGGGGGCAGCTCGCTCCACCGTAGACCTCATCTACGCTCATCATCAGGCGACATCGAGGTCAAGAGCTGCCTAAAAAGGCATAAAAAATGGTTGTCGATCGAGCTTATCGAACACCAAGCTTTAGCTGTCAAATCGATTGTTTTCGTTCATCATCATCATTAGCTCATTTTATGTCCCCACGAATTGGTGGTTGTTTGTTAAGCAACGGTTTTACGTGCTTTCCGAAGCGCGGAGTTTAAGATGATAAACTTTTGGTCACCCATCCGATGACCGGCCATTCCGAAAGTTGCTTAACCTTAGCACCCGCAGACCGGGCGCGTTAACCACTGCGCCATCGAGTTGCTCGTTTTCGTTACCAGAGTGCAAATCATCATTCGGGAGGAGACGGGCCAATAGTGGGAAAACCTGTACTGGCAATAGGAAGCAAAACAAAAGCTATTGGCAAAGGTTGAGAAATAGCGGGCGGTGCGTCAGCGGCGTATTTCTGCGGATCGCTCGCCGCCCGCCCGGCTAACCGACTCGTTATCGAGTGCTAAATATTCAATTGGGTAGTTGACAACAACAACAATTAATTCCAGAACCATAAACGTATAAGTGAAATCACGTAACAGTTATTTAAAACATTAACCAATTTTTTTTTGACCTAAGCATGAATATCTGTAACCTAAAAACTGAGATTTGACGCTTCTCAGTGATGTTTATCACCTGCTCATTTTCTGTCCTCACTGCTAGGGTACGAGTCTTCCCTATAGACCCTTATTAACGATAATGATAACTTGTTTTGAGTGCTAAATATTCAATTATGGTACCGTTTATTCTTCAGGCACTTGGCTTTACAGCGAGGTGTACGATGTTCTTCTGTAAGCATGTATGGTGAAAGCTGTCTCTTTCATCATGAGATGCACCTAGCTATTGCGTATAGATTGCTTTTGATTTGACGCTTTTCAGAGACGACAATCAACGGCAATGATTAATCGTTATTAAGTGCTAAATATTCAATAAAGGTACAGTTTATTCTTCAGGCACTTGGTGTTACAGTGAGGTGTAATTCTGTCTTTCTTCTATTTGCCTGCATTTATTTTGAAAGCTATTTCTTTTAACATGAGATGCACCTTAGATAATGCGTACAGGTTACTTATGATTCGACATTTGTAATTATTGTACAAGTCAAAATTTGAAATATGTGATCTTAATTCTAACATCCTTTTCGAAGCCTACGAAAGTATTACTAGTAAACTAGTTGATGTGCTTAACAGTAGTGACAGTAATGTGGATATAGTTTCGATTTCTATATCTACACTACTGTCACTACACTACTACACTACTACAATATTGTCGTCCTATTCCAAAAGAAAGAGAAATGCCTAGAAATGCCAGTGGCTTGTTGAAAGTTGAAAAAGAATAAGATTTTCAAACTATAACTAACTGTTGCAACTGTTGATTTATATTGTAACTAAAACATTATTTAAACTTTGCATTTAATATCTTTTTTTCTATCGACCCATATATGAATCCCCGGTATTCTGTCATTGTCACTTATTCTCTACTCTTGTGTTCAAGCGTTACAGATCTCTTTGTACTTGAAATGAAATCACCATTGGGATGATATCATTCCAAAAGAATTCCGAAGCATCTATTAGTCATATATTTTATGGATAATTGTAGGCTGAATATAGTTTTAAATTGGGTCATCGTTAGTCTAAAATAATCGCACACCTGGGCACATGCTTTCTCACATGCTGAGATAGAAAAGTAAGATTTAGGGTCGATCAACACGGTTTTTTTTGTGATATAATATTATACACAAGAAGTTGAATGCGTTGATTATTATTTCTAACCAAAACGCTTATAATTTTAATTATTAAGTTTAAAGCTTTTATTTATGGCAAGATTAACATAATTCGGTATAATTTAAATCATAATTAAGCAATGTATATGAGTAATATTTATATCTCAATTACATGTGCGAAAAACCCAACCTAAACATTCAGGTCATCGACTTTAAATCCTATTCGGTATTTCCTTAAGTTTTTTGCGTAATCAATCAATCAAGGATCGCATCATCATCGCTTAGGTTTGAATCGAACAATGCTAATTATAGGATAGAACAAACCAACTTTGGAATAACGACCTGTCGGTGTGACGCAACTTCATCAGTGTTAGCTTAGCTGATGTGTGATTTAGTGAACCGCTAAGTTTAAGACGACTTAAAAGTAGTCGGTGGGTACCAGCGAGAGGTAACAGCAGCCGCGAGGTCATAGAAAAGCGGCGTAACGATTTTGCGTAAACGTAAGCGCTCGCGGGCCGCGTGACGCAGGAGAGAGCCCCGACCTAGTTATGTCGTCGAAAAAATCAGCAGATGTTCAACTATATCGAGCGGGCAGAATATGTTGTTCCGAATAGAAATAAACTTGTCACATATTTTGATTGTATCTAGAGCGGGCAGCGGTTAGTCACGAGCTATGCCGATGCCAACGGCCCTGCTCCGCAGCTATAAAGGCAATCGTATTCCAGCCTGATTCACTATCGGCGCCGTCTGCAAAACGTCTCACCGATAATGATTTACGACAAACCCTAATTGTTGCACCCGCACACAAGAAGCGATACATCGAGCTTTATTATGCGTGCATCGCGGAAGACGACGATTCGCTACTTTCCTGCCAAACATTTAACGACATATTATGACGAGAGGCTGAACGAAATATCCTGTAGTTAAAAGCGTGTATGTATTTTTAATTTTTGTTGATAGACGGTGTGCTGAAAGCTACAAACACACTTTAAAATCTACGTGAGCCGGGCGCTAAAGGGATGCCGCTTGGTCCTCTTCACGTGATAATGGGCCATGTAAACAAAATTATTTCGGTACCTTCAAAGAGTTGTTTATTATCGTCGTTCGTGATCGCTCGTACAACAAAAGAGTTAACATTGGTAATAAATTTAGAGCGGTCGTCACTTTGGACGGGGGCCGAGGCGCTGCGCTTGCGCTGCTGTACGGCCGAGGCGGAGTGGCCGGTCTAATTGTTTACATCGGTTGTCGCACGGCTCGATGTGTCGATGCTCGTAAAATAATTAGCGATGATTCATCGCGATATAGCCGCTCGTCAGATGATACCGAGATGCGCGGAGGGTCGTTAGCGACCAGTTTTTGGCATAGCATTTTGACAGACGATTATTTTACTGTCGGTAATAGTTAGAGCAGATTATAAATTTGCCATGTGATTGCGATGCCCGTCACTAGTTATTTTCATATTGATGGATGTGAACGTGCGAGCGGATAGATGGGATTGGTGCTTTGTAGTTGGAGGACGGGCGGATAGGGCCGTGATTTACAGTGACATGAAGTGCTGATAGCTGAGCCGACATCTCTACTTCCAGAGCACTTAATGTATCGTTCTTTTCATTAAAAAAATATTTTTGAATGTACTCTTGATATGCCGCTACACTATTATAAATAATTTATAAAGAAACTTTAAAGTGCAATAAATAAATAGGTACTACAAAAAACGCATATTCAGCTTAACGACATTAAGGGAATGTTAAGGATGAGACAGATTGCATCATTGAAGTAGCTAATAATATAATTATTATGATTTACGGCCAGCTTCTATAATCTGTTCATCTATCTTTTTAATTAGGTAATAAGATATAATTGTGACACAATTAAAACGGTTAAAGAAACCTAAACAAGATATAGATAATTAGTTAATTTTTCTGTATAATATTAGATGAAACCAGCCGTAAATCAACAACTCGATAACATGACAAGTGTTATCCTACCGCCAATTTGGTTTTCACTTTCATTTGTTAAACGATATTTTCATTTCAAGTCTAAAACTTCTGATTCATTCATGAAATTATTTTATTATTTAAATACAGCTTTTCGTATTTATTTAATTATATTCTATAACATAATAATAATAATACATACATACCTAACAAATGTTTGCACTAATGGCTGAAATTTTAAGGAAGCACTCTATGTTTAATGGATTATTTCATTAAACAATGGCATGATGTCAAATCTTAATGGAATCCTCATACTTGAATAATTATATTTTTGCTAACAAAATTAAGGATTAAACTTCTGTTTATCTTCAATTTCAAAATAAAGTTGTATCTTTATGTCAATGCATTTAACTATAAACAAATCAAGAGTGTCTCGTTGCCGGCCAGCCGTAAAACTGCTGTATTAATTCATACTCACAATGGCGCAAGAGGAATGAAATCACGACAATGTAAAAACATGTAGGTATTTGTATTTAGACGTAAATTAAGTCGTTGTAGTTATAGTTGGATCTTGAGATTGTTTTGTTTACAATAACATCATGTTTTCTGGCTGAATAGGTTTATTGAGGAAAGGGAAACAATTAAAATGAATACATGGACGGTGAGAGCAACTGTTCGTAGATATAATGACAAGGTCGTTGATTATAGGTTGTAATGATCAATCAACTTTAGACTGGAAGCATTGTTGTAACTATTTTTTAATCTGTGATTGTACTGAGAATAACTGTCATGAGCATGCCTATTTAAACCTTGAGCTTTTCCTACTTTATTCACAGAGACAGTTTGCTATAGCCTCGCACATATTTGTAACAGAAAAGATAACAGAGAATTCTGTATGTTAAAAAAAATAGACAAATTTAGAAGTAAGTATAGATAAAATACATGGATATTAGAATAAGTGGGTACCATAAACTTAAATAAAACCTCTCACTTACTCATGAAAACGTCAACGAACACTTGATATTTGTCGTAGTCTGGTTGCACCGTTATAGAGACCTGTACAGAACAGTCCGTTTGCGGCATTTCACCCGATCACAATAACATTGGTATCGTCCTTGATACCACGTGCTACGAAGCTTTAGACGCTGGGCTTCACCGCGGAGTCTAAGCCTCGAGAGTTGATAGCGAACAATAGTTGTGCGTGTCACTAAGGGTTACCGCTAGTGTTGTACCTCGTTTGTCGAACAAGCAGCGCACGTGCGCGATTGTGTCTGTGCGCGGCGACTATGCGGGTACGTGCGCGTACGCCCCTGCACCCGAGTGCACTACGATGCGGCGAGACTGTGCGACGTCGCCGCCCGTCCCACCACCTCGACAACCTCAAATTAGATTGATGGCACCCCACTGATTCATCGAGATCATCTCTGTTGACACTGCACAAATGCAACCGATTTAGAATCGAAAGTGAATCATCTCGCGGCACGCTCGCGTCTGTCGAACGGTGCTCTATGTCAATGTCCGAATTTTCAAATGAAAACGAATGATTGTTATTTATCATTCATTTTAAATGCGACGCAACGGCGGTAACGACAAGCTAACACGGACGTGAATGGTGTATTTCAAGCGGTAAAATATACTAGTACAAAATAGATATTTCCCGAAATATACTCTATACTTATATCTCCACGGCCAAATAACTAAAACGGGCAGGAAGATATGAATAATATACTATATTGATAAAAAAGATATTGAACACTTTTAAAGGCACTCGATTCGTGCTGATAAAGAAAATTTGCTGGAAGTCATCATCGCAGCAAAGTATTTTAATACCTACACGTAAATTTCAATAATCGCTAAGAGGAATCGATGAAGCTAGAGCAGACGGCCGTTCAAAGGCTAGCATTCACTGTATAAAAATCAACACATTTGTTTATTTGAGTTGCGCATAACGGCCGCGTTGCCCGCCGCGGCGGCACCCATGAAAATATTACGACTTATTTACTTTATCGCGATCCCGATCTTACCACGCTGACGTCTGCCGCCTGACTCAGCAAGCGGGACATGAAGTACTGCCAGTACTACGTCTTGGCACGCACAGAAAATATGCAGATATTCCTAGTAACACTCGTAGGTATGCAGTATTCTGTTTTACTGCACTCGTTTGAGGTCAATGACTACGGTGCATGATACCCATAACTACAACTCATCAGTAATGTCAGAAGTGTTCTCGCCTGATCCAGAAATATGTCGATGAGGTATTCTTATGTAGCGTGTGACATTTCCTTGACGTCTGGTGTTGTCGGTCGCGACAGCCGGAAGCGGCGAGTAAATAGAAGACGATACGTCTAGCCATCTGCGCGAGCGCAGGTCAATATTGACGCGACACGCGCAGTCATTGACGTTACTAAAATAATATAATTATTATTCATTTCAGAAGTAATACGGGATGTTGAAACTAAATTTGTTTAAGAGAAGAAACTACCCTATAAATCATAACCCTCGCTAATGCCACAAACTCGTTACAAAGAAGCTTTGGAACGAAATGTAATTTTAACGGCTCTGGCGGCGTGACTCGCCGCACCGTTAAAATCAAAGTAACTGGAATCGAATTGGCTAGTTTTCCTGGAGCCGGCGACGCTCGGACAAGTTAGCGAGAACCCAACGAGGAACCGATGGTGGATCGCAGCAGCCCCGTTCGCGATCTAACAATACTTTGGCTTTTCGTTCGGTCGTTGGTCCCACAGCACCCGGTTCCTAGAAGGTAAGCGGACACAGTCTAAAATAGTCTCGACCTCTTGCGAGAAGCGTGAGTCACGCCGGGACCGTCCTGAGCCGCATCTGGACCGCGATACACAACTATAACACACTCCACCCGCCCGATTTATAACTGCATCTAAAACAAAACGCACTCGCGTTGCGGTATACGGCTTTGATGTACGACGGGACTATTACGGATGAGCAACGAATGTTGTAAGATATAATACAACTGTAATAATAACTGAAAATAGCAGTTGGAAAGAACGACTTTGCTCAGGTGGAACTTGAATTTATGATTATTCACTTCATCATCATCATCAGCTCATTTTATGTCCCCACTGGGCACAGGGCACGAGCCTTACTTATGGATGGATAGGGAGAACAGGCCATAAACCACCACGCGGGCCCAGTGCGGATTGGTGGTTATTAACGACTGCTAATGCAGCCGGGACCAACGGCTTTACGTGCTTTCTGAAACACGGAGGCTCGAGATAATACATATTTGGTCGCCCATCCAATGACCGGCCTTTTGCCTAACCTCGGCGACAGTTGCTTAACCTCAGCACTTGCAGATCGGGCGCGTTAATCACTGCGCCATCGAGCTCCTCAATTAACTATTCACTTAGTCAGCCTAAAAACTGATTGATATAACCAATCAGACCTTTCGCTATCCCGGCAATTATATCAACTGAGCTACCGACACAGAATGTCTTGAGGTAAATCGTTTCTAAGTTCTTAAGTTCTTAAAATTGAGATAAGTGTTGAAACCAAGCAATAATCTTTCTTCAGAAATAGCTATTACGTATCTTAACACTACTAGTAACAATTGAAAGTCTACCGAGAAAGAAAAAAAAAGTTTAAGGACAACAAAACTTAAATAAATTAATAACTAGAAGTAAACCTTGATTCTAAAATACTTTGATAGCAAATGAAGAGAACAACCAACGTTCTCTTCGGTAACCTCGTTTAACTTAGTTAACAATGATCATAAATTCATGAGCGATCATTAAAAATCGTGACAGAACACCAAAGCAACAATCTTTTTGTGAACTGGTTTTATAGAAAAAAAATATACCTATGTAACGAGAAATAATTATAATTTTGTAATAATTTGAAAAATCATCATATAAAACTTGATTAGGGAAATAAACTTGGCTTAATTTATGGGCTTTGCGCATTGGTTCTACGAAGAGGCAGATCACGTGAAAATCTAACGCTGAAATCTAAAATACAAGCACAGCACAATGATGAGTCAGATTTTATGAATTCACTTGAATGTTGCTATTTTCAACAAAAACAAATTTATGGTGAGATGAAGCAAGGTTTTTGCGCGAAATTAATTTGGCGAATTGTTTAACATTATTTTTATTATAAACAAGTTGTCGCCCGGGATTTCGTTCGCGAAGACTACACTATTCCACAGGGACCTGTTACCGGGATAAAAAGTATCCTATATCCTAGTTCGGATCATAGCCTGTCTATGTGCAAAGTTTCATCCAAGTCCGTTCAGCCATTAAAACAGATAAACAGACAAAAAATGGTTGGAACTTGTTCTGTTATTGATTCTAAGTATCCCCAGCCAACTTTTTTCGAATACCTTCCATGTATAGACTTTTGACCCTCTTTAGCTTGATTATGAGTCGGGTCGAGTCGGTTTTAAAATGATTTAGATTTTGAGTTGAGTCTTCTAAGATTTGCCCAATTTTAACCATTGCTTTTTATGAAAATTGTCTAAAATTATGGCTTTTATGATTACCTTACTGGGTATTGATGCTAAGAGTCCATTTACTTTTCTGAGTCCGAGTACAAGAGGCGATTTCCGTATATCAGCCAAATATATGTATATGTCTCGAGTACTTTATGATAAACTGATTATTAATTTTAACCAAAACATATTCAATATAACATACAATTATTATTATAATTGCCATAAACAACAAGAATTTGAACGATACATCTTTGACACCGATTTTCTAAGTCCGTCTATCTAGCCACTTATCGAAGTCCTACGTCTATCGCCATAACGTCAATGATAGTAATAGCAGAGTTGTTACAGTTAAGAGATAAGATAGCATGTTCCTCAGTGGTTGAGGGTTCCGGGGTAAAGTGCGATCACTCTATAAGATCAATAAGTTTCTGAGCGATCTTCAACCCAAATGTACCAATTATTTATTTACGCAGCGCAATATAGTTTATTTTTGACACAAATAAAACGTATAGCGAATGAGTAAGCGGTTGATATTTGAGTGGCCGGTGCTGTCAAATAGCGGCGCGCTAAACTTGCGGGTTTCTGGGAACTACACAGTTCTATGCGCCGGAGTTATGTTACAGTGACAATTTGATATTTAGGTCTAAATCTAATATTCAAAATCAAACTTCCATAATTTTTGTAACTCAATAGCGAGATGCCTATTTGTTTGCTCAAAATATTCTAGTAGAAGTATCTATTAAAATTGCATTAAGGCAGTAATTAACTGGTATCTAGCCGGGTGGACTAAGATCAAGCCCGAATGCTAGAAATGAAATGGTAGTTAGGTTTTAGTTGTCATAATAAGGCTATTTATTAATCAATTAAAAAGAAACTTGCGGGTCGGCAAGGGGGGGACGGCCAGTGCGGCACAATTCTGACCCACTAGCTGTGTTTGCTTTTGCTTTACATCAGGTAGAGTGGAGTTATTTGCCTCTCCTTTAATTAAAACTAACGGTGCTATCCTTTGTCTTCTTTTGAACTGAATAGTTTCTTGGTTTCCTATTTTACCTCCACCTAATCATACTTACATCTCAGAACAAACCGGGTGTCTCATCTCTTTTGTTTTTTGTCCTGCTAGCCTTTACAACTTAACCGGACTGTCGGTGGCTAACCTAAGGGTTACTTAAGCAATGGTGATCGAATATCCCGAGAGGGTTTGCAGAGGGGGTGGCATCATGCAAGTCTTCTACTAGATTCTCTGAGGCGTACGAATCGGCATCGTCTCATCTCTATTTATCAAACCAGGACCTCTGGATTGAATTCATTAGACCAACCGGCTCGTTCGCCCTTTTTCTAATTAGTCTTCTTTAAAGGTTTAAGCGCAAATTATTGCAATATTTTGTAATTCATCTTGCAAGCCTATAATTGAGACCACACAGATTTAAGTCTATATATATATTCGACCTAGTTATTGCTCGTATTTCTGTTTGTGTTGTTGGTTGTGAAACTTAGTATTGTGAGTTCCGGATGAAAAATGGCGCTTCGGCGCGTCCTGATCTTGCGTTACGATCTGACACAGATAGTCCCTTGAGGGAGTTAGTTGGTTTACTTGCGCAAAATCGTCTTTTTTTTATAGTTAGCGCGGCAAATGACTGCACTCAACTTGATGATAAGTATAAAATGGAGTCCAGACGCGAATACAATTGGTGCAGCTTGAAAACCACGCATTATCAGTCACCCTCACTCTGCCGGCCCACAAGGTGCTTCTTCAGGCCTCGTTTGAAGGACTCCACAATATAAGGAGGGAAACGTCTGGCGTGTTTTATATAGCCTAATCAGTTGGTAGAGGGTGCCAGTATAAAACTTATAAGTAGTGTATAGAAGGCTCGTACCAATAAATAAGTAATTAAAGTAAATAGCCTATATACTGTCTCACTGCTGGACAAAGGCCTTCATCATTGTAATCAAGTCATCGCTACAATTTATAGGTATTGGCTTAATCATCACGCTTGCCAAATGCGAGTAGGTGATCACCAACCCGTACTATGCATCGAAAAATCCGAAAAACACTTTGCCCAACCTAGGAGTGTTAGAGGTGTTACGATCAATCTATACTAATATTATAAAGAGGAAAGCTTTGTATTTTTGTATATTTGCAACGAATAAACTCAAAAATTACTGGACCGATTTAAAAAACTCTTTCACCATTAGAATGCTACATTAGCGCTGAGTAACATAGGCTATATAAAAAAGAAATGTCCACCCGTGCGAAGCCGGGACGGGCCGCTAGTAAATAAAATAAAAACATTAGCATGAGTCACAGCGTCAGCACGTCCTGGCACAGGACTTCGGCTATTTCGACGCGCGGTTACTCATGCGCCGGCACTGCAATGATGCATTGGTACGCGTTTAGACGACAATCTTGTCTCTGTTGCGAGCGTTGCGCGATTACGGATCGCGGCAGGCTGACGGATTTATGCCCAACGAAAATATTAATGCAATTATAAAACTGTTGCGCTTTTAAACGTTGAATAATAGTTTGATTTATTTACTGTCTAATTTCTTTTTTTATTACGGAGATGGAAAATTCGTTTATTTCAATGTAACTCGGTGACTGCAAGGCAGAGCGCTTGGCAGTCGGCTTTCGAAGTTGATTATTGAAAGACTTGTGTTCGATTCTTAGGGGAGAAGTTTATTTGGGATTTTTCGGCACAAATCCCGGGTTTCTGATCACCAACCCGCATTTGCCAAGCGAGTATATTAAGTCAAAACATTGAAGCGATAACTTTGATAATGTTATTTCCTTTTTTTGAAGTCTTGTGGGTAAGCACTTGGCCTTCATGTCATCTGATGTTGTGATGATAAGGCCGAAGGTGGAAGCGCAGTTCACCAGAATCCTCAACTACTGAGGCACTGGCTATCTTATCTCTAGCTGCCGGAACACAACAATGCTACAAACACTGATGTTGTGGCAACATATAAGATGGTGGTAGCTAGCCAGGTGAACAAAAATGCCTTACTACCAACCAAACCGAGTACACAAACATGTACCCCTCGCTGGGAATCGAAGCCGGGACCTCTAGATCTAAACCTGTGGTCTTAATCACTAGACCACAGAAGCGGTTAAAAAACTTAAGCAGAAGAGAAAGAATATCTGCCTAAATATTATTATATCTTTCATTTATGTCACTGAGCCGGCAGACGAGCATATGACCTGCCTGATAAAATCTGCCACTGCACATGGGCGCTTGCGACATTAACTACTTTACCACAAAAAAATGGCTAAAGTTTCACGCGTTTTAGCAATTTTTAGGGTTCCGTACCTCAAAAGAAAAAAACGGAACCCTTATAGGATCACTTTGTTGTCGGTCTGTCTATCTGTAAAGACCCTTTATCTCGGGAACGCGTGGAGGTATCGAGTTGAAATTAAAACCATATACTCAGGTGTCAGGTCTGCGGTAAGTTGAAGCTGTGAAAAAATGAAACTTCCAAGATAACGAAAAAAAAGATACGGTCGTTTAATCAAAATTCATAGGGTACTGGGTACTTGCCGTTGACCTAGAACTATGAAGTTTGGCAAGTAATATCGTCTTATATTAGAAGTACAGGGAAAAATCTAAAACCATACATATTTAAATAAATCACAAAAAAACAGGGTCTTAATGAACGAGGGTCCAAATTTTGAAGTAAGTTAACCGTGTCATGTGGGGTATCGTATGAAAGGGCTTCATTTGCACAAGCTTAAACAGATTTTTAATTAATGATGTATAGTTTTCGATTTATGACGAAGAATGAAAAAAGAAATACTAATATATACGCATAAATTTGTACGGAATCCTCGGAACGGTGGGCGAATCCGACTCGCACTTGTCCGGTTTTTTTTAACTTTAAACACTGTTTTGTAGTACAAGGGCAAGTGTCTCAGTCTGAAACGTCAGTTTTTATACCTCTAAAATCTTCTTCTATAATATTTCTTTATTTTATTCTACAAAGGATAAACGGTTGGCTTCAGATGGGAAGTGACGATAAGGTCGAAGTAGAAGCGCACTTTACTCGGAATCCGCTACTTCTGAGGAACTTGCTATCTTATCTCAAACTACAAAACAATGTTACCAACATTACTCTCCCATCAACCAAACCAGGGGTAAGACCGGTTGACGATTAGATTCGATTCGTTTTTGTAAGACAGTTACTTAGTGAATTATTCACTGAATCATGTTCCTTTTAAATCTATTCTATTATCAAAGTGAGGTAAACTATTTTAAAAATTTGATAACTGCAAATCTGTCTGTTCAGTTATCATTATGTAAAAAAACATGCATCACTTACCCAGCATCAGGAATTTGTCAAACCCAAGAGTGTTTTTGACCCCGACGTAATCATCATAGTCTGCTTCCCATGCGTGCTACGATAAAACAGAACGAATTTGTTACAATCTCTATAATAATTAATAATGTTACATGTTAAGTGCCAGTTCACGTTTCGTTTTATAGGTTAAACAAACGTTTTATTGAAATGTGATAACTGTCAACCGCTCTGTATTTCCCATTAACATAGAAAGCTTTATTAAAGTCGACTTATTGGTTTGCAGGTTTCGATAATTCGATCAATTATGTACTAGATAATGGATCCGGAACAAAATTCATCTCGAAAGTGGTCCTGTTTGCTCATACCTATACATTTAAATTTTGAAAAACAAAATATGAAAAAACGTTGGATAGCATCAACAGCTTCAGCTTACTATGAACCTTAACTCTTAAAAATAAAGATTAAATTAAGGTTGCAAAAAATTTGTACTAATATTTACTGTCATCGCCACAAACGTCATTGTGGCTCCGTGACCCCAAAGTCGCCTACCGTTTGTCAAGCGCTCATCGGGAATGTAGTAAATTATTGATCGAAGATTCGAAAGGATAATGGGCATGACGACAGTATCAAAAAATCGACGATTTAATGATTTTAGGGGAAAATAAAACATTAAAATACTGCAATCGGCCATTTTGACTGAAACACCGCATGACGTCACGCTTAGGTAAACTCCGCCACAGAAAACTTTTACTTGAACTCCGCTGTCAATACTGTCCTTCACTGTCTTAGAGCATTGTTGGTTTAATGCTCTAATGTCACTGTTTTGTTGTTGTGAATACTACTGATTACGCATTCAGATTGATTTTTATTCGTTTTCGTGTGATTTATCGAGTCCACTCGACTATAACAATGGAACCAAGCTTTGTTAATGCAAACAGCTCAGATTTGGGTCAGAGTTGCCCAGGATTGATGTCTGTATGTTGGGCGATTTCCTCGCAACAAATAAAGATTTTGCTTGTCTGAGTTTAGAAACGTAAAAACTTCCTTGTAAGTAAATTTTGTATTTATTTATCTTTACTAACTATAACTAACTTAAATATAATCAAACTCGTTTTGAACTCATGCGAGTTTATTTTATTTTACTTTCTTGTTTATTACAATAAACTTGTCATTGTTTATTTTTGTGGTTAGCTCCCTCACAGCTTGTAAGATGTTACTTTGTTGAGTTAATACCATGTTAATACCCGATAAAACGAGTAAATTTCTAAAACTATTAGTATTTTTCCTCATAGTAAAAATCTAAAATTTCGCCGTACGAGCTTTAACCACTTAACTCTTATTATTTTCTTGTTTGGAACATGTACAAACGCTTTGTTGGGTGTTCTTATTGATCTGATTTTACAAGCTTTTATTATTACACTGATGTACTGTACACCACTTATTGAATTCTTTGGAATTCTAATTTAATGTTTGGTTTACTTTCTTCGCTACGCATATACACCAATGACATTGCAATGACATGTTTACCTAAGCGTGACGTCAGAGCCGACGCCATGACACCAGCGAGCTGTTTTCGCGCACTATTGAAAAAATAATAGAAAAATGGCTTTAAACTTCGTTAAACTTAAGTTTATTACCGAAATAAAGGTTTTTTCGCAAATAGTAAATGAGTACCTACATTACGGAAGAGTATTTCAAAATCTTTCGTCACGCCTATTAATGACAATTATCATGTTACTTATAACGATAATTATCATAATAATAAATAACACTTGATTAATTATCAATTGGTAATAACAAAACATTTCTCTTGCAAGTTTAAACTGTATTCAAGCAACTTAGGTTTATTATTGCACTCATACGCATGTGCGTCTCCGCGCTTTTTGCTAATGATATAGATTTTACGGCATTGATTGTCAAAGAATTTAAATACTTTCGAAACAATAAAATATAGTTTATATAGTTTGTTACAAGCGCCCAAATTATTATGTACTTCTTTATATTTAATAAAAAATACAGCAAATAATATGGACTAGCACTGTTAATAAATTATCATGACAATTATCAAGCTGTGTTATCAGTATCTTGATAATTTCGAAACCAGTTTGAAAGAATTTGAAGTTATGCGTATGGGGTGTAAAAATGTGAAATGACTATTAACTATGCTCAATTCAACTTACCGGATCCACTTCTATCTGTAGAGGCATTTGATACCTCGGGTCTATGGACTGCGACATATTTCCATTATATTCATTCATGGGCATCGGACTGTTTGTACTCAGCCTGTCACAATAGTTCTGATTGTAATCCTCCTTTCTCAAAGAGTTCGTATTACTGTTCAATGAAAGGCTTCGGGGCGAGAGTTTGTCGTTCTCTCTGTTCCAGAACTGCTCTATGTCTATGTGCCTAGGGTTCATATTTCCGATGTTGTAGTTGACTATGGGAGACAGTCTGCGAGGGGAGGAACTCTCGCTGAAGACTATTGGGCTGCGGACGACTCTCAAAGTGTCTTGGGGCGTACTGCCTTCGCTGGGAGCGGGTCTATCATGCACGGGCGAACTGGACGTCCTATTAATTGTAAAATGGACAATTTTAGACTGATTTTCCACTAGAGCTGTGCAAAGTAGCTAAACAGAGTGTGAAGAAAAAAATCACCAGTAGGTTTCGGTACTGGTGATTTTTCTTACACACCTAGCTATCACGTTCTGGTAGAATAGCAGTCTTATGGATCGACTCGTTTATTTTGCACATTAAATTAAAAATAAGTAAGTGTTTTAAAATGTTTACGCAAAATTACGCAAAAAAAAAAACAAATAACAATTAGGAAGAGAGTGTTGACACAATTTTTCCTCGAGCGGGATTTTAAACTCTCTGATCTCTCCGGTCAGGAAGTACACCTGACAAATTCAAATCTCACTCATGGATTTTTTTGAACACTTTCCTTTTTGATGTTAGTTTATTTATCCTAACAAAACCCTTCACGGGGTCCACAGCCACAAACTCACCTATTAATAGTGACCGGCGACCTCCCCGCTTCCGAGTCGATCTTCTTAAACTGCTGCGGGATTCGAATCGGTCCGATTCTGTTGTACGTCTCCATGTCCTCCTTAGTGAGCGCGGCGGTTTTGGTTTGAGCTTCGGCCGCTATGAGGTTCTGCAGTTTGTTGACTTGTGTTTCAACGATACTGCGCGGTCGAGGCGCGTGATCGACGTTTCGCATGACTACTGCGGCGGGCGGGGGCTGCGGGAATATGCAATCACATTGTTCAGCGTCTGTTTTAAGTCGGTTTAATTGGTGGCCCAGTGGCAAAGCGCTCAATACCCATATCAATTCCCAGATCGCGCAAAGTGAGTTATGGATTTTTCGCAACCCGCATTTGGCAAGCGTGGTGACTAAGCCGTTACACATTAATTGTAACGATGACTTGATTTGATTTGATGATGGACGCCTTCTCCGATCAGTGGGACAGCCATATGCTATTTCACTTACTTTACTTATCATTATATGGTATGTCATCATCATCAGCTCACTTTATGTCCCCACTGCTGGGACACGAGCCTTCCCTATGATAGGGATGATGATATGATAGGGGATGGATAGGGAGAACGGGCCGTAAACCACCACACGGGCCCAGTGCAAATTGGTGGTAGTTAACGACTGATAATGCAGCCGGGACCAACGGCTTTATGTGCCTTCCGAAGCACGGAATATAGTATAACTAGTTGTTGCCCGCGACTTCGTTCGCGAAAACTACAGTAAAAAAAAAAGAAGAAGTATCCTATATGCTGGTCTGGGTCATGGTCTGTATATGAGGAAAGTTTTATTAAAATCCATTCAGTAGTTTTTACGTGAAAGAGTAACAAACATCCATCCATACTGACAAACTTTCGCGTTTATAATATTAGTAGGATGTAATATGGGTTTATTATTAAAAATAGGGTTTCGTTTTGGTTAAAATTGAAGTAGTTATTTTAAAAACCGGTGGTGGCTTGCTTTACACATATAACGTACATACCTGTATAACATCGGTGGGTATGTGCAGCTCGCCGTCCTGCGAGTCGAGCGCGTCGTGCGAGTCGGTGAGCATGTACTCGTCGTCGGAGCAGTCGTCGGCGTCGTCCTCGCAGTCGTCGTAGTCGATGGGGGTATCTGCGCCGGGGAAGAAGTCGCATAGGAGCGACATTATCTCCACCACCTGAGGTAGGTAGCAGGGTTCCAAATTATCAAGATAATATAATAGAATACCTTTATTTAAAGCAACTATGGCCTATATAATATCCTAAGTTACTATTATAAACGCGAAAGTGAGTTTGTTTGTTTGTTTGATACCCTTTCACGAGTAAACTATTTAACAATTTTATTTGTATCTTTTGTTGTCATAGAAACTGTCAAAGTGGTACGAAGTCCGCCAAGTCAGCTAGTATAATTTAAACATTTAATACTAACATACATATTATATAATACAGTTATATCATTCAAGTGACAAAGTGCTTTAAAAATAACAACCTAACCTTTCCTGAGCTTAGAATAAAGTGTTAAATAATAATATCGAACAATAATTAACGGATAATAATCATGATAATTAAATTACCATCAGTGTTAGTCATATTTGTTGTATTTTTTTATAACAAAATAAAGAATGCATAACAATTTGGGCGATTGTATTCTTTTATTGTGTATTCTTTAATTTTGTGTTTCGAAAGTACTTTATTACTTTGACAATCGATGCAGTACCTACAGGGATCTCTAAATCATTAGCGAGAACTGATAATAATTATTATACAATTGTTTTTGTTTTGTTTTGTTTATATAATTTTTAACGCAAATTTTGTTACAAAACAAATTACAAAAACACTGGTTGGTTAGAACCACGATAGCTCAATTGGATGAGCACCTGACCCGGTATGTCAGAAGGGTGCAGGCTCAAATCCTGCTCGTGGAAATTTTTTCAACATTGTGTTTTTGTAATTAAGTCTTAACTTCGACGGAAAAAAATATTAATAATGATAGTTATGTAAGGTTTTATAACTTCCTTCCATACCAGAAGCAACCATCTTTGACACTAACTTTCAATGTTGCCAGTATTTAAAACCCTATATCAATTGATAAAATCAATAAATGAATTGACGAAGCCGTTAACGTGTAGCTTGTTATTATTATTATATTGTTGTACATTTAATGAATGGTTTTTTATTTATTAACAAGCAATACCGCATATTTGTGCCCATAGCCATAGCGTCGTACGACGTTGCCTCGTTTAACTATTTTATTTTAACTTGATTTCCACGAAACTACTTATAATATGTAATGTTTTGACACTGGAATTGCAAAAGCAGATAACTAAAATCGAAAAACGTTGTTTTCGATGTGAAAAATACCTATTTATCATTATTATTACCTGTGTTTTTTTTTTTTTATATATTTTAGCGTTTTATTAACGCTTAAATATACTTAAGTAAAATTTTAAACACTGAAAAAAGACGACAACCTCAGGCGGGAATCGAACCACGCACCTTCCGCATTCCGGGCGGCTGCCTTAACCACTTGGCTACCGAGGTCTGGCTTTCACCCGTCGAAATTTTTCAGTGCTTGATGCTTATGTTTTTTAGTCAACATTGCTTCATCAGTCTTAGAAGTTTTCACCTCTGAGATCCGAAAGAAATATTTTTACAAATATTTGAACATTCGGTTAAGATGAAGCTGCGTTATAGATAAGTGTTTTTTTTTTTATATATTTTAGCGTTTTATTAACGCTTAAATATACTTAAGTAAAATTTTAAACACTGAAAAAAGACGACAACCTCAGGCGGGAATCGAACCACGCACCTTCCGCATTCCGGGCGGCTGCCTTAACCACTTGGCTACCGAGGTCTGGCTTTCACCCGTCGAAATTTTTCAGTGCTTGATGCTTATGTTTTTTAGTCAACATTGCTTCATCAGTCTTAGAAGTTTTCACCTCTGAGATCCGAAAGAAATATTTTTACAAATATTTGAACATTCGGTTAAGATGAAGCTGCGTTATAGATAAGTGTTTTTTTTTATATATTTTAGCGTTTTTAGCGAGGTTGTCGTCTTTTTTCAGTGTTTAAAATTTTACTTAAGTATATTATTACCTATTTGATGAACTTCATAAGTCAATTTCTCGCGATTCCGGCGAACTAGAGATTCAGGCTTTTTTTAACTTAAGGTTAAGATAAAACTACAAGATGAGAGTAAGTTTCATGGGGGTACATAATAGTACAATGTGAAACCAAAGTCCGTACTTCATTGGTCAATCTCCTTTCTTAGTAAGTAAATGTTTTATGTAATTCTTTGAGAAATAAAGTTTCTTTAACTACTTAACTTAACTTACTACTTAACTACTACTTAAACTTTTTAAACTATCATGGTCACATACATTAGAATAATTATTATTAACGGGTTTATTAGTTTACCATGTTTTTGTTGTGTGTGAGTATTCGATATTTCGTCACAGTTGCACGCGCCATGATCACAGATCTACTGAAGTTATTGCAGGTGAGTGATTATGAGCAGACATCATGATCTACCCTATCCCATAGTCGTTTTTAGCGCTCGATACTCGTATCACTGTCTCCTAAGTCACTCTTCACTCGAACTTGTTCTCGACACACCACACTTACCGTATCAGATCGCGAAACGGCACTTTTGTTATTTTTGCAGTCTTTACATTACACACAGCAAAAAAACGGTAATAATACCGTTACTAATAATTATTCTTAACCATAAATAAAATAGTTGAAGTAGTCACAAAGTAATAGTTGTCTTATCCTTACCTCTGTCATGCTGGGCCTTTTCGACGGCATTTTATGCCAGCACTGTGTCATCAACTGCTCTATCGGCTCAGGACAACCCTCAATAAGATCTGGCCTGCGACCTGGAAATCGGTGGAACCATGGTTTAGGAACATAATAATGTAAAAATAATTTAAAAAAAATAGAAATTTTACCCAAACTTAATTGTGAACAAAAATATTTCATACTAGCAGACCGGCGGAATTCGTACCGCTTTGACAGTTGCCATGACAACAAAACAAATAAAACGTTGACAGTTTCCAAGACAACTAAACAAACAAATCATTCGTCCGATAAAAAACACCCATGATTGACCCCTATAGCAGCGCCACCTACCGGGTTCAATTGTAAATCTAAACCATTCTCGAATCCACTTGAACACACACAGAAAATTTCATTCAAATCGGTCGAGCCGTTTAAAAGGAGTTCAGTTCCATGACAACAAAACAAACAAATAATTTTGTATTGGAAAATTAAATTGTCATTTTTAGTATTTTCCGTTAATTATTATTTATGTTTCTCACCGCTTAAACCTGCCTTGAATTTCCACCAATATTTCAAAATCAAAATTAGCCAAATCAGTCCAGGCATTCTCGAGTTTTAGCGAGACAAACAAACAGCATTTTTTTATTTAAATAGAAAGACAAAGTATTAAAATAAAATCCACGTTGTCAAAAGATGGCAGTTCCTGCTCATGGATATTATGTCAATACTTCCCTTACATGCCTATATTTAAAAAAAATTGGTACTTCAAAAGTTGTTTACACTTTAATCGCGTTTATTATGTTATTGACTTCTTGCTTTATTACAACTGGGTATTGATGAAAAACTACACAGATGGTAAAATAACTACATCGCATTCTTAAAATATTTCGCGACAATGATATTGAGATCACTTGTCTTATACTTGGTACACTTTGCCACTATCCTAACAACGTTTGTTTATATACTTTACTGTATATCAAAAACAATTTGTATTTAATCACAAGTACAGACACAATATTACAATTTATGATAATTATTGTTTTAATCGATTTGGGAACAAAAGGTATGTATTTGTGGCACGTGATACGAGACCGCCACAGGATTCTGTCGCTTTTTTAATTTGAAAAATAAAATAAAATAACAATAATTTCTAGGGCTGGCAGACTAAAGCACAAGTCGAAATGGCAACTTTACAGGAACCAAAAAATTAAGTCCTTATAAATTATGAAGGTGAAAAAGTACAACCATTTTGTATTTCTTGCTGCTTGATGCGCTTCTACGCATCGTTCTATGAATAAGACTTATGCTAAATAAATTTTTTTTTTTTAATTATGTGCTTTAGTCTTCCGGCCCTAGATTTATTTGAGTCCTTTTACCCTTTTTAAGACAGAACCTAATATTAATAATAATGTTTATTGCCTTTTAAAACTCGAGGACGCCGATTTGTGAACTCAATTGTCGCCCAAGCCACTTTTACAATCACTGCTTGAAGAAGATATTTACAGAAGAAGCCATTAAGCGGCGATAAGATATTTTGTATAACTGATTCACTTTTACACCTTCGACCAACGCCTGGAGGCCTTGATGTATGTATGTTGTGACTAGTTTCTTCCCAAGTCCGCTATTGATCAGCACATTCCGTCTTCTATTATAAATATTGTTGTGAATGTATATAGAATGTATCTTGTCATAAAATTCTAGTAAAGCTACTAGTTAATTATGAATCATTCTTCCACATGGAAAGATATCATAAGTTACCAGATGCAATAAACATTTAATTGAAGTTACAATCACTTCACTACCATTTTATGGTTTTAGAGCAATAACTAAATAGATAAAATATAATTACCATGATAGCTTAGTATATAAAAATAATAGTAAATTTTATTTGTTCCAACATAAACATGACCATAAATTGTTAGTGCGTAAAGTAGTAATAATATTTTATCATTTATAAGTCTGCAGTACTCGATATACAAGGACTTCTTATTAAAATGTAAATTACAATTGTATGCAATTAAATGTCACTGCCAACTGGGTAAAATAGTCAATAAATGATACTACTAGTATACAACTACATTCAGTTATACGTCTGTAGTCATCCGCCAACGCAGCGCTAACTACGTTATGTTTACAAGATGGCGTCAACAGCTGGTGTTATTTCTTATTAGCGACTATGTTCTCGTGAAAAAAAAGCAAAATAAGTTCCCAGTGTTATTGTTGATGGTGTTAGTTAGCCAGGCTGACTTAAAACTTTAAAGCAATATTCCTTCATTTAAAATATATGACAATAGTAAACTATGACTTTTTTTTTATATTAGCAGGAGGCTTCACTTTTATGATCCACAGACTGTATTTTTAAGTATAGGAACTAATTGCTGTTCTTGTCATCATCCGTTTTGCTATATTATAATTAAATTTGACTTACCTGTGTGCACAGCCCACATAATTCTATATGCTGAACCACCTTCTTCAAAAGGTTTCCTCCTAGATAATACTTCCCAAAGTATTATACCCCATGAAAACACATCACACTTCTCTGTGTATGTGGAACCTTCAAAAACCTGGAAAACAAAAATAAGAAACATATTAAGTTATTTTATACTACATTTAAACAGAAACCAAGTAACAAAGGTTAACACGTCATTGGTAGTAAAGGTGATGATGATTGTCTAAGTATTGCAAACATCCAGCGTTCAAAACTATCAAGATAATAACCAAGATTTTAAAAAAATTTTTGTTTGCAACAAAATTTGCGTAAAATTATATATAACCATAATCATAAGTATAGCTTGTTTAATTCTTAACTGATCTTATTTGTAAAAATATTAAGATCGGATGTTGATGACGTAGTTGCCGACATTGAATAGGGCTCCTTTGGATAGATCATCATAATTTATAGCCTCCTTGGTCGAGTGGTTTGTACACATGTTTTCATGGTGTCGCCATCTCTGAGGTCCCGAATTCGATCCCCGGTCAGGTCAATTTAGAAATTATTATGTTTTAAAATTGTCTCTGGTCTGGGTAATTTCTATGTATAATAAGTATGTATTTAAGTATTTTAAGCATGTTTATCCATTGATTAGTAACCATTTAACGAGTTACAAAAGCACAAATTTTGAAAAAGTTTCCACGAGCAGTATTTGAACCTGCACCCTTCTAAAGGATTAATCTTGAACGCAAACTCAATCTCAATACAATTCCGATGCGATTAATATGTATTGATATTGGGATAAGTTTCACAATTTCGGAACGCCCCATCTCGATAATATTTTGTTCACTCAATTTCCACGCAATTGTCGAGATGGAGCGTTCCGAAATTGCGAAACTATCCCATTATCAATAAATATTAATCGCATTGGAATTGTATTGAGATTGAGTTTGCATTTAAGAGTAAGCCTACTGACATACCGGGTCAGGTGCTCTTCCAATTGAGCTATCGTAGTATTAGTAGAAATTGTTCAACACTATTTACTTTTTTAATTTGAAAGCCAAACGCGCAAATTTGTTCAACATATGTGTTTTTGTAATTTGTTTTGCAACAAAATTTGCGTTTTCTCTTGGGCTTTGCTCTTGGCTTGGCTTGGGCTAACTGATGTGAGTATAGGAAAGTTTATTTATTTATTTAATTTTATTTTATGGATTACTTTGACAGATATTAAATTATTCTTACCTCAGGGGCCATCCATGCTGCACTGCCTTTATTGTTGGTCATGTATGTGGCTTTATCAGCTGCAGTTCCAAAATCACATATTTTAAGCCGTTGCCCTCCTGATACCAAGAGCAAATTTGGTGGTTTTAGATCCCTGTGTATAAGTGGTTTAGGTTTCATTGCGTGAAGATATGCTACACCCTGAAAAAGTAAGTCAGGATGTTATTAACACTTGTTTTGGCTTGGGTTTAGTGTACTTATCTGGGAATTTAATAAAGCGAGGTTGCTACGTTATTGTAAAGAAATCAGAGATTCTATTGCACATATTATTTTAGTAAGGAAACATATAGTTTTCTAGCAAAAAATCTTTTTGAATAATCACTTACATATGATTTTGTCGTAATGACATTTTACAGATTACATAAATGAGACAATTCTTTGTTCAAAGTTTCATCAAAAATTTAACACAGTTGAAATCATGTAGAAATAATTTTGTTTTTTTGTGCATTTAAACGGAAAAGAGCTTTTTGACTATAATATGACAAATTTACTATTTAAATTAACAAATAAAATGTTGCGTACATTATGATTTATATTCCGCCATCTTTATCCGTCATTCCGTTTCTGTCATCAGTCTTGCGAATACCTACTTCCCGGTTTTCTGATCTTGAGTGTTTTTTACAACTTAGCCTGCCTTATTGAGTTTTGTTTCTGTTTAAAATTTTACTTGTAAACTGTCACACACCCAAATCTTATTAACCCTAACTTCACGTGTTACTTGTTTGCCTAACGCTAGTGTTTTTTATAAGCCGGAGGCGCGGAATGAGTGCAGCCCACCGCCCCCGCCCGCCAACAAAACGCAGGCTTCAAGCATAAGTGATTTGTTATGCAAGGGCGACGGGGCTGCACTTCCCGCAGCGTCAGACGTGCATTTCCAATTTGCTTGCAGAAACTATGCAGATAACAGACACTTGGGATACCATTGTCAATAAACTGAACAATGTCGCGATCAAATAAATGTCATGATATCTAAGAGTAACTACTTGTAAATATGATAAAATTGTTGGAAGTGTTACCTCAGCACACTGTCTTGCCCAACTCATGGCGTGAGCTGCAGTGTATTTAGGCTTCGGACGATTGTGCAGGACGTTGTACAATGAACCACCTTCAGCGTACTCCATAACAAGGCACACGTGAGCGCCATTTGTGCATGCTCCATACAACCTCACTATGTTAGGGTGCGAAACACGAGAGAGCTGACGCACTTCTATTGCGAACTCCCGTTTCTCAGCCTCAGAATTGATATGCTTCACAGCTACGAACGTGTCCCGCCATAATCCTTTCCAAACTACTCCAAAGGCGCCTTTCCCAACCACCTGTTTACACAATCGATGTCACAGTGATATTCCAAATAACAGAATGTAAAAGGAAATGAAGAATTGTTATTATAATTACCGATAGTTCTTGTATTTCACTGTAATCAATCTCCTCCACAAATGTCTGCTGAACGGGTGAGTCGTGCACATTGGAAGCCATGAGTACACTTAATATCACATTATCAAAATGACTAGCAAGGATTTAAGTAACGTTTTAATACAATCAATACCGAACTTGTAGTAAGAAATAAAAATAGTTGGTTAGTTCAATTTTCTCAGTATTGTTTGGCAGAAAAAAGCAACTGTGACATGACCGCCATCTTTTTTTGTTTTCTTCTCGTACGAAAAGTAGGCAACGGAATCCCACCCATACAGAATAATTTTTAATAATTTAGTTCGTCTGAGTGATGGATGATGTTTATGAAACTTAATGAAATAATGAATTATGAATATGTTTCTTTACAGTAAAGGTACGGGAAATTAATAAAATTTCTATGAATTCTTGAAAGTATTCGAAAAGTGTTGTGCAAAACGGCTATAACACCAACCAAATGTAGTCGGCTATTGGAGGCCTAATAAAAGCTGCCGGGTTCACCATACTCGACATCAAGCTCAGACGCCCCGGAGCCGGAGAATATAGTAAGCGAGTGCTACACCCTGGCTTGAAGCTGACCCTTAAAACCTCCTTTATCCTTTATCCTTTATTGGTCACAATCTCAGAATAAGAACTAAAGCTATCCTGAGGTCACAATACTCATAATCACAAATCGGCGGCTTGAGAAACCACGTTTCTCTAGGCCCATAAACCCTACGCAACGCTGTCCATCGCTGTTGTTTGTAATAAACTAAGGTTAATTTCTGGATCTACGTTGTGATTTTACGTAGCATTTTAAAATCTGCAGGTCTGTCAATAACTTCGTTTTATAGGGAGGTTCAAATGGGTTCAATTCAGGTTCGTCAAGTATGTAGGAGAGACTCTGGATGTGTCGGAATTTCTTTATCGTTATTATTTCTTGTATTTCTGATCTTAACCCGCACTGATTTTAGTAAAGCGTAACAAATAAGTTTAAAAAAAACTATTAATTTATTACATTAAACTAATAAAAATATTTTAAAGAGTACAATAACATGTTCAGTACAGTACAACAACACATAAAGCCAATACTACTAAAATGCTACATTATTATTTAGTTCGAGGATCGTCTATTGTCTAAAGATGTCGTACTAAACAAACTGTTTAAATCCGTATTTTCCAATTCTTCTAGAAGCAATTGAGCTTCCCTACATTTGAATGTTATGGCTAATTCTCTTGGCGTTTTGTTCTTGTGGTTGAGCATATAAAGATCGGCACCCAAGACAACGAGGATGCGTATGAGATCACAGTTGTTACTCATGGCGGCAAAGTGGAGAGCTTGTCTTCCTCCGGGCGCCTCTGGGTCGTTTACAATAGCCCCCTTTTTGACAAGTAGTTGCATAATGTCAGCATCCTCGCTAGTAGGTATCGACATCATTACAAACTCTACAAAAAAATATTGGTTAAGATTACCACAAACAGATAAGTCAGCATACATTAAAAACCGGCTAAGTGCGTGTCGGGCCACGCGCAGTGTAGGGTTCCGTAGCCCATCTCAATAATGAGGAGAAGAGGGCTTTAATGAACATTTGTATGAGGATGGCTCATATACTTAAATGTAGATACTACCGGTTTCACACACCTGAGAACGTTATTTAAGTAGATCCCAATGAGGAATTTGTACTGCGCCAAGTACATTTTATAAGTTGGTGGACTGTTACTCGTAAACTTATAAAGCCTACTAAGCTGTGATAGTTTTCCTTTTAACTTCGTCATATATACAACTATTGTGAATTTTTTCACGTATCTAAAAACAACCATTTGGCTGGGGACAATTGACTCTAACAAAATTTTGCACTTTAAAGCTTAATAGTTCACAAACGGATGCCTCAATCAAGAAACTGTTTTCCCAAACCCGCAATATTTTTGAAATTGCTATCCAACAATACCCCACACTATGGGATAGACAGGAAAAAAAATTACATCCCCACTTCACGTGTAGGAGGAAATCTTAAAAAAAATTTTTTTCAAAATCTTTCGTCACCACTTTGTCGGCGCCATTAATATGTATATCCATGCCAAATTACAGCTTTCTAGTACTAAGAATGTATGACCTAGGCTAGGGACAGACAGACAGACAGACAGACGGACATGGTGAAACTATAAGGTTTCCTTTGTTGACTATGGAACCCTAAAAAGGAGGTAAGTGATATCGGATGGAGGTACCTTCTTTATGGGTCTAACTAACTGTAAGTAAGTAATTATAAATAGCTTATAACTGTCCCACTGTTGGACAAAGGCCTCCATCATTGAAATCACGTCATTACTACAATTATTGGGTAATGGCTTATTTTACGTTTGCCAAATGCGGGTTGGTATAGTAATCACAAACCCGAGCTAATTATTATTATCATTATCCTAAGCCTGTAGTGTCTCACTGGCAAAGGCCTCCCTACCTTCTTTCCATCGTGTTCTATCCTTGAGCAACAAGTGACAAATCTTTAAGACGAAAAATCAGCAATGCTTTTCCCGACCTTGGAATTGAACCCGGGACCTTCGGGTACCGGGTCGAGCGCTTTGCCACTCGACCACCGAGGCGTTATCAAACCAACACTGTATTAACACCATATTATTCCCGATCCGATCCGAACCCTTCGGAGAATCTAGTAGGGCACGGGGACGCGCACTAGTGCGCGATGCCGTTCCCTCTAGATAACCTCTGAAGGTGATTCGTTTCACACGGCTTGAGGGACCCTTTACGTTCCTCGCCGCCCCCAAAAAAGCCCGGTGAAGCTGAAAATGCCGCAGCGGCAATCAGCAATCTCTCTCAAAAAAAAAAAAACATATTATTAACAGCCATTGATTTTATTGAGATACTTCCGGTTGTTGTCAAGGTAACATTTCCAATTTAACTCTTCTATTCCCTCCTCATTAGTATCATAATAATTAGAAGCGAGGAGATAAAATAACCTGCTGGTTAATAACTTACGTATGAATAATCCTGTGTCCATTGGCGAACTGCGTGCTATTATTTTTGCTCCGTACTCGAATAGAAGCTTGGCAACTTTTAGTGATGGCCTGTAAAATAAGTATGTTTAGTTTAATATTACAATGCAGCTTTTTAATACGAGTAGTTAACGTTACGTTTACGTTTAGTTCTAGGTACCTAAGCTAGAGGGCCAACTCCTTGAACCATTGAATAAAAAAAAAATTATACTACAAAGTTACTTAAGTATAACTTATATTAGATAGGTATATATTAGATAGATAGATAAGAAGTTACAAATTGGCGGTCTTAGCGCTTCCAAACGATTTCTTCCAGACAAACAGTCAGATGGAGAGAGCTAATAAACTGTAAGATCAGAGGTGAAACTATGAAAAACTAGAATAATGTGTATTTTATAAATGAAGCACAACACTAATAGTAATGATAAATATAAAATGATAATGATAATAATGATAAACATATATTTATATAAATACCAAATTTAAAAATAAACCTACTTAAACATAATAGTAGTTTCAGGTAGGAAAGTAACAGTTTTGCAGCAGGACGGGGTTAATCGGAAAGGTAGATTTTTTTCACGAGCTCTTTAAATAATTGAATGAATTTCGCACTCCTGATCGCAACTGGAAGCGAATTCTAACGAAAATAATCATAAAAAGTGGTTGCTGTGTGGGGGTGTGCGCGAACCTGAACAATTAAGAAAACTGAAACGTTCCTTAAGATAAGAAAAGGTGGGATTAAACAATATGTTTTATAGAAGGGAGAGTATATGAGTATTCCGGCGAAGACGAATAGGAAGCCACTTAAGTTTTAAGCGGTACTCAGAAACATGGTCATATTGGCGCAAGCCGAATATGAACCGAATACAAGACGCTCAAGTTTATTTAGCTGGTCCTCTGTGAGATCAAGATAGCAGGCGTTAGCATAATCTAGTACTGGAAGCTGCAGAGATTGCGCTAGCGCAATTTTAGTGGCAGTGGGTAAAAAGTTGCGCAGCCTCCTTAAGGATGCTGACGATGCGTAAACCTTGCGGCTAACAGCTTGCAGTTGCGGCCCCCAACCCAAGCAACTATCAATGACCACACCCAAATTTGTGACAGATTCACTGAAAGGAATGTCCACGCCATCAAAGTTATCTTTGGGGAGGGTTTCCCAGACGACCCTAGAGAGCAATCTGGAACTGCCAACTACTATAGTCTGCGTTCTTCCAGGATTGACTCTAAGTCCAAAGGCACGACCCCAATCAACGATAAGTAACGATAAAAAAGTCCCAGATTTGCAATGGTAGTCAATGTAGCTTCGGAAAGATTGACCAGTGGTGCCTGAAAATATATTTGCAAATCGTCTGCATATAGGTGGTATGAAGTAGAAAGCCTTTCTGAAATAGAGTTAATGAAGGTTGCAAACAGAAGAGGAGAAAATACGCCACCTTGAGGGACACCAGCCGTCGTGTCACACCATGAAGAGAACTTCTCCTCAAGACGAACTCGTTGCTTTCGCCCGTTCATATAACTTTGAAACCAATCAGTTGCCATTTAAGATATATACTAAGTGATCGAAGTAAAGCTAAAAGAATTTTAAAGTTGAAGGCATTGCTGAAGTCCAGCAGAGTTAGTACAGCTAAGTGGCCGTTTTCCATTCCAAGGCGGATGTCATCGGCGATCTTAACCAAGGTAGTGGTGGTACTGTGGCCTGGACGGAAGCTGGATTGTAATGGGTTATGGAGATTATGACGAGAAAGGAACTTACTGATTTGGATGTGGACAAAGCGTTCGAAAACTTTGGATAGAAAAGGAAGAATGGAAATGGGTCGGTATTCAATAGATTTAGGGTTACTTTTTTTGCGTAGAGGAATTATTTGAGCGTCTTTCCAAGAGGATGGAAATACTGCATTAGAGATGGAGCTGTTAAAAAGGAATGTTAAGACTGGAAGGATGATGTCAAGGATCGGTAGATACTAACATATTGCGGCTAATACCGTCACTATACCAACCTACCTAACCATTGGAAGTTATTGATAACAAGCTCTTCATAACATCGCAATCTGATAGTTGGTCAAATTATATACCACTGAAATAAATATTAGAAATAAAATATGCTCGATATACGAAGTTACTCAAGTGTAATTATCTCACTCACGGTCATAAAGTCATAACCATTGGATCTCGTTAAATCATGTTAATTGGATGGTGAATACAAAACTATCAATATGTAGAGAAATTAATAATAAAATTTTCAGTGTTTGAGTTAAGTTTCATCAAAGGGACAGCGCCGTCATGCCAAGGTTGTCCTTAACATTGGTGATGGTGGCAACGACGCCAGCCTCTATAGAACAATTTGATCGCTCCGTAGCTATATAGACGCATACCGCCAAATGAAGCGCGTTCCGATTCCGACCGAGGTGGTCCTTCGTTTGTAATTATCTATACCTGATCTAAATATCAACTATATTAGGTACAGTGCCCCCCGAAGGGTGTACAGTCTCCAGCAATATGTCAAGTTTACTCGCCTCCTCATTTAAGAAAGGGACAAAGCCGTCATGTCAAGGTTGTCCTTATCGTTAATGGCGATGTCAGCCTCTTTGAGCAATATCATCGCTTTGTAGCTATCTGCGCATACGGCCAAATGGAGAGCGTTCAGTCCCCGGTGGTCTTTACCTCATTCTGATCTAAATATCAACCAAATATACACCCTTGTACTACAAAACAGTGCTTAAAGTTAAACAATAGCTAAATACGTCTTTAAAATATGTGTCTCTGTCTAAAAATATTAGCTAAAAAGTGACAGCATCTGTTTTAAGTATTGTCTAACTGTAGCCATCGTTTTGTAGTAAAGCAGCTCGTGTCCCACGAAGGGTGTACAGTCTACAGCGATATGTCAAGTTTACTCGCCTCCTCATCAAAGAAAGGGACAGCGCCGTCATGCCAAGGTTGTCTTTAACGTTAGTGGCGACGCCAGCCTCTATTAGGATTATGATCGCTTTGTAGCTATCGGCGCATACCGCCAAATGGAGCGCGTTCCGACCCAGGTGATCCATCGCTTGTATATCTGCACCTGATCTAAATATAAACTATATAGACAGTCTCACAAAGTGTGTACCATAGCGCTTTAGTTGCCATTTGATTACGTTAACGAAAATTAGATTTACTTATGTTTTTTTTTAATTCGTCTTTCGTTTTCCACCAAGAGGCGCTGCTTCAGTGCCATACAAATTTTGGATTTAGATTTTTAACATGATCGAATGGCAAATAAAACTTGCACTTTATAGGCAACCTGATGGTGACATTTACGAGGAGCATTTCCATTACTTACTACATATTCTCGCTTATTCATAAAAGTTGCGCAAAGGAACATATTGTGTTAGAGGACACTAACGTATTGATTTAACTCAAAAAAAAATTCAAAAAATTTGCTGAATATAGATAAGTATTATTATCCATTAACTGACGGGGACCCTGTTACACTTACATCCTCCGTGGGACACCCACGGAAAAGCTATGGAAGGCAAACTAAAATGCCGCCCGCAATGTCCAAGCTGGTAGGTCAAATAAGATAGTAGTATATTATTAAATAGCCTATGACTGTCTCATTGCTAGGCAAAGGTCTTCATCTTTAAATTAAAGTTATCACTATAATTGATGGGTAATGGCTTAATCACCATGCTTGCCAAAAAAGGGTTGGTGATCACAAGCCCGGGCTATGCATCGTAAAATCCGAAACACACTCTTCCCGAACTGGGATTTGAAACCGGGACCTTCGGGTATCGGGCTGAGCGCTGTGCCACTCAGCTACCGAAGCAGAACAGATAATTAACCTCAACTATTCTCGGTGTCCAATGCTAAAATCAAAGTGTAGTTTCCGTCCATACTAAGCCTCGATTCTGTCCAGACTGTTTAGTAGTTTTTAGCAGTACCTACAGCAAAACTGACAAATTTCTCCAATGAATGTTCAACCATATGCTTTATATATAAAGATCAAAGTCTATTCACCAAAGGAGCTGCACATCAGACTACCACAGTCTGATGTACAGGTGTTTGTACCTTAAATACTTAGCAATCGTAAAAAAATGTGTGGCATAATTTATATTCAGTGATAATTTTATGATGCATGCATGTTACATAAAACATGAAAATTTTTACCTCAGAAGAATCTCTAACATCCTGTCGTTCCCGGTTTCAGCAGCTACAAGAAACTCGTTGTCTTGGTGAAGAAATTCGACAGCTGTTCTTAGCTTATCGTCCTGCTTCTCATAAGAAGGTACAGTGCTTTCAGAACGAAAGCTTATGGACCTCGGAGACGTCGGGTAGGACGGTAGGTGGGCGTCCAAGGAATCTTCCGAGATTTCTAAATTATAAATAATTTCTTAAATTATACATTATCTTAGCAAAAATACTTATCAATTTTCGTAGCAATCAAACATATCAAGTAAAATGGAATTTGGTAATGTATGTAGGTAGGTACGATGCGAAAGCGCTCATGCATAAAAACATATAAATTAACCAAAAAAATAAAATTATAAAAAAAGGAAAATAAAAGAAAACTATATAGTCAGGAGTATAATTAAGATCATAACAAATTGAGGTAGAAGGTAAGGTGTACAAATATAAATTAATTAATCGTCCTTTTGATTTTCTTCATCCGAAGAACATTCCTGCGTTGGACAAAGGTAGTTCTTTGAAGTCGATGGAAATGTCAAGAATTGTTCGTCTTCTACAATGGTTTCCATTTTTGGTACACTTTCTAAGAGAGACAATCTCTTTTTACTGGATAATAACATGCCTTCTATTTCTATTGTTGCATCTTTGTTCCGAAGATACGCAAGTACTATGGATTCATTGTCAAGCTCACTATCAACCAATGCAATTTCATTATCGCTTTGAAGGTTTATGTCTATCATTTGAACTTCCTCTTTAGATTCAGATGTTTTCAAGTTTTGTGGTGGTATTGAAGTGTCTCTACTCGTAGATGGCAATTCAGTAGGCTTAATATATGTATTGATATATTTTCTTAGCACTGTTTCTTTAAATTCGGTTGTGTCGTTAACGAGCAACTCCTTCGAACTAGGACTGCTGAGAGTACTGGAGTCCACGATGACGAATACCGGCTCTTTGTCGATACCACCGATCTCAGCAGGTTGTTTGCTAATTGAGTATTGTATTGCGACGTCATCTTCACTGGAAAGAACATATGACTTAATGGCTTTGAAGAACTTTTTCACGGAGCACGTAAGGTTGGACATCTGTTGGAGTTCTCTGCAACTAATGAAACAGATTGGGTTGTACGTTCTGCCAACAAAGGGGTACTCGAGGAGCGTTTGATGACAATGTACCTGCTATACGTAGCTGTATGCGACTCACGTTCTCTGTCGAGTTCCAATTGAACTCTCATTAAATGAACTATATGACTGGGTAGAACTTGATCGGAGTAGAAGTACCACATTACAGATTGGATGAGGTCTTTGCCCAAACGGGTCACAAACAGTTTTGCGTAGGTTAAAAACCAAAAAAAAGATTCATACGTCGTTTGACCCGGAGTCTGGACATCGTGATTTGTTTCAGTGTTTTCTGCTACTTCTTCCTCTATTACGGAAATGTTATCAGGACTGCTTTCACTTATTAAACTATTGTTGGGTTTCTCCTCATTCATATTAACTTTTTACTTAAATATTACAGTAAGGGAATTATCATGGTCACTATCCAATTCAATTTCTTGTTTGATGGCGCTCACGATCGTTGATTAATTTCATTTTGACAAATGACATTAGAGGAATTTCAAAACTATTTTACTTTTAATTTGATTTTAATATTTGAAAAAAAATATTTAAGGTGTGAGAGTAGTGAAATAAAACACAAATAATGTGTAATATAATACTAATTTAATACATCAGTTTATGTACCATTTACACATAAATCTATTTCTAGGTATATCTATTAATAAAGGTGAAGTTTCACTTCACATAAAACTATTATTAGGGAGTTATTTGGTAAAACTAGACATAATTATCTATCTAGAATTTGATTATACTTAACCATGTATGAATTTAAACAGATATGCTGAGAACTGAGGTAGGAAAAATCGATTTGTAAGTATTATAAATAAATATAGTACCCGTTGAATAATTCATCTCAATGGATAAATTCCTTTAGGCCTTTTTCAAACATGACAAAGTAGATGAAAACATACTACCTACACAGTGGCGCAACTTAGTGACCTATTTTATTATTTCTACGTTTCTAATTTGGTAGGTAGGTATCCGCTACACACTGCGAATTAAATGCGCGACAATCTTCCACCCCAAAATGTTGCCGTCAAGGCGTCCAGGCGACAGTTGCAGTCATACGGAGTATGAATATCTCCAAGGTATTAGTCATTTGTGCGGTGCAGGATGGTTCGAGTGGACGCCGCCATTTCAGTGTCAAATTACAATATAAGTCGCCGATATACGGGAATGTCCTGTTCCTGAACCCTTGGCGCGGAACGGAGCAGCTCCGCTAACGTGTACAGGTCATCTCTGGGCCGATAGTTATTCTGGTGCATCATGCCATCAGACCGTTTCCTGGCTACCATGAATCTTTTCATCTTGTTGGCGTATTGCCTCTTGCGGCGAGCTTCTTCGTACCTTTGGGCGAGTTCGGATGGGTCCACTTGGTACATGTCGGGGTAGCCTCGAGCTAATGCCATACGATTTTGTTCCGAGAAGTATGAGTGATGGGGGTAGTCGCGCTCGCGGGGTCCAACGACTACGGGCTCGTTGTACCAGATGTCGCCGTTCTCGTCAACTTCAGGTTGATCTTCTTCAGCTCCGTTCATTCTTCCGTAGTATCGATCGGCAGCCCACTGGTTGTTGTACTCCTGTTTCCTTCGCTCCTGTGCTTCCCATAAGTTGAGGAGAGCTCTAACATCAGCAGCGCTCAGTCCGGAGTCACGCTTGCGTCGCTCAGATATCGGCCTAAAAAAATCGTAAATAAATACCTAATATGGCAAAGGACAGAACACTTGAGGAATCCAAATTACAAAATTGTACCTGAAGTTCTTCTTGCTGCCACCAGAGTTTTTGGTAGCGGTTTTGGCGGAGGCAGCTGCCCCACCAACTTTGGTTCCACTGCCGCGTTTTCGGCGATGAGCATCGTGCTCTTGAGCGGCTGAGTCTACCGGTGAGAGGGCGTCGTGATCTTCAGGCCTGATGACAAGAGAAGAAATAATGTTCATTTTTAAGAGCTGTAGAAATGAAACTGTTATAAAAATTATAATACACTTACTTTAGGTTCTTTTTGCCCGAGCCAGACTTGGTAGCTACCTTAGTAGCTGCCCCGGCACCCCCCACTTTAGTGCCACTCCCTCGTTTGCGTCGCCGCGACTCGTAGCCGGGCGACAAGCCCTCCATGGCCGGAGGCTCGCCGTACAACTCGGGTCTCATGATGAGATTGTCGAGTTCCCCAGTCGACTGCGGCGAGTCGAAGCGCTGGTCTACTCCCTGTTCGTAACCCTCAGCATTGCCTGCAACGTTAGTACATAGTTGCAGGTTGGAGAGTTTATTTAAAAAAAAAACTCACAAATATTCTGAAGCTCTAAGCACTTCCTATTTTATTTTATATTACTGGTTTAGGACCCAGCATATATGTATTTAAGACTGCAGGTTACGTAAACTGTAGTAAAATTTTTGATTCCTCTCAGAACTGAGAAAAACAAGGCATTTTGTTGTTTCGTTCGTCGACAAAGGAGACCGTTGCGTACTTAATGAAGGCCCTAAAGGGTAAAAGTTACCAACCTTCCTCGCTGAGAGCTAACGGGTACGGTTCCAAATCATTCTTGTCGCTCTTATTCAGGAACAGGGATTGGGTGTCGTCTTTTGTTTGGTCCCAATTTTCTGGTAATTCACCAATTGGGCCTCCATCTAAAATATGAACGCAAAACTATTTTCTTAACAAAAATGTGAGTTCAAATATTTGTAGTGCCGATAGTTTTGAAATCTGACCTCTTTAAAAATATGGTAGCCTGTATTAACTATGTAATTAATTATAACATGTTATACAAATATAACATTCTGCCATGTATGTATTTACTATGTGATAAGGGCGTATGATATTTCCCTCAATCTTGATTGCAAAACTGATTTTCAATCGTATCGAAAGTATTTATAAATCGATATTCTATAAAGTCGCTATATTAAGGCTTCGAAATGTGAAAGGTCATAACGATATCCGACAACGAGCAAAAGTGATCTACGCAGCAACTAACAGCGAGGATGGAACACCTGTTGCTAAATATAGAACGGAGCCCGCGCCGGCCTGCAGATCGATAGACACATCAAAACAACCAAACATTTCAAAAAAGGTAAAACAATCGAAGAAGGTTTCACACCACCATACTTAAGTAAACAGAAAAAGAAAAAAAAAGAAAGAACAGTAAAAAGTATTTAATTGATAATTAATTAGAACCTACCTTTGTTATTCGATGGCGTTGGCACCGCATCGCAAACAAATAGAACCGCGATAAACGCGGTTGAAGTTAATAATAACATAATTTAAGGACTCTCAGAATCGGCTATGGGCAAATCAACAGATCTGGACAGTATCTCAGGAGCTACACCGGATGCTAGTGTGTGGCACGCAGCGAGCGAGTGTCGTCCGTCTGAGCTCAAGCTGTAGAGAAAACCCATTGCTCCTGTCGATAATTTCGCGACATGCGCAGTGGTCAGCCCAGGGACGTACTCTATTAATCAGAGCGTCACGTTTTTAATATATTGACGTGCGCATAATATGATTGAACCTCCAAGCTTTAGTTATTAATCTGAGGATTGAATGATGTTATGCGTTGCTGTTGCTTCTTCTGACAAGGCTTTTGAGTATGTAGAGCTTTACGTATAAAAAAATGTAACTGTGTAAGTTGGGATGGTGTACCCTTATGTACCGTTAGGACACATATATGTGACAAAAAATTATAAAAATATTCATGTACACACGCCTGCACATCAACCTACCACAAACTGTCATATTTCCTCAATAGACTTTCAGACATCTGTACAGACGCCTGCCACGTCAACCTATCCAAAACTGTCAAATTTCTTCAGTTACCCCCTTATTCATAAAAACTATAATGCCTTATTTAGTTAAATATTGTTTTGTCAACGTCACACAAGCGTCATTTTGAATTTGAGAAAAAGAGATAAAACAGTGAATAACTAAATAATGCTTAAATAGCTTTTTTATGAATAAGGGGGTAAATGTTCAACCATATGCCATATTCATTAAGTTCAAAGTCTATTGAGAAAATTTTACAGTTTGTGGTAGTCTGATGTGCAGGCATGTGTACAGACGCCTGCACATCAACCTGTCCAAAACTGTCAAATTTCTTTAATATATTTTCAACCGTATACCTTAGTAATAAAATTCAAAGTCTAGGCATGTGTACAAATAGATTTCCGGAAAGTAACTCCAGATGTCAATAATTAAACATTGATTTTTATGAAACATCATCATCATCATAAGATCTTATTCTTCTTTTTTATTTTATTTTTTTCTGACCTGGGGGCCTACCGCCTTGATATCGCTCTCGCTATCGCGCTCTATAGTTTATGGCGTAATCTTGCCATTTCGAAAGCTATATAAAAGCAATATCGAAAGCTATAGGCTATAGCTTTCGATATTGCTTTCTTAATGCTTTCATATCGCTTTAGAAATTACAAAATGACGCCTTAAAATATAGAGCGCGATAGCGAGAGCGATGTCGATAGAGTTAGGCGGTTGGGGGGCGGGTCCCATGTTTTTTGGGGACGACGCAAAATGTCGGTTTCTTCCACTTTCATTTTTCTCAGGATATTGCAAAGTATTTACGTTCGGCCGCCTGCCTGACACCAACCCTCATTGGGAATTGTAGATGTGGTATACCCGCCACCACGCGGGTGACTCAAGGAGCTTTTCGATATACACGGGCTCTTAAATTCCCTTAGTCGCCTTTTACGACATCCACTGGTAGAGATGGGTTGGTGCTGTTCTTTGACTAAACTCTCGCCTCGCCTGTCTCATCAAAGTCCATTCATTGTCCCAGTCACGTTGTCTAATCACTAACTACTATCTTTGCATGATAACAATTTAATGTTACGGTCCAACTGAACTGTCTCCTATAGCTACAGCAAACGGTTTATATCACGTTTATACCATTTTCAGTAGGCCTTGTTACCCAGTACCTCTCTGGCTGCTGACGTCTGAGGCTGCTAAGCTAAACAAGCCCTTCAAGATGTCTTATTGTGTGGAAGGAGAGACGAGACGGCGCGCGGCGGAGGCGTCGGCACTTATTAATTACGTTACATTAAACATGTTACGATTTTTTTCTGACAGATTGATTGCGTTGAAGGACGTCTCCGTGCCGGGAGGCATCTCATAAATTTCTTGATTTGATTGAGGCAATCTGGTAAACTGCGAATTTTAATGTAAAATGACCAGACCTACCTTGATATTTTTCAACGAGATTTAGATAAGTGTAGGTACCTAGATCTCTTTATGAGTAACCATTGTAGGAACAACTGAAGTACGTTCTGTCAATCAATTACCCAGTTACTAGGTATACCTACGTTTGCTGGTGGGTGCGACGACAACCGTCACTATCACCATCACCACTGTAAATTTCTCCCACTTTCTTAATGAGAAAGTTTAGATTCCCAGATCTTTTATCAGTGACGTAAAAACATTATATCCCAAAAACGCTTCCTAATAATAAAGGCGGGGTTCCCAAAGCAAGCCGTAAGTAGGTGCCATGGCCTTCACCTCCACTTAGAGCTGAAGGACGACGGTGTCTTCGGCCTTTATCATCTCAAAAGTGGTCTCTGGCTCCTTCTCAGGGACCTTAACATAATACCAACATTTATTTTATGATTCGTTAAATGTAGGTAAGTATATTCCGCCCGAATAATCTGACTGGATGGCGAACACTCTCTACTGCATGCATTTGCATTGCTAGGCTCTGGTTTTAAGGTAAGGAAATTAGAGGGCATAGCGCACGTTTTGCCCTACGTATGTGTTGCATGCATGCATGCATGGGCGATTGCCGCTTTTCTTCAGGGGAGCTCGTTTGCCAGTTCAGACACATAGTTTTACTAGGTACTTATGATAATCATGTTTCCAAGTTTAATAGGCAAAGCGATTTTTCTAATACAGAAACAGTTAAACGAATACAAAGCATAAGCCAAGACATCAATATAGAACGCACAATGTGCGATTATATCGGAGTGAGGTGCACAATAGGTCAGTTTAACAACACTCATCTTCTCGTTCAGACAGTTAGCGCACAAAGGGAGCGGTCAGGCCATAGAACGTTCTCCGGGGTAGGTACTGCCACGTCCTGTAAACATGTAGCTACTATGACACATACACTATAAACCACGAGCGACAAAGTTATTGTGAATTATAGTAAATGGTCTTACGCCTGCCGGGCGCCGGCGGCGCCGCCGCGCCAACAGACGCAGTCTCAACCAAGTAAATATTATGATATAAAAATACATATTATGAAATGATAGTTTTTGTTTTGGAGAGTTTTCTAATTGCCTCAAACGGCATTTTCAGCGTCCCCGAACTTTTTTGGGACGCCGAAAAACTTAGGTACTTAAAGCGTTCCTCAAGCTGCGTAAAACGAAGCACCGTCAGTGGTTTTCTAGAGGGAACAGCATCACGCACTCCCCAGTGACAGTGCGTGTCCTACTAGATTCTGAAAGGTATTCAGATCGGATCGAATAAAATGTTAGTGCTCTTACATTTACACCGAAACAGAAGACCAACTTCACCCCAAGGTACCGCTAATCATACTTTCATAACACACACACACACCTACCCTCCACTTTTTAACATGCACTCACTCACTTCAATACTCATACACAGCCATTTTATTTTGTCATTGATGTAAGTAATTCTCAAATACTTGGCTCTATTTGCATTTCAGTTTGTTATACCTACAGGTTACAAAATGTGATACAAACGAACCACTTTTACTATTGGACCAACTCCCAATCTCGAAAATAAAATTCAGCTGTTCCATACAAAACATCAATGTTCATTCGACCAAAATGTATGGAACAGCTGAATTTTATTTTCGAGTTAGGGAATTGGTCCAATAGTAAGAGTTGTTCGTTTGTATCACGGGAGTCATCTCAGAAGGGTTGGACGGTGATAAAAAAGTCAATCTGTATATTTGTTTTTTACCTTTCTCCGAACGATTAGCGAACATTGTCAGGGGAGGAGGGGAGGAGAGGTAGGGAGGCGAACCCCCCCCCCCCCCCGCAAAGAGTTCGGAGACCCCCGTTTTTTTAATGTTTTTTTTTTTGTTTTGATGTTAGGTTGGGTGCCAGTGAGGTAACTACAACACTGCAACCACCAACAATAGGGATTTTGTCACCCAAGCTCCCTAGAAGGGTGGCCGAACTCCCCCCACCCCTTCTTGTGGGGGAGGGGTCAAGTCCCCCCCCACACCCAACCTAGCGGGGGTACATAACACCAAAATTTTGTTGTTTTTTGTTAGTTAAGGTTTAGTGGAAGATTTTTTTCTTAAATTTAGGTTTTAGTAACAAGCGGTTCATTTGAGTCCAACACTTGCACTTAACTCAACTTTTCAGGCGATGCAGCAGAACTCGAGGCCTGGGGCTTCGGAGACGCATGGCGTTAATGACGGCGTCGCTTTGCGTTCCGTTGAAGTGAATTTTTGAAAAAAATGTTTAATAGAAACTAACTAATTAATAGAAACGTAAAGTAAAGGCCTACGCAGACCGGGACGGCATGCGGCATGGCAAAGCATGGCAAAATATTTTGCTGCTTGCTTTGCCGCGGCACGTCGAAGTATGCCTCGGTAACTTCTGCTTGCGGATAAAATATATCGATATTTTCAATATATCGTAACTATTCGTAAGTAATTTGTTTGTATATGACTAGTCTATAATAATAAATATTAGCTAGGGATCAGGTTAATATGAATTAAAACAGCTAGGCTAAAGAAACAAATCAACTTTATTTATTTATAATTCCCAGTATTTGTTGTAACTTTATTTATTTATAAATCCAGTATTTTTTGTCTACTGTACCTTGCAAAAACAAAATGTTATTTACTCATTTGGCTTGCACCCTGCTTCTCTGCTGAGTTAAAACCTATACGGCTTTTGAGAAAAGTCGTTCTGATGGAACAGAGCTTGCTACCTTTCAAATATTTGAATACTACTTTGTATAACTTTGGGAAGTTCTACAGAATACAGATGAGCCGAGTCTATCGAATTAAGACTAAAAGAATCGAGGTCTTTACAACACTATACCTTTGATACGTCACGGCGTGCGCCGGCATCCTTTAGCATGCCTCTGCCTAATACCCACCGCAGTACGCCACGGCATCGGCATGCCGCGGCATCCCGCCGCGGAAGCCCGTGGCTTCGATGCCACGGGACATTTTAAAGCATGGGAGTTTATGTCTTATTTATACTACGATATGTTTGAATGTCCATTGAAAAAAATCTAAATTCTTTGCCATGCCGTCCCAATCTGCGTTGCCCGTAAAAGTATAAAATGTGATTTAAAAACATAATACAACATATTGGGCTGTATGAACATTCAACCCTTTGCCTGTCTGAAAGCAACTGACAGGCCCAATTAAAAGAAAAAAAGTACGAACATATGTGAAATTTCAATAATTTATTGTGAAAAAACTACAAATCTCCAGCGTTTGAAACTTCGCACAATTACTCCATATAATAAGATTTTTTAGCCAAAAAATTATGAACGTCCAACTAGATGGGCTATAATGTACATTTTATCCGACCGTCAACTTGACGTTTAGATTATTCGTTCGAAAAAAAAGAACGATCAGTCTTAGGACTCTGATCGTTTTTAACTTTTATTATACCTTTAACTATGATCACTAATAACTTTTATGTAACAAAATATAACGTGATCTATTGGGACTTTGTACGTTTTTATTCTTTTCATGTTTAGCGACAGGCAAGCTTAGCGTGTTACGAACCAGATGGCGTTATTAACTAAAAAGCAGTTTTAGGGCGACTTTGATCGTTCTTTCCTTGTGCTCAAAATAAATAACTTAGGTTCTTACTTACTTACCTACTATTTAAGGTCTCGGCTATACTAAGTTGGTAATTCGGTTGGTTTCCGTAAAGGCTGAGATCTGAGATGATGATGACGATGTGTGATTATTTCTGAAAATGAAAAAAAAGAACTATCATCACCATAGCTGGGATCAGGCCTTCCTACATAAACATTACCTATACATAGTCTATGGCCCCCGTCGTTGACTGGTGGTGGTAACGACTGCCAATATAACGTGCTTTCCGAAGCACGAAGTAGTATTACTTCGAAACTTAAGATAACCGCGGTTTGTTCTATTGACATGTATAAATTATTTAGTTATAGGTAATCCAAAACAATACTGCAAAAAAAATTATACAAGCGAGCGTCGAACATGCACCTTCTGAGATACAGAGTCAAGCGTAGCGTAGTACCAATAATAAGGCTATCGTGGCACTGTCCGAACCGCAGGCTAATTACAGAAAAAAGAGAAAAAACTAGTTGCTAATTGCACAATGGCAACGCGGCTGTTAAAATTGCTGTGCTTCTATCGGTCGGTTTGTTTTAGAGCGCCGCGCCGCGCCGCCGTCAAGCACTTATATGTTTTGGTAGCGATGAATTGCAAATTGTTGCGATTGAGACTGTCACTTAAGATGTGCCTTGACTCTATCTACTGACCCTGATAGGTAGGGTATGGCAGTTGGAACTACGGGACCGGCTGTTTCAAGGGTACCACGGGAGTTCGGATCCTAGGCCCCTCGCCGGTTATGCCTTCGCGTGCGTCTCCGGCAGGTCCCAGACATAGGTTGGACTCGTGGTGGTTATGTGGTTAGCTGTAGAAGTGGGAATGTTCGTCTGCCTGGTTGAGGTCTGGCCAGGCTTCCATTTCGTGCACAGCGAGCGGGTTCGAGTAGCAGTCTAGGTGGGGCCTGTAGCGAAAGGATCTCAGTGAGTTGTCCATAGTTGGTTGTTCTGCTCGGTGGTTTTCATTGAGTAGGCTTCCAACATCTCCGGCACTAGTCTGGATAACTAGTAGAGGCGCCCGCTAGATACAATGTCTCCGGTTGAATTAGCCGCGTAGGATTTTGGAACTGATGAGGTGCCTGGATGGGTACTGAGAAGTGAGTGGGCTTACAACTCCGCCACCAATGAGGACATTTGGTAGTCGGCTTTAGAGTTGACGACCCGAGCAGTGGAACTGCGAGTTGTTCTTTAAGTGCAACGAGAAGTAAGCGAGCTTACAGCTCCGGTAACCTAACTGGATATTAGGTAGTGGACTATACGTGTCCACGGAGCAACTCGCTCGAGACACTAGTCTTAAAAGTACCGGATGAAGAATGCGCTTCGGCGCGTCCTGCTCCGGCGTTATGACCTGACGTAGATGGTCCCATATGTCTATGCGTATGAGTATGGATATATGACACCTACTTTATAACCGCTAGGTTGGTAGGGGGTGTCAGTATAAACTTTAAAGTCGTGTGTAGCGGGGTTCACTTAAGATCGGTAATAAGCCTGCCGCGCTATTATCCATTTATCAACATTATCTACTCTTACTTTGCAATTTTTTTTTGGAGAGATTGCTGATTTCTTCAGACGGCATTTTCAGCTTCACCGGGCTTGTTTGGGGGCGGCGATAAACTTAAAGAATTCCTCAAACCGTGTGAAACGAATCACCTTAGGAGGAGGGGCACAGGGACACGCACTAGTGCGTCCCTGAGCGTGACCAGGCCGTGGTTGTGAAGCGCCCAGGTACATGTCTGCACCTGATATAGAGCGCGTGCATGTGAACCGGTTCGTCGTCGTACCCCTGTTCTACGAGTAACTACGGTGTCGTGGGCCTAAACTAGTGTGCATGTTTAGTGTATTCTGTAAATGTGTAGTGACATTTAGAGGATCGGGCGGGGTCTTCGCAAGGCAAAACAATTGAATCACATTATGTAATATCAATATCATTTATTGTGTATAAAAATACATGTAACGCGTTTTACAAAGACTGTCCTAAGCATGCCCATTTAACATTTCGGACAAGTTAATATTAATCAATTTATTTTAAGTTTCTCTGTGAACAACATTTACTATCTACATCAAATTCATAAACAATACAAAGTCAATTAAACAAAGCTACAGCTCTGTTGAGCTTAGTAAGTAAATAATAGACTTCTTGGCGGGAAAGTGAAGAGTCATGTCTGCGGTTTTGTTTTCTTTTCTAAAATTTATGCTATGTCGAATATTAGTGTGAAATAATGGTGGATTATTAAGTGTTCGTGAGTGTGCATGAGTGTTGGCAAATGAAACAAAACAGTGCAACGTCACTTTTCAAATTCTCTCAAGAAGTCTGCGTGAGGACTTAGTAAAGCCCCCACATCTTTACTGAGATACTCGAGGGTTTGGGTTTCTCACTTCCCATTTTTATTATTATCATTCATCATCATCATACTGGAAGGAAATATTGTATCATGTATTACTTGTAAGAAAAATTACTTTGACACTGGTTAAATGTGCTAATCGCACAAAGCCATCAACTAAAGGAAAAAAAGTAAATAACAATACAAGCTATGTGAACAACATAATCCCCCGTAATAATAAACAGAGTTATTAATTATTATAAACTTCGAACAGTTATTTCGTGTTTTGTTTCTTTCACTCTAATAATTTAAAATGAAGAATTACACAACAGCAACAAAACACGAAATATCTATCTAAGCTTAAACCACAAATTAAAGAGACTGCGGAAATTCCGCAGTCTTTAGCTTCACCTTCATACAAACGCGCTCGAGCAACACACACATAAGACAACCTCTCACAGACACGGAACCTCGGACTATCTCAATGTATTATGGTACCTATGTAATAGGTTTACCTTTTGAGGTCTCCTGTGTTTATACTCTGTTTATTAGTAAGGCCAAATAAGTATGAGCTAAGTACCAAATCTTAATAAAATATTACATCAACTTGAAACATACTTTTTTAAATATTATACTACTATTAAACATGACAACCTACATTTTGTACTAATTAGGAAAGATGATAAGAATTTCATCAGTCAATATTCATAACTTAAGCATGTACTTACTTAATAATTATTTATAACAAAAAATGGCCACATACAATAATATATATAAACATAAATAAGTTAAAGTATTGCCAAAAGTTCTAATCTACCTACTTAATTAAATATTTTTGACATTATTTAACAATAAAATTATTGCAGATGATTCATTATTTGTGACGAGTGTATAATTAATTAATTATTAATATTTAACAATCAATTTAATATTACATTCATTTCTCTATTGTAATACATCATAGAATAGAATTACCTAATAAAACAATCTACTTAATTAAACAGAAACTAGAAATTGTATACAAAAAAGAATGATAGAGTTTGGGTTGAAAAAAGAAATTTAAGAATACATACATTACTGTATATGTTTATGTTTCAAATGCCATAATTAAGCAAAATAGAAATTATCTTTAGCTTTAAAATTACTTCATAATTTTATAAAATACAAAATGGTTGAAGAATGGAAGCAAACATTGAGGTATCACACATTTCGGTATACTATAAAAACTTGAGGAGCTCAATAGGTAGCGGTTAATGCACCCGGTCTGTGATTGTTAAGGTTAAGCAACTTTAGCAAGGGCTGGTCATTGTATGGGTGACCAATAATATATAATTTCAAGCTCCTATGTGCTTAAAAATACGCATAAATCAGTAATTGGTCCTAGCTGCATTAGCAGTTGTTAATAATCACCAATCTGCACTGGTCCAGCCTGGTGGTTTATGGCCTGTTTTCCCTTTCCATCTATAGGGAAGCCTCGTGCCCCAGCAGTGGGAAAGTTACTAAAAAGTTCAAAAGAATAAGATGAAATTTGTATGGATACCCTTATGTAATAGCTCTTTAACTTACTACCTACTATGCTTTGTTTTTGGTCATCTTGACAACTTTCTTTTTACCTTTCTTCAACTTTTTTCTATTTCTTTCACTGTCAGTACTAGAGCTAGTTGAACTGCTAGAGTCTGAACTACTAGAACTAGAAGAACTGTCACTAGATTCACTACTACTTGATGAAGAATATTTTCTCTTTTTCTTAAGCCTTTTTTTCTTTCTATCAGAGCCACTAGAAGAACTAGTATCGGTACTTGATGAACTGGACTCCGAAGAATCAGAATCTGATGAAGAGGTTGAAGGTTTCCGCTTCTTTTTGTTGTTCTTTGACGTTTTTATTTTCTTTTTATTCATATCAAGATGTTTTTTGTTTCTTGTGCTTTTAAAGTTTTTCTGATCTGTAGGCGATGGAGTTTGAAGGTCCACATATTCATTATCTGCTTTCTTCAATCTTTTATGACTTTTTTGTGATTCTACATGTTCTAAACGTCGCTTTTCCTTTTTCGATTCTCCTTTGGTAGTAGACCTATGTTTTGTGGTATCATTTTTACTGTGACTTTTATAATTTTTGTCATTTCCTTCATTTCTGTCTCTTTCATCATCTCCATGTCTATCATTTTCATGCCTCTCAGTCTTACTTTGTTTATTGCCATCTGACCTATTGGATTGTCTAGAAGTATTATCTTTTTGAGATTTAGATGGCTTTTCTACAAATTTTATTTTCATACTGTCAACTCTTCTGTCCTTACTGATGCTTCTAGCTCTGTGTTGCTTCTCATTATCATGTATATTCTGTGCATTAAAGTTCTCTAAACTTCTACTTCTACCTCTAATATGCTTCTCACTTTCATGAACTTTTCGTTTATCATGGTTTTCCATGCTTCTGCTTCGGGCTCTATATTGCTTCTCAGATTTATATCTTTTCTGCCTATCATGGTTTTCATTTTCAGTTATTTTCTGTCTATTATGTTTTTCAACACTTCTGCTTCTAGCTCTTACATGCTCTTCATTCTCCTTTTTGTGTTGTCTGTGCTGATTATCTTTACTTTGACTTCTGGCTCTGGATTTCTTCTCAGTTTCATATCTTTTCTGTCTTTCATGATTTTCATTACTTCTGCTTCTGGCTCTATATTGTTTCTGGTTGTCATACCTTTTTCGTTTATCATTAATTTCTACACTTCTGCTTCTATCTCTATGTTGCTTCTCAGTGTCATATTTTTTATTTTTATCATAATTTTCATCACTATTGTTTGCAGCCTTAACATGCTTAACACTGTTGTTTCTTCTTTGCCCATCATGTTTTTCTAAACTTCTGCTTCTAGCTCTCAGAAACTTCTCATTTTCATTTCTTTTCTGCTTATCATGATGTCTTTCATTTTCTTTCTTTTTTTGTCTTTCAGAACTGTCTTTAGTTTGGTTTTCTCTTTTAAGTTTCTTCTCATTTTCATTTTTTTTTATTCTTTCATGGTTTTCTTCACTGTTACTTCTAGCTCTATGTTGCTTATCACTTTCATATCTTTTTCTTCCATCACGATTCCCTTCCCGTACTTTATGTTTGTCACTTTCATGCCTACTGTTCTGAGGATCATCCTTCTTATGGTGGTGGTTTTGATTGCGGTCCCTTTCCATATAGTGTGATTGCATAGTTTTATTATGACGATGATTATCTTTGATGTTGCCATCATCATCAAAATGTTGCACACCTCTGCCTTTGCCAAGCCATCGCATTTTAGACACAGATTGTGAGAAATCTACATGAATACGTCTATCATCAATTAAAACATTATCCATTTTAAAGTAGGCATCTTCACATGACTTTTTGTCAGTAAATTCAATAAAAGCATATTGTAATGAATCACCTGACTTTTTGTCTCTTATGACTTCACAACTAACAATTTTGCCAAAACGGCTAAAGATAATTTCTAAATCTTCATCAGTAGTTACAGGGTTAAGCTTACATACAAACAGCACATTTTCAGGGGGAGCTATGTCAGCATCGGGCAAATCACCAACAATTTCAAGAATAGTAGCTCTGGCTTTAGCCTCTTTCTCTTCAATAATTTCTTGGATTTCTTGTACAGTTTTGCCCTGCGTCTCATCTATCTCCTCATCAGGTGCAATGCGCCCACCTCTTAACCTATCTGCACTTGGCGAAGGAGACCGTGATGGTGCATGGAAACCTGAAGGATCATTAAATGGATCTTCTAATATTATAGTGTGGGTTATTCTTACATCTTGATAGGGTCTGTGGGATTCGTCACAGATCGCTTCATTCAATTTGCGAAGAATTTCATGACCCTCCGTCACTTCTCCTATCACACAGTGAACACCATCTAGGGAATCCAAATCAGGACCCAGCGTGAAGAAAAATTGTGAACCTACCATCATATCTTCACTACATACCATTGATATTAGACCAGCGTTCGTGTGGCGAATCTTTGGCATCCTTTCGCCAGAAAAGAAACGCTTTTCCGGCCCTTCCAGTAATCCAAAAACAGACTGTCCTCCCGATCCTTCTCCTGTAGGGTCACCTGTTTGGGCAATAAAGCCATTTCTTATTGTGTGAAAGAGATTGAAATTGTAGTATTTCATCTTGCACAATTTTAAGAAATTGAGACATGTCACAGGGCGCTGGTCCAAATACAAATCGACTGTGATATCACCAAGAGTAGTTTCTATGACGACTGCCATTGTGTTAGTTAATGTATAGCGAAATTTAAGATATTCTCATGTTTCACACAAATTAAAACATTAAAGAAATGCCGAACCGAATTCCCGATTGCCACGAAAAGTTTTTTTTGTTTCTTCTTCTATTGAAAAAAGGCTGAGGGATACAGCTCATACAACCTTATCTACATAATTTTTATTTTCATATAATTTTGATGATAACAAATAATTAATAAAAATTATGTAATCGATCATTTACTGGAGTATTGGATAATACTATTCCATATTTTAGAGGAACAGTAAATGCGGGGTTCTTCGCAGACTTCCTGCAAAGTCCTTCCTAATATAAAAAAAACCATTTTTATTTGTTTATTGGACACAATTTGTTAAACTTACTATGTTTTGTATATTATTTATTATTTTTACTATTTTGTCGACATCAATGTATTTTTACGAATCTACCGAATTGCCACGCCCCGCCCCAGTCAGTATTGGTTATTCATTATTATTACAGACAAAAAAATACATATTAAAGGCACACAAAGAAGATACAAGGCGACATAAGGTCATGAAGATGTTATCTATATCCACTAATATATCAGTATACATTAAGAGAGACAGAAGCTCAGCATAAGTTGAATTTAAATAAAATATAATATATAAGTGATAGTAGCGCAGCGCACTAGTGTAAACACACCATAAAATTAATCCATACTTTATAGAGTGCAACGCCATCTACTAAAATAATGATAAAACACAAACTTGCTACTGCCGCAATTCGAGCAGAATAGCATTCGAGGTGCTAACGCAAGTATACGGTATACGTTGCTTTATAGTTCTTTCTTCTATTGATAGATGGCGTTGTTAACCAAAAATAATTAGTTTCTTTAGGATGTGCGAAAACTTATTGTTGGAAGTTTTTAGAATTGAACATAATTTATTTATCAGTAAGTTATGATTAGTAAGTAAACACATACACCTACACAATCACGTAGTCTATACCGTACACCTATACATTAAAATTGTAGTAGGTAAAGATTGTTAGTGATCCAAGTGAATAAAAATAAACTAAGTAAATGAATAATTTTTTTTATTTTTACTTACTAAATACATAATATTCTTGGAACTGTAATTTGACAGTTATGGATAGTCTGATGTGCAGGCACAGTATAATAATAGTTGGTGCAGGCGTCTATACATTTTGACACTACTTAATCCAACACATTTGGTATTTGAGACATTAAGCGACGTCTTGCGGCCTTGGTGTAATTCTATTAACAGCAGCTCTAAGACGTAATTACAAGAAAAATCTATCAATTCCGGTCTTTTATAGACGATTCCGACCTAGGTATATTCAACGCCTCGGAGAATCTAGTAGTTAACGGGGACACACACTTGTGCGTGATGCCATTCCCTCTAGAAAACCTCTGACGGTGTATCGATCACACGGCTTGAGCAACCCTTTAAGTTTTTCGCTGCACCCAAAAAGGCCAGAGACGCTGAAAATGCCGCCGAAATGAAAATGAGGCAAGGCAATCAGCAAACTCCCTCAAGAAAAATGTTAATAATTGTTGTAACTATTAATAAGATTAAGATTGTTTGTTATGAAATGTTTTTTGTTTTGTTTATATAATTTTAACGCAAATTTTGTTGCGAAACAAATTACAAAAACACAAATGTTGAAAAAATTTCCACGAGCAGGATTTGAACCTGCACCCTTCTGACATTCTGGCTTTCAAAGTAAAAAAGTAAATAATGTTGAATAATTTCGGCGGGCTGGTTAGAACCACGACAGCTCAATTGGAAGAGCACCTGACCCGGTATGTCAGAAGGGTGCAGGTTCAAATCCTGCTCGTGGAAATTTTTTCAACATTTGTGTTTTTGTAAATTGTTTGTTATTTCATGGACTATTAATCCATGGTTATTTTATTATTATTATTATTATTTTGACAGGCAAGCAGTTCCCACAACTGATAGTGCCTGTATCCTGCTCATCGTAATATACTGTAGTATAATTTATTTATTTCTTTAAACATCTGTCTAGTCTATTTTTAAAGTGGTTGACGTTGGAGGCTAAGACAACACCACCTGGGAGCTTATTCCTTTCTTTTACCACTCTGTTTCATATAAAATGTTTATAGGGATTGCTGTTAGCAACATGGGTACGTAGTTGAAACTGTGACCTCTGCGATGTCTGTTTTCATTTCTTTCGAAGATCATGTGTATGTCATTGAGGTCATAATGCCCGTTTCATATTTTATAGGTCTCAATCAAGCAAGTCTGTATTATTTTCTGTATTATTTTCTTGGACGAATTATTTTGTATTATTTTCTGTCACCCTAAACCAAAACTCATGTCCGACCAATAAATGAATGTATATACATATTTATAGGGATTTTCAAAATTAAGGTGTCGCTGGCGGGCCAAGCGATTCACTTTACTTACGTTTCTAGAAAATCTAATAAAGGCCGTCCCACCCACCCTCTACCGTTTCGCCCCTAATAAAGTGAAGTATTGAAAATTTACCAACCATTCTTCGAGAATATAAGGTTAGCCCAGCATGAATGACGATCTCACCTAAAATTGATGTACCTGCGAACAACACAAAATAACGTTTATTGCGGTAACGTTAAAGTCGTTTTTCGCCTAAATCGAAACCAACGTGGTTCGAAATTGTTTCTGGTAAGGTTACACATCGAAATAATAAAATAAAGCCTGGTAAATGGTAAATAAGATATAAACAAGGCGGCGAATTTGGACCAGAGGCTCTGAACGATAGTCGTTCTATCTTCTTTATGTTAGGTTCATCGAAATTGTTCTCTCTTCCGATCTTTGTAAGTGACACATTATAGATAACTAAAACAAGATATACAACAAGTTAAAATACTTTTTATTCTATTAATGATCTACACTTTTTTGTCCAATTCGAAAAATTCATAAATCGTTTAAGATTCTACTTTTATTATAAATAAACCATGCATAAGTGAGCGCATTTCACAGTTGTCAGCGCCTTAAGGGCTCGTTGGCACAGAATTCGACCGAAAATTTACTGAGATCCTCAAGGGGTTAGGGGATATATAATTTCTCATTTGTCATTTCTATTATCATTAGTGATCGGATAATCGGATGCATATTTACCTAAAGTTGAGGTGTTGGCTAATATGGAATGCACTTTTTTAACGAAAAAATCTCTAGGAATAATAACTTTCTTATCATTTTTAATTTCTTCAACTACTTCTTCAAGTTTCAAAACATATTATCTCAAACGAATAATAAATAAGAAATTACAAAGAAAACCAAATTCTTCATTATTAACGTAAACAGCATCACCAACAAGCTCCCGCGCTCAACTGAGAGTATCGTATTAAACGACTAAGTTGAAAGTTAGTACAGAATAGTTTTGCATTCCCGAATGTTCTAGAACCCCGGGATTTATAATTTAAAAAACATGTTTTAAGACGCCGCTTTCATAATATGCATCCGATTATCCGATCACTGATTATCATTCATCATCATCATATATTAAAAAAGGAAATATCGTTTTATAACTTATAAGAACATTACGACTTCTTGGCGGGAAAGTGAAGAATCATGTCTGCGGTTTTGTTTTATTTTATAAAATTTGTGTTATGTCGAATATTAATGTGAAATATTGATGGATTATTAACCGTTAAGTGTTCGTGAGTGTGCATAAGTGTTACAAATGAAACAAAACAGTGCAACGTCACTTTTCAAATTCTCTCAAGAAGTCTGCGTGAGGACTTAGTAAAGCCCCACATCTTTACTGAGATACTCGAGGGGTTGGGGGTATATCATTTCTCACTTCATTTCTAATATCATTCATCATCATCATATTGTATATTTATGTATTACTTGTAAGAAAAATTACTTTGACACTGGCTAAATGTGCTAATCGCACGAAGCCATCAACTAAAAGAAAGAAAAGAACATTACTTTGACACTGGCTAAATGTGCAAACCGCACGAAGCCATCGACAAAGGAAAAAAAAGGCGACCTAAAGTTTGCAGAATTGTTTTTCATTGTTGTGTTCCAGTTAAGGCTCTTACTAGATTCATAGATTAGGGCATTATTGGGCAGTATTAGAGCTAATATTTCAGGGTCGGCCACGCACGTGATTTCCTTGGTGTTAAAAAAAAAACAATTAATCGAAAGATAACTGTGAATTATAAAGCTTGCTCTGCGTGACGGAATTTGCCAATGTGTTTGTCCTATCACGGTAGCCCTACTACGGATTCAAATACCTAGAGCTACTCTGACAAGCAAGAGTATTTTGCAATGCTCAAATACCGCCTTACTTAATAGCTTATATTTCCACTAGCTTTCAACGGCGGCTTCGCCCTTTAACACCATTAAGCGGGATATGTCTAATAAGCAATTGCGCAAAGGTCCGTAAAAGTTGTTTCATTTTAATGTGTAGTGTTTGCGTAAACTTTAGAAAACAATAGGTGAGTTGACTTATACTCGTGGATATAGTAGCCTATAGTCTACTCTCTATTTTTCAGATAGGTGACCAGATATCACGGTACGTAGAAAATATTGAAAAAACCTGTGTCGTGATGTTAAGATATCTCACTGTCACCTTACGGAGAAAATATTGGTTTACTGCAAAGTATTTTTTTTCTATTTAAAACACGTGAGTCAAAATCAAATGTGTAGGTATTCACAGTAGGGGTACAGCAAACATTTGCACTAGTGATTGCGATGTATGATTATTGTCAAAACGAGCGGTACACTATCCACAGGTTGTGATAGTATGAAAACGTTTTGTAATTGTGTAAACTTCTCATTGTGTCTACTATTTTTGTGCATGAACGTATTTTGTTTGTTAAAAATGCTTGTTATTGTTTCTTGAACAGGTGGCCAAAACTAAAATGGCATCAGATACGTATATGTAATAACTGTTATTAAATTATCTAGTACTCGTATGTAATAGCCGCGTATGTAATTTACATGAATCGGTTAGAAAGACAACAAAAAAATATTTGTGAGGCACTTGAACTACCGTTTTCGTAAACCTGGTTTGTGGACGTACGAAGAAAGTTGCAATCAGTACAATTTATTAACTTTAGAAAATAGACGCAAACTGGTGGACTTTTGTTTTTTTGCTGACATAGTCCGCAGCCGTGGTGGACTGTACCGAGTGGTGCTGAGCTTATAGAAGGTGTTGCGCTCAACGTCCCAGCCCCTAGCACTCGGCAGCACCTACCTACCTACTACCTATTTAAAGTCCCTCAGACGAAAACAAATTATGCTCGTAATGCCCCTGTCTCCCGAGTGCCGCAAAGACATAGATTTATTCAGTGGTAGTAAAGGCGCAATTAAACTGCAAGCAAAATATTTTTTTGGCATGACTAATACATGTTTGCATGTTTGCATGATGACGTGTTTCCATGTTTGCATGTTTATATAATGTGACACGTGTTTACGTACTTGCATGTGTACAAGTTAAATATACATTTTTGCATTCTTACATAATTATTTTAGTTGCATATTTTCGTATTTAAATTTTTACATATTTTAGATCAGAAGGCGGAAGACTGGTACTCGTAGCTCTTCAGAAGCTATTTAGTTCGTACTAGGGAACAGAATGCCAGAGATGTGGCACGACGGTATGGTGGTACTGTTCTGCAAAAAGGCCGACAAAACCCTGCTGAAGAACTACAGGCCCATCTCACTTCTAAGCCACGTCTACAAGCTGTTTTCGAGATTCATAACGAATCGTCTCGCACGCAGGTTTGATGACTTCCATCCTATCGAATAAGCCGGTTTCCGAAAACGCTTCAGCACCATAGACCACATACATACGCTGCGGCAGGTTATACAGAAGGCCGAAGAGTATAACCAGCCTCTTTGCTTAGCGTTTGTAGACTATGAAAAAGCCTTCGATTCGATTGGAACATGGGCCGTGCTACAGTCTCTCCTGCGGTGCCAAATTGACTACCGGTACATCGAAGCGTTGAAGTGTTTGTATGAAAGCGCCACTATGTCAGTCCGTCTTCAGGACCAGAGCTCGAAACCTATCCAGTTGCAGCGAGGAGTGAGACAGGGAGATGTGATATCTCCGAAACTGTTCACTGCTGCATTGGAAGATGTTTTCAAGCTTCTGGACTGGAAAGGACATCAACGTCAACGGCGTATGCATCACTCACCTTCGATTTGCTGATATAGTGGTCATGGCTGAGACCCTGGAAGACTCCGGTACAATGCTCGGTGACCTCAACAGAGTCTCTCAACAAGTGGGTCTTAAAATGAACATGGAGAAGACGAAAGTTATGTCGAACTCACGTGTCGTACCCACTCCTCTGAAGGTTGGGGACTCTGCCCTTGAAGTTGTGGACGATCGCGTTTACCTGGGACAAACGGCTAGGTAGGTCCAACTTCAGCAAATAGGTCAAATGTCGAATCCAATTAGGCTGGGCAGCGTTCGGTAAGCTACGAAATATCTTTTCGTCCGATATACCGCAATGTCTCAAGACGAAAGTCTTTGACCAGTCTGTGTTGCCAGTGATGACATACAGGACTGAGACGTGGTCGCTCACTATAGGCCTTATCAGAAGGCTCAAGGTCACTCAAAGAGCAATGAAGAGGGCTTTGCTCGGGGTTTCGTGCTGCTGTGTGATCGAATCAGAAATGAGGAGATCCGCAGAAGAACAAAGATAACCAACATAGCCCGAAGAGTTGCTAAGCACAAGTGGCAGTGGGCAGGAAAATTTGCTCGCAGGACTGATGGCCGCTGGGGCGGAATAGTCTTTGAGTGGCGACCGCGTACCGGAAAGCGCAGTGTGGGCAGGCCTCCAATATGAGGGACCGACGATCTGGTGAAGGTCGCGGGATGCCGCTGGATGCGAGCAGCACAAAACCGGTCGTTGTGGAGTTCCTTGGGGGAGGCCTTTGTCCAGCAGTGGACGTCTTTTGGCTGAGATGATGATGATGATGATGATATTTTAGATCGATCATTCCTAAAGTTATGTCTGGGATAAAGTTGTAGGTAACTTATATTATAATTATTTACATTATGTTTACCTTATTTTAACTTATCCTATATTTATTTACAACACACAATATACTATATATATGTACATACAACAATACTTAATTTATACTTAAAAGCTATTTGCAATTATATAAATTAATTATAAAGCACTTATATAATCATACAACAAGCAACATAAATATCATCACCCGAACAATTATTCGGATGACATGATGCGCCCGCTAGTGACGGTGCTAAGGAAACGCACAATATTGCAAGCTGTCCGACCGGTTTCGCAATACGTCGCAGGCGCCGGCGAACGCGGCCGAGCGCCCTAGTCGAGATACTTACACCGCGCGGAGCCCGTGTTTCTCGACGCACGCCCGCTGCTATAGCTTGCCTTGTTTGTACGCTTAATTACGCATATTGTATTAAGTAGTTTGTGTTATCGCTATAGTGCCGTAGTTTGTGCTTTCGCTTGTTTTGTGCTATCTATTCTGTATTTCCTTCTGTTCTGACTATTGTATTATATGTGCTTTGTGTGTGTTGGACATTACACTACTACGTAAGTAAGCTGAACTTTTTATTTGGAGTTAACACCACACACGCAACCCCATAACTGGTGACCCCGACGTGATCACATCAAGAAGATGGCTAGCGACAGCGATGATTCGGCAAAAACCATACGCGAAAGCTCCGCGAGTCACGTACGCCAAGACAGTGGTTCCCAAGTGCGCGGCTCCACTGCTCCGTCATCCGACATTTATCGAGTCGGAGTTCGAGTTGCACCATTTTGGCCTGACAAACCTGCCATATGGTTCGCACAATTGGAAGGTCAATTTGCGATATCGAACATCACAGCGGATACGACCAAATTTTATTACGTCATTTCTCAACTTGACAACCAGTATGCAAGCGAAGTGGAAGATATAATTGTCTCACCTCCAGACACAAACAAGTACCAAAAGCTCAAAAGCGAGCTCATAAAGAGACTCTCTGCTTCTAAGGAGAAGAAGGTGAAACAACTCCTTATGCATGAGGAACTTGGTGATCGAAAACCGTCCCAGTTCCTCCGTCACCTGCAAAACTTGGCAGGCCCCGGTGTTCCCGAAGACTTCGTGAAAACGATCTGGTCCAGCCGTCTGCCACACAACATGCAGCAGATTATAGCTTCTCAGACCTCATCTGCAATTGAGACCTTGGCTGATCTCGCAGATAGGATCCAGGATATAGCTCCTCCGGCTCCAATAGTAGCGTCAACTTCTGCTTCGAGACCATCCGTTTGCGCCATGGAAGATATGGCCCGACAGATCGCTGAGCTTACCCGCCAGGTACAAGCTCTGACAGCGGACCGATCCAGATCCCGAAACCGATCCAGTCATCGTTATCGAGGCCGATCAACATCATCTTCCCGCAGATCTGATTCCCGCTACAGAAAACACCCGTTTTGTTGGTATCACGCCAAATTCGGGAGTAAGGCCAACAAATGCATCAGCCCTTGCGATTTTAGGGCGGAAAACGCCAAGGGCGGTCGATAATGGCGGCTGACGATTGCCCGAATAAAACTGGTCGCCTGTTCGTGACTGACCGTAGGTCAAAGTTCCAGTTTCTTGTGGACACAGGGAGCGATCTTTGTGTCATCCCAAGATCTACTTTTCGTGAGCGTCGTGCGAAGACGAATTACCAGTTGTGTGCTGCCAATGGTTCCACTATAGACACTTACGGTACTGTGCAATTAAATTTAAACCTTGGACTTCGTCGTGACTTTGTATGGCAGTTTATTATAGCCGACGTTACCAAGGCCATTATAGGCGTAGATTTTTTGTCATTTTTTTGATTTAGTGGTTGATATTAGAAACCAACGCTTGATTGACAATAAAACCAATGTGTCCACTGTAGCTTCCATTTACTTTCCAGATAGCCTAATTTCAAGTGTAAAGGTCTTGACTGGCGTCGGCAAGTATCACAGTATTCTCGGTGAGTTCCCCGAAATCACTCGACCAGCGGGCACACCACGTCACGTAACTCACAACACCAAACACTACATTCGCACTACACCAGGCCCCCCAGTTTCATGTCCCCCTCGCAGGTTAGCCCCGGATAAACTTAAAATAGCTAAGTTAGAATTCGAAGCTATGTTAGCTAACGGTACCGCACGTCCATCTGACAGTCCATGGGCGTCGCCTCTTCATCTTGCACTTAAAAAAGATAACAGTTGGCGTCCATGCGGCGATTATAGATTACTCAATTCCAGAACCGTTCCCGACAAATATCCCATACGCCACATCCACGATTTTGCCCAAAGCCTATCTGGCTGTAACATCTTCTCCACGGTGGACCTTATTAAGGCGTATAATCAAATACCAGTTACTAAAGAGGATATTCCAAAGACCGCTATAACAACACCCTTCGGATTGTATGAATTTCCGTTTATGACTTTCGGTTTAAGGAACGCTGGTCAAACTTTTCAGCGATTTGCTGACGAAATGACTCGTGGCCTCGATTTCTGTTACCCTTATCTCGACGACTACCTGATCTTCTCCAGCTCAGAGGCAGACCACGAAGATCACTTGCGTCAGCTATTTACAAGAATGAAGAAATACGGCGTTCTCATCAACACCGCCAAGTGCGTGTTTGGTCAGCCTGAGGTTTCATTTCTCGGCTATACCATTTCTAAGTCTGGTGCTAAGCCGTTGGAAAGTAAGGTTCGAGCCATACAAGATTTTCCAGTGCCAAAGACAGTCAAACAGCTTCGGAGATTCTTGGGCATGATAAACTTTTACCGGCGATTTTTGCCTAACGCCGCCAAAGTTCAAGCTCCATTAAACGATTTGTTAACCGGTTCTGTCAAAGGTTCACAGCCTGTCGAAATAAGCGGAAATTCACTACATGCTTTTGAGGAATGCAAGAAAAGTCTTTGCGATGCAGCTATGTTAGCACACCCCGATCCTCAAGCTACCTTAGCTTTAACTACCGACGCTTCAGATCTTGCCATTGGTGCGGTCTTGCAACAACATAAAGATGGTTATTGGCAACCTTTAGCATTTTTCTCTCGCAAGTTGAGCCCATCACAGCAGAAGTACTCTCCTTATGATCGCGAGCTCCTTGCTATATACGAAAGTATTAAATACTTCCGATTCATGCTAGAGGCCAAACACTTTACCATATTTACTGACCACAAACCGTTGTGTTACGCATTCCATCAACGCAAAAGTAACTGTTCCCCACGTCAGTATCGGCACTTGGACTTTATATCTCAGTTCACAACCGACATAAAACACATAGCCGGGAAAGACAATGTCGTCGCCGACACACTTTCCCGTGTCGATGAACTGCAGATCCCAGTCGACTTAGAAGCCCTAGCTAAATCCCAAACCTCAGACCCAGAGTTACAAGACATCCTACAAGGCGAAACTTCTCTTCGTTTGGAGAAAATGCATATACCTGACAGTCCTACACTTTTATATTGTGATGTCAGTACTGCAAATCCAAGGCCTTATGTAACGAAACAGTTTCGCAAACAAATTTTTGACAATTTGCATTGTTTTAGTCACCCTGGTGCTAACGCTAGTTCAAAACTGGTCGCCCAACGATACGTTTGGCCCTTGATGAGAAGAGACTGTCGCGATTGGTCTAAAGCATGTTTGGCTTGTCAGCGCGCTAAAATAAATCGACATGTATCCTCACCTTTGGGTACACTAGATTTACCAAAGGAGCGCTTCAAATATGTTCATATAGACCTCATCGGTCCCTTGCCTCCATCTGCTGGTTATCGGTACTGTTTGACAGCAGTCGATCGCTTCACGCGATGGCCTGAAGTTGTCCCACTCACCGAAATTACCGCAGAGGCCGTAGCTAAAGCCTTCGTTACAGGCTGGGTTTCACGATTCGGTTGCCCTCAAGATATAGTTACCGATCGCGGTAAGCAATTTGAGTCAGCCCTATTCCAATCCTTAGCTAAGCTCATCGGCTTCAGACATCGAAAAACAACGTCATACCACCCTCAGTGTAATGGCCTAGTCGAACGCTTTCATCGACAGCTGAAAACAGCGATCACTTGTCACAACAGCACAAATTGGATAGACACGTTACCGTTAGTCTTGCTCGGTATCCGTAACGCAGTTAAAGAGGATCTGCGAGCAACCTCTTCCGAACTATTATATGGAGAGGGTTTGCGAATGCCAGGTGAATTTTTTGGTCATAAAACTGACTGTCACACCACGGACGTTAGAGATTTCGTCGCTCGTTTACATTCGTTCGCCGAAAATTTACAGCCCGTACCAACTTCACACCATACTAAAAATAAAGTATTTGTATACAAAGATCTCAGTACCTCATCTCACGTATTCGTTAGAGATGACACTTTGCGAGGTACATTTCAGAACGCGTATAACGGACCGTTCGAAGTTCTGAATAGGGGCAACAAAACTTTCAAAATCCGTGTGAAAGGTAAAGATGTCATAGTCTCCATAGATCGGTTAAAACCGGCCTATACATTATCTGACAAAATTCACCCTACAAATGAGGATATTATTATGGAACCTGACACTATCACTCCTAGTTTAGTTAGTACGCGTTCAGGGAGACGGGTTAAATTCCCGGACTATTATCGCCCGTAGACTCGGTCTCTGGAGGGGAGTGATGTAGGTAACTTATATTATAATTATTTACATTATGTTTACCTTATTTTAACTTATCCTATATTTATTTACAACACACAATATACTATATATATGTACATACAACAATACTTAATTTATACTTAAAAGCTATTTGCAATTATATAAATTAATTATAAAGCACTTATATAATCATACAACAAGCAACATAAATATCATCACCCGAACAATTATTCGGATGACATGATGCGCCCGCTAGTGACGGTGCTAAGGAAACGCACAATATTGCAAGCTGTCCGACCGGTTTCGCAATACGTCGCAGGCGCCGGCGAACGCGGCCGAGCGCCCTAGTCGAGATACTTACACCGCGCGGAGCCCGTGTTTCTCGACGCACGCCCGCTGCTATAGCTTGCCTTGTTTGTACGCTTAATTACGCATATTGTATTAAGTAGTTTGTGTTATCGCTATAGTGCCGTAGTTTGTGCTTTCGCTTGTTTTGTGCTATCTATTCTGTATTTCCTTCTGTTCTGACTATTGTATTATATGTGCTTTGTGTGTGTTGGACATTACACTACTACGTAAGTAAGCTGAACTTTTTATTTGGAGTTAACGCCACACACGCAACCCCATAAAGTTATCAAAAACACTGTACGTACATTTAGTCTTATTTCTTAATGTTATAATTATTGTTTGTTTTTTTTTTAACTAAGTAGTTTTAAATTAATTTCAAATTAGTTTTGATAGTGGCCTAACGAGATAGTGGCCTTTTTTGTTTGCTATTTGTTTAAATGTAATATTCACCTAGTTTTTCATAACAGTTTTTGTTTCTTCTATACTGGCCTTCATTGAACATAATGTTTAGAAATAAATCTGTTATTAGCTTTACTTATCGTCATATATAAAGTTAAACTAATTGTTATTATGTAACGCTGTTGGTTTCTTTAATAAGTAAATAAAATAAATCTATAAAAAATGTGAATCATAAGTAGCCTATCTTTGAGCAGCTCCCAATAATCGAAAAAAAATACAGGAATACGATTTGTGAGAAAAAAATCTAATTCGATTGCACACTGCAACCGGGGTTACCCTACAAACAACGCCGCATAAAACAATGTTGATACGCACCAGAACGATATTATCTACATGAAAAAGCAATCAAATCGCGAGAGAACGTCATAGCGAGCCAGCTACGAGAGTAAGGCCCTTTGTCTACTAAGCTGTGGGGGCGAAGCGGCGCGAAGCTAGAGAGCTAGAAGGTATTTGTGTCCACATAATTCTGCAACTTGGTAACGATACATGCACTGAGTAGATGATATGGGCACACAGGTAATTATTTGACTGCCGAAAAAACATCATATCAGCTCATTTTATGTCCCCACTCAGCTGAGACCTTATATCACCACGCGAATTGATGGTTTTTAACGACTGCTAATGCAGCCGGGACCAACGGCTTAGTGTGAGGTAGTAGGATCCGCCGGGTACGTGAGTTATCCATAGTTGTTTGTTCTGCTTGGTGGTTTTAATTAAGTAGCCTTCCAACATCTCCGGGACTAGTCTGGATAACTAGTGGAGGCGCCCGCTAGATGCAAAGTCTACGGTTGAATCAGCCGCGTAGGATTTTTGGAACTGATGAGGTGCCTGGATGGGTACTGAGAAGTGAGTGGGCTTACAACTCCGCCACCAATGAGGACATTTGGTAGTCGGCTTTAGAGTTGACGACCCGAGCAGTGGAACTGCGAGTTGTGCTTATGGTGCAACGAGAAGTGAGCGAGCTTACAGCTCCGGTAACCTATCTGGATATTAGGTAGTGGACTATACGTGTCCACGGAGCAACTCGCTCGAGACACTAGTCTTAAAAGTACCGGATGAAGAATGCGCTTCGGTCCGGCGTTATGACCTGACGTAGATGGTCCCATGTGCTTGCGTATGGATAATCTGACACTACTTTTGTAACCGCTAGGTTGGTAAGGGGTGTCAGTATAAACTTTGAAGTCGTGTGTAGCGGGGTGCCCGTTCTCCCTATCCATCCATAGGGAACGCTCGTGCCCCAGCAGTGAGAACATAAAAAATAAGCTGTGATGATGATGATGGTGAAGTACAAAATTGTGTAAACTTTTTTCTTTTTCCTCTTTCCTTTACAATAAAAAGGGCATAGAATAATATAGGTATCCATTTCTAAGGTTACTTGTAGATATTTCAAAGCATTTCTAATTCTCTAGGCACAATCCTCGGACAAGAGGACGGTGAGCACAATACTGGATGTATTTTTAAGGAGGCAGGGGCGTGACGTGCGTATTTCCATACAAATGCTGCATAATTTACGGAGGACGCGACTACGCGTTATAAAACTCGCATTTTATGAGATTCATTATGCGAAACCGTCAAACTAGCGCGGTAGAGCGTGATCGTGTTGCTTTTCAGTGTGAAAGTACTTATATGTAGTTGGTTTTTTGTAGCTTACTAAAGTTTACTACTCCAGATGTCATACGCATACTTTAATATTCATTATATTTTTTAAATAATCAATCGGACTTCTTAACGGTAAAGTGAAGAGTCACAAGAGTCTGCTCTTTTGTGTTATTATCCTAAAGAAAAGTAAATAGCCTAAATAACTATCCCACTGCATATCAAAAGCCTTAATCATTAAAAACATGTCTCATGACTTGACAACAATTGATGGGTAATGGCTTAATCACCACTCTTGCAAAATGCGGTTTGGTGATCGCAATCGCGGGCCTGCATCGAAAATCCGAAACACACTTTGCCCGACCTGGGAATTGAACCCGGTACCTCCGGGTATCGGGTCGAGCACACTGCCACTCGGCCACCGAGGCGTTTTCTAAATTAATTTTGCGTTTTTAAATAACGGTGAATTGTTAACCGTTAATATTCCAGCATGGGTGTGAGTAAATGAAACAAAACAGTCCTCTCAAGAAGTCCGCGTGAAATCTTAGTAAAGCTCCACATCTTTACTGACAATTCCGATACTCAATGCAATTGGGGCAATATCATTATCACAAAGAAAATATTGTAGATTTAAATAACTTGAAAGACATAATACTTTGTCACTGGCAAAATCTGCTGACCGCATGTACCCACAATAAGTCAATCATCAATAGTTTAAGCCTATTCTGACTAAAATTTTCTTTCTTTTCTAATAGAAATCTTTATTTAAGTACACAGCCATATTCATAATAGTAGACGTTATAAATAATGAAAATACAACTTGTTTTATTGGTTGTTTAACGAACACTAGTTTGAAGGGAGTCCTAACTTGGAGCATTATAATAGCTGACAAATGCTACGAAATTCTCTCACATGTACTAATGTAGCCAAACCAAAGCAAAGCTCATTCAGACGTGAAGTTATTAATGTAAACAGACGAGAAAAAAACATCAGAAAACACCATGAAACCAAAAATACAAGCCTGTGGAAACTTCAAAGCGCAAACACCCCACAGTTTGATTTAATCTGTTTAGAGCGCGCATAAAACGTAGCCGATAAAATAAAGTGAGAGGCTCGCGAAAATCTTGTCTTATCGCCACCGAGCAAGATTACACATAAAAATGTTAAATGATCTCGAACGCGTATTGAAAAAATCGAGGGGAAACGCCCGGGGAAATTGCTTGTGGGCCGTGCGACGAGAACGGGGGCGACATTTTGGTTTGTATCAAAAAATACGGTGACAGCTACATTGTTTTGAAGCCACATTAACGATATGACATTAGGACAGTGGCGCCAGTGTCCGACACTTTAAGACCCGCGTTCTACACATTTTTAATTAACAAATAAATAAAAATCTTTTATTTCAGACCATTGATCCATATTATCTATATTATGTATTGAAATGAAACAACTTTTACGGATCTACTCGCGTTTATTTTACACATTAGTTTTAATTAATGTTTACTGCCAGACCAAAAGATACTGTAAGCTCTTTCTGCGTAAAACGGAACGCACCTGATTAAATTTAAATGACTAACTAATTATGAGACGACCAACACCTCAGTCTCCCTGTGACCACGGACCCTGCAAAGGGTTCGAAACGTCAGGATAAATATTAATTAAAACTAATGTGTAAAATGAACGCGAGTAGATCCGTAAAAGTTGTTTCATTTCAATGTGTAGTGTTCGCGTACACTTTAGAAAACAATATATATTATGTATGTTAGCAACAATGAAACTTAAAAACTATGTTAGTATTAAACAAAATCAAGAATTTATTTATTATATATATATTTTAATACATATACCGATCATAATATACAACTAGGTACATGTGCATGCACATAAACCCAGTGCCTCTGAATGGCACACGCAGGTTTATGACCAATCACATTCAGAATGCTGTTGGCGCTCCCACGAACCCTGCGCATCAGTGACGCGATGCTTCTGCGCATTATTGTGTGGAAGTCGTCCATGCGAGCATCGGCGAACATACCTGACGCACTGCAGTAGCGTGGGAGCCCCAACAACATCAAATAATTGCCACCAAAAACTAACATTTAAAATTTATTGAAATTTTTCTACATTAAAGCTAAGAAACAGGTGGTCTGTATTCAATTGTTGAAGCTTAAAAGCGTTGCTGACCCCTGTTTTTAATGAGTAAAGGAAAAAAATGTCGATCACTGGTTCCTGTCGAAATTTGGATCCACTACCCTACCTACTAGCTTCCGAAATTGATGAGGTTATAGATGCCAAAAAGGCTTTGGGTACCGTTAAAAAATTGGTATCGATACTTCTGCCAAACAAAGATACCGGTAAAAATAGTACCGATACTGGTAACCACCCAGGAACCATTTTTACCGGTGAATAAACTAACCGCCCTACGCGGATTGGCTAAAGCGCATTATTTAACGAAAAAAGTAGCGATACTTTTCTAGATAACGTTACCTGCATTACCGGTACCAAATTACCTTTATAGAAATATCGTTACTTACCGGTACTTATAGTGGAAGTTTGGTAACGGTATCAAGCCCTAGTCGCAGCCTCATTCATCGTGCCGCCTGTACCAAGGCCGGCGGGGCGCAGTGTTCGTGACAAGTCGACAAGCGTCGCGCTTGTCGACTTTCTTGAAATCTAATCTCTGCGCCTAATTTCGATCGCGCGCCCGAAATATACACCCCACCGTCATGCTTTGGACCGCTTATACAATTTCGTTGGGTATTTTTGTCAAAATACACTTTTTGAGCTGGGATATTTTAAACTCAAATGTTTTTAATTTTTTCTGGTTTTTGAATTGAAAACCCACCAAACCTGTATTGGTTAGGCGTGGTGGGTTATGGCCTGATCGCTCTGTTCCATGATTTTGTGGGCAGCCCTTATTACCAGCTTACTACTCATACGCTTATGATAATAACGATGTAAAGTAAATAAAGTAAGTAAATAGCCTTATATACTGTCCCACCCACTGCTGGGCAAAGGCCTCCATTATTGAAATCAAGTCATTACTACAATTGATGGGTATTGGCTTACTCAAAACGCTTGCTAAGTGCGGGTTGGTGATCACAAACCCGGGATAGATAAAAATCCGTAACACACTTTGCCCGACCTGGGAATTGAACCCGGGACCTTAGGGTATCGGGCCGAGCGCTTTGCCACTTGGCCACCGAGGCGTCAATAACGATGATCAACTACTAAACATAGCTAGCTAAATAGAAAAATATATTAAAAAATCAAAAGCTCAACGCGCCTATAAAATATGCTTTACGATATCACCCACACAACGGTATCGGTATAAATAAAAAAGTGTCGTTTCCCGTAGGCCAATTGGCTTCGATTATTGCCCCACGGAGACTAATACACTTCTCGGTGAATGTGTTTTTTTTTCCCGGGCATGTTATTCCGTCGTCGGTCGCAGATGGCCGTCGCCGGCGTGTCTCCGAGGCGCAGTTGGTATTCTGGGAGTGGCGCATAGTGTTGGGCAGGGATAGTCTACTGAGCTGAGTCCTTTTTAAAATTACTAGTCTCAATTATTTGACTATTGTAGTTATTAACCTTATAGTACGTTTTTGTTAGTTTGTTAAGCACCAAATTAAAAAAATGTTAAATTTTTAAATATATCTCTTGAGAGCTCGATTCATAATTGTAAGCTTTTTGTGAGTATTAACTTCGTGATTATGTATCATTACGATAGGTATGACTCAAGAACTCGAGTCTTCTATTTTTGTTGAAAAAGTGATTTTCATTTTGTTAAGACAGATTTCTAGACTCTATTGATGATTTAACACAAAGTATTTAACATAAAGTATAAAAAATAAGCTAAAAGTATAGGTACATTTTTATTTATTTTATTAACATTTATTTATTAACAATAATGGAGTTTAATTTTTGTATATTATTATTATTATTTTCCTAGTACGTAAGTATCTACCTACCTATACCGATTACAAATGAGTTGATTAAGAAATATATCTTTTGACCGCCGTACAATGAGTCGAGTCTTCTTACACTAGAGCCTAGAGCTCGTTAAAAAGACTTGATACTCAGAACTAATTTTAGTCGGAGTCTCATGAGCTCCGCCTAAATGAGTTGAGTCCTAAAGATTAGGACTTAAAGGACTCGAGTCCCAACACTAGTGGCGCCACTTACGTTAAGTGGCCTCTTAGAAGGGCACGTGACGCTCAGGTGTGTTTCGATACTATTGTGATTGGAATTGCACGGTCCAGTCGTTAAAGGTTTTTGTGTTGTCTTTATTTTTATATACTTGAATATGTCCGAGTTGCTACGGTTGTTTTGCTTACAGACAGAACAACAGGTCTCGGAGTCTGGGGTTTTTCATTTGTTTCTTTTTTGTTTTATGTTTCTAATTGGTTTTATTCAGGTAACTCTCTAATATCTTGGTAAGGTAAGAAACTCGATGATTAAGCAACTTTCGCAAGGGCTGGTCATTAGATGAGTGATCAAAAATGTATCATATCGAGCTCCTCCGTGGTTCAGAAGCCAAGTAAAGTCGTTGGCCCCGGCTGCATTAGCAGTCGATAATAAACCACCAATCCGCACTGGGCCCGCATAGTGGTGCATTGCCCGTACTCCTTATCCATCTATAAGGCAGGCTGGGCTAGTGCCCCAGCAGTGGTTACATAAAATAGGCTGGTGGTCTTGGTAAAAGAAAACCATTTCAGCCTTCAGGGTAGTTTATTTCGTATTGGTAACATTTATTAAAAATCTCAAATTGCTAACAGCGCCTGGCTTGTTTATAACACCAACCAGTACAAAGCAGGCTAGAGGGTTTAAGTCCGATGTTCCAGGTTCTAATGTCCACGTGAAAAGTTCGGAGCTCGTCAAGAAGAACACAAGCAGACCCTGTTATTCAAAGAAGAAGTAATTTAGGTTGTCTGGAAGAGATCGCTTGTAGCGATAAGACCGCCTTTGCCCATACTAACTTTAAGATTATGTGTAACTGGTAATTTGTTTTCATTTGTGTGAGCAATAAAGTATCTATCTATCTAATTTAGTAGTCAGAGCCTGGATCAAGCTCTAAGACGAACTATTTTCATATGTACCGAATTAAAGGTAAAAAAATATAATAGGCTTGATCAAAGATACTAGGTATACAATGGATCCAACATCTATGTACGTCATCGATATATGTATAAGAATATGAATAAGAACAAATTTATTTCTGTATAAAACTTAGTTTAAATACATAAAACTTATAAATCATATATGCACTTTATCTTACTTATTAAAGTAAGATACATGGGACCGTAGGAAGTTTTGAGTATTGATCTCCAAACTTCAGTATGAAGATAGCACTAAATAATAGTGATGTATTATGAGTCATTGAATCATTATAGAGTTTACTATTAATTTTTTTTAAATAATTAATTAATCAATTTATTAAAACGAGATGAATGTTCCTATAAACGTAATAGCACTTATTGTTATATTAGGCGAAGGGCACAAAGTGTACGGAGATGAGTTATAAACGTAACTCAGTGACTGCATAGAAATGCGAACACAATTTCTAATATAAGAACGTAGCAAAAAGCAAACACGGCTGCGGCAGTTGGCTGCAGATATTAAAGGCATATCTCTCTATTATGAGCGGGAGTTCTGTAATTTAAGGGCAGCGCCGGCATATGGCGAGACGGGCAAGGGTTGAGCGCGTCTACAATCTATCGATGTTTTTGAAATTGTATAACTTTGAAGCAGCGCCTTATGATGCCACATATGCCTATGATAGTGCACGCCAATTTCCAACATCAGTAAGGAAAATAACACTCACGACAAGCTAAGCGAAATAAGCTTTCTGTTACCATTATAAATCATCATCATCATCATCATCAGCCTATACTAGTCCACTGCTGGGCATAGGCCTCTCCAAGTGCACGCCACCGAGCAAAAAAATAAAAAATAAAAACCTAACCTAACCTATTTGTAATCTTTATAAATAACTGCTTGAAATTATGCATGCCGTCACAACCTTTAATTATAGTAGCACCAGCTTAATTATAAGGTTTGTAATGTAAGAATGTGTTCGGTGTATGCTTTTTTGGGTTTCCATAATAAATAAATAAACGTGGAGACTTTAACTTTTCGTTTCAAAAGCTCGTCTTCGTTATGTCATAGAATTGCAAATAAAACTAGCATAAGCTACAAATAACACTGTTTTTATTAGTTCTAAGTGGGAGGGCTTGCTGATAGAAAGTTTATTTATATACTAATTTGTTGTCATTAGTGATAACTACAGTAATTAGTGATTGCAATAATGTAAATGTTTTTACATTACATTTTAACATTTTACGCTTCTGACACTAAGCTAAGTTCGGTAAGCATTTAGTAATATTAGAGCAAAACTAATAGATATCTAAAATTTACATTGAAATATGCCGAGTAAGTTTTTGGGCCGCTGCGTCGTCAAAGGACGCTTCCCATTTGAAAAAAAAAGTTTGCCAGTCTCAGTAAAAAAATAAACATGTACACATTATAAGCATTACTTAATAATTTAATTTTACACATTGTAGCTTAGATCTGGTCATGGACGGGACTATCGCTAGTTTCTGTGGACAAAAGACTTACTTGAAGGTATTCGCTTACGACTCTAGCGCACGTAGCAATTCAAGCCCTAAATGCTAGTACTAATAAACAGATTGTAGGCTTTAAATAGTTATTCCATGTTTTGTCCCTTTTACTCTAATTTTAAATGAAGATTACATGGCAGGAACAAAACACGGAATATCTATTTGAAGCTCATACTTTGTTTAGATATAAGGCTCCAATAAATCTATGTACTTTAATATACAATTAACTTCAATATAAATTTAGCCTTCTAAACTAATGTTTTTAACTAAATATCATATCATCTCATCGAAACGTCAGGATCAACATTAAATAAGTAATGTTTAAAATAAACGCGAGTAGATCCGTAAAAGTTGTTTCATTTCAATGTGTTGTTTCTTTAGAAAACAGTAAATACCATAAGTAAATATCATCATTAATCATCATTTGCAACGATCGCAACATAACATTGTATCATTGCAACTTCATATTTCTGCTACGACGGTCTCGTAGCGCTACAAGCATATCTGATACGACGTTGCAGAATTCCATGTCGTCAATAGGTAAAATAACTAGGTAGAATGAAAAATCGTAGCAATCGTAGCTAACTTATTTATTTATTATTTTGTTCACAGTAGACAGAGAGGGAACTCATAATTAAATTGGTATTTCAAACTTGCTACCGTGGACCGGACCGTTACACGCATGATGTGTTTTTTTTTATAGATGAGTTGGCAAACGACAGCTCAGCATGATGTTAAACAGATGCAGAGTCCAGATGCGAAGACAGCTAGCGGAGAAGGACTGGGCCTCACAGCTGTTCCCACCTAGCCGACCCGCACGTTGCTCCTTCTCACCTCGCTTAAGGAAAAAGGAAAAAATTAAAATCCTCAAAAATGTTTCATGCACACACACAGACAAAAACACTTAAAAATAATAATAATCAAATAAATAATAAAACAATTAATATCTTAATATAAGGGCCTGTTTCACAATGTCTGATTAGGAGATACTTGGCAGATAAAGTGACAGTTTTGTATGGACTATCTGTCAAGTAAACGCTAATGGGAACTTACTTGTAGATCGTGAAACAGGTCCTTAATCTTTAAAACTACGCAACGGATTTTGATGCAGTTTTTTTTAATAGATAGGGTGATTCAAGAGTTATAATGTATAATACATGCATATAATTGGACCCGGTAGGAGGTGCTGCTTACGTTTTTTATTGGATAATTAAAAACTATTTTTTTTAAATTCTTTAATAGAGGCATAGTCGATAATTTACCGGTACCTCTAGCGGTGACTCGTTCCTCAGACACAGCTGCAGCGCTCGATTATAACTAGCTTACGGAGTCGAGCGGCGATACAAGCTACACACGCCGGTAACGTTACGGTGACTCGCTGTTTATAATTGTTTTCCTTTTTTTATTTGTCATTGAGAACGTTCGCAATCCGTTTACAGTGCACTGACCCTTTGTTGTTATAATTTTGTTGCAACCTGTTTTGTTTAATAACAGAACATGATATGAACAACTCGTTTTATAATAGACTATTATCAAAGAGTACAGTCTATAATAGTTGCTATAATGAATTCTTTATTTTCATGTTCCAATATTTTAATTTAGAAAAAGCGATCTTCAGAGGGCCCTACCCGGCATTTCTGGCGATTCAAGATAGGCTCTGAGCTGTACTTCCATAATTTTTTTAATTAAAATTTCTCTACAATGATTTTCTCAAGATGGCTGACACTAAAATTTTAATATTTCTTTATACAATAAAGAACTAACTAACATTGAACTAAAAACTGTGATGTAATTTAACCTTTAACTTAAAGCTTTTTTTCGATTACAAACTTTAACGTTTGTGCTACCTTTCCCTACGATATACACGCACGCACTCACAATAAAACACGGTGTGCAAACTCGCCGACGCAAGCAAACAGCTTTAAAATTGGTTGTCAGAACACATAATGCCAAGGGAAGGGTTGCCGCGTGCCCTTTCCCTATTCTTGACATTTTAAATTGTTTATTTGCGAACAAGTGTCAAGTTATTTATTCAGCGTAGACTGGATTCGATGGCGGGGTGTGAATTGTGAAAATCGACGTGTTTAATGAATTTGGGCGGTTTTGTTGTACACACGCCTGCACATCAACCTACCACAAACTGTCAAATTTCCTCAATAGACTCTGAACTTTATGCCTTCATCATATGGTTGAAAATGTATTGAAGAAATTTGACAGTTTTGGAATTAATTTTCAATCATATAACTTAGACATAAGGTTCAAAGCGTATTAAGGAAATTTGACAGTTTGTGGTAGGTTGATGTGCATGCGTGTATACATAGAAAAACAGATGTTCTTACAAAAACAACGATATTGTATACAAGAAAATTACGTGATTTATTCCTTTAATAATAATGTCATATTATGCTCTGTAAGTTCCTACGACGACGACTCGTGCTTTGTGTACAAGACAGAAACGTTTAATAAGTAGTAATATTACGAGGAGAAGGAGGAGCTCGATGGCGCAGTGGTTAACGCGCCCGATTTGCGACTGCTGAAGTTAAGCAATTTTCGCAAAGGCCGGTCATCGGATGGGTGACCAAAACTTTATCATCTCGTGCGCCTCCGTGCTTCGGAAGGCACGTAAATACGTTGGTCCCGGCTGCATTAGCATTCTTAGCATTCTATTTTATTCAGGCGACGCAAATGACTTGGGCCTCAATTCTTCTATTTAGAAATGTATACAATTGTGTCTCAATCGCCTGATTTTGACATTTGGACTCTAAGAAAAATGTCAGAATGCTGATTATCAGTGGCCGTGCGGTGAGACACTTTGAGACAATTTCGAAATCGAGGCCCTTTAGTAGCGCACAACAATGTACTAATTATACTTCATCAACATTATCATCAGCCTATATACTAGTCCACAGCTGGAAAGAGGCCTCTCCAAGTGCACGCTACCGAGCACGATCTACGGCAAAATACTTAGCGAAATTGTTTTCGTTCAGGCCCATAATATTTACACACAATTCAATGCCAACATATGTACAATGCAGTATAATCTAGAGACACAGCTTGAACGCTGACAGTCGTTTAAACAGAAGAGGGTCACACGAGAAAATGACAACCCTTGTCACTTTTAGATTATCTAAAATTCGGTATAAATCACAGGTTGTGCTTTCAAAGTTTCATATTTACCACAACAGATAATGGTCGTGCGCCGTAGTCACGTGGTCATGGTTAAAAGACATGCCTAGGATACCTGGGCCCTGAGATATAGCCCAGATAAGATACCTTATACTGGGCAGTTGCCAAAATGAAGAAAAACTTTATACGAATCTACTGTAGAGTGAACATAGAGTAGCTCAAGTAACTCACTACAACCGCAGGATTGACGGCAGACAGCGTCATATGTTGATGCAGACGCAATCTTGGTAAAATAGGTAATAATGGCTTTTTGCAAATTTTAATACCTTTGCAGATGATACAGATTAAAAAGAAACGTGTACATAAGCACATGGGATCGAAATAAAGTTTTAAAAATAAAAATTTGTTATTTTTTTCGGGAGTCTCCGAACAAATGCTAACAATATTTTAAAGTAAATAGATGTATGATATTGGCAATTCAAAAGTCTAAAACGCGAATGTTGTAACTGCTAGCCGCGGCCACGGTTGCTCGTCGTGCCCGTCTCGTGTTTATCCTCGCACCAAGTTGGACCGCGATCGTGACGTTCTAGTGGTTAATATTGGCGAATCAAAGTCGTTAGTACTACATCAATGTTTTGATTTATAAAATAATTGATTGTTCATTCATATTGGCATATCAAATTCTTTAACAACGCGATTGTTGTGACTGCTAGCCGCGGTTACGGTTACCCACCGAGCCCGTCTCGTGGTTAGCGCCGAAACGAGCCGGTCCGATGTGCCCGCCGCCCTATGGCGACAATGCGGCCGGCTCAAGTAACTCACTACGACCGCAGGATAGACAGTAGATTTTGTTGTAGATTTGATTATTTAGTAATTAGGATTATGGGTATTTTGACTTAAGTTACTTAAAACCAATTACTTAAAATCGCTGAAAAAGATTGGTGAATAACTTTTTTTTACACTTTTTATAATTATTAACTATTTAGAAATTGTTCATGTTTTTTTAATCGACGGACTAAGAACGGTGCTGGCCGTCGAGCCCGTCTCATGATAAGCGCCGCAACAGAGAATCCAGACAAAGAAGAAACGTGTACAAACGCTCATGGGATCGAAATGAAAGTTTTAAAAAAACTTAATGATGATTGGTTGATTTTTTCAGGAGTTAAACGCGTCCAAACAAACGGTCACAACATTTATAAATACAGATTTATAATATTGGTGACATAATATATTTTTATAATATTGGCAAGTCAAATTTAAAATCGCTATTGGTGTGACTGCTAGCCACGTATTACGGTTACTAGTGGAGCCTGTCTCGTGGTTAGCGCCGCAGCGAGCCTGTCTGATATGCCCCACAATGCGCCGGCTCAAGTAACTCACTACGACCAAAGGGTTGACAGCAGACAGCGTCATCTGTTGATACAGAGCCAATGTTGGTAAAAAAGTGCTCCTTAAAGATTTAAGTGCCTTTGCAGATAATACAGATAAAACAGAAACACACACAGTCATGGAAAAAGATTTACAGATTGTGAATCGTTTGGTTTTTTCAGGAGCTGTATATTTTTATGTTTACATGTATAGATTTCTAATCTGGGTAAGTCAAAGTCTACAACGCGATGCTCGCCGCGGCTACGGTTACCCACCGAGCCCGTCTCGTGGTCAGTCCGATGTGCCCGCCCGTCCTATGGCCATAATGCGGCCGGCTCAAGTAACTTACTACGACCCTGTGGTCGTTCATTGACAATCTCGTATAACGTGATTTTTTCACTCATAATGTTATATTTAAATCAAAAAGTACCGGGATGTTTAACGGCAGGTATGTGTAAAAATAAATGTGATTATATGCTGATTTTAGCACTTCATTATTTCCATTCGAACGCTTATACACGCAGATAAACCTTTCCTATTCCTACCAATGTATAAAACACTTTATGGTAGAACTGCCGCTTGTATGGGAACGTACAGCAGTCACCCGAGTTGCGATCGCTTCATAATGCTTTATTTAAACTAAAGTTACAGATGAACACTTGAGAGAACATAGATCCAATTAATTACGGTGCGTAAAGGCGCATAAGAGATGCGATGCGTTATCAGCTCGTTTGTCCGATAAAAACAAAGAAAAATCTAATGCCAACTGTACACTCGGACACTGCAGAACATCGATGCTCATCGTTTGATTTTACAAATTCTATTCTATTGATAGATTCTATTGTAAAATCCTCAATGTAGTGAGCTTGCCTTGTCTCACTGAGACTGTACTAAGATTGTATTAATAGTTTTTATATGTTGCAGATGTGTTAGCTAGAGTGAATAGGTTTTTTCAAGCATGTTTAGGCTACGTCTTTACTTAACATCGGGTGAGATGGTGGTCAAATGCTCACCTATTTTATGTAAAATATATATTGTTTACATGTTAATGCTCGTGTCTAAACTAAACGTTTCAAACTCACACCGTTAATCGATGTTATAAGTATGATCTGGTTATTAACGGAATCACGCAGCTCGGCCGAAGTTCAGAGGTCGACCTCAAACGACGGCGTGGTCGGTCGGGCCAGGCGGCCGCGTTGCGGTGCGGTGCGGTGCGGTCGTAATTGTCTCAACAATAATACCGCGGCTAGACGAGTAAACCGGTTAGACAGTGCTGGTTAGTATTATGCAAGCAATTTATTTTTTTGGAGAGAGGTTTCTGTTGGCTGCCCATGCCGTTTACTACGTCACCGGATCCGAACGAGTCAACAGTTGCGCCATCGTCTTTTTGTAATTTGGGTAATTGCTTTACCATGGTTCAAGTCCCACGTGGAGCAGTTCTCTCAATAATAGATATAGAGAACACAAACCCTTGAGACCTACCCTTGGGAACGAAGCATTGTAAAACAATGCTGCTTGGCGGCATAAATAGCTATGAGCTATGTTTGCATTCAGTCTGTTTCTAGGCGGAATTAGGATTCCGCCTAACAAGACCAAGATTTTTATAAGAAATCCAAAAGCGTGGCAATTTAAAACTGATTGTCATAGATACAATAAGATTTATTATATATACTACTTTTTATATATCATAAGACTGTGCCATAAGGAACGAAAATCTTATCGCCGTCGTTAGAAGCAAACACGTTCGGCCCGTAAAACTTCTCGAGCAAAGTGTCAAAAGTTGCCGCGCAAAAAGCTCGTACAGCGCAAGCGCGAGTGAACGAGACAGACTGTCTTCTGCCCTGCTCACCCCGAACGAGGTCTGCGGGCCGCGGCTAACCTTCGGCGCGAGGTTTGCGGCGGGAAAAATGTGTGTTTCGGTGTGCCGATAGCGGGGCGCCGCACGCCGCGCCCCGCCCAGCGCCCGCACGCGCGCGCCGCTAACGCGTCTTGAGCCACTTAGTCGCTAAGACGACGCGCACACTGCTTTTCGGAGCGTGAACGCTTAACTCGAACATTTGAAATTACTCTTTGCAGACGTCTTTTGTTTTATTTCTTCATTGACAGAAGTTTACATGTAACACACCTCTTTTGTTTTGTAGTAATGACAGACGCTACTTTGGCGACGACGACGTTTGATTAGTTTCTTCTTACGTAGGGATGATCAAGGTAATCTTATTCTGTTAGAACATAAAATAAATGTTCGTTGATAGTATTTAAATAAGAATAGACTAATTTGCTATAAGTATGTACAGATCGAACGATATTCAATAAATTAAGGATTGTTACTTCAACTCCAGAAGAGATCAAGTTCGTTTCTGGTAATAACGGTAAAACTATGACATCTATCATTATTTTTTTTACTTAGACTAAGAGATATCGTTATTGTGAGGTAAGCACGTCACTTTGAAGATGCCGAAACGGACTACATTCATGTCTATGTGTGTCTGTATATGTAATAAATAAAATTACGGTTACCCGTTAGGAAAGGTGCTGTGAACGCTGACTTACCTTCCGGCTAGATATGGAGCCGCGACCTGTCAAAATGGAGTGGGAAAAAAGGCGGGAATGTGGCGCGCTTTATGTGAAGCTCGTCATTGCGCGAGAAAGAGAATGGTTTGCGTTACCATGCGTTAGAAAGAGACAGCGAACACAAAGTGGTCTAGAAGAAAACCCAAGACGTTGGGCGTGTTTGGTGGGTGGGCGTACGGGTTTTGCGGTTGTAGTGGTGAGTTACACGTGTGTGTGTTACCGTAAGTTACTATGCGGTTGAAGGTGTGCGTCGCGGCTACCCAGCTCTCATCCTTTTGTCAACGATACGGCGCTATATCGGCTACAGGCTTTAGTTATTAAAGTGCGCAGTGAAATTTTTATAGCAGGTCGTAAAATTTTCATCGCCCGCTGGCCAGTCGCGGTGTCCTTATGCGGCTGGTGTTGGCAAACAACGCTATATTATATTAATTTATTAATTCTACAGACGTTCCGTAGCATTGTAGCTCGGTACGCGATCGTAGACTTCGTAGCGTCTACGGAATGACTACGGCTGCTACAGTGTAACGTATCGGCAACTTTGATTAACTCTTGTACTGTATAACGAACAATAAAACGTTATGAAAGAGATTAATTAAAAAAATAATTTTATGGCACGTTGTACGATACGCTTATGCCGATATTTCTGTAGATTTTCATTATGCATACAAATCAAATCAAATCAAATCAAATCAAATAGATTAGATAGAGCCAGCACATCAGACTACCACAAACTGACAAATTTCCTCAATAGACATTGAACTTTATGTATATGGATAATATTTGAAATTTTATTGAAGAAATTTGACAGTTTTGGGTAGGTTGATGTGCAGGTGTCTGTACAGAAAAACTGGATATACTTAATGGTGAACTGGTGCACAAAACCAGTCGTTGTGGAGATCCTTGGGAGAGGCCTTTGTCCAGCAGTAAACGTCTTTTGGCTAAGATGATGATGATGATGAACGGTGAACTTTCATTCATAGTATTTAGTGTGCGGCAATCCTTTTGTTTTAAAACAATTGAATCACTCATCACGGCACTATTATTTTTACCGCCTCTATGGTCCAGTGGTTAAACTAACAGTCCCAAACTCAAAGATCCCTGGTTCGATTGCCAGTAGTTTGTTTTGTATTTGGTTTCGTTGTGGTTACGAAAATGGAATCACTTTGAATGATCTATTGCTGAAGAACTGGTTTTGTTCCAACAGTTTATCTCTAACTGTTGGAACACACAACTACGTGGTAGCTAGCCAGGCAGACTTAAAACAAGCCCTAGAGCCAACCAAGCCGTTGCGAATAGAACTCAGGACCTCTGGCACTGAGACTGATGGTTTAACCACTAGACAGCGGAGGTGGTTAAGAAAGCTTAATCGCTCTATAGAATTAGCTAAAGGGTTTCATAGCAAAAAAACAGGCTGATTATCAGATGGGTGACCAAAGATTTATTATTTCGAGCTCCTCCGTGCTTCAAAAGGCAGGCAAAGCCCGGCTGCATTAGTAGTCGTTAACAACCACCAATCTGTACAGGGCCCGCGTGGTGGTTTATGGCCCGTTCTCCTTATTCATCCGTAGGGAAAGCTCGTGTCCCAGCAGTGGGGACATAATAACAAGATGAGCTGGTGATGATGAGTCGTAATTGATTGTAACTTGGTGGGTCAAGGGCAAAACTCCCCGTATGCTATTTCATGTGAGGAGGCTTGAGTCCAGTAGTAGGACGTTAAAAGGCTGATGATGATGACGGTACCGACACTATAAACTTATGTTGGAGACCAGAATATTGAGTCACCTTGAAAACAACTGAAATAAAATGAAATGCAATGAATTCTTTATTCAATTTAGGTATATAATTGGCCCTCGCGAATGTCAAAATCAAAATCAAAATCAAAAAATCTTTATTGCTAATTAGGTATGTAAATGGTGCTACATTTTGAACGAACTTAAAACTTATTCGCCCTTTTCTGACACAGCAATTTATAGAGAGGCTCTTTAAGTATTTTTATATAAATCTATGAATAATATATTAAGTCTGAAAGTAAAAAAAAAAATAATAAACTATAATAAAATAAATAGAGTGTTTCAGACTCAACGGATGAAAACCTCTGACGGTGTTTCGTTTTACACGACTTGAGGAAACCTTTAAGTTTCTCGTCGCATCCCCAAAAGTCTGGTGGTGCTAAAAGTACCGACTAAGGCAATCAGAAAATTATCTCAAACAAAAAAAACTTTAGTTCCGGTTGTTGTGATGTAGCATTCGTAAAAAACCACCAACCCACATTGGGCCATTGTGATGGGTGTAATGTCGACCTTTTCTACTCCTCCTGTGGGGAGGCTACAACATAATAAAACACTCCATACTTTACAAAATAAGGTATTTTATTAAAACAAAATAAAAAATTAAATTAAACAACACAATTCTGGATTTACCAGGTTATTGAGTTAACTCATTGTTCCATATTTTCATGTGCTGTGTGTGCTTCATGTGGGTAGGCCTGAGTCCAGCAATGGGATGTTTATTGACTGAAATGATAGATTTACTATATTTATACTTTGTACATTAATTCCTTCCAGTATAGGGACAGCATCAGCGTGGTTTAAGTCTGTTCTTTCAATGTTATGTGAGAAGACTTTCGTCGAGATATATATTATATTAATAAAGAAGTAACGTTTATGACTTTGTTTGTTTGTATGTCGGGGCTAATTTCAGGAACTACTGGACCAATTCCAAAAATTCATTCACTGATAGAATGCTACATTCCTTGCGGGTAACATAGGCTATTTTATTTAAAAAAAAGTTTATTTTTAAATCTCAAATCCACGCGGACGAAGTCGCGAGTAAAATGCTTAAATAAGACAGTATTTTCTCTAGTATATTATATTAGTCCATGGGCGGTACTTAAGTAAACTAAAGTCTGTGGTTAAATACCTTTTCACGTAGCATAACATTCCCTGCAAACGTTGTTTTTTTTAATGGTTCGTGCGGTTTGCACATAGCCAAGCAAAGGTTGTTAATTGTCGTTAATTAATTTGTTTGTTTCTTTTTTTAAAGGCGACAGATGATATGAAAAATATGGTTAAATGAAGCGATGGTCGATTCATATGTCATACTCGTGAACGGGTGCCGCTTTGGAGGCTGGTCTGCTCTTGCATACTATAATTTTTAATATTATTAACTGTAGTTTAACTTTGTTTTTGAATTTTTGAATTTCTTCGGATGGCACGTAAAGCCATTGGTGCAGCCGGCATTAGCAGCCGTTAACAACCACCAATCCGCACTGGGCCCGAATGGTGGTTTATGGCCCGTTCTCTCTATCCATCCATAGGGAATGCTCGTGCTCCAGCATTGGGGACATTAAATGTGATATGTCCATTTCAATATTCCATACAAACTTCAAAGTTCTGTATCAAACTAATAAACCAACAACGAAATGTGAAGTGGCACCTAAACTTAGATAAGTATAGAATACTGTTCCACTGCTGCGCTAAGACCTCCATCACTGATATCAAGTCATCGCTTTAAAATAGGTATTGGCTTAATCACCGCCCGCCCCTATTAAACCCAAAACAGACCACAATTACCCATTGACTTTGAAGCGTTTTTTTTATAATCAATAAATACTGGCAGCCTGTCAGCGACTTCATCCACGCAAACACTCGAATCCCGCCGGAATCCCAAGCGAACACAAAAATCTTTTATTTATTTTTATAGATAGCTCGGCAAATGACTCCATGCCTCCTGATGTTAAGTGGAAATGGAGTCCAGACGCGAAGATAACTGGTGCAGCGTGAAAACAAACGTAGCATCAGTTAACTCACTCTGCCCACAAGGTGCTTCTTCACGCCTCTTTTGAAGGACCCCATATCATAGGAAGATATATCTCCTATATATAAAATGGTCAGCGACTTCCGATGCTGACTGTAACGTATATCCAAGTCTGGCGACGTGGTAAGTACAGGCCCTAGACCACAAAAAATCTATAACATGTCAATTACCTACAGTGCCCGTCAAGTCGTGATGTCGATGATGATGAAGATGATGACGCTTTATAATTTCGATATTAGTCATCAACATACGTATTAAGTCCGCCATGTAATATATATGTTGCAAAAGTTTAAATAAAATAAAATAAAATAAATAAATACGTGAGTGTTTAATTTTCTTTTTATTTTTAAATATTTTAATTTGTCTTCTACGCGTGAGTTTTCGTGAGCGCCCCGAAAGTTTTTGACAAAAAAAGGCGAGTGGAAAGCTAATCTTATTGTATAATAATATTTTATTGACAAAGATAGATAGAAGATACGGGTGTCTTAATTTTTATAACATTACTTATATAAGATTTACTCATGTATTTGATTTATTTATTTAGTTTACAGAATATTGAAAAAAAAAATTAAATTAAACTGATTATCTAACTTTTTATTCGGTTTCAGTAGAGTTCATACGGATTACTCCAGAGTGACCGATTTGACTGCAGCTGCTTGTAAATAAACCGATATAACTTTTAAAGAACGTAAGAAAGATAGATGTTTTAAATATATTACATACACCATTTATACATTTGAAAAATATTTGTTATTTAATAGTAATAATAGAAGTTTCAGGACAATTGAAAGTCGTTTTTACTTGAAAAGTGAGAAATATAATAATTTTAAAAAATTAAAACCTCTAATTTTTACCCTTAGGGGTAATGCTATAAATATATTCGAGTTGCTCAGCAAACTCTATCTTGTGCTCTAATAAATATCAGATTCACAAAAGGTACCGGACGAAGATGCCATTTTATTCCAGTACAGTAAGTTAGGGTCGAGAATGTCTCATGGACATCGTCATATGGGAGGCGTTAGACGTCTCTGCTTGTCCCGCACCTAACTATCTCTTTTAATACTTATTTGTACCGTGGCACGCACACAAGGGCACGCTTCCCCCCGTGTCGCGTCGGTGCAGCGTGGCTGTGTGCGCGGACTTCTTTCGCCTGCCCCAGTGTGCGGGAGAATTTTCTTTCGAGACGTAATAAGGGGACCGTTTCTTTCCCGCTAAGGTTTTAATGTCGACCACGTTTCGGTGGCGGACGCGCGCGCCTCTCGCGGTTACGGGTGGAACTTTTTTTTATTTCAACCTCTTTTTTAAATTCAGTGCAGTCTCAGTGCATCGGACGGTGCTCGCGTGGATTTTTTGTAGCGATACTTTTTTGAGGTACGGTGGGTTAATGTTTTCTTAATTTTTTTTCTTAATCACGCCTAAGTGTTTGAGACGTATTTTTCGGAGTGCTCGCAAATGATTTGTTGGAAAGTTGCCAAGTACTTAATTAACTATTATTGAATGTGGCGAATGAACGTGGAAAATTAATTAGAGTAAAGTTCGTTTAAGTTGCTAAGTTGGGTTTCGCAGAGCGGCGGGCGCGGCTCACACTTGCGTGTTGTTTTCCCAAACCGCAGGCTCATTAGCCTCGGCGCACACTACGCCGCGACGATTAAACTTCAAAGATAACGCAGATTGTGATAACATAGGAGTGTAAGATATCTTCGTGATCTTATTAATGAAAGGAATTTTAGTTAGTGTAATACAAAACATACATCCTCTTTATTGTTTAAAAAAAAGGTGTTTTTAAGTTGGTGTTGTTTATTGCTGTTGTTTTTGATTGTTTAAATATTTTAGTAATTAATTAGTACTTATTCGAATAGATTGAGATTATCTGCTATAAAGTTATTTTTTTTTAAACAAAAAGTTATTTTTTTTAACAAAACGTTACAATATTATTTTAACTTAACAAAATAATTTGTTGTTCTTATTTTTTTTTATTAAATTTCCTATGTTATCAAAGTGCACACTGTCCTAACCCTAGTTATTTTCAGTTTTAAAATAACACGTAAGTTAAAAAAACAAAAGATTATTTCAGTTTATGAAATGACACGAACAATTTTGTAACGGATCTACTCACTCTATTATTTAAAACATTGCACAAAGCTTTGGATATTTTTCAATGTATGTTTTATTTGTGTAAAATATACGCAAGTATACCTCCGCGGCTGAAGTGTCTTATTTTAATGTGTAGTGTTCGCGTGATCTTTAGAAAACAAAATGTTTTGTTTGCTAAAATCCACTATCTCATTTTAAGTCATAACTTATAAATCTTTATTGATCCCTTTGGTTTAAAATGATCTTAAATCTAAGTATAACGTCCTCAAATGGACCCTACAAAGGCATTTCAATATTAATACAAACTAATCATATTAATAAATAATCAAATAAAAAACGAAGAAACGATTAAAATTTTAACTGAGAGGCACATCTGAAAACAATTACCACACTCATTTAGAAATGTCGCGCGTACCTTGGAAGTGGCAACTTGTTAAAAAGTAGGCGCGAACTGCCATTAGGGTGCGCGCCCCAACTTCTGCTTAATTGCGACGGTGCGTGCGTGCCCTTAACTCCTCATGTGGCGGTACGGGTTTGTTCCTTTGCCTCCTCTTGCTTAACTTTAAAAACTTTCGGACTAATCTTTTTTTCAAATCTGTCATTGTAAAGTTCGATTTTTGGTCAGAGTTTTGAAATGTTGTCGCCTCTTTTGAGTTTTCTTTTATTTGTCAGCTGTTTTATTTGAAGAATGAAAGTTGGATTAATCGAAGGATAGTTGAGAAGGAAATTAGCAAATGAAAGTAGTAAAAATAGATGAATGTTGTTTTAATATGTTAAAATATTCCTAAATACGTATAAATTAATATTCCTAATATGTAAGTTACCGTGAAAATAAGCATCTCAAATGGCTTTAATTCATTGTTCCTTTTAATTTGTTACAATGGTTCTTTAATACCAGTAGCTTGTTTTCTTTTCAAAGTATAATATTATTCTTTTACATACATTTTACTATTAATAACATGTGATATTTGTTATTTGTCGTTATGTCAAAAAAGTTATGAATGAATTAAATTGAATTCTGCTTTTAATAAAACAAAAAGTGTGCACAATAGTAACCAATTAAAGTAAAAGTTAAAGAAAAAATGTTTGTTTACCAATTAAGCCCATGCTTTAGTAGGTACTTGATCTTCTAAGTATTGAATTTTAATTTCTAAGTATTTAAAAATAGTTAATGATCAGTCATCATCACCATATTATTTAGCGGGCAACAGTATTCGTTGTGTAGTCCTTAAGAGATTCGGTTCGGTTTTATTGTTTTTATTTGCTAATGAATAAACAAAACAGACAAACACAATTGCTTGCTGTCCTGAATAAAATAGAAATTAAGTCTTCGGTCGCGCTGAATCGCACAAAAAACCCGATAATTTACAAATACATATAATTTAAAGCTGTTCTGTAAAATAAGAGTTTCAAACAATAGTATTAGTATAGTATAGAATGCTTACTTTAAGGCTCCTGTGGTGGTGCGGTATGTGTATGTTGTTTCGAACCCTAAAAAAAGTTCAGTGTAAAGCGATGTCTGATTCATGTCGCTCATGCGTCATGCTAGTGAACGGGTGCCGCTTTTGGGGACGGATTTATCATGTCTACAATATTTTATTATTACTAATGTTGCAATATATATAAACTAATGCATTTCATTTATAGCAATAAAAAAACTATAATGATTGTAGAAATATCAAATTGTTAAGTTTTTTTAAATATTTAAGCACAATCTTTATTTTTCTGATTGTGATGTAAATTTCATTTGTTATTTAGTCAGTTTCTTACCGGATTTTTTCAGTTTATTTTTTTTGCCGTTGGTATACAAACCTATGGCGAACCGATATAAGTATTATTATGAGTAATTCAGATATTCGCAGTCAGAGTTGAATGAACATTTTTGTAAGAATTAAGAATGTATAAAGTAATTAATTACAAATCTCTTAATCAGAATTATAAGTTAGCAACAAAAGTTAATTTTAATCTGAACTCAGCAGCGACAAATCGGAGTATTTGCAGTTAAATAACGCCGCGAGGGGAGACCGCGCTAAGATAATTCCTTTGACAGTCGCGGGTAACACAGCAGATATCTACCAAATATTTTACTTACGTTAATTGACATTGAAAATTGACTCTTATGTCTTCACTGCTAGATGTCTAAATGAGTTAGTTACTTGTGTTCATATAGCTACATCATTAGAGCATTGTAATTTTTAAAATTCGAACGTCGAATATTTTAAATATCGAACAGTGTTGAGGAACAAAAGCGTAGCGCTACAGAGTTAAAATTGAATAATGGTTTGTGTACATTATGTATGTAATGTTTTTAATAAGATTTATTAAGATTTTTTTCATATTTATGACATTTACAACAATAAACATTTCATTATTCAATTTCTCATTTTTCATATCTATTCAAAAGTAATAAAATATGTTAGTTAGTTAAACAGTTATTTTTGTAATGGAAAGAGAGAAAGTAAAACAAAATAAAATTGCTGTCTTATTTTACAGTAGGTAGTGCCTACAAATTATTTATTATATTATCATAAACCTACTACGAGTAAACACTATACTTATTTAATTATTTTATCCTTTGTTTGTTTTTATGAGCGGTTAACATGTTCAGCCAGTGTCTATTATCGTTGATTAACAAACAACGACCTATGTTTTATATTAAAAAAATAGTAATAGTGTGTATCTGCACTCCAAAAACTAAACCTTGAAAAGATCGTGGTAGGTACAATATTTTTAGTTAAAAGGAAGATTGCAACACGATTTCTTGAATTCAACTCAAGCCATTGACTACCGACGCGACGACGACGCTTCAAATTGATATTGTTTCTTTTGAATGTCTCAACTAAATAACTAACACCTCGTATGAAGTTCCGACTATAGTGACAATCAGCTTACACTTTCAATTTCCCATGAGAAGCGCACAGGTAAAAGGCGAATGTATCGTTAAAATTCAAAATAATTAATTATTAAATCCGGGCGCGCGTGTTATTAGCTAATTCGCGTCGTAACGATCCTGTATTATTCAAGATTAGTTGTGAGTACGTACGAAAGGCGTTCTCTCTGTTTGTTCTCGAATAGGATCTAAGGATTTGCCGTCTTAATCCATACTAATGTTTCGTGTGTGTGATGTTGGTACGCACGGCTCTTTTTAGTGTAGTTAGGACGCTTAAAGTTTTGGCATGTTGAGCCTGTAATGTAGATTAGATTTCCATCAAAATTTTAATCGTAATAGAAAATTTTACTGCACAAGAAAATTGCCACTATTATAATATTGTTTATTTCATAAGACTCAGTTTACTCTGCTACTTTGCATATTTTTTAAAACCATAACGTTAAATTATGGTAGGGTTGTACTTATCACCGTAACGTTGTGGTAAAGTGATAACTTATCGATATAGATAGGATTGATGGTAGGATACTGCTTACAATCCTGTTCGATGGCAATCACCCTAATATTCTTAACTTCTGCCAAGAGCAGCATTGTTTTGCATTGTTGAATTCCGCTTTGAAGGTAACTAGATCTAGTCAAATTAATACTTCTTGGAAAATGGTTTTATTTCTACTGTCTTGGGGTTTTCATGCAAAAAACGGGGATAAAATGCAAACCTTATTTTTAGCTCAATATTGAAAAAACAAATAGTTTCAATTGCAAATACTATGTATCAATCAGTTAGCTTATTTCATTACGAACACGTAGACTTATGATACAATGCATATTCCTTTCCTAACTCATAACATAACCCGACACACAAAACGCTGACTACTTGCGGGGGCCCCTTGCCATTCGACGCCATATTGGTTTCCAGTATCTGCCATTTCAGAGGATAAGAACTAAACTTATAATCAAGGGAAGGTAGGAACAGAACGCATAAGGATGGTACTATAGGTTTCTTAGTGGGTATTCCTTCCTTCTCCTCGTAGAGCTTTTAATAGGTGGATGAGAGAAGAGGAAGAGATTCTCACATAACAAAGGGGTCACACCTAGTCCTGGTGTATGCGCAAAGCATTTAACTTAGTTTAAAAAAAAAGGTACCAAAGGTACCTGGTACCCTTGGGGTCAGAATAGGAGTCCAGTAATATATAATATATATATATATATAATATATAATAATAATATATAATAAATGAAACAACATCACATACATTGTTCTGATCCCAAGGTAAGTAGCTAAAGCACTCGTTTCATGGAAATCAGAAACAACGACGGCACCACAACCACCCAGACCCGACACAATATCGAAAAGTTCGTTTTCGACACTGATCCGACCGGGAATCGAACCCGAGACCTCGGAGTTAGCGCCGCCCAAAGTCCGGCGTGCAAGCCACTCGGCTACGGAGGTCGTCAAAAAAGTCCAGTACGTTTTTATGTTATTAATCAATATCTTTTATTGTGATGTGAGTATAAGCTTTTCTAGAATCTAGAAGTCATCAACGTATAATAATACGTGAGCTGTTAAATAAAAAATTAGGTACATAAAGCCAGGGCCGGATTTTAATAAATGGCGGCGCATCGCTGGGCGCATTCCGCGCGATTCTTATTTAACTGCTTGATTGTCTTGCCGTTGTTTATTGTCACCAATATTGCGAATAAGCGGAAGGGTCGCCCCTCAGCCTCAGCTCGATGCGTGGGTTTTTTTTTCTTTTAGACAAGCAATCTTAATCACGTGAAAAGAAACAAAAAAAAAATAACAAAGACTGATTAAAGATTAAAAGATTAAAGACTGATTAGCCTAAATACTGGCCCATTGTTAAATCAAGTCATCGATTTTTAAAGATATTTCTATAAAATTAGCAGAAACCACCCGGGACACCAGAGCAAGCTGCTACTTGAGCTCGCTAGCTCAAGTAGCGTAAGCATTGCTATCCAACGTGGCAATGCTGCTAGCTTTCTGACCACTCTACCTGATGGGGATGATTTGGGGCAATTTTTTTATTTATAGTTAGTAGTAGTTATAGTTTATAGTTTTTATAAGTTTAATTTTTAGTAGTTTAATTTACTTGTTATTGTATTTGGATGTACAGTTGTGTATGTTTTTGCAAATAAGATAAAAATTAAATCTATAAAATAATATCTCTAAAATGCTTTGTCCTGAATGACTGACGGATCAACGCACAGCTTAAACCGCTGATCGTAGAGACCTGAAACTTTAAAATATTTACAAAGGTTAACATTTTGGATCGCAATAGTACAGGTAAGTTTATCTCTAAAAAGAGAAGGTGGCAGGATAGTATGAAAGTAGCTAGTTAGATAAACAATCTGCACACAAAACTATTACGACAAAATAATATTTATTTAACATAAAGACAACCACACATTAAACTACATATATACACAAAAATATGAATATACTACTAAATATAATATATATTCTATATATAAAAACATAACGTGATTCAGTGCCACTCAAGTAACCGATAGTAGGTAACATTTTAGTTGTTTTTTAACAGTACCCACAGTGCGACATTCTCGTAGAGGTATTGGTAACTTATTCCAAAGTTTTGCTGCTTGGACAGTAAAAGAATCGCCATACATGTTAGTGCTGCAAGGAGGAAGATTTAAGTGGAGATAGTAGGCTGAGCGATGAGCGCATCCAGATAACGATGGGTTAAAATAATATTATAGAGAAGAACCAATATATGATAATTACGGCGCATTCGTATCCGTAACCGTTGTCTGTATTCGGATATATGGTCATACTTACGAAGGCTAAAGTTGAAGCGAATGCATACTTTTTGAAGGCGCTCAAGCTTGTTCAGTAGCTCTTCGGTTGCATCGAGATAGCAGCTATCAGCATAATCAAGGATCGGAAGCATCAGAGATTGAGCCAGAGTGATTTTAGTTTGAAGAGGGAGAGAGCTCTGTAAATGCTTCAGGGTGTGATAGCCATCAAAAATCGAGCCGGCCGAGCTGATTAATATGACAGCTCCACGAAAGATTGGAATCAAAGTGAACACCAAGGTTATGAACAGACTCTGCATAAGCAATCGCTGTCCCATCATAGACTACACGTGGCTGGCCCCTTACACACAAACAATTGTGCATGTACTTACTTCCAATTATTATAGTCTGTGACTTCTTAGGATTAAAAAGCAAACCATAGATTATCCAAATATCCGAAATGTTGTGTGTTGTTGTAAAACACAATGCCCGATGTTTCAACTGAGTAACACCAGGCGCGCACAGTTACTACGAAATCTACATATTACTTTAAAAAGTCATATTAAAACGTAAATTGCAACGCGAAAGTTTAGAAGATCATAGAAGGTAGCATTTGTTTTCTTTGTTGCGTATAGATGGAAAATATGACATTTAAGCGCTGAGAAGTTTAGTATATATTTCAGAGCTGGTAAAACAATATTACTACTATGTATTTTGTAAATTCTTTGCTGCTTTGGAAAGCACGTTAAGCCGTTGGTCTCAGTTGGGTATATTAACTCGCCTTGGACCATCGTGGTACGTTATTATCCGGTTTCTCTTTGTGCTATGTTCAAGTGTATGAACCCAGATATGGGATCCTTGTTACCACTACCGCAATCTATCTAACCTCTTACTACTATTAAGACGGTAATCAGGAATACGGCCCGCCGTATATAGGCTGTTGATGGTTTTGTTACCGAATTCGAACGGAACTCATTCACATCGCAATGCAACGTATAACAGGGAGATCTTCGGAATATGTCAGAGGCGACGCAAAATCTTCGCACTCCTCCCGAATTTCAAATCAAGAAACTCGAGGGTCGTCACCTAAGGCCGCTCGCCGTCCATTTAAATATCTTTGGACACGACGGATATTACATTTGCTAACCCATTTGTATACGTCGCTGGCCTCTACGATCATTATACGTGTTCGAACGGGCCTCGGCTCCCTTAGGACGAGTCCCTATTGATTCTCTCCTTAAATTTGGGCCGATAATGGTCGGAGGGTGTGGAGTCTTACGACACATGTGATACTTATTGAATTCAACGATTGCCGGCGGATCTTCGATAAGTACCGGTGAATTGAATGTGAAGGTAGCACAAAGGTTCAATCATACGATAATGTATCGAAAATATTGCGTAAGAGTTTAAGTTGAAGTAGCATTCAAGAGCAAAAGAGACCGTAAGCTCATTTGGCGCCAAGCGAATCGGACAGTAGCAATAATTAATACTGAGACAGTATTTAAAATACTTTCAATGAGCGAGGTTACTGGACCCATTCTGATACTACGGCCAAAGAGCCTACCATTCGGCTAGAATGAGCCTGGCGGCTCGGAATGTTCGAATCTCACTTCATTCGTTGAACTTAGCTAATGGTACTGCCCCCCTAGACAATTGGCATAACACTAATAGAATAAAAATGAAATAGATTGATTATTGATGGGAATTACATAATCGTCGTTTATACGCATCGTTGTCTATGTCAATCCCGAACAATAATCATTCTATTTAATTTCTATCGGGTCTGTTCTGCTCCGTCGTTAGCACAAGGTAGTCAGATAAGCAGTCAGATGCTTGATGAAGCGCGCTATCATGTTTCATCCTATCAGCACTTACCATCAAGTGAGATGAGACCAAACGCTTCCTCGTGGAACAAAAGAACGCAAACGGAAACCATTGAAAAACGTAATTTTAAAGAATTTATGACGTCATCGTTAAGAAGAATTCGGGAAATCGTGGTTCTAGCCTCAAAACTCAGTTACACTACTGACGTGATCACAATACTTAACACAAGTGTATTACGTTTTTACGAGTAGATGGTAAATACCGCATTGATATCATACTTTATAACAAAAAGAACTCCACAGAAGTTCATGCCAGGCCCTAAATAACGTTACGGGTATGAATAAGGGAGAGGTCTGTTAAACGCGAAACGGAGAAAATGAAGAATTTTCAAATGCTTCGGAGCGTTAAGTTTTTATTAAAAATATGGTCCAAATGCTACGCAGAGCATTCAAACAGAAATGGTGGATGTAATGTATCTTTACCCTATGCCCGGGTTCTTTTGTGGAAGGGTGCAGGGCCGGTAACGAGCATTACCCACTTGTAGGGCGCCCCTACATGCTTTATTATTTACGACTTTGGCCCTTTATGTATGTTTTTAAGCTAAGATTTTATTGCCATCCTATTCATGAGCCTAATCCCGCGCAATCTCGGCTGAGAGGTATATTTTATCAGTTTCAGGTATTTATGTTTACCTGTGGAGGCTTGCAAAATGACTGCTACATATTATTAGATATTTTTTTCTTGCTATATTATCTGAAGGCAACAAAAACACGACAAATAATGTGAATACTAACCTACTACAGGGCTCCATCATTGAAACAAAGTCATCACTAGAATCGATGGGTGTTGGCCTAATCACCACGGTTGATGATCACAAACCCTAATATGTTTTACTTTACTTTTATAAAACAAGCTATGTCTCAATTAAAAGATCACTCTGTACTCTGAGAAAGATACAAAGGTATTACCACCTTACGTCCTATTTCATTGAGATAATGAGACTGTCACTTTTCCAATCATCTGAATCCGTATAAGATTGTGTTCTGGGCTTAATTGACAGTCATTGTCATATGTTGTTAACATCAAAATGTCACTGGTTTCCAATCATCAAAATGATATCAAAGATGATATTTTTTCAGCTGAATTGACCTTAGAATTGACAGTCATTGTTTCAAAATCATTTTGTAAACGCTGTTTTCGTGTTTGAGATCAGAATGTATCTTTATTCATATTTTGACAAACGCTCGACCTAATATCCGAAAGTCTGGCCCTATTCCCAGGTCAAGCAAAGTTTTTTTCGAATTCCTCGAAGCACATCCCATTTTGGCTTCCGAAGATGATTATGTTCTCAGCTAAACTGACAGTCATTGTTCCAAAATCGTTGTGCAAACGTGTAAAAGTGTCTCCTACAGCGATGCGACATCAAAGCAAACAGCGAGAGGCAGTAAAAGGCACGGAGGGCTCACCCCTTCCCAGAATTAACTTAACATGCCAATCGACATATCGCGTAACGGATAACGGGCTATTTGCTCTCCTTGGGGTTGGGAGACGTGTAAGTATTATTTGGAGATGTGCTATCGGTCGTGGGATCGCTTGTAATTGTGGAAATAACGTGTCGGGAGGATTTCTTGGATTTGTTGGTCAATTGGCGAGGTTGGCGAGATTTATTGATTAATCCTAAACCCATTGTAGCGATGACTTGACTTCAAATGACGGAGGCCATTTTCCAGCCATGAGACGGTTTATAGGCGTATTATAAATAAACATTTTATTGACATTTGGAGACACTTCCAAAGAAGCCGAAACATAAATAAATAAAAATGTATTCATATAGTTAAGTTATTATGAAAGCTATACTTTATGGCAGATTGCTTTATACATTATTTTAAAGTTATAAAATATATGACAGAAGTACAGTTTACCATAAAAGTCGCACTTAATGAAACCAACTACATAATATAATCGACACTTGTCAATTTCTAGTAAATCTATTATGAAATGCTACTAATCTTCACCGACTTTTCATGCTGACTGTACCCTTATATATGGGACTTTAGCTCGCCAATATTCCACTTACACCTATATCTTCCGTAGGTATACACTCGCTCGACTGAGAAACGGGATAGTGGCTAACCAACCGTACTTAGAAACACGGGGTGATTTTCTGACTTTACTACAATTTGATAACGCACACAAGTCACAAGTCAGAAACAAAAGAAGATTGTATTAGAAGCAACTTTAACATGTAAAATATTAAATATTTATAAAATTTTGTAAAATACAGTGAAAAAATTGAACGCCCACCCAACCCAGCCAGGAATCGAACCTGGGTCTTCCGTAATCTGGAATCTGGGGCTACCTATATAAATATTTAATTTAGCTTCAGTAAAGCAATAAGCACTTGAAAATAAAAAGTAAAATGTAAAATATTGTTAACTTAATAAGATTGTGTAAGGCATCTAAGGAGAATATGAATCACACACTGGCTTGGAAAAAAATTTGCTTCTGGGATCGTTTATCCAATCTACCGTCTACGAAGAACATTTCAGGCTATTAGCCTAAACGCTATCGCTAAGTAAATTTGAGTTAAACAATGTTTCAATTATAAGCTCATTGTCATAAGGATTTTAATTAGTTGTGAAATTGTGTTTCGTCCACACAACATGACAGATATATTTTACTTGCTAAAAGAAATATCAAATTCGCTTAAATCTAAGATAGCACACATTTACCAGAATAAAATAAAACTATCATAAAATCTATCAGATGCAGTTTCGATCAATAAAAGCTTATTAATTTAAAATACTTACAACGTTTGTCAAAAACTTCTCTGTTCGCATGAGTTTGGGCTACTGATGTATCTACGAGATAGATAGAGAGCATAAAAACAAAAGACTTTCAAAAACAGAAGAGTCTGCTACTTAGCGTTGCTCCAGCCTAGCGCCGCTAGTCCCTAGCGCCTAGTCCGCTTTTTCTACTCATCCTTCTGCACTACGAAAAAACAGAAGAGCAACGCAATCTTTTTTATTCAGCCAAACGTATTTATATTTGTCGGGAAATACAAAAGACTCGCTCGGGCTCTGCTTGACTGCATCCCCCTCAACCCTGTGTTGTTCGCTCCTGCGTCTCCTTTGATTCCACGTCCAACATCCTTACAATTCAATGGTGCTGCCAAAGTAACTCACGGTAAATGTATTACACCTTTGTAAAGTCACGCCAAAGGGCACCAAATAAGTTGAACTGATGAACAAAATTCACCGGCTGTCAAATTTGTGCAATAAGATTCAAATTTGTATGTGAAAATGACATAAAACAAAACCATAGTTGATAGCTTTGTAAGGTTTGAAGTTGTACCTGCAAGTGGGTAACGAACTGGTTCCGTATTAGTCCGTATGACGACCTCCTCGGTCGAGTGGTTTGTACACCGGTTTTCATGGTGTCGCCATCTCTGAGGTCCCGGGTTCGATCCCCGGTCGGGTCAATTTAGAAATTATTGTTTTACTAAATTGTCTCGGGTCTGGGTGTTTTCTATGTAAGTATATTAAGTATGTATTTAAGTATTTTAAGTATGTTTATCCGTTTTCTAGTAACCATTTAACGAGTTTCATAACGAAGCTTCTCTTGGGCTAGATAATTGGTGTGAGTGTAGGAAATTTTATTTATTTATTATTATTTATTAACCAGTCCTTAGATCGGTGACCGAATACATTATAAATCAATAGGAATAATATAAATCTTTAATAAATATGTTAAGCAGTTGTTGCCAGCTATTGACTTAAGATAGCAATCTCTACCAATGCGCATGACAAGATCTCTGGCTCATTAAAATGCACATGGGTTTATTTAACCTCTTGGTTATTTCAACTTATAAATTGTCTAATTTCTTTTGCTGTCACAATCATATTAATTAAAAAGCGAAACAAGCTACATTGAGATTTAAAAAAAACATCAATTTTGAGTCTTGAAGACTAAAGCTTATTATTGGCAGCTTCTGATAGGTGCATTTAAATTATTTATAATACCTATCTTAATTGCACCTACCAATGTTATCTCTGCACCACCCTATGGTTGACTGGTAGAGAACGCCTCAGGCATTAAGTCCGTCATGTAATATTTATGATGTAAAAGTTTAAATAAATAAAATTAATAAATATGTTCACTTTAATACTGGTCTTGTAATTGGTGTCCTTAATATTATATATAGAGAGTTGAATGTTCCGTTTCAGATATTAAAACCACCCAAGATGACCTCAGAACCTGCTTCAACATATTTATCGTCGAGTTGCTACATAAAACAGTTACATCGAAACCTCACCGACAGAGCTATGTGACGGACGTTGCTAAGACTATCCAAGACATTGTGTGAAGTGTTATAGTGCTACTAATTGCGTACGATGCATCTTTCGAGTGAAGTGAGTTCGACTACTAACGGACTTGGACACGAGGCACCCTCGTCGAGTTACGGTGGTGGCCTGCCAAGCCAGCCGTTGACGGCTGAGCTGCTGGCTGAGAGAACACTGGAGGGCTTGTTGGCAGATCACCCTGGGGAGTTGGTGAAGACCGGGAGTCCGCATGTTGTAAGTTCACATTGTATTGCATAGTCTATCGGCACACGTTTTCCCTCCTTTCTATGACAGTTCTTCAAACGAGGCGTAAAGAGGCCCTTTGTGGGCCGGCAGGGTATGGGTGACTGACGCTGCGACGCTGCGACTGTACAATGCACCAGTTGTCTTCGCCTCTGGACTCAATTTCAATTTAACATCGTATCAGGTACAGTAGTCTCATTTACCGTACAAACTATTTAAGAAAAAAACACTCGATGTAAAACAGTACTGGACCTGTTAGTTTCTAACAGCTGAGATATTGACTGAGAGAGCGTGAGAAAGACTGTTGGCTGATTGTCTAGGGAGCTTGTTGATCTTATCACCTTATTACCTTATACCTAATTAGTTGGTGGCCTTCGAGTTGTAAGTGAGTTCAACAACAAACTACAGAGTCAATCAGTCAGGCTAAACATTTGGAGAAGTTAACGTTAATGTTGCAGCATGTAGTATCCAAAGTTGTCCAGATAATCTTCTAAAACGTGGTTCAAAACTAGCATGCACTATTTAGAAAATATAGTAAAAAAATATATTAAATGCCTACCCGACCCAGCCAGGAATCGAACCTGGGGGTCTTATGCAATCCGGGCGGCTGCACTACAGCTTAAGTGCAGCAATTAGCAATGTACGAGTTACGTACATGATTTTAGTTAATTAGGTTTTTGATTTGTTCATAGTTTTTCTATCACGTAGGCGCTATTCAATATTACACTTTATTTGCGACCTACTTTTTGTACAATGACATTAGGCCAAACTTGCCGAATGCATACGTAATTACAGTTAGTGTTCAATTAGAGACCAATCTAGTAACTTGGGAGTTTAATTTTGACAACACCTTTTACCCCTTGGGACACTCAATCTGACTGTTACATATACATTGACATTGACGTAGCTAAACGTTACAAGCAATAAAAAATAAAATTTACTATAGCCTTGTGTTATCAAATTTGTAATATTCCATCTGTAAAGATGAATCTGCATAGGCAATCGGTAGCAATAACCGTTGAATAGACGGCACTACTGCCAGCAGTCAAAATCAAAGCAGTGACAAAAATCAGTGCTTATGTCAGCCTACACACACTACTACACGCAATCGACTGTCTTTCCATCCTCACCGTCTTGATGGATGGCGGTCTACTACTGTGCGTTTCTCACGTAATTTTTTACCATGAACTACAGTGCTGTGGAACTAGCTCTCGGCGGCGGTATTTCCGGACCATTGCGACGTAGGGATCTTCATGAAACGAGCCTATTCCTTTCTTAAAGGCCGGCAACGCATCTGCGATTCCTCTGGCTTTGCGAATGTCCATGGGCGGCGGTGATTGCTTCCCATCAGGTGACCCGCCTGCTTGTTTGCCTTCTTCTAATATAAAAAAAAGCATTCCCGGTGTCACCCGGATTGCGGAAGACCCAGGTTCGATTTCTGGCCGGGTTGGGTAGGCGTTTAATATTGTCACTATATTTTTAATAATTTAATTCAACGTAAGTGCAGCAATTAGCTCTTAAAAAAAATGCATGCACTAGTTCCTTTCTATACTGAACCATTTTATATGGCAAGCTGTATGCCCGTTTTCTACTTTAGTAAAGCTATTTTATGTTAATGATTTTTACATTAAAACTTGGCTCTAATTCCAGGTTTGCACAGTGCTGCCACCTCATTGGAGGTCGAACAAGACGTTGCCGGTAGCGTTCAAGGTCGTTGCGCTAGGAGACGTCGGTGACGGCACCCTGGTCACCGTCAGGGCAGGCAACGACGAGAACTGCTCAGCGGAACTTAGGAACTGCACTGCGGTCATGAAGAACCAGGTCGCTAAGTTCAACGATCTGAGGTTCGTCGGGAGGAGCGGCAGAGGTAAGTGGCTCTTTTTATCTTTTGTAATTGTAAATATTATAATTGTATTGCAAGCTGATCTGTGCTTAGAAATCACGGTTAGCCTTTGGTACCGGTTGTTGTCCAAAATCATCAGCTGAGGATGCAAATACTGTGTTATTCTTTAAGTCAAAGTCAAAGTCATTTTTTTTTATTCAAATAAACTTAAGAAAAGTGCTTTTGAATCGTCCATACATTTTAACCTACTACCCATTCAAACGTCTATTTTTAGGGTTCCGTAGTTCAACAAGGAACCCTTATAGTTTCGCCATGTTTGTTTATTTTTTTTTATTGATTTGGTGGATATACATATTAATCACGCCGACAAAATGGTGAAGTAAAGTTTTGAAAAATATTTTTTTTCGGTTACCTCCCCTACACGTGAAGTGGGGATGTCATTTTTTTTCTTGTTTACCCCTAAGTGTGGGGTGTTGTTGGATAGCAATTTTAAAAATATTGCAGGTTTGTGGAAACAGTTTTTTGATTGAGGCATCCGTTTGTGAACTATTAAGCTTTAAAGTACAAAATTTTGTTAGAGTCAAGTGTCCCCCCCTCCCTGCCAGACAAATGGTTGTTTTTGGATATGTGAAAAATTTGCGGTAGTTGTTTAAATTACGAAATTATAAGGAAAACTATCATAGCTAAGTAGGCTTTACAAGTTTATGAAGACCACTCGACCATCTTATAAAATGTACTTGGCGCAGTACAAATTCCTCATTGCGAACTACTTAAATAACGTTGTCAGGTGTGTGAAACCGGTAGTATTTACATTTAAGTATATAAGCCATCGTCAAATAAATGTTCATAAAAGCCCTCTTCTCATAGTCCGCATTGGGCTACGGAACCTTACACTGCGCCTGGCCCGACACCCCCTGGCCGGTTTTTTAGCTGTGGAGAAAAATGGCGCAAGAAACTCCTCAGCTTTAATAGAAGTAACGACATTTGCTAAAATAAAAAAAGTATGTCGTTATCAAATCATACAATATTTAATTTAATACATTTACAATTTAAACCTTCAAGAGCCCGGAAGTACAAATAATGCTTAACTCTTAAAATCTGCACACATAAACTGTTAACAGAAAACAGAGAGTATATTATTGCTTCCTTTGCCCTTAATAAACCTCATTTCGCTTTAAAGATGTACTGTAGATTTTCATACGGCGAGCTTTAACAGATCAATTACCCCCATTGACTTAATATTCCGACAAAGCGAAGACCTTCTGAAATATTCACAAGGCAAGTCGCCCCGGCTTTGTTTTGACTGCCTTCCCTAGGGGTAAAGGGGATTTTTATGAGTAGATGTCTACATTATCGTAAACATTCATATATGCCCAAATAGACAGTATGAAATATTTAATATTTGGAGCATAGCGGTGCGTTGGGCTTAGTCTGAGATTTGATTTGTATACTATTAGGTAATGTTTTATTGCTTACCAATAGAAATACAACGTGTAACAGAAAGGTGTGGTCAAAATGGAAAGATCCACAGTGTATCCGATTTAGATCTTGTATGCAGAGCATGCAGAGTTGAGATGCTAACACATGATTATTAACTTTAATCTGTAATGCAATTTTCAATTAAATATTTCTATTGTGACGTCACATCAAAATATACAAGTCTCAGCCCTATTGTTTTAGTATCCTCAATATACTTACATTTATGATCACTGCTGCTTGCTTATGCGCGCCTGACGCGCATGACTTTAGTTATATAAATATTTCATTAACAATTGCATGCCAAATTAAAGTTATTAATTATGTCTTAATAACAACACACACAAGTTCTAGATCGGATACAATTTGGATCTCAATTTCATTTTGACCACACCTTCTGTTACACGTTGTATAATAATGTATATAGCATGTTTTCCTTTCTCGATTTACAAATCGCTTTATCCTCATCTCACCAGATGTAAAGTCACGGCAAGCTTAAATAGAAGGGTAGTTACCCAGAACTTTCAACCTCTGAGTCCCATCAGGCTAACTGACCCCAAAATGTTTGAACTCAACAATTGATGGATTGATGTCTGAACTCAACTATAGCCAGGTGGACTTAGAACTAGCGCTACCCCCAAACAAACCAAGCACAATAATGTGCCTTCGCTATCATTCTAACCTCTGGCTCTAAGGCCAGTTTTCTTGCCACTAGATCACAAAAGCGGTTTAATAGTGACAGTATACAAATTGTAGCTCTACTAAACAAAACAGTTTCTAACATCACTAGCTAGCTCTGTTCCCAATCATTCTTGTTTTCTTCTTCCATCCCGTCGAACTAAACAGTTTTTACAACACAAAATATAATTGGCTAAGGCCAATTATATTTTGATACAAAATATTCATAATGATGATAATGTTTTTTGCAGTTTTATCATTTACTAAGTAGGGATTAAAGTATTAAGCGGTCAAGTGACTTCACTTGTAGTACTTCGCAATTACGTCGCTCTTCCGTCTGTAACTGATACTTTGCTCTTTAACCCCTTCTTGTGCCGATCAATATTACTTTACTGCAAAATGCCATGCAATAATAGCTTGAATTGCTTATCCCCAACATAAGGGAATGGGGAAATCTTTTTTTTTCAACCTTTCCTGTAGGTTAACCACTATCACTGTTCATCAATCAACGTGGACTGAACTTTGATCAGATTTATAACTCATTTTTGTTCTTAATAGCAGACCAAAGCATCATGAGTTTTAAACCAGCTCTAATAGTTGTCTTCGTTGTACTAACTTACCGATTGGATCATCTTAGTTGGCTTCAAAAGTGGTGGTCAAGAATAATTTGGTTTATCGTAGTTGCTTAAAAGATAAATTGTACAACACGTCATAGATAGAAATACATAGTTAGTCAATAGTTTTGCTGATAGAAACTAAAACACTAAATACCATAAATATAGCGTCACATGTATACCTTCTTATAAGTCTCACCAACTATTTATAGTATGACGTGCAATAATTACTTTGTATTATTAGTAAACCAAAAAAGGTACCATCCCCAATTACTTTAAATTAAAGCGCTGAAAGTTAAAAGGAACACAATTTATCAAACTATCCGTCCGCATCGATCGCGCAAACTTAAAGTTTGGGGTTGCAAACACGGAAGAGCTCAAAACTGTGAGCTCGCATCTCATATTCAAATAGTGGGGGACTAACGAAGCGGGGGCGGGGCGGGGGAAGAACATCACCCGGGGAACTTGGAAGAAATAATAACGCCGGCAACTGTGTCACGTCACTTTTGTCTCACGTAAACAAGCATGGCGGACATGTTTCGTGACGCGCGAGTCACGAATACATGCATGACTGAAATGTGGTACTTGGGCATACGTGTTTTGTTTTAGGGGAATTGAGGCGTAAAGGTACAGGTGTGGAATACACTGATGTCACTTTAAAAGAAAACCTTCATATTATTGCAATGATCATCGCTGTTATAAGTCTATAAACGCCCTACAACTAAGCTCAGCATTTCCCACATTTTAATAAAAAAATGTTTTACCAAAAGAAACAAAATAATACAGTGATAAAATGCAAACAGTACGTTCATAATTGATTTTAATTAAACACTGAACGTATTCTACCAATTATTGAGACGTACGTTACAGACAGTCTTAATAGGCGACGTCGCGGCAAATTCTCAATTGATTTAATATTAACATGATCAATAGCATAATTATGGGAAAACTGGGCCAATCGGGAAATTATTGCAACGGGTCTCTTTTCCAGACAAAAAATATTTCGAGCGTGTGACTTACGTCATTACGTAGACGTACTTCGGTGATCGGGTATTCATATGCCTATAAGATACTTGACTTCGCAAACTTATTGAAATATAAGTGGAAAGTAAAGCCCCCGATTTTCCTTAAACAAACAAAAGCCCGGTGCAGTGTACACGAAAAAACCAATATAGCCTTGAGTGGAAAACAAGTTAAGAGTGTCTATTTGTCACGTTCCTTCCTGGGCTTCCTGCTCCCAATTAAGGGTAAGCGTTCTCATTGTTTATCTTAAAATGCGAGAAAATCTCACTCAAATTATCGAGCTGAGAGACAAAGGGGAGAGCGGTGTTCCGCGGAACACAACTTTTGTTTCGGAGATAAAAAAGTTGCCTATCCGATCCGATGTAAGGGGGAGGAGGGAATTTTTAATAAGCGAAAAATTTAATGAGGGCACTTTTTGCGACGGTGTGTGTCAGTCGGACCGACAGCTTCTTCGCTGACCCCTGACGGCTGACAAGATTTATTAATCACACAGCCTTTGAAGTTTTTTTAGGGATCGTTTGTGTCTAATAGTTTAAGTCAGAACCAATTACTTATATAACATAAAGCACTACCATTTTTCACAAGAGGGCGTGTATGCATGATAATGCAATCTAAAACAAAACTAATATAAAAGTTTGGATTTAAAAACAGTTTCAGAAAATCAAAACTTCCGTCTGCGCAATGGTTTTCAGCGCCTATTTGTATGTGATTAGGTAATTATGTGTGATTAACTTATGAGAAGAATAAAGTGAACTTTCTTTAAAATTCAACAGCTTTTGTACACACGCCTGCACATCAACCTACCACAAACTGTCAAATTGCCTCAATAGACTTCGAACTTTATGCCTTTATAATATGGTTGAAAATGTATTAAAGAAATTTGACAGGCGTCTGTACTTCTGCGCCCCATAGACAAGTAAGCTTGGTAAATTGGAGCTTAGTCTCACTTGTTTAATTGTAACAAGAATTTGTTATACAAGAATGGTAGAAAAGTCTTTTTCATCCTTGTAATTAAAGCAATACCGTTTTATACAGCTCTTTGTTTGTTGTTTGCCTGCACATCAACCTGTCAAATTTCTTCAATAATTGTTCAACCGTACGTGTGCACTTATTACACATGGTATTATAATTTGATTAAAATGTTATCATTTTTGAGGAGCTCGTAGGCGCAGCGGCTTGTGCATAAAGCAACTTTTACAACACCAGGATTATCACGAGCTCTTAAAGCAGTACTATCACAATGGTGAAAGCGAGACGCTTATATACACGCTTCTCGTTATTACAACTGCAGTAATACTGCTAGAGGAGCTCATGCTAAGGTCCAGATCAGCAGATGAAATAAAAATTCTTTGAGGTCCTCCGTGCTTTGGAATGCGCATTAGCCGTTGAACAAGGTTGTTGTTGTTACATAGCCGTTGTTGAAACGTCACGTCACGTTAACGAAGACATAAGTTAGTATGGTATTTTGATGTGATTTTGATATGGTATTTTGATCTTTCCGCTCGCTTTCTATATATACAATTTGTGGGAGTGATTTCGTGAAATGTGACGGAAGTGTAGCAGTGTGACAGGAAGTCGGGGAAGCGCGCAAGCGCGACCCATTTTGTAATTTTAAAATTGATAATATGAACATGACATATTATTATTATATGTGACATATTGTGTCATTTGACCATCTAAGGTCATATTAGGTAACCTAACCCATTTTTTTCAGAATATAATGTTAAAATTGCTTATTACTAAGGTGAGACGTTAAATATTACACATCATAATGCGACTACTGTAAAGCTCGCTCGTTTTTTTAATCCTATTTTTTTCATTGAAAGGCGCTTTTTAATGTAGAAGGTTAGGCGGCTAGTAAAGCAGGATGGCAAAATCCTGCTACTAGCCGTCCTTGCCTACCCGCTAGTTGCTTCTCCTCACCTCGTGTATAGGACGCCATGTTGTATGAATGAGAAAATACGTGAGCTGGGAGGGAATTCCATTTATTTGTGGTGAGAAAAAGAGATGAATCACCAAAGCGCTTTTTCAATATTATACAAATTCTACTATTCATTATCGTGATCGATATGGCAAATTAAACTCGGACTATACAATCTTTTAAGGCGTATAAATAAATAATAAGGATTGAAAACTCTGTTGTCTGTCTGTGCGTTCCTAATGCTAAGGATCTGTGGTACCCCATAGTCCCCAATACATTTAATTGCGCAGGTGAGGGCCGTTTTTATGAGGGCAGCCATTTTAATTAAGCTCACTTTTTGAGTCGTTCATATTGAATTATTCAGAAATTGAACTGAGAAACTCATAATTAAGTGAAACTTAACTTTCTCTTGTTAGCTGCGACTTTGAATTTTTGTTGTGGTGAATTCTTATGTCGTGTCTTTGTGAGATAAGTCATCATCTCAAATAATATCTAGATTTGAATTGTAACAATCTTTTATATTCTGAATTTCAAATGCCTTTAATACCGATAAGGCCATTACAAAAAAATGTCTGCCTATTATTTAAATCAAATCATTCGTATTAAAATGTAGTAGAAATAGATACTAACTACCATAACGGGACCAACGGCCTTACATATTTGGAATTTGATCACCAATCCGACTACTCAGCATTGCGAAAGTTACTTAGTTTGCAAGATCGCTGCGCCATCGCCTCAGTACATATCAAACCCTCGGATAACAAACGGTAGGTACCAGCCAACTTTTCCAACGGAACTTTTCAGTCGATATTAGAAACGAACTTTACAATACGTTCAAGGATGACGTCACACCGATATGACCCCACGAGTAAAGATTTTTCCCCACAACTCGAACAAGACGCACCTTATTAGGACGTGGGCGTGGGCGAGAGACCAATTTGCCGCGTCACCGGCCCGCGACGTCTGGTAATCGATTGATTGGCTCGCGTTAACTTTAAGGCTACTTTGCCACTAGTAGGTACTCGTAGCATGGAAAGATATTTTTTACAAAAAAACTAACGCGAGTCAATCGATCGATTGCCAGACGTCGAGGGTCGCGGGCTTTAGACTAAATTTTAAAGTTTACTACTTAATACTTTTCCATACGTAAAGAAAGCCATCAAAATAGTAATCTAAAGGTAAGTAAGCGGTGCGCGAGGAAAAAAATTTCACCAATAGGATTACTCCATTTCACACCGCAATGTGTTAATATGTCCATTAAACCAATTCAGTTAGTTAACATCAGGTGAGATGAAGGCACTGTGCTTACCCCTATGATATGTATACAAAGATACAAGTCTTGTTTAAAAATCGATGTCTGCCGTTTGCTAGCCATCTTTCATTAAAATATGTTGCACTTTATTAAAACTTATTTTTTTTTTACATTTTTGCTATTGCGTTAGTCAACCTGAAAACCGAAAATAAATGTATGACGGGCGCAAAAATGCGCAAAATGTACAATTGGACTGTAAGCTATAAATTAATACACAGCTGCTAGTAGGAAAGCAGCCTAATGCCCGCGACTCGCGACGTCTGGTAATCGATTGATTGGCTCGCGTTAGCTTTTATGTTAAAAATATCCGGCGGCTGATCGTCCGTGCTCAGTGCTCACCCTCCGTCTTTGATTCTTTAATTACACACAAATATTCGTGTATTTTTATTAGACATTTTCTTTTTTGCATAGTAGACGATGGGGCCGCTTTTCGGCCGTGTAGATTTGGATAGCCATGTCAGGGAATTTATAACAATGTTATGTCATGTAATGTTTTCATTTTCATTAAAATAGCCTATATACTGTCCCACTGCTGAGCAATGTCTCCGGCTAAGCCAGTCGCGTGGGATTGTGAAACTGGCGAGTACCTGAATTGTTACTGAGAAGTGAGTGGGCTTACACATCCGTCACCAAAGAGGACATTTGGTATTCGACTTTAGAGTTGACGATCCGAGCAGAGGAACCAGAAGTGAGCGAGCTTACAGCTCCGATAACCTTTCTAGATATTAGGTAGTGGACTATATACGTGTCCACGGGGCAACTCACTCGAGGAACTAGTTTAAAGAGTTCGGGATGAAGAATGCGCTTCGGCGCCTCCTGATCTGGCGTTATGACCTGATGCAGACGACCTTGTCCTTGCGCAAGATGGTCTGACACCTACTTTATGACCTGACGGTTGGTGGGGGGTGTCAGTATAAACTTTAAAGTCGTTTGTAGCGCGGTTGTCTCACTGATGAGTAAAGGTCTCTACCATTAAAATCAAGTCTTCGCTATAACTGATAGGTATTGGCTTAATCACTACGCTTGTTTAATGTATGTTGGTAATCACAAACCCCCAATAACAAGACTATACATTGAAAAATAAAAATAAACTGGATAACGAGCAGAGCGGTAAAAGACAAATGGTCCATATTTATAGACTGTTCCCAACGAAACTATAAACGACTAGCCTCTAGTAGTCTTTCCCCTCTTAATATAGTATTGTGAATACAAATATGTACCGTTTATACTCTAACCATATTTAATACATACAAAACCATTATACTATTTAGTATGGAAAAGTTATAGTAAGCTAACTCTGCGGGAACCCTACAATTATAATAAAATAGCAATGTTTTGATAATGTTTTTTTATATATGCCTATATACCTATTAGCTACTATCCCACTGGTGGGCCAAAGCTTCCGTCATTGAAATCGAGTCATCGCTACAATTGTTATGGGTGTTGGCTTAATGACTACGCTAACCACATGCGGTTTGGTGATCGAACCCCGGGTTGCGTATCGAAAATTTTAGAAAACCACATTTTGCCCGACTTGGGATTTAAACCCAGTACCATCGGGTATCACGCGTTTGATATTGTTTGCAGGTTTTTTTATTATGTTGCTGTGGAGATCTTGATTGCAAGTTTGACAGTGACAAAAAAAATCTCCTTTGTTTTGTATTATTTCTTATTCTTAGCCAAACCCATGGAAGGCAACTAGCACTTCTATTTGTTTCTTTTGTAGGCTCAGACACTTGTCGCGACAAAGCGATGTCCCTACACCGTTAACCAGACGCTGTTGGTAAAACGAGACAATAGCCCCTTTGCGCCCTTTGCAAGGGCTGCGTTCAATTATTGCTGGTGTTCAATTTAGATTTTTTATATGTAATTATTTTTTTGATAAGTTTATTATTATTTGCATCTCCAAACTTAAGGTTCATTTATGTCTATGAGACTTGTTATATTATTTTATATTATAATAAAGTTTGTTTTGTTTAGTGAGAGTAAGAGTAACAAAAATAGATTAACAAAAGAAAGAAATGTTTTTGTTTTGTTTATATAATTTAAACGCAAATTTTGTTGCGAAACAAATTACAAAAACACAAATGTTGAAAAAATTTCCACGAGCATGATTTGAAGCTGCACCCTTCTGACATACCGGGTCAGGTGCTCTTCCAATTGAGCTATCGTGGTTCTAACCAGCCCGCCGAAATTATTCAACACTATTTACTTTTTTACTTTGAAAGCCAAAGGCGCCAATTCAACGTCAACAACTATCGTCATTAACATCTGATCATAATATTTTTACAAATACTAAAGATCAGTTAAGAAGTAGGCAAGCTATTTATTTATATAGCTTTTCTGTAATCACGGACGTAGGAATAACTTTAAAAAAAACACGATAAACTGGGGTTACTTTTGAATCCATCGTTTTATTGACAACAGCTACAGATCTTTTAATTTGAACTCTACACAATGGATTTTCGATATAAGATTTGGTTGTTTAGACGCATCAATTATTGCTTAATACATGCTTATATAATAATTTTCGACACCCCCCGTTTTTATTAACTTCTATAGAAGAAGTGTTTTTTCATTTCATACATAAATAGAGTATTTTTTTTAAATTTTACGGGTAAGCACAGTGCCTTGATCTCACCTGATGTTAAGTGATGATAAGGCCAATGATGGAAGCGCACTTCACCCGGGACCCTCAACTAGTGAGCACTGCACCCTCAACTAGTGAGCACTGCACCCTCAACTAGTGAGCACTGGCTATCTTATCTCTAGCTACCGGAACACAACAATGCTACAAGCATTGATGTTATGGCGACATGTTTAGATAAGATGGTGGTAGCTAGCCAGACGGACAAACAAGCCCTACCACCAACCAAATCGAGTACACAAACATATACCCCCGCTGGGAATCGAACCCGGGGCCTCTAATTCATAGATATACATAGAAACCAGTAGTGTTGCGACGACACGTCGTCTGCTGCTGCTGCGTGGAGTCGGCTACCAACTGGTACCTTTAGAGATAATCTTACCTTTGTATATGTCTTGTGTAACGTGTGATTCAATATACGTATTTTCTACATACAATAAAGGGTTAATTAAATTAATTTTTTATACATAATCTTTGACAGCCCTAGATCGGCCGCACCTTGCCTCCCTCCACATTATTTTTGTATGAAGCCGCGAAAAAGATCTCGCCTCACCTTTCCTTATTAACTGGAGCCCTTTGATGTACTGCCCTTAGCCCTCTGCCCTTACGGACTAATGGTTTTAAAGGGCGGATCGTCAACTTGCCCCGTTAACTATGAGTGTGTAAAATTGGCTGACTTAATTAATCATTATGGTCCAGTTAAGAAAATGTTCTTATAGGTTTTGTAGGGTGCGAAATAATTTATTCAGTATAGGCTACAATCAGCTCCTACGAATGTCGTTCGCCATCGGCTCGTGAGTCTGCACAGGGCACCTTGTACTGAGAAGAACCGGCAAGAAACTCAGCAAGGGCATTTCCTTTCTTCCTTTCTTTAACGGGGACAAAATCTTTCGTTTTCTTTCCTTTCTTGGAAAATGCTGCCCTATCATAGAAGGACACTTTTCACTACAAAGAAATACACAAAATGTAAAGGACAATATTATGTGGTTGCATATAAATAATTAAGCAGCTCGACGGCTCAGCGGCGATCTCGTACAGGTTGCGATCTCGCAAGTTAGGCAACGTCCGCAATGTCGAATCTCCGGATGGATGACTAAATTACATCCAATATTAAAACGTTAGCCGTTTATAAAATAAAACTGATATTCTATGTTCGTTTACTTTAACACATTAAGAGCTTACGATTAATCTCTACATATTATGTTGGGCGAAACTACATCGATAACTATACAAAATGTACGCCAAATATTACGTTAATGAAGTGAGCGCATTAAAATCGTGGGTTGTCGTTGAAAATAATAACGGTAATGCAAATACGCCACGGCCCCGTATCGCACTCTGCATTATTTGCGTTGCGATAATGTACGATACAATTTCAATTAATATTACTACTCGCATTTAATTTATACATTAGTGTTAATTAATGTTTATCCTACCAACTAATTATGAGACAACCAACACCTCAGTCTCTCTGTGACCACGGACCCTGCAAAGGGTTCGAAACGTCAGGATAAACATTAATTAAAAACTAATTTATAAAATAAACGCGAGCAGATCCATAAAAGTAGTTTCATTTTAACGTGTACTGTTCGCGTAAACTTTTATATTTTATATTAAAAAACAATCTAGTATTAAAAGTATTAGTAGTAGTAGTAGTATTAGTAGTAGTAGTAGTTAGTAGTATTAGTAGTATTAGTCTAGTATTAAAAACAATCTAGTATTCTCGTAAATGGTGAAAAAATCCAGTGACTCAGTGGTTGAGAACTCCGGGTGAAGTTGCGTTTACACCTAAAACGCGATGTGATTTCATCAGCTCTGCAGTTCGCGTTCTTTGTCTTTACATTTGGTTGAATAGTAGTAAGAAAGCATTATCTCGTATAATAGCATATAATTAAAATACGTAATTTCATAGAAAGACCTTTCTGACGTAACGCTTTTCAGATAATCTTAGTTTTTGGTTTTTACACGCACATAATGCATGTTCAACGAAAAAAAACCTACGAAGCACTTAGCAAATAAAAACAGCATCTCTACAAGACTGCCAACTACCCCGCCGCAACTCAAGGCATCTATTTGAATTTTTATTAATTTAAAAGAGGAGCCAGTGGGTGCAAAAAATTCATAAGCGAAATTGAGATGAGCGGCAGAGGGAGACGCTAATACAAATTGTGCGAACGCTAGAAGAGGACAGGGGATTTTCTTTAGAGCGCGAGCCGTCTTTTTCGAGTTGTTCTCTTTTCCGTTTTTAATTATTGAACCACTCATTCCTAATTATTGTTATTAGCGCCGGGGAGTGGTGAAAATTGAGGGTCTTGTTGGGCAATATTGACCGTCAAGCCGGAGGTGCGTCCCCGGAGGCATTTAATTGCGCCCCGCTCTTGACTTTCCTCTTGTTCTTTTGTAACGGTTCAATAAACTTGAATTTTACGGTGTCTCGTTCCACGCAGTTTTTATTAGAACGCTTTCGCTCCCCTCCCTACCCCCCCTTTAAATTTTACGACTGTCTCTCTTCGTTTGCTTGGAAGTTGGCAAAGGGTAAGCTCACGTATTCAATCCGCTAATGTACCTAATGCGTATCGGTCCGCATTAGATATTTTATATCCAAATTGCCGCACTCCGAACAGATCCCCAGTAAGCCGTGAAACCGAGATCAAAGGAGCTAGCAGCCATTACGATTGTGGCTCATTTTTTATTTAGCCGGGAGCGGAGAACTCTTATCTTAACGCGGCTCCCGCGTACTTTATGACGTTATAAAGCTGATTTTTAATCTGACATGCCGGGGAAATTGCCGTGAACAATTCTATTGCATTAGCATTCGACCTCTAAGGGGTTTTGTATACCTGTGCCGACGCTGAAGTCGGGACAGAAGGTACTTTTATTTTAATAAATTTATTTGAATATGTTTTCTCAATTATATTATAGGTTGCTACGACATGTATTAGATGAACAAAACATAAAACAAATTAATAATAAACTAAAGATTGGTATTTTAATGCTAGAATAAATTATCGTATTAAATAAATAAATTAGAATAAATTTGCTTAGCGTTAATATTTGGGAGTTCAATACATGCAAGTATAGATAGTTTCTAAAACATCAACTACTTGAGATATTCAGCCTTGTCTTGTTATGAAACATATTTTTGTTGTAGGTTACGTAACATATTTTTATGATTTTTATTGGCAGAGCGTAAAAATAGCGAGCACGAAAAATGTGAATGTCTCCCGGGTATCCCGGATAGATGGCGCAGCTAGTCTCTAAAGTACAAAACTTCGTCAAGTCTATTGTACTTGACATAAACATAAAAAACAACACTCTGCCTGGGGTTTTATTCCTAGTTCAGCACATTTATTTATTTCTAGGAAGATTAACAGACAATTATCATCAAATGCTTAGGTTAATAAGTAGACATATGCTGTAAACAAATCTTCACAACTATAAATTAATACATGCTGAGATAAATCCAAATGCTTTGTTCCATATGATATTTTAATGTGTGTTTAAATTTTTGTTATTTTTTTTTAAATATTAAAAGGAGGCAAACGAGCAGGCGGGTCACCTGATGGAAAGTAATCAACGCCGCCCATGGACATCTGCAAAACCTAAGTAATCGCAGATGCGTTGCCGGCCTTCAGAAAGGAGTTGGATCTTGCGGAGGGAGTAGGAATTAGGAGGGGGGAGGGGTGAGAGATGGGTCTCCGGTACTTTCACTCACCGGACGAAACACGACAGCAACGAGTGCCATTGTTTCACGCCGATATTATTAATAAATGTTTTTCTAACTTACTTACTTACTTACTTATAGCTATAGATTTATAGAAATAATAACAATATTTACTGAGTGTAAAGTTTCGTAAGTGTTTTAAAATTACTGAAGTCACACGAAAATAGCTAAACAAAGGGTCGTAATGTTATTCGCACATATTTTTATGGACAATCAGTGCCCCTCCCGCCTCCGTATCGGCAGTTTATGAAGTGTGCCACGTGCAACTGCAATATGTACCGGGGGTGGAAAGCTTGTGAATAACTCAATGATTTATGAAGTAAGGAACGGATCGAGTAATTTTTTTCTGTCTCTCTACTCTAGTGATTTTTGCTTGCCGTAATTGTTCATTGAATAATATTTTGACTTTTGTGCTTTTATGTTTTTTTTATTTTTGGTTTTTTATAATTAGCACGGCATATGACTTCATTCCGCCTGATGCTAAGTGGAAGTGTACTTCAGACGCCAAGACAATCACTCAGTCACTCTCACTCCGCCGGCCCAAAAGGTGCCACTTCGCGCCTCGTTTGACGGACCTCCTGTCATAGGAAGGATGGAAAACGTGTGCTGGAAGACTATTCCATCTTTTGGATGTGTGACAAAGAAACGAGTCACCAAATTTCTTTGTGCGCGATGGAATATTTGAGAAAGTGAAGAGATTACGAGTATACTCTATAAGCGTATACGATTGCGAAGCAACAGTTTTGTTGGGAACTGATTTGGTGTTTTTTTTGTCTTTGTAGTGATATTTGCTTATACTTCTACTGTTGTTGATGCTTTGACTATTGCGAAGAATTGTTGTTTGTTTTTATTTGGTGAAATTAACATTAAACCGCCTTTTTGGAGGGTTGACGACTCCGTAGCCGAGTGGCTTGCACGCCGGACTTTGGGCGGCGCTAACTCAGAGGTCCCGGGTTCGATTCCCGGTCGGGTCAATGTCGAAAACGAACTTCTCGATATTGTGTCGGGTCTGGGTGGTTGTGGTACCATCGTTGTTTCTGATTTCCATGAAACGAGTGCTTTAGCTACTTACCTTGGGATCAGAACAATGTATGTGATGTTGTCTAAATATATATAGTAGTTAGAAGCTGTAACTGTAAACCTTATTCTGATCGCAGTTAGCTAAAAGGGATAAAATATATAATTAAGCATAAGCCACGTTCCCGTTGTAATAATAGTTACAAAGTAGCAAAAATACGTAAAACTGTTTACTTACAATTACATTCGAAAACGATTTAAGTTACAAAGATTACGTTTGAAAAAAAAAAATATTTCATCATGCGCCAATAATCGTTCCATAGCCGGGCTGTGGGCATGGCCCACATTACCAACACATGGAGAGTTTGAGACATCGGGGATTAACTCACCACGCCTGCCCATTGCTGTGGCAGGCTACTTCGTCGGTGTAAACACCCACAAGTTTAGTTAAATCTTAAGGTATCGTACGGTTAAGTATTTGGCATTCAACTTATCAACTCAGAAACCCGAAAGTTTGTAAGTATGGATAGATGTTTGTTACTCTTTCACGTAAAAACTACTGAATGGATTTTAATGAAACTTTCCTCATATACAGACCATGACCCAGACCAGCATATAGGATACTTTTATTTTTTGTAGTCTTCGCGAACGAAGTCGCTGGCAACAACTAGTAAGATGTTCAACCACATCCATAATAAAACTGTTTATATGTAAACGTTATTAATATGCAATATATGATTTGGTTACTAAGCTTTTTAGGCTAAAAGGTCTAAAGCGGTAGTAGATAAAAAAAATATGGACGAAGTAAAAGTATCTCCTTATTAATTACGTTTATTTGAATGAATATAAGTTTTGCTTTGACTTTGACGCCCACGAGACAGGACAAACAAAGAAACAATCACAGTTATATATATCTACAGACAGATATTTGCCCGAAATCAACATACAATATGAAACAACGTCTTATTGCCAACGAAGCAGCTGGAAAACAATATCCGGTTTTGTCTTAACCTCGCTTAGTTACGCGGGTTTTATGAAAATAAGTGGGTGGCCGCTCATTTTGGGTCTGGAGGGGGGTCTGGGGGGGTCGGGTGGGTGTTTATGCCGTTTTCATGGGCCCGGTTTGGCGGGCGGCCAGGGGAATGGCACATGGTTTGTTTTGAGCAGTGGAATGCTATCGCGGTCCGTTTCTTCTGTAAACCCTAATATGGTATGAGAGGATGAATTAAATGCTAGTAAACTTTTTGATAGGAATGTAAAAGTTTTCTTTTTTAAAAATAAATTCCTTAGTGGCGATATTGAAATAGTAATGTAATTTGAAGGTGGTTAGACTGTGTATCGGCAAACGTAGTGTACGACGCCCTCCGACAAGGTGGAGCGACGATTTTCGCGATGTGGCTGGCAAGAGCTGAATGAGAGTAGCCACGGATCGTGCTCAGTGTTGTGCACTATGGAGAGGTCTATGTCTAGAAGTGTCTAGTATAGTCTGATGGTGACGATGAGGCGGTTCAATGAAAGAAAGATTCCTCCGGAAATGTGAATAGTCCATTAGTGCAAGTAAACACTTAACTAATTTGGTATGAATATTTAATTTAGCTTCAGTGCAGCAATTAGCACTTTAAATAAAAAAGTAAAATTTACTATAGCGTTGTGTTATCAAATTTGTGGTATTTCATCTGCAAAGATGAATCTGCATGGCCATCGGTTGCAACAACCGTTTGGATAGATGGCGCTAGTGCCGCTTAATAGCACTCAAAAATATTAAAATAGCAGTGATAAAATTCAGCGCTTACGTCAGCCTTCCCGGTAGCATAGCGGTCAGTGCAGCCGCCCGGATTGCGGAAGACCCAGGTTCGATTCCTGGCTGGGTCGGGTGGGCGTTTAATTTAATCACTGTATTTTATAAAATTTTATGAATATTTAATTTAGCTTCAGTGCAGCAATAAGCACTTAAAATAAAAAAAAGTAAAATTTAATTTGGTAACGAAATCTCAGAAAGACTAGAAAAAGGCGAACGTAGTTTATTTTTATGGAGCTGTCACTCGCAAATGTATCGCACTACAATTCGATAAATCTCATTATTATCTATAATTTCAAATACATACTATACATACAATGTTTATATTTAAGTGATACATCATACATATTCTTATTTAGATAAATCTGAAGTCATCCGTTTGTGATGAACACCTGTGATGCATTATAAAGAAAGCAATTTAAAGTTAAGTCACGAAGCCAGCTGACATAACAAACGATCTCTTTTAATACCTTGCTTTGTTACAATTACAAGGGAAAGCGAACCCTTTTCGGATTTTTCTCTGGAGCGAAATCAATGGCTCAGAACATTCGTGACGGAACGCGGCGCTCGCGCGGCTGACAGCGCGCCACAAATCAACCGACATCGCCACGGGAATGGGTGACGACGGCTGGGGCTGCATGCCGAATGCGGGATTTATTTATCTATGTATTTATATAAAATGACAATACAAACTTACAGCCCACACCCTTATATCGTACCTTTCGTGGCCTATTTTGTTTTGACTTAAAACGTGCCATCGTCATAATATTAGCTACTCGTACAGCTACTGCATTAACAATGAAAAAACATAATGTCATGACAGGGGAATAAAATTACATTACATATTTGATACAACAGCAATCACCATCGCCACGGGAATGGATGATGACGGCCGGGGGGCTCCATGCTGGATGCTTGAGGCATACCATGGGCATACCCACCTTTCGCGGCCATTTTTGTTTTGAGTAAAAGATGGACATTGTCATCTTAACGGCTGTAGTAACATTGATATAATGAAAAGGCATAATTTCATGACAGGGGAATAAAATTACGTTACATATTTGACACAACAGAAACCACAGTTGCCACGCGAATAGGAGGCCGTCGGATCAGTGCCGAATTTTTGATGCTTACTCGTATACAAAGATATCTTACGTAGTCATTTTAGTTTTAACACAAAACGAGATATCGTTATAATATCAGCTGTCGGAACATTGACACAGTAAAAAAAAAAACTTTATTTCATGACAGCAAACAGTAACACTGGACTTCTTTACACATCTTTACTGAGATACTCGAGGGGTTGGGGGGGTATATCATTTCTCACTTCTCATTTTTATTATCATTCATCATCATCATACTGACTGGAAGGAAATATTGTATATTTATGTATTACTTGTAAGAAAAATTACTTTGACACTGGCTAAATGTGCTAATCGCACGAAGCCATCAACTAAAAAAAAAAAAAAACAGTAACACTGCAGACGTATGTTCTTTTAAATTAAAATTAGAATGTATGTCTAAGCTTCATCATTATCTCAGCTAAAAGACGTTAACATTTCTAAAAATAGTTAACATAAGTTACATCTGAACTCGTGGAGTTGACAGAGCACAAGAAATCAACCACTGCCACGGTGCGATGCCGTGCCAAATGCTTGATGCATACCTCCCCGTGCGGGCGAAATGGACCCGTGGAACACTTGAGATCAATCGTTTTCAACTACTGAAAATGGATCTTCATTTATACAGGGTTCAATTGAGTCTAGTGAGGATGTTTTCAGGTCTTAAATGCAATATAACATTAAGTTAGTTTTTAAGGCATTTTCTTTTTTATTCCCAACAACACTAATAACCGCTGCCAAAAGTAGGTAGTAGGTATAATAGATAATACATTTTATTTCCTTAATAAGATTCATGGCATACGTCGATCCATATTCTACACCGACGATCGATGATAGCACAAATAAAGTGACAATTAGTAACAAATATTATCTTTATTATATTACGAGTATTTTCAATGCTTTGATGCCACAATTCAAGCCTTTAACCGGTTGTTGTTATTAGAAGCTTGTTTTGTAGATACAGGTGAAAATGCATTAGGCATACCACTGCGCAAGGGGTGACGCAGATGGTTAAGTGAGACTATCCCACCGACCGGCGCTAAGGGGGCCGAAGCCTACACGTGCCGCCAGGGGAATCAAGGCCTGAGCTCAGTTGTGTGGTTGTTTATTAGCAAAGATGATGATGACATTTTTATTCTCAACAGGCAAATCCTTCACCCTGACGATAATGCTGGCGACATCACCTCCCCAAGTGGCAACCTACCAGAAGGCCATTAAGGTGACAGTGGACGGGCCGCGGGAGCCGAGGTCCAAGACGAGACACCACGGCTTCCATCCCTTCCATTTTGGGCCGCGGTTCGCACCAGACCCTTTGATGGGGTCCCTACCTTTCAAATTGTCGGGTAAGTAGTTATTTTTGTAAATACATAAGTAGGTAATTTTTATTATTTTGAATTTTGCATTAACAATGATATAATAGTTACAAGATAAAAAATTTACTAGAAAAAACCAACCAGTCTCAGGAAGCTCGAGTGGGAATCGAACCTACGACCTTTGGATAACCGGTCTAATGCTCTGACCGCTGAGCTACCGACACCTCGGCACTACCGGGTTTCAGTATGAAGTAGGAATATTGTAAAAAGGAAGTTTAGTTTAAAATTTAAATTTAAATATACGTGGATAAGTTACTCCGCCATCAATCGCTTCACGAGTTTGTGACATGAGGCTTTTTATTGAGACAGCCGGCATGAAAGAAATTCAAGTAAGTAAGTTGAGTACCTATTATTTTATATAGGCAACACTACAATCTGACACCTTATTCACTTTATTGCTAATTATAATTGTAGATAAATGTAATGAAAAAGGGAACTTCTAGAGCACTAGAAATATATGTTTTATATTTCTTTGAAATACAAACTATATACAATCTCTTAATGACAATATCTTCCTGTTAGTAGCCAGAGCCTTTCAAAATTTCTGCCTCTATATTACACAGAATATAGCCTTCTGCCTCTTCATGCAGCAGACATACAAACATACCTACTCTCATACATACGTAGTGAGGTCACTACGACCAAAATCCGAAAGGAAGGAAGGTATGTCCGCTGTCTAATTTAGTTTCAAAAATGGATTTAGTAAACAAACAAGACTACTCAAATTATACAATTATAATTATTATTTTAGTATTATCACTTGTTACCTAAAATTTATGTAAGTACCCTAAGTTATACAAAAATAGTTATTGAAAGGAAGTGAATTTTCAAAGTACCCAAAGTTATGTTGTTCAAAATTTACTTAATATCTTTAATACAATCATGCTAAGTATTTGATAATTTTAAAGGACGCCTGGTTCATTTTCATTTCTATTTCATTGTTCATGGACGAAATTTTTATTCGCTTTAATACACTTCATTTTATTCAGAAAAGCATTGCAACATAAAAACAGGTTCTCGTTTTACGATTAGCTTGAAACTAATAGTCGCCAATTTATTTACCATTAAGAGTAATTTTATTTATTTATTTATACCCTCCTACGTAGTAACGTATAGGGTTATAAGAAATAGGTATTTGTTTCTGCCGTCAAGCAGCATTATTTTGCGTTAGGTACTGTGTTCGGGTTTAAAAGGATAATAGATCTAGTGACATTGGAGCTAAATAGTTGACACCGCATGCGGAGTTGCAATCGTCATTGGGCTTCGAATACTGCTTTCCATATCAGGAGGGCCGGCTTCTTTCATCACCAACTCATTTTTATGACCCCACTGTTGGGGCACAAACCTTCCCTATGGATTGACAGCGAGAACTGGTCATAAACCACCACGCTAACCCAGTGCGGATTGGTAGTTGTTAACGACCAACGGCTTTACGTGCCTTCCGAAGCACGGAAGAGCTCGAGGTGATAAATTTTTGGTCACCCATCCGATGTCCGGCCTTTGCGAAAGTAGTTTAACTTCAGCACTCGCAGACCGGGCGCGTTAACCACTGCGCTATCAAGCTCCTCAGGGCCGGCTTCCTTGCCAGTTCAAAAACATAAAAACAGTATGACACTGCGGTAGAAATAAGGTATACGTGATTGTTAGTAGTGCAGTAAAACCATTTAAAATGTACTAAAACCATTTAAAATGTACTAAAATTGTGGTCTATTTTATAAATTTTGTCTTTTCATACTCGCAACTCTGAAGGAATGCCTTTTGCGTCCGCCGCGACCGTACACTCAAAGTTCCGGCCAGGTGCGCCCTTTGAGTCGGCGACGTTTCTATCCGACAGATATTAAATTGTCACCCGTGTGCCCCGGACCCGCCACTTCCGAAAAGGGATTTAATCCGACCGAGAAGTTTACGAAACAATTAATTATCTATTTGGCCTTTTTTGGCACCTGGATTGGCAGGCTATAATTTTATGCCGCATTTTATAATGTGTTATTAAAAAATAGAGTGACTGATTTTGTGTTCGACTCTGTATTTGTAACAAAAAATGTAGTTACACGCATTTCGCTTTCACAACTTGAACTGCATTAAAGGCCCCAGAGGTTAGAAGTAGGACGTTGACGAAAAGATTATTATTAAAAGACGTTTTGGTACGTTAAACTTTTTTCTTTTTATAGTCTACAATCTATGATGTACTACGGGTATACGAACTGAAAATACACGTCTGGCTGGCGGTAACAGCATTACCGGGGTGTTTATTACGGAAGGGCGATGCTTAGCGACGGTTGCGACGCAATATTGGCTTCTTTGGGGCGGCTGCGAGCCCAGGGCTCATATTAAAATTTTAAACTTGAACGACTTCGATATGTCACAAAGCAATATTGAAGGGTAGATGTCAAACGTTGCAGAATGGACACATCTTTAGAAGTTAACGTCTAATTTTGAGAATATAGACTTGACACGTCTGTCGACCTTTGTGATGGTGATTCGAAACAAAAGATGCAAAAAAAGTACGATCATAAGTGTTGAAGAGCTCATATTGCCGTAAAGAGTTAAATAAGTCAAATAAAAATCAAACGCGAGTAATTTTGTAAAAAAATAATTTCAATGTGTAGTGTTCGCGTAGCGGCGTTAGCTCCAGAAATCAAAATATTAGCGCTGAAAAAAAAGTGGCAGAATTAAGTTACACTTAACTTACATTTTTAAATTTTAAACTAGGTTTCACCCACACTGATTTAAACTGGTATAAAGACTAATTTGTGACTCAAAATCAACGAGTCACTTACGGTACTCTCGAAAGTTGACTAAAATTTTTTTTATACCTTAGACCTAAGTACAGACGCCTGCACATCGACCTATTCAAAACTGTCAAATGTCTTCAATAAATTTTCAACTATATTACTAAGATATAAAGTTCAAAGACTATTGAGGAAATATGAGTCTGATGTGCAGGCGTGTGTACCGTGCTGTATAAACCTGGCGCTGTTTAGAGCAGCTTGCTTTGTTTGTAATTAAATGTTTTTTTGGCATTATGTAACATCTGCTATGTTGGTGTTGGTGATGACGAACGCGTTAAAAGTATTTATATTGACACAAGCTATTGATGCAAGCTCACTGTATCCACAATTTAGAAGTTTTTTTTTGGAGAGGGATTACTGATTTTCTCAGACGGCATTTTCAGCTTCACCGGGCCTTTTTTGGGGGCGGCGAGAAACTTAAAGGGTTCCTCAAGCCGTGTGAAACGAATCACCTTCGGAGGTTTTCTAGAGGGAACGGCATCACGGCATATGAGCCGGCAGAGTGATGTTGACTGATGCTGCGCTGTTTTCACGCTGCACCAGTTGTCTTCGCATCTGGACTCTATTTCCACTTAACATCAGGTGGTGTGAAGTCATTTGCCGTGCTAAATATAAAAAAAAAATCAAGCACTAAAGCGTGTCCCCGTGCCCTACTAGATTCTCCGAAGGGTGCGGATCGGAGCGGGGAGCGGAACACGCAATGTAGGAGACCCCAGAAGTTAAGCTTAACACCGCGCTCGAGCAACGCACACATAGACCGTCTCACGGACACAGATCTCAAGCCAGTCAAAGCGCAGCTGTTGCGAGATTCAACTAAGAGCGATTTTCTCTTAGTTGACCATAAATTAGATGAAACAATTATGATAATATGTAACTCAATCAAAGCCGGTTAGTTATATTAATAAGTTAATCTGTGATTGAACTGAACATGCAGGTGTGTTTATTATTTCTAAGGAGCATATACATCGTATCAACTATTATTGTCTTTGCTGACGTGAGTCGGTCATTTATGATAGTAAGTTTACAGAAAAAAATATTTTGAACCAATTAATAATAAAGTATCAAAATAACAATGTATAATAATAGTTTTAATGATTTTCATTAGCTACCAAATTTTTTTTTGTGTACTTTCTGCAGTTTCTTATACTATGCTGTATCGCTCGTCTTCCGCCCTCGGTCGCACAGCGGCGCAAGGTGTGTAATTCGGTTAGGGCCTGCGACACCCGCCGTAACGAGGTTTGTGACTCACTTGCGCACTTCAAGCTTAACTGAACTGGCTGCAACCCTTTGCACGTTTCTATGTTCGTGGCGTTCTTTCTATCACCGTTAACCAATACTTCTGTGGTACAACGCGCAATGAACTGTAATTCGGTTGCCGCGTCGCAAGACTCCAGTTTCATTATTAAGAAAGATGGACTTGAAAAGTACGACTTGCCTACAATCCAGGCGAAAGATACCGATTCATTGATTTCAATGTCGAATATTTGAAATGCTTTTTAACGTATCCCTTTGCGCGCACGGAGGAGTGTGAGATTATGGCATAGTTGCAGTTCTTGTAGGGAAGGAGTGCAGAAAGATGTATGTATGTATGTGTTACAAAATATACATTGTTAAATTGTATATTTTGAGAATTATAGTCCAATTTCGATCACTGGTGTGCGACCACTAGTAGTATAACCACTAGAAGTAACTAGTAATTTTTACTTAACTGTAAATGTAGTGTCGCATTCTCTGTGAAAAGAGTAAAAAAAAATACGAGGGTATCGGCCACGTGGTAACCCTTCGGGTGATAAAACCTCATCCCGTCGTCCCGACCACCAATTAAGGAGACCCAGAAGATATGCTTAATACCTACATACCGCGCTCGAGCAGCGCACATATACAGAGTGATTTTTCAACAGTCGACAAAATTTTAGAGGACATTGTAATCCTTATAAATAATGATAAAATACAAGTATATGCCTCAATGGAATAATATTTATAAAAATATTTATAAAATATTTTGCGCGCTGTTGTATCTAGTAGCATACATAGGGTGCATAGAGTACAGTCTGTTACTGTGGTACAGACGCCTGCACATCAACCTATCCAAAACTGACAAATTTCTTCAATACAATGTCAACCATTTGCCTAAAGCATTAAGTTCAAAGTCTATTGAGGAAATTTTACTTTTTACTTTCAAGTGCTAATTGCAGCATTGAAGCTAAATTAAATTTTTATAAATTTTTAAAAAATACAGTGAAAAAAAAAAAATCCTGGATGGGTCGGGTGGGCGTTTAATTTTTTAACTGTATTTTATAAAATTTTATAAATACTCTATTGAGGAAATTTGATAGTTTGTGGTAGGTTGATGTGCAGGCGTGTGTACATACAGTAAGCGAGCTACAGTACCTACCTACATTAATTGATATAGAAAACTAATAAGGTGAAACAAAAGTTTTTTTTCGACAACTTCGTTTTTTTTCTCTTCGTAAAAGTTATGCAGGTATCAGTAATAGAACCTCCCCTAAAAATTTGTAGATTGTTGTCGAAGTCATCCTGTAGACTCGCTGACACGGAATCTCGCAACAGTTGCGCTCGGACTGTTGCAAGCTGTTGCCTGTGTTTTTTTTTTTTTTTTTGGAGAGAGATTGCTGATTGCCGCTGCGGCATTTTCAGCTTCACCGGGCTTTTTGGGGGCGGCGAGGAACGTAAAGGGTCCCTCAAGCCGTGTGAAACGAATCACCTTCAGAGGTTATCTAGAGGGAACGGCATCGCGCACAAGTGCGCGTCCCCGTGCCCTACTAGATTCTCCGAAGGGTTCGGATCGGATCGGCGTTGCCTGTGTGTGCGTTGCTCGAGTGCGTTTGCATGAAGTTTACCTTCTGCAGTGTCCTTATTTCGTGGTGTCGACGCCCTCCTCAATCTAGTAGTCGCGAGGTGTGTAATTGTGTTAGGGCCTGCCACCCGCCGTTGGTAATGACGTTGACACGGTACTTGCGCCACTCTACACTGCACCAAACTAACTGCATGACATGATTATAGACGATTCTTATTGACTATGATATGACGAGGCGTGAAGAAGAAACTATGGTCGGCGGGATGGGACGGCTCAAGTACTTATAAAAAAAGAATATCTTTTTAATAATTTGGTATAGTTTCATAACTTCAAATTCCCCACCTTCCGAACCGATACGACTTATCTACTAGGAGGTACTACACTTTCGTTCTATAGACTTCTCTTTCTCGATCTGAAATGTTTCGTGTTTACTTAGATTATAACGACGCTAAAAAGCGGAACTGCTGTAACCCGCACCCCAGTAATTTTTTTTTTATTGCTGATTCAGATTCAGATTTTTTTTCTGCGTCGAATGGTCCAACTGCCGTAGCTCTACGACAAATAGAAAATTTTGTACAGCGTTAAAATTTTCCCTACTTTATATAAAATAATTCTGGTCATTTGCTGTAAATAGCATAAAAAACAGCATCTTTCTATAATTATGCATTTACACCAATTCATCTTTTGCAAATAATGTGACCCCGGTAGGTAAAGAGCTGCTTACAGCATTTTCGCTTATTAGAATTTAGTAGCGAGCTACGCTTACTGCATTTATTGGATAAGAAATTGACAGTCAGCGTTGCTTACTGCAAATCGCACATATATGGTATATAGATAATTATCAATTACACCTATTTAAACAGTCTAACTTTTTCGGAATTAGCCATTTACACCTCTTTAATACGGCTGTCGAATATTGATGATACTTCTTTACCGCCATTGAAACAAGCGCTCGCGCCGAGTTATGCCTACTTGTGCTGCGGCTTACCGCGTCGCTCAGTCACTCTGCGACAGTTGACAGAGCGTGTTGTGTTGTGGTAACCAAATCTCGCTACCTATTGAATCTTGTTAGTAAGAATATAATTCCTTCAAGATTTGCTATCGAATATAAGGACTTAAAAATAAGCATTAAAGTTAAGGACACTTTAATGGATACTGATGAAAATGTCACTGAAATAACAGACAATGATTGACATCATTTTGTATTTCAGTAACATCTTTACTTTCTAAAGAATCATTTTAATTGCTAACCTTTCAATTTTTATAATCCTTGTTTTTTATTACTTAATGATAATTAAGGTACGAATTTACTAAGTAGTTACATATTTGTTACTGAATATTGTCTTAATGACTCATTAAACTTTCTATTTGTGATTTTGCAATGGTTATTTAAGAAGTTGCATTGTTTTTTAAGTTGATTTTATGTTTAAATTAGAAAATCAAGCTACAAATTTCAATTTTTGATCTCGATTGTTTCCTATTTGTCATTTTGAAGTTTTAAATTTTAAGTTTCTTTATCTTTAAACATTTAAAAATTTATTAAATAAATGTCATTTCATACTTACATCGTTTTAATTTTACTATCCTATTTAACTTCTAACAGTTAAAACAATTTAGTATACCTGGCGACATAAATATTTCATTTAAGTCAAAATTAAGCCAAATTAAATGTGTTGTATTAAGTACTTACAGCAATTTTACTTTAAAGGAATACACTTGATCTGGAGTTCCCCATACATTTACCTGTTTCATTTACAGCGTAATTGCGTAACAAAAAAAAAAGTGGAATTGCTGTAACCCACACAAACATACGCTAAAAGTAACTTTTAGAATATATTAGATATTTGTATAGACAAAAGGTCAAAAAATACATTTCGATTAAAAAAATGGTATTTGTAGGTTCAATAATTAAGGAGATATGATTTTTTTTTTTAAATCTCAAAAGTTTTTCGGCTCTAGTGAACATTTTGTATTTTGTGGGTTACAGCAGTTCCGCTTTTTAGCGTCGATAATAAAATGTCAAACCAAATGTGTATTATGAAAGTCTATTATAAACTTATTCGTCTCTTCTTTCTAACGGGTAAAAGAAAAATATACTATGTTTCTTTTTCTTTAACTGAGCCTGTTATTGTAGTACTTAAACTCTTTTAATTAACTAGTTAAAGTTTTGTTAACCTTGCATGTTGGTTTTAATGTAATGTCTTATAACTAACGATAGTTAAATGCGAAAGCCAGAGAGGCAAATCTCAAACTGTGTCACTCCCGTTTTAGTTCAAAACATTTTGACACATTTCAAGTAAAACCCATCAACACTTTGTTACTCCAGAAACAATTTGGAGCGCACTCCAAATGTAAATTCCCCGCTGATGAAGAGTGCCTTTTCTGCGTCTGCTTGAGTACCAATAACCCTTCTGGAATCATGATAAATTATCCACACTCGCGCGCCTCTCTCTTATAGACACAATTTTGGTCGCGCATCGTCGAAACAACGGACATGGCATTTTGATCGTAAGACGGAGCCGGATTGCAAAAACCAAAATCGACAAAACTCGGAAAAGCACATTACAGAGCTCTTCAATACAAAATAGCTCGTATAGGTATTTGACTTATCAATGCAAAGAAAAGTTGTTTACTTCTCTACTAAATATACCTCCTTCCCAAAAAATTTACAGTTCTACAAAACGATAAGTTAACATAAAATAAAGGTGCCTATCACCAATCCGCACTGGGCCCGCGTGGTGGCTTATGGCTCATTCTCCTTATGCATCCATAAGACGGGAAGTGCCCCAGCAGTGGAAACATAAAAAAAAAGAGCTGATGATAATGAAAGGTAGTACCTTTCATCAAAATTCAAAAATCATTTCTTTCGCAAAATATCAAGAGACAAACCCATGATGCTGGTCTCATTTAGACCTTTATATACGTATTAGTGGTATATACTTATCAATAATTCTATTTATAAAGAAGTTTGTGACTCTGCGTGTTCGTTTGTTGTTTGAGGAGGGTAATCTCTGGAACTGCTGGTTCAATTCTAAAAAATATTTTACTGGTAGAATGCTACATTCTTTGCGATTAACGTAGGCTATAAAAGAGTTTATTTTTAATATGTCAATTCCAGTTAATAAAGTGCTAGTAAGCAAAAAAACTCTCACTGTACTTATAGGCACCAGTCGTGTACAATAACACTAGTGTGTGAACAATAGTGTATGTACAGGCGTTTTCTCTTATGTTTATAACACTCCTTGCAAAGTCTCTATGGTATTGTTACATGTTTTTTTTTATTTTGTATTTTACATTTTGTGATTGTTTTTTTTTTAATTTTTTTTTATTTGTAATCGAAAATGGAAAATCTGCTATGATAGGGCATTCTACAATATTCTAATGCTGTAGGGGAGAAAAGAAATGCCATTGTTGAGTTTCTTGCCGTTTCCTTTCAGTACAAGGTCTCCCCGCCCTGTGTAGACTTACGAACAGATGGTATTGTGCCATTCATAAGAGCAACTTGTAGCCTAATCTGAATATATGATTTTTAATTCTAAATGTTGAATTTTAAATTGCTTATTATTACTTTCTCAAAGAAAGCAACAAATCCTTTGCAATACGAGTATAAACTTGCTAGCTAAATAGCGTATACGCAGGTTCGTCACAAACTTTCGTGCGTTCATGCGTTCCGCGGCAGCGTGTGAGCGCCACTTAAAGTCGTTGCCTTCACATTATTAATGAGGGAGCCTTAGAGAAAATTAAATATAGCATTAGGCCCGGAAGCCCGGGATTGTGGGGGGCAAGGAAGGGGGGGGGGGGGGGAGACATAACCCTTCTGCGCGACAATGCGGGTGCATAATTACGCATTTGTAAATTTTAAATGCCCCACCCACCTCATACAGTCTTTTGTATGGCGTGATTCGCGTTTTCACGATATCTCCTAATAGCCGAATAAATGCGTGCGATGATGTGAGGCTGTACACTTAATTGGAGGAAGTGTTTTAGCGCTGCTAGTGAATATGGGATGGGTGATGTCATGATAGTTGTTATGTTATTAGGTTTATATTTACAATTGTATTCGAGAAAAACAATTGACGCTCTGATAACGAGACCCTATGTGTTAGCGTCACGTCAGTGAAATTATAAAAAAAGCTGAATTACACTGTACTGTTTATTAATTGTTATACCTACCACCAACTAAGCCGAGCAATATTTAAACCCGCTGGGAATAGAACACAAGAAATCTGTCTTTTTTCTCTTTATTTAAAATAAACATTTATTTAAAAAATCATACCAGTCCCATCGAGACTGTAAATATTAAAAAAAACATAAATACAATAAATTTTAGGGTAGGTACCTCAAGTCACCTTGACCTCAAGCTTTCGGCTGTGAACGTGTACAGAGCTTTGTTGGATATGAGATTTGAGAGTATGCTCAGAAATACACCGACATCAAATTTGTTGACCTTCAACTTAGCAACTAAATTGTTCCTCTGTAATTGGTTCTTAATAAATTCCGCCAACAGGTGAAATACACCTTCTATTTTCCCACACTGCACAATTAGGGGATGGTACTTTTTCCGTTAATCGAGATATAACAATGAATTTTCTATGTAACTGTAAGAAATCTATGTCTGACACCGTGGTTTCACGACTAAACAACCGATGCGGTATACTTATACTGAAATTTTATTAATAACAGTTATTAATAAAATTATTGACAAAAGAAAAATTTCAAATATTCCAAAGAACCCGGTCATATCCCCTAAACAAATGAACTCCGCTCCGAGCATAATACGTATCCTAACCTTACGGCACCCTCTTGTCACAGCTACTTTCCTACACCGAAAGGTTAATTAAGCAAAACAAAAAGGGGTTAAACAAAATCAATAGACGCAAATTCATTAAGCGCTAAGCAGATTGAAATCCAACATGGCGTCTAAGATGGCGCCGGGGCTAAGGCGCGTTGACAAAGCGGGCTCGTTAGCCCCGAGCCCTCTTATTAACCTTATGATGTACGGAAGGCATCAGTCTTGCCTCTGTAACGTCACGGCTCTGCCACTACTCATAGTTGGTGGCAACTGGCGGGTTGCGTTAGATTTATGACGTCATGATGACGCGAGATAAGTTTAAGCTGAGGCAGATGTATCTAAATACTGTTGTACGCGGAAGTATACTTAGGTAGGTACTTTGGAGAGTATGACAGATTGGTTTAATTGTAAAAAGAAGACATTTTCAACTCGGTACACTAGATACCTAATAGATTTAGTCATCAGTTATCATTCTGAGTAATGAGTTAATGACTGATACGAATAATATTTAATAGCTTTAGTTATTGTTATGAGAATTTGAGACTTTCTGTAACCATAGACCACAGGCAAAATAAAACCTTGACTCTTCAAATCAAACTGTACTTTCAATCGAGGTTACATCTAAACTGATTTTATTTTTTTGTTTGTCGCGTCACACGTAAATTACTGCATGGGTTTGAATCACAGATTTATTTGGTCTGTGAATTGATTTGAACTTGACATAGTAATAGCTAGTATTATAGCAGCAATATAGAATGTACTTTTCCAAAATAAAAATGGTGAGTGAATTGAGTATGTTGCTGACTGACTGTGGTGAAACCTTCTTTGTATATTTATTATGTCAATTCTCCTTTTTACTGGTTTTTAAAATATGATTTGGCAAGGCTGTTTATTGACACAGATGCTTGAAGGGTTCATTGTTACTTGTCTGCCTTGGTCTGTAATTAAATATCTTTACCTTTAAATACTTGTTTCCATCATTATTTTCAGTGCTTATTTGGAAATAAAGGAACTCTAAGAATTTGGCTTTAGCTAAGTGAATTCTCACTAACAAGAAAATATATTTTAGGAGGAAAGCTATTTTAAATGATTATCGAAATTAATAATATCACTTTTTTTCAAATGCGTAGCTTTTAGTTCCGGCCCTTTAATTGTGAATGCAAATTTAAAACCAATTTTAAATGAAATATATTAATTTTAAGATAAACAACACATAACTTAAGTTTCGTAAACGTACATTTCGACTGAATTATTTATAAGTCGTTATACCATACGCGCTCTAACAGACACTAAGTGAAAGCTGTGAGTGAATAATGAAATTACGTAAATTCATTTTATTTGTGAGTTGTTTCGTGGAACGGATAACGCTCGCGAACGAGTTGCGAACAAACAACTATACTGTAGTTTGTCTGCGCACGTGACATAACTTAGGAGGTTGAGCTTTAAAGGAGGGAACAATAGAAACTATCAGGTTACATCGTCACTCGTCATCGTCATCGTCACTATCAAATTCATGATGAAATTAAATTATTTGCTACTAGTTATTGCCCGCGACTTCGTTCGCAAAGACAACACTAAAAAAAAAAAACCTAGTATCCTTTATGCTGGTCTGGGTCATAGTCTATTTTTACGTGAAAAAGTAACAAACATCCATCCATACTTACAAACTTTCGCGTTTATAATATTAGTAGGATAGTGTGATACACTAGGTTAAGACCACCATCTTATCTAAATATGTCGCCATAACATCAATGTTTGTAGCATTGTGCCCCGGCAGCTAGAGATAAGAGAACCAAGCCAGTGCCTCAGTAATTGAGGATTCCGGATGAAGTGCGCTTCCACCTTCGGTCTTATCATCACTTAACATCTGGTGAGATGAAAGCTCGTAAGACATAAAAAATCTTTACATATAACTCCCACGCAGGCACAAACACACCCTCACACACGCACACACACCCCCCCACACCCTCTCTCACACACACACACACACACACCCTCTCAACGACACGCACACACCCTCACACACACGCTCACACACATGCGCGCAACAAGGTTGCACAAGGTTGATCTGACAAATTAATTACTTAACCAATTTTTTCTCTCTCTTTATTTGGGTTACCAAACGGTGTACACAATAATATGTAAACAATAAACATTTAGTAATAAGCAATTGTCATTGTGTCACCAATAACTAGACGTATTATGTAAAGAATGATAGTGTTTAAATGTTTGTATATAATATTGCTAATTAGAAATATATTAATCAGATTACAGTAAGTAATATACTTGTGCAAGGTGTTTTTTAAATCTACTAATTCGTGTAGCAAACATGTCTATGTCACTGAAGTATAGGTTAAATGTGTTAAAAATTATATTTAATGGAGATCCTTTGCCAGTATTAGTACGACATAAGAATATAGAAAACAAGCGTGCTAAATTACGACTGTGTGTTGTGTGAGGTACTTTATAAAATATTTAATTATTGAGTTGAATAATATCATATCTGCAATGACACAAATCATACAAAAACATTGTCTCGAGATGACAACGTCTTGATTTTAGTGTTAGTAGATTATACTTAGCTATTAACAAGTTATACGACAACTTATATACTACGAAAACATTTATAATACATACTACTTATTGACAATTTCAACTTATTGACGATTCAAGCACAATGCGAGCCTGGCATAAAACGGCTAACTCTTAGTCTAGGGCGCAGAGACAAAGGCGGCTATGCCAAGCACCACTCAGATTGATGTTCGGAGAAATGTAAAGTCATTACTGCGAAGTGCTTTACCAAACCCTTTCCTAATCACACCCCAGTCGGCAAGTCGTTAAAAAATTTCGCACAGCGACATCGGAATCACACTAAAGCGCGGATACTTTTATCCTTGTAATCCGGGTCGTCTTCGCAGATTAGCGACGTAGTGTCGGGCGGAAAAATGCAAGACGCAATCTAGCAAATGGCATTAAAATGTTCGCCTTTAACCCTCCAGTGTGGCGCGGTGCGATTTTTCAAAGTCGACAGAGGAAAAAACCCCTTTCGACGGGCGCAATGTAGCGGACTGGCACGTCTTCGGATGCGGCCAATCCCACTACTGTACGGGCGGGGTGGCTCTTGATACTTTAATGGAATTCGCCATTTTTGTTTTTTATTTGTTTCGTTTGTTTTTTCATTTGTTTTTGACACGGTTTTGCTTTGGCCAGTAGTTTTAGGACGCTGTGCTTTCTGAAATGAGTTGTCATAACTGTAATTCTTTAAAAAAAAATAAAAGATGTGAAAAGTTTTGGCCACGATTTCCAAGTATGTTTTAAGCAAACTTCACATTTGTAAAAATATTGTAGCCATACGATTGACGTTGTTGACATGAGTAAGGTTCAAGCTTACAAAGTCAGTGGATGGATCATCATCATCATCATCATTATCTCATCCAATCGTTCACTGCTGGACAAAGGCCTCCCTCAAGGATCTCCACAACGACTGTGGATGTGGATGGATAGTGTTGATTAAATTTGAGCTAATCGGATACAAGCACGGTTGCCGAATGGTAAGCCACCTGGCCCGAATTGACAGAAATTGTTGGCTACAAACTATAGGTAGGTACTATAGTACAGTGAACAGCAAAAGTGGAATATTAAATTCAGTATACCAATACTAGGTGTTCTTCATCTAATGATAGGCAGTTTGTTATTTTGTTAAATTTAAAATATCTTGCACTTACAATAATTATTAAAACCATATTTTTATTATCTTTTAACGAATATAAATAAAACTGCTGTTATAAAATTTTTCACAGCTCTCTCAAGGTTACTAAAACACAATGTTGAAAAAATTTCCACGAGCAGGATTTGAACCTGCACCCTTCTGACATACCGGGTCAGGTGCTCTTCCAATTGAGCTATCGTGGTTCTAACCAGCCCGCCGAAATTATTCAACACTATTTACTTTTTTACTTTGAAAGCCAAAGGCGCCAATTCAATGTCAACAACTACCGTCATTAACATCTGATCATAATATTTTTACAAATACTAAAGATCAGTTAAGAAGTAGGCTAGCTATTTATAAAATGTTTTTTTTTTTTTTTAATTTGTTTATATAATTTTAACGCAAATTTTGTTGCGAAACAAATTACTAAAACACAATGTTGAAAAAATTTCCACGAGCAGGATTTGAACCTGCACCCTTCTGACATACCGGGTCAGGTGCTCTTCCAATTGAGCTATCGTGGTTCTAACCAGCCCGCCGAAATTATTCAACACTATTTACTTTTTTACTTTGAAAGCCAAAGGCGCCAATTCAATGTCAACAACTACCGTCATTAACATCTGATCATAATATTTTTACAAATACTAAAGATCAGTTAAGAAGTAGGCTAGCTATTTATAATTTTTTTTTTTTTTTTTAATTTGTTTATATAATTTTAACGCAAATTTTGTTGCGAAACAAATTACTAAAACACTGACCCGGTATGTCAGAAGGGTGCAGGTTCAAATCCTGCTCGTGGAAATTTTTTCAACATTGTGTTTTAGTAATTTGTTTCGCAACAAAATTTGCGTTAAAATTATATAAACAAATTAAAAAAAAAAAAAACATTTCTCAAGGTTTTTTGTTAGATGTAGTTTTTCTTGTAGTAAGTATTAATAAGACATAGTTATAAAAATAAATAGATTGTTTGCATTTATCAACTCTCATTGGTCGCAGTCTATAACGATTACACATCGTGCACACAACACAAAGAATCCCAACATTTTTAACGAATGCAAATCGTCTGAAGTTGCCCTCTATCGCTTACGGGAATAAGAAATGAAACGGAACCTTTAATTTGCAAAAGAATATATCGGAAACTGTTGTTTTGGTACGACATAATAGACTGTATATTTCTCGATTTAACTTTAATACGATTTACTTATTGTAAATGGCAATCGCACGTGTACACGTTTACTTAGTTACTGCTCAGGCTCAGGGACCCGAGGTGGGTCTTGGCCTTCGACACGTTTACGGTTTACTTTAACCTTCCAGGTACTTTTTTTTTAATTTCACCGTATTTTGATATATTCATGCTCGGTATGGAGATTCGCTGCGATCTGAACCAGAGGGACTATATCGAAGCCGTGATAAAAACAGCGTCACGTAAACTCTGTAAAAACGCCGGATCAGTTGTGCCTTTTGTACAAGACATAGGTGCGATCTTGCGTGGAGTATTGCTCGCACCTTTGGGACGGTTCCGCAAAGTACCTTCTCGATGCCTTGGACAGATTGCAGCGGCACGCTATACGCATTATCGGCAATGCAGAGGTCACTAATGCTCTCGAGCCCCTGCAATTGCGGAGAGATATAGCGTCACTCAGCGTCTTCTACCGTTTATACCACGGCGAGTGCTCTGAAGAACTCTTTGACCTTATCCCACCTTCTCCCTTCCTCCATAGGAGTACGCGTGCGGCTCTCCGGAGTCACCCATGTACTGTCTCGTACATTCCATCGCGTTCAAAGAAATTTGGTGACTCGTTTCTTTGTTGCACTTCCAAAAGATAAAATAGTCAACCAGCACACGTTTTCCCTCCTTCCTATGGACATGGGGTCCTTAAAACGAGGCGTAAGGAGGCACCTTGTGGGCCGGCATGGTTTTCACGCTGTACCAGTTGTCCTTGTGTCTGGACTCCATTTCCACTTAACATGAGGTGGAGTGGAGTCATTTGTCGAGCTACGTATAAAAAAAAATTGTAAATAAAGACCTTAGTATATAAAAAAAAACAAAAAAGGTTATAAAGTTAATAAAGACTAATTATTTTTTTTGTATATACTAGGAGTAGTACGAGGGCGGTCAGGAGGTTAAGTAAGTAGTAAACAGCCTACAAGTGTCCCACTGCTGGGCAATGGCCTCCATCATTGAAATCAAGTCATCGCTACAATTGATGGGCAATGGCTTAATCACCACGTTGTCCAAATGCGGGTTGGTGATTGGGCGGTATCAAAAACTCCAAAATACATTTTGTACAATACATCAGCAACCCGCATTTGATAACTGTAGTGATTCAGCCAAGCACCAAGCAGCGTCTTAAAGGCTGATTACTTTACCTTACCGCATTAATTTTACCTCATCATCATCAGCTCATTTTATGTCCCCACTGCTGGGGCACGAGCCTTCCCTATGGATGGATAGGGAAAACGGGCCATACACCACCACGCGGGCCCAGTGGATTGGTGGTTGTTAACGACTGCTAATGCAGCCGAGACCAACGGCTTAACGTGCCTTCCGAAGCACGGAGGAGCTCGAGATGATAAATTTTTGGTCACCCATCCGATGAGCGGCCTTTGCGAAAGTTGCTTAACCTCAGCACTCGCAGACCGGGCGCGTTAACCACTGCGCCATCGAACTCCTCGATCGAGCAATTTTACCTGAGGAATATCAAATAGATTTTTTTTGTAACTACAAATTTTACAGGAATACACTTTAAATAGAATCTCCTGCTTTTTAATGATGTTTTGTCATGACGTTTCAAAACCCAAGCTCTGTGATCACAAGCAGACTGAGGTGTTGGTCGTCCCAAAATCTACCGTTAATATTTTTTTATAGGGCACTTCAATATCACATAATGCTGGTGCCGGAATGCTCATATTACTTGCTTACCTTACAATATATTATTTAACCCTACCACCCCATTTTATCTTAAAGTTCGTTTCCAATTTTTGCACGACTCCCATTCCCGCTTATTGAGATCATGGGAGAACTTGAGTTTGCAGATTCCACTGCACTCAACAAGGTTCTGCGACAAATCTTTTACGGTCCATGCTGCTCGCCTGTGGAATGCTTTGCCCGTGTCTGTAAGACGTGCGAAATCTCTGCAAAGTATTAAGAAACTCGTCAAAGATCTTTCATTGTAATCCTACTGTTAGTCCACTACTTATTTATTTTTTGTTTTTAAACGGTATGTATATATGTTCTACATATTTATATGGTTGTATATATGTATATATATATGTGTATTTATGTTTATGTAATGACTAATTATTATACACTTTTTTATTTCAACGCCTCCATCTTATTTATTATCAATCTTCTCTATCCCTAGGTTGCCTGGAAGATACCGCTTTTAGTGATAAGGCCGTTATTTCTTTGTTAACATGTACTTATGTGTTTTTTTTTATTTTAATGTTTACAATAAAGTATTTTATTTTATTCTATTAAATAAATAAAAATAAAAAGTTTCCACTCCAATGTTGCCATTCTTCAAGTGCATTACGTAAAGCGCATTGTCTTTCTATCTTTCTTACTGCCGCCATTTTCTTCTGTGCCTTGAAAAATGCGCTTTCTGTGAGTAATCTTGGGAGCGCTGTTGTTTTTGTCTTGTCCTCGTGTCCGGGCTCTTGCGGATATTGCGAGGGCCGGAGCGAAGTTGCTTTGAATACCGCCGACGGCAGCCTGGAAGCCACTTAAGGTGTTTATTAAAATTGCTATGTGAAGTGTTGTAGAATGAACGGTGTTCAATAAAGACTACTTTCAATATTTTTTTATTTAATTAACTTTGATCTTAATTAGATCGCCAAAAAGCGACTTTGTAAAATTTTTGTAATGTAAATTTTTTCTGGTAGTGCAATGACGATATTATTAATTATTTTAAATATAGTGAAGCAATTTGCAGTTGCATCAAAGAGCTTTAGGTTTTACTTAGTACGACAAAAGCAGTTAACAAACTCGTGCAGATGATGCGTTGGATGGTTTTATTTTAGTGGTTTTTATATTATTTTTTACAAAATATTCGTGTCATCATCATTCCATTTTTATGTCCCTACTGCTGGGGCACAAGCCTTCTCTATGGATGGACAAAAAGAATTGGCCACAAACCACCACGCGGGCCCAGTGGGGATTGTTGGTTGTTAACGACTGCTAATGCAGCCGGGAGCAACGGTTTCACCTTCCGAAGCACGAAGGAGCTCGAGATGAAAAATGTATGGTCACCCATCCGATAGACGGCTTTTGCGAAAGTTGCTTACCTTAACAATCGCAAACCGGGCGCTTTAACCACTGCACCATACTCAACCTGCTGTATACGCTCCTCTTAATTACGAAATAGTAAAAACTTATTAAACTAGAAAATATTATTACTTTTAGAAGTCGAAAACTATACGACACTCAAACAATTACTTTTTCGAGAGTGTCTAGATTAGTAATTTTGCATTCTCAAAGTTATGTTTATATTAAATAAATTTCAGATCCTCAAAAAAAAACTGCAAAAGGGTTGAACGGTCGGGCCGGGCGGCCGCGGCGAAAGGTCGTGGGTTCACTCCCTCTTGAGACGGTTTATTTTTAAGTGTCACTTCTTTATCGAATGACTGTTTATATGAGGTTTATATTTTATATTTATACTTAACGGTTTACTTGAGTAACACTCATTAAAACCATTGTTAAGTAACTCTTCAGTTTTACGTAAATACATTAATTGAATATGCTTACACTTCTTTTATGTAATTATTTTACTTTGCGTTGATATCTTCCTTACTTTACAATACAGTTTTTTTTTTACTTTTTTCTTTTTTTTCTTTTTGTATACCAGGGTCTCTCCAATGCATTAACTGGGAACGAAATAAACATAGCATTGAAAACAAAAAACAGATGACAATCGGATAGATCGGATATACTTGATGGAGTGTTCAAGTGTGATACTTATTAAGCGTCTATCTGATTGTCATTGTGTGTTTAGCTTTTAATGTTTAATTTTTTTCTTACAGAAATACGTAAAGTTTTACAAACAATCAAAATAACCACATAAACGCCTTCGCAAATATAAAGCACGTACACGTCCGTAAACATCCGTCCGTCTTTCAATATTCAATATCCCAAATCGTTATCGTAAAAGCGAGCCATCTTGCCGGCTTAACCGGTAATCCCAAAAAGGAGCTATTCCCTAATTGCAACGAACTCATAAAGCACTACCTATAAAGACTAAGCGGTCGGATTCAAAATAATGTGTTTAACATTTTCGTAGCGTCGGTATCTGCGACACAAAACGGTCTGTAATTTATTCTATTGCTGAAAGGGTTGGGCAGAGGGTGGGAATTACCCAAGGTGGGTGCTAAAGGGTTAAGCCGAATATACGGGGTCGCGGCGCCGGCAAACTTCGTTAATTTATGCGCTTAAAAATGTCAACTGAAAATTATGACGCCAGAACACATTTCCTATATATTAAGCGAATGGTTTTGTAATAATCAAGCGGGTGTTTTCTGTTTAGCTTTAAAGTCGAGTGTATATGTTTGGGTATAAAAACTAGATACATTTTGTTATTTATCAAAATCTTGAATATAGAGGTAGATAAAATTAAATGAAAGAGAAAAGAGGAAAGAGGCGTGATTATATGTATGTATGTATAAAATTAAATATTGCTTATAACATTCTTATTTTATATATTACCATTCTTCTTCTTTTATATATATATTTTTCTTCTTCTTCATTCTTCATAAATAATATATTATAATTTCGGCGGGCTGGTTAGAACCACGATAGCTCAATTGGGAGAACACCTGACCCGGTATGTCAGAAGGGTACAGATTCAAATCCTGCTAGTGGAAATCTTTTCAACATATGTGTTTTTGTAATTTGTTTCGCAACAAGTTTTGCGTTAAAAATGATATAAACAAAACAAAAACATTTTATATATTATTCTGTTACTGTCAGTTGTTGTTACAAACAAAAATATTTAAATTTACTGTGACACTGTGTTTTTTAGCACCTTATCGTATGATTATCATTGTATTTATAATCCCTATAAAATAAGACGTTGGGCACTATTTAAGAATGAATGAAATTAAATACTAAGTATAGTTATTATCGTTAATTGATGTCACTGAATTCGGCTGATAGATGTATACTATAATTTAATGCAAGTGGCCCTTACTTTTGTGACACTTTTCTTAACATTATGTTCGACTAGTTGTAGCCAGCGACTTCGTTCGCAAAAAAAAATAAAAGTATCCTACATGCTGGTCTGATCATGAAAGAGTAACAAACATCCATCCATACTTACAAACTTTCGCGTTTATAATATTATTATGTTCGAAATGCCGTGTTTGTTGTAAAAAGACATTTATTTATGTTATTTCATGATTTTTCAAGCTGTAAAAAACTGTTGTACCTACCTATTTATATATATTTACAAATTATTGGCATGAAATACATTTAAAAAACCGAGTACAACTTGTATTTAACTATATCACATATTGAGTTACAATAAAATTATAAAAGTATTGTTTTAAATAAAAATAGTAATTGACTATTTGCCAATTGCAATGAAACACTTTATTCGAATTCATTTATTAATTTTTGATAATTATACCCTGATGATGCTTTTTTGAACCCACTGTATAATATGTAAAATAATCATCAGTCATTCTGTGTAAATACCATTGTAATCCATTGCGAAACGTATAGTGTCCGCATAAAGTAAAAAAAAAAGCAATATGCCACAAATAAAAAAGTTGCTTAGTAGCCCTTTATACAATCAATTAACATACTTACATACATACGCTAACCATCGGTGCCTTGACAGGGCACTGTGCTACAAAACGAATGCTTCACAGAATACATTTATCAGCAAACAGCTGGTGTAGAACATGTGGAGAGGAAACGGAATCAATGCATCACCTACTGTGTGGTTCTCTGGCTAGGAAAAGAATGGGACTCTTGGGATCGGCTTATCGGAAACCAGAGGACTTCAGGCTTCGTTTTCTAAGACGTTGCCAAGCTTATGGTATCCATCAAAGGATTCTTCCTCTCTTCTGAGTGAAAGGATGGGTTGCACAAAAGATTCCGATGGGTCGAAGTGCTACTGCGAGAGGGAAACCTCAGCAGACCCCAATAAGATTATAAGATAAGATAAGATACGATACATACGTAATAATTGATTTTAACTTTGTTTTATTTATTGAACAGCTTTACTCTGTACCTACTTGAGCAAATTGTGATTTGCCTTAACAATCTCCTATAGAGTGTCACTAATCTCTATTTGTACGATTTTCGTATTCGATGACACGACTCACAACATTCGAGAACTCGATACAGACTATAGACAATTGAGGAGTGCCGCGAAAGATAAGGTGGGGGCTTACGGGGGCGGTGACGACTCATTATTTAAATATTGTAATGACTGCGCTAAGCGTTCCGAGTTAGTGGAGCGTTAGGCAAAGCGGTGATAAGTGCTATTGTTCTGTTGATTGGTTTCGTTGGAAGTAGGTTAAGGATTATAGCATTGGAAGTATGTTTTGTGTGTTGATACTTCAAAGTTTTGTGTCTATTCGTGCTTTTGAGTAATCGTAGCGCCTTAAGCAGTTATATTATTTGATGGGCAAAAAATAACTAACAATAGCTATGTTGCCAAAGCTAAATACTAGAACATTAAAACTATCATAGTAAAAAAAACGTTGTATTCAACATCATCTCTCTCCTGTATTACTACATCAACATATCGGGCCTGTCTGGTTATAACGGCTAACTGTTAGAACGACTGCCTAACTGTTAGAATGTGTAAATTAAGTATGTATTCTATGTTTGGACCGCATACTTGCGGGTCTGTGGCGACCTGCGAGTTAAGCGGGGTTCTACCCTCACACCCCGCCCAACTCCGAAGAGTAAGTTCAACAACCCTGACCTAAGATCTGTTTGTCCATTCAGGCATAGCGCACCAGCTGGCCGGTCTCCCTGGAGGTGAATGGGGGGCACTAGCGAGGCACTACCCCCCTCCTTTGCTGCCTTCACACGCTCACTTCACGCCGCACGTGCTACCGCCGGCGCATACGCAGCCGTCTGTACCGCCGCCTCCGCATGAGACAGGTATACCCTTTTCTATGATAGTAAGCCAGCAAACAAGCTTACGGTACTCTTAGAAATATGATAGCAAGTAGCCATTTCATCCTGCCAGCATCCTTTATAATGGATGCCGAACCTTAAGCTTCAGTTCTTAACCTTCTATGCTCTGCGATTTCTCTGGATCTGGTATCATTCAAAGTAGAACACAGCAATTCAAATCCAATATGTACTGTTTGACGACTGAAATAACTGGTTCTGGTGGTCGCCATCCAGTACGATCTTTTTATTGTCAAAGTCAAATATTTAGCTATAATATTGCTTAATACAAACTCATTGTAACTTTATTTGTATAAAATAATCCTTTTTTTTTGTACAGATGTCACCTCAGAGACACCGACAACGATGCACGCGCACAGCACGACCAGCCCAGCCACCTCCCGCCCTGGATCACCTCAAGACGACGATATCTCCGTCACTGCATCGAGCAGTCCTCCCCCTGACGAGCGGCCGGGTGCCTTCACCTCCGTCACGCGACAAAGGAAACCCTTACAACCCTTACCACCCCCCTCCAGCCTCTTCCACAGTGCTTTAGCAGCACAACTGTTCCTAAACTCCCCTCTTATACCAACCCCACCCGCTTGGCTATACTCCCAACTCTACGGAGGTTACGACTGGTGGCTTCGACCTCCTCCGCCGCAAGAAGACTCTGGCTCGAGTCCAGATAGAGAAGAAGAAGGATCAACTGCTTCCGGCGTCGGTAAAAAGAGGCCGGCATCTCCCGAGTGGACTGACCAAGGAGTTCGAACGCGCAGCAAATCTCTGATCACTTCGGAGAGGCGGCCCGTCGATGTGTGGCGTCCGTACTAATCAAAACAGTTTCGTGATGTACGGATGTCGAGTGTTTGTTGTGTGCGTGTACGGTTCGTTTGCCGGAGGTGTGTGACGTTATTGCAGAATGGACGCTACTTTCGTGTTCTGTAAGGCCCGCCGGTATATACGGCATGCTTATAGCGTGTTGCCATCACCGTGATACACTCGACAAGATAGTGGTACCAGTGACGAAGACAATTTAGGGTTAAATTGAATTGACTTTTATATGTACAGCCGAGTGCTTTAATATTGTATGCTTTTCAAAGTATAAAATTATGTACCTTTAGATGAAATCTCCACTTTATATTTCAAAAAATATGTAATAACCTAACGCAACTTTCCTTTGTAGTAATCTTTATTGCGTTTTGTCAGTGGTGGAAAATTCTTCGTGTTATATAAAAATCGGTGTACACAAACATCTGTTGTAAATGTAATAAATGTAATGAGTAAGGAATGTGTGCAACATAACTATTTCTATCATGTAAATCTAATGATAGTGTACATATTACTGAATATACATATACCTAATCGTAAATATGTCACAATGAGTGGCTACATAGAATTAGAATTATTGCGTTTATTGATTACATATTTTAATATAAATTGGTTACCTCATTGAATTGTATTATTTTTTATCTTTGAAATATTCACTTATTTAAGCACACGACTGTACATGTACCGTAAATGTGCAATATAGTAATTAATTTGGTACTCCAAATTCGTGACATGTAGACTGGGATTCGAGTTGGATGCGAATTTAATGTAAGTTAGTTCTAAATGTCAATAGCTGTTTTTACGTTAGATAAATGAATGTGAATTTGAAATCGTAATGTTTAATGAAATTGTTGACTGTATTATAAGATAATGCAAAGTCTGTAAATAAAGTTATCGAAATTTTTTTAAACTGGATAGTTTAACTGGATAGTTTAGGAACGAAACAGGATTGTTTCGTTCATAATTATGAGTTGCAGAGCGTGACTAGACTGCTACATATAGTGATATACCTACCTATTTTTAGATTGATTAGGCTGATTGCCACTGGGTATTCTTATCGTCACTGGTTTTTGGGGGTGACGAGAAACTTAAAGGGTTCCTCAAGCCGTGTGAAACGAAGCATCGTTAAGAGGTTTTCTAAAGGGAATGGCATCTCATCATCTAGGTTCTCCGAGGAGTTCGGATCGGGAGCGAAACAGCCCGAAGGCACCTCTATAGGCTAGGACTTTGGGTCGGGTTGACCGGGTCGTAGGGGTGGGGAGATGCGCCCAGGTACATGTCTGTACCTGGTATAGAGCGCCACACGCGCTCTTCCGGTTCGTCGTTCCCTTGTTCTACGAGTACGATGTCTTGGACGTAAACTAGTGTGAATGTTTAGTGTATTCTGTAAATGGTAGCGGCATTTAGAGGATCGGGCGGGTGATGCTACAAGTGAGCAAGAGGGAAAGTCGGTTACTATATAGATAGGGAAAACTGCTCTGAATCATTTTAAAAGTAAGTTTCACATTTGCGATGTTTCCCGTGTCTGTAGCAAAAAAGGCAAAATTTAAAAAAATCGTCGCATATTTTACAAACTATTTGAACTGTATAATTTTTTCTTAGCACCATAAGTATACGTTTCTTACAATTTACACTGTCCCTACTGTGATAAAAAAACTATTGAATGCAGTTTTACCAATCCTTAGTGTGACAAACACAACACCCTATCTTTTGCAGTTTCGGACTATCCCAGATGAGACAACGAGTAGTTAACTAATTTGGATTAAGTGGTTGGTTATATTTAATAGCCTTTATGCATTTCGATATTCATACAAACTTCGAAGTTCGAGTTTTTAAAGCCTTAAGCTAATTTTAAAGAGTTTTAAGTTAGAATAAAAACAGTAGCCAGACTGTAGTAAACAATAAAAAAAACTGTTATGCAACATTTATTCATTCCAATGTGGACTTTAAATCGTATACATTCAGTTGATAAAATGTGGTTTTCACATGTTATATACTAACTTCACCATACTAAGTTTAATTAAAACTAACATTATTGTTGGAAAGATTAGAACTTCGAAGCTTGGATGCGATATCAAAATTGATAAACGTTTTTCCAATCATCATCATCAGCTCATTTTTTTTTCTACTGCTGGGGCGAGAGCCTTCGCTATGGACGGAATAGGGAGAACGGGCCATAAACCAACACGCGGACCCAGTGCGGATTGGTGGTTGTTAACGACTGCTAATGCAGCCGGGACCAACGGCTTTACGTGCCTTCCGAAGCACGGAGGAGCTCGAGATGATGCAGTTTTGATCACTCATCCAATGACCAGCCCTTGCGAAAGTTGCTTAACCTCAGCACTCGCAGACCGGGCGCGTTAACCACTGCGCCATCAAGCCAAGTTTTTCCAATACTTTTGTTTAATAAGTTGAAACTAAACCAGCCCCCCAACCGCCTAACTCTATCGTTATCGCTCTTGCTATTGCGCTCTTTAGTTTATGGCGTAATCTTGTCATTTCGAAAGCGATATAAAATCAATATCGAAAGCTATAGGCTATAGTTTTTGATATTGCTTTCATATTGCTTTCATATCGCTTTCGAAATGACAAGATAACGCCATAAACTAAAGAGCGCGATAGCAAGAGCGATAACGATAGAGTTAGGCGGTAGGCCCCCTGTTCCATTTCCAAGTCATTAGCATCGATGGCGCTGCGGTCAGCACTAGGCTGTTTTAAATTAATTTACATTTTATTTACAGCTCTGGCAATGTGCCTTGGCCCATTTGTGTAAATAATGATTTTTGCATTCACGTTGTTGGTATAAATTAAACCATGTTTATTTGGCAACGGCAAACAGTTTTGAAGCCGGCTTTGCCTGGGCTGCAATTTAACTCTTTCCCTTTTACTACAAAACAGTGTTTAAAGTTAAACAATGGCTAAATACGTGTTTGAAATATTCTGTCTCTTTCTCACAATATTAGCTAAAAAGTGACAGCGTCTGTTTTAAGCATTGTCTAACTTTAGCTACCGTTTTGTAGTAAAGCAGTAAGTTGTGAAGTACACACACACATCAACCTACCACAAACTGTCAAATTTCCTCAATAGACTTTGAACTTTGTTACTAAGGTATATGGTTGAAAATGTATTGCAGAAATTTGACAGTTTTGGGTAGGTTGATGTGCAGTCGTCTGTACATTGTTGAACTTAATAAAATGTGACAGGTAAAGACTAATCAAACGATCGAGAGGCAGGTGGGGGCAGACTAGTTCAATACAATCTTGAACTCCTTTGTCACTCAAAATAGAACTTGAAAGAGGACTTGCCCCAGGACCCTTTTAGGGACTCTATGATATTTCTCAGTACAGGCACAAAAGAGGAAACTACAGAAAGTAAGCTTCACACAAACGCGCTCGAGCAACGCACACAGAGACCACCTCTGACGGACACGTAATATCTGTTCCATGCTTTTGCATTAACATATTGATTTTGATAAAGATTTTTTTTTTTTTTTTGGAGAGAGATTGCTGATTGCCGCTGCGGCATTTTCAGCTTCACCGGGCTTTATTGATAAAGAATTATTTGATTTATTGAATTTTTGATATAATAACAATCGCTCTCATGAAAGTTTGTAAATTGGATGTTTTGAACGATCGATATAATAAAATTTCGATTATTTGACTTTTCGATTAGTCGCTGTCAATCATTCGACCAATTGGAATCCGACATGGCGTAGGATGCCCGGCAGGCTTATTACCGAAAAAAGCAACCAGTTGTTAATTGTACAGACGCCTGCACATCAGACCTATCCAGAGCTGTCAAATTTCTTCAAGAAATTTTCAACCATAATATGTCCCAGTAATAAAGTTCAATTCTATTGAGGAAATTTGACAGTTTGTGGTAGGTTGATGTGTGTATGGTTGATGTACATACATTTTAATCGCAAATGCACTAAACGAGCGATCATCAACCGATTCATCAATCGCAACTATGGTTGCTTTTTTCAGTACTTGCGGGGTGACTTTGAGAAAATATAAAAAAAACTAAGCCACCGTTTTTTTTTGGAGAGATTGCTGATTTATTCAGACGACATTTTCAGTTTCACCGGCTTTATAAGCCACCGCAAACGATAGACGATGTTATCAAATTATCGAGTGAGTCTCAGGTGATATTGAGTCAAAAAGCTTCCCTTTTGCTCAAAAACACTATCAAACTACACATTTCCTAAAAAACAGGGAAGAAACAAAACAACAAAAAAATGTTACAGTTTGTATTTAAATTATAAAATTACATGATTTCTATAAATACTACTCGCACTGTCGTCACTGTTAAGGCTTATAATTTTGTTTAAATCACTTTACATGTCAATTTATTGTCGACTATGAAAAAGCTTTACCATTTTGGATAAAAACTTGCATTACAATAAAATTTCGCTAAGACTCATTTACACTGAAGACCACGTTAAACTCCCTTGGTCGTGTAAACAAAAAAAGACCTTATCGTTTTATAATTTGCTACCAACATTCACCTTTAAGGTGGTAAGGCAATTTCATGGTCAACTATACATTTAATCACTTATGGCACGCGCACGATACAGACCCTTTGCACTTCCTATCTACGAAGTCCATAAGACGCAACACTCCGCTCATAGTTTCTACAGCTGTTGAGACTATCTCCTCTTTGGGTAGAAGAAACCTATGCTTCTTGCTTCTCAACTCAATCATGTAAGAGTAGGGAATGTTGGCGACGGCGTAGCTCCAGTCTATACTAGTCCCTGCTGCGTAGTACATAAGGTCTTTAGTGCTGCCTACCTTGTAGATGTGACCGCTGGCGGTGTGGATCGCCTGCAAATTAAAATATTAGGTTAATGGCATGCTCTTCTTATCGTGATTAACGCTTATAACATGACTTCGGTATTTTCAAATCCATTTAGGCTTTCACTCAGCCAGTATCAAGCATAAACTAAGTTTTAATCACCCATCCTACTGTCGACAGCGATCAAGTAACCTTACTTTAGCGATCGATGTAAACAATGCATGGCAATGCAGCACGACAGCAACTACGGCTTCTCAGGTCTGGTGGTTGGAGCACCGGTCTTAGGCCCAGAAGTCCCGAGTGTGATTTTCAGCGTCCACATGTTTGTATTTGGTTTGAGTAGTGGTTGGGTTTATAGGTTGCCCAAACGCTACTAAATGTATGGAATATAAAAAGTTTGTGAAACGCTACTTTTGTTTAGGTATTTTATTAGGGTTACGAAACGGGAAGTTGTCCAAACGGGACGTACCCATCTAACTATATCTCATAAATAAATAAATGAGGTTGTGGAACGCGCTGCCGCCTAACATTCAAGACTCTCTTAACATCAGCCTTTTTAAAAAGCGTCTGAGAGAACACCACCAGTTCAGTTGATTCTGTCGTCCTATGTATATTGATTTCTTTCACCTTTTATTTTTGTTTTGTATATTAAATTTCCTTTGTTTATGCAATTATTAGTATGTATGTGTATTATAAATATTTAAGTAAGTTTATTTTAGTTTTTGCAGGAGGTACACATTCATTCTAACTTTATTTATAATGTTTCCATTTGCGGGCCTGCTGGAAGATATTTCAGTACTGAAATAAGCAGCGCCCTTATACTACGTTCACCCGTATAGCTTATTTTGTTACCCTCTTATGTGTGTACATAAACTTGTAAATAAATAAAAAAAAAAATATCGCCATAGCATTTATGTTGGTAAAAATTGTGAAAGGTATGCTGAGAACCAATGTCGAGAGAATGGATGAAGAACGTTTGACGAAAATATGTATAAGACGAGTGTGAATGAAAGTGTTGGTAGGGGTAGACCTAGACGGACGTTTCGAGACCAAATCAGGGACGTCTTGAAAAAAGGCCAGGTCAAGAGTACCCTAAACCAAGGAGCATGTATGAAGGGAATAATGAAAGTGGACGAAGCGAAACAAGTATGTAAGGATAGTAGCAAGTGGAAAGAAGTGGTCTCTGCCTACCCCTACGGGAAAGAGGCGTGATTATATGTATGTATGTATGAATTAATGTTGGTAGCATATTGTTTCGCCAAATAGAGATAAAATTTATTCCTCTATAGTTAAGGATTCCGAATAGAGTGCGCTTCTACCTTCAGCTTTCGGCAAAGTGCTTAACCTGAAGAGCAATCAAAAAAACTAATCAAAATCTTGTATTAGTGGCTTGTACCAGGTTTCCCCTATCCATCGGGATCTTTCCGCCAAAACCTACTTTTTTTATAGCCCAGGGGAGAAAATGCTACACCCAGGAAGACGCAGCATTTTCAGATTTCTCGAGGGACCCTTTGAACCCCTCAAGGGGGAAGGAGGGTATACTGACTAATAACTCCGGCACTTCTCCGTGCCGACAGGATGATCCGGGACCGTTACTATATACAATCACCATGGAGTTTGCTAAACCTACCTAACTGACCAACCTACCTTAGCCATAGCTGTTCCACCCTCTAAGAGTTCCACATAGTCAGGGCAAGGGTCGCCCGTGTAGCCCCAGGGGAAGATGATCACCTCTCCGTAGCTATGGAACGAGAGGAACACCTTGAACTCCGTGTCTGACTTGAGGATCGTGGACTGCAACAAGAGGTAATTAAGGCACTGTGAACTATGAAACAGCGCTGTCACTGTCAACCTGCATACTCAAGAGATGCAAATAGTGCGTGATTCACTGGATTGAAGTAAAAAAGCTTATGATATCATCACCAGCTCATTTTATATACCCACTGCTGGGGCACGAGCCTGGTTTATGGGCCGTTCTCCCTAGCCATAAGGACACCACGCGGGCCCAGTGCGGATTGGTGGTTGTTAACGACTGCAAATGCAGCCGGGAGCCAACGGCATTATATGCTTTCCAAAGCACGGAGGAGCTCCGATATGATAAATTTTTGGTGACCCATCCGATGACCGACCTTTGCGAAAGTTGCTTAACCTTGGCGATCGCAGACCGGGCGCGTTAATCACTGTGCCATCGAGCTCCTCTTACAAAACGCTATTTATTTGAAATCTAGATATTTTTTCTGTCGACTTAGTCTGTGTGTCTGTGACCTACGTGCCTTAGATCTGGTTCAAAATGAAGTGTCTATTTATTTATGTACTATTCATTTATTATTTAATCGTTTTCAATATTAATACCATACCAACATGAGGGGTTAAAGTATGAAATTGCCGATTTGTACTGAAAATTTAAAATTCGTTTTTTTTTAATTTAACATTATTATTTAATCAAAATAATTACCATTATTATCGATACATTGCTGCCATCTAACAGGAAGGTCATTTATGCCTTTGCGATAGAACTCTCGTGATATAGATTCGACAAACTGTGTGAAAGCATTTTGTACTGCCTCCTGAGAAGAAAACTTTTTATCACGTAGAAAATTGTCCAAATCACGAAAAAAATGGTAGTCCGTTGGAGCAAGGTCTGGCGAATACGGAGGGTGACGAATGGATTCTAATTGCAGTTCTTGTAGAGTTAAAACGGTTTCTCGTGCTGTATGAGGTCTCGCATTATCATGGAGCAATAATGGTGAAGATCGATTCATGAGTCGGGGCTGTTTCACTGCTAGTTTTGCTATCATTGTTCGAAGTTCAGCACAGTAGACATCTGCCGTTATTGCTTGACCAGATCGGAGAAAGCTATAGTGAATAACGCCAATTTCATACTTTAACCCCTGTTATATATATGATTATATGACTACCTTTATGGCGGCTGTCTCTGGTTCCGAGAAAGGCTTGGGGCCTCTGTAGAAAATGTTGCCGGGATCTTCTGAGGAACCTTCTTCACCCTTCTCTCCCCAACCGTAACTGAAATATATACAAGTCTATTATATATTTTTTACTATTCTTATTATTATTTAAACTCCGATTGTTATGAATCACAATTCGTAACTATATATTAATACGCTAGTTTTCGTTAGACGTAGGTAGGTAATCAATGTTGACCTTTATGAATCACAATTCGTAACTATATATTAATACGCTAGTTTTCGTTAGACGTAGGTAGGTAATCAATGTTGACCTTTATGAATCACAATTCGTAACTATATATTAATACGCTAGTTTTCGTTAGACGTAGGTAGGTAATCAATGTTGACCTTTATAAATCACAATTCGTAACTATATATTAATACGCTAGTTTTCGTCAGACGTAGGTAGGTAATCAATGTTGACCTTTATGAATCACAATTCGTAACTATATATTAATACGCTAGTTTTCGTTAGACGTAGGTAGGTAATCAATGTTGACCTTTATGAATCACAATTCGTAACTATATATTAATACGCTAGTTTTCGTTAGACGTAGGTAGGTAATCAATGTTGACCTTTATGAATCACAGTTCGTAACTATATATTAATACGCTAGTTTTCGTTAGACGTAGGTAGGTAATCAATGTTGACCTTTATGAATCACAATTCGTAACTATATATTAATACGCTAGTTTTCGTTAGACGTAGGTAGGTAATCAATGTTGACCTTTATGAATCACAATTCGTAACTATATATTAATACGCTAGTTTTCGTCAGACGTAGGTAGGTAATCAATGTTGACCTTTATGAATCACAATTCGTAACTATATATTAATACGCTAGTTTTCGTCAGACGTAGGTAGGTAATCAATGTTGACCTTTATGAATCACAATTCGTAACTATATATTAGTACGCTAGTTTTCGTTAGACGTAGGTAGGTAATCAATGTTGACCTTTATGAGTCACAATTCGTAACTATATATTAATACGCTAGTTTTCGTTAGACGTAGGTAGGTAATCAATGTTGACCTTTATGAATCACAATTCGTAACTATATATTAATACATAAGTGTTTTTTTATATATTTTAGCGTTTTATTAACGCTTAAATATACTTCAGTAAAATTTTACTATATATTAATACGCTAGTTTTCGTTAGACGTAGGTAGGTAATCAATGTTGACCTTTTCAAGGGTACCTTTTACAAAACTTTTCTATCTTAACGCCCGCCGGTTCCACTCTTGCTTTTGGTAGCATCTATCATTTATTGTCATTTACAGTTTTAAACATATACCAGAAACATTTTTGAAATCTTAAACATTCTGTTTAAGTCTTCAAATCGTATTAAAATGCATGATCGTTGAATAATGCTTGCATTTCGTTTGTGTGTTGGTTTGAAAAAAAAAAAGAAAAAAAGAACTTTGAAGTTGTAAAGGATATCTATATTATTAACTAGCACTTTACTCGCGACGTCGCACAGTGGTCTCAAATTAAAAAATGGTGGACATTCATGCTAGAGTCACCATATTTTTTTACACCTTTTTGTCTTAGCAAGATTATTTTTTTGTAAAAAAAATAAAACATATTTTTGTTGTATGGGCGAAGGTACACACGCCTGCACATCAACCTACCACAAACTGTCAAATTTCCTCAATAGACTTTGAACTTTGTACCATAATCATATGGTTGAAAATGTATTGAAGAAATTTGACAGTTTTAGATAGGTTGATGTGCAGGCGTCTGTACATTGTTGTTAATTTCTAGAAAACCTTCACCGATGTCAAGATGGCATTCACATATGTTAGAAAGGACGTAAATCGGAGTATTTCACCTAAACATACTTGTTACTTATCTCTGCGTACTTCGGAGATAAACGCACCAAAACTCAAGTTTTTTTTTAATAAGAATTATGGCTTATTTTGAGTTAAACATTGAATAAATCACGAAAATAGTGTCAGATAACAAACAATACATGTTATAAAAACACACGCAACATATTCTAGTTTATTTCTATTTATAGAATATGCTGTATGTAAGAAAATATCGCACATATAAGTTGCTACGACGCAAGTACAGTCCGCGCGCGAGTTGAATGCCGTGTGGTCTGAAGTGAGGCGCGGGAGCGACTCCCCCGCCACCCATATTGTTGTCTCTCTTGCACCACTAGCGCATTCGCATCGTTGCGTTTGCAATTTTGCATTGCATTATGCATCAGTGTACAACTAAATGTGGAACGAGTAAGACGTGTCATTGCTCACATTTTCTGTACGCTTGCATAAATATTTTGAGCAGTTTGTCGTTGTTATTTGTTATTATTATTTGTTTGTAAAAAAAAAACCATGTTTTTATTTGTATGGGCGAAGGTACATTGTTGTTAATAACCTGAAGTTCCTATTGAGGTCCACTCCCACGCATTCGCCGTACCGCGCCCTGTTCTTACGCCACATCCGGTCTTGCGTGTGCGTGTACTCGTAGCCATCGGGATTCAGCACTGGGACGATGAACCTAAGTGTCAGAAATTACTTTTTTATGTTGTCAACAAATTCAGCGCCATACATTTATGTCCCAGCACCCAGCACAGGTATTTCCCGCTTCCTACAGCATGCTGACCCCATGGGGTCAAAGGACCAAAGTGTGAAGCAACTTGATGGTCTGGTCGGCAAGGTGAGGACGCCGTGAGGCACAATCCTACTGCACCAGCTGTCCTCGCCTCTGGACGCTGCTTCTGTTTAACATCAGGCAGAGTCATTTGTCAACACCTTTATTAAAACAAATGCGACTAGGTATCAAACAATTGAAAATCTAATGTGTCTGGGTTTTCAGACATTCAATGTGTTACGACAAAAAAAATATTTAGTGCCCCATTGCATTGCAAGTCTGAGTATAAGCGTTTTGTGGACATAATTCATAATACAATTAACCTTATCTTCCCGACGTAGGTATGTGAATGTTTTATATGTGCAATGTTCCCACGTGCGGACAAAGAAAGTACTATGACAATCTATCAGTCATCTGTCCGGCGCGCACTGATCTATCAAGGGTAGGTAACGGAGATGCTAGGGTCACAAAATAAGTAGACTGCAAACGGAACGCACGCATAGACAGCCGCTCACGGACACGGAATCGTCCGTTCGGACTGTTGCGTGTCTCCGAGTTCGTGAGATGGTATATGTGTGCGTTGCTCGAGCGCGGTATGTAATGAAGCTTACCTTCTGCTGGCTCCTTATCTTGTACTCTGCTTGAATGAAAGAGATGAAAGAAATGAATCGTTACTATGTAGGTTATGAAAGAATGGACATAAGACCACCCTGAAAAAATCAAAGGCCGATGATATTAATGATGACGAACTAAAGAATATTAGAACTAATAAGAATACATACCAGTCCTTATTGGTGACGCTCTCTGGTTGTTCGTGGAAGCTCCTGACGATCCTATCGGCAATGAAGGTGACCACCGCAGTGCTGACCCACTCGCGGGGGTGAATGGACCCGTCCAGCCAGACGCCCACATTGCCAGTGGCGCCGTTCGAGACTTTCAACATCTTAAATATTGGAATGACGATGTTAGTTGCTTTTAAACAAAATACCTTGTAGCTTACCATGAGTATTAAAGTAGTTATGTAGCAGTGTTGTTGCGGTTGTGTAAACGAGACGCGTGTAGCGGCCTATACGAGGCATTTCGTTTTCATAACTAAAATAACACGGCAGTAATTTTTTGTAATACAAGCCGAAGATAGAGGCATACCGCATACTCCAGACGGAATCCTCAACAATTATGATACTGGCTCTTTTATCTGTAACTGTCAAAACAAGAATTCTACTAACATTGTTATTATGGCAACAGATTTAGGTAGCGCAGAGTTAGAACAAGTTACTTCCAACAACCAAACCGAGAAATGCAAAATGCACCGCGTTTGTTTTCCCTTCGCTTTTTATGTGCCCAGGTTTGTTTGTTTGTTCCCTGCGCGTAGAACTTACATTCGAGCCGACCCGGCAGTTCGTTCAACCACAGCAATATGCAAATAATATTTAATTTAGTATGTATTTAGTGGCATATTTTGTGAAAGGGAAGCAATGTTAGTATAAACGTTAAAACCTGAAAATACATTTACATATAATATATATATTTTGTTTTTAACATCACATACATTGTTCTGATCCCAACGTAAGTAGCTAAAGCACTCGTTTCATGGAAATCAGAAACAACGATGGTACCACAACCACCCAGACCCGACACAATATTGAAAAGTTCGTTTCCGACATTGACCCTACCGGGAATCGAACCCGGGACCTCAGAGTTAGCGCCGCCCAAAGTCCGGCGTGCAAGCCACTCGGCTACGGAGGTCGTCAAAATATTACTTAAACATTGTCAATAGCTTCCCACATATCGAAATGCCATTTCTAAAATGATGACAAGACCTATTAATAATTAATAACATACCTTTATATCACGTCCTTCAACAGATTGCCCAATAACCGTCACAGTGCACAGGTAAGGATACTGCAGAACCAAATCGTCCATGAAGTTGTAAATGGCACCCAATCTATAGTATTTCTTCCAGTCAATGCCTAAACCCACACCTGAAAAATGTCCCATAGTTGCAAGCACTACGAGATACCACTATTCACTATAAAGACAGTAGCAACACTGAATTTGTTATTACAGTATTAACAAAGTAATTTAAAATTACATTAGGTAATAGAGCTAATGATTAGCTGTCTATATCAGACTATTTGTGAAATACTCAATCATACGTCTTTATCGATAATGAGTACATTAAAATTTAAAGTGTTATTACTTTAGAAATAACTTAATATTCCAGTACCGTTACAAAAGAAATTTAAAAGAAATGTAATGAGTTTTAAGTTAATTTTGAAATGCTGACTAGATTCAAATAGGTACCTGTTTTAAATATACGTTTCCGTGGTATGCCTTTATTATTTCTGAAAGTCTTGTAACCTACAAAAATTGGAATTTTGAAACTATATGATATTTTTAGACAAATATACCAATTAACACCAATTAACTCCTTGTTTTATATTTGTTCATGATAAACAACAAATTGTCTTGAATTGTAGATGGCTTTTAAAATAATCGTGTTATTTTTTGTTAAGGAACCAGCTCAACGGAGAACTATAATATAATACTTAATTTATAGTTACATCTATTAAAAAATTTTAAACCAATATGCCAATTATATTGAAACCATAACGAAAATGTAGACAGACATAGATCTAAATAGTGGTTAGTAAAACATTTTAAGAAAACGTTTCATATCATTATCATTCGAATTTGAATACTTATTTGATAAACGTATTTTAGAACGTCGTCTACTGACTCTTGGGTTATTCTTTAAGAATAAAAAGTTTCATTGGAATGGAATGATTCGTTTGAAAAATAATAAATTTTGTATGGCATACCAAACCGAAAAAAGGAGCTCAAATAGAATTTGAAAAAAAAAAAAAACTATCAAAGTACCGCTCTGACTTAAGCATCTAATAAATTACTTTTCATACGACTGTCAGCTGAATTCCTTTGGTTAATTTTCGATGAGGCGCCGCCACCATGCTCCTTTTCTATCATCATTTCTACGTCACCAATGGCTATGGAGTACGGTATCTCTCTCTCTTGCAACATCCCGGCCACTTGGCCCGCCCTCGGCGCTTCCACCAAAATATCCATGGTGCTCCGTTCCTCCTTCCAAATTGATATTGCTGGAATTTTTAATCACATGTTAATCTGTCTAGTCTTAAGAAATCCGGATGAAGAATGCGCTTCAGCGCGTCCTGATCTGGCGTTATGACCCAACGTTGATGGTCCCTTGTGCAAGTTAATTTGCTTGCCCAAGGTCGTCGTGACACCTTTTTATAACCTAACGGTTGGTAGGGGGTGTCAGGATAAACTTTTAGTCGTGTCTACCAGAGTTGTCTATATGTCTCTGTGGCCGAGTGGCTCCGTGCATGGCCCGATAACCGGAAATCCTGGGATCAATTGCCAGGTCCAAGAAAGCGTTTTTCGGATTATCCGACGCTAGGTTTGAGCTTGGCATTGTGGAAATTGAAACTTTTACCTGAGGTAAATTTGTTAATTTAGATTTTTAATTTTGTTTTTTTACATGTGGTTGACTTCTATATTTTTTTGTGTTTATTTGTGATGGAACGTGTCCTGCTATGATAGGGCATTTTCCAATATTTTTAACGCTGTAAGGGATAAAAGAGCTGGACTCTTGCTGAGTTTCTTGCCGGTTCTTTTCAGTACAAGATCTCCCGTCCAGAGTGGACTTACGAACCGATGGCATAGTGACATTCACAAGAGCTACTTGTAGCCTAAACTGAATAAATGAATTTTAATTTTTTTGGATTTTGAGATCACCAACTTTTCACAGCATCTGACAAGCTTGGTGATAAAGTCAAAAGTGATGACTTGATTTCAATGATGTCATTACCTATCAGTGGGTCAGTATATAGGCTATTTACTTTATTTATTTATTTATTGCATGTCACATTACAATTCTACAACTTGACTTCTTGGCGGGAAAATGAAGAGTCATGTCTGCGGTTTTGTTTTATTTTCTAAAATTTGTGTTATGTCGAATATTAATGTGAAATAATGGTGGATTATTAACCGTTAAGTGTTCGTGAGTGTGCATGAGTGTTGGCAAATGAAACAAAACAGCGCAACGTCACTTTCAAATTATCTCAAGAAGTCTGCGTGAGGACTTAGTAAAGCCCCAACATCTTTACTGAGATACTGGAGGGGTTGGGGGGTAATATCATTTCTCACTTCCCATTTCTATTATCATTCATCATCATCAATATTGTTTATTTATGTATTACTTAAGAAGAATACAACTTACTTGTTCTATACTTTTTGTTAATCTGTACATGCATTTGCAAATCGCATATTTATTATCACCATCAGCTTAAGTATCTCTCAGCGTAAGACACTTTGCCCCAAAACTATCAAATCACCTACTCCGTGAAAGTAAAGCTGCTAAGAGCTTTCTTTAAACGCTATTATTTTAATTTTGAGTATGTGTGTATCATTATGTAAGTACTAAAAACAATGACTAGGGAAATATTATCGGATATTTACCACCCACTGTGTCTAGATTTTTCACAAAACACCGCTGGCCTTCCCTAACGAGTTTGACCTCCCATACTTGCGTCCTTTTATTTAGAGTTGCCACTTTGAATTTTTTTATTATACTTTCTTCCTTAATATTTTTATTTAACTAACTATTAATTTTAGTCACTGACAATTTTGATAAGACACGTCGTGTCTCCATCATTTTAGAATGAATGACTTTGTCATTGTCAATTTATGGTTTTTATACTAGACAAGCAGGCTGAAACTGCAATACAAAGCGGTTTAATTTTTTTTAAAGAAAACACTTTCTTCTTTTTAGAAATTTACAAAGTGTCTTCATTAGACAATTGACATCGTGTTAAATATTTTATTATAATATTATGAGATAGATTTGCAATTGCCGATGCACTGATACTGTTATAAGTAGTTAAATTATAATAACTTAGCTCGTCGGCGTTGTGGATAGCGCTACCAAAAAAAAAAAAGTGTGTTATAAGCACAGACGTATAATAAGAAGCAAGCAATAAAATAATATTTCTACTTCTTTCACTTTCTCTCTAACCACAAATTAACAAGACTATCTCGTTTCTTTTTACTGTTGCAACATTTCCACACACATAGACAAACTCGAACGTGAGGCAAAACGCCATCTTGATAAGCTCAAATAAGCGACAAATGTCATCCTAGACTTGTCATCAAGCGGCGTAAAGAGATTGCTTTTCGGTTATTTTTGCGATTTAATAAAGTTTTTGAGCCAAAAGTACTAAAATAAAATGGTGAAGTGTAGTGCACCTTTGTGCGGCAACACCTCATATAGAAAAACACCTGAAATTACTTTCCATCGGTAAGTTTTGTTGTGCCATCTAATCTCATAATGGGTATTTAGTCACTGTGTGATTATTATTAATCTTTCGGCATTGTGGAAGTATTAAATAATTGTTATAAGTGCAAATCTCTTAAAATCTTAACGTAAAGTAGTTTCTGAAAGATTCTTGTGGTAACAATAACCAATTATTTATTAACTCCGATCCCGTTTGACGTTTCATATACATGTACAATTTTACAGTGTCGTATTTAGGCTCCAGTTTTGTTTACTAGGTATATTTTTGAAGATTGATTAGATTAAAATATGTAATATATTATTTCTTGAGGGATCAATTTTAATAATGAAGTCATTTTCAGGTTTCCAAAGGATGATTATATAAAAAAATGCCTGGTTGAGTTATATGAATAGAGAACATTGGCGGCCCAAATTATCTAGTGTGCTGTGTTCAAATCATTTTGAAGTTCATTTACTGGATCACAGGGTCGCTGACTACTCGATCACCCGGGGCGGGACACTTATAAACATTTTTATAATAGTTACACTTTGCTATTTGACTGTACTTTTGATAAAAATATTCAACTAATTAAGTTTATCGCACTAAAACGAAATCGGGGGCCTCCACCACGGGGGCGTCACACACCGGGGGCCTAACACACTAACCCGGTCTTATCACTAGTTTTAAAAATTGTGACATTATTTATTGTAATTATAATTTTAAATAAGTATGTTGTTATTATTATTATTTTTTTAGTTTACCATACTGTTCTACTATTTCGTAAATTTTATTTAAGTTATTGATGTGGCGTCGCAGGCAGAAATAGATACAGAGATAGCCTGACACTCAATGATAGATAACGTACATTCTATTGGTGAAAGATTTTTTAAAAATCGAATGAGTTCTTCAAATCTCTTTATAATAATTATTATCCTCTTTATAACATTTCTATAGATGTAGGTACATACTTGAGCTCCCTTGCGTGCCTGAGTTCAGCCCCTTTTATTGTAAATGTGTGCGTGAAATTTGTCTGTAGGCGTAATTGGCACGTTCTTTTGTTGTAATGTTACGTCTGCTTCTTACTATACGTCTGTGGGTATAAGAGGTACTTTGTAGGATGATGATGATTATACGAACAATACTAATAAGAAGTTAAATAAAAATAAACTTACTCACGGAGCTAGCTGCGCAGCAATCTTTTAGCCATCTCACATTTCTATTCACTTTCACTTTCCCATTCAGTAATTGCCTGCTGCTTTATGGAAATATTCTTTATCCACAAACTCCATAAACGCTAGGATACCACTCAAAATCTCTCTTCCAGAATCTTCTATCTCCTCCTTAGGTAGTCTAAACTTATGCCGCTTGCTTCTGAGTTCAATGAGATAACAGAATGGTATACCAACGGTACCGTAGCTAAAGTCGTTGCTTGTTCCTGCTGCACCGTACAGAACGTCTCTCGAAATGCCAACTTTATAAGTATTGCCACTGCAATCGTAGATCCCCTAAGTGCAACAAAAACCTTATCTTAAGATAAGCCACGAAACTAAATGCTTGAAATGAGTCAGAAGCATTCGTTGTTCAACTATTAGGAAAGATTGTTTCAAAAACGTTATGACCCCATTGGCTTTCTTTATTCCTACTAAGGGTCGACTTATGTTTACTTCGAACAAGATTTCTGGAGTTATAATTCAAACAGCTATATCGGGATATTCCTCGTCGACAAATTTCGTTAAAGCTATCACACAATTGAGAATTTCGTTGCCAGTTTCCTCGATCTCTTCTTTAGGTAGTTTGAATTTATGCTGCCGACTCCTCAGTTCGATCAGATACGCGAACGGTATGCCGACTGCTCCGTAACTATAATCGTAACTAGTTCCAGCGGCCCCGTACATGATATCTTTCGATATGCCAACTCTGTATATGTTGCCATTGCATTCATTGATCGCCTATATAGACAGACAACCTTATCAGTAAGGTGGTCTAATAACTAAAATGTTTTTGTTTTGTTTATATAATTTTAACGCAAATTTTGCGAAACAAATTACAAAAACACAAATGTTGAAAAAATTTCCGCGAGCAGGAATTGAACCTGCTTCCTTCTGATATACCGGGTCAGGTGCTCTTCCAATTGAGCTATCGTGGTTCTAACCAGCCCGCCGAAATTATTCAACACTATTTACTTTTTTACTTTGAAAGCCAAAGGCGCCAATTCAATGTCAACAACTACCGTCATTAACATCTGATCATAATATTTTTACAAATACTAAAGATCAGTTAAGAAGTAGGCAAGCTATTTATAACATGTTTTTGTTTCCACGAGCAGGATTTGAACCTGCACCCTTCTGACATACCGGGTCAGGTGCTCTTCCAATTGAGCTATCGTGGTTCTAACCAGCCCGCCAGCAGCAGGTATGTCAGAAAGGTGCAAGTTCAAATCCTGCTCGTGGAAATTTTTTCAACATTTGTGTTTTTGTAATTGGTCTAATAACTGTTATAGATTCAGTTTGATTGTTCAGTTATCGATACTAAATGAAGCTCTTAGCAATCCAACTTTTTGGTGAATTTTGGTGTCAGTATCAACGGCGATCTTACCATGTTTTTGCTGTCTTTGAGTATGTGATATTTCAGCACAGTTGCGTGCGTCATGGTCACGAATAAACTTAAGGTACTGCGGTTGGATACCTACGTAAGATATCAAATTTTCAAAAACAACTAATAACGTGCTAAGAACATTGTTAATAAGTACTCCACCTTCTCCATATTTTTAAGTAAGCAAATTTGATGTGGTAGAAGTCATAACATATTTATATTGGATCAACAGAATCACGAGAAGATTTTTACATACAATACAGTTTTTTTACCTTAGACATTGCCGTTGCACCTTCTAACAATCGGACATAGTCGGGGCACAACTCCTCCTTGTGCGCGAAAGGAAATATTATGACTTGCCCGTAGCTATGCAGCGTTATGTAAATCTTGAAGGAGATTCCTGCGCTCAATAACATGTCCTGAAAGCAATGAGTGTTATTAATTAGTAATTTATTCTCTATTAAAAATTACATTTACTTAGAAGTCAAGTCATCAATGCTACACCGGCAAGAGCGTGGCTCCTAAGTTGAAGAAGAAGACATCAAGTCAAGGAAGTACGATTCAAAAACAATAAAAAACTTTACATACACTCAATCGGTCTTAAAATTAATGCTTATTTAAAGTTGATGCCGTTTCATTTTGTCAATAAAAGCAGACAGGGACAGCACCAAATATTATTGATTTCTATAAATTAGCCTCGTTGCTAATTGCCACTTTCTAATTGCTAATTATGAGACGTGGTAATTTTCGAAGAATCTTAATTAATAAGATTTTTTTATGGGAGTTCGATCTCGTTTCATTCGGGTTATTGTACATTGACCACAAAGTAAACTCGCCACATTTTATAAACTCCATACATTGAAAGTAAACTCACCACATGCATTAAAAATATGTGTAAGTTAGTCACAGGCGGGTAAGGTTTGTTGTAAATTCGCAACAAATCCTCAGTTCACATATTTTTTGCTTAAAGTAGCGATAGCAAGCAATCTTTTGATTTTTTTTAGAGAATAATTATATTGATAAAATTAAGAGAGTATAAGTTAATATCCAATGAAAACTAATAAGAAATTAAGAATTAACAGTAAGCACAACTTTCTTTTCTCCTGCGCTTTTGCACACTCTATCACGCGCTCGCTCACTCGCTGTATCTATCTCTTTCTGTCTGACCGTATCGGTCAATGCATCAAACAACTTATCAGTGCAGTGACTCCCTTGACCTTGTCGATGCGCGTGTGGTTATTTGTTCTGTTAAATGTATCCTGTTGGATAACAGTCAGACCAACCAGTCGATTGGTATATATCCAAAATAATGGATCCCAATCAACCAGGCCCTAGTTCCAGTGGACATGGTGTAAGTACTTATTTTACATTACAATCAATTATTATAGAAAAAATACTACTTACATATATTTTATTATCTGACCTCCTGATTTTTCCCATATCGATTCCCTATAAATTAAAATTATTTTGCGAATTTGGGATAAAATGTAAGTATATTTTTTTTAATAAATAATGCTCTTGTATGGCTGCGGTACTCACGACAATCATGCTTAAGAAACGTTAAACAAAATGGCGGACGGCACGCGCTGTGGCGCATAAGTTGAACTTATTCATTGGTGAAAAATAGATAGACATATATTTTTGATTATTTTTTCTGTTTTTTTACTGGAATATCACAGAGAAACATCACTTAGTACAAACTTTCATACTTTGAGCGAAAACTTTTTGTTAGTAAAGCAAAGTTATAGTTTATAATTATTTTATTTTTTTCGCATCATTTTTAATTAAATTAGGTACGTATGATCTTTTCAGATCACATTTGCCAGAACTGAAAGAGGACGCCGGATGCTTCTGAGACATGGCTATATGTACACTTTTCATCGGGAAACTAAATTTGGAACTGATTGGAGATGTACTAATCATTCATGTCGTGCAACTATTAAAATTTCGGAGAATCATGCCATCAGAATTTTGCATGAACCAGTCCACAAGTGTCAACCAAGTACAGTAAAAACTGAAATTATAAAGATAAAAAATCTTTGTAAGGAAGCAGCAGCGAACACGAGCACACCTATGCCTCAATTGTATGAAGAGGCTTTTCAAGCAGCTAAGGATGCGGGTTACGAGTTATTAAATGCCATACCCAAATTTACAAACATTTCACGAACACTTTACAATGTGAGGAACCGTGAGCTAAAGGTGCCCAAAACACATTTTTCGAGATGCAAAGATGTCATCATCCCAGAAAAATATAAAATCTTTTTTTTATTATTTGACGATGACAGTGAGCCTGAAAACAGAATAATAGCTTTCTGCACTGAGGCAGCTCGTGAAGTCATACCAAATCTACAAACATTCTTTTTGGATGGCACATTTTCAAGCTGCTGTACACCATTCTATCAGCTGTATTGCATACATGGAGACGTGAATAGCGACGACCATTTCTCGAATATAGTCCCACTTATCTACGTCCTCATGCCTAATAAGCAGGAACGGTCTTATGAACGACTTTTCATATCACTGATGCAAAATTTACCTGATTGGACACCGCGTAGAATGATTGTTGACTTTGAGATTGCTGTGATAAATGTCATAAGAAAAGTATTTCCTGATGTTGAACTACAAGGATGTAACTTTCATTTTAAGCAAGCTCTGGCCAAAAAAGCTCATGCCTTACAATTGAATGACATCGAAGAGAAGAGACACTTAGCCATGTGTGCTGCATTAGCCCATGTAAAGAAACATGATATTGAAGACGCATGGTTGCATATCATGGAAGATGCACCACAGAACGAAGCAGTTACAAAATTCAACGATTATTTTGTAGCCCAGTGGTTAGAAAACACTAGTATACATTTTATGTGGAATGTACATGGGGTGCGTCACAGGACAATAAATCTAGCAGAAGCATGGCATAAACGTTTAAACAATAAGATGAACAAAAAAAAACCAAAAATGCTTCACTTTCTTGATACACTAAAACAGGAGGCTGAACATATCGACTGGAAATTGAAGAATTTCCAATTCAATATTCCCTTAAACTTGAGAACACGTCGATCTATTGCATATGACAAAGAATTGAAAAAAATTTTGGACAATTACGATAACATGTCCCTGGCTGAAGTTCTTAAAAAACTTTCTGTTATGCAACATTTTAGAAACTTGTAACATATTATGACCAATGAATCTATTGCAAAAAGCATTATGTAGGTCTTTTTTTACATAGTTCTAGGTAAATCGGCCACTTGAAATCTGTGATTTTTATTTAGATGTAAGGTTAATTTTAAAGAAAATGTGATTTTTATTGTGATTTAATTATATTTCTATACTCAATAGTATTGAGTATAAGTAATTAATATTTAAGTATTTTTATATAGTTTTAGGTAAATCGGCCACTTGAAATTTGTGATTTTTATGTAGATATAAGGGTAAATTTAAAGAAAATGTGATTATTACTGTGATTTAATTATATTTCTATAGTTTCTCTAGTAATTGTAATGTTGTGGGCAAATCAGCCGCATGAGAACTGTAATTTTTTCAAGTAGATGTAAGTTTAAAAGTTGAAATTGCTGTGTTTATGAAAAATAAATAATGTTTTTATTCTACTTATTGTTTGATTTTTCTGCAGACTTTTCACAAAAAGCAATGGTGGTGAGTTTACAATAACCAAAATTAATAATAAACAATTTACTTCATAAAAATAGAACTGTGGTGAGTTTACACTTACTTTTTTCTGTGGCGAGTTTACTTTGTGGTCAATGTACAAAAACCCTTTCATTCCCATATTAATACAGCATGTAGCCGTTTGGTGACTTATTTGGATATAAACGAAGGTGCTAGTCTATTCAGAGAAACAATTACCATTTTGTATAAAAAAAGTATCATCATCATCATCATCATCACTTCAGCCAAATATGTCCACTGCTGGACAAAGGCCTCCCCCAAGAATCGCCACAACGACCGGTTTTGTGCTGCTTGCATCCAGCGGCTTCCCGGTACCTTCACCAGATTGTCGGTCCACCTTGTTGGAGGTCTGCCCACACTGCGCTTTTTGATACGCGGTCGCCACTCGAGGACTGTTCCACCCCAGCGGCCATCAGTCCTGCGAGCAATGTGCCTTGCCCTGAGCTTAGCAACTCTTAGGGCTATGTCGGTAACCTTTGTTCTTCTGCGGATGTTCTCATCTCTGATTCGATCACGCAGAGAAACACTAAGCATAGCCCTCTCCATTGCTCTTTGAGTGACCTTGAACCTTCTGATAAGGCCCATAGTGAGCGACTACATCTCAGTCCCGTTTGTCATCACTGGCAACACACTAGTCAAAGACTTTCGTCTTGAGACACTGCGGTATATCAGACGAGAAGATATTTCGTAGCTTACCGAACGCTGCCCAGCCTAATAAAATTGGATTCGACGATTGACCTCTTTGCTGAAGTTGGACCTACCTAGCTGGACCGTTTGTCCCAGGTAAACATAATCGTCCACAACTTCAAGGTCAGAGTCCCCAACTTTCAGAGAAGTGGGTACGAGAGTGAGATTTAAAAATTCTTTTACCATTAGAATCCTACATAAGCGCTGAGTAACATATATTAAAAATGAAATGTTCACCCGTGCGAAGCTGGGACGGGCCGCTAGTTTATAATAAAACTCAAATTTCGACCATTGTCAACTATTAATTCTCTAATTACAAATGCAAACCTAAACAATCTACCGATCCCGCTAAACGTAAAAGAGGATGCCAACATATTTGTCAACATGTCCGCGACACGAAGAATTTTAATAGCAAATAGGGTATTAATTCAATGTAACAGAATGTTATAAAACCGGTGCAATGGAATTGATTTACGACTAAATCCTGTTTGCAGTTTAATCTCGCCGCTCACCGTTGATGGCACGATTTTGGTATCAACGGCACATTACTGCTAAATGATTATATCGTATTTTGCCGTATTTAATGTGATTACGGCGTACGCACGCCATGTTTCTGCCATGTATTTATAAAAGTTAAAAGTGAAATTATTTTTATTTCCAAAGCATCAAATATTCTTGATTCTTTTGAGTTTGTGTTCTCTCAACTTTTCTTTAGTGAAACCATTTATTTTTGTCATATTATTCCTTTTATAAATAGGTTCCATTTTAAATATTTACTCTGATTGCTGAAGATTCCGGTTCTGAGAATGGCTCGGGACCTCGATAGAACGCGTTTGTAGGGTTTCCCGATGAACCTTTGCCTCCCCAGCCGCAGCTAAAAAAACAACAAAATTAAATATAGCAGATTTTTCAAAAAATGTACAAGACATTCCACTTTTGCGTAGGCCAAAAATTTCTCATCACGAGCTCCTCCGTTCTTCGGAAAGCACGTTAAGCCGTTGGTCCCGTCTGCATGAGCAGTCGTTCAAAATCGTTTATTCAGTTTAGGCTACAAATAGCTTTTATAAATATCACTATGCCATCGGTTCGTAAGTCTACTCTGGGCGAGACCTTCTACTGAGAAGAACATGTTAGAATCTCAGCAAGGCATTTCTTCCTATTAATGGACTAATTCCTAAAAATAATTGATTATGGTATGTTTGGAAATCCATCGCTCGGAGCAATGCCATGCAATCAAAGTCATATAATTAAATTTGGAGTGATGGAGTGAAGCGACAGAGTGCAGTGCTCTTGAATATGGGTCAAAATGATTCAATTTGGACTGATGGAGTGGAGTGCCCATGAATTGGCCCCCATTCACGGACACTCCAATCCATCACTACAAAAGTCAATAAAAAAGCTGTCATTAGCCAATGCAATTTATTCACCTAAAGTTCCTATTGAGGTCGACGCCGACGCACTGCCCAGCGTGCCAGGCGCGGTTCTTACGCCACATGCGGTCCACGGTGTGTGAATACTCATACCCATCGGGGTTCACTACTGGAAGGAAGTACCTACAATCAGTTGTTAAAATATAGTTTAATTTCTGAAGAAGTAGAATTAAAATAACATGAGTCACTAATTGAATTTTTCTAAAGGTTCAGTTCAAGTTCATGAAACGACAATTAAGGTGCGTGAAGTTGACTAAAAGGCAGTGGTGTGGTAACTGCTGGTGTGGTACTAAGCGCGTGGGGATAAGTAGGTAAACCGAATATAAACCGTATGTTATGTGAATGGTCAGCGACTGCTATTAGTTACAAGTAAGAGTTCTGAGTTAAGACTACTGTCCGCCGAAGGTAAATCTGGTCAGTCACCAGTGATGGACTAATGCTGCCGCCAAGGGACGTGCCACCCGTCAGCCGGTTGCCTATGTCAGCTCCGCTCCCAACCATCCGAATAAGACCAACTAACACCACGACCTTTACCAATAACAGATGCCTTCATCAATTTGGAAGTTACTGTAAAGCTGGTACTAATATTTTTATAGTTTCAAGTCAATTAGCAGGTAGCTGATACTTGCCACTATTTGCTAGTGACACTGGCAAATAAGTAAGTGAAGCTGCTGGCGACATGATTGGCGACGTACGTAGCGTATGTTGAGTAGGTACAAATAATGAAAATTGTCTCTAAGTTCTGTGAAAGGGTGGCGTCATATTCTCTGCCGAAGAGAAATCCGGTGACTTGCGATGAAGTGCTGTTGTCGTAGATGTGATGCCATTGACTGGGTGCCAGCTTCGACCACAACCACCCTGACCAAAACCACTAAGACGCTGACCAAGACCTCAACTGCCACGAGCTAGATCATTTGGAGGCAACTTTTGCAAGTACTGATATCTGTATTAGCTAAGTCAATGAGCAATTAGTTGATACTTGCCAGTCTTTGTTAGTGACGCTGGTGGGCAAGTAAGCAAAGTTCCTTGCTATGTGGTTGGCGACGTACGTGGCCACTGCTGGGGCGATCCACTCGCGCGCATGGATGCCGGCGTCGATCCAGACGCTGCTGTTGGTAGTGTCGCTGTTCGAGATCTTTAGGATCTGTGGTAGTGAGTGTTATTTTATTAATTATCCTTTATTGAAAAAAATAATTTGAACATTGCCGCAGCTAATATTGTTCCTAGTACTGTTTTGTGGCGCAATCTTAAGAATGATGCTTGGGATCTTAGTGATAAGATTTTCAAGTAACTAAATATGAATTAAGTATGTAGGTACTGTACATATACATTTACTTAAAAGTTGTGTCCTCATTAAAGAATATTTAATTAATTTATTGAATCTGTCTTAAGAAAATATTATTATTGGAGAAACAAAATAATATGTTACACAAATACTTACAATGTTTTACAGTTTGTGATTTCATTGTAGACCAAATGTTAATTCATGCTATAAAATGTTTTTGTTTTGTTTATATAATTTTAACGCAAATTTTTGTTGCGAAACAAATTACAAAAACACAATGTTGAAAAAATTTCCACGCCAGATCAGGTGCTCTTCCAATTGAGCTATCGTGGTTCTAACCAGCCCGCCGAAATTATTCAACACTATTTACTTTTTACTTTGAAAGCCAAAGGTACCCATTCAATGTCAACAACTACCGTCATTAACACCCGATCATAATATTTTTACAAATACTAAAGATCAGTTAAGAAGTAGGCAAGCTATTTATAAAATGTTTTTGTTTTGTTTATATAATTTTAACGCAAATTTTTGATGCGAAACAAATTATAAAATTTTTTTCAACATTGTGTTCATGCTATAAAGTTTTTATTATTATTTATTATATTTTACCTTTAATTCCCGACCCTCAATAGATTTTCCAATTGCTCCTGTGGTGCAGATTGAAGGGTAGTCATACTCCAGTTCATCCATAAACGAATGAATTACATCAAGGCGATAGTAGTTGTTCCAATCCATATGGGTAACTTTGTCTTTCTCATTTTCTGGTAAATAAGATTAGACTATGGATGAAACGCATGTTACAAAGAGAGTGATTAATATAAATGTTGATGGATATAAGGTGAGAGGGAAAGAAAATACGGATGGATTCTGTGCCCGATGTTAAGAGTGTGCAGAGAGGGAAACGGACATTTCGCGCCGACCCCAAGTAACATAGGACCAGGGCAGGAAGAAGAAGAGATAAGATAAGATATTAAGGAAGAAATAAAATCCCTTTTAGATTCAGTTAATAGTTAACACTTACCATTGAAACTAACTTGTGGCTGTATGGGTTTGGCGACTTTAGAGTTTTCTTGATCAGGATTTTGGTTTCTATTAACTCCAACATTAGTAGTACTGCATTCATCTTCGAGAATGTTTATCAGTTTGGTCAGCCTGGCAGTTGTTCCTAGTTTTGTTTGCTCATGGTTTTCGAAATCATAATTGTTATTGTAAATACTGCTAAATGTACTAGTTGTGTTCTCGTCTTTGGCACTGTCATAATCATTGCCAAGAAAAATATTAAGGTGTTCACTGTTGGTATCGTCCTGGTCACTTTCGTTTGGAGTTCCATGTTCGGATTCGACTAGAGTATTATTATGATGGCAGTTTATGGTGCTTTCACAAGTATATTGTTGGTGTAGATTCATCCTTGCGATATGAGGACAGTGTTCGTGAGTATTTATTGCAAGTAAACACCGGTAGGAACGTTATTTTACTACAAATTAATAAGCAAATATTATAACATTTTTAAATGTACCTATGTAAGTTTAAGTTAAAATTGTAATTATTATTGCCAATATTGATCTGTTGTTGAAAATATAACGTTTCTCATTGTGTGTTATGGGTACATATATAATTTTACTGTATCTTATTTCTATTCTGGATGCATTATTTTGATTTTATTTTGACAGCAGTGGACAGCATAACAGTGTGACACCATGGTGACACCTGAAGTGACACAACGAAGCTATAGATAAAAGTATTACACGTGACGTGCATGAGACGTGTGCAGGAGAATCTCAGAATAATAACTAAGGAGAAGAGAGGAGAATACTCTCCGATACCTGACAGAAAAGCGAGCACGATACGACACAGACTTTGGCACGATATATGCCACGATGAAGCTAAATTCAACTATGAGAAGAAATGGAAACCTCCTTTATTTGAATATATTTTCACCGAATTTATTATATTTCAGAGTTGATTATATTAATTACACTCTAAAAATATGCAGGCTTGACCGTCTCGCATTGTCACTTAAACAAAGTAGTAACTGCTGTGGGTGACTGTGACAAAAACAACCGTCGCGTCGGTCGTAAGCAAAACGGCCGTTCTTTCGTTTCTTCAGAAATAAAACTGTGTTTATTATAAACTTGAAGAAAATAATATAACTTTTTATTTGACTATTAAAAACGTATCATGCCGTTATCTGTCTGTATTAAACTGAATAACAATAAGAAAAAATACAGTGTTGAAAAAATTTCGCGAGTGGGATTCGAACCCGCATCCCACGACATGTCAGGTCAAGTGCACTTACCAACTATGCTGTTGTGTGTTTTTTATATATTTTAGCGTTTTATTAACGCTTAAATATACTTAAGTAAAATTTAAACACTGAAAAAAGACGACAACCTCAGGCGGGAATCGAACCACGCACCTTCCGCATTCCGGGCGGCTGCCTTAACCACTTGGCTACCGAGGTCTGGCTTTCACCCGTCGAAATTTTTCAGTGCTTGATGCTTATGTTTTTTAGTCAACATTGCTTCATCAATCTTAGAAGTTTTCACCTCTGAGATCCGAAAGAAATATTTTTACAAATATTTGAACATTCGGTTAAGATGAAGCTGCGTTATAGATAAGTGTTTTTTATATATTTTAGCGTTTTATTAACGCTTAAATATACTTAAGTAAAATTTAAACACTGAAAAAAGACGACAACCTCAGGCGGGAATCGAACCACGCACCTTCCGCATTCCGGGCGGCTGCCTTAACCACTTGGCTACCGAGGTCTGGCTTTCACCCGTCGAAATTTTTCAGTGCTTGATGCTTATGTTTTTTAGTCAACATTGCTTCATCAATCTTAGAAGTTTTCACCTCTGAGATCCGAAAGAAATATTTTTACAAATATTTGAACATTCGGTTAAGATGAAGCTGCGTTATAGATAAGTGTTTTTTATATATTTTAGCGTTTTATTAACGCTTAAATATACTTAAGTAAAATTTAAACACTGAAAAAAGACGACAACCTCAGGCGGGAATCGAACCACGCACCTTCCGCATTCCGGGCGGCTGCCTTAACCACTTGGCTACCGAGGTCTGGCTTTCACCCGTCGAAATTTTTCAGTGCTTGATGCTTATGTTTTTTAGTCAACATTGCTTCATCAATCTTAGAAGTTTTCACCTCTGAGATCCGAGATCTGAGATCTGAGAGAGAGAAAAAATTTTACTTAAGTATATTTAAGCGTTAATAAAACGCTAAAATATATAAAAAACACTTATCTATAACGCAGCTTCATCTTAACCGAATGTTCAAATATTTGTAAAAATATTTCTTTCGGATCTCAGAGGTGAAAACTTCTAAGATTGATGAAGCAATGTTGACTAAAAAACATAAGCATCAAGCACTGAAAAATTTCGACGGGTGAAAGCCAGACCTCGGTAGCCAAGTGGTTAAGGCAGCCGCCCGGAATGCGGAAGGTGCGTGGTTCGATTCCCGCCTGAGGTTGTCGTCTTTTTTTCAGTGTTTAAATTTTACTTAAGTATATTTAAGCGTTAATAAATTGCTAAAATATATAAAAAACACTTATCTATAACGCAGCTTCATCTTAACCGAATGTTCAAATATTTGTAAAAATATTTCTTTCGGATCTCAGAGGTGAAAACTTCTAAGATTGATGAAGCAATGTTGACTAAAAAACATAAGCATCAAGCACTGAAAAATTTCGACGGGTGAAAGCCAGACCTCGGTAGCCAAGTGGTTAAGGCAGCCGCCCGGAATGCGGAAGGTGCGTGGTTCGATTCCCGCCTGAGGTTGTCGTCTTTTTCAGTGTTTAAATTTTATGCTGTTGTGGCTCAATCCAACTCGCCGAGTCTACTCTTGATCTTCTGTAAACTAAATAAATTGCCCCTCAGTACTAAAACTTATAAGCATACGATGTTTCAAGAAAATGATATTGTAAGAATGTGGTGATTTGAGAATATGATGTTTTGGGAATATGGTGTTTTGCGAATATGGTGTTTTGCGAATATGGTGTTTTGCGAATATGGTGTTTTGCTAATATGATATTTTGCAAACATCATATTTTGCTTTTATGATATTCAGCGACGGAGCCACAGTGAATATAGTTGTTAAGTTATAGTTTTATAGTTAGAAACTAACCCTCTTATTCATAAAAACTATTTATGCAGTATTTAGTTAAACATTGTTTTGTCTCTTTTTCTCAAATTCAAAGTGTTTCTGTGACGTTGACAAAACAATATTTAACTAAATAATGCTTAAATAGTTTTTATGAATAAGGGGGTAAGTCCAACTGCGCTACGTCGAATAAAAGTTTGAATTTGATAACATTTGATCAATCCTTCTCCAAAACACCGCTCGAAAGCAAACTTAGACCGCTTTTTTACTGCTTCTAGGAGTATTATATATTATATTATAGTATATAAATTCTAACGCAGTTAAAATGCTTGAAAAAAATCGGTTTAATCAAAGGTTTAATTTTCATAACTGCAATACTCGCCTGGAAATGGAGCTCTGTAAAAAGTAAAAAGCTTTAAAGCTAACACATTTTATTTGAATACTAGTAAGTTTATTTAAAGAATTTCCACTCTTAGTGAAATAGAAGTAGGTAAGTGAGAAGTTTCCGCACTGAATGTTAAATTAACAGTTAAGTGTTCAGTGTCGCCCGCCGTAGCCCATAAGCAGCGTCTAATGAAAAACAAAGCAACCCCCCCCCCCATAAACCCGCCCCCCACCTATGTTAGCGATTAACTGTCAGATGGCGAATTCTTCCTGTTCGATATTGAAGGAAAATAAACTTTACGTCTTTGCGATACCGTTGGCTTTTGATAAAAAAGAAAAACTATAACTTTGGGTGATAATGAAATAGTTTTAGATCCATTTCGATTTTGCTTAGTGTATGCCAAAATAACAAGGTGGCCGACGTCGGTCTGGAGAAGGTCGCAGGTAGCCACTGGACGCGAGCAGCACAGGTCGCTGTGGAGATCCCTGGGGAGGCCTTTTCCAGCAGTGGACGTCTGTTGGCTGTGCATTTCGGTTTTTTCGATGCAAAGCTCGGGTTTGCGATCACCGCCCGGATTGATTGCAAGCTTGGTGATTAAGCTAGTACCATTTTGATTTGTTTCAATATTGGAGGCCTTTGCCCGGCAGTGGGACAGTATAGGTATAGACTATTTACTTTAAGGTATTTAATCTAACTAGAGTACTTTTAATCTATCTTATATAAAAATCAATTGCTGTTCGTTTGAGTCGCTAAAACTCGAGAATGGCTGAACCGATTTGGCTAATTTTGATTATGAAATATTTGTGGAAGTTCAGGGAAGGTTTAGACGGTGCGATACATTAATAAAAAGTAACGGAAAATACTAAAAACGACAACTTAATTTTCCAATACAAAATGATTTGTTTGTTTTGTTGCCATGGAAACTGTCAAAGCGGTACGAAGTCAGCTAGTATCTAATAAAAATTGGAGATACGGAACTCAAAATGGACAACTTCGTCCCCAATTTTTCTTACAAAACTGGCTTACGTCCAGACAATGACTTTAAAGAATTAATTGAAAAAAATATCCGGTCAGCACTCGATCCTCGATCCGATAGATCTAACAAGCAAGTAACGAGCGTCGCCAGGGGTGGCACAATTAAAAAGATAAACGCGCGTAAGACCGAGCCGGGGGCGGCCGGGGGGAGTTTGGGGTCCGCCAGCCTGGTTAGCGGGTTACCGAGCGATCTGCCTCACTGTCGGTTCTCGAAACGTTCTCGAATTTATCTGCCCTTGTGATGTAGTGGTTCGCTCTGCCTTATTATCTATCAGTCAGTAATGACGTATCAAGCTCGCTGCGAATGGTACGTCACGGTTACGTTACGATGTTCGCTCCGGTCAGTCTCCACCAATAGGATTCGTAAGAAATAAAAGACGAGCACGTGTTTTTGCAAACAACGCTCGTGCTTGGTGGGTGACCAAACTAATAATATCTCGAGCTCCTCCGTGCACATAAGGTACATTAATTCGTAGGTCACCGTTGCTGAAGTAACATAACAGTCGTTTAACCCCATCGAATCAGTACTGGGTCAGCGTGATCAGTTCTGGCCCAATGTCTTCATATGCTTTTCTTGTAGAAAGGATTAAGCCCAATAAATGTGGGACATTTATAGGCTGACAATTAATGTTGAACTTTTACCATAAAAGTTAATAAAAGTTTGTAATTTTTTCACCTAGAATTTTCTAGGTTTAATAGAATCAATGGTAGGTGCTCGATTTCATTACAGGGGAGTGCACGGGCGGCGAGGCGTTTACTGAAAATATCTGATTACATCTAATTATCGAGCGAGCACAGCGAGCGCTCCAGTCGCTCGGCGCGCTCTCCTTGATTACACGGCCTTTGTTTGTCGAGATACTTGCGACTGCGACTCGCAGATTACTGGATTGCTCAACTTAGTTGCTCAATTTATAAATGAACTTATATTTGTGGTTAGAATAGAATTTGTTTGCATTTTATTTTATTTTATTTTATATGACAGCATCAGTAAGCTACTGTTCCACTGGAGTGGAGTATTCAGAGTGAAATGCGTTTTCACCTTCAGCTTTACCATCACTCACCATTAGGTGAGATGGAGGCCAAAACGACCACAACTCTATCATACTGGGGCACGAGCCGTCCTAAACCACCATGCGGGCCCAGTGCAGATTGGTGGTTGTTGACGACTGCTTATGGAGCCGTAGCCGGGACCAACGGCTTTACGTGCTTTCTGAAGCACAAAAAATAACTTACCAGTTTAAAAACATAAAAAAAATACGTCCGAAAAAACCAAACCAAAAACAAAACCGGTCGTGTGTGTGGAAACTTGGGGAGGTCTTTGTTTAGCAGTGAACGCCTTTTGGCTGAGACGATGATGAATGATGATTCTTACTTAAAGCATTACGATGATCATACGATGATTACGTCCGAGGCGCGTCTATAGATTTAGATTCGAGTCTATAGATTTTGTCCATTACTTTATGACGTGACTAGTGACATTGACAGTTCACTTGTCACATGATTGAAATGTCAACTTAATTAAAACGTCAAGAGCATGCCAAAATTGAAGAGTAGTAATTAATTTTAGTAAAATATTTATGTACAATATTTTGAAATTCCAGTGAATTAATTAATCAAAGTGGCACGAAAGGACGTCAGGTACCAAATATGGGACGTGAAGTGTTTAAAAGAAGGGCAAAGAGTTTTTCTAAGAAACTTAGACGCCAAAGGCGGTACGTCTTTTCTTTACTCCGACTGTTACGTAGATACCTACTGTGTGAAGAGTCATCGGCTTATAAGCGCTGGGAGCGTTGTAAGCTTAGAGGGAGATTGGGCGATATCTTTACACGCTGGCCCAATACGGAATGATGAAACTCTATGGCAATAAAACTCGCACTAGGCACCCTCGATGTTCTTCTTGGTGTTCTTCTGTATGAAGATTGCATTAAAGGATAGCACTAAGCTAAGCACCCTATTACAGTTTCGATAATTCAGAATGCTTTGAAATAGATTGCTAGTTGATATGTGGCTCTATACTAGTCCACTGCTGGACATAGGCCTCTCTCAGTATAGGCTGATGACGATGATGACGATGTTGATGATGATGATGTGGCTCTACATACATTCCAACACCCGTACTTTTGTATAAATTATAATTTATCTTAAATAACCGATAAGAGCAGATAACAATAAGAATATGCTTTGTGGACAGATTTTTTCACTGTTTACCCGTGGTCCCGGTGGGTCGACCCATTACCGGGTCCATGAGTAATTTTAATTACCCGTGGTTTCGTGGCACTAGGGATTGTTCCCTGGACTTCTGACTGTATCGATACAAAATGAAAACCATCAGTTACACACAAAGTTTACTCAATCAAATAAAATAATTCCATCCCTAGGAACAAAACATAGGTACTCATACTAGGACCAATATTGAAAATGATGAATTCATAACCGATAGGTATACACTTAACTATTAATGACTCTTAAACTATCTTAACATTTCTAATGCGTATCCAACTGATATTTTTATATTTAATATATATTGACGTGACAACGTCTTATAAATTGGTTTGCCGGGTGACACTTCAAGAAACTGCGTTACGCTCCGCTCACGTTATGCGCTCACAATGAGAGCGAGTGAGAGGCACGCGTCCCTTCCACTCGGGCATGGTTAGCCCGCCTAAGAGCGAGAGAGACAGACATAGACATATAAATACGTATGTATGTGTAAAGGTAAAAATAAAATTTTGTTAATATGAAATTCAGTGCGAGATTCTTTGTATAAATTAATGTTTTAAATATAATTCTTTGTATAAATAAATGTTTTAATTTGTTACTATTATTTCATCCTTCTTCCTACTATACGAATGAATATTCACATTAAAATTATTTTACCACTCAAAGTCGTTGTCACGTAAAACTTTCGCCCGTATATCGACTTTACAGGCAACCAATTTTTTTTTATAAGTACTTATAAATATATTTTTTTTTATATATTTTTTTTAATATCGATATAATCAGAAGTCGAAATATTCATCCAAATGTAATCCCTAGTGCCATGGAACCACGGGTAATTAAAATTACCCATGGACCCGGTAATGCGTCGACCCACCGGGACCACGGGTAAACAGTAGATTGTTTTTGTAACCTAATCGGATGGTTTTAGAATATTTTACATTACTTTTTTAGAAGATTGTATTACTTAGCAGGCAACTGAGCGTACGGCCCAACGGATGGAACTGGCTTTATCATGCGCGTGTTACCAACCCTACAGTTCTAAAGTTCCTAAGAATTTAAACTTCACCGGATTATCTCCAAATCGAAACACAATTATAAAAAAAACAATAATGCGTACACACATACATACTGTCACGTCCTTCTACCAAAAAGGGGGTAGGCAGAGCATTATTATCAACAATTTTGAGTAAACTCGCCGTTAATAGCCTTGCCACGATGTCACATAATCAAAGTAGGGCTCCGAGATGGAATATATAACATCAGTAATAAGTTACTAGGCGATCGCCTGATGTGCGAGTGGTCAATTACACTCGTATATGAATTTGCCGGTGGATATTTTGAGATAAGATAATTAAACTAAATAATAAACTTTCCTACACTCACACCAATTATCTAGCCCAAGAGAAGCTTTTTTATGAAACACGTTAAACGGTTACTAGACAACGGATAAACATACTTAAAATAATTAAATGCATACTTGTTATACATAGAAAACACCCAGACCCGAGACAATTTAGAAAAATAATAATTTCTAAATTGACCCGACCGGGGATCGAACCCGGGACCTCAGAGATGGCGACACCATGAAAACCGGTGTACAAGCTACTCGACCAAAGGAGGTCGTCAACAGTATCTTGGAACCCTTGTTCCTTAGTCGGCTCTTACGACATAAAGTTAGGCAGCTAAAACATTATTTTCACGTCCCAGATCAGCATGGGGCAAAACAATAATGTTTGGTGACAAAATAGATGAGATTATCACACTGGTTACCGACTCATCAGGAAAGAATAACAGGAAAGAATTCTACCATCATCGTAGTCATTATAATCGGAGCCAATAGACGTCTACTGTTAGACAAAGGCGCTCCCAAGGCGCTCCACAGCGACCGGTTTTGTGCTAAAGATGTAAGAAAAGATTTAAATGTCCCGACTTGATTCTATAATAACACCTAAGTATGTAATTACTTTTCAGCGATAACAATCTGCAAAGATTACAACGAACATATGGATGTGATTGTGGACGCACAGCGGCTGCTGCAGGTGGACAAGCTGCTGCGAGAGCGAGAGATCCTATATGACGTCTCTGTCACCGACACGGCCTTTGGCAACACGCCGTCTCGCGTGCGCAGCCCTCCTCCCAACGTGCAGCGACCACGATCTCCCTTAAGTAAAATGACTGATTCAATCAATCAAATCTTTTTTTTTTAAATATTTTATGGATAAGCACTGTGCCTTGATCTCACCTGATGTTAAATGATGATGAGACCAATGATGGAAGCGCACTTCGCCCGGGATCTTATCTCTAGCTGCCGGAACACAACAATGCTACAAACATTGATGTTATGGCGACATATTTAGATAAGGTGGTGGTAGCTAGCCAGGCGGACAAACAAGCCCTACCACCGACCAAACCGAGTACACAAACTTGTACCCCCCGCTGGGAATCGAACCCGAGAACTCTGGGTCTTCCGGCAGACCATGGTGACAGGACAGTATGAAAGTAGCTAGTTAGATAGACAAACTGCGTACAGAACTATTAAGAAAAAATAATATTTATATAACATAAAGACAACCACACATTAAACTACATAATATATACACAAAAATATGAATATACTGCTAATGCTAAATATAATATATATTCTATATATAAAAACATAACGTGATTCAGTGCCACTCAAGTAACCGATAGTAGGTAACTTTTTAGTTGTTTTTTAACAGTACCCACAGTGCGACATTCTCGTAGAGGTATTGGTAACTTATTCCAAAGTTTTGCTGCTTGGACAGTAAAAGAATCGCCATACATGTTAATGTTAGATAGTAGGCTGAGCGATGAGCGCGTCCAGATGACGAAAGGTACGAGAAACGCTCCTTGAGGTAATGAGGAGAAGATGGTTTAAAAAGAATATTATAAAGAATAACCAATAGGTGATAATTACGGCGCATTCGTATCGGAAGCCATAACCGCTGTCTGTATTCGGATATATGGTCATACTTACGAAGGCTAAAGATGAAGCGAATGCATACTTTTTGAAGGCGCTCAAGCTTGTTCAGTAGCTCTTCGGTTGCATCGAGATAGCAGTTATCAGCATAATCAAGGATCGGAAGCATCAGAGATTGAGCCAGAGTGATTTTAGTTTGAAGAAGGAGAAAGCTCTGTAAACGCTTCAGGGTGTGATAGCCAGCAAAAATCAAGCCGGCCGAGATTAATATGACAGCTCCACGAAAGATTGTAATCAAAGTGAACACCAAGGTTACGAACAGACACATTACATTGTGTACATTGTGGCGGCCTCGGAGAATCTAGTCCCTTACTAGATTCTCCAAGGCGTTGGAATGCGAGCACACTTGTGTTATGCCTTCTCCTTTAGAAACTCTCTAAGGATGTTTTGATTACCACTATTTGAGAAACCTTTGGTTTCTCGCCGCCCACAAAAGTCCGGTAACGCGTGGCTTTCTGCCCCCTCGAGGGGAAGGCAGCCTTACGACGATGACTTGACTCGGCGGACGACCGGAACCGAATGGTTGGGAAACTGCTGGTTTGTAGTCAATTGTTGAAAAATACTAAAATAAGTTTCTGGTCCCTATTTTTAATTATTAAAGGTTCCTGTCGATCACTGGTGTCACTAGCCTATCTCCAATAAGAGCGCTAGTTTTCAAATAAATGTAATGAAATGAAACGAATGAAAATGAAATGAAAGTAGTATATTCAGAACACAAATTGGTATTTCTCATTTTACATTGACAAATGATAAAAAAGGATTATCTCTATGTTAGAGAGAGAACAATTCAAGTAATACATGATGCTCTTATTCATTAATAGTGTCTTTACTAATTTCAGAGGCAGTTATGGATTGGAAAGATTTTTATCCATTGCATATTATTTATAAGTTCATGGATTATTTAGAAGTCCAGTTTCCATCCACGTGCACAGTGAGCTCCATAGGAAAGTCAGTTGAGGGCAGAGAAATCAAGGTAGAGTGAATATTAGTGTACAGTCTCATGTTACATTTTCTTCTAATATTAAATTCATAATATCTATAAGGAATCAGTGCAAGGATTACTGTCCACAAAAGGATCGGTACAAGGCGCGCCGAGAATTCTGTATAGAACTCGGCCTAGAAATAAAATAAACCCAAAAATATAAAAGACCTCAATGTTGAGTTTTTGGTTACAGGGGAATATCATTGGTTTTGTTATTATTATTGTTACCATCTTACTTCATATAAAAAAAACAACTGTTTGTACCTACCTTAAATTACAAAGACACACAGACACGTGAGTGACCAGAAACCTCTAGCTTTTGGTCGGATGTATAGGGGTTGCCCTTTAAGCGAGATGATTAGGCTTAGGCAGGGAGCTCGATGGCACAGTGGTTACCGCCCGATCGGTGAGGGCTGAGGTAAAGCAACTTTCGCAAAAGCCGGTCATCAGATGGGTGGCCAAAATTCTATCATCTCGAGCTCATCCGTGCTTCGGAAGGCACGTAAAGCCGTTGGTCCCGGTTGCATTCGCAGTCGTTACAACCACCAATCCGCACCGGGCCCGCGCGGTGGTTAATGGCCCGTTCTCCCTATCCATCCATAGGAAAGGCTCGTGCCCCAGCAGTGGAGACATAAAATGAACAGAAGATGATGATGATGGGGAGTTGACATTACAAAAAACAAATACTCTTTGATTTATCTTCAGATGCTCAAAATATCGAACAGTGACGCAAGCAACTCTGCCGTTTGGCTCGACGGAGCCATCCACGCTAGGGAGTGGATAACGACCGCCGTGGTCACCTTTATAGCAGATAATATTGCTAGAAACTTCAACACATTACCTAAGAGCATGACTAATAAGGACTGGTAAGTGTATCCTCTATATCCTTTTAAAATTACTAGAACTATATAGAAAAGTTAGTTTTCGACATTGACGTGACCGGGAATCGAACCCGGGAGTTAGCGTTGCCCAAAGTCCGACGTGCAAGCCACTCGGCTACGGAGGTCGTCCAATAATCCGCGAGTAGATTCTTAAAAATAATTTCAACTTTGGAAATGTAATATAAAGAATATTAATTGTATGTTCTAGGGTAGTGTCTTCTTTGGTAATAATAGTTTATTGACGATTTTCATTTGTATTTCAGGTATTTTGTTCCGGTCGTCAATCCAGATGGTTATCATTACTCGCACATTTTAGATCGACTGTGGCGCAAAAACAGAGCTCGTATAGGCTCCAACATTTGCGGAGTCGATCTAAACAGAAACTTTTCGTATGTAACACAACACTTAATATTATTTACTGAACTATGAAAATGCTTAATAATAATATAATAATAATAAAAGTTTTTATTGCAAAAAAAAAGTAATAATTTACAGAAGTCTTGATTAATGGCGACTGCTGCACAAAGCATGCTGCTTGATTCGCAGTAGTCAAAAAAAAAAAAACGTAACAAATAATAAAAAGTTTCAAAGGGCGACACTGGTCGAACTACAGATCACTTATACTATTCTTATACTATAATGGAATCGTTATTTTTTTTTCTTTTTTTTTTGAGCGTATCTACTTTTACATTATTCTTCTCTTTTTTTTTTTTTTTTTCTTTAATTAATAAAATTTAAGTGAAAAACCAAAAATAGAAAAAAAATAAAAAAGAGATTTTGTGTGTGTGTGTGTGTGTGCGAATGTGTGTGTTCGTATGCGTGTGTGTGCGTGTGTTAGTGTATGATTATGAAGTGAGTATGCGGTGTGAGTTTGAGTGATGTGGGGGATATTTAGGTACTCTTTAGAAGGTCTTCTGTCTTCTTGTAGTCCAGATTAGCTAACCAGGGTTCGACAATATTCTTAGCCTTGTACATGGATGCTCTCTTAATATCAATAACTCGACAAACGGTATTGTAAAGTTGCGGCAGAAGAAAATGTGGATGGTGTTTAGCAAAAGTTGTACGGGCTGCCGGGACTTGCACTTTGTATACACGTTTCCTGAGAAGTTGTTCGTAGGAAAAAGATGCTAGGGCCGTTTTGTGAGAGGCCATTACAGCTCGAAGTATGAACAGCTGTCGGACTCTCAGAACGCCGCATTCTTTGTAAAGGAGATCAGTGTTGAAACGGAAGGGTTTACGAAAGATTATTTTAAGGACTAAACGTTGGGCTCTTTCTAATTCGATTAGAAAAGATTTCATCATCCCACCCCAAGCCATGATGCAGTATATAAGAAGTGACTGGCAAAGAGCTTTGTAGACTGCAATTAGCGTGTCCTTTGTTGCCGACTCCCTGAGGGCCTTCATGACGTAAGCCGTTTTTCGAACACGGGCCGATAGTGCCGAGATATGTTGCCGATATGACATTCGTTCGTCCAACACTACACCGAGGTACTTGATTCCCTCAGTGCGGCTCACTTGTAGACAGTCGCAGGAGGATGGTTTTTGTGGTGTGAGGTCGCAATTGTGGAGTCTTAAAATCATTGTTGACGGGGGCCGCGAAGCTCTAGTTTTGTGAAACGCTACATACTTAGTCTTATCTACATTTAGTGTAAGAAGGTTTCTTTTTAGCCAGTTTGTAACTCCAACCATTCCCCTCTCTGCTGCTGCGTAAGTGTCCTTCCATGTAGGGCCTTGGAATAATATGACGGTGTCGTCTGCATAACAAACCGAGCTAGCTTCGTCCAATGGAAGGCTTGGTTTCATTAACTTTGTTAATAGGAGACAAATGCCTTAAATATTTCAATAGAAGTTTGGTGCTACGATAATTGTAACAATAACAATTAAAATGATTATCCTATTATTAGTAACGAAGTACCTTTGTTATGTATATATAGAAGTATTGTTTTCTCATTGCTTTGTAAAGGGAAATGTTTTTTGTTGGAAACCGGGCCAACTAGTGAAGCTCATAAAGTTGCACTGGTTATTTTCAGACATCATTGGGGACGTGGTTGCGGTGAAAGCTCCTCCGCAGATCCATATAATATCAACTACAGAGGAACGGCACCATTTTCAGAACCAGAAACAGCTGCTGTAAAGGTTAATTTTCAAAATGTTCACCTTTAAAAGTAGTTTACTTATAGAATTATAAATTTTTACCAATAATTATTTACAGGATCTGATTTTGTATTCAGGGACACCGTTCAAGGTATTTTTAACGTTTCACTCTTTTAGTGAAGTAATATCATTTCCTTGGTGTCACACTAATGATCCGTGTGTCGACTATGTTACGTTATTGGAAGGGGGTACCTCTATGGCGAAGGTAAATGCTAATGATGTTATAATACAAATAAATGTTATTTTAACTTTTATAAGTGTTTTAAGCGCATTTAACATTTTTCAGGCGATCTATGAAACAAATGGCCGAATGTACAAAGTTGGCAATTTCAAGGATCTAATGTACAACGCGTGTGGAACCAGTATTGACTGGAGTTACGGCGTAGCGCGCATTCCGTTTACGTACCTTGTCGAGTTACCGAGTAAGCAACATCGATTCCTACTACCCAAGGAAGATATTTTAAATTGCTGCAATGAAATATGGAATGCCATTTTAGCGTTAACAAAATTTGTGGATACCAAGAAAAATATAGGATTTGCAGATATTGCCAGTAAAAAAAGATCAATGATGTGATAGTTTTGTAAGTATTTTTATTCGTTTTTGTAAATTTGAAATTTACCATGTTGTGACGTCAATAAATCACTCGGTTTATTTACAAACTTTATTGAGACTTAACTTTATACCTACAACACGATTACAACACAAGTTCTCAGCGATACAAAAAAATTAGTGATTGTCAATGTAGTCCATCAAAGAACTGACTGCGTTCCAAATTTCAACGCAATTGTCAGTGATCTGATCTTTAGGCAGTTTGAATTTGTGCCTCCGGCTTCTTAGCTCGAGCATGTAGGAGTATGGTATTTTCGCTATAGCGTAGCTCCAATCGATGCTGGTGCCACAGGCGTAGTAGGTGAGGTCTTTAGTATTCCCCACTTTGTATGTCTTGCCTGTGGTTTCAAAAATCGACTGAAATAAAGATTCGGAATTATTGGAGCTGCATGATCTTTTTATGTAAACATTATTATTTTGCCGCTTTCAAATAAAAAAATAATAAAATAAAAAATCTAAGCCGGTGATCTAATCTAATCTAGGGTACAGTCCACAAACTTTTTATGTCTGCCGACAAGCAGTAGTTGCTCGTCTCGGTCTGTAAATATAGAGATGGGATAAGGTGTTTTAGGCGTCATATCTTTATTCAAGACATCGTATTGGTTAAATTCTCTAAAATACCGGACAAGCAATTTGAGTCCCAAATTCCTTACAAGTCACAATTCTACTAGTTTCTTACACGAGAGTTACCCTTGCCATAATCGTGCCAGCTTCCAGCAAATGCAAATAGTCTGGACATGGCTCCTTCTTGAAGCCCCACGGGAAAATTATTAGTTCGAAGTAACTGTGGCACGACAGGAACGCCTTAAACTTTGTCGTCGACCCAAGTATCGTATCCTGGAAATAGAAGAGTGAACTAGATAAATAACATTATGCTTTATTTCCACACATAGCATTACACTTTACGGTCCTACACTCAAAATTATAAATGCGTTTCATTATATATATAATATAAATAATCAATGGCGCAGTGGTTAACGCACCCAGTCTGCGATTGTTAAGGTTAAGTAACTTTTCCTAAACGCCGGTCATCGGATGGGTGACCAAAAACTTATATTATCTCGAGCTTCTCCGTGCTCCGGAAGGCACGTAAAGCCGTTGGTCCCGGCTGCAATAGCATTCGTTAACAACCACCAATCCGTACTGGGCCCGCGTGGTGGTTTATGGCCTGTTCTCCCTATCCATCCATAGGGAAGGCTCGTGCCGCAGTGGGGACATAATATGAGCTGTTGATGAGGTTACAAAAAGTTAGCTATTATGAATGTCAGTACGCCAACAGTTTGTAAGTAGGCGGCAAACTTAGTACTGAGAAAAACTGGCAAAAAAACTCTGTAAAAGCTTTTCTTTTCTACCTTTCTTTTACAGAGCCACATATTGAAAAATGCATTCCCTACCACAGGAGAACAGTTTTCTTTATCATTGGCATCCTTCTATATTGATAAATTCAGTGAATATATTGTTTTAACAAAATCTTACCCTCACAGCCGCAGATTCTGGTTCCGAGAATGGCGCTGGTCCTCTGTAAAACACGTTGTTAGGCTCTTCTGAAGAACCTTCGTCGCCATTATTTCCCCAACCAAAACTGTGAAAGAAATAGGCAACATAAAGAACAATATTAGGAAACACTGCTAAATCTCATAATGAAAGGTCAAAGCAAGTAACGATTTTTTTTTGTAAATGACATTACTTCTGTTAATGCTGTGGAGTTTCTCTTCTCCACAGCTAAAAAGTAGACGTCCTAAATAGGTAGTAGGTAAAAAATGTATGGACGATTCAAAAGCACTTTTCGTAACTTTATTTGAATTGATGAATGATTTGAATATTCTGAAAATGTTTGACTGTGACTTTGATTTTAAGCTAAAAATGTATGTAATCAAACAGTAAAACTGGTTGTTGATGCAATTTGTAATGTAGTCGAAGTACCTGAAGTTTCTATTTAGATCCACACCGAATTCGCCGTTGTAGTGTGACCTGTTCTTTCTCCACATCCTATCGTGTGTATGGGTGTATTCATAGCCATCTGGATTTAGTACTGGTACTATATGCCTGTGAGATATCAATTATGTTACAAACAGATCCATTAATGCATTTTTCATAACTGACGCTAATACTCGTGAGGACGAAATCGAAATCCGCGCACAGAAGACCTTCCGTTCAGCACTACATAAAATATTGATGTCCAAACTTCTAAGCAGAAGTACTAAGATTCTAATATATAAAACAGTAATGCCCCCAATCTTAATGTACCGGCTGCGAGGTTTGGACGCTAACTCAAAAAGAAGAAGGTAGACTCCTAGTCAGGGAGAGAAAGTTACTCAGGAATATCTTGGGGCCAGTGCAACAAGACGACGGCAGCTGGAGGGTTCGAAAGAATGTCGAAATCGAAACTAGTGGCCGAGCCCAACATTATCGCTGAAATTAAGACACATAGGCTTCGCTGGCTCGGCCACGTAGAAAGGATGGAAGATGATCGCTCGTTGAAACGCGGGGCGTCCAGTGGGGCGTAGACCAGTCGGTCGCCCACGTTACCGCTCGAGGGATGAAGTTCTAAAGGACCTAGAAAAGCTTCACGTAGACAACTGGCAAGAAGCAGTTTAGAACCGGGGCCAGTGGCGCCGACTTGTATCAGAGGCTCACTTGGGGCCACAGCGTTAGGACAGTAAGTAAGTAAGATCCATTCATATGAAACAAATAAAGAAACAAAACGTACCAGTCTTTATTTGTAATGGAATTTGATAGGTTTTTGAAATTCTTGACAAGAACATCGGCTATGTAAGTGACGACAGCCGTGGTTATCCACTCTCGTGGGTGAATGGATGCGTCTAACCACACACCAGAGTTGCTAGCGTGGCTGTTCGATATTTTCAACATCTGTAAAACAATTTTTTTTAAAGGAACGCTTTGTTGCAACGAAAAATGGAATGCTCTCCCAGCACACGTATTCCCTCCTTCCTACAACATTACATGGGGCCCTTTAAATGTGTGAATAGGGAACTTGCGGATCGGCAATGGCAGGACGGCCACTTAGGCACAATCCTGCTCCAGTAGTTGTCTTCGCACCTGGACTCAGCTTCTGCTTTACGTCTGGTGGAATAGCCTACTATTTTAGAAAAAATAAAACGCTATAATTTGCTAGTGTCACAGTACACAGCAAAAAGATAATCTATTTCGCAATACGCGGCTACAAAATCAAGGCTATTTAGGTTTTTCATCATTAATATAAAGCTACACATTTAAACATTGCAAAAATATCGTTGAATTGTGACTAACAAATTTGATAACTAGTTAAATTTTACACTTGGTTATTTCCAATGTTTTTAGTTTAGAATTTATATGATTCAGCACATACGAAACTGCAGTAGGTATTTTTTTAAATACTTAATTTAACTTAGTTAAGTAAGGATCCTTCTAAAAAAATCCTAGCTTTATTAATATATCAAGCGGATTGTGCTTGTGTTTTTTCCGAATAAATTAGGTACGCACTTTGATGTCCCGGCCCTCCACAGATTTTCCGATGACAGTTACTGTACATATGGCGGGGTAATCTCTCTCCAGGTCATCTATGAACCCGTATATGACGCTCAGTCTGTGATATTTTTTCCAGTCCATTAGTTTTACTGAAAACAAAAAAACGCTACTCAAGGCTCTTTCAATTCAAACGTTTAGTGTTGGAACGCTACCGTGCGGTTTCATATCGAACGCCAGCCGCACGTCAGTGGCAAGACTGCCTTAATATGAAACGCAGTACTAACGTGCGTCAGCCGTCCGACAACCATCTAAATTGAAAGAGCTCTTATTATTATGTTTATTTTCAAGCAAAGTAGTGGTCGCCTTGTGGTAGATCTTTATTTATTTATTTATTTATGTTTTACTTTGTGATTTACTAAACATACAATGTTTTTATACAATGTAGTATAACCCATGTATAACATGATACCTAATCAATGCTCCTGCTCTTTCTCCATATAAACTTTAACTATGCCAATTCTCACACTCTAAAAAAGGAGCACAAAGCGTTTTCTTCACGTATTAATATAAAGAAGAAGATATTTCAAATTAGTGAAATTCTAGTTTTATTTATATGATATATATTATGACAATTTAGGTACTCACTTTTTCGTTTTTTAGGTTTTTGAGTAGGTATAATTTGCTTGATACATTTTTGTATAATGCCATTTGAAATACATTTGCCTGAAAAGTTTCAAACGTTAGTTAATAAAACCTAACTTTATAGAAACATTATGTGATTTATGGGTTTAATCCTTATAGGAAAAAGTATATAGGTAAATATGTAAGTAATGACAAGTTAAGTTACTTCAGATAGATAAAAAATTGTTTATTGCACTATTATACAAACGTAGATGCCAAATTGATTTGTTATTTATCAGAATGGTATTTATAAGTAGTTTCATTTTGTGAAAGACTACAGAATAATATATTTAAAACGCTAGAACTATGCTATAGTCTAACCCCCTTACTAATAAATTGAATGATAACTCTCTCCATGATTCAAAATTAAGTTTACATTATTATGAAGACGTAATTACTAATTTTATAACTACTTAAATAAAATGCATGCAATTGTAGTCGCGCGTTAGCAAAACAATGTTTGTCATATGAATATAGCCTAAGACATACCATTGAATAACTATTCCTAGCTTAAACTCAGTGTGCCTTACAAATAAATAAATAATAAGCTCCGAATGGTTAAAATGTTTTTGTTTTGTTTATATAATTTTAACGCAAATTTTATTGCGAAACAAATTACAAAAACACAATGTTGAAAAAATTTCCACGAGCAGGATTTGAACCTGCACCCTTCTGACATACCGGGTCCGAATGGTTATTCCGTGTTTTGTTCCTGTCACGTAAATGTCATTTCTATTATGAGTGAAAGAGACAAAACACGGAATAACTATTCGAAGCTTATTCTTTGTTTATTTGTAAGACGGAGTGTATTTGTATGAGAGTTAGAATATTATGCTTCCAACTAATCAGTAACATCATCAGAAACACGCACCTTTGCCTCTCACGCCAAATTTAGTTTGTGTACCGTTTTCAGCCTTGTTCGCTTCCGAGCAATCGCCGTCGTCATCTTCCACCACCAGCGATTGGTTCTTCTTCAAAACACCGGTCCTTTTACGTAGTGTTTGTTCCCTTGCCACATTCATGATTGCTTAAAGGCAGTTTAAAATTAGTACCTACTTCTTGATACCTCTACTTTAAACCGTCAACACGTCTTTGTACTTTAATTGCCTCTGTGGTCTAGTAGTTCAGACCACCATTTTAGACCCAGAGGTCCTGGGTTCGATTCCCAGCGGGTTCACAAACATGTTTGTGTTCTCGGTTAGGTTGGTGCTAGGGCTTGTTTGCCCGCCTGGCTAGCTACCATCGTCTTATCTAAATATGTCGCTATAACATCAATGTTTGTAGCATTGTTGTGTTTCGGCGGCTAGAGATAAGATAGCCTGTGCCTCAGTAGTTTAGGATTCTGGTGAGTGCGCTTCCACCTTCGGCTTTGTCATCACTTAGCATCAGGTGAGATGAAGGCCAAGTTCTTACGCGTAAGGCAATTAATAAAACGCATTGAGTCAGCGTGATGGTTTATAATCTGATCTCCTTATATTACTAAAGTGAAAAAGTCTGACCCCAGCAGTGGGACGTTTATAGGCTATTAATAATGATGATTACGTACTCACTTTACGTTTGGAATGTGCTTTCTACGTGCTCTGATGCGTTTTCATTAAATTTTATTGTTATATGACTACATACCATTTTCATATGCCATTAGATAGTTCTAGTGGCATATGAAAATGGTACAGTGTGAAAAATGCTGAATACTTTAAAGAAAATAAAGATAACACCATTCTTGAACCTACTTAGATATCTATAAATAAAAAGTAAATATTGGGTATACAATTTTTGTAAACAATTTTGTTTTAAATAGTTATGAAAAGCTAAAAAAGGATTTATTAAACACGTCGAGTAAATCTAGCCGTCCGTTAGACGACATAATATATACATTTATAAATATATTATGCTAAATTGAAGACCAAACAAGGTTGGTTACGGCCACAAGCGAAATCAATTGTTATTGCGGATTGACTACTTCTGTAACTACTGAACAAACCTTCAATTTATTTCAACTGTGAAAAGTGTGGTTTTTTTATTGTGTTTATTGCAAATTACAAACTAAAATTTATCATTGCGTAGGCAACTGAAATTTTTCTTATTTATATCCAAAAGGTGATCGTTCGGGCGATTTTCAAAGAAACATGTCAAGTGACGTTACATACTCTTTGGTGACGTTTGAATGTATCACAGATAATTTGAGTGTCATTTTAGCAAAGAGGCCAGTATGGTTTGAAAAAGCAAAGCTAGAACTCCAAGTATAAGGCTGGTGTTTCACCGCCGGCCGGCGATGAGCGAGTAGCGAGTAGAGCTTGAAACTAGAAGCGAGTTGGAGCGGCGACAAGCGATAGTTTTGTCGCTGGGCTATAAGCGAGTGTACTTGTGCGATGGGTGATTACTCGCACTTACTCGCTCGGGGGCGGCTAGTCCTGTAGACATGAGCAAAGTCGTTATTTTTCAATCACCATGACTGTCGTTCCAGTTACACAAGAAAATCATCATGACTTTGTCATGTCGATCACGTCGAAATCGTACATTTAAGAAGCACAGTTACGGTATATTTAAGAAAAACGTACATCTTGTTATTATTTTATGTTGTCTTGTCACTCATTCATGAACGAAAATCTTCATTTGACAACTCGTTAAATAGTTTAAACTCACTATATTCTCTTCTGAAATAATTAATATTTTGCATCCAAATTCTACTTTTCAATATATTCCTTTTTTACCCGACTGCAAAGGAAGGGTATTGTTTTTCGCGCGTGTCTTGTATGTATGTATGTATGTACGTATGTATGTATGTATGTAATATTCTTTATCACTTCATATCTCCTGAACCACTGAACGGATTTACATAATTCAGGTATCGTTAGATTCGTCTTAGGTGCCCAAGTGTTCTTAGATAGGTGACGTTAAAAAACAAACATGGCGGCTGTGTGACGCCATTGGCCTTGGTAAAAAACAATTTATTTTTTTCGAATTCTACAATATGGGTACCAAATTAGAGGGCTCAACACAAGGATTTCAAAAAGGTATATCATGATTATCATTACCGTAAGCTAGTTAGCTATCCCCAGCACTCAGATCCGCACTCTAGGTAGAAATGATCACTGGTTGGTCGCTAGGCGAGTGATCTGACCGCCAAGCGAGTATCGCTGAGCGAGTATCGCTGAGCGAGTATCACTCAGCGGCAAACTAGCAAAGCGAGTACTCGCCAGCGGCAAACTATTAAAGTGAGTACTCGCCGGCAATGTGAACAGTCAGCGATCAACAATTAATATTATGCATCTCTTTTATTGACACAGGATCTATATAAATTGTACGTTTCTTGAGCGAGAAAATAGTCGGTAATTCGTCGCTTACTCGCCGGCGGCGGTAGTACAGCTGCCTAGGGCTTGTTTCACACACTACAACCACACCACATCGTCGCGACAAAAGGTGGTCAAGCTGTGGTGAATAGTGTCGCTGCGGCTTCTTACGGTTGCGTTGTGTTACCTATAAAATGTTTGCGATATGGCCGCCGGCCGCTAGTTCACGGTGTTGCAGGTGGTTGTGTTGTGGTTGCGACGTGGCTGCGATGTAGTCGGTATCAAACACGCGGTCAATAATGACGGCAAAATGTGGCCCGTGTGAATTCAACTATTAATTTTCATACAAATTAGGTTGTGGTGTGGTTGTGGTACGTGTGAAATAAGCTATAGAGCGTTATGTCACATAGAAAGGAGACTCACAAATGGTAAGCTACATACAAACGCGTTCGAGCAACGCACTTATAAAAAACCTCTCACGGACACGGAATCTCGCAACAGTGAGCTTGGACTGTTTCGAGCTGTTCCGAGAGTCGTGTAGGTCTATGTGTGCGTTGCTCAAGCGTGGTATGTATTAAGCTTACGTTCTGTGGGTCTCCTTATTTTATATTTTGTTATGGTCTGACCTCTTCTGTTTATCACAAGGCGAACCGGGAACCATCATTTGATTGTGTTATCGAATACGAGAATTTGTGTAACCCTCGACCTCGTTTGTTATCAAGAGACATTATTTCAATGCTATGCCATATAACTTCTCGTTTTCGTTAACGTTTTCAAACGCTAAAAATAACTCTTACTAAACATTGCTCTTTTCGAATTGTACCGAAATACATTTAAAATGCACAGTGCTGTAATTATCTAAAAGTGTTTCAAACTCTTTCGAGTCGACATTTCGATGCTGCCATGCCACATGCCAGTTATAAATTGGAAGTCTAACTGATAGGCGTGCTCGATTGTCGCGAACTCGTCCAATTAAATCGGATGCGAGCGCGAGTGTGAATTTGCGCTCGGATTAGAAGCCGCGGGTAGAAAACTCAGCGCCGCCGCGTTGTCGCGGTCGCGGCCAATCACGCCGCATGGCGGCTTCACGTTGCCGTGGCACTATTCTGAAAAACGTACAAAATGTCGCTTGTTTATAACTATTTTATAGTTTTTTTTTTAAGTTCTAGTTTATCCGACACGTTACAAATTAACGTTTTTTTTAAAATTGTTTGCAAATGTATTGAGTTTTTATAAAAGAAAAAACAGTTGATTGATAGGGAATGTTTAGGCATTTAAGCCGTTTTATTATTAAATAATAAATAAATAACAAAATAGTGTATTTCAAACGTTACATTATTTTTTTTTTATATATTAACGGGTAAGCACAGTGCCTTGATCTCACCTGATGTTAAGTGATGATAAGGCCAATGATGGAAGCGCACTTATCTACTCTCACTATCTATAGCTGCCGGTACACAACAATGCTACAAACATTGATGTTATGGCGACATATTTAGATAAGATGGTGGTAGCTAGCCAGGCGGACAAACAAGCCCTACCACCAACCAAACCGAGTACACACACATGTACTCCCGCTGGGAATCGAACCCGGGACCTCTGGGTCTAAACCGGTGGTCCTAAGACCTGTGGTTAGCCACTAGACCACAGAGGCGGTTAAAAGAGATAAGAGGCTAAGAGGCGGTTTTATTTGGCAGAAAGGTTTTGTTAAACAAACGATGCTGCTACGATGCCAGTTTTATACGGTATGCAGCAGTGATAGGCGGCTCGATTATCGCGAACTCGTCCAATTAAATCGGATGCGAGCGCGAGCGTGAATTCGCGCTCGGATTAGAAGCCGCGGGTAGAAAACTCAGCGCCGCCGCCGCCGCCGCCGCGTTGTTGTCGCTTCATCACTTGGCATGGCGGTTTCACGTTGCCGTGGCACTATTCTGAATGCGTACACGATTGTTACAATTTTATCTTTGTTTTTTTAGTTATATCGTTTTGCCAACATGTTTTTTTATACTTTTGACCTACTTTTGAGTTTTTTATAGCAGAAAAAACAGTTGACTGGTATAGTTAATGTTTAAAAGTATTAATTGAATCCGTTTTTTAATTAAATTATGGATAAATAACAAATTGTATTTAAGAATAAATAAAGAACAAAAAGTGTAATTAAAACATTGCATTTTTTTTGTTTGGCTGCAAGGTTTTATTAAGCTTTGATGATGCTGCCACGATGCCAGTTTTATGCGGTATGCGGCAGGGATAGGTGCGCTCGATTGTAACGAACTCGTCCAATTAAGTGCCCCCACCCACGTTTGATACCCGGTGACCGTATTTTTAGTTGGTGAAAAAAAACCTAGCTGATAAAAAACCTCGACAAAAAAACCAGTCCGATTATGATCGATCCTACAAAAAGTCGGTCGTGGGTGGACGCGTTGAATCGGATGCGAGCGCGAACGTGAATTCGCGCTCGGATTAGGAGCTACGGGTAGAAAACTCAGCGCCGGCGCTGCCGCGTTGTCGCGATCGAGGCGAGTGGCTTCACGTTGACGCGGGGCTATTCTGGAGTACACAGTGTCACTTTTGTGCTAATTTATTGTGCTATTTTCTCTTTTTTATAAGAACTGTAGTTTTGCAAAACGTGCTTTTTTGAGACACGATGTATTTGTTACAATTTTATCATTTATTTTAACAGATCTATAGTTTTTTCCGAAATATTACAAATTAAGTTATATATATTTTTTCGGAATATTTTTAGGTTTTTTTTAAACAATTTGTTTTTATTACTACCCTATTATAAAATGTTTATTAGTAATTAAATGCGCCTTATTTAACAAGAGGCATTTTTTCCCTCTTTATTTAATTTAGGACTTTTGTCCACCTGTATATGTCAGCCCCATTGTAACTTTCCAATTACAATCCTAAACTAAGCTTATAACAATAGTTATATAAAGGTATGAAAAGGAATCACTGTTCAGTCAACTTTACTAATATACAATTTTTTTAGCCAGATCAGATCAGATCAGATTTTGGTTTTGATAAAACATTTTGAATGAATCCTACGTCTTTAATATTTAATTGAAATTCTTTGAACAGTGATTCCCTTTCGGCTCGGTTCTTGACACAGTCAATCAGCTTACGTGTGTATCTTCAATTTTGTCACAAGAGTTGCAATTAGGTGAGTCGGCTTTCTTTATAAAATATGCAAACTTCGCAGATGGATGGTGTCCCGAACAAGCGTAGAGCAATTTTAATATAGTTTCTTTTCAAGTTGGTATCGTCAAACCATGGTATACGAAAAGATTATTTTTGTATAAATTTATACCATATTCCTTTGTCCATAGAAACCATATCAAAATGCTGTTTCCATTTTAGAAAACACATGATTTTAGAGGCCTTATTGAAACTTTTCTTTTATTTCGGTGGTTCAGAATACTACTGTCAACTTTTCCATGGTTGCTGTGCTCCGGTGCGGACGCAGACAGAGTTGCTAATTGCCAGCAAATGAGATTGATTGAAACCGAACGACGGCTGGCTGCGGCTGTGTCGAAATGTTCTTCTAATTCGACGAGGAACGGAGGACGGTAGGTACAGTGTTTAAATAAAATAAAGAAAGCTCTAATTTCTCAATCCTTTGTAACACTGTAGATAACGGCTCATCATCACCAGTTCATTTTATGTCCTCACTGCTGGAGAACGAGCCTTCCCTATGGACGGATAGGGAGAACGGAGGATAAACCACCACGGGGGCCCAGTGCGGATCTAATCCACCAACTTGTTACCGACTGTTAATGCAGGCAGGGCCAACGGTTTTACGTGCCATCCGAAGTACGGAGGAGCTCGAGCTGGTAGGTTTTTGGTCACCCATCCGATGGTCATTGCGAAAGTTGCTTAACGTTAGTAATCGTAGACCGGGCGCGTTGACCACTGCGCCATCGAGCTCCTCATGCCCCTCACGGAGAGTCCGACAGACAACGCCCTCAGGATAAGGCTCGGGCTATTTATAAAGAAATTAACTTTTTAAATTTACTCGTGATTGGTTTTCAGCCCATATTTACCCACCGTTGGGCATAGCACTACTATATGTTATGCTATTTCCTTTGTAAGACGATCAATGGAACATTATCTCTATTTAACTTCTACATTTAGAAAGTATTAACACAAAGTAAATAGTCCCAGAAGTTAAACTTCATACCTACATACCGCGCTCGTGCAACTCACACACGTAGTACACGGACACGAATCTCGGAATAGCTCGGCAGTCGCAATTGCAACAATTTACAATTGATCACTACCAAAACACATATTCTTATTACGGAACGTAGAACGCTACGATAGCGCCACAAGCGAGCGATTGACGAATTGAAAGTGCATGACGGCGGCGCTTTAAAATAAACCGACCGATTGTAGCAACCGCGTTGCCATTGTCCAATTAGCAACTGCTTGCTTTTTTCGGTAATATGTCTGCGGAATATTCCGATCGCAGCTGTTGCGAGAATTTGTGTCCGTGAAAGCTTGTCTATCTATGTTTGCGTTTCTTGAGTGCGTTTTTATGAAGCTTACTTTTTGCAGTCTTCTTGTTTTGTGGTATCAGTGTGAAAGCAATTATGAGCTCAATCTCTACAAAAAGCAAAAGAAGAAAACAAAGTCAGATCACGTGACAGATCTTTAAATAAAATCCTTAACGACAGAAAATTTATAAATTCAATTCACGGAGCTGCAAACCGTCTCAATGGGGAATCGAACGTTTACAAGGGTGGTCATAAAGTTAACGCCCAAAGTTAATCTAGTTAGCGCGGGGTCGCAGGTTCGGTTCCGTTCGCGACGTAATTAACGGCTTCCAACGGGATAGTGGGGATCGTGTAATTGAAATGTACGCGTCTTAGTTCAAATTGTTTACTTAACGTTACAAACACTTGGTAGAAAAAATTAAGATAGAACAAGCCTCCTCATGTTCTTGTTGGCTCTTGTCTCTCATTTTCTTTTAGGCTCTAATTAATGTATTATGTAACATACACTAATTACATTTAAAAAAAAACAAAGTGTTGCAAAAAATTCCACGAGCGGGATTTGAATCCGCACCCCATGACATGTCGGGTTAGGTGCACTACCAACTATGCTATCGTGGCTCAATCCAACTCTAACCGAAATTAATCAACACTATCTACTCTTAACCTGTTCAATATCGACAACTTGGTCATCAACCTACTATCTTAATATTTTTACAAATATAAAAAATATACAAAACACATTTAACTAAATAAACGTTATTTAGGTTCATACACTGTAAACTTTTGCTGAGTAAATGCTGTGCGATCGCTATTTACTTATATTTTTTATAGTTTTGACGTCTATAAGTGCCTTGAAAGGTCTATTGAATAAATGACGTGACTTTGAAATGTTAAAGCAAAACCAATAATTAAAATAAAAAGTATGCCCTGATTGAAGATATTGCAGGTAGCTCAAAGGAAAAGGATAACGCTTCCATCATAAAAATAAAACAGTTATGTAGTTGTTGCTCTTTTGTATTTACTACAGTTTAGGCCCAAGACACCGTACTCGTAGAACAAGGGTACGAAGAACCGGTTCACACTCGCTCTACACCAGGTACAGACATGTACCTGGGCGCTTCTCTCCTCCTCCACGGCCCGGTCAACCCGAGCCGAGGTCCGTGCCTTTAGAGGCGCCCTCGGGTTGCTCCGCTCCCCGATCCGATCCGAACCCTTCGGAGAATCTAGTAGGGCACGGGGACGCGCACTAGTGCGCGATGCCGTTCCCTCTAGATAACCTCCGAAGGTGATTCGTTTCACACGGCTTGAGGGACCCTTTACGTTCCTCGCCGCCCCCAAAAGCCCGGTGAAGCTGAAAATGCCGTAGAGGCAATCAGCAATCTCTCTCAAAAAAAAAAAAAGTATTTACTACCTATTATATGTAAAGATAATTTCTTCAAGAATCTAGAACTAGAACCTATTTAAACAAACCTAATTTAGGCTGCAATTAAGATACTAATTATACTAACCTATATAAAAAAATGGGTATGATCACCACGCTTGCTAAATGCGGTTTGGTGATTTCAGACACGGGATATACATTGAATATTGAACCCAGGACCTCCGTTGTTTTCGCAGACGATATTGCCAACCCCAGCATTCGTTTTGCGACCTTACTATTACCCACCGGAAGTCTAATATCGCTGATTAGGGTTGCAATAGCCACGCTTAGAGTCAGCGTAGCAATACCGGCTAATAATAAAGTCCTTTTGATCAATTACTGGGACAAATGGCAGCTACTCGCCCCTAGGAGTGTTCGATTAATTGATAAAGCCTAGAGATCTGGTGTTGCCCTAAATTAGAATTAGACGTAGTGCCAGCTAAGTAAGCTTGGGACGAGCATTGTTTGGAAGCGATAGTGTGATTAACACTATCCCCCGTACTAATAAACAGAGTATAAACTCTGTTTATTAGTACGCTTATAAGCTATTAAGCTTTTGAATAGTTATTTTGTGTTTTCGTATTTTTTACTTTAGTTTGAAAGAAAGAAAGAAAGACGAAGAGACGAGAAAGAAAGAAATTTACATGACGAGAACAAAACACGGAATATCAATTACGCGGAATTAAATACTCTGTCTATTAGCACATGAGTTTATTAGCTGCCTTCTTAGGTGTTTTCACTTATTAAAATTATTAGTAAATTAGTTAACTGAATGTTTAATAATGACGTTCTTTGATGGTGTTAAATTATAATAAGATTTGATATCACTTACAGGGTCAAAAAAGGGACTTGTAATTTAAATAAATTAAGCATAAATGATGTAAAAGACGTAGTATCTGAGAGTCAATAAATGTTTTTTCTTTCTTTCGTTCTTTCTTTCTGTAGTATCAATTTAAAAGAATAGTTAAGAAAATAACCTATTGTAAAATGTTTCTTTTGTTTATAAAATTTTTACGCAAATTTTTGTTGCGAAACAAATCACAAAAACACAAATGTTGAAAAAATTTCCACGAGCAGGATTTGAACCTGCGCTCTTCTGACATACCGGGTCAGGTGCTCTCCCAATTGGGCTATCGTGGTTCTAACCAGCCCGCCGAAATGATTCAACACTATTTACTTTTTTACTTTGAAAACCAAAGTGCCCATTCAATGTCAACAACTACCGTCATTAACATCCGATCATAATATTTAACCTATTATGTTCATTGTTGCTTATAACTTGCAAGTGAAAGCGAAAACCGTTCATACTTGTCTTGTTCTACATTGTCTGTTAGAGATTATATCTGTCGGATTAGACGCTGAGACTATTTGCTGTTCATTAGTGACGTCATTAGTTAATTAGTAATCCGTTTGTAGTGAGAAACCAGTATTTTGAAACGTCCACAAATGTTTAGTATTTTTTTTATAGTTTGCATGGCAAATAAATCCACTCCACCTGATGTTAAGTGGAAATTGAGTCCAGACGCAAAGACAACTGACAACATTCCATCTTTTGAACGTGCGACAAAGAAACGAATCTCCAAATTAGTTCTAATGACAAAATCGAGTTGGTCTATGCTACTGACACATTACTGAAACGTTATCAATTTAGCAGACTTAGACCTTCTAATGTGAACCTTTACCTACCACAAGCATATATTAGCAGAACAACAGGACTATCATTAATTAATTCCTTAAATAAAATAAAAAATGGCACTTAGACTTTGCTGGATCGGCCACGTAGAAAAGACGAAAGATGATCTTTTTTCGTTTTGGAGAGAGTTTGGTGATCAGCGTCACTGGATTTTTTTGGAGGCGTAGGCGGTGAGAAACTTAAGTTTCTCAACCTTCGTGTAACTCGGCTTAAGGAATTTTAGTTTCTTCCTTATCGGTACTTACACCGTCAGATTTTTTCTAGAGTTTTCTAGATCGGGATGAAATATGAATCGCTCGGTGAGACGCGCATATTATTATGTTAGGCGGCCAGTTTGACGTAGACCAGTTTACCGTCCGCGTTACCGCTGGAGGGGCGAAGTTCTGTAGGATCTGGAATAGCTACATGTGGACAGCTGGCATGAAGCGGTTAAGAACCGGGTCCAGTTTAGTATCAAAGGCCAATGCTGGGGCGACAGGCAGCGCCAGGATAGTAAGTAGGTAAGTAATATTGAAAAATAAAAGCTAAAAGTTTAAGAACAAACGTTTTATTTTAGAAAGCTCAGTCTCATTCCATTCTCAAATACTCGTTATCTGCTACGTGTAACACTATTTCGCATTGTAGTATTCTATCGAGTAGGGTCCGGAATGAAGTACCTGTGTCTTTTCAATCAAGTATTTTTTTCAAATATAGGTATATTTGAGGTATATAAAAAAACTTCTCATGAAAAATAAAGTAAAATATGTACTTAGCATGTATTATAACATATATAACAACATATCATTATTCAATTAAGTAACAATTTAGTAAAATTATTCAAAATTATATCAGCAAAACAATTATAAAAATGTTATACTTATAATAACAAAATGGGGCTTGAAGCACCAACCTAAACGCGTGTATATCATAATTTTTTATTACTTTCCATCCCTTTTGACATGCCAACACTGTAATCCTTGACAGAGCCCAATAATGCCTTAAAGCGACTGGGGTCTGCTTTAATGTAAACCCTGGCCGTGTAAACAGGGCTTTGTTGGCTTCCTTCGCCCACGGCTATGGTGCTAACACCACAGTATAGCGGATAACAGAGTGCCGGAAATCAGTATTCCTTTGAGAACGTTTATAGATACAATTTGATATTCCATACAAATTTCGAAGTTCCAGTTTTTGTGGGCAGAGTAACTAACATTCGTTATTTTTTTTCCTTTTATGAATTAAAAGTGCATGCTTGTGAACAATTATATCTGAACTATACACAATATTTACCAAAATTATAATTTTGTGCATAGTTCTTTGGTCACAGGCATGCACTTTTTAAATCTTATTTTAGTAAAGTACTTACTATGTTATTATAGTCAACGCAAAGACTCATGGCAGACGGTGCAATAAAACGTGCGAATGAGACAGCGCACATAATGTGCTCACTCGCACTTACACTGTTTATGGGTGACGTCATAAAGACGTAGTGATGCGCGTTGTTTGTATACTATGTTTATCGATAACAATAAGTTTTATCTCACAGTCATCACATCAATCCCACAAATAATTGCAATTATTGGCTTGTAAAAGTCGAGTTCTTTTAACTTGGCAGGATCTAATTTTAACTCTGTTAGGAAATTTTTTTTTTTTTTATACGACTTTGTTTTTGAATATTCTCCTGAACACTGGTTATATTTAACTTTAATAAACGCTTCCATCTCGAAATAAATTATTAATTGAAATGACTGTGACGTTTATTTGACTTTGTCTTTTATACAAAATATTTTAACGTTCAACTAAAGGGTACCCTACAGTTTAATTATTGCTAACTACCTTCAATACATATGTGTAAATTTGTCATAGTTTAAAACACAAATGTTGAAAAAACCACGAGCAGGATTTGAACCTGCACCCTTCTGACATACCGGGTCAGGTGCTCTCCCAATTGAGCTGTCGTGGTTCTAACCAGCCCGCCGAAATTATTCAACACTATTTACTTTTTTACTTTGAAAACCAAAGGCGTCCATTCAATGTCAACAACTACCGTCATTAACATCCGATCATAATATTTTTACATATACTAAAGATCAGTTAAGAAGTAGGCAAGCTATTTATAAAATGTTTTTGTTTTGTTTATATAATTTTAACGCAAATTTTGTTGCGTAACAAATTACAAAAGCACCCTTTTGACATACCGGGTCAGGTGCTCTCCCAATTAACCCGGTGCAGGTTCAAATCCTGCTCGTGGAAATTTTTTCAACATTTGTGTTTTTGTAATTGGTAAGTCATAGTGGAATCTGCGGACAATTCCGGACAACAAATCGCCTAAAGTTAGTAAACGTAACTATTTAAATATGTTTTCTAACAACTATTTAGTTCTCTGTATTTTTTCATGTTTCATGGCTCGTTGGTTTGAAAAAACTGGAAATTTGAAATGTGTATGAGATACTTAATTAGAAAGGGTGGGGCAAAAGTAAATTCATAATGTGAATTGGCTGCCATTTTGTTCGAAATGAAAAAAATGCGCTCCTGTTACATAAAGTTTATTTAAAGATGTAAATAAAATTGATGTCATTAAGTTTTAAAAATGAAATTGGTCAAATGACCACCTCCAGAGTAAATGCACATTCGTGCTCGTTTTATGGCATTTTGCATAGTTTCTCGCAAGACATCTGGCCCCAAATTGGTAATTTCTTCTTCAATGTTGGTTTTCATAACTTGCAATGTTTGTGGCTTGTTGCGGTAAACGCGAGATTTTAAAAAGCCCCATAGAAAGAAGTATGGCGTCGTCAAATTTGGCGATCTGGATGGCCAGTTCAAATCGCCGAAGCGGGATCACGTGGCCCGCTAATTGGTCAAATAGGCAGTAACAATAATTCCGCGTTCTTCAGGTGTGTATCGCTTCATTGCTTATTGTCAAATAATTCTCTATCTGTCTACAATATAAATGTCAAAGCATAATGATATTTGACGCCATTTGCAAAAACACTGGCACATTTACAGTATGGCATTACTTTTGCCTCACCCGTTATAAACGTTGTGCACTAGACCTTCGATTCAGCTAATTTAAAACATAATTTCGAAGTGTATAAACATTTCTATTTCATTCTATTTTTAGAACCAGTAATGCATATACTGGCTTAGTTATGCTGTGGCCTCTATTCCAAAGGGGGGCCGGGGGATGAGCCGGAATCAAAAAATTGTGTTCTCAATAAAGGACATCATTAATTCTCGCCGGTCGCCGAGCGATGCGGGGGCGTCTGCAGTGACAACGTCTGAGATGGTGAATCGATAGCTGACTTGCGGTGTTGCTTTGACGATCCAGACATGTCCTTCTCACAGGACAATAAGCTCTTATCTCTAAAGGTAAAATTAAAATGACAAATCAAAAACAAAATTTAAAAAAAATGCTTATTAGATTTTCAGATAAAAACAATAGAAGTCCTCTTTTAAGTATTAATAAACACTTGTACTTGTGATGGCCACCTCGCTCTTCCTTGACCATACATACTATGCATGTTACATGAATATTTTAATCTATCGAGCAGGTAACAATAAAATAAATACTTAATAAAAAGAAAGAAAGTAAAGGTATGTGTTACTTAAAAAAAAAGAACTTAGTAATATTTATTTTTACATAGAGTTGTCAAGTTTCAGACATTAAGGTATTTACCAAAAGCCTTGCTAATACAGCTACAAATTCATCATACTAGTACCATTATGGTGATCTATTATTTATTATTAATATTCTTATAAGTATTCTAGTGGAGTTAATATGTAGTGACACCGTCTGAGGTGCCCGATCAATAGCTGACTTGTGGTGCTGCTTGAACGATCCAGACTTGTCTTTTTTAAAGGGCAATGAGCTCTTACTTGATCCAAAGTTAGACAAGGCTGGCCTGTTTTCGTAGTAACTACAATAGAGACGGAATACGTTTTAAACGCGATTTAGGAAAGTTTATAATGTGTCTGGCAATCCTATTCGTACTATTTTTTTTATTTTTTATATTTACGGGTAAGCACAGTGCCTTGATCTCACCTGATGTTAAGTGATAATAAGGCCAATGATGGAAGCGCACTTCACCCGGGATCCTCAACTAGTGAGGTACTGGCTATCTTATCTCTAGCTGCCGGAACACAACAATGCTACAAACATTGATGTTATGGCGACATATTTAGATAAGATAGTGGTAGCTAGCCAGGCGGACAAACAAGCCCTACTACCACCAACCAAACCGAGTACACAAACATGTACCCCCCGCTGGGAAACGAACCCGGGACCTCTGGGTCTAAACCGGTGGTCTTAGCCACTAGACCACAGAGGCGGTGTACGGTAAAGCTACAAAAGCGTACACACACTATTTGGTGGTGTGTACTCTTTTGTAGCTTTACCGTACAATATGATCTTGTTTTTATTAAATTACTTACATAAGGATATTCTCAAGAGACACCGTCTGATAGATTTGGCGATCGATGCTAACTTCATTTATAATATGACTGTACTTTTTTCTTTAATTATTTTTTGTCTTATGGCCAAAAACCTATTGTTTCTTCTTGTTTATTACTTTCTTTTTATGATACTGAGCTAGTAAACGAGATTGCGGCCCGCCTAATGGAAAGCGGCCATGGCTGACCATGGACTTTTGCCATACCAAGGCTAGGGGTTGAAGCTTCAGTAGCTGCAATAGTAGCTATTGTAGTATAGTAGTATTATAGTATAGTATAGTATAGTATGCTTATATGCCATGCAATTTCACTGGATCCAGTACCATTCAAAGCGGAACAGGAAACGAAAAACAATGCTGTTTGACCGCAGAAACAGATGTGTAGTACCTATAACATTTACTTTTTTTTACTTTTTTTTACAAAATTACACATTAAAGTCGACTATTTACTCAATTGTCTTACTAGAAAACCCTAGGTTGATCCCTAGGTTGCCTAGAAGATATCGCTTTTAGTGATAAGGCCGCCCTTTGTACGACTCCAATTTTTATTTTTATTTCTTTAATAGCATGTACCTATGTGTTTTTATTTTTATGTGTACAATAAAGTATTTTATTCTAGAAAACTTGTGATTACCAGAAATATACAATCTGCAAAAAAATGAGCAATAATATTTAAGGGCAAACATAAACCCTATAAAGATTTCTCTGCTTAACTATCACTATTAAATGTGGTAAAAAAATCATTTTTTTTTTACTTAAGTGTAATGTCAACATTTTGTACAACCCTATTTTGTTATTGATTGACAAGCGCAAGCGCAGTGCCGGATGAGTGACCTTTGACACGTGACACGCTTGTACCCCCGCCGTCATCCCCGCGCCGCGCTCACAGACCGCCTGGCCCGCCCTTTTTGTCTATAAAATATAAAGTTCTCAGCTACCTATTACTTGTGAAAAAAAAACAGTTATTACCAAACATGTAGGCTGCTCAAACTTTTTTGCTTATTTTTTTTCCAAGTTGAATAAGTCAGTAAAAATGAGTCTTCAACGACAGCAAAAAAAAAACTCAATATCTATTAAAACCTCGCTGGGCAGCGTACAAAAAAATATATATTTGTATACCTACACATTTCCTCGCTCATACTGGCTGTCAAGACCAATTTCGCCGGCTAATCCCTCGGTGCCTAAGTATTTCTTTCAAATAATTATCCGACAAAAACATCCCGAGCCTCTTGCGGAGTTCGTTAGAGCCCGCGAGCCCTCCTAAGTAGAATTAATGATTCCCTTTATTGAAAGTTCAATTTTTTGATTAGAAGACGGGGCCGCCCCTACCTTGCTGTTTAAACACCGTATAACAGGGTATTTATTTGCATTCGGTCAATACCTATTTGATTTGTTTGGAGAGGCTGCGCTTTTCGCTTATACAGGCGGCGGCGATATTTAGCCGATCACTTAAAATGTTGGTTTCGTTTTAAGATCATTTAATCAGATATTTAGATCATTTATAATAACAGAATATTTAAATAGTTTCGTTTCGTACTAAGTATTTATTTAATATGTATACAAATAAATAATGGGCTCAACTAGCTTAGATAATAGTAATAGCATCGTTTCAGTATAAGGGAGACATACCAAACACGTTCACAGATCATGTTGTTCTGTCCAACATGTGCTAATATTTTGATTGTCGAAGAAGGGCTGTATTGGGCTTAAGATACGCATGCAACACGTGTTCTTACGTCTACAATATTCGAATAATTATTAATGCACTATTATCACATTAATAACACAGTCCTGTTGACACACATAGAAAGCTAATTATGGTTGTGTATTTTTTTCTTTTAAAATATTTTACGGGTAAGCTTTTGGCCTTCATCTCATCTGATGTTAAGTGATGATAAGGCCGAAGGTGGAAGCGCAGTCACCCGGAATCCTTAACTACTAGCTACCTTATCTCTTAACTGCCAGAACACAGCAAAACTACAAACATTGGTGTTGTCGCGACATGTTTCGATAAGATGGTGGTAGCTAGCCAGGCGGGCAAACAAGCCTTACCACCAACCACACCGAGTACACAAACATGTACCCCCGCTGGGAATTGAACCCGGCACCTTTGGGTCTGAACCGAATAGTATGGTTTTCCGCCGTTTTACGAAGGTATGGGGATTGAAGCGCGACTTAACGTATTCAACCTGAGCATCTTTCTGCTCAGCTACCAAAGATTTATATTTTTATGTCATTATAAGCTTAACGCAGCTAGGCTAGAGTCTTCGCTCATGAACAATGCACATGTGTGGAGATTGGGCCATGAACAACCACGATGGCCCAATATTTGGTATAGTTTGGTTGGCGGGGTGGCCAATATCAATGACTTCGATCTCACGACAACAACAGGGCCAACGACTTTGCGTGCCGTCCGAAGCATGTAGGTAGATGCTCGAGTTTTGTTTATCTGGTAACAAGCAAAAACACATTTTCTAAATTGCTTTTCGAAACTGCGTAAAACGAAACTGTGACCGCAACCTCCGTGAGCGTGACCTTGTTTTTGACCTTCAGAGAAGTAGGTGTGGCTGAAAATCAGCGCCGTGTGGGATCATATCTCACGATAGCACAGCTGAGCCATTATCAGTTGCTTTCATTTTTGATGTGTATTGTACCTATTATATTTGTTCTGCTGTCTTTTGAAAGCAAAAAAAGAACACTATCAATCTACCACGAGCAAATTGTAACCGTTACAAATCATTTGAACCCTAAAAACAGAAGAACTGTACAGTAGACAATCGATACAAATTACTGCTCCCGCGGCCGGCACCGGCCGGCAGGCGGGCGGCAGTGACCGATGGCGGCCGTATATACAAGTTACTTTATGATGGCGGCCCTGGATCTAATCTGTATCCACAACAGAAGTAGCTAGAGTTGCTAATATGACGCTTGCATAAGTCGCACTGGAATAACAAAAGAAGATGGAATAAACAGGTAAGAAACTTTTCTCGGAGAAGTTCGATGGTCTGCGATTGCTGAGGTTAAGTGACTTTCACAATAACCGATCATCGGATGGGTGACCAAAAATTTATCATCTTGAGCTCCTCCGTGCGTCGGAAGGCACGTAAATTCGTTGTCTGCATTAGCAGTCGTTAACAACCACCAATCCGCAATGGGCCCGCGTGGTGGTTTATGACCCGTTCTCCCTATCCATCTATAGGGAAGGCTCGTGCCCCTCGTGATGGCGGCCATGAACCTAATCTGTATCCACAGCAGTTGCTAGAGTTGCTAATATGACGCTTGCTTAAGCTTAGGCAAGAACCCAAAACAAGTTGCACCGGAAAAATAAAAGAAGACGGATTTCTTGGATAGGCCTGTGCCGCTGGAGGCGCTGTATTGAGTACCAATAAATAATGACCGATAATGGCGTTCGAGAATCAAGTAATCAAGTAAGTATGTCTCTATTAGTTATAATTAGCTAATTTGTAACAACAATTTTGGATTTCGCATAACTCAATAAAATATTGCAGCGGCCCCTTATTCATACCGGTAGTTAAATACAATTTTTGATGTGTAACATCTTTCCGATCGCTTTCTATATACAATTTGTGGGAGTGATTACGGGAGAAATGTGACGGATGTAAGCGTAACAGTGTGACAGGAAGACGGGGAATTATGTAAATTTAAAATCGATATTATGAATATGACATATTATGACAGGTCATTTTGATGAATATTTACTGCATTTATTTTATAGTTATAAAATGATGTAATACCAGACCCAATTTTTTTCAGAATATAATTTTAAAATTGCTTATTACTAAGGTGAGATGTCAAATATGTTACACATCATATGCGACTACTGTAAGTCTCCCTCAATTTTTTTTGTAGTTAAGATTAAAGATAAAAAGTTTATTTGCCAAAATACAGTCAATTCAGATGTTGCATTCTTAAATTTAGTACAATTGTATTCAACTTGCATTCAAGCGTGCAAAATTCTTAATTATAATTTGAAATTTAAAGTTCTACATTTTGTGTTTCAAAATTTCACTAACACTGTAAAAGCGATATCTTAAAAGCCATTTTGATATTACACATTTAGATTTGCTATTATTAATTAATTTTATGTTTTCAGGAAGTTGTTAAAAACTAAGATACACATATAATATATATTTATTACTAGGAGGTTGATATATTAAGTTAAATATTAAGTTTATATTAAGTTTTTATGACGCTAACTCTGAAATAAATGCTTACACTCTAAATGTAGGAACGCTGATAACATTATTGGCGAAAAGCTTGAAAAATAATTAAGCTAGATAAATTATGTACAAAAATTTCCTCCTCGATTAATCTAGGTAACCTTACCTACATACAAAATAATATTCTTAGGCAGGCCGTAGCATTACCGAAATACAATTATTATGGCTGCCAAAGTTTTCGAATACCCTTTGAGAGAATGCCTTTGAAAATGTTGTGTTGTAAGTTGTGTCCAGTAGCGCAATCTAATGCGAGCAGTCCGGAGTAGCCGTGTCCGGTGTACTGTATTGCAAAGGGCAGAAGGTCGTTTCCGTACGAAACTAAATAATATTTATTATTAAAAAAAACATACATTTACTTATGAATGACTTAAATGCATGCAGCCTGGTTTATCCTTGCGTGGTATTTATTTGCAGGTATCTATTATTTATTGCAATCTCGATAATATCTTACCTATATTTGGTCAAAGTGTTTGTTTGTTTGTTTGTTTGTTTGTTTATAATATATTAAATTATTAATTATTATTATGCTGAAGTCTGCAAAGTTTATTAATAGCTGTGTATCAATGTGTATTCGTATATTTAATAAACTGCCTGTGGAATTAAGACATTGAATGGCAATTTATTTAACAAGAAATTACTGATATTTTTAAAAGATAATAATTTTTATAACATAAATATTTTTTTGAATAATACATAATTTAACATTTCGTGCTTGTTTATAATTTATTATGTTATTTATTGTATTCAATCATAGATAAATTTTGTAACTTAGCTATTAATTTGCATGCTAAGCCTGTATTAGCTTAACATGTTATTCTGTAATAGTTTTGTAACATCTTGTATACCATGTTAAATGGAAATAAATTATTATTATTTTACACACCTGGACAATCCTACCAGATTTTGTTTAGTTAATCTATGATGTTAAAATGACAATAACTTAGGATGAAAAGTACTAGATTCAGTTGAATTGCGGAGTATAGAGGCTTCAGGGTCGGCAATGTAATAACCTAGGTCGCGAGCGGGATTTGAACCAGTGTCACAGTATTAAGAGTATTAAGAGTATTAAGTAATAGTTACTCCGTCATACGTAAGAGCAAACCCCGTTTGTGGAAATTTATTACCACTTTTTGAAAAGCAATTTTGAGGCATCATTGAATTAATGTAAAAATAATATGAGTAAATCAATATTTAATTTATTTATTAAATCAGTATTGACCCAAGAGTTATATAAGAATACGTTAATACATTATTTATCTTTAACCAACATCTTGCAACACATGCAATTAAACTTAACGAAACAATCCTTCTGCGCCCACGCATTGACAGTGGAGTACAAGTGGCGACCTGAAATGTAATTTGGTTCGGTAGCCGTCGCTCATTTGTTCAAATTACACCCACGCCTCGCCACCGAGACGCGTCTGGGATCCCAACTATGGGGTGTTGAACCTACCTATATGTTACTATGGACCGGGGTTACTTTTGAATTGTTACATAAGAACTTATGTCGATACGGGATGTTTATGATGATGAAGGTGATATTGATGAGAGATTTTTTTTGGAGACAGTTTTCTGATTGTCTTAGGTGGCATAATCAGCGTCACCGGATTTTTTTGGGGTCCAGGAACTGTTTAGGACGTCTAGATATGTACCGTCTTGTTGGTGGAAGGCCTTCAATATTATAGTTGGCAGCCGCCATAACGTATGGTGGTAAGGATATAGGTGATGATGATTTAAATCGACAAAAGATTTTGATCTTTTCATTTCAAAAACACAAATATTGTAAAATTTTCCACGAGCATGATTTGAACCTGCACCCTTCTGACATACCGGGCCAGATGCTCCAATTGAACTATCGTGGTTCTAACCAGTCCGTCGAAATTTTTCAACACTAAACAAAACAAAAACATTTTATAAATAGCTTGCCTACTTGGCTTGTGTAGTGTTTTGTTTTGTTTAGTGTTGAATAATTTCAACGGGGGATTTTCTCTTAGAAGAGAAGACTGATACGGTCTGTTTATGATTCAATGATGACGATGAGGGTGTAACATTGGCAACAGCTTTTGATCTTTTAATTCCACTTTCATGATGATGGTGCTATGTATAATTATAATTTCCTACACATATTATAAAATTTTGTTACAAGTTACATTATAAGTGAATTTTTCTATCCGGATTCATTGCAAATAGATGGTTAGGTATTTCGACTTTCAACTGTAGATATAGCTTTTGAGCTTTACACAATGTTTGTAGTTGGGTTGTCATGGCAATGAGCGTACTTCGCTTCTTGTTTACCTACGAGTACACCTCAGGACAATAAGCTAGCTACTACACCATCAGAAAAATAATAAATACATATTGTTCAGAGTAATTATTTATTACACCACTATTTAAAAGTGTATTTTGTTGCGTCAAAGTGCTGAGTGCGAATTTTATTTATCATTCGATTTGAAAGGAGAAATGACCATATGACCTAATTCGATGTTAGTTTACAAAATATACAATGTTTATTAAATAATCTGTATAAATAAAAATGAATCGCTAAATCTATTGCTAATCGCAAAACTTAAAAACGGCTGAACCGATTTGGCTGATTTCTTTTTTGTTGTGTTTGATGAAGACTGAGGAAGGTTTTTATGGAGAGAAAAACGTAAAAAATACGAGGAAAATAGTTAAAACAACAATTTTCTTTTCCCATACAAACTCCCATACACTCTACTGGACCGATTTAAAAAAAACCTTTCGAAAATAAGCTATATAAAAAAACATATGTCCACCCGTGCGAAGCAGGGACGGGCTGCTATATTGTATATAAATGTTATAACAATGACTTTTTTTTCATATAAACTTTAATTCTTATCAAATCTCACACTTCTCCGTACGCATAATGTGTTAGAACTGTTGACTGTACTAAATTGGTCAATGACTTCCTTGGCTGACTGTATATGGGAAATCGGGTCATAACTTCAGTGACACAATGTGAGTTGGAAAGTTAATAAATACATATCATTTTATTCATGAGCGTAACGCATTAATGAATTTCATCTTATTATAAATAAATCAGCCATAGCTGTCCCACTCCTGAGCAAAGGCCTCCCCACAATTTCATCATACTATTGCTTATTTATGCGATGAACAGCTAATCGTCTCATAGTAGCTGTACCTATATAGGTGGAAGGTAGCCAGGTAACCATGGCAACGAGGTGGGGCCAGGCGCGAAGCGTGAACCAAGGAGTCTCCCGCCTCAGTGGTCAGCCGGCTAGCTGCGTCGTACGAACCCACTTATTAATAACTTCTTATTATTGCTTATTTATGTGATGAACTGCTAATCGTCTAATAGTAGCTGTATATAGGTGGAAGGTAGCCTGGTAGCCATGGCAACGAGGTGAGGCCAGGCGCGTAGCGTGAACGAAGGAGTTTCGCGCCTCGGTGATCTGCCGGCTGCGTCATACAAACGCAGTATTACCTACGTCTTAGAGCTAATACCGGGTTATTTGTACCATTAATTACGTTTTTACCACTATTCTATAACATATTCTAAGAACAGCCCTTGTTCTATGCATTTTGGAAATCTATAAGCTGTCCTGAACTACGTTTACTACGTTTGGAAATTCACAAGAGAAAAATACTTTTCATAAAATTATTATAAAATGTTTTTGTTTTGTTTATATAATTTTAACGCAAATTTTGTTGCGATACAAATTATAAAAACACAATGTTGAAAAAATTTCCACGAGCAGGATTTGAACCTGCACCCTTCTGACATACCGGGTCAGGTGCTCTTCCAACTGAGCTATCGTGGTTCTAACCAGCCCGCCGAAATTATTCAACACTATTTACTTTTTTTTACTTTGAAAGCCAAAGGCGCCAATTCAATGTCAACAACTACCGTCATTAACATCTGATCATAATATTTTTACAAACAAATTTTTACAAATTATTACAAAATTATTGCAATACCCTAGCAGAGACATGTAAAATCTATGTACCATACCAACATGATGCAATGTATTGATTATGTACTTTTTTTAAATTATAATTTCTTTGTTTATTTTGTATGTTTGTATTAAATGAGAGCCAAGTTCAATATTATAATATATACCTTGGTTGTTGACTTCAACAACAAAAGAAGTGAGTAGAATTTGTAAAAGAAGCAATGTTGACTAAAAAACATAAGCATCAAGCACTGAAAAATTTCGACAAGTGAAAGCCAGACGTCGGTAGCCAAGTGGTTAAGGCAGCCGCCCGGAATGCGGAAGGTGCGTGGTTCGATTCCCGCCTGAGGTTGTCGTCTTTTTTCAGTGTTTAAATTTTACTTAAGTATATTTAAGCGTTAATAAAACGCTAAAATATATAAAAAACACTTGTTTAAAAGAAATGAGATCTAAATGGGTGCCAAGTTCAATGGTCGGCCCTGAAATTTATTTATAACAACATAAAATATTTTATAACAACTTAAAATATTTTTTTTTCTTATAACTTAGGATAATTATATTGAAGCCTAAGGTCTTACTTCGCTAGTTCTCAATATAATTAAGAAATAAATTTCTTAATAATATTGTTAAAAATGTATTGAAGACATTTGACAGTTATGGATAGGTTGATGTACAGGCGTCTGTACTAAAACTGATATGTTTGGATAAAAAAAAAATTAAGGGTGGTATTCCATTCATTATAATATTCACGTGAAGACCTTAAAATCCACAAAAACACCGGCAGTCATCAATTTTGATTGCTGATTCTTACATTACAGGCATATATAAGTAAGTGGTCCTAATAGAATCAATTAATTAAAAAATGTATTAAATTGATTTAAATTTCTTCACTTCATTTTAGCAGCTCATTATATGTGCCCACTGCTGCGGCACGAGCCTTCCCTGTGGATGGATAGGGAGAACGGGCCATAAACCACCACGCGGGCCTAGTGCGGATTGGTGGTTCATAAAAATTTACTAGTTTCTGATTTATTCCTTTGTATTCCTATATTCAAAAACCTATAATTTATATAAATAAAAATAAAATAAAATAAATATTTCATAAACCTTGGTGTAGGTTCAACCTACCACAAACTGTCAAATTTCCTCAATAGACTTTGAACTTTATTACTAAGTTATATAGTTAAAAATGTATTAAACAAATTTGACAGTTTTGGGTAGGTTGATGTACAGGCGTCTGTACCTACCTACGTACCAAAGAAACAAAGCTATGCCCTGTCTGTTTAGTTTAGCTTCGTTCACCGAATTTTGCGGTGATTGGTCACCATAATGAAGACAAAGGTCCTAGCTTCGAGATAACAATGTGGTTGATGTCAGCCCGCCGATGTGTATATTAGCCAATTAGCGTAGCCAATGCTGGTACCTACGAAATTTGGAACACCTTAGTTACAGAAGTCACTTAGTAGGTACTTTATCATAAAACAAAGGTCCAAGCTTTGAGTGTGAATGTGGCTGAGATGTCAGCGCGCCGATGCGTTTATTGGCTAGCGGGAAATATGGAACATTTCAGCAACTGGTAAGTACAGTCACCAACGAAAGTCACTAAACACTTTAGTATTTTGACAAAAGAACAGAATACTCTTACAGACGCTTGACAATATCTAGTAGAGTTTTACGTGGTACCAAAGTATTTAGCTGCTTTCGTTGCTGACTGTACCTAACTACTTATATTTTAATTTTTTTTATTATGTAATTGGTACCTGATGTGAATATGCAAAGTAAGATTTTTTTTTGCTTATTGTTGTAATTATTTTTTGTTTTTGTTTTATTTATTTTTGTGTTGCTTTGTAATGGAAAGTGCTTACGAACCGATATTGTATTGTCAATCATATGAGCATCATTTTTGAAATTGGAAATTATGCTAATTTTAACGATTTACGAATAATGAAAACCATAATTTGTCTATCATTAAAGCAACAACACTTCTTTGTGACAAACGAGAGGAGAAAAACTATAAACTTTAAAAGTTTTAATTGACATATTTATAATTTCAAAAATAACATTATTTGAATTAAATTTAATAATTTAAATTTAAATTTAAATATTTAAATGCATGTCACTTAGAGGTAGGGTTTATTTAGGAATTTGAAAAATCCTGACAAAAAGTTGATATTTCGACTTTTTAGTCACAAAATGGAAACATTACTCACTTAGTTACAGTGGTATGGTAGGTATGGTAGCTTACATACTCACATTCCAAAATCCGAACAAATTAAAAGTCCGGACATGTCCAGAATAATCCGGACGGATGGTAACCCTAGTCCGGACTAATCTGGACGGATGATAACCCTACTTGGAGAGACACAGTTAACAAATCTTTGAGCTAAAGTACAAGTAACACCTTAAGGGCGTTATACTTATAATAAGCAAGAGTTTGCAAAATGTTGTGCTTCTAACACGTAATTTAGCTTTTAAATTAAGGGACTACATATCAAACCAATTTGCAATATCAAAGTTCAACGCGCACTGCAAATATTTAAAGTTTTACCTCAATCACAATTTCTAGTAACTTATCCAATTGCTACCCAGTTCATAGTCGGGTGTGCACAGCAGATCACCAATGCAAAATGAGCGTAACATCAATATTGGACTCACGCAACTTCGTCTTAAAACCGGCTAACGAAGGCAAACATTGAAATTATACATGATCGATAAGTCGACTCAGACAATTTAGATACTTAAGTTCTGTAAAAAAGTTTTAAATGTTGTAAAGTTGTTTTATAATTTGTTTTAAAATAAAGAAGCCTCTAACAGAAGCTTACTTTACTTCCAATTGATAAGGTTATGTTTTTGACAATCAACAACAAAAATCAACATTTTTGAGTAATGCAAACATAGACTCTAGTTCACGTATTTATGACTTCTAATATTTTAAATCTCTGTGAATGTGTCCTAATTGTATAGTAAGTTTAAAATTTGTAGAGTTACCAAAATGAATAAGCTTTTGTCCCAAGTTTAATAAAATCGATAAACGTAGAAACACGAATGAAGGACATTAATTACGTTGTTAGTTTGAAATTTAAACCGTGAATCAGTTTTGTTCTTAAAGCAATGTGCAAAACCCAATTACCAGATTGACATAACAAGCTTGATCCTTACCCGGCGTCCCATTAGGCGGGGCGTTCATCAGACCTGAAACGACTCCAGTTACAATCCTACTTTTCATAGTTATCTCGGCATCCGAGAGAAGTTTGTCGATATCCCCACTAACATAACAAGATGTGTTTTATACACCAGCGCACGGTGATCTCGCTCTGTTCATGCCTTTGTAGGCGAGTACGTTTGTTTCAGAAGTGGTGTTTGACGATGCGAGTACCAAGTTTGGTTGGTCGCGGAAAGTAACAGTGGTAAAGCGCAAGGGTGTGTTTTTGCTTTATGTCGCGTGAAATTTTATAGTCGCGGCCGGCGGCGCCGCGCTCGTCGTGTCATTGTGAATATGGCCTTATCAGTACTTTATGTCGGATAGTTGGGATAAATGTGAGAAGGCTTGATGGCCTATTCGCTTTTGAGATGTGCACTTTCCCGCAGTACGTTGTTCAAGGCTAGCACATCTTAACAGAGGGATTATGGGCAAATATTTTAGTAACTACTGAGTATACTGAGATACTTTCTACTTTTTAATATTGTACTTGTAATTTTTACTATTGTAGACACTGACGTAATGTAATTATAAACCCATTTTTTGTGCTTGTTTTTGTGTATCTGATATTTTGATGTTTTCGCTATCAAAAGTTTTCGATCTATTTGCATACATTAATCTCTACCTATTATACCCATATACCCCTATGCGTTATCAGTACGTTTATATGAGAAAAAAGTGTGTTTGTTACATTTCATTTCATTTCATTGTGAATAAAAAGGATGTTAAAATTGATTTATTTCATCAAAATCCAATTTAATACAATCAAGTTTACTTACGTAAAGTATCAAGAACTATCTGTCGTTGCACACAAAATGCCTCATAGGTGTCCCTTAAAACCTTTTAAGAATAAATTTGCCCAACTACACTCTGGAAAGGAGGACATCAACTTTTAACGTCACATGAATTTTAAAGACACTGAGGAGCGGAGGGTCCCTGCTTTACGCCCGAAAATCCTTCGTATTTGCCTAGCATTATCCAAATGAGCTGGGCTCGGACAACCGACTTTGTAAATGAGAGTGTGCTTAGCAAACATGCGAAGAACAACGCGAAATATTCCCTACAATTTAGGAGAAATGAATTTAATCATACCATTTTATGACGTAGCGGCGCGGGCGGGTATTAAAACAAAAGGCTGTCGTATTCTGTTTTTAAATCACCTAAGATGTTTATGGTGTATAGCGTCTGGCGGGCGAGATTTCTTTTTAAATTATAACTGGAAAGCGACAATGTCGCCGTAACAACAATGTTTGTAGCATTGGTTTCGAAGAGTTAGCCGCTTCCATCCATGCTATGAAGAAATAAGAAATAACTTAGAATATTTCACCACTGGAGAATTAATAAACCATTAAGCCTTACTATTACAAACATGAGCACCGCTCTCTCGGTGGTCGGTATATATAATTCTCGCTTGTATAATAATTTGAACTAATAAATCAGCAATAATAAGAAGTTATTACTTAGCCTAATGCGTATTTATTTATTCCTTTAAACATAAATCACAAACCAAAAGACGATTGCCAAATTTCAAAACTCGAAACAGATGAAATTTAAAAAGAAATTTGGGGCTTACCGTTTGAAATTCGAACATTCCTTGCCATGCACCGTTTCCCACGAGAGATGTAACTCAAAATAGATGTTTCCGTCCCTCCACGTATGGACATGACCCAGGGAGGGCCACAGCGGATGTCTTAAGTGACTGCCAAAGGGCTGAGGGCGGCACAGGATATTTATATTCCCAATATATCCGAGAGGCTCTTGCTAACTCGACGACAAGTTTGGTTGTAACAAGGGCCCTTGTCGTATATGATTAGTTGGATCTTTTGTGTTGAAAGGAAATTGAACGTTTCTTGGGCGCTGCTACAATCAGTTGTATTGTGCTACTCATATTCAGATATGAGTAGAATATATTCAAAATATAATACAATCTTATTAAAATTTAGTAATGGTATGCTAGACATACCATTTTAAGTATAACTTACGTTTCAGACGATGCACAAGCCGAGGTCAGGGGCTGATTGACCAGTTACATAAACATTTAATTTATTTCTAATAGAAAGCAAAATTAAAAATTTTGTTGTGTTTTTGTCAATTGTTGAAAGTTTAAAACGACGGTCAAACTGACGTTTTAAAAGTTATTACAGATCAATTGGATGTAGTAAGTTTTGTTTTGTATGCAAGTAAGTACCAAACGAATACTTTCAAACCAAGTGCAACAATCCCTTTTGAAAAACAAACCCGGATCCTCGGGCTTTGTTTTTCACCTACACACTGTGTCAATAGATAGCCTACTTATAATTAGTTTAGTAGAAAGTTAATATTAAGTCTCATATCTCTTTAATTAGTTAGTATGTAGTTAACGTGTTTCCACGAGAACGCTGCCGACAAACTGTACTACAGTTTGGCAGAATGTAAAATCAAAAATATTTGTAGTTTCTAAAAAAAAATAAAAAAAAATAACATATTATCATCCAGATTAAAACACATAAAATTTTATTTACAATAAATTTTCCAAGCCTTGACACTGGCAAGTAACAAACAGCACCAAACCGTAAAAAAAAGTTGAACATTTCTAAATCCTAGACGAACCACTTTACGAAAAAAATAGAAAAACGTTCCAAAGAGTTTCCATCACAAAAGAATCGCTGGTCGCCACGTCGTTGAGTCATGACAACACCTAACGAGCAAAGAGGACGCAACCTATTATTCCTGTTTTCCCAGTCACTCGTCTACTTACGGCGACAATGCGATTTAATTCCGCGCCAACAAAAACGCGTGACGTTTTCCCTCATACAGACGCGATCCGATCCCCTGGCGCCCGATGGCAACAGATGGGGACCGGCTTGATCGAACAGGGCTGTTTTGTGAGGAGAAATATCGCGTCATTATTGACGTCGTTTAACTTTTGGAATTATCTTGAGGGAAAAAGCATAAAAATTTTGGGTCGTTTTTAGCTTCTGCAATTTTAGATATAAATGAATTAGGTAATGAAATGTTTATTGGTATCCAATCACCACATCCATAAAGTAAAATTGATGAAAAAAAAGGGAAAACAAAAGTAACAAAGTAATTAAAGCACTACTTACCTACTTACTTACTTACTTGTTTTATAGATTTATGACATATTATGAATAGTCAAATATGTATTAAGAAAAGATTTTTTACTACGATTTGTATGTGATTTTAGAGATATTGAAACTATAATTGGACGTAATCTATATAAATAAAAATGAATCGCTTAATGTGTTGCTAATCACAAAACTCGAGAACGCCTGAACCGATTTGGCTAAGTTTGTGTTTGATCAAGTCTTAGGAAGGTTCTTATGGAGAGAAAAAAAGTAAAAAATACGAGGAAAATAGTAAAAACAACAATTTTCTTTTCACATACAAACCACTCTGTCACCAGCTGTCAAACATTTGACGTCAATCAAAACAAAACAAAGGCGCGATAAGATTATCTTTGGTATGCCTTCAAGTTGATTAGAGGTTGCACTGCACGTCATTATTGAAAATAATTGTCGGGGCAGCTATTAACATAAAAAATCAATTTAACTTTGTTTTAGAGAAATAGGGCAGAACAAGGTCTGCCGGGACAGCTAGTCATAAATAAATTTAAAACTATTTTGTTGATTATTGATTATTTAAACAAAGATTATTTTACAAATATGATATTGACTATTCACGTCTTCCTACGAAATATTTGCCTACGAAAAATCGTAGCAGAAAAACGTAGTCAACGTATGAATGATAATAATTTAAGACTTTGCTATATAACCAGTCTTATAACCTAACTATATTCTATTATCTACAAAAACACTTATCACTTTTTCAAGTTTTCATCAAACTAAACAATAATTTTGACACAAAATTGCTAAACAACTTTTCCAAAAATATATTCCCAAACGAGACGACCTCTCCAAATATCATATCATACACCCGCCTCTTGTTTTGCGCCATTGCATTTTCTAGAGATGGATATTAATTCTCTTAGCGTCGCTATTTATGTCCGAAGACCAGGCAAGCATTTAATTCAATAATCTTCTTTGAGCTACGAAAGAATTCTTGTAGGAATGTGATAAGATTGAGTAACTTGTACTTGGACGACATAGTTTGTTTTCTTTAGCTTTTTTTTTGGTCATATGAACGCATCAGCCATTTATGAAGAAACTGTTTGTTTATGTAGTTTCGTATTTTTATTTGTATTTTTAATATTGTTATTATTTTATTTTATTCTTCGATTTGATTTATCCGTAGACAATGTCTTTTAAAATGGTTAAATGTGAAAAACAGTTGTCAATTTCATGCCTTTTTATTACAACTACAGTCGCGCGACCTGATTAGATTAGGGTGGTGCACTGAAGTGCACCACCCTAATCATTTTCATTTTCGGGATGAATTCCGAAAATGAATTCCAACGTGGAAACGTCGGCGTTGCTCCTGCTTTTATTGGTCATCCTTCGGAGCCGTCGACGTCGCGTTCATAACAATAAAAAAACATAATACTGGATTGCTCCTTTGTTTTGAAATCAACATATGAATAGTGATTATGTAATAGTGTATAAAGTGTTGCTAAGGTAATAATAAATAATCTTTGATTTCGTTCGAATGTCAAAAAATAAGTCTTTCGGTGAATTGTTAGCTCTTCGTGTAAGTAGTATAAATTGTTCTGTGTCTAATTCGCTCATTCTACAACAATGATAATTGTTGTGCATTAATTGTATGTAAGTTCGCTTGCAACCTTAGAGCATTAGAGTATTCAATTAATGCTCTAAGCTTGCAACACTAAACTCGAAGCCGACTGATCGCACGCTGTTGCCGCGCTGCCGTCCGCTATGACAATTATGCGTCGCGCGGCTGTTGCGCTGCTCTTTTATAGTATGGAAGCCTGTCGCTTCTGAGAATCGCGTCGGACGCGCTGCTACTGTTGCGCTGCTTGCGACCTAGTGAGAAGGAGCTCTTTGTTTAAATCGAAAATAACTATTGAAAAAAGAAAAAAGCACGTCTAAATTAAACAGAGAATTAAGTTTATTCGTTCTATATTAATAACTAAAAAACAAAAGAAAGACACTGTAAGGAGGTTAAGAAAAAAGTGCCTTCTCCATTCGCTCCACCTAATTCTAGTCTCCGTCCAGCTACTTAGGTTGATTGAACAAGTTTTTCCCATAACTCGAGGGTACCCCCGTACCGTGCGCTCTAGTGTGAAATTTGCCCGTGATGAACGGATCCGGCTAATATGGTCTTTGTGAATCCGTTTGCTAATTGTGATTTGTTGTGATTTACCTTATCGTAGATATGCCTTTTGGTGTAGCGGTAAGTGTTACTAAATATTATAGGTTTGATTTTCGGTAAAGGTTAATTTTGAGTGTTGAACACGAGGGTTTGGTACACCTTGTTTATAGCTTAAAATAAAGATTTTCAAAAATAAAATATTATAAACTTATGTAGTTTGATAACTAAAATATTAAGAGCTATTAATCGTAATTGCACCTACTATGTCATTTCTTCACCACCCTATGGTTGTCTGGTAGAAAATTCCTCAGGTATTAAGTCCGCCATGTAATATTTTGTTGCATATACTTTAAAATAAATAAATCATTATATTTTTTATTGCATACAGGTAAACAGTTGGTCTTTATCTAACTAGATATTAAGTGATGATAAGGCCGAAGGAAGCGCACTTCAACAACTTCTCAAAAAACTGAGGAATTATGAACAATTTTTTTAATAGTAAAGTAAAGAAAATGTCTATACAAAAAATTATGCCAGACTCAAATACTTCCGTAATTCCTGAACCTACATCGCCCTAGTATCCGCACTGAGTTGCAAATAACCGATCGCTGACTTGTCTACACGTACAGACGGCGGCAAAGTTCGTCCGCCTGTCGGCGTGTCAACCCTGTGATCACGCCAATATTGCCAACCCTACCACACATGCCGCCTGACAAGCAAATATAGACCTTAACACAAAGCGGTAAGGTAGTTGACGTGTGTTAGTCGTAAAACAGTGGTAAGAAAAACGTGCCATATTGGATGGACAGTGGGCATTTTATGAAACAGGATTATCGTGTATTGTGTTACAGCGTGAATTGTGATTAACGTCTTTTTTATGTTTTGATATTATCCTATATATTTGTATGAAATATAATATCTATCGCTTGATATACTACATATTTATGTTCACACACTAATGACTAGGTACTTATTTGTAGAAGAGATATACAGGTACTGGTTTATTTTGTGACCTGATTTGAGACAATATATTATGCTATGTATTTTTGTTTTGAATGCGGTTAATTATATCAATGTGAATGAATATTATTGAACTTATTTTATGTCGGTATCACGTTTCCCTAGAAACATTGTATTTGCGTTTTATCTTTATGCAAACAAGTGGCCATCTACTACAAGTCAACAGTGTTGACAGTGCCCATTTGTAAACTGGGCACTATCAGCTAATAATTGGTGAAAACTGCCCAGACAGTAAGGCAAAGTTGACACAGTTCGGACTTGACCCTTGTACTTGTTGCATAACGTAAATAGGTATAATATTATATACAACATAGTTTATTCAAGTCTCTACAGGGGCTTATTGACGTAAAACACAATATAAAGATTTCGAAATAAACTAAAGTTTAGATAAGATAAGGATAGATAAGGAGAACGGGCCATAAACCAACACGCAGGCCCAGTACGGATTGGTTGAAGTAAGTACAGACGCCTGCACGTCAACCTATCCAAAACTGTCAAATTTCTTCAATACATTTTCAACCATATGACTTAGATATAAAGTTCAAAGTCTATTGAGGAAATTTGACAGTTTGTGGTAGTTTGATGTGCAGGCGTGTGTACAATCTATAAAGATAATATTTTTGTCTTATATAGAATTTAATTTGGTTGAACAGACAGAGAAAAAAAGCCCTGAGGAGGCTTTTTTCCTTGTCATCTCTATTCGGTTGATGACTCTCTCAAAATTCGTACTGCTATAACTAGATACGAGTAGATATATAAAATAGAAGGAAATAAACAACTTCCTAAGAATCCCTGAGTAACACCGAAGTATACGTAGGCACAGCATCTAATCGCATCAGGCCTGCCCTCCTCATCAAAGAACAAGTTTCATTCAAAAAGACGTTTTGTACCGAACTTTGCTTATTAACGCACAACTTTGAAGCTGCTACTTTCATATCGTCTCCAGTAATTAATCAGATACCCGAATTGTGTAACTAAATATTAAATTAAGGAGTAGGTCGCGAGTTTTGGGTAGTATTATATGTTATTTCTTATTTTGTGTAGCTTTAACAAGAAGTCGGAAGTGGTGTATATTATCGGGTGACTAGTTATTTGTTTTCGAATTCGTAGTTGATCATATTCGACAAAATTTTCAACGTGTCGCCCAATGATTGTAATATACACGTAATAGCGCTTTATCTATTTGGGTTTATGAAATGGACATAACTTATCGCAAATTTGGGGAAATATATGCCTTAGGCCCGATTGTTTGATGCATGGTCAAATTTGACTATCGTCAAATTTAACTATTAGTTAGTTGGTTAACAATAGTTAAGACGTTGACAAGTGGTTGAAATCAAAATGGGTTGTTTGAACATTTTTTTAACTATCGTTATGCTTGACAATAGTTATTTAGAGGATAATGCTCAAAAAATCCCAGACCCGGTGCAAACGAAAAGTATCTCAAATTTTTTTGTCAATTTGATGTGAGGAGGTATACAGTCAGCAACAAAAATCGCTGAACACTTTAGTATCGTCATGGTATTATCATTCAAGAGGTCGATAAGAGGAGGACAAGCACCTGTTCGATTCATTACTTGCTTTGATTCTATATCTTACAAAGAAATTGACTTCATCCCAAACATCTTGCTAAGCTATTCTGGTTCTGAATGTTTTGGAACGGCGACCTAATATAAAGTTTCATGTTGGAGAAATTTGTGGTATCGTTAATAACTGGTCCCGGGAACCGCAGCAGGTATTTTAGGACAAACCAATTGTCAAATACAGTATAGTGATGGTAACAATGTTCATGGATCCGAGATGAGATAGTTCCGCAGATTCCAGGGGAAAGGCCAGAATTTCTAACTAATTGTCAAAAGTTGACTACTCAGTCCATGAGTGGTCAACTTTTTTAACAAATTGTCAAAATTTTTCACTATAGTAAGCGTAGGTACCAAACTATTGATCAAACAACGATTTATTGTAATTTTTAACCATTTGTCAAATTAACTATCAATTTTTGACTAATAGTCAGGTTAACTAATAATAGTTTCATGCAGCATTTTCTTTCTTTGATGATAATATGCGCCTATGACATAGTGACTAATGATTAATTAATAATAAGCTTCACTTTTACTATTCTTCTTGAGTTGTGATTAACTAATTGACTTGGCACTCATTCGCCCTTCTTGAGAATTTGTGACTTTGCACGTGCAAAAAGCGAAATTTCTTATTGATATTGCCACACGGATATCATAACAGGAAAATTGGCCGAAAGTGGCCTTCCTAGAACAGTTTAAGACTACAACAAAAGCAGTGAACATTTAATCAGCGTAATACTCATAACTTAGTTACATTGTGCGCAATAAATAAAGCTTGTAGGGCCAGCGCGGCAATCGTCTCCCTCAGGACTCAAGCACAAAATAAGGTGACCAGAAGGTAAGCTTAATAGGTACAGACGCCTGCACATCAACCTGTCCAAAACTGTCAAATTTCTTCAATACATTTTCAACCATATCTTGAAGGCTTAAAGTTCAAAGTCTATTGAGGAAATTTGACAGTTTGTGGTAGGTTGATGTGCAGGCGTGTGTACATACCGAGCAACGCACACTAACGCCCTCTCGGAACAGCGAGGAACAGTCCGAGCGCAACCAGCTGTAGCGAGTTTCCGTGTCCGTGTGAGGTTGTCTATGTGTGCGTTGGTTTAGCGCGTTTGTGTGAAGCTTACCTTCTACAGTCTTTTTATTTTGTGACTCCAGGGTCGCCATGTAGGGACACTATAAATCTTCTTGGACAAAGAAATGATAAACAGACACGTGAGAGTTTGATTTATATGTACAGAGTGATTTGTGGGGTGGGGAGTACCGAATATGAAATAGATGGTGTGCGAAAATAAAGGGATATACATCATTGTAATGTGAAAATGAAAGCAAATAAGGCGAAGGTTTTGTGTGGGGTTTACGAACTCTTTTCTTTTAAGGAGAAAGGTAAACAAATCTTCTTTAACATAGTTACGTACACACGTCTGCACGTCACGCTACCACAAACTGTCAAATTTTCTCAATAGACTTTGAACTTTATGTATATGGCATATGGTTGAACATTTACTGAAGAAACTCGACAGTTTTGGATAGGTCGATGTGCAGGCGTCCATTCTTTCTTTAAAAATAAATCAATGCTTGTAATTTAATTCAATTTAATTTCAAACAAAGACAATAACAAGATAATAATGTAAATACTTAAAATTAAACTTATAAAAGACTCTATATTATAATAAATAAAAAAAATTGCCCCGTATCATCCCCATCAGGCAGTGGCCAGTAAGCTAGCAGCATTACCACGTTGGATAGCAACGCTGTTAACACTTTGGCTTTTCTATTCACCTTATATGAATGTCATAGGCTTCTCCTTTCGACTCGAGTTATATTGGCAAATATAAATATAATCAAATTGGCTCATATACACTACACACTCATTAATTACACACACACGTACACTCCCTAGCACGCGTACACAACTACAAAATTCTGCTATTTAAAATGATTAGTAGTTCTCTAAGTGGTTTGTGATAAGTTTTAACATAATAATTAATACTTTCTTTGCTAGCGCTTCGCATAGGTCTACAAATACGTTTAGTTAAGGACACAATTGTATCCTTTTGCGGGGGCGGCCTGGTGACCTGTGTAACCGGTTTTCTTTTAAAACCTATTGTGGGCACCAGCTTCTCACACTCCAGTTCATACATTGTCTTTCACCCAATTATGTTCTAGAGTTAAGAAACCTATTGTGTGATGAGAATTCTCTTTATTTATTTTCTTTCTTAAAACTAGATTTTTACAATATTTTAATATAAAATCAATAAAACATTATAAAAACCTAATTCTAGAGTACCGCCAGCAGCGGGGCAGGGCCCAAGCTACCGGTGGTCAGGGCTGCAGGGTGAGGAACCTCCTGACAATGCGTGCCGTGTCAAGGAGTACTGCTTTCTGAATCTGACCCTTGATCCAACCATCAAGCGAGAGCCTCTTAAGATGTTGGTCGAGGCTTTTTGGCTATCAGACCATTCGCTGAAACGACTATCGAGACAATAATGGTTAAATCAACAATCCACATGGCGGATAAGTCAAGGTACTTACTGAGCTTGTTCTTCTCGGCTTTCACGAGGTTCTCATCATGAGGTATGGTGATATCAATCAGTATTGCCCGGCCCTAGGATCGGTCGACCACCACGATATCAGGCTTATTGGCGACAATAGTCCTGTCCGTAATGATAGAGCGAGCCCAGTAGAGCGTTGCATGAACATTTTAAAGTTATAATAATAATAGTTATTATTATACAATAACTGGGAGTAATGGCGTGTATTGCCTTCCAGAGCATGGAAAAGCTCGAGCTTGCTATTTTAATTTGTTCACCTATGCAGTCACCAGACATCGTGAAGTCGTTTACCTTGCACGAACGCATCCCGAAAGTTCTATCCGTTCCACCAACAAGCTCTTCAGTTCTTAAGACAATACTAACAATCTAATGTTTATTTTTTACATCAACCTCTCCTTGATTCTGTTTCTTTATAAAATTTGTTTTGTTGTACAAAATAATATTCAACTTATCCTGAAGAGTATTTATTCTAACGTTTATCCAGGCTACACTCTAATTAGGTACCTTCCATCGAAATCCTTTCAAACAAACAACAATCAAATGAACAAATACCTAAACATCCTACTTTAATTATAAATAACATAAGCACGACATAAAGCCTACTCAAAAAGCTATAAAAGCTAATTTGTGTATAATAAATCCTATGGTGTTTTACTCCACAGGGCCGTATCTACCCATCTCGATTGCTATTAAAGGATTAACATGGGGGTAAGTACAAAGCGATCGCATTTTGTTTCCGCCTTGCCCCTGTCCAGACCTCCCCTCCACCCCCGGGCCTGACCCTTCTGCCTGACCCTCAAGACCTTTACATTTGCATAGCTTTGGAGCTTAGATTTTTGTTGCATCCCCGTTCTTAAAGGATAAAGGAAGTTAGCAATTTTCACTTAGCTATTGTGTTGTAGTAACGAATATATGCATCTATTAGTGACAGTTCTTTTGTGTTTAAGTGTCAGATTATTTTTTTTGCGAGTCAGTCAGCTACCAAGCACTTTCCATCTGACCATAAGAGGTTGCTGGTAAAGCTATGTTTCAACATTATTTATTTACTTTAATCATAACGGTACTTACCAACTACCTACATTAATTTTATACAAGCGAACATTATTAATAATCCACATATTCACATAGATATTCAGATACTCAGGCAAAATACTCATACCAAACTGTAATATCATAACAAAGCTGTATTTGCTTGTTAATGAAGATAATTGTGACAGCTAAGATATATTTTCATAGACTTGTAATATGTGATTAACTATAATCTTTTGTCATCAACCTATTAATATCCTGGGCTGGGCTCAATCTTCTACGTGGATAGTGCCTGAGTTGATATTGGGCCTTAATCTAAGATGATAATGAATAACTGCATTTAGCCAGGAGTTACCAACCGTCTTTCTACAACTACAAACAAGATCATATATCAACAAGCTCGAAGCAACTAAATGCCTTTCGAAACAAGCTTGAAGTAACTAAATATAATTATAAAATGTTTTTGTTTTGTTTATATAATTATAACGCAAATTTTGTTGCGATACAAATTACAAAAACACAACGTTGAAAAAAAGTTAATGACGGTAGTTGTTGACATTGAATTGGCGCCTTTCTTTGGCTTTCAAAGTAAAAAAGTTGAATAATTTCGGCGGGCTGGTAAGAACCACGATAGCTCAATTGGAAGAGCACCTGACCCGGTATGTCAGAAGGGTGCAGGTTCAAATCCTGTTCGTGGAAATTTTTTCAACATTGTTATTTTGTAATAAATATAATTACTTAAATAATATTTCGTTATCTCTATTAATTATAAATATTGAATGTTCATAGATTCTTATGATAAATATAGATTGTATTGTTCTTTATTGCTATTGTTATTATTGTCTTATTTGCTGTGTCCTAGCAGGGCGTCACATGTATACCTTTGCTAAGGTTTTAACACCTCGTCTAATGTAATGTGATATGTAATAAAATAAAGAAATAATAATAATAAATGCCACCCATCCAATACCCAGCATTAAAAAAGTAGTTTAACTATCACAAGTAACCGTTCATGCACTAACAAGCTCCCTAATACTATTATTATATCAGTCCATCGTTATCCCATTGCGGGCAAACGCCTTCCTAATATGGCGAACATATTTTAATGAAAAATACACTATCAACAGATAGCCAAGAAGCTTACGTTACTTATCTCCGCTTCGGGTAAGCTCTTAAGCCTGCTTTGCTTAATTAATAATTCACGCTGATACCCTGTGCACAGTCTAATGCATATTCATACGGGTAGTGTACCTGTGTGAACACGTCTATTGAACTTATACGAGTTAACCGAGTTGGGGTAGGGCTGGTTGTGCGATCCGCAGATTTCGCTTACAATAATTGCTGGAGACGTCAAATGTCGTGAATCAAAGACATTAACGATATTCTACATCGTCATACTCGTAGAGTGGTACACACGCCTGCACATCAACCTATCCAAAACTGTCAAAATTCTTCAATACTTTTTCAACCATGTGTCTTAGTAATAAAGTTCAAAGTCTATTGAGGAAATTTGACAGTTTGTGGTAGGTTGATTGGCAGGCGTGTGTACCAGTGTTCGATAGGACCCAGTCATCGACGTTTTTTTTCTTTAATCATTAAAAATAGGGGTCAGCAACGGGTTTAAGTGTTTAGTAACATTTAAATAGCGATCACTTAGAATAATTACGTATAGAAAGTAAGTCCGCGCTCCCATTTTGAAGTACCTTTTTTGGAGCCAGATATGGCTCCAAACGCCGAGTTTTCAATGTACACTACGGAGTTCGTGTGTGTGCGTGTCGCCGAGCGCAAGCAGGGGCAAGTAATCGTCACGAAAGTGTGAATTGGCAGAGCAATTTGACAGAGCGCTTGTATGAAGACTATCTTTCTATACGTAATTATTCTAAGACTGACCACCTGCTTATCAGATCATCACCACAAGCTGTCATCTCGTAAACATTGTCAAAAAAAAATTGATAAAAAATGTGTCGGAAACTTGTCGAACGGACTTCTTGGCGGGAAAGTGAAGAGTCATTATCTGCGGTTTTGTCTTATTTTCTAAAATTTGTGTTATGTCGTATATTAATGTTAAATAATGGTTGATTATTATCGTGAGTGTGCATGAGTGTTGGCAAATGAAACAAAACAGTGCAACGTCATTTTTAAAATTCTCTCAAGAAGTCTGCGTGAGGACTTAGTAAAGCCCCACATCTTTACTGAGATACTCGAGGGGTTGGGGGGTTTATCATTTCTCACTTCTCATTTCTATTATCATTCATCATCGTCATACAGAAAGGAAATATTGTTTATTTATGTATTACTTGTAAGAAAAATTACTTTGACACTGACTAAATGTGCTAATAGCACGAAGCCATCAACTAAAGGAAAAAAAAGGGTCGATCACTGGGGCCACTACCCGAGGTATATTTTTCTTTGTAAGTTTTTTTTCTATAAATGTTAGACTGTTAGCTGATTTCACAATCCTGAAATTTATAACTGCCGCTGCTGAACTCAAAGACGTCAAATATCGTCTATTGAAAGTCGTTTATGCTATTTGACGTCATCTTAAGTTATTGTTGTAAACGTCTTAAATAAAAGGACGTTAGCACTTTTTTAAAATGAAATACTTGTCTCTCAATGTGGCAGTGGATCTGAATCTAACCTGTTCATTTGATTTGTTTGTATTACAGATTTAATTTTTAAATAAACAATCTAGTACTAATGTGTTGTTGTTGTTGTAAGTTTATTGTTATTTGTTAAATAAATAAATGCAACTAAATACCGCGAATACTGCTTATTGGTAGGCATGGGGTCCGAGTGCCCATGTTTTATTTAACGGCTGGTTGACACTTCCCATGACCCAAGGGCTGGCTTTTACCTTGGCCAGAGGCTAAGCATTGCCATACAACGTGGCAATGCCGCCAGTCTCTTGGGTACATTACCAGTCGACAGCGACGCGGAGGAATTTTTTGACGCCATATTTTAGTTTCGTAATGGCTTATTGGTTATTTTTTTACAGCACTTCTTCTATTTGGAAAATGTTAATTAGTCAAATTTGCAATAAGATAACTAACAAATTATTATCTTAGATTTTAATCATTCAATTCTTTACTTAAAATGTTTAGCAATATTTATTTAGAATCGATTATATATACCGGTGAATTTTAATGGGCGTACGTTAAGAACTCCTCATGACGTCATCACACTCGCGCATGAAATTTAACATGTACGTGCCTACATGCAGAAGCATCGCATACCATCGTCGTGGCTTCCCGGCACCTCCCGGTGCATATCCAGAATAGCTAACCATCACCGCGTGGCAAGCACGATCGGCACGCTGGCCTCACGCCGATCGGCCTTAACTATGACATTCCGATAATTATGCGAGATAGGGTAACTAGATATAACAATTGTTGTAATAACGTCATCGTTGTTTGTAGCAGGGCTTTGAAACCGATAAAAAAGGTTTTTTTTTTTTTTTTTTTTATACTTAGCACGGCAAATGACTCCACACCACCTGATGTTAAGTGGAAATGGAGTCCAGACGCGAAGACAACTGGTGCAGCGTGAAAACAACGCAGCATCAGTCAACCTCACTCTGCCGGCCCACAAGGTGCTTCTTCACGCCTCGTTTGAAGGACCCCATATCATAGGAAAGAGGGAAAACATGTGCTGGTAGACTATTCCATCTTTTGGTGGTGCGACAAAGAAACGAGTCACCAAATTTCTTTGTGCGCGATGGGATATGTGTGACAGTGAAGCGGTGACACCGGAGAGCAGCACGATAGTATCGATACTTCTGTCATCGAATCGAAGATACCGGTAAAAAAAATTGCCGGTATGCTTGGTATCGTTAACTGGGTGGCATTTTTACCGGTTAATTAGCTAGCGTAGAGCGGTTAGCGTCTTATCGCAATTATTTAACGTAAAAAGTAGCGATACATTTCTAGATAACGTTACCAGCATTACCGGTACCAAATTACCTTTATATAAATAACGTTATTTACCGGTACTTAAAGTGAGAATTTGGTAATGGTATTAAGCACTGGTTTGTAGTAGCAGCTGCATCTGTACACACGTCTGCTCATCAGAGAGACTACTACAAACCGTCTCTGTGGTCTAGTGGTCGATCTTGTCTAAATATGTCGCCATAGCATCAATGTTTTGTAGCATTGTTGTGTTTCGGTAGCTAGAGATAAGACAGCAGTGCCTCAGTAGTAGATTCCGGGTGAATTACGCTTCCACCTTTGGCCTTATCATCACTTAACATCATGTGAAATGAAGGCCAAGTGCTTACCCGTAAGGTACAAAAAAATGCTCAATAGACTTTGAACTTTATGTATGTGACATATTATTATGGTTAAACATTTATTGAAAAAATTTGACAGTTTTGTATAGGTTGATGTGCAAGCGTCTGTACATTGACGTAACATCATGGTGGTATTGAGCCTTCCCAGATTATGAATTAGGGAGCATAATGCATGGGGAGTTGAGGCTATAACCCACTACACTGGTCCAAGGCCACATCCGATGACGGCGACAAAAGCAGATAAATTAACATGCTTCGTAAACACGGAGGAGCTAAAAATATTTTTCATTTGGTCGCCCACCTGACGAAAGATGCTTAACATTTAAAATGGTAACTTGAACCCGTAAGTCGCTTCGCCATCGAAAACCTTAAAGAAAAACCCTCATGCAACCAATCGTGTTGTGTGTTTCTAACCTCAGTTTTTTGCTAAAAAGAACTACTTAGAAAGACTATCAGAGCTTAATTTTTTTCTTGAAATATGTCCAAAAGGTATGTAAACACAGATCGATCAGACATCCGACGAGCGCAAATCGTAAAACGGATAAATTGTTAAGATAAGCCGCGTTCACATTGATACATATCGCGGCAAGTGTCAAGTGTAAGCGAAGACGTATTGCCGGTCGGGCGCGCCCGTAAATCATACGCGTCGGCCCCGGGGTCGAAGTTACCCCTTCTTAATATACTGCCGAGAAAAACTGACCCAATCCTCCGCTGGACAGGGAAATACACTTTACACGCGTCGCCGCCGCCTCCGGTGCGATCGCTCTCTTTTATATATATACCTTATTCAGCTTATGTGTAAGCACGAACTCCTTATTGTTTAAAAAAAGATTTTTTATATGACACGGACTAAATACTTTTTGTAATTTTTTTCCTTTTTTTTAAAACCTGTTTGTATTAACATTCAACGTTATTTTTTGCTTTTCGTTCTCTGGTTTATATACAGTAATGTTTTCTTTATTTTGGGTTTTGTTTTAATATTGGTTTTACTTTGGTTGACTTTTTCATTTTATACTCGTTCAGTCCACTCATATTTATTTTATAAGAAACAAAACAGAATACAGCTAAAGACATTACGGGTATTTACATCATTAGATACTTAAGTGCCCTCTAGTCCAAAGATATGTCTTAAGCTTGACCTAACTTAATGTTAGAATGGTTTTTAGGGTTCCGTACCTCAAAAGGAAAAAACGGAACCCTTATAGGAGCACTTTGTTGTCCGTCTGTCTATCTGTCTGTCTGTCTGTCTGTTTCGATTTTTGACGAAGAATGAAAAAAGAAATACCTTTACCCTCTTAGACTATATTTTTTATATTTTTGTTTAGATAAGTTTAGATAACAAAAATATAAACAAAAATGTAAACAACAGTTTAAAAGCCGATGTTATGGGTTACATTGTCATAAGGCTCTTAGTAATTTTCATAATTTGACCTTCATTTGGCAAAGTTAAGAGTTTTCTTTAAGTTCTGTTTTTTTGGAACGACATATTTTTATTTTCCATTTAAATTATCGCTGCTTGTATATATACATACGCTAAGGGGGAGACTCGAAGCCTACATCAGCGGGTACCAAAATGTCTGTTGATGATTTTATAAAGATTTAAACTAAAATTGGAACTACCTACACGATCTCACAGAAAACATTAAGGCAACATTTGTAAAAACCGGCCGCAATCCTTTATCAGGGTTCCACGTCAAAGGTCGCAGGCGGCACCTAGCGGGCAGGCTATAAATCAGGCCTCGAGGAAATTGCCGCCGACGGAGGGGAGGCACTGGATTTAATTAAATCTTGCATCGAACTCCTGAGGCCTGCCTAACGAAGGACCATTGTATTTAAATAATGTGTGTGTCGACTTTTTGCGCGATCGAATCATGGATGAATGGGTCCAATAGACCCGAATTAGGAATGTCACGGGTTAGAGAGTAGAAAGAAGGTGTTGTCTCCTAGCTTTTGAATTGGTGAAATCACGCCAGAATAGGCTTTATTTGTTACGAACAAAGAAAGGTATTGTTTATTGATTGCAATCAATGTAGATGTTTTATTTCGTACGTAGTGATCACTTGTATAGTAGGTATATTTTATTGAGATGGGTCCTTAAAATTAGTTTGCCTTTGTTTTTGTCTAAAACGGAGTCATATGTTTTGAGATTCTTAGGTAAGGCGGGGCAGCCTGACGATTAAGAGTTCCATAAATTCTTAACACTTTCGAGAAAAAAGGTTTTTGATAATGTTATATACTGTTACTTTCTCGTCGGATTAAGTAAGTGGCAAAATGTTTTGTATCTACTTTATCAGCCCTTGAACAAAATCCACCTTATCCTTACCTGTATATAACTGTAAATAGCTCATAACTGTCTCACAAAGGCCTCCATCATTGAAATCAAGTCATCGAAAAATCTCAAACACTTTGCCCGACCTAGGAATTAAACCCGGGACCTTCGGGTATCGTGTGTGTCTTTGCCACTCGAACTCCCAAGCGTTACCTGTATGTAACTTAAAATATCATTGCGGTTTATAAGTATGGTTTAATATTTAGTATATTACTTTATATATTTAAAAAAAAAATTACAATAATTGTTAAATGTATCATAACCCTGATCCGATCCGAACACCTCGGAGAATCTAGAAGAGCACTGGGACACGCACTAGTTCGTGATGCCGTTCCCTCTAGAAAACCTCTGATGGTGCTTCGTTTCACACGGCTTGAGGAACCCTTTAAGTTTCTCGCCGCCCCCAAAAGAGCCCGCTAAAACTAAAAATGCCTAGTGGCAAACAGCAAACTCTCTCGAAATAAAGGTATCATAACCACGTCTTTTGTTGTCTTCGAATCAACATTCGCAAAAAGATGTTATTCAAAATTTCTTTCTTTCTTTTAATAGTCTACCAGCACACGTTTTCCCTTCTTCCTATGGCATGGGGTTCTTCACAGGCGCCTTGTGGGCCGGCAGGGTGAAGGTGACACATGCTGCGTTGTTTTCACGCTTCACCAGTTGTCTTCTCGTCTGTACTCCATCTCTACTTAAACGTCAGGTGGAGTGGAGTAATTCGCCGTACCAACTTACACGAAGACTTTATCGGTGATCAGGACCACCTGATTCCGACTAAGTAAATGATGGCCATTGCAATAATAATAAGACTTACATGGCAGCGTTCCATTTTTTTTTTGTCTGGGAAGTAAAGTTTATAACTATGAATATTAAAAGCATGGTCATCCTACTCCTCCTTGTTACAAATAAAACCTCTTCATAAGTACAGGTACAACGATGATAACAAACCTCATGGAAGAGTTAAAGTTTTTCATTTCATTTAGTAACTGTCTAAAGGCAGATTAATTTGACAACATAAAAATAATCACTATAATCTTCACCTGACTTACTAAAATGTAGGAAGACCATACATCCTAATTAATTTTGGTTACCTAATTAAAAACACAAAATTAAATTTATAAAAAGAAAACATATAACTACTATTATTATTGCAATGGCCATCATTTACTTAGTCAAAATCAGGGCCCTGATCACCGATAAAAAGTGTTCGTGTATAAAAAAAACTTACGAGCGATGAGAAGTAAGTATCACCTTTTAACCCTTCGCTCTTATAAATTCCACCGCTACAAATCACCAAATAACGATAATAAATACAATAGTCCTACCCTAAAACCTTTAAGAGGCTAACAAGCCTGTAAATTGTGGGGCTATCCTTAATAGGCAGGGCCTTATATTAATTAGCAGGAATATTTTGGGGGTATTATTTACGTTATAAAGCCTTATTTAGCATCCCCCCCGAATGAAATATGTTTACCATTGAGAAAACGGGGATAGTTCAAAAAGCGTAAGTAACATTGGTGAATACTACGTAGGTACGTACGCGTCAAACATTTTGACGACCTCCGTAGCCGAGTGGCTTGCACGCCGGACTTTGGGCGGCATTAACTCTGTGGTCCCGTGTTCGATTCCCGGCCAGGTCAATGTCTAAAACGATCTTTTTGATACTGTGTCGGGTCTGGGCAGTTGTGGTACCGTTCGCGTCGTTTCTGATTTCCATAAATAAAACGAGTGTTTTAGCTACTTACCTTGGAATCAGAACAATGTATGTGATGTTGTCTAATATACACATTAAAGGACGATTACCATTTTTGTATATGATACGTCCCCTTCCTCCAACGGATATTTTATGTTATTAGTAGTATCATTAGGATCTAAAAAGAGTGACAACCATTTTTAACATCAAGATTTAAAGGGGGCATTAAGTTATTAAAGTTCTATCAGGAAGATATTCACGTAACAAATAACGAGTGTCGAAGTGTTCCCTCCACACGATGTTTACCAAGCGTCCCTCCAGCCTCTGCCAAACAGCCCTCTGATGAATTTTTAATGTTCACTCAAATCACAATAACTATTCAAGTTTCAAAGGGATTTGCTCTGTAGCTGCTATGAATATGAGATGCGTAGGCGAACTTAATGTTGTAGGTACTTCGAGAACTGTCAGAATGGAGGTCAATAAAAAAATTTAATAGCTCGATATTGATTTACAAATATCCACATCTGTCTAAAAGGTGTATCATCATCATCATCAGCTCATTGTATGTCGCCACTGCTGGGGCACGAGCCTTCCCTATGGATAGATAGGGAGAACGGGTCATACTTTAACCACCATGCGGGCCCAGTGCGGATTGGTGGTTATTAACGACTGCTAATGCAGCCGGGACCAACGGCTTTACGTGCCTTCCGAAACACGAAGGAGCTCGAGATGATACATTTTTGGTCACCCATCCAATGACCGGCTTTTGCGAAAGTTGCTTAACCTCAGCACTTGCAGGGCGCGTTAACCACTGCGCCATCGAGCGCAGTAGGTGTATACGTAATATATTTGCAGGTTTGTTTTGTCTAAATGTTATGCTTTTGCCATAATGGATTATTGTAAGTTAAGTGATGAGTTTGTGTTAGCAAAGTACAACTTCACCTCTAAGTACTCATCTTTTAAGGTATATAGGTTAAAAGAGGAATAAATAAAAAAAATTACTTATACTCATGGGGTTTGGGGAATATTATTTATTATTCGCTATACAAATACAAGCTGCAGTATCTCATCAATGATAAAAGGGTACCTCTCGCCCGAAAAAAGCTTGAATACTACTTACATACACTTTTTGTCATACTGTAGACTAAGAAGGTTATTTTTTGGACAGTCTCTATGTTACCTTACTGGTTTAAAAATGCCGTCAATCGTTTACAGCACGACCGACGCTCATGTCATTATGAAGGTAGGTACCTGTATAGGGTTCATAACAGTTAGCAAACAATTAAATGGCCCATGGATTAGAAAAGATGGGTATACGCACAGAACAGTTATACATTACAGAAATGCGCTTTGAGTCTGATATCGAAATTAACGAGACTTTAGATTAAAAAAAAACTTTATCAAGATCAGTTATTGTTTTTTTTTTGCAGGTGACATCGACCCGCAGCGGTTTCGACCGCGCCACCTAATGAAATAGAAATTGGCGACCTCTCAAAGACGAGCTCCTAAACCGCCCCCCATTTCCCCCCCAGCCGCGCGAAAGAGACAAAATGTATTTGTACAAAGTCAAAGACGGCCGCCGAGTGGGACGGCTGTATTCATTATGAATATAATGCGGTCGCGGTTGTGTCCGTGCGTCTACAGCAGCGGCGCGCGTGTGTGCGTCTTTCTCAACTCAATCAATAAATCCATCTTCGCGAACGATGACCGGTTTCAAATTGAGCTTCGTTAACACTTATAATGCAAACTCCTTTTTGAGTTTTTATTTATAAATCTTAACTCGCAAACATCACTGAAATCAAATAAACTGATAAGTTCTAATAAATTTCAAATTTAGAACAGCTCAATTTAATATGCATAGGAAGCAGAGACTCTTTCAAACTCAGAAAAAAAAGTACATAAGCGACTGCGCGCATTTAAAAAAAGAACGTCACCCTGACGTGGATCGATAGCGTGACGCGAACGTCTCGCGTTGTGGTTGGTTTGCGGTTAGCAGGGCGTGGCTTGCGGTCACATTTACCGACTGCCATTGGTCGATCACCTGACCTTTGCGGTTAGTCGTGCGGTTTCTAAGATTTTCACCCTCGGAAAAATAGATAGAGGAAAATATATGGCGCGCTGAGCGTCGATTGGTCGCTCGGTAATTTTGCGGTTAACCGCGATACGCGATTCGTTAAGATGATAATGGTTTTCAATTGGAAGGATTTGTCATGGGTTTGTTTGGCGGGAGAGCGCTAACTGGCCTGCGGTTGTAGGTGGTGGTTTTGATTAGCGTTCCAGCCGACTAATCGTAACAAGAGACGATCGACCAATGCGAACAGTGAGTGTATTTTGTTTAGTTTAGAATATAGAGTTGTAGGTTTTTGATTTTTCGAAACCTTTAGAGTCATTTAGTCATTAATTTGTAAGAAAAAAAGATATTCGACCTCTTTTTATGTAAAAATCAAAATAATATTATAAAACACCAACGTTATAACTATTACAAAAAAGAAAAGAGTATTTACAAAAACTAAATTTAAAAATGTACATTGGAGCGCCCTCTCTCGGTGCAACGGTGAATCGCGTCCTCACTATTTTTAACAAAACTCCTTCAAGTGCGAACCTTTCGTTTTCTTCCCTTTCTTAAGAAAGCAAGTCGGTCTTAGAAAGTTCAACACCCTTACCCGGCGCACACATTGAAAATTTACCCCCAAGAAAGCGACTTCACAGAGCATTGCGAAACTAAAGGTTGTAAGCGCCTACAGAGTCGCGTTCCTTGGAATACGCTACTTTACCCTAAAGCAGCAACGATTAAATTCAAAATTAGAAGCATTTACGTCTTTCCGTCGTCGGTAGTACCTTTTCTTGTATCACTCGTATTTTGTAACAGCTAAGTGACGCCCCTTACAACATTGTAATTTGAAGCTTATCTCGATAACGTAAAAGCCATTTTCGTTATAGCTTTCCAAGACACGTACGTCTATACTTTGGTAGATGATTTTTAGCAACTTTTCCGGAGCCTAGTGTGAGTGAATGTGCTATTGAAATATAAAAAGTGTGTGCCGGCTGTGGCGCTAGTGTGCTTTAGTTGCGGAAAACGTTAATAGATGGCACTGTCAGGATTGTGGTTAGATAGAAAGCTTTGCAAACTAGTTGGAGAGATGAGCTGCAATCGCTAATGGAAGATTATGTAGAGAGTAACACTTGGATATGATGTTATAAAGGTTAATTAAATAGGAATTGTTTAAAACCTGTTTGAACTAGATGTTTTAAAACTGTATTTACCCGTAGGAATGTAATTAGGTACCATCTCACGAAGAAAATTAATTAATGCTTTGAACTGAGAATGATTTTATTTAACAGCGCGCAATGTCTTATATTGTTATTTTTCTTTGGGTGTTATTTAACAAAGTACGGTTAACAAAGTATTCGTATTTTTGTTTTTTTTTTTTCTGTTTTTTTTTGCATGTTGTGGTTGTCTTCTATAATTTTGTGTTTATTTGTAATGGAAAGTGTCCTGCTATGGTAGGGCATTTTCCAATATTTTTGACGCTGTAAGGGAGAAAAGAGCTGGACACTTGCTGAGTTTCTTGCCGGTTCTTCTCAGTACAAGATCTCCCGCCCAGAGTAGACTTACGAACTGATGGCATAGTGACATTCACAAGGGCTACTTGTAGCCTAAAGTGAATAAATGAATTTGAATTTTATTTTATTTTTTTAATTTTGTAAGCAAAAAAATGCTAGTCGGGCAGCAAAAAAGCTAGTTGGGCAGCTACTTATGGTCAGCAAATATTTCTAAATCAGTCTGCAACTTATATCTTCTTTATTATTCATTCTGTCTTATGCCGCTCCCCCCTTCCGTGACTGGCCAAGTTGTTGTTGACTGTTTTGCTCGGGAAAAAAAATTAACTTAACCTAACCAACAGTAAGGATTTCTTATGCTGACCGTTTGTATAATTCTGCTGACCAATTAATAATTTTGCTGACCAATTTTGTAATACAAATAAATTATAAAAATAGTTAGGTACATGTTGTATGTTCAATTGTGTGTTTTTTTAAGCTTAAGTTATCGAGAGTTTACAATAATCAAATATAACTTATTTTAATTTTATACACACATACAATTAGGTCTTTTAATGGTATACTTAACATATTTTTAGTATGATTCTCTATAGTTATTTTCGTTAAACAATTTTTTGACTTTTACTAGAGTACTGTAGTGGTACTATATGACATTGTGGAAATTGAAACTTTTACCTGATATAAATTGATAAGAGATTCCAATAAATGTATTTTCTTTCTTTACTTCTCTAAGTCAGTTGACAATTCCGGTTACAAAATCCCAAATTAAGATTTAGTTTTCGTTAGGAATATGTCAATATCAAACACTAACTTTTTCGTTATTATTGCTTAGGTTGTCCAAGCGTGGAATTTGAGATTGCATTCGTGGCAAGCGCATGGGACCTTCTTTGATATCATGGCGGTCGAGACTCAAGTACGGCGGGCGTACGCAAGTACGGTACGCGTACGTGGTCTAATAATGTCAATATCACATAATATGACAGTGACAGTTTGGCAGCGTTCAATGTGCAGTCTGCCCTCAGAATAAAAGCTAGTCCGCCTCGCCAGTTTTTTTTTATTTAGGGTTCTTTAATTGTTGTACGATGTCTTTTATTATGTATTTTTTGTTGTTATGTATGTGCATTTTTAATATATAATATATAGGAGTATATAGGTTTATTTATAATATAAGTATATATACATATTTTTTATCTAATTTATTAGTGAGAGACTGAATGTCTCTTTTAGCATGGAAACGTCACCTAGCACAGGCCCTGCCAGAATACCAGCGCCGTTGCGATGTGACTTTTTACACCGTAGCGTTGTGTTCCTTTTATTTGGTTTTTTTTTTGTTTTTGCATTTTATGTCTTTTTGTTTTTTAATCTAGGTATTCTATTTTTAACATGTTATGTGAGAGTCAATAAATCTTTTTTTCTTTTTTTCTTTGTTTCTTTAATTACGGTATCCTTTTTACACCATTCGACAATACATTTTGACAAAATATATTAGTTGAAATTAAAAATGTGTAGGTATCTGTGCTGCCGTTCCGTTTAAAAACTTTCGAACTATTTTTGCGGTTGTTTTGTATGGATTTAACGTACCCTATCTATATTTGTAACATCATTGATAATAACGCGATAGGTTTGATTTGATACTTCTTTAAGCAACATTGGCAATAAGTGGCCTTCATACCATCACTTCACTTCAGCCACGATAGCATAATAATAATTAGAAGTGAAGTTGACGCGGTATGTCTGAGGGTGCGGGTTCAAATCCCGTCTGTGGATTTTTTTTCAACACTTTTCTAAATTGTAATTTTTTTTCGCAACAAAATTTAAATGCTATTTCAAAAACAATTTAAACGTAAGGAGATTTCGCGGGACACCAATAGGTATACTTAATGTAACGTTCAACTTTTCTATACTGTTCTTGGATAGTGTTAAAATGTCGCCGTTCGCTCCAAGGAAGTGGCGTCGTAACCGTTATGAGAATGGCTCTCTAGTTTTTGATTAAATTGCTACATTCACGTACGACACAAAATAAGGAGACTGCAGAATGTAAGCTTCATACAAACGCACCTAAGAAACGCAAACATGAACCCTCTCACGGACACGCAATCTCATAACAGCTCTCCGATCCGATTTGAACCCCTCAGAGAATCTAATAGGGTGGGTACCTACGGGGACTTCGGATTTCGACTAAGGACGTTCCCTCTAGAAAACCTCTGGCGATGCTTCGTGGGGCAGGGAAAAATCTAAAAGAGTTTTTTAAAAAATATATTTACCGCTAAGCACAGTGCCTTGATCTCACCTGATGTGAAGTGATGATAAGGCCAATGATGGAAGCGCACTTCACCCGGGATCCTCAACTAGTGAGGCGGACAAACAAGCCCTACCACCAACCAAACCGAGTACACACATATACCACCCCGCTGGGAATCGAACCCGGGACCTCTGGGTCTAAACCTTAGCCACTAGACCACAGTGGCGGTTAAAATAAGCCGCCAGTCAAGCCGTGTGAAACGAATCACCTTCGGAGGTTTTCTAGAGGGAACGGCATCACGCACTAGTGCGTGTCCCCGTGCCCTACTAGATTCTCCGAAGGGTGCGGATCGGATCGGTTTCCGTGTCCGTGAGAGGATGTCAATTAATTTTGTTTAAAAATATGTATGTAGGTATTGAGCTCACATTCTGGGTATCCTTATTTTGTGCCTACGAGTGGGTACAATGTCAAGCACAAGTGATTATGAATTAATAGGGAAGTCGTCTGGTTAGTCAATAAAAACTTTTTAAGCACTTCACTTACCTCCTTTGTAAATAATACTGATACGTTAAGATGTTTAAAGCGTGTTTTACTATATCTTTTGTTCCTATCGCTTTTAAAGGTAATTTTAATAAAATCATCGTCATTTAGTGCCATCTCGATACTTAAGTTTGGATATCAGGGGGGTAACCACTAGCTCTTATAGCAGTATTATCGCAGTTGTGAAAACGAGATGCGTGTAACTGCGAATATACTCGCGTCTCTTTTCCACAACTGCAATAATACTGCTATAAGAGCTCGTGTGGTTACCCCCCAGCAACACATAACTTCCTGCGGTATCGTGTAGCATATTTTAACTGGCTATGCTAAGTCCGGTCTACTTTTAGATTTTGTCCAACCATTTTATTTATAGCTTAAAAGTAATTTTACATGTCATTTTAGGTATAAGGTTTTTATTTATGTTTTCCTTTAACTGTACCTATAGGTACATCTCAGTTTTTTACATTTGCATAGAAAGTATTTTTTGAAAGAATGAAAAAGGAAGAAAGAAAGGTTTTTCTCCAAAAAAGGATTCACAAAACAAAGCAAACAAAATGTTTTGAATTTGTTTATATAATTTTAACACAAATTATATTGCGAAACAAATTACAAAAACATAATGTTGAAAAAATTTCCACGAGCAGGATTTGAACCTGCACCCTTCTGACATACCGGGTCAGGTGCTCTTCCAATTGAGCTATCGTGGTTCTAACCAGCCCGCCGAAATTATTCAACACTATTTACATTTTTACTTTGAAAGCCAAAGGCGCCAATTCAATGTCAACAACTACCGTCATTAACAATATATATATATATTAGCAATATAATTTGTGTTAAAATTATATAAACAAATTCAAAACATTTTATAAATAGCTAGCCTACTTCTTAACTGATCTTTAGTATTTGTAAAAATATTATGATCAGATGTTAATGACGGTAGTTGTTGACATTGAATTGGCGCCTTTGGCTTTCAAAGTAAAAAAGTAAATAGTGTTGAATAATTTCGGCGGGCTGGTTAGAACCACGATAGCTCAATTGGAAGAGCACCTGACCCGGTATGTCAGAAGGGTGCAGGTTCAAATCCTGCTCGTGGAAATTTTTTCAACATTATGTTTTTTTAAAGCAAACAAAACTATAGTTCGCGTGGAAGTAATAGAAATCAACACAATTATCAATGAATACTGATTAGGGTTGTCTGTTTTAATTAAACGTCGGGGGAGCTGTATGAATGGGAATATTTTAATTATCACCAAGCCGAAGCGTAAATTTCCCACGACTGCGATAAAGAATAACATTGCCGTCTTAAACCTGGCTGAGAATTATTGCTATGCCGTAGGGCTGACGACAGGAAACACTTTTAGCAGTGGAATTTTAAAGAACTAGTGCCTTACTAATAAATAAAGAATAAGCTCCGAATAGTTATTCCGTGTTTTGTTCCTGTCATGCAAACTTCATTTCAAATTAGAGTAAAAGAGACAAAACTCGGTATAACTATTCGAAGCTTAGTCTTAGTTTATTTATAAGACCCCTAGCACCCTACAAATAAACAAAGAATAAGGTCCAAATAGTGATTTCGTGTTTTGTTCCCGTCGTGTAAAAGTCATTTTAAATTAGAGTAAAAGAGACAAAACACGGAATAACTATTCGGAGCTTATCCTTTGCATAATTAGGTCCGAATATTTATTCCATGTTTTGTTATTGTTTAGTAAACTTCATTAAAATTTAAGATAAGAGCAAAAAAGACAAAACTTGGAATAACTATTCCAAGTTTATTCTCTGTTAACTTGAGAGGCCCTCAAATTATTGTGCCCCTTACAAATAAACAAAGATTAATTATTCCGTGTTTTGTTCCTGTCATGTAAACGTCATTTCAAATTAGATCTGAGGATATTACAATAAAATACAGAAATATTGACATTTAATAGAACACATTTGTGTAACTGAACTTATGCGATTCGAAACTTTACCTATACTTAACTTATTTCCACCGCCAGGCAGCCTTGTTTTAATTTCTAGTATTCTAAATCCAGTAAAATTACAAATTCGTATTCATAGCGTGCGTGATATCCTTGGTGTCACAATCATTCACGGACTGCGATGACCGTTTACCATCAGACGGGCGTTAACTCATTTGCCGGCTCAGTAATATAAAATTTCCTATGTTGATCTCTGGTGTGAAAACATTGTATCAGCTGCCTAACTTCCCGTGCATGTCATAAGAGCCAACTAAGAGACAAGAGTTTCAAGATACTCGCACATCAGGCGATCGGCTAGCAACGTGTCATTGACATTATCTTCTCCACATCGGAATCGGATCCTTACCTTGGAGGTCACTAACGGCGAGTTTACTCAAAACTGCTAATGTCGATGCTCTGTCTCCGCTTCTTTGGAAGAAGGAGTGAGGGACTAAGAAATGAGGAGTGAGGGTATGAGCATGTATGTGTGGCGGCGTCACCTACCGCATACGCCGCACATAATCGACACGAAGCAAACACCTTCTCAACCATGTCAACAGATGGCGCCACAAACGCATACCAACGACGTCGCCATACTACGACGATAAATTGTATGGAAAGCCTGCATCGCGGTAGTGAAGTTTCACCATCTCCTTCGCTATATATAGCACCTCCAACTAACATCCATCGGACCTCGGTCCCCGAGCTATACCACCCAGCTCGGAGGAAGATCTTCCCTTTGTCTTTCCTCATTGTGGCGCACCATCCTACCACAGGCTTCCTACATATGTAATATAAAAAAAATACATCAAACATCTGAATCGCCTGTAGCGAGTTTACACATATTCTTCACCGTTTTTCCGATAACGAATTAACTGTGATGGCGAGTTTACATAATACCCTATCTATAAGAAAGTGGCAGCCCTGTAAGACGGCGTAAGTCGTTGCGCGTCGGCGCGACCGGTCGCTCCCGGCGGGGCCATTACGTGGTCGCCGGCTGATTACCGCCGCCTTGATTCAACCCTTCTTTGCAGAACCTCTTTAGTGCCGTGCTGGGGCGTTAACAAATGATTGTTATTCCCTATAAAGTGTTAGAGCCGCATTTTGATTTCTCACACTAGCTCATTTTATGCTCTGGGGCACGAGCCTTTCCTATAGATGGATAGGGAGAACGGGCCATAAACCACCATAACCAGTGCTAGGCCACGAGCCTTCCTTGTGGATAACCAGCCTCTATACTTAGCGTTTGTGGACTATGAAAAAGCCTTCGATTCGATTGAAACATGGACCGTGCTACAGTTTCTCCAGCGGTACGGTAAGTGTTTGTATGAAAGCGCCACTATGTTCTTTCGTCTTCAGGACCAGAGCTCGAAGCCGTTGCAGCGAGGAGTGAGAGAGGGATAATGCAATATCTCCGAATCTGTTAACTGCTGCACTGGAAGTCGTTTTCAAGCTTCTGGACTGGAAAGGACTCGGCATCAACGTCAACGGCGTATACATCACTCACCTTCGATTTGCTGACGATATAGTAGTCATGGCTGAGACCCTGGAAGACCTCTGCACAATGCTCGGTGACCTCAACAGAGGCTCTTAACAAGTGGGTCTTAAAATGAACATGGAGAATACAAAAGTTATGTCGAACTCACGTGTCGTACTCACTCCTCTGAAGGTTGGAGACTCTGCCCTTGAAGTTGTGGACGATTATGTTTACCTGGGACAAACGGTCTAGCTAATGACAGGACGTCTACTGGACAAAGGCCGGAGGTCTTGGGGGAGCCCAAGATCTCCACAACGACCGGTTTATTAACTTATTGGGTTGTTAATTATAGTGGCATATTTCGATTTGGTATTTTTTTATCAATGTAACGTGGAATCTTACGTTTTTAGTAATTAAGGTGTAAATTTTGATAAGTAGCTCAAAGTTGTATATAACGATTTAAAAAAAATCGGATTCGGTTTTTTCGTTTCTTTGCATTTTCTGTGAACATTTACCATAGAAATTTATATTTTTTACACCATCACAAAGTAGAAATTTCAACGAAAAAAAGGCCACCGACTTTTTAAAAAAAGCTGATATTTTGACGTGAGAATTTTCGATTGAAAATTAGGGTGCTTTTTGGATATTAAGTCAAAAAAAGGTGAACAAACAAATATTTTAAATCAAAAAAATCACAGTGTGTTTGGGACATAAAAAAGGTAAGTGTTCACCAAATTTCATTTCAAATTCTGAGGTTATGTGAAAAAAGTGTAAATACAAAAGTTATATAACTTTTTATTACCTACAACTTTTCCATTTAACTATTTTCCATAACACTTTTAGTTTTGCCGGAAATCTAGATAAACTGTTTTTTACCTTTAAAAACCCACCCCCTTACACTTCCCGATCTCAGATCGCCCGTAAATTATATTTCCTTTTTTTTTTGTTATATTTTCTTCCATTTGCAATGGATTTCATCCTACTATTATTTTATTTGGTTTCAAAAATTATCGACCCTGGTCTATGTCGGACGAGAAGATATTCGTAGCTTACTGAACGCTGCCCAGATTCAACTATTGACCTCTTTGCTGAAGTTGGATCTGAAAAGTATATAATATACTAGCTAAAGGGTACTAAAGGTAGCTAAAGGGCTGGTAATATACCAGCTTCATAGTACATAATATACAAGGTACAGAGTACATTATATAACAGTTATAATATTTATCTATTCCGTGGTTATAAGGTGCATAATATACCAGCTGTAGGGTACATAATATACCAGCTACATAGTACATAGTATACCAGCTACATAGTACATAATATACCAGCTACATAGTACATAATATAACAGCTAAAAGTAGATAATTTTCCAGCTATAGGGTACTTAATATATCAGCTACATAGAATAAAATATACCAGTTATAAGGTGCATAGAAAATAATTAATCAGTCATAGAGAACATAATATACCAGCTGTAGGATACATTATATACCAGTTACGGAGTACATTATATACTAGCTTATATCGACCTTTATCCCATGTATAATTAATTTAATTAACTGTCTCAAACATTTTAATATAATTCAATATTCACCGGATTAATACGGCGAGCACTCGCATATACGATTGTGTACCCTAAACACATGACTAATTACATTCATTAGACTGCCTTCGAGCGAATAACAGAGTAAGTACAGACGGCGAAACAAACGCGTCGCTCACTTATTGCAATAATTGGCGTCTTAGTCCAAACAAAAGCTAAGGTTGTAATTAAAAGGGTCTGTATGAAAGACGTAATTACGAATACATCGCATTCTCAATACAATGGTTGCGCGACACGTACGGACTAAGATAGCAGCTTTATATGGAATTCTGGTCAAAGAAAAATGAACCTTATGTTAAGAAGAAGTTGCTTGTTCTCGCGAATAAGTTAGTCGTTAAGTTCGGTTGTCTTCACGTAGGCAATTAGAGGTGCACAAAGGATTACACATATGGAAAAGGCTGCGTTTTAGAGAATAAAGGGACTTAAGAATATCGTATAAGTGTGTATGAAGATTCGAAAGGAATTAATTGCCATTGTCATATTACATTAGATTAAGAAAAAAAAATGTGTTTACTCTGCAATAAGTAAAGCTTTGTGTTGTGTTCGTTTCCTTATTCTCCTAAATCAGGCTACTGATACACCTTTTCTAGGTTTGTCGCAAATTAGATTTGCTCCGAGAGTATACAGAGATACTAGCGGCCCGCTCGCGATTTCGTCCGATGACTGAACACCCGTCGGTATTCTATAGAACCATATAGCAACGCCACTTACCAAGTCCAATTTTCAATTATGTATTCCAATATTAGTCCAATTATGCATGTTTTATAATAGCTGAAAATTGATTTAAAATCTGTTGCGTAGTAGTTTAAAAGATCTAAGCGTACAGACAGCGGGAGTGACTTTGTTTTATAATGTAGTGCCATTAAGAAGATAGCAAGTCCCGCAGTAGCTAAATAGGCATAGGAGATGTGGGCGAAGATCACCACTGACTTAGTTCCATGTGATGGACACCGGAGACATAGTAGGCCAAAGCGGAGAGGACACGACTAGACCACTTTTTTGCCGGGGTGGTACGATGTGGCCCGGTGGCCCGGAGTAGAGACGAGTGGAGACGCGGAAGGAACGCCTTTTCCCAACAGTGGGACACAATATAGGCTACTTATCTATCTTATTTACTTACTACTAATATCCCTTCACTGCTTCGTTCAGATACCGTACCCCGATTTGGATGAAATTTTTTGTGTGTGTTCAAGTGGATTCGAGAATGGGTTAGATTTACAATTGGAGCCGGTAGGTGGCGCTGCTATAGGATGGACCCCTATAGCAGCGCCACCTACCGGCTACGGGTATGGGCCATGGGATACTGGTGTTCGGACGAATGATTTGTTTGTTTTGTTGTCATGCAAACTGTCAAAGCGGTACGAAGTCCGCCGGTCAGCTAGTTGTTAATATATAAATCTTCTGTGCGTGTGTTTGTAATTGAATTCCTTCTAAACGGCTGGACCGATTTGGATACAATTTTTTGTGTGTGTTCAAGTGGGATCAAGAATGGTTTAGATTTACAATTGGACCCGGTAGGTGGCGCTGCAATAGCAAAAGCGGACGAAGTCGCGAGCGAGCTACTAGTTGTTAATAAATAAATTAATAGTAAAAATTACTTATTTATATAATTTACGTGGGATTAAAGATGTTTCCCAAGCAGCCAGACAGTTTCAATGGTACCGCAATATCATTCACAATTTTTAAGATAGTGCTTATTTAAACGAAGGGAGAACCATTTTGCACCTCTCTTTTGTTGACATTTCTATTTTTTACCTGGGAAAATTCGCTGGACGAGATGAGTCCCGCGGGGGTATGTACGGTTGGCCGAATGGGACCACCACGTGGGCCCAGTGCGGATTGATGGTTATTAGCGACTGCTAATGCAGGATCAACGGCTTAACGTGCCTTCGGAAGCACGAAATAACAAAATATATATAACAAAATTAATGTAATAATTATAATAAATTAATGTGATTGTAATTAATATTATCAAATACTACTTTATTTTATCGATTATCCCATCGATACGATTTTTGCAACATGGTATAACCACAGTATATCTAACATCTAGAACGTTGTAGATAATTAGGGTAAAAAGGCTTTTTTTTTTTGAGAGAGATTGCTGATTGCCTCTACGGCATTTTCAGCTTCACCGGGCTTTTTTGGGGGTGGCGAGGAACGTAAAGGGTCCCTCAAGCCGTGTGAAACGAATCACCTTCGGAGGTTATCTAGAGGGAACGGCATCGCGCACTAGTGCGCGTCCCCGTGCCCTACTAGATTCTCCGAAGGGTTCGGATCGGATCGGGTAAAAAGGCTTACCTATGAAAACTGTACCATAGTTTGCGTTAATCTTTTTTTAAATAGCATAGAATTGATACCCGCGGTTCTGTTGAACCAGGATTCCAGGTGGATCGTCTATCCTCTAATGTACACCGAAAGACTGTAGCCGCGCGATACAAATGAAACTCCGCAATTAAGGCGGGCACACACGGCTAGTCACGCCGCATTTGCCGGTGTCACGTACCGACCGCCTCGCACTTAATTTTCACGGGGGGGTTGAGGGGCGTGCGGTTTTAAATTACACCCCACCAGGGAGGATTGCAGTTCGACAGCGCCCGTCTAACGGATAGTTCGGCGATGATTGGAATTTGTAAAGGTCACCAGTTTATCTTTGTTGATAAATTGTTTTCAGTAGCTATCGTACACACGCCTGCACATCAACCTACTACAAACTGTCAAATTTCCTCAATAGACTCACAACTTTAAGACTTAGGTACATGGTTGAAAATGTATTGAAGAAATTTGACAGTTTTGGATAGGTTGATGTGCAGGCGTCTGTACATTAAGGTTCTCTTCACAATCGTCCTTTCAGTGAAGGATCGTGACACCCTTTCTAAAGTCCCCTTGCAGTGCGGCGCTAATAGGTATCTCCAGGTGTTCGAAGATTTGGTCCGACCATCGCTTGTGGCTCCGGCCACTAGGTCTTTTCCCTTCTTCCTATCCTGACACCATAAGACAGTCCAGGTTATCAGCGCCTCTGCGTGCGATATGACAAATGTATGTCTTCACTCGCTGTCTGCTTGTTAGAGACAGTCGCTGGGCATCATCTATTAAAGATTACTGCTGGTCTGACCGCCTCGCACTTAATTTTCAAGGGGGGGTTGAGGAGCGTGCGTTTTTAAATTACACCCTACCAGGGAGGATTGCAGTTCGACAGCGCCCGTCTAACGGATAGTTGTGCAGTGCGGCGCTAATAGATCTCCAGATGTTCGAAGATTTGGTCCTACCATCGCTTGTGGCTCCAGCCTCTAGGCCATTCCCTTCTTCTTTACCTGTCACCATGAGCAGCTCCATGTTATTAGCACAGTTTGTTTTGTTGATAAATTGTATTCAGTAGCTTTTCGTCAAGGCTCTTGTCTAAACCGGTCGGTTCTTCGCTGCTAAGGATCCTGACTTCATTCAATCCTGCCAAGCATCTGTCTCTATCAGTTGCGTAGTAGAGTGCGTCTTTGATATATATCTCCTAATGTTTAGAGACCTAGTTCGGCCATTCTTTTTGGCTACGGCTTCTAGGTCGTTTTCCTTTGACTACCCCCTGTCTTTATCTACCTACTTTATTTTACTTTCATTAATAATTATTACAATTTACTACCTATTTCATTTTATACACAACATTTACTATAGTAGAAAGGCAGCATATAGAGAGATTGATATTTTGTCAAACCAAGATCTAGTTGTACTCTACTAATCCTAATATTGCTTTATCGTTCCGCACACATAACAGACATAACATGACAATAATATAGGTATACATCTATATTACTATATAAATCTGTAGGCTCTGTGTGTACACGCAATTTTTCTGACTAATTTTGGGACAAATATTCATTTTATGACTCACTGATACCAATTCTACGGTTTTTGAAATTTTTGTCTGTCTGTCTGTATATCTATAGCGAAACGGGTGGGTGACCCTAGTGTATATATATAACAATATAGATACTGATGACATAACAAATATGTTGCATGCAATATACATCCCACTATAGCAGTTAATGCTAAAAATCAATAATTAAACGATGTATGTAATTAATACGCTGTCGTGGGTGCCTGCACTGCGTGCATTATGCCCGGCGGGCGCATTATACGTGCAGTCGCCATCAATAAGGGCTTTTTCAGGACAACGATTCAATTCTTGTTTTTTATTAAAGATATTTTTTCTGCGTGTGCATTTTGTTAAAAAGGTGATAATACGTTGTTTGACTGAATGCGTATACCATACAATACTCGTACATTATTGCTTGCTATTGGAGATATAGATAGAGCTTAGAATCATAATTAATAAAGTAGTAAATAATCCTAACTACTATTTCATCATTATTATTTTAAAAATTCAATTTTACATTATGTACAAAAATATTGATAACACTGGGTACTCTCCAAATAATGTTTCATAATTGTTCATTAGGTAACATGACAACGACAATTACACCTTAAAAAACACTTCTCCCCTGTTCAGTAGAACAATACCTAAAGTCTGCTAGAAAATAGTCAAATCAGACGCGATTGTGTACGTTTTAACCCGGCGTTACTACATGAAGGTGGGGGTGGGTCATTATGACCCGGATACTCTATCTAAGATAAATCAGGGTCGTGTTATAGAAACGAGTTGAACTTGATTATAACTTTGTTTCACATTTCATTACGAACTATTAAAACATATTTTTGGTACTAATAGAACATTATAACCTTCACAATATATTTTTTTCATAAATATGCTTATAATATCGACAAAGTTTGCTCCGCATTGCTAATCTCACTTATTTTATATAAATTATCGAATTTCATATATTTAAAGGACTTTTAGGACACTTTTAAACCTTAGCTAATATATCTATTTATCTTTTAGCTAATATAAAAAAAATAGAATGGATAATATTAGGCGTCTATCTCTTTCCTCCTGATCTATTTATCAAACTACCTAAGACCCAAACAAAATTAATTGTAATAAATTACAAATAAAAGACAAACTAAGTAACAATATAAATTTTTATATTTGGACATAAAGAAATGGTAAAATATTTAAAATGGTACTTAGACAAAATGAGGGGATGGGTTATAATTACCTTTTTTAACTTTGAATACCCGCAGCAAGTAGCGCAGTGGCCACACAACGGATTCTTTGCCAAAAACGTGTAAAGGAGTTCGACAACTCAAGCTATTCATGCTCGCCTGAAAGCCAAGCAGCTTAACTACAAATTTGTGTGGGTGCGTGACGGTAAAGTGTTCGTGCGTAAAACAGAGGGCTCGAATTTTATACTTATAAAAGACAGTACTACGTTAGATAAATTGATATAAGTTTTGTTTTTTTTAATATTCATAATTTTATAACTAAGAACTTAATATTAAACTACAATTCTAATTTTTTATATTGTCATAACTGATATTTAATTATAATACTCTCAATTTTATTTTATTTTTTATCGTCATAAGTTCATAACATAACTTATATTTATTACTATCTTAAATTATATTTTAAATTATTTTACTGACATTTTACAATTTTATTTTATTCTTAAAATTAATTTATTTTTATTTTATTTACATTACATGCTTCAATTATATTACCAAAATGTTAGAGGTCTGCGAACCAAAACTACAGATTTTTTTAATAATGTTGTGTGTAATACTTACGATGTGATTGTTTTAAGTGAGACATGGTTGAATAGCAGCGTCTACGATTCTGAACTCTTCGACGATCGTTATGTAGTTTACAGGCGTGATAGGGATACTAGTGGTTTTCATAGCAAGAAGGATGGGGGGGGTGTACTTATCGCAGTTTCTAGTCGAATCTCTTCGAGCCGCCTACAGTGTTTTGAGTCCAATTGTGAGGACTTATGGGTCAGGGTGGACTGCTTAAATGCCAATGGTGAAAAAGATCACTTGTACTTATGTGCAGTTTACTTGCCTCCTCCCATTCAGAAACACATCCTCGGTGAATTTCTTTCAAATGCTAATCGAGTTATAGAGCAGAATAACATAGAAAAGCTCACACTTATGGGTGATTTTAACCTGAGCACAATACAATGGAGTTTTGCTAGCAACTCAAATTCCTTGGCCGCCACCAACAACAGTCATCTCTCAACAATGCTCTTGGATTTTGCGATGTTTCACGATTTGAAGCAATACAACAATACCCTCAATAGCAAAGGAAGGATTTTAGACCTGATCTTGAGCAGTGTACATGTCCCTGACCTTAACATTGTTGATCCTCTTACCATCATCGACCCTTTACACCCTCCGTTACAGTTTGCAGTGCGCATGTGTACACAGGATACACTATCATACAACGATAACTACCGTTTTTGTTTTCACAGAGCAGACTATGAACGGATTATTAAGGACCTCGATGGGGTATGCTGGGAGGATGAGTTTAAAAACTGCCTCGTGGTTGATGAAATGCTGTATATCTTTTATAAACATATACGAGATGCTATCATCAAACATGTTCCTAAATCTAAACCCAAATCGAAAAAATACCCTATTTGGTTTACAAAAGAATTAATTTGTGTTCTACGAGAAAAGCTTAGGTACCGTAAAAAATTACGTAAATTTAATTATAACCCTCTTGACCGGATATCGTTCGACATGCTCAAGAAACGGTTGGACCGCCTCATTGCTTGTTGCTATAGAGACTACACTGCTAGGCTCGAGCAAAATTTGCGCTCTAATCCTAAGCTCTTCTGGACTTTTATCAAAAGTAAAAAAAAGACAAACAGCCGCTACCCTTCAAGAATGATCCTTGATAATAATACAGCCTCGAACGGTTTCGACATCTGTAACCTCTTTGCTAAGAGTTTTTCATCGGTCTACAACTGTAATAGATTTAAGAATGACTCCCCTAGCTCTTCCTATAGTGGTGCTGACGCATTGACCAGCAATTATCTTACAGCTATCAAATTTAAAGACGACCAGGTGTTGAAAGTGTTAAAAAGACTGGATGCTTATAAAGGCGCGGGCTCTGATGGTTTACCGTCAGTCTTTGCGCTCCGATGTGCTTATGCCTTAGCTAAGCCTTTATGCTTATTATACAATAAATCGCTGGCCACTGGTATGTTTCCATCGGAGTGGAAGGTCGCTTTGGTGGTCCCACTTTTCAAAAATGGAGAAAAAGACTTAATTTCTAATTATAGACCGATTTCTATTCTGCCAGTCTTTGCTAAGGTATTCGAGCAGTTACTATGTCCCATTCTGTCTTGGCATTTCCAACAGTTAATAGATTCTCGTCAGCATGGCTTCATGAAGAATAGGTCGACATCAACAAACCTCACTTCGTTTGTTGATTCTGTTTCCTTGAAACTCGACAGCCGCTCATCGGTGGATGCGATCTACACGGACTTTAGCAAGGCCTTTGACCGGGTTAACCATGAAGTTTTGCTTAACAAACTCAATGTTCATGGTATTGGTGAACCCTTGCTGAATTGGTGCCGATCGTATCTGTCAGATAGAGCGTCAAAAGTGGTGGTAAATGGGTTCACTTCGGATCCTTTTCCGGTTGCTTCTGGTGTCCCTCAGGGGTCACATTTAGGTCCCATGCTGTTCAATGTTTTCATTAATGACATTGGCGGGTGCTTCGGTAATTCTGATTACTTTTTATTTGCAGACGACTTGAAATTTTTCAGAGTGGTTGACACTCAATTGGACGCGAATCTGTTACAAACAGATATAAATAACCTGGTAGAATGGTGTGAAGGTAATCATATGGATTTAAATGTTTCCAAGTGTTGTTCGATGCGTTTCTCAAGAAAAAAGATACTTTCTAACTATAAATACAAAATTAAGAAAGACATTTTGGCGGATGTTGATACTGTAAGGGATCTCGGTGTTCGTTTGGATAGCAGGCTGAGGTTTAATGTGCATGTTAATGACATTTGTTCCAAGGGCTTCAAGAATCTTGGTTTTGTCCTCCGAAACTGTAGAGATTTTAGGTCTCCTAAGACAAAGATCCTTTTATATAACTCATTTGTTCGTGGTGGCTTGGAGTACTGCAGTATGGTGTGGAATCCTTTTTATGACGTATATGTAAAACGACTGGAAAGCATCCAAAAGCGATTTTTATGGCACTTGACGTTTTCGTGTAACTTGGGCAAGAATGTTTTAAAATATTTTGAGAGATTAGACCATTTTAAGATCAGTTCTCTATCGGATCGTAGACGTATGCACGACCTCATGTTTCTCTATAGGCTAGCGAATGGCATCCTTGATGTCCCGTGTTTACTAAAATCGCTGTCATTCAATGTACCCTTAAAGCTTCCACGGGCATCAAGAAGTAACATCCTTGTAGACCAGCCTTGCAGGTCTAACCTTGGTCAGAATGCACCTTTGAATCGTATCATAAGGGAGTTTAATGGTACAGCTAAAACCAAGAGTTTGGACTTGTTCATGAGTGACATTCGCAGTTTTAGGAAGTCTCTCATCTCTTGATATATGTTGTATGCGACATAAGTATTTATATTTCTTTTTTTTGCAATTGTTATTTAAATTTTTCATATTCAATATTTACTTCAATTCCCTTTTTATCATAATTACGGAGGTACTATTTTTTTTGTTAATCCTATTCACGTAATTGCATGCAGTCTTCACCTATAATTATGTTGACATTAAGCTATAATCTATTTTTGAAATGTTCTGTTTACGATATCAATGATGTTAAATATGTTGGTGATCATTTAAATAAATAAATAAATAAATAAATAAATATTCATAAGATCGGCAATGTCGCATGCATAGTTTTCGAACTGTAGGCAAACTAAAACATGGCGGGTCATAATGACCCAACCCCATGACCGCATGCCGCGTTGAAAAGCAGAAACAAGTACCTACACAGTGAGTCCAATCACTGTTGATCTATCTAGGTAAAAAAAGACAGTCTCTCCGAGCTCGGTACTGTGGTCACCCCCTATCGTCGAGGGCTAAACTGCGCCGGCTGCATTATGAAAATAATGCTATGATAAGCCGCGCCGTCATTCGCTCGCGATTTGCACTTATGTCTGGCTGATGTCTAAAAGTTTATTGCGAGCGAATTAGTTTGAATATTTTCATGTTGCGCAAATTCAATTTTTTTGTAAAACTAGGCTTTTGTTATTCGCCTACCATGTAGGAGATACCGTTAGAAGAATAGTCGATAAAATAACAAAGCTTAAAAATGTTGTAAAATAACACTAATGTCTCAGCATTTTATTAGATAGATAATTAGAGATATCCTCTCACAGTACTGGAGTGAAGCAAAATGCAGAATAATCAAAATTTGTTTATAATTTTGTAGTTACTTGTGATGAATAAACATTATAACTAGTATGACTTACCTGCTAATTCGTCTATGCTTTTATGTAAATATCTTTAATTTTAACAATTTATTTATTTCAATTACAGCATTTTGAAAAAAGACAAAATTTTGAAAAAAATCCACGTGCGGGATTAGAACCCGCACCCTAAGACATGCCGGGTAAGGTGCACTACTAACTATGCTATCGTGGCTCTATCCAACTCGCTGAATAATTTCGGATTATTATCAATACGATCTGCTCTTACTTTGTAAGCCAAAGGAGCCTTATTCAATGTCGACAACTACGTCATCAACATCCGATTTTAATATTTTTACAAATATTAAAGATCAGTTAAGAATTAGGCAAGCTATATTTATGATTATGGTTATATATAATTTTACGCTAATTATGTTGCGAAAAAATTATAATTTGAAAAAAGACAAAGTGTTGAATATATAAGTGTTTTTTATATATTTTAGCGTTTTATTAACGCTTAAATATACTTAAGTAAAATTTAAACACTGAAAAAAGACGACAACCTCAGGCGGGAATCGAACCACGCACCTTCCGCATTCCGGGCGGCTGCCTTAACCACTTGGCTACCGAGGTCTGGCTTTCACCCGTCGAAATTTTTCAGTGCTTGATGCTTATGTTTTTTAGTCAACATTATATATTGAACATTATACAACATTATATACATTATATAGTGTTGAATATATTCTACTAGCGGGATTCGAACCCGCTCCCCATGACATGCCGGGTCAGGCGCACTACCAACTATGCTATAGTTGCTCTAAATTTGCGTTAAATTATATATTTATAACCTTAATCATTAACAACAGCTTTGTTAGTTAGTTAGTTAACGATACCGACATAAAAACTGTCGTACTAAGGCTGCTTGTCCTCTCTTCCTCTAATTTATTATATCGAGACGCTCATAATCGTGTCTCAGTGACCTGATTTTGGCATTAATATTATGGGGAATATTACAAAATCAGAATACAGATGTCCTGATTTTGAATTCATAATCGTGCCTCTGTGACCTGATTCTGACATTATGGGGGACAATTTCAAAAATAGGATAACAGTATCTGGATTTTGAAATTTTTGATTGTAAACATTCCCAAATTGTAGAATCGAGACCGAGTTATTTCGTGTTATCTGAACGCAGCAGTTCGTATAGTAGTTTTCGCTCGGCGGAGCGCGAAAATATTGATTGTTATGTAATTAATTGCAAACACTCCGATGGTGAAATGAATAACTATTAAAACGAAGAGCTTATAACGTGATTTAGAGTGATTGAAAGGATACACAATATTGGATTAGTTTATTAGTTGGGGTTATGTTTTATACCATTTAAAATAATGTAGGTAAAGTACATAATGAAAATATGTTATTGTAGAAAAAGTGTGTGTGCTCAGGAGTAGTATAATGATAGACATAATTATACGCAAATTTTATTACGAACAAAATGTTATTAGCCATGAACGGTGGTTGAACGCGCACAAGCACTGTGACTGTAAACACCGTGACTGTAAACAATAAAAAAATTGTAAACACTACCTTTTTAACGAAAATGTAATTATTTGAAAGATATACCGTTATCAATGTCAGTATGCAGATAACTACACCTTACGTTACATAAGTAGGTAATACAAGATTTTAAAACATAGTAATAAGTAAGTAAGTAACAGCCAAATAGTATCCCACTGTTGGGCAAAGGCTTTCCTCCATTGATATCAAGTCATCGCTACAATAAATGGGTATTGGCCTAATCACTACGCATGAAACATACTTTGCCCGACCTGTGGATTGAACTCTTTTATAAACACCACATGTTTTTAAAACTGTAAAGGTAATATATATTGTTATCAACGCCAGGATGTACCTAGTTAGTAAATAATTTATTAAAAAGTAAAGTGTATAGTCTATTAAAATGGAAACTTAATACCTCCGAACACTGAAATGATCGAAACTGCAGCAGGTATTATGCGCCAATTTGTCTCTGTCCCGCGAACGCTAATCCTCATTAATTACTTGGCAATTTTAAATCTCATTATTGCCGTACAAATCGGTCTGGCATCGATTTTTCCTCAGTGCCCGCTGGGTGGGCCCGCATATATTATCGTCCGCGCTCAGGTGACAATCGGCACAATTCGGTTAATTTTGGGATAATGAGGGCACGTGGTCAGTTAGGGACCCGAAAAGCGATATTTTTTTATTTTCTATTTATAATATACTCTATACATTTTTTGTTCTCAGTGTCAATCAGGTTTTTTAGTTCGATAAAATAAAAAAAATGCTGATTTATATTTGTCACATCCTATTTGGTTTATCTTCTTCTATATTCTTTTCGTATGGTTGTTTTAGAATTTGTTTTTCTTTGCTTTGGATTAATTCATGTTTTAAGATAACTAATTTTCTTAAAGTTAATGTAAAGGTAACAAATTCATTGAGATATCTATCAAATTGTTTTTATGATCTTATGTGACACTTAAAGGGACAATAAGTGTTGGTGTTACAAAAACATAGCATTGTGACTCCAAAATCTTTCAAAATAATCAATCTTCAAAACCTTGCTATCAATTTTTTGCAATTTTTTTATACATTGTTGTCCTGCTTTTCCACCATCATTACTGCCATCATGGTATTCCTACCAGCAGTGGGCGTGCGTCTGTCCATCGCATTGGCGCAAATTAATGAGGGTGGGATATTTATTTCAGAGGTTCGTTTGCCGATGCCAAAATATCAGGCGCTGGATTGCGACATGCTATATGCAAATGCATCTGTCGGTAATGAGCTCATTAGGCTGCCAGCGGCTGTGGCTGTCATCACCGTTGTAGTAATTGTTGTTAGTCAACTAAATACAAGCAGACACGTATAAACATTTCAGATTTTCTAACGAATGTGGGTTGGTTAACCAAGCTCAACCGCCGATCGGCATAGGTGCGGTTATAATTGTAATAGTAATTGATATCCTTATTAATGATTAATATCCCTTAGGTATTTTATGTTTTTTTTTATTTGCATCAGCTGTTAGTATGCTGTGTTTTATTGACACCCTTAATTTCGCTTTCAAATTGAAAACGTAATATGTTGGATAATCATAATTGACCTACAGAATTTCTTATTCAATTGTAACTGCTAATGTTATTGAGCTGTGTGCTATCCCTATTATAAATAAATATATAATCTAAATATTAATATGTAAAGAAAAAACTTTGAATCCTTTTTTAAGCATACTGCGCGCACGGAGGAGTGTTAGATTTGGCATTTAAAGGTCACAATTGGAGGAGAAATACAGAAAGATGTAAAAAAATTGTCGCTTCAATAAGGTTTAAAATTTTAATGAATTAGGATCGTTGTATTTTGACCGCATTGCAGCAACTAGTAATATTTATATACTAGTTTAGCTTAATCCCTCTGTGTGATCATTTTCTATCTCCACAATAAATATATTATTAATAGTAGGATATTTAATAAATGGATGCTGAAATAAGTTTCAAATGCTGAATGATGAATCTTTGTAACTTCACTAGAACTATACTGATATATACTATAACAATTAATGTGATACATTTTGTATAATATATCCTTTTTGGCAATTTGATACGAATGACGAAAATATTGACTGAAATGAGATTACCTATATCTTTATGGGTACATTTTAAGTGCTCAAAAAATATTTTTTTATACCCTAATATACACACATCAGAATAATTGTATTGTATATATATCCTTTTTGCTTGCCAAAATGGATTAATGCTCACCAAATATTGTTTTACTGAAACAGTAACATTGATACCAACAATTTTTACACTATTATTCAATCAATCCTCAAGGATACTAGCTGCCCTACTCCTGTAGGTCACGTGATATGCTAGAATAGTGATAGGTTATTTTTTTTATATATTAGACAACAGGAAGCAAAATTTACCAAATTGAAACTCGAGGTATAAAATATTGGTATTATCTATTTGGTGACAATATAACATATTTGATCTGAAATGCAGTTAAAAGGTATTCATATATTTTTACGGCATTTAATAAAAATATACTTAAATTGTGTTCTTTTTATAATATTTTAGGAAACACAATTCGGTGATCATTTATCCATTTTGGTAAGCGTTTTGAATTTTATTGGTAGTAAAATTGATACATTTTTGGTAGGCGTTTATCCACAACAACAATACACAAGCCTATCTTTAATGGATACGAGTATATACTTACCGTATTAGCATTCAAGGCATCTGACAAATTCCAGTTAATTGATATTATTTTCAACTCCTGCAGCAAACTCATTGTCGTGTTTAATCAGTACACCAACTCACACGGAATATTTAATTGAAAACACACATTCATATTTTATACAATTTATTTAATGAAAAATTATTTCCGCTACTTGTAGCCAACAGAAATACAACGACAAAAGGAAAATCAGTTGCTATGCAAAATGTACAAAATTATTAAAAAACGTCGTAATAATGATAATATAATGCTAATTAATCGTATTGCACACAATAAAGTTTTAATACAAAATAATCCGTATCAAACTGGATAATACTTTGTACATTATATCTTTGAAAGTAGATTATTTACCTCATTAGCGGTCGGTCACACGTATAAAAGGCGATGGTTCTAAATAAGCTAGGTTCATGTACAGTTAAAAGTTTGAATATATTAATGGACAAGTCGACAACAATATCTGCACCTGAAAGTATTTAACAATTTCTGTCAACACAATTGCAGCTAAATTATGTAATAATTCAGATAGGGAAAAAGTCCGTCATATTTGAGAAAAACAAATGCATGGTTTAGTGGAGCATGTTAGAGGTAGGAAAATCATGAACCATCAACCATACTCGTAGACTGAATTGTAAAACCACTCTTTTCGAACGAACTCATCTAATATTCCGTCCATTATAATGTGTTTATGACATGTGATCTAATAAGTACTGCAAAATACGTATTCCTTTATTTTTATTTTTAATGACTTCAGAAAGGATATATGTTTACAATGTCTCTATATTTTTTATGTATTTCAATAAAAATCAAACCTCATACGAGGGGTGTTCAATAAAAAGTAATAATGGCATATAAACTCCTTGAACAACAAAAAAGTAAATACTGGCAGGTAAAGCCCAGACATAAAATAAAAAAATAAAAATTATTGATTTTCTTTTCTTTTCTTTAAAGTAGAAGTCATTTGTTTTCGTTGTGTCGGAGCGTGGTACGCAAAATGGATAAAATTGAAATGCGCGCCGTAATAAAATATCTCTGCCTGAAAAAATTTACTACTGAGCAAGTAAATCTAGACTTGAAAGGAACATTAGGGGTAATCTACTATGTATTCTACTGTTGCGCGGTGGTGTGCCGAGTTTAAGAGAGGAAGAACCTCAACTAAAGACGACCCGCGCTCGGAACGCCCTTGGCAGATCGTCATGTAACTGTTCGTTTTGTAGCTGAAGAACTAAAGATTTCGATAGGAAGTATCCATAATATTATACATGAACATTTGGGCATGAAAAAAATATCAGCGCGCTAGCGTGCCTAGAATGCTTACAGACGAGCATAAACAAATAAGACTGAGAATTTCTCAAATCAATTTGGAATTGTTACAAAAAGATCCTGACCGATTTTTGGCTCGCTTCGTAACCATGGACGAAACATGGCTCCACCATTATGATCCTGAAACGAAACAACAGTCTATGACTTGGAAGAGGCCGTCATCTCCAACGCTTAGGCGTTGGAGATGACGGATGACGGACGGATGACGGATGACGATGATAACTCCTTAGGGAGTTTAAGGCATTTCCATCCGCCGGTAAGATTATGGGCTCTCTTTTTTAGGACCGCCAGGGGGTGATAATTATTGAATACCTCAATCATGGAGCCACTATTAGGGGGGCTTTATAAGCAGAACAAATAAAAAAAGTGCGTCTAGAAATACGCGAAAATCGCCGCGGCAAACTTGTGTAAAGTTGTGTTGTTTCTCCAAGATAACGCGCCCGCGTCGCACACAAGTCCCGAGTTGCGATGACTGCTATCCAAGATGCTGGATTTGAATTGATGGAACATCCTCCATACTCACCTGACCTTGCACCTAGTGATTTCTACCTGTTCCCGCGGTTAAAAGAACAACTGAGAGGTCACAAATATGACAATGATGAGGAAGTGTTTGCCGTCGCACATTTTTTAAGCGATCAAGATTAAGATTTTTTCAAGATGGGAACCTTAGGATTAGAAAAACGATATATCAAGTGTATAAACCTCGAAGGTGATTATGTCGAAATAAAAAATAACAATAAATAATATATAACTGCTTCATACTCATTATCACTTTTTATTGGACACCCCTAGTACTCGACGCCAAAACCTTTCATTAATATTTCTTTAGAATGAAGTTTATTCTACGTGACTGTACTGACATGACCCCTTTAATTTAGCATAGACTCTGTTACCAAATTATAGCTTAATCAAAAAAGTGTGACATACCTAACTACTTTGGCACTTTTAATAACAAATAGACAAAATTACTATGGCAAATAAGAAACGATAATAATAATAGCACACCAGCCGCGTTTGACACTACGATACCAGTTTTTGTCGTCAAAAAGAGTTTCATTAGACTTTTGCTGGATGTCAGTTAGGAAGCATGTGGTCTGTATTCAAGTGCGGATCCACCGCTGTGGGCACAGTGGGCATGCCCACAACCTTAATTGAGACCGAAGAATTTTTTCTTGAGCTTATTTGTATTTTTTAAACTGGACGAGTTTTTGTATATATGTATGTATTATGTATACATCCGTTTTGTATGTTGTATTGTTATGTGTTGTGCAGGTCAATAAGTGTTTCTTTCCTTATCTGCGGTTATATTCAACCCCAGAAAAAACTAGCAATGAACCGTGTACGTGTGTGATTCTGAGCGCACACGACACACGCACACATTCACAGCTAAAACCTAATCAATTTCGATTACTTTGGCTACGTGTATAGTTTATGACGTCATCTTTGTCATTTAGCTATATGACGTTTAGCTATATGACGTCATCTTGGTATAGCTTTCGATATTGCTTTCGTAGGCGGTACGAAATGACAAGATGACGTCATAAACTATACACGTAGCCAAAGCAATCGAAAGCAATCGAGTTAGGCGGTCGGCCCCCAGAAGTCAACATTTTGATTACGACTCGCGCTTGGCCGATTTTTGGGTGGCCGTACCCACAGCCGTTTTTGTGTGCTGAATCCGCGCTTGTCTATATTAGGTTTTCGCTACAGTCACAAACCAGTTGCTGACTGAATTTCTAATGATTTAAGGGAAAAAAGTGTCGGTCAGTGGTGCCACAACCAAAAAATAACCACTAGGTACTTAGCTGTGGACAAAGCTATTTACATATTGGACAATCTTACCTAATCAACAGACAGTGTGCTTAATCACTAATTTAGTATTTATCTACTCAACATCATAATTGCACATCTATTGCACTTTACAAGATGCATTTACAACAACGTAATATTCACAATTTTATTTACACTTTCAAAGGTTTTACTATTTAATTTAAGTATGCTACAAACCCTATTGTACGTTCTTCTTTTAGATATTACTTATATATACTTTTTTAAGCTGTGCAGTCTCTTGCGCCCATTCTTCTCCACAGCCAAAAAAATTACATCCTGAATTAGGTAGTTGGTAAAAAATGTTTGGACGATTCAAAAGCACTATTATAAAGTTTATTTGAATAAGCGCTGATGATCTGGGCAAGGTGCACTTCATACCAAATAGCTCTTAATATCAGTTGAAATAATGGCAAAGTGCTTAGCAGTAACTAAATTAAAAAAAAGTATATTTTGTGACCGGATTCCAATTGCCTGCATCCAGAAAGTATGTTTATTTTATTATTTTACTTATTGCAAAAATACAGATAAACTCGAACTCATGCACTGAGACATGAGGCAGGTTTAAATTTCATAATTAATATTGGCTTGGCTCTCCATAGCAGCAAGTTTCAGGAATGCAAAACATTTTTTAATACAGACGTTGAGATTTAGACGTAGGTAAATGGACGAGTTGGAATTTTAACATTAGGTAGATCGTTATTTCGTACAATAGGGTATATATATGTAGAAATAAATCTCATTTCAAAGAAATACTTTACCATCGATTCACCTCAAAATGAATGGAAATCGTATATTCTTAGGACGGGAACGAATTTTAAACATAGATTTTTGTAGGTACTTACTTACATACATAATAAATTTTACTAATGATACTTAGTAATTTTACACAATTACGGTAACATCGTACGTACCTAAACGGTATCTATTTCGTTGCACTATTAAATTTAGGCTCATTTTCAATACTCATCTCTTTAGTATTACGCAATCACCAATTAAAATGTCACCTGAATGGCATACAAGTGTACTGATAAGCAAACCTTATTCAAAATGGCCGCATAATATTTCAGACTGTTAAGTTTCATTCGAGTACTGAAAATTCAGCCTTGAAAGAAAAAGAAAAAAAACAAAAGACAAAATACGATTTCACCACGCTCTTATCGAATGTTCGTTTTCAAAACCACTGTCCTTTGTTTTTGCATAATTTATACAATCTTGATGTTTCTAGTACGGCCTCCATACCGTGTTGCTGTCCGGTTGGGGATTACCTCTTTGTCCTAGGTTGTTCACCCTGCCGTCTTCCCCCCTCGCTGCAGCCGCAGCACAAGATCCACCTCCTCCTAACAATAGCTCCCCTTGCCCATGACTCCCATGCTGCCTATGGTTGTTCGTAGTCGAAGATATCTGATCCATCATAGTCTGCAACTCGTTATGATGATTCTGCGTTGAGTGTATCGAATTCGAATGGAGGGGATGGAAGTTGTGCGATTGGTTCGCTGCTGTATACAACTGGCTGTATAGAAGGCTAGCTGGTAACACTGGGTATAGAGAATTATTGCAGTTACTGCTGCTGTAGGAGGAATTCTGAGCTCCCATAAGTGATGGGAAGTTTGAGGAGTTTGTATGGTTGTGGCCGATGTTGGTCGTCGTGTTGGATGTAAGTAAGTCGTCTTGTACCGGTGATTCAGGCTGTGAGCTGTTGTCGCTTAGTGATCGTGGCCCTGTTGAGAGGCTGTAGTCGGCGTTGTTGTTGTACCGTGGTAGGAGGGTGCCGTGGTGCGATGGCGATGACCCCACTAAGCCGGACAGTTGCTGGTCAAGATCCACGCCCGTCGTGTCCGGAAGAACTGCGCAAAGAGATTTGGTATTGAAATTCATAAACGTTTTTTTTGTAACTTTACGGAATCGTAAACATTTTTACAAAGATTAGTAGCTACATTTTTCTCTCGGGCTGACGTCATATAGTCTATAAGTAGGTACGTAAGTTTTGTATTTCTCAATTAACCATATAAATGCGTAAGGTATTGCGGATCGGCAATCTGTAGCATTTAAGGAAGTTGTGGAACGGGCTTTATATCGCGTATGGTAAAAAGTTTATTAAACAAAATACACAACACACAATATTTATGTAATTAAATAAAATATATTTCTAACTAAAATGTCGTTTTTAAACGGCACACATATTGTTAAGCTCTTTGCCTATAATATTAATTTTGAAACGACAAGACCGCCTTATTGTAACTTTTTTAATTTGTTTAAAACCGTGTGTTCTATCTAACCCACCACGGCTTTAGCAAAACCCAATGCATTAATGATATTTTGCTGTGGATTTAAGAGTTTTCTATGTTAAGTGCATATTAACGATCATTGGGTAATCGCTACCGTTCCTATCGTTTTTTATGTTGTGCTGTATTTTGACAGCGCGAGTATGGCTCGCATCAGGTGCTATAAATTCATCGGTCGAAACTCGGATCAGACTCGTTCCGCAAAGGGACTACGTAGTGTGGCAACCGGTTATACTCATAATAGGTACGATTGTTGATGTAAAGAGCCATAACCATATATACGCTTATATACGCTTCGATGTCTAATACAAACATCAAAGTTCAAATTTATTGAAATAATTGAATAAACGTTTATTTAACTAAAATATTGCCGATTAAAGTCCACTATGTTAATAACGCGCTTGGTCTGCGATTTCTAAAGTTAAACAACTTTATTTATTTATTTAAACTTTTGCAACATAAATATTACATGGCGGACTTAATGCCTGAGGCATTCTCTACCAGTCAACCATAGGGTGGTGCAGAGATAACTTTCACATAAATCGGTCATTGGATAGGGGATTAAAACTTTGTCATCTCAACTTTGTGCTTCCCAAGGCATGTGAATCTGTTGGTCGGTCTAATACCGAACTTTTCCTGAATATAACGCGTATTTCTCGATTGATAATGTGTACCCATTCGGTAGGCCCTCATCCATATTTACATAGCGCCAGACTACGTAGTAAGCCAGCGGATCGGACGCGCTCCGACCGCTGTAAATTATAATGAGGGCCGGTTAACGTCCGAGCCACAAAATAAGGAGAGCTAGAAGTTAAGCTTCATACATACCGCGCTAGAGCAACGAACACATAGATCCTCTCACGGACACGAATCTCGGAACGCTCAAAACAGTTAGATTTTTTTAGAGAGAGTTTACTGATTGCCTCAGACGGCATTTTCAGCTTTACCGGGCTTTTATGAGGGCCGGGTGACAAGAAACTTAAAGGGTACCTCAAGGCTTGTGAAACGAATCAACGTCAGATGTTCCATAGAGTGCCCTACTAGGTTTTCCGAGGGGTTCAAATCGGATCGGAAAACAGTTCAAGTGCAGCTGTTGCGAGGTTCCGTGTTGAGAAAGGTTGCCTATCTGTGCGTTGCGAGAGCTCGTTGTGAAGCTTCTGCACTCTCCTTATTTTGTGGTTCCAAGGAGGATGTCGCTCGTAAAACATGTAGGTAGATTTAATTTTGACCAACCGTTTTAATGAGTCACCTGGTAATAAATCAATGTTTTTAATGGCGCCGATGCCGATGGCAATATGGACATCGATCGGTTGCGTTGCCCTTTTTTAAACTTTATTTTATTTTACCGGTGCGATGCAAGATTTTCGGGATGGAATATTTTGTGACTTTGATATTCATTTGTTTTACAACAACATTACACTTTAAATAACAGTGCGTGACACTTGTACCTAACTTGTTGTACCCGTGCTGCTGTGCCTGTGCCCATGCCACTGCCAATGTCCTTTTTTTATATATATTTACGGGTAAGCACAGTGCCTTGATCTCACCTGATGTTAAGTGATGATAAGGCCAATGATGGAAACGCACTTCACCCGGGATCCTCAACTAGTGAGGCACTGGCTATCTTATCAGTAGCTGCCGGAACACGACAATGCTACAAACATTGATGCTATGGCGACATATTTAGATAAGATGGTGGTAGCTAGCCAGGCGGACAAACAAGCCCTACCACCAACCAAACCGAGTACACAAACATGTACCCCCCGCTGGGAATCGAACCCGGGACCTCTGGGTCTAAACCCTAGTTAGTGATAGATTTACTTTAATTTCCTGAAAAATAGTTGGCAACCTTGTAAGGGAGAAAAGAGCTTGACACTTGCTGAGTTTCTAGCCGGTTCTTCTCAGTAAAAGGTCTCTCGCCCAGAGTAGACTTAAGAACCGATGGCATAATGACGTTCATAAGAGCTATTTGTAGCCTAAACTGAATAAATGATTTTGAATTTTAAATTGTGATGTATCTGTATTGTTGAAGAAGAACAGAGCTGATGTCCCAAGAAGCTGACGCGGCGCACGATGGGTAGGTACGCCGGATACATAAAAGCACTACTGATGTGGGCGTCAGGTCAGCAACGGAGCTGAAACACTTTGACGCTGACGTTGAGCCTTAAGTTTTCTTTAGCCAGGTACGCAGGGTACACTCTCGCACTCCTGTATTTATAGTGCACAACACGTGTACAGCCTGCTTGTTGTTTTATACCTATGTTATTCGTGCGAAGTCCTGCGTGGGCATCTGGTCAGTCACGTAGCTGGAGCCCAGCATTGGGGAGTTGAACTGCAAGGCACCCGGCAGGTACGTAGGGTATGCGCATTACCCGCATTACCGTAGCCTTAGTGGGTGTTACTTGTTTATACCCTATTGTTATACCTGTATTATTCGCGGCGAAATCTTGCGTGGGCGTCTGGTCTGGCACGGAGCTGAAGCCCAGCGTTGGGGGGTTGAACTGCGAGGCGGCGGGCGCGGCGCACGATGGCAGGTACGCCGGGTACGCGCCCGCACTGCCGTAGCCCCAGTGCGTGTTGCTCGAACTCAAGCCGAATTGGCTCATATCTGGTGGAGAATGACAATGTTTAAAAGCGACAAAGACCAAATGAATTTACATATTCATATAGTCTTTAAGAAAGTTTATTTGTATTTTCAACAGTTGCGCCGCGCCGCCAGGCCTAGACACAATAGACAGTCAATTGTTTCATGGAAATTAAGGTGTAAAAATAATATTAACAAGTGAAGAATAATCCTTTTTTGGTTTATGACATAATCTCTGTATTCTTAAAACAGTTTCGACGTGTTTACTACTCTGTTGAGCTTGAAGTGTTCACACGGTAAATTTCTTCAAATATGAATAAATTAAAACTTTTAAAATTGTCAACAGTTAGGTACACTCTCAGAACAATAACTAAAGCTGGGTACACTTTAACAATACTTTAAAGTGGCTTGTCAAAAGTTGCGCTTTCAAAATGTCGAATAAGTCGTTCTATGCAAATTCAAATCTGTGCGGCAAAAACAAAACACAACAAGCACGCGCGCCCCGCTTATAAAGATACCGGGGAGTGGACAAACGCACCGATCGCCGGCGCGCGAGCCAACTTCATTTTTTCCACACTCGGTAGTAGGTATTACCGGCTTTTATTTTTCGGTATCACGGTACCGTTTTTGGCCGGCAGGCGATCGGCGACTCGGTCTTTATACGATACACCGACGCGCGCGCCCGCCGATTTGCGAATGCTTTTTTTTTTGCGCGTTCCTCGAGCCGCATGAGTTGTTTTGGGGTGGGCCCGGATTTCAGCCGATGCATACTTGTTCGATTGCGTCCGCAGTCGGTTCGCGCGATCCTCTTTTTGGCCGGCCTGATTGAATCCGCGCTTTAGTGAACGTAGTTTAGCGTATCGCCGCACGTTGACTCATTCACTTTTGAGTTGCGGCACCCGTTATAAGGTTAGCTGTAACGCGATTCCAATTTCGATTCTAGTTTTGGGATTGATACGCGTTTTGTTTTTAGCGGTTTTTTGATGGGTTTGCTATTTGACTGCATCTTCTTCTTTTGACGATTTGAAATACATCGTTACGAATATTAGTAAACGAATTTTTATTCCATTGCATAGTTAGCGATAACGTTTAGTTGGCCTTTGTTGTAAGTCTGCCTAGCTAGGCATGGTGTTAGCTCTAACTAGAGCTAACACCATCTTTGTATCAAATTCTGTGGCCATAACCACAATGTTAGTATTATGTTCCGACAGTCAGAGATATCTTATCTCACTTCTTTTTGTTTTCTTCTTTATTAGGTACTCTTTTAGTTTAAAAAAAAAGAAAAGTTGTTAATATGTTTCTTCTTCTTCTCCTTCTTCGTAATCATAGAATCCTGGATGTAGTAAGCTTCCACCTTCGGCTTTATCATCACTTAACATCTAGGAGATGAGCCAAGTGCTTGAGTGTGTAAGCAGTAAAAAGAAAAAAAAACTTACTTTGGCAGGTGGTGATGGGCGGCATCCGGAACCCTCCAAGGGGGTCAGGCGGGAACGGGAAGGGTCGCTGGCCGAACGCGAAGTGAAACTGTTGCTGCTGCCCTAGGAGGGATAACACTACATCAGTACGATACGGGCTGCTCTTCAGATACATTATTGCGGTATAAATAATAAAGATTATTAATTGGTGAAATAAATAAAATAATTAAAAAAAAAAATTATCTCAGCCAAAAAGACGTCTACTGCTGGACAAAGGCCTCCCTCAAGGATAAAATCATCTTGAGGGGAATTTCCCATAATCGCCACGCTTGGCAGGCGGGTTGGCGATCGCAGTAAGGTGAGAATAATCACAGAGAAACGCTGCTGCCCATCCCCTGGAATGGAGCCATAGTCGCCTTCTACGACACCCACAAATAATTATGATTAAGTTATATATATAATTTTACGCAAATTTTGTTGCAAAAAACTTACAATGTGGAAATGGGTTCAAAACTCGCACGGGATTTTTTTTCAATACTTAACCAAAAAAAAAGTGAACAAGCAATAAAATTGTATTATACGTTCTACAATATGTAAAAAAACACTGTCCAACCGCAAAGGGGTACATACAAACGCAAGTTTATTATACCAAAATTGCTCAAATTACTCCCAAAATCTAGCTAACTTTTTATATGTGACAACACTTTCCACAAATAGCTACCGAAGTGCCGACAAAAGCATTGCCATGTAAGTTTAAAAAATTCAGTTATTTCTTTAAAATGATTACGTAAATAGAATTGAATCTCGATACTACATACATATTGTACAAATGCTTTCAAAGTATCTAGTGCCTAGTAAGTGTCTAGTGCGAGTTTTATTTGACATTTCGATCACGTTAATGAAAACAAAAATGTGTAACGATTGTACGCAGCACCTGCCTGTGAGATGAGAGTGAAATCGTTGCCATACTAAATCCAATTTTCGTTTTGAGTGATCGAATGGCCAATAAAATTCGCACTAGGCACCCTGGTTGTATCATCCACATTTTCCTCAAAGTAGGTATTTATTTAGATATAACCTATATTCACACATTTTCCTCAAAGTAGGTATTTATTTAGATTTAGATATAGGTTATATCTAAATAAATACCTACTTTGAGGAAAATGTGGATGATACAACCAGGGTGCCTAGTGCGAATTTTATTGGCCATTCTGACATACCACAGTCTACGTAACTTGTGGTATTACCATAGTTTTAAAAGACGTTCATTTTACAAAGATGGCATAGGAAAAGCATTGGAAGACTTCAGTAACAAATCAACACTTCAACCTTCATTGTCCATCGACAGCTGGCGCTTGTATTATAGACTAGTTATTGCCCGCGACTTCGTTCGCGAAGACTACAGTCAAAAAAAAAGTATCCTATATGCTGGTCTGGGTCATGGTCTGTATATGAGGAAAGTTTCATTAAAATCCATTCAATAGTTTTTACGTGAAAGAGTAACAAACATCCATCCATACTTACAAACTTTCGCGTTTATAATATATATTAGTAGGATTTTTATACATTTCCCAACAAATAAATTACCGACCTACTACCTACGACCTACTACCTTATTGATCTACTCTATTGACACTGTATCGTGCGCTGTAATATATTATGTACTCTGTGGTAAAATGACTGGATGTAGCACAGAATAGATAGATAACTAGGTAAGTACAGAAGGCCGACAAAGCGCATTATCCGAAGCGCATGACCCGTGGTGCATTAGCAATTTCGCTGCGAGTCGGTCGAATGTCAGGGTGCCTAGTGCAAGTTTCATTTGGCATTTAATCACAGGAATTTGTATGGCAAACTTTTTTTGTGCTTTTCGTTTGTCAATAAGATAGGTAATTATATATCCTCCAATGCCCTAATAAATTCTCGTTTTATTAAACTTTTTTTTTTTGAGAGTGAGGTTGCTGGTTGCCGTGCATTTTAAGCTTCACCGGGCTTTTTTGGGGGGCGGCGAGAAACTTAAAGAGTTCCTCAAGTCGTTTTTTTTTTTGGAGAGAGATTGCTGATTGCTTTAGACGGCATTTTCAGCTTAACCGAGCTTGTTTGAGGGCGGCGAAGAACATAAAGGGTCCCTCAAGCCGTGTGAAATGAATCACATTCGGAGGTTTTCTAGTGCGCGTCCCCGTGCCCTACTAGATTCTCCGAAGGGTTCGGATCGGATCGGGGAGCGGAACAACCCGAGGGTGCCTCTTAAGGCTTGGACCTCGGCTCGGGTTGACCGGGCCGTGGTGGAGGAGAGAAGCGCCCAGGTACATGTCTGTACCTGGTGTAGAGCGCGTGTGAACCGGTTCGTCGTACCCTTGTTCTAAGAGTACGGTGTCTTGGGCCTAAACTAGTGTGCATGTTTAGTGTATTCTGTAAATGTGTAGTGGCATTTAGAGGATCGGGCGGGGCTCTTAAACGTGATCAATTAAGTAAATAGAACTCGTATGCATTGATCAATTGAGTAAATAGAAATTGTATACATTTAAGCCCGACAGCTCGCGATTTGTCGATAAACGTATTGATAAGGAGCTCGATGGCGTAGTGTTTAGCGCGCTCATTCTGCGATTGCTGAAGTTAAGCTACTTTTGCAAAGGCTCCTCATCGGATGGGTTAAAAAAAATATGTCATCTCGGGCTTCTCCGTGCTTCGATAGGCACGTAAAGTCTTGGGGCTGCGTGGTGGTTTATGAACCTGTAGAAAGATTGTGGTAGGATGGTGCGCCACAATGAGGAAAGACAAAGGGAAGATCTTCCTCCGAGCTGGGTGGTATAGCTCGGGGACCGAGGTCCGATTGGATGTTAGTTGGAGGTGCTATATATAGCGAAGGAGATGGTGAAACTTCACTACCGCGATGCAGGCTTTCCATACAATTTATCGTCGTAGTATGGCGACGTCGTTGGTATGCGTTTGTGGCGCCATCTGTTGACATGGTTGAGAAGGTGTTTGCTTCGTGTCGATTATGTGCGGCGTATGCGGTAGGTGACGCCGCCATATCACTCCCCCCCTGAGACCGGAGGTCGATGTCAGTGAGTGCGCTCAGCAGTCAGTGCGTCAGAGCTTGCAAGTGCCAGTGGAGAGTGCTGCTGCAGGATGCCCCAGTCTACGGTGAGTCGAGACGGGTGGGGTGTAGGCGCGTTGCCAGTGATGCAGTGTGCTGTTCCTGTCTGCGGTGAGTCGAGACAGGTGATGAAGACGGTGGGTCCGAGCTGCTGGTGTGCAGGGCTGCCACGCCGGAGTGATGCGGCCGACATTGATGCACCGGTCGTGGGCTGCGGAGACCAGGTCGGGATGATGCCGTCGAGTGTGCCGGAGGTCCAGGAAGCGTCGTCCAAGATGCTGCGGTGGAACCTTGTGGCTCGATTGCTGGCTTGCTGTGACTGCTGGCGAAGGTAGATGATGGATGAGGAGTGATGGATGGGTGCTGCTGCGACGATGTTGAAGGTGCTTCTGTGCTCCGTCGGGGTCACCACTGTAGGATGGTAATGGTAGGGAGAGTGCCACAATGAGGAAGGCCAAAGGGAAGATCTTCCTCCGAGCTGGGTGGTATAGCTCGGGGACCGAGGTCCGATTGGATGTTAGTTGGAGGTGCTATATATAGCGAAGGAGATGGTGAAACTTCACTACCGCGATGCAGGCTTTCCATACAATTTATCGTCGTAGTATGGCGACGTCGTTGGTATGCGTTTGTGGCGCCATCTGTTGACATGGTTGAGAAGGTGTTTGCTTCGTGTCGATTATGTGCGGCGTATGCGGTAGGTGACGCCGCCATAAACCGTTCTCCCTGTGGTGTATCCATCCGTAAGGATGGGTCGGGTCGTGTCCCACCAGTGGAGATATAAAAATAGGCTGGTGATGATGATGTACAAATGTTTCTTAACTTTTTTATTCATAAAAGTAACGGAACGTTAGACCTAACCTTATGATAGGTGTCACCTGACCATATGGTTGTCAAATACTGAGGAACAGAACGGGAAAACTTTTAGAAAACCCTTACGTTATGAGGAGGAGGGTCATGGATAATATAATTTTACGAAAATTTTGATACAAACAAAATACGATTAGGAAAAGTGTTACATTTTTTTCCACAAGCGTGATTGGGATCTGCACCCTCTGACAATCTTCTTAGTCTTAACTCTTCAAAGTGTTAAGGTGAAAACGGGCATAAATGTTTCTTTTCACAGAACTAAAGATGCGAAAGGTACGAGGAGAGACAAGCCCCTGTGGTTGAGTGTAGGTAGGTGATTATAATCAAGGAGGGTGGCCCGGCCTTCTAAACTTAAATATTTTGTAACAGCAGAATGATTTTGAGTCTAAAATACACTCATTTAATTTTTAAACAGGACCTTAACATTGATATGTGTTTTATCTTTTGAAAAGATAAGATAATATAATATTAAGTAAATTAAAACACAAATTAATAAAAACAAAACCTTTAAATAAACTTTAGGATTTAAACAACAAAATAAATTATATAATACTTGAGCTAAGCAAAAAGATTTAAGATGAATGTCTATGGCACCCATCTGGTTATATAGACATGACGAAAATTGCTCTTGACTTGCAAGATCCTCGAAGTTTTTGGGTATTATACCACGCAAAAATTAATACGTTCGATTCGAATTTACACATGTTTACATTTCAGAAGCTCATTCACTAGACAATACACATATAAGTACACTATGATGTAAGTACGTCTGCACACTTTGCAGCAAGTCCATAAGATTAGCTGAGCTCAGGAATGTCTTTAGCGTTGCATCGCATGCTCTTGTAAGAATGCCACTTAGGGTTAACACACTATCGAAAAAATTAAATACTAATAATATCTACTTAATCTTGAAACAAAATGGAAATAATAACTTAATTCATAGTTTATGAAGTGCTACTTTTCAACTGAATACTGATTTTTACAAAAAAATATAATTCAAAGGCATGTTGAAGTGAACAATTAAATTATACATTTATGCAATATATGATTCAAATTAAAAAAAATATAACAACACAGGTGACTGTGTATTTGATAGAGACATCAATGCGACAGATCAACATACATACGTACATGTCTATATTCTTGCCATAATCAAGTATACTCAGTCACCAGGTCAATTCTAATGGTTCTCCGTCGAATTCTGTCCCATTTTGATTAGTTCCTTCCCCCCGAGCCCGTCAATCGTGTTGAACATTCGTGTCGGTCCTAGACACTCGATAATTCATCGACACCCCGGCAGCCCTCAGCAAGGGTACAAATTAGTGAGATTCGTACCCTTCCGCCAGAAATTAGAGACGTTTTGTACTGGTGACATTGTTCGCAGAATGCACGAGAGGGAACTGGTGAATTCTGTCACGTAGGTATTTGTATATTGAAATTTATGCGAGTTTTTTTTTAAATTCTTTATAAGCAAGTATCTTACCGCAATCTCACCTAATGGTAATCGATGATGCGGCCTAGGATGTAGTTTTTACAGTTAAGTATGTTTCCATTATGAAGTAAGTAGGAAATAAGAAACCTAACTCCAACCTGCATTGGGCCAGCGTGGTAAGTTGTTTAAAAACATTAAAGCCATGCTGGACGCCTCGGTGGGTAAATGGCAGACCGCTCGGCCCGATACTCAAAGGTCCCGGGTTCAATTCTCTGGTCGGGCAAAGTGTGTTTCCGTTTTTTCGTTGTACCGCCCAGGTTTGTGATCACCAACTCGCATTTGGTAAGCCTGGTGATTAAGCCATATACCAATACCCATCAGCTGTAGTGATGACTTGTTTTCAATGATGGAGGCTTTTGTCCACCAGAGGGACAGTTATAGGCTATTTACTTTACTTACTTACATGTTGTTAAAAAAACGGATGGAATTTCTTGTACTGATACCGATGTACCGATTTAGGCCCCTCCAGAATGCCAGCGTTGCAGCGGCTCTTGGTCGCTGTAGCACGTGCTGAGGCTGGGGCCTAGTTGGTCACACCTTTATCTTTTGTTTTTGTTTTGTATTGTTATTGTGAATATCGTGATATTTTGTAGTGTGTGCCAATATTTCATTTCATTTCATTTCACTTTTACTGCCGAGATAAATGTATCTTGTGTGCTCTAGAATCTTGTTGTTCGCATTTTGGAGTACTTTTAAACAACAAATAACTGGATTGTCATCATTTTTGTTGTTGTTGTTTTTAAGATGGGTCACTAAAGATACTTTTAAATTATATTGTTATTAAAAAGTTACATCATATAAAGTCTTTAATAAAATGTTTTGAATTGTCAATTCTGTGAGAGTCTGCTAATTCCCCATTCCCATTCGCGTTTCAGCACTTCCGGATTGCGTTGCAATCCAATCGACGTCACTAATCAAGGTCGCTTGCGTCGGCACGCGTCAGCAGATCACTCTCATTAGTACGTATAGCTAGTAATGTGTGGTCTACCAACGTAGGTCGCAGTAATGTAGAGATCACTACTTCCCTATTTTTAATTAATATATATTTTTGTATACCTAAGTTTGGCTATTTTAATTCAATTGTAATATCATAAGCGAGATTATCACTATATTTTTTGTTGTCTTTGAAATAGGTCACTATGACCATCATAGTTTGAAAATGGTATTTTTAATTAAATAGTTATTAAAACTAAGTCTCTCGAATTGTCAATTCTGTGAAAGTTTGCTAATTTGCGTTCACGTTGCAATTGACGTCACTAATCAAGGTTGCTTGCATCGGCACGCGTCAGAATATTATTATTACTCTCATTAGTACGTATAGCTAGGTAAAGTCCGGACTACAAGCGTGGAAATGTCGGAGTAGTATAGAGATATTTACTTCGTTTTTAATTTATGTTTAGGGTATGTGAAAAATAGAAATTTATCTTGATTTTATAAGAGCAATTATTAATGGGATTATCACTATCTTTATTGTTATCTTTGTCATGGCTCAGCAGATAATTTTTATTAGTAGGTACGTATAGCTTGGTAAAGTGCGGTCTACCAATGTAAAAGTGTTGCACCATTGTATAATCTTTTTATTTCGTGTGGTTTATTTATATTCAGTTATAAATAGCATTTACACGCTGGCCCAATATAGTTTGGGAAGTTCGTGGGATTTGTACGATAGACTTAAAAAATTCATAACAATTTATTATTTAACAATTTGTTGTTTATTTAATTGAGTTTGATCGTTAAGTTCATTTGTCCTCCCCATTGCAGAGTAAAATAAAATCAAATTAATGAATCATCATCATCAACAAATTCGCTGAAGGGAGTTTATTGTTGGTTTTGTGTTGCCCGCGTCTAGCTTTCACGAATGTGTAAGTGACAATAATGCTAAAGGATTTATCAAATTCACAGTAAATCCTAAACTGTATTGGAACCGTCTATCTTATCTCTAGCTATCGGAACGACAACGCTACAACATTGTTGTTGTTATTGCGATTGCGTTAAAAAAGAACATGTAACTATCCATGCGGACTTAAAACAAATCCCGGCCACCACGGCCCAAGCAAACATATAGAACTTAATACACTGTCTGTCACTTAATAACTTAATATCACTATCGTTTTTACTCCTAATTAATTATTTCATTAAAATTTGCATAACAACGCAATCTAAACTAGATTCTACGCAATATTGACTAAGGTACATCAGTGTAGCCCTAATCAAAGCTAGGTAACAAGCTAAGCGATCCACTGACGCAGGTGTTTGTCGCCAATCAGCAAATTATTCATACGACAAGCCCATATTGTCTCGCGACAGATCAGGCGCGTCGTAATTTAATGCCACCTTGCAGAGAATGCCTCTCTGGTTCAATCTGCGAGATAAATTGTCACATGCTACTTAAATGAGAGTGATGTGTCTGTTGCAGAATAAACGTTGATGGTGTGGTTGATGACGTAAATGTTTTTACAAAAACATCATCGTTCTATTACATACTGCTGGGCTTAGACATGAATAGTAGAAGAAAAATAATAAAAATAAAATATTTTATTGACACTTACAGAATTCTACAATTTTAGTAACAAAATTGTGACAGCGCCAGCGGCCGGCGTCTGGCTCAGATCGTGTTGCTACATAAGCAGCCCTGGCTTTCAGCCCGTAAGAAGTACAATAGTATGTTTATGTATATATAATAATATTTATGTATGTATTACATAGTTACTTACAATCATATATCATAATTGCACCTACCAATGTTATCTCTGCACCACCCTATGGTTGACTGGTAGAGAATGCCTCAGGCATTAAGTCCGCCATGTAATATTTATGTTGCAAAAGTTTAAATAAATAAATAAATAAAATAGTATATTAGAATAATAAGAATGGTAGACTAGTATATAAGGAGATTGGGCTATAAGGTTGATGGGTAACGACTGCCATCCTAAATATAATTAATAAATTCATGTAGACCTTGGAACGACCTCTAAAAAGAAGGACTGAGCATACCTATAATGATTAGTTTGCGCTAAACCAATATTTTAGTGATTCTTGCGATTTAATCAAGTTTGTTGAAATTTAAATTAAAGACTACTAGCAAATATAGTCAACTTAAAATTTTTGAATCCTTTAATCTTGCTTGATTTGTTAAAATCTGTTTCTAATATACTTCATAATATATTACGGTGAGGGCCTATCAAAGACTGAATCTTTTATAAGTGCCTTTAATTCAGTCGCTCCCCTCTCGACTGCTGTATACGAACCAACACATTTACTGGATTCCCTCGATTCCCGGTAATAGTTCATAGGTAGGTAATTAATTATTACATTCACCGAGCATCAGTGAATTCAAATGTGTATATCCTTTAAAATTTACACCTACTAAATGTTATTTAAGTTCTTAAAGTAAAAGTCTCTATAATTAGTAAAGAAACTGATTAGACAACTATTTCGTTAGTACGATTATCTTCGTTATTGGATTTAAAAGAATTGATAGAAAATAAATGCTGAACACAAAAAGAAAGCATTTTGGAAATCAGCGAATTGGCGACATAAAAAATAACTTACCTATAATAAATGTATAAATACAAAAATAAAAATTGTCGGATATTTATGTGCTATGATAGATAATTAATCATCATCATCAGCCCCTCTCGACCCACTGCTGGGCATAGGCCTTTCCTTGCTTATGCCATTCGCCTCGATCCTGCGCTTGTCTGGGCCACGTGCAACCCTCGGTCTTGGTTATATCGTCGACCCATCTCGCCGGTGGACGTCCCCTTTTTCTGTAACCGTCTCTCGGACACCACTCGGTCAGCTTTCTGGTCCGCCTGTCGTCACTTCGTCGAGCCAAGTGTCCTGCCTAACTCCACTTGCGCCTCAATATGCGCTCGCTGGCATCTTAAACTTTAGTCCGCTTACGGATTTCGGTGTTGGGTCTACACTAATTTTGTGCACAACCTCCCTAGGCAGGCGCCCTGTCTCTGCACCGTAGGTCATAGCCAACAGAACACATTGATTAAAAAGACGTGTTTTAAGACATTGTAGAATGTGGGTGGACTTAAAGATGTCGCCTAATTTGCCGAAAACTGCCCACCCCAGTTGAACACGTCTGGTGACCTCTTTCAACTGATACTCTCTGCTTAAAGATAAAACATGGCCAGGATACACATATGAGTCGACTACCTCTAGTCATAGTATCAGTTATAGAATATATAGAGTTGCTATACTGTCTTTACTTATTGTTAATTTATTTTAGAATGAGAGGCAATACTATTGTGTCTTACGTAATTGATTTACGATTTATAGTTTTTTTTTTGTTTTGTTGATGGCTTCGTGCGGTTAGCAGTTTTAGCCAGTGTCAAATAATTTTTCTCACAAGTAAAGATGTAAATAAACAATATTTTCTTCCTGTATGATGATGATATAATAGATGATAATAGAAATGAAAAGAGAGAAATGATATACCCCCAACCCATTGAGTATCTCAGTAAAGATGTGGGGCTTTATTAAGATCTCACGCGGACTTCTTGAGAGAATTTGAAAAGTGACGTTGCACTGTATTGTTTTAAATTCCAACAGTCATGCACACGCACACGAACACTTAACGGTTAATAATCCACTATTATCATAATTATCTTTTTTTCTGTTATGTTTAAGTATGTTCATGTAGTCTATTCTTATTTAAGTTTTTTTATGGTATGTATATTATATTATTATCACTTAATTTAAAAAACTGTATATGTATATTTCAGTTCTTATAAATGTATGTAGTATATGTTTCATTTACGCTTACCAATTTTTCTGCCTAGGTCCCTGCCCTTAGGTCGACTGGTAGAGAATGCCATTTGGCATTAAGTCCGCCTTTTGTACTTTATTTTATTGTATTGTGCAATAAAGATTAAATAAATGAATTAATTATTTCACATTTATATTCGACAAAACATAAATTTTAGAAAATAAAACAAAACCGCAGACATGACTCTTCATTTTCCCGCCAAAAAGTGATTTATAGTTTTACAGCTCTATATAGCTCAAACGAAAAATCAAAACAAAACAACAATATAGTACGTTGTTCTGTATTTAAATTATTTTACATGACATATCTTATATAATAAGTGGATATGGAAATTAATATTCGCGTGCATTCAAAAACGCGATAAACACCGATGACATTAAGAAAATATAATTATATAATTGTAATGTAAATAGCTATCGTTCATTTTCCGATACGCGAATGCGCGCACACATGGTCGGTTCCCGCGCCAGTCTCCAGTGTATAAATCAACTGCTACAATTACACACTTTCATGGCAAGTTGGAATTAGAAACTGTCATTTGCACCGTTCGAGGGGACCGTGGGGGGTGGGGGGAATGGGGTGCGGGCAAGGGCTACCGTGGACCTGATTAAAGGATTACATGAGGGTGGCGTCCGGTCTAGTTAGATTTATAATGCCAAGTATTTCTACTAGTAGTTATCCCAGGTTTATGCCGCCATATTTAATTTGGACCCAGATTAGATGGGCGATAGTTTGGCCATTGAAAATTTGGGCGGGATAAGTGTATCACGAAGATTTTGTTTTTCTGAAAAGTGTTTATTTTTTTTAAACTCAATTAAAGTTCTGGTACCCTTGTAAGTAGAGTAAAGTAAGTTATGTGTGATATTGTATTTATTTATTTATATTTATATAATGTTTTGGTTTTGTTTATATAACTTTAACGCAAATTTTGTTGCGAAACAAATATACAAAAACACAAATATTGAAAAAATTAACACGAGCAGGATTTGAACCTGCACCCTTCTGACAAATCAAATCCTGCTCGTGGAAATTTTTTCAACATTTGTGTTTTTGTAATTTGGCGCCTTTGGCTTTCAAAGTAAAAAAGTAAATAGTGTTGAATAATTTCGGCGGGTTGGTTAGAACCACGATAGCTCAATTGGAAGAGCACCTGACCCGGTATGTCAGAAGGGTGCAGGTTCAAATCCTGCTCGTGGAATTTTTTTCAACATTGTGTTTTTGTAATTTAAAAGAGATAGCCATTTGTTGAGGAATAACAATAAACAAGGTATATACCTACACAGAAATTATACTATAACCAGCTAAATCCACCCTCAGTTGCCGTGAGAACTAAACAAATCTTTAGAGTACATTAACGGCGCGGGTGGTCTCACGCTGGCCGCCCAAAATAGCCAACTATAAGCTGCCTTAAGAAAAACATCTTTAATAGCCCCGATTAATGCCCTAGGCTACTGCTGCTGTAAAACCAACCACCCACACGGGCGCTATTGTTTCCGGACAACAGAACTTAAATGTAGGGAAATAAAGGCGGTTTTTATTTGCACTTCTCGAGGTGGGTTGGAGGATACATTGTTTGTGATATCCGCAGCGGGGCTATTTGTGTTGCTCGCATAGGGACAGTATAGTGCTGTTTTAAAATTAAGTATGAAGGGGTGGATTGAGTGTGATGACCAGTAGTTGGGATCGACGTATCTGTTAAAAAAACGTATTGAAAGGTACTGTAGTTATTGCGGATTTTACCTGCTATTAAATAGACGTGTTCTTGTCGACATCAATTTAAGAGATAGAAGAAGTTTGTTCTCTAGTAGTAGTGGACCGATTCTATAGATTGTTGTACCAATAGAATTATTTATTATCCATGAGAAATGTACACGTGGTTGGCTGTCCCTGTCAAATATCTATTATACGGATAATAGGTATTTGAGATAATAATAATATTTGATGTATTTAAAATAAATTACTTTCGATGCCAAAAAAATGCGTTAGTTCTCGTTTTTTTGATTAAAATAATAACATCTGCGAAATCGCCTGCACCAACACGACATATTATCATCATCATCATCAGCTCATTTTTATGTCCCCACTGCTGGGGCACGAGCCTTCCCTATGGATGGATAGGGAGAACGGACCATAAACCACCACGCGGGCACAGTGCGGATTGGTGGTTGTTAACGACTGCTATTGCAGCCGGGACCAACGGCTTTACGTGCCTTGCGAAGCACGGAGGAGCTCGAGATGATAAATTTTTGGTCACCCATCCGATGACCGGCCTTAGCACTGTGCCATCGAGCTCCTCACAATACGATATATATGTAAAGTAAATTAAAATTATAAATTATGAACATTAATAATATTAAATAAAGAACTTTTTTTACCTTTTACTAAGTCTTAAATAATTTTTTAAAATGCTTGAAGACAAAAATAATCAGAATTTAGAATCGAACGGAGCGGAAATGTTTTTTTTTTACGAGTTAGCACTTGGCCTTCGTCTCAAATGATGTTAAGTGATGATAGGGCCGAAAGTGGAAGCGTACATCACCCGGAATCCTCAACTACACAGAGGCGCTGGCTATCTTATCTCTAGCAACATACAACAATGCTACAAACATTGATCTTATGGCGACATATTTAGATAAGGTGGTGGTAGCTAGCCAGGTGGACATGGACAAGCCCTACCACCAACCAAACCGAGCACACAAACATGTACTCGGTCTTTGGGAATCGAACCCGGGACCTCGGGGTCCAAGACCGGTCTCTACCACCACCATAACCCAATGACTGTCATCAACGAACAACGACGCAACGGTAAACCACGCCTTCCGAAGCACGTGGAAGCTTTAGATATTTTAATTATACATTTCAATACAGTGAATTAATTATCATACGAGTAGCACCGACAATACATACATCGTTTAAAGCACGGAGATATGTACAGGCGTCGGAACTTTGAATTAAATAATTTATCGGGCGAAGGGCTTAATAAATCAATATGCAGGGCTGCACACATGGGGAGAGCCCTTTCTTCACTAATTAATTACACAACCGATTCATTACACAGCCTCCTTTGTGCCTCGCATCCGTCTTGTACGGATAGCATGGTAAGTTTAAAATTTTGAAAAGGGTAAAGTGGAGAATAATCCTTCTTGTTTTAAATGGTATAAAAAAATTGAGTTTATACTGTTGTAGAACTACCCTTGTTGTATTGCGATGTGTTTTGAATTGTATGGAATGCTTAAATTCGAATTATGACCTCACTGTTGTTATGTATTTGATTTTACAATACATACAATTTAATTTAAAATAAAACTTTTTATTGGACGGATTAGTTTTAAATGTTGATATTTTAATTGAAAGTGCATGATATAAAACCTTTGGTAGCTGGTGATGACTAAAATCTTAACAATTAAAAAGAAATCGATACATTTTTATGTTGTATAAAATCAAATGCTATAAAAAACCTTTCAAGTACTTACTTGCTCTTACAGATTTCAATTAAAATTATAATAAGGTTTTTAAAGTTTACCTTACATTGCTACAGTACTCATAAAAGTGCCGTAGCACTGAAAGATGGACTTTACTTAACCCTCGCGCGGCGAGGCGAGGGTCTGAGAGGCCCACTATCCTCGCAATTATTTTAATTTCTCTACGTGAAGGATTGATCGACGTCAGGTGTGATTTGGAGCGGGACTGTATAGCCCTTCATTTGTTACCGTTGCTTTCGTTTTATTACGCTAATGATTACTCAGTAGTTACCTGAAGTTTTTCATTAGAAAGTGATTACGGCCAACCTCAATATTAACTCAAATGATACTTTTTAATTAAAAGAATATCATTGTTGTTGATTGATGTCTCTAAGCGCGGCAGTTAAAATATGAAAACTTAATGCTAATATAATTTTGTTAAGGTCGAAAAAGCGTTGAAGGACAGATCTCGATGCTTTTAAACGAGATTGGTGAAAGACCGCCAAATGTCGAAAGTATCAAGATGTTTGAAAAGATTTTGGGGGGACCAACAGTGGGAAAAAAAGGGGTTTAGTAAAAAAAATATTTCAAACCTTACAGTACAACCTTACAGCACACAAAATCCTAAAAGTGCTGTAGACTCCACTTAACCCTCACGCGACGAGGCGAGGGTCTAAGAGGCCCACTATCCTCGCAATTATTTTAATTTCTCCACGTGAAGGATTGATCGAGCGTTAGGTGTGATTCGGCGCGGGACTGTATGGCCCGTCATTTGTTACCGTCACCGCTTCAAGTAAACTATTTAAATTGCTTTGTTTACGCAGGGTTTGTTTATTTACGTAACGAATTGGTTCAGTAGTGGCGTTTGTGGAGCCCAAATAAACTAAATGGACGTTTGTGTTTGATGATGTGCGATGTAGGTGGTTTTAGATGGCGGGACGAGTTGGCCTCTTTTTTAGGGTTCCGTAGTCAACAAGGAACCCTTATAGTCTGTCTGTCCCCAGCTTAGCTCATAGACTCTTAGCTCATAGACTCTTAGCACTAGAAAGCTGTAATTTGACATTGATATACATATTAATCACGCCGACAAAGTGGTGCAGTAAAATTCTGAAAAAAAAAATTTTTATGTTGCCTCCTCTACATGTGAAGTGGGGATGTAATTTATTTTTCTTGTCTGGCTAATGTTGTGGGATGTGGTTGGATAGCAATTTCAAAAATATTGTGGGTCTGTGAAAACAGTTTTTTGTTTGAGGCATCCGTTTGTGAAATATTAAGCTTTAAAGTTCAGAATTTTGTTAGAGTCAAGTGTCCCCCCCCCCCCCTGCCAGCCAAATGGTTGTTTTTGGATACGTGAAAAAATTTACAATAGTTGTATATATGACGAAGTTAAAAGGAAAACTATCACAGCTAAGTAGGCTTTACAAGTGTACGAGTAACAGTCGACCAACTTATAAAATGTACTTGGCGCAGTAAAAATTCCTCATTGGGAACTACTTAAATAAATTTTTAAATAAATGTTCATAAAAGCCCTCTTCTTAGAGTCCGCATTATTGAGATGGGCTACGAAACCCTACACTGCGCGTGGCCCGACACCCACTTGGCCGGTTTTTTGAACGATTGGTCCCAGAAAGCTACAAACCGAGAATGTTGGAAAAATGGAAGGGAGGCCTTTGCTCTGCAGTGGGACGATATAGGCTGATAATTATAATAATAATAATCATCATCTATTAAACATAATACACAATGCATATAGCTGTGCTAACAACAGGTCTCCATCTATGCAGAATGTATGGTGTGCGTGGTGGTCAGAAACGAAAATTTTTGGGGTTTCTCATTTTCAACATAATCTGTGTTGTACATTTTTTTTAAATATGTTGAAATTTTATAAATGAATGCTCTGACCAATAAACATGAGTCGAAATATTTATAAAATACTTTGTAAATAATAAAAGACAGCAGTCAGCAGATCGTTTTAGCATAAAACGTTCTGTAGTCGGTAGCAGAAGTCAATACCTACATTGTAACAGATATTACAAACGTTGATACTTTTTTATTATTTTCTAGAAATAGACAACAAAAATTAACTCGATTGTTATGTTGTGGACAATCTAGTCAGCTATACGGAAAAAAAAATAATTCTAATAAACGATTTGTAATCAAACACTTTGCTAAAGTAGTTCGTTTTCCGTACCTATACTTTATAACATTTATGAAACCTCATAAAATCTTCCTATACGAAATAACATAAACCAATTGACGATACACAAAACAAGCAACAACGCTGGCTCACAAAACAATTATTAATTAGAGCCCTTTTGAAACGTAAGCTCGTGATAATAGAGGATGCCGGGCCCTAGTTTCACGCTCACTGAACTTGAAAAGGTAAAATCTGGCAAGAGTTGGCAATTATTAATAAATTACCTTCATTACAGCCGCTGTTTTCGAATGTTTTGCGGTTGGCCCTCGTTTGTTTCGGAGTGTTCAGTAATTTGAACCTTTGATGTTAGCTTCGTGTTTCCCGCGCCGTTTGTATGGAAGTATGTTAACGTTCGACGCTGTGTGAAACGGTATGAGATTGTGTCGCGCACAATATTTGTTGTACAAAAAAAAAACGATTTTTATTTTATATTTTTGCTGTCGCAAAGTCGCAAGTGTAAGGTTGAATTTTATTTTTATTTTTTTATTTTATTTTTTTGGTACAGGCATAATAACAATTAATTGACGGTTGTTTTGCATTATAAAAGGATTTACATACTAGGTTTTGCTATTCAATAATTCTAAAAAAATATGCACAACATTAAAAAGTACTAAAAATAGATTTAAGAAAAGAGAACAAACAAGATAACACTAAAATAAAAATTACGTTATACAAACTGGAAAAATTGCACCTAATACTTGAATCTTATATAATACTAAAAATGAACATATAAATGCAGTTATAAATGACTTAAAAGGTTAAGACTAAATTCTTAAACTGTTGAAAATTTTGATGGATTTGTTGAAAGTGATTAAGAACTACTCGCGAAGTAGCTGTCTTTGAGGTATTAAGTAGCTCGCCTCATATCGCTTATTCATTATATCCGTTATTCTTCCGCGTGAATTTAAAAGATAAAAAAATATTTTTTTTTAAATTAAAGCATGATAGAAAAAATTTTTGGAATTAGACCAGTAGTTAGTTCCAGAGATTAGCCCCGACATACAAACAAACAAAGTCACAAACGTTGCCTTTTATTAATAGTATATATAGATATGATTGGTTTGTGATTGGGGTGCTACAAATCATTAGTGCTGGCACCTACCAACCGTCAGGTCACACGCGAAGTGCCAGACAACCCTGCACTTGCAAACTTAACCACCCAACCCTAGCTAAGAACACGAATCGTTTTATAACCAGCAACCAAAGACTATTTATTGTCTTAGATGCATTACCCCATGTACTAATACACTATTCCATAATCCCTTTACTTCAAAACTGTCCCAGAACTGTCCTTAAATTTTAAACGTATTTATTTAGAACTAACAGTTTCCACTGCTAGGTTTGATGACTAAACTGTTTCCTTGCTGAATAAATCTGTAGCGTTCCTTATGACTGCGTTATTATTCAGTACCTAACACTTAACTTAGATATTATAATTTTTTCTCTTTTTTTTAACATGTTGTGATTGTCCTTTAAATTTTGTTTTTTTATTTGTGATGGAAAGTGTCCTTTTATGACAGGGCATTTTCCAATATTTTTGACGCTGTAAGGGAGAAAAGTGATTGACATTTGGTGAGTTTCTTGCCGGTTCTTCTCAGTACAAAGTCCCGCCCAGATTAGACTTACGAACCGATAGCATAATTACGTTCATAAGAGCTATTTGTAGCTTATACTGAATAAATGATTTTGAATATTGTACAATAAGTAAAGGTAATGAAGACAGTTCTCTTTGACATGTATACTGACTGGTCTTGGAGCGCGGTTCCCTCGGGCCGTCGACGGTGACCTTGATGGCTTTGTTGTACGTGGTCACCTGTGGAGGCGTCGTCGACACCGTTATCGTCAGGGTGAACGACTTTCCTGGAACAAGGAGATAGATGTTAGGGCTTTTTATCTTTCTCTCATGAACAAAATTGTATGGAATACAATTTAAGTTAAATAGAACTGTGTATAGGTGCAGGTTAGAGCTTTATACCTTTCTTTTATGGGTAGAATCTCATCTGGTGACAGTAGTAATATCATTCATTTCGTTTAGTTTCGTTCATTTTGTTCCCTGTCGTTCATTTAGACAGTAAGCTGTGTTTAGACATGCATTTAGAAAATATAGTGAACAACGCTTTTGGGACGTATGGATTTGTATTGTGATCGTCTTTTGAATTCAAGCGTATAGCAACTTATTCATATCTAAGTATACAAATCACTAGTTCGTTCCCAATTAGAATATGCAGTTCCCATTTGGAACCCTTTCTACACTGAGGTTATTGAGAGAGTTCAACGCAATTTCCTGCGTGTATGCACTAGGTAGGTAGTAGGTAGTAGTAGGTAGTAGGCAGGTATAGGTGTTTTCTACATTAAGAGTATTTGGCATATTCTTGTTTGCTTGGCAGACAGGATGATCATGTATATTTAGATTAATTGTATTAACATATTATGATATGTTTCTAAGATATCTTTGTTTCCAAACAGATCAAGTAAAAATATATAGGCATAGCAACGAAGAGCTCAATCAGTAAATCAGCGTTATCAAGCTGTGGTGATCGCTACCGTCAATTATTAACTAGGCATCTTAAGCAAAGATAGATAGAGATTTTTCTGTGAATTACGCTATAACGCCATCAGTCAGAGTCAAAGTCAAAGTCAATTTTTTTTGATTCAATTAATCCTACGAAAAGTGTTTTTAATCGTCCATACATTTTTTACCTACTACCCATTCAGGAAGTCTATTTAATAATTATGGATAAACCGATTACTTATAGCTATGCTAGCTAAGAACACGAATCGTTTTATAACCAGTAATCAAAGACTATTGTCTTAGATGCATTGCCCCATGTACTAATACACTATTCCATAATCCCTATACTTCAAAACTGTCCCAGAACTGTCCCTAAATAATAATATGAAAGAAGAAAATATACTACTCCTATTAGACGTCTTTTGAGATACCAACGACCAATTTGAAACACTATTTAAATACACACTAGTTAAATATGTCAATCTGCGAGTTCTAAGACAAATAAGGTCATTCATCCGGATTTTAGAAATAGGTAACTAGACGTGTGTGTGTGGTAAATCTATGCTATGTTAATATTGGAAATGTATATTATAAAAATGACTTTTTAATCTATTCTTATTTACTATACACAGAAAAAAAATCATAACAAAACTCTTATGATGTTTCTAGCAATTTTCTATATAATCTACCTAAATTGTACTTCACAGTATTATGTAGTACCTACCGACTCATAGGTTGTCAATTGCTTTTCGCATCGTTTTAATTGTCTATAATTGTCAGCAAGTCATACAAAATACAAGGAAAAAACTGGTGAAAACCACTTAGTTATACCAAAAACAAAATCCCATCAAACCGATGCTAATTGAGACCGGAGCGTAAATGGGAATATCGACAAAAAGTGCACACCGCACCGCATCGCATCGCGTCGCGCACCCTTTATTACAATCGGACCGAAAATATTAGCGCCAACTTCCCACTCAAAGTGATCGGGGGCCATGCATCCAATCGGTGGTCATCGCTCTTTCGGCGCGTAGACTTTTTATAGTTAGATTCTGATCACTTGTTCCAAAAGTTAACAATTTATTGACAGAGTTTTCAATTCGTCGGTCGGTCGATTGAATAGTTATGTTCGCAGCAGTGCGGACGGAATCCGATTTGGACGAGCGATAGTAATACAATTGTCTATCAAAACACCAGTCTAGAATGACGAACGCAGATTGACAGAATAGAGTGGCGTCTTTGAATTTGGAGGTCAAAATCTTTTTTGGGTCGGTGAGCCATCTAAGTAAGAAGTAAGTAATTAGAATGACGAGCAGGCTTCTCAGATTCTGATATTATAGAAAAGTTTGCAATCGTGTGTCGGTGGTTTGATTTAGATAATTTTCCCAAAATATTATATTGTCAGAATTAGGCTACCGACATACTACTGATTTAGTTAAATAAGCAGGCTTAATCCCAGCTGTGTTCTATTCGCACAGTGCGATGCTAAAATAGAAAAAAGTTTTTACGCATCATGTAGGTAGTCATCAAAACAGAACAAAGTCAAAGGGATCAAAAAAATTAAACTGCAGCAGATACGTTAATTGCGAAATGAGACGACACAACAACGCATCGAGCGGCTACTCCAACATCAAACAAAAACACTTGAATAGACAGAAGCCACGTACCTACAAACACGGAGTGGATAAAAGAGCAACTCGTCCACAAAACATCGGGGCGCGTCACAAACAACGGGCCGGCCACTTCATCACGGTATAACGGCAATAAAAAAAAACAACAACATTTCCATCTGCGGGAAAACCACAGTTAATATTAAATGAACATCCGTCAAAGCTGTGTTGTGGAGTTTCGGGGCGGGCGGGCGCGAGTCGATACCGATTTTGCCCGATTTTTTCCGCATCCCAACGGGAGTGACATGTCAATGTAAGCTTTAATGGGTACCGGAGTGGCCGGAAAAAAGGCCTCGTTCATACGTGATTCCGCGCGCAGGCTACTTTCGGCGGGGCTCGTTAAAAATGGAGGCGGTACACGGCCGCTTGTTGTGGCCTACCCGAGTTTATTAAGCGGAGGAGAGCTTGCAATGTTCACACTTGTTTTCACGGCGGACTCCGCTCGTTTTAGCTGTGCCCATTAAAAATGATATGGACAATCATTTCTGTGGTCCTCGTAAGCGGGCAAATGTTACGGACAATCATTTCTGTGATTGTTCGTCGAAGCTGTAATGTTTGGCAAATTGTAGCCATTGCAGATGTAATGAAAGTTAAAGATTTTCAAAACTTTTCCTAATTGTAATCATGGAATAATATTTTTTTTATAAAACGTGAATTACAGATCCATAACAATTTTTATTACCTTTTGACATTTCGATATAACACTTAATATTTTGAAATTCACTATAAAAAGTTTATAATCGCTTTAAATTAGTTTATTTTCATTTTTATTTTAATATATTTAATAACCGCTAGATAATTTCTCATGAAGCGTCATCTTTTGCTTTAACGTATTTTTATTTTTATTGTTTATACATATATATAGGTCGGTAGTCAAAAAGAGTGTAAGTAACTAATATTCGGAATAATTCGTCCAAATTGCATCACCTTAAAACCTTTTCGCTACTTGTTACGCCATTAATACTTCCCTCACCATCAGCTATCACAAGCACCCCTCAGCTGTTCAAAGTTCGAATCCCCAAATTGGCCATCAAAGGTGCCGTAACCTCGCAAGAAGGTCGGTGCCAGGCACGGCGTGCCACGAAGCCCGCGCCTAAATAAATAGCCCAACTTAATTCACCCCTTGCCGTCGTTTTTATAAACACATTATAACACAGTTTCAGAAAGTCTGTATTAAGTTATTTTTTGGTTCAGCTAAATAAACAAAAAAAAAACGTTTCACCGACGTTTCGACCGAAACAGCTCGTGACAACTCGGTCCAAACGTCGAGTTTAAAAAAGTAACTGATCAAATGCAAAGGGTTTATTTATCTCTTTGCCTTTGTTTAGTTACTACTTACTTTAAAATTAAGTAATTTTTTAACGACTTTTTTCTTATGTACGTAACTACTAGGTAAGAGTGTAACAAGAATTCTACTAAAACTAACGAGTTTCTCGCCGGACTCTTCTCGATAAAAAACGCCTAAATAAATAGCCCAAATTAATTCAACCCTTACACGCTTAACAGTCGTTTTTATAAACACCTACAGTTTCAGAAAGTCTGTGGTAAGTAAGTATCTATTTGGTTCAGCCTACATAAACAAAAAAAAAATACGTTTGACCGACGGACGTTTCGAACGAAACAGCTCATGACACTACGGCGGTTGCTACTCGGTCAGAAAGTCGAGTTTAAAACGTAACTGAACAGTGCAAAGGGTTTAAAATATTTGAAACAACAAGTTTATCTACTACCTATAACTACTAACTATAAGTGTTTTTTATATATTTTAGCGTTTTATTAACGCTTAAATATACTTAAGTAAAATTTAAACACTGAAAAAAGACGACAACCTCAGGCGGGATTGCGGAAGGTGCGTGGTTCGATTCCCGCCTGAGGTTGTCGTCTTTTTTCAGTGTTTAAATTTTACTAACTATAATGAGAATTCTACTAAAACTATCGAGTTTCTCGTCGAACTCTTCTCGGTAAAAAACTCCTAAATGAATAGCCCTATAAGTCGACACTTACACGTCACTAGCGACGTTTGTGTTAGCGCATACAGTTTTAGGACGCCTTTGTTAAATGCTTTTTTGGTACATCGAAATGAAGAGTTTTCAACGTTTCAACGACGTTTCGACCGAGTCTGCCCGTAACAACGGCCGATACAACGATGTAACTTAACAGAAGCAAAGGTTTATCCCCTTGCCTTTGTACAGTTATTAGTGCGAGTATTAATTATTCCATCGAGTTGATATTCATTACAATTACTATGAGATCAAAACAGTACCACGGAGTGACGAGTTTATTAAACCAACTTGTCACTATAGGCAGCGTTGCTTAAATTCCACCACATCTGTGGTCTAGTGGGTATGACCACTGGTTTCTGGTCCAGAAGTTCCGGGGTTCATTTCGCTACGAATTAAATGGTTTACACGTTTGTACTTGGTGTGGTTGGATGCAAGGCTCATTTGCCTGGTTAGCTACCACTATCTTATTTACAGTTAGAGGTACAGAAAATTCCGCAGTTGAATATTCAGGATAAAGTGCGCATCCACCTTCGGTATCACCACTGCCTGCCGTAAGGAAAAACACCTACTTGTTTCTACGTATCGCCGTTCGATTCCATTCAAAATTGTTAGTTAACTTCTACTCGTTCGAATGAAAACCTCACACTCAGCACTCCTGTTATTCCATTGTCAAATCGCAGTATAAAGTCGAAGTCGAATCTCGTTAGCCGCTGAACGTTCCTTGAGTGATACAATTAAACCTGCAAGTTGTCCTGTGCGCCGCGTTTAGTTGCTCGAACTGCTGTCATTGAATTTGTTCAGAACGTCGCATAGTATTGATGTCAAAGTATGGATACGCCCTGTTACATTGACTGGGTTTCATAAACGGTTATTGTTCGTCATCAGTAGTTTTGACATTGTATAATTAGGTTTTCCGCCGAACGAATCAATGGCGAAGTGCCTTTCATAACGTCTCAAATTAAACTCATTTTTCTAATAATGATTATGTATCTGATATAATATTATGTAATCTAAATATTTTGACTACAGTTTGGTTGTATATTAACAAAACTTTCTGAATTTGTCAAAAACAATTAAAAAACGTAGTGGATATGCCAAATTCTCTGTTACGTCAAACGTAAAAAAAGACAATCTATTTTTACAAGCTTTTATTTAGTTTCACCTGTCCCGATGTTTGTTTGTGCTTAATCAAATCTTGCAAGTTAAATTTGATCTACTTCCCGGTTACCGGTTGAGCTGAAATTTTTTAACAAGTAGATGTATACGTCGTCTAAAAAGATTTGTAAAATTCATTTATTTATTTATTTTTTATTTTATTTTTGTTTATATTTCAATATATAAAATATTTCTTACAATATCTTTATGTATATATATAAATTAAACGTTTTTAAACATTTATATTAAATATGTATGTAACTATGTTTTATATTATATCATCTCTAGATGTACACGCACACACACAATACCACAATCACTCACCATAGGCCCTGTCAGAATACCAGCGTCGTTGTGGTGGTGTTTGTTTCTCAGCACCGCAACGGCACAAAGCTGAGGCAGGGTCCTAGTTGGCCTTCACACACACTCATTGTTATATAATTATAATTTTTTTATTAGATTTTTTTTTAAATGTTTTCTTATTTATTGTTTTTTTTTCTATTATGTCTGTGTGATCGTCAATAAATAATTTTTTTCTTTCTTTTTTTCTTTCTAAAATTATTGTTTTTTTTTAAATAAAACACCATAACACACACATCTACATTCTACAGTTCGCTTCACTAAAATCATAATATTATTATTATATCTTCATTAATAGCCTTGCGTTTAGCATTAAGCCAGTATCAAGTAGTAGATATTATTGATAAAAACTAAGAATTGTACGGTAGTATTAGTTAAAAATGGAGTCTCACAACACGTGTTATTACGAAAAGAACTCGGTTGAAATATCACAATACACATTTACAGTGATTAAGACCTTGTGTCCAATCCCTCCTATTCCGCCGTCCGTCGCCGGCCCAGACGACATTCCCTAATAGCTGGATGCAATCCAATTTGACAGCTGTCAAATACACTCCCGCCATGTCAGCCATCGCGATTACTAAGCGTCGTGCTGTAACGAGGTGCTAATGCCGCCAGCGCTAATAGACTGAATTAATACGGCCGTGTAAGCCCTAGGTGAGAATGTTAATGTCTTGATAGAGGTTGATTGCGAGTAGGTGTGATGCTTGATTGCGATATTGTGACGGGGAGTTGTGTTGTGTCCGGTTGATCTACAGGTTGGCTAGTTGATCTAAAGGTTCGTCGAAAGGATTCCCTAAAGGGAGTAGAACCACTCATTAAAGGCATCGTTTTTTTTATTTACACGCTACATTGTATAGTAAATTAACTGTTCACATAATGTTTTTTGAATACAAGAATAGTTACAAGATAAAATTTTACTAGAAAAACTCAACCACGCTCAGGAAACTCGAGTGGGAATCCATTTCCATGCAATTTTTAATTAAATATTTCTATTATGTCAGCGTCAAATAGTTAGTGACACTCAGAGTACTCAAACAAATAGACACAGCCAAAAAGTCAATAATATCGGTACAAACAAAGTTTCCTTATTGTTGTCAACAATACAGTCGTTCAAAAGGTCGAGATATTTAAAATGTCATATAGATCGGTTCAGTCAAACCGCCATAAATATGGTTACAGTCATCCTGTCAATGAATTTATTTCGTATTTAATTTGACTTGTGTACTTACCTAATTAAAATGCACACATTCCATTTTAACGACAAAATGAGCAGTTTTGATCAAGTTACTTTCGAACGTACAGAACACTAAATCTTTCAGCGGGTGTAAAAAAAAAACATTTATAGCTCTAATTATCTTTATTTTTTTACTAAAATTGTGGAATGACTGTAACCATTTTTATGGCGGTTTGACTGAAACGATCTATATGTCATTTTAAATGTCTCGACCTTTTGAGCGACTATATTGTTGACAACATTAAGGAAACTTTGCTTGTACCGATATTAATGACTTTTTGGTTGAGTCTATTTATTTGAGTACCCTGAGTGTCACTAACTATTTGACGCGGACTGTACTTACTTTCATGATCATTGTGGCTTGCTTATTGCGCGCCTGACGCGCATGACTTCACTTTTATAAATATTTAATTTGCAATTGCCTGACAAATGGCAGTTAAAAATTATGCCTTAGCAACTTTGCATACAAGATCTAGATCGGATACACTTTGGATCTTTTTATATTTACGACACCTTTCTGTTACACGTTACATGCTGTATAGATATTGGTATACATGGCGCGGCGTATTTAAACAAATATAAGCTTAAAATTTAGTACCTTTTTTTGAAGATAGTTTATAAACAATCTTGATACACGGTTTATAAGCTATAGACTTGAAATTAAGTACCTTAATTTTTGGAAGTTAGCTCATAAAATGCTGGAAATCACTCATATATATCTGGCAGCAACTCACAATACACATAGTTTATTCAACATCGTTATAAATAAATATTTAATAGAAACTAAACTAGCAACGCCTCCCATAACCGATAAACTATACGAAAAGGCGTACCAGTGTATATCGGCGAGACCTCGGAATCGACCGCGCCTCATAACCGACTAATAGAGCACCACAATGCATAGTTACGCAACTTGCGGGTTCAGCTTAGTTAGCGAAACCAAGGGGCAACCGTAAATGAAATGGTAGTTTTCCAGCGGCTAGCCGGGTAAACCGGGCTGCGTCGGGTCAGGCGGTTAACCGGGCCGGGCGCTGCGGCCGCGTTATGGTTGACAAGGGCCTGTTATGGCTGACGCGTGCGTGCCCGACCGAACACGGTGTTCGCGTGTCGCTACCCCCAGTTTGTCTTTTGTTTTGTACCTTTTGGACGGACGAGGACGCCGCGCCGCGCCGCCTGTCGAACTTTTTGACGGCCATGCTTGATTTATTGGCGCGTTCACCTTTCGTTTTAGCTTACGGAAACTCTTTTGGATGATGGTAACCGCTTTCGAGTTTAAATATAAAGAGATTTCAAATCATCAAAACTTGAAATATTTGATCATTTTCTTTTGCAGAAATATTTTGATTTTAGTATCTATACGGTCTACTGATTGAAAAAAGCTTAAGCAAACCGTTATTAACAGCGAGCGAGATTATAGTATGGTTTTCTTACTGACTTGTAATTAAAAATGACCTACTACGATTTATCACCTTGATAGTTTTAATGATAATAAAGAGCGGCGATTAAGACTGTAGAGTATAGTGTCAATATAAAAAAAAACACAATCTTGTTTAAATGATTTAAACTGTTATCAAATTAATAAAGCGTTTATGATCGTGACCTCATGTTTGACACGCATACTTTTCTCCACCCCGACGTAGTTAATACTTCTAACGGTTGCGGATTTGTTTCGTTTTGACAATAGCCTTATGTGTGTGTTTGGCTTTCGTGACAAAGACTTTGTTAGCGTGCTGCCTCACTAGTGCCAGGTAGTCAGCGTTTATTGTCAATCTTTTGTTTTGCTTTTCAACCACCTACTTGAAGGGATATTACGCCGTCAGTTGTTTTGCATTGCGAGACAAACGAGTATTTGACTGTCTGTGTTTACGAACTTATTTAAAAAATTATTTTGAATATGGAATTCCTTTTAGAAAGACTTGGTAGAAGACTTCTGTTTGAAAGAAAGTAGCAACGTTTTGTTTAACTCGAAAACAAACGACAATCGCTTTTCTTTGTAGTATTTGACATGATAAAATATCGGTTAGGCAATTAAAGCGGAACGCCTCAAGCTTTGTCTTCAAAGAATAGCTTTGGCAAAGGTATCGTCGCACATGCAGCCGCGTATTCGAATAAAGAACATCTCAAAGGAGGATTTTTATTCAAATGGCCGTGAGACCGCGGCCCCGCCCCCGCAAAGACGTCTGTTTCCCGACTTTTCCATTGGCTGCCGGTAGGGGGCGGGCCTTCTTAAGTCTTCGAGACTAACTTTTCATTTGCACAGCGAGAATATCGCGAGATTAAAGCGAAGTTCCGCTTGCGGTTTGCAGCCGTTCGTTTTTTTATTGTAAAAGCAATATGCACACTAGATCTTGTATTAGTTATGTTGGAGGTTGCAAATGAGTTTTGTTAGCTTAATGGCCTGTTAATGTGAGAATTGTCGGGAATCTAACTTTTGTTTTTTAAATCCAAAAATAATACGTATCATAATGTTGATGTTGATCGAGATGCAAGTACCTATAGCTTTTTTTTCGACAGTAAAACGTAAGAAAATTTTGGTTTTGGAAAATTATGAATGAACTTGCAATTTTTTTTTGAGAGAGTTGGCTCATACTGCTTTTTCAGCTTTACCGGGCTTTTTTGGGGGCAGCAAGAAACTTAAAGGGTTCCTCAAGCCATGTGAAATGTATCTTCTTCGGAGGCATTCTAGAGGGAACGGTATCACGCACTAGTGCGTGTCTAGATATATCGGGGGGAAGATGCAATTAGGTACCTAAATTTGTTTGTTTTTTAAAGATTACTGTTAGCAGCCTTTGTCCCGTAACCGGACGTTTTGTGGGCGTCAAGAAACTTAAAGGGTTACTCAAGCCGTGTAATCAAGACATTGTCAGAGGTATAACGTAGGTTTCTACAAGGTATAGTGTCACACAAGCGTCTCCTACTAGATGCTCCGAGGAGTTCAGATCGGATCGGGAGTTGTACTTTGTTGTACTTACATGATACACATTTTAGTAGAAGTGTGAAAGTAGCACCAGATAATGATATGACTGAGAGGAAACCGACTGTCTTGGTAAAGATATGTAATGAGTAGAGATGATCAGCATGCATGTGACTATAGAAAGGTGATGAGCATGAAAGTTAATGGATATGTAGGAAATAAGATCCAAGAATAGAATAAAGGAGTAAATGTTGATCGAGAAGAATGGAAAATGTAAGCATGTTGCACCGACCTCAAATAAGATTACGAATAGGGTAGGAAAATTATCAATTATCAAGATTTTTTTTTGGAAAGGTTTTCAAAATAAAACGCATATTGACAAGAAGGATATTGCACTGGGTATATTCATTGATTTGAAAGAAGCCTTTGACACTGTAAGTCACCAAAAACTACTCTCAAAGCTAAACGATATAGGCATCATGGATACGGCTCTAAATATGTTTAAATCTTATCTAAACAAAAGACGTCAAGTTGTTAAGATTGCAGAGTTTACAAGTTCTCCAAGGATATTTCTTGCGGTATACCTCAAGGTTCTATAATCGGGCCATTACTATTTTTAATTTACGTCAACAATATAAGTAAAATAGGACTAACCGGATACCTAACACTATTTGCTGATGACACATGCTTGTTTAACTTCGACCACTCAGTTCACGCCACAATCGCCGACGCCTAAAAAGATCTAGATGCCTTAAACCAATGGTTGCTGTCTAATTTGTTTACAATCAACACATCAAAAACATTGTACATGATACTAGCTGCAACAAATAAAGATATTCCTGACTTTGAACCACTTAAAATATATAATGAACCTATTCAGAGATCGTATCAAGAAAAATACTTAGGGTTGCTGATTGATGACAAACTAACTTGGAGGCCACACATTAAGCACGTCAAATCTAAATTAATATATGTACTGGGAGCACTTCGTAAAATAGCACACTGCATACCAAAAAAAGTAAAACCTATTATATACAATTCATTAATAAAATCATATTTAGAATACCTAATTGAAATCAGGGGATCAGCCGCACCAACTAACCTAAAGTCGCTACAGATATCTCAAATAAAATAATAAAGACATTGTTACATTATCCATTTCTTACACCAACTAACAATTGTACGATAAAACTAAAATAATGAATTACAAAAACACAATGTTGAAAAAATTTCCACGAGCAGGATTTCTTCACCCTTCTGCACACTTCTGCTCGTGGAAATTGTGGAAAATGGAAATTGTGGAATTTGTTGTTTGTTGTGGAAATTGTGTTTTTGTAATTTGTTTCGCAACAAAAATTTGCGTCAAAATTATATAAATAAAACAAAAACATTTTAAACTAATGAACCTATTCCAACTACATAAATGTACATCTACATAAATGTTTTGAAATGTTCTGTTTACGATATCAATGATGTTAAATATGTTGGTGATCATTTAAATAAATAAATAAATAAATAAATAAATACAACATGCATTCTAATAAAAATAATAATTACAAAGAGTACATATTAAATCAAATATACAATTAGATATAAAAAAGTATACGCATAGTCATAATCATAAGCATTATCTCTGACACAAAAACAAACTCAAATTAATTACACCTAGGACTTAATATGGAAAAAAGACAATTCTGTTTGAGGGAGCACAGCTGTTTAATAGGTTACCAGATAAAGTGAAAACTTGTGTGACCACATATGTTTCAAAATAAACTTAAACTGCATATCGCAACGAGTACCACAGAGTGACAATTTGTATACTGTTAATTATATATTGTTTATATCTCAGTATATATATAAGTGAAATGTAATTTTGTATGAGAATAGAGATCTTTAAACCTAAATTTTTGAAAAAAAAGCGGTGTCCCTAGCGTCCTAGGCATCTCTAGTCTGAATAGCCTAAAAATCATGCCGTAGGTTTACATGTAAAATACACTTTAATCCTAAACTCTAAATTGCTCTTTTTTAAATTAACTTTCGCAATCCTGTTAATTCTACCTTAATTGTCATCTTTAAACAAATAAAGCTTTTGGCAAGAGTTGAAAAAGATTCCACTTTTGGGGTTTAAGCCCGCACTCTAGGAAAATCCGGGTTAGGTGCGCTTCCAATTACGATATCGTGGCTCTGTCCAACCCGCCAAAATGTATCAACACTTTCTACTCTTACTTTGTAAGCCAATAGAGTCAAATTTGTTTGCAACAAAATTTATGTAAAATTTTATAAATCTATAATTTTAAGTTATATTTTACGTTACTCGAAGGGCCGCCGGGTTGAAGCGGGACTGGGCTAGACATGTCTACCGCAAGCCGAACGAGATATGGGCGCGGATCACAACGGAGTGCACCGCACATAATGTGAAAAGGCGACCAGGGGCCGACCGCCTAACTCGATCGCCTTCAAAGCGATCGAAAGCGATCGAGTTAGGCGGTCGGGGGGCAGGTAGACCAAGACGATGATGGCGGGACGACCTTGATAGGTTCATGAAGGAATGGCGTGATGTTGCAGGGGACCGGAAGTTGTCGAGGTGTGGGGAGGCCTTTGCCCAGGAGTGGGACAATAATAACAATAATAATTGTAAGTGAAGCTTTAATTTTTATTTTCATCTTATAACAGCCAATGAACGTCCACTGTTAGGCTAAAGCCTTTGCATATAAACAATACAACAATACCACGAGGGAAGAACGGGTCATAATACGGCCAATTTGGGTAGGTCAGTATTAACGACTGTTATATTTTTTTTTATTTCACTTATTTTATTTTTCTTTATTAAGTAAAGATACAGCTTATTAAAAGCACATATTGTTTTCTAAAGTTAACTAATGTGTAAAATAAACGCGAGTAGATCCGTAAAAGTTGTTTCTTTCAATTATAAAATGCATTTAAATAAATTAATAAAATAACACAATAGCATTTAGTTTCCCTGGCGAATTAGAACAAATATATATGTTGAATAAGACTTGATGGACGCCGAAAACGTGGAAGGCCTAGACGGAGATGGCGGGAGGAGTTGTGGAGAAGAATTGGCACGAACAAGCTCAGGATAGAGATAGGTGGAAAGAGGGATGAAAGGCCTTTTACCTGCTAAGGGAATGTAATGGCTGACAATAATAATAAAAATAAGACAATAATGCAAAATAAAATCAGGAATATTTTATACTATATTAAACTCTCCTGCTCCATGTTAATAAATATCATTGACGATGCTGATGTTTGCAATGCTGATTTTTGCAACGCTGATCTCTCGGAGAAATTTCTAAATAAAATGTAGCGGTTGCAGAATCTCTATATTCAGTTTAATTTATAACTTGAAGAAAAATGACCATGTTTCGATTTACCGAGCTCGGCTTAAATGGCTGCCAATCCACTGGCGCAGGTACTTACACGTTCTTTTCTTTCTGTATACTGTCTCATTCTAACTCACTTCACTTTCATATCTTCAAAAAAATCTCCTTCCGTTCCACTTCCTCAAGCCATACCTTGCGTTCTGCCTATAACCTAACTCTTGTGACTCCTCTTCATTCTACTGATTTCCTTTCCTACTCTTTTTCTGTGCATGCTGTCCGGTTATGGAATTATTTGCCTGAGCGCATCAGAACTGCTCGCACGTTGGAGTCGTTCAAGGGTCAGGTTCGGAGTAATTTTCTAAATTCACCTTAGCTATGTTAATTTATTTTCGGATTTATATTGATATAACTCTGATTAATATATTTATTTCCCTTTTGTATGTACTTTATTTGATATTATTATTTAGTTTCTTTATTTTATTATTTTTCACCCAAGGTTGCCTGGAAGAGATTGCCTGTTAACAATAAGGCCATCTATTTTGTACTGAATCTCTTTATCAATTTGTCTGTATCTGTCTTTTTTATGTACAAATAAAGTTGATATAATTATATATTTTAGAAATTTTATATTTATATATATTAATGTTGATTTTATATAACATATTTATAAAATTTATAAAATACAGTGAAAAAATTAAACGCCCACCCGACCCAGCCAGGAATCGAACCTGGGTCTTCCGCAATCCTGCTGCACTGACTGCTATGCTACCGGCTATATATTTTTTTTTCACTGTATTTTATAACTTTTATAAATATTTAATTTAGCTTCAGTGCAGCAATTAGCACTTGAAAATAAAAAAGTAAAATTTATATAATATTTTATACCTAAATAGAAAATAGATTGGTAAAATAAATATAAAAAAGAGACGTAGAAGAAAGACGAAGCAATAACGAGAACAACCGGATCCAATGGCTTAACACGCTGTCCGAAGCGTGAAGGAGTTGGAGATGTTTAGAATATGGTCATCCAATGCTTTGGGTGCCCGGCGCAACGCATTAGATCGCATCTAGCCATCTGCGTCATTGAGTCTCTCGATAGTCAGTTAAATTGTAACTTTACTGTGTGAGGTAAGTACATGAGCGCCCCATGGTTCAGGGATCTGTATCTGCATATTATTACTATTTACTAATTTTAACATAATATTACTTACATGTATGTTATGTAGATAAATGTCATGTTTTTATGTATTTTATTTCCTGACAGGGGGGTGTAAGTGCACTCCTTTGTACTCTGCTGCCAGCGCCCAAGGGTAACTAGGTACCTCTTATGTTTTTTTTTTTTTTTTTTATACTTAGCACGGCAAATGACTCCACACCACCTGATGTTAAGTGGAAATGGAGTCCAGACGCGAAGACAACTGGTGCAGCGTGAAAACAACGCAGCATCAGTCAACCTCACTCTGCCGGCCCACAAGGTGCTTCTTCACGCCTCGTTTGAAGGACCCCATATCATAGGAAAGAGGGAAAACATGTGCTGGTAGACTATTCCATCTTTTGGAGGTGCGACAAAGAAACGAGTCACCAAATTTCTTTGTGCGCGATGGGATATGTGTGACAGTTAAAGTAAATATCCTGTCAAGTACTAAATAAACTTTGTGAATATAACCGCAATCCGCTACATAATGTACATAATAAATTTTACTTTTTATTTTCAAGTGCTAATTGCTGCACTGAAGCTAAATTAAATATTAATAAAATTTATAAAATACAGTGAAAAAATTAAACGACCACCCGACCCAGCCAGGAATCAAACCTGGCTCTTCCACAATCCGGGCAGCTGCACTGACCGCTATGCTACCAGGAAAGCTGACGTAAGCTCTGAATTTTGTCACTGCTATTTTAATGTTTTTGAGTGCTTTTTGGCTTGAGGAGCCCTAAAAAATGTCTGGTAGCGCTTGCCGTCTGAGGCAATTAGCAAATTCTCTCTCCAAAAAAGACTATGTAGGTGTACCCATATTCTAAAGCACTATAATTATTGATCAGTTATTTGGCCATATCATGCGCAGCGGAAAATACAACCTACTGCAACTAGGGTGCCTAGTGCGACTTTTGACTATATTCCCTAAGATATGGTTGCGTGAAGCGATGGCTGATTCACATGTCATACTCGTGAACGGGTGCCGCCTGTGGAGGCTGGTCTGCTCTTGCTTACTTATCTTATTTTCATCATTATTAACTATACTTTGTTTTAGCTTAGAATTTTTTTGGCTTATAATAGTACCTACTGTATGAAATCGTGAAAACTGAAATTGGTACCTGAAGTAATTTTTGCAAACTTAGTTGTTTTTTTTTTTGCATTTAATTTTGTGTATTTTACATGTTGTGAGTGTTCTTTATATTTTGTGTGTTTATTTGTGATGGAAAGTGTCCTTTTATAATAGAGCATTTTCCAATATTTTGATGCTGTAAGTAAGGGAGAAAAGAAACGCCCTTGCTGAGCTACTGACTGGTTCTTCTCAGTACAAGCTCTCCGGCCGAGAGAGAAAATAAAACAGAACCGCAGGGTTTTGTTTTATTTTATAAAATTTGTGTTATATCGAATATTAATGTGAAATAATGGTGGATTATTAACCGTTCAGTGTTGGTGAGTGTGCATGAGTGTTGGCAAATGAAACAAAACAGTGCAACGTCACTTTTCAAATTCTCTCAAGAAGTCTGCGTGAGGACTTAGTAAAGCCCCACATCTTTACTGAGATACTCGAGGGGTTGGGGGGGTAATATCATTTCTCACTTCCCATTTCGATTATCATTCATCATCATCATACAGGAAGGAAAACTGGCAAAAAGCCATCAACTAAAGAAAGAAATAATAATAAAAAAGTATACTTTATAATCTATCTATACTACTATATAAATCTGTAGCCTCTGCTATGCTATATTGTTTTTTTCAACATTATTCAATTTAGTTTGTAAGAATAAATTAGTACTGTTAGCGGAAATGTGTCGCGCCTAGATGGAAGGGGTTGCTGTGGTGGAGGGAGTAACGCTGTCACGAACATAAAACCAGATGCGCAGCGCCTCCGGGTCACTTTTTCGTCGAGCTGCGGTTGTGATCACTTGCTAAGGGGAAACTCTGTCCGTCCGTCTATTGAAATTGCCTTCTCTGTTTAAATTTTGCTTTGTTACTGTTTGAGTCGATTTAAATAAGAAATTGTTCATTTTAGAATTAAATTGTAGCTTGTAATGTTTGTTTTTTTTTAATAAATACGTTTAAGATTCCTAAAATCAGAAGTGGGATAGTACTCTCGTGTTTTATGCCTTCTTTAAGTTTTGTTTCCTGCACTATTAAATCAGTTTCGTAATTTTTCTCAAATAGTCAAATCATACGATTGCGTTAACGTTTTGTTCTTTGAATTTCTGGCAATAGGTTATCAGTGTGGAACTACTGTAAGTACGTACATTAAAAGATAAGTGTTGAAGAAAATCTGGTGAGTTTTAAATCTAAATACCCTCATTCGATATTTTTTCTTTTTCTTTCGCATTAAGGTAATTAATTGTGTTTAAATACTTGTTTGAACGTGTTTTATTTATTAGATCTGTAGATCTTTTTGATTTGAAGCTTGATATTACTCGTTACCTATTTAATATTTTATCAAATAAGCTTACAAGGAGTGATTGTTGTTCTTTTCTTTACATAAGTGCAGATTTATAATCTTTTTCTCGCTTTGCGTTAAAATCATGCCTAATCATAATCGCCGAAGTAGAAGTCGGTCAAGAAACAGAGATTCTACGTTACGTTCTAGGCATACTCGAAGGCGACATGACTCGTCTCGAAATGAATTTAGACTTCAAATGCAACTAATTCTAGATCGGCTTTCATCATTGGAGGACCAGCGCGGCCGCTTTCGCCCCGACCGTGCCTTTCGGTGGTTGGCGAGTCGTCTTCACTACCCGCGCAGAACCAAGTGAAACCGTGCATCGGGAAGGCGCATCAACACTGCCGTTATCCGAGCGCCCGAGGCAGCGAGCGGTTGGTGAAGATTCGGCTGGAAAGCAGCGTGCAGCATCGGTGGCTCAGTCGTCACCGAGACCTCATTCCGTGAGTGCTACTACCGATCGCGATGCAACTGCGACCGATAGGATCATCGACGCGATACGTTCCATCAATACAATGGTAAGACCAAACCAATTTTATTATATTTCGAATTTTGACCCTAGTGTCAACGATATAGACGTTTGGTGTGAGGAGGTAGATCGCGCAAAATGTGTTAATGGGTGGAATAACGAATGTTTGTCTCGTATAGGTCATTGCCTTACATTGTCACTAGCGATCGTAGCTGGAGTAATTTTAAGATCGAATTTAAACCTTTATGCTCTAAAAAGCCTGATGTTGCAAATATTTTGTATGAAGTGATGAGTATTAATTCTGACTAATTCGGGTTTTTCTATCAACCTAAAGAAATGCTCATTTCTGTCCACTAAAATAGAATATCTAGGCCGTACTATAAGTCAGGGTCAGGTTTAACCGAGCGAGCAAAAAGTAAAAGCACTGGTGGAGGCTCCCGTTCCCAAGACTGTCAAACAAGTTCGCCAATTTCTCGGTTTGGCTAGTTACTTCCGCCGATATATTGCTGCATTTGCTACTAGAACATCTCCCATCGCCAAACTAACTAAAAAGGGCAAATCAAACCCAGCAAGATGCATCGGTGAACGCTGGACGAAAGATTCCCAGAATATTTGTAACTAACTCTTTTCTCTTTGTTATCAAACAGGCACAAGCAACCGGCAAGCTCGATTCTGGCATGCGCGGTCCCTACCGCGTAGTCAAGGCGCTTCCCCATGGGCGGTACGAGCTGCAGTTAGTTACTGGCTCGTATGGAAAGACGACCCAGGCCGTGGCAGAGTACATGGTGCCATGGCGAGGGGAATGGACTCCTGACACGTGTGCTGCATACTTCGAGAGTGTTCAGACAGATGGTGCAGGCCACAAGGATAGCTAACGTCGTGCTTCCTCCTTGCTGGTGCTGTGATCAGCGCAGGCCATAAGGACAGCTAACGTCGTGCTTCCTTCTTATTGGTGCTGTGTTGTTTGACAAAAAAAAAAAAAAAACTAAAACATCTAGAAAAATATAATTAGACAAAGTAGACATAGGGAAATAAAACTAAAACATATAGAAAAATATAATTAGACAAAGTAGACATAGGGAAATAAAACTAAAACATATAGAAAAATATAATTAGACAAAGTAAACATAGAGAAATAAAACAAAAAAAAAATCAATAAATAAAACATCTTTAGCATAGTTATTAGACCCCTAATTAATTAAACGTTAATATAATTAAACAACTGCCGTGACAGGTTAAATCATTAAGACTTAGTTGCAGACGCCTGTCGTGTAGTGTTGTCACAGAATAGATAGGCAGACTCGATGCCTCTGTCTATGCTGCTCATGGAAGCCTGAAGCCTTCACGAGACGTGCGATTCAGTGATGCCTCCGTCTCGATGAAGTTGAGAGACGTGCGATTCAGTGATGCCTCCGTCTCATTGGTTTGAGAGACGTGCGATTCAGTGATGCCTCCGTCTCGATGAAGTTGAGAGACGTGCGATTCAGTGATGCCTCCGTCTCATTGGTTTGAGAGACGTGCGATTCAGTGATGCCTCCGTCTCATTGGTTTGAGTGACGCGATTCAGTCATTCAAACTCGATTGTTGTGTGTCCCTGTAAATTCGAGAGGGGACGCCCTCTGTGTCTGAATGTTCACAGAGGCAGTTGCAGGACACGCATCGTGGTCAGAGTCAACAAAAATTGGTAAACTGAGAGCTCTCAGACATGGGTTTTGTCTTTTCTTGATAAAATTACAATGAGTATGTGAGAGATGTATGAAAGAGTTTTGCACAAGTTTGACAAAAAAATAAGCTAACGTCGTGCCTATGTTTTTTTTGTCGACCGAGATTACTAATGTCGTGCTTGATCTCTGGTCTGGATTTGTTGTATTTTTGTTGTGTTCTAAAGACTGTGAGTGTAGAACTCTTTAGCACATTGCTAAAGAGATACTTATAGATGTCTCACACTTGTTTATTTCTGTTATCAGGCGCAGACGAAAATGAGGAGTCCACGCCTGAGCAAAATGCCGAGGGTTGCAGCGTGCCTGAACCCGTACCCAGCACTTCAAATGCCAGAGCAGCAGGTTCAGAGCATGCAGTGGAGTTCTGTCACACGCCCATAGAAGAAAGCATGTCTGAACCCATGCCAAGTACTTCTGGTTCTACTACAGCTGGTCAACTCCAGACGGAGGAGAACGAGGACGTTCTCCAGTCAGGAGAGGCCGTGTTAGCGGAAATGTGTCGCGCCTAGATGGAAGGGGTTGCTGTGGTGGAGGGAGTAACGCTGTCACGAACATAAAACCAGATGCGCAGCGCCTCCGGGTCACTTTTTCGTCGAGCTGCGGTTGTGATCACTTGCTAAGGGGAAACTCTGTCCGTCCGTCTATTGAAATTGCCTTCTCTGTTTAAATTTTGCTTTGTTACTGTTTGAGTCGATTTAAATAAGAAATTGTTCATTTTAGAATTAAATTGTAGCTTGTAATGTTTGTTTTTTTTAATAAATACGTTTAAGATTCCTAAAAGTACCTATGTGTTAGCAAATGTTGGTAAGCCAATAAATATTTAAAAAAAACTAATAGACAATAGAACAGTCCCACGTGAGAGTACGTGGAACTCATTTGCGCCGCATCGTCACTGGTCGAAGTGGACACATCATGATAGCCGACCTACGATAGGGTGGCACCGTATTCGGTTGAGTGGCAGAGTGCTCGCCCCGATACCCAAAGGTCCCGGGTTCAATTCCCAGGTCGGGCAGAGTGTGTTTCGGATTTTTCGATGGGGTTTGTGATCACTAACCCGCATTTGGCAATGCCTGACCATGGTGATTAAGCCATTACCCATTAATAGTAATTTGGCAGAGGTGATTAAGCCATTACCCATCAATTGTAGTGATGACTTGATTACAATGATAGAAAGTGTCCTTCTATGATAGGGCATTTGCCATATTTTGACGCTGTAAAAGAAAGAGAGAAAAGAAATGCCCTTGCTGAGTTTCTTGCCGGTTCCTCTCAGTACAAGGTCTCCCGCCTTGTGTAGACTCACGAACCGATGGCGTAGTGACCTTCATAAGTGGTTTTTGTAGCCTAAACTGTATAAATGATATTAATATGATTATTTTTAATTTTAAGAGCCTTTGCCCAGCTGTGGGACAGTTATAGGCTATTTACTTTAGTTTTACTTTACATTCATTACCGTGAGCCATGTCCGTGGCAGAAAAGGAATGGTACTAGGTTCTTTAGTCGGTATACCTCCACCCCTCGTCAAGCTTTTAGTAGCTGGACGAGAAAAGACAAGGAGAGTCCCACATATCCTGGAGTCGCCCAAAAAAAGGGCACCATAGCAATGGTGAACAATCATTAGCGCATTAAGAGCTTTCAAACATTTTGATATTCTATGTACAAACTTCAAAGTTCCAATTTGTTTAAACCAATTAACAATTTTTTTATGCTAAAGGACAAAAACACAAAATGTTGAAAAAATTTCCACGAGCAGGATTTGAACCTGCACCCTTCTGACATACCGGGTCAGGTGCTCTTCCAATTGAGCTATCGTGGTTCTAACTAGCCCGCCGAAATGATTTAACACTATTTACTTTTTTACTTTGAAAGCCAAAGGCGCCAATTCAATGTCAACAACTACCGTCATTACCATCAAAGGACTTCAAAGCTAAGATCAAGTGGCAGTGGGCAGGGCACATTGCTTGCAGGACTGATGGCCGCTGGGACGGAACCGTCCTTGACTGGCGACCGCGTTCCGGAAAGCGCAGTGTGGGCAGACCTCCAACAAGGTGGATCGACTATCTGGGAAAGGTCGCGGGAAGCCGCTGGATGCGAGCAGCACAAAACCGGTCGTTGTGGAGATCTTTGGGTAAGGCTGGGTAAGGTCTTTTGGCTGAGATGATGAAGCGACTTCAATCTATATTTAATTAAAACCAATAGTCACTAGAGAACGGCTCGACCGATTTGGCTGATTCATTTTTTGTTGTGATTGTAATAGTCAGAACAAGGATTGCATAAAAAAAACGTGTGTGCTTTAGACCACACGACTGAAGTATAACTTCTTTAGCTCCGTACCTTTAAAATGTTTGTTTTTTTTTTCTTTATTTTTTTTGCTAGCAAACTTGCATACGAACTTACTGACTGAGAAATATATATTTTTCATACACTGGCTATGAGAGGAAGAGTGAAAGAAAATGTACGCGCGCCATCCTTTCGCCTCACTTTTTTCGATCACACTTTTTCACCAGCTTACTCCCCAAGTCAAGCGTGCGTAAAGAAGTACGTACGTGCGTACTTCAAAAAGTTTCAAAATACGAATGTTGAATAAAAATCCACGAGCAGGATTTGAACCTGTACCCTTCTGACATACTTGGTCAGGTGCTCTCCCAATTGAGCTATCGTGGTTCTAACCAGGCCGCCGAAATGATTCAACACTATTTACTTTTTTACTTTGAAAGCCAAAGGCGCCCAGTCGATGTCAACAACTACCGTCATTAACATCCGATCATAATATTTTTACAAATACTAAAGATCAGTAAAGTAGTAGGCAAGCTATTTATAAAATGTTTTTGTTTTATTTATATAATTTTAATGCAAATTTTCATCAATAACTTTTTAAAAATCAAACGAGAAGTATCCAAAATTTTGACATTAAACACTCCCATATATTTAGTATGAGATTAGTAGAAAGGTTTTAGTTTCTTTATTTTAAGTGGTCTAGTACTCATTTTACCTAAATCATATTTTATGATTACGTATAATATGATAATTATTACTCCGTAAATGTTATGGAAAGTTAATTTAGAAACTGTAAATAGAGCTCGTCATTGTATTATCGCACAACAAGGACGTCACTTCAAACATCTGCTTTGAATACAAAATTTTGTACTTACTAAGAAATAAAATTCAATTAAAAGATATTTTTATTACTTTGTTAAGTTAATAAACAGTTTCCTTTAATATCAGTACTAAGCTAAAATAACCTTTTAAAATAAGGAAACTAAAACATTTCTACTAATCTCATACTAAATGTACGGGAGAGTTTAATGTCAAAATTTTGGATACGTCTCGTTTGATTTTTAAAAAGTTATTGATGTCATTTTACTTAACCCCTACTTCTGTTAATCTCATAAACAACTGGTTTTGAAAAACGTAACAGAAAAGATTAAACAAAAAATAATTTTATAATTAATATAGGTCTTATGATTTATTTTATATTTAATATGTGTCGTTATATATCCCTAAGTTCACCAAACCAACCAAGTATTGAATTGTATTAAGTGCTATTTTGATTTTTACTACTAGTACACGAAATTAAATTATTGAATTGTGAATATAAAACAGTTGCATTAAATAAGCAATGAATAATAATGAAATAATGAATTCATATAATGAATATATGAATTCGTTTTGTCAGCTAAGAAATTAAATTAATGAAAACTATTTAAAGATTTATCAAAAAGAGTAATGTTCGAAATAATCTTCAACAAGAAAAAATAAATCACATCTACTCACCAGCACGTTTTATGTCCCCTCTGCTGGGGCACGAGACTTATCTTATGACTTATGACTTAGATAGAGAGAACGGGCCATAAACCACCACGCATGCCCAGTCATACGGATATGTGGTTATCAACGAATTGCTAATAAATAAATATCGACAAAAAAATTGGCAAAGCATTGGTAGCTGACTAGACCGACCCGGCCTTTGTGGTGTATAATTATATGTATGTTTGTATGTCTGTCTGACTATTATCAATGATTTCTATAGTTAAACACAAATAAATCACTTTATACGGATCAACGTTTACTTTAAACTTAACTTTATTTTATCATAAGCGACACACACCCTCTGACTGAGAACCCTGCAAAGGGTTCGAAACGACCATGAAGAAAAAGTTTCTGTATCATCTTTCCTATACTAACAATCGTTGCCGCAGTTTAACCACATAACAGTCGAGACTCGAGCATTACAAAATGGTTCCACTTGAGAACAGGCGCAGGGTAGCGGACATTGTTTTTCCGCAAATCATTCACTCTGCCCTCGCGGCGTACCAACTATGGTCCAACACTCACCATTGTACCGTTTGTGTTCGTACTTTATTGAGGTTTGTCAAAAACTGGATATTTTCAAAAGTATAAAAAGATATTTTGTAATTGCAATCTAAATTTATTCATAAAATTACCAATTATCGTAAAATGTATTGTTTTTATCTTTTTAATATTTTAGTTCCCATCAATCAATGTCATTATGTGTAAAACTTATTATTTATTTAATGTTATTTTTGTGTGCATGCTGTGTTCACAGTAAGAAGGGCATAAGTCACTTTCCGCAATGTTGTTCTTTTTAATTACTGTATGTACCAGTTTGTGAACCTAACAATAAAAAAAAATAGGAATCCTTCTTTACGTCAGTTTATTATCAGCTATATAATAAAGTCTTTCATTTCAATTACCACAGTTTTGCTTCCTACTATTTTTTTTACAAACCATACTATTTTAGAAAGAAAAATTTACTTATGACATACTCAAATTTTTACTTCACTGAAATCCACATTAGCACCCACTATTATTGCTTTATATTTAAATTTTATTTATATGTAAAAAAATATTAATCTAACAAATCTTGCAAATGATTACGTGATTATTCATAATAAATAAAAAAAATATCTATTTCGACATGAGCGTATTTCTTTAAACTAGCTCGGACGCTATCACTCTACCTATCTATTTAAATTGAAGCAATACATAAAACTTCTGTAAATCATATATTCTATTTTTCGATGGCGAACAAGATAGGGAAATACGGTGCATGGAAGTATTTTTGCGAGTTCAGCATCCGTGTTATTATTATACTTAGGTACATTCTGTACAAGAAATTACAACGAAACTTAGCGTTTCGAACAAACTCCAATTTTCAACAGCAAAAAGATTTTCTCTAATCGAAATTAAAGTGCTTGACTTGAAACTGCCTCATAAGTTATTTCTATACTGAGCAACTGTAGGTACATTCTTGCAGAAGAAATTTAAAAAAATGTGAATACATGGAGACAAGGTAAAAGTTTCGTAAAGATTTTCGTTAAGAAAAGTTAACTTTCCTAAGAAGGGCGGGCAGTAGGGCGGAATGGCCGCCCAGTCTCCCGCCCTCTTATTGACACTCAAGGAACCCCTTAAGAAGTGCGAAAAAGTTTGGAGCACTTTTCAATGTCACGGGGCTTCCCTCGTGTTTTGCTGCGAACTTTCTAAGAGGATCTAATTGCCCTGATCATGTCCGAACGTGATTTTAAGGAGTTTCGAGTTTGTAAGCGGTTTGACTCAACACCTGACTGTTTATGCACATTTGTTTTGTTTGTAAGATAATATAGTAGTCGTTTGTTATCACATAACTGCACCTTCAGCACTCACCGCGCCCGCTCCGGCCGACGAATCTCAGGTCATTGAACTTGGCCACCTGATTCTTCATCACCGCCGAGCTGTTCCGCAACTCCGCGCAACAGTTCTCGTCGTTGCCAGCGCGCACTGTCACCAGAGTCCCGTCGCCCACGTCGCCCAGCGCGACAACTTTAAAAGCCACCGGCAGCGTCTTATTTGACCGCCAATGCGGAGGCAGAACTGTGCACACGAAGTGGGGACTGCCCGTCCGAACCAACTCCCCAGGGTGTTCGGACAAGAAGTCGCCCAGTGTTCGTTCCGCGAGGATGTCGGACGTCATCTTGGTGTAGGTCTCGTGGAGGAGCGTGGAGCTGGTGTCGGGCGACACGGCGCCGGCGCTCGCGCCCGTGAGGTGCATCCTCGCGACGCGCGCGCGCTGCGTGCTGCACATGTAGTCCAGGCCCGCCGCGGCTACATGTCACGCGTCCCGCCGCGCCGGCAGCCACCGCGAGCACGCACCGCCTTCGCTCAACACCGCCATCCTGCACCACCACTCACGCACAACTCGTTGCTAGGAAACGCGCGTCGTGGCCACTTGACGTGTGACGTCACGGCGGCCTTGCCACACTTTTTTCCCCGGTGAATGAAAAGTTCGGCGCGCGGGCGAGGGAGGGGGCCGATTTTTTCCGACACCGAGGGGTGGTTCCCCCGCGCGGCGAAAACTTTTCACTAGTTCCACTGACGGCGGCACTTTTTTCGCACCGTTTATTTACGCACGCACGGCGCTCTCACTTTCGGCGCGGTCGCGTTCGACTATTTGGGATTCCGTTTTCGCTTTTGGCGTAAGTGATGAATAGTTTACGCGAGGGTGCGAGTGCGTGAGATGCGTGCGCCCGCGAGCGCGGTTGTGGTACGACTCGCGTGGTGTTGCGGTGACCGTTCACGGTGGCTATTAATACGCGGCGTACGTCCGCGCCCGTCGACTTCGGACAAAGTTTCGTGGGTGAGTCGGTGCGGCTCCGCGGCGAGCGAGAGGCGGCGACGGCGCGGGCGCGGCGGGCGGCGGAGCGCACTTTGCGGTCGGGGTGGGTTGGGTTTAAAGCCGCCGAAGGATAAAACATACAAATAAACACGTGTTCGCGCCGGCGCGAGTGAGAGGTGCGACGCGCGCGGCGGTGCAAGCAGGACGGCGCGGCTTTTGCGGCATTTAGCAGCCAGCGCGCTCGCCGGTGATCGTCGCCGAATGCCGCCGCACTCACACTCAAAGTCAGCCAAAAAGTTTCATCAAGTGCCATGGGAAATGTTCTATGTGTGATGTAAATGTTACGGACATACGTGATAAATAGGGGAAATTTGAAATAAATGAAACAGTTACGTATTGCTTGTTCCGCAAATGTTCGCAAGTGTAATCGAAAAGTTTCAAAATGTTTGTGATTATTTAATGTCGTAACGTAAATTTCAAAGAAAAGAAAGTAGCGCTATTTATAATTCAAATACTATAAATAATTTATTTCAATGTTATTAACCATATTGTGATATAATAAAGCACTTGGAAAATCAATTCTGGCTCAAATCAAAGTGGTTATAAAACTTATTTATATTTTTACTATAAAAGCCTAATAAAAAGTTCTAGATTATATTTTCTAATGCGTAAACATACTCCAAAGTAAAAAGATGGACAGACAGTGTGCGAAAATGACAGCTGCGACTAGTGGGTCTAATGGCTAGGCCGCATACGCCAAGAGCTAGGGTACTGGCTACACTCAAAATTTAAATAATAAAAAAACTAACTACACTAATTCTGTTAAATCAAAATTTAAAAAAAGTTAGAAAAAAAAATATGCTCTTACGTTTAAAGCGGAACTTTTTAATAAATCATTATCTCCTGTTTAAAACGCAGTCATTTTTCGAGAATAGCCTGGCAAAAAAATTGATAGTTCTGACTTTATATTATGATTATAAGTTTATATCAAAATAAAACTATTATAACATAAAATCTGTATACTAGAAAAAAAGAGAAAGAACCATATTCATAAATTAAAATAACTATTAAATAACATTTATATATAGTTACAGTTTCATACAGAATACCTAAGTAATTAACTTGCTAGTGTTATATATATATTGGGTATAGCCAATTAGGGAACCTTAGTTTATGCTAATGTCTACTTAATATTGTATAACTTGTGAAACGATTAAAATTACACAATTGTGTTTATACATTTTTAAACCTATTTGGTATCACATTATTCTCATTTTTTATATTTACCGGAAACTAGTTTTTTGTCAACATACAGCAATTAGATAATTTTTTAACATTATCCTAAGTTAAAAATATCCTTTTAGCAGACTTTTCTGCATTTTATTCCACTTAGTCAGTTATACGTAATACAACACAACCTCTAATACGGAAACCGCATTTACTAACATTTGGTCACCTAGTTTTAATAAAATCACCGCTCACTATCTAATATTATTTAACGGTAACTAAATCCTGTCTCTGAGACTTTTTAGTTCGTACTCGATATATCTCGCACTCATCCCATTTCACGTCACAATGATCCTTGTTGCGGGGCAGTAAAGTCATTTTTGCGGTAGTTGAGTTGTCGAGTGAGACCCAAAATGCAGAAGCGTGAAGGGCTGTAATAGGGTACGGGCGCAAACTCTGTCAATGCATTGTTGTTCAGAATTTATTACTTGTACTGTACCGTAGCGCGTAGCACGCCTACGGGAGTTTGCTACGGATATATATGCTACGAGACTACGAGATAAGGCTGCCCGTCGAATGTTTTCATTTCAAGTGTCTTACAAATAGTAATTCTAATTTGAAATGAGGTTTACATGAAATGAACAAAACACGGAATAACTATTCGGACCTTATTCTTTGTTTATTTGTAAGGGGGTTAATGTTTACGTTAAAGGAAGAAAACAAATATAGTTTAGTAACTGATATACTTTGAATATGTTTAACTGAGTAACACATTAATAAGAAAATGAGTAAAGACAAAGTTTATTAATCATAATTTTTAACAATACTAAACAATGTGTGTGTGGTTTATTCGTCCGAAGAGTTTGTATTTTCATGTGAACACGCGTGTATGGGTGCGTGTTTTTGTGTGTATGAGTCTTAAATGTTAAAAGTAGTAAGTAATCCGCTTCCCTTCACTCAAGGCGGTTACTGAAAATCAGCGTAATGCTACCTACCCGCGGCCTTTTGGTCTAACTAATTATAGGTATATTAGTTTTTAACACGAAAAATGTATGACATCAATTAAACATATTTTCGGTCTTTAAGTGCGGAGGCGCACATAAACACATCTTTTCTTTTAACTTTAAATTCAAATTTTAATTATTTAGTGGTAATGCCATGTCATAAAGTTTTACAATAAATGGTGGTTTTTTATAACATGCTATAGAGGCCAAATATAATTAAGTTAGATTCTCAGATAACAATTTAAAAAATTTCATACAACCCAAAATGGTTAGATTAGAAAGATATATTTTTTTAAATATATATTACGATCTAGCACATCGACGTCGTTTAAAGGGAAATTAATTATCCGTACAACACTATATTAAATATAGGTTATAGATCTATAGGTATAGTTTACCTGCTTTATAAAGCTAATTATCCACCAGGCTGTGTTCTCATGGACACGAGGAGCGGGTATTATAACTTTTCAGTCAAGCTATCGCGCTTATTCCGCCTTCACTAAACACGCGACTTACACTCCCGCGTATCGCACCGGCCACGTTCGGTGCGACCGGCAATGCGACTAGCGAATTCTTTCTTCATTGCGCGGTTTAAACGCTCACCGTACGGTGGTGTATTAGCATAACACACCATGTATTTGAAATTCGCTAGTTGCACCAACACCGGTTGACCCGTCTTTCGGCGTTTCCACCGAACCTGGATGCCAGAGTGGGTTGTATTCACTATTCGATCACATTAATGAAATCAAGAATTTAATTATGGCTTTGAAGTATGCTTTAAGTGTCTTGGTGCCAATCGAGATGAATTGCAATTTTGCAATTCGTTTTCGTTAACGTGATCAAATCCTACTAATATTATAATCGCGAAAGTTTGTAAGTATGGATGGATGTTTGTTACTCTTTCACGTAAAAACTACTGAATGGATTTTAATGAAACTTTCCTCATATACAGATCATGACCCAGACCAGCATATAGGATATTTTTTTTTTACTGTCTTCGCGAACGAAATCGAAGTCGCGGGCAACAACTAGTGTTGAATAAAACTGGCACTCAGCACACTGGTAGCTAAGTGGTGCGCGATGATAAGAATAACCAATAGAATTACTTCATCTGTCATCAGTTGGGCGAGGCGTGGAAAATGAAATAATCCTATAGGTGAATTTCTTCTTAAAGCAATGTTTAGCTACTAGTACAGGTCGAGTCGAAAATGCACTTAATTCAACTCATTAAAGTCAATAACTCCATATGAAAACCTCAATATAACGACACTTGTTTTATTTACTCGCGTTGAGCCCCGCTTCCGCTCCGCTTTCCGCTCCGCCTTTGCGTCTTCACCATCGCACTCTTAGTCAATATTACTGCTCAAAGCTAACGTCGTAATAAAGCTATGCAGACCGGTCCACTGTGCTAATATTGATGTAAGGCTGTACCAATAGGGTTGCCAATAGAATCAAGATCGGGACATATACATGCTATGATTTCTATCCCAAATCGATCCTGTCAAGCCAAAACAATATAGTAACAAGATAAAATTTTAGTAGTAAAAGTCAACCAGTCTCGGGAAGTTCGAGTGGGAATCGACCTTTGGATAACCGGTCCAATGCTCTGACCGGTGAGCTACCGAGGCCCAAGAAGACTCGTTGAATTTCTCTAGTAGTTTATGATTGACGCTGCAAGCCAGCGGCAGGTTCCTGAGGGCCGGTTGATGTTTTCTAGTAAAATTGTATCTTGTAACTATAGATATAGCATCGTGAAGGCTAAAATTCAAAAATAACAAAACAATGTAACTTGAGTGACAGTATTCTTTTTGTATGTAGAGCTGGATGAGACTAGCCGCGGATCGTGCTCGGTGGCGTGCACTTGGAGAGGCCATATGTCCAGCAGTAGGCTGATGATGATGATGATGAATATTTTTGTATTATTACTCTGTATTATATAATAAGCACAATAAAAGTTATAAAGCAAAATAGCATTGTCAATAAAATTGCAGTGTTTTGGCTTTACTTGATAGAAATATAATAAACACCTATTTCAGGCGCTAAAGTTTGGTTTTTCTCTGTCAATGATGTGTTTTTGTTATTTAGTAGGTCTACCATATTACGTTACTCCGATGTATCTAAAGGGGATGGCATATCTTGAACTTTTAACGGCTAATGATTAAACATCATTCCACATTAATTATTATTATTATAAGCTTGTAGTGTCCCATTGCAGGGCAAAGTCCTCCCTACTCTCTTTCCATCTTGTTCGATCTTGAGCAATAAGTGAAAAACTTTTAGGTGGAAGCCAAGGTCATCCCGCCATTAATATTTGACTACAACAAATCTAGAAAATAAAACAAAAATGCAAACATGACTTGTCACTTATCCGCCTAAAGTCAATTTTTAACTTTGGTTACGTAATACGTTGAATTAAGATCTTTTTTATTCTACTACGTTTCCAATTTGGTATCCGTTAATCTGTCGACCCTACTTAAAACACGAAATCAAACCTTTTATTTAAGTCCTTGCACACAAGGGCGCAGGCCGGCGAGGGAAAGGGAGATAGTTCAACAACCCCTCGACTGACCAGCTTCTGGCGATCAGAGAATTATGCTTTGTCGATGGTCGAATTGTTTTAAGTATGCAAAATATTTCGAATTGTTTAGTTAGGACGGCATTGAATTTGCGCAATACCCTAAATATATTATTGAAGTAATTAATAACGGTATTCTTATACCGTGTTTTCTGTGGGTTTGGGTATTTGATATTTCAGAACAGCTGCATGCGCCATGGTCACGGATATACAGCGTGATAAAATACCTACTTTAATGTATGTGCTCATGATAACTCTTAAAATTTAATATACTAGGCAAAATAATTTACTCATTTACTAATATAACATACTCTTTGAGTTATGTATTTTAAATTATAAAAATGATAATCGCTGACATTTAAAAATCTATCACCAAATGTATACAAAAAAGTATTACAAGTATTAAATAAGTATATTTAGAATTATTATAGTCATGTAATATACAGTGGTTAGGTACTTTTTAAATAGTAATTGACCCCTATTGTAGATTTAAAACGTATACTATGAAGTGCTCGAAATTATCAGACAGTACCTTTACCTTCTTGACATATCCTAATTGGTCATTTCAGCCGTTATACAAAAAACACCTCGTTTCCAATTTAAGACAAACTATAAAGACGCGTATTACTATTGAATCTCTAACTACTATTGTTTTCCCATCTATACATTAATATTTACGTATAATATTAGAAGCAGAAGAAATAAAGATTTATATGCAAAGCGCGCATAACAAAAGGGCAGTAGAGGCTAAGCAACTGGGTATTTAGCCGCCAGATTGCAATAAACATAGCCAGTGGACGCTGGACACAGCTTGCCGGTGCAGCACAGCGGCAGGAGTGGAGTGGGTGGATTAGACATGCGCTTTTATAGGTGGCGAGAAACTTATGGTTCCTATAGCACTGCAACGGCACAAGCTTAGGCAGGGTCCTAGTTAGCCTTTACACACAAATTTCATGTTTCTCTATTATTGTTTTGTAATTTTGTTTTCATGTTTCCTCTTTTTTTTTCTTTAGTTGATGGCTTTGTGCGATTTGCACATTTAGCCAGTGTCAAAGTAATTTTTCTTACAAGTAATACATAAATAAACAATATTTCCTTCCTGTATGATGATGAATGATAATGGAAATGGGAAGTGACAAATGATGACAAATGACTCCCCAACCTCTCGAGTATCTCAGTAAAGATGTGGGGTTTTACTAAGTCCTCACGCGTACTTCTTGAGAGAATTTGAAAAGTAACGTTGCACTGTTTTGTTTCATTTGCCAACACTCATGCACCCCACGAACACTTAACGGTTAATAATTCACCATTTTTCACCTTAATATTCGACATAACACAAATTTTAGAAAATAAAGCAAAACCGCAGACATGACTTTTCACTTTCCCGCCAAGAAACATATTTCCTCTTATTGCATCATCACATCACCAACTTCTTCACTAGCTCATATTTGTGTCCCCACTGCTGGAGCACGGGCCTTCCATAAAGATGGTTAGGGAGAATGGGCCGGGCGGTGGTAGTTAATGATTGCTAACGCAGCCGGGAACAACGGCTTTACGTGCTTTCTGATGCACAGAGAAGTGACCAATTTTTGGTCACCTATCCAATGACCGGCCTTTGCAAAAATTGCTTAACCTCAGCACTCGCAGACCGGGCGCGTTAACCACTGCGCCATCGAGCTTCTTATTTATTGCATACCTTTATGTATATCTTACTGTAATGTTGGTGTGATCATCAATAAATATTTTATTATTCTTATTCTATTGTTATTCTTTAGCCGTAGGGACCACACAATCCCAGTAGAATTTCAAGTAGCTGGCATAATAAAAACGTATACCTTACTAGATTTTCAAAAGCGATTGGGATGACGATGAGAGCGGAATAGGCACCCTGAATTCCCCATGTCACGAGGTGCACTAATTTTAGTGTATTTACGATACATATTAACAGTCTGCTTTGTGCAAATATAAGAGACATTACATATATAAGATTCGTAAACCCCAAATATTTGCTAAAGAACAGTGATATATCCTTACACGCGAAGCTATGCGCAAACACCCAAAAAAAAATATTAGAGTTTACCATCCGCCAGGATCCCATCACACAGATGGTTTTTTTGGTACTAAGATCTATGTATACTAAAACATACCTTAAGTTAACTCATTTTGTTAAAAAATAAATTTTCGCAAAAGGGTTCAAAACATCAAAGAGATGTCATAGGTACTGCGTGCCGCCTGTACGTTGGTGTCCCAAGTCCCAACTATCTATTTACTATGGAGGACCTGTTACTTGCTATACAAAGCTATTAATCTCGTAAAGTTTTCCTAAAACTAAATAAATAACGGTAGATGTACTGGTGTTCAAATTATTACACATAGTGACATCGAACTAAATAAAATGGCGACATAAAGAAATTATAGGATAGTTAAAGATTTATGTTGTCCATTACAAGTATTATAATATCTTCAAGGATTAGCCCGACACTTTCTTAATATTGAAAAATAAAGACTTTTTAGTCAAGCAAGAAATGTCGAACAAAAAAAAGAGTGCCTAAAGCTACTCCATTGCACTACATGTCGCAAGGCCTAGTCGCTGCCGTCCGTCGCCCTCGTTAGAGGAGCTCAAATTAATGTCGGCCATTCTCCCTCTGACGCCGCCCAGTTGTTCTTAAATCTAATTACCACCACCGCTCCTGTGACCGCCTCTGCCGCCTCTCACGCACAGACTGATTAATCGGTCTATCTGTACACTGGTTGGTCTGTAAAATACGACTGCTACACACATTTGGGTCAGATTGTATTTGTGAACTTCGATGTCGATTTAGATGAACAGATTCAAAGCTCTGTACGTCAATCAATTATTTTTTAAAAATCTTAATGCCTCTCGAAGCACGGAGGATTTCATTCTTTTCAATTGGTCACCCATCCGTTGACCTGGCATTGCAAAAGTGGCTTAACTTCCTAGATCTGAAGCCGAACTATCTGTAAACATTATAAAGTTAATCGAGCAATGCTGTTTAATCAAGTTCTTGAGTGGAGACCGCGTATCGGTAATCTTAGGTGAAGGACGCCCTTAGACTAGGTGGAGCGACGATCGTCGCAAGGTGGCTGGCAAGATCTTGATGAGAGTAGCTGCCGCCGCGCCGATCGTGCTCTGGAGCGTGCACTTGGAGACACTTATATTCAGCGGTGAACTAATAAAGACTGATAATATTGATTATGAAACCAAATTGAAAGTCAAAGTCAAATAATTTGTTCAACATAAGCATTCACAGGCACTTATTGACGTCAAAACTACAAAGTCCAAATTATAATAAAAAACTAAAAAATTACTACTGAATCTACCATCAGTTCGGATTTTGGGAGAGCCTTCGACCGAGAAGAGCTGGCAAGAAACTCAATGCAAGCAATGCTGATGATATGTATCCTATTTTATAGCAGTAGGTATGTACGTATACTATGCCACAATATACTGACACGAACGTGAGTTTAAAAAGTATCCATCAAAAGACATTGTATAACCAATAGCGCCTTTGAAGGGTACACGCTCGCGCCATTATCCCGAACAGGTCCGACTTTGTTTTAAAATGTAGAAATTAAACTTTCTTTTTTCGCAAACAATTCTAAACGGGCGCGTAACTTCTGTTTTAGCAGCTCCCTCACATGTTTGCGGAAGTTTAAAAAGTTCGTACGGGGCCTTTGGAACGGCGATTCGTTTCACTTTATCCCCACAATACGGTTAAATATTTTAATTGGTCCGCCCCAGACTGTATGCTAGAATGCCGGCTTCATTTCCAAAAAGGTACAGCACCGCTTTCGTGGCTGCAACGTTTTAGAACCGCAAAGTTTGCTTTCCAAAAAAAACTGATATCGGTTCAGACAACCAGTCTATTTATTTTATACGTGTATTTTTATGTTTCTGAACTGGCAAAGGTGCATGACCCGCCTTTTTTTAATTCCTTACGAGTGACCACTTCTCAAGTGATGTTAAGTGATGTTATGGCCAAATGTGGAACCGCATTACACCCCAAATCCTCAACTACTGAGGCACTGGCTATCTTATCTCTAGCTGCCAGAACACAACAATGCTATTAACATTGGTGTTATGGTAACTTATTTAAATAAGAGAGCCAGGCGGACAAACAGTACGCAAAATATGTACTTAGTTATTTTAGGTGTTTAAAATGGCGGCGCCTGAAGGAAAGCCGAAAATCTGTCTCTGCTCTCAAACTGTGACAGTAAAATAAGTACTTAATACTTTTCCTGTTAATCAAGTGAATCAATCAATATTGTTTAACAAATCGACGTGTCCTTTTACTCACTGAATCGATAACCGTTATCGACAGAAACACATATTGAGTTCTCTGTCGATCATCATCTCGATTGGATATTTTCATCTCTTTTACATTCGTTGAGCTGTTCCGATATCATTGAACATTAATGAGTATTGGTATGAAAACATCGATCGTAATTTAAGGATTAAGCATTTTTAATTTGCTTACAAACTTAAATAATTAAGTAAAGTGATAAGCCTATAAACTGTCGCTGAAACAAGGCCATCCGTCAGTTTGTATGTCAATACTGTTTCAGCTTAGCCAACCTTTTTTCTTTTGACGAAGTAAATAGCTGGCTGACTCCTTTACAAAAGCCTGAAATAAAACACTGCTATTATATATTGTTGACATAATGTTCGCAAAAATAAATTTAACACTTGCAACGAATGCAATGTGTACCTAAATATATTTTTGACATTACAATAAAATAAAATAACTATGAAACAGCACTCTCTGTCGATCTACATACAAGCAAAAAGGATTCAAATGGTGCGTGACCCACTGAATTCAAGTCAGGAAATTAGAAAAAGGTTATTTATTTAGAATCTACTAGATGTTTTATTAACAGTAAAACAATATTGTTTTTCTAATTAGTATTGCGAAAACGTATTCTACTTAATTTGCCACTATGCTTTGAAATAAATTTTATGAGGGTGACTATTCTAAACACGAAGGTGCGTGCATTGATGTACCTTCCCTGTAGATGTTTGCATGGGTCCTTGGTCCGAAGAATGTAGGTGCAGACAAAAAACGCCTCGGGTTCAAACGGAGGGTCACTGTACTCAGGGAGCCCTCGTTAACACGCCCAGCGGTGGTCAAACTGTGGTGGTGTTATAAAAATATTATTATTTTCCACAAGCTTCGAAAATATTATTTTTTTAATGAAAAGTGGAGTTGCCTGGTTAAGGCCGTAGGTGGCAGCGCACTTTTTCTGGTATACTGAACCACTGATCAACTGTCATTTTCTAATTTGTCATTTGACGACCTCCTTGGTCGAGTGGTTTGTACACCAGTTTTCATGGTGTCGCCATCTCTGAGGTCCCGGGTTCGATCCCCGGTCGGGTCAATTTAGAAATTATTGTTTTTCTAAATTGTCTTGGGTCTGGGTGTTTTCTATGTATAATAAGTATGTATTTGAGTATTTTAAGTATGTTTATCCGTTGTGTAGTAACCATTTAACGAGTTTCATAACGAAGTTTCGAATTGATGTGAGTGTAGGAAATTTAAAAAAAAAAATAATGTCGAAACACAAAAATGCTGCTAAACATTCTATTTATTATAAATAACAACGTGTCACAATAGTTAAATTTTTTAGGACTAGAGAAAGTGCTGTCTAAACCGTACGTGCCAGGTAGTGTAGACGATCGCGAGTCGCAACTCTAAGTCTTCAATGAGTTTTAGACTTAAGAGGTTCGGCAGGAGCAGCACTAACATATTACACTTAGGTCTTAAACCAATTAATCAGGCATTGTTTTTGTATTTCTATGAACTGTGCCGGCCACATTAACCACAGCGCTTCCACCAAGTTTGACAACCGTTGCAGTTCGCTAGCTAGCCATATAAATCTACATAAAGCCGGCCGCTTAGTCGGCTAATGAAAATGAGCCCTTCTTCGAGCCGCTGCCCTCGGCATCTCGACCGGCCGCGTCACAAAATAAGTAGCCCCAGGAGGTAAGCTTATACCATACCGTACTCGAGCAACGCACACATAGATCCTCTCAAGGACTCGGATCTCGGAAGAGTTAGGAAGGAGTTAGTTAGGAACAGCCCGAGCGCAGCTGTTGCGAGATTCTGTGACCGTGAGAGGTTGTGTATGTGCGCGTTGCTCGAACGCGTTTGTATGAAGTTTACCTTCTGCTGGCACCTTGTTTTGTGGCCGCGTGTTCACATCGCAATTTATATGATGGGGTTAAACACACAACCCTTCCCGTTTTTGTTTTATTGACGTAACCCACTTTGAAGATTGTTTTAGTATTATTGTTTCTTGATTCTGTTGGACTTAGTTTTTATCGACAGGTTGTTTCAGTAACCAGAGATTCGAATGGAATAATAGAAATATTTATGATTATTTACATATTATATTTTATGCAAATTTTGTTGCGTGCACTACCAACAATACTATCGTGGCTACCAACTATGCTATTTAGTGCACCTGACCCGGCAAGCCATGGAGTGTGGGTTCGAATCCCGCTCGAAATATTTACCCGGCAGGTGTCTGTAATGTATTCTGTAATGATGGCGTAATCTATGTAAATATATATAGATTCCTATTTTTTTTATTTTTATATATATATAATATATAAATCAATTGCTGTTCGTTTGAATAGCTAAAACTCGAGAATGGCTGGACCGATTTGGCTAATTGTTTGTTTTGTTGTCATGGAAACTGTCAAAGTGGTACGAAGTCAGCCGGGTCAGCTAGTAAATAATAAAATTGTTACATTATTAACAATAAATCTGCCGCGGATCGTGCTCAGTGACGTGTACTTGAGAGAGACCTATGTATAGCAGTGGACTAGTATTAACTTTTGATGATGATGATATCAATAAATTATTAAAAAAATGTTATTAAGTATATATATATATGTATATATATATCTGTCCTGACCTATTGCAGCCACAGTGACTGTATGGACTGGATAGGCATAACTCCCTAATGTGGGCTTCGTTGCTCCGCCCTGAAATTACGTACTAACCAATTTTGAAAAAAAGTTGAATAAAAATCTTCTTTTAATTGTCACCTGAACTCTAAAAATAAAATTATTCCCAAATCCTCGACAGAAACCACCAAAAATCCGTCCCAACACAATTTAGTGGAATTTCACCCTATCGGGAACTAATTAGACCGGCCCGGCTCTAGAAGTCTAATTAGAAATTCCAATTAGATATTTGGCGTGCCCGGTCGGAGGTCCGAACCGGAACAATTGTTGTCCGGGGCGAGCCGGGCGCGTCTTTGATTCGTCCGGCCCTTAAGACTGACTCATCTTTTTGATGTTACAACTTCCCAGAAGATGCTTGTACAGATTAAGTGTACTCGTAACAACGATTTCAATATCCTTACTTTAACAATTATAAACGCGAAAAGTTTGTCTGTTTGTTGTTCGGTACGCTTTCACTCGTAATCTATTCAACCGATCATCACAAAATTTTGTACACACATATTCTCAAGAGTCTAATAAATGACATAGCTTATTTATTATTTAAAAAAGTGAGTTTGTTTACTTTTTTGATTCGCTTTCACGCGTAAACTCGTTTTAACGATTTGTTTGTTTTGTTGTCTTATAAACTGTCAAAGCGGTACAAAGTCGGCCGGGTCAGCTAGTCATTTATAATCAACAAAGAATAGAATAGAAAGCTATAACTATCTTTTTCGAAATACGTTTAGTTGCTTGTGATAGATTTCATATCAATGTCATGCTGAACCATACCAACCATACATATTTGAATGGGACGTTCTTATGAGACTACTACCACGGTTCTTTTAAGATAGTGGGGGATATTGAATTCTAACCAAAAAATATTTCACCACAGCTTCAATATTGGTCAGAGTGTCGCCTTTAAATATTTTTTCCCTTACAAAATAGAATAAAATTACCTATGCAAAAATGTCACACTTCTAACTAAAATTATATACACTTACGAGGGTGCCAAGTGAAATCTATATTTTATCTGGTTTTATGTAAGATTGTGGCGTACATCCACATGGCAGCCCTCGGCAATTACTAGCTACCGCCATCTTATCTGAGACTATTATACTGCATCGTAAAATTGATGTTACCGGCAACCAAACCTAGTATGTACACAAACGTGTATCTCCCGCATGAATCGAACCCGGAACTTCAGGGTCTGAGACCGGTAGTCTTAACCACTAGACCACAGACGCGGTTTTTCGTATGGAGTGTGGGCAATAAAGTGTTTTATCTATCTATGTATCTTTAAATAATATATTCTGTAACAGAATAAATTGTAATACACTTTAAGTGTCATAACAAACCCAACTATGAACGTACACCTACGTTTGTTTGGTGAGATAGTGTGTTTATTCATTTGACCACAACTTACAGCCGACTGGATACAGTTACATTTCACTGGTTTTGGTTTATAGTGCTCACGTTCGGCGTTCGCTCGCTTATTGAATTTTACGCACGAATTTTGTTTATTTACACTAGATCTTCTTAGTAGATCTTCGTTTTAATCATAGGTAACGGATGTGAAATCAAAAGTGAAGATTACAGTGTTTATAGCACTATAACTCTTTAAGTGCAGTTTAAATCACCTTTCTATGTAAATACATGTAGGAAATGAAACGCAAAATCGGTGTTAGGACTTTCGATGTTTTATTTTGATTGCTTATAATTAAAGATCGCAATCGAAACTCGTTATGTACTATGAAAGTCTTGGTTGTTGTTATAAATATGGCAGTTGCTAAAATAAACTAAACTGCATTGGACCGGCTTCGTGAGATAGTCTCCGATTCTTCCAATTCTCAATGTAACCCAAAGATTGTAGGCTGAAAAATATGAAAATTTTAAAGTAAATGAATAAATAAGTAAGTGCATATATTATATATTCTTTATGTGGTTGGTGGCATCGATAATAATAATAACACATACTTTGCTCACTGTTTATAGTTTTATTTATTTACAAATTGTATTATTTAATACGCTTTAAGACAGATGAGTTGGTCATATTTTGTTTTTGCTGTCTGAGGGTGGGGCTTGGTGATCTGTAGCAACGGGTTTCACTTCTGAAGCCTATTTCAGGCGCCAGTCCTTCACATTAAGACTTAAATTGTTGTATTGACTTACTTTGCTTTAGCATCCTAAGTACCTAATTTGAGAAGGAAATAAATAATTTTGAATTTTGAATTTTTTATAAACTAACATGTATCTTATTATTAAGCAGAAAACTATCAATTGAAAATACACAATTGACACACATGGCCAAATGAACAAAGTGCGTGCCAAAAACATTTTTGGCGATTTTTTTTCTATCTATAGTAAGCTAAAGTATTTTTTTTGAATTCAAATACTTGAGAAGTGGTTTTGAATCGTATAAACATTGTTTTACCTAATACTCTTTCGGGGCGTTTATTTTTTACCTGAGGAGAGAAAAAAAAGTAGAGTAGATTTCAACTTTTGTCTTTTCAGTATGTCAACATTAAAGTCGATTTACATCGCATAATAATGCACATACAAACACGATTTCACTTAACAAAACATAAGTTTCCGTAGAGTTAGCCAATTGAGCTGCTATTACCGGGCTTTAATCTTAGAAGGACCTATGTCACTTTGAAATTTCTACAAAATTCAGTTATACGACGAGTGTTGAAAGGTGAAATTGGTACAAATGGTTCTGCAACATAAAGTTTGTAAACCATCGGTTGTCAAGTCTCCGAATTTGCATAAGACGCTGTCAGATACTCAGAAGGGTTGAATTCTCGAGGGTTTCTGCTGATCCGGGGGCTTATCCTGATAATTATTTCAATTGTTTATGCCTGTCGACGGTGCATTTAGATGGCGAATTATAGTTTGTACCCGTGTTGTCTTCATTAAGCGCTCTGCAGATAGAGCAACTTTGTTTTCCGATTACAGCAACGGGCAACTCGTGTTGAAACCAATATTGCGCCTACTACATCGCTACAATTGAATCACACGCGTCGGATCCCATCGCTAGGAGGCCTTTTTTTGGTACAGCCATCTTTTTATTCATATACACGATTATTATACTTTAATTAATACTCAACAATCCTCCACGTCCCAACAACTCGCAACTAGCTGTTTTTATATAACCCAAATAACTGCGCAGACATTGCAACTCTAGTCGCGAGTTTCGATGATCGACAACAGTTTATAGCTTCTGCAATCGTGTTTTTTAAATATTTATTTGCATAAAACATTGTTTACATGGTGGAGATATTATACATAGGTACAGACGCTTGCACATTGACCTATACAAAACTGACAAATTTCTTCAATGCAATTTCAACCATATACCTACATCTTCTTATATATATACTAGCTGCCCCCGGCGGACTTCGTACCGCTTTGACAGTTTCCATGACAACACTACAAACAAATCATTTTGTATTGGAAAAATTTCAAAAATCAAAAATTAGGGGTGGACCACCCTTAACATTTAGGGGGATGAAAAATAGATGTTGGCCGATTCTCATAGATACCGGATAAGCACAAAAAATTTCATCAAAATCGGTCAAGCTGTTTCGGAGGAGTATGGCAACGAAAACTGTGACACGAGAATTTTATATATTAGATATCAAATTCTCGTGTCACATGTGAGTTGCAATACTCCTCCGAAAAGGCTCGATCGATTTTTATAAATTTTTATATGTATATTTGGTAGGTCTGATAATCGGTCGGATTCCTACGTGAGATTGAATCAGGTTTAAACTGCCGCAACTAGCAACTATCAAATTTGTACTAGTTATTTGTATAAATCCAGTTGCTGGTTTCCCCAACAGGCAAACACTGACTGATGATTGACTATACATTCAAAAAGTTTATTTACAATTCCGTGCTTCAGAAGGCACGTAAAGCCGTTGATCCTGACTGCATAAGCACTCGTTAACAAACACCAATCCGCACCGCGTGGTAGTTTATGGCCCCTTCTTCATATCCATCCATAGGGAAGGTTCGTGCCCCAGCAGTGGGGACATAATAATGGCTGGTGATGATGATGAATTAGAATTTCGGCAACCGTAAACTGTTGCTACAACTGGCAACCTTTAACGAAAACTTTTGAAAGTTTGATAGTTTTTCAACTAAGTTGATAGATTCTGCAACGAAAGTTGCTGTATCTGCAGAGCGCCTAAGGGATCTGCGAGCCTGTCGCCGGGTGATGCATTACGGGGGCACAATAAACGATATTGCTAGCCGAATTGAGATGGATCTCTGGAGGAAAATTATCGCGATATAAATGTAATTGGCCTTGAGGAAATAAGTATAACGATTCACTTTCCATAATTCATGGTTTTTTTCGTACTTAAGTTTGTTAGGTCCTGAATAGTATCTGCTCTATAGGTCAAAAGTAGGTAGGTACTGAAAGTAAAAGTAAAGTAAATACCCTATAACTGTCCCACTGCTGGGCAAAGGCCTCCATCATTGAAATCAAGTCATCACTACAATTGATGGGTAATGACTTAATGACCACGCTTGCCAAATGCGGGTTCGTGATTACAAACATGGGCTATGCTATGCACCGAATAAATCCGAAAAACACACATTTAATAAAATAAAATAAAATCGCTAAATACAAAACAAAACAAATAAGCAAACACAATACCAAAACCAATTTTAATTGTGAATCTTTTAGTACCTCCTGTAGTTTTAGTGACTCTTTGAATGCAGAAATGTCACAGCTAAATAGGTCACAATCCGAACATTTCATTGGAAAATTAACAGTTCTCGAAATTGTAGATAGTAACTGCACTTTACCTGAAATCGGCAACTACTAAAGAGCAAACTATGAGTATGCCCATGACTTAGCTGTATTAGTATCTATACTATTATAGTGATAGCAAGCAGGCAGATCAAGCTACACCGTCAACTGTATGTACTTTTGCTAACAGACAACAAAGATTTCACACGCCAGTATTTTTAACCCACTTTGTTGATTAATAACTTTTTTTACTACGATGCCAGTTACAATACGAAAAAGAGTATTTATCGTACTGTAACTGGCCAGATGGACATGCTTAATCAAAAAATATTATAAAATAAAACCTCTTTTTGTCGTAGAGTTTAAAATTAATAAACAAATACAGCTAAGTAACGTTTCGACATGACACAAGATACAATCTTTCTTATTCTGCGTACCACCTCATAAGCCTGCATATTTGAGTAATGAATCCTCCTTGGTTCATTAGACGAGCTCGATTCTTCAAACTTATGAGCTTCTCCCCTAATAATGTCTCATTATTGTTCATAATTTATTATAATAAAGACTCTTTTGCGTAATATGTAGGGACGTTATAAGTCATTGCGTGTCTTACTTATTTCCTTATAACCTTTTTGTTTGCTACGGTAATTATTTCTTGTATCTCACGCGTGTAAAAATTATTTTTCTTTTTTGCTTGTTACTTATTAATAATAGGTACTGACTAGAACTAGAGTAACTCCTTGGAGCCACATGACATCAAATGCTCGGTAACAGGATTTTGGCCAGAACCTGACCATGTGTGACCACTCATATAATCTATTTAGCATTGCTATGTTCCGTTTCAAAAACTATACCCTGGTACAGACAGCATCAAAAGTAGCTTAGCAGTTTAGCACTTTGTTCACCTACTAAATAATAGGTGTTTTGCAAGTTCTACTAATGCTTTATAACATGGTATAAAAGTGATCACAGGTTTCCGCTGCTCGCTGTACTAGATCAAGTGAAATAACAGGGCATATATGAACTAAAGCTTAATACCTTTAAATGTTTAAGTGTAATTGTATGTTTAGTGTTTATTACTCTAATATTGAAATTTAAAAAAAAAATCAAAATTCAAAATCATTTATTTAGTTTAGGCTACAAGTAGCTCTTGTGAATGTCACTATTCCATCGGTTCGTAAGTCTACTCTGGGCGGGAGATCTTGTACTGAGAAGAACCGGCAAGAAACTCAGCAAGTGTCCAGCTCTTTTCTCCCTTACAGCGTCAAAAATATTGGAAAATGCCCTATCATAGCAGGACACTTTCCATCACAAATAAACACAAAATTATAGAAAACAACCACAACATGTAAAAAAAAATATCACAAAATAAAAAAAAAAACTAAGTAAACAAATTTACATCAGGTAAAAGTTTCAATTTCCACAATGTCATACAGTACCACTACAGTACTCTAAAAAAAAATTGGTTAAGAAAAACCAAATCAAACTACAGTAAATAATAATAAAAATAAGATAAGTATGCAGGAGCAGAACAGCCTCCACAGGCAGAACCCGTTCACGAGTATGACATATGAATCAGCCATCGCTTCGCTCAACCATATTTTAGGGAACGTAACGACCCGACGCACACGCCACCACCGCAGAGACTAATAAAGAGAGCATGTCATACTCAATACTCTAAATAAAAACTTAATGATCTATTTAACGCAACGCTGTTTGTTATCTGTAGGACACTGCTGATAAAGGCTATCATATCAGTATAAAAATTATATAAATTAATTTTATTATATTAATTCAAATAGAGTATGTGTTTTTAATTACAACCAGGCTGTTTTATCATCTAAATATTCTTTTACTGTATAATAACCTTTTATAAGTAATAAAGATTTCACATGTTTTTTAAACTTATCTAAAGGTAAATCTAGTACAGTACTTGGTATTTTATTGTTATAGTGTATAATTTGCCCCAAGAAAGAACCAAGAACCTTCTGTAACCTGCCATTACAAGTTTTGTCTTATTTCTAGTATTGAAATTGTGTACGTCACCATGTTTAGTATAGGAGTTAATATTGCAACGTACAAAAACTATACAATTATAAATATATTGAGATGCAACTGTCAGGACACCAATCGCCTTAAAAAGATTTCTTAAGGAAGTTCGTGATCCGAGTCTATAGATTGTTCTTATTGCTCGTTTCTGTAAAATAAATATAGTTTCAATATCAGCCGCTGTTCCCCATAGTAGGACGCCATACGACATGAAACTGTGAAAATAACTAAAATAGACTATTCTAGCAGTTTCAACGTCTGCTAACCGCCTAATTTTTCTAATGGTATAAGCAGCAGAGCTGAGTTTACCGGCCAATTTCGATACATGAGGATTCCATTGAAGCTTTGAGTCAAGGGTTATGCCTAAAAAAACTGTAGAATCTACCAAATCTAATTGATAACCGTTTATTCTAATATCGGTTGGTTCATATCTGACATTTGGTAATATAAATTTAATACATTTTGTTTTCTTAGCGTTAAGCTGTAAATTATTAATAGTAAACCAACGGAGTACCTCTGAAAGAGCTTTATTTACATTTTCATAATTAGTCCCACACCTGGTTACATTAAAAATGAGTGAAGTATCATCTGCAAATAATACGATTTCACAAAAGTTCTCTACAAAGAATGGCAAGTCATTAATATAAATCAAGAAAAGGAAAGGACCAAGAATCGACCCTTGTGGAACTCCCATTTTTACATGTGAACCAGATGATTTAGTACCATTTATATCGACAGTTTGTGTTCTAGAGCTGAGATATGACTGTATTAAATTTAGTGCAAAATCTTTGAGACCGTAATAACGAAGCTTCATCACCAGAGTCCGGTGCTCAACGCAATCGAAAGCCTTGGACAAGTCGCAAAAAACTCCAAGAGCGTTTTGAGACTTCTCCCAGGCTCAAATATATGTTTTATTAGAGTAACACCTGCATCAGTAGTAGAACGACCCTTAGTAAAGCCATATTGCTTACTATGTAAAAGGTTGTTTGTGTTAAAATATGACATCAACTGTTCGAGTATGATTTTTTCATAAATTTTACTTAGCGCTGGTAATATTGAAATGGGCCGATAGTTACTGGGGTCTTCTTTGTTCCCCGATTTGAATAAAGGTATAACTTTACTAAACTTCATAAGATCAGGAAAGATTCCTTTATCGACACAGTTATTATTAATTTCAGCAAGATACGGTGCAATAGAATGAATAATATTCTTAATTACTTTAATAGATATACCCCACAAATCACTCGTGTTTTTAATTTTAATTGATTTGAATGTTTTAATAATATTCAATGAATCAATGTATTAGATTACATTTTGGTACATATTTTTAGAGTAAAGTTTGTGCAGCTTCTGGTGATGAATCTAAATTTGACGTTGTTATTACAGGTATATTTACAAAAAAATCATAAAAAATATTAGCAATTTGTGAATCTGAATTGACTAAGTTGTCGTTTACTTTTAAAGTGAAAGTATTATCCCGTGGTTTAAATTTACCTGTTTCACGGTTTATAATGTCCCAAGTGGCTTTAATTTTATTGTTAGACTTTTTAATTCTTTCTTTAAGGTTCTTCTGTGCTACTGTTACTGCCACTTGTACCGTTACTATCGTTTTTTTATATAATTTGCAATCTTATTGCGGGATTTTCTGCATAGGTATGCATAATTATTCCATAAGCATAGAAATATTCATTAGAATTTGCTTATTGACTTGAAAAATGATGATCATTGAAGTAAGTATGGGATACCGTTGTACATAAAAACTCTTTTGACCTAAAGATATTGTAACTAACACGAATTTTCCACGAACTTTTTAATTTTAAAAACGTGACATATTTATGTTTCCGCCATAAACAAACGTCAACCCCGAATCACCCCTATTAAATCTACATAACAATCTAAGATCCGCGCCGGGCGGGCCCGGGCCCCAAATGAAGCGTAGTGGAGCCTTCAAGAACCGTTTAATTAACTTAATAAATACGCACTCCATTTCATTAAGGCATACGTCAAATGTTATGAGTGTCGGCACATAATAAGGATCGCTATTCGCTATCTATGCGAAATGTCGGGGAGGGATGTTGATCATGTTTGACTTTGTATTACGAGTATATGCAGCGGTTGTTTGTTTGGGTCCAATTAATTGATTCTTAGTAAAAGTTAGTAGGGCACTGTGTTGCATCAGTGTTCAACACTGTTTTTGTCTGCAAAAAAAAGACAGTTTTATTGAAATTTAACATTTTTATAAAACTCTATTCAATTTCAATTGCCTTTGTGGTCTACTGGTTAAGACCACCGGTTTAAACCCAGTGATCCCGGGTTCGTTTACGTATTTATTTATTTCAGAGGTCTATATACTAGCTTAGGCTATGTTGATTGCTCTACAGTCAATCAATCAGCTTCTACCGCTTTCATAGTAATGTTCGACTTCCTACATTAATTATGAACAAAAACAAAGGGCCTTTTCAGCCCGCCACCCGGGTCGGATTACGGCAGACTGCGTGGCACCGCTTTTTGCCTGCGTCCGTGTCATAAACTAGTGTGGAGAGATTTGAGGGATTGGGAGCCGATACTGGTGTCGATAGAGACGCTGCAATGTACAATGTTGACTTAAAAGAGAAATAATTGAAATGGATTGGTGTTGGCCTAATTACGCTTGCTAAATTCCAAATGTAGATGGGTGATCATAAACCTTAGCTTGACATATGCATGGAACATCCTAAAAATACTTTGCCTGACTTGGGAATTGAACCCAGGACTATTAAAGCTGTATTCATTAAAAAGATTTTAATTTTAAATAGGTATTAAGCATGTGTTATATATTTATTATTATTATTATTATCAGAGATTACTTTTCCACTAGAGGGAAAATACCTCCCCTCTCTCCTCCTCATTGAGGGACGGGGTTTATACAATTATATTTATTTATTATAAGAATATTTACTAATGCACATTAATTTTTTTTAATTATTTTCTTCTATTTTATATCACCAAGGTAAGGGAGGAGGGCGTATTTGCCGCATATATTGTTACCAGTGTTTGTCTTTATTTATACATATAATATCCTTGTGTTCAACAAAACTATATTGGGTTTTATTTTTATGACTCTAACGTGTACACATTTCTCAAAATGAGTTCCAATACCAATATTGTAAACCGTGTGTCTATAGCAAATGAAAATATCAATACATTTGATGCAATTTGACTTTCTCTATCGGTTGCATTATCCAGCTTTACCCGCGACATTTGACCCACATGCCTATAAATCGTGCATGTCGGAAATGGTCACGCGGTCCGAAGAGGCGCATTCTTGACGTCATTCAGGCGGTCGGCAACACCTTTTGTTGTTTCAACTGACCTTTTTTCAACACACGTATGGTTTTAGAATTGATGCCCCATTTTGAAGGATGCAAAAAGTTTGAATGGAGTATGCCTGTGTTTTGTCTTTGGGCACATGTGGTCGGTCGGACACTTGAAGTACTAAAGTAAGTGCTTACTTTTTCGGATAAAAAAAATGAAGACTTATTTATTAAGACACAAAACAGAGTTATTTTGGATTAAATTATCCATTAAAGGCAAAATTTTGAAATTGAAATAAATTCATTAAAGAACACATTAAATATTCCAGTTTATATCGTATCGTATCGTAGTAAAAGTAATAACCTGTCCTACACTGTCGCAGTGCTGAACAAAGGTCTTCTTCATTAAAATCATGTCACAGCTATAATTGATGGGTAGGTGGTAATTGCAAAATCACTGCGCTTGCCAAATGCGGGTTGGTGATCACAGAAGGGTTGGTGTTTAGCATCGAAGAGTACGAAACACACTTTGCCCGTCCTAAGGAATTGAACTCAGAATACGCTTGTGTCATTAGCATAACGTAGCTATGGAGATATAACCTCGATTTCTTGTGCACCTCTCCATATAGATACCTTCAAAAAGCTTCTATAATTTCTTTCACTAGAGCTTCCTAAACGAATCAAAGATCGCCCCACAAACTACATCGCACCACCGACCCCAAAACAACTCGCACAAAAGCAATTTAATAAAAACTTACTGCAACCGCAAACAACAATCCGCCGGCACCGTTTGAAACAACAAAATGCAAACGAGCAGAGTCCGCGCAGTTAAATAAAACGATTACGGGCGGAACCTAACGGCTCTTCAAACAACACGGCAAATTACTCCGGCCGGTAAACAGAATCATCATTGTAACATGTGTAATATCGCTTTTGTCGGCAGTTACTTCGTGCGGGATGGATGGACCACGGCCGGCCAGCGTGATTGAGCGACAAACTCGAAACGTGTTTCGCGTCGGTATCAAAACTCTTTTTCTCGATCATACTTGGTAATGAGGTCATTATTTTAACAACCTTGCAAAATCAATGGTAAGTGATCTCATTTTGAGTAAAACAGAACGCACTCGATTAAAATAATTACTTATTTTTTTAATCGAAAATTAATATATGGTTATGGGTATTGTCAATATATTATTATAAGTATTGTTGTGTAAACCGTAGGTGTACCAAATAATTAAATAACTTTTAACTCGGATTTAACAATGTCGGATAATGCGTCCCATGATTTTAATATGTGTAATGTCGCGTTGACCAGCCATTACTTTCAAAGTGAAAGCTTGGTCTGATTAATAGGACGTGTGAGAGATGAATCCGTGTAAATATGGACTGAATAGGGCAGCAACTGAATTAAGAGTAAATATTTTTTCTTTATTGCTCACTTTTAACATTTGGTCTTCATCGCACCTAATGTTAGTGATGATAAGGCTGAAATTGGTGGCCCACATCAACCGGAGCCCAAGACTACTGATGACTAGCTATCTTATCTCTAGCTGCCTGAATACATTATTGCTACTAAATTGATGTTATGGCGACATATTTAGTTAAGATCGTGGTGGTAGATAGCCAGGCGGACAAACAAGCCCTATCTACCAGCAACCAAACCGAGTACGAGAACATTTACCAATTTCGCAATGTCCCGTTATCCAGTACATCAGAACTATTCGAATCTGGATTAACAGGGTCGAGAATAAAAAGAACATTTATGACATTTGCCGTCGCATCGAGCACGCCCATTGCCTTAACCAACACACGGCGAGTGGCCGAACCGGGAAGTGAACCCGACACCAACCGCGGGCCACCGGCGCTCTTCCTGGCAGGTTTTTGTGGCCCGTTTATGGTTCCGGCCACCTACGGGGACACGTGGCTAAATATAGACGGAACTGCGTGTGTTGATTTGAGATTACTGACGCGTGTGTAAAAGATCTTTAAGACTTAACTTTTTTCTTCCTGCAATAATGATGTTTGAGAATCCCTTGACCAACCCAACTATTTAGTATAGTCCGATAAATTCAATTCGGTTCAATTTTGTTGAATAGTTTACGCGTGAAAGCGTAACAAACAACAAACAAACTCACATTCGCATTTATAATATCAGTTAGGATAGTTAGGATTGTTATAGTTAGTGTACCTTCCCAAAACTATTAAATTAATTATTTTCAATGAGCACGCAAATCGCTCTAATTTTATAAGTAGTATAGAATTGCTTCTATAAACCGCATAAACATGTTTGTCACGGTATGATCATGATCTTGAGTGAATGGTGAATGAGTCGACTAATTCCAAAAGTAGCGACATGTAATTTTTTTAGAAGTTTTTTTAGAAATTGAGATAGATTTCAAAGTTACATAACTCGGCCCTTAATAGCCCACTTAGGACAAAAAGTTCTCATACAACACAAATGTAAATTTAATTAAAACTCCATGGAGATTCATATTATTATATATGTTAATTGTCTGTGGTTTTTTCCCACCAACTTTGAATGTATTATCTATAGAAATTAGACGCTATAAAATTACTGTAAAAGCTGGCCGTGTATTAAATGTAGTCAATATAATAAAATGATTAATCCCAAAACAAAGAAGTTTTCTTCTGTCTCGCACATAGACGTCTTTTCCTGAAAAGAAACCTATTATGGGAATAGAATACGACTATACCGCCGTATAGTTACCGATAACCTTCTATTAATTATGTAGATAAAAGATCCAGAACAAAAATGCATCTCAAAAGTGGTCCTGTTTGCTCATAGCTTTTTTTTAGCCTATTTTGTGTCCCACCGCTGGGCAAAGGCCTCCCCTCTGCGGCTCCACTATTCTCTAACATCGGCCACCTCATACCAATCCAGCAAAAAAGTGGTCAAGTCATCCCCCCATCTCCGCTTTGGCCTGCCTCGTTTTCAGTCAGTGGTGATCTTCGACCACCTCTCTGGGCCCATGCGGCTGACGTGCCCAGCCCAGTTCCATTTAAGTCTAGCGGTCGCAACTCCAACATCTATGATTTTGGTTTGGGAGCGCAGTGTAGTGTTTCGAACTCTATCGGTCCTCTTTACACCTAATATGCTGCGCTCGTTGGCAAACCTTGAGTTTAGACTTTTGATGTTTGGTCAAAGACCAGTTCTGAGCGCCGTAGGTTAGGATAGGCAGGATGCACATGTCGACAAGTTTACCTTATATTAGCTCTTCTTTCATGGACCTGAACAGCTTACTACGAATAAAGATTAATTTAAGGTTGCAAAGTATTAGTAATAATTATATTTACTGTCATCGCCACAAACGTCATAGTGGCTCCGTAGCCCCAAAGTCGCCTACCGTTTTTCAAGCGCACATCGGGAATCTAGTACAAAATTTATCGAAGCCGATAACATAACCTGTCTAGTCTACCATAGAACCTCTTCGTCCGTGTAAACGCCGATACTCGGAAAAGCTCTAGCTCGAATAAAAAAGCTCGTAGCGCCCTCCGTGCGCGAGTTGCTCACTACAAAGCTTTGAAGACTCCGCGCCGGGCTCAAAAGTTCCACCGCTGTTGGGTAGATGGCGGTGTTGAGCGAAAACTTTTTTAACACAACATTTTTTTTTATCACAGTAATAAAATAATATTCGGAAGAACTCTTTAAAATGAAATGAAATTACAAAAATAAAATGCTGTAGCATACCTGTGCTTAATAGTTTACTATAATTGATAAAATAAGATTATTTAAGTATGATAAATTACCTAACGACCTTAATTTTTCTTTTTAATCCAATTTATAAAAAAGTCCACAGTATCAAGTCTTTCCTCTTTTACACTGATACATTAGCACAATAAATTATTATTATTATACAATGCTAAGAAAAGTGAAATGCTGATGTTTAAGTCTAGGGGTCACAATATCACATCAGTACCTCAAGTATTTTTTGATGGCACTGCACTAAAACAAGTATCGCATTTTAAATATCTGGGTCACTGGGTTACAGAGGACCATTCTGATAACGAGGACATCGAAATGGAGCGTTGGCTGTAAGATGCAATATGCTGCCTCGCAGGTTTGCACGATGTACAGAACCCGTTAAGGTGATACTTTTTAAGGCTTTTTGCCAGTCCTTCTATTCGTGTAACCTGTGGGTCAACTTTACGCAGAAAACCATCAACGCCTTGCGGGTGCAGTACAACCACGCGTTTAGGGCTGCCACGGTACTGCAGTGCATCAGGCATGTTCACGGAAGCTCATACCGATGGATTTCATGCTATTCTCCGGAAAAGAGTAGCCTCGCATTTTTATTGTACTGTATTACTACTCTGTATGGACTATTATGTCTGAAATAAATGTTTGAATTGAATTGGATTAGAAAAGGTAACTATATAAAGTATGTATGTATATAGGTAAGGAAAACTGGAACTACCAAACCGATTGTAAAATAAGTTTCATTAATAGCATGAGTGAATGTGTATTTATAGGCCCTAAGTAATATCTGTGGTCTAGTGGTTAAACCACCCCAGACAAACAAACAGTCATGAGGTCGATTCCCAGCGGAAGGTACTTAATTTTGCACTTTGTTTGGTGAGTTTGAGTCTACCTGACTAATACTGTTACACCATATTATCTAAGACTGTTGCCATAACATAGATAAGATATTGCGATCGGAATAGATTGGACCTAAACGTTTCTAAATGTAGCTTTATATCGTCGTTTAGTCGTATACCTGTTATAATTAATTAGCCATATGAACTTAAGGGACTGATGCTTGATAGAGTTAACGAGATACGAGACATGGGTGTCATACATGACTCAAAACTTACATACGAAAAACACGTAGATTATGTCACCAAAAAAGCCAGCAGGAATCTTGGTTTTGTCATCCGATCATGTTCTAAGTTCTCAGGTGTTAAGGTTATTAAAATTTTGTATTGCTCATATGTGCGTAGCATCCTCGATTATTGTTCGCCGATTTGGAATAATCAGTATGGTATTTACATTGATAAGTTAGAATCCATTCAACGTAAGTTCACAAGGTTCATACAATTTAAGTGTTCGACCTACGATAATGGGTACGATGCGAGGTGTCGAAGGCACCATTTATTACCTCTTCAAGAAAGACGCAAAATAGCGGACATAGTCCTCTTATTAAAAATAGCCCAGTCATTAATAGATTCCCCTCATCTTCTTTCTATGGTAAAACTACGAGTTCTTAACAGAAAGCTGAAACGACCGATCACTCTTTCTGTACCCTATAGTGCCACCAAATATAGACAAAATTCTTTTTTTATTCGATCAGCAAATTTTTTTAATTATCTAGCAGAAGCTTCCGATTTAGATCTCTTCTTTAGCAAACCTAATAGTGCTAAACAAATTCTTTCCAAACATTGGTTAAATGTAATTACTTGACTGTCGATGTCGATGTCGATGTCGAATTGTACTGTAGACTTCAATAGTGATTGTAGTATTGTCAAATATTTATATTATTGTTACATATAATTTTCAAATGAGCTAAGTAAGTTTCTATATGTGAAAACATTGTAATTGTGTACTCTGTTATTTTTTTTTATGTCTATCTGTGTTTTTCGTTACTGTATTGTTTTCCAAATAAAAATAAAATAAATAAATAAAATAACAATATCCTATGTGGCATCGTTACAGCTACTAACGATCTCATTAAGTTCTGTCGTAAGTAGTTAAGTTAAGGGATCCGGGTGAAGTGCACATGCAATATAGGCTTTATCGTCATCAGGTGAAATGAAGAGCCAAGTTATGTAGCTTTTTATTTCACACCGACCTCTAATGAGTTTGAAACAATGTTTTCCGAATTCAATGTGTGTCCTTAATGTAATAAAGGATTTAATTAATATTTGCCCTCTCGTGACAAATTTCACGAAAAGTCACCCCGAATTGTGAATGCAGGTGAAATCATTAGTTGCGGGGCGTTTTATATTTTATTCCGTAGTGGACTCGCTAAAAAGCATCCATGCATAATTACCTCCCGTGGGGTTTGGGGCACGACGCCTGGACAGCGGCGTGCCTGGAGACGGCTTTTAAATTATTTATTTATTTATTTAAATGCACATGTTTCAGTCTACCTAATAATAAGGTTAAAAATTAATGTGATGGCCTTTTACATAGTTTTAAAGGCACCTGAATAGGTACCTGAACCATACGTATTACTTTCATCAGCTCTTGAGTGTTGATAGTTTGATTGTAACCTTATAGGAAACTAAGCAAAAGTGTATATGACATGTAAGTAAGAAAATTATATTTATTTTTTGATGAGAGATTCGTGTATTAAAAAAAATGCCTGTAAACATAAATGCCTACTCAGTGAAAGTAATATTATTCAAAACTCAAAACATTTGAGATTTAATGCTTTACGCAGTATCGTACACAAATACCGAAACCGTACGTAAATATATATATATAAGTACGTATATTTTATTGAAATCAGCATAAATAAATAATTACCAAAGAGCTTGCTTCTGTTACAGTTCAATGCCCCGAACTGGACAGCTTTTATCTTTAATATACTTATCTTTAGTAAACTGTAAAAAAAACATTGAATAGTACTAACTATGGTTTACATAGTAAGTAGATAGTCTTGTTTAAATTTGCACTGGTTGGATACAACCACTATAGCCTAATTGTTAAGGCACCTGAACTGAATTGTGCTACATGCAAATCATGCATTTACATTTGAAACGATGTTAGTCTTATTTCACAATTTATTTTAACTTGACATTTTAAACCTTTTTCAGGAACCATGGGCCCAACGGGATATTATTACATGCACAAATAGTAGTTACATAATTACATTATTACATAACATTAGTTTACATAATTTTATAAAATAAAATGATAATAAAACTCTCTCCCAGAGAGAGTCAGGCCACTGGCTCCAGGCATTACCATCTGCCAATGTCGGTACCTTGTTGGACGGGCCATCTCTCACTCTAGCGGTCTGTCTTCGTCTAGGCGCCAGGGTAGTCCACCCTCACCGCTGCGTGTGTGGCGAAGCTGTTGACGAGCTTGGCCACCACGGCCTATCATGCGCTCGCAGTGCTGGGCGTATGCTGCGTCACTCCACTATAAACAGCATCATCCGCAGTGCTTTTGCCACCGTTGGTATACCGGCTGTCTTAGAACCAGCTGGTATATCTCGCAGCGATGGCAAGAGACCTGACGGGATGACCATTGGGCCCTGGAAGCTTGGCAGGCCGTTGGTGTGGGATGCAACCTGTGCTGACACCGTGGCTCCCTCACATGTACGCGCCACCTCTCTTCATGTGGGGGCTGCTGCGGTAAGTGCTGAAAATCGCAAACGGCACAAATACTCAAACCTGGGTCCAAATTATTTGTTTGTTCCGTTTGCGGTGGAGACATTGGGTCCATGGGGGCCGGAGGCCAAGCAGCTTGTTAAAGAGTTGAGTGCTCGCCTTATTGAAGCCTCCGGTGACAAGAAGGCTGGCAGCTACCTCTGCCAACGTATTAGCTTGGCAATCCAAAGAGGTAATGTTGCCAGCATTCTTGGGACCGTTCCCATGAGCCCACAGCTGGAGGACATTTTTTATTTATAGGTTTTATTTTGTCTTTAGTGATGTAGGTAACTTATATTATAATTAATTGGAAAATTTTGATCGCTAAATGTGTTGCTAATCGCAAAACTCGAGATTTGGCTGATTTCTTTTTTGTTGTGTTTGATGAAGTCTGAGGAAGGTTCTTATGGAGAGAAAAAAAATTTATAAAATAAAATAGTTTTAAAAACATCAGATTAAAAAAGCATTAAATTTTTACAACTCTAAGCGACTCCACGCATCCAGTTGTGCGTAACCGGACTCTTTTATATGCGTTTGTCAGTGAATTACAACGGCGGCTGTAGCCAGCGAAAAACTCGATAAATACATACTCATGTGTACATTTAAATGCATGTATTCGCGCGCGTGCGTTGCAGTTGTTATTCGTGCGGATTTTAAAGCTTTTTAAGGTTTTATCATTGACAGTTATGAGCTTTCGAAAGTTTTTGTTTTATGAGTACTCCTACTACTACTAGTCCCAATTCAAAATAATAATAGCTTTAGTTATTATTCTGAGAGTCCCAATAAGCGTGGGCAAATAAATCTAGACCATATATCTTATGGCTAGTTTACAGCTTAATTTTCGGTTATGTTTTGTATTTATTTGACAGAGTTACATGACCAAATCTCCCCCTGATCCGTCCTAACTTTCGGTGCAAAGTCTGGGGCATTGATTGCTCTTCAGAAGTCTAAGCTCTAAGAGCACTGCAGCAAAGCATAAGACAACGAGGTTAGATAAGATCTGTTTTGTTCTACAAAAGTTTGTACGGTGTGTTCTAATGAATATATTTCATTTCATTTTATACTATAGAGTTTACCTTAGAGCTGCCAAACTCAGGTGAAATGAAAGCCAAGCGATTTCCGAACTTTACTTTAGATACTGCTCAAAAATATTTTAGGTGTCTTCTTTTATGTAAATAAATACAATATATAAATGTAAATAATCACAATTCAATGTCATACTGATTTTTGTTTTCGTTAACGTAATCGAATTTCAAATGAAACTCACACTAGGCACCCTCAGCTAATTGTAGCCTAAACTGAATTTAAGACACTCGCGAAGCGCAGCATAACGATTGTCTTAAATATTGTTTTCTAGTCTCCCTGTCTCCCTCCCCTCCCTCCCCTCTCCCTGTCTCCCTGTGACCACGGACCCTGCAAAGGGTTCGAAACGTCAGGATAAACATTAATTAAAACTAATGTGTAAAATAAACGCGAGTAGATCCGTAAAAGTTGTTTCATTTCGATTGTCTTAAATTTCTAACCTTAAATTGAAACTCGAGGCATAAAGTATTGGTATAACCTATTTGGTGACATAAAATTTGGTGGTCTGAAATGCAGTCAAAATATATTTTTAAGGCATTTAATAAAAATATAAATTGTATTCTTTTTATAATATTTTAGGAAACACAATTCGGTGATCATTTATCCATTTTGGTAAGCGTTTTGAATTTTATTGGTAGTAAAATTGATACATTTTTTGTAGGCGTTTAAACACCAGACTTTTTTTTCAACACTTTGTCCTTTTTTTATGAAAAATGTGTCAACTTACATGGGCATAAATGTGTCGAACCCCAGGGTTCCATAAATGATTTTAATTTTTTGAATTATGTTCAGGCAAGAGCAACCAAAACTCCTTATTCATTTGCTTTTAAGGATTTATAAATAAACAAATAGCAATTTCAGATGCACCATCGGCTATGGGGTGCCGTGAATAGAGCTGGTAATTGTATAAAAACTCTCGGCCGCGGAGCTAAGTGGGTTAGCCGCGGATGGCAGGCTCGGCTCGCACTAATTAATGGGTTTATGTTTCAAAATATTGAGCTTAAATAATAGGGAACAACTAGGTACAGCTTTACCTGCAGTCAAAATATATTTATATTTACTCGTAATAATGTTACTTGTAATACACAAGTAACATTATTAAATACCTATATTTTTTACTACCAAGGATATTTTCATTATACATCTTAATCTACTAATAATACTAGTAATAGTAATAGTATACTTTGTTGTGAAATGTAGGTTAGTATTACAATATTTATAAATTGATGTTTCATATGTCTCACTATATTTTCTCCATATAATAGGTAGACAATAGTTACAAACAAGGATCAATAAGTTCAATTATATAAAATTTAAAAGTATTACATGTAAAATTCACTATTAGATGTCCAACTAAAATGCCAAAATATAAATTATTAGGTAGGTTTATAAAAATTTGAATGTCAAGAATGCAATAAACTCTAATGCCTGATATCACCATTGACCCCTACGTTTTAGGTGACTCCTAAGCCATTTTAGGTGACGGTTTTCCTCCCACAACTGTCACCTAACATGACTTAGGGGACACCTAATACTTAGGGGTCAATGGTGAAATCAGACATAAGTGCCTTACAAATAAAAAAAGAATAAGGCCCGAAAAGTTATTCCGTGTTTTGTTCCTGTCATGTAAACGTCATTTCAAAATAGAGTAAAGGAGACAAAACACGGAATAACTATTTGGAGCTTATTCTCTGTTTATTTGTAAGGGGTAAGCTTATAGAGCATAATAATTATTAGACATAAGGAATAATATGTTCCGTCAATAGTTACGCTGATTCATGTAACTTGTACTTTAGAAAGTGCTCTATGAAACCTATACTAACCAGCTTTTGGCCTACGCGTTATGACTTAGGGCTACACTCCTCATAATAATATGCTACTGTTCTTGTGGGAAAGCCTAAGCCCAGCAGTGGGATCTTTATATGCGGGACAATGTTACAAAATACAATCTAATATAGCTAACTACTTGGGTAACAGACACAGCGAAAAGTGTCCTAACTTGCATTTTTGTAAACCGTTATCGATTCACAAAATTCCTATACTTTTCAGTTTTCAAGGCATCTGCATTATTGTAGTAATTTCGTTTTGACCGACTCTGTTAATGGCTAGCTAGAACATCGGTCTTAGACCCAGTAGTCCCGGGGTCTATTTCCAGCTTAAGGTACACCACTGAGTGCATTATTCGGTTTGGTAGTTTTAAATCAACTTGACTGACTGCCACCATCTTATCTAAGTTTATCGCTATAACAACAATGTGAGTAGCATTGTAGTGTTTTAACAGTGAAAGATGAGATAGCCAATTCCTCTTAAATACTCCTTGATAAAGTGCGCTTTGACCTTCAGCTTAATCGACACATACCATCATGTGAAATAAAGGCCCAATGCTTCGCCATTTTGGTATTAAAAAAGTTAACTAAACTACTATTTACTACTAACCCATTTTGTATTTATTTCAACCCCTACCTAATGTGCGTTCCGAAACCCGCGTTAGCATCGAAAGTGAATTTCCGCAAGCATTTCCACAGACAAAGAACGGTATACGAACCGTTTTTTATTGGGAAGTTTGTCGAAAGTTCCACAGCGGGTGGTGCGGATAACTGGTGATAGTTTTTAAACGGAGCCAGCCGCCATGTGGCCTTACTATAGGTTCTCACAGAATGTAAGATAGGTTCTCACTAGCGGCATACTACTATGTAAATCTGTAGTCTGTACATGCAATTTTTCTGACAATTTTTGGGATAAAATCATCAAATTGGGACTCACTGACACCAATTTTACGATTTTTGAAATTATTGTCTGTCTATCTGTATGTATGTCCTCTTATAGGCTCAAGATAGGCTTGATCGATCTTGATGAAAATTTTATTCTTAAATTTTTGCACAGCGAAGTGGGCGGTTGACGGCTAGTCAGCATGTAAAAGTCTTATTATGAGTTCAGCCTTCCTACTTGAAATGATATACGTGAGTAGATTGGGCTATACTGGCACAATGCGTGATGTTTATTTTTTTATAACTCACGGGAAAAAACAGTGCCTTCATCACACTTAATGTTAAGTGAAGCCAGGCCGAAGATGTAAGCGCACTTCACAGAATCCTCAACTACTGAAGCACTGGATATCTTATCTCTAGCTGCCGGAACACAACGATAACACAAAACTAGATGTTATGGCCACATAATTAGATAAGATGGTGGTAGCTAGCCAAGCGGACAAACAAGCCCTACCACCAACCAAACCTAGTACACAAACATGTGCCCTCCAAACCTGAAAAGGCTCAAAATTTCTAATTAGGTCAGCTATCCGATGAACGCCGTCAGAATCAAATCGCATCAAACTGCCTGCGGGCAAAATATTTTGTATGGTAACACGTTGCATATAATCACCATTACCATCCTGCTTTAAACAAAATATTAACTTGATGTCAATGGTGAAGCCTTTGTCCAGCAGTGAGATAGTAGTATATCCCCTATATACTACTATCTGTTAACTCACAAATTCTACACTTAAACTCTTGCGTGCACTAGTGAGTTAAAAAGGTGCACTAACCTCATTTTAATGACATAAAATGATAAGGTATAATGTGAACTCATGGTAGTGACACGGATAACTAGTGATAGTTTTTGAACGGAGCCATCCGCTGTGCGCGGACCCGCAATCGAGCTATAAAGTCGAGCCGCATGATAGCTCGGATTGCGAACGCCCGGAGCGGATGATAGTTTTCTGTACCTTTTTGGGTGGCGACCACAGAAAAATCTGCGCGCTTTTTTATTTTAAACGCAGAGGCAGCGGCAGCGTATAGGTATTGTTAAAAAAGTTTTCCACTCGATTCGGTATCTGCACTAGCTTTTTGGAAAGAACACAGCACTCTATTATTTTGTTATCTGTATTTTTGACTATGATCAAACTATATTTTTTTAATTACATTTAAATTTTATTGAAATAACATAAATGACATCACGTAACAGCTCTATAAAATTAAAACTTTATAACTTTAACCTTTCGCCTGCTTAGTGCCCTAAACAATTCTAATTCTATTGTGTCTGTATTCACAGCAGACGACAGGGGTATTACCTTGTTTTTGATCTTACCTTGACCTTGTTTAACACGTGTTTGAAGAAGCAATTAATTAGGTATAGTTAGTTACCTTTTTACACGTGTTTGAAGAAGCAATTAATTAGGTATAGTTAGTTACCTTTTTACACTTTGCCAAAAAGAGGCTGCACTCCACAGCTGTCATCTCTTACATTATCATCAGATAACTGAAAGACACATAGAAACAACACCGTGTTTCAATTTTGACAAAATCAATGATCACTTAGAACAATCTCTTACGAATAGATAAATGGGTTTAGATTTCTTTATTTTGCTCTTTCCCACCGTACACTGTCTCCCGGGAAGGTCATAAACCGCGATCGGTGCGCGGTTGCGTCGCGGCGCGGCCTTTATCATCCGGGCGGATCACGCCGTTTGAACGGGGCCCCTTATCGCTCCTGATAAAACAACTTTGTCACAGCGACTGCCTCTTTCAATATGCGATGGCTTTGAACGCACCATTTATTCGAACATTATGCTAAGATAGCTATGCCTAGATCTCGATCGAATGAGGTTTTGTGTTGAGGCTGCCTCTCTGTTAACTTTGGCTGATACATTTTCGGGGGTTAGAGAGATAATACTTTTAAATTCAGACTTTTTGGTTGCGCTCTTACAAGTTAAGAAAAAGTCTTTAATCGCCTTGGTGGTCACCGGTGACGGACAAATAAAATTTCTATTGTGTCTTGTTTTGAATCAGTCAGCAAAAACCAGCCACAACACGTTGACACGACTTTCTTGAGTAGCTCGATGGCGCAGTGGTTAACGCGCCCGGCCTGCGATTACTACGGTTAAGCAACTTTTACAAAGGCCGGTCATCGGATGGTGACCAAAAGAGTCTCATCTTGAGTTTCTTCATTAATCCGTTAAGGCGTTGGCTGTTGCTATAAAATGAACCCAACAACCTGCTTTCGGCCACCGCTGTGGTGGGTTATTCCCTGTGTTCAGAAAAGGGATGTTTATAGGCTGATAATGATACTAAATAAAGCTTCATAGTGCAAGAATCTATAGGGACAGCTGAAAATTTTACTTTTATGCTAAATTTCGACCTTTATTTATTAGGAAATCCATATTTCTTTCTTATTATCGGAGGCCACGACTCACTTTCGGTCGCTAAACTATCTTTGTTATAGTACGTTAATTTACACCCACCCAAAAAAAAAATATTAAAAGGTTGTCTGTATCGTATATGTATATGTTATGTATTATTTTAACAATGTCACCGTTACAGCAAATATATAATTCGAAATCAGCGTGTTGTGTGTGCTCCTCTACTAAATTAGTGTGCTTACCTACATAGTTTGATAAGCCGAGTAATTAGTATGTACCAACGGTTGGTAAATAGCTTAAGTTGTTTACATGAAGCTTAACCATGCCGTTAATTATGGGGAAGGTAATAAATTGGGGATTCATTATACCTACTTAAGTACGTGTTTATATAAAATGTTATAATAATTACTTACCAGGGCATCTGATATTGGCAGCAATCATAAAAACATTTAAAACAATTTAAAACTAAAAAATTCAAATCTCACTTAAAACTTCACATTTTGGAAGGCATATCTAGTATCAAATAAAAAGTCGTGTAGTGTGAACGCCAATTTCTGTGTTTGGTCGCGCGCGCTTCGTGCCCGCTATTATTATTTTCTACCAACAGAATATTATTGTCTACCCACCCACGTCTGTTTTGTTGATTGTTACGAGTTTTTGTCTTATCTTATTATTTGTTGTTTATGTTTTCTCGTAAGTGATTGTATAATCTTAGAGAAAATAAAGATCTTAAACCTAAACCTAAAAATAGTAAACTAATTAAGAGTTTTCAGCTACGACTGTAGCACGCAGCAGATACAAAACTAATGTGTGTATTATGTGAGAAAAGTTAAATTAGGATCCTTTCCAAGGATGTGGTTGGAAGAATAACCCACAAAGAGTTGCGTTTCGACCAAATGACACGATAAATGAATGATGAAATAAAAAATGTCGTGAGTTAAAATTGGTTGAAGTGTTCAGCCACGTACCACATTAACATTAACAAAGATTGCACATAAAAAAAAGTTTTTTTTAAACTTAATAATAACGATTGAATTTCGGCGGACATCGTTGCACCAACCTCTTTTCAATCGCCTTTAATTTATTTACATTTTATTTATAATTAATATCTCTTAAATACATGCCAAAGTATTATCCTTAAATTGAAACACTTAGCAAAGTCCGGGATCCCAAACAGACGAAAATTAATAACTAATTCTTTTTTTTTTAAACGACTGTTCAAAATATGGAAGCCCCACAGAAGGTACACACATACCTCTTGCACGGGCACGGATCTCGGAACAGTCATAGAGTTCTTCGGAGCACTCGCCGTGGTATAAGCGATAGAAGACGCTAACAAAAACGAGAATTTGTATGGCAAAATATTAACTCTTCTCGTTTGTCGCCAGGAGGCGCTGCTTCAATGCCATACTAATTTTCGTTTTCGTAAACGTAATCGAATGAATACGGATAGTAAACAAAACTGACGCCCAGCTCGCAACAGCCCGAGCGCGGCTGTAGCGAGGTTCCGTGTTCGTTGAGAGGTTGTCTACGTGTTTTTTTTTTTGAGAGAGATTGCTGATTGCCTCTACGGCATTTTCAGCTTCACCGGGCTTTTTTGGGGGCGGCGAGGAACGTAAAGGGTCCCTCAAGCCGTGTGAAACGAATCACCTTCGGAGGTTATCTAGAGGGAACGGCATCGCGCACTAGTGCGCGTCCCCGTGCCCTACTAGATTCTCCGAAGGGTTCGGATCGGATCGGGGAGCGGAGCAACCCGAGGGCGCCTCTAAAGGCACGGACCTCGGCTCGGGTTGACCGGGCCGCGGAGGAGGAGAGAAGCGCCCAGGTAAATGTCTGTACCTGGTGTAGAGCGAGTGTGAACCGGTTCTTCGTACCCTTGTTCTACAAGTACGGTGTCTTGGGCCTAAACTGGTGTTCATGTTTAGTGTATTCTGTAAATGTGTGGTGTCATTTAGAGGATCGGGCGGGGGGGGCGTTCGCAACTGTTATGGGATCGTCGGGGTTGTCTATGTGTGCGTTGCTTAAGCGCATTTGTATGAAGCTTGCGTTTTGCAGTCTTCTGATTTTGTTATTTGGGCTACGACAGCGACTGACTTACTCCGCGGCTTTCCCGATTAGCTGTGTTAATTATGACTTTCGCAGTATTTTCCTTCATTTTTCTAAAAGTTTATTTAGGTAAAAACATTTATTTCATTCGTTCTTTGAAAGATTGTATGCTTTGTGAAATTCTTAATAGAAAGTGGTCAATACAATCTTCATGTTAAGAAAAAGAATATAGAATGGCATTACTACAAAAGAATAAAATTGCTATCACTTAAAAAATATGGAGTGAGAAGAAACCGCAATAAAATCGGAAATTATCTTTTTTCGGTTCATTTGTTTTGTGTTACAATACAATAAGTTTCACCACACCACACACTATTTTTGGTCACCCATCCGATGGCAGGGCTTTGCGAAACTTGCTTAACCATAGAATCAGACCGGGCGCGTTCACTGCGCTATGCAAGCTCGTCGTTTACTAAAATTAAGCAAAGGTTATTCTCATGCACTTTTGTATTTATTATAACTACGTAAAGCGGTGTCCATACATGTTGTTTCATTATTCATAACGTGCTAAGCTGATTTCTTTTCAAAAATTTTTTAGATGTTACACAATGCATTCAAAAGTAAACCAAAAAAAAGGTTAAGGTAATGCATAAACGCCAAAAAAATGCACGTTAAACTAGGCATATAATATCTCCAAACATCCGCAGTTCCGTACCGATTTCAATTTTGGCGAATTAGCGACCCATAATAATATAATAATATTCGTTTGCTGCGTGCTGCTAGTTGATATGAGCATTAATCTGTCAATTTGACGAAGGTCACGACACATCAGCGCGTCGTGTCCGACGCGTGTTGGGACCAGACGATTTTTTTGGGACATATTGTCAGTTGTGATGCAAAATGCGTTTGCTTTCCGCGCGATATTTTCGATTTCTATTGTATGATAGTACAGTTTGTCCGAAAATAACCGATATTTTATATCTTTAGATACAGTTTTTTTTCTCTCGGTAGCAGAGTGGCAAGGCGCTCGGCCCGATACCCGAAGATCCCGGGTTCAATTCCCAAGTCGGGTAAAATGTGCCAACCAACCAGCATTTGGCAAGGATGGTAATTAAGCTAATAGGTACTGATTAATTGTAGCGATACCTGATTTCAATGATGGAGGTCTTTGCCCAGCACTGGGACACTGGGACAGTGGGCAGTATACGCTATATTTCACTTTGCTTGAACTTGAACAATAATGTATATAAAATAAAATTGCTTGGAGGCATAACTAGCGTTGTCTAGTGACAGTATAGTAGTCCATATTACAGCAACTTGGTTTAACGGCTTAAAGTATCATGCAAAGCATTTAGGAACTCCAACCCATCTGGTGATTCAGCATTAAAAAAGTTACTCAACTTGCAGTATCGCAGTCTGAACGTGTTTCAAGTTTCATGAACTACTAACAACTCAATAACAATTCAATATGAAATTCTGCAGATGTATTGTGTTTATTAGTACTAAATATAAGTTTTATTTTTTTTTATAAGGAGTTATGAATTTTATTTGCAAGTTTTGAAATGAAATGCAATTTCTTTATATCGCGTACTAAACGCCACGCACGAATGGGCACTGACCATTTTTTGGGCGACACGCTAACTACACGTATCAGTTTCCTAACATGACATCTGAATGCGAATCGCCCGCTTGTCGGGCACCCGAATCTCGAGCAGCTGTGTATTCAGCATTCACAAACGAAGTTATCGCAACAAAATCTAAATCCATACACCATAACTAATTATATCCACTGTGTAATACCATATCGGCGAGCGATTGTTCGTCTCACCCATTGTTGGCGAATTACTAACCTAGTTTTGTGGAGATTTCACCGACAAAAAAGGTACGATCTTCAAAATCACGCTTTTTCGAGTCTGAATGCGATTTATATTTGGCATTGTTGCCACCGTGTATTACCGTAGCATCCTAGTTCAGAGTTGGCTTGTTAGAACACGGTCCGGTGAGCACCGGTGCTTATTACAAAAGTTTGACGGGCGCATCGATACGGTATCGATTTAGCTCGGTGCACTGGCTTTGTTTGTTTATTTTTGCAGAATCGATGCGTATGTAGGTTTTCGGGTTTGCGGTGTGCATGTTTGGGTAATCGCCGGTGGTCTGTCCGAATTAAAATCCGATGTTCGTGTTGTATCGTGTTTTGTCTATTTGTCGTGTCAATTCACATCTGAGCTTCGATTCTATACAATTTTGAAACTTGTTGCAGTTGGTTTCGTAGCCTCATTTTGTAATTTGTTCTATTGTCCAAATGTCTAAAAGTATACATTTCTTTTTTATACTTAGCACGGCAAATGACTCCACACCACCTGATGTTAAGTGGAAATGGAGTCCAGACGCGAAGACAACTGGTGCAGCGTGAAAACAACGCAGCATCAGTCAACTTCACTCTGCCGGCCCACAAGGTGCTTCTTCACGCAATTGTGAAAATAACAGAATCGTGGCATTGTACACACTTTGCCTTCATCTCACCTAATATGAAGTGACTAGCTTTTGCTCGCGGCTTTGCTTACGTGGGTTTGTTTGTTTGACTTGTGTTTGTTCTTAAAAAAGCCAAACTTATTAAATGTAAATATCTGTTTCTTACTCAAAACAATGTAATCAAGATCACTCTGTATAAGTAATTTTGGTCCGTATTGAAACCTCCTGTAGAAATTGTTATCCCCCACTTAATGGGAGGGATCATTTTCCATAAATCCTGAAACACTTTATAATTTCTAACCAGGCCAAATACCAAAATTTAAGGAATGACAGATTTCCATACAAACTTTTCACCTTTATTTCACCCCTCTAGGGAAGGTTGTTCAAAAAATGCTAAAACACGTCATTCTTTATTTTTATTAAAAAAATCTGTCGATCAATTTAATTATTAATTTTTATAGTTATTGCTTTAAAAATAACGGTTTTCTCAAAAAAAACTTTTTACCCTTTTTTACTCCTTTGAAGGAAAATAAACAAATTTCCTGAGACACCTCATTCTTTATTTCTTTTTAAAAGCCAAATTTAAATTTTCATTTATTTTACTTCAAAACTGACTGACTTTCATACAAACTTTCACCCCCTATTTGACCCGCTTAGGATATGATTTCCGTAAAATCCTTTCTTAGTGGCTAGTTACATCACTTAATTAAGCTACAGTCCAAATTTCATCTAATTAGCTTCAGCGGTTTCGGCTCGGCGATGATGAATTAGTCAGTCAGGACAAGTCATTATATGTATATAGAAATTAGCTTTTGTTCGCGGCTTTGCTCACGTTGGCTACACGACTTGTGTTTATTCGTAATAAAGCTAAACTTATTAATGGTAAATATAATGAGGGTATAAGTAATAAGGGTTAGACAACTAAACATGTCACGTCATTTCAACATTAAGATTTACATTTTTTATCATTAAAAAACCTATCCATGCGAGCTAGAATTAGTTAAAGTGTCTAACACAAAACAACGTAATAAAGATCACTCTGTATAAATAATTTTGGTCCGTTTTGAAACCTCCTGTACAAATTATCATCCTAAACTTAAGAAATCATTTTCTAAAAATTCTGAAACACTTCATGATTTCTAACCAGGCCAAATACCAAAGTTTAAGAAATTACAGATTTCCATACAAACTTTCCATCCCTATTTCACCTCTTAGAAAAATGCTAAAACATGTCATTCTTTATTTTTGTTAAAAAATCTAAAGATCGACTAAAATATTCATTTTGGCAGTTATCACTTTAAAAGTCACGATTTTTCCCAAAAATACCTTTTTCCCTTTTTTACTCCTTTAAAGAAAAATGAACAAAATTCCTCTGAGACATGTCATTCTTTAATTCTTTTCAAGAACCCAAATACCTATTTTCATGTATTTTACTTCAAAACTGACGGAATTTCATACAAACTGTCACCCCCTATTTGAAATCCTTAGGGTGTGATTTCCTTAAAATCCATTCTTAGTGGCTGGTTACGTCACTCAATTAACATACAGTCCAAATTTTATCTAATTAGCTTCAGCGGTGTAAGCTCGGCGATGATGACTCAGTCAGTCAGGACAAGTCATTATATCTATAGAGATGATGATAGGATTTAAGATAACTTGTCACAAAACCTTAACTACTAAAGTACTTGACTGTTTTATTTCTAACTGCTGGAACACAACGACGTTGGTGACATTTATAAATTATGTAAACTGTAAACATTAATGTATTTTAAAATTAAATAGTAGCAACTGTTTTATTCGTTTCGGACATTCAGCGTTCAATATAACAAAAACTTAAGCTATATACTTTTTTGAGTTAGTACAGAACTTCTTATACGTTGGCTACAGTAGGCTTAGCCAAAGTGACATTAAGAAAACGCTAGCGAAGTTCAAAAAGAATAAAATGTATGGGATTGACATAAGCCGCGCTAAATCACGTGGTCAATCAAACGTCAATCCCATACATTTTGTTCTTTTCGAACTTCGCTATCGTTTTCTTAATGTTACTTTGGCTACCGCCACAGATACTGCTACGGCCATTAATGTTTGCTTATAATAACAAACCATTGAATCAACATTTTGGAACTAGATTACAAAAGTTTGAAATTATGCCCGAGAGCTGCATCCGCATAACGAAACCCGCTCTACTATTCAAACGCTATTTGAAACATAAGACGTAAGTACCATACGCCTTGAACCCATCAGTCGTATGGGGCCAACGGTTGTGGGAGTAACGGACCGTATAATTTCGACTTTATGGCGTCATTAGCCGGCCGGCGGGACTTCAGCCGTCACAATTAAACCGTGAAAAGATAATCGATCGCTTCTTGCATCTCTCGGGGCTTATTTTAACGTCCTGCAAGCATAAATTATATAGGGAAACGTTTAATGTTCGATTTGAAACCAATTTGTTAGGGTTAATAGTAAGTTGTGGCATGTGTGGAAAAGTAACGACTGTTGTTTTAAATTTTAGGTTTTTCTTTATAACACGGTAAAGGAAGGGTAGCTGGATGAGAAAAGTCCCGGATCGTGCTCAGTGGTGTGCACTTAGAGAGGCCTATGCCCAGCAGTGGACTAATATTGATTGATGATGTTTTTTAACTACCTCTGTGGTCTAGTGGTAAGAACCATCGGTCTCAGACCCAGAGATTCAGGGTTCGATCCCAGCGGGGATGTTTGTGTTCTCGTTTTAGTTGGTGGTAGGGCTTGTTGGTCCACCTGCGCTACCTTAACATCGTTAACATCAATGTTTGTAGCCTTGTTGTGTTCTGGCAGTTAGAGATAAGATAGCCGTGCTTCAGTAGTTGATGATTCTGGGTGAAGTGTGATTCCACCTTCGGTCTTATCATTAGCTAATAGAAAATCGGATGTAAGCTGTTCGGAGATAAGTGTGTAAAGATAAAGATTGTATTATATGATTTGAAAAAAAAAAAGAGAAAGTGTTGAAAAAATTCCACGAGCGGGATTTGAACCCGCACCCCATGACATGGTAGTGCACGTGACCCGGTGGTCACGTGCACTACCAACTATGCTATCGTATAACCATAACGTGTAACCATAATCATGTATTATATGTTTATAGCGATGTGGCATATGTATCATCATAGTGAGACAAAAAATAAAACTATTAATAAAGAGGTACACACGCCTGCACGTCAACCTATCCAAAACTGTGAAATTTCTCTAATCGATTTTGATATTTATACCCAAACACTAAGGTTCAAAATTGATTAAAGCAATTTGAAATTTTGTGGTAGGTTGATCTGCTGCCGTCTGTACATAACGATTATGACTTTGTTTGTTTGTATGTCGGGCTAATCTCTGGAACTACTGGTCCAATTTCAATTCTTTCACTGTTTAAATGCTGCATCCTTTGCGGGTAATATAGGCTTTTTATTTAAAAAAAGAGTTTATTTTTAAATCTTACATCCACGTAGACGAAGTCGCGAGTAAAGTGCTAGCAGTATTTACGAGCGCACGAAAACCGATTAAATATCATTCCTTCCAACCAACAACTGAAGTATCAATTGTACGTTACCCGGTCCGTTCATTTGGTGACCCCGACGTGATCTTTTCACTTGACAATAATATAGTCAAGTGAAAAGTTGTAACGTAGAATCGTGACCAGGGGTATAGGAGTGGTTAGCATGATGACCGCAATTACAGCAAGGATCGAACCGCCAAACCGCATGAGGCAGATATCAGCAAGCGTTTGTGGTTTTGTAGGTTGACTACTATACAATTTGTTAACCAGTTTTGATTGGCATTAATTATAGAATCTGGAACGAAGGTGAACAGGTGAACATTAATTAATTGTAAAATTAACTTAAAAACAAAGTGCCGCACATTTATTTACCAGTTTGCTGTTCGTTACTTAACTTTTAGCAATTCATCAAATCAAATATGTTTATTACATCTGTATTTTTTATATTTTCTTATCTCTTCTTTCTTCCTTTCTTTCCACTTATCCCTGCCACCGCTCGCTGCATTGGGTCAATCTGGTTGGTTTGCATCCAGCTCGTCACGCCCGCGCCATCTCCGCCGTAGACCCAAACTTTGGCCCATAGCTCATCTGAGATGCGGTTCTATAAAAGCTGTTTCTGGCGTCCTTTTTTTACTAATAAGTAAAAACTTTTTCGGACTTAAATTTATTTGATTAACTGACTATGGTTTTTACGGACTTGTCTGGCCAAATTCTATTTAAATTGGGCAGATAGTTTTAATACCCATTGATATTTAAAAAAAAACTTAATTTGCGATTAAGTATTGAATTTTAAGAAGTGGAAAAGGAATGCCCGAGAGGACATGTGGAATGAATGAAGCCCTGAATGAAGCCTATGTCAAGGGATAGCCTTACAACACAACAACAATGCCGTTAAGTTATTGTAAAAATTATATTGAATTTAAAAAAAACCTCAATATGTAGGTATTCAATAAGTATGCAGCTCACAGTTCCACCTCGAGATGCGGTTATCTCACAGAGCCGCCATTCAGCGGATCCACCTTGATTATCTTTACACAGAATCAGCGGAAACATTCGATCACTTTCCAAAGCTCTCTCCAGATAAGCGTTTGTTTCCTCAAGGGGGAGGGGGGAAGTGGCATTTGGCACGGGCAATTGACGCCGCTGATAGGATCGCGCGCTGAGTTAGCAGATATAATACTCCAGGAGACCGTATTCACCTGTAATCAGTAATAGTACTAGTTTCTCGGTAATCGCTTTAAAATCGAAATGACACTACACCCTTTTTTGCTCCTATTTCAAAGTAAAAGTTAATGATATTTATTGTCAAAGTAGGTTGATGACTGTATTAAGCATAAATATTTTGCAATCTTAATTGAGTTTTATGTTTGAGATTCAAGGTTCATATCAGTTCACAGCAGGCTCCGCCAGAATACCAGTGTTGTTGCGACACACTTCGTTCGCAACAACATAAGCTGAGGTGGGGTTTGGCCTATTGTTTGTTTTTATTTTTATTTTTATGTATATTAGTGTGTGTGGTCAATAAATGTTTCTCTCTTATATCATAATAAGCCGTAGATGGTCTAAAACTTCTAAAAAACACGTAGGTACCCTGTCTGCGGAGCTATGAAAAGTCTAAACATTGTAATAAGATATTTAGATATGATTATTGATGCTATAAAACTTAATTGTAATAAAATATTTTTATATGATTATAGTTTTGTAATTATTAATTTTACGTGATGAACCAATTACAATTTGGAAAAAGTGTTGAAAAAAAACTATTAGCGGGATTTGAACCACGCACTACGAAAGCATAGTTGGTAGTGCACCTGGCCCGGTATATCATATGGGGTGCGTGTTCAAATCCTGCTTGTGGAACTTTTTTGTCACTTTTTTTAGATATCTATAATCGAACACGACCATTTTCATGATGCATTTTGTTCCGGATTCTTAATCTACTACCATCATAAGTCCATGTTCACTACTATTATAATTCTAAGGTGTTCACGGTCCGTCGGACGTCAATGACATCGGTCGGTTGATGTAAAATTGGTCGTGTAATTCGTCAATCGCTTGCACTGCAATTTGAATGAGAGTCAAGTTTCGAATAGAGAAAAGAATACTACAGAAGTATTTTTTTGGTGAAACCAAGATTGAATTTCAATAGCGCCGATGGCGGTAACTCTGCCTATTTAGGAGGATAAGCTGGGTAATAATATACTTTGATCTTCGATACATTGGAAAGATTTCAAGACGTAATATTATAGGTAGAACTCATAGGATTGGTTTTCTTGTTAAAGTTAGGTAAATTAAACTCTATCTCGATACTTAAATGCACTCCATTGTTGGTCTCTGGCTTTCCCTTATGAAAGTAGCACATGGGATATCAAACCTGATACTTTGTGCTACTTTAAGAAACATGAAACCACTGTGTTTTTCAACTACGGGTTTAACGACTGCTATTATACGATGACAACCAACACCAAAGGCGTCGTGTCGTGCCTTGAAATATTTTAATTTGGTCGCCTATCCAGTGACCGTTGCTTGCAACCTGAATGCGCAAACCATCCTGTAACCATTAAGGCAAGCTATATTTATGATTATTTACATGTAATTTTACGCAAATTTTGTTGCGAACAATTACAGTTTGGCAAAAGACTATATCTTAACTGATCTTTCAATATTTGTAAAAATATTAAGATCGGATGTTGATGACGTAGTTGTCGTGACATTGAATAGTGTTTTGTTTGGCTTACAAAGTAGAGTAGATAGGGTTGATTGATTTCGGCGAGTTGGATTGAGCCACAATAGCATAGTTGGCAGTGCACCTGACCCCGGTATGTCATGGGATGCGAGTTCGCATCCCGCATTTTTTCAACACTTAGTCTCTTGTCAAATTATAATTTGTTCGCAACAAAATTTGCGTAAAATGATATGGAAATAGTCATAAATTAATTGGTTTATTATAAAAAACACGTATCATGTCCGCGGAGCTATGAAGAGCGAGTGAGCGGTGCGGTGTCGGTCCGCCGCGGCGCGGCTTCCGATACGTTACAGATACGTTATCCGCGTTAAAGCATTGTGAGGCACATGCCATTAGATGAGCGCGATAGTGTGACATTCAAGGCAGACTAAGCTTTTTTTTTATTTATTTTTTGTCATCATCATTGTTTTATTTTTTTTATTAGCCTATTTCGTGTCCCACTGCTGGGTAAAGGCCTTCCCACTGCGGCTCCACTATTCTCTATCATCGGTCACCTCATACAACTCTGGCAAAAAAGTGGTTAAGTCCCCCCCAACTCTGCTTTAGCCTGCCTCGTCTCCGGTGTCCATCACATAAAACCTGTCAGTGGCAATCTTCGACCACCTCTCTGGCTGCGGCCCATGCGGCCCATGCGGCTGACGTGCCCAGCCCAGTTCCACTTAAGTGTAGCGGTCGCAACTCCAACTTTTATGATTTTTGTTTTGGAGCGCAGTGTAGTGTTTCGAACTCTATCGGTACTCTTTACACCTAATATGCTGCGCACCATCATAAGCCTATAAACTATATATTGCTTGACTCAAAGAATCGGCTTGGAAAGAATGAAGAGAAAAAAGAAAAAAATAATAATTAGGCTTGGCTTTCTAAGATGAGCAAAATGACGTATAAAGTAAGTAGGTATCCCAACCATTTTTACAAAAGATATAAATAAAATTATACAGAATGTTAATAAATAAGCCTAATATTTTTTGGTAGGGTTTTTTATATTTAAAATGAATGAGCTAACTTAAACTAATTACTGTCTTTATCATAAGTTGGTATAGCATGGATTTAATTAAGTATTTTTTATAGACCTATGTTGTCTTACTTCTGGACAAAGGTCTCCCCTTAATCTTACATACTACTAGCACTTCGTAAATTAATACATTTCTTACATTTGAAATATACATAGAAAACACAGAACACACATAATTAATAGTTCAACAACTTACAAAATAAGTCATCAATGGTTTAAAACAACAGCAGGTTGAATGTTAAACGTTGTTAATTACCCGGTCAGATAACACCAGCTGACGCCTCCACAAAAAACCGCCTCTTCACCTGTTACAGCTATTATTCTTATTCTCGAAACTTATTGAGAGGACAATCAGTATAGTACCTTTGAGTGTTAAAACCTACTGGCCTTATTTTTTCTGTCACAAAACAGCATTAAAAAAAAATTGTATTCTACACAACTATTCTAACTATTCTTTACAAGTGAATTTTTAACGTCAATTCATAGCCATAACGGTGGAGACCTTGTACCGAGAAGAAGCCGCAAGAAACTCGGCAAGGGCTATTTCTTTAAACGGCAGCAACGAGCAATACAAGTTTAAATTATATAAAGGACAATAAAATTATCAAATTCATATCAGTAATAAGTAAGTGTGTACAACTATATCCATAATTATATTTTTGTCATTACCATAATCTTCCACTTTGCAATAACTTTACTCCTTTGTCTTTTTAAGTGCTTTAAATGTATGAATAGGCATTTCAACAAGTTTATTATAAAGAGTTGTACATTTATCGAAATACAAGCTACATGTTTTTTAAAGCTTGAAAGTTACGGCCAGGTTGTGAGTTTATTCTTCGTTTACAAGAATCAAAATCTCGAGTGCGAGAATGACGACGGACGTCGACGAGGACTTGCTACAATCGACAGTTGCTGCCGTTGATTTTGTAGATAGCATACTGCTCGCTCATTCTTTGAACTATGCCGGATTTAATCGTACCGTTTGATTCCGTTTTATTTGTTTAGAACACATTAGATGAATGCGAGCATTAGGTTAGCCGCAGGAGCCGGCTTTATGGTTTTATTTGCGTTTTACTGTGACTGCGTTGGGACGCGTGACGAGGCAGATGATTGGTTGGCGCCTTTTTTATTTATTAGGACGTTGTCTAGATCTGCAAAAAATACAGTTTATTACGCTTCTGACAACTTTGCTTGCAAGATGGAAAACTGTTATTGGCATTTTACTGTGATTGTGTTGGGACGCGTGACGGGGCAGATGATTGACGGGGCAGATGATTGGTCGGCGCATTTTTTGATTAGGACTTTATGAAGGCCTATGTAAAGTGTGTTAGGGCTTCTAAATTCTTCATCTATTTAATGATTTTCCTAAAATGTATTAATAATTATCGTAGTTTTTTAATTAAGTGTTGCTGTCGTAAAGTAGACATATTTTTTTGTTACTATGTTTCTATTTTAACTTTACTATACTTATTACATTTTAGCATTGTCTATAAATATAGCTATTATTTTCTAAAATGTATGCGAATACATTGAAATGAAACACTTTTTACGTATTTACTTTCTTTTTATTTCACTTATTATTAAGATTTATCCTTGCGTGTCGAACCCAAAAAAGTTTTGATGTGTAACACCTTTCCGCTCGCTTTCTATATATACAATTTGTGGGAGTGATTTCGTGAAATGTGACGGAAGTAGGTGTAACAGTGTGACAGAAAGTCGGGGAAGCGCGCAAGCGCGCGCCATTTTGTAATTTTGAAATCGATATGACTATCAAAGGTCATTTTGATATGTCAAATGTGTTCTAATTAGTATTTACTGCATTTATTATAAAATGATGTAATACTTACCTGACCCATTTTTTTCAGAATATAATGTTAAAATTGCTTAATACTAAGGTGAGATGTCAAATGTTACACATCATATGCGACTACTGTAAGGCTCGCTCGTTTTTTTTTTATTAACTTATCTCTACATTTAAGTTTTAGCTTATCTATCACACACTTCAAAACCAAATCACACAGATCGGTTAGTTAATTCCGCCCACTTATTTACCGCAGCTTATGTACTTACTACTTATTACCCACCGGTGGGCAGCAAACCGTGGCCGTGGGTCATGCACCGTTAGCCCACGATCCCTCCACGAACATAATTACAATTGTTATTCACCAATTGCCACTATTTATACTGCTGTTTAACCTGTGTGGTGGAGCGGAGAAGTTATTTTGAATTAGAACCATTAGCTTTATTTTAATTATATTATTATTGGAAAGAAAGTTTGGCTTTTAATAAAATATGTTAGTGTTGCATTAATGTTGTAAAGAAAAGTACCAGTGCTTTTATTTTCTTAATGCTTCTCGGTTAGCATCGCATTTTCGAATATAATCGAATACTATGTTCCATGTCCAATTTAACATCTAGTACATATAATAAAGCTAAAAAGGGTCGAGAGTCTGTACACGGAAGATATTCGAAAAAAGTTGGCTGGGGATAGTTAGAATCGATAACATAACACGTTCCAACAGTTTTTAGATTTTTTTCTGTTTATTAGACCGCACGCATCACGTGAAAATGGCTGAACGGATTTTTATGCAAACTTTGCACATAGACAGACCATGACCTGGACTAGGACATGGGATACTTTTTACCCCGGTAACAGGTTCCTGTTTTTTTATATTAGAAGGAGGCAAACGAGCAGGCGGGTCACCTGATGGAAAGTAATCACCGCCGCCCATGAACATGGCAAAACCAAAGGAATCGCAGATGCGTTGCCGGGCTTGAGGAAGATGTTGCATCTTGAGGAGGGAGTAGAAATTGGGAGAGAGATGAGCCTCCGGTACTTTCACTCACCGGACGAAACACAACAGCAACGAGTGCCATTGTTTCACGCCGATATTATGTGAGAGGGTGGTATTACGCCGGGCGAGCCGGCTCATTTCGTGCGGCGTGGCTCTACCACTCTTAAACTAGTAGTATCCCACTTCTGCGGGATAGTGTAGTCTTCGCGAACGAAGTCGCGGGACAGCTAGTGTATAATAATTTGAATTCAGAACAACATACTTGTTTTATAGTTAGCACGGCAAATGACTTCATTCCACCTGTTGTTAAGTGGAAATGGAGTCAAGACGCGAAGATAACTAGTGCAGAGTGAAATCATAGCAGCATCAGTTACCCTTACTCTGCCGGCCCACGAGATCCCTCTTTACGTCTCGTTTGAAGGACCCCATGTCATAGGAAGGAAGAAAGGAACGTTTTAAATAAAATTTTGTGGTGGTCCTGTCATTATTGTTAAGAAAAGTAAATGTCTTATTTAGACATGTAAAACAGTAAATACATATTTAGAAAACCACTCATCTTTTACTCTCTTCTTTTGTCTTCTCGGTCGTTCACTAACTGGTAAGGACTAATTGGGGGCGGCGAGAAACTTAAAGGGTTCCTCAAGCCGTGTGTTTATAAGTAGGGCAGTCCATACACACGTCTCGTTTCCACAACTGAATATCATTGCAATTTGCAAGTGACGTCATAAAAAAACTACATACTAACGTATAGAAATAGGAACCATTCGACTTCTACTGAAAACAAAACACTGCACGGTGTCTTCGATCACCAAAACATGGACATGGACATGAAAATAATAAGTAAAATTCGACACTTCTAATCAAGATAATTGAGGGCTGTGCAAAACAAAGTCGCCTTCATTGAAAGGCGCCGCGTCACGGCGGCAGCGTGAACTCGCAATAACTCGACGGGGCGCCGCCGCACACATTGCTGCAGGGCTGCCAACGCTAGATGAAAATAATGATGATGTTTATACAACATAATTACTAGAAAAAATCAACCAGCCTCATGAAGCTCGAGTGGGAACCAAATCCACGTTCTTGGATTACCGGTCCAATGCTACCGGTAGGTACCGGTGCTAACCGGTGAGCTACCCAGACCCTAGAAGACTCGTTTAATTGTTCTAGTACATTGTGATTTACGCCGCAAGCCAACGGTGTTACGTCACTGTGAAATTGTCCTCATAGTCGAAAGAACATTTTGCAAGAATTTAACAATCGATACAGACGTAAATAGCATACATATACTAATGCAAAAATTAAAATAAGAAAGATGATGTTAATATTCATAATTATAACATAGTACCTTTAGAAGGACGTCCTTCTACGTAGTTGTCAAGGGTCTATTTGAGCTGCAAAGACCCTTCAATATGGAAAAGGCTGCTCAGAACAGGGTGCAGTGGCATCGTCTTATGATGTAAATGAGTAAATCATATTTTTCTCTAAAAAAGTGCTAAAAATGTTTCCACGAGCGCGACTGAACCTACACCTTCTGATAATCCAGATCAGGCGCTCTATCAATCAGGGTAACGTCACTCTATTCAACCCGTGCAAACTTTAACGCTGTGATTACATACTTTGTAAACCTTTTTTCAATGTCGACAACAACATACATATCCGATCTTGATTTTTGCAAATGTCAAAAAAGTAAAAAAAAACAACCCGCATCAGGCTAGCTTAATTAATGGTTGGTAGCCCAAATGCAATATAACATGGAAATGTCTAAGCCAAGCAGTAGGTTAGGTTATACGCTGTTTATATTGCACGCGTTGTTAAGTCATTAAACTTGTTTAGTCATGTCACAAAAGTCAATCTAAAAATCTCGAAAAACATTGTTATTATCATACACATGTCATATAAAGATTTCGCTATTTCGTACCCTGTGAGTTTGAAACGTTAGAGTAAAACAATATTATGTGAAATAAAACACACATATATTTCATTTTTACTAGGTGACACCCCTTACTGCTTGCTCAGACATAGGCACGAACCTCACAGGCCCACAGTGCACGATGACGGCAACATTAGGGGTGTCAGCGGGTTTTGTCGGCGGCCAGCGGTGCGGAAACGAGCATTGTGACAACCCTAGGTCGCGCCAAGCACCCGCTCCCAATTTATACGCACTTCATAATGCGAATAATATTTCAGTTTTAGTCTTCAACAGGAAGAAATGGATGTTTCAACTTTTTACGATTCTGGTGAGTTTAAAGGCAGAGAAGGATGTTGATGTTTAATTGTTTTGAATGTTTCGATTTCATAATGCATTTTTAGCAAAAATAGGTTCAGCCCCCCGACCGCCTAACTCGATCGCTTTCGATCGCTTTGAAGGCGTGGCAAGGAGGAGGCGTCATCTTGTCATTTCGAAAGCAATATGAAAGTAATATCGATAGCTATAGGCTATAGCTTCCGATATTGCTTTCATATTACTTTCGATATCGATATCGATCGAAAGCAATCGAGTAATGCGGTCGGCTTTCAGGCCTTCCCATATGGACTATGGCACAGTGCTTCGAACCGTAACCCATCACCCAAACCCACACGTAACACATGCCCCTGGCCAATGCGGGTTGGTGTAACCATCTTACGATATCACCAACGACTAAGCATGCCTTCCGAAAATACAAAGTACGAAGCTAGAAGTATTTTTTAATTTGGTCACCAAATTGTCTTGGAATTTGTAACTTAAGTTTAACTGTAATTATTAAGATAATTAGATTAAATATTGAAGTGATTAATGGATTCTTACAAAGATATTTGTTATTGTTTGATTCAGGAACGCTGGCATAAATATGTACGGATGTAATGCACGCTCCGTACATGGTGCCGAAATATTGGATACGCATAGTAAAAAACATGGTACCGCTAATAATAATTACTCTAGTATACGAAGATCATGTATAGTTTAAAATATATTTTTTTATAGCCAATTTATTTCAATTTATTTCAATTTATTTTATAGAGCAAAATCGGAAGTTATAGCTTCCGATTTTGCTTTCATATTGCTTTCGAAATGACAAGATGACACCTCCTCCTAGCCTCGCTTTCAAAGCGACCCAGATGGCGACTCTTATTATCGGAGGCCAAGACTCACTTTGGGTTGTTGCGCCACTCTAGTTAGTTTAACATATTAATATTAACTTAAATCCAAGTATAAACTATTAAAATTATACTTAGATTTAATTTTATATTTTATTTTATTTTTTATAACTTAGATTTAATAAATTAGCTTCAGATTGACGTGTCAAGAGGAATAGTTCATAAAAATAAAGATAAAAAAAACCGTGTAGGTACAATACATACATAATATGAGTCCGAATATGGCCTAGAACAATACTATATCTTTGTGCAGTCTAATGAAGTATTGCAGTCAATCATTATTTTTTATTCATTCTCAATAATAGATTTAAGTTAATAGTTTAGCTTTTATAGAAATGACATGCCAAGAGGCAACAGTCCATAAAAATAAAGATTTTAGAAAAACATGTGGGTACAATACATACACAGTATGGGCTAAGATCGTCCAGATATGGCTTAGAACAATGAGGGCACACACAATGCGCGCGTCGGGCGGAAGCTGCGCACTCCGCTGATGAACTAAAGATGAAGTTTTTAGCTTGTATAATCAACAGTAGGTATGCTTGACATGATTATATTATTAAACACTGAAATATGCCCGTTAAACATTGCGTGCATGTGCACGTTTAAGATATAAGATAGTAGTATAGTCAGAATCAAAGTGTTTAGTCAAAAATATAGACACCAAATATATTAATATTATATTATTAATAATAATAGTAATAATTAACAATAATAATAATGAACAATATTTAATTTGTTTGTATAATAATGAAATATGAGTGAAATTGTTTAATTTAAAATTATTTAATTGTTGAATGTGTTTTTTCTATTGTATGCCCGTTAAGGGTAACTGTTCTTACTTTAATGCAATGTAACCTAGCAAGCAAAAATTTAACAGTAACGCAATAAAGTTTTATTCTATTCTACACATTAGCCAAAAAATATTAAAATATTATAAGATGACTTTAGTGTTTTTTTACTCTAATCATAATATCAAATAGGTTACATTTTCTTTGTAATACAGGAGTTATGGCGTTGATTTGGCGACGAGTAAAATACGACAAGCTGAAAATAAAAAAATCAGATTTACACAAATTCGTTATTGCAGATTTTGTTATCAAAATCTTTTTATAAATCCGTTATTCACTCCATATTCTCGGGAACACAACATTTATTAATGTTAGTGGTTAATGTAGGTATGTATATTCGTCCAATTAAAAAAAAGCTGAAAGTAAATAAAAGTAATCCAACAAATTGACAAGTGAAGAGTTATCACAAATCAAATCAAAATAAGTTAACAGACAACAACTCCATACACAATTCGAGTTCTTCAATAAATTATCAGGAAAAAATCGATTACTCAATTTAATAAAAAAGAGCTAGGGGAGAGTGGGGCCCATCGGCACAGCAGTCGAAGTGCGCGGATGTGAACATTTGTAGCAATAATACGGGGCCACAAGCCTAGGGTGAGCCGCGGCTGCTGTTGAAAGAATGATACATCATCACACCAATAATAAATCACACATGATTCAATTAGAAAAATACAACGGGCGGGCGAGCGGAAAACGGTGGGATTCTGTCGCCAAAGCGGCCGTTTGTTGGGTAATTTGACGTTTCGGGTTACGTCATCAATCAAACGCAATTAACAATGTCGAGCTTTCGCTGCAAAAGTCAAATTGTGTCTGTTATTGTTGAGTGAATCAAAACAAGTCGTCACATTGTCTGCAATTCGAAATAACATTTATCGCAACGTGTGTAGGTGTCAATTTTTATATTATTTATTAACTTAGTTTTTTTAATTTATTTATGAGCAAAACATTACATAGTATCTACAAACAGGTACAGTATGAAATGTTTAAGTTTTTCCGTGTATCTTCAAATTATTATAGTGAAGCTGAATTCAATGATCATTGTACATTTGACTCAGCTAAACGCCTCTGCGGCCCAGTTTAAAATAAATAATTTATTAATACACCCACCACGTAGCCATATTAAAAATCAACGCACACCAGTCAACTTTTCCCTCTTCAAACACACGCTAATATAGGCTTTAACACATGAGCTTCCAGCACACTCAATAACTCATTGGCGAATCGTACCGGGGCGCGGGTGGGTCGTGTCACGTGGCCGTAATGAGTCCACGCCACCCACTCTCCCCCACTATGAAATTTCACACATACGCCGCACGGTTCTGATTATTGCAATTTATGATGTCACATTTTTCCAACGGCGCGCCAGCCTTTTTTCATAAAGCTAAACAATGCGGAGAGTGTTAAAAAAAATTTGGCATGCACGCACGTTAGTGAGCTGCCAGGAATGTTGTTTTAAATGTTGACCGAACAGGATTACGTTTTGTTGTTAAATAGAATTCGGGATGGCTGGATGAGTTGTCATCGACCCCTATGATTGTGATAGAATGTAGGGTTATTTTTCTATTTTAATTTCACAGCATATATCCTGCTTCATACATAATTTTAAAAACAATTTACCATAGGACATGAGTAGATTGAGGCTCCTCTACCACGATACGTGTTGGCGTATTTTAACAACTGCCTTATTCACTATTACAACCCTACCACCCGCTAACGTGCCGTCCAACAGAGGAGCTCGAGATATTGTATGGTCAACCATCTTTTTCCTGGCATTGCAAAAGTCACTTAACTAGCAAGAGCTTAACGCGAACGTGTAAGCCGCGGTGTCATCAAGATCACAGTAATCATCATCATTATTATCATCATTAGCCTATACTAGTCCACTGCTGGACATAGGGCTCTCCAAGTGCACGCCACCGAGCACAATCCGCGACTACTCTCATACAGCTCTAGTAATATTTGTATAACAACGTTAGTCGGAACTGGGGTACTATGCCGAGAGGAGGGTAAAGTATACATGATAGTCAATAACTTTTTTATTTTTACTTATTTTTTTCTTTAGTTGATGGCTTCGTACGATTAGCACATTTAGCCAGTGTCAAAGTAATTTTTCTTACAAGTAATACATAAATATACAATATTTCCTTCCAGTATGATGATGATGAATGATAACAGTAATGAGAAGTGAGAAATTATATACCCCCCAACCCGTCGAGTATCTCAGTAAAGATGAGGGGCTTTACTAATTCCTCGGGCGGACTTCTTTTTGTTCCATTTGCCAACACTCATGCGCACTTACGAACACTTAACGGTTAATAATCCACCATTATTTCACATTAATATTCGATACAACACAAATTTTAGAAAATAAAACAAAACCGCAGACATGACTCTTCACTTTCCCGCCAAGAAGTCCATTTTTTTTTACTTTGTTCCCACTTTACCTTCTTTTTTTTTACATTTGATTGGTCTACAAAAATCTAGTAAGTTACGGTTTTGACGGAGGTTCTCAGCAAATAGGTTTACCTCTAATGTCAATGTACGGGCATTTGTAAAGAGTCGATTTTGCTCTCCATAATTGGACTAATGTATCCAATAATACTAACTTTTAATTTTTATTTTTTTTTGTGAACGCCAGGGCTACCATAGCGTAATTTCTTTTGAAATCTTAAAAAAGCTGTTAATCTAAAACTGAGCATTTTTAAGGAAAAGATCTTAGACAAAAGTTTTTCACTATCATGTATACTTTACCCTCCTTTCGGCTTAGTACCCCCATTCCGACTAACGTTGTATATACATGTATATAATAAAAACATATATGTTAATTAAAATTTCACATTAGGGATGTCGACAACAACAATAATTCAATCCAGATCATTAAACGTATAAATGACATCACGTAACAGTTTTTTAAAACATTAAGTGCCTTACAAATAAACAAAGAATAAGCTTCGAATAGTTATTCCGTGTTTTGTTCCTGTCATGTAAACATCATGTCAAATAAGAGTAAAAGAGACAAAACACGGAATAACTATTCGGACCTTAATCTTTGTTTATTTGTGAGGCAGTGTTTATTTGTAAGACCCTAACACTTTTTATTTGACCTAAGCATTAATTTCTGTAACCTAAAAACTTATTAATAAACACATAACTGAAGGAAACTAAATAGTGACGCCGTAGTTTCCATTCCCATACAATTTCTATTGGAAAAAAATCCTTTTGACAGTTGCTAGAAAGTGTATCTATTGACTAACCACTCAACTACACAACAAAGTATATAGGTAGTGCAATTATTGCAATAATTCGATAGTAACTACAAATCCTGTTCCACATGATTACTCAGCTAATCCTGAGATTCGGAATTGACTACCAACAAAAGGTCCAAACTTCACTTCCTGCAGTTCACAAAGGCTACACTCACCTGTAATACGGAGGCTCGAGTGAGGAGCCGCGGGCGCTTACCGGATTTACTGTATTTGCACAATACTCGTTGCCCCGAGGTCGGCCGCCATAGATCTCTGAAAGAGGTAGAAATGGCGCTGGAACCTTTAAATATAATAAATATGATTTTAAAATATTCGGACATCTTAAAACTTGGCATATAGAAAAGCTATTTCAGAGGGCCTTATGAAAGGACTTTGGGAAAGTCTTTGCACAGCAGTGAGCAGCATAGGGCCTATGTTAGCCTGTGCCACACGCTAAGGTAAAAACAAGTCATTTCATACAAGGTTTGACTCTACATGAAGCAAAGGTAAAACCAATGTTCTAATAAATTCTGTCACCTAAGTATAGTGACTATGATTTTAGCACGGAAGCTTTAATTATAATTGATAATAGAAGTCTCATATTTCTATAGTAGGACGTTACTTCGTGAAATTGTAAGATTTTACAGTGGTAATTTTGAAAGTTCTGACAAGTTTTTAAAGGCAATATTTTGTTTATTATAAATCAAAATAAGTTAGAGCTTCGTGTCAATGTAAGTAAATGCTGTGCATGTCAAGGATAAGTCAAAACTAGTTATTATTACTTTTAAAAGTAAAAAAAAAGTAATATATAACATTTCTGATATTTATTAACTCTATGGTCCAACCGGAAAGGTTGCCCTTAAAATTCAAGTGGCCAATTACAGATTTACCTTTGGAGAGAACCTCTCGCTATTCTTGAGTAGTCTCCACGTATTGTGCGCACCGAAACGTTTAGAAACATTGCGGCCCGACTGTACTTATTATCAGCGGGGTGTTGGCTAAATGATTGTTACATTTTCAAAATGTGCAACGGTCTTAGTAAATCCTTTTATATTAATAATGGTGTTTGGAGATTGATACATTAAGTGAAAAAAAAATTAAAGCACTCCAAGATTTATTGTAGTGTAGCTTAATGAATATATTCTTACAAAATGGAGAGCTTTATTTTTGTCGAGCACTCTCCTTCTTCTCTTCTTCAGCCTGTCGCCGCCTAATGCTGAGTGTAGGCCTCTCCTTTCGCACGCCATCTCTCTCTGTTGGTAGCCATTCCAAACAAGCATTTCTTAGGATCAATGACTGGATTTTTATTAATATTTTTAAATGTGCTAATTATTGTTTTAACACGTAACCTTAAATTGTGCTATTATGTTATTATTATTGATTAAAAATTAAATATTTACTAGACTAAATACTAAATTCAAAACATTTGTTTTTATACATATTAGAAGGAGGCAAACGAGCAGACGGGTCATCTGATGGGAAGCAATCACTGCCGCCCATGGACATCCGCAAAACCAGAGGAATCGCAGGAACGCGTTGCCGGCCTTTAAATTAACATTTTTTATTTTATTCATAGAACTACAAATATAATCGTTAATTAATCTACTTAGAACTAAACTTAAAAACACTAGAAACAGTAATTCAGTCTTAATTATGTAATGCTTGTTACACTTATTATTTTTCTTTATTTATTTTTTATTATACGAAAGTACTTCAAAGCATATTAAGCTTCATAGTTAGTAAGTAGGACATTTTTTTGTAACAATGTTGTTGCAAATTAAAAAAAAAGATACGAGCAGGACTTGAACTCTTTAACATCCAGGCCAGGACCTACCATTACACCTTCGTTGTTCTATCCGAGCCATGCAAACTTTTCTGAGTTTAAATATGTAACATTTATTATTATCCTTTAAGGTCGATAGGGCCTATCGACAGAACAGTTAATTTATCTATTCCGTGGATAGGCCGACATTTGTTTACAATTAACAGTTGTTTAATTGTTCAAAGTCGGGCCGTGGTACGTCCACTTCCGCTGCACGATTATATTGCGCCGTGTACCACATGTGCGCCACAACACGGCGCCTAATGCGACTATTATTTGCCATTCGATTGCTTATAAGTACTAAAACGAGAATGAATAGAGATAAATAAAATAATAATAGTATTTTTTTTACTTTCAAGTGACAAACGAGTACCTACCTAGAATTGAAATTTTGGCACAAAATTCTCGCTTTCGTTATATTGGTCTAATAGACAATAAAACTCGCGCTAGGTACCGTCGTCGTGTTAAACGAGGAGAGCTTAATTTTTGCTATATAAATTCTTGATATTGTTAACGTGAACGAATAGCACTTGAACTTGCACTAGGTGGTAGGTGTCAGATTATACCAGTCGGTACCGTTGGCAACGAATGACGCTTTACACTTTAGATCTCTGTCCGGATTTGCTCTTTGTTCAAAAAGCACGACAGTTTAATGTCATATCGAGGGTGACATAGCTTATAGCATATTTTAAAGTAACTCTTTCTATCTATACTAATATTATAAAACTTTGTATTTTTGTATGTTTGTAACGAATAAACTCAAAAACAACTGGTACGATTTTAAAAAATCTTTCACCATTAGAATGCTACATTAGCGCTGAGTAATATAGGTTATATAAAAAAGAAATGTCCACCCGTGCGAAGCCGGGACGGGCCGCTAGTCTTAAATAAAGAAATAACTTAAAAGTAACAGTTTTGCGTCTTCATATATACCTACCTACAAGTAGGGTTAGATCTCGTAAACGATATCATACTTCATACTCGTATAGAAAGAATTATACTCGTACAGTCACTGGTTCAAAAATTATATTGAACCCCTGTTCATGCTTTTAACTTTTAAAAAGTTTTCAGTATCTGTATTACACTTTAATACGTTCGCTCTGCATAAACTGACGTAGTAACGCATCAAATCCACAGTAACAATAAGAATAATTCGAGATAAAAAGAAAAAAAAGCTACCCAACCAAAGTAAGTCATCAGTTTACCCGCGTCGATGGCTCCATTCATTTTTTCACCCTTCAAAGTAACAACCCAAAAGTCGGTAAATATTCTACAAAGGGGCCAACAATGCCCCAATACCAATGTTTGGGCCAAAATAATAGTGGGTCTTAGAAAGGAGCGGTATTGTGCGCAGGCGCATTGTCGTAGCGGGCCTTGCACAAAACCACTCGGTAGCTACCGGTGAGGACTCAAAGCGTCGTGTTTGCCTACAATATTATTTTTATTGCCGTAATTGAGTTAAGTTTAAGCATGCCCTGTGAAAATCGCCGACATACTTTCTAATATTACTTTTTAGAATCTACATTTATATATATTTTTTAATTTGCGGTTTTATTGTTACCAAACGTAATTAGTCTCCGAGTGTCAATATCCAGTGTATAAATACTTCGTGTGTATGTTAATACCTTGAGTTAAATGTCGGCTGTTGCATTATGCTCATTATTGCCTTTGGCTTATTTACTATTACAGATCTACTCGCGTTTATTTTACACATTTTTTTTATGTGAAATATAACATAACTAACTACATTAAAGAAAAAAAAGTTTTTAAAAAAAGTTTTTATATTTTTATAAACATACATTAGATTGTCGTAAATATATTGTGATGCAACTGTCATTATATTAATATCTTTAAATCGTTTTTTAAGAGAATTACCAGCTTTTAGATTATAAATTGCTCGAATAGCCCGTTTCTGCAGCATAAAGATAGTTTGAATGTCGGCAGCATTGCCACACAGTAAAATGCTGTACGACATTACGCTATGGAAATAACTAAAGTAAACAAGTCTAGCTGTTTCAATGTCAGTAATCAAATTAGGATAACTAAAAACAAAATAAATAAAACCTATAAATAAAAAATGTCCTCCAGCTGTGGGCTCATGGGGACGGTCCCAAGAATGCTGGCAACATTACCTCTTTGGATTGCCAAGCTAATACGTTGGCAGAGGTAGCTGCCAGCATTCTTGTCACCGGAGGCTTCAATAAGGCGAGCACTCAACTTAACAAGCTGCTATTAACTATTACTGTTACTATGTATGTCATTGTTATTGTATAAATGTTATCTTGTTGAATAAGCGCTAACCTAAATGTTATAGATAGGTACCTAAGACACAGGCAATCTTTTTGATGGCTTAGGTATTACATAATTTATTTTTTTGTATATCCTAAAATTAATGATATACTTAGCTCAAGTTTTTTTTATATCTAGTTTTTTTAAACAGTAATTTTATCTTATCTTATTAACTCCGCCATTGTCGTCCCCAAGCCCGGATGCAAAAGGAGGAGGGTTGAGCTGCAGGGACCACGCACCTTTTTTTTTTTGAGAGAGATTGCTGATTGCCTCTACGGCATTTTCAGCTTCACCGGGTTTTTTTGGGGGCGGCGAGGAACGTAAAGGGTTTCTCAAGCCGTGTGAAACGAATCACCTTCGGAGGTTATCTAGAGGGAACGGCATCGCGCACTAGTGCGCGTCCCCGTGCCCTACTAGATTCTCCGAAGGGTTCGGATCGGATCGGGCCACGCACCTACCGTAAAAAGTTAACGCCAAGCCTCAGGCGGCGGTAAATAACCTGACTACACCATGTCCAACCAGAGCACATGAAGCGGTAACCAGTGACCGTAAGAAAATACCCTTGTAATACTAACGCAGAAGGACGTGGGAACCCACTGCGTTATTTTTCCAAGATAACCCCCTCGTCATGGTAAATAATAATATAGAGTGCGATTTGTTGGACGACCCGACTAACGCTCGGCGCCATTTAGTAACCGGGCTGGGTGGTGTGAAATTGGCTACCGATGATCCCGTAACATGGAAAAAGGCGGCAAGTTGCCAAATAACCAAAAGACCTCAATACGAACAACGCAGCACATTGGTGCCTAGAACGTACGAGGTTTACTTAAGCTAGGCAAGCTCACCATCGTTGTAACCGAATTGGAGAACCATAACATCAGTGTGGTGGAAATAAGTGAGACGCATATGCAAAACAATGGCCATTTTAAAACCGCCCTCGGCAGCACACTATATTTCTCAGGTGCAGAAGATTCAAGCCGGCATATAGTGGGGGGGATTTTGCTACCTGCCATAATGAACAAGTATGTCCTTGGTTACAACCCAGTGTCGGAGCGTATCATTACAATTAAACTAAACACCAAACCTTTCACTTTGAACATTGTTCAAATATACAGCACAAGCTACGACCACGACATCGATACGTTCTATGGAAAACTAAAAGAGACGATTGATTTCATTCCAAACAGGAAAATCACCATGGTAATTGGAGACTGGAACGCCAAAATCGGGAAAACTGTAACAGACGACCACCTAAGAGAAACAGTCGATAAATTTGGTATCGGAGATAGAAATGAGCGCGGTGAGAGTCTTCTTTTCTTCTGTGTAAATAGAAAACTCTCAATCCTAAATACGTGCTTCCAACATTACCCAAGACGGCTTTACACGTGGAAGTCTCCAGGCGATCGATTCAGAAACCAAATCGACTATATCCTTACATCCTCGCGTTGGAGGTCTTCAGTCTCTAATGTAAGAAGCTTCCCTGGTGCTAAATGCGGGTCTGATCAACCTGCTAGTGTCAAAATTTGCACTCCGTCTAAAAGCTCCTTTCAAGCATCTTCCACCTAATCCTAGACGTCTTGACCAGGCTGAAAGGCCAGCTTTCCGAACCGCCATTGAAAATAAGCTTCTTGAATCAACTACTGCGTTTCCTGATGCCAACACTTAATGGAAACACCTGAAGGGCACAATTACTGAGGTTCTGGTAACTGTACATAAATAAATAAAAAGCGATAGAAAAAATACCGCCTGGATATCAGACCACACATGGGAACTTGTAAGACGCAGAAAAGAAGTGAAGATCAAAGGTTTGCAAGATGCCGAGGTCAGGGAGGAATATTCCGAACTTTGTAGGGCCATCGACAAGTGCTGCCGAGAGGATAAAAATAAACTCATTGAGGGTATCTGCAGCGACATTGAACGTCATTCAATAAAGTTCTAAACTGCAGACCTCTTTAAGAAAGTTCGTTTATTATCGAAGAAATTCAAACCCCAGACTTGAGTCATTGAAGACAGCAACGGCCATCTGATTCACGAGGTTGAAGGAATAGCTGGAGCCTGGCGCTATTACTGCGAACAGCTATACAAAGAATCTGTGGGCCTACTATCCCCCCGACTCGACTGACCGATTCCATCTACTGCAAAGTTTGGTGCAGTGGAGAGTGTCCAAGTGACTGGGCTGAGTCCATCATCCTGCCTCTTCACAAAAAGGAATCATGGAAACTATGCGACAATTACCGGACATGGGCTCTAATTTCTCATGCCATCAAAATACTGCTCCATATTATTAACAATCGCATCCGACATTACTCGGACTGGCAAATACCGCAGGACCAGGCGGGGTTTGTGAAAGGCAGAAGTACGCGAAAACCAATTTTAATCGTCAGGCAGGTTGTAGAAAACGCCTACGAATACAACACTCCCGTCATTGTGTGTTTCGTAGACTATAGTAAGGCGTTTGATTGTGTCAACTGGGAAAGCTTGTGGTCGGTACTTACGGAGCGAGTCCCCGACCATCTACTACTACTATGACTATTACTGAAGTCTGTACGTAAGGAGTCAGGGAGTAGCCAATACATCATGAGGCGAACTTGCGACAATATGGATGGAAGAGTGTGCATTGGTGAAATGAAAATCACCAACCTCCGCTATGCCGATGACACGACTCTCTTAGCTTTTGTTTTATGTTAAAGGTGGCAAAGGCAAGTAATCACCGCCGCCAATGGACACCCCGTTAAACCAAAGTAATCGTAGATGCGTTGCCGGCCTTGAGGAAGGAGTTGGATCTTGAGGAGGGAAAAGGAATCGGGAGGGGATGAGGGATGGGCCTCCGGTATATTCACTCACCGGACGAAACACAACGGCCACGAGTGCCATTGTTTCACGCCGATATTCTGTGATAAGGTGGTATTACGTCGGGCGAGTCGGCCCATTTCGTGCTGCAACGCAGCGTGGCTCTACCACTCAGACAGTGTCACTCATTTAACACCACCCAGGGGTCACGTGTAGGGTCTCAAGGGTAAACCTACGGACGCGAGTAACTTTAACCCCCAAAATATAAGCTGCAACTGAGGCTGAAATGGTCTCTTTACTAAGCACGATGGAGACTGTAAGCAACTAGCTTGGTCTACATATTTGTAAACAGATCCAAGACAAAAATAATGGTGGTGGACCGTGCGAAAAAGCTTGAGCTCAGCGGAACCTTACAACTGGAAGTCGTTGATAACTCTCGTGTTCTCCATTTTCTTATACGATGCCGAGACAAGGACACTGAAAGCAGCCGATCGTAACCTTATTGATGCATTCGAAATATGTTGCTGGAGGAGAATGCTGTGGATACCCTGGATGGGTCATCGGACCAACGTGTCAATTCTTAAGCAATAGAAGATCAAATCGAGGCTCTCATCCATACGCCTCTTAAGAATCTTAGAGTACTTCAGTCACATACCAGGAGTGGTGACAATTTAGAGAAATTAATTGTCACCGGCAAAATAGACGGAAGAACAGCTCGTGGTCGCAGCCCGATGCGTTGGTCCGATCAAATCCGTACCGCATTGAATACCTCTGTGCATGATGTTCTGCACGTCGCCGGCAACCGGTCGAGATGGCGCTCTATCATCAATCGTCACATACATGGATAAGGAGGTCACGACCCTCAGTAATGAGGATAACGATCTTATCGGATCTTATTATTATGCACATTATGCACGGCATTTGCGTCACGTTCGTGCATCATACTCATATATAGGTACTACAGTACATACGCTCTTTGCAGGTTCAAACTAAGTAATAGAATCGTAATTTATATTTAAAATGATCTTTATGTAAATTTACTATCGATGCAAAAATAATGACAGTGTCATTAAGAAACATACTATAATCACATCAAAGTAAGGTTTGTTTTTCTTTAGCATGGATATTTTGTGAAAACTTCTATTAGACCATACCATATTAAAATATAAATAAATTGCGCTGAGTGACAATGATATCAGTACTTCTACATGTACACTACCATTTAGGTAAGTATTGAAAATCAACACATGTGCGTTCATACCTCCTAATATAAACTTATAGGATGACAATTAACTCTTCAGCAAAAGTTGTAAAGATCAAACCAGATGTGCACGGTAAACCGACACTTAGTGGTCAGGCGAAATTCAATAAAACAAGAAGGCAAATATTTTTACATCCCCAGCAAAAACATTTGCAAAAATTGGCAACCATAAACGGTCAACCTTTTGCAAACAATATTAACCTTTTAAGCAGTTTCAGGCTGACCAAAGACAATAGGTCGCTACGTCTACCTCTCTACCATAATGCGGCATAGACAATACAGATTTAGCGTTCAAAGGTGCCGACAGTCACTGTTTGGTAATAAACTAGAGTTATAAAGTGGTTATAAACAACATAAAGCTATGGTTTCATCGGTGTAGGTAGGTAAATAAAATATATCTATACTAATATTATAAAGAGGAAAGCTTTGTATTTTTGTATGTTTGCAACAAATAAACTCAAAAACTACTGGACCGATTTAAAAAAATATTTCACCATTACAATTCTACATTAGCACTGAGTAACATAGGCTATATAAAAAAGAAATGTCCACCCGTGCGAAGCTGGGACGGGCCGCTAGTGTCTTATAAACTAATTTACATTTTATGTTTACTTGGACTGCTAAAGTGCATGCCAATTTTAAAGAGAGATACTATTTTACAAGCTTTTTAAATAAAAGCTTGCAAGTATGTATATAATTTGTTCGGGTGGAATCTTGCAACTCAATTTTGAATTAGATATCTTCAACCGATTGAGCTGAAATTTTGTATACATGTTCAGTTCGGATGACAATGCATGGTTAATTGTATGACGTCATTCTAAATCCAAGATGGCGGACTAATTATTTTTAATGCATTCCTACAAAATGGGTATGCGTTTTACAACAGTTGCGTTTTAGACCAACTGATACTAACTTGCTTGGCTTGCTGAAAATATTCGTAAAATAAAGTGACGTCACTCTAAATCCAATATGGCGGACTAAGTTTTTAATGCTTGCCTACAATATGTGTATCAAATGAAAAAAATCAGATGAACAGACTGAGAAACGGGTCCAACAATAGCAAAGGTAAAAAATAAATTAAAAGTATAAAACCTTTTTAAAAACAAGCTTTACTTAAATGCGCTAAAAAGAAAAATGATACAAGCTTTTATATCATATAAATTGTGTAGGTAATGACGTTATAAGTTGATGGTAAAAGTTTAAAAGTAAAAGTTATTTTTTTTCTGTTTAGTGCATTTAAATAAAAGCTTGTTATTTAAAAAACTTTTTTACTTTTAATTTTTTTAAATTATTTAGGTATTTTCGATACACAGGGTAAGTACATCCGATTTTTAATTTAAACACAAACATTAACTTAGCTACTATGATGTTGTTAAGTAATGTTAAAAAAATTTACAGTTTATATGAAAGTATGTTATCAAAACTGCGTTATCAAAGTTGTAGTACCTACAGCTCATTGTATCCACTTGCTATTGGATGTTGTTAAGCATAAAAAAATGTTTTTCTGTCCGTCAACGTGATGCTACGACCCTGATCCAACTTAATTATTAACAATGTCAACCTACTTTACTTACTAAATTTTTTACATTTGTTATTGTTACGTTAACTTGTAATATAATTTAAATTGGTTTTTGGTATCAACATTTTTAGTTTTCAATTTTCAATAGAATCATAATACAAACTTTAAACGCAACATTGTTATTGATTACGTCTAAAGTTTACACTATTGTTTGACTATATACCGAAAAAGAAAAACGAACAAACTTCTCAAACATTTATTCGTAAGCGGAGAAGCGCGAAGAAAACTCCGTAACGCAAGTGGCGTGTCACATGGCGCGGAAAGCGCGGGAAACTCGCAAGTCCAGCAAGTTGTGTGCCCGCCCGCGCCCCGCCCCCACGCCGTCTCGCTCACCGCTCTCACTCGCACCGCAGCGGCTAACCGCACCGAGACGCGGATATCAAACGACAAACGATTTGTTTAACGCTTTATGTAATTTTTATATTTACACTATAGTTTGATATGATACATTTTCTTATTTAATTGTTTTTGTTAGAGTTATTTATTGATAGACTTATGCTATTAAGTAAAGATAAACAATTATAGTTTAGAAAATAATTTTATATTGTTCAATAAAAATATTAAAGTTCTCAAATTGTTTTTCAAGTTTGGTTTTCATGTGAATATAAAACGAATTCGTTATTAGGACTCATCGTGTATATCGCAAAACTCGCGAACGGTCTAAGTGATTCTGCGCGAGTGTTACTCCCCGCGATTGCAAACTTGAAAAATCATAATTTTTCATGAGCTCGTTGATAGGTTTTCGCGCTGGCCGCGGTTTCCCGCCGCCCCGCGGCCTAATTACCGCCGCCTCATGATACGTCACCGCGATGATTCAAAAAAATCCACCCATCCTTCTCCCACTCCACTGTTGCGGCGACAGTGTCCCACTCCGTCGAGCATTTTTATAAAAACGCAGAGACCGACCGCGGCCGTCCCGCTCGTTCCCGCCGCAACACCGCGTCACCCGCACCCTTCGTCTCCTTCCCACTTTTTACGAGACGAAGGGGCCGCCACCCGGTGGGGGCGGCGACCGCGCGAACGCAAAATATTGACCATCGGAAAAAGTCGCGTCGTATCACAGTCATCAGTCGAAACCGAGTCCTCGCGAGTACGCGTCTCTTCGCGGCGACATCGTTGCACGTCGTGAGTCTTCGGCTTGCGGTCTCGGCGAGCCACACGGCCGCCCGTATTTTTCCCGATTCCCCCGCCCGGCGTCTTGCTCCGCGCCCAACAAGTGGTGTAGACGCTCGCTTGCGGCTCACACGGCTTCTCGCGTCCGTACTTCGCACAACTTTCCCGAGCGGCTCGCCGCGAGTTTTGGAGTTCGATCGCGTGTTCAAAACTTTTACCGGAGTGCGTACAGACTACAGTGGCGTGACACAGGACTTCAGTGGCGTGTTGAGAACGGTGCAGTGTTCGTTAAGGATAGCCTGGCGTCGATGCACCTCCCGCACGCGAGCCCTTCGGTCCCCAGCATGGCGGACGTGTATTCCCACATCCATGAGTACTACCGGCAGAGTCATGGAGAGCTGGTGCAGACCGGATCTCCAGCTGTTCTTTGCTCGGTTCTTCCTGGACACTGGCGTTCAAACAAGTCGCTGCCAGTGGCCTTTAAAGTGGTTGCTTTGGATGATGTTTCGGATGGCACCCTGGTAACAATAAAGGCTGGCAACGATGAGAATGTAATGGCTGAGTTGAGAAACTGCACAGCAGTGATGAAGAACCAAGTAGCAAAGTTCAATGACCTACGTTTCGTGGGTCGCAGTGGTCGAGGCAAATCATTCTCATTGACCATCACCATCAGCACTTTCCCCAGCCAAGTAGCTACATACATCAAAGCCATCAAAGTGACAGTTGATGGACCAAGAGAACCTAGAACTAAACAAAGTAAGACTAACACCTATTACTATTTCTTATATCTCTGCATTTTTTTTAACTATTATTAATATCCTTTTACATCGATCTTAAATGTGTTCGAAAATCAATAGTATTATATTTAATTGTTAATTTTAAATAATAATATTTTTTAAATAATCTTGAACTAAAATAAATAACTAAATAACTGTGTTGAGACAATATTTCCTTGTACATATTTTTTTTTACTTTAACAAAAATAAAAGAAGTATTAGGTCTAAACAATATTTAAAATAGCTATAAAGTTTTTCTTGATAGAAAATTTCTAAAGAGCCGATAAAAATATAATTTCATTAATTTAAATACGATAAACTCGCGAGATGCGCGTGCGCGTCTGTCTGGCTCTTCGCCAATCCACAGTTCCGAGGCCGATTTTGCGGCGCCACGGCATTTAACCGCACACAAAGCTTCTTATTTTTGAATTCACACTTTTAAAATAAAATAAATCTTTTTAGCAAACGACATAAAGCTATTAGATTTGTAGTGTAAACAGATAGCTATTAATATGACGGTAGCTTTAATTTTAGACATTATATATTTTAAATTTACGAAACTCTATCAAACGCTTTGGTACCTTACTATCAAATGTCATGGATTGGTACTAATTTAAAAGTAATGCATTTTATCTTTCAATGCAAAGTCAATAACCGAGTCATGGCCAACCAAACTCTGTCCAACAAAGAAAAGAATAACAAAAGAATATCAGGCGCAAGTAATTTCGTAATCCGTCAGTCCGAAATTAACATCTGGATGATACAGACGTGAGAAACATTCAATCACGCAGACATTAATTGCCTGCTTCGTTTAATCTCGCACTACTCGAAGAATTATCGTTAAGCCGTCTTCCCTCCGAAAATAACTTCGATTGTCTTTATGAGCAAGGAGTTACGTTAAGTGAGTTGTGTTGTGACTTGACTTTTACAAATGGACTTGAATTTAGAAAGCTTACTTTTAAAGTTTACGTGTATTCTGTTTTTAGACGCATTAGGGTTAATCTTAACCAAAATAATGGACAACAATAGTAACTATCAAACAGTAACTAAGCATAGAGACTTTTCTGTTTATCATTATTAAAAAAAAATTAAAAGGTATTTTTCTTTGATAAAAAAATATGATACCTTTATTATTAATTAATTGCGTTAATTTCCGTTTAAATTCTTAAGTATTTAAACTACTGTACTAGTAATCTTTACAACAACATTGTAATAACAAGAACATATTATTATACTTACCTATATTTATTAATATTTATTTTAATTGACTAAATTAAATTCTTAAAGAGCATTGAAAGACAAACTGCTACTGCTATCAAAAATAAAATAAAAATAAAATAAAATAAAATAAGTTTAACCAATCGACATGAATACAAAACTTCATAACAAGTTTGACACGACCAGAGTTATTTTGAACGATACGGTACACAGACCGTCTGTGTAAACACAAGTCGCCCAAACTTCGGCCAAATAATAAAAAGACAGTATGCGGAAAAACTAACATCCTCGGGCGTTAAAGATCAAAGGTTCGGGTTAATTAAGTCATCAATTGTGACAGGCTAATGGCGGTACTGCACCAATTATTAAAGAAACAAACGGAGCTAGTAATAATATGACTAATCTTATGATTGAATAAATTATAACTTTTAATTTAAGGAAAACACATGGAAAGGTGTATGTGCCAATTTTAGAATTTCAAAGCTTACTTCTGAAATTAAAATGTTGATTTGACTGATGCTATCAATTCGCAATTATAACAAAATTTTGGTAAATTCAATTAAATTCTCCGAGAATTCTGCGAACGTAACAATCATACTCTATAATGTGCGTAAAGTTGCATTTCCAGCGGTTACCAAGTTTCATTTGCTAGCCACGGCCGCGTAACAGATGTAAACAATCTCAGGCCGCGTCGTAAAGTCCCGTTTGATCTCCCCGCCTGCCCCGCGGTCGCCTCTAAAATATGGATTTTATGTCCTTTCAGCTGCTAATATACCGCATTCAGGCCATGTGACCCTCATAACCCCAGCTAGCACTAAGAAACTAAAATTCTCTAACAATTTCAGTTTGACGCCCTTAAATAATTGATTAATCTTAATTTGGCAAACCATCAAATATACTATTTGTCAAGTAAAACTTTTAAGCCTTTTAATATTATGTATAACGTCTATTAATAATATTTCATTTATTAAAAGATAACAATAGATCCAATTATGATTGATTAGTAACAATGGGCACTTAATAAACTATATTATAATTAAATAAATAATGAGAAAGTTTAAAATAATATTAAATAAAACTGTACAACCCTATTCTTGGCATAGTGGATTAATTGAGACACTTAACTTACAAAAAATTTCGAGTAGTGAAAAAAGAACATAACTTATACAAAAAATACATATAATTCCACAAAAAAAATGTCTGCCAAGTATAGGGTTAAAAGCTATTTAACTGCCCCAATAACATATTTTATAAAAAAAAAACTATTGTATTGGGCAATCATATTTATCTGATATTGCCTTCAGAAAGCTATTAATAGCTGTTAATGCTATCACGCACTCGGCGTAGCAGTGAGGAGATACGTTAAATTATTAAATCTCATTCCATTACCGGAATGGATTTCGAAATGATTCTTAAATAGTGTTGAGAAAATCTGCACAAAATTTAAAATAATAGTTAATCAATGTTTCATCGTACTATGTTTACTTTGACGATATATTTATAAAAATATTTGCCTAAGAAAAGTATGCTTTAAAATCCTCATTTCTAAACAAACACAATCGTAAATTACCAAAACGTCTTCGAGCTACAACTGTATACTGTTACGACATTACGAATGCGGTGTTTTATATGGGACGCCTCACCGTCCGCTATACGACTCATAACTCTGATTCCATTAATTCAACACGCGCCTGTCACGTCAACATTAATTTACGAGACATGGCTCGCGTCTCGTCCAAGATATTTAACGCCTGTTTTGACACTTATATGTCGTATCTTTCATACGTTTATTGTTTCGGCGGTACCAAATTGGTCACAAAGGCTTTTGATTTGAGACATTAACGCGGTTACCTATTCTTCGCGGTCGTCAACCATGGAAATAGATTGTGGACACTCCAATTATTTAAAAACTCTAAATACTTGCACTTTTAGATACAAAAATCACCATCATTCTCAGTCTATTAACGTCCTACTGGGCTCAGGCCTTCTTATATAAATATATGCAAAGCAAACAAAAATGCATATAAGGAGATCGTGTTACAGCACATTTGAAGTGCTGGCCGATGCGGGTTGTTGGATTTAAACGACCACTTTAAAAATTCAAAAAATTTAAAAATTCAAAATCATTTATTTAGTTTAGGCTACAAGTAGCTTGTGAATGTCACTATGCCATCAGTTCGTAAGTCTACTCTGGGCTGGGAGATCTTGTACTGAGAAGAACCGGCAAGAAACTCAGCAAGTGTTCAGCTCATTTCTCCCTTACATCGTCAAAAATATTGGAAAATGCCCTATCATGGCAGGACACTTTCCATTACAAATAAACACAAAACTATAGAAGACAACCACAACATGTAAAAAAAAACACAAAATAAAAAAAAACTAAATTAACAAATTTACATAATTTACATCATATTACGATAACAACCAAAAGCTGAACGTTTTAAAGTATGAAAAAAAAGCACAGAAAATATTACATTTTACCTCATTAATTAAAAATAAAAGTGATAGCGCGGTCTTTTGTTTTTTTACCAATTATTTAAAATTGTATACTAAGATTGGACGTCAAGAATAATCCTTTTACTTATCAAGGATAATGATTCATTACACTCTTTATTAAAAATATCACGTTTCACCTCTAAACATTAGACATGCTCTCTGCCCTGTTAATATTCAGGGCCCGCATATGCAAAGGGTCGGGAACTGAATTTAATTGAATACCAGCATTAACAAATGGAGCGGGCCATTTCCGAGTTCCACATTTAACTTATTATTGTTCCATGATGCCCGAGCGTTCTTCAGCGGGATTGCCGCACGACAGCGCGACGGGTCATCCATCACGCTCTTAATTTAAAATGCCCACATTTGGGGAGCACAACCAACGCAACGCTAATCTCCCGAACGAGTTGTTAACGCTCCTCATTTGTTTGATAAACTTTCCGTGATTAGCAATATAAATGATCAAATGACTCCAGAAAATAAAAAAACAGCTTTAATGTATAGTGTACCTATGTCTAAATTAAAACCTTCTTGAAGCTATTTTGTGAAACGCCAAACTAAATATTTACAGGGCGAAAACAAAGTACGCGAAGAGCTAATAAAGAGTTTAATCTCGTAATAAAAAAGTCGATACTCCTGATCGATTAAGATGAGTCGCGATTGAATTAAGGAATGCCATAAACCCGAAAATAGACGGCGGTGATGGCGTCTTCAGTAGCCTATCGATTAAACAAATAAAAAATCGTTTCGCCGGCTGAAAGGCGAAAGGCAACGTGACGGCGGAGGGTCGTAAAAACGTATGGTTCAGAGAAGCCGGCTGACTGCAGTAGTAAACCGGATCGTTTTGTATACAGACCCCTTGTTATAGTCGCGGTAAACAGAGCGCGGGCCGTGTGTCGCCGCCTTTATGGCTTGCCTTTGTGACTTTAGTGCTTGCGGACGTGCCTCAAGACTGGCGACCTCGCTTCGTCAATCACTCCTTATTGCGAACGATTTGCCCGCATTTTATAGTATCGACACTTTCTATCTTTCCTACGAAATCGGTGGCCCTATAAAATTCCAGGGTTGCTTAAAGTTTTTTTCTTTTGTTACAGATTATGGGTACGGTCACCCAGGGGCATTCAGCCCGTTCCTTTTGAATCCGGGATGGTTGGATGCTGCTTACCTAAACTACGCGTGGGCTGATTACTTCAGGCCCCCACAGATGAGAGATCCAACAGCTTCCTTAGTCAAAGGTAATATAATTATAATGGCTTGTATTTTGTTTATGGTGTAAATTTATTAAAAATTTGGTCCTGTATTATTATTACTATTAACTATGACTCCACCGATACTCTGATCAATAGATGAAAACAAAATAAGAATCTGCCAACACTTGTGCATTTAGAAAAAGCGGGTTCAAACTCGAACAGCAATCAACGGACAAATTCGGTATTTGTTAAATTAAAAATTCCCGATTTAGCAAACACTCGAAAACATGTTGCTCGCGCTCGCAACACCCCTCAAGGCCGAACAACGCAAAGCGGCTCAAATAAAAGAAGCATCTCTTGAGCGCTGCAAAACAACACCACCCGACCGAAGCATAACCACCCGCTGAAGTCCGGGGCCGGGGGTGGGAACACAAGTAAAAAGGCGATGCCTTCACGTTCGAGAGAGTGTGGAGTCAATTTTATTCCAATGCAGGCGACCGCGCCACCAGCTACTTTTTGTTTCCGCCGCTGAAACGCAAGCGGCTCTGTGCTCAAACACCAGCGGACTTTTATTAAAGCTGCGACTGCCTTCGTGCAGACTTCTTTGTTTAATGAGCACATACTGTTCCCGTTGACGAATCCGCCCCCGTGAGACTTTAATTAACGACGATTGAACACAATTCTCTCTGTTATACTATTGTCTAAACAATCCTGTTTAAGTAGTGTATTTAATTTTTGCAAATAATTGTTATTTTTGCTATTTTGCATTGACAATAGTATTTGCAATTATACATTAATAGTGAAATCGGCTGTTGCAAAACAACAATGGCTGAGATCATACTGAACAAGCACTTCGCACCCGAGGCAAATCGTATATGTTCAAATGTTTTTCTAACACGAAATCAAAAGCAAGAAAATATGCAGCACTCTTGTTTAAAATCCGTTACGGTGAGCATGGAAGATGACACACAAAAGTCGTTGAGTCCACCATCGTACGTCGTACGTTTCCGTAGACAAAAGTTTCTTTGTTTGTTTGAAATTCATTATTATTTTTAATGAGGAATTAATTTATAATTTATAATAATTCAAGTATCATTAAAAACTAAAATCAGTTCCTCTTCAAATGAAAAGCATAATTTACAACTAAAACAGAATAATACTCAGAGATCGGGGATCACCTCAATCAGGCGCGACGTAGATATTGGCCCCCGCCTCACCAAATTACCCCCTAGTTACGTCCCCTTCCACCCTCGTTGCCTTTTAAAGTGGTCTGCGCACTGCCACTGCTGCAAACAGAAAAAGTGCAAAAGAGGACGAGGGTTGCACCACCTCCGAGCTCTTTGTGGCCCAATCTGCGCCTCCATCGTGTCCTTTTTATGTGCCAGCTTCTCTTACACGCTATCGAGAATCAAAGCTTGCACAGCAAGAACTTTTGAACACTGCTGCTAATGAAAATTTCACGTTTCGAGCCCTCTTTGTCCGTCCTGTGTGGAGATAGCCCGTTTCCTTATCGCGATGCAGCGAGCTTTGTGAAACAACGTGTCCGTAGCAGCGACACGCGGCCTGCATCACTAATGTAGAGGCGCACACCACGCGACAAAAACGAGACGACTCGTACCGAATCACCGACCTACTCCTGACTACTTCGCAAGAACCTAGAACTGATAAATAAATATTGCACCCTCACCCTCCCAATATTGCACTAAAAAAACATCCCTTTCGGTAAAGCCGCCTTTAAACGCCTACAGATTGTACATTATCCTTAGTACGATTATGCACCCTCGCTGTTCGGGGAATCAGGCGAGTGCCCTTGCGCCCTGCTGTCTCCGAGGACTAGCCTCTCATATTACGTCATGTTAGTGACGTAGAAGCAGGAAAACGTGTAAAATATTTATACTAACTCAATATTTTTCTTTTGTCATTAGGAGCTGCGCCTTTAACAACGCCGCCAGTAGCGCTGCCTGGTGCTGATCTGTTCCCGTTCCCAGCTGCCATGGCAAATCTACCACCGGCTGGTTTGATACCTCCGCCCGGTGCCTTCTTGCCGCCAAATGGGTTGTTACCATTCGCTCCACACCCCGCGGAATTGGCGCTGAAATCAATACCACCTGAGCTGTCACTAAAAAATGGAGTGAACCCTTACGATGCGTTGAGACATCTACAGAGCAACGTGTCTTCTATGGATACTTCGAGTGCTCATTTGTCACCGACAAGTAGTAGACTGAGCAGTCCACGAAGCATCACCAACGCAAGTCCGGATCGTTCGAAAGCTGACACGAAGTCCGAAGCGAATTCGGTCCATGATGCGACCATTTCTGATGAGTCAGATGAGGAGCCTATTGAAGTTGTGAAGTCGGCGTTCCACCCGACTCGGCCTGCCAACGTGGAACTGCAAGAGATGAAGCGAGTGCAAGCAGCTGACTCCACAGTATCTGATCGACCACGCGTTCGGAACGAACAGAAAGCACCTTCACAACGAGTTTCACGCGTGCTTTCATCTAGTCCAACCTCTACCAAGATCTCCAATGGTGATAGATCCTCGCACAAAACAGTGTGGCGACCGTATTGACATTTTACGTGATAGTGATATAGTAATGAGTATTAAATATCGTATACCGTCTGGAGCGAGCGGTATTGTTGAAATGTGATAAAACCATGAGCTTGTAAATAGTATAGGTTTATTATTAAAGGTACATTGATTTATAACAGATATTTATTGTTAGAGATATTTAGAAGAATAGTTGACGTAGTAACCTTACGATTGTCGTAATTAAATATAGTAAGATGTTAATAGAAATTGTTATTTTTATTGCAAATGTGTTCAAGCTTGTCGATATTAGTCAAAAGATTTTGTATAAATGTTTTATCGACCCAGTGGTTTGGTATATTTGTGAAAAATCCATGTTCTTCAAACACGACTGATTATTAATAAATCTAATTTTAGTTAGCAATAAAAGAGACATAGTGTAATGAATAAATGTAAATATTGTAAATTTTATTTATTGATCGAATGTGATGAACAATAGGTATAACTGTTAAAATGCAATGTGTAATGTTACTGTAAATATGTAATTAGAAATACAGATATAACAATGATGACTCTGAAAATGACAACTGAATTTATTTTTTCAACCACCTGCACAATATGAAACCCAATCAAAAAAATTATAAAAACGAGCGGATTTTTTTTTTTTGCTATTTCGCTACAAATAACTTTAAGCAGAAAAAGTGTTGAAAACCATTTCCACTAGCAAGATTCGAACCACACTTGACCTTGTCGCATTCCTGACGGCTATTGACATCCATTCACTTTGGCATCCAAAGTAAATGGATAGTGTTAACAAATTTTTTACTACTATATAGCCTGACCTATAATATCAGAAGGTGCGAGTTCGAAACTCTTTTGTGGTATCTTCTGTAAGTATTTAAAGTGATTAAAATACAAAATTAAACAAATGGACTCTGCTTGCTAAGTATCAGCGCATAGATAGAAACTGCATTTGTTTTTAAAAAGGTGATACGTGTAATAAATAATGCACATGTCTTTTAGGTCTTCATTGAAAAATAAGATATGTTGGTTGTGCATTAGGACGAATTTTTGAGATTGTCAACTGTGTTTGTTTGTTTGTCCGTTCTTTATATCAAAACTTAGTGACAGATTAACAAGTTCTTTCTTAAAACAGTTTAAAGTCCCGCAATGCCATAGGCTAACATTATGATCTATTCCCATTAAATACCACATTCTAATATCATTGATATTTATATTTATTTTTATTTTTATTCATATTTATTTTGGGAAATAATTTTTTGAGCTTTTATTTAAATATTTATTTTGTATACCCAACGAATACCACTTTTAAAAACTAATACCAAACCAAGTTTAATATGAATTAGGTAGAGTCAGTAAAAATGTATTTAGTTGTATATTTTCACAAAAAAATATTTGAATCAAATTATTAAAATAAAACTTAAAAAACATTAAATATAATTATATACTTAATGTTTATTAAATATAATTATATACTTATTTACTATATTGCATAAAATATCAAAAAATTTCAACATAGATAAGTACGTAGTAATAATTTAGTTCAAATACAAAATACTAGCGTCCCGGCTTCGCACGGGTGGACATTTTTTTTTAATATTGCCTATGTTATTTAGCGCTAATGTAGCATTCTAATAATGAAACAATTTTTTAAATCGGTCCAGTAGTTTTTGAGTTTATTCATTACAAACAAAAATACAAAAATACAAAGCTTTCCTCTTTATAATATTAGTATAGATAATTGACAATAATTGGTAAGTCGTTTCAATAAGGCGTTCGTGGGATTACACTAGATTTAATAAAATCTTGTCTGTCCAATAGAAATCAAGAAGTAGGTATTAATGATATAGTCTCGGGAGGTTCGATTGTAAAGATAGGTGTGCCTCAAGGTTCTATTCTAGGACAGTTTCTGTTTCTTGTTTATAATGATGTTCCTTTTATGGTTAAAGAAATGTCGGAAATAGTATTATAAGCTGATGACACTTCTTTAGTATTTTCTTTAGATAGGAAGACTGGAGAAGAAAAAATTAACGATACACTTAGGAGAGTATCTCAATAGTTTTCGGTAAATGATTTGCCCCCTTATTCATAAAAACTATTTGAGCATTATTTAGTCAATCATTGCTTTGTCTCGTTTTCTCAAATTCAAAATGACGTTTGTGTGACGTTGACAAAACAATATTTACTAAATAATGCTTAAATAGCTTTATGAATAAAGGGGTAAGTACTTAATGCCAAAAAATCTAAATTTCTTATATTTTCAACACTTAATACACGGCTTTCTCCGTTGAATATTGAGTTAGATGCAAAAAACTTAGAAATCATTAATAAAACTTATTTTCTTGGTATAAATATAAACTCCTACAGTGGGGTTCTCATATTGAGGGTCTTGCAAATAGGCTTAGTTCAGCTGCCTTGCTGTTAAAAACATTAAGAAAATAACTAATCAAGATACTGCTAGGCTGGTTTATTTTGCTTACTTCCATAGTATCATGCGGAGTATTGTTATGGGGATAGTTAAGGCATAAAAAAATCTACAGTAATAGTAATATTAATTTTATTTTTCATTTGAGTCTAAAACTAAAACTTAAAAAAAAAACTATTTTGTATGCGTGTGAAAAATAAAAAAAACATTGTTGCCACAGTTTTGAGAGACAAATAAAGCGATCAACCATTCATTCTACTAGATTAGTCGCTAGTTAATTTTTAGATTATTAATAGATTGAGCCATCGAACATCTTTTAAACGGCTCTGCGGCCATTTTGGCAATCTTTCTTAAACCGAGTAAGTACTATTACAAGTGACAAGTGACCTACCACAACTATGCGAAGTAAATAAATAATTCAGCCATGACAAATTTGATAGAAAATATAGGGCCTAGATCGAATTTGAGGAATTTAAACGCCCCGGGCGGCGAGTGGCGGCGGCGGCGGCAGTGTGTCAGGCCAAGTGGGAAAAAATACGAATTGCAGACACTACCCGTGTGTATATTTACACGAATTGATGAGTGTTTAATTGCACTATATGCAAGCAAGCAGTACTAAATACGTAATGCCAGATGACTGACAATAAATTAACATCAACCCACCCTAAGTCAAATGACAGGCACTAGCGTTCGACAGGAACCATCATTAATCGACACTTTTCTCCTTTAATCATTAGAAATAGGAATCGGCAACTGATTTGTGATTTTAGTGACAATTGAATACAGACTACCTGCAGAAGCAGCAGTCATCCAGTAAAATTTCAATGAAATCATATCATACTAATATTATAAAGAGGAAAGCTTTGTATTTTTGTATGTACACACGCCTGCACATCGACCTACCACAAACTGTCAAATTTCCTCAATAGACTTTGAACTTTATTACGTGGTTATGGTTATGATTGAAAATGTATTGTAGAAATTTGACAGTTTTGGGTAGGTTGATGTGCAGGCGTCTGTATGTTTGTAACAAATAAACTCAAAAACTACTGGACCGGTTTAAAATATTCTTTCGCCATTAGAATGCTACATTAGCGCTGAGTAACAGGCTATATAAAAAAGAAATATCTACCCGTGCGAAGCCGGGACGGGCCGCTAGTCTTTATATATATAAATCTTTTGTGCGTTTGTTTCTAATTGAACACCTTCTAAACGGCTGGACCGATTTTGATGATTTTGTTTGTGTGTTTAGATTTACAATTGGACTTGGTAGGTGGCGCTGCAATAGGGGTCCATCATGGGATACAGGTGTTCTTAAGCGGACGAAGTCACGAGCGGGCCACTAGTACTACATTATTTTTTGTGGCAACGAAACTGGTGTCAAGCTCAGGAGCCACTACAATACACAATCACTGGTCATTCTGCTATGGGGATCGAGCAGCTTTCCGCAATTATTACATCATTGAACCCCTATTTATAGTGCATCTTACGTATACGTTTTTAAGAATTAGTGTCTATGTTTCTTCTATCGTTATAGTACAAGTATAGTTTAGTATACAGTATATAGTGTTCAGTGTGCAAGTTTAAAACTTATTATGAGACGACCAACACCTTAAGTAACCTTAGTTAGCTTTAGAAAATATCTATGTAATATATTATTAAAAATTTCATGCTCTTTTATAGCAAACTAAATAACTCGATCACGCTTCAGACTCGAATTTGATAGATGTTTGTCATAGGCCCAATGGCACTGCAAATTTTCCCGCCCGTCCGAGTAAAACACGTCAGACAAATGAAATTAAGCTTTTGTGACCTCCGAACCGTTTTGAATTCTTTGTCGCTAAGCTAATATTCGTAGGGAGGCGTGCTTTTCAACATGCGTCGCGGCGTTGCTATCAATTGTGTTTGCGAGCTGATCCGGTTAGCTGATTGGAGCCCCCCTCGCCCCGCGGTCAGCCACCCGCTCCTCAAACAAGCCAGAACTGGGAGGCAAAGTTTCTGGATGTTTCTGAAAAAAAAAAACAATAAAATATAACGTATTACTTATGTGGCCCAGACTAGCATAGGACCGAGACGAATGGCGTAACTGAAGAGTAGCCTACCTAGCAGTTAGTCCAGAAAGGCTGATGATGATGTTGACATATTGCTTCCTGATTATGTGTCTTTCACTTTTTCTACTTCGCTCTATCTTCAAGATCGTCTTCAGACACCTGGCTCTCTCTCTCATATAGTTTTGGAGTACATCACTATATCTTGTTTTCAATGTACCTACACGACTGCACGTCAGCTCAATAGACTACGGACTTTACGTATACGTATATGGTTAAACCTTTATTGAAGAAATTTGTCAGTTTTGGATAGTCTGTTCTGCAGGCGTCTGTACATACTGCTGAATTGGCACAAATTGTCTGAAAGTAGGATTCTGATCAGAACTCTACTAGATAGAGACCATGCTAGTACATATTTATGCCTCTACGCTGTTTGAAGGGCAAATACAAAGCATAAATACATAAGAACTATAGCAACACTGAAAAGAAAAGCGCGCGCGATTCGTTTGGTGTTTCTAACCAGCAAAGGCAGCGGTGGCCGCTTGCTTGGCGGCTCCATCATGCTTTCATCCAAAACAATGTTACATGTAACAGAAATACGTACAGGCTGGTAGTCATTCATTCAGATTCTAGACCAGGGATGGAGAAATTGATTTAAAACTGCGCCATACAAAATACTTACAACATTATTGTAAGACAAATAGATAATCAAGCACCTATAATAAATTTATTGTTTATTGAATATTAGATTACGGATCAATTGCGGGTCAGATCAAAACTTGCCACGGGCCAGACTTGGCCCGCGGACAACCATTTCCCCATCCCTGTTCTAGACAGCAAGACAGCAACTTACAGGTATTATACTTCTATACTTCCTATACCTTCTATACTTCTCCTGTTCATCTCAACAGTATTCGAGTTAAATCTTGTGTTGAATGCTAATGAAACCTAAGTGCCACATAGTTGTAATTGTAATTTGGGCTTGAAATGCCGGAACGCCGGCGCCGATTGGATTTTCGGCTTCGAGAATGTGACCATTCCGTAGTTTTCATTCGTAAAAATTTAAACGAATTTGAGAATGCCGAAGTCGCGTCTAGTAGGAAGGTACTTGTACACTGTATATTTATTATATTTTTTTCCTTTTGTAATATTTTTGGGAATACTTTTAATATCTTAAGAAAGTTTTTACAAAACATGTTACAATCTAGCTTTTACTTTTATTTTTTTTATTTTTAAGTGCTAATTGCTGCACTGAAGCTAAATTAAATATTTATAAAATGCAGTGAAAAAATCAAATGCCTACCCTATTTTTTAGCTTTTTATTTTAATCACGTTTTAAATTTTCAATATTTATATTGTTTTGAAAAGGGTATGTTCAGGCTCTTTTCCTAGTGGATCTCCAAAACGAAGCTAATATGATAAACGCCGATAGCACGATAAAAACTGTCACATGCACAAATCGTTGATCGTAAATTAAATTAATCTATAAAAACTAGGTGAGCCTAGGTGGGCATGTTGTTATATGTAGTTACATACATACAATTATATAAGGACGATTCGCAAATGTCGTAGCGCCGTTTCATCGCATAATTAAAAGATCTAATAGTCAAAGTCTACTATTATATTTGTAGTTGCCCTTAAAGTTTCATTTTAATTACTATGTAGGGTAAGAAAGCTATTTATAATATTATCAAGTTTTCTCATCGAGCGGCGACCGCGTACCGGAAAGCGCAGTGTGGTCTCCAACAAGGTAGACCGATGATCTGGTGAAGCCACTGGATGCGAGCAACAAAGCCGGTTGTTGTGGAGATCCTTGGGGGAGGCCTTTGTCCAGCAGTGTACGTCTTTTGGATGAGATGATGATGATGACAATGATTTTATTGACATTTACTTATAAAGAGAGAAAAATTGAAGAATATGTGGTCAGATTATTTCGTGTACCAAAACCTGACAAAACACAAGAATTTACCTGTCCTTTATCAATTGCGCTTAGGAACTCCACGTCCACATACACAGCAACTTGTAGTTTTAATATAAATTATCTCTGCCCCATCTAGTAAATCCAGCTCCACGGTTTCCAGTGAATGGAGGTTCCTCATTATGTCGAGCTTTGATTCGCATCTAGCAGGCGTCGAGCTTATGATTCCCTTTTTGGTGAACACCGGACCCCATACATTGTGCACGCTACGTACGATCCTATTTCGCTATATTAAAAAGCTGTGGCGAGCCGCCTGCGTCAGTAAGTGTATTTTGAATTTGAAATTTTGTTTGAGAGCACCTGAATGCTCGAGTGATTATACTTTATTAGGGGGTGCAACTGTATTACGTTCGCCGGCTAATGTACGAGCTTCATTTAGAAAGTTCGTAGAGGTATACATGTATGGTTGGAGGTATTAGTGTGTATGCTTGTACGTTATTGTGATAGATACGGTTTTAGGGTAGGGATTAGGCAAATTTGTTGGTGAATTTAACCTTGAATTTTGTTTCTTTGGCGTGGTTGCGTAGCTGCAACAGAGGTAGAATATAAAGATACTGCTTTTTGCGCCACACCACAACGACGATACCACCCTCAGAATGAATTAATGAAACTACATGAGTGACATGGCTGCACCATAGACAATTATGAAACTTTAACCGTTTCGGTAGTCCTAAGAGTTGTTTTAAGTCCGCTTGGCAAGCTACCACCATTTTATTTCAAACATGTGGCCTTAAATTATTATTTTTATTTAGACTTTTGAACATTATTGTCCATAAAAAGTTTTTGTTTTGTTTATATAATTTTAACGCAAATTTTGTTGCGAAATAGTCTTGAATAATTTCGGCGGGCTGGTTTTTTTTTTTTTTTTTTTTTTTTTTTTAAATACTTCCTCCTCCAACAGGATCGGAGCTAGTCTTAGCTATTTCTCTTTCATGCTAGTTCTATCATTTATTCCTCTCGCACTTTCATTCCACATACTTCACATCCATACATCTCCTTTTATTCCATGGCAGTGGGTGTTCTGCCTATTTTAATCTGTTCTGTGCCTTCACTTTTTATTTATTATATTGTTAGGGTAGCGGGTAAATAATTTTTCATTTAGTCTTTATTTCATACGTGGGAGATATTCCGAACAGAGTTTGCTTTTCCTTATATCTAAATCTTAATTAACAAACTTATGATTATTGACAAATTTTTCTTACACTTACATTATTTGCTTATTTGTGACATTGGATTTGTGACATTTATACATCAGTATAAATGCCATTTCCTATTTTATTACACTTATTTCTATTTTAATTCTTATTTCTATTTTTTACTATTGCTACTACTTTATTACAGTACTTAATGAATATAGCCCTGTGCTCTCCCGCTATAAGGGCTGCAAAATTCTCCGGTACCACCTTTATGCCTGTTTGGATCTCGATGTCAAGCCTCTCCAGAGCGTGTAAAGAGCACTCTGAGAGGATGTGTGGGAGGGTCTCATGTGTATCAGGATCGCAGATGCATGACGGGCTGTCCTTGCACTTGAACTTGTTCAAGTATGAGGCAAACCCGCCGTGACCCGTGAGAGCCTGTGTGGTGAGTTGTGTGTAAGTCAGCTTCCTGGTGATCTGGTATGCTGATGTGGTGTCTGGGAAGAATAGCTTGGTTGTTTCGGCGGTGCTGCTGGACAAGTACCTTTCATTCCATTTCTCAAGAGATTCACTTCTAATGCTTCTCTTGACAAATGAAATCGGGCACTCGTCGTAGTCAGGTTTCTTTTTGGACTTTATAGCGGCTTCCTTGGCAAGTTGGTCGGCTCTTTCGTTTCCTTCTAACCCCGCATGCGCTTTAATCCAGTATAGGGACACAGCCTTGTACTGCTTAAATGCTAGATTTAAGTTAGCTCGCATGTTGACTGCTAGGGGGTGGAGGGACATCACGTTTGTGACGGTTTGGAGAGCTGCCATAGAGTCGCTATAAATTCCAAAACTTTTCTCCTTCCTACTCAACAACACCTCCGAAGCCTTGTGTAATGCTAGGAGCTCAGCCTGATACACGGTGCTGTAGGACGGCAGTGCAAGCTTTACGGCTCTGGTTTCGCCGGCACTATTCCACAAAGATAGCGCCGCCCCAACCTTGCCGTCTATCTTGCTGCCGTCTGTGTAGATGCGGATGTCATGCGTGTGTGAGTTTATCTGCGTGTCCTGCGTGATAGGCGTGAGCTCGAGCGTTGTATGTTCTGCCGGGTGTGGTAGTTTTAGTGCAGGGTGTGGTGTCTCGATGCTTCTGCCGCATAGTTCCGGCCGGGGCACCCCTTTCCTGGCTTCGTAAAGGGCGGCTGCCTCTTTAATCCGGAGGTCCAGGGGGAGTGTCCCGGTCAGAACCAGGGCAGCGTTGAGTGACACGGTTCGGTACGCCCTACACATTTTACGCCGCAGCTGAGTAGGTCACAACGGGTTCCACGGCGGCCATGTAAATAGATCTTACCACCTCCGGGTTCAATCCCCAGTTCACTTTAGCGGCCCTAGACAAGTGGTTGAATATACCTGCCGCCTTCTTGCACACGTTTGCCACGTGCTGGTTAAAGGTGAGTTTGGAGTCGATGGTGAGGCCCAGGAGTTTAATCTCATCACGGCTCTGGATCACTTTCCCGTTCATGTTGAGGCGAGGGACGTCGAACTTCAGCTTCTTGGTAATTGTCAGGCTGTTAGTTTTATGGGCTGCAAATTTCAGCTTGTTTTCGACGCCCCACTCCTCCACACGTGCAAGGATCGGATTCGCTGCGTCTTCAACCTCCCTCCCAGTCTCCCCAACGAAGACAAGGATGACGTCGTCTGCGAAGGCTTGGGCTATAACCTGTCGTTTCTCCAAGTCCTTCAGCAGAGGATCCAAGAGCAGGTTCCATAGAATGGGTCCCGCAATGGATCCTTGGACGCACCCCTTCGTCGTCTCCCTCTCCACCTCTTCACCAGCGTAGCGTACGTGGACCCTCCTGTCACTCATGTAATTGTCGAGTACCCTACGTAAATTAATTGGGCAGTCTTCTTCTGCTAGCCGGACCTTGATTGCCGGCCACCATGCGTTGTCAAATGCTCCCTCTATGTCAAGCGATACCAATGTGACTATTTTCTTTCTTTTCAGGTTAATTTTGATTGTGTTCATAAGGACATAGAGGGAGTCCTCAGTGCTTCGCTGCGGCATGAAACCGTACTGATGGCGGCTCATATTGGGCAAAAGGTGGTATTTTATCCTCCTTACTAACATTTTCTCGTATATTTTGCCGAGGACGGGCAACAGGCCAATTGGTCGGTAAGACTAGCTGGCGGGCTGGTTAGAACCACGATAGCTCAATTGGAAGAGCACCTGACCCGGTATGTCAGAAGGGTGTCCGGTATGTCTTACCTATAGGTATGGTCAAAAAAGTAACATTATTTGATTGTTACATATTTGTTTTATTTCAAAATGTATAATAGAAGCTAATACGGTTTTTCAAGCAAAAAAAGTGAGGCAGGTTTTTTATGAAATCGCCATCTACACTGGTCATCACAAAAATCGACCCACCCTGTTTTTGCATTATTGCTCTTTATAAAATTCAAAGATGCGTTTAGAAGTACGTTTTGTTTATATCTAGGGTCGGGTAAGATGTTTGACATTTGATTCCCATAAATCTTAACGCACATGAGGGTACTTAATTTTTTTTTTAAAGTAAACACTGCTCTATGCCGGTTTGACGAATGCGTCAATATTCACTTTGACCCTGTTTAATTCGCAACCAGGTGTTTGCAACAGTGTAATTGTTATTGACGATTCTTACTTTATTGATTATCACTGTAATTCGGATTAAATTAGCCTGGAATAATGGATACAACTGAAGCTAAATCGGCCCAAGTTGTGGCTTTGCTGCGAGAGGGTTTTAGCCAACGTGGTTGGTGGTGGTCAACGTCTCGAAGGTTACATCTCAGTCGATCCGCGGGTCGCACAGTTTACCAGAGGTTTCAAGAGACTGGGCAGCACCGTAGAAGAACAGGATCTGGAAGACAAAGGGTCACCACCCAAAGAAATGACCGCTTTATTGTGACATCGTCTTTAAGAAATCGGCATTTTTCTGGTGTAGATCTCCAGGGAGTGCGGGGTGTGGCTATAAGTGACAGTACGGTGAGAAGAAGACTTTGTGAACAGAACTTAAGACCTCACAAGCCAGCAACAGGACCACAACTGACCGTAGCTCATCGCCAAGCCAGACTTCAATTCGCGAGGGAACATCTTGAAAGGACTTTAGACCAATAGGCTTCAGTTCTATTCTGTGATGAGAGTCGAATGACTTTATACGGCTCTGATGGGCGCTGAAATATTTTGAATGAACCAATACAATTTGTTTCATTCAAAATATTTAAACATGACTTTTCGTGTAAAATGTAGATGGGCCGATTTTCGTGATGACCAGTGTATTATTAATATGACTGTACCCCTTTTTGTAAAAAAAATGAGTGTGTCCAGTTGACGAAACCACAAAAGTGATTTAATTAAAGTTTCACAAAATGTGGGCACGCGTAAAAATCTTGGCGTGTCCAGATGACGAAATAATAAGTGACACTAATTTTGAGCTTCACCAATTGGACACACGTGTGTCCGGTCTGTTGTGTCGAGTTGTGAAGAACTCAAATTACCTGCCGCGCTAAAGGAAAACGTGGCGTTCTTTCTATTGTATAAAATCGAATCTAAATCTAAAGCTACGTAGGCCCGCCCGCAGGACTAGTCTGAAACAAAGTTCTGACAAAAATCAAAGCCATATTTTTCTATAACACGGCGGTAAAACCTTAATACTTGTAGACCACTTTAAAAAGTATTCCATACTCAAAATCGCTGCCAACACCAGATAGTTCAAATCCATTTGGCAAGACTGCTAAAATAAAAAGGCTTGGAATAAAACAATGCAGGAACCACGGTGATGGCAACCGTGCCGCCGGCGATGGAGCGACATCACATATCGATAAGAATGACCCGGCTGATTTTATTGTTTCACCCGATGGGGGCACGGTTGAACCGGTTTGAACCGGATCGTTGAAAACGTAAGATCTCTCGCCTTGGGCGTCCGCGCAGCGATCTGAAAAATATATATTCTAAATGGACGCTCCGAATGCTTAGGTCTGCCTTTCGGTGTCCATTAAATTCCGTTAATGGAGATTCCATTAAATTTGTAATTTATTAAGGAAAAACAATGTATCAAATGAAAAAGAGAGATAGAGAAACTTTGATTGCAAAATAAAAGTAATATTAAAAATATTGTTACACCTACTATGGTTGGCAATCTAGCATAACAGAGGAAGACAATGACAACCTATAAAGAGAAAGGTACACATATTAAAATCATACTCATTGTCATTTTTATTTTTATTCTATTTTTTTAGGGACTTTAAGCATGCCATGTCAGTCTCATCAAAACTTATACTAACTACATCAAATTTATTTACTAGTACTTAAATAACTAAATTTATGTTTAACAATCAAAGTAATATCAATCATTGACGGCTCACCAACACAATCATAGTCATAAATCCATATTGACCTATTTGGTACAAGCTAAGTAAGTAATTTATTTGAGGCGTGAAGAGGCACCTTGTGAGCCGGCAGGGTTATGGTGACTGATGCTAATGTTTTCACGCAGCACCAGTTGTCTTCGCGTCTGGACTCCATTTCTACCTTTCTACCTTCATGTAGTTGAGGATTCCGGGTGAAGTGCGCTTCCACCTTCGGCCTTATCATCACTTAACATCAGGTGAGATGAGGGCCAAGTGATTACCCGTAAGTTATAACTTTTAAAAAACATCAGGTGACGTCATTTGCCGTGCTAACTATAAAAAAGCTATGTATGCTATAAAGTACTTAAGTAATGTAATAAGTCAGGTATTTTCAGACTTTAAAACTCAACGTACGTGATTCGGAATCACCGGAATCCAGGGATTATCGCTATCAAAATAAAAGTATGGAGAGAAGCGTCGCGTCGCTCGTAACGCGTGTGCTCAAACAGGCCTAATCCTCCCTCAGTAAGCCAACATTATCTTGCGTTATTTTTCGATATTACCCCGTTTCGGGGGCCCGGGGGCGTCAATCAAATTTATAGCGTTTTTATACAAGCATTAAAATTTTATCTGCCAGATTTGTTTTTGTTACATTGTCCGGTAGTATTTTGTCACCCCTTTTTTGGCTTTGGAGTGGGGTTTCGATGGATTGAAATGTAAGTGCCTCTTTTTTTTTTTGTTAACGTTGTTCGAATGGTACGACTATCTTGTAATTATACACAATTAACAAGACAGAAGATAAGTAGCAGAATAAATTAGTTATGCGATTTTAACACTTAACATGCTTCATCATCTATATTCTTTCATATATATATTTATATTTATTAACATATCCATTCGTGAATCTTAAAGAAATTATGCAGTGTGCGTGTTTATACACTTTAAAAATGTTACTTATTTACAATTTAACAACTAACTTGTCTTTACAATCAAATCAGTGCATATTATTTTTATCATAAATATCTTGTGTGTATTATCTGGCCAATCATCCAAAACTGTCAAATTTCTTCAATAATTGTACAGTCATATTCCATATACCTACATAAAGTTCAAAGTCTATTGAGGAAACTTGACAGTTTGTGGTAGTCCCTGTTTATTTAAACAGGGAAACCTATAATTGGCCATAATCTTTACCTACCTGAAAAATTGTATACGTTTTGTAACGCTGTTGGTTTTCATAATAAAATAAATAAATAAATAAATAGTCTGATGTGCAGGCGTGTGTACATGTTTGCCAATAGTGTTTAATTATACGTAGACTTTAGAAAACAAATTGTGTGATGAGTACATGACTGCTCTTAAACAGTACCAAAACAAAACACTCAACGCAAATATAAAAATCAAAGCTTTCTTATTGAGCAAACAAATGCATTAGAATAAATACATCGGAAATCACCGAAAGAATTTTTAAAGCCGGTGGAAATAATAAGTGCCTTATTGGGCCTCTCAGGCCACGGCAGGAACACAAAATGAGTGGAGGAAGCCACTTAAAAAGATTGCCACTCAGCGACCTGGCATAATCTATGCAAATCACGTCAAATTAGGAACACTACTGTTGAACGGTGGACGGCCAGTAAGTCATGTTGGCGGCATTCAATTAGGTTCCTTCGAATGGACATTGACATAGAAATTTACAGTTTTTAGAATAATAAGGTAATAATATTTTGACGCAGAAACTTCAAAATTTTTATGTGTTTAAAAATTCGTTAACATTTTATTGGTTAAATTTCAGTTAACAATAAAATTGTGCGACAAATTCATTCCATAATACTGAAATTGAATATTATTACATAAATACTGCTTTGATTGGTAGTAAGCCGTCTTCAAATTTTTTCATGCCGTACTAACATCATCTAACATAAGTCTATCGCTACGACAATAATTTTAACAGCATTGCGTTCCGTCAGTTCATTTGTGATAGCCCGTAGTATTTAAGGATTTTGGGTGAAGCACACCGCTATTTTCGATTTTATTTTCACATAGTTGAGAAAGCGGTTTGATGAGCTATTATATTTAGTCAAGGCCTTTTCCCTGCAGTGTGAAAGTAGTGGCTGATAATAATAATGATAAGGCTATTGAGTGTAACATAATATTTTTTTTATAAAGTATTTTTAGATTTATTTAAGTATTTTTAAACAGATCACTCAAGGTTAACCACCTTATGATAAAATAAGGCTATTTAAAAAGAGGTGATTTAAATTAAAATCTAAAGACGGAGGTACTGTTTTCGAATTGACAGCGCCATTCTTAGCCCCACCTCCACCTAATTTTGGAGAGCCCTTCTTTATTATTAATATTTATTCCGCACCTCTCGTCCGAATCAGGAAAAATTCGGAAATCTTCAAGCCATGGAGCGAATAAATAAATTAAGCAGCCAAATGTTTATTCGGCTGACGACGAGTACGCACCGCCATTTTATTTATGGATCTCTGCGAGTTACGTTTTAATTTGCGTATGTGTTTTTTTTTCATAATTTAGAATAAACTAACTACTTACATGCAAACTTTTTGAAAGAACTTCTGATAAAAAAGTTGTATAAAGTAGTTAAGTTTCTTTTGTATTGTTGAAAGCAATAAGTTGGTATACTCGTAGTATTAATAAATAAATGTATTTACATAACCAATTACTTTATTCACAAGTTAAACAAAGGTTTTTTTTTAAATATGCAAATTAAGTGCAATATTACATTGCAAAATCAATTATGTAAACTACATTAGTGATCTTAAGTTTTTGGTGTCATAGATAGTCCCGGATTCGAGTCCCACCTGTGGTAGAAGCTTTTCCTCCAGTTTTATGTTGATTTGTTGTGTACAAACCAATCAACCTAAGAATATCTTGTCTACTATTTTTTTTATTTATTTAATCTTCAATATTCGCATGGGTGTAGATCGTCTCTGACTGGGTTCCATGTGACGGGCACCGGAGACGTGGCAGGCCTAAGCGGAGATGGAAGGACGACTTGTAAAAGTCTGTGGTCTTTCATTAAAGTTAGTAACATTGTTGTTTTCTAACAACGATAATATACCCAAATTCTCAGTAAATGAGGATACCGGGTAAAGAGCGCTTCCACCTCAGTCTTATTATCAAAGTGAAAGTCAAAGTGAAATAATTTTATTCAACACTAGCGGCCCGTCTCTGTTTCGCACGGGTGGACTTTTTTTTTTAATATAGCCTGGTTATTACTTTTTTTATATAGTTACTCAGCGCTAATGTAGCATTCTAATGCTGTTCTTTTTTTTAAATCAGTCCAGTAGTTTTTGAGTTTATTCGTAACAAACATACATACATACAAAAATACAAAGGTTCCCTCTTTATAATATTAGTATAGATAGACCTATTGACGTCAAAACTAAAAATCATAAAACAGAAAAATTAATCTCTAAGTATATCTCAATCACCTACCATAATTCCTCAGTAAATAAAGATTCTAGGTGAAGAGCGCTTCCACCTCTGTCTCACATCAGGTGTGATGAAGACAAAACAAGATTTTTCTTTAAACACGCTGGAAATTGTACACTTACTATTAAAACACGTTCCACCATACAAAACAATAACACCTGGAGAAACTTGTTTCAAAAGATTTTTATTGGTTTGTTACATTTAATAAAACTATCAGAGCTAAATAGAGCTCGCACAGATGCCAGAAAAAATGTCGGCAAAGTAAAAGGGCACACAAAAAAAAATGCCGGCAACGTTAAAACAAACGCAATAAAAATCGTAAACTGACCCAAAGCAATTGTTTTCGTGTAATGCCCTTGCTCAGGTTATAAAGTATTATTTTCGCCAAGAAAGCTACTGTGCGTAGTTTTTGAACGAAGGCTTTGTTCCATTTTTATTGTCTTAGGAAAGCGACGTTGTAATTTCATTGGTTTCGTAGCTAGCCGTTTGTAATGTTTGTTAAAAGTTAAGGTCAGAAGTACCGAGAACACAAGTAGAGCGTGCATCAATGTATGGCATATGAGTGGGCGGAGATGGTGACGTCGGGACCGTAGCTAGTGGAAGAACGTGATCCCTGATTTCTCTGGGAAACAGGCAATAAAGTTTATGTACAAGTATATATTGAAGTCCGTAATCACTGTCTTACCCGGGAAATAGCCGTTAAAATATATATTCGAGGATATTTGACACTTATACTTGGAGGCGATGAATGTCAAACGAACATTTAAATCTCGTAGCCGCCCAAAGCCGAAGAAAGAAGTAAACACCTAATAAAAAAACAAAAGACATTAAAAATATAAATATTTTGTAAAACAGGCGATAATATGAATTCAAGTAGTAAAAAAAAGTAAAAGTCTAGTAAGTCCTGCTCGTGGAAATTTTTTTCAACATTTGTGTTTTTGTAATTTGTTTCGCAACAAAATTTGCGTTAAAATTATATAAACAAAACAAAAACATTTTATAAATAGCTTGCCTACTTCTTAACTGATCTTTAGTATTTGTAAAAATATTATGATCGGGTGTTAATGACGGTAGTTGTTGACATTGAATGGGTGCCTTTGGCTTTCAAAGTAAAAAGTAAGTGTTGAATAATTTCGGCGGACTGGTTAGAACCACGATAGCTCAATTGGAAGAGCACCTGACCCGGTATGTCAGAAGGGTGCAGGTTGAAATTCTGCTCGTGGAAATTGTTTTCAACATTTGTGTTTTTGTAATTTGTTTCGCAACAAAATAAGCGTTAAAATTATATAAACAAAACAAAAACATTCTAGTTAGTAAGTAAACAGTAATTTAATAACCTATTTGCCAGCATACTCGTAATGAAATAAACCTTTTTCTAAATAAATTTATTTAAATGATAGTGTTTTGTTTACAAAATTGAAAAATCATAATTATACCTTTGTTTTTAGTTTTAGCTGTTATTAGTGAGATTCGAAAAAAAAACAAAACACTATTTAAAAAAAGAAAAGAGGTTAGAAAGAGGTTTTATTCTTCTAATTATTTATAACATGTAGGTGTATCATAACGAGCAAATTAAGAACGTTAATTTATATTTCAAATTTCGAACTCCTTAACCCTCTAATCGCAACCCTATAACCGGCGGCGTCACAAAATCCTCCGGCTAACCTGCACATACACAAATTGCACGCGCCTAAATACGTTTCGGCGTCCATCCACTGGGCGGCGAGTCATTAACTCACGGAAGCAAGTACAGCGGACCAATTTCCTCGCCGGTCGCCAATTAACAGCACTTGGGAGAGCCGACGGTAACCGAAGGGTTGCCAAGATGTTTGTTATGATTTACGAGGGGCAGATTAGATGTAAGTTTGCCGGGTTAAGTGAACTTTGGGGATTGTGTACGCAGTTTTCAGTCGGTGGTGAACTCGTTTCGGTAGGTGTGAGCGTCTCATTGCGCGGTTAGTGCCCTCTGCTGGTTATGTGATGACTTAGTTAAATCATATTAATATTATAAAGAGGAAAGCTTTGTATTTTTGAATGAGTAAATAGTAAAAATCATCATCACATTTAAAATGAAACAATTGCAAAAGAAAGCATGCCTTCCAGAAACCCAATTTAAAAAACGTTTTCGTATAGTTACGATAGAACTGCACTGTGTTTTTTTACTAATTACAACTGTTGTAGACGAAATAGTTCTGCGTAAAGTTAAATTTTTGGCATAACGGTGCAACAGCTAATTGACAATTTTAGGGGCAATATAAAAATGTCTTCATTTGTTTAGGCCGATACAAAGCGCTCGCTCTACAATCGGTAAAAAGTAGATCCCAAAATGAATTCGCTAGCGTTTTTTCTTACGGGACCTTTCGCTAAAGTTAACAGTTAATGTAAATATTGTGCAACTTAAATGGAGTAAAGTAAAGAAATGGGCGCAAAAAAATGTTTGGAACGGTACTTGGTTTGTACACCATTAAGCGTTTACTGTTTGTCCATAATCAGTTTAACCGTTGGTAGTTTGGCCAGCCAACAGTAGGTACCTTTAATTTAGTTTCGTAACTGTGAGACTGTATTGGTTTTTTTTACATTTTAATGTCAAGATCTATGTCTACTAATTCCAGTTTATTAAGAAAAAAAAATATTTTTAGGTATTGTTTATTAAAAGCCACACGAGGTAAGTTAAGACTACCCGCCATTGGGCTAGCGTAGTCAGTAGTTATGATTTGATCCGTTACACATTGGGATATTGTTCATATGAAATAGTTAATAATCAATTAAAAAAACTGATACTAGCAGTGGACGTTTATACACTGATCAGATGAATCATAATAATGAGGCATACAACTATGACAATTATATCGTTTAAGATTATCAATTAAACATTTATCTTTTTTAATTTCATGACATTGACTATGAGCTAGTCCAACTGTTTTTTTTTACATTTTTCAAACACTTTTTAATAATCTACTTCAGTTAAACTTTAACATTCAGCATACTAACTTCCGTCTCAAAAGAGTCTTTCCCCTTACTACTGACAGTAACTGGGCCACTCGGTGACATTATCGGTACGTTTTGCCATTTCAAAAAAGTGTCGCCGATTGGTCGCTATCGATCTGCGCCCGTCTCGCAGCCCACTGCCCAGTGCCCAGTGTGTGTGGGTGTTAATTCATACACGCCTCGTTAATTTTCCTTAACGCGAGTGCCGATGGCCCCGCGGCGTACTAATGAATTTCAATTTGTTGTCGGCCGCGGACGGTTAAAAAACAACCGAATAACGCTCACTGCGCGCCCGCCTGGTTAGGATTAGAATGGTAATAACATTTTTTGGCGCTCATTCACTTGTTTTTTTCACAAACGTTCCATTTTTGAGTGTGAAATGTCACGCGCGGTATACGCTTACTTATGGCGGGCGATGTGACAGCGCAGTTTGTGTGAATCGTCCGTCAGTCGGTTCATACATCGCATCGTTCGCCACTAAAGATTAACCGATTTCAGTTAAAAATGATATTTTTTATTAAAACTTCGTGGATAATGCGATAGTATAATAATACAAACTACCTATTTCTTAAAATTACAAAATTGAATGTTTGACTTCTGAAATATCAGTATAATATAGTTGGTTTAAAGTTAAGTTAACTGCATAAAAAAATATTTATAATTTTTCGTTGGCGTTCAATTATAATTTGTTCCTTGTTAGTATATTTATATATTTATTCAGGTTCAGGTTTTATAACATTACCAAAAGACGTCTTACTAAACTTAATTTACCAGCTGTGTCTATAGCTTCTGGACTGGACATTATGATTTCTAGGACCCTTGTACACTTGTACCTACTGACTAGTCTCAGTAATGGCATCTGGACACTAGGACTCATTGTACATTTCACATTTGGGTCAACTTGACCTATGGTGTTTATGGCATCTGGACAGTAGGACGTCCTGGACAATTTAACACTTGGACCAAATTGACCTATGGTCTATATGGCATCTGGACATCTAGACCCCTTGTAAGTTTTGACACTTGGACTAACATCCCCCGGAGGGCATAAAGTAGACTGCACATACATTAAATCCAGTACCTCCACAAGCGAACTTGAGATTTTAAGTTTTATCACATTTCTTTGTACATTTGCGATCACTGCACCCGAGTAAAAAGTTCAATACTGTATAAAACATTTCAGTACCTACTCTATCACATTTCAATGTCAATCACGTATCGCATTAAGCACCACTTTACAATTGAATCTCCACCGCAGCCAAGTGAAAAAGTTCAATAACACGAAAACATTTCATTACGAAACGCCCGCAGTTAGGTTAGCGACTTCATTTATATTCGCGCGCTCACCTGTTACGAAATTGAATAATGTCAGAGGCGGGTGGAAAGTTATGATAATGTAGCCTGTGTAGCACTGTGTAGCCTGCACGCTGAGTGGGGGCGACAACTTGTCAAACTTACTTTGTCAAAATACTCGCGTTTCCCAGTGCTGGGCACTTGGCAACCGCTCGGGGAAATTGAGATACCCATTTGGGAGATTTGAGCTGGGTACTCGCTGTGGTCGTAGCGCTGTGGTTTTCAGGTCGCGGCTGTGAGACCTAAGTAGCTTTCACGAAGCCTTTTTGTGACTTGGTCTTCTTGTTGGACTTGGTTGTTTTCACGAAGGTTAGTGTCGGTTACACCAAACTGTATTTTGGTGAATGGCATTCTCACAATTTTACTACATGGGCATTTAGTCAATATAATATTATTGGTTTCTTTCATCGTTGTGGACTTATTGCATTTGAGGACATTGCTGCACGCTGATTGATTAGTTTCATGAACCGTATCATTAATTTCGAGATCAAATCAGGGACGTCTTGAAAAAAGGCCAGGTCAAGAGTACCCTAAACCGAAGAGCATGTATGAAGGGAATAATGAAAGTGGACGAAGCGAAACAAGTATGTAAGGATCGTAGCAAGTGGAAAGAAGTGGTCTCTGCCTACCCCTACGGGAAAGAGGCGTGATTATATGTATGTATGTATGTATCATTCTAAAATAATACATTATTTTAAACTTAAATAAGTTCTCAAACATTTATAAAATGCAGTGAAAAAATTAAATGCCTACTTACCTTTTTTCACTGTATTTTATAAATATTCAACTCAGCTTCAGTGCAGCAATTAGCACTTAAAAATAAAAAGTAAAATTTATCAGTTCTTTTTGGATTTACATCAAAGCTACAAGAAAATATAAAATTTTCATAAAACTATTTAAGCAATTACATACGCAATAGAAAACCCATTGCTCTATATGTAGCAACAACTGTAGCGTTCGCAACATTCGACCTTTTTTATTTCCGCATAAGGAGTACTTTTTCATTTTTTCACTGACGTTTAACCTATGGATTAGTCTTTTGACAAAATTTATTGAATCAAGACGAAAAAGAAAAAAAAATACTGAAGACTTTAACTGGATTTTAATATTAATGAAATTAAGAAACTAATGACATGGCAGCATGGTCTATGACCTTAGCCGGTTCCTCATGGAACGAACTAAACTTAAAAAAAAAAATTAGTCTTTTGAATTTGTCAGAGGATGATTTGGACGTTTGGCTTTTTGCTCGGAGTTTTTTGGTCAATTGGATTAAGATTTTAAAGGATTGTTTTTTTTTTATTCGCAAGGTGAACTCCCTTTTTCTTCTCCATCATCCTTACCATACCCTCAGCGGTGGGAGTGTGCTATTTTCTCATTTACCAAACATATATTCTACGCTGGAAATACATTTGGTGTGCAGTGAAGTGATGCTCATGTTTCACGGGCTAGAGCTAGCGTTCGCTATTCTCTTCATCTTGACAGTGTGTAAAAACCAAAAGTTTGAATTGATTTAGTTCAAAAGTACTTCATTGCCAAAGAGATACTGATGCCAAATTTCAAGCCTTTTAGACTATTTGTATATAGTGTTGTTCAATGTTGTAAGCTATTTTTTATTTCACTTGGAGTGTAGATGAAACTTTTGTGAATATTAATAAATGGTTAATAAGAAGTTTTATATTATTACTAATTTGTTTGTATGTCTCGCAAGTTTTAATGAGGCCTGTGTACATAGCAGTTTATGTTAATTTTGCTGCTTCTAATTAATTACTGCTAAAATATTTTATATTGTAAAGAATTTAGCTTATGACGAATTTATCTTTACGAATATGTAAAGTAATAAAAAAATAATTATACAAAATAATTTAAATGGAGCACGTTATACAACGTAATAAAGCATTCTACCAACGTTGTTGGTTGTGTTTAAACTGAGTAAGCGTGGTCATACGGAGTTGACAACTGCCGACCGAGTGCGAGATCGCGTCAGGCCACGTGACACCGCCACCGCACCGCAGGCAAATGCTGGCTAACCAGGAATTATTGCAAACCAACGCAAATCCGGATTTATTACAATAACTACAAGACTGACTTTTCTATATGTTTAAGGTTTTCAATCCTCAAAAAAGGATTTACGTTACTAGTAGTGGAACGTTTTAAGATGATAAACTGATGAAGATAGAGACTTAATAACTGAGGCTTTTAAACGATAATGTTATAGATGTACCTTTAATAGGTCATAGATAAATAACAAGAAGTAAATATATTATTCATAGAACCGTTTATTGCAATAGGAAGGTTATGCAAATCTTCTCATAAACTTTAATGTTATAATAACATATGACACCACATATTAGAAACTCGAAACGGTAAATCTCTAATTATTTATGGAAAATTAACAAATAACGACAGAAAAAAAAGCCAATTCGAGAGTTCATCACTAAATCCGTTCCCCAAATAGCCGAAGCTGTTAGATAAACATGGGCCAGATTAAGGGCTATTCCATCTTACTCAACGGCTTAGGTATTATAAGGGCGAGTCGATCTTCCGGATGTACCCTCTTGTCTTACAAATCCGATTACAATTCGGAAAATTTACTTCTCGATTGTTTTTTTTTTAGTCACTTTTCCGAATCATAAATTGAGTGACTGGTGGTGGTGATTTAAACGGTGAGTGGTGCAGTAATTGTTCGGGATTACTGTAACAAAAAAGAATAACGAAATGCTTGTACGTAAATTTGTTCTTTCTTTTAGAAGTTTAAAAGAGTGTGTTGAATAATTTGCGTCATTAACTTCTGATTTAAGTGCTTTTATGCGTTGCGATGAAAGAGGGATCAAAACTGTTCGCTGTTTGTTTAGGTTTAAGAAAGGCATATTATGAGGTCACGTATGAGTAAGTCCACTATAGGAAATTTATATCGATCTTAAGCGCATAAATGATGTAGTTTAAATTATATCACATCTGCAATCACCAATTAAGGAAAGCTATATCAATATTGGCGCTTAGTCTGAACTGAGACGTCACCAAATGAGACGGCTAGACCATGACGTCCCAAACGTCAAGCAAACGTTTGTAATCCGCAATTAATGCGTACCATCCGAGTATCTAAGCATCTTGCTACTGAGCCGTTAGCGAATACTAATGAAAGATGGATTAACAGATTGTAAATTGATAATGCTAAAGATCTGTTCGCTAAAGCAATAATTATATAACTTGTATAATTCGGGGAAGTTTGAAAATCTCAACGAGACAGATTGGGAAACCGCAATTTCTAACCCGGTTCGTCAGATGGATTCAAATCTCGCCAATAAATATTATTTCAAAACTTCCTTCGAATTATAATTAAGAACGCAATATAGTTTACCTAGATATATATATCCTACATATATTTTGTTTGATGTTTCTAAAATGTTAATGGTTAGCAAAATGGCACTAGTTGGATTGTCTTTTCTACAAGCATTTGCCATTTGAACCATTAGTTCACAGCGCGTAGTAATGCAAACAGAGAACTCAACAACCATCGCAACAGTATCAAGATCGAAACAAAACACTTTCTTCGAAAAGGTTCTATATTTAAAAACAATCAGTGCAACAAGTAACAAGCCTGTGATTGGTCACGGCTGCACAGTTACCGCGGTCGCGGCGTACACCCTTTCTCGGAGAAAGTCCTTTGTCTCTCTTTCACTTCAAGGCCAACTAACGCTACCCTTTGTGTAACTGTCCTGTTACCATTACGGTATCTTGTGTAATTATTCATGAGAAAGGGTTGCTCGAAAATAGTCCGTTAGTTGGTAATAACGGGACCAGTGACGTAGTGCAGTGCAGCATCAATGTCCCGTTAGGGTTACAGTTTTGGATAATGAGAGAAAGATGAAAGAGTTTAACGGTGAGCGTGTAATCGATGCTTTATAGATTCATAAACTTTTGTCCCGCTTTCAGTGGATGCGCTTTTGCGATACGCCTTTAAGGATATAGAAATAAGAGCGAAATGTAATAGAAGGTACTATGAGTAGCGTTCTAACAGTCATTTATGCTTTTAGTGTACTTTCTAGTAGTAGTACTTTGTAGAAAGTAAGCAGAGTTATTCCTCAGAGAGTAGGTAAGTGAATTTAAAAAAAAAATTAGATCAAAGCTATGATGATGTGTCTAAAGTACGCGCATACAAAAGAATATCTTCTGTTAATAACTTATTATCGTACCTAAGTCGATGAATGATTTAACTAAGTAATATAAAGCGGAACTAAGTAATATATTGCAAGTTATAATCTTATTAATATACAATATATATTTAGGTTATTTAGGTTAAAATAGGTGAACCACAAGACTATCACCAGATACAAAAGAAATACATAGAAAAGTTTAGTTCGAAAACACTTAGATGGGACGTAAAAACTGCTAGAAAAGACTTCGAAAGTATTTTTTTCCTAATCTGTTGTACAGCTTCTGTCGTCATAAATTATATTGTCCTGCCACTGGTGTTACAACATTGTCTTATTGTCATATTTGCAATAGTTAGTTTATGGTGTAAAACATGACCCATTTTGGACTTTGTTTTCAAGCTATTAGTGACAAGGCCATGAAAGTTTTTCTTTATTTTGAGCAAGTTTTTATCGTCCTAGATTCTATACTTAATAGTGTTATTAACCAAAATATTCTACGTGTTTCGAAAGTCCAAAGAAGCTGGTTTGTTTCACATTAAACAGTAAAGCCGAACTTGAAAGTCAGTAGAATTTCATTTTTAGGGTTCTGGGGATCGAATTCTGCTACAGAGAAATACACTTTGTATGATACACAAAGATTGTTTTTTCTGTATCCATTTTAGCTAATAAGAAAGATTTCATGGCTTCACACAATTATGTATTTTTCCTATAATATTATATGTAACGGATTGAAATTATTTCTATTAGACTATTCGAATGTACGAGTACCCTTCATATTTATGTGCGTACTGTGTCTCTATCTAACTAGCTATATTCAGAATATATTGTCACTTGTTTTTCTGGTAGGTATGCTAAAAGAAATCTGGAAAATTCTCTTAAAAGACAATTTTCGACTCCTTAAAAGGTTATGAAAATTCTAACGTAGAAACATAAGATATGATAGATATAACTCTTGAATCTGCTAGTCCTTCCTGACCTTCAAAAAATCTAACACTGTTAGTTCAGGGTTTGTATCAGTGGCAATACTAGCTAACAACAATTTAATTTACGAAAGTTCTTTAATAGCTAGGGATTTAGAATACAGTGCACTGTTATCTTGGACTTATCATCGTGCCTCTTTTTGATAAGACCATTATTTTATATTTGCCTGTGATATCAGCTTTTTGCACTAATTCACCTTTGGCATCAGTGTCTCACAAATATGGACCATACAATTGTCAATTGCCTTAAAATCTGGATATTAAGCCATTTCTGTGAATAGCTAAATACTAAACATTTCTCTTCGCTATTAACAGACTAAGATTAATAGTTCCTTCGCTGCATTTCGGAGTACGTGTCCCAACAGTCCATCGTGACCAAACACCTATGATGACTAATAACAGCGAACACCTCAATCACGAGCGACAGGTTCCCGCAGACACTCATAAACGACCAATTCTGCGCAACAACAACTTAGACGACACGTTGCTCCATAAAATTGCAAACAATTACCACAATGGGCTTAACTAAATTTAACTTCCTAACAATTATACAAAGACGACAATGCAGTACAAACAATGTCTCAATGGCGTATAAGAAAAGACAATATACTTGGAATAAAAGATACAAAGATGTCAGCTTCTAATGACGCCCAGGGCCGCATTGTGGCGTTTACGACACCCACGCGACACCACAATGGAATTAGTTCCACTGTTTTGCCAACAGGGTATGTTCGCTGGTTCTCCGAAGCGAAGAGAAAATTAGGACAGGATTGAAGGAGTAAAAAACGGAACGCGTGCCTTCACAGACTGTACTTCCAGAAAACTGCGTAAAAAATGTTCAGCGAAGTTAATTTTGTTTAAAGATACTACTTGGTATGTTCCAAGTTACGATTCGAAGGAAGCAAACGCAGTTACTGCAAAAAGTTATAGAATTTGTTCTGTTTACCAAATACTATCTAATAATGATTTGTGTCTTATAGTGTCACGGAAAGAGTTGGCTGTGGAAGCAGAAACTTACCTACTAAAATAATATAATATAACTAACTATAAAATATAAATACGCTAACTACAAAAACCATCAAAGTTTAAACATAAAAGTTTATATATATATTATATAGATATAGGAGAGATTTTACTCAGAAACGCGACAACAAATCTGTAAAAATTACAAATTATCTAACAAAAGAGCATTCTCTATTCAAAAAATATTTATTGAGTATTCGGTAATTCAGTCAGTTAGTAACAAAGGGTATTCATAACTAATATTAATTGATATTTTTTTCACCAAACTCTCATAGAACTTTACCTATCTTTTTTTTAAAGCAGTACATGGCAAGGCGTAATTAGCAAATAAAGCCTAGAAGAGCTGTCGTAAAAAAACCTCGCACCACAGGGGTTTCGCGTGGACATTAAAGTACACAGCAGCAGTAATTTGCGATCGGGCTGCAATCGTTAACCCCCGAATGTTTGCCGGGGCGACGCAACGCATGTCGAAAATACTTAGTGGGGCTGGCCTCATTATAATCCCTGCGTCCCTCCCTGCTCTCCGGCCCATATTAACACGTCCGCGTGGGTTGCAGTTCTGTGGATGCGATTTCATTTTAGATGTGATTTTATTTTTATAGTTTTACTGTGAAAATCTTGTTTTTTTTTTAAGTATAAATCAGTACAAACCATATTAATGAAAGCTTCAGGATGTATCTGTATAGTGGATTCTTGAAGACTTATCACTCCAACTGTGTAAAAAAGATATGAATAAAAGTATATTCCACTTCACGAGTTCGTAGGTTCACGATTAAACACACATTCATGAAATCTGTAAATCCATTTAGTGAAATAACAAAAATGATTATATATTTAGATTATTAAACAATAATTATTCATATTTATTAATTATGAATGTCGATGTCGTCGCCAACGCCAACTTATTTATTCTATCGCACATAGCACTAACCTATTCCAATTTCAAATTCGATGTCGATGGTCAACTGTTATCCAAGGAATGATGACTGAAGCCATTTTTTGTTGTCAGTTGGTCTTAATAGGCAAAAAGAAAGTAGTTAGTAAAATAAACGTAGGTACATTTGAATATTTCTGTGTGAAAAAGACCTTACAGTAGCTACAGGACGCATCGGGCCCTGAATAAGTGATGATTGCTTTTGGCCATCCGCTGCGCTACATCGATGCGATGCTATTTTTTGTAGCTTGTTAATTGGCAAATCTGTAAGCTCCTGATGCATAGTACTGTTTAATATTCAAACGTTGAAGTAGATTCATTATTTATGAGACTTCTGCTGTTTTATACGTAATCAGAGATGATGTGAAAAGGTGGACGAAGGTAAAAATGTCTAAGGTTTTTTAAATTAGAATTTTACATTTCACATAATTATTAAATATGTTTATATCGAAACTTGAAATACCATACACAGATCCCTTTAATTGTTGGAATACAAAAATACTACTAGTACTTTTGATAACGCGACAGTTTTAGATGAAGTAATGGTAAGTTCTACCACCAAAACAAAACTGAAAACAAAGTACAATATCTTGTAGTTCCCGCTAGGAGCTGGAATCCTGGTCCTTTGAGTCTGAGACCGATGGCTTAATCACTACATCAAATATGCTCTTACTTACTTACTTATATATTTATTTCTATCAAAAACACACACATAGCATAATAGTAAAAATACCTATCGTGGTTTTAACGTAAAAACATAAAAATAAAAAAAACTTGGTTTTATTGTAAAAAAAAATCATTTAGGAATTTCTTTCTCTGCCAATAGATACTTTTGACGTGACAACGTCTTATAAATTGGTTTGCCGGGTGACACTTCAAGAAACTGCGTTACGCTCCGCTCACGTTATGCGCTCACAATGAGAGCGAGTGAGAGGCACGCGTCCCTTCCACTCGGGCATGGTTAGCCCGCCTAAGAGCGAGAGAGACAGACATAAAAAGTGAAAGGTAAATACGTATGTATGTGTAAAGGTAAAAATAAAATTTTGTTAATATGAAATTCAGTGCGAGATTCTTTGTATAAATTAATGTTTTAAATATAATTCTTTGTATAAATAAATGTTTTAATTTGTTACTATTATTTCATCCTTCTTCCTACTATACGAATGAATATTCACATTAAAATTATTTTACCACTCAAAGTCGTTGTCACGTAAAACTTTTTTAAACATTAGACCTTTTTACTTTCATTTTATTTTTACTACAGACAATTCAACTACAGGCATGTCCACACAGCACAACCGAAATCAGTATACATCAAGAGGGCTGCATCGGTGTGCCATTGTTATAATTTTCAATAAGGGTGTGATAGAGGGGCATCGATCGCACCCAGCCTCTGCCATCTCGGTGCATCCAACTATAAATATCCGCTGTCACACAAACTACGATTTGAGAGATACATAAATAAAATGTAGATACAAAACTGTGTTTCTCTACCTTTTAATAATAATAATAAACTTTATTGCACACAAAAGAAAAACAATACAGTCAATTTAAAAAATAAAAATAAATAAAGAGTACAAAATAGGCGGCCTTATTGCTAACAAGCAATCTCTTCCAGGCAACCTTGGGCGAAAAATAATAAAATAAACAAAATAAAAATGGGTGCAAGTAAAAATAAACTAAATAATAATAATAATAATATCAAATAAAGTAATTACAGATAAAAAGGAAATAAATATATAAAACAGAGTTTATGCAATATAAATTTAAAAAAAAAAAATAATAATAATAAATAAATAAATAAACAAAGCTAAGGTAATTTTTTTTCAAATACGAAACTAGCGAGGTTTTCTAATAATTATTTTTGCGTGCTTTTGTTATTTTATTGACAAAGAAAATTACAAGTAAATTAAATATTTATCAAAATTTATAAAATACAGTGGAAAAATTAAACGCCGACCCGACCCAGCCAGGAATCTTTCTTTCTATGAGGACTCTTTTTATTTCACTGTATTTTATAAATTTTATAAATATTTAATTTAGCTTCAGTGCAGCAATTGGAACTTGAAAATAAAAAGTAAAATATACAAGTAAAATAATCTACTTTAAACTAAACTTATAAAAGCTATAATCTATATGTACTACTAATTGTACTTAATTATTAAACTAAAAATAACTATATATACCTAGTAATAGGCACTATTATAAAATGTTTTTAATTTGTTTATATAATTTTAACGCAAATTTTGTTGCGAAACAAATTACAAAAACACAATGTTGAAAAAATTTCCACGAGCAGGATTTGAACCTGCACCCTTCTGACATACCGGGTCAGGTGCTCTTCCAATTGAGCTATCGTGGTTCTAACCAGCCCGCCGAAATTATTCAACACTATTTACTTTTTACTTTGAAAGCCAAAGGCGCTATTATGTCTTTATTTATACCCACAATGTTATCCTTATAACTACTTATGTAGTCTATACGAGTATAATATGTGTTGTTACGTTAAATAAATGAAAAAAAAACTTTGTCTATTTCATAATACTTTCATACCCGAAAACTGATGTTGTGGAGATCCTTGGGAAGGCCTTGGTTCAGCAGTGGACGTCTTTTGGCTAAGATGATGATGATGATGATGATGATACTATAATGACCCAAATGTTTGGTGACTGGCATTCGAGTATCCGTTCAAAAATTGTTTCGTTTTACCCATTCACTTTTTTTACGAAAATTAGAAAAGTTGCTAATGGTCTACAAACAACTCAATAAGGAGTAAAGAAAAAGGAAGATGTTTAGTACATGATATTATTATCATATTTATCATCATCATTACCTGGGGCACGAGCCTTTACTAAACACTCAATTGATGGAGCAGAAACGTGACATCATAATTCGCTATGAGCATAGGTAAAATACAATTAAAAGAATTTCATCTTGACAGCTTCCAAAAAGTTGCTCTATCGACTACCCCTATTGTTTTTAACATTCCACACAACGACAAAGTACACATTAGAATTGTTTCTCTCGCCGCTGACAGCATCTGCAAGCTCACAAAACCGTACGTATACCCAACCGCCTGCGGCGCAGTCGAATTCTATTAAAATCCAAACAATACAGACTTCCCCAACTAATATCTGGACTAAATCCCTAATAAGTACGCCTTTGTGTGAGAGGGACGTTGGAACGACAAAGAACACGTTATAGCGATCTCACTGATACGTTAAAATTGGAACAGAGTAACTGCATTTATTTTGCGATTCTCATTTGTTTCGTGTTTTGTGTGTTGTACAGTTGAGATTTGTCTGTTTCGAATATTAGTAGTTGTGACCTTTCGTTGGCTGTAATGTCGGGCGCTGTACACGCCAGAGTGCGGTGAGTGGCTAGCCATGGAGGCTCACCAAACGTGCCGCACCCTTCCCCTCCAAACTAGATTTGCAGTCCGGTTATAATACGGTGCCCATTCATTACGGCGGCGCTACTGTTTCGATAAAAAAAGTTTTTTTTTATATTGTATTATTTTGAATACGCTTTTGTAGTAGATGTAATTTGTTATGGATTCGTGATGTTGGAGATTAATATTGTAGCAGTTTAATTTACCAAAACATGATAAGGCGCGCGTGTAAATTATCGGTTTATGTTAATTTTTGTCATCTATCGTTTATTAAATTAAATTATGATATTTTTTGTGCTGTTGAATTACTGTGATTTTTGTAGTTATTAAATTGTTTACATAGTTTTTTAACATACAAAAAAGTAATACCACCTATTTAATTTTAATATAATGAGAAGTAGGGTTAATCATTGATTACAATGGATAATAATAATATTTTGGATTCCAAAGGCGAGAATCTCTATCCATCTCAGAATTTAGTTATCATTTAATTATTAAATACTATAATAATTAAATTGTTACCGTCTACTCATAGCGTTTTGTTATTGTCTTGCTGTAGGTAATACTTACAGTAATACGGTATATCTTTTGTAATTTTAGGAAGGCGCGGGGTCTCCTAACACGGTTATTTATACTTAAAAGGAGATTCCAGCCATTTTTTATGGTAACTTTGTAAAAGATACCGAATAAAGATTTTTCATTTTCATTTTTTCATTTCAGTTAATAAAATTAACAAACAATGTTCCATGCACAAACTAGTACAATTTACAAGCGGCTCTGTATAACTAACAAAATCAATGATAAAACTTCCGGATCTTTTGAAAGTCTACATTTTTGTCAGGCTTACACTCAATGTAATCATATAACACAAAAATAAATACAAAGTTACGGTTATCAGAGATCATCATCATCAGCCTAAAGCGTCCAATAGCTGGCTCAGGCCTTGCCACATTAGTAATAGCTCATTCAGATCGGGCTATAGATCACCGCGTGCGTGGGTTGGTTAGTGTTCTCAAACTGACTTTATTTTCCATTTCAGCCAAGCGGATTAAGTTACTTAATAGTTTACCTTCAACTTTACCATTTGAACGTGACACCCCGTTTGAAACTGAAATCAGTGCTAAGGTGTAGTGTCAACAGAGTTAAGTGTTTCCTTGTATCGCGTCTTTATGGGGAGAGAAGCACGCCACACGGGGACGCGACTGTTGTAAACTGAAACACAGTAAGTAGCAAAGCTTAATTAGCTGTAGAAAAATAATTTTGACTGCCACTGACTTACCGATGTCTTATTTATTTAATTTTTAAACGACTTCAAAAAAGGAGGAGGTTCTCAATTCGACTGAATGTTTTTTTTTTACTATGTAGTGATGATAAGAAACCACAAATAGACAGAAAATTTATACAAATTCGTAATACTTAAACTTAATCTGAGCTCTATTGTATTTGCACTGCAAAAACTATTTTGTAGATAGTTTCTCATATTTATTCTTTAATGGGCAAGCGGTTGGCCTTTATCTCATTTGATGGTAAGTGATAACAACTGGAACAGGCAACCTTGCCCTCAAGGCTGCCTCATTATAACATTTTAAATTCATGAGAAAATTGTCAAAATCGGCAACCGACACACGATTGTAGACGTTTTAAAATCTAAAACAGAATCGAGTTCCTCATTTTTAGTGTAGAACATTTAAAAGTCCTTTACCTTATTATCCTTTACGGAAGTGGCATTGCAACCGTGCCGGGGTGCGAGACAATAGCAGCTAACTACCCCTTTCTTGTAAACCCGGGCGGGAGGCGCGGGTCTAACCAAGCATACACTACGTTTCGGGGCACCGCTGTGGGGACGCTCACCCACAAAAGTGCTACAAATTTTATGTTCCCTATTTGTATAGTTTATATTTGTCTATACAATTAAATATATAAACTTTGTAAAGATCTATTTGAAGCTTGATGACATATTTTAATACACATTAAAATGAAACACTCTGTAAATTTGTAGCTCGATAACACAGCGGCTAGCGTGTTCAGGTTGCGATCTTGCATGTTGAGCAACTACGGCAATGCCGGTTCATTGGATGGGAGACCGAATTTCTCCGTAAGGCATGTTAAGCCGTTTGTCCCAGTTATAGTTGTAAGATGTCAGTTGTTAAAATGCTTAATCTCTCATTTGGTCTGCGTTTTGGCTCATATAATAGTCAATCCCATGAGCTTGGAATAAACAGAAGGACGCTTAAAGGCTGATGGGAATAATGATAAAGATTAACTTTTATTTTAAATATTGTTTTGTCCTGACATTTCGAACTTTTTACTGGGTCCATAGTCACAGGGTAGCTGATAGTCAATATAGAAACTTTTTAACAAGTGTCAAAACGATTATTTTTAATAGAAATTGTATGGGATTATGTTATTACAAACTATGACGTCACTATGTTTTTCCGTCAATTGAGTGTTTATTAATAACTTTTTAGGTTACAGAAACTCATGCTTAGATCAAACAAAAAATTGGTTAACGTTATAATGAACTGTTACGTGGTTTTATTTGTACGTTTATTGTTCTGGAATTATTAGTTGTTGTTGTCAACTACCCAATTATTTTAAAGAAACAGTCTGCAAGTATATACATATTTTTACGAATTATTATTTTAGATCTCATGAGGATGTTTTACCCAACAATTTATATTTCGTATTATTTTCTAAAGAAATTAAAATAATTATCTGACAACAGACATTTTTGAGACATTTCAAATCGCAAAGGAGTTTGACTTTTTGACAGGTACCCCCATTTTTAGTCTAATATGCTAACTACATCTTTTCATGTCACTTAATTCTAAGTTACAACAGGCTTTGTTTGCGCCAGTACCCAAAACTACTGCTGTCTGGGGTTCCACAGGGCCACAATGCAGATTTGAAATGGGGTCGCAACCGGATCACCAAATTGAAATGTTTTATTTCATGCCCCCAGCATTATCCGGATAATGCGAGCTTTTTAAATTGACAACTGCGCAATATGACAAATCTCTTTTTCAACATTAAACGCTTTGACGAATATTTGGTTAAAAGTTTAACCGTATCCTTTTAAGGAGCACGTTAAATAATTCTTTAGAGGCTAATTTACATACTGGTATCATTGTGCGTTTAATTTTTTTCTTGCTTAATGTTTGTTTGTGCCACCGAGTTACCCAGAAGTTGTTTCACCATGATTGATAGGAGGCAGTACGGTGTGGTATTTCGCACATAATAAATATTAACAAAAAGTTTCCCTTTTTGCGTGTTGTTACGTCATTTTAGGAACTTCGTTAAGTCAATTCAAATTTTGTTGTCATTGCAGTGGGTAATGTGCGAATATGCACTAGTATTGAAGTAATTATAATCATATTCGTCGCTTACCATCAGGCGAGATCGCGGTCAACTTGCCTATACCTAAAGAATAAAAAAAATTAAGAATTAATCTCGATGTCCTAATTTATATAATTATAGTACGTTAAGTACTCCATTGGAATCGTTACGGCAGAATAACAGAGATCGCGATCGTATATCACTTATCGTTTTGTCTTAATTTCAAAACTTGTGTAACCTTTAACGATTTTATTATTATTATTAATTAGTTCTCCTTATAAACGTTAGAGACTATAATAGATTTGTTCGAGGTTCCTAAACGAAGCATTTTTGTATCTTGTCTTATCTAACGGGGGCCCGTGGAAATCTCTCTTTTTTAGTGAACTTCGACTTTGTGAGATGTTTTGTCTCAGTCAATCCTTTTCCGACTCCTTATTCCCGAATTGCTGTCTTTTGGTTTACTTATAACGATTAAGTGAAAGGCCTCCATCTCACCTATAATGATAAGTGACGATAAGGCTTAAAATGGATTTGAAGATGGAAGATGTATGGTAGCAATCGGTATAACTCGCCACTCACTATTGGGCAAGCGCGTAAAGGGCCAATCCATACCAAAAAATACTACGTAGGGTAGAGGCACCAGTCAGTGTTCGATACGAACCAGTGATCGATTTTTTTTTCTTTAATAATAAAAAACAGGGGCTAGCAACTAGTTATAGTCTTTAACAACAACTGAATACAGACTTTTTTTTTGGAGATAGTTTGCTGATTGCCTCAATCGGCATTTTCAGCTTCACCGGGTTTTTTGGGGGCGGCGAGAAACTTAAAGGGGTCCTTTCAAGCCGAGTGAAACGAATCACCTTCGGAGGTTTTCTAGAGGGAACGGCATCACGCACTAAGGCATGTCCCCGTGCCCTACTAGATTCTCCGAGGGGTTCGGATCAGATCGGGGACAGGACAGACCTCCTGCTCCTTCTAATTGATATCATTTCAATGAAAATCTATGTTAAGTTTTGGCGAATCCTGGTGCCACTACCCTAGACTGTCAAGTACGCTTAATTACATACGCTATAAAATCTTATATAATAATATTTTTCCATTTTGCTACCGTAAGTACTGCTCGTGTATCTTTTATCTGTTTCATTATTTTTGTATTTACTTTTGAAATTCCGTTGTTTGTATTCAATATTTGTTAAAAAGAGCTAAAACACATTGATATCATTTTGGTGACGTTTTTTTTTTATTTTTTTATATCAATATAGGTGAATACAATTTTTAGTTCTCGTTTACGCGATCGATCAGTAAATAAAATCCACATATCTCGTGCTCTACACGACTTGAAAAGGCATTGAAAATGTACCTACTTATTATAGATTATGCAAAAAAAATTTTTTTTTCAAAACCAACTTTTCCAAAATATTTTTAGATCATCTTAAAACCCTTCGAATTCCGCGTCTTTTGAGCTCTCATACGTCCTCGTGGCCGCACGTGAGCCGCCGTGAGGCGCAAGGCCGGCTAAGGGCACCTCTACAGCCTCAACCGTCACTAATATCAAATGAAAAGTAATAAGGAAAAATGTTCCTTAGTTCAATACCGAGGTGTTTTTTTTTTATTTTTTTAAATTCGGCCCCGTTCTCAAGTTATCGGGAATTTTCTAAGAAAACACACGATTAATCGGTCGGTTTTTTCAATTTCCAAAAAAAGTTTATGACTTTTCCAAATTATTTTTACATAATTTTAAACCCTTTCGAATTCCGCGTCTTTTGAGCCCTCATACGTCCTCGTGGCCTTAAGCCTCAGAGTATCACGGGCGAGTCGCCCTTTCAGCGAAAATGGAGGCCCTACTGGAGCGAACGAAAAAACATTTTCAATGTTAAAACTAGACACCAGCTTTGTGAACACAAAAGCAATTTTAAAAAAATCATTAAGGCCGAATCTCAAATGCAGCGTTTAATTAACGCTCCGCCGCTGATGGCGTGACGTTTCACAATTCGCTTATTAAACGCCCAAAAGGTGGTAGATACCGCTTCCAAGCTGCGCATCCCACCACCCTCTCGACCCGGTCAACCCGAGCCGAGGTCTTAGCCTTTATAACCCCTTAAGTCGCCCTTGATTAATTTTACGGGTAAACACTTACTTGGCCTTCATCTCACTTGATTTTAAGTGAAGATAAGGACGAAGGTGGAAACGCACTTCAACCGCAATCCTCAACTTCTGAGGCACTGGCTATCTTATTTTAGCACTTGCCATGGGGGGCTCGGAGACCCAGCTCTATGGTCCAGAGCCGTTCGTGGCACTTGCACCAAGTATCATTAACAAGGCCTTAAAAGATTACATCGAAAACAGGCACGGCATCGAATGGAAAGAGCAGCCGGGTATGAAACAACCCAAATCCTTCCTTGGCGAAAACACCTTAGGACCGTGCTTAAGACGGAGTAAGTTCATATGCGTAGGCAGTAGAAGGAAGGCCCGACTAACCACCGTTGCCTTGATAGGGCACTATGCCACAAAACAAATGCTTCACAGAATGCACCTTTCAACATATAGTTTGTGTAGGGCGTGTGGAGAGGAAACGGAGTCAATGCAGCTCCTACTGTGTGACTGCAACTCTATGGCTAGAAAAAGAATGGTCGGCCTATCCGAAACCGGGGGACTTCAGGCTCTTCGCCCTTAAGGACGTTGCCAAACTTATGACATCTATCTTCAAAGAGGAAGAAGAGTGAAAGGATGGGGTTGCCCAAAGGATCCCGATGGGTCGAAGTGTTACTGTCAGCAGGCCCCACTAAGATAAAATATGTTCTTTTTTATAGCTGCCGGAACACAACAATGCTACAAACATAGATGTTATGGCGACATATATTTAGATAAGATGGTGGCAGCTAACCAGGCGGCACCGCACGCTGTCATCCCCTCTAGAAGCCCTTTGACGATATTTCGATCATACGGCTCGAGGAAGCCTTTATATAAGTGTCTCGCCGCCCCCAAAAACGTCTGGTGTCTCAAGGCATGTAAAGGCCTTAATCAGCCAACAGTAAATCTCAAAAAAAAATGCTGCGCGTCCGTTATAATTCGCGTGTGCTGTGTGACGGAACCGCGATCGAGCTCTACCTATTATCGCAATGATATCGCGATCAATCGAACGGAGGGTGGGGGGAGGGAGGCAGCGGCGCAAATAAATGTATCTGCCGGCCGGCGGCGGGCGGATAAATACGCAAATAATACGAAACTACAAAAATCAAAACCCATCCGCCACTCTGGTGCAATACTGTTGGAGTGGAGGTTGCTCTGTTTTAGCGGTCGTCGTGTTTGGTCTAAGAGACCGGTGACCAAGCTATATTCTCTGCTGTGGTTCATATTGTTTTCGGTTTGTTTGGTGGTGAGATTTGTTCTAAGTCAGCTTTACTACTAACACCTTCTTACTTCTACTGCAGTGGTACTGTATGACATTGTGGAAATTGGAACCTGATGTAAATTTGCTAACTTAGATTTTTTATTTTGTTTTTCACATGTTGTGGTTGTCTTTTATAGTTTATGTGTTTAGTAATAATGTAAAGTGTCATGCCATGATAGTGCGTTTTCCAATATATTTACGCTGTAAGGGCGAAAAGAAACGCCCTTGCTGATTTTATTGCCGGTTCTTCTCAATACAATACAAGGTCTCGCGCCCTATGTAGACGTACAAACCGACGGCATAGTGACATTCATAAGAGCTACTTGTAGTCTAAATTAAATAAATGATTTTAAATTTTGAATATTGAATAAAATGCAAACTAAAACAGTCACTTGCATGTAGAGCAGCCTTACAGCCGTGGCCGTACCGCGCGAGGCCATTATCAAGCCTATAGCTATTTGCCCCGAAAAACAAACTCTCGCGGGATGGGGGTGGAGGGGGGGCACAATGCAGCCAACTGCCCGTTCGCACACGGCGCAGCTGCGAGCTGATGGCTGATGCCCACTGGAAATAAGCCTTTTAAATAATATATTAATAAATTATTCATATCCAATAGATAATATTGTTCTGGGACTTTTTGTAGCAATAAAATGAGGAGAGCTAGAGCAGAGATCGACTAAAAATATATCATCAAAGGCAAATCATTTATTCAACATTAGCCTTCACAGGCAATTATTGAGATCAAAACTATAGAATCCAAATAATAATCCTTTGGGCCGTCAGAGTGAGGTTAACTGATGCTACGTTTGTTTTCACGCTGAACCAGTTATCTTTGCGTCTGGACTTCCTTTCCACTTAACATCAGGAGGGATGGAGTCATTTGCCAAACTATCTATAAAAAAAAATAAAATATCGGACTTCTTAGCGGGAAAGTGAAGAGTCATGTCTGCGGTTTGATTTATTTTCTAAAATTTGTGTTATGCCAAATATTTAATGTGAAATAATGGTGGATTATTAACCGTTAAGTGTTCGTGAGTGTGCATGAGTGTTGGCAAATGAAACAAAACAGTGCAACGTCACTTTTCAAATTCTCTCAAGAAGTCTGCGCGAGGACTTAGTAAAGTAGGTTGGGGGGTATATCATTACTCACTTCCCATTTCTTAATAGAAATGATAATTCATTCATCATCATCATACAGGAAGGAAATATTGTTTTTTTAAACTAAATGGCCGAGCTAATATTAATTGACACGGTAAGTGTTGCGACGTCAGTTGTCGTCTGCTCTGCATATCCGTCAGTACTATTTATTTATTTATGAAGACACATAACAGGTGTTAGCAAAATTTACAAAGCATCTGGACAAGAAGTACACTCGAAACTAAAACACGTAGGTATCTCTAGCATGATTAATACTAAGCAAATCTAATGCTTATAAAGACAAATCACGAAATTGTTAACTAGTTAAAATATGAGCATCGCGTTTTCAAATTTTGTCGAACTAAACAATGAATAGATCCAAACAGAATGCTCAAGTTATGTAAAAATTTGCTATTATTGTAAGTTATATTCGCTGCAATCCTCATTACAAGCCAGATTTATTTATTTTTTATATAAAGGTTTATATTATAAAGGCTTTGAGATATATCAGTGTATAAAGTGGTTTACATGTAAAGCCATCGCAAAGGTTGATGCAGTGATTGACAGTTTTTGAGTTCCAAACTAAAAACGAGGTTGTCGTTTGATGTTTCCAACCACTACAAGAGCCTACCTAGGTTTTGAAGTCTCTCAGACTCTCTCTCTCTCTCTCTCTCTCAAAGCAAAACTTGCTGCACCGAGTTCGATTCCCAGTGGAATGGTATATAATTGTATTCAGTTTGGTCGGTAGTTATAATCCCGTTAATAGTAATTGTCCTAAGTCCTAAGTAAATTACATACAAATCTTAATAATAAGTATAATATACACTTTTAAACTTTCGCGTTCTATAGTTAAACAAAGAATTTAAACGAGCATTAACGCAAATTAATTAGTATTAAGGTATCATACCTTCTTTATAGGTACCCGACGTTTCGACCGAGTTACAACGGCCGTGGTCGAAACGGTCGAAACGTCGGGTATAAAGAAGGTATGATACCTTTTTACTGCAAAACAGCGAGTTTAGGCATATAGCTAGCGATCGGCTCGTGGATGAATTTGATTGATTGATTGATGATAAATTGAACATGAATACGCACGCACACTTATAACTGTACAAAGTAGGCTGGTGATTTAATTGGAGCAATGTTTACTTTCGTTCATAGGAGTTTGAGTAAAAAATAATAAAAGTGTTAATATTTTCATATTCCTAATGAAAAATTAGACAACAGTGGGCTGCGGAATATCAATACAAACATTTTTAATGTCGGATTGTTGTTTCATGTGCTATATTTACAAAGTTTCTGAAGAAATAAGTTTTTAGATATCATTACTTTTACGTATTGTTCATGCAGTTTCTGGGTGTTTGTTTCAAAACCTTCGCTAGTCCTTTTAATGTATATAACCTATTCAGCGCCTAGCACCAGTGACTTAAAAACACGTAAATTTTCGAAATTCCGCGCGGTTCTCCCTTAATTCCCGTTTAAATTATTTATTTAATGAGTATAATATTAAATACAAGCTACTATATATATACAAAAAAGAACTATGAATAAAGAATAAACCCCAGATCATTCCCATCAAACAGAGTACCCAGCAGTCAAGTGGCAGTGCCTAGCTGGTCTCTACCCAAACTCCTCAAATATGAGATCCCCATTCTCATCCCGCACCATTCGAAGTTCTCAATGTAATTCGCAGCAGCATTTCTTTTTAACCGCTTTTCTAGTGGTTAAGACCACCTACCTCAGACCCGGAGGGTCCGGGTTCGATTCCCAGTGGGTTCACAAACATGTTTGTGAACTCGGTTTAGTTGGTGCTAGGGCTTGTTTGTCCACCTGGCTAGCTACCACCATCTCATCTAAATATGTCGCCATAACATCAATGTTTGTAGTATTGTTGTATTCTGGCAGCTAGAGATAAGATAGCCAGTGCCTCAGTAGTTGGGAATCCCGTGGGAAGTATGCTTCCACCACTGTGCTTAAGATATAAAAACAATTCCACGCCTACGCTGATGGAAGTGCTTAGAATGACCATTATAGTTTAAAAAGTTATACTAGGTATCCTAATCGTTCCCTTTTAGTCAATATTGATCATAGCGCCAGGTGGCAACTATAACCACATTTAGGGCGCGGTCTCTTTCTATTTTTTTGGAGAAAGAATTTGTTGATTGCCTATTGCTAATTTTCGGAGTCAATGGTCTTTTTTGGGAGCGGCGAGAAACTTAAAGGGTTCCTCAAGCCGTGTGATCGAAACACCGTCAGAGGGAATGGCGTTACGCACTAGTGCCCGTCCCTGTTCCCACTAGAATCTCCGAGGGGTTCGGATCGGATCGTGGGCGCGGTCCTTTGAGAGCTGTTAACTAGTAGGACCTATTTTAGAGTTGAAGAAGAGCTAAACTGCAACTTGATATACAAGGTTAGACAGGAATGGCAACATAATAGTTTACTAGCATTTGGGACATGTTAATAGCAACTAAAATTTCAGCTGAGCTTCTATGAACATGCGTCCAATACCAATATAAGTAAAGGCGTGAACGATGCTAAAATCCTGACGCGCTTGTTTGACGCCGCCATGCCTATAACTGAACCACGTGTAGCTGCTAGTCGTCCGATAGACAAATTTTAGCGCTACTGTTTTACGGCTATGGCAGGGATGGATTCGTGTGTAATTAAAAATGAAAAAAGAAACTTTAGTGTCAATACGAGATTGATTTTGTTGTTTGGTAAATCGTTTGAGAGTAGAGGATTGCCTCGTTCAATGACGGTATATATTATCTATCATTCTCGCAAATCATTATTAAGGAGAATGTTTTTATTTTCTCAACGCTAGTGAAAATCATTATCAGCGTTTTCATATTCATAAATTTTTTACTTTCATTAGCATTAAAATTTTAGAAATCAGATGATATGAAGGAGATGAAGTGATTATCCAAAACATGTTATTTTTAGTGCTGTTTTTATCCTGTCATAACTATTGAACTATATTACTTTAATAATAATATATATAATAACATATTCTATTATCAAAGAGTAAATCACCAAAAAAAAACTTCAACCCTTAGGTACAGTTACGTCATCACAACAATCAATAACATACAGTAAAATCCTTAAAGTCATCCATATCGTATAAAAGGCGATAAACCAAACCGAACGTCCAAAAACACGACAACACAATAATACGAGCGTACAAAACGTCCCTATAAACGCATATCCCTCTCCGCAACATTCAATAAAGCTCCAAGCAAACATACTATAAATCTGGCCGGTTTTACAATACACCAGCGCCGGAATGACGTCATCAAACGCCATCAGACGCCCGCTCCAACGAGACGTCGTATCTCCATATTTCCATGCAAATTGGTTAGCCACGGCCACACACACCCCAGTCGAAACTCGTAAATTCAGGTTTTAATGTTTGACCTCACGCCTGGATCTCCATCCGTCATCCGAGACCAATCTTACAACCCTGTCGGGGGAGCTATATTGCAATCGCGGGGAGCCGACAAACTTTAAATATTTGATGATATTGCAACTCGTTGAGAATGTGAGTGAAAACCGAAACATGATAACGAAATCTGTGACGAAAGTAAAAGACTGTAGTTTACTGCGTTATTTCTTTGGAAGACACGTGTAACGAGCACCTATCCGCTTATACTATCTATAGGTATATATATCTACCAATCTATTATCCTTTGCCAATCAAGTTGGCAAGCATAACAAGGGCAACTTTTGGCAAATGAGAAACTTGAATTATGTTATTATCAGGTACCTCAATAATATAAAATGCTGTTTGTTTCCCAATCATTCAATAAATAAAAACAAAGTTTTTAAAACCGCTTTCACTTCATTTCATTTCAGTCAAGCGACAGTGTGTCTTTTAAATGATAGAGATAGGGTAGAAGAAACTTAGGTACGATGAAGGTTCAGCGGTTTTGAAATAAAAACTGTTAATAATAATAATATTAACTTTATTTCGGACAATGAGTATCCATAAACGTGTTAGTTAATACATTCTTACAGGCTATGTTAGTAAAGGAGTTGCACTTTCGTAGAAGAAAACAATTTTGATTGATAAGCGAAAAATTTGATTCTTCCCAACCCATAAAAAAATGTACCTTTTACCCAATAATGGAGATTTTACTTTTACTCCGGGCGCAAATAGTGGTGTAGCGTTACAAAAACCAGCTACCAACCCCAAAAAAACAACACAGTAAACGCATAAGGTACTTAACAATACATAATATCTGTAAACAAAATCTTTAATACATCCGTCGCAAACGATACCAGTTAAGGTACCATAACGATGCTATCTCCGAGAGATTCACCGATAAAAACCGTATCATTTGCTTAAAAAGCCCCATAAAATTAAACAGTGCAACAATAACCAGGAATGGCTGAGCAAAAAAAAAGATAACAATTCTCCCGGTTTTTTCCCTTCCGCATTATGAGATAATCTGTCACTGCGCCGACAGATGGCGTTGATAAGCCCGTGTTTCTATTAAAATTCGTCAGCCGAAACTCTTTGAGCCTCACCCAGCTTCGCGAGTGCTAACTACAGGGTAGTTTAGGAGATCTCTTTATGATGGCTCGGCGTGTAACAACGCTATCGGATGGTGCAATCAGTTTCATTCACTATTAGTACGGTGACGCAGCGATCCGAGATATTTAATACCTTCCCACGAGGACTTGCTGAGTGGGCACACGCCACTAAGTACGTGGGAATTATGGGGATGATACACCTTCATGTAGCTATCATACCTTCATGTACTATGAAATATAATCAAGAAAAATGGATATCGAAGCAATTTTTTTTAATGTTTTGAGATAAAGATTTTTTATTAACAACTCACGAGATGTATAAAACAGGTACAGCATTTCTGTTCTTTAAAGGTCAATGCCAAGGGACCTATTGAAAAGGAGATAGCCAGTTCAGTACAATGGAGGCGCAAGAATTATGTCGGTCAGTATATTTCGCCTTTTGGCTAGGAAGTATGTTTTTCAACATGCCTCCTTTTCACTTCTCCTTAAATTAGTTCAGATTTTTGTTTTTATAATTTGTTTGGTCAAGCACTGTACAAGCTTAAGGAATGCTACACTCAGTAACCTCATTAAAAATAGCAATTAGAAAATGGGAAATATTAACAATCAATCAAAAAATATATTATATTCCTATCTTATAAACAACAAATCAATTAATAATAAAAAAAACAGTTTCAGACTTATCAATATGCCATTTTCTGTAACTCGTCACTCCAATCAAATCCATGAAACTAAAATCGACAATCGGCACGAGTATTCAACATTTTAAAACCATACCCTTTTTTCGGGGAAAACATTTTTTTTTAATCTCCAACCGGCCAGCCATCACGCGGTCCATATCGCCGTTAAGCCATATACACACATGCGCTATGTAAATGAGTATCTGGCCGAACATTTATTAAAAGTTACAGGGGTAGGGTTACCGCAGGAGCCCTAATTAAGCCTGTTTTACAAAAAGGATGGGTAGGGACAGACTTTTTACCCTCCTGACTCCTTAATGAGCTGCTGGTGACCGCCGTGTGGATTTCACAGGGCGTTCGCTTTGTTTTCATATTGTGCGGTGAGGAGCATCCGAGAGAAATTACAAAATAAATGCTGGTGCTTACTTCCGTTGCGGACAATAGGAAGTGCGCGGTGCCGGCGTGGAAAAATGGAAGGAGGTTTGCGGTGAAACGGAGTCGGGGAGTTGACAATATACCTTTTTACACTATTAATTAAAACTATTTACATACCACCGAAGATTCATGTCTTATTGATAACTTTTTACAGCATCATCGCCAACTACACACACCCATGGTTGTTGCTTGTTGACTGTACTTCAAGTGATATGTAACTATCACAGCATAAAACTACTAGGGTGCTTATGCACTATAATGTGACAGTGGGCTTAAAAATATACATTGAAAGGATTATACATTAAATACAGTTTTCAATCTTCGATACGATGTTCAGTTCAGTATATTTAACAACTTCGTTAAATAATAATAGTAGTTTAAAAAAGATAATTAAAATAGATAATTTAATATAAAATTGCTCATTGTATTTTTGTAGTTTAAGTATTTGTTATCACTAGACTATGGAGGCGACTTCAGTGTGCTTGAATAAAAAAATTTCTCACTCACAATATTAGTACGATAGAGCGACATCAGATTGGCAAAAGAGAAGACAATAGTGTCTATGGCAGCAACTTTAAGGAGTTTAAAGTAAGGAGTGCCTACCAAATTTTAGGTGCAAGACTTCTTCCGCAGGGTGGGTATCAAACGTCTTACACCCCCCCTGACCTCCCCCCCTTGACACTTCCCTAGGTACATGAATGTGTCCAAATTGGACCGACGGAAGCCGAGAGACACCCGCGACTTGACCGGAACTGCTCCGCTCGACTGGAGCTCCGCCCGCCTTGTTACGCGTGTCCATAGCACCTACCTATTCTACATTTTGCAAATGACAAGTTGACACAACCACCATCTAACTTAAACAAGGGGGATGGGAGAAAGTGTTTGATCGCCTTATTAAGTTATTATAGGTCATTCTACGGACGCACATACACAGTGTCATCGTTTGCAACTGAGCAATTTCCCACCATACTGGATTAATTCAGATTGGTTGGTGTTTACGATTGCCGTCTTACGACAACAGACTAGACCAACGGCACTAAACAAGGAGGCACAGAAGGTAGGCTTAATACATACCGCGCTCGAGCAAAGCGCACATAGAACCTCTCGTCCCTGTAGCCTTCTTATTTTGTGACAACGGCATCTGAAGAACGGTGAAATTTTATGCTTTGCTCATCTACTATCCGTTGAGACAGCATTTTGAAAGTTGCTTCATTTGGACTACGCAAATGACCTCATTTACATTATGTTTCTGATTATAGGCTGATTGCAACATTAAAACATTTAACAGCTTCGGTAAAATTGATGAGTTATAATAACATAAAGGAAAGGCCGTAGCCCAACCGCAGCAAATGTTTGGAGGATGATGATGATATCAACAAGGTTTTGCTTTTCCTGTACGTTAAGTAAGAGGTAATTTAAAATCTATAAAAATTAGTCTACAAAATCATAAATCTTAATTGTATTCAACTGCTCAATTTTAGACGTAAATCTAAAACAAAATATAAAACAAACGCACATCATATTTGTAAAATGAAAACCGTGCCGTATCAAACAATGGAAACGGTAACAACAACCCTAAGCTAAAGGCAGTTTGTTCAGGTGAATCGAACGAGTTTGCAGAAGGCGCCAAGCCTCCGTATATTGAGGTAGGGCAATCAGTCAATGCCGCTGATTTGTGGACATTCACTTGACCTTATGAGGGTAACTTCACTTAGAAGTTGTGGGAGTGCTGACTTTTTAACCACAATGACTTACTGTTTTACGCGAAGATAAGAGAAATGTCACAAAAAGTAACAGTATAAAGTTTACGCGAAGTTTGCATTGAAATTAATCCGTGACTATCGAAACGTCTAAGTATATACATTAGTAGATACGTATATATAGGGGCCGTCTACGTGATAGACGATTTGGAAAACTCAACTGAAGAATTTACACATAAATATACCTATTGCATGATTAAAGAAAATCTGTAGTATATTTTCTCTTGTTTGCTTCACGGCATTTCATTACAATGTTAACAACGTTTGAGTCACATCAAACGGCAAATACGTCGCGGCTATTTTAAGCGGTCCTGAGATCGGCCGGTGCCTAATGCCTTAGCAATACGTTACGCTCGCTCACCTCCGGGAAGGCGACGACAGTGCTATGTAAAGCGCCTTGTAGCATTAACGATTAAGTCACCAAGCTCAAGTACAACATACCTACACATCAAACAGCAAATACGTCGCGGCCATATTAAGCGCACCTGACGTCAGCCGGTGCCCAATACCTTAGCAACATTACCCTCACCACCCTGTAAAGCGACAGAGCTGCTGCAAAGCACGTAAATAAACATAAACGATTGAAACACCAAAAGCAATCACTATACCTACAACATACACATCAAACGGCAAATACGTCGCGGCCATTTTAAGCGCACCTGAGATCGGCCGGTGCAGAATGCCTTAGCCATACGTTACGTTCACCTCCCGGGAAGGCGACAGTGCTGCTGTAAAGCACGGTGCAATAAAGAGAATGGATGCCGCCCATCGGATCGGCAGCCAGGCAGCCGCCGGCTGGATTATCTGAATCGCCACTATTTATCGCTCGAGCCTAGCGCCCAGGTGCCATCAATCTATTTAATGATCGGGTCAGCGCGTGCTCTTGCTCTTTTTCCGACGCCCGCCCGGCACAAAACGAAGATGACTCGAGATGGACGTTTGATGAGGCCCTTTTGTGTCGTCCTATGGCGCTAAAAGGGTTTTCGACGCACTATAACCAGGGTAGCGTTCGCGTTTTGTTTTTTTAGCCAATAACGCCCGGCGTCTATGAGTTTTGCGCTTCGCTCCTTTATACAAGCCAGGTTGACTGATGGTGTATTTTGTTTTTAATTGTTTTTAATAGCTGCATGGGCTGAACGAGTATTTTTGTTATTTCAATCTACTGTGTACTTTAAACGAACGCAAATAAAGATTCATCTTAATCGCTTAAACTTTTGTCAACTTTAAAATTAGCCGTAGTTGTTATCGTTAGTTAAAATATTACTACGTTTAATAATTATAATAACTAATATCTGAATGCAGATGAAACTGTACTTTTTAACGGTATAATTTATAACATAAAAATTCGTAAATAATACGGTAAATAATAACAATATAATTCAGTGGAAGATATAGAAGAATAACTACGCTATGTTCGATGGCACTTTTCACAAGCTCGTTATTTTTCTATACTTCATAACCTACCATACCTCACACACATCGTGTTTTGTTTAATCAGCGCTTCTCAAAGTTCAAATATGGAATTCAACTCTTTTATACGCGCTCACAATTTAATACAATACAACGCAGATATACACGGAGTTAATCACCACTTCTACTAAGGGGTCTGCCGTGGCCACTCCGCACAAAAGTCACAAAGGCCATTGAGGCCGAACGGCCATACATCTGGCGGGTTCGTGCGGCCGGCTACGCGCTGAGGATTTGAAAGGTCTTTACTCACGGAAGCTTAGTGGCCCACGTTTTGTCTGGAACACTCTTGATATATCTTTGTCTGTCACACATTTGTTTATGGAGATGTCTCCGTGATTTGATGGTGATGGTTTGTATGTACGCGTGATTTGAATAATTGTTAGACTGCAGTTTTATAAGACAGAACTATTGTTATTACATACCAGAATGAAGAATGTTCATAGAACAAGGAAATATATTTATAAAAAAAATTGTAATAAAGTCTTTCGCCTTCGTAGTTAAGTGATTAGACCAGTGTCAGTCCCAGTGATGATAAATAATAATATAAATTGTAATTTAAAAAATATTCTATTTAATATTGTGACAAATATACCGTTTTCATAAGTCCCGGGCTCGATTCCAAGCTGAGAGCAAATGTTAAAGTTTTTGATTTGGTAGCTGGTAGGAAAGTTTTAAGAAAGTGATAGTAGAGTTTGCCTGCATGGCAAACTCTACTATCTTATCATAATGAACGACGATAAACGTTAATGTAGATATCATTGTTATATCCAACAGTTGGTGATAAAATAGCCTGCTCCTCAATAGTTGAAGATTCTAGATGAAGTGCGCTTCCTTCGACCTTATCGTCACTTACAATCAGGTGAGTAAAAAATATATTTTGGATTGCGAAACCGTAATGATTAATTACCGATCCTCAGAAGTGCTAATGATTCCCTTGGCATGCCTGTTTTTTCACACATCCATCGCCTCAGTTTTATAATCATTTATGGCCGCTCGAATAACAATAGACTTATCTGCTTTATGGTTTTTAGCCCAAAAAAAAGATGGCGTCAGCGGAAAACAATGGCAAATTAGTGATGACATTTAAAAATGATGGCGGACCTGTTATAAATGTGTGCCGACGCGACGGCCGGCGGTCGCTCGCAATTAATTTATAACATATGACAATGTATTGACCGTTTGCATTATTTTTCAATCAGGATAAATGAGGGGCGGGCCCGATCGCGCCGATTACGCCAAAACACTGACACGTCTGCCTACTATGAAGTTGCATATGTAAATGTTGTATCAGCTTTTGTTTTGTCTTTTTTCTTCAATTTGTTTTTTAATGTCAATGTTTACCAAAAAGTTTTTTTATTACCTTAGTTAGAGTGTATTCGTTGAAGTTTTACTAGGCACAAGCGAGTATACAGTCATCTCTGATGCTTTCGTTATGTTTTGAAAGAAGTTTCGTTAAGTTTTGCAGTTTTGAAATATTAAAAAAAAAATCATCTTATTCGTAATATTTAAAAAAAAAAGAACAAACTATTTAAGTAACATTATTTTAAAATCAGCTAATTAGCAAAAAATCATAAAAGTGACGCTCGACGCTCAATGATTTGACGAAAACCGGAAAATACACTGATTAAAATAGTTGTTTTAGCCTACTAAGATTTAGTAGAAAAATTAACAATTTTAAAATAATTTACTTCCTTGGCTAAACGAAGCCTCACATTTCTCTAACGAAACCTCATTTCCAGAAGAGAAGTAAAATCATCCATTTCTCTTATCGTAACTCTTAAACCACTAGATACGCCACAGGGAGGACTTATAAAAAACAGCAAAAAAAAATGGTCCTATCTATAGGGTGTTTGGTAATATGTGTATAATTCCGAAACATAGTCATGACACCAAGTATAAATAACACCGTGGTAATATGTAAAACCAAAATGAAGATTTACTGTACGTATGTTAATAAAAACTTTTCTATTCTATTCTACTTTTCCATACAAAAACTCAAATTAATTTTAGTACATTTTATTTGTTCAACCCTTACATGTTTTGACTTCTGTTTCATTTAGACCATGACGTCGACCAATAACAATGTATTAGCTAAACCAAGGGTTGTCACCTTGCAATCTTACTAAGTAACAAACAACCTTAATAACTCTGCCATGTGGTGCTTTTCAGGTATGTTTATAATTTTCCGGGGTCCTATGCTCTGTGCCTTATTATACAGGTATTACCAAACACCCTGTATTATGACCAGTACCAGAATCATTTGTTATCGCACCGGCATCTAGTTCCCTTTCTAGCGACTTAATTAATGACCGTTGGGTTAATGGTACGTTTTTGCGTCGCCATTTCGCGCGACACGAGACATCAAGATGGTGCCAATTATCGATGTCTGCTGTCAGCTCCTGTGTATCGTGCTTTTTTGAGGCACGTACCATAATTTTTTTTTAAATATTTTACGGGGTTTAATACAAACTTGTTGGTTGGGTTGGTACAGTTCCATCATGTCGAAGCTAATGCTTATCACAGTTTTGTAGGTCAATGCGTGTCGCGCGAACTTTAGTCTTACTTTTTTTTTTTTTTTGAGAGAGATTGCTGAATGCCGCTCCGGCATTTTCAGCTTCACTGGGCTTTTTTGGGGGCGGCGAGGAACGTAAAGGGTCCCTCAAGCCGTGTGAAACGAATCACCTTCAGAGGTTATCTAGAGGGAACGGCATCGCGCACTAGTGCGCGTCCCCGTGCCCTACTAGATTCTCCGAAGGGTTCGGATCGGATCGGGGAGCGGTGCAACCCGAGGGCGCCTCTAAAGGCACGGACCTCGGCTCGGGTTGACCGGGCCGTGGAGGAGGAGAGAACCGCCCAGGTACATGTCTGTACCTGATGTAGAGCGCGTGTGAACCGGTTCTTCGTACCCTTGTTCTACGAGTACGGTGTCTTGGGCCTAAACTGGTGTGCATGTTTAGTGTATTCTGTAAATGTGTGCTGTCATTTAGAGGATCGGGTTTAGTCTTACACTGACGACACAGTCATGCGCACTATGGGGTTACAAAGTTATTATAAGTATGTATACTATTATTTTATGATGAGGCGATGTTGAAGCGATGATAAGACGAGGAGCTTGATGGTAAACGCACCCGGTCTGCGATTGCTGTGGTTAAGCAACTTTCGCAAAGGCCGGTTATCAGATATGTAACCAATTTATCATCTCCAGTTCCTCCGTGCTTCGAAAGTAGCTGGTTTTTTTTTATTGGTATTTTTTATAGGCAGGCATTTGACCTCACCTCACCTGATGTTAAGTGACGGTGCGGTCGAGGATGGAACATGCCTGCCTAGAAATAGCCTATTCACTCTGGTGATGATGATATTATTTATTGTTTATAAGGGAAGGCTTGAGTTGACCAGTGGCACGTTTATGTTAACTTTACAATAAAAATATTAATATTAATTTTTAATATTTAGACAACATCACATAAATTGTTCTGATCCCAAGGTAAGTAGCTAAAGCACTCGTTTCGTGGAAATCAGAAACAACGACGATACCACAACCACCCAGACCCGACACAATATTGAAAAGATTGTTTTCGACATTGACCCGACCGGGAATCCAACCCAGGACCTCAGAGTTAGCGCCGCCCAAGTCCGGCGTGCACTCGGCTACGGAGGTCGTCAAAAGTATTAGTATTAGTTTTAATATTAGTATTATTTATAGTATTGGTAATTGAATTCCTTATGGTTAATGGTAGTTTTGGTTTTAAATTGCATCAAACTTTCATACCACGTCTCATTCGAATTGGTGATTTTTGCTACGAAATGCCTTTCAACGCGCTTTCAGCCGTTGCACAATTTGCCAAATAGATTATTTACAGCGACAACTGTCCTAAAATCCAAAAAGAGCGAAAAGGAATTCGACTTTTCATCCCCTAAAAATCCCGATCGCGGTCAGAATAGTGCCCGTGGAAATCCGAAAGGCCAGTAGGCTACATATTTTATAAGTTCGCTTCGATTGTTCCGGCTTCGGTTATGGTTTTTTTTCGGTATGATTGGGGTGACAATACTTTTTGATCTTTTCACAGAACAGGCAAAAGATACACAATGTGTCGTCTTATTACAATAGCACGTGAGTTAGATAAACGCTAACCTTTTTCGCAATAACTTTATTGACACAATATTAAAAACGCGATGCGTTTGGAATGTTTTAGACATTTATAGGACTATTAGCAGATAACATTTTCTAACATTGTAAACCTAGTGGTTTTTCTGTGTTTTAAAAACCCTATCAAACTTGTATAAACCTTGGTTTTCCTAAAATTTGTAACATTAAAATAAAATAAACAAAGAATAAGAATTACGGATTAATTGATTTATGTATTACTTACTACTATTTGTGTAAAGACAATATAATATTGTCTTTTTTTCAAATATATACAATATGGTAAATGACGGTAGTTGTTGACATTGAATGGGTGCCTTTGGCTTTCAAAGTAAAAAGTAAATAGTGTTGAATAATTTCGGTGGGCTGGTTAGAACCACGATAGCTCAATTGGAAGAGCACCTGACCCGGTATGTCAGAAGGGTGCAGGTTCAAATCCTGCTCGTGGATTTTTTTTCATCATTTGTGTTTTTGTAATATGGTAGTGCTTAGCCTTAATTTTACCGGAATTCTCATTACTAAGGAACTGGCTACATCATCTTTATTTTACTCTACCGCCATCTTCTGTCGCCACAACAACATTGCTAGTAGCATTGTAAATAGCTAAAAACAACTACCTACGTAAAGTAAAGCTGGATGCGAACAGTACAAAACCGGTCGTTGTGGAGATCCTTGAGAGATGCCTTTGTCCAGCAGTGGACATCTTTTGACTGAGATGATGATGATGATGAAAGCAAAGATTAACGGTATAAAACTAAATGATTTATATATGAAAAAATAAATTTTCATGAAAACAATTTTATTATTAGTACACATTGTTCTGATCCCAAGGTAAGTAGCTAAAGCAATCGTTTTATATAAATCATAAAAAAACGACGGTACCTACTATAACCACCCAGACCCGACACAATATCAAAAAGTTCGTTTTAGACATTGACCCGACCGAGAATCGAACCCGGGACCTCAGAGTTAGTGCCGCCCAAAACCTGGCGTGCAAGCCACTCGGCTACGGAGGTCTTCGTCGTTTTCTTGCTTCCTCACTTCCAACTGCGAGTCACCTTTGTTTCAAATGTCCTATCAGCCCCCTAAGCCATAGTCCCCTCACGTATCATACCCGGCACTTGTCGATGGACGCATCGACACAGGACGAGCGTTTCTTTTTTCGGTGTTGCATGTACGCCGACCGGAATGTATGTTGGTAAGTCTTTATTGAACCCAGAATGATAAAGTTACGCGAGGAAAATGGCCGGTGTCCAGTTGTTCTTGTTGTGATTGTATCTGCCCGCCGATATGGACGACAACCGTGACAATAGCTTGTTTGCCGTCAGCTTTGGTATACAAGTGTACAGCCTTTTTGGAACGTGATTAGAGTTTGTAGTCGACTCTCTTTTGGTCTAGCACTAATAACTACCGTATTCGTATCGTAACGGATTATAAGAATATTGTAGGGAAATTGATACAGCGCCACAACGTTCGCAACAGGAACTAACAATCTATAGATGTCATCATAGTTTTTATGAAATTAAAATAGTTCAAACTTTACGTTACGATATTGATAGAAATTCGCGCTACCTAGGCATAGGTACTGAAGATAAAAACGACTTTTGATATTTTACACGAAGTAAGTACCGATAATTTATTAGTTACTAGCACTTTGGCAGGATTGGACAAGAAGTTCCAGAGATTACGCTCCTCAAACAAACAAAGACACAAACTTCACGTCTTTATTCATCCATCCACAGCCGTTAAAAAAAAAATAAGACAACATCACATATATTGTTCTGATCCCAAGGTAAGTAGCTAAAGCACTCGTTTCATGGAAATCAGATACAACGACGGTATCACAACCACAACGTACGGACGGTACGTTAACACAAACATAATAGAATTTTAATTGTTTGGTGGCGCAGATCAGCGCTAGCGCATATGAAAGGTTAATTGTATAGATATCCACATGGAATGTGTGATGATAACTACAAAATAAGAGCCTTGGCTTGGATATATGTTGTATATGAACCATATGAAAATAGTGGTACTATTTATTCAAATCCTTTAACGTCTGAGGTTTACAATGTTATTGGAAAGTAAATGAAATGAAATGAAATACATATAATAGAACACAGTATAAACTTATGTAAAACATAACAAGTAATCAAGTAATGATAGTTTGTAGACCACTGGCTTTCGTGGAACCAATCTCTTCAAATGTCTGCTAGTTACATCAAGAACCTCAATAGCCGTAACGGAAGCATCTGTAATAATATTGTGGGACTGAAATTTATTATTTTCTGCACTAATTAGGAAGTAACTAACTAGCAGGAAACATTTCTGTTACATACGTTGGAGATATCTACACCAACACAATATTAAAAAAAAACGGAATTGTCAACACGACTGACCGACTATTAACAAATTTTTCGAAAAAGACCCACATTGTAAACTACAAAACACTTCCTAACTAAATTGAATACCTTTCTTTTCTTATACGCGAAGCTACAATAAAGCAACGCGATATCATAACGCATCTAAAATTCACATACCTGTCAACCATTTTTTTTGTTCCAGCACTTGAATGAACGTATAGATTTCGGATTCGCGTAAAAAATATAACAGATATCGATAGCGAGATATCGCCCGGAGCAGATACGGGTATCTGTTCGCAGCGGAAGCGCTTCCTTCACTATTCAATACCGACAATGATGCATAGAACATAGTTTCACGACAAATTCGTCACACAATCGATACATAAGTCTTTGTCCGGATATCGTTTGATGAAATTTATTAGCGTTACACGTCTTTTTGGGTTTTAGGGTTCGACGTAACTTTGGAAAACGAAGAGGACGTTAAATTTTCTAAAAACATTTTTATTTAGTTCAGTAATAAACAAAATTGTATTTTCATTTAGTTTTCTAAAGTTTAAACATTGATATAATACACATTGTTAGAAACGAACAAGATCGCTGCTTGTATGACAGATGTGGACTGTATTAATTTTTAAATGATTGGAAAGACAGACAAAATAACTATAGAAAAACCTACATGCGGATTACAAAATAAATGCCACCAACCTTTCTAGGGTCTCTACAGCGGGAGTTCTCGAGCTGATGATGGCTGCGTGGCCAATGACGTCACTGATATAGTCCAGTCGAAACCACACGTAAGTAGTTATAGTCCCAACAGATTGATAAACACAAACACAAATTATTAGTTGTGACTGCAATGTCACTAAATCAAAGACAAGAAACTGATCGCAATACCACGCGCGTTCAATAGTATTTGACAAACAAATTTTTGTGCATCAACTTTGCACGGTGATGCTATACAAGAAAAAAACGGGAAGTGGAAATGATATGCGAACTGCTCGATTATTTCTTTCAATCCTACATTTGTCCGATAAAAAATATAAGTAACTTTAACATTGCGAACACATATTTTATCAATCAATCAATTTAACATATCATCATCATTATGTTATCTAGACGTGTTTGACATGACGTGTCCTGATGGTGATCACGAACTTTGCAAAAGAAAAAAAAGAAAAAAGAAATCAAAAAACATCGAACTAAAATTTTAATTAAACGCCTGTCTTTAAGTATGTGTTTCATATAAATTAACATTCTATCTTCTGACTCTCCCAAAGTAGCACCAGAAGATCTCGGTCTCAGAATAATCTTTATTAAACTGAACAACAATATTTTTTATGTTACATGAACTGTAGCATTGTATAGTCAGCATTGAATTGAAATTGCATTCTAAATAGTCAATGTATTTTAATACTTTGTCTATTAAGAACGCATTTTCCACAAGGCATACAAAACTTTGCTTTGTTATTATTTTATCATCATCACCATCGGCCTATACTAGTCCACTGCTCCAGCTGTCCTATGTCCACATAGGCCTCTCCAAGTGCACACCACTGAGCACGATCCACAGCTACTCTCATCCAGCTCTTGTCAGCTTAAACAGAATATACAATCATACATACGCCAATATCATTTGAAAAATAAATACGATTAGCGGATCTACTCGCTATCTCGTTTCATTTCAAAGAATCTATAATTTTGTACGGAACCTGCAATCTTTAATTTCCGCGTGCTCATCTAGTTTTTACAAGTGTTTACTTCCAGCCGGGCACAAAGACTTAATCCGGCTTTTGTGCATTCGCGTTATCGAAAGCACGTGTGGCCAAACAAAGGTAGCGTTATGCGGCGGATTATATGCCAATTTATGGCGCTTTTTACTGCGACGAAAACCCCGGAAATTTGGCTCGACTTCAATAATTAATATCGACGATATAAATATAACGTATAGTGGGCCGATAACATGGCGACGAATGATCACCTCGCTTTGGGATTGTGTTTTTTGTAAGGAATTTGCGGATCCGCGTGTATTGTGAATTGTGATGTTTCAATCGAAACAAGAGTAGGTAATGCAGGATTGTACAAACCATATTCACAAATAAAAATGAAAGTAAATATCTGCTTACACTATTGCAGCTTTAATGATAGTTCATAGTCGTAGGTGACTTTTAATTTTATCTTCAAAAATACGTGAAACGTAGTCAACTTGAAGCGAAAACATTGAATTGGTACAACTTGTCAACTTCAGCTTTCCAAATTTCATTTTTTTATAATAAGTAGGCCAGTGACTCTTCTCCACCTGATATTAATCAGAAGCGGAGTCCAAAAGCGAAGACAGCATGAACAGAATACTCGTATGTCTTATATAGCGTAACCTTAATACTATGTAATTTGCGTCAAATACTTGAACAATAACAACCAAACCGTCGGCAAAGGTTAATGTGCCTCGAAGGGGGCTATTGGTTACAAATCAGCGCAGGGGGCTATTAGAGGTGATAAAATTTTACGAGCGCTCGCCACTTTCTAGCGCGCCATACGTCGCGGCGGCGCTAAATGAGTTAAGGCGAGTTTACATGGCGCTGGTTAAAAAAAATACCAAAAAAGAAACATATAAACAATAATGAAGCTGTGACGGAAGAGCCCTTATTTGTACCAAGATGAACGGGCAAAAAACTCAGCAAGAGCAGTTCTATTCTCCTCCTTTTTTACGGTGTCATATATTGAGCAGTGCCCTTCCTGGCTGTTCTCAGACTTTAACTTTTCTACATGGAAAATATATGGGCAGATCTGGCTTCCATCTTCGATAACAATTTATTAACAATCAATAAAAATGGCTTAATGCACGTTACCTACATACCTTCCGAAGCACGATATAAGCTTTTAAAATGGTTAAACGAGATTAGTAGGTACATTAACCGATTAAAATTCACAGAGACAATGTTTTAAGAGCATGTTACAATTTTTGAGTATAATAATTAAAATCTTAGTCAACATGCCAAATATATAAATCTTGAATTGATTGATTTGCACTGTAATAGAAAATTACTATCTTTACCTTTATACACGGTAAGGTGTACTGACGAAGAAACTATTTGCCGGCATGTAGACCTTATTTTACTAGTCAGTCACACCGATTTCAAACTACATTTTGGGACCGTGATAATTCTGGAAATCACTGTGTTGCGATGCACATAATTATCCCATATTGTTTACACTACCGAACGGCCATTTGAAATCCGTAAAATGCTCCAGAAATAGTTCCGAGGTGGTCCGCCATAGGCGTGGCAGACGCGATCTATGCTTTCCGAGACGCATAAAATGAAATGGTCATCAAGGAAATTAGTTTTTTTAAAAATCAAACATTAAATTTTACTGTTAATACCTGTAATGCTAGGATGGGAGCAGTGGGTTGGACGAAGATGTTGTTTATTGATATCTGTTTCTTGTTGGTAGAAGTTCGTTGGTTCAGACACCGTACTTGTATACAACTTGCGTACAAAGAACCGGTGCACACGCGCACTACACCAGGTACAGACATCATGTCACACATGGTCATCATCATCGTAAGCTCAGTTTTTGTCCCCAAAGCTGGGGCACGAGCCTTCCCTTTGGATGGATAGGGAAAACATGCCATAAACCACCACGCAGACTGGGCCTGCAAATTGGTGGTTGTTAATGACTGCTAACGCAGCCGAGCCAAAGGCTTTACGTACCCTTCGAAGCACGGAGGAACTCGAGATAATAAGTTTTTGGTCACCCATTCGATGACCGGCCTTTACAAAAGTTGCTTAACCTCAGCACTCGCTGACCGGGTGCGTTAACCACTGCGTCATCGAGCTCCTCAACGACACGGTCAACCCGGCCCAATGTACTAGCATCTAGAGACGCCCTCGAGTTTACCGCTTTTAAAACTGATTCGAACCCCTCGGAGAATCTAGTAGTAGAGACCATCCTTTCTAAAAACCATCTGAATATTGTTCACTCACTCCTAATTCTAATACAAAACTTATTGCGTACAACTGCATGCAACAATTTACACATACAACGCCAAATAATCGTAGCGAGCGCTTTAACCCGGAATCCGTCGCCGCTGACTTTGACGTCTCAATTTACGTTTCAGCACAAATCATTGGCAATTGTCACCGTGACGTTTACTGGAAGGTGACAGCGGCGACGGCACCCCCCGCTGGAATGCCTTTGCGGTCGAAGACGTCTCAATCTTTAGGGATGTTTGGCAAAAAAAAATGTACGTTAACTTTTTTTTAAGCTGCCAGCGATTTATGTGTTCCTTTGCTCTTGCCGTTTAAAAAGGTAGAATGCTCGCTGTGATGATAAGTGTATTAGATAGTAGCGGAGTAGGTACCTTGTCGGTTTTTTTAAATTCGTTTACACAAAACAGATCGCATTTTATAAGATCAAATATATATGTATTGGTTACACTACACGAAATAATGAAAAAATAAAATGTTAAGTAGAATGGTTATCATTTCAAATAATGATAAATGGATGAATTTCTTAATTTAATAGATTAAATTGGTTATTAACATATGTACAAGTCTCTTAATAAAATCTTTTGAAAAGAGAAAATGTTTAGAGACAATGTTTTTTTAAACACTACTCTATTCATTCATTCTACAATACATCATGTTTAAAACAATAAAAAAAAAGTTACACCTCGCAAAAAATTTCTTACAAAAAATATAGATATACTGTATTTGCAACGGTAATCACATAACAGTAAATGGCTGTACAAAAAGCATTGCCAAAAACATTAAATGTGCCAACATAAACAAGCCGTTAGGCAACAACAAAAAGCGATTGTTTAACTCTTTCAGAAAAAATTGGCAATCGATACAACACACAAAAAAAGCATAAATGCACCAAAAAAAAAGATATTTAGTTTTTTCGCGCAACCCTCGCAATTATAAAAGGGTCACTAAAGAAAGTCGAGTCCCATAAAGACAAACCTTTCGGCAGCGCACACCGAAGGGTTACTTACTGTTTATTTCTATTAACCGACTGTTTAGAAACGACACATTTGGCCAAAGGCTTTCCAAAAACTCGAATGGCATCTCAACACGGCCAAGTGATATCAGCTCTCCAACAAACCGTAGTTTTGGAGTTGTAAAGCAAAAAAAAACTCCCATTGGACCATTCAACGGGCGAACAGCTCATAAAGTAATTTGCACAAATTCGCCAAAAGGGTGAAAAATTTTTGCGACGAAATTTTTTATCTGTTTCCCGAAACACGTTACGTACGTACTAAATTATGCAAAAAATAAAATGACGAGCTATGTCACCGTTAGACTTTCAGCTTTATGATTCGCATTGTTGGACCTTCGTCGGTATGCGCAAAACTCTTTTTCCTTTACCTATTATACAAAGGATGCCTTCACATTTCAATTGGCATCCCATTTTCTTTCTATTGTTTTTTACCAGCTAATCCTATGTAATTAGGGTCTTACGCGTGGTCCCGAGAAAGAAATAAACCGTTTTATAACTTGGACTTCCTTAACCCCAAGTAAATCCGCCCGTAAACTCACACGAAGATCGGATTGGCGATATGACGCGGAAATAAATCGGCATTTAAAATCAATTTGTGTAAGGGTAGGGTAGTTCGCCGGTGGGTCAGCGTCGGTAATCGTGTCGGTTTTATACCGGCCTCCCCATGGGCGATAAAGCCAATTGCGGCACTATGGCCAGTAGGTAGGTATACACTGCGATACACTGCGAAGGGTTTCATAGTCTTCGCCGAAGTAAAAGCAAAGAAAAAAATCTTAATTCATGATTGAAATAACGTAAGATTTTTTTTGGATGCACTTGTTTTTTTCACATTTAATTTTATCCTGACGTTTCGAATCTACAGGGTTCGTTATCATAACGAGGCAGACTGTACTCCCGTGTTTCTTCTTCTTCTTCTTCGTACCCTGGTCCCATCTTTTCTCTGGTCTCTGTCTCCCACTCCATCCATTGACACTTATATTCTTAGTCTTGTAATCCATAAACATTTATTCATTTCAGTAGTAAACTTTAGAGAACAATACATTATTAATCATCGTAAGTCATCAAGCATAATTGGAAGTACATCTGACCCGGTACGTCAGTACAGGCAAATTCTCGCACGTAAAAAAAGGTTCATTATTCTCAGAAGCATTTATTCGTAGTCGTGTTTCAACACCAGTTAGTTCTAAACTCAATCATGGGCTCTTCTTGATAGATGATCGATCGAATTGAGTGTATTGCCGGCAATACACTCAATTCGATGTCATCACCATCATTTTCAGCTACAGCATAATTAGTCCACTGCTGGACAAAGGCCTCTTCAAGTACACGCTACTGAGCACCATCCGCGGCTACCCTCTTGCCAGCCACCTTGCAAAGGTCGTCGCTCCCCTAGTCTAAATAAATAAATAAATAAAAATAATATGTTTAAATATAAGTGTTCACCTCACGGTAGCCGCTGGATGCGAGCAGCACAAAACTGATATTTGTGGAGATCCTTGGGGACAACTTTTGTCTAGCAGAGTGAACGTGTTTTGGCTGAGATGATGATGATGATAAGTGTTCAAACATTTGGCAAAATATAATAATGTCACGATTCTAACAAGACATATTTATGTAAATATATCAATTAAACGTTTTTCCAACATTTATATTAAATATGTATATAACTATGTTTTATATTATATCATCTCTAGATGTACACGCACACACACAATACCACAACACTCACCATAGGCCCTGTCAGAATACCAGCGTCGTTGTTGTGGTGTTTGTTTCTCAGCACCGCAACGGCACAAAGCTGAGGCAGGGTCCTAGTTGGCCTTCACACACATTTATCCTTCCTTATTGCTGTATAATTATTATTTTTATTAGTATTTTTTTAAATGTTTTCTTAAATTAAAGCTTAAATTAAAGCTGTACACATGTAGGTAGCTAGGCAATAATGTTGTATATTCTTCGCCTATAACTATAAAATTGGCGCTGCATACCACTTCTTCTTCTTTTATTTATGGCATGTTTTGTGTCTACAGCCGAACACAATTCCGCCAATATCACGCAGGTAACCAATACACGGGAGGATTCGTATGGAATAAATTATAATTTTGCGTTTTTAAACAAATTTACCAAGAACAAGTTTTTTTTCTTTATATACTTAGCATGGCAAATTACTCCACACCACCTGATGTTAAGTGGAAATGGAGTCCAAACGCGAAGACAACTGGTGCAGCGTGAAAACAACGCAGCATCAGTCAACCTCACTCTGCCGGCTCACAAGGTGCTTCTTCACGCCTCGTTTGAAGGACCCCATATCATAGAAAGGAGGGAAAACGTGTGCTGGCAGACTATTCCACCTTTTGGAGGTACAACACAACATTCTTCACATTAGTCATTAAATAAATATAATACACACACACACACACAAGAGTTATTTGTATATTGATATTGTTTACTGACAAAAATAATATTATTTTATTTTTAAAAGGTGGAGAATTTACCATACTTTAAATGCATTTAAAATTAGTGGGACGGGGAATATTTTGAGGTAAGAGATCGTAGAGGGAGGAGGAAAATTTTGGACAGGCATACCACTTCAGTGTGCAGGAATTGGAGGAATGTCAGTTCCATGCATTTTTGTCATTGACGCGTAATAATTTAGTATAATAATAAATCGCTCTTTTATAAATTCTCTCCATAAAAGCATTTCGTAGTATTCCATGCATTTTTGGTATCGACATAATAATTCATAATATAGTGATAGCTCTTTTTATTTTTATTAGTTGCAATGCGATAGTTCAGCTCTCGGAATCTAGAAATCTTATTACTGGACTGTGAAAATTTTCCGTATTCGCCGCTGTGGAAATTTGAGTTATCGCTTCTGTGAAAATCAAAGTAATTGCCGCTGCTGCGGTCTTGTGGTTAGATCATCGGTCTCAGACCCAAAAGTCCTGGGTTCGATTCCCAGTAAGTGAGTTTTATTAATGGAAGGGCTTTTCTAATTTGACTTGCCTGGGATAGCTAGCCAGGCCAACCAGATTTTGTTTTGTGGTCTCATTAACAGTGTTAGTATAGCAATAATGTTACATTATCTGCATAAGGACTTTTGTACCATATTTTATACAAAATAAATTTTATTTCATATACCTATAAATAATTGTAATTATTTTCCTTGGTAGTTTTTTTATTTAGTTCTTAGTATATTTATTTAAGAATATTGTTTTCAAATGTTCACGCCTTAGTTTGTGACTTTGTCTATATGTTTGAGGAGGGTTATCTACTGATCCAATTCCATAAAATCTTTCACTTATAGAATGCTACATTACATTACTTGCGGGTAACATACTACATTTTATTTTTAAAAAGTTTATTTTTTAAATCTCAATTCCACGCGAATAAAGTCGTGAGTTATGTGCTAACTAGTATCATAATATCATATCATATCCCAAAAATCCCAAAAATCCCACACGCAACAAGCTCGCACGCCCAATGCAAACTAGAAAACAAATTCAAATCTGAATTCGGAAAGTACGTTTAAAAAGCTTACCTACCGCTAAAAAGAAAGGACAAGTCCCGTGGATCCGTATATTTGGCACATTGAGGATATCCGAAGGTGAACTTAAAGGGGTTACGGGGCTTAAGCGCAGCCCCGTATTGGAGCTTACCCGTGATTTACTCGTTACGTCGCCCGGTTGCCCCGGCTGCCTGACTTTTTGTTTACCCCACGGATCTGGGTTTACCCTTTATTGGGTAAAGTCGGAAAAACTGATATTCGTCGCGACGTAAACTTGGAAGTTTATTGGCGGATTTGTATTAGACCTGTTTTATGGGAAGGAGTGTGTGCGGCAGCTTATGCGAATAGTGAGGAAGGGATTGATTGTTGGCATTTGTGTTAGGTGAAGTAATTTGGGCCATGTCTGTAACTTTTTTTAGTCAACTTTTTAATGTTTCATAAGAAATAATGAATGAAACATTTTGTGTGTTTCATTTGAATGTGTGACGGTAGTAGACGTTATGTTTATGACGGTAGTTGTTGACATTGAATTGGCGCCTTTGGCTTTCAAAGTAAAAAAAATAAATAGTGTTGTTTAATTTCGGCGGGCTGGTTAGAACCACGATAGCTCAATTGGAAGAGCACCTGACCCGGGGGCCTACCGCCTAACTCTATCGCTATCGATCTCGCAAGCGTAATATGAAAGCAATATCGAAAACTATAGCCTATAGATTTTGATATTGCTTTTATATCGCTTTCGAAATGACAAGATGACGCCATAAACTATAGAGCGCGATAGCGAGAGCGATGGCGATAGAGTTAGGCGGTCGGGGGGCCGGTATGTCAGAAGGTATGCAATTTCTTGTAATGTAGCTTGTTGAGCTGGAATAAATACTTTGATTTCATTTTCATTTAATTTCATGATTTCATTTGCCGAATAGTTTCGACACGAACATTTTTACATAATATAATTTTATACAAAATATTATTATTTATTACAGTTCATTCCTAACGTTTACACTACGCGGAAATCGAATCTATTAATCAAACATTGGTGGAAACGGCACGACCAGTAGTAAAACACGCTATTAATCATCTACGCCACTTAAATAGCCCATAAATGCCCACAATCCTTACTTACCGTTGAAAAGACCGTGAAATTCTTAAAGCGAAATATTTTGTTCGCACGATATTTCTTTATGCAACTGTTTGATATATTGGAACATTTCAATCTTCTTAGTGTGACAAACTTAAAGCTCAAATTCGAGTATGAAACCGTGTGCTCACATTCCGACTTAAAGACCATGTTCAATTCTAATACAATAGACACAAGGTGTAAAGTCATCTGGTCGCGGTAGGGTTTCTTTCAAATGTCCATACATTGAGTTTGGACGATATAAATCAAAATGGTACAAGATATTTAAAGTCGTGAACGGTGGAGGTGACAAAAACTATTGTATTTGACTTCAATGGATGGGACTTGTGGTTTGGAGAAACCTTTACTGTCCAAAGGCCAAATCAATGTCAAACGAACACCTTTTTCATTAAAAGAACCCATCTAATTATCACTTGCCTTATATCAGTTATTTAGAATCTTAAGGAAAAGATGAGCCATTCAAAAAATAAAATTATAATATTAATAATAATAATACAAACCCATAGTACTTAGTGCCAATGACCGCAGGGAGGTATGGCAAGGCAAGGAGCTCCACGGGCGCTTTTATTGGGCCCTTCATGGACTCGATGTAGACTTTTTTAGAGTCCGTATCCTGGCTGAGTTTTGGTGACCTCTTTGGGGAAACTGAAGGTTTTGTCTGTGCAATTATGGACGAAGTTATGCTGACGATTAACTACCGGAAATATATTATGAAGGACGGGACGGTTGACATATGTCGGGCATGCAACCTTCCGGGTGAATCTATCAGACATATTATTTCTGGCTGTTCTCGTCTGGCTAACGGCGAGTACTTGCATAGGCATAACCAAGTGGCCAGGATTATCCACCAGCAACTTGCTTTGAAATACAAACTTGTGGATTCTGAGGTACCGTGCTACAAGTATGTACCCGACCCAGTTCTCGAAAATGACCATGTCACGTTGTGCTGGGATCGATCTATCATCACCGACAGGATTATTGTAGCCAATATGCCTGACATTGTGGTGATAGATCGATTAGCGCGCCGCACGATGATTGTCGATATCACCATTCCCCCATGATGAGAACCTCGTGAAAGCTGAGAAAGAGAAACAAATCAAATATCTCGACTTAGCACACGAGGTTGTCGACATGTGGAATGTGGATTCGGCTGTCATCGTATCGATTGTTGTTACGGCCAACGGCCTGATGGCCAAGAGCCTCGATCAACATCTAATGAGGCTCTCGTTAGGTGGCTGGATAAAGGGCCTGATTCAGAAGACAGTTCTCCTCGATACGGCACGCATTGTGAGGAGTTTCCTGTCTCTGGAGCCCTAACCACCGGTAGCATGGACCCTGTTCCCGATGCCGGCGGATCCCTATTTTCTTATATTTTTAAATGTTTTATTTATTTTGTTTCATATTTAAAAATGTAAATTTATATGAGAAAAAAGAAATTAAGAAAATAATACTCTTAAGCTTAAAATATCCTTAGGTAGTCAAATAAAATATCTTCGATTACCTCGCAATTATCACTTAAACAAAACAACATTAATTGTCAAAGCAATCAACCCAGCACTCAACTTACCATATCGCAATCGCATATTTTATAACGGAACAAGATTGGAAGTCAACTACACTAACGCCATCTGTCGAGGCACGGGGCCGAACGTACCCTCCATAGCCACTGTTTGCACACAAGGTGCCCCGCAGGGGTATTTTTTACCATTCAACGAGCCCAACTATATTTTGACAAAAAGCTACGACATGCCCATAAGTGGATTATGCCTTTCAAAAGGTTTCACGTCGCATTTACTCCACCATTGTTTAGACAATAGCTTGTTACGTAGGTGTTGTTCGCAATGAATAAGTTTAAACTTTTTATCTGGTATAAGCTTTAAAAAGTGTTACCGTATTGGACAGATGTCTTGCCGCTTTGTGGATCCATGCCAGAGATCGTTATCCGATCCGGAGAAAAAGTAACAGGAGCAGTAGAATTGTGGACGGGAGGCTGATCTTTACAAAAAGGAAACTACATAATAATATTGTTTTCTAAAGTTTACGCGAACACTACACATTGAAATGAAACAACTTTTACGGATCTTACAGTCTCCCTGTGACCACGGACCCTGCAAAGGGTTCGAAACGTCAGGATAAACATTAATTAAAACTAATGTGTAAAATAAACGCGAGTAGATCCGTAAAAGTTGTTTCATTTACAATACATAATAATATTTTGCTCATTGCCTAAGAGTGAACTTCAAAACTTAAAGTCGCTAACTGCCGTACTCAGAGACGTCAATTAAGTTTAATGACAATTAAATGTATTTCCTTCTCTATTTAGCGCTATACATAAGAAAGTGACAGCAAGAGACTTAATTGTCATTCAAACTTAATTGACGTCTCTGAGTACGGCAGTTAGTAATCAAATGTTGCTAAGTAATCATTAACGATAATCAAATTCTCAACCGCAGTAGGTAATAATCATTGTGTAACATGACTGAGTTGAAAGACTTTTTTTTTATTTCAAGAAGGACGGTTCAGTGAGCAATGAAAGTTGCTGAACACTAGCACTTTGTCGAACCAACTAAATGATCTTACAGGCGCTCGACAACTGATAGTAAAGTTATTAATTATGACATGGTACTAAAATGGTGAATGACTTCCACCGCTTCTGTGCTTCTGCAATTTATTAATGATAATGACAAGAGTTGACTTCTTGGCGGGAAAGTGAAGAGTCATGTCTGCGGTTTTGTTTTATTTCCTAAAGTTTGTGTTATGTCGAATATTAATGTGAAATAATGGTGGATTATTAACCGTTAAGTGTTCGTGAGTGTGCATGAGTGTTGGCAAATGAAACAAAACAGTGCAACTTTACTTTTCAAATTCTCTCAAGAAGTCCGCCGAGGAATTAGTAAAGCCCCACACCTTTACTGAGGTACTCAAGGGGTTGGGGGTATATCATTTCTCACTTCTCATTTTTATTATCATTCATCATCATTGACTGGAAGGAAATATTGTATATTTATGTATTACTTGTAAGAAAAATTACTTTGACACTGGCTAAATGTGCTAATCGCACGAAGCCATCAACTAAAAGAAAGAAAAGAAAGAATGACAAGATTCTTATGTTTGTTGAAACAAAAAAAGAGACCTATGGAAAATGAAACGCTATTAAATTCGCAAATAGTGTTTTATATCAATGTGTAGTGTTCGCGAAAACCTTGGATTAACATATATTTAATGTATTAAAATTTAAGTGTTTTTTATATATTTTAGCGTTTTATTAACGCTTAAATATACTTAAGTAAAATTTTAAACACTGAAAAAAGACGACAACCTCAGGCGGGAATCGAACCACGCACCTTCCGCATTCCGGGCGGCTGCCTTAAGTATTACTTACTTACTACTTAACTACTGTTACGTAAGTATTAAAATTTTATGGAAATAACATATTTTACAATATTATTGTAATAACATACACATTGCAACGAAACTAAACTACAAAAAGCTGTATATAAAAAAAAAATATTGCCACAGATCATTCCCATCATACAGACAGAGTACACAGCAAGCTAACAGTAGCATTGCCTCGCAGGATGGCAAGGCTTAATCATTGGCCGAAGTAGCTGATAGCTCTATTTTCTCGGATGCTTTTCGCCAGTTTGAAGGATATACTCTTCGATATTGTTGAACCTATAATTACATAAGTAAAATTTTCTTTCGGATCTCAGAGGTGAAAAACTTCTAAGATTGATGAAGTAATGTTGACTAAAAAAACATAAGCATCAAGCACTGAAAAATTTCGACGGGTGAAAGCCAGACCTCGGTAGCCAAGTGGTTAAGGCAGCCGCCCGGAATGCGGAAGGTGCATGGTTCGATTCCCGCCTGAGGTTGTCGTCTTTTTTCAGTGTTTAAAATTTTACTTAAGTATATTTAAGCGTTAATAAAACGCTAAAATATATAAAAAACACTTACCTATAATTACATCTTTAATATACAGAATTTACACGTCCTAATATAGGAGTACGTACGATCCTTTGGAAGCGGCTTACAAACCCTGCCGCCGCGCCGTCTGCGACAACTATCACACTACAATGATGTGTGTGACTTCGAAAAAAAGCTCAAAAATATAATAACCAGCTTGATATATGACTCTGGCGTTTGTGTGCTACCTCGAACCGAAGGCGTTGCATTGGAAACACGTGCAAAACAAACACCGTTTTCGCTATCACCTATAAATCAAGCATTATTATAAAAAGGGCTTGTTCGAGTATCCGCATTGTCGCTTTATGGATGTTATGCCATTCATTACAGACCATTAAACGTATTATAACGCACTCACAAATGTAAGTAGAGCTGCTTCGTCTGTCGCACGGCTCCGGACGAAGCTTTGCTAATGGAATCCCGTGGCTCTTGATACAATGGACATGTAACATCGGACAGCATTGTTTGGCCTCAACTCAACACCATTCAGAGATCGCCAAATAAATGGCGGGTGTTGATAGAAAATCCGTATCGTTGGCATGGATTATCGCAAAATTCATATAAAGTTAATGTAAATTTAAAGTTTTAGCATATTCGTACGAGCGGGATATGGTAAACAATTTTAAAACACTTTTTCTGAAATGCCCAGGACAAAATTTAAATTGTTTTTGCCATGAACAAAATAAAAAAAATCATGGCTTTCGCAAATGGCCAAATACCAAATAGACATGAAAAAGTTATTCACGTAAATATATCGAATATTTAAGCTTAGGTATATTTCGATATGTTTAAAATCACATGATGTTAAAAGTGTAAAATAAACCTTTCCATTGCCAAACCATTTCAAATAGAATAACTTTAATTTAAAGTTACTTATGAAAAGAAATTCCGAACATAAGTAGGTAGGTAGTAGGTATCTACGACGTAATGAAAATCTATCAAAACTGGAGTCACATTTAAGTACTTAATTAGTCAAAATTTGATGATCTTATATCATTCACTAAACGCTATAAAGTTTATAAAAAGTTAAGGAAGTTATCTAAAACGGCAAGCAAATTTTAAAATAAGAACTTTGCCCAGTAAATTTTTATCCCAAACTCCGATGTAAAGCCGATAATAATCCTATATTGTAAGTATTTTACGATACGAATGAAGACATCACACAGACACAACTTATTCCGTGAACCATAAAAAAACTTATTCATTGGACCAAAAATTAATAGTCCGCGAGGCGAAACCGTTTCTTGGGCAACTTTTAGAGAACTTTATCGACTGGAAATGACAATTTGTTGTTCGGCTAGAGCTTCTCATTGTTAGAATAGAGGGCGTGACCGAGCCGCCTTATAGAAACTACCCGACAATATTGTGAGGCCGTCAATCCAAATATTTACTTACCAGAATCTTTTTATTATTTCAGTTTGAATGACCGAGAATATTCGTAGTCGGTCGTGTAAATCTGTTGTTGCTAACAAAAAGTTGCCTATTGAAAAGTTGGAAGAAATTGGCTTATGTATCGACTTTGTTAGTTTTACGCCCACTTTATGATTCTGTGCTAAGAAACGAATTTATGACTTACTTTTTGTTTATTGTAGTATCACAATAATTTACTTTGAGTTATGGAATTTAACAATGACAACCATTATTCTGTAGGCTACATAACTTTTGTGTGTGATGAAATTTGTCGTGAAGAAAATATTAAGGTATTTTTTCCAGGACGGAAAAGCACTTTCTTCTTATGACTAGCACGGCAATTGGCTTCACTCCACCTGATGTTAAGTTGAAATGGAGTCCAGACGAGAAGACGGATGCAGCGAGAAAACGACGCAGCATCAGTCATCACTCTGCCGGCCCACAAGGTGCCTCTTCACGCCTCGTTTGAAGGACCCCCTGTCATGGCAAGGAGGGAAAAAGTGTGCTGGTAAACAATTTAAACTTTTAGAGATTATTTTACAGGTAAGCACTTGGCTTAAAGGTGGAAACGCACTTTACCCCCCACTTTAACACATCAATGCTACAAACATTGATGTTATGGCGACATATTTAGACAAGATGGTGGTAGCTAGTCAGACGGACAAACACTTATTTGTGTTTGAAACACTTAATACGAATCTACGTAGGTATATCCTAATACAAAAAAGACAAACAGACAAGACAAGACACGTCTGCCAAAGGCCAGTCAATTATTATCTTTAAAAACAACTATTTTGATATCACTGCGACATTTACATTCTTAACACGTTATAGTACAGACGGCAGCAGATCAACCTACCACAAAATATCAAATTTCTTAGAATAAATTTTGAACCTTAGCGTTTGGGTATAAAGATCAATATCGATTAGAGAAATTTGACAGTTTTGGATAGGTTGAAGTGCAGGCGTGTATACTATTATAGTATATTGTAGTATGTACGATCGTTTCTTGAAATTTATATTGACAAACTAAATTTAAAGTAAAGGCAACATGCATATTATTTTTTGCAAAAATATTTAACTAAGTAAGTACTTCCTAGATACCTACATGTTTATGCTTTTTTTGATACGTTAGTAACTAAAAAAATAAATAAATTTATATTATGCAATCATCAGTTCAATATTAGTTTTCTTTCAGTACAGTCTAGGCCGAGGTTATGGGTAATAATCTAGAAACAATTTAAATGAATACAATTATGGCGTATGGCAAAACATAAACGTTTGTTTTTCTCTTGTTTTTCTTATATTCTAAACAAGCAAAATCGTGGATGAATCGTGTGATATACCTATTTAAATATTAATTTATCATACCTAACATTTTCATTTTAAAATGTTCGGTAGGAACCTATAAGTGATTTTTTTGTGTTTTGTTTAAGTACCTTGAGTTTTCTAAGATAAATAAAAAAGTAAAATAGTCAATAGTAAAATTTATAACTTGCTTGCGTGCTAACAATAATGTTCTCGCTGAGCATTCAGTAATCAAGATGGAGCATTGAATCACAAATTATTTTAACTAAAATTATTAAACAGAAGAAAAGCAGAAATAAACTTGAACTTTGAAAGAATCATCAAGAACTGGCAAAAAGCTGTTCACGCTATCACTTGTAGAGCCATCTTACGGACAAATTATGAACTTCTACAGTGATGCCATCTAACAGCACGGATTGTAGTTTGGTACGGCTGATAGCACGCCAACCTTTCAAATTCTCTAGTACAAGCGCCCGCTAAGAGATGGCAGCACTTCACAATTTGCCGTAAATAGCATTGTGTAAAGAAGATGGCGCTGGTATAGATTACAGAAATTATCACTTCAGCTTTAGCATTTCGCGCATTTAAATATTTGGTTTTATTTAGCGTTTTAATTCATAAATAAGAAGTGTTTTGTTAAATAATCGAACGTGATCGCCCGTTAATGAAAACGAGAATTTGTATAGCTAAATTTGATCCCCTTATTTTTTACATCTCATTGCTCTTTGCCGCTATTTAAGTTATGTATGATTGAACTTATTAGACACTAGCGACCCACCCCGGCTTCGCACGGGTACAATGCTGATACACGCAAACGCTATGTCCCTGCATTTTAAATCTATACCTAATATCTTTGAAAATATTTATATAAATTACATGCTGTAAAGGGCCATAATGATCTATATTAAATGCACAATATATTTAAGGTACTTAATTGGATAAGGATTAATGCTGTATTGCTTAAAATCGCTTCGTAAATAAACCATTATTTCTCGTAAAAAGTAAAAGATAAAAAAATATTATTGTGGATTATCCCTAAGATAGACATATACCATCGCGGACTTTTTTGTAGACCTTTTTAAGGTGTACAATACTGTAAGTACATTATTTTGGTCTATCTCGTAGGGTTCAGCCAACGTTTGCAATGTAAGCGCAAAAAAATGTGAAACCTCTAAAATCATCAGTGTTTATCTACTATATTATGCATGTATGTATACATATAAACCTTCCTCTTGATTCACTCTATCTATTAAAAAAAACCGCATCAAAATCCGTTGCGTAGTTTTAAAGATCTAAGCATACATACATACATAGGGACAGCGGGTAGCGACTTTGTTTTATACAATGTAGTGATACCTACCTACCTATTTTCAGTTACATTTTATTGTGTGGTTAGATAAAACAAATATAGTTATAATTATAATAACTAATAATTGTACCTACCTAGTCAATTTAGACTCCATTTATAAACCTCATTGCCTTTGCATTAAGAGTCAAAACTAACAACCTGTCAAATATGTTTACACATTATTAGATGTGACTATACCTTATAATTAACACATCCGTTTACCTCATCAGATAAATGTGTCCCACAAACGGTTTATAAGAATGTGGTTTTGTTGTTTAAAACTCATTGATTATTTCACAATAGATAATCATTTAAAAAAATGTCAAACAGTTAAAATTTTAACTCTCCTCTGGCTTAGTGTTAGTTTTGTCTAATCCGTATTCATTCGAATTCGATTACTTTTACGAAAATGAAAATTAGTATTGCATTGTGGCAGCGCAACGCTTACGCCATACAAATTATCTTTTTCGAAAACGTGATCAAATAAGTTGCTTGTTTCCCACACTTATGGGTTGAACTCTAAAAAACGAAAACTGGATCACGTTTACTTCATTTGGTTCTGCTTATTTCAATAACCATTTTCTACCTGTCAGTACAAAATAAGGATTAAATTATATATTTTTTGACAGTGATTCAAAATGCTGAATTCAAAAAGAGTCCTTAGGCCATTCATACCGTGGACCAACACCGGCCAAAATTATACCAATTTAAAAAAACAATGCGAGTAAATCCAGCGGGTTAAACTGTTAAATTTAAATGAATACCTTAGAAAATAACTTGTTTTAATTAAAATTAAACAATTTGAAAAAAGACAAAGTGTTGAGACAGATTTGAAAAAAGACACTTTGTCTTCGAAACAATATTTGCGTAAAATTTATGATTAAACGAACTTACCTAGTGAGGTTTTATCACAATATTCACAATTATACGAAATCTTCATCCGAAGAGATTAGAGAACAATTTGTATTTTCACGTAACGACTCGCTAATCAATCACACACTATAGTTAAAATTCATTAAAAAAATAAAAAACAGAGTTTTTTGAAATTTAATAAGTATAAAATCAGTTTAAACTGGTATCCCCAAGATCCCCACTCACGACGCCATCTTACTTTGTCGATACCTCATTTCAAAGCCTCATTTAGTTTAAAGGTATAGTATAAAGAACGTACAGGGTAGACAATTTTAAGACGACATACAAATAATTTATATTTTGACGTAGGTATCAATGGGTATGGGAGGGTGGGCTCTAATCTCTTCGGATGAAGCCTTCGTATAATTGTGATAGAACGTCACTAGGTAAGTTCATTTAATCATCAATTAAACTTTATGCTTCATCTTCGAGATTAGAGAACAATTGTAGATTTTGAAAGTGACATCAAGTTAAATTATTTGAATAAAATATCAGTATGATTTATAATAAATCACAGTTTAATATGAATATTAGTTAATTCTTGCACTAATATTGTTTTCTAAAGTTTACGCGAACACTACACATTGAAATGAAACAACTTTTACGGATCTACTCGCGTTTATTTTACACATTAGTTTTAATTAATGTTTATCCTGACGTTTCGAACCCTTTGCAGGGTCCGTGGTCACAGGGAGACTGAGGTGTTGGTCGTCTCATAATTAGTTAATAGCTTGTTATACCGAAACGTCAGGATAAACATTAGTTAGTAGCTTGTATACCCTCATTTAAATTGTGTCTAAACTCTCTTGTCAAACAACACTCTGAAACGTTAAATCTAGACGCTAACTATTTAATTATTTCCTGCCCTAAACCACCAAAACTGTATGGGTTACCGAAAATTCACAAACCTGAGGCTCCGCTACACCCTATTGTAAGCCAGATCGATTCACCAACTTACCGACTGGCCCGGCATGTAGCTAAAATTCTTTCACCACTTAGAGGTAACACAACAGCTTATGTGAAGGATTCCTACCAATTTGTCAACGATATGATGATGATGTACATAAGATGATGACGTAATAAGTCTGTGAATGAGGCTTTGAAATGAGGTAACGACAAAGTAAGATGGCGTCGGGAGTGGGGGTCTTGGGGATACCAGTTCAAACTAATTTTTTACTTATTAAATATCAAAAAACTTTGTTTTTTATTTTTAAAATGTATTTTAACAACTTATAGTCGTTACGTGAAACTACAATTGTTCTCTAATCTCGAGGACGAAGCATAAAGTATAATTACCTATATGTAAATAATCATAAAACGAAACAACATTTACGGGGTTACACGCATAATGACACATTTAGTTAGCCAAACGCACAATGACACATCGTGTCTACGCAAATTGACACAATCTCATACGCGAAATCGCGATTATTTTATACGTAAGTTTTGTTTGACTGACTGTCAATCAAAACAAAATTTTTGTTTTGTTTTCTTTGGTTTGACCTTACACTTGGTAGTTATTGTTAACTTGATTGGCTACGGATAGCAAAATAATACATACATACATATAATCACGCCTCTTTCCCGTAGGGGTAGGCAGAGACCACTTCTTTCCACTTGCTACGATCCTTACATACTTGTTTCGCTTCGTCCACTTTCATTATTCCCTTCATACATGCTCTTCGGTTTAGTGTACTCTTGACCTGGCCTTTTTTCAAGACGTCCCTGATTTGATCTCGAAACGTCCGCCTAGGTCTACCCCTACCAACACTTAATGCAAAATAATGTATAACATTAAAACATAACTCTGACAAGGGTACACTATAACTGTACACATACTTTTTCTGCGTGGCGAATTTACTAAAGGATAAGTGATAGGGTATACAAATTATGCTTTGCATCCAGACACTGTCATTTATCTATGCAAAATGTTCGTAGAAACACATATTCATCGATCTTCTTCGTCCAATAGTATTCAAATGCATCTAAACTATCGGCCATTAGCCTTCAAATTACCTCAACATAGCAGCCGTACCAACGCAACGTACCGTTTGTTTGTAAACAATCAGGCTAGTTAGCCGCCGATCGCCGACTATTTGGGTACTAAGGACATTGTTAGCCACGGCTATAGCATTAGGTAATGATAGAGAAAATGTTTCCTGGTTCTTATACATAATACATATAGACTGATGTTTAAACAAATAAATACAAATTCATTATATACATTATATTTAAAAGAAAGCAAAGAAAGAATGAAAAAAAGAAAGAAAAAAAAAGAAATAAAGAAAGAAAGAAAGAAAGAAAAAAAAATACATTTAAATAATAATATAAATATGAGACAACATCACATACATTGTTCTAATTCCAAGGTAAGTACATAGATAAAACACTCGTTTTATGGAAATCAGAAACAACGACGGTACCACAACCACCCAGACCCGACACAATATCGAAAAGTTCGTTTTCGACTTTGATCCGACCGGGAATCGAACGAGGAGGTCGTCGACTTGATGGATGTAAACAAATCAAGTCGATTTGTTTACATCCTTGAGCCTTTTTATAAGGGCCATAGTGAGCGACCACATCTCAGTCCCGTATGTCATCACTGGCAACACACACTGGTGAAAGACATGCGTCTTGAGACACTGGCTGCCGTATATCGGACGAAAAGATATCGTAGTTTACCGAACGCTGCCCAGCCTAATAATTGGATTCGACGATTGACCTCTTTTCTGAAGTTGGACCTACCTAGCTGGACCGTTTGTCCCAAGTAAACATAACCGTCCACAACTTCAAGGGCAGAGTCTCCAACCTTCAGAGGAGTGAGTACGACACGTGAGTTTGTCATAACTTTTGTCTTCTCCATGTTCATTTTAAGACCCACTTGTTGAGAGACTCTGTTGAGGTCACCGAGCATTGTGCCGAGGTCTTCCAGGGTCTCAGCCATGACCGCTATATCATCAGCAAATCGAAGGTGAGTGATGTATACGCCGTTGACGTTGATGACGAGTCCTTTCCAGTCCAGAATCTTGAAAAAATATTCCAGTGCAGCAGTGAAGAGTTTCGGAGATATCACATCTCCCTGTCTCACTCCTCGCTGCAACTGGCTCTGCTCCTCTGCAGCTGCAGCTCTGGTCCTGAAAACGAACTGACATAGTGGCGCTTTCATACAAACACTTCAACACTTCGATGTACCGGTAGTCAATTTGCCACCGCTGGATAGACTGTAGCACGGCCCATGTTTCAATCGAACCGAAGGCTTTTTTATAGTCCACAAACGCCTTAATATTTAATATTTATAACATATTTAATAAGAGTATGCTTATTACTTACAATAAAGTGCCAAGAGGTCATTATTTATTTCAATACACAAAAACAGACGGTTCTCGAATACAGTACATAATCGAATACAATATCTATTAATAAAATTGGTATTAATTAATTCGAATACGATTTTATAGTTGCATTTGTACCACAGATCCGATATCAAGTTTATAATGAATCTACGTAATGGATTAGCAATTAGCAAGAAGAACGTGGGGCTGACAATGCGTCAGAGGCGCCTTGCGACATTACAGCTACAAAATAAGGAGACCTCAGAAGGTAAGGTTGATAAATACCGAAATATTAGGAATATTAATAACATTAATATTAGAAATATTATATTATTAGTGCCAAAATAAAGAGAAATTAAAATTATGCATAGCCTATGTATGCATACCGCGCTCGAGTAACGTACGTATAACCCTAAATACGGATATAAACAAAACTCATACTATAGGCACTCATTCCGAGCGTAGGTTTTGTGAGATTTTATGTCCGTGAGAGGTTCTCTATTGTGTGCGTTGCTCAAGCGTATTTGAATAAAGCATACTTTCTGTATCCTCCTTGTTTTGTGTTATTGCTTAGAAGGTAGCTAGACCGTCTTGTGCCGGTTTTTAATAGATTGCCGCTAGATCTCCGGGTTGTGATTGGAAATTTTGTGACTAATGGTTGCCTCAGTTAAAAGAATTTACTTATTACAAGGCTTAATACGGGCACACAAGAAAACAGATAAATATAAGTTGAGACAGAGTACAAAATAGGCGGCCTTATTGCTAACAATCAAATCTCTTTCAATCAATATAGTTTTTTGTAATTTCTATAAGTTAAAATTTTTATAAGTTCATAAACCACCACGCGGGCCCAGTGCGGATTGGTGGTTGTTAACGACTTCTAATGCAGCCGGGACCAACGACTTTACGTGCCTTCCAAAGCACAGAGGAGCTCGAGATTATACATTTTTGGTCACCCATCCGATGACCGGCTTTTAGGAAAGTTACTTAACCTTAACAATCGCAGACCGGGCGTGTTAACCACTGCGACATGGAGCTCCTCATAATTTACGTTCGCTATTTACTTTCCATTTAAATATTTATTATATGGCTGCTATGTATGCTATGGGAACCTACTGCTGCAATGGTCGTCTAACTAGAACCCCTTATTTTGAGTGAGTTTGCTTATGACCTAAAATGACCATTTCAACGTCACCGGGCTTTAGGGTTTCTCATGACGTGTGATCGAAAAACCGTCATAGGGTTGCCAGGGGGAATGGCTGCACGCAAACGTTTCCCCTAGGAGAATCTAGTAGGGCACGGGGACACGCACTAGTACGTGATGCCGTTCCCTCTAGAAAACATCTGACGGTGATTCGTTTCACACAGCTTGAGGAATGTTTAAGTTTCTCGCCGCCCCCAAAAATGCCTGGTAAAGCTGAAAATGCCCAGAGGGTATCAGCAAACTCTCTCAAAAAAAATCCGTGGGGTTCGAATCGGAACGGGGGCTTCAATCACCATTAGGCCAGCAGCGTGTTGGGTAATGGGCTTAACAAAATGGGTGCTGTGTGGAAGTTGCCAAAAAAAACTAATACATTTACGTCGTAAATTATTAGTAGTGAAGTAAGTATGTCAGTAAATACCCTATAACTGTCTCACTGCTGGGAAAGGGCCTCCGTCATTGAAATCAAGTCATCGCTACAATTATTGATGGGCAATGGCTTAATAACCACGCTTGCTAAATACGGACTGGTGATCACAAACCCGGGCTATGCAGCGAAAAATCCGAAACACACTTGGTTTGACCGGGGAATTGAACCCGGGACCTTCGGGAGCGCTTTGCCACTCGGCCACCGAAGCGTTAATTTGTTATTGTATGTATGTTAGTAGTAATATTAAAAAAAAAACATTTAACTGATTTAGTCGTGATTTTTCCATTTGGCCGACCTTCGCTCGCCACGCATCGGGGAAACCCGCCGCGTGCGGTTATGTGGAATGGCTGATTTTCCATATTTGTGTATGATCTTGTTGCGTTGATCCATTCACTATAGATACTATTTGTGTCATGTCAAAAATAATATTGTATTAGTTTTTTTTATTCTTCTAATGCTTAAGCCTCCCATCTCATCTGAAAATGTCAAAAAATTCAGTTACATTTTTTTTGTGTCTTTTATTATTAGATACTTTAAATATTAAAAGAGAACTATAGGTAACTATAGGTAATTATAAATAATAAATAAATAAATCTCATCTGATGTTAAGTGATGATAATGGCGAAGGTGGAAGTCACAAAATATGGAGACTGCATAAGGCAAGCTTCATACAAACGCGCTCGGACAACGCACACATAGACAACCTCTCACGAACACGAAATTCCGCAACAGACGCGCTCAGACTGTCCCGAGTTGTCCCTATCTACTGACCCTGATAGGTAGGGTATGGCAGTTGGAACTACGGGTCCGGCTGTCTTTTTAAAGGGTACCAAGGGAGTTCCGGATCCTAGGACCCCTGCCGGTTATGCCTTTGCGGGCGTCTCCGGCAGGTCCCGGACATGGGTTGGACTCGTGGTGGCTATGTGGTTAGCTGTAGAAGTGGGAATGTTCATCTGCCTGGTTGAGGTCTGGCCAGGCTTCCATTTCGTGCACAGTGAGCGGGTCCGAGTAGCGGTCTTGGTGGGGCCCTGAAGCGAAAGGATCTGCGGGGCACGTGAGTTGTCCATAGTTTTAATTTTTTTTTTTATTTTTTAACGACATCACATACATTGTTCTGATCCCAAGGTAAGTAAGCTAAAGCACTCGTTTTATGAAAATCAGAAACAACGACGGTACCACAACCACCCACACAACATAGTAGGTTCTTCTGCTCGGTAGTTTTCATTGAGTAGGCTTCCATCTCCACATTCACACACATCTCCGGCACTAGTCTGGATAACTATGTAGTAGGCTAGGCGCCCGTTAGATGCAATGTCTCCGGTTGAATAAGCCGCGTAGGATTATGAAACTGATGAGGCGTCTGGATGGGTACTGGGAAGTGAGCGGGCTTACAACTCCGCTAACAATGAGGACGTTTGGTAGTCGACTTTAGAGTTGACGACCCGAGCAGTGGAACTGCAAGTTGTGCTTTTGGTGCAACAAGAAGAGAGCAAGCCGTTAAAATATGCAAGCCCTACTCTGTTCCTTCAAAATCATTACGTATGCTTTTTTCCTCTTTATTTTTTTGGAACTTGTTTTTAAACAGTACACTCAAACTTATGATCTATGACTAATGCTATGTGCCGCTAAGCAGGGTGTTCCATTATCATTGATCGGAAAAGTTAGACTATAGACCAGTTACCCAAACATAACGACGGGACATAACATGGCGCTGTCAATACCACCGAATTTGATACCGGTATTTTAGGAACTGGTAATTATTTTATCGGCTTTGGGATTGTCGAATTAAAATATCTAAACGTAGGAAAAGGAATGTTGACATCAACAATAATTAATTCCAGAACAGTAAACGTGAAAATGAAAATGAAATCACGTAACAGTTTAAAACGTGTAAAAAATATTTTTATTTGGCCTAAGTATGAATTTCTGTAACCTATCAATTTGACGGACCAAAATAGTGACGTCATAGCCTCCATTCCCATATAACTTCTATAAATGAAATTGTTTAGACAGTTGCCAACAAGTTTCTCCATTGACAAACCAGTCAACTACCTAATTAGAAGTTTCCGAAATATCGTGAAATCTAGTAATCAAATTCGGTGGTATTATCAGCTCTGTTTTGTGTCCTTTCGTAAAGTTTAGGTTAACATAGTCTGACCTATTCTGATCACTGTTCAATTTGTTCATTATTAAAAAATATTTTTATCGTGGCCCCAGGCGTCGAACTAATTGCCGGCCGCAACAATCGACGATTGCGGTGGAACATCTCCGTCAAAAATCGGTGTGCGGTCGACTCAGGAAGAAGCTATTCTGTGGCCGGATACGTCGTCGCTCGCACAACCAACTGTCCTATCTTATTTTTGGATTTTTTCACAAACGTTTTCCAGCTGATAGTTTTCAAACTTTAATTGTCACTTTTTTATATATGTTTTCCGGGTAAGCGCAGTGCTTTGATCTCACCTGATGTTAAGTGATGATAAAGCCCATAGGTGGAAGCGCACTTTACCCGGAATTCTCAACTAGCGAGGCACTGGCTATCTTATCTCTAGCTGCCGTAACACAACAATGCTGCAAATATTGATGTTATGGCGACATATTTAGATAATATGGTGGTAGCTAGCCAGGCGGAAACACAAGCTCTACACAAACATGTTCCCCCTGCTGGGAATCGAGCCCGGGACCTCTGGGTCTAAGCAGGTGGTCTTAACCACTAGACCACAGCGGCGGTTATAGTGGCGGACTTACTAAACATTTATTTATTTGTTTGTTGGAAGATTTACAGTGAAATATTAACTATTACTAAGCAATATGAGTTAACCAATGCCAATTACAAATCTCCACATATAGGTAATTATAATTAAGTCAGTTTGTCAGTCATATATACAGTTGTATATATTGTACTTTGTTTAGAAAGTGCACTACAATAAGTTACAGTGTCAGTTTGAAAACTATCAGCTGGAAAACGTTTGTACCGAAAATATACCAAAAGTGAGATAAGAAAGTAAGTTATACGAGGCAAACGTATTCACACGACAATTTTATTGTTATTCAAAATAATTAAATGTAGAATTATGCATTTGGTGGAAGAGCTCGATGGCGCAGTGGTAAACGAGCCCGGTCAGCGATCGCTGAGGTTAAGCAACTATCGGAAAGGCCAGTCATCGGATGATTGACCAAAAAATTTATAATTATTTCAAGTTTAAAATTATGCCTTATTAGACGATTTAGGTATATACCTATTGTTTAATACATTATGGGTATATGTATAGTATATAAAAAAAATCACAATATTGATGACAATTGAACCGACCGATTTTGGTCATGCCGACCACTTCAACTCGTAGACTCGGGCCGCCGCCGGCACCGGCCGATTGGTGCGTTCGAAAAAGGCTAGTATACCCAATGTTCTTAGTAAACTAGTGCATTTGAAATAGATTATAAAAACATTAGAGTTATTTATGAACGGGTTTCTTATCACGTTTTTCCCTATTGAGTATTCCTTATTAAGGCCCAGTTACACGCTAACTATTACTTTAACGCAAGTAACGATGATAGTTTAAAAAGATATAACAAAAGATTACCTACTTTAAAAAATAAGGATTCTTAGTCCTATGAGAGGTTGCAATTTATTCAATATCTACGAGTACATCTTCACTTCACAGTTGACCTACACGCAAACTCCTCTAATCAACCGATCGTCAAGCTGCCAATCAGCTCTCTGTTCCGTTAATTAATTATGCCGTGTTTAATCTTCCAACAAAGGTCTGTAGGCGTCGAAACGCGGTTGCATCGCCGCAAGTCGGTTGCGGTCGTGACAAAAATCGGCCACAGTGGTTACGGGTGATCGGTAGCCGACCAGAGTAGACTTTTGTGGAATGGCACGTGTCTGTCAACCACTAAGTTTGTAATTGTTATTATTGGAGAAGTTCGTTGTCTCTCTCTCCCTCTCGCTTACCCTTTCTAATATGACATAACCTTAAAATCGCACATACATACATTACACATTCATACACAACTTAGTACCTACATAGACAATCATTATAGTTACCATTATAACACACAACAATATTACACATACTAACTATTAACGTACTAAGTTAAATAAAACTTAACTAATAAAAACAACTAACTATACATACGAGCGCAACAATAATAATAAAAACACAAACCGTTGTGCGCCACAGCAGCAAATAGGACTCGACTCAGCATACCTCTCTGCCAAAGAGCAGTTAGGCGCTGATTATTCTGCCGAGACCTTTCCACATGCTACTATATGTCTTCTATTCTATTCTACATCATCATCATCATTATCACCAGCCTACACACATCTACTGCTGGACATAGGCCTCTCCAAAAGCACGCCAGTGAGCACGATCCGCGGCCACTCTCATCCAGCTCCTGCCAGCCACCTTGCGAAGATCGTCGTTCCACCTAGTCTGGGGCCTACATAGCTTGATTGTAATTTAATATTTATAAAATATAGTGAAAAAATTAAATGCCTATCCAACCCAGCCAGGAATTGAACCTGGGTCTTCCGTAATCCGGGCGGCTGCACTGACCATTATGCTACCGGGAAGGCTGACGTAAGTACTGAATTTTTTCACTGCTTTGATTTTTGACTGCTTTTTAGCGGCAGCCGTGCCATCTATCCAACGGTTATTGCAACCGATGGCTATGCAGATTCATATTTACAGATGGATTTAGGTTTAAGTCAGCGTGTAGCAATTAGCACTTAAAAATAAAAAGCTAAAACGATTGTAATTATCATTTTCGGAACAGTTCGTTTTTTGTTATCTTGGTTTTCTCTTTTGTTTTAAATTAATGATATAGTTTTAGTGACTTTTTTAACAATCGTCCAATGTGGACGGGTCACGGGTTGTAGCCGGCTTGAGCATAAAAGTAAAATAAATTAAATCATATTTTAAGATCGTTACAATTTGGCGGCCAAGCGATAACGTTTATAAAATGAGCTGATGGTGATGTTAACCAAAAAGTTCTAACCAAAAAGTTCTAACGCTAAAACACGTGCGACGAACTACAAGTGTCTCTGACGTGCAGATATCGTAGACAATGCCTGAAAGAGATTAAAATAAAGCCTATTTTGTACTCAACTGTTAATTTACATGTTTGTGTAAGCAATAAAAGTATATATTGTTTTTAATTAATGTTTATTTTGACGTTTCGTTTGTGTCCGTGGTCACAGGGAGACTGAGGTGTTGGTCGTCTCATAATTAGTTAGTAGCTTGTATACCCTCATTAAAATTTAATCAGGTGCGTTCTGTTTTACGCAGAAAAAGCTTACAGTATCTTTTAGTCTGGCAGTATGGTGTTGGGACTGGGATTTAATATTTTGTATGATGGGATTCCAGGCTGGTGGTAGATTCCAACCATATTCGTAGTAGATTCGGAGTAGATCCGTAAAAGTTGTTTCATTCCACATGTGTAGTGTTCGCGTAAACATTACAAAACAATATATATTGTTATTATTATTCATCATCATCATCATGCTGGTGCACGAGCCTTCCCTATGGATGGATAAGAAGAACGGACCACAAACCACCACGCGGCCGATCGCGAATTTGTGGTTGTTAACGAATGCTAATGCAGCCGGGACCAACGGCTATAAGTGCCTTCTGAAGCACGGAGGAACTAGAGTTAATAAATTTTTGGTTACCCATCCGATGACCAGTCTTTGCGAAAGTTGCTTAACCTTAGCAATCCCAGACCGGGCGCGTTAACAATGCGCCATCAAACTCCCCATTATTATTATTGTTATTTTTATTACTAATTTAAAATATTATACGATATTTGGAAATTAATGTAACACTTTTTATGCACTTAGTTAGCTATAAAGATTTTGATTTTGATTTTTGACGCATTTCTTGAGGCAAGTTTAACCCTAAAACACGTGCGGAACGCAACAAGTGTCCCGGGCGGCAGCGGCCGGCGCGGATAGCGTGGACCGGGTGCGTGCGGCTAGAGTTGGTTGCGCGGCATTTTTCCGCGACTTGCGACTCCGCGTCTTTGCGACGACTCGACGACTCGGTAGGCGGCGCTGTCCCGCCCACCCGTGGACACGCCCAGTCGTCTTTCTTAAGACCAACTTCATACAACTTATCCACAAATATCATTGCGAAATACAGTGTAGAAGCTGTGACAAGAGAAATGTAAACGTGTCCAATTTCATTCTCGAGATGCTAATCAACATTCAATAATTAGTTTCACTAATGCGAATAGACATTATCTGTCATTAATGTCACATTTAAACATAGCGTCATGTTATGTTAACCTACTTTGTAATTTGATAATACTGATTTGATTTGATCATTGAAAAGTTATTATTTGTTAAGAAAGGTTACTTAAACTTCTATAACCACAAGCTGAAATTCATTGAAATTAGCAGTTGCACAGCAGTTATAGACGTCTCACTCAAAACTAGCCGCAGCGCGCGAGAAGAGCGAGACACGCAACAACGCTTCAAAACGAAAAAGCTCATAATATTTCCCTTTCAACAATGAATCCAACCAAAATGTTTAATGGCACAAAACTTGCGCGCGTCCCGTTCGCACCGGCCGCGGAGGGCATACGCGCGAGCAGGAGGAAAACGACGCGCATTTTCCCGACAAATGAAGCGTGGCCAAACCGCAGATTGACCGCAGAGAATGGAGGCAACGAGTGACAGAATGGCGGCGGTTCAGTAGTAGAGAGTCGCGCGGGCAGCGAGCACGCACGCAGCCTCCGCCGCGGTCGAGCCTGACTCACGATACCTGTCGCGGCACTATACGGACTCGGGGACTTATACTACCACGCTGTGCGCGAAACGAAGCGCTGACGCAACGCGCGGGAAATATCTCGAATAAATTAAGTCTCAGCAGCTGATGTTGACAGCCAGGTACATACGACCGTGTGCTTCCGAGAACGCCGGCCGGAACCTTTGACACGAATGCCTAAGATTTCGGGCAGATTCGCGCTCAACTCGGTGAAGTTTGTGACTCATCTAAAATGACGAAAGTTAAGTTGAAGCAAAAATCGTCAAGGTCTGTTACAAAACTAGTGCGTTAAGTAAATCGAGGAAAATAACATCTTTGTAAAGTTATCGGCGGAGCGCACAAAAGGACATTGTGTGTGCGCTAAAACAATTGTTTACGACGTAAAAACAAGTGAATCGTGTGACACCAAAAGGGGGAAAATAATTGAAAATAAGCAATAAAGAGCCGCTCGAAGACATCGAAGAGACTGAACTTAAAAATATAAAATTGGAATCCAAAGAGAAACTAATCAATTACTTAACGAAGATACGGAAATATACTTAGTACCGCTTCGTTGGAGCTTACATAAAGATTAATATGTATCTACGGCGGTACGCACGAGGGAAGAATATTTATTGGCCGACCAGTAACGCATAAGTCTAAAGAAGTATAAAACAACTGTGATCTCACTGTAAATAAAAGCGTAAACAAAAGACAACAATCTTAAGAAAAGTGTCAAAGTGACCTTGTGCGAGGAAAGGCGACAGTTAAGTTAGTGCGTCGTCCGTTGCTGCGTGAGTGGGTGGTGCGATCGCGGTACAGGCGACGGTGTGTGATGGTGTGAAGGATGCACCTGCCGTACGAGTCCCGCGGTCGGCGACGCCGCGAGATGGCCGACCTGGAGCCCTGGTGGGTGCAGAACATCATCGAGGAGACGAGGGTCGAGCATCCGGACCTCGGTGAGATTGTTTTCTAAAGTTTACGCGAACACTACACATTGATGATTCGGATATAATACTAAAAAGTAAAATCAAAGTTATTTAAGTTTTTTTTTAAACTTTTCTACACTCACACCAATTATCTAGCCCAAGAGAAGTTTAGTTATGAAACTCGTTAATCGGTTACTAGACAACGGATAAACATACCTAAAATACTTAAATACATACTTGTTATACATAGAAAACACCCAGACCCGAGACAATTTAGAAAAACAATAATTTCTAAATTGACCCGACCGGGGATCGAACCCGGGACCTCAGAGATGGCGACACCATAAAAACCGGTGTACAAACCACTCGACCAAGGAGGTCGTCAAAGTATTAATTAATTAATTCTTCAAAACTTAAATTATTACCCTTATATAAATGAACCAAGAATCATAACAAGCGGGTTGGCAAGGTGAGAACGGCTAGTGAAGAACAATCGTGCTTTACTAGCTGTCTTTGCATCTGGACTCTGCTTCTCCTTAAGATCGGGTAGAGCGGGGACATTTGCCAACTTATCCACAAAAATAAACATAAAAATTTATATAAAACCACTTTTACGGATCTACCCTAAAAATCTAAAATGAACGCGTATTGATCCGTAAAAGTGAGGTATTCCACAAAGCAGACCCAAACGAAGCCCACCCAGACGAAGCACACCAAAAGTATTCCACAAAGCACATCCATAGGTAGACTCATGTCTCGGTGAGATTCAACAAATAAAATCAAAAAGCTCTTGTTTCTTTAACAATAGTTCAGAAGCGTCCGTTCGCCGAACGGATAGGTGCTCGGGTGATATGCGAAAAATCATGGATCAATCTTCAAAGCGCCATTAGCCTACTGACACAGCCCTGTAACATAGTAGAAACAGTCCTTTTAATAATGTGTTAAAAGCGCATTAATAAAAAGCTTTACAAAAAAGGCAAAACTTTCGGTACGCCGGCCGTGCAAACTGCAACCATCAGTTTTTTCAAACCAATATGACAATTGTAATGAAACTTTCTTTGCTTGAAGAATATATAGAGATCTAAATAGTAAGTAGAAAATATTTTAAAATTGAATTACAAAAACACAAACGTTGAAAAAATTTCCACGAGCAGGATTTGAACCTGCACCCTTTTGACATACCGGGTTAGGTGCTCTCCCAATTGAGCTATCGTGGTTCTAACCAGCTCGCCGAAATTATTCAACACTATTTACTTTTTTACTTTGATAGCCAAAGGCACCCATTCAATGTCGCATTTGTTTGCATTTGTTTCGCAAAAAAATTTGCGTCAAAATTATATAAACAAAACAAAAACATTCTTAAATGAACTTTGAAGATTTATTTATTTTTACCTTTGCAACAAACTATTACCAACATGGACTTAATATCTGAGGCAATTATGTATGATTGTATGTATGGAGTATTTTAAGTAGCATCTAAATTTATAAAGGCTCTTAATACTGGTATTGTAAACAATAAAGTATTATTAACTACTATCAAAAAAAGGAACTTTTGATTTTCATATGTAGAGCATAGTTGATTTTACCTTGCGTACAGGTGATACACTACTTTAGAATACCAATTAGGTATTAATAGGACAAGTGGCATTAACAAAAAAAACAACAATATGAGAGGTCAATTAGGTACAGCGCTAGTCGACGTTGTAAGAATTTGATATTTCATTAAAATATTGAACTGAGACCATTTTTTTTACTAGAAAGATAGATATATAGTTAATTATTTAATATATGGCATAATGACGTCCATAAGAGCTTTTTTAGCCTAAACTGAATAAATGATTTTAAATATTGTTCTTTTTTTAATTTTTTGAAATATTTTATTGCAACAACACAACAATGTACATCGAACATAAAATACAGTTACAATTTAAATTTATCTTATCGCTTTTAGGTGATTTCTTCCAGACAACCAGTCGAATGGAAATCTAATGCACTCTAAAATGCAAATCGAAACATAATTTATAATAGTAATGTTGTAACTATATTTGGCTAACTTATTGCTTTAGACTGTTTTTTTTTCAGACATCAATTTATTAAATACTTCCTAAAACAATAATCTAATGATATGTATCAAAAATGTATGTAACACTGGGAGTTTCTACAAGAGGCAACCCCTTTTTTAATGTAAAAAATGTGATTATTATTTATTATACTAGAGAGGTAACAATACAATATATAATTATAAATGTACGAGTAATTGTCAGGTTCTTTTTTTTATTTAGCGTTGTCGACTAATGCCAAATTACTAGTTTTCTTTGATTAACCTACAGATGCACAAAATAAATTTGGTTTTAATAGAAACTAGTTCCCCTTGTAATTAAACAAGTTAATTAAAAGAGATCTTAAGTAGCTAATGTAATAATCATCAAAACGTAACTGGCTGGGTTTTTATTAGACACTTTTTATGTGAGTGACTCAATATATTCCGAATATAGGATTAAATAGGAAACATATGTCTAAGCTAAATTAAATATTTTTAAAATGTGTAAAATACAGTGAAAAAATTAAACGCTCACCCGACCCAGCCAGGAATCGAACCTGGGTCTTCCGCAATCCGGGTGGCTGCACTGACCGCTATGCTACCGGGAAGGCTGACGTAAGCGCTGAATTTGTCACTACTTTTTAATTTTTGAGTGCTAATAGCGGCACAGTGCGCCATCTATCCAAAGGTCATTGCAACCGATGGCCATGCAGATTCACCTTTGCAGATGAAATACCACAAATTTGATAAAACAAACGCTATAGTAAATTTTACTTTTTATTTTCAAGTGCTAATTGCTGCACTGAAACTAAATTAAATATTTATAAAATACAGTGAAAAAATTAAACGCCTACCCGACCCAGCCAGGAATCGAACCTGGATCTTCCGTAGCTAATAAAGCTTTAACTTTTTTATTGCAAAATATGTTGGGCACCTGTGTTCTAGAAAATCGTTACAAAATTATACAAAATATATAAATTTTAAGTTAATCAATTACCCCCGTATTAAAAAACAAAGTGTAAGCTTGGACAAGCGTAGCGTATACGTAGCGTTGAAACAAAGTGTAAGTTACTCCGTGTTTTGTTCCCGTCATGTAAACTTCATTTCATATTAGAGTAAAAGAGACAAAACACGGAGTAACTTCTCGGGTTAACTGAAAAATGAAGTAATCTTTATATTTAACATGATAACACACCTTGGCGATTAATTAAAATTACACGTTTATACATATTTATTCGCATTCCTGGGTCCAAATTATTTATTTGTTCCGTTTGCGGTGGAGACATTGGGTCCATGGAGACCGGAGGCCAAGCAGCTCGTTAGAGAGTTAAGTGCTCGCCTTATTGAAGTCTCCGGTGACAAGAAGGCTGGCAGCTACCTCTGCCAACGTATTAGCTTGGCAATCCAAATAGGTAATGTTGCCAGCATTCTTGGGACCGTTCCCATGAGCCCACAGCTGGAGGACATTTTTTATTTATAGGTTTTATTTTGTCTTTAGTTATCTTAATTTATTTTTTCTTTAATGTAGTTAGTTATGTTTCTTGTAAGTTAATTCTTTATAAAAATATATTTTTCTTTATGTATTTTTATCCGCATTTGGGTATTTCACATATATATATATATATATATAAACTAACCATTCAACTACCCAATTATCTAAGAGCTAGAGTGGCTAAGTTAAGATTTGGGAAGCCATCGCTATTACTAGACTGATTACGTGCCGTTTTGGGTTATTCACTAACTCGACACAAGAGACCGGACACACGTGTGTCCAGTGAAACTCAAAATTAGTAACACTTATTATTTCGTCATCTTGACACGCCAAGACTTTTCTATGTGTGTATAGTGAAACTTAAATCAAATCACTTTTATGTTTTCGCCAACTCTTTCGGACACACTCCAATTTTTTTACAAAAAAAAAGGGTACAGTCAGGTTAATAATCGATGGCGATTTCATGAAAAAGCTGCCTGCCATCTTGTTTGCTTGAACAACCTTATTAGCTTTTAATTAAGACAAATATTGAAATAAAACAAAAATTTGTAACAATTAAAATAATATGATGATTTATTAATTTGAAGACAAGTATAATATTACAACAAGCTAAAATGTTACTTTTATTTGACACACGTGTGTTCAGTCTCTTGTGTCGAGTTAGTGAAGAACCCCCGTTTTGTAACTTATGTTCGATTTTTTTTTATACACTATTTTGTTTTTTCCACGAACATCTCGTAGTATCTCAAAAAATGTCGAACCTTCCATACAAAAGAGGGTGATCAGCTGACCGATTAGTGTGAGACGTTGAAATTTCCCATGTTCCTTGAAAAAAGTTTTCATTCGCGTCTCGGTTAACTTTATTACAAAGTCTCATTACCTTTTAAAAATTAGCAAACTTGTTCCTTAAAGGTAACAATAACATGCAATCAAATATAAAAATTCCCTTCAAAGAGTTAAGAGACCGGAGTTTTTTGCGGACATATTATACGGTTGCATGTTGTTTATTATTAATCAATAAAGAAGAATGTTTTTTTTACTATAGTCCCTGGTCCAAAATATTTTTACAGCCCCCAGGCTTGAGCCCACTGTGGATCGACATATGCATTCGAACTTAGTATATGTGTAAAGACGCATCAAAATTGCACCGACAATTTGAGAGTTATTTTGGGTTATTCAAAACACCTCTCAGACATTATTTTAGTGGGATAATCTTAGTGCATGGCATTTTAGCTTTTATTAATCAAAAATATTAATATTTTACAGGCTATAGCTAATTGACGACATGACAGTGACACGATAGAGTAGTGATTTAGACGAAAACAGAGTAATACCGGGTTAGATTTAGACTATTTAACGAACTTTTTCTATAAAAAAAATTACCTCATGTCTAAGTGTTATGTGTGCATTTTTTTATGTTATACCTACTTACTACAGATAATCATATTTTAGTTTTTTTATATTTTTTATTCCATCGTATGGGTTACGTAAGACTAAAATTATTTAAATGCACCATTTTATTATTAGTTTTAATATGTCGGTTGCTTAATGGCTGTCTTTTTATACTAACATAGAAATGTCGGCCCCACTAATGGAAAGAAAATTTCTTCGAAGACATATTTCTTCCAACCAAAAGACTTCAACGCAGTTCCTAAAAATATAAATTACTTTGTTTTATGAGTAAAAATACTGTATTGTTTAGTCCCTTTGAATATTACATATTATTATATTGAGCATATTGAGCGTATTATAGTAGTGACTTAACTGGTGCATAGTGTAACAATTTTTTGATGATGATACAAGCACGACATTTTTAAAAGCCTACGAAGACTTACGTTTTTACATGATATTAAGAAAGTTAAATTATCTTTTAGAATAATTTATTTTAAAATTACATTTGAAAGTAGAGCACGTCATAAATATATTTTAAAAAAAATACATTGCCAGTTTGAGTGACAGTTGGACTTATTTTTAATCTTTACATATAAACTATTTCCGAAGCCTAAAACAAAAACCTTGGTGTTGCTATGTGGGGAGAGATGAGGTGAGTCACACTCTACAGTACGTCTGAGAAAGAAAGAAAGAAAAAAATACATTATATCCACATAACACTTGTACCTTATGGAAAAGAATTCACCTCTATAGATACTTTGAACTTCGCATCGTCATCGTCAGATAAAAATAGAACTAATACATTAATAAACTGTAGTAATTCAGGAGTAGATGTTTAATTTTATATAAACAAACAATTTTATCAAACATAAATGAACCAACAAGATAAGAAGTTTAATTTTCAGTAAAGATTCCACTTAGTGTTTTCATAAGATTACGCTAACACTACACATACATTGAGATTTTCTTTTTTTATGAATCTACTGGTATGTTTATTTTTTAAGTTGTTATTATTTTATGCTGACGTTTCAAACTCTTAACAAAGTTCGTGGCAGCGCAGTAAAAGAGACCCGGTCGAGCGTCATAGAGACCCTTCGTCACGCGACCGCAGCGCTAGCCCACAGCTTGCGGCTCAATTATTTGTATATAAATTATATTATTATTCGACAAAAAACATATTTTTTGGAAACAAAACATAACTGCAAACATGAGTTTTTACTTACATACCAAGAATTCACTTGAGCAATTTCGAAACTTCACCAAATTTCTGACCGTCAATTGTTTTCGGTCGACCGTCATAGAGACCGCAGTGCTATCCCACAGCTTGCGGCTAAATTATTTGTACATAACTTACATTATTATTCGACAAAAAACATATTTTATTGGAAACAAAACATAACTGCAGACATGATTCTTCACTTTTCCGCTAAGAAGTCACTTGTGCAATTTAGAAACTTCACCAAATTTCTCACCGCCAATTGTTTTCGGTCGAACGTCACAGAAACCTTCCTCCACGCGACCGCAGTGCTAACCCACACCTTGCTGCTCAATAACTTGTAAATATATATTATTATATCACATTATTTTTCGACAGCTCAATTTTTTTTAACAATAAAACTGCAAACATGAATCTTCACTTTCCCGCCAAAGAGTCACTTAAGCAGTTTAGAATCGTCACCAAATTTCTGACCGTCAATCGTTTTTGGTCGAGCGTCAAAGAGACCCTCCTCTACGTGACCGCAGTGCTAGCCCACAGCTTGCGCCTCAACAATTTGTATATACAGATACAACATTTTTTTCATAAAACAAAACTGCATACTATTAACTTTAACGCCTAGAAGTTACTGCAGTTTGGACTGGCACCCAAACGTCGAGTTTGAGCGTCGTAGAGACTCTCCGTCACGCGACCGCAATGCTAGCCCACAGCTTGCGGCGGAATAATTTGTATATATAAATATAGGCCCAGCTTCCGTAAATAGAGAAACCACAGTTAGGTTGTATTAATGTTTTTACGCCACTTACCCGTTACGCGCAGGTTTTTTAAGAATCTGCCACGGCCACCGGTCAGGTAGACCGCATTTTTAATTTGAAGGCGTTTGACACATGGTTAGGTGACCGATTAGCGTGAGTTGTTGAGTTTTTCAATTGGAAATAACTATATGAGCCTTATACGTTTCGGTATCCAGTATAAAATTCAAAGTTCAATTGTTTTTAACTTTCTATGATACGGGGATCTAAATACTTGTAACTCTTACTTTCTATAAAACATAGTTTCTATAAAATTGGCATATAAAATCAATTTACTTGTAAATATAATATGAAGTTTGTATGGGATATGGAAATGTGCTCATAACGACTTTTTATAGGTTTTGATAATAAATGTGTCAGTCAGTATTTAGCATGTTGAAATACTTTATAGAAATAGATTTTGGAAATCTGTGTATTTTTTAAAACCAATAATGAGCATTTTATTAAGAAATCATCACATAGAAACAATTACCGTAGCAATTATTGTCATGATTTTTGTATTCCTAGATGTAATGGAGCAGTAATGTATAATAGCATTTTTGCCTCGGCTGTAATAATTTTTAATAACCTACCTCTTGTATTTAAAGTACTTGAAGTCAAACAATTTAAGAATAAAACAAAATCTTGGTTAATTGATAAAGAGTTTTATAGCCTTCATGAATACTATTATAAGTTGATAAATTTCTAAATTGCTTGTTTTCACAAAATACTAATATAATTTATGTTATTTTTTAATACTTTATTATTACATATTATTACTATTGTACACTAAATTTAGGCTAAACTGATGTGTTTATACTAATTTTTAAGATCTTTATGTACACAGGTTCACAATAAAAGTTTCACTCAATCAATCAATCAATCAATCTCGTATATAAATTCACAAAACGTCAATAAACACGTAAAGTCTATCGTTGTTGTTTTGTTTTGACTATCTTCACCAATATTATCTACAACCTCATATTTTTTTTATAATGACTCTAATGTCTTGGCCGTCCTTGGCCTTATGATCTGACTCATTCTAATTGATTTCTTGGGGCATTTATATCGCATAGAATACGAATGTAACGCTAATGCTTTTATTTACTAGTAAAATATAGATTAACATATTATGGTAATTACCAAATATTTTGTCTATTTAAAAAAATCCAAAGCTATTTTTGTTCAAGTTGTATTTTATTGTTGTTACAACTCGTTTTTTGGATACACATCAAACGTCGCTTGGCAAACCCACTTTTTTGCAGTTATTGCTCAATATTTGATAAAGCCGTTTTTTTTAATAACTTCAACTTTTGCAATACTCAATACTTTGTTGCATTCCAAAATATTTATACAATGGATGGTGGGCCTTTACAATGGGATTATAGACCCTAGGAAGGAGGTTCACTATAATGTTTAATTCGATTAATTAATATTAACATATTGTTAACAATTTGTATTTATCTATCAAATTAAACTATTACAATGTTTATTTGTCATATCTTCTACTAGTGGTCGCCAAGTGATCAAAAATCAAAATTCATAAATTAAATAAAAAATACTTTGAAATCTTACAATTTTTATACCTACATTAAACAGACATTTTATCATTTATTTCATCTTTCTGCATTCTTTCTCCAAGAAGCTACACTATGTCAAATTTCACAATCCCGTGCCCTGTGCCCGTAATGTCCTTATAATGGAGTACCTGCAAAGGTTTTTTCATGTATGTATAGTTTATTTGTTTTAATGTACATGTATTTGTTTGTACAATTTTAGTATTTATGTAAGTATCATATAATTAAAAACAAAAAACATTATTATTATTTATACTGTTATTTGTTAATATTATCTACTATATAAATCTTCTGTGCGTGTGTATGTCACTGAACTCCTTCTAAATGGCTGGATCGATTTGTTTGAAATTTTCTGTGTGTGTTCAAGTGGATTCGAGAATGGTTTAGATTTACAATTGGACCCGGTAGGTGGCGCTGCTATAGGGGTCCATCATGGGATACGGGTGTTCTTAAGCGGACGATTGATTTGTTTGTTTTGTTGTCATGGAAACTGTCAAAGCGGTACGAGGTCCGCCGGTCAGCTAGTATAGTATAGTATAGTATAGTGTTTAAGCATCATGTGTTATTACTTTTAAATAACTTTTTATCATCAACCTAAGCTAGTTGTGTATATTTATATTGGCCTTGGCTGTTTATGTACCGATTAAAATAAAATAAAAAATTACTATAAAAAAAATTGTTCGCAGTGCCTACCGGCAGCCCCGACTACATGTGTTCGATCCTGCCGCAGCACTGGAGGTCGAACAAGACGCTGCCGGGCGGGTTCAAGGTCGTGGCGCTCAGTGAAGTGTTGGACGGCACCCTGGTCACCGTGATGGCCGGCAACGACGAGAACTGCTGCGCGGAGCTGCGGAACAACTCGACGGTCATGAAGAATAGGGTCGCCAAGTTCAATGACCTAAGGTTCGTCGGGAGGAGTGGGAGAGGTGAGCTTGATTTCTTTTATTTGACAAGAACATGTGATGGATGGTACCTACCCAGGTCACCGTGATGGCTGGTAACGACAAGAACTGCTGCGAGGAGCTGCGTCGGGGGTAGGGGCAGTGGTGAGTTTTTTAAACAAAAGATTTGTTTAGTGGTTTATAGATAGCCAACCGGACTTAGCCAACCGTAGCGAATCCTACCACTAATCAACCCGTACCTCTGTTGGTAATCGAACCCGAGACCCCTGAATCTGAGATCATGGTCTAACCACCAAACCATAAAGTCGGTAGAACACAGTGCACAGTGCACAGTCCTGCACCTGCTAAAGAAAGTTTTGCCACTTACCGAATTTCAAGCGAGCAAAGCCACCGGCAGAAACTTGTGAACATACAATAAAATCAGTAATCTCGTTATTAGAGGCCGGTGCGCAAATCATGGCCGCCCGCCCACACTCAACGCTAGATTAACCAATTATTATTCGCCTCCGGTTCTAATAGAGAAGCCTCTAATACCAATACTGCGCCGGCTATGTTAATTGTTACCGGTCAATTTGTTGGCTATCTTCACCTATACTATTACTGTGTGAAGTGGTTTGAGGTTATAGTAAGCCTTTTCCTTTTTGGTGTGGTTATTATCTTCTTAAACTTTTTGAAGCTTTCGCTGATGAACACAACCAAAAGAAACATCGGCATCATCATCATCAGCCTATACATCTCCACTGCTGGACATAGCCTCTCCAAGAAAAGAAACATGACTTAACTTAAAACAAAAAGTTAATAACTGATTAAAAATTAAATTGCTGTAAATAAAAGATGTCCTCTATTTGTGGGCTCATGGGAACGGTCCTAAGAATTCTGGAAACATTACCTCTTTGGATTGCCATGCTAATACGATGGCAGAGGTAGCTGATTTGATGACAAACGATTATCAAAAGATTAGAATCAGCAACGTCGTCCTATAAAACATTTCAGGCACTCACAACATCAGACCCAGAAGTCACCAGCTCTTTATTCGAATACCCCACCGCTAGGGCACGAACCTTTGGATGGAGAGGGAGACCGAGCCATAAACCACTAAGTGGGCCCAGCGCGGATTGTTCCTAACAACACCCAAACACAATAATATGTACCACTCACTGGAAATTGAATCCAGTTCCTCGGGGTTGGAGACAGGAGGTCTAACCACCACAGAAGCTACTACAAGTCAGTTAGCCTTTATAGTTAAATAAAACAAGCGTAAGTAAAACACTTTCCATTTATTCCAATAACATTTTCACAAATACACACAGATAAAATTCGGAAATGGAAATTAATGTTATAATTATTTGTTTGAGAAAACCTGTCGCGTACAAAAACAGTTTACTGTTTTAAAGGCATTCAATACCAATAACGGGCAAATAAAAACCTATTATTTATGTACGTGCACACGTGTTTTTGTCAAGTTTACTTAAAGAATTACTAATACCCACTGGTTTTACACACCGCAGAAGTTCCTTACTCTTGTTGAAATAAGTAAAGTACTTGAACTATTAGGAATTAACGAGTAGGTACCGTTTGTAGATAGTATATGGTTAGAATAACCTTTCGAAATGTGTCATAATGTGGGTTATACAAAATGGTATGGCATTGTCAGTTTTTGCACGACTCTCAAATATCTAATGGTGTAGAGGTTCGCTCACTTTAAATGCAACAACACTTTTTTATATATCATCACTTATTTATAATGTGATAGAACTACAACAAACATACCTGTGTATGTAACACTTATTTGATCACTTTTAAGATAGCTCCAGTGCTTCAGTAGTTGAGGATTTCGGTCGAAGCTCGTTTCCACCGTTGGCTTTATCGTCACTTAAACATCAGGTGAGATGAAGGCCAAGCATTTCGCCGTTGTGGAAACAATGTGTAATTTTCACGAAAACCTAAAATAATACAATATAATAATATAAGAATATATATATATAGAATATATATATATATATATATATATATACATATATATATTCCGTTTGCGGTGGAGACATTGGGTTCATGGGGGCCGGAGGCCAAGCAGCTTGTTAAAGAGTTGAGTGCTCGCCTTATTGAAGCCTCCGGTGACAAGAAGGCTGGCAGCTACCTCTGCCAACGTATTAGCTTGGCAATCCAAAGAGGTAATGTTGCCAGCATTCTTGGGACCGTCCCCATGAGCCCACAGCTGGAGGACATTTTTTATTTATAGGTTTTATTTTGTCTTTAGTTATCTTAATTTTTTTTTCTTTAATGTAGTTATGTTATGTTTCATATAATACAAGTAAGTATCTAGAAAAAATATTTTTCCCTATCAGTTAATTGTAAAAAAGAATAAAATTGTTTTAATGTAAAAACAATATAAAAGGTCATGTACTAATAAGATTTAAGGAGCCGAGCGTGAGAAATAATTATCCTTGAATGTATGTAGAGTGTTAGAACAGATATTTGAACATTGTTTTTTGGAGTTTGATGATTGCCTCAGGTGGCATTTTCATCGTCACCAGACGTCGGATATTAGAACAGCTCTATATAGATAGTAGCCGTCACCCGCCCACTTCGCTGTGCGAAAATTTGTGAATATATTTTTTTTATAGCCTATCATTTGCACAATCTCATTTTCTTACTACATACAAATTTTCATCAAGATCGGTCAAGCTGTTCTTGAGTTATAAGAGGACATACGTATGTATGACATACAGAGAGAGATAAAAATTTAAAAAATCGTTGAACCGGTGTCAGTGAGTCATAAAACGAATATTCATCCCAAAATTGGTAAGAAAAATTGCATGTACAAGAGCCTATAGGTTTATATCTATACATAAAAAATGCTTTGTCCTGAATAACTGACGGATCAACGCACAGCCTAAACCGCTGATCGTAGAGACCTAAAAATTGAAGGGTGTGTTCTTTGTATGACGTAAGCATCCGACAAGAAAGGATTTTCCGAAATTCTACCCCTAAGGTGGTAAATTACATTTTATTTTGACACATTTTTGAAAACTCGATCTGATTTTATTCAAAAAGGTTGAACTCACTTAAAAACTTAATCAAATACCTACTCTTTAAAATTGGAATGTCTCGAAAGTCAACGTCCTATATTAGTACCTCATTTGAAGGTTTCCAAGCTTAAAGAGGTTATGTACTTTTAGGACTTTTAATTCTTTTGTACGTGTGTTTGTCACCTAACTCCGCCTAAACGGATGGACCAATTTGTATGAAATTTTGTGTGTCTTTTTCAATGGGTTCCTGGATGGTTTGAAAACACAATTGGACCCGGTAGGTGACGCTGCAATGGGGTTCATCATAGGATACGGGTGTTCTCAAGAGGACGAAGTCGCGAGCGGGCCACTAGTAGTCGTATAGAAGATATACATAGATAAAGCAAGCAATATCGTTTAACTGAATATTGGGCAGTAACTCCGCCGCCACATGACGTTAAGCAGAAGTGGAGTCGAGTTGTGAACGCCGCGCCGCTAGTGGAGCAGGGTTGTGCCTCCCTAGCCATCCTCACTAGGGTTGCCACCTTTTTTTAGAACGAATAAAGTATTTTTTTAATTTGTTTGAACAAAAATAGAATACATAGCATAAATAACCCTCCTTCTGACGCGGTCGGGTAAATAAGAGTATTTTTTTATTTGTACTTAATTAAACGTATTTTTTGTTGCTCTTTGAGACATTAAACAAATGTTTTGTGGCTGTTGATACCAGTTTATTTAGTCTCATAACCAGTATCGAGCCAGTAACAATCAGTTTTACGTAAATAGAGTATTTTAGCGTACTTTATTGGTGTCGTAGATTATAAAGTACGCCTTCATGAAAAAGAGGACAATACTCTTTTTTAGAGTACGAGTGGCAACCCTACCTCACCTTGCCGACCCGCAAGTTGCTTTTTCACACCTCGTCATGTCAAATATATGTAATACTACTGACTGTCGTTAATTTATTGTGACGAAAAATAGTAAAATACTGTTAACCCAACGTGTAGAAGTCGTATGGGTCGTGACTCAACCGTGATCGAGCCCAAACTGATAGAACAGGTTGTAAATTCAATATTTACATGGCCAATTGTGCTTTCCCTGTTGCACGATCAGATATTCAGATATATGATACCTAGGAAAGATAAGAGAAAAATTAGTATTAAAAATAATTAGTTATAAAAATTATTATGAGCTTCTGGTATTTTGAACTGATGTAAACATTGCGAGTTTTGTATTTATTACCTACTGTTATATACGGGATCTTCAAAAGGTCGAAAATTACCTTTAGTTTCAGTAGTTCGGTTGTTAGTTCGGTCGACCGAACTAATACAACTTTGAAGTAGCAGTAGTCCGGTTGATTTAAATCACCGAACTGTTGCTAACTATTAAGTGCACCGTTAATTAATTTATAAAATCTTAAATCTATAATTTTTTGTAGTTAACAACTTTGTAAAACTTAGGTAGGTTTAAGTATTTATTTTTTAGAAGGTGTAAGTAGGATGAGCGATTTTTTTCCAGTTTATTGTACAAAAAATGTGATATTTTTAAATAAAACAAAAAAGAAAAAGAACAAAAAAACCGCAGTCAATGACTCTTCACTTTCCCGCCAAGAAGTCCAAGTTTAGTTTTGATTTGTGTTGTGCTGTGAGATAATCATTAAAGTAATGTATGTAAACATTTTTGAAATAAAAGGTTTATTTAAAAATACCTCATTTTTTGTACAATAAACGGGAAAAAAATCGCTCATCCAGTAGGATAGTAGTAGTAGGTGGGTAGGAAAGTAGAAAAAATAAATATAAGTATTTATTTATCCTACCTAAGTGTTACAAAGTTCTTTACTACAAAAAATTATAGATTTAGGATTTTATAAATTAATTAACGAACTATTGCTGCACTCAATAGTAGCAACAGTTCGGCGATTTAAATCAACCGGACTACTACTACTTCAAAGTTGCATTAGTTCGGACGACCGAACTCACAACCGAACTACTGAAACTAAAGGGAAAATTATGATAGCTACAGAGTTTTATGTGTATATACTTAGACACTTTGATTCAACATACATTCCAAGTTAAGGAAACAATGTTAGATACAAGCCCAATACGGCTTGAGAAACCTGAATAAATTAATAAACGATAAACGTTAGAATCAAAAAAATACCAAAGGTCCTGAATTACTGAAGGAAGAACGATCTACAAGGCACAGTTCAAACCTATGAACCTAAGTTGCTAATGCAGGCAAGTCCATTTTATCACAGAGCAACTTCAGCGGAGTGAGGCTAGAGGGCTTCAGGCGATTAATTAAGACCACGGCATGGCTGGCAATCAATTTTATAATACTACTAGCTGACCCGGCGGACTTAGTACCGCTTTGACAGTTTCCATGACAACGAAACAAACAAATAATTTTGTATTGGACAGGTGGCATTTTCTTTAAATCAATAACAATTTTGTGACTTCTTGGCGGGAAAGTGAAGAGTCATGTCTGCGGTTTTGTTTTCTTTTCTAAAATTTGTGTTATGTCGAATTTTAATGTGAAATAATGGTGGATTATTAAATGTTAAGTGTTCGTAAGTGTGCATGAGTGTTGGGAAATGAAACAAAACAGTGCAACTACTACTTTTCAAATTCTCTCAAGAAGTCCACCGAGGAATCAGTAAAGCCCCACATCTTTACTGAGATACTCGAGGGGTTGGGGGTATATAATTTCTCACTTCTCATTTTTATTATCATTCATCATCATTCATCATCATACTGACTATTAAGGAAATATTGTATATTTAAGTATTACTTGTAAGAAAAATTACTTTGACACTGGCTAAATGTCCTAATCGCACGAAGCTATCAACTAAAAGAAAGAAAGAAAGAAAGAACAATTTTGTATTGGCTACCTACGTGACATTGGTGGAATTATGTTCGGCTGTAGACACAAAATACAGATAATTAACAATATATAAATAGATTTAATAGGGACACCAGTAATGTGCTATGTAATGCCTATCTAACACCTTTGCGCTTTGACGTAAATAAAAGTTAGGACGAAATTTTCCGAAATTGCCTTGGGTTCGCAGGATACAGTTGTTTACGTGGACTATTCTATTCTATTCTATCCTATTCTATTCTATTCGAAGTTGCGGCCGGTTTCTAGTCTTTCCATAAAAAAACTACTTGATTAGTAGCAACAGTTCTTTATGGCACCGCTCAGATACCGTTAGCAACAAAGAGAGTATAAGAAACTAAACGTCGACGCGATTAAGGCCTCCACCCCTCCTTTATAAGGCAATAGACAAAATAATCGTTTGCGGTGAAGCGCCGTAGTTTCTAAATCACGACACGAACGTGGAAACTCGCGTCTGTGAGTTCGTGTCACCGTAGAATTACATGCCAATTTATTATCAATTTGTTTAGCGTGAAACGGTACCCGCGACGGACGCGCTGAAGATTTGATCGATGCGGTTTTGTTTTGTCTTTAGATAGTTCTTGCGCTTTTTGGGCGCCTCCGTACGCAGCAGCGGTGTCGGAGACGAAAAAGTTTTCTGTTTTTATTATACCTTCTTTTATCTCTGTTATCCTATCTATCTAAAAGATGTAACCGTAAATATGTATATGTTTGTTTGCTTCGCCAGTTAATAAAGAATCTGCATAAAAAAATGTATTAAATCATCTTCTTGAAATTTCCACTGTTTTGGATGGAATGTGAAGTTCATCTAGGACCTCCGGATGTCGGGCCGATCGCTTTACCACTCGGTGGGAAAACGTTGAAATTCATTTTTAAATATTTTTTGCTGGTATCAGTAGTGATGGCAGGCACTGCAAGGCGTGAAGTGCGAGTTTCATTTTTCATTTGATTACGTTAACCTAAACGTGAATATATATGGCAAAATTTTTAAATTCCTCGTTGTCACAAGAGGCTGTACCTACAATAAAGCCATGCAAAATCTTGTTTTCGTAAACATTATCCCATGGCATATATAACTCGCACAAGGCATTCTCTCCTACTACGCCGTGGCAACGCCTTTGGTAGACCTTCTCCAGCGGTGTCACACGAGGCGTATTTTAATTTCCAAACCGCAGCAGTAAACGCCCGCCGTTTTACAGCTTACAACGCCATTGTGCGCGCACGGCCATTCCGGATCACATGCGCTTGCGCACAGAAAATCACAGATCGCTTCGAATGGTCAACGCGGGTATGGAAGGTGGTATGCAGTTATTATTACTAGTGGTTAAAATTAGACTGTCGTACACAAAATCTATATACAATGTTTCTTCTTCTTGTCTTTGTCACTTTTGACTGGTCGTGATCATGTTTTACAATCTGGCGCCATTTCTAATGCATGCATGTACACTAATGCATGGAACCGTCAAGTGCAGCCTTTGTTTAGTCTATCCAGCGTAATGGAGTCGCGTGCTCTCGTACCTTCAATCTTACCCTGAACCACAAGACGCACTATTAGAGGTGTCTACAATGTTTATTGTAAGATGTATTGTACATTCTATATGTATTTTATATTTCTTACTTATTTAACTATGCCAAATCTTACACTCCTCCCGTCGTGCAATCTGCTTGAAAAGGGGCACGAAGTTTTCGCTTCACGTATTAATATATAGATACTGTCTGCCAGTTGCAAAGAGGTTGCCAACATTACCAAGATTATGTGTATCTTTTAAATGTTTTCGGAGACGGTCTACGGTTTGAACGCATCTTTATAATGTACTAGCAGCCTGCCCCGGCTTCGCACGGGTGTACTTTCTTTTTATTTAAATATAGTCTATGTTACTCAACGCTAATATAGCATTCTAATGCTGAAAGAATTTTTTAAATCGGTTTAGTAGTTATTGAGTTTATTCGTTACAAACATACATACATACAAAAATACAAAGGTTTTCTCTTTATAATATTAGTATAGATCTACTCCAGTGTCGTCAAATTATACTCTACATTAGTTTTCGTAATCGTTTCATACATTTGGCACTAGATCAATAATTAGACAGTTCGAGAATTGACATTCCGAGTAGAGTCTACATTTAGAATAGAATAGAATAGAATAGAATAATTGTTTATTGTTAATTTAGTCAACAGATTTTCGCTACCACAATAACTGGTTTGAGTTATTGTGGTAGCGAAAATCATTTTACTAACTTTTAACTTTCAACTTTCATTAATGCTAATCAGATATTAAAAATTATAGTCAGAAAAATGCAACTATCGGCGTTCGTACTCAGCAATAATATAGGGTTGTGGCACCAGCATGCGACAGGAACAAGTGATCGATATTTTTTTCCTTTAACCATTAACAATAGCAGTCAGCAATCTGTTGCTATAGTAAAATATTGTTGCTATAGTGAAAGCTCTGGCTTTTACTATAGCAAAAATGTTATACTTACCACTTGCTTCCTAGGTGTCACCCAATGAAATTTCAATGAAATACGTAAAAATGTTATTTTATGGCGGCGAAAACTAGTGCCGTTCAAGAACATAGCTTTTTATTTTATTGCATTGTTGAAGATTTATTTTCCTTGACATTGTCAGCTAAGGGTAAGAGCGAGACATCCCCAACACGAGTATAATTATTACTGTCTGGAGATGCCTCACAAACAACTTTTGTAAAGTAAAAATAGTAAAAACTTTACAATTTACGTATTTTAAAAATTAGTTAGCAGTGACTTTTAATAAGAGTGAAAATGAGCAATCATAAATAATGTCATAGCGTGAGCATTGTCATGCGTCATATTATTATCAAACAGATTTAAGCTAGGTCGTTGGTCGCCTTTACCTTACGCCCGTTTATTAAGCAAAATAAAAGTTCTATAATAGAGGTCAGGTTTGACTGGTTAGTTTAGTGTAATTCAATATGAATAGCGTTGCTGCTAGTAGTGATCGAATAGTCAAAATATTGGTTCAATGATGTGATAAGATGGATCGGACAGGTGACTCGGGGCTTACGTGCACGGTCTGTGAAGGTTGTTAGAATCTTTGGAGCTAGAGGAGTTACATGATACCAAAATTAGTATCAAAATTTCGTCATCACGTTTTTTACCGAAATGTGCTGTACTTTTTTTACTTAATTTAAAAAAAAAAGATAAAATACTAAAAAGATCCACTACGGGTCATTGAGCCAGCGGAGTAAGTAAGTAGTGAAATATGTAAACTCAGTTTACAGCCAGTTACTTCATTCTTACAAACATAATACTAAAGCATTTATAATACTAAAGATAAATATATATTGAATCGGCTGTAAGGTCTAGGCTTCCGTTCTGGGTATACCTGCCTGTCTGTCTATCTGTCGCTGTAATTATAATGTTAGTAGCATTGTTGTGATCCGATAGAGATATGTATAGTAGTGCGCTTCCGTCTTCTGCCTTTTTGGATCAGGTTATGCATCACACAGGCATTTAAATGGATCTCTTAGAAAATTTAACATTCCATGTGCTCCTTTAGTTAGTTGGCACAACTATCGCTATTGTAGCACCAAACAAATAGCTATCATAGTAACCTACATGCGTAAAACAACCGTTAGTCGCAAATTTTAACTAACGATGCTATTTTCGTAACCAACAAATTTGCATATCTCTCCTCTAATGCGACACATTTCGAAATACTTTTAAAAACAAAAAAAAATTAAAACACATAATGCTTTCCGCATTCCCCTTATTGTTTGTCCAATAAAGTTCACTTTCGTTAATGACAATTGTATTTTAAAGCAGTGTAAAGTTGTCATCAAATCGTACAGATAATTAGGAGCGAGCGAAGTAAGCGGCGGCGGCGTGACCAGAATGTGACTAAATCGTTTCACGGCACGCTCATCTACGTGTTAGTTGCACTCATGTTGTTTTTATTCTAACAACATGTGCTTAATATCTTTATTATTCTCTTCATAACATGAAAAAGTCTAAGATGTACGAAATAACATGTTTATTGCAGGTATAAAGTTCTCATGTTCCAGATTTTTCTCACGCGTCTTCTAAAAGTTATGACGGTAAATATATCACGTAGACTTTCAGCTCAATATAAGAAAGCTGTAATCAAGTTTCGAACTCCGACGATAGCTATTGTAAGCATCCATTGCACTTTCAGTGCAGACACACAATAAGTGCCTCTTACTTAAACAGCAATGTAACAACCGCAAGCTATATTATGAAATGCGCGCCACTCGAACGTAGCTTTGGAACGCAAGTCGTCTTCACTCACAAATGTCACTGAGGATTTACGTCCTATCATAAATCAAGATGGCGGCCACCCCCTCTCGGCCAGCCCACCTGCGCCCGCACATAATAATTGAATATTTCACGCAACTCTCTCAACACCTTCGAGGCGATACAATGTTACACTTTATAGCTTGTAGCATTGTGTTAGGCCCTAAACTGTTGATGAGTGATCATGCGAAATGCATTAAGTTTAATGGCGATTTTAAAAGCAATATTTCACATCATTCAAGACGCGGCTCGAGTTTAGTTCGCGTTTTATGATGATTTGTTTCCGTATTGAAACGGTTGGCGCGTCGCTTTGTGGGGAAGGGACACCGACACGCGTCACGATTACAGATAACTGTCAGGATCTCTGACAGTATCTGTCATGTGTATACAAAACTCGTACAAGGCACTCAGACCTTCATGGTACTGAGTGCTTTCACCAAGTGCACGCCACTGAGCACGATCCGCGGTCACTCTCATCCAGCTCTTGCCAGCCACCTTGCTAAGAAAAGATACATAACACTTTATTGTACACCAAAAGACATTATGACAAAAAATTCACAAAAAGTACATGTACATGTGCGGTCTTATCAATAAGAGTGATCTCTTCTAGACAACCTTTGGATAGACAAGAAAAATTAAAGATAAAATGTGGGCTCGTCGTCGCGTCTCTGCACCATGAGTAATTAATATTAAACAATAATTTACAGAAAATCTACATAATCTATTTACAGCAAATATATAAATAACGAAGCAACAGGAGGCGCTGCTTCGTTATTTGCGTTTGTCGTGCTGCTGCGTGCAAACGAAGTGATTTGCAATTGTTTCATTAAAATTGTCGTTTTCGTTAATCTATTTACATAAAAGAAACGCAATCAGTGAATTGTACAAAAGTTTTCACTCTATTAATACCATAATACTCTTAATATTTTTTGTTCTATTCTAGTATCTAGGATCATAAACGGCTTCACCAAGCGCGCTTACTGAAACCACGCTTTTACTATATTATAGAAATGACTGTTTGTTGCCTTAAATAAATTTTTAAAAAAATATAGCTGCTGAATCTTGGTTACATAATATGTTATTTTTATAATTATCTATAACATTGAAAAAGACAGGAACGAACTTGTACGCGTAAACATGTCAGGAGTAGGCCGCCTTATCGCTGGGTAAAAATGGTTCTCATGATATTGGGTTACTGATAGTTTCACAGTACCTACCTACTTAAATAAAGAAGTATTTAATTATTTATTTTATTTTTGTTTATTTGGGAAACATACAACTAGGGTAGTGGCACTTATGTTCGACAAGAACCAGTGATCGACAGGTTTTACCTGCCTGTTTCCCAACTGTCATCGCGAAAATCTATATTATTTTTTGGCGACAGTAAAGCTAGTACTCTACATACAGCTTCCATAGAACGCAATTAAGAATTAGGTACATGAATCAGTGAAGTATCCACACAAACCAAATTACACAATGGTAACTATTATTAACACAATATTAAACATCATATTAATATGACTAATTCGAAAGAATTTTATTCTTTCATTTCTTTTTTAAAGATTTAGGCGTGAAGTTCATTATTCTACCTACTACCAGCACATGTTTTCCCTCTTTCCTATGATATGGGGTCCTTCAAACGAGGCGTGAAGAAGCACCTTGTGGGCCGGCAGAGTGAAGTTGACTGATGCTGCGTTGTTTTCACGCTGCACCAGTTGTCTTCGCGTCTGGACTCCATTTCCACTTAGCATCAGGTGGTGTGGAGTCATTTGCCGTGCTAAGTATAAAAAAATAAAAAAAATTATGAGTTTCAATAAGGTCGGTATACCTAATTAGCAAAAAGTGCATAAGCGGTTCAAACGAACTGAACAATTGAATAATTGACATCATTATCCTTATAAACTCTTAATTTAGGTAGGTACTAATACAATCAGAAAAAGTTGAAACTTTTGCGGAATCCTCAACTACGGAGGCACTGACTATCTCTCATACTTTTAGAACATAACAATGCACATATCATCAATGTTTTAGCAATACATTTAGATAAGATGGTGTTAGCTAGCCAGGTGGACTCGTATTAAGCCCAATCACCAACGAAACCTAGTTTAATGAACCAGAATATTGTTTTTTTCTTTTGTAAAATTAAAAATCAAAAAGCTTTGTCTAGTTAAAAGCAATTTTCGTAATTGTTACTGAATTTTGTTAATGTATACTAGATTGTAATTTACCATACGATGTGGTAACAAATAATAATAGTAAAAATATTTCTTTTTCTTATGAACCTGTTGGTAGTCTCCGCTGGGAGTTGAATAATCACTACATCACAAAGTCGGTTAAAATTTATTAGTAGTAAATTTTTATTTAACATAGTTCTGTTAAAACACACTTTCTAACTTACAATCCAACAGTCAGGAAACAACTAACCCAACGAAACACTCAAAAGGAATATCTAAATGCGTCCAAATCCACGTAGCGCTCTCCGAAATCAGTCATTTATCCCAAATCGAGTAGGCTACACGAATTATCTGCATTAGACATGTTAATCCACTCATTTTAACTGTAATTTTATTCGCTATTTATCGGCGCATTCATTACTGGCGACCGCAAATCGGGCGCCCAAAAAGCTCGCTATTTTCCACCATTCCCGCACTGTAGTTAGTCGGTGCACTAGTTTAAAGGTTTATATATAGCCTGTTAGTTTGTATTGTACCGTTGATTAACTCGGCAACGTTATGTGCGTTATCTAACGAGGTCTTTTTGGGTGTGATACTCTTTTCAGTTTTTAATTATAGTTCAGCAGCAGTTATACCTCAGCTAGAGTTTTACTCAGAATTTCTTGCAATTGTATAGTGACGGTAGCCGAATGGATAGACTGTGATCCCAACTCCTCGGAGAATCTAGTGGGACTGGGATAGTCTTGCATGATGCCATCTCCTTTAGAAACCCCATTACGATGTTTCGATCACGCGGCTTAAGGAACCATTAAAGTTTCTCGCCGCCATATATATAACAGACAACAGCAATCTCTTCTATACTAATATTATAAAGAGGAAAGCTTTGTATTTTTGTTTGTAACGAATAAACTCAAAAACTACTGGACCGATTTAAAAAATATTTCGCCATTAGAATGCTACATTAGCGCTGAGTAACATAGGCTATATTAAAAAAGAAATGTCCACCCGTGCGAAGCCGGGACGGGCCGCTAGTTTCAAATAAAATCGGATACATGCTCTAGTTTCTGGTCTCAGTTTCAGTGTCTATCCGTCCGAGCTTCAAGCCACTGAAACACTGGGGTGTTAGGCACCACCAGGTTCAGAAAAGAGATAGAAAAAAAAAAATTTACTGGTACAATCAATTTATTCCCCAGGGGTGGGTTACGTCGGACGCTATACAACTCAGTACTGTCGCGCGGTGTTATAAGGGGACTTAGCTTCCAGAGTGGTACGCGAGCGCAGATCGGCGCCTAGATCAGCCTAGACCCGGGCCGTAGTCTGCGCCGGTGAAATCCGCCGCTGTTCTGCCCCGGAGATGTACGGTCAGGGACGTGCTGCCGTCTGGCCGCAGAAGACGGTGGCTGTGTGCAGGGGGTAACCGCTGCCCGGTAGTTGAATCAGTTCCGTTAGACTACTGTCGTAAACCCATACCTAACACATTTCCATGTTAGCTTTCGAAATACGCTTCACTTATGCATATGTATGTTTTACGTAAAAAGCATATAACATACCCATATGGTATGAGATGATGATGATGATGGTATGGAGCTCGGTGGCGCAGTGGTTAACGCGCCCGGTCTGCGAGTGCTGAGGTTAAGCCACTTTCGCAAAGGCCGGTCATCGGATGGGTGACCAAAAGTGTAAGTGTAAATCGAGCTCCTCCGTGTTACGGAAGGCACGTAAAGCCGTTGATTAGCAGTCGTTAACAACCACCAATCCGCACTGGGCCCGCGTGGTGGTTTGTGGCCTGTTCTCCCTATCCATCCATAGGGAAGGCTCGTGCCCCAGCAGTGGGGACATAAAATGAGCTGATGATGATATAACATACAATATGGTATGTATGGTATGGTATATAATGATATGGTATAGTATGGTATAGAAGACCATATTTGCAACAAAGATATTTTTTTAACAACAGAGAATCATGAAATTTCTTCTATAACGCAAAACGCTTCTCTAAAGAAAAATATTTAATGTACAAGAAACTGAATTGTTAGTGAAAGTTATTGTAAAACGTGATGTTTTTGTTTGCAGGCAAGAGTTTCTCGCTGACCATCATGATATCGACGAGCCCACCTCAGGTGGCGACGTACCAGAAAGCCATCAAGGTGACCGTGGACGGGCCGAGAGAACCACGCTCCAAAACTAGTAAGTAAATAAAAAAAGGCCTGATGGGCAAAGGTCTCTATCATTGAAATCAAGTTATCGTTACATTGATGGGTATTAGCATTATCATCATCATCATCATCTCAGCCAAAAGACGTCCCCCAAGGATCTCCACAACGACTGGTTTTGTGCTGCTTGCATCTAGCGGCATCCCGCAACCTTTACCAGATCGTCGGTCCTTAAACAAGGCCAAATGAGGGTTAAAAGAGGAGGAACGCGCCTGGTCTGCGATTGCTATACTATTAGTGCCTTACAAATAAACAAAGAATAAGGTCCAAATAGTTATTCAGAGATTTGTTCCAGTCATTTAAACGTCATTTCAAATTAGAGTTAAAGAGACATAACACGGAATAACTATTCGGACCTTATTATTTGTTTATTTGTAAGGCCCTATAAGTTTTCGACGACACTGTACAGCAACAATGTCACAATCGCCTACTGCATTTATATTACTTAGTTATAATTATATTGTTATTCTACTATTATCTCGGTGTAATTTATATGCGCGATATGGTGGTATATTGGTTGGTTGGTGATAAGGTCTGTCTTCCCACGGTCCTTACTGATAACGATTGGGTCGCACGAACGCCGATAATGCAATGTTTTCCAGCTCGTACGGTTTCTATTCGGCCGTTACTGATAGTAGTTTGTTTTTTACACATTTTTTTTTTGTAATTTCGTCTATGAAGTTTTATTGTTTTATTTATACCTATAACCTTTTTGCAAAATTACTACGAGTATTATGGTAAACTGATGGTTTATAATGAGATTGCACCGACAAAAGAGAGAACAACGAATTCAATAACTCTGAAACTGGAAAAATAAATAGGTAAGATACTAGAATAGGAAGCGACATGAAAAAACTACGTCATAAATAGTATTTTTATATATAAATAAAATTGTTAAGCAAGGAAAAAGTTAAGTAGAAGTACGAGTATTATTTTTATAAAATTAATGTAAACGTAATAATTTAGCCGTTTACCATAAACAGTTTTTTTATTGTTATTATTTTACTTTAAATTTTACATATTATTTTTTGATGTAAATTAGTAAGCTACAATGACACAAAAATCCAGGTCACTTCTCGCATCGACAGGGTAAAAATTCACAAATAAAAATGTGGCTAATTAATATTATAAAATAGCGTCTTCCGCCATCCTTCCGAACGGCAGTCACGCGAGAATTATGGGGTCCCCACCTCTTCGATCGATGTAGGACAAGACACTTGTGATACACACTTCGATATTTGTGAGATATGCGGCTTTGATACATGGTTGAATCAATGTAGATAGCGGGTATGCCCAGTTACACAAACCACCTGAGTTTTGCTATTATTACATTCATACATACATACATACATACATATAATCACGCCTGTTTCCCGTAGGGGTAGGCAGAGACCACTTCTTTCCACTTGCTACGATCCTTACATACTTGTTTCGCTTCGTCCACTTTCATTATTCCCTTCATAAATGCTCTTCGGTTTAGGGTACTCTTGACCTGGCCTTTTTTCAAGACGTCCCTGATTTGGTCTCGAAACGTCTGCCTAAGTCTACCCCTACCAACACTTTCATTCACACTCGCCTTATACACTTTTTTCGTCAATCGTTCTTCATCCATTCTCTCGACATGGCCAAACCATCTCAGCATACCTTTCTCAATTTTTGTCACTACATCTTCTTTCCTTATCTCCATATTTCTTATCCTGTCACTCAGTTTAACTCCTATCATACTTCTTAACGCTCTCATCTCAACTGCATTTATTCTGCTTTCATGTTTCTTCTGCCATACCCAACCTTTACTTCCGTACACGAGTGTCGGAATCAACACGCCCTCATGCACAGCCAAACAAGCCTTGTTAGACACCTTCCGATTGTTCATAAAGGAGTGCAAAGTTCCATTCACCATGTTTCCTGCATTCACTCTTCTTTCAATATCACTCTCACACTTTCCATCTCTTGTAAACTTTGAACCCAGATACACAAACTCATTCACCTGTTCAATTTGTTCATCCCCAATCACGATATTGCAATCTGTCACTGCCTCATCTCTTTCAAATACCATCACTTTCGTCTTCTTTACAATCATCTTCATTCCCTTTCTAACAAAAGCTCCACCCATAGCAGTTATCATCTCCTGCAACTCCTCGGCCGAAGACGCAAGTAGTATTTGGTCATCCGCATAGAGGAAACATTTGACGAGTAACTCATTCATTCTTAACCCACTTTCATTCTCTTTTAAATCTGTCAAGCAATTGTTCATGAACAGATTAAACAGCTACGGTGACGCTACACATCCCTGTCTAACACCTTTTTCGATATTAAACCATTCAGTGTATGCCCCGTTTATCCTTACACAAGCACTAGAATCCCTATAAAGAGATTGCAATGCTCATATAAGGACACTGCTCACACCGTTCACGGACAATGCTGACCACAATTCCTTCCTCACCACTCTATCATAGGCCTTTTCTAGATCCACGAACGAGCAATAGACCTTCTTGTTTTTAGCCAAACACTTTTCGGCTATGCCCCGCAAGAAATACGTAACACATCAAAACATTCCTTCAATATTATAAGTAATAGGTACAAAGGGCAACACAGCTCACTGATGAACTTAAGAAGATCTAACAAAGTTGTGCGTATATTGAAATTAAACTTTTACATGGTAAAGTAAAATATAGCACACACACGATTTCAATTAAATTTAAGTATTATTTTCTTTATCACAGAAAAATTATTAGTGTAACAAAAAAATACATATAAATACACAGATATAACTGTATTGAGATAGATAGTTTTATAGCATGTCTGAGAAAAAATTCATTGGCCGTGCTAAATATACAAAAAAAATAATAACAAAAAATATTAGTTATACTGAATTAAATATCCGAGCACTCTACAACAATTTGGTGCCCTGAAAGACGCATTGAAAGGAGCTGGAACTATCGAAATTGGCTTGTGTAAAAACACGTTACGCCATATGGGGCTGCGCCGGCGCCGGCGGCCAACAATAGTGGAATTATATTCTGTAATAAGTCCTACTCACGCACGCAACAACTGCTGCGAGACAGGGCGACGTCAATATATATACTGTAATGTCATCGTAAATATTGGAAATAAATTTTACAACATACCTACAAATAACTTAAGGCACGGTGCCATAGTTCAAACAAGGTGTAGTAATCTCTAGCGCCGCTTTAAAATGGTTAACGAATCACGGGATAGCACAGACTATAATAACTTCATAGTTCAATACCTTATCCCATGCTGGTCTGGGACGTGCAAATAAAATGTTTTATCTGCCTAACTTCCCGTGCATGTCGTAAGAGCCGACTAAGGGATAAGGGTTCCAAGCTGCTAGCATATCAGCCTATCGGCTAGCAACCTATCACTTATGTTATCTATTCCACCTAGAGCCCTACTTTGTCATTTAGCAAAGTCAAAGTTGACTATGCTTAATGTGGCGTTAAAGTCACTAACGGCGAAAACTTGGTGATTTTGTTGCTCTGTCTAAGGGGTAGGTTGGGAGAAGGACGATGAGAGTATGTATGTTCAATACCTAAATAACAGAAGAGAGATACTTGAATACACCAATTTTATTCTCAAGAAACTATCAATGCGTTATATTGCGTTGGATAATAATACATACATAGATTTAAGCGTAGCGTATATGAATACATATATCTTGTGACGTTATCAAACAATATTTGCAAAACTATTTATCTATCTAATTTGAATGTGATCTGATGTTTACTATGAGGAATTAAAAAATATATGTCATTCTACATAATACAATAAATATTTTTATCGGAACTGAAGGCCACTTAAAGCAAAGCGCCATTTTCAAGTAGGTACCTACTTATTCACATGAATGGGACTTGATTAAATAACATTTTGTTTAGGTTCTAACGCGAAACTTTAAAATCGTATCGTATAGGTACTCAAAATTATGAATCACTTTTGTCTGTTCAATTATTATAATCATAGATGCATCATATCCTATTACAGCGGTGAAATAATTACGTGTCAATCACCTTATTAGAAAGGGCCACCGAGATGTTTTTTGAATCCCAAAAAAAGGCCGCCTGCGCTGCACCGGCCTCTATTTGCGGACACCGCCCCGCAATTACGAAGGTTCGGAAGAACTAAGAAATGCAATGTGCAAAAAATGTGCTCATAATAATTAGTTTATGAGTTTACACAATACAAAACGCGTCGATACCACAATTATGTTGTGGAATAGATTCAAACAAATGCAGGGATTAATCATTCTTTTTATATGGTGTTAGTGACGTGGCGTTATCGTTGAAAGCTTAGGATTTAAGTACGATAATATCGATGTATGTAGTAAAGACTTTCTGATTTTATTATCAAATACGACGTTTATTTAGTCAATGTTTTGGAATTTTAAAAGATGGGTAAACAGTATTTTTATTGCTCCACTATAGTAATTAACGTTTTGTTCCGGTTCCGGTGATCATATTGTAAACACGTACGTTGACGTACGTGTTAACAAATAATAATAATATCAGTGCAAATAGTGTAATTTAAAGGTGTCTTTACGCAAAATACATTAAAATAGACAATAAAATACAATATTAAAAAGTGATAACAGTGCAAAACACCACCACCATGATCCCATGATCCCGACCAGCATATATGATTCTTTTTTTTTACTGTAGTCTTCGCGAACGAAGTCGCGGGCAACAACTAGTAATAAATATTTTCAACTTCAATACCAATTACCGCATGGTCAGAGGAACCCCATCATTCAAAGAACAAAAGAAACAGAGGAAACACTTCGACCAGAGGGATAACAACAATATGTTAACAACCTGCAGAACGTTATAAAAAAACACGACCAAAAAAATTGACATCACAAGAACTTTATAACACAGAAATAAATTAAATAAAAGTAAACGAACCTCTAACACATTGGATTTAATCCAGAAAAGGAAAAATTTACTCAAAAACAGAAAAGATAAAGTACATGAAAAGAAATTACTGAGTTAAGTAAAGAAATAAGTCGCAGCATAAAACAAGATAGAACAATTAGAAGGATTAGAATCATTACACAACACATAACTAAGACAGGAGATATAAACAAAGCATTAAAAGAACTAAAAGAGAAGAAGCTATGGATCCCGAAAGTCAAAAAATGAGTAATAGACAAGAAACAAAAAGAAAGCCAATAATAGAGATCGCTACAGACTACTATCGGAAACTATACTCTACATAAAACACACTAGAAAGCTACGAGGACCTCGTCGACCTCGAAGACATCACTGAAGAAATTCCTCAAATTCTGGAAAGCGAAACCCAATATGCATCAAAGACACAAAAAAGACGATAAAGCTCCTGGACCAGATCAAGTAACTAACGAGATGATGAAAGCGTCACTGCCAGAAACCAACAAAAGACTGACCAACCTTTTCAATCTTATCTTAACCACAGAAACCATACCCATACAATGGACAACAAGCACTATAACCCTCATTTATAAGAAAGGAGACAGATCTGAAATAGGCAACTACCGCCCAACTCTAGTCTAATATATATAAAGTGTTCTCAAAAACAATACTAAATCACATTACAAAAAAATTTGACGAACAACAATCAAGAGAACAGGCTGGATTTAGATCTGGTTTTCTCATAATCCATAATATACCATATACAAGTGATACAACAGCTGATCGAAAAATGTCAAGAATGTCAATAACTACCCAGTATTCATGGCATTTGTGGACTATAATAATACATTTGATTCATTAGAACATTTGGGAAGCTTTGAAAAACCAAGGAATTAATAGGAAATATATGAGGATAATAAAAAAATGTATACGCAAACAGCACAGCACGAATGAAGCTACAAACCGAGGGAGAAACTTTTTGACTTGTTGACTACGGAACCCTAAAAACCAAATTGAAAAGTGTGTCAAAGCAAAATATACTTAGATACTTACGTTTTAGTATCGTTTTTTAAGACTGTTAAAAAAAATTATTGGGTTATATATACGATAAGATTTTGCGTGTTGCGTGTGTTGTAATGTACTTATTTTTTGTTAAAAGAAAATTAATACCAGTATAACTAGCTGAAGCCGCTACTTTCTGCGTACGTCTGCGTTTATTATGATAACATATTAAATGACAACAACACATAAACATTGTGTAAAGGTTTTTATCGATAGTCGATAAACACAACAATCGACGTACGCCAGCCTAATTAGGGTCACTGCGAAGCGGCTTACAGCCGGGCACCTACAAATTAAGTCTATTAAGTCAAACTTTTAAGTCCTGCCACGTGAATCTTCCTTTCTTGCAGAGCGGCGAGTTCGGGGCTTAAGCGCTAAGTACTTGTTTGTCCCTTCCATTCTTTGTTCGCTATCTCTTTAGACGGGATTTTCGTGCTCATAAGCAATAAGTCCTTTAAATAATATCATTGCGAGCGAGTTGTTTTGAATGGACGTACGTCGGATCTTTAATTAAATAAACATTAATCGTGTCCTCAAAGTGAAAGGGCTGTTTAATTTTTTTCGGTTTTAATTGCTACACGAATATTCGTTAATGAATGGAGCAAGCCATTATTTATGGTCATTAAAATTATTCATAATGATTCATAATAAAACCCAAGCCAACAAACAAAGATCATCACGAATACTTACTATATAATAATATTTCGCTAGAATTTGCTATTGATATGATTTGATTGGAATTGATAGGATTGATGGAATGAAAAAAGCCGTCGAAGGACTTCTCTCAGGTGTGATTCGAATCCACAACCTTTCGCAATTCGGGTTGTTCATTCATTTCTATTTTCAGCTGATTCTTTTACTTCTTTGTAATTATGACATAACGTTCGCCTTAATTTCTCTTTAATTTGTTCCATATAAACTCTTCTTGGTCTTCCCTTTGCTCTTTCCTTTTATCTTTCCTTCAATGATGTTTTTAATGAATTGTTCGCGATTAATATGGACTTAAACGGCTTTAAACTTAAATTAGGTTCTTATTTTTTAATTCCGCGAGGTACGAAAATGCCATCTCCCACCCGATCAGGACGTTCAGCTAATGTTACATATTGTATAACAACATTGAAGAGCTCAATAGTGCGAATGCTGAGGTTAAGCAACCTTCGCAAAGGCCTTTCTTCGGATGGGTTACCAACAATTTCTCATCTCGAGCTTCTCCGTGCTTCATGTAAAGCCGTTAGTCTCGGCTACATTAGCGGTCTTTAACAACTACCAATCCGCCCTAGGCTCGCATGGTAGTTTATAGCCCGTTCTCCCTATCCATCCATAGGAGAAAGGCTCGTGTTCTTAGCAGTGGGGACATAAAATGAGCTGGTGAATTGAGTGAAGAAAAAGTCCGTCTTAAAACTAAAATTAGGTTCTTATTTCTTAATTCCGCCAGGTACCAACGCCACCACCCACCCGATCAGGACCTTCAGCTACCAACGCACGCTGCTGGACCCCCAATTGGTCCTGAGGGATATGGAGTATAAGAGCTCACCGGTGCGCAGCATACGGTCTTTATCCCATGAGGAAAGGGAGTACAAGACGAATGCCAACCTCCCCACCGGCGGCGGTAAGTTAAACTTTTTTTTTATTAATCGCTTAGGTTTCATAAACCTGACATACACTGAATTAGCCACCTATTTCGATGCAGCCGTGAGACACTTAAAACCTAAAGCCCGGTAAATCTGAAAATGACGTTTGAGGCAATCAGCATACTCTCTCCAAAATAAAATGCTTTTTTTTTCTTTTTTGTTAACTGCTTCTATTTTCTTTTGTCTCTTGTCTGTCTTAATATTTGTGTCTTTTCTTCTTCTTTTTCTTCTTTTTTCTTAACCATTTTGACCATATCTGTGGTCTGGCAATTAAAAAGATCACCGGTCTCAGACCCATATCCCGAATGCAGTTTCAATTCCCAGCACGAGTATATGTTTGAACTCGGTTTGGTCATTGGTAGGGCTTGTTTTGAGTCCGCCTGGCTAGCTATCACTATCTTATCTAAATATGTCGTCGTAATATTGTTAGTGGCAATGTTCTTGCTGAGAATGATTATTATTTTTATTTGGTGTTGGTGAAGTACTTGGAAAACTTGGGTTTATTAATTGATTAGTAATAAATTACTCCATTAATGTGTATTTAAACATAAATGTTTTGTATCCAAAGTGTTAATGGAGCTTTTCGACGTGTACCGATGTCTGTTACCACATTAGTATATTACACATATGACTACGATTATAGGTCACCCGATAACCTAGTATTGCCTTTTTAACAAGATCATAATCAGAACGTGCCAGAATTTACGCTACGGATCTCGTCTATCCGTATAAAGGTTTCAGCACAAAACAAAGTTTAAAAAGCAATATAATAGCAAAAGAACAGAACACGTAAAACATGACGGCGAAAAAGCTTATTTCCATTCGGCGTAATGCTATACATCACACTAAACACGACCGATGGCAAGCAGAAGCTAATTTTCTTCCTGTAATTATGCCCTAAATAACTGTAAACGGCCAGTGCTGCTAAACTTATTAATATCCGCGCTTATTATCATTACAACTGAGAATCACGAGCCTCTAACTGACTGCCGCCTTATTTGCCGACGAGTTGCAAGATGTTGACTTAACAATCTATTAGACAGGGCACTAAGTTCAATGCACTTACTTATTTAATTACTTACAGCAACACAGCCAGCTTTATTACCGATACTTTGCGATGTCAACCAGTAAAATGATAATTGAAATGAAACCCTTTGTTCATTGGTAGTTTTTGTGCAAACTTTTAACAACAATGTTAAATGATAAAAGCTATTTACTTAAGCTCAGCGACCCAAGTGAGTCTTGGCTTCCATGATAGGTAATCGTAACTTAAAAGTCAGATAGAAAAAGATTTTTGATTCTTTTTTGTTAATGACAAAGAAACAGACAAATAACTGCCATCGAATTACTAAAGTTTTTTAAACGTAGTAGTAAATTTGATGACCTTGAAATCCAAGTGATTAACGGGCTCACATACACATTTAGCAGTAGTATAATATATTATTTGTAGCATATTATTATCAAACTTCTATCGCTGGTTTTTCCGCTCTATAATATTTATACCTAATGTTTGCTTTTACTTAAATATTGCTTATGAAACTATTTTGTTGACAATAAAATTAGGTTAATTTACACTTTTTACCTCGTAAAGTTTCTACACTTTATAATTTTTGTGTTTAAGTATATATTGCGTAACTTTTTACAAACATTCAGTTACTTCGCAAGCAAATTGCCAACGCTCTTGTCTATCGCCAAATTGTTTCAACATTACCGTATTCGTATTTCATCCCTCACCGGTATTTTGAAAATGCCGTGTCTACACATTGCTAAGTCGACTTCATAAGCTCCGAGGCGTTTACAAGGCAATCCCAGCAGACTTTCATCAGCGCGGCAATTGCGCGCGCGCACCAAATGACTGAGGATCATTACGCGCGTTATTAGCCCGAACTAACCCGTGTCACTCCGACTCGTTTCAACCAAACTACTTTGTCTAACTGCAGTAGGAGACAATTCCGAGATTAAATTGAGATGTCTCGTTTGAACAATAGGTCGGTACGTTTTCACAGTTGTAATTTAGTTATGTCAAAAATTGCTGGAATGAAAAACTTTATTTGGCGGAATTGTGTAAAAGCACATAGAGTCCATTACATAAAGAAAGACGAAAAACACGTTCTTTATACAGGGTTATTGGAAATACGTAGCGATCCCTTTAAGGGGTGATAGTAAAGATCATTAGCTATCAAATTGCCGTCGGGTAGATGATGGGGCAAAAATGTACCGATTTCGAAATAAAATTATTTTTCGCTTTTCTTTTTTCTGTTCTTTTTTGTATTATTATTACGTATTAGAGTGTTTAGCAAACTAAAAACACCAAAAAAAAAAACATCAAACACCTAAGTTCTTTTTTTAAATCCACTTATTGTTTTATCCCAATGTCGCACGGGTGACTACCACGAGAAAAGAATTGTTGGTCGTCTCATATTCGTCACAACTACTACTACTACTACTACTACTGTCAACAATCTTACTTTAGTTATGTTGAAATGAATAAAAATGCTATCTAGCTTCAATAACAATTATATTAATATAGAAAATACAAAAGTCTATAAATGCACTGTAACCGCGGAGAACGTTTTTGGGAGGAGGAAAATAAGTGGCGCCGTCTATAGTAGGTTGGTGGAACAATGTAGGTTTTTAAATTTCATTTTATGGCTGTGGCATGCTGTCTACGTTTCCAACAAGTTACATTCCTTTTCACACCAAATGAGCATACAATATCTTTTGGTCTTGCAATGTTTCTTAAAACAAGATATTGTAAAATAACTTGACTTCTGTATGTTCAATCACTTTATTCTGGAAAATATGCAACAATACATTAGACATCCAATATACTAGCAACACGTAGCGAGCAAAACAGTAAGCGAATAAGCTTAGATTAAAAAAGATTAATTCATTCATAAACTATGATTATGTACAATAGAAATTAAACGTTGAAAGTTATCTTCTCTGTTCGGCCAATTTTAAAGTATATAAATATTATATAACCTTTATTTTTCCCATTTGATAGCTTTGTGATCAGCACATTTAGCCAGTGTCAAAGTAATTCCTCTTATAAGCAATACATAAATATACAATATTTCCTTCCAGTCAGTATGATGATGATGAATGATAATAAAAATGAGAAGCGAGAAATGATATACCCCCCAACCCGTCGAGTATCTCAGTAAAGATGTGGGGCTTTTCTAAGTCCTCACGCAGACTTCTTGAGAGAATTTGAAAAGTTACGTTGCACTGTTTTGTTTCATTTGCCAACACTCATGCACACACACGAACACTTAACGGTTAATAATCCACCATTATTTCACATTAATATTCGATATAACACTAATTTTAGAAAATAAAACAAAACCGAAGACATGACTCTTCACTTTCCCGCCAAGAACTTCTTATCTTACCTTATCTTGATGGTGTCTGCCGAGGTTTCCCGCTCCCTACCAATCTTTAGTGCAAATAGTAAGTAGACGTGCAAAATTTTGTTCTGCATGCGGAACCTAATGTTAGAATTTTTTTGCAATAAAAGCTACACTAATAAATAATAAAACGATAGCTACAATTAGACAATGTTTAAAACAGATGCTGTAACTTTCTAGCTTATATTTTAAACACGTATTTAGCCATTGTTTAACGTTAAACACTGTTTTGTAGTACAAGGGACAACGTTTGACCGTAATGCTTAGGGCCCAAGTGCAACACGTACTTTTAGTGCGCCGTCGACAGTGCGGCCGCTCTGCAAGGCCAATCCGTTTGTCCGTGGAGGTGTTCCATCAGGCCCGTAATTGTAGGTTCCGTTTGTCTGCGGCCACCCCCCGGCGCAACCCTACGTTGCTTACTTGCGTCACTAACGAAAACGCAATGAATGGTAGCGTCACGGGAGCTTGTTAGTCGAAATTTTTGTATTATATTGACTTTGACTGAAATCAGAAATATTATTTTATAAATAATTCCACTACGAACCCTTTCCCGATAGTCTGTTTTTTTACAGTACAGATTCTTTTAACCTCGTTTATGTTGCAAAGTTAAATATTTTATATACTAAAACGAGCTATATTTCCAAAACGTGGACTGAAGTGGAGACAAGTTATAAACTGATGTTATTTCATCTTATTATGAAAGGAAGACGAAGTGTACGCTTTCGTATAACGGGGCTTGAGTTTATATTTCTGTAGTTACTGTTTTATTGTCTATTTAAAACTTATTTTTGTGACATTATTAATTTCAAAATTACCGGTGAGGGCGAAAAATCATAATTATCTCTTGATTCTGTTATTTTAAAACGTCAACAATCGTTGACCTTATATTGACAAATATTATCTCATTTAGTTCTATTATCAAAATAAGACCACGGACACACTATTGAGACCAATTGAATTAACAGATCCGAGGCTTCTTAATTATTCGTAGTAAAGTTGAGTAGATCCACAAAGGAAATAAACAATATCACATCGCAACACCAAAATTGATAAGAGAACACTCACAACATATCCGTTACACTTTTGTTTTATCCGCAAAACAAAAAACAATCCAATAACATTCACACCTGGCCGGGCCGATTGCATGTCGTCTTGGATACGTGTTGATACGAAGCGGGGGGGCTAATCCGAATCGCTTATTACATCCCACAGTAGCGCGGGCCGACCGCAGCCGCCACTCGCAGCCCCATCGATCCATAGTTTCGTTATCGAATTTTCACACGGACCAAGATTGACTTTATTTGACCAAGTGTAACCGCAGCTATACGCGCTACAAACTTACCTTAACATTCAAACTACATGGCTCCTTCGATATTGTAGGAAATAAATTCTCTTACTATTGTAGGCGCAGTGGAATTCGAACAATTGACGGTAACATCTAACCAGTAGCCTGGAGATGGGCGCCCGAGATATTGATCATCGAAATTGATCAATCAAATCGAAAATATTGTACCGGAAATAAGGCGCGATGTAATGGGTAGTTATTGTATTGCATTAACAGGATTGAAAGTTTTTCCAAAATGATTTTTTGATAAGCTTTTTCTTATATAGCCAGTAACAGTTAGAGCTGATTAGAAGGGACTCTAGCTTATCTGCGTATAAGATAGTGTATTTGTAATTATAAGCTAAGGATATTTGAGCTCAAGTGTGAAAATCAGTTTTAACAAGCACTAAAACGGTATAAAACTATACCTACGAATATCGAATTATATTCTATTTTATGTATTTATTAGTGAATGGCCATGCAACAATATAAATGACAGAGCTGGGCCGACGCTGATTTGATTACTACCGATTCAAATGGTGATAGACAAGTGCAGAGAGCAAACACCACACCAAGTTTTAGAACTGGCACACGTCAGTACTTTAAATTTTTATTCTGACATTCACAATGCCGTAATTAAAAAAAACTTTTGTGTCTTGTTAACTAATAACCAATATAATATAATTATTTTATTATAATATTATTATTCTAGGCTGATGATGATGATGATAATATTAATACAAATAAAGACAAATTGGTTTGTGTATAAAAAAATTGTACGTGAAATATGCATTTACCAATTATTTATTATAATGGTCTCAGTTTTGTACTTATTTTAAGCATATTAATGTAATTTGATTTGTTTTGATTTGAAAATAATAAGTGTATTTTTGTGATGTTCAGACAAACCTGATTTACCTACATAAAACATATTATGCTTTCTCGGAAACAATTTATTTTAAAACATTGTTTCCGTGTCCGTCCAACTTTATCCTTTTGTCACAGAAGGAAAAATACAAACATTATTATTACAATGTGGTTATTAAAATATCGAATAGATGTATTTAATTATTTAATGGATAAAGTTATAACTACGAAGCAACTTATGCTTTGGTAACACTAACCTGATAAGATAAAGTAGAAATCAATAAAAGTTACTCTATTAACTAAAACCATCTTAGTTTATCATCTAATAGGTTCAGTTTAGTTTATTTTTTTATTTGCTTAAGTTAAGTTGTGGAGATCCTTGGAGGAGGCCTTTGGCCCAGTAGTGGACGTCTTTTGGCGAAGATGATAATAATGATGATGATATTATTCTCACATACATATGCCATTTACTACACCATTGGCCTTACCATCAATTAACATCAGGTGAGATGATGGCACAGTGGCACAGTCTGCTTGAACATCGACATTAACGAACGGATTGATAACAATTCTTAAAGTAAATGTTTCCACTTCTATTCTGATACATATTTTTAATATTTTTGGTATGTGCGCTACCAACACTTATTATATGCCTTTTGTCATATTTACAATGTGTGTCTCTCATATAAAACCGTCGGAACACAACAATTTGTGTTCAGACGGTTTTATATAAGATACAGCGTGCTTACCACTAACCATAGCCACACACTACAATGTTGTGTAATCAAAAATAAAATATAAAAAATTAAAGAAAGTTATAGAGCAGCCTTGTCTAGTCGTTTATTAGGTCTCTGGCTCACGACATCACCTCCGCCGCGCCGTAATGACATTGTGCTAGCGTCGGTTTTTTCTGTGAATCGCATTTGAAATTATTGTAATAATTTTACTCTCTTAAGCCGTCTTCAGGTCACTCACCTTTAGGATTTGTACTTCTCTCTATTTCTTCATTAAAGGAAGGACAGAAAAAGATTGGTACTATTTTTGACAAGAAAAAAAAACTTTTTTACTAAAAGAAAAAAGAGCTTAACCTTTATAAAATCAGTGTAAATACACATACTACTTACCTACTATCTAAAAAGTTGCATCACCATTCATGTGGAACAATCAACCCAAACTATCTAACTAGTAAAATCTATAAGAAATTACCAAAACCGCATTTCTAAACATCAACATCTAAATTACAATTTAGAAATAAATTACGAAGGTTAGATAACCGTTCTGTTATCATTATAAAACCGAGCACGTACACAACGGAACGTCTTCATCCATAAAGGATTCAATAATTGCCTTAAAAAAATGTATCGTTGACTAAGTTATCAGAAACCGGAGAACAGCCTCTAGCTAGGCGTAGGGATGAGAAGAGCGATCACTTCGATCGTTACCGCATTCAGGATATTGCTTTACTCTTGCGTGATCTTACAATAACAAGTCCGCTGTAAAGGCTGTCTGAAATCAATAGCAAACTCTCTCCTAAAAAAGTGATCTTACGAAAGTGTAAAAACAGAATACTTTAGAAATTTTTATTATTTAAATTATTTTTTGCATTTAAAATGCTACTTATATGTAGTTACAAGATATATTTTTTAATAAAATTGTTTTAAATACGAAAGATTTTGTAATTATTTTTCTGTTTTTTTTTTTAGTTTGTTATTTATTTAAAAAATAAGGATATGTCTATGCTCCTTTAAAAAACGGAAACGCCAATAGACAAATAAGATTACGTAAACTTTTATTTTATATATAGGCGCAGTAGATACCATACTTAACTAAAAGTTTGATCTGCCAATATTTATTTGAATTGTGTTTGACTGTTTCGTGATTATGGTCGAATTTCGACCGCTGGGCGACCACTAGTGTATAATTATGGTAACTACTACACATTAATGTATAGAAACTTACCAATAAATTGGTGAAACGACACCGACTTCTGGCTTTTAGTGTGGTCACTATTCTGACAGATACCTGGCAGAATCCACCAGGCAGCCTATTCTATAGTAAAAATTATCATAATTGACATCACTATAATAGTGAGGGCATTAAAACTATTAAGTGTACAGGGCGGGCCTGCGGGTGGAATTAAGCCCCGTGGCCACAAACCACAGCTCCTTGCTCTGGACAGTTAGCCCTCGATATTATCGATACTTTCGTAATTAGCATCTCTTATGGCGTTATCGTGTCTTCCAGGAAATCTTAGACGCATGACGATAAAAAGTTGATAATGAACGGACAAAAATACTTGAATATGGTGCTTTCGTAACTTTTTCTTGGTCTTAATGTGGTCTTAATGGTCAATCACATCAGAATGATAAGTAAGGGGATTATAACCATGTCTTATCTTGTCTTTATGTATCTAATAAAGAAGACATATACCAAGGTTATGATCTTTTAAAAAAATAGAAAACTTTGTTACTGTATATAAAAGGCGACTCGAAAAGTGAAGTAAGATATACTTTAACCATTTTATATATGTTTAATGCTTACCTTTGTTTAACATATAACATATATACCGACAAATTAAATAATTAAGTTAATCGTCTCGCAATCGAAATATTTTTTTTTCTAACCGAAATATTTTTACATGTTACCCATAAATCATAAAAATCATAAATCATAAAATCATAAAATCTTTATTTGCATAAAACATGGTAACAATGATGTAATTATTGGAGGATAGCAACATAAGTACATGTTTTATCGATCTGTCGATATACAAATATTATATACATTTTATTGTCTGTTTCAAAACACGACGAACACAAACTGACCGATACGTCCGTTATTCAGCTAATTACTCCTCCCCTCTCATTAGAATCTGGCTATGTATTGGCAATTCCAGAAATTCCACGAGTTCAGAATGAATTCGTAAGTGTGCGGTAAAATGAGAAAACCGCAAAGTCAGTGCGCGAACTGGCACTGGATACTCTATTTATAATACTGAAACACTGAGCAAGTAATCACTACGTTATATACTGAAATGGAAAATAGCACTCCTTGACTATGTTTCTACTGCAAAGGTAAAACTTCAAAGTTATGGTGGGTACTAAAACCTTCTTTGATTATAAACAATATGTTACAATAAGGTTTTAATGATAAACTTGTTAAAACAAATTCGAAAAAAGTTTATGCAGATAAAACATGAGGCGGTCTAAATAATTTAGTAGATAATTTATTATATTAAATTATTATTACATTTTAAGGAGGAGCTCGATGGCGCAGTGTACAACGCGCCCGGTCTGCGAGTGCTGAGGTTAAGCCACTTTCGCAAAGGCCGGTCATCGGATGGGTGACCAAACATTTATCATCTCGAGCTCCTCCGTGCTTCGGAAGACACGTAAAGCGTTGGTCCCGGCTGCATTAGCAGTCGTTAACAACCACCAATCCGCACTGGGCCCGCGTGGTGGTTCATGGCCCGTTCTCCCTATCCATCCATAGGGAAGGCTCGTACCCCAGCAGTGGGGACATAAAATGAGCTGATGATGATGATCGAAATTTTAATACTTATTGTAACTTTTGAAACGGATAAAACGGTTGCTACTATTTTATTTTGATCTAAATATAATAATAACTTACGGTCACGAATATTGTTATATTTCTTTTCAATACCAATTATGTATTTATTATCGCTATGCCTAATTTTCGGGGATGGTATATATTCTACTTTTTTAACACAGTATTTAAGATTATGTTTAACGTCCAGCTCTTTTTATATTTAGTTTTTAGGTGTAGGAACACATATTTTTAAATTACGATCTACATTACAACCACTATTTTTATTGTAAAACTTTGTAACAATTGTAATTTGTCTTGTGTATGTAAATAAATAAATAAAATAAATAGGAAAATTGCAGACGAACTACTCTACTCTCTTATCTCATTTCCCCTTTTTTTATTTAATTCATTCTTTTCGATGCACTTTTAAACTTTTGCGTTCCATAGTTATCAAATAATTATAACGGGGATTTACGCAAACTAATAAGTAAAACGTATCGTGCCTTCTTTATTCTTATTATTAATTCTGCTCTCTTAGAATTAAAGGACATTGGTAAATGCAATGCAGTCCACGAAAGTAGAATCAATGGCACTTGGTTTGCGGTTCGTAGCAGTGACTGGCTAGCGTCGATTGAACAACTAAATTGTAATGGCGTAAATTCATAATATTTTTGTGGTGGTATGATTCTCCGACTGATGGAAGTTGACAACCATTACTACCTAGTTCAGAAGAGGAAGATTCTTCATCTTTCTAGTCTTCTGAGAACTTGGCTATGAAAGATTTAAGAATACTTCCCAACTTCTCCGTTCTAAAATCTTAATCATTCATTCATGAAACACCAAGATGCTGTCATAAGCTTACGCTACGCCGCCCCTCAACAAAAACAATGCCCCGAGTAAAAAAACTCGTTAGAGAGGCGCAATACAATAGTTTTTGCTTCCGCTGCCTGGTAGCCATCAAAAAAGTCTCAGTATCGATGGAAGCGTTATGATCGATTTGAGCACGTACCACGAATGTAGCATTAAGTGAGCAGATCTCGGGTCAGGTGGCTTCTGCGCCGTAATGTCTCGCATTTGCGGTCGCTGCTGGCAGGATACGCGCTTGTACAGTAATGAGCAACACATAACGAAACCTTACAAATAATTCAACCCACGAAAAAAACACATCGAATCACGTACCCGTATCCTTCGGAGGAAAATGGGTATCGGATAGCACAGAAACATGCCTCTCCCTTTTCACCCTTCGTTGAGCGACTCGTGCGAGCGAGACGCAATATTATAATATTCGCTCATGATACCGATACATTTTTGAGGTGTCGGCGGAGCTCAATGCAATCAATTATTGTTCTACGTGTTGCACGGTTACCTTATGTCGGTAAATGTTTTAGTTTACTAAAAAAGGCGATATCATAAAAATTCGTGTAATTTGCGTAGACATCAACTTGTGTTCTTTAAAATTGTTTAAATTGCTTGTAATTTGTTAGCGATGCCTCTCGAGCGGCTCAAGCAAAAAGTTGCTAGGCTTCTCTTGGATTGAGAACTGAATATTTAGCTGCACCGACGTCCTGTGAACTGGTAATGATCTGATTATCCTTTCGAGCGCACCACGCGCACCACGGCGCGCACCGAGTTCACGATTACAATGGAGCGATGCGTTTATTTGCAAGCATTTAGTAATAAACTGCTCCCATTTCGTTCAATCGCAATGTCCACTAGGTACCTACTTATAGTTGAAATGTGTGCTAATTAATTTCAGCGCTCGTTAATCTCATAATGCAACTCACATTAACAGTCAAACGTTACAATGAAGGATTGTCGTAATTGGCAGAAATTAAGTAAAATGATAGTGATTATCGAAATTTTTTCACTTACCTAATTAGTGGTTTCACTGCAGTACAGTAGGTCTCTACGGAGGACATAAAAGTATTTTGTTAGATATGTTTATAAGGTGGACTTCTTGGCGGGAAAGTGAAGAGTCATGTCTGCGGTTTTGTTTTATTTTCTAAAATTTGTGTTATGTCGAATATTAATGTGAATGAATGGTGGATTATTAAACGTTAAGTGTTCGTGAGAGTGCATGAGTGTCGGCAAATGAAACAAAACAGTGCAACGTCACTTTTCAAATTCTCTCAGGAAGTCTGCGTAACTTCGTGCGAGGACTTAGTAAAGCCCCACATCTTTACTGAGATACTCGATGGGTTAGGGAGTATATTATTCCTCACTTCTCATTTTTATTATCATTCATCATCATCATACTGACTGGAAGGAAATATTGTATTACTTGTAAAAAAAATACTTTGACACTGGCTAAATGTGCTAATCGCACGAAGCCATCAACTAAAAGAAAGAAAATATAAAGTTAGCTTAATTTTGTTACTGAGATACGTTACGAGGTACGGACACTTGTAATTACATATAATTTTAAAAATTTTACATTATATGTAATTAAACTAAATATGAAACTAAATTCGAATCACAAACTGAACCAAACTACTAAGTTTTTAATACAAAATTAAAAAAGTTTTTGATAAATAAATGTTTTTACACTGTAGATGAATACTTAACCATGCGATATGTTGATTTATGATTACGTTTAGCGATCTGGGTAATATTATATAATTTAATACAATTTATTGCTTTATTATACAATTTAATTCATAATATAATTTAAGCTTTAATAACAATTTAATATAAATATATATATTTTTATAACATATTGGATTATATAGTTAATAATTAGGTATTATTTGTTATACCTGTACAAGGTGATTAAGTAATAAGGACACTATAACATTGTAAACACCATATATGTACCAATTAGTTTGCAAATAAAAGTTTAAGTTTGAGTTTGAAACTAAAATGGCTTTGTGAGTTCTGATATGAATTTAAGGCTTCTTTTAAATCCCGTAGAGTCGGTCCTAAAAAAAATATTGAATCACATATTGTTTTCTAAAGTTTACGCGAACACTACACATTGAAATGAAACAACTTTTACGGATCTACTCGCGTTTATTTTACACATTAGTTTTAATTAATGTTTATCCTGACGTTTCGAACCCTTTGCAGGGTCCGTAGGCACAGGGAGTCTCCCTGTGAAAAAAATATTGAGTTCACACCCTACGATACCATAATTCCTCTGGATTGGCAAATATTTTATCTTGACGTTACATTCTTATATTCCTTAGTTTTTGACTAGCATTTTAGTTGTATTTGGTTAATACAGGTTGAATTTTTATCTGAGATGATTTTATTTCCCGTGATACAATCGAACAACTCTTACTATTGGACCAACTCTCTAACTCGAAAATAAAATTCAGCTGTTCCATACAAAACGTTTGGACGGTGATAAAAAAGTCAATCTGTATATTGAGAAACAATTGAAAGGACGACAGAGCTTTAAATTAAGAGAACGCATACTACGAGTACAATACGGCCATGGTGCCTAGTGTGCGTTTTGTTTACTAAGCGTATTAATTCGATTACGTATACGAAAACAAAAAATTGTATAGCAAAATTTTAACTCTTCTCGTATGTCGCCAGGAGGCGTTGCTTTAATGCCATACTGATTCCCTTAAAGTGATCGAATGTCATGAGATCAAAAATAACTTACATTAGGCCGTCAGGCATCCTTGAGGCCGTCCCTGGGTGCGTACGCGCGAGATGTGATAGGTAACGCTAGCTCGCGGATCGCGTGTGCACGTATAGTGTTACGCGCCCGGCCGGCTGTATCAACGATCGTCAATCGGCCGGATCCATTCCGTGTAACAATACCTCCGGTGGGGCCAGGAGAATGCGTGCTAATTCATAAGATGAAGCGACAACGCGTGGAAGTGATTTAACCAAATCAAAATTAAATCAAATAATTTGTTTTGGATACTGTTACTTATAGAAAGGTTTAAAAAAAGCATAAAGATATTAAGGTGAGCAGTTGAATACTAGTCTCACTAAGTCTACAGCTCAGCATGTGTTAGCAAAGCCATCGCCATAACGCTGATTTTCAGACGGAGGCCGAGTTGCATTTATAGGTATTATTAGTTAGGTAAGTACTATTAGTTAGTACTATTAGTTAGTACTATTAGTTAGTACTATTGGTTAGTACTATTAGTTAGTACTATTAGTTAGTACTATTAGTTAGTACTATTAGTTATTACTAACCACTCAATGCTTTTCACACAGACAATTGTATACCCTGTCACGAGTCTAACCACAATTATGATCGTTTTTAAACGTAATCAGGCATTAGGAATCGCATGAGTGAAATGAAACTAAATAATCTATACATATAAAATTATTTGTTCTGAATGACTGACGGATCAACGCACAGCCTAAACCGCTGATAGTAGAGACCTGAAACTTGGAGGGTGTGTTTTTTGTATGTGGTAGGCATCCGATAAGAAAGGATTTTCTGAAATTCTACCCCTAAGGGGGTGAAAAAGGGGGGGCAAAGTTTGTATGGGACAACGTGATTCCTTAGTTCAATCTACTTCAAGTTTTGCATAAACCTTTTTTAACAGAATTGATGGAACATGTGTTTAAAAAGGGGTAGAAAGTTATTTTGGCGGTGATTCGCTTCGAAGTTGATATCAATACTCCTTAGTGCTTTTGATTTAAATAACATTTTATTTCGAAACATGTTTGAAAACTCAATCCGATTTTATTCAAAAAAGGCAAATACTGTTTAAAATTGGAATGTCTCGAAAATTCACCGTACTATATTAGTACCTCATTTGAAGGTTTCTAGCTTAAACAGGTTATGCGCTTTTAGGACACGGCCTCATAGGGACGTAGAGTTCTTATCGGATTAAGCTTAGAAACCTTCAAATGAGAATTAATTTCAATAAAACTGTTCGTTTGTCTCGCTAAAACTCGAGAATGGCTGACCGATTTGACTAATTTTGATTTTGAAATATTTGTCGAAGTTAAGCGAAGGTTTTGACGGCGAGAAACATAAAGAATAAGTAACGGAAAACAATTTACTTTTCCAATACAAAATGATTTGTTTGTTGTCATGGAAACTGTCAAAACGGTACGAAGTCCGCCGGGTCAGCTAGTTATTTACAAATGGTTAGCTTGAATTTTATTATTATAAATTTTGGCTTATTTGTACCATAGCGAAACAATGGCCTTTCTTTCGTCTGTTCAGTTCTTTCTGTCCACCGCTGGCAAAGTTTTTCAGTGTTCTCACTTTTTTGTGCAACGTTGTAGTTGACAAATCTGGTTGATATGCGTCCAACTCGTCACGCAATCTTCGCCGGGATCTGCCGCTCCACCTTTTAGCGATTTTAAAATAAAATGTTGGCTGTCAGTGTGTACAATATACAGCAAGTACATTGTGTTTAATTTTTTTTTATTATAAATCTTTTTTGCTATTATCATTTCTTATCTATATTATAATTTTTTTATTATCATGTGTATTGTTGCTACACCAAAATTACATTAAACATAAATATTCCCTTAACTTTGACAACTATAAAATGTACATGTAATGTATGGCAAACAAATAAAGAAATACTATTTATAAGTCAAGCACAAGCTTAAAACTGTATATAATCGCTACTTTCGTGGCCACAACTCTAATCTCGGCAACTTACATTACCCGCGCCGAACGTGTCTCAAGACTCGAACGCACTGAACCGGACAATGTTACCGTTTGTACTTTGCTTAACACTCCTACGCATAACTAAGGATAATAAGGCTTCTCTTATTGCTGACAGCCATGTCAGTTTAAAAGCAAAGTATGTAGCTTGGATTGTAAAAACTTTAAAAAGACGAATGGGTGAAAACTTGATATGGTTGAAGTAATGAAAATAACGAATTCACTTACTAAATGAAATTTTCTTAGTATCTTCTGAAAAATTTATATCTTGTTAACAGACATGGTTTTCTTCTTCAGACTATCTTTATTTTTACGGTAGTTCAAAGTGACTCTTGAAAATTAACTCTGGAGAATTAGCTGTTACTGTTAGGTAATGGGTGGCGACAAACTTAACAATTGTTGAAGAAGTTGCCATAGAAGAACCGATCAAACCCCTTACATTTCTTAATGGTCGTCATCACGCTAATATTCCCCATACCATACACGATTCCACGGGCAGTTAGAATCAGGTATCAACAGGAGTTTGCAAGGTCCATAAAAAATGATTCACTCACCATCCTTTAAAAAATCAAGAATATGAAGGTATAGGTTCGTTAAGGTTCAACGAGGTGTATCCTTTTTTAATGTTCCTCGTTTACACTGTATACTTGCAATGTTTTAGCGGAGGCTGATGTGCAGATGTTCCGGTTTTATTATGAGCCAGCTCCCGTGCTGCGGTCGGCCATCGCGTAGACTCGTCATTACCGCTACGTGCGCCCGCGACGCGCCACCCCGCGTAACGCACTCAAAAGAAATCTACTGTAATTGGTGCTTCTGCGCCTTACCATTTACCGTGAAGTTACACTATTCTCACTTTGAATTTAATAAGTGCGTAGAAAACTTTTGTGGAAATTCCTAAAAGTCTTTAAAAAAGTGCCAGCCTACGATAGAGTGGCCGCCGTCCCGATTTAAGAATTTTATCGTTTTACGACTGTCGTGCTAGCCGTTCCCACTGTCACGACAAACTGTCGTCCCTGCAAAAATGTCGTAGACGACAGTAAATCGTGTCGTTCTATATATTCTCTCCGTTTAAACATATAAGCCACGACACTTAGAACTACACGACTATAAGTCGTCACGACAAAATGGGAACGCGCCCTAACCATTAACTTCACTACATAGTATAAAACAAAGTCTCTTCCCGCTGTCTGTCTGCCCCTATGTATGCTTAGATCTTTAAAACTACGCAACGGATTTTGATGAGGTTTTTTTAATAGATAGAGTGATTCAAGAGGAAGGTTTGTATGTATAATACCTACATGCATATAATTGGACCCGGTAGGTGGCGCTGCTTTAGAGTTCTATAGGATACGGGTATACACTCAAGCGGACGAAGTCGCGAGCGGGCCGCTAGTTAAACAAACTATTTTCCTTTAGGTTGAATAGTGGGTACGACTATGCTGTACCTGTTGCAGAGTTGTCCTTATGCTTTGCCGTGGTGACACTAAAAGCCTAGTACTTATTTTATGATTGCTCCTTCCTTTACATTTAATATTAAAAATAACGTATAATCAGTAAGTGCAGTCACATCATCATTATCATTTTCAGCCTGTATCTACCCACTGCTGGGCGTAGACCTCCTCCATGTTACGCTAATCCCTTCTATTTTGAGCTGATAGCATCCAGGTTTCCAGCGACCAGATCTTTATCTCTGGTTAGTAGATATAGAGCTAGTAGTATATATTAGTCTAGTTAGTACATACTTATGTATAATAAAAATAAAAAATAACCTATGACAAATACATTTTAATGCAAAAACAACTCTAATCCGCTCATTTATATGAAACCACAGAATGAAATGCCCACTGCGGTGTTAAAATTTTGAACAACAACATATCTCACGCAGCAGTTGATAATTGTGAAACATTATGTTATGTAATAACACGTTTTACGTGGAAAATCCATTAATTTAAGTGCTTGAAGCCATTAATTTTATCTCTTGGTGTATAGTATTACTACGACTGTCCACTAATTTTCACTATCGTAATGATTTATGGAAAATTGAACGTTGTCCTGCATTAACTAAACGCTTTGTACTTTACTTAGGTACCTACTGTTAACAGTTGCTAATTTGGGAAAGCAATCGTTCTGTTTTAAATCAATCGCAACATTATTTCACATTTAAATTAATCTTTATAAGGATCTACTAGCGTTAATTATTCATATTTTGTCCTAAAACATAATTATATATATACTATTAGTAAAGAAATAAAGTTTGTTGTTTGTTTGTTTGTTGTTTGCGGAGGGTAATCTCTCGAACTACTGGTCCAATTCCAAAAAGTCTTTCACAGATAGAATGCTACAAATCCTTGCGGGTAACATAGACTACATTTAATTTTAAAAACGAGTTTATTTTAAATCTCAACTACATTTAATTTTAAAAACGAGTTTATTTAAATACTCAACTGTCCTGAATTAATCTCTAAAATAAATCTGAAAACTAACTTGCTAAGGTTAAGACAGCGGTCTATTTTAAGTGCACAGCCGGCTAAGACTCGATACAGAGCAAACACATTTGAGCAAGTAGCTCATTTAATAAACTATCCCATGATATAGACCTGTTTTGTTAACCGACTTCTAAAAAAGGAGGTTCTCAATTCGGTTGTGTTTTTTTTTATATTTGTTACCTCAGAACTCCGTCATTTATACTCCGATTTGGAAAATTATTTTTTCATTTCAAAGGATATACTTCCAGATTGGCCCCATTTCTATAAAAATCCAGTTTTGATGATGGAATCCTTAAGGAATTGAGGGAACTTCTCAAATATTGTAGGCATACCTATAGTGATTTTGGTATTTTCAGCAATAAGTCAAGCATTTACATTCAGAAAGTATCATTTGATGAAGTGTAACTGATGAAAAAGACCACAGATTGCCACCGGAACTCCTCAATGACAAGTATTTCACGGGTGGCGATAAGATATCTCGATTAAGATAGTTAAGCGACAATGACGAAGCAAAAGAAGTCAGGCACCGGAACTCAGTTTTTGATTGCCTACTTTGAGATAGACGTTGCTCGTTTTCTTCGCTTGTCTCATTTAAACGGCGCTGTCTCATATAAGCAGCGCGATTAGTAGGTCTACCCATATTCGCTTTTTTCCAGCACAACTTCAGTTACGAAACTTATATCGTTAGATATAAGTTTCGTTAGATATAATTCTTAGTTATTTATAATTAGTCATTAGTTTGTCATAAGTATTGCATCTTGATTCAACTTACAGCATAATATGCACAACTGTTTTATTTTTTTTATTGTTAAGTACAATATATACATTATATACCTACTATAGATAAGATACTTACAAAAATTTGATATTATGACTTACTTAATTATAATTACCTATATGTAGAGATTTGTAAATGGCATTGGTTAACTCACATTGTCTAGTAATAGTTAATATTTGACTGTATATCGTCCAACAAGCAAATAAATAAATAAAAAAGACAAAAAAAAAAACATTTTCCTATCAAAAGCAACTTTTTAGTCCGCATAAATGTGGAAAACTCTGTTTAGTGAGTAAAAATGGTTTAAATTAAACTGTTAAAATTGCACCCTTATACTCAGAGCGGACAAGCGATAGCTGCCAAGCACAGGATGTATCGAATTACCCCGACTTACGGTGTAAGTGATCGCCGACAAAAAACTCCACAAAACGAACAATCTCGGTCTCGGCCCGGGAATATTCTTATGGGAGTCTAATGAAATGAGAATTGTAAAGCTTCGCCCGGGTATGCGTGAGATATTTACCTCCTTGCCTTGCCTTTTGATTTTATTTTTTTATAGTTTACTTTACTCGAACGGAGACTTTCGGGGTGCTATGTTAATCCGTTTTAGCGGTAAAGACTCTAAACACAAAATGACGACCAACATTTAAAACAATATTTAAATGAAGAAAAATACATTTATTTCAATCAACTTTACATGGATCATATTGTGTTAGAAAAATCAAAAAGCTTATACAGACTAGTATTAGTAAAATTATTGGACATATTCATGAGCTATCACGCATCATAATCACTCTGCGCATCATACATCTCCTCATGGGTGAGTTTGTCAGGGCATCTGTTTAACAGGAATACTGTCTTTTTGCGAATGATGGCAATGGCAGACTAAATTATATGGGCTAGTTTAATTGTCAGTGGATTTCACTTTGTTATGAAACGTAAAGAAGGACGTAAAGAAAGGCTGGTTGCTAAAAATGGATTATATTAAAATAAAATACAATTAGAAAGATAGGAAACAAAAACTGGGAACGACTTTTCTTTTAAAATGGGTACTTTCTCGATTGCCATGTCTAGCCATTTGTTTTTTATCAGTTGAAGTGCGAACACCTCCTCGCTGTTAAAATATTACCTGACACATTATAAGCTGTCAATAATAAGCTAATTGCCCCATGCGAGACACGAAATGTGTGTAACAAGAACAAGCGCGGCGTGATCAAAGGAGGCTAATTACTTCCTGCCCCCGCCACCCCGCCCCTAATCAACGCCGTTGATTGGTCGAACGACTATTTGCATTCGACAAGTACATAAGTAAAGTGTCACTTTGGGAATTATCCACGCTTGGGTTAGAGCTGACGACTGTTATACCATAGCTGGAGTAGATCAAGTCAAGGAAGTGGTACGAGCCTATCCCTATGGGAGACAGGCGTGATTGTATGTATGTATGTATGTATGTGTGTATATATGTATATATGTATTTTATGTATACGTCTGTATGTATGTAAAACTGATTTTCTCTTTGCACCACCCAACATGTACTTATATGTAAAACGCTTTTCATAATTCGTCTATCATTACCCACGACCGCACTGTGAACGACTGCATTTTAACGATTTTCACAACGAACATCATCGTTGTTTTCATTTGGTTAAAGCATCGTTATTTGTTGTGTGTTCGTTAAATGGAGGCGCGATGTTTTGACAGTTCCGCCGAGGTGAGGGTGTTAATATGACATTACGCTGTGCAACGTAGGGTCATGGCAACCACGATAATTCAATGTCATCGAATTCTGTTGTTCTGGACTTAATAAAGGACTAGCAGTTTGCCTGTGACTTCGTACACGTATTTTTCCGTAAACAAATCAATACTTATACTACGTTTTCCAAATCTAAAATATAATAATTATAGAAATGTTTCTTTTGCATGCATTCCGCATACCACCGCGTATGGTATCCCCCAAATTTTAAGATTTGGAAGTGTAAACTATTGTTTATCAAAATAAATTATACCCGATGTCCACCCTGAAATTTCATAAATATAGGAAAAAATTTTTTTTTAATTGGATCAGTTTTTTCGGAGATTACGTCTTAAATCAAAATTTAGGAGCTTTATGTCTTCATAACATTAGTGTAGATAAATAACGTTATTGTGGCTTTACTATAAGAGCTAAGTATATCGTGTCGCTGACTTTTTTTACATCAACTAATGAATAACATTTTTTCAGTTCTTAAAAATAGTAGTACACCAGATTTATTTTGCACGTAGCAACCCTGTGCGAGGCCGGGAAGTGGGGGGCATGGAGCGGTAATTATCCCACGTCAGCGGCAGGCCTAGGCTCCCTGTCCGTACCTACGACTATGTTAACATCTAGGCTTCATAAACACGCTTGCACTAATAAAACACTAGACGCAAGGAGCATAACTTCACTGTTGAAGCATTTTTAACAAACTAAATTCGCTACGGCAAAGATAACTTTTTTTTAAAACGAAAATACTTAAATATACTTACTTTGCTTTATATTAGTCTATAATCTTACTATTTATTAACACATATATACTTGTTTTAAATATACTACTCGTAAAGGCTTCAATCTACGCATAAAACCTTACTGTCTATTTTTTTGGAAAGGCGTTGAAAATTTTTAAACAATTGTAGTTCAAATCCGCACTCTCTGACAATCTGAGTCAGGTGCGCTTCCAGTTACGCTATCGTGGCTCTGTCCAACCCGCCAAAATTTATCATTCATCAACACTACACTATCGACTCTTACATTGTCTGATAAAGTATCCAATCCAATGAAAATCTAAGAAAAGTGACAAGCAATTTTGTAACGGCTGATTAATAAGATAATGACGATTGAAAAATCAGCCTTAATCACAACAACACTAACAAAACATCATTACCATATTCCCAAATGGGTAGTCAAATTGAAGCGCGGTTTTTACTCCCATTATTGTTTTACATGCTACAAACTCCCACTGACCACAGGGTCCGCGGCAAACGCTTTTATTTAGATACCTAATTAAATATTTATTAAGTGCATATCTCATTTATACATTAAACCGATTTTAATTTCATGTACGAGTGCGCGAAATTAGGATCAATGGCTGGTTGGAACCGCAAAACGAAGTGGGTTCGTTGGGCGGGCGTGTCGACTGGAAATCAGTATCGGAAACTTTTCGTGTTGTCGAATTTAGCGAGCGCCCGGTAATGAGTTGCAATCGGTCATTTCATAATTGGTTTTCTTTAATTGTAGGGGAAACGTACTATTGCATTACGTTTTACTGCATTTGCATTTTAGTTTGTTTATCGTTTACTTGCGAGAGGCAAAAATTAACTCTACCTTCTATTTGTCGTAAGGTTTAAATTTAACGAGCGCCGGTAATGAGGTGCGATCGGTCAAATTTAAACCATTTACAATTCGTTGTATTTGATTGTGATGCACGTTATTTATACTGCATTTACAGCAGTTTATTTATTACCTTACTTGTATTTAAGGTCAAAAACTAACTCTACTATTTGTAAAAGTGGTAAGATTTAAGTTTAGCGAGCGCCAGTAATGAATGCGATTGTTCCATTCAATATTGGTTTTCTTTGATTGTGAGACACGTAATTTGACTACATTTCATTTATCGTTTGTCCTGCTTGTCTTTAGGGACAAAAGTGAATTCTACTACATATAAGTAGTAAGATTGAAATTAAGCTAGTGCCGGTAATAAAGTGACATGTGTCCATTCATAATTGGTTTTCTTTAATTGTAGGAATCTATAGCAGTCTTTAGGGCTAAAAACTAACTCCTCTATCTTCAAGCAGTACGATATATGAACTAAAACGTCACATAGAGAAAGTTGGCTTTGTAGCAATGTGGGTTTAATATTATGTTTCTTTTACTTATCGATCACTTACTCTATTAGTTCCCTGATGTATACCTAAACTTGCCAATATTGTATATAAGTAAGTAGGTATTCTTTTCAGGTTTTCTCGTAAATTTTAAAATTTGTTAGTAGACATTTCCAACTTGCAAAAGTACAGAAAACTAAAAAACGATAATTAATTAAAGTAATTTTATACTTATTTAACAACGAAGCAAGAATAATATTTCTACGGAAAAGTTGAAACTAAGATTAGAACTAATGAATGAGCTCGACTTGGGTAATACCAATGATCCATTTACGTCAATGTGTTATTTACGTAAATATGTTATTCACTAATATCACAATTTATACGAATAATATTATTTGATATAACTGAGTTAGTTATCAATTAGATGTTTGACGGTTTTCATAATGTGACTGAAAACCGTCAAACAAAATGTTTAAATAATAAATATTTCTATTTTCTTTATTTTTCTTAGCTTTCATTACAAATTATCTTAAAGCAAGATTATCAAGAAAAGTCCTTGCGAATTAATAAATAAAACCTAATATTTAAAGCTTTACTACACATTATTCCGGTTAAGCTGTTAAGTCCGCAGGCAGCAAAACCTTCACAAAAACACTTATAAAGTACCTAACTACATAGTAGTCTCCAATGAATATTAAACCTTATAACCAAACAATAAACTTCAAAATTGATTGTAGAATTTGACAGTTTTGGGTAGGTTGATCTGCCGCCGTGTGTACATACATAAAAGTTTTATTTTACTTGAAAATAAAAAAATATTATGATCGGTTGTTAATGACGGTAGTAGTGATGGTAGTTGTTGACATTGAATGGGTGTCTTTGGCTTTCAAAGTAAAAAGTAAATAGTGTTGAAAAATTTCGGCGGGCTGGTTAGAACCACGATAGCTCAATTGGAAGAGCACCTGACCCGGTATGTCAGAAGGGTGCAGGTTAAAATCCTGCTCGTGGAAATTTTTTCAACATTTGTGTTTTAGTCATTTGTTTCGCAACAAAATTTGCGTTAAAATTATATAAACAAAACAAAAACATTTTACTTGAAGAAAATTGCCATTCATTACGACTGCTCGTTTTGTTACCGAAAAATCGAAAAACAATATAATCATTACAAATATAGCAAAAAATCATAGACCGTTATTACGCATCTCACGTTCTCAATTCAAAAATCCAAAACCGATCAGTAAACTATTATGTATACTATTTGTCATGTATATAATCGAAGACTATTGTGAATGGCGAGTGTTAACATTTAGGTCACGTGTACGGAACCATGCGCAGTCACATTTGGGTTTGCCAGCTGATTCACACTTTGATCTTCGTAGTAAATCAATGAAAGTGGGGTCACGTATCCAAAATTACGAATACAATCGTACTGCAACATGTCTCCATTCGTCATGGCAGCCTTTATTGAGTGAAAGTACCTTATTCATCGGTCAGGGCCCTTGGAGTTGGACCGGTGCCAATTAAAACAACGTTTTCGTGTTATTAAATATAAGAATAGCGTAATGTACGCAATTTGTTTGTTTCTCGTATGAAAACAATAAAGTTTGTAGGTAGGTACCTATTTCAACTTTGCTTTATACACGAATTTAGACGAATTAGTGGGATCCAGTGTTATTTCCTCATTGCTAAACGAAGTTAATAGGGCAGCGGCCAGAGTTTTCGTATTCCATTTGCAGCAGTTAACTTTTGAAATGCTGAAGCCCGCGCCGTTTTTTGTACAAGCATACTGGACCAACTTTTTCTCGTCAAGGTTTAGGTTAGGGCTGGACGAAGGAGAAATCCCGGAATCGCCCCTAGCCCCGGTGTATGCCTACATAAAACCTACATAAAAAAGGCAATAATACATGATTTGGAAAATAGCTTGGCCTACTCTTCTTTTGATAGTAAGTATGTCAATAAGGCTGAAAGAAAAGCGCACTTCACACAGAATACCTATTCACTAATGCTATCTTATCTCTAACCATTGTTGTTATGGCCAACAGACAGCTGGCGGTGGTAAGCAAGGTGAATTTAAAATAAACCTTACCACCAACCGATTACAATATATGCCCCACCTGAGAACACTAATTTAGCTAGACCACTAATTTTTAGACCACAGATGCGAAAAAGGTTAATGATAATCTTTTATCAATATTTTATTGTCAATCATTGCACTTACTTGTTTTAGTATTTATTCAAAGTTTTAGCTTCTAATCAGCTTTTCAAGTTGCGGTTTCTTTTCCATTTAGTCATTTATTGATTGTATGTTTTTAAATATATATATAAATTAATTTAAAATCTTCACACCATGTGTTTGTGACGCACAGTGCCGTTGTCCGCTGAGTCAAATGCTCGATAAAACAAATTATTATGTTAATTTGTAACTCGTAAGCTTTGTTCCTAGGCCCGACGCGCCGTCTCGCACGTACGCAGTGTTTTTAACCCATGCTTTTTATTAGGAAATTGGCATTATTTTTATACTTGGTTTGAAATTATAAAACAACATGCCCATAGAATTAAAAAATAATTGTTTAATAAGAGGTACTAAGGTTTTTTTTTGCTGTTGCAAATATTTAAAGTGTTATCTAAATTGAGTCAAACTGAAGTTAGTTCGAAGCCAAGTCAATGCTGACTGACCCGCGGTCCTACCTCTACTATCGATTTCGTATAAAATGATTTCTCGCTCAATGACTGACAATCCACTATTTCATGCGACAAAACCCTTTGTTTATTGTAAACATCAATCTTCACTTTCCTGGTAAAATAATATCATTATTATTAATTCAAAAATCAAATTCAAATTAAAAATCATTTATTCAGTTTAGGCTACAAGTAGCTCTTGTGAATGTCACTATGCCATCGGTTCGTAAGTCTACTCTGGGCGGGAGATCTTGTACTGAGAAGAACCGGCAAGAAACTCAGCAAGTGTCCAGCTCTTTTCTCCCTTACAGCGTCAAAAAAATTGGAAAATGCCCTATTCTTGCCCTATGCTACTTTCCATCACAAATTAACACAAAAAAATATAGAACATGTAAAAACATGTGAAAAACAAAATTTAAAATCTAAATTAACAAATTTACCTCGGTAAAAGTTTCAATTTCCACAACGTCATACAGTACCACTACAAAACTCTAATTATTGATAAGAATTAAAAGTAAGGGTTTAGTTAACATTCAAATTTAATAACTGGCAACAAAACTACAAATATTTTTTTTGTCTCGTTTCTCCTATGTTGCTGTCCACATTTCTTTTGTATTTTATGTTATTTTTAAAGGCTGTTATTTAAACGGTTAGCAAAGTATTCGTATTTTTGTTAGCAAAAAAAATGCAAGTTGGGCAGCAAAAAAGCTAGTTGGGCAGCAACTTATGGTCAGTAAGGTCAAATATTTCTAAATCAGTCTGCATTCTGAACAGCAGTCTTATGCCGCTTCCCGTTTCCATGACTGGCCCTCGCTACGCTGCACTTCGCTCGGGAAAAAAAATAACTTAACCTAACCAACAGTTAGGATTTCTTATGCTGACCGATTGTATAATTCTGCTGACTAAATAATAAGTTTGCTGACCAAATATTTATTTTGTAATACAAATAAATTATTTCCCATTTTTAAAGTAATGTAGACTTATGGTTTCCTTGTTGTTTTGTTTTCAGAAAGCCTCGGAAACATCACCGGGGCCTCTGAGTGGAACACGGGCTATGCATCCTCTGCCAGCGTGTACCCGGCGTATGGACCCTTGCAGCCGCCTTACTACAAACCCGACCCCACCATACACATACCTTCAGGTATATATTTTTTTTTCAATACATCTATTATAATCATCATCATCATGATCAGCCTATACTAGTCCACTGCTCCAAAGTGCACGCCAATGAGCAGGATCCGCGGCTACCCTCATCCAGCTCTTGCCTTGCCAAGATCGTCGCTCCACCTAGTCTGAGGGCGTCCTATAGTACATTTGCCGATACGCGGTCTCCACTCGAAAACTCGTTTACCGCAACGGTTTTCGTTCTATATTTTTATGTACATAAAAAACTTTGTACCCCTGTTAAAGCACATAGCGCCCACGGAGGAGTGTGAGGTTTAGTAAGTTAAATAATTATAAAATATAGTAAAAAATTAAATGAAGGAATCGAACCTGGGTCTTCAGCAATTATTTAATTCAGCTTTAGTGCAGCAATTAGCACAGCAAGTTCTTGGAGAAGTGCAGATTTTTTTAAATAGGAAAACAACAAAACATTGTATATTTTTTTTAGACAGCCCTATTAACCCACCGAGAAAGCTTATATGCTCGTGTAAAATATGGGTTTACGTTTACGTTTACTAACCTAGGCATTTAACTATAATTTCTCGCATTTGACCCGAGCACCTATCCGTTGGACTACGCCGCACATAATACACAGTCAGGTCATAAGTATTGTCACACAGTAAAAACTTTTCTTTTAGAATGCTCGCCACAAAAAAGTTTATTGAATTCGAATTTCGAATTGTTCATGAAAATAAAAATGTATACTTTTTAGAATTTTACTCATTTTTAAACATGGAGTGGACATGTTAGGTATCTTTGAATGTAAAGCATGGCATTATTATGTAATAAATAAAACCGAACTACTTACTTACTGAAGCAATGGAAATTGCTTAATAAATAATAATAAAACGATAAATTAAACTTCCTCAATTCAAACCACGTAATGAAGCGGTTTACCACATTATTGGTTATGTAGTGTCAACTCCAAACTCATAATTTATTTGCGTTTTTAAGTTAAATAATGAATTTATCATATTTTGATTTATCTCTAATAAAGCCATTCCAGCTAACATAACGTATAAAATGGTAACTTGATGTACTTATAAATAGGAACATAATGCAAACCGAATAAACTTGTATTTATAAATACCATTTTTTTATTTATTTAGTAAGTATGATAACGTAATATGCGTTTATGCTTATACAATACGCATACACATATAAATTATAATAACACAAATATATTTATTTATAAGATAAAAAAAGTAATTCTAATTCTAAACTAACTCTAATTTTGCCATATTTTGCCTTTTTAATTTGATATTTTTTTACATTTACAAGACATTTACCTTCAAATCTCTTTGAACATGACGCAATCAGGAAACTCTCAAAAAGATGTGGCTTGTAATAAGATTGGCCACATTAATGTTTGCTTGGACTGGAGCAAATAAAGCGTTTTTATATGATAGCGATGAGATTAGTAACAGAAAATCATTAAAATTAAAGCTATCGTTACTGTAACAATTGTACGTAATCTGAGATAATATTTTGATTGGCATTGCTACTTCACCTCGAGTCTATTTGGTGTAGCGTGAAATATTTAGGTCGGTACTCTTTATAGGTAGATTAGATTGAGAGATATATATATATTTATTGACCACACACACTAATATACATAAAAATAAAAACAGATTATAGCAGCAATCATTAGTGCAGCTGTTAGGAAATGTCGTAGTGATTTGTTTTTTTTTTTTTTGCATGGGCCCCAAACTTTATTGTAAAATCCCAAACACCATTAAAGAATGCAATATAAACATGTTTAAGAATAGATTGAAATTCTTGTTAATTGACAAGTATTATTTTATCGTCAATGATTTTATTTGTGACAATAGTTTATGATTAAGTTTTGCTTATCTTTTTTATCTTTTTGAATTTTATAGTTTGTTGTATTGTATTATTGTTAATGTTGAAAATTATATGTAATTTATTAGTAAATATGTAGTAATTAAATGAATAATGTAGTTATGAGTTTTTTTATGATAATTAAGTATGTATTAAAATTTTTCTGAATTTGGTATCATAAATGTATTTTTTTTTTATATTGTACGCCTGGCAAGGCAAGACATGTTGAAACTTATACTTACAATGTTTTTTTCTACCAAAGTTCCATAATATAACGAATGACACACATGTTCTTACAATTAATATTATCTTTATCTATATATTTACATGTTCCTAACAGCCGTACTCAGAAACGTCAATTAAGTTTAATGACAATTAAATGTCTTCTCTATTTAGCACTATACATAGGAAAGTGACAGCAAGATACTTAATTGTCATTAAAACTTAATTGGCATCTCTGAGTACGGCAGTAACTATTTTCTTTTAAACTGCAATGTTAATAAGTTATATACATTTAAAATTCTTTAAAATGTATTAAAAATGTACCTAAATTGTAACCTCTATCCATATAACCTAAAAAAGGGGCGGGCAACCGAATGACGAATTGTTTTTAAAGTTCTGTTTTTTATTTTATTATGTTGACGTCTCATAGTACGCCTAAAGCATATACTCCAACTTCCCCTAAGGCGACACTCTGACCAGATAGTCATGTAGGTATGCATGTAGGTATGCACATAATTTAATTGAACCCTTTGTTGCAGTGCTACCAGGCGAAATACCTTTCGGACATTCGGACTACAGCGGCTTCCAGACCAGCTCCTCTGGCTTCGTGAAGGGCAGCCCGAACCCGGGGCCCGCGCTCACCGACCTCAATGCGTCCGTTCCCGCCCAGCGCTGCGACCCCAACTACTACAACACCTGGCCCACCAACACCTACAACTACAACAACTACCAATACAACAACATCAACAACAATCCCGCCTGCATACAGTCCCACACGCCATACATCAACCCAAATCCCACGCAAATGATACTGCCCAACCTGTACTCCACAGTCAACCAAAACCAAATACACGTTCACCTGCACAGCTCCGCGGAGAAACACAACTTGGAGCAGTACATGCAGAGTGAAATCAAAATCAGCGATATCGATGGGGGTATCTCCATCACCACTGAGCTTCAAGGCGCAGGAGAAACAAGTGGCCTGGTCCAATCCTGCGACGCCACCGATGAAGGCAAACATGGCCTGTACGGTGCTGGAAGCCAAGAAGTATGGCGACCGTATTGACGATCGGCACACAATGAAGACTACATTGTACATATTGTGATATAGAATTATAATATAAATAATATACAACGCTGATCTATTAGATTTATTTGTATAGAAATATTAATGTTAAACATTAATTCGATGTTAAGTGTTACGTACCTTTCCATTTGATTTTAAGATATTAAATTAAATTTGAAAATTATTGTTTGTTTTTTTTTCTGTGTGTCAGTGTTTCAATTATTTTCAGACACGTACAAAGCTTTGCCCCAGCTTAGCCCCAGTTCACCATAGTCTGTTTGATAGTTTAAAGCCTGTTAAATATTTTCTTCTTCTTCTTCAAGTTAACAGCCACGCTGTTGTCAATACAATACAAAAGATTTAATGTCAATCATAGTGAAAGTTGGTGCACTCCGTTCATCCATATCCCAAACTTATTTTTTTTCTTTAAATCTTAACCAAAATCAAAAACTACACTAGGTACAGGGTGCGTTCTATAATTCTTTTGACCATTCGATCACTAAACTTTAGTACAGTTTTAACTTTCTTCGTTTGTCACCAGGAGGCGCTGTTTCAATGACAAACAAATCGTTTCTGATGACGTAAGTGCTCTGGGACTGAAATGATTAAGATCGAATGAATTTAAATAGAAATAAAACTTGTGCTAGCTAGCAGGGTTGCTGTGGAGGTCCGTTACATTAGTGACGATTTCTTTGAAGACAGAATGAACAAAATATTTGATTAGTACCAAAAAACACCTATAGCGCAATGTATTATTTGTGGATAAAACATCAATTGACCTTATTAGTTTTATAATCAACAACTTATCTAATCATTAATGTAGTAGAGCACCGTCTTATAATAGTAATTTCAAACCTTAGTGGCCGGATATCTCGGTGATTTTGTACAAGCTAAACGTTCAATCGTTAACGTTTTCCTCTATAGGCAAAAGGAACTAAACTAAAACGACTTTCTTTTTCTTTCTATGTTATGGACCCTAATATGCTTTTGAATATTTCTGTCAATAACTCGTAGACTTGTAATTGCAAATTAAAAGAAAATATCTTTAACTTTACCGCCAAAAAGAAGATATTATACTTTTTTTTTCATGAAGGCAAGACAAAGGGAGGTTTTCAATGCAGCCAAATTTTTAGTTATTTTGTGATAAATTAATGATGATAAATATTAATAATCTTTTACTTATTAGGTAATGAAAAAAATGGTGCTTTTCTATTTTTTTCAATTACAATTTAGATAGTATTATTAATGTTGTTTTCATTTTTGGCAATATTGTTTTTTTTTTGATAATTTTATTGGACTTAAAAACCGCAACGTTTGCGCATAAAACCGATAGATGTAGCACTATTTACCTATGTATACCCCATCAAAAAACACAGAGCTGTCAAATATAATTTAATTGTGTGAATTATTTCACTCTAGCAACATTATAGTGCAGGTGCTACAGGATTGCCATTACGAGATTTACAGTTTCTGTACAAGATAAAAGAATAACAAAGTTCTCGTACAATTTTGTACGAAATTTTAACGATGATGACTGCGTTCGCTTACCTATATCAGCCAAAAAGTGTAATAATTTGCATATTTACCTACTTAACACTTCACACACCACAAAACGATCGACTGGGCGCATCACTAAATGCACTACCTCATCACTATATGAAACTAGACAACTTCTTGAGTGGGGATTCCCCGTTTAATGTATTTATTTGTTGTTGTCCTTATTACACTAATGTTTGCTATATTTTTTTCTTTCTCTTTTACTGACACTGAAATATGTAGGTTAGAGTATGTTTATTATAGCTTGATACCCGTAGTAATTGGTAATTGAATATTAATTGAGCTTTACTTAGTTTACTATCCCAACACTAGTATTTATTTGTAATGAAATGACCTTTTAAAGTAATACGTTTATTTTATTGTAATGTTTTAAAATTGTGATAAATGTGTGTTATGCGAGATTTTATTGGGATAAACCTAATCTAACGTATAAAATAGAATCACAAAAATAATATTATTTTAATGTAGTCAAATAAATTCATACGAACTGTTTCGTCTCTGATTTTCGGCCTAAGTTAAATATTACGCTAAATAGCATACATTATAAATTTTATTTGATTTAGGCACTTTATATTTAAACTTGTACGAGATTAACCGTTGAAAGTACGAGATATATGGTAACACTGGTACGAGAAAAAAAACTGTCATCTAGCAACCCTGGTGAGGTGCTACGTTAGTTAGAAGATGGCGTCACCCGTGTCTCTTTCGTGCATAAAATATTTTAATTTGTGACAATTCTAGTGTTAGTAAGAATATTGTCAGTGTCTTCTATATTTAACAGAGGCACATAAAAACCGTAAGTAAAGCCCGATATTCGTTTTAAAGTAATATATGTCATTGATATTTCAGGTTTTCGTTAACGGCGGAGTAATGCAAATTAACGGTGTTCTAGAAATTAACGTTACTTGTTTGCTTACAGTCGAAAAAGATCATCTTTGAGTATTACTGAGAGTGCAATGTCAGAGGAGATAGATCGACAGTGCGAGACGGCGAGTGACAACGCGGGCGGAGGAGGTTTGCAATCGACGCGCGTGCTATTGACCCCACACCAACTCGACGCCGCCTCCGCGGACACCCTACGCACCTCATGGAGAACCCAGGACTCATACATTGATCACCTCGAATCATTGAACAAACAGTTGGAAGGTATTTACGAAAGTTTCGGCTTGTAGTGCCCCGTGTCGGGGTCCGAGCGACCCGCGAGTTATTATGTTACATTATATCGACAATACTTTAACTAAAATTAATAGTGTTACTGTTCCAACAGAATACTGAATATGTTACTGTGATGTTGTTATTTATGAATTTGTGGTACGGGGTGTAACTTAGTTAAGATAGTTATCGGAACAGTTTGGTATTGCTGTGCTGTGGAGTGATCAGTGGAAGTGATAATGAAGGCTGAAGGCCCAGTGGTGTCTCCAGGTTTATCTGGAACTGTGCTCAGTGGTGTTAAACATCTCCCAATATCTAATGATATCTGTGCCGAGTCGTCCAGCATTTTCACACATGGAAAAGTAAATATGTTTTTCTTACTTGTTTTGCTGTACTGATAAGAAATTTTGTTTGGTATATGCTTTGTTATGTTATCTATAATGTGATAGGTCAATGTGCTATCAAAAGCATGTGTATTGAAAGACATTCTGAGATACAACTATTTGATATTGATATATGTAGTTGTAAAATGTTCAACTGGTGAATGTGACACATGCTTTTGAATCACAAATATTTTCTTTAATCTAGATGATAGATTTGGAAAAAATTGTTTTAATTAAAAAAACTAAATGTATATTAGACTGATCTGATCTGGTTGAATGTTTAGAAAGTTAAAGAACATGCTAAAACACAGCAACCTTCGTTGAACATTTTAAGAGATTTGAGGAACTATTTAAAAGACTTGTTTATTATTATTAGGTATGTGTACATAAAAGTCCTACATACAACCTTTCAAACCAAACTGTATTCATAACTTCAATGAAGGTAGCTGCCCTATGAAGAATAACTGTATAATAGTAAATATTTATAAAATTTTATAAAATACAGTGAAAAAATTAAACCCCTACCCGACCCAGCCAGGAATCCGATTGCTTCGCTACTGGGAAGGCTGACATAAGCGCTGAATTTTGTCACTTCTTCCCGGTAGCATAGCAGTCAATGCAGCCGCCCGTATTGCAGAAGACCCAGGTTCGATTCCTGGCTGGGTTGGGAGGGCGTTCAATTTTTTCACTGTTTTTTATAAAATTTTATAAATATTTAATTTAGCTTCAGTGCAGCAATTAGCACTTGAAATAAAAAAGTAAAAAAAAACAGTAATGTATAAAGGATTTTCGAATAGTTTTTAAACATATCAAGTAGCATCTGAGATACATATTGAATTTGTTAATAAAGTTGGTGTTTATCATGCAGTCCATAACACTTCTTTTCATGAAAAGTTTGTGAGTCAAATCATTGTGTACTAATTAATATACTTCATTAAATCAAAAGCATGTAAGAAGGAAAATCAACTATCTTGTAATGGTTCCAATTAATAAGTAAGCCTACAAAAAGTTTTCAATTACATTAAAGGTTTATTTGAAGCAAGATTTATCAAAAAAATTTGCTGATATTGTATAGTCACTTGACTTGTATCTTAAAGAATTAGGTAAGTAATCTTGTAAATGCAATTAAAATTACTATGTTAGGCATTTTTGTATGGTGCTATGATGACCCTGCCAGTGATGGAACTTAATTTAATTACTCATATGTGGAGAGCACTGATTGGTGCCCTAAACCATTAAAATTCTACTACTTTGTCTGTATTCACAGCAGATAGTGGATTTTTTGATAGGCCTTTACTAGGTACTCCCTAGACATTGGATAAATAGATTTTTCTGTCCAATCGAGATCTCTTCTCTCTATGTCAACCGTTATCCATCCAATGTTGAGTGTAGGTCTCTTCTAGTGCCTTCCTCATCCAACTCTTCCCCACTATCTTGACAAGGTTGTCAGTCCATCGCATTGGTTACCTGCCTTTTACCTTGTAATGATTCCAATTAATAAGTAAGCCTACAAAAAGTTGTCAATTTGTGCACATCAAAGGTTTATTTGAAGCAAGACTTATCAAAAAAATTGCTGATATTATATAATCACTTAACTTGTATCTTAAAAAAATTAGGTAAGTAATCTTGTAAATGCAAGATAAATTACTATGTTAGGCATTTTTGTATGGTGCTATGATGACCCTGCCATTGGTGGAACTTAATTTATTTGCTTGTATGTGGTGAGCACTGATCAGTACCCTAAACCATTAAAATTCTACTACATTGTCTGTATTTACAGCAGAGAATGGATTTTTTGATAGGCCTTACTAGGTACTCCCTAGACATTGAATAAATAGATTTTTCTGTACAATCGAGATCTCTTCTCTCTTTGTCAACCGTTATCCATCCAATGTTGAGTGTAGGCTCTTCTAGTGCCTTCCTCATCCAACTCTTCCCCACTACCTTGACAAGGTTGTCAGTCCATCGCATTTGTTACCTGTCAATGTTCCTGTGCCCCACTCAAGGTCTCCACTTCAGCACCCTTCTCCCCCATCTGTGGTCCTCTCAGGTTATTTTAGGTACATTTGCCACAAATTAAGTTCCTCACATTTTTGTACACTCTACTCCATACATTCAAATTATATTTGTCACGCATTAAAAATATGTGTAAGTTCGTTGTAGGTCCAAATTAAAATATGACAAATTTACACATACTTAGATATATAACATCTTTATTCGGACACTATAGACACACACAAAATACAATCATTAAAATAAACAGTTACGCTAAAAACAAACATAATTTCATAACACAACTATTAAAAAATACTAAAATGTGTGTGTGCCGCAGCATCTCAAAAGGGTTGTTGCTCAGCGTGGTATTCACTCGCATAGCAAGTGAATCGCTGATTTTCAGCAACAACCAGTTGTGACCACCAGGGCGGTGCCCATATTAATTATCAATAAAGTGCCCATGACCGTAGCCTTGACCATGTAGTAAAAAAATATAGAAAATTCATAAATAAAGATCTTTTAATATATAAGCTTGTAACAGCGATTCACTTGCTATGTGAGTGAATACCACGCTGAGCAACAACCCTTTTGAGATGCTGCGGCAGTGGTATGAAATTATGTTTGTTTTTTTGTTGTTTTTTTATGATTGTATTTTGTGTGTGTATAAGCTTATATATTAAAAGATCTTTACTTATGAATTTTCTATATTTTTTTACTACTTGGTCAAGGCTATGCTCATGGGCACTTTATTGATAAAATGATATGGGCACTGTCCTGGTGCCCATAATAATGTACACTTCACAGCTGTGTAGTCTATATTATGTTTATAACTGACATTAAATTAGATAAGAATTTAATAATATATAAGTAAAATAAAAAATATAATAAGTGTGCTACCTAGTTCGCTTTTGATGACGCCACCTACAAAATTCGCTTAGGAATACCTAACTTTACCCTACTTTTTACCCGACTGCGTCAGAAGGAGGGTTATGTTTTTCGAGTGTATGTATGTATGTCTGTCTGTATGTCTGTATGTCTATTTCTTTGGCATGCCCTACAGCCAAAACGGCATGTTGGTTTTTAACATATGAGGTGAGGTGTTAGATTTGTTTCAACTGTAAGACTGCCATAAAAAAATAAAATTAAAAAATTAAAAACATTGGCCGGGTTAGCTTTTAGTAGTCTTAACCCCAAAAAACTGTTAAATTGACCACACAAACAAAATTCTTTAAAAAAACTACAACATCTACGGAATTTATTGTATAGTGTTTTGTTTTCGGGAATATTAGCAGATTTTATTCCCATGTTAAAAAAACCTTTGTATGGTGATAGGTATGTCATAGGGTGCAGGTTCAAATCCTGCTCGTAAAATTTTTTCAACATTTGTGTTTTTATAATAAAGCAAATTATTAAAATAAAACAAAAAACCCGACTGCTAAAACAACTATATAAAAACAATTTTAAAACCGGACTAAGCGGCCGTGGCTATAGCTCAATTATATCCGTACTCTCTTTAGTTGGTGTTTGTCCCTGCCTGCCACAACTATCAATATTTAATGTATTTATAAATACTCATTTATTATAGATTTTATTATTTAAGTATAGGTATCGCAGGAAATATTAATGTTGCATTCCACATTGCTGAAATTGAATTCTGGGATCGTAGACCTTGTTTTTTCTTTTCAGTTTTTTTCTCTTTGCAGTTATTTTTTATGTTAGTCCGGTTTTTACGAGTATATAATTGTTTTTTAAATAGTTGTTTTAGCAGTCGGATTTTTTATGTAACGAAGTTACTTTGTGGCCAATGTACAACAATAACCCGTCCTGTCTATGGCATATATGGCCTGCCCACTTCCACTTTCTGCTGGCTATCACCTGGGCTATGTCGGCCAATCCAGTTATTAATAAAATAATTAATAATATTTTGAGCTTAAATAATACATTCAAAGTAGTCTGTTAATAAATCACTTATCATTAGAATTAATTTAAATAAAGGCATGTTTGCCTTTTTTTGCATTTATTTCGGAGATGTAGTAGATGTTTCTGGTACATTAACCTGATGGTGAGTCTTATGTTTGGCAAGTCTCAGTAAAACAAAGTTTTTAGTGTATAAAACAACAAGTTGAAATCATATAATGTCTTATATTATGTTTTTTTTATAAATATAAATTTATATTAACAAATTTGCTAAAATGCCACAAATGAAACACTGGCTAGTGTTAGGTATTTTTTGAATTTGCATGTGTAATCTATGTTTCAGAAGTGTTAAATTACACATCTTTTTATCTTTTTTTATTGGCTGTTACTTCATTACAGCTGTCAGATCTGCCCAATATATTTTTTAATTTGTCCATAATTTTCATATTATTGTAAACAATATTGTTTGAAAATCATGAGAAACTTGGAACACAATGTGGCAGATATGGTGAGTAATCAAAATGGGAAAATCTAGTCTAGTTTGAGATAGAAAAAATCTTCTAAAGAACAATAATATTGTCAATTTTATAATTAAATTAAATTAAAATACAATTTAAAAAAATACAAAATAAATTAATAATTTCGTACTGAGGCTTGTCGATTATTTGAAATTTTGAACTATGACCTTACTTCCAAGCTGAGTATTTACAAAATGTAAAAAACACCAGACTCTTTATACGTTAAAATATAGGTAAAGGATATTATTGTAGATTTTATTGCTATGTATTCATTTTAACTAGCTAGTTTAAAATAAAATCTATGTGGAAGACTGCTATTGTCTTCCACATAATGCTCAAATATTTCTGCTTCTATTGCTTTAACACAATTTAGTTAACAAATCACAAAGAATCAAAATGTTTAATTTTAATTAGTTAAGGTGTTGTCGATTGTTATTTGTTATGTAGTCGAATCATTGAATTTGTACATTAAAGCTACGAAATATGTTAAGAGTATTTCAATAATATAGCTTACTATTAAATAAATAAATAAATTTGGGTCTTTGCAGAACTTAAACATATTGAAAATATAAATAAAACCAGGAGTCACTATGATGGTATTATTCTAAAAGATTAAAAGTGACAAAAACTTCCAAGTAAAATAAAATAATAATAAAGAATTAAAAGTAATCAGATTGCGGTATATGAAGCTATTGTTGTTATGTAATTTTTTGTGGAAAAACAAATGCATGTGATTATATTTTAAGAACTTCTAGAGAGTAATACTTTTCTATCAAGAAAGTTAAATTATTGTAATATAAGTGGCTCATAATTCTTTAACCCTTTAAAGGGCTCTGTCGATTCTGGTCGTTTCTTGACACTGTAAATTTAAAAAAGTTGGCTGTGCCCATTAGAAGGTTAAATTATTATTATGTTCCAATCAAGTGTTTGATACTCAAAACTATGTTAATTGTGCAGGACGCTTGGACAAGGCGAAAGAGGTAGAGGATAGGCACAAACAACAAAACGCTGAGTCACAACATAGGGAGAAAGTACTTGTCAGGAGGCTTGCTGCTAAGGAGCAAGAAATACAAGACTACGTAGTAAGTTAAGATTACCTTTTTTCTCTAATGAGAAGAGATAGAGTACACCCACAACTCGTTACTACTTAGTGTATACCATGTGTGTACCATAAACATTTCCTAACTACTAAAAGCCCAAAATTTAATTCCAGGGACAAATAACAGAACTGAAGTCATCACATGCGAGTCTCAATGGTCGACCGACGCTTCTTGATCCGGCAGTGAACATTTTAATATTAAGACTGAAGCAGGAACTGACTTCCACAAAAGCCAGGCTAGAGGAGACGCAAAACGAACTTTCTGCGTGGAAGTTCACACCAGACTCGAATACGGGGAAGAAGCTGATGGCGAAATGCAGATTGCTCCACCAAGAGAACGAAGACCTTGGACGGATGACGTCGAGCGGACGGATAGCGAAGCTCGAAGGTGATTTGGCATTGCAGAAGAGTTTTAGTGAAGAAGTCAAGAAGTCACAATCGGGTCAGTATCTTAATTGTTGGTCAAACTAGTCTATATTCGCCTTTGTAGACCACTGGTGGCCATGAGTTCGAATCCCAGCGCGGGGCATTTGATTTTGTTAGAGATAATACTTGTTTAAAGTCCGCCTGTCTAGCTACCATCATCTCTAAACAATGCTCGGCGCAAGAAATAATAATAGCTACCTTAATTAGGCGAATGCATACGACTGCTTTTCATACTTGTGATGTAGAAAAATCTAAAATACTAAAACCTTTTGCCATTACTACATAAGTGTGGAAAGCTTCGAAAAGCTAGACGGTGGGAGGGGAAGCCTCCATAAATGTTTCGTGCAATGCAAACAACTTGGCGGCTGTGAAGTGTGAAGTTAGCAGCGAGCGCATGTCGCGGAACTGTACACCTCGCAGATTAGTTAACACACACATTTTGTTCCTGCGATGACAGTTGCGCCTTCACATCACGACCACCAAGAAGTTTGCGTCGCACTATAATATCTCGAGCATCACGACGCTTCGACAAAATAAGAAGACCCACAGAATGTAAGCTTCATACAAACGCGCTCGAGCAACGAGAGAAAAACTGCTGCTCTCGGACTGTTACGAACAGTTCTGAGATGTATCCGTGAGAGGGCTAGCGCGGTATGTATTAAGTTTACCATCTGGAGGTCCCGTTATTTTGTGATGCCTCTGTGACAGAGTGGCAACGTACGCGGCCCGATATCAGAATGTCCTGATGGGTTCAACTAACAAGTCTGGCGAAGTGTGTTTCTTATTTTTTGATACGTAGCTCGAGTTTCTGATCACCAACCTGCATTTGGCAAGCGTGGTGATCAACCCGTGGAGCGCAAAGTGTTCTGTCAAACTGATATGCAATGTGCACCACTACTAGAACACTTTGCACTCCACGGGTAGCAATAACTTGATTTCAATAATGGAGGCCTTTACCCAGCAGTAGGGAAAGTAGGGATATGATATACAGGGTGTTTGTTAATACTTGTATAATCCCGAATATGGCAGATAGCGTACAGTGCATTGTGCCCCGGAAAATTATAAATATGCCAGAAAAGTACCTTAAGGCTGAGATATTGAGGTTGTTTGTTACTATGTAAAATTGCAAAGTGACAAATCTAGGTCCAGCTGATACAGTGTTCTAGGACGTCAACTTTATGGTCCAAACGAAAAGAAGTCAAAACATGTCAGGGTTATTCAAAAATAATGTAATAAAATAAATTTGAGTTTTATAGGGAAACTAAATCTTCGTTAAAATGATTTTGCATGTTTTTACGGTGTTCTCTATACTTGTTACATGGCTGTGTTTCTGGATTATACACCCGTTAACAAACACCCTGTATGATATTACTTTGTTTATTAATTGTTATGTATTTTAAATTTTGTTATATAAAATTTATCTATCCATATTTGCTGTTCCCTTACAGGGTTCCTGACTCTTGTTAGCACTTTTTATATATTCAAACCATTTTTAGGGTTCCCTAGTCAACAAGGAACCCTTATAGTTTTGCCATGTCCGTCTGTCTGTCTGTCCCCAGCATAGCTCATACTCTCTCATCATGCTCATGCTCAGACTCTTAGTACTAGAAAGCTGTAATTTGGCTGGCATGGATATACATATTAATCACGCCGACAAAGTGGCGCAGTACAATTTCCTCATTGGGAACTACTTAAATGACTTTGTCAGGTGTGTGAAACCGATAGTATCTGCATTAAATAAATTTTCTTAAAAGCCCTCTTCTCAGAGCTGCATTATTGAGATGGGCTACGGAACCCTATAATGCGCGTGGCCCGACACGCACTTGGCCTGGTTTTATGTCATGAGTACTACTTACTTCTAAGCCTCGATTTCCACTCCAGCTTTTAAAGACTGGTTGATTTTTTCTAATAAAATTTTATCTTGTAACCCCTAAGCTATTACTTTTTAAACACCAACCCCGTCCTCGCTTCAGAGCTGGACGAGATCCTCCAAGAGTTGGACGAGGACGTGGAAGGTATGCAGAGCACCGTGATATTCCTCCAGCAGGAGTTGAGAGCGTCCCACGCCAGCTTCAACGGCAAGCGGGCCGCGTCGCCCGAACCTGCCTCGCCGGCCGGCAAGCGGCGTCGCGGCTCCGAGATCTCCCTCGACTACAACGAGGAGGAAAACCCACTCACCATAACGAATGGCGACGCCGACTAGCGCCGGATGTCGGTGTTCAAATACCGAACACGCTTTTTCAAGATCTAGTGACCCGTGACCTATATAAGCGTACCGCTTTGACTCGCAATATGTATTTTTAACACAGTGATTTGTTACGCGAACTCGGTCCGTGTACGCTTTAACGACACGTATCGAGTGTTAATACTATCATGGACTATTCTTATGTACTTTTAGAAGACAAAGTTCACGACTGAATATGTGCAATTCGCGTTGACGTTGATGAATTGGTGATGTTTGTGACCGACGTGATTATGAGACTGAGCAGACGTTCGGTAAATGTATGGTTTGCGTTTTATGCACAACAGTGGACCACGTGATCAGATTTAATAGTGAATCGTTTTTTGACATTGTTTTTATACATGAATATTGAGATGAGACATTCGGTTGACAATTTTATAATTTATTTATGATAAGTGCATTAATTGTGATATATATTAGAGAATCCAATGATAGAGCAATAAATAATGACTTATGTTGCTGAATACATATTGGCATTTATTTTATTTACATGCCAGAGTTGATAAACGATGAAGTCTAGCCCGATGTTAATAAAAGCAATAATATCAACACCAAGCCTAATGTCGTAACTGATTGCCACATAATTATTAAATTTATGAGAGTTTCTACATGAAATGTTTCTATTTTCAAATTAAAATAAATGTATATACTGCTATGTTAATAAACATATATTACTGGCATCACATTTTGCGTATTTTTTTATTATTAAACTTAATTGCGTATACTAGTGTGTATTACAACCATATACTTCGAGGTTATAGTGTTCAGATATCGTAATTTTATGTGCCATAAAAAAAATCACATCTTTATTTATAGTCATGTTTTGTTTGACTGCTTATTGGATTTTATTTTGTGTAGGTAAGTTGCTTACGCTGGTTTCTTAAAAAAATCATATGTAGAAAATACATATATTTCAAATAGCTTACTTAATAACATAAAAACGATGCAACCATCATAGGTGTTAAAAAAACAATAAGTAACATAAAAACATCAGATATGTCGCCATCAGTTTACACATAACATAATATATCAGCGACTCATGGATCCGGCTCGAAGGACCAAGGTGTTAAATTGGTCGTTCGAGCGGCATAGATTACGTTTTGTAATCAATGTAGCACAATTATATAACATAATAAGTTTACATAATTTTGTCTTTGATAGGATTACCACCGATCGGTCATGCAAAATATTGAAAAGCAGTCAATGCCAATTATTGCGATGATGCCGATAGCCGACGTGGGAAAAGCTTAAAAACCTTTAAATATATGTTTTACCTCATACAATCTTTAATATTTATGAAACAAACAAGCCAACAATAATAAATTACTTTTATCTAAAAAAATAGAGATCTAATTTACTAGTAAACAATATTAAAAAATAGATTCTACTGAATTCAGTTCAGAATTAAGTTTAATTAAAAATGGCTTGACAAACATTAAAGATATATTATCAAATCGGAATACCAAAATGTATAAAGTCTCGCCCAGATGTGTCCACCATCTTGGCGTATAAGGGCGCAACATTATCGTTATAGGTTATAGGGGGTCGTAGGTGGCCCTGCCAAGATGAGCACTCTTAGCGTGTCCACCTTGAAATTGCATAACCGCAGCATCCAACAAAGATCTAGGTGCCTAGTGTGAGTTTTCTTTACTATCCTTATTTTTTTTATAGATAGCTCGGCAAATGACGCCATGCCACCTGATGTTAAGTGGAAATGGGGTCCAGACGCTAAGATAACAGGTGCAGCGTGAAAACAAACGTAGCATCAGTTAACCTCACTCTGCCGGCCCACAAGGTGCTTCGTCACGCCTCTTTTGAAGGACCCCATATCATATGAAGGAGGGAAAACGTGTGCTGGTAGACTATTCCATCTTTTGGAGGTGCGACTAAGAAACGAGTCACCAAATTTCTTTGTGCGCAATGGGATATTTGAGACTGAAGTATTGTGATGAAAGAGACTCGGTCTTTTAAGGCTTTTAATAAAGACTTCTTATTTTTGACGCCTCTTGACTGACTCAGTCTTTAAGTCCCCAACCTTTAGTCATAAGACTAGCCTTTTTAGTCGAAGTCTTTTAACGTAAAAGACTGAGCAGTCACTTAAACAGCTTAAAGGTCGCCCGGGGAGTCGTAAGGCGTGTGTTGATGCAACTAGTGATTTACTAACGCCTGGAGAAGTAAGTATTCTCCCGGCAACAAAAGCATGAATGTACCTTCACTTATTAATATACAATGTAATTTTGTACTTTTTTCGTCATTGTGTGCAGATTTATTAAGAGTTTTAAAATAATATTTTACAAAAAAAAAACATTTTATATAAAAAAACAACAATGAAGCCGTTTTGCGTTCCGATACTGTGAGTGTAGTGTGTCGTGAGCAATTTCGAGTAGTGACTTAGAATTCGGTAGTACGGGGCATCGAGCTCAAAAAACGACTAAGGAAGAGGGTAGATCGTTTTGTCTGCTCATAAAAAACAAACCCGCATTAACTTCAGTAATTCCGTGATAATGGCGCATGCAACTGTGCCGAAATATCGGATACTCACAAATAATAAACATGGTAAGAATCCCGTTAATAATTACTCTATTGTAAGTGACCATGATAATTTAAATAATTATAAAGTAATTTCAACCTAAAGAGTTTTTAATTACAATTATCACGCTTTATTTAAAAGTCTTCTTTTGTAAAGGACTGCAGTCGTTTAAGCTTTTAGTATTTTAAGTCGTTTTAGTCTACTAGTCTTATACGTTAACCGACTGAGTCTAAGACGTAACAGCTACAGTATTCATTTTGGAGCAGTCTTTTAAAAAGAGGTATTTTTATAAACGACTAAAGGACTCGAGTCTCTTTCATCACTAATCCGTTTTCATTCGATAACCTTTACGAAAACGAAAATTAGTATGGCATTGAAGCAGCGCCTCCTGGCGACATACGAAAGGAGTTAAAATTTTGCCATACAAATTCTCGTTTTCGTTAACGTAGTCGAATGGCGAATGAAACTCTCACTTGGCACCCAGATAACGCCAATAATTTGTCGAAATAAGTCTCATAATGTCAGAGTTTGTCAAACCATAGTAAAAATTAAAAGGGGTTTTGATTGGCCAGGACAAGATGGTCGCTCATCTTTACAGTTATATTATATGTTATCATAGATAGATGATAGTTACCTGATTCTGTGATATTTTCAAATAATTATGTATACAAAATAAGAATTTTTAATTTTGTACACTTACCAAGAGGGATTAGTCTTAAGTTCGTAACCTATCACTTTGGCTAAGAGGCTGGCGGGTACGACTACCTTCAATAAACCGGGACCAACGCTGCCTTTCCGAAGCGTGGAAGACCTTAGTTATAATTGGGTCACTGCATTGCGATGCAAGGTCACTACCAGAGGCTGAGCTCTCAAAGAAGTATTACTGCAGTTTTATTGTAGGTGTAAAAACGAGACGCGTGTCTTAAAGCCACAACCAACACGCGTTTTCATAACCGCAACCACATAGCTACAAACTCACTGCTACTACTAGTGCTCATGGCCCCAGAAACCACTTGGAAACATTGACTTAAGTAAGTATTTATATTTGATAACTTGTTAGTGCACGCTGCGCAGCCGCAAGCCAAAGAGAAGAGGCACCCAGAATATGTGTCGTACGAAGGTGCACAGCTGTGGCGCACTGCTCTTCGTAGTGTTGAGGACAATCTGCTTATTAAACGACTTAAGGATAACGAAGGTTAATATTTTTTTTAAATTAACATTATCTTTCTTCCAATGACTAGTTAGTTTGATAAATATGCCACTAGATGTCGCTGTTTCGCACTCAGCAGCTCCACGCGAGTCGAAGAGCTCTATCAAATTAGAAAATCCATTGGGTTTGCACTGCGTTTCACATGGTAAGTTGTGCGGCTGGCGTCTAATATAAAAATGCACGGCAGCGGTCCGACATGATATGCCATATTTGAAAGAACCCTATACCAGCAACTGTCACCTAAAATGGCATGTCTCTTTAGATTAGGGTTTGTCAGTGCATAAACAGGTGCAACAGTGCTAATGTGTAGGTTATCATATCACCTTAAACTGTCTTAAAGTAAGCTTACAGCCAGCTGTAAAAAACTAGTTCCAATATTAAATTATTTTTGAATTTTGCTATACAGGCTGTAATCGTTAAGTGTGACCAGGCGATTATTCCGTAACTATTTATTACAGATATCAAAAAACTTTAAACTGATATCTAAAGTACGTTACCTAATGAGTAAAAGGACATTAATAACTTTTTAATTATCAAACGAGAAGTATCCAAAATTTTGACATTAAACACTCCCATATATTTAGTATGAGATTAGTAGAAAGGTTTTAGTTTTCTTATTTTAAAAGGTTATTTTAGCTTAGTACTGATATTAAAAGAAACTGTTTATTAACCTAACAAAGTAATAAAACTATCTTTTAATTGAATAATATTAATTTCTTAGTTAAATGTTGTATTCAAAGCCGATTGTGGAAGTGACGTCCTTGTTGTGCAATACAATGACGAGCTTTATTTACAGTTTCTAAATAAACTTTCCTGAACATTTGTGGAGTAATTATTATCATATCATACTTATGTAGGTAATCATAAAATATGATTAAGGTAAAATGAGTACTAGACCACTTAAAATACGAAACTAAAATCTTTCTACTAATCTCATACTAAATGTATGGGAGTGTTTAATGTCAAAATTTTTGATAATTCTCGTTTGATTTCTAAAAAGTTATTGATGTCATTTTACTCATTAGGTAACGTACTTTCGATATCAGTTTGAATTTTTTTGATATCTGTAATAGTTACGGAATAATCGCCTGGTCACACTTAACGATTACACCCTGTATATAGTTACAACATAAAATTTTACTAGAAACAGTCAACCAGCCTCAGGCCAAGCCCACTCCCACTCGAGCTTCCTAAGACTCGTTGATTATTTTTTCTAGTAAAATTTTATCTAGTTTCTAATAATTCCGATACAAAATAGTTTGTATTTTAGACGTAGATATTTGGAAATGGACACCTCATGAAGCGGACTTTTTAGTGAAAGCCGACATTAAGATGCAAGTATACCGACAACTCAAATCCGAAAAGCTGAACCACACAGTTCTCATCACGAATGTCCAGCGGAGGATCGACTCCCAAGCTATGATCCTCAATGGATGGGATGAACATTCACTGAGACAGGGTATGTTGACGCGAACAGGCAACTCCACACATCCTAGCCACACTGGTGGGGCTATCTGCCCAACACTACCCGCCTAAACTCTTCAAGGTGCAGAGGCGTCGTCTAGAACAATGGGCTTAGGAGGTGTTTGAATAACCCTTTTTATTTGCTACTAGCGGCCTACTAGTGGACATTTCTTTTTTAATATAGCCTATGTTACTCAGCGCTAATGTAGCATCCTAATGGTGAAAGAATTTTTTAAATCGGTCTAGGTAGTTGTATATATGACGAAGTTAAAAGGAAAACTATCACAGCTAAGTAGGCCTTACAAGTTTACGAGTAACAGTCGACCAACTTATAAAATGTACTTGGCGCAGTACAAATTCCTCATTGGGAACTACTTAAATAACGTTGTCAGGTAAAACCGGTAGTATCTACATTTAAGTATGAGCCATCGTTAAATAAATGTTCATAAGCCATCTTCTCAGAGTCCGAATTATTGAGATGGCCTACGGAAGTCTTTACGATAACCGAGATATTCCCATTTCTAGCGAGTTCGATTCTCAGCGGGGGTAGATCTGCTATGGTTTCACGCCGGTAATGCAGCCAGGACCAACGGCTTTACATGCGTTTCGAAGCACGGAACGCATGAGACGATACATTTTTGGTCACCCGTCCGATGACCGGCCTTTGCCAAAGTTGCTTAACCTTAGCAATCGCAGACCACTGAGCATCGAGCTACTATACTTTGCTATAATTACTGTCATGTTCATTCAATAAAATTATCTTCACATTTTTGACTCTTTGTCTTAGAAAAAACTTTTTTGTATGCTTAGGTCATAGAATGGATTGGAAAAAGTATCCCAAAGTGGAGGTTCTGAATGAGTATTTGGAATATCTTGCAAAAACGTACCCATCAATCTGTAAACAAGAAACTATTGGACACACTGTTCAAAATGACACAATTAAGGTAATTTTGGTATTCAATTCGGGTATGCGTAATGTTAATAAAATGGCACCCTGATCTAGGAAGTGGCCTCTCTTAAAAACCGTTATAAAATTAAATATAAATTACACTTCGCCGAACCAGAGACCTCGCAGAAAATTACAATTTACGCCTTTACCCACTTGGCCCGACAGGGTGTTATAATAACACCCCTATAAGTATTATATAGATGTAGTACCCTACCTAGATACTTTTAGAGCTTTATTTACAACAACACACAAACGCGTGGTTGACTAAATAAGTGTAGGTAATTAAAGTCAATTGTAAGGCGAATACTAATTTAACTTAACTTTGTAGATGATAAAAATTTCGAACGGCAATGCGTCGAACAAAGGGATCCTATTGATTGCAGGGTGTCATGCGCGTGAGTGGATCGCGATCACTTCGGTTCTAGTCATCCTTCGCGAAATCGCAACAAAGTATAGTGAACAACCAGCTTATATTAAGGACAAGAACTGGTTAGATATAAATTAAGTATTATTTTTAACTTAACTTTTATGAATTTACTTAGTTTTTTTTTATATTAACGGGTAAGCACAGTGCCTTGATCTCACCTGATGTTAAGTGATGATAAGGCCAATGATGGAAGCGCACTTCACCCGGGAACCTCAACTAGTGAGACACTGGCTATCTTATCTCTAGCTGCCGGAACACAACAATGCTACAAACATTGACGTTATAGCGACATATTTAGATAAGATGGTGGTAGCTAGCCAGGCGGACAAACAAGCCCTACCACCAACCAAACCGAGTACACAAACATGTACCCCCCGCTGGGAATCGAACCCGGGACCTCTGGGTCTAAACCGGTGGTCTTATCCACTAGACCACAGAGGCGGTTAAAGTGTGCAGACGCCTGCACATCAACCTATTCAAAACTGTCAAATTAGGATTTCTATGTTCAACCATTGCCATAGACAATGTGTAACAGAAAGGTGTGGTCAAAATGAAAAGATCTAAAGTGTATCCGATCTACTTAGATCTTGTATGCAGAGTTACTAAGTCGTGATTATTAACAAATTTTTAAATTAATATTTCTATTGTGACGTCACATCAAAATAAATAAATAAACTTTCCTACACTCATACCAATTATCTAGCCCAAGAGAAGCTTCGTTATGAAACTCGTTAAATGTTAACTGTTATGTTTAATGTATTAACAAATAAACAAGTAACAGCCCTAGTGGTTTTATAACCTGCGTGTACTAACATTTATGATTGCTTATGATACCTATACGCACCTGACGCGCATCACTTCACCGATATAAATATTTCTTAAATATTATTAATTAATAAAAAAAAATATAATTATAATTATAATTATATCTTAATAACAACACATACAAGTTCTAGATCGGATACACTTTGGATCTTTTCAATTTGACCACACCTTTTTGTTAAACGTTGTAGGTACCTATATAAAGTTCAAAGTCTATTGAGGAAATTTGTCAGTTACTACCACATAGACTGACGTGCAGGAGTGTGTACTTACATTACTAACAATACCCATTTAAACTTAAATCTAACCGACTTTTAGATGTACACTTCTCTCCACCCCTATGACTTGGTAATAGTGGCTAATTGTTCATACCTACTAAGTTTTATACAGTAAATGTATTTGTTCTTATTCTTATACAAATCGCATATTAATTAAAGGGTACTTTGCCGATTGACGAAGTTTTGTATAATACTGTTTAGGTATATCATCCCGCTGCTAAATCCCGACGGGTACCGACACTCGTACACCAGCGATCGGCTTTGGAGAAAAAATCGACGCTCCGGCAGCGCCGGCGGCTGGGGCAAAAAATGCTTCGGCGTAGATCTCAACAGGAACTTCGAGTAAGTAGCCAGTTTGATACGCAAAATATTTTTTGTACACGCGGGATTCGAACAACCCGCATCTTTTAGCCAAGTAGGTACGACCAGGCTTTGATCATAAAGATGTGTAGTGTGTAGTAGAGGGGTACGAACCCAGGGCCGCATTAACCATGACAGGGCCCTAAGACAATACACGTGTAGGGGCCCCTTTACTCTTTTCTAACTTCCTAATATATTTTATATTAAAACAATTTAATTGATAATTACTTACCTACGCTGTTTTTTACGAAGGTTTTATATAGGCATATAATAAAATATTTGAAACAAATGAAACTAATATTACAAATGAAATTGGCATGAATGATTTGTATTTGGTTATCGTGCTAAAAAATAAATAGCAACTTTTTATTTTTAGGAAGGACTGGTTTATCAATGAATTTTCAAACACAAAAGAATGTTCGCCAATCTATCTTGGACCTAAGCCGTTCTCTGAGCCAGAAGCAGTTGCTTTACGGGTAAGCCATTAAAAAACGAACTAACTTACTTACTAAACTGCAGTTTAGCGCACACCTATTAAGTAGATATACCTATAATACTATTAATAAACAAAGTGTAAGCTTCAGCCCGTCATATTTCATTTCATATTAGAATAAAAGAGACAAAACACGGATTAACTACTCCAAGCTTACACTTTGTTTATTAATAAGCCCCATTAGGTATACCGCATACCTACGTTTACAACAACCCAAACGTATCTTTCTTTAGGTGTTTTTCAATAGTACCTACCTAAATCACGTAATGTCTAGTCACAAATTATGGAGACCCACAGAAAGTAAGCTTCAAGGTCAAACGCGCTCGAGCAATGCGCACATAGACAATCACGGACTTACTTTTTTTATAGTTTGCCTCAGACGGCATTTTCAGCTTCACCGGGCATTTTTGGGGGGCGGGTAGAAACTTGAAAGGGTTCCTCAAGCCGTGTGAAAAGTTCATAATATTTAAAATTCAAAATCATTTATTAAGTTTAGGCTACAAGTAGCTCTTGTGAATGTCACTATGCCATCGGTTCGTAAGTCTACTCTGGGCGGGAGATCTTGTACTGAGAAGAACCGGCAAGAAACTCAGCAAGTGTCCAGCTCTTTTCTCCCTTACAGCGTCAAAAATATTGGGAAATGCCCTATCATAGCAAGACACTTTCCATCACAAATAAACATAAAAAATATGAAGACAAACCACATGTAAAAAAACAAAATAAAAAATCTAAGTGTACAAATCTTGAAACGAATCACCTTCGGAGGTTTTTTAGAGGAATGCGAACGGCATCACGCACTAGTGCGTGTCCCCGTGCCCTACTGCATTCTCCGAGGGGTTCAGATCGGATCGGGAGTGGAACAACCCGAGGGCGCCTCTAAAGGCTATATAGGACCTAAAAACAGCTCTTGTTTAGCCACCAGCTTTTATTTTCCTTTGCAGTCGTTATAATTTTTACCTTCGTTCGTAGGACACAGTACTGAAGTTAGGAAAGCGATTGAGCGCTACGATCGATTTCCATTCAATGGGCCAGCTCATACTCTTTCCTTGGAGCAGCCAACCATCATCCTCGAAACACGTCATTACCCTAGCAGAGACTAGTAAGGGCATGGCTGAGGTAAATATTTACAACGGGAAAAGATCCAAAAAATTTAGCATAAGAGAAGCAGAGAAAAAGATTTTATTACTATTTTTTTTAAATTCCTTACTTGAAAGCTCTCAGTCGTCATCTCACCAGGGTCCTAAGTGCGAGTTACATTCGCCATTCGATTACGTTAACAAAAACGAGAATTTGTATGGCAAAATTTTATGTCGCCAGGACTCCAGGAGGCGCTGCTTAAATGGGTGACACTTTAAAACGCATACTGTTTATTGTCATAATTTCGATTGCCATACATCATATGGTATAAAAATCAAGAAGCATAAGTAATATAATATAATATTTGACTATTTTTGATATAATATTTTATTATGCATAAACATAATAACGCAGAATTGTTGAAAGGCATAATGTAAAAAATCATAATCGTTAAAATCTATATTTTTGTCCGACATAATTTTATTAAGCATACCTACTTTAAAACGCATAATTTTACTATGCATAACTGTTAACATTCATAATTTTGACATAATCTTAAGTTGTTTTAAGGGGTGTATTTCATTTCATACAATTATAAATGAACTAATTTCAAAGGATGTAACGTTCATTGGATATAATTTTTACTTGGTCTAAATACACTTCTTATAACAGCAACATTACGTATATTATTCACTTGCTATAATTTTAGTTAGTTAAATTATGCATTTTTTATATAAATAGCATTTTAACCTTAATTTGATTTAAAATATAGTCTTAAAAAGTTAATACGTTGTGTTTTTAGTAATGTTGTGCTACAAAAGTCAGTGACAGAAACGAATTGCTGCAAATCTGACTCCACGTAGTCTTGTCTGTCCTATCCCTAGAGTGTAATTTAGAAGCGCGGAGGGGCGAGGCGGCCCGCGAGCTGAGGAGCTGGTCGTTTTCACTCCGCTTCGGCTTGCTGGCCGTCTTCGCCAGCCTCAGCCGCGTCGGAGAGCGAAAACCATCTGCGACGATAAGCTCGCGTGGGACCGCCGGAGCCCCGCAGCGCCGGAGCCGTGACAGAAACCATGCCTGCTGCATGTTGCATGCTTGCTTGCATACTGCTAGCTTGCTTGCCTGCTGCTTGCTTGCTTGCTTGCTTGCATGCTGCTATGCTGCTTGCATGCCGCATATATGGAATTTGTCAGTTTATGCTTATCAAATGTATGCCCTTTGAATATTATGCCTTTTAAATGTTATGGCAAATTTGAATTATGCCTTTTGTTAATTATGATTATTGCAATTATGCCTTTCCATGATTATGCCTTACAGATTTCGGCCATATGATGATATGCGTTACGAAGTTATGCTATAAAGACTTATGGCAAGTGACGATTATGGCCATGAACATTATGCAATTTCAGTTTATGTCTAAAAACGTTATGCGTAAACAAAACTCACACTAGGCACTCTGATGTTAAGTGATGATAAGGACGAAGCTTGAAGCGCACTTCACCCGGCACCTCAATGTCCGAACACAACAATGCTACCGACATTAATGTTAAGACGACTTAGATAACAGGTAGAAGCTAGCCAGGCAGGCTAAAAAAACCGATCAAGTGCGAGTCCAACTAGCGCACGAAGGGTTCCGTACATTATCTATAAAAAAGGCAAAAAAAAAAAAAAAACACGTTTGTTGTATAGGAGCCCCCTTTAATATTAATGTTATTTGTTGTTAGAGCGGCAACAGAAATACATCATCTGTAAAAATTTCAAGTGTTTAATTATCACGGTTCATGAGATGCAGCCTGGTGACAGACGGACAGACAGACGGACGGACAGCGGAGTCTTAGTAATAGGGTCCCGTTTTACCCTTTGGGTACGGAACCCTAAGAAGGCCTTACCACCAAAAAAACCGAGGACATAAATGTACCCCACGTTAATCGAATACGAGGGTTATTGTAAGACCTCGTGGTCTGAGACTGGTGGCCTTTACCACTAATCCAAAGAGGCAGTAAAGTCCCGTTTTTGGAGAATTGAGCTTGCACTAGGCTTGTTACTTAAAACCCAAACATCGAGGAGAGCGATGGTCTAGTAACTTGCGTGTTTGAGTTGCGCTCTTGCAAGTTAAACAGCTTTCACAAGTCTGGGGCATGACCAAATTTAAAAAAAATATAGCTTTTCCGTAGGTACTGAAAGCAAGTAAAGACGTTTGTTCTCAGGTGTTATTACTTATGGTTGCAATAATGATCTGACCTACCCAGACCTAACCCGGTATGACATGGTGGTGCAGGTTCGGATCCCGCTCTTAATTCAACACTTTTTCAAAATGGTTGCAATTGTTAAAATCCAGTGGGGACGTTTATTTATATGCGGAATATTCTGCGATTGTTGAAGATTAGCAATTGTCGTAGATTCTGGCAAAACAAATTGACAAATTAATGAAATACATACACGTGACATACACACAATAATATTGGCAGAGTTCAATTTTCAAAATTTGAACTTATTTTTTGTTATAGGTTTTTTTTTATACGTAGCTCGACAAATGACTCCACTCCACCTGATGTTAAGTGGAAATGGAGTCCAGACGCAAGGACAATTGGTGCAGCGTGAAAACAACGCAGCATCAGTCACCCTCACCCTGCCGGCCCACAAGGTGCCTCTTCACGCCTTGTTTGAAGGACCCCATGTCATAGGAAGGAGGGAAAACGTGTGCTGGTAGACTATTCCATATTTTGGAAGTGCGACAAAGAAACGAGTCACCAAAAGGTATCGTTTACTAGTGGCCAGTTCTAAAAACTATCAGTGTCGCCCTCGTATTTAGCAATGAGAAGGCCGAAAGTGGAAGCGCACTTCACCCGGCATCCTATACTACTGAGAAACTAACTGCCACTGGCTAACTTACCTCTAGATGTCGAAACACAACATAAAATATAATATCACTGGTGACCTCATCTACAATAAGTAGGGTAGTGGCAACAAATTTTAATGAAATTCTATACTATTTTTTGGCTACAGAATCTGGTGTTAACCACTATGGTGCCATACGATACCTAAATAAAAAACAAACATTTTTCAGGCCATATACCGTTACAGAAACCAAACGTACAGGACCGGTCAAGTATACGACATCATGTACCCTTCCACCGGGGTAGCTCTGGACTGGATCCATGACAGCGGCGTTAAGCACTGCTATGCCATCGAAGGGCCAGACTTGGGCAGGTACGGATTCCTCCTGCCCCCCAGGTACATAGAACAATCAGGCTTCGATATGTTTTCGGCTGTCAAACATCTCGGAAGAGTTATAAGTAATCATAAGCAGAAGAGACTAAGAAATATATAAATATTACATGTAAGAGTTAGAAAGAGAAGTCATATTATTTTCTGAGACTAAATACATGATACTCATAAAATAACTATGTTTACATTATAATAGGATGTACCTAATGCATTTAAATTACTGTACCATAGAATAACTAATGGTGCCTTTCCTATGGATAGATAAGGAGAGCGGGCCATAAACCACAACGCGAGCCTAGCGCGGATTGGTGGTGGATAACGACTGCTAATGCAAAAAAATACATTACCTTAATAAGATAGGATGCAGGAAGAAAAGTAAAGAACATTGAATGTGTTTTTACAATTTGTGTATAATCTTACTACAGTACATTACACTTAAGTTTTGCTATCACCTGTTAATAGGGTAATAAGAAGAACCAGGTTAAGTAGTTTCTCCGTGGCTACATCAGCTATCGGAAGGAACTGGGGCAAGAAACTAGATTCATTGTGTACCAGTTATTAACTTAAACTACTGTTAACTAGAGAAACTATCTATAAATATCTTAGGGAAGGTTTGAACGATCGTAATATCCAAGCGAATAGCTCTTTCACTTAGATACCGAAGTACTTGCATTAATATTTTTACTATAGTAATAGATTAGGGCTGCCATAAATGCTTAAAAGGCCAACCGGGACATTTGGATTAGAAATAGGGTAAACCATGGATAATTAAAAAAACCCAATTAATAATAAAGACACTTTAATAGTTTTTTTTAATCAGACTCTTTTACAAGGTTAGGAACTTTTACGTTTAATTTTTGGTAGATATTTATTATCCCTAGAAAGCTAACGTTCGTCAAAACGATGAGCATCTAATAAATATCACCCTCTCTTTTATTATTGTTTCACCTGCACACTCGCGATTTCGCGCCAAATAAGTGACAGCTGGTCTGCGTCACATAGTAATCGCGTTTAGCCGGTAAGACAAAAATTACTGCAATAGTTACAAATTTGCCATTTGCGGCGAACATACAGTTGACTTTTGCCAAACTTGCGCCAATAAAACTTAAGTAATTTGATAAGTTATTGTTGATTTTTACGGTTTTTTATAGTATTATAAATTTTTTATTTTATTTTGTACAAGAGTTCCTAATGTAATCATTGTAAGTTTAATTGTCTTAATTATCCTAAAAACACATGTGCCATTTAAGAATTTTGATTTAGTACTTAAAAGTTAAAAATATATTATTTTTCGTAATAATTATCTTTAATTCATAACCCATTTCCTATAATTATAATATATTCTTTTAAATATATTCTAGAAAATATATTATTTTCTTAATAAAATACTTATTTAAAAAAAATATCGTCAAAAAGTCGTATGGTTAGCTTATCATAGTAGTTTAGGAACGTTAGCTATCTAGGGTTAAAAATATTACAACTAAATAAAATGTGAAAAATCAACAATAAATATGTATTGGAAAAACGATAACTTGATATTCTTAGGCTAAACCGCTAAATCTAGTTCTTCATAAATACCATGGGACATGTTGATGAATTTAAGTTTTCCGAAATAATGCCAAAGAAAAATGCGATTATTAAAACCAGTTTGCGGCCTCCCGGTCGCTTATTAGATTATAAACTAAATCGCTATTGTTGTTTGATGCGTTTTGGCGCTTGAATATAAAAATTTTACATGTTAAATACGCACAAACCAAAGCAATCGCCAATTAATCGCTAATTAATCGCAAATTATGCCCTTTCAATTATGCAAATACACTGATACCAAAATGTGTTCACGTCGATAAATTGAACGTGACTAAGGGTGGGTTGAAAACGGTAATTCCACGTTCGACTCACCCTATCTTAATAATAATAATGCAATAAACGAAGAGAGACAAACAAAAGAAAGTAAATAAGAGAGATAAGATGCATTTATTCAGTTAAAATTAAGGCACCACATTAGCTGACATCACATCAAGCTTAATTAAACCACCACAAAAATATTTGACTAGACATTATTTTTATTATATGACCTAAAGTAGGAACCACTCATAATTTATTCAACAACTTAATCTGTGCTTATCTATTAAAGTTTTCTTATCAAACAATAGCATTATTCTATTACAGCGTAGGCACTCAAGAACACTTAAATCTTCTTACAATTAAATATATCGTCCGTTTTTTAGTAAAATATATTTTATATTAAATATATATTTAAAAGACACACGAGACAACTTAAAATATTATTTTGGTCCAAGTCCATAGACCTAATAATTACATATAAAAATATTACTAAATTATTAGAGATTGAGTGAAAAAAAATAGGTGAAAACTTTAAAAACCCAAGTAGGTAAATATTTTCTATTTTAAAACACTTCGCAAATTGTAAAATGGCGTTAAACTAAATTATTTCAATTAAGTAGGTAATAAATCTTTGTGAGAGCCTCGAATGCAAAAAATAAGAAATAAAACTACATTTTCTTAAAAAAACTTTCCCCACTTCTTGCAAGTTTTTCAATTTACATAGGCTACGCATGGTTACGCACACATTTTTTTTTATATGAATTGCGTTTTAAATTTACCGGCCCTCTCGTTTGCCAACACTTTTTTGACTGCCAGTGTCGCCACCAGCGTATACGTCCGACTCCCTTATGCCCGCCTGGTACTTCACAAGTTTATCATCAGCAGCCCTAACTCGTTCCTGGAGTATCTCCACCGTTCGGTTCAGAAGTTTTATTTCCTCTTGTAGAGGATATACCTGCATGTTCATTTGCATTAACTCTTTTTCGTGAGCCAACTGTAGAGTATGGAGCTGAAAGATATTGAAGATGGAAATTTTAGTTAGTTTCTGTAGTAGAATTGCTAATATTGCCATTCTATTATGGCAACAGCAAACTTTGCATTATCCTTTGACAATAAAAAAAACTCAACGACAGTAATAATATGTGGACATTTGTGTCGTGACGAGTTTACATTTTACAGCGGTAGGGAACTATTAAACTGATTGTATTATTTTAAATCTATTATAATATTCTTTATTGATTTTTTATTTATAGCTAACTGTTGTAACTTAGCTGTGGCTGCTTCTTTAATAAAGCTAACATTTTAATACAATTTTAATTTGGGAATGATTAGAAGTATTAGAAATAAAAATAAAGTCCGCTTACTCTGATTATTAAGTTTATATTACTTACATCTTGTATTCTCTTCTTTTTCAACATAATAAACTCTTCGTTTGTGCGTTTCAGAGAGTCCAGTAAACTGTTCCTTTCCAGCATAAGTCCTTCTCTCTGCTTCCGCATTTCACCTAGCTCCGATTCTAAGTCCGTGTTTAGTCGGGCTAATATGTTCTCTGTAGACTTTGCAGGTTTACAGCCAGTCTTCTTTTGCGGATTAAAGTTAAGTAAAACTGAAAAACAAAACAATTATTATTAGAAGAAGAAGAATTTACAAAATATTTTATTTCAAGTGAATACTTACCTTCTTTTTCCTTCTGCAGATTTCGCAGGTTTTTTCTCAACTCTTCCGTTTCCCTATTAATTTTGGCAATAGTTCTCTGTTTAACAGTGAGTTCTGCTTGCAATCCCTTTATCGTTGCCACCAAATAACTATCCTCTTTCAATTTATTCAATAATAAAGCAGAGTTTTGCGATAGCCTACTCGCAGCAGAAGAAGCTCTGTCTGCCTTTAAAAACGTTTGCGTCGAAATAGTATGTTGTGGTCTAGGCACTGTTTGGACGGCAGTATCAACAACGTTAGCTCTGTTTAACTTATTTTTAAGTTCTGTATTAATCTTACGATCTTCCATTAGTTGTCGCTCGACATCAATAATATGATTCTCATATTTTAATTTCATATTACTGAATTTTTCTTGCAGCGTCAATAATATACCCTGAAAATGATCTTCCTTATCTTTTAACTCTTGTTCCAAACGAGCGATTCGCTCTTCCAGTAACTTTTTCTTATTATCTTCCACTGTTGATGTTTTCGAAGCCACTGAAATCATGAGAATATAAATTAATTATAGAACGTCTATCATACTTAGGTACACAAGTAAAAGCTTTATTATTAACTACCAACCTATTAACGCTGACACAGAATCGGGATGTTTCCTACGAAGTATAAGTTCCATTTCTTTCACTTGTCTCTGTAAATCTTTTATAACCATTGCATCCTTTTCGTGTTGGATTGTTAAGTTCTTTCTTTCATTCCGTTCTTTATTTAGTTCGGCCATGAGTTTACTTTCACTCTGTTTAGCGCCTTTCAGTTCCATATTTCTGTTTTCGTACTCTTTGCCAAGTCTATTTATGAATTTTTCGCATTCGGCTAACTTCAAATCAGCTACATGTTTATGTTCATTAATTTCATCTAATTTCTTACGGAGAACTTTATTGTCATCGTTTAATTGTACGTTCAATAGTTCAAGTCCCTTAACTCTTTCGTTGGTGTCCTTTAGTTCTTCGATCAAACCTTCATGCTTACAAGTTCCACTCTTTTTCGGTGAAGTGGTTACGAATCTAGCTACTTTCGCAGTCTCTCTTTTCTTAGAATCGATAACACCGGCTGAGAAAGGCCTCGACTTTGGTTTACGACGAGTTTCGTTGTTTTCTTTACCAATTTGTTTGTGGCTTATCTACAAACATGTTTTTTTAAATATTAATCTAAACACCGAACGGTTAGATACTCTGGTTGAATGCAGAAATCTTGGTTCGATCCCCATAGCTCAGTTAGACTACTGACGTAAACCCATACGGGCCCTGATTAACACAAACATATTTATATTCTACGAACAATCCGAAAATCTATCTGTTTGGTTACTGACGCTTCAAAATAAACCAAGAAAAATACCATATTCCCCCGCCAGGTATTAAACCTAGTGCCTATAGACCTGAGATCAATGGTCTAACTAAACCACAGAAGCGATTACATACCAGTAGCCATCTAAAACGTGGAAACATGACTCTACAAACGGCTCCATTCATTTGCGGAGCTCAAACTAAACCATGAAGCCTAATTAAGTAGCCCAAAGATAAATAACCCATTAGAAACGTGTTTACAGTAAACACGGTTTGTCATCAGCGTTAAATAACTGCATCGGGTGGCAATGACCGCGCGCTGGCGCTTCCAATACTACAAAACAAAGAGACTCCAGAAGGCAGGCTTCATACAAACGCGCTCGATCAATGCACAGCATAGGCTACCTTTCACGGGCACGCACCTCCGTGCGTGCCCGTGCAACGTAGTGCTCGGGCTTTTCCAAGATCCGTGTCCGTTCAAGGGTCCAAGTGTGAGTGCTCAAGCGCGATATGTATTTAGCTTACTTACCTTCTGGGTCCTCCTTATTGTGTGCCAATAAGGAGAGGTTGTCTTACTGGTTCCAAACTAAACACTTATAGAATGCGGCGGCGCTTGCGAAGTTACAAGGGAACGAGGTGAAAGCTATACTGCGCCTGCGCCGAAAATGTATCAGCCAAATATATTAAAGGATCTGCAAAAATGTTAATATTGTTTGCTAAAACTTACCTACCCGAACATTATGACTGGACATTGTAATGAAACCCTTTTTAGAATTAACTCGCGTTAAACTTAATTTAATAAACGAAATATTTCATTTCATTCGTTTCATAATAATGCGAAATCACCATGCTAAGATGATTTCAGTTTCACACAAAAAAAAAGTCTTACAGAAGCTACTAGATTTTGATTTTATGTAGAGGGTTTGTACTTTACATTTTTTTCTTAGATATCGTAGTTATATTCTCATTGGTATTGTAAAATAAACGCAATAAAACAAAACTATTAATTTTCTTATTTTTATTAAAGACTTTTAAGACTTAGGCTAGACGTCAGAGAGTAAAACTATAATGTTAGAAAACGAATGTGACTAATTGCGTTTGAATGAATGCAAACCGTAATCGTATCGGATACAATGAGCGTGATAGGTCCCTATTGTTATTTTTGTGTGAAGAATTTTATGATTTGCGACAATACCTACCTACATAATCAAATATTTTTATTGCAAAACCATGATGTGTGCAAACATAGGTATAAACCAAATTATATACCCTCTTTTGGCACGCAATTGAGCCCTTTCACTGGTGGGGCCAGCATATTTGAACCTTATAGGTATAGTTACAATACAAGCATCGAAAACCAATGAAAAATATATGACGCTGTAGGTACCAGACAAAGGGTAAGACACAGAGAAAACATAAAGATACAAATTAGTATTAAACTGTTCAATAATAGTAGTCTGTTGTTTTTTGTCAGTAAGTACTGAAAATTATATTAATTATTTGCATCAACAAATTGTATTATAATAATTAAACATAAGATGAAAACTATTGTGCCCATTACAATTTTAATGCAAATCAATAATCGTGACTGTTTTTTTTAAATTTCCGTTACATTTCTTTTAAATTACCACTTTTAACGACTTATTGATAATTCGATAGTGCTCTAATCACGGTACATGCAAACTGCGGAAACTTCCTCGTATCTAAAGTATCGGAGCTTAAAAAGGCTTAGCGTCTGCGCGGGCGCACCAGAGCGAGCGGCACTGAGCCGGCCGTAGTAACCATGGGTGCGTTAGTGGAAGCAGTCGTTCTCCTGGCGGTCGCCGGTTTTGTTCTCGGCACACCATTTGTCAACGATCTACAGCCTGGGCAAGGTATGTTGTCTTATTTTAAATTGAACTAATAGGATTGACTTCTTTTTTTTAATTTACCAATTGTTGTGATTCTTACTCTATTATTATTCTTTGTTATTTCTTCTTATTTTAGAATAACAAAAAAATATCATGGCAAATCTAACTTTTTTTTTTAATATATGTTTTGCTTATTTGTTAAGATTGTTTGTCCCTTTATGGTCTGAGTTTGTCCCTATCTAATTTAGGAAAAGTTTAAAATTTGCTGTACGATGTTGATTAACATTTTTAGAGGCATTGTTCACATTCATTCTGAAATAAGTCCATAAATAAGTCCGCACGTCAAAAAATTTTGAAAATCAACAATGCTACACGGATGATCACGAATCACGATATAAAAGACTAATCCGCACTAAAACTTAGGAGTTTCAGAGGTATTATAACTGTTGCGTCCCACTTTGTTAGCAAAGGTCACGATCTCTCGCTCAAATTGCGCGCTTGCTTAAATATTAGCACAGGCAGATCTACAACCACTTGGAAACTAACTAAATTATATTAAAAATATTGAATATAAATTTTACTCGAATATTGTTGCGAACAAATTATACCTAATTGGGAAATAGGCGCTACATTGTATATTTTGAATGCCTTTTGCACCTACCTACCTAATTACTCTTATATGTACACCAATGTGGCATGTAATAAATACATTTTGAATTTGTCGTAAAACGAGCGAGGCTCTAACCCACACCTTCTGATATGCCGGGTCAAGCGCAGGTTTCTTTCCTGTTATTTTCCGGATGATATAAATGTTGATATTTACAATGTTCAAATAAAGCAGGCAAAATTTTTCCTAAGAGCAATTTAATTAAAGAAAACCTACCTACGGATCATGACCATCATCATCATCAGCTCATTTTTATGTCCCGACTGCTGGGGCACGAACCTTTCCTATTGATGGATAGGGAGAACGGGCTATAAACCACGACGCGGGCCCAGTGCAGATTGGTGGTTGTTAACGGATGCTAATGCAGCCGGGACCAACGGCTTTACGTGCCTTTCGAGACACGGAGGAGCTCGAGATGATACATTTTAGGTCACCCATCCGATGACCGGCCTTTACGAAAGTTGCTTAACCTCAGCACCTACAGATAAGTAACTATTTATTGTTTCTTATTTTGCAGCGGTACATAATACATATAATATCTGAATATTTTATTTTTACCGCCAAGAAAATAATAAATGTTACAATAATGACATTATGCTATACACTCCAGAGACTTTTCTACGGTGCAGTGGCTCTAGATTATATTACATTATGTAAAACACAAATTTATCCTTTTCGATAAAAAAATAATGCATTTTTGATATAAAAATACCGTAAATTTGATAAATTATATATAAATTTTATATATAAATATAAATTTCATTAGAAAATCGTACATTGTCTAACTTAATATTATAATGTTCGTTACTTTTTCAAAACAAAAGAAATACGTATGTACACATATTTTTAATAGTTTGGTGCGGTTTCCTATAGCACATTGCCGATGTTAATGTAAGGGAAAGAAACTACTGTAGAATAAAATTGTCTTTGTTTAACAAAAGATGATAAAGAGTGATGATACTGATGTATAATTAATGTATCAGTAGAGTTTACTGAAACCCTACAAGTTCTTAAGAAGCGATTTTTGAAACTCACTGGCGATCTCGAAATTAATGTGGCATGAAGTACACTATGATTTTTTAAATTCTTTTGATTAACTATGGAACGCGAAAGTTTAAAAGTGTATTAGCCCTCCCCCCAGGAGGACGTCTAGTTATCAGTGGCCACAGGTTTTGATATCTTGTTTTTTTAGACAACATAACAGTTTACTATTATGTATAATATAGTCAACAGGTCAACAGTTGACCCATCCATATAAAAAAGCCGAACGACACGAACGAAAGCTGACCGGTTTAATACCGTAGGTTCAAATTTTGTTGTGGTATTTCAACTCATGTTTCTTGGATAACTTTGTTAAAATGACATAAACTAAATTAAATTGTCCAAATACAACAATTTAGTCCACGTCCAACGTCAGGATAAACATTAAATAAGTAATGTGTAAAATAAACGCGAGTAGATCCGTAAAAGTGGTTTATTTCACCTTTACATATTATAGAAAAGTAGCTCCCGCTGTCCCTCCGCTGTACGCTAAGATCTTCTTTTTTTTTGGAGAGAGATTGCCGATTGCCTCGGACGGCATTTTCAGCTTCACCGGGCTTTTTTGGGGGCGGCGAGGAACGTAAAGAGTCCCTCAAGCCGTGTGAAACGAATCACCTTCGGAGGTTTTCTAGAGGGAACGGCATTGCGCACTAGTGCGCGTCTCCGTGCCCTACTAGATTCTCCGAAGGGTTCGGATCGGATCGGGGAGCAGAACAACCCGAGGGCGCCTCTAAAGGCTCGGACCTCGGCTCGGGTTGACCGGGCCGTGGTGGAGGAAAGAAGCGCCCAGCATGTCTGTACATGGTGTAGAGCGCGTGTGATCCGGTTCGTCGTAGCCTTGTTCTACGAGTACGGTGTCTTGGGCCTAAACTAGTGTGCATGTTTAGTGTATTTTGTAAATGTGTTGTGGGTCATTTAGAGGATCGGGCTTAGATCTTTTAAACTACGCAACGGATTTTAATGCAGTTTTCAGCAATAGACAGAGTGAAATGAAACAACTTTTACGGATCTACTCGCGTTTATTTTACACATTACGTTTAATGTTTATCCTGACGTGGTCACAGGGAAACTGAGGTGTTGGTCGTCTCATAATTAGTTAGTAGCTTGTATACCCTCATTTAAATTTAATCAGTTGCGTTCCGTTTTACGCAGAAAGAGCTTACAGTATCTTTTGGTCTGGCAGTATTGTGTTGGGGCAGGGATTTAATATTTTGTATGATGGGACCCCAGGCAGGTAGTAGATTCCAACCATATTCTCTATTGAAATTAGGATGCTTTTTTCATTTCAATAGCCTCGCGTATCATCCTAGGGATGAATCGTTGTTCTCTACCGAGTATTTGTGGTTTATCAAATCTGGTGTAATGGTTGGGCCCCTCTAGGGCATGTTCGAAACGTCAGTATAAACATTAAACGTAATATGTAAATTCAAGACAATCGCGAAGCGCAGATTGTCTTGATTCGAGGTTATTGTTTTATTAGACAACAGGAAGAAAAATTTACCAAATTGAAACTCGAGACATAAAATATTGGTATTATCTATTTGGTGATAATATAACATATTTGGTCTGAAATGTAGTCAAAATGTATTTATATATTTCTAAGGCATTTAATAAAAATATATCATGGTGATCATTTAATCCATTTTGGTAAGCGTTTTGAATTTTATTGGTAGTAAAATTGATTCATTTTTGGTAGGCGTTTAAACACAAGCCACAGCCTAAGCTAAAGTCTAACTAAGCTAAACATAAACAGGCGGAAACACCCGTCACAATGTAGTAAAGCGAATCAAGATTCCGGGGACACCGTTTCACCTTCGACATACGTGATACACATTGCTGAGCGACATTCGCGGAAACGTTACAGGCCGAAGCCGAACATTATTCGGCGCGAGATCACCGAATGGAAACCGCGGAGAAAGTCATTCATTAGACATGTCACCGGCTGTACGGAGCTTGCATTTTAAACATGTTTCTATTATTTATTAGAGGCTATAGCAAAAGGTTAACAAATCGTCGATCTGAGTAGGCACTCAGATCGACGATTTAAGCTTTTATATGTACTCCCTAGTGAGGGTTTTGTTTACTATACATATTTATTCGATCACGAAAATTAGTATGGCAAAATTTTAACTCCACTCGTATGTCGCCAGGAGACGCTGCTTCAATGCCATACTAATTTTCGTTTTCGTAAACAAACGTTGTCGAATGAATACGGACAACAAACAAACTCCGAGTGCGAGTTTAATTCGCAATTCCATATAACGAAAATGAGAATTCGTATGGCGCTCTAGCACCTTCAGGGGCACCCTGAAAGTTTAAATTACCATTCCAATTTTATGACAAAATTGCAAAAATATAATTTTACCAAATTGGTAAAATTTATTAATAACTCCAAAACAAAATTTGATTTAAGTAAAAGAAGTTATTTTTATTTACTGGGGTTAATTTTTTTATAAAAATAAAACGAAAGCCGTCTCTAAAACGTCGCAGCAAATTTAATTATGGTTAAATGTGTGTCTAGCGTAGGTACGTATGTATATAGCATTGAGCCAAATCTATTATTAGATTACACAGAATGAAACAAAAGCCTCGTACAATGCAGATTCTATCTGATTTTGACTACACTTGGTACATCCTGATTTAACCGCTAAACAGCGATTACAGTGCGCAATTTGATCACTGACATCGTTTTATAGCAAAAAAAGATAAAAATGGATAATAGATCACGTTTAACACTAATAACTACTGCAATTGTTGCTTAGAAATTGGTCTTAGCAGTTATGATGGATTTAGACAGATTGTCTTAACCTCAATTTAATGCTATTGGATAAACAGCATTGGACAGTACAGCCTTTACAAGCTAAACTTAATGAATTTTATTTAAATAGGACTATCAAAGTCAAAGTCAAATCATTTTATTCAACATAAGCCTTCACAGGCACTTGACGTCTAAAAAAATTGTTTAGACTAAATAAACTACTGAATCTACTACCAGTTCGGATTTTGGGAGAGCCTTCGACCGAGAAGATATAATTACTCATGTGGTTAATTACGATCTCTATACTCTACACTTACATTAAAAACACAATACATTTTCAGAATGGCCCCCACGCAGCTCGGTATCACAGCCTTCCGACCCAGTACCATCAGAATTAGAACAAATAATAACTAAAGTATCGGCACAAGCCGAAGAAAGCCCTGCAGATAATGTAGTAGTAGTTGAAGCAGAGAAAGAGGCTGAGAAAGAAGCCGAGAAAAAAGCAGAGACAGAACTGGAAAAAGAACTAGAACAATCGTTCCCTAACATTGAAGATGTTAGTGACGCTGAAATTGAAGCAGTTGCAACTAAAGCAGCTAACGCCAAGAATAGCGAAACGACAAAAGTGGATTACACCGGTGCTCAAGTTTGGAAAGTTTCTACAGAAAAAAACGGAGTTCGTGTCATTCTCTCGAGACTGAGACGAAGGAACTGTAAGTTATAAATGTGCTTTGAATATTTTTACTATACTATACTATACTATTTTTAGCATGAGGTAAGGGACTTATGGTTTACACCATCCATCAAAACTGAGGGAAGACCTAAGATTTTGCGGTAATTTTGTTAAAAACATTGTTGTGCTCATTGAAGTTGATAGAGAAGGGGGATACAGCAAAATCTTAATTTAAGATTCCGGTGCAAGCAGTCAGTAAATCACCTTACTCGTATTATTTTTACAAAAAATAATATGTTTTCTAGGTTGTTCCTGCTACTCGTATAAAACATTAAAATATAATATCATGTTTTTTTCGCAGTAATTTCGACATGGGCCGGTAACGGTACCGCTATAGATGTTCTGGTAAAACCGCATGCAGTAGAGAACGTTACTCAGGTAATGAAAAGAGAGAACATTTCGTTTTCTGTGTTGATCGATAACTTGCAAAGAATGATTGACGATGAAAACCCACCGCTGGACGAAACCGAGGCAGAGCTTCAAGATAGACGAGGTGCGTACAATTAGACCAATTTTACAGTAGTATTAATTAGGGTGCTTGTAAAAAGGGGTATAATTTAAAACTATGTATACTTTATATTATATTACACCTATTTTTATTACCTTTTGGGCTGTCATGCATCTGTTTTAAGGGACTTTTGTTGCGGGACGTTCGCCTTTATCACTTAAAAGCTTTAAAGCGATAGTGTTAAAATTAAACACCTATACGGATCTACTCGAATTTGTCTTACATACGTTTTATCGTGACATTCCGAACCCTTCAAGAAAAAAGAATTGTTATTTCAAAATTCCTAATTCGAACAACCAAATTATTATAAATAAATAAATGTAAAATCACTGTTACATTTATTTATTTATCTCTAACTAGCAATTTATTTTCATATAATTTTCTTTTATTAATATGATAAACTTTCATTTCGATTCATTCATTAGCCACATGCAATATTTGAGCAAAGCATTTCAGTTCTATCATATTTATTTATATTTACATAATTCACTCATCATTCATAATAAATTCATTTTCAGCTTATAATCAAGATAGTGTCTATCTACTTTTGTCAATCAATGATTTATATAACCAATATTCCAAGGGTGGTGTCGTTTTGTTCCAGCGAGAGCTTACAATTTTTGGCGTTACAGGGCTCTCCGGCCCGGTATAGTAGGTGCCTACATGGGCCACAATTCCCTAAACATACCCATGGAGTATTGGCCATATGCGCATTGGGGTTCGTTCATGTTACTCGGCACAGAAAATGCACGATATTGCATGTTTGTGTTTTAAAAAATCATTACAAAGGAAAGATTTTGTGATTTATCTGCATGTTATTTCCGTGTTCGATGTTTTCCCTAATTTACACTATTTAATGATTCATGTGGATATTATTCCCCCAGGCAGTATAAAAAATTACTTACCGACCGGGCAAAGTAAATTCCATATAAATAAGCATTGAATCTTAATTATTTATCAGGAATAATAAAGATGATTGTTAGAAAGAATGTGCTACTGATGCGTGCTTTGATAAGGTACTGAAAATCTCGCGGTTTAAACCAACTAACTTAACTAACAGCTGCCCCAAGATTCCTAATAACATTCACGAGGGTTCTGGGTTCATTTAATATTTTCAATAGTTACTGCCCACTTATTAAATAGGGCATTATTTATAATGAATGCCACAAGCTATTTATTGATTGGTCCTTAGCATATAGACCAAAAACAATGTCTAGTGCAATACATTAAAAAGATATAATGGCTTGAGTGTCTAATTAAACATGGCGACTTAAGCTTTTACACTAAACTGATTAGAATGGATGTTTTTAATACAATGCCAAATGAATAACACCAACACAACACTCTAAGAACTTACGCGTACATGGTAGTGTTATTTCAAAAGTAATATTATCTGCTGCTAACAGGACACCGGATGAACTGGAAACAATACCACAGGCTGGAAGACATTCACGGTTTCATGGACTACCTAGCCAAAACTTACCCGGCTATAGTCAGTGTTAATTCAATCGGAAAGTCTTATGAAGGACGCGATTTAAAGGTATGCTGCAATGGCAATTTCTTTAATTAAAAAATACTTGGATAAGTTTGGAATCTTTCTCGCCAATTACATTTACGGCTTAACCAGATTTGGCAAGAATATTAAAAAGATAAAGTATGTATCCGTACAAAATTTAGTAACTCCATACTTTAGTTTATTAAGTTCCGTGTTTGGGAATGGAGAGCGAGGATCCAGAGAGCTCCTTAGCTTAGCAACTCGTCGCCCTCGCTTGTTACAAGTTCACGATGTTGAGAGTAAATCGAAGATATTTCTAAATGTTACTTTTAACAATTTTTTTAAAAGCATTAACCTAAATCATATACAGCTAGAGAGTCGCACAGACTCACACTCAACCAACATGCTGGACTCTGACCCAGTTATCCCAACTTGAAGTTAACAAAACTTTATGGATTTATATCAAGTTAAAAATTTGATTTTAAGCACTTCATTATACGTTCTAAGAAATTCGTGTGACCAACAAGCCTTGTTGTTGAATTAATCTTGTTGATACAAGTTTTTATTCTATTCTTAATTGTCAGTTATTTATCAATTCCACCAGATCCTTCGAATATCAAATGGCAAATCGACCAACAAAGCCGTATTCATAGACGGTGGCATCCATGCACGTGAGTGGATCAGCCCAGCAACCGTCACCTACTTCATCAACCAGTTTGCTGAGAACTTCGACGTTGAATCTGACGACATCAAGAATATTGACTGGTACTGCATTAATTTACTATTAATTGTTATATCAAATTCAAATTTAAATTCAAAATCATTTGTTCAGTTTAGGCTACAAGTAGCTCTTGTGAATGTCACTATGCCATATAGGCAAAGAGATTTAATATAGTTGGTAATATAGGTATAGGTAATAGGTAAATAGTAATTAAATGTCTTCCAAGAACTCGATATTGTTTAAATAGTTTTATATGTATGATTATAGTTAATATATATATAATTTATGCAAATTTTGTTGTGAACAACGATTGCATAGTTGTTAGCGCACCTGACCCGACCTCATCGGGACCTCAGCGGGATCTCATAACACGACCCATGTTATGAGATCCCGCGGATTCGAATTTTATTCAACACTTTATTTAAATTTTATATGTGACATAGCCTGCATACTATGGAACTAAGCAAGGTACCTAACTGTTGACGTGTCTTACAATTTAATCTGTCGTCTCCTGTGACAGACACAATGAATTTTAATTGTTCAGGGCACTGATCAGTGCTCGCCGCAGATGAGAGGTTAAGTGTGATTTCATTATTTCAGGTATTTCTTGCCCATACTTAACCCCGACGGCTACGAGTTCACACACCTTGGCGACCGACTCTGGCGCAAGAACAGGAGAATTCCTTTCACTGGAAGAGCCTGCTCCGGTACCGACCTCAACAGAAACTTTGGGTAATTTATATTTCAATATAAATTAATAATTAATTATAGTTTTTTTTATAATTATTTTATTCCTATACTTACTATACATTGTTCCTATTTCTCGTCACTCAAATTTCTATTACAGTTACAAGTGGGGTGGCAAGGGAACCTCTGGCAACCCATGCAGCGACATCTACCGCGGACAGAGAGCATTCTCTGAACCTGAGTCGAAAGCTTTGTCTGTGAGTAATAAATAGAAAATGTATACAAGTAATGTGCGATCAGATTCTGTAAACAGAAAACCCAACGTTCAACCTTCTTCGATTCCTTTCAGGCGATCATAGTAGCCTATTTATATGAGTATCATGTACCTGTGCGAGAAGTATAATCATCTAGCAACCCGACCGCTGGGCAAAGGTAGAAGCACCGCACAATGAGTTCCACCGCAAGATGGATGACACGGGCGGCCCAGAAAAAGGTGGCGAGATGACTAAAACGCACACCAGACCAACTGGCAAGGGGTGGTCGGGAAAAAGCAATTGAAAGAACATGGGAGAGGCCTTTGCCCAACAGTGGGACAGCAAAATCTAAGGAAAAGAAATACCTTTAAGGCTGAACCATTCTACAAAGTCTTTTAAATAATACTTGTATCTAATCTTTTCTATTATTTCAGGATTTCATTACAAACAGTGCGGCAAAGTTCTCAGCATACTTGACATATCACAGCTATGGGCAGTACCTCCTTTATCCGTGGGGTTATGACAATGTTGTACCACCAGACTACAAAGATCTGAACTCAGTCGGCCAAAAGATTGCTGAAGTAATGTCATATATAAAAATTTTAAAGCATATGTCTAAATAAATGGAATAACTATTATTTTATATACTTACATAATGTTTGCCTTATTATTTCAGGCGATAGAAAGTACAAGCGGTTACCAGTATCAAGTGGGATCTTCAAGCAAACTCCTGTATCCAGCCTCAGGCGGCTCCGATGATTGGGCTAAGGCTCAGGGCATTAAGTATTCCTACACTATCGAACTTTCTGACACAGGCCGCTATGGTTTCATACTGCCAACCTCTTTTATAGAACCAGTAGCTAAGGGATCTATTGCTGGCCTTCGTGTATTGGCGGCACAAATCAATAATGAATAAATAATAAAATATTTTATAGAACAGAATTATGAAATAATGCCATTAATTTATTAATTAGACTAAGTTATTTTAGAAATTATAAATAAATATATTTATAAAAGACATTTAACAATAAAGATCTTTTAGATATTATTGTTTTTAAGTTATTTCTGCTAGATGCAAGCAGCACAAAACCAGTTGTTGAGATACTTGGGAAGGTTTTGTCCAGCAGTGTTTATTCCATCATCATCATCATCTCAGCCAACAGACGTCGGCAGATATAATGATGGTGATGATGAAATGATTGGTTACCTCAGCATGTTATTGTAATGGATAAGAGACATACGACTGAGACTAAGACTAGTTCAGAGATTTATTATAAACACATAAATATACTTAGCCCAGTAGTGGGATACAATTTAGGCTACTTATATATATAATATATTATATATATATATGTAATTAACTAGCTAACCAGCGGGCTTTGTAACGCTTTGACAGTTTCCATGACAACAAAACAAACAAATCATTTGTCCGCTTAAGAACACTCGTATCCCATGATGGACCCCTATAGCAGCAACATCTACCAGGTCCAATAAAAAAAATCTAAACCATTCTCGAATCCACTTGAACACACAGAAAATTTCATCAAAATCGGTCCAGCTGTTAAGGAGTTCAGTGACATACACACGCACAGAAGATTTATATATAATATATACAGATGCCAATTAACCACTGTCGTCCCAAGAAATCTAGACACAATAGAAAAACAAAATGCTTACTTGACTTGATCAAGTCATCGAGACACAAGTGGTTACTCAGTTTGTCAGTCAGCAATACTTAAAAATAAACATGATTAGAATTGTATAACGACTCCAACTACAATATGTAGTATTTGTTAAATTCTTTGACTAGCACAGAGAAATATATTATTCACTGGTTTTCAATCTTATCACAATTTCATAAGTTCCAATTTATGGTAGAATCCTTGTTGCCTTTAACAGCTAAAGGCATTAAAAAAACAATAGTTTTCTTACCTTAGACATAGGAGTAGGACATTCTTCTATGTTCTGAATACTGTCGCCTGGCTTACTGACTCTAATCTGAGGTATTGTATTAGAATTATTAATGTGATTGCTTTTACCAACCGCCGCAGGGCTCTTCTTTAATAAATTCTCTGATTCGATAGCTATATCTTCCGCCCTTTTTAAAATCAACTCAATATCTTCTTCATCTTCATCCATCACCTTATTATTATTAATGCCATTAGATAATTTACTTATCTCCGAAAATATCATTTTGATCTCTTCATCGCTGTCTTTGTATGCGTTACAGGTTTTTTCAAAGTTTAAAAACTCAGTGGTAGATAAACTGTTTTCGTTTGAAGCCATTTCATTCTTTACTATAGTATTATTATTATTATGACTGTGGGACATTTTACTAGTTAACGTGGATTTATGTTCTATATTACGAGTTACAGAATGACGAGTTGTTTTTATTTATAAAAAGTAAAAACCCAACTACGATGCAACTATTCGATTTTCAATCAAACAAATTAATTCGTTGCTAGGCAACCGTTGCATGATTTTTTTTTTAATTTTATTACGGCTCCAGATGAAATCCATCAAGCCTATTCATTCGTTCTATCTTCATATTGTTATGTAATACATAAATAAACAATATTGATGATGATGAATGATAATAGAAATGGGAAGTGAGAAATGATATTACCCCTCAACCCTTCGAGTATCTCAGTAAAGATGGGGGGCTTTACTAAGTCCTTACGCAGACTTCTTGAGAGAATTTGAAAAGTAACGTTGCACTGTTTTGTTTCATTTGCCAACACTCATGCACACTCACGAACACTTAACGGTTAATAATCCACCATTATTTCACATTAATATTCGACATAACACAAATTTTAGAAAATAAAACAAAACCGCAGACATGACTCTTTACTTTCCCGCCAAGAAGTCTTGCATGATATTGACATGACAGTGACACAAATAGGGCCGTGGACAATGTATGAATGAAGTTATTACCACGCTTAAATTCAAGATTTACCGGTTTTTATCGATAATAATAAAAAACAAATTATGAGGTCTTCATCCCGGGAAAACATCAGGCAACAACATGCAGGCATAGCCAGCAGCAGAAAGAAGCTTGTCGTAGCTATAATAATCATAAATGCTAAGTTGCCACCACACTGGCACATAATCTTTAAATAAAAATGGTACGGGCTTTAATAATAACTTTCACAATATATGATCGGTCTGTATGATAAGACCTATAAGCCATAAACTTTTATGTTTAAAATAACAAATAAAGGAAAAATTATAACAATTTAAAAGGCGTTGTAGTAACATTTCAAATGCCAAGAATTTATTATGTTTGCTGGTAGTTATTTTAGATTTTTAGTTTTACTAGGTAACAACAACTGTTTTACTAACTTAATAATGTATGATCATAGATTTAAAATAAAAAAGCTGATTTATCGTGTGTCTAGTTTGAACAAAAAGACAAATGTATGTTTTCCCTTTTGAAAGTTTGTTTCATGGATGCGTCCTCTTTGAAAAACGAAAAGCAATATACAAATAATGAAGCCTTCTATAAAGGTGCTCAAGTATGGAGACTTAAGTTTCGTAGTGCATCAGACAGAGACTATATTGAGAAACTGGAACACGGTGAAGGTACTTTTTATTTATAAAAACTACAAGTAAACAACTTAAAGTATAAAATATTTTAAATTTACTAAGCAAACGCGCTGGTTACTATTATATAAAGGACTTCCTACTTTTTTTGCGACAAAACAAATTATTAAAGAAAATGTACTCACTTAACGTTACCTATTTTAACTACTTGATATTTGTTGTTTTAAGGTATAATATCGTTTTGGCGGTTAACACATAATTATGCTGACTTTCTGGTACTGCCGGAACACAAAGAAAATGTTCAGCATCAATTTAGGTCTCTTAATCTAAATTATACTGTCAATGTAATCGATGTTCAAAAAAATATAGACAAAGAGCGGATAGAAATGGAAATGTTCCACAGAAATTATAATAATGGTAAGAATACTGATTATGGTCAATCAAAAGAATAAAAAATGAGAAAACAGAGAGTAAAAGTTAATTAAAGCTTTGATTTTTTCGAAGCATTCACCACAATGATGAATAACTAATAACAATTTTATAATAGATGGCGCTACTGTAATCGACTTAGTTCCGATTTTGTGGTTAGATGTAAAATGTTATAAAATTATTTTTAATTGTTATGTACGTGGGACTACATAACTTTTAAACATTAGAAGATCAGTTAGAATATACAAAAATCTTAAGAATACTCAATATTGAATTAGTTATTGCAAACCATAGGTAATTATAATTATAAATAATAAAATTCGTTATTTTTACAATTGCAGAAACTTATTGGACACATTATCACAATTTAGATGAGATTAATTATATAATTAATCACACCGCCATAGGACATCCAAAGATTGTAATGACTACCGTTATAGGGGTATCGCATGAGAAACGAGACATTAAAGTACATACAAATCAAAACTTTACGTACTTTTTCCGAATTTAAATAAGTAGCATATAATTGATATCGAAGAGCTTTATAAGTATTACCAAATAGAGTATAGTATTGATAGCATTTGAACGCATTAGAGATTAGCATTCCACCTGGGCTTTGAATAACGTTAAAAATTTAGTAACGTAATTAGATAACGTAAAAAGTAACGATACTTTACTGGATAGCGTTACTTGCGTTACCGCTACGAAGTTAACTTTATAGATATAACGTTACATAACGATACTTATAATGTGAATTTGGTAACGTTATTTATTAAGCCCTGCGTTGCACTGTTAGGGCGCCTTCCCACTAGGTCGCAAGCAGTGCGGCAGTAGCTCGACAGCAGCAGATACCTTTTTATTACAACTACAGTCGCGCGACCTGTTTAGATTAGAGTGGCGCACTTCATTCCGAAAATGAATTCCAACGTGGAAACGTCGTTGTTGCCCGTTTTTATTGGTTATCCTGCGGCGCCGTCGACGTCGCGTTCATAATAATAAAAAAAACAATACTGGATTGCTCCTTTGCTTTGAAATCGGCATATGAATAGTGATTTACTGCCGTACTCAGAGACGTCAATTAAGTTTTAATGGCAAGTAAGTAAGTTTTACGGAAGTAAGTAACAGTATTATAAAGTGTTGTTAAATGGTAATAATAAAAAAATCTTTAATTTCAACGTTTGAATGTCAAAAAAGTGTTTCGGCGAATTGTTAAGACTTCTTGAAAGTAGTATAAATTGTTCTGTGTCCCTCATTGTGCAACAATGATAATTTTATTGTTGTGAATTAATTGTATGTAAGTTCGCTTGCAAGTTGCAACACTAAACTCGAACCCGACTGATCGCACGCGGCTGCCGCGCTGCTGTCCGCTATGACAATCATGTGTCGCGCGCACTGACCTGTGTTTTAATAGAGGTCAGTGGTCGCGCGGCTGTCGTGCTGCTCTTTTTTAGTATGTAAGTCTGCCGCTTTTGAGAATCGCGACTGTTGCGCGACTGCCGCGCTGCTGCTACTGTCGCACTGCTTGCGACCTAGTTGGAAGAAGCTCTTACTCTGTGTCCGTTAAAGTAGCGTACACATTTGTTCACGTTTGTTGTTATGCCATCTTTTAGTGCGTAATTAGTGCGTAATTACTGCAAATACAAAAAAAATGTGCCTCTTTAGTTTAAGAAATAAATACCTTTTTTAGTGTGTACGCTGGCATCACGATCAAGCTGGGGCGTACCGAAGACCGTTCTCGAAAACACTTATATTAAAGCAACGAAATATTTACACATATTTAGTGCCTAATTTGTGCCCGCGCTGTGCATATTTCATTAGAATTGCTATTAAAGGAACGGAGATATTAACATGAACGAATTGCAAATAAAACTTGTACTAGGCACTCACTCATTGCGAGTGTTTAAAAGTTTTTTTGTGATTCGATCGAGTTAAGTAAGCACAATTTGTATGGGCAGCACAGTCACTTGGTTCTTAGTGCGTCACTTGGTGGCGCTACTTCGATTCCATCCATGCTTTCTTATCTTGGTATCGAATAGTGAAAAATCTCCCTCCGATCCAAAAACAAACAAACGCGCTAACCCAATGCAGCTTGATGTTCCATAACAATTGCCATCTTTAACAAGCACGGCATAATATTGCATCCAAAAAAATTAAAATTCTTTTATTTATGTATCTACTTATGAAATTACGTATACCTCTCTATTATAAATGTAGTTCCTAAAGTATAAATCAAACAGCCAGTGCGTAATGGTTGTTTTAAATAAAGAAAAAAAATAAGATTTAGTCATTATTAGTAAACACAAATAGGTAAAATTTATTTCAGTTAATACGTTTGTCAAACGGCAATCCAAAAAATAAAGCTATTTTGATCGAAGGAGGTATGCACGCACGAGAGTGGATCAGTACTGCAACTGTAATTTATATCATGCAAGAGTTTATCAAAAATTTTAGTAATGAAACGAATGATATTAGAAGCATTGATTGGTAAATAGCAAATATCTACCAGTGTTCGACAGGAGCCAATGATCGACATAGCCCATTTAAATCGACCATGCGTTTGTGTGTGGTTGTAAATGAAACTTTAAAAGTATCATAATTAGAGTACCTACATCTATATACAATTTGTAAGAAAAACCCTGTCTGATCGGAAAGGCGTGCATAGGTATACAAATAACTACAACAAAAAAATAAAAATATATATATTATTCATGAATATAAAAGAGTTATCGTAATTTGAAATTTTTGTACCGAAATTGCTCAAATTACCCAAAATAAGCTAATTTTATAAATGTGACCACATTTTCAAAGCCAAAGGTGCCAAAGGTCCTCCCTACCGAAGTGCCGACAAAAGTATTGCCATGTAAGTTTTGTCATTTAACAATTTTTTTATCGAGGTAAATATGAAGGTATAAGGTTTTTGTTACACACTGTATACAGTTAGAGGTGTTATTATAACACCCGGTGGGACTAAGTGGGTTGAGTCAGCAACTGATTTTTTGGATTACCGTGTCGAACACTGGTGCCGCTACTATACTTAATATCGAATGATTTACAAAAATAAAGTAAAGGACTTATTTAAGGGTTAATGTTTTAGGTACTTCGTTCCAGTACTGAATCCTGATGGTTACAACTATTCACATAAGGACCAAGAGGGTGATCGATTGTGGCGCAAAAATAGAAAACTAGTAGGGACAGCATCGCACCTAATAAATTGTTACGGTGTAGATCTCAATAGAAACTTTGGGTGAGAAAGACGTCACTAAGTATCTCTATTACAATCTGTATTTACCTATAAAATTGCCGATTCATGCAAAAATTTTTCAACTTTGGAATTTTTCATGCCTTCAATTTATAGTTTAAAACAACCGTTAAAAACGATTTAAAACATTAATCAACGGTTTAAAACCTCAATTTAACCGTTTTAAACGGTTGAATACCCGATTACGGCTTAGGAAAGTACGCTTTTTTGGACAAACTGTAAGCATTATTATGGAATAAAATATCGTGTACATTATCTACACATAATTTTAGCAACGTACCTACATTAAAAGAAAAGACAATAAGTGTTTGTGTTCGTTAAAATATACACAAACACACACACCCTCACACACTCACACATGCATGCACACATAAATGCTCAATTTTGTATTTTCATTTTTATTCTCTTATTGCTAAATAGTATAGAAGATAAGAAGACGGTATCTTTCTGGTATAAGTGCTACATGCATTCAAATATTTTTACCTTAATCGCAGATATAAATGGGGGACAAAGGGTAGTTCCAGAACACCTTGCCATGAAGATTTTTGTGGAAAGGAGGCGTTTTCAGAAGCAGAATCGAAAGCTATACGTGTAAGGTTTCTGTGACACCTAAATAAACATGGGTGACGCATTTTCTTTTGTTAATATTATGTTTCAAGGCTCATAACGCCCCTTTCCCATAATGCCCCCCCCCCCCCCCTGGTTTCAATATGTCGATTTCCCGAAATGTCCCCGTGATATCCCTTTCCCATAATGCCCCTTTCCCATAATGCCCCTTTCCCAAAATGTCCCCTACCTACAAACGCGTACGTATAAACTCTGTTATTTTAACATTTATAAAAAGTAGTATTTATAAATATTGAATTCTATTAATAGATAGTAATCTCTGATAAATTATAAATATAGTATTGAACAACGGAATTAGATTGTATTAATATAATTAGATTTTTATATATAGGTCGGTACTACTTTTTATAAATGTTAAAATAACAGAGTTTCGAAAAAAGGTCTTATTGAAACCAGGGGACATTATAGGAAAAAAGGGACACGTATTAAAACCTTATTATTATTAACCACTTACAGGATTTCCTTGTTAATGGGAGTGTCCGTTTGTCAGCATATCTAACACTTCATAATTACGGACAGTTGATACTATATCCATGGGCTTACGATAATGTAGATGTACCCCATAAAGAGGAACTACATGCCCTTGGGACTGACATGGCTGAGGTAATCAAATTAATAATGAATATATGTGTGTACCGCGCACTTGACGCGCAAATAACGATTTGACATTTTACGTAAAAACGCTCTTGATTAACCAAAATTGGAGGACTCGTTTTTATCTTTCGTAGATAGCAGTTAATGCTAACACACATTCATGCTAAGTGTGCCTTTTTTACTATTTGATTGACTTGGCTTGGCTGCAATTTAAGATCGAACCAGCAGCGTCATCTAGTGATGAATTTGTAGAACTATAAAACTTTTGTATCTCCACAAACCAACGAACCACCAATTTGAATAAGAAACTCGCACCACGACGATCCATGAGCAATGCATAGCGAAGCGATGTTATAGTAAACGCGAATAGTATTAATTTTTATCCCACATTAACGCTTACTATTATTGTCGCTTATAGCTTAGTTATCTTGTATAACTTTTCCGGATAACTTTAAAGCGATGATGCGATTAAATTAATAATTTTTACTAGTTTCAATGAGATACGTACTATTGTTGGATGCGAGCATCAGAAAACCGGTCATTGTGGAGATCCTTGGGGGAGGCCTTTGTCCAGCAGTGGACGTCTTTTGGCTGAGATGATGATAATGAAGATGATGTATTAATAATTAGGCAAATGGTGACCGACTTGACCACTTTTTTTCCGGGGTGGTACGAGGTGGCCTGGGATAGAGACGAGCAGAGGGACACAATATGGGCTACTTAAAAAAATATATGATTACTTTTATGAAATAAATAGATGGACTGTAGACTATAGATATGGACTATCCTTACTAATACGAGTATTATAAAAATATGTGAATGTGAGTTTGTTTGTTACGCTTTCACGCAGAAGCTACTCAACCGATCATCATGAAACTTTCTACACATATTCTCAAAGGTATTGGAATAATATAGGATACTTTTTATAAAAAAAATATATAAAATACAAAATGCCGGGTCAGCTAGTAATAGAATATAGTAGACTGCTATTAGAAAAATAATGAAATCATAATAGCAGTGAATGCTAATGATAAAAGGAAATAGTGTCGATCATTGGTTCCTGTCACTGGTGCCAATACACTATTTACATTTATTTACTTTCAGATTATACGTAATACTTCTGGCTACCATTATAAAGTGAGTTCTGTTCCGAAAGCATTGTATTATGCCTCAGGAAGCTCGATGGACTGGGTGACATCGACAGGTGTAAAATATGTTTACACATTAGAGCTAAACGATAAAGGGGTCAATGGATTCATTTTACCGTCTCGTTACATAAAACCAGTGGGCATGGGAATATTAGCCGCTGTTAGGGTACTAGCTGCCAAAGTTAACAAAGAGGCAAATATTGTAACAAAAAAGTATATTTTAAGAAATTATACCTTACTGTCTGAATATTGATAATTAAAAAATAAAAATTAAAACATTGTTTTTATTATTTATTTAAACACTCTTCAAGTTTGCGTATGCGTACCACCTGCGTACGGTCTCAATAAAATAAAGATCAAAATTTTTACTGAAACTAAAAAGCGGTTCATGGACAATACCTATAAAGAAATACCTAATTCAATATAATCTATCATCATACATCGCTGATTGGAAAGGTCGAGTCTATTTTGTGTCATTGTATTCAGAATGATGTATAGATACCGCCCTTAAACGTTCGCTTATTGATTTTGTTAGTTATCAATATATTCTAACAAAGAACATGAGCAGTTTATTTGTAAATTTTGATATACACTAATGAAATAATCATGGGCAAGTGACCTTTTAATAATTAATCATATGATAACATGGACATGTGCCCCTTTAACATTTAATGTTGAAAGGCTTATAGTATAGGTACTTAATAAGTATTTTGTTGAAATAAATACGGAAATTCATAGTATTAAATGTTTTATTTTTCTTAAATACACTATTAAGTTTTTCGTACCACTTACTCAAAAAAGTGACATTCTATGCCACAAAAAGCGAACATAACAATAGTCATTTTTAATCTGTTAAAAACAGGGAAAGAAAATTGTACTGAATTTTATTCATCCTCTAGGGGGAGAATGTGATTTTTTGGAATACTTACCGAATATACTGAACTTTTTTTTTTTTTTTTTTAAATACTTGGCATCGCACGGTTTGTGCATTTGCCACAACGAGTATTAAAGGTAGGGAAACCAATTTTTGAAAAACAATGTTATTAGAATAGGAACGGATTAGGGAAAAAAGAATAATAGGATCAGAGTTGGTGGTTACAATATAAATAAATGGATAAAATGGATACACTATGTACATAATTATGGGAATACTTAGTTGGAGTTAGGAAATAATACTTTTTACATATTAAATAAGTATGTACATTATTTACAAATTACACTTTAATATTATTATTAATTAAAAAAGTTGATAAGAAATTATATATTTCAAAATTTATAGAACTCAATAAAGTAGGGATTGATGTAGGAAGAGGAACACGGAGGACTATGAGGGAGTTTAATAGTGAGGAACTGTCACGGAGGGGGCATGCAAAAAAGATATGATTTAAATCTTCCTCACAAGCACCACAAGCACATAAATTGCTATTAATAATACCAAGTCTTGCAAGATGAGAGGCTGTGCAGACATGACCCAAACGCATTCTTATTATACTGGAGGTTGCAAGCTTAGACAGTTTTAATTTTGTGAACCATACTTTGAGTGGTATTTTGTGTTGAATACGTTTGTAATATTGACCTCTAAGACAACTTGAAATATTCCAATGGTTATCCCAAGCGTGATACAAATGATCTTTAGGAAGGGAGAGAAGGTCAGATACGACATTTTTATAAGGAAACTTATCACCGGTCTCTATAGCATCTTTTGCAAATTTGTCTGCTATTTCATTGCCGCGAATGTTATGATGGCCAGGTATCCACACCAAGAGAACGTCTAGATTTTTTAATTTACAATTCAATAGGAGTTGTCTGGATTCTATTACATAGAGACTATTTGAACCTGCCCAAGGGGATTTTTCTAGAGCTTGTAAAGCGCTCTTCGAATCAGAAAAAACGATAGATTTACTGAGTTTAGCTAGAAGGATGTATTCTAAAGACTTAAAAATTCCAAAGCATTCTCCGGAAAAAACTGATGTTTCAGGTGGTAATTTTATTTTCTGATGTAAATTATATTGTTGATGATAAACCGCTACACCGATTGTGCCTGATACTGGATGTTTGGAAGCATCACAGTAAATGTAATGCCTGTCTGCCCAGTCCCTATCGACTACGAAGTTCAAGTTAGTGTCAGCATTAGGGTCATTCTTTAATGATTCAAAACTATAATTAACTACAGGGGAAATAGCAAGAGCTTCGTAACTGACAGAAAATATAGGAAGAAACTGAGAGCGGTGTGTGGGAGCTTGAAGTGAAGTAAATTTACGGAAACTTATAACAGAGCACGGAGGAGATTTATGGGACCAATAAGATGAGTATTCTATTTTTTGTGTAAGAGTTAAAAGTTTTTGGTAAAGTGGGTGATTAGCAAATTGAAGGGCTCGGAAAAGGAATTTATCGCATAGAAATTGTCTGCGTAGTTTTAAAGGAGGGTCTAAGGATTCAACTTGCATCGCATTAATAGGACTAGACTTCATGGCTCCCGTTACAATACGCAAAGCTTTTGATTGAATGCTGTCTAACTTAGACAGACCTACTACACTACATGGTTCTAAAAAATAAGTACCATAATCTAGGATGCTTCTTATAATAGCATTATACAATAATTTTAATGTAAATGGATGGGAACCCCACCAAACACCAGAAAGACATCGCATTATATTCAGTAAACGTTCACATCTAGCTAAGACATAATAACAGTGTGATAAACCTGTCATCTTAGCGTCTAGTAGAATACCTAAAAATTTTACTTCATCATTTACTGGGATTTGTTGATTATTATACAAAACTGTATATGGCGGAGGTAAACGCATTCTAGAAAATAAAACGGCGTTACTTTTGCTTACACTAAGACTCAAGGAATTATTATCTAGCCATAACTTTAGATTTTTTAAAGCAAAATTCAAAGAGGAACTTAATTTTTCTACAGAACGGCCTGACACGTACAGAACTAAATCATCTGCGTACTGTAAAATATTAGCTTTACCAGCGATGTGTGATTCTAAGTCGGAGGTATATATATTATAAAGAAGTGGGCTCAGCACCGCACCTTGGGGTAGTCCTTTCCAGGTAAATCTTGTTTTCACGTTTGTCTCGTCTATGTTGACTTGTAATTGTCTTCCCGAGAGAAGATTGTGTAAAAAATTGCAGAATATAGGAGGCACTTTTAGTTTTAAAAGTTTAGTATTTAGTATATTTAGGTCAACATTATCATATGCAGAGGAAATATCTAGAAAGGCAGCAAGCATGGATTCATTATTAGAAAAAGCCAGTCTTACGTCTGTAATGAAAATCCCTAAACTGTCCATAGTACTTTTACCTTTTCTGAATCCATACTGACTCGGAGACAGTAGATCTCCACTTTCGACATACCATTCCAATCTATTTTTTACTAAATGCTCTGCTATTTTAGATAGGACTGAAGCAAGAGCTATGGGTCTGTAAGAGTTGGGATCTGACGGGGGTTTTTTTGATTTTAGAATAGGTATAATTTCGTAAATTTTCCAAGAGGCAGGGATTTCACCAGATATCATTATGGAGTTTATTAAATGTAAAAAGTAATTAAGGCTTGAATCATTCAAATTTACAAGAAAGGAATAAGGAATACCATCCCTGCCAGGAGCAGAATCTTTAACATACTTTAACACACCTTTCAATTCTATTAAAGTAAAAGGAGAGTCAAGGCCAGTTGAATAGTTTAGCGGCGATGGGAAAGGGGTGATAGATGTTGAAATGGACATTTGTGGAACGAAAGGAGGTGCTAGCTTATCTAAAAATTTATCTGCTACGAATTCATCAAGATAGTGTGGTACTGTTTCTTTAAATGCTGATCTGAATCTACGTATATTTTGCCAGATTATTGATGGAGAAACGTCAGGGGACAGCGATGTGCAGAAATGTTTCCAACCATCCCATTTCTTTCTTTTAAATAATTTACGGGTTTGGGTAATAATGAAGCTAAGGTTATCAAAGTTTTCTGTTGTGGAACACTGATTAAATTTTAGTTCAGCTTTTTTCCGTTCCTGTACCGCTGCAGAACATTCATTATCCCACCATGGGGGAGACGGAATGTTATTATTACAAAGTTTAATTGGAAATGATTCGTTTGCAGCTTCTAACATGGCTACAACAAAGGCATCAGCACATGCCGATGAATTACTTGAATCGATATCAGAGAGAATGGATAACTTCCGCTCGACTAGTTCACTAAACGCTTTCCATCTGTCAGTGTCATTATTATTAATTTTGTATTTTAGTCTCGACGGGCGTCTGGGTTGTGTTTTTAAAATTTTTTTAGGCAGAGTTAATAAAATGGGATAATGATCACTGTCGAAAGTGGAGGGCAGTGTTCTCCAGGTCAACGAGGATGCCAAACTAGGAGTGGTTATTGATAGATCAGGGGCACTGATTCCTTCATGAGGTTTTGTACGTCGCGTTGCAACACCTGTATTCATATTCAAGATACAGAAGTTATTGGAGTCCAGAATATCCAATATTCTAGAACCGTAGTAACTAGAAGTGGTGCTACCCCAAGCCTGATGCTGAGCATTGAAGTCGCCCATAATTAAAATAGGTTTTGGAAGATGAGAAGTAATGGTTTCTATTTCGTTGTAAATGGATGATGAAGGGTGGGGAACATAAACAGACACAAAGCATATTTTATTGATAGATGCAGCTATTATAGAAAAATCGGTACTATGGTTTGTAATAGGGATGTGAACAAAGGGAACGGTATCATGAATCAGCAGAGCAACACCAGCATAGCCATCAGTTCTGTCTTCTCTTAAACATAAATATTTGGAAACTTTAAAGTTATAACCTGGCTTCAGCCACGTTTCCTGGAGTGCAACCACAACAGGTTTATGCAAATTAATGAGATAATGTAAATCACTTTTTTTAGTATTAATACTGCGACAATTCCACTGAAGGATTGTGGACAGATGATCCATTATTAGAGATATTGTTATTTATGAGTTGACTTATACTTTGTACAGCAGCGTTGGACGGTTCAGACATATTCTTAGTTAATGAATTAATTAAAATAATAATCAGTTCTTTAATAGACATATTTGTTAAAGAGTTATTATTTTCACTAGTAATTGTGCCAATAGATGGTAATGGAATGTTATAATCTTTAGTTAAGGCATCATGTGTGTATTTGTCATAACCTTTACTATTATGTTTTGGGGAGCTATTTGATTTAATATATACTGTTTTTTTATATGAAGTGGTATTTTCATTATTCCTATTGCCTTTAGTTGAATTAAAAGTCTGTCTTAAGGGGGATGAAGGTGCTGCAACTGATGTCAAAACTTCAGAGTAAGATCTAGTAACAGGCGGGTGCAACTTAAAAGCTTCCGCATAGGAAATGCAATTATTAGCCATTGCCTCTTTGATAGCTTTTTGTCGACTATATTCTGGGCATTTTCTGTTGGTAGCAAAGTGGGATCCAGTACAAATAAAGCATACAGCATCATCTTCATCAAAATCACAGCTGTCTCCTGAGTGGTTATTACCACATTTGAAACAGCGCGGAGTTGACCTGCATTGTGATTTTATGTGACCATAACGGCAGCAGTTAAAACACTGTACTGTTGGGAAAATGTATAGATCGACTGGAAGAGAATTATAACACAAATATATTCTTTTGGGTAACATCTGGCCATCAAATGTGACTACTACGGTCTCGACAGGAGTATAGGTAATTTTACCATCTTTTAAACTCTTTCTATTGATGCGTCTTACTTTTAAAATTTTTCCACATCCAAAAGGCACAGACAAGTTATCTAGTATGTCTTCTTCGGACCAATCAGTCGGTACTCCTCTAACGACACCCATCCGAGTAACTGATGAGGTCGGAATGAAGGCTTTGTAGTTAAATTTTTTTAGTGTTTCATTTTCTAAGAAAGAATTAGCATCTGTGTAGTTATTGAATGATATTACCAATCTATTCCTTCCGATTTTTTTGAGACTGCCATTGACTATGTTCTTAATAGAATTCTTTTTCAAAAAATGTCCAAAGGAAATGGGGTGTATAGATATGTTGTCATTCGGAATTGTCTGGATCTTTTGGATGTGGATATTGTAGGGTGCAGAGTCATTTGTTTCATACAGTTTTCTACCTACATATGTGCCTGTGTCAGCCTGTTTGGCTTCATCATTGTTTGGTTGGGGGGGATGTGGTACTTGTGGTTGTGATACTGAGATAGGAGTTACTTCCGGCGACTTAAAAACTTTAGGTGGTTGGATCTTTGAATTCGATTCGCATTGGCAATCACTTTCGCAAAGAACGACAGAAGACGACTTATGACGCCTCCGTTTTTTGTTACAGTGCCTACATATTTTACGGGTTATTGTACGTTTTCTTTTAGAATGACTACAATTGATTTTACTCTCGGAAGCATCCGTATCCAAGAGAGAGCCCTCCGTATCCATCTCCAAACAATCATGAGGCACCGTCACGACCAGAGCTACCTGAGAAGGTTTCCCTCCACCAGGGTCATCTGGTTCGTCGTCCATCAGAGAAAAAAAACTTGAAAAAACTTACCTACAGTCTGCAAATATACAGTAATAACAATAAATAAACTTAGTTTTAAATACTACCACACTTAAATGATCCTATTATTAATTAAAATCAATTTAAAATTAGAGACGTAAAAATAATCGCCCGCCAACTTCAAGGTTTCCCGCGCTTCTCTATACTGAACTTATACATCTGTGTTTACACCATTGAGTTTGTATATAAATACTCAAATCAACTCATCAACAATAAATGTACCAAACAAAAATGTAACTCTCTCTATCAATAATTGGACCAATGTTTCGAATGTTAACTTTTACTTTTAATTGTCATTATATTTAATAAAGGCTTATCTCATATTATTATTGTATTATTTTTTTTCGCAAATGGTACGAAAAGTAGAGTATTTTCCTCGGTGATAAAGGTGTCTAGTCTTGGGTGAACTTAAATCCCTCGCTACACTCATGACTCGTCTTAAATCCCTCGCTTCGCTCGTGATTTAAGTTTTTAACACCCTCACTACGCTCGGGAGTAAACCTCGAGTCCTTCGTAACGCTCGCGATTTAAATCGTCACCCGCGACAGAAGACACTGCTTTATCCCCTTGGTTAATAATCTACTATTTTTCTAACACTATTAGTTATATATATAACGTAGTGATTACTTGCTCAGTGGTTATATACACTATAATACACCATTAAGAATTAACTGGCCAATTGTAAAATATGTCGCAATATATTATATAAGTATGATACATGTTCTGCAGGAATGTATTCTGCCAACTTTTTCAAATCAATCATTTTCCTCTGTGCTATAGGTATTGGACCATTATACATTTTCTCTATAGGTAGAGCAAAATTCCAATTTCCAATTCCAATTTCGATGACCTTCTCCAGAAATCTTAGATTTTTTTATCTGGTTTCTTTTATACTCCTCTTCGTTGCGGACGCCTTTTTTGCTATTCCTTTCATAAATTTTTCACATTATATGTACTTTAGTTTTACGACGAAATCAAAGAAAACTGAGTGTTACTCAAATAAAACAAAACCGCAAACATGACTCTTCACTTTCCCGCCAAGAATTCCACCTGTTTTATTTATTGGGACATTAATTGGAGGGAAAGCATGGACAAAATTCTATGCAAGTTTGTTTTAATTTATGAAAATATCTAGCTGAATATTCATGTGAATTAATGATGGAATCTTGCGGGAATACTTTTCAGTTTCAGTTCTTGGTAAAGGACATACAGTGTGTACAGTACACGCGGGGCGGGGCTCATCGGGAAATATAATTTTTCGCTATCTATTATCAATCAAAGAGAATATTAATTTTTAATTAATTAAAACTTGTAAAAAAAGAACTTTGACATTAGCTAAATTTTTAACCGCCCAAAACCACGAAATAAAGAAATAAAATTGATTGTCGTTGGTTTGACTGTTGACACTTGACATTGACAGTGACACATTCCTAAAGACAAATTCACAAAGCTAAGTCGACACAGAAATCCAACAATTTTTGTATCAATACAAACACAAAGTGTTTTTTTTTCTCTTCTAGAATAAAATTTCGCTTAAGTGTAACATTACACATTACATCATAACATGGCTGTGCCGCCGCAGGCCTTCGTAAACAAGCATAAGAAACATTTTCTTGGTATTCCAGCTCCTTTAGGTTATGTGGCTGGTGTAGGTAGAGGGTAAGTATATTGTTATTTATTTAGGTCCCTAGAGATGCAATACCATAATTATTATTAAACATTTAAAACATACATATTTATGTGTTGTTTTCAGTGCCACTGGATTTACCACCCGATCTGATATCGGTCCTGCCCGTGATGCAAACGATGTATCGTAAGTATTTTAGAGCCATTCTCGGTAGACGTTCAACAATTCCTATAATCTAACAGAACTTAGAGACTATTGCTAGTTTTTGGGCAAACTTGCTTGCAAGCCAACTTATGTTAAGTTGTTAATAGCCAGCATATATCTATGATCATGGGACAAAATCAATGCCACCTGATAGTATTTGGTTATACATTGCCAGCCTATCTATAGTCGTGAAACAAATGCAAGTAAAAATGTGGAACTTTACCTTCCTTCCTTCCTTTGAATGAATAAATAATTTGAATAATTTCCAGAGATGACCGCCATGCGCCCCCAGCAGCTAAACGCAAAAAGACAGAAGAGGAAGATGATGATGAAGACTTGAATGATTCCAATTATGATGAGTTTTCCGGCTACAGTGGTTCCTTGTTTTCCAAGGTATAACATTCCATTCAATTTGAAAATACAGAATAGAATAAAAGAATGTTAGGTAGTCTATTTTATTAGTAATTGTATTAATAATTTAGTAAAGGAAAATGAGAAATGCATAGATGTTATAAATGTTTCTTTTTGTCACACTAATATGTGACAATACCGAGAGTCCTACTTTGTAATAAAGAAACCACTCAGTTTTAAATGGACATAACAAAATTAAAATTATAGATTATTGGAAAGCTTTCTTATTTTAATTGAAATTTCAATTGCAATTTTATTTATTGAGTTACCCATCAATAATTTTAATGCTATACAACTAATAATAAATTTAATAATGTTATAACAGGATCCTTATGATAAAGATGACGCAGAAGCTGATGCTATTTATGAATCCATCGACAAGCGTATGGATGAAAAAAGAAAAGAATACAGAGAGAAACGTCTCAAGGAGGATTTGGAAAGATATCGTCAAGAAAGGTTTGAAGATGATTATATTTTTGTAATATTCTTAACTGATGTTTAATATTGAATAAGGCTCTTTTGGGTTTATAAAGTAAGAATAGATAGTGTTGAAAAATTTTCGTGGGTTGGATATAGCCACAATAGCATAGTTGTTAGTGCATCTGACACCATAAATATGTCATGGGGTGCGGGTTCGAATCCCGCTTGTGGAATTTTTTTCAACATTATTTAATTGTAGTTTGTTTGCAACATTATTTACATAAAATTATATATAAGTAAAAAAAAAGCAAAAAAGGGACGACAACGGAAAATGATGGGAAGTGAAATAAGATAAATGGCAGGTGTTCTGTCAAGAAGAAAGGCAAAGGACAGGGAAGCCTGGAGGAATCTAGATAAGGCCTATGCCACAGGGCAAGCCGACACATGTTATACATAGTACTTAAGTTCTAAATAATGTCAAAAATGTGTTGGAAATAAAGGCTTTATTATTAAACCTTTAACATATTATTATTATTGTTATATATAACTAAAGTAAGTACCTATGCTAGTCATCTTATTCTTTGTCCAGACCCAAGATCCAGCAGCAGTTTTCTGACTTGAAACGAGAGCTGAAGCAAGTATCTGAAGATGAGTGGGCAGCCATCCCTGAAGTGGGTGATGCTCGTAACAGAAAACAGAGGAACCCACGTGCAGAGAAGTTCACTCCTTTACCTGACAGTGTACTGTCTAGGAATTTGGGTGGAGAGTCGTCCACATCTATTGATCCTGGTTCAGGTCTCGCGTCTATGATGCCTGGTGTTATGACACCGGGAATGTTGACCCCATCAGGTAATTGGTTGGTAATTGGTAACATCCTTAAGAGCGAAGAGCCTGAAGTCCTCCGGTTTCGTATAGTCCATATTACGATATTGGATCAGTCAGTATCGTAATTGTAATATCTAAAGAGTGATTCCTCACCTTAGTCTCCTGCTCCAAATCGGCAGCCTTCACCCATATCCGGACGCTATGCGGCAGGTTCCTCGTCGCGTGCGCTATCACCGCGCGCGCGGTATCGGGCGGCTGCAGACGCGCCGCTTCTAACCACAACTCCTCACTGCTAGGGTTTACTTCACAACCCTTTATGATGAGGTTCCTAGCCGACTGGTTAATTGGTGTAACTGTGGTCAGTCAATAAGTTCAACTGCCATATATTTTTACTAAGGTTTAACTATGGAGTTTGATTGGATCGTAATAACTTTTTTGGCACTTTGGTTTACAGTTTTTACCTTACCACAGTACTAAACCCTCCTAATAATACTCATAAGAATTAACTAGATCACAAATTATGTTAAAGATTTACTTTTCTTGCCTTACAAGCTTTAATATCTTACAGGTGACTTGGACTTACGGAAGATAGGTCAAGCAAGAAACACACTCATGACAGTTAAACTGTCACAAGTCTCAGATTCTGTAACAGGGCAAACTGTGGTTGACCCCAAAGGATACTTGACAGATTTGCAGTCTATGATCCCAACGTACGGCGGTGATATCAATGACATTAAGAAGGCAAGACTGTTGTTAAAATCGGTTAGGGAGACCAACCCCAACCACCCACCTGCTTGGATTGCTAGTGCCCGATTGGAGGAAGTCACAGGTATTTTTAGTACTCTTATAATATAATGCTTATGGTTTATTTAAAATATTTGTTGAGTTAAAATCGTTACAAGATAATTTTTTACAAGAAAAACTCAACCAGTCTTAGGAAGCTCGAGTCGGGATCGAACCCACGAAGAACCTAAAAGAGATCTCAAAACACGTAAAACAATTTCTCGTAATAAGTTAAACTTAAAGTTTTTACATTTGATTTGACAACACTATGCGAAGTTGTTTTTTAAACCTTTAGTAGATGAGTACATGTCGCGCCATTTATAATGACAACTTAATGTCTTAGTCTCAGACCTAAAGGTCCCGGATTAAATTCCGAGTTGGTTTACTCGGTTTGGTCGGTGGTATAGCCATCCACCAACTTATCTAAATATGTCGCCAAAACATCAATGTTTGTAGGATTTGTTGTGTTCCGTCAGCTAGAGGTAAGATAGCCAGTGCCTCTGTAATTGAGGATCCCGGTTGAAGTGCGCTTCCACCATTGGCCTTCTCATCACATAACATCAGGTAAAATGAAGGCACTGTGCTAACACGTAAGATAAAAAAAAAATGTTAGAAGTTAGTAATAATCAATAGTTATTTTAAACTAACAAGTCGTATGTCAATCCTTAGGCAAGGTCCAGTCGGCTAGGAACCTCATCATGAAGGGTTGTGAAGTAAACCCCAGCAGTGAGGAGTTGTGGTTGGAAGCGGCGCGTCTGCAGCCGCCCGATACCGCGCGCGCGGTGATTGCGCACGCGGCGAGGAACCTACCGCATAGCGTCCGTATATGGGTGAAGGCTGCCGATTTGGAGCAGGAGACTAAGGTGAGGAATCACTCTTTAGATATTACAATTACGATACTGAGTGATCCAATATCGTAATATCGGAATCAGACAAAAAATCTTATTTGAGTTATAAATAAATCTTTTGAGCGCTCCACATTTGTCAAAGGTTACGGTCAAGCCATAAACAAGTAAGTACCTATATTATCGCTCCCAGTGTAATACGATGGCGCGCTAAACCGTATTCCTGTTGCCAGCCCGCTGAGCCTGCACCACCCCACCAGAGCTATAAACGTGTTGTCTTTCTCACTCATTAACTGCGTACATTTTGCTTATTCGCACAAACAATATAAGTAATGAGAACATAAATTACAAAAAAAGTGAGTTTAAAAAATAAACATACCTAGTCTTATATATTACATTGATTTTGCTTGCATATTTTGAAATAAATAAGAAGTATTATAATGTTGATTTTGAGTTAGTTTAAATTGTAATAAATAAGTATAGGATAATAATGAGAAATCTGTGATTTAATCTTATAATACCGATACTGCAACTAAGATTGGTATCAAATTAAAGAATTAAAAAAAATATTGTATCCAATCCAACATTACGACCAATATATGTAATTTATAAAGAATATTTGCAATTCCGATATTAATATCGGAATTCCGATATCGAGATCCAATGTCGGAATTGAAAACCCTCCGATTTTACATGCCTTTTTTTTTTTTTTTTGAGAGAGATTGCTGATTGCCGCTGCGGCATTTTTTTACATGCCCTAACACTGACCCATTCAAAATAAAATATTCTTAACCCACTCGACACCACACAATAGGGTTTTTTTTTTCAATTTTGGAAGCGCACTTCACCCGGCGTCCTCATATTTTACTAGGGAATGTAGCGATCATTTTAAAGTCCGTCTGCCTAGCTACCACCTGTCTTCCTGTCTGAATTTGTCGCCAATAACAACGTTTGTTTAAAATGCACTTATTTTCAGGGTAAACTTCGAGTGTTCCGTAAAGCTTTAGAACACATACCCAATTCGGTTCGCCTCTGGAAGGCAGCGGTTGAACTCGAGAATCCTGAGGATGCAAGAATCTTGCTGTCCAGAGCAGTGGAATGTTGCCCCACCAGTGTGGAGCTGTGGTTGGCATTAGCCCGGCTGGAGACCTACGAGAACGCAAGGAAAGTCTTGAATAAGGCAAGAGAAAACATACCGACGGATAGACAGATTTGGGTCACCGCTGCTAAGTTGGAAGAGGCGCACGGTAAGTTTCTTTAATTTTACGCATATATCTAACTGCATGTGTTACTGGTCGCGTCATGTAAAAAATGCATCCTGTCCTGTCAAGTAGGGTAAAAACCGATTTCTTTGGCAGAAGGGTGTTGAAAGCGGTTCTTTTTTAAATCTGTTTCGGTTATTGACACTGGTTTATAAATATTTCTGGTTTAGGTTTTGTTCGAATCGGTAATTATTTTTATGTTTATATTTATATTTGGGTTGGTAGACCGTGTTTTTTAAGAGCAAGTGCGAAGCAGTCCTTATTTTAATGTTCGAGCTAAAACGGATAATTTAGGATTTTAAAATGAATTGAAATCGTTCGCACTAGCCCCGATAACGAAATTTTTACCGGTTTTTATATATAACGTTTGCTCTATACATACACTACTCGGCGTCAAAGAATCGCACCTTCTAAAAACTTTCTTCTAGCGTCACTAAACCTTATTTAAAATCAACGTGGAGGGTAATGTTGGGTATCATTTGAAAGCAACCGAAAAGGGGTACACAAAAACAATTTAAAAACGCACAAAAAGAAAAGTTTACAAAACAATAAAACACCTTAAAAGATTTTATTAAAAACAGACAAACAAACATACAGGCCCATTCTTCAATAACGGCCTTGTTGAGTTCTTGGAGAGTCGTGGGAACGGAATCAAGAGACCGAACCTTGCGTTTCAAATGGTCCCAGAGGTGCTCTATCTGGTTCAGGTCTAAACTTCTCGCTGGCCACTGCATAACAGAGATCCTAATTACAAAACTCTTGGAGGTAGTCGCGCACAAATTACTGCAGCGTGAGCGCGAGCGTTATCGTGCATTAATGTAAACCTCTCGCCAACAAAACCGGCATACGGGACCACATGCTCTTCCAGGATCTCTGTGATGTACCGGTGAGCAGTGAGCGACCCTTGCCCGCGAGCACCTCGAGCCCGGGAAACGCAAACAAGGTCGGTTTTGCCGTCGGCTGACATGCCGCACCAGAACATACAGAACTGCCTGCGTATTCTACCGTCTCCTGGATGCAGGCTTGGGTGAAACGTTCACTCTGTCTTCTGTACACTTTTTTGCGTCTATCGTTGCAGAAAAGGCAGACTCTCGTCTCGTCTAAGAAGATAACATCTCTCAATTAGTCAAGGGAACAATTGACATGATCACAAGCAAATTGCAAGCGGACTCGCCGAAGCGCTGCGGTCAATTTTGGACCCGTAGCAGGTCTACGAGCCGCTATCTTCTTCTCCCTCAGTCTTCGTCTAACCGTGGACACGCTCACGGTTGTTCTGCGAGCTGTCTGGAGCTGGTGTTGCAACTCAAAAGCATTCTAGAACTTATTTCTCAAAGACATCGACACAATGAATCGGTCGTCTCTCTCCAAGGTGCAGTGACGTCTGCCAGAGCCATGCCTCCGGACGTAGCCACCGATCTCTAGGAACCGCTGGTAAACTTTTGCTGGTGAACTGAAAAACGGTTTAAGTTCAGTTGCCGAGCGACATAACACTGCCGCAACCCTAATTGCAGTAGTGCAATCACTTGGACGGCTTCATGAGCAGTGGTATCCATCTTCAAGGTCGTTTTTCTTCTGAAAGATCTTCTCGTATGTCCTCTTTAACGGTTGGATAGAGATGACCCTCATTGAACCTGTATTGACCCTTTTATGCCCACAAAAAGTAGCGCAACTAACGGCCCTTTTGAAAAGCAAAATTGTAATTTTTTTTTATTTTATTAGTTGAAGTCACATTTGTGGTGTTAAGTTTTTGTTTGTAATAAAACTGATATGTGTTTTTTTAAAGTTTTTTTTATTAGGCTTTGAAATGACACCAATATCGGTGAGGTTAAATACGTGGGTTAAGGGTTAATAAGGCTTGAAAGTTATTTTCGTAGAGATGCGATTTTTTTGACGCCGAGTGTATAAAGGTACTAAGGTTTATCTTAGAATGATATTAAAGTCGGTTGCAACTCGTATTTACTCAAAAATTAGGACCGATTGAATTTACCGGCAAATTTCGCATATATGATATATAATATACATAATAATGCCACTATGCTCATCGCTCTCTTAAAATGTGACGCGACCTATACACACAAAACTAGCCGTTCGTCGGTAGTGTGCCATGTGTTTATATTTTGAAAGCAACATTTAATTTTTTCCAACAGGCAACACCCATATGGTTGAGAAGATCATAGACCGTGCAATAACGTCACTCAGCGCGAATGGCGTTGAAATAAACCGAGAACACTGGTTCAAGGAAGCTATGGAGGCTGAGAAGTCGGGAGCAGTTCACACTTGTCAAGTACGTATTATATACACTCGCGAGCAATAAACCGGAATCACTTCATCGCGGATTGCTAAAGACAAGTTTTTACCATTTTTATGCAATGAATTATAGATTGTGGTATATCATTTGAAAGGTAATTTTATAGTAATGTCCTACCTAAATATAGGGAATTATTGCAAAAGGTTGAAGTTGCGGATGTCTAAATGAATACGAAGTAATATGAAATCATAAGTTTTTTATTAACAATGTGTATTTTAACACCCCCCCCCCCCCTTCAATACTTTGTATTACCCCCCTGGCCCTAATGACTGCCTGTAAACGGTTTCTCATTGCCCGAATGTGTTTCCTGACGGAATCTTGTGGAATTCCCTGCCACTCTTCGACCAAAGTAGTTTTCAGATTTTCTATCGTCGCCGGAGCTGGATATCTTCCTCGTACCCGTCTTTTCAGCTGGTCCCACATATGTTCAATAGGGTTCAAGTCAGGACTGAGGGCTGGCCAAGGTGGAAATCCCGAATTCTTCCAGGTACTGTCTAGTCATTGCAGCGGTCTGGCAGTGGGCGTTATCGTGCATTAGCAGGAAATGTTCGCCAATAAACCCGGCGTACGGGAGCACATGTCCTAGCAGAATTTCGTTGATGTATCTTTCCGCAGTTAGGACCCCTCCCCTCCCACCAGTACGAATACCAGCTCCATTTTTGCTTCTATAGAAATCCCCGCCCATATCATACAGGACCCCCGTATGCCACTGTTTCCGCAAAACAGCATTGTGCAAACCGCTCCCCCGGTCTTCTATAGACTCTCTGTCGACGGTCGCTACCATGCAGGCACTTCTTTGTTTCTTCCAAGAACAGGACTCGACTATTGCTCTTTATCGCAATCTAAGTGATCGCGAGCAAACTGAAGCCGGGCTTCTCGGTGGGCTGGAGAGAATTGGGCCCCGTAGCTGGCCTTAATTAGTCTAGAACATACCGCGGTAAAGCGATTCCGGTTTATTGCCCTCGAGTGTAGTTTTACCGGGAAAAAAGCTTAACACTAAAAATCTTTAGAATTAGAGTTGGATAACTATTGAAGTAATATAAAAAAAATATTTGTTTTATTTATCCCTGGACCATTGATTTTTTTTGCAGGCTATTATTCGCTCTGTAATTGGACACGGTATAGAACCGGAAGATCAGAAACACACTTGGATGGAAGATGCTGAAGCTGTAAGTATTACTGTATTTATTATGTATTTATTTAGGCTGTATTTATTTTAGTCTTTATTTGTGAACAATAAAATATTATATTCTATTATTTTTTTCTAACGAATTGAATTGCGAATAGTTGCATTACTGTCTAGTAAATTCATTCATACTACCATTTTTTTCCAATGTCGCTAAACCCTAAAATGTATTCCGGTCGTGGAATTTTTTCAACACTGTCTTTTTTCAATGTTACTAAGTTCTACTTGTATACAAACAACAAACAATTTCCTTTATGTGTATAGTAACAGAGAAAACCAGTATGAAAAAAACATAACATTTAATAAATAATATAATGTCTTCCTCAGTGTGCCAGCGAAGGGGCATTCGAATGCGCACGCGCAGTATACGGCTATGCGCTGTCAGTGTTTCCCTCCAAGAAGTCCATTTGGCTTAGAGCTGCTTACCTCGAGAAACAACACGGAACTAGGGCCAGCCTGGAAGCGTTACTGCAGAGGGCAGTGGCTCACTGTCCCAAGTTCGAGGTTCTGTGGCTCATGGGCGCCAAATCCAAGTGGTTAGCTGGTAAGTAGGATAGATAACAATATTTCTGTCTTAACATTGTATGCTTCGATCAATAATGCACTATAAAGGATCAGGAACAAAAATGCATCGCGAAAGTCGTCCTGTTTGCTCATACAAACATAAAACTGCATTTAAATTTCAAATAACAAAATTTGTAAAAAACATTGCATAGCATTAACACCTTCAGCTTACTGTGAACCTTAAATCTTAACCATAAAGATTAATTAAGGTTGCAAAATATTTGTACTCAATATTTACTATCATCGCCACACGGCGATCACGGTCGCCTACCGTTTTTCAAGCGCTCATCGGGAATCTTAGTAGGTACATTATTGATCGATGATTGTATGGGTATGAATGTGTATATAATTCAAAATCTTTTATCATAAAAAAACATACATAGATAGGTAGATGGATAGATAAACACTTTATTGCTAACACAATTGTACAGAAAATCTTTATATATATATATATATATATATATATATATATATATATATATATATATATATATATATATATATCTTCTGTGCGAGTGTATGTCACTGAACTCCTTCTTAACGGCTGGACCGATTTGGATGAAATTTTCTGTGTGTGTTCAAGTGGATTCGAGAATGGTTTAGATTTACAATTGGACCCGGTAGGTGGTGCTGCTATAGGGGTCCATCATGGGATAAGGGTGTCCTTAAGCGGAATTATTTGTTTGTTTTGTTATCATGGAAACTGTTGAAGCGGTACGAAGTCCGCCGGTCAGCTAGTTTAAATATAAAAGTAGGCAAAGGCAGTCTTATCGCTTACATATTATTCGGAATATTTCCCCTGTCTTACGTTGACATAACATATTTAAACAAAACCCTTTGTACACGTTTCTTTTATATATTTTTAATCTGACAGGGCAAAAAGCGAGTAGCGATAGCAATAACAATAATGTTTTATTTTAATGTGTATGTAAGTTATGTTACGTTTCTCTCAGTTGAAATGCCAGAGTGACACAGTCACGTGACGTTTATGCACGCATGAAAAATCCAAACAAGTTGGGATTGATTTCAGACGACGGAAACGTACGCGCGTACACGCACGTCTTTCTCGCACCTTGTGTGCAAGGTACAATAGTAGTGGGAGGAACGGGATGTACGTACACACGCCTGCACATCAATCTACCACAAACTGTCAAATTTCCTCAATAGTCTTTGAACTTTATACATATAACATATGGTTAAAAATTTATTACAGGCGTCTGTGGGTGTCGTGCGAGTAAAATTCGTGCGAAAACCCATCTTAAGTGCGACTGGCCTTACACTTTCATTTCTCTTGCAGGCGACGTTCCCGCCGCGCGCGGTATATTGCTGTTGGCTTTCCAGGCCAACCCTAACTCTGAGGAGATTTGGCTTGCCGCCGTCAAGCTGGAAAGCGAGAACAAAGAGTATGACAGAGCGAGACGGCTGCTAGCCAAAGCTAGAGCTTCGGCGCCCACGCCTAGGGTAAGAAAGACTGTTTAATTGAGATTTTAGGTCCCGGCTGCATTACCAGTTGCTATCAACCACCAATCCGCGCTGGGCTTGCGTGGTGGTTTATGGTCCGTACTATCCATCTATAGTTAAGGCTTGTGCCCCAGCAGTGGGGCCATAAAATAAGCTGTCGATGATGATGATATACTAAATACAATTGCAATGTTAACGACTACTAATGCAGCCGAGACCGATGGCTTTACGTGCCTTCCGAAGCACGGATTTAGTATTTAATGTTCTGTAATAATAAATGATGTAAACATTGTCATGTGCAAGACTGCAAGACAAGTTTTAAAAGACCTATAAATGAGATAAATATACTTCGGTTTAGATCCCGGTTGTCGTAAGGTGGTAGTAGTTGTAACCAGTGGCATGCGGCCCAGATCCGCACACGGGTGAAAATACGCATGACAGGAAAAGTGCCCTAACTCAAGTTTCTCCGTGCGCTTCCCCTAGCGTACGAGGAATCTTCTTTACAGCAAAAATAAGTCTTAATAGTATGGGTTAGAACTTAAATGATGTCGTCCTAAATTCTCGTATTGAAATTTACATTGAAAAGATATTTAATAAAATGTATTAAACATTTAATGTTAATTTCTCAACCTATTAAAAATTTGGGGGTTCAGTGCACGAATGCACTTAAGGACAGCCGCCCCTGACTGTAAGCCACTAACCCATACAAAATAGGTATGGCCGTCCGGCGGGTCAAATAAATATGGACGAAGACATTTCAAATAAAATATATAACACTTGTCACTTACGGACGGCGCACTCTTAAAAAAAAGTCGCATTGTGACATACTACATTACGTAGCTTGGTGCGAATCCATTATTCATGACAGAAGTCTTTATTTAATGAATAATGGTTAAATAAGATAAAATTTTACTAAAAAATTAATCTGTCAATCATTTCTACAGGTAATGATAAAATCAGCTAAGTTGGAATGGGCATTGAATAACATGGACGAAGCGCTCAGACTCCTCGAGGAGGCGATCAAAGTGTTTACAGACTACGCCAAGCTGCATATGATGAAGGGAGAGATCGAGGAGCACATGGGCAAACTGGACGATGCACATAACACTTATTTACAAGGGGTAAGGTTCAATTTTTAACGACTTGTCGTACTTTGTTGGTAGTATATTTTCTTTGATAGCTGGTGACTTTATTGCTTTTTAGCTGTTAATGGTAATATACCCGCAACCTTATGTAATTGTGATAAGGTTGTTTATTTAGTTAATTCTTTTTTATACTTATCACGGCAAATGACTCCATTTCACCTGATGTTAAGTGAATCCAGATGGATTCCAATAAAAAGAGTAGTCTAACCCTTCAACAGGCACTTCGTTATGTAATTTTTAATACTTATTAAAAGCGAATAGCTTGAGTATTCATCCAATTAGATGTAATTATTTCAAAACCATGTTATTTTATGTAGAAAGTTCTTGCATTTTCCTTTTTTAACAATACATATTTTATTTTTAGTTAAAGAAATGTGCAACAAGCGTTCCTATGTGGATATTGCTATCAAGGTTGGAGGAGAAAATGAAGCACGTCACGAAGGCAAGATCTGTTCTGGAGAAGGCGAGACTGAGGAACCCAAAGAATCCAGAATTATGGTATAATTTAACTCTATAGCTTTTTAAATACGAATGTGTATGTATATTAAACATAATTTTTAAAACTTAACAATATTACACTTATCCAGTGATTTGAATAGGTAGAATAGATTTACCTGCGTATACTTCAAGACGGGATCGGTCCCGTCTATGTTGTGTTCTAGTTTATCCTAAAATTTTTAATATCTAATACTACAATTGAATGTGTATAGATATTTCAATTCGACAATCCATAGACAGTCCATATACAAATAATTTCCGGTACACGATCTAATTTTGTGGTATTAACAGCTCTATTTATTTATTTATTTATTTATTTATTTATTTATTTATTTATTACTTATTACAATGGTTAGCAGCAATTACAGTAAATAGTACAAAAGATAGTAAAAGACAAAAAAAGAAAAATACAAATAACAATAACAAAAATAGAAAAGAAATAAGTAACAAATCACAAACAGGTAGACTCACTCATCTTTCTCGCAAAACAATATACCTTTTTAAGACCTCCTTCCATCCATCCACACATCACATTCAGGCTGATCAGCCAGGAGTGCATTGATTTGAATTCGTTAATTCGTTAACGAAAACGAAAATTAGTATTGCATTGTTGAAGCAGCGCCTCCTGGCGACATACGAGAAGAGTTAAAACTTTGCAATACAAATTTTCGTGTTCGTTAATGTGATCGAATGGCGAATGAAACTCGTACTGTGGGCACCCTGGTGATGATGATCATTCGTTTTTCTCGTCAGGCTGGAGAGTGTGAGGTTAGAGCGTCGTAACGGTAGTGCTGAGATCGCGCACGCCATGATGGCGAAAGCTCTTCAAGAGTGCCCGAGCGCCGGCCGCCTGTGGGCCGACGCCATATTCATGGAGTCCCGGCCGCAGCGGAAGACAAAGAGCGTAAGTATATCTACAGGGTGTAAAAATACCCTTAACGAAACCAAAAAATAAGTAACGTTAAGCAAAAATAATTCCTGGTAAACCACTTTTATTTTTGGTTTTAAAAAAAGATTCATTGTCTAAGAAATATCAAAAAGTGTGGTAATGTTTGTATGGAAGAAACTTTAGTAAGTACACACGCCTGCACATCAACCTACCACAAACTGTCAAATTTCTTCAATAGACTATGAACTTTATGCCTTAAACTTATGGTTGAAAATGTATTGAACAAAATTTGACAGTTTTGTATAGGTTGATGTGCAGGCGTCTGTACGTTAGTATGTTAGTGAAGGCCATAGCCCAGTACATAAAAATCGTTTTTAAGAGGGGAAGAATACGTGACTGTCGGATTCGTTAAGGGTCTTTTTACACCCTATATTATCTTTGAAGACAAATAAATTATTTAATTATTAAACATGGCTGCCCTTCGTGCAGGTGGACGCGCTGAAGAAGTGCGAGCACGACGCGCACGTGCTACTGGCCGTCTCGCAGCTGTTCTGGTCCGAGCGCAAGCTCACCAAGTGCCGCGAGTGGTTCAACCGCACGGTCAGTACTACTTATTTTATATATGTGTTTCTTTTTTTATTGCTAACAGATAAGCACTTTGCCTTCATCTCACCTGATGTGAAGTGATGTCAAAGTCAAATTTTTTTATTGAAATAAAGTTACGAAAAGTGCATTTGAATCGTCCATATTTTTTTTACCTACTATCCGTTCAGGATGTCTATTTTTTAGCTGTGGAGAAGAATGGGTGCAAGAAACTCCACAGCTTTAAAAGAAGTAACGACATTTACAAAAAAAAAAGATGAAGCGCTCTTCATCCGGTATCTTCAACTACTGAGGCACTGGCTATCTTATCTCTAGCTGCCGGAATATAACAATGCTACAGACATTGATGTTATGGCGACATATTTAGTTAGATAAGATGGTGGTAGCTAGTCAGTCTAGAGCTAGACTATACTTTAAACAAATATTTTAGTGTGCCTTAAGCTCATCAAAATTAATACATTTCATCGCGTACAAAGAAATTTGGTGACTCGTTTCTTTGTCGCACTTCCAAAAGATGGAATAGTCTACCAGCATAAGTTTTCCCTCCTTCCTATGACATGGGGTCCTTCAAGCGAGGCGTGAAGAGGCACCTTGTGGGCCGGCAGGGTGAGGGTGTCTGATGCTGCGTTGTTTTCACGCTGCACCAGTTGTCCTTGCGTCTGGACTCCATTTCCATTTAACATCAGGTGGAGTGGAGTCATTTGTCGAGCTACGTATATATTAAAAAAAAATACAAAGAGACCGCAGCATTCATCATCAATATCAACTGCTGAGCATAAACCTCCCTTTTAACAACCTAACTTAGCCCGTCCCGCGCGAGCCTAATCCACTGCTTCACAGGCAATCCTGATATGAATAATTAATAATTAGATATTCATTTAAATATCAAGCGATCAGAGACCTTATTCGGCATGATATAAGGTAGTTTATAAGGTAAACGACATTACTACACAAGGAGAACTACACTTCATTAAAACTCTTGCAATATTATTAACAGATGAAACCATAATTTCCGATGAGTGCAGTGCACTAGACATTTTGTTTTCGATGTTACGAACAGCTGTAACTTGTATGGAGTGGTGCCAAGTAGCAACTAAAGTAGCAAGTAGCACTAAAGAATTCATTTTACTGTAGATAAATAATGACAATAATGGCATGTTGCGTTGTATAATTTAAGGATTCAAGTTATAATTTTATAATTAACGCCTCGGTGGCCGAGGCGTTAATTATAAAATTATAACTTTCAAAGGTCTTGGGTTAAATTTCCAACCAAAGTGTGTTTTGGATTTATCGATGGCTGGATGGCTGATTTATCATTCGGCCAGGCATCTTGGTGAATAAGCCAATACCTATCAATTGTGGAGGTGACTTACTACATTAAAATCAACACGTTGTAACTACAACGTGTATGGAATCGGGTTGATTTGGTTGGGTTGATCGGGCTATTTGGAAGCTAACTAGCTTCCACCTAGCATACAGGTTTATTAAAAGGGGAAAAAAATTACATTTATGTTTTTTCCATAAAATAAGTGAAAATCTACCCGATCCCATACAAATTGTTGTTAACTTTCACTTAGCACATATGTTGTGTAAAATGGGTTTAACAACGCACTTTTTACTCATAAAACATGTAAAAACAATCCGATCCCATACAAGTTGTAGTTAAATAACATTCAGCATATAGGTTATTTTAAAAGGAGGTTTTATCACTTTTAATTCATAAAACAGGTGAAAATCGACCTGTCCCCATACAATTGTCACTTATTTAAAAAATAGGTTTATCATCACACTTTTTATAAACAGGTGAAAATCGACCCGGACCTCGGCGATGCGTGGGCGTTCTTCTACAAGTTCGAACTCCTACACGGCAATGAACAACAGCAGGAGGACGTGAAGAGTCGCTGCAAGACGGCGGAGCCGCACCACGGCGAGCATTGGTGCAAAGTCTCCAAGGACATCGCCAACTGGTGCTTTAGCATCGAGCAGATTCTGCTGCTAGTGGCCAAGAACCTACCGGTGCCGACTTGAACCGGTTATAGTCGAAGATTACCGGTAATATGTCGAATTTTTATTATCCTAGTGTTTGAGGTGAGGCAGGAATATCTGAAGGGACTTTGGGAGTTAATTGAATGCGTGTTTCGTTTAGAACTAGAAACGGTAGTTGAAGAATGTTTTGCATTGCAACAAAGTATGTATAGACACGATACTTACAAAATAAAACATGTGATTCCGATACTAAATACCTTATAATTTTACTTAAAGTGCATATAATATTTTTAACCACTTACTCCAGGGCCGTTTTCAGTAACGAGCAGATTTTATCCAATTATATTGAATAATTTTTGATATGAACTAGTTCTTAAAAAGGTTTTTCGTAATACAAAATTTTCAATAATTTCTTGTATTTTTAGTGATTATGGGACGTTTTGGAACACATTGAGAAGAAAATGTTGTGTGATAATTTAATGTTTACTTTATATTTTAGAGTTTAATTATAACATAAATTACCGTATTGACTATTGATAGAATAATTTTAGTGTGGATGAACTGGTTTTCAACAGCCACTTATATGATTTGTTTAGTTTCAGAATTTATATTTTAATGGGAGTAGGCACATTTATGTAAGCAATTTACAATTTTAGACAAAATATAAATGTTATTAAAAAAATATAATGAGATAAGCAAATTGTGGACAGTGAAGTGTACAAAGAGGAGTTCATGATTATTAGTACAGTTAACAGCAAAAGGCTATGACCAAACTTGCCATTATAAATAAACCAAAAAATAATAAATCTGTATACCGGCAAATATTCATTTAGTTTTGATAACATGAACTATATTTATTTTTGTAAAACATTGCAAATTATATACACCTAGTAACGAGTTGGTTTCATATATTAGTATTGGTATCTTCGATTTGAGCTGTTGACTGTGCATTACACATTTTAAACTTTGCCGCTAATTACAAAAACACAAATGTTGAAAAATTATTCAACACTATTTACTTTTTTACTTTGAAAGCCAAAGGGTAAAAAAGTATTAACTTTTTTACACTATTTAGTGTTGAATAATTTCGGCGGGTTGGTTAGAACCACGATAGCTCAATTGGGAGAGCACCTGACCCGGTATGTCGGGAGGGTGCAGGTTCAAATCCTGCTCGTGAAATTTTTTTCCAACATTGTGTTTTTGTAATTGGTTTCGCAACAAATTTTGCGTTAAAATTATATAAACAAAACAATAACACTTTGCCGTTAAATTAGGTTGAGTACAAAGTAGTACCTATGTATAGAAGAGGTAGGTACAGATATAGGTTACCCGTTATAGATTTATTTATAACGGAAGACGAACAATAAAAATTTGTATGTTTTGAGAGTTGCATGCTATTGTTGTATATAATTTAAGTTTGATTAGCAAATGATTATCTTTCAGCCACAAGTTTATAGATATCAATATTCGCCAAACTAAGTAAACAACTTATTTGAAGTAAGTAACACTTAAAAATAATTAATGTGTATCATTAAAATAAGTATCTATAAACTGTACATTTTGACTTCTCGGCGGGAAAGTGAAGAGTCAAGTCTGCGGTTTTGTTTTATTTTCTAAAATTTGTGTTATGTCGAATATTAATGTGAAATATTGGTGGATTATTAACCGTTAAGTGTACGTGAGTGTGCATGAGTGTTGGCAAATGAAACAAAACAGTGCAACGTCACTTTTCAAATTCTCTCAAGAAGTCTGCGTGAGGACTTAGTAAAGCCCCACATCTTTACTGAGATACTCGAGGGGTTGGGGGGTATATAATTTCTCACTTTTCATTTCTATTATCATTTATCATCATCATATTGTATATTTATGTATTAATTGTAAGAAAAATTACATTGACACTGGCTAAATGTGCTAATCGCACGAAGCCATCAACTAAAAGAAAGAAAGAACTGTACATTTTTGTTTTTTATCTGCCTACCTTCACCTTCCCGTACTAAATAGATATGTCTTAATTATATAAGTCTTATGTTAATGCGTTACTATTGAAAAACTATACGCGATTCGAGCGATGGCTCTTCCGTTCGAACTGAGCTACCGACACATTGGTTACTGTATAAATATTTTGAAATGCTTGTATTAGTCAGCGGTGTTACATTAGTGTCTCTAGATGAACTAAACCTGGAAACAGTTCTCGGAAACTCAGCAGAATGAGATATCGCCCGAATTACAAAAGGTCGTAACTGCGAGTCTCATCAGCAAGTCGTCTTACAATTGCAAAACTGTAATAAAAATTGTTTGTAAAAGTTCCATTGTTTTTTTTACAATACTGTTGTTTGTAAGTGATGATGTCGCCGTATGAAAAGTTTTTTATCACAATTGTGGACGGAGCGCGCGGTAAACACCTTTTATATATGTTCTATAAATAAACATAATGCGTTCGAGTTGTGAGTTTGAATTATAAACGTGGGCTGGCACCGCGCCAGCCGCACTGCGCATGCGTGAACTAAATAGCTAGCACTGATTTTTTACTTCTTTCTCTTCCCAAAACCGATAGTCGACACATCGGATGCGCCGCGATGCTCAATATTTTATAGTAAACTTTTATTTGTAGTGAAATTTTATAGTGAAAGTGATATTCTGAAGTTACTACTTTCTGAAGTGTGGTGAAATATGTCGCCCAAGTGTCCAGTCCCACCCTTGCAGGAGATCACGCTGTCCTTGGTCGCAAGACAGTTAATACACACGCTATCAAGAGTTACCGCCGAGGAAGATGTGTCTCTGCCGTTTGCAATGGTGTCATCTTACTACGAGAGTATGGGGGCGACGAACGACATTTTCCAAGATCTCATTAATTTAATTCTTAGTTCGGAGTACCTGGAACCGTCCGTAAGATACTTCGCTATGCGACTACTGCTCAAAGAAAATGTGAAGAGCTTGGCCACTGGAATTTTTCCGTTACCTTATTATAGGAAAATCCTTGAGCTACTTGTCGAGCAAGGGCACCATTTGACAGCTCTCAATTTGAAAGGTGTATGGGTAAAAGAAGAACACTTAACGTTAATGTACCATCTCATTAAGAATCTCACAAATCTTACAGTGCTGAATATACCTTACATAGCGAACGATGAGGTATTGAAATACATAGGGGAGCACAATAAAGTTCTCAAACTTCTCGACGTGTCCGGAGAGACGGACATCACCGAGATAGGTATAGATGCAATGCTGAATGGCAATCCGCAACTAACAAAAAGTTTGACAGTCGTAAACATTGGCATGTACGGTGAAGAAAACATTGATCATATAGATGTTGCTCTGTTGGTACGGCGGTTGCCCAATCTCTCTAACCTCGGCAGTTACTCGTTTGTTGGAAAATCTATCCTTCACATTTATAATACGGACTGTCCCCCCGATTTCAAGACTAAATTACAATATTTACACGACGTCCGAACTAACAGTAGGACAATGAAAGCGATCCTACAATTGTGTCCAGATTTAGAAACGATATACTTGGAAGAACCCGACCAAGGGGTTTTACAACAAATCAAAGAGTTGAATCATGTCAATAAAATTAAACTAAACAAATTCCAATGTCACGAACTGCACCAGCTATTGGATAAAATAGGACACAGAGTAGTGACGCTTATGTTGTCGGCCTCCTCCGGTTCGTTCAATTTCACCAGGATAGCAGAAACGTGTAGGAACCTCGAAACCTTAGAGTTCTTCCAAATACACACGGCGACCCATGAGGAAGAGATACCGTTTAACAAATTGGAGCACATCGAAATCATACATGGCAACTTATCCACGACTTGTCTCAAATATCTGATGACAGGAAGTCCTATGCTCAAAAAATTAATCATCGGCGACGAAATTAAACTGGACGATAATGATATGGCTAGGTAAGCTATGCATATTATGTAATGTAATGATATTGACTGCAGTTTTTTGTAATATGAATTGTGATATTATAGAAAATTCACCAATCATAATACTAGACGTGAACAAAAGTGTGCTAAATAATTTTATGGTAAGGGACACACATCAGACTACCACAAACTGACAAATTTCCTCAATAGACTTTAAGCTTTATGTATATTGCATATGGTTGAACATTTATTGACGAAATTTGACAGTTTTGGAAAGGTTGATGTGCAGGTGTCTATAGTTTTGACTTGTATGTTCAAAATAACATACGGATAAGTAAACATATTTTAAGTATCTCTGATTTCTCAAATTATCATATATTAATAAAACATAATATTTATTAGTATGAAATGCCGTACATAATTAAGTAGCATTACATAGTGGTCCATACAGATGTTTGATTTAATATTAAAATATAAAAGTAAAAGAGAAAGTATTAAAGTTCAAAAAAAATCAAAATCATTTATTCAGTTAAGGCTACAAGTAGCTCTTGTCAATGTCACTATGCCATCATATTAAAAAGTTATAAAAGAACTTTTAAATAACAATTGTTTTCTATATTTAACAATACTACAACCCTTTCACGAGTTAGGCAGTTTAAATTTAATTCACGTTATATTAATTTCATGTATAGGTAATTCAAATTACAGCCAATTTTAGTCAAAATTGGCTTATAGTCATAAGTTAGTACTTATAGTCTAAAAAGAAGTCTTCTCTCTAAAAAGTTTCACTGCTGCAACATCAAAAAAACTCAGCAAGGCCAATAGGATTGCTTATTGCCTTACCTGGGTTTCTTGCCGGTTCTTCATTCTAAATATATTAATATAATTGCATAATATGTACGTTTTTTCATATTTTATATAAGTGTGTTCTGATTAAAACTTTGTGTTTCCCTAATCACATTTCAGAATACTTCGCCGGCACAAGTTCGAGCATCTCGAGGGCATTTGGTTTCCGAACGCGCCTCGCTTGACTCAAAGCACCGTCGAACTGCTGATGGAAAGCTGCCCTAATCTGCAGAGCTTGGGGCAACTCAGTGGCTGGCAATACACCCCGGACGACATGATGCTCATGAGGGCAATCATCGCCAGTACAAACACTGATCTAGTGCTTTCACCACTTGGTATCTTCCAACAGGGTAACTAAGACAGAAAGTCCTCTGTCTTATAAGTCGTTAGTAATTTTTCAATATATTTTTTTATAAAGAAAGCTTTTATCATTAATATTTTTGTATTTTGTCATGTAAGTAAGTATGTACAAATGTTGCAATACACTAATTTATGTTACCAAATTGCCAAAGATCTAGTCAACTTTATAGTGCGTGGCGTTGTTTGAAGGTTTTATTGGGAAACTGGAAAATAAACAATGTTTGAATGATATTCTATTTTTTTTATTCTCTAATCTGCATGTGGGTTGTGGGCACCGCCGGCGGTGCCGGTAGGCGCGACGCTTTGCTTACCTCACACCACACGTAGTCATCTGGTTTTTTTTTTTTTTTTTTTCATTATATCGTCATAGTTTTTGCTTTATATCATGACCTGAGAGAGATAGTTTAATTATGCAGTGTAGTCTGTGGTAGCAGGTACCAGTAGATAAGTAGGTAATGCTAGTGAAATGATGATTGCTCTTTGCATAACTATCATTTCTTTTATTCATCTCTGCTAATGGTAATGTTATATACCTTAATATATGACGACCTCCTTGGTCGAGTGGTTTGTACACCGGTTTTCATGGTGTCGCCATCTCTGAGGTCCCGGGTTCGATCCCCGGTCGGGTCAATTTAGAAATTATTGTTTTTCTAAATTGTCTCGGGTCTGGGTGTTTTCTATGTATAATAAGTATGTATTTAAGTATTTTAAGTATGTTTATCCGTTATCTAGTAACCATTTAACGAGTTTCATAACGAAGCTTCTCTTGGGCTAGATAATTGGTGTGAGTGTAGGAAATTTTATTTATTTATTTATTTATTTATTTATATGAAAGTAATATTTGAGTAGTTCGTATAGGTAACATAATAGTTAGGTATTTAAAGTGTTATTTTTATTCTTGCTGCTTGCAAGAATCATCCATAAATTAATATATTCAAGAGTCTTAGGGTTAGATTCCCGGCTAATTACCTACCAAAATCTAATTTAAATTTATCTATAGATACTTCTCAGATTGAGCGTAGTGGTTCTTACTAACGTTATTGAAAGTAATACAGTACAGCTGTTTTAGTTGAATGTTGAATCGTTGATATTAGAATTTGAAACACATCATTTAATATAAACATGTAGACTTTATTTCAATAATCTACAATGAAATTAATACAGTTAAGTATCGTAAAATAACCGATAAACTGAAACGTGTAACAACTAATTATTTTCCTTATTGGAGTCGTCTGGTTTTTCGATTTTCTCTTGCTTTGATATAGCGTTCTTTTTCTTCTCCATTCGTGTTCTGAACATTTTACTTTCATCTGCACACTTAGTTGTAATAATACTTCTGCGAAAATTTAAATACAAACTGTCGTAAGTACCTATATGAATCGTTATGCATTCATCTCAGTTGATGGTTAGTTAGGCTAAACCTGAAGATGTAGCGTTCTTCCTTCCCTCTTCTCTTCAACCACAAAATAAAGAAATATGTTTAAAAAATTAGCTCTTGCCGCCGCTCTTGCAAAAAGGTTGTAATGGCGACTTAGATATTACGAGTATGTTGGTAGCTTGGCAGGTGGACTTAAAACAAGCTATTACCAACCGAGCACAATATGGGTTTGAACCTAGGATCTCTATAGGTTGGCTTAGGTCTAACCACTAGACCAAAGAAACCAAAGAAGGACAGGAAAGAACCGTTGTCTGGTCAATCCCTTAAAATTCAAAAGAGGGTGGGTACGAAACTGAATTTTACAATTTTATTATTTATTTTATAATCAATCACATCACAAACCTGACTAAATTTTCCTTCACATCGAATCGGTCCATGACTTCTATGATTATGTCGGTAATCTTCTTTGGATCCAAGCACATTTTCGCTGGTTTGTCCTGAAAAGCCGGTGATTTTTTGCCCGTTAGAGAATGCGTAGCCAACGTCCTGAAATGTTGACATAATTGATAAGAGAAAGTTTCTCAGTACAAAAAAATTACATTTCACTTCAACGTGAGGAGGCCGTGGAGTGAGTGAGGAACTGACCACTAAGGTGATCCACTCCGGCGCAAATTAACACCTTCCATAATACCTCAATAACATAAGTACAGTACAAGGTGGTCAGTTTCCAAGACCGCAAGCAGAGGGTCAATACATATGTTTCATCAACTCAGTACGGTTCATCTACAACCTCAAGAAATATGACCACATCTCACAATATAGGTCCGAGCTAAAATGGCTGTACGCTGTAAGCCCTGACGACACTATTTTCACTACTTAATTCTCCAAATGCTCCCTCTTACCTCACTCCTCATTTTCAATACCTTTGCTCCTTTCATAGTAGGAATCTCCGATCTACAAATAATCTTCTCCTTCTCGGTCCTTCCCATACATCTGGCTTTGTACACTCTTCCTTCCATACTCAGTCCATTCTCCTATGGAATGCGCTACCTCTTGAAATCAGGATGGCTACGAGCCGTGACGCTTTAAAAAAGAAAGTCCGTATGCTCTTTTTTGATAAATCCTTGGCAGAACCATCTCAGTAATGTACTATTTATAAATTATGTACTAAACGTTTATTTTTGTAGTATATATATTTGTAAAAGTAGTTTATGTAATAATATAATACATTATATTTGTTTATATATATAAATTGTATATATGTAGGTATATATTGTGCGTTTTTGATTATATTATTTCTATTTCTAAAATTGTTGTCTTCACCCAATTGCACCTACCATGTTATATCTGCACCACCTTATGGTTGACTGGTAGAGAATGCATCAGGCATTAAGTCCGCCATGTAATGTATGTTGCAAAAGTTTTAAATAAATAAATATGTTTAAAAAAAAACTGTATTGGAAAGTCATGTACCTTCTTGGAAAGAGAGCCAGTAAAAGGGTCCTAGTGGCGATTGTGTACGACGACCACTTCACTTTCCTGAATTTGTCTCTGTGTATTAGAGTTTTGCCGCTGCCAATTGGTACCTGTAATGAAATATATTTTTTTTTATCAAAAGCGTATATAGTAATGAAATATGGCAACAGAGTCGTTCTATGAAAAAGTCATGCCATTTACCCATTCGCGGTTGTCTTTCTCTTTTTGTGCAACGTTTGATATTTTATGTTGCTGTGTCTTCTTTTCTTTTTCTTGGTCCTGTATATTATTTACAGGACTAAGGAGTTTTGTATTATTATCATTGTTTAGTATATTATTTTGCTGAATGTCATGTAATATTTTCGGTTGCTGTTTCTGCGTTTTATTTACGGATGACCCCTGTGTGTCATTTACCACATCTTCTTCAGGTGCTTTGATAACTCCTGCTTGTTCTTGTGTATAAGTTGTTGATTTTTCTGTCTGTGACTTATTAGTATCACTAACATTCAGTGTAATATTTTTTCTACTTTTCTGCTGTTCATTAATTACGTATTCAAGTTCTTCTTCGTCATTTTCGATGTTCTGATACTTATTAGTAATAAGAACATTGTCATCAGAGCGGTTAGAGTCTTCGCTGTAGCATCCCAACTCGTCAAATGTGTCTAGGACCATAAGGTTGTCCTTATATTCTAACTTATTTTTCGTGGGGATTGCGTTGTCGCGTTCCTTATTCTTCGGTGCCTCGTCGTTGTCAATTAAACCTAAACCTGTCCCCAACTTGTTCAACGCTCCGAGCATACCGAAAATCAAGTTTATGTCAAGTGTGACAGTTACTAGTTTTGATTGTTCTTTCACATTAACTGTTTCATCAATATTTTTGTTGGATTTTGGTGTTTCAACAATTATGTTTGCTTGTTTCGTTGATCCATGTGAACGTTTACGTGGATTTATGTAGGTCTTAATATTCATTTGATGAGCCTTGTACGTAGGATTAGGTATGACTGCTTTCACTTTGTTTGTAGGTTTCAGTACTTTCTTTGTTCGCTTCTCGTATTTGGGATACCTTTTATGTGTGATATCCATTTTCGGCTTTCTCGTCTCATACTGAAAATCAAAGATGGTATTGTAACATTATTATATTAATATAACTAACTGATGATTATTGTGATTGGCTCGATATGTTATTATAAATTAATTACCTCTGATTCTGAGCCCTCGTCATCACTCGGCTCCCAGGATGACGCGCTAGGAGAAAAGTCCTCAACTTCTGGTTCGGGAGGCACGCTCGGCCCGGCCTCGTCGCCTATGATTTGCTCCAGCAATTGCCGATCGTCTGTGGATTCAAAGCACGTGATAAATAAAGACGGATGTAATATTCTAACGGTTTTAAAAGTTCCTATCAGGTAATGCTTTATTCATCAAAATATAACTTATATTTGAAGTTCATTACGCTATTGGTCCGTCAGTCTAGAGAGACAAACCGTTAAAAATAAAAAGTTACTGATCGTTTGAAATTACTCTCTCTCTTTCATAGAATTATCTCTTTATCACACTAAAAAAACTGATAAAATATCTTAATAAAATAAATAAGATTTCAATAACACTAGTTATAAAAAATGTACAGGAGCACTCATTTAATTTCTTAAAGCTGACATATAAAATGGTTTCGTAAAATTAGCTAACTTAATAATACAATTGTAATTTAATCTGTTTATAGATAGTCGTCCGATTTGTAGAAGGCAACGTAATTCATATTTTTTACATGATCTTAAAAATACTAGTTAAGTTTAACTCTTATTTAGATGCTTGTTTATTATGATATTTTTTCCCTCTATAAGTATAAGAATAAGAATATAATAGAATAGAATTAGAATAGGTATAAGAATACAAAAATATATAAGCTTAGCAACATAAGCTTATCGAGCCATTACATGGATATGATAAGCCTATGTCTGCTAAAGGAAATACACAATTGGAACCACCCTAATGAGCATGGAGTGTGATAGTGCGTCCATTTCACACAAACGATATTCGCGCGCTTTTTTTTTATTTGTCACATATACCTACTTGCGTTCACAAACATTGTCAAATTCCAATAAAATTGCAAAATATTTATTTTTAATTCATACTAATATTAGTTTAGTTCCTGTATAAATGGAAAAAGAAAATGGGTTATATTATAATTAGCATTACATACACATTACTCTATGTTATTTAGAATTTATTGAGTCTTATTGTGTGTTCCCAAGTAAATTTAAACTGATTAAGTATTTATTATAATATTGAGAATCTAGAATTTGAAAATATTGAATTTACAAAATTTTACTATACCTATTAGCAATTAAGTTTGTAACACAACAGATTGTAATTATAAACAATACTTAAGTGAACATACTAAACTACGTACCGCAGCCTTAGGAAAATGAACCTTATATCACACGTCATAAACAAAAATGGCGATGCCACGGTAATTGAATAGAACTTACTGGATCTCGCTATGAAGGTGGCCAGTTGCTGTTCACCGCGTTTGCTTATGGTGATCGTGCAGCCTGCCCTAAGGACAAGGTTATCCCTGCAAACCATATATCGCGAATGCACAACGCCTCGCGCTCCGTTACCCCATTCCACTAACAACCACTTATCCACACCAATTTTGGCCATGGACATGTTTCTGTAAACGATTTGAGGACAGTACTGGCGCGGCTATAGGACCGGTGCGCAATCAGGGCCTCAGGTAAGTTTCATTGCGCACGCGCACCCCAACTGCATTTGCTGCAGCCCGCGCCCCCCGGCGAACAATGAGCTTTTCGCCAACGGCCCAGAAATGCACACAAAAAGTGCACCTTTTTTTTGCAACGCATTTCCTGCTCAGCTAAAGTTGCTGCACCGTGTTGTCTCTTTGTTGAAAGGGTCGTGAGCCATAAAGTATCTAAAACAATAAGTGTGTCCTGTACCTAATATTTACTGTATTGTTTCTACAGCATTCTTAGCTTTCACATCTAGTGTGGTTAACAAAAATGTGATAAGTTTCCAAAGCTACTTACAAAGCTTTTACTTTAAACTGAGGTACTTATGTGTTTTAATAGTTGGAGTTATCAATAAATAAAACATGTATTACAGACGTCCAAAAAATTCTAAAACATCGAATAGCATTTTGTTAATTTAAAAGTTCTGATGCCTAGGTATGTCTATGCAGAGGCAATGTTATTGTAGTCATGCTACTTTCATTTTGGTTTTCGGAGTAGGTTCATCATCACATCAGAGACTTGTCCATTTACGAATCCACTTCTGTTGCCAGAAAAATCTTGTTTATTTGAACTTGTGACTTCAAAAAATATTGTGCTTGTATCCATACGACAGTTATGATTTAAAGTAAGTATTATTGGTCTATAAAATATGTGAAGCTGACGATACGAACAACAGTGATAACATCTAAAATGTTATCATAAGGTTTTTTTTTAAAGCAACTTTATTTTCGTTACTTTTGTTTAAAGAATACTCCCACTGTAAGTACCTTTAGATCTCTCTCCGCTATTGTATAGGTGCATAGGTTGCAGCTACTGAACACCTGGCATTCTAAATAAAAAAAAAGGGTACGCACTTTGTATGAATGTAGTTTTCGGTAGACGAAATACCGATTACAATATTCTTAATCTCTGTGTATTATCTTCTAAGTATATTTCTTCGTTCTTATAAGAACACCTTTTTTCGACATAAGAGCATCCCAAACGCTGCCGTTATAGTAGGCTTAGATAGATAGATAGATTAATAAATTCTTAAATAAGAATTCCATCTGGAAACAAAAGGAAAACAACAGTTACACATAAACTTAAAGCTATTATGGGCAAAGGCGGTCTTATCGCTACAACCGAGAAAAAGTATAGCTCATATTTGGCTAAACATAACGATGTAATGTCGTTATTCAAATTAAGGAAGATAAGTAGTCGGTTTGGTACCTACCAAACAAACCACTTTACCTAATTTGCCACTAGGTAGGGCTTGTTATTAGCCCGACTGGCTAGCTTTCACCATATTATTTTTCGCCTTCATTTTAGGTCATATCGTTACGTACAGACGGCAGCAGATCAACCTACCACAAAATGTCAAATTTGTTTAAAAAATTTTGAACCTTATGCATTGGGTATTAAGGTCAATATTGATTAGAGAAATTTGACAGTTTTTGATAGGTTGATGTGCAGGCGTGTGTACCGTCAATACTAACTGCAACAATGATACCTAATATACTGTAATATGTTAATATTTTCATCATCATCAGCACAGCTAAAAGACGTCCACTGCTGGACAAAGGCCTCCCCCAAGGATCTTCACAACGACCGGTTTTGTACTGCTCGCATCCAGCGGCTTCCCGCGACCTTCACCAGATCGTCGGTCTACCTTGTTGGAGGTCTGCCCACACTGCGCTTTCTGGTACGCGGTCGCCACTCGAGGACTGTTCCGCCCCAGCGGCTATCAGTCCTGCGAGCAATATGCCCTGCCCACTGCCACTTGAGCTTAGCAACTCTTTGAGCTATGTCGGTAACCTTTGTTCTTCTGTGGATCTCCTCATTTCTGATTTGATCACGCAAAGAAATCTCGAGCATAGCCCTCCATTACTCTTCGTTAATATTTTAGTTGCATTTTAATACTATAATAGTTATATCGACAATGAAAATAATTCTTGACAACATACGACTTGCCTCAGAAAGGACTTTATCCACGGAACTATCCCAATCCTAGCTTTTCCAATTCAATGGATCTTTGAACAACTTTGGTAAATGGGATAATTAACAAGCACCTATCAAATTCGATTGAGAAAAATCAATGTCGTACAGCTTATTTGCAAGGGCAGACACCCAAATAGCGGAAGGTCTTAGGTTCGACTCCCATAAAAGCCAAGTCGTTTTGCAAGTGTTATATTTGATATACCTACCTACTGTATTCAAAGCAAAAGTGAAGTATATGAATGTTAATCATTTTCAAAATAGAAGGCATTTACACAATACAATCATGGTGTTTAACCCGACTCCTTCATACATATTAACTTTTGTACAAGTAAATGAGGTTGCAACACATATGAATTGAAAATTCAGTGAGCTTTCAATACAATCTATCGTTACTATAAAAAACAAGACAATTAGGCTGTATGGCTTAGATTCCTTACCTTAACACGCTAATTGCGATAAATAAAAACTAAAAAAGTCAACAATTTTAAACAATAAATAAGACTTCTTGGCGGGAAAATGAAGTCATGTCTGCGATTTTTGAAATTTTTTGTTATGTCGAATATTAATGTGAAATAATGGTGGATTATTAACCGTTAAGTGTTCGTGAGTGTACATGAGTGTTGGCAAATGAAACAAAACAGTGCAACGTTACTTTTCAAATTCTCACAAGAAGTCTGCGTGAGGACTTCTTTACTGAGATACTCGAGGGGTTGGGGGGTAATATTATTTCTCACTTCCCATTTCTATTATCATTCATCATCATCAATATTGTTTATTTATGTATAACAATAATATGAAGATAGAACGAATGAATAGGCTTGATGGATTTCATCCGGCACCGTAAAACACTAAACAAAAAAAAAACAATAAATAAAAAATAAGTAGAGGTGTAGAGGTTAAGTTTTGCGAGAGAATACTGAAGGGGTATTTTCTATCAACTATTAATTTAAAATGGAGGCTCCTACATTACAATTAAAGAAAGCAATTAATAAAGGAAAAATTAAAAAAAGTATGAAAAATGTTCTTTGTCGCCCTGATCCTACATTTTGGTAAGTTACTTATAACCTTTAAAATAAATAAATGTAGTTCATGCATGCTAAGAATGGTTCATAATATTTTATTTGACGTCATGTATTACTACCAAATCACTTACAAATTAAAACTAATTAATAATAATATGTATATATTATCAGGCCTATGATATCAATCGAGCACAAACAATTACTGGAGAAAGCCATAGAAAAATACAAAGTGGATACACCACAGTTTGTTAAACCCCAGTGGAAAGATCTGAAGCTGATCCCAAAAGAAAAACGTCCAAAGCCACCAAAACTTAAGTGAGAACAATACATTTAATACATCATATTAAATTAATTAGAGATCAGACTTTTAAAATGCAATGGGCATACATTTTAATAGCTACTTATAATCTATAGCTGTGATTGTTGTTATACTCAATTCATAAGTAACCCCTTTCCATAGTATTTAGACAATAATAGCTAAGTCTTAACAGTGACATTAGTCTCCTCCACAACACAGTCACCCAAGGATTCACTTTTCTTGCTAGATCTAGCAAGGAATGGGAATGTACTTAAAGCCAAAAAATATTCATTTTACATGATGCTAAGCGTACCCACATAAATTGATAGATGCTTATTTATTTGTTATATTTCATTCAACATTTTTTAAGTTGTATTTTTTTATATTCTATGTTACAGAAGAGTAGATGGCCTATTATTTGGTATATCAGAGTGCACCGATGCTATAAAGTGCAACCTATGTGTGGCTGTCATTCTTGAAGCATCTGTCAATCCTAGAATGTTAGTGCAACCCATTCTAGAAGCATGCATCCAGGCAAGGAAACCTGTTTTATGTGTCAGTGATTTAAGAACTGTGAGTGCAAATAATTTTGGTGTTCCAACTTGTTGTTTGGGTGTAAAACTCAATTACTTGCCACATCTACAAGAGCAGATCTTAGAAATTGCTGAAAATTATAAACTTCCACAAAACAAGCTAACAATCAATCCAGTGGAGACTGCAACTTTGTCAAAACCTCCTGTTTATGCTAAAGAAGAAACCTCTAATTTAATATTTCCATACTTATATCGAACAAATAAGAAATCTCGTGTTTTTGAGCCATCAGAAAGGAAAGAAATGGTTTCTTCTGTCAACAGACACTTTAGTGGTCAAGATTTTATAGAATTCTCAGGAAAATCTGAAAACCAAGTAGACGGCACAACTTACATGAAAATGATAGTGAAGAAAATAACTAATAATCAGAACAGAGTAAAGAGAAAAAAGTGAAAAGAGGTTCACTAAAAAAACTAGTTTCAAGAGAAAGACACTTTATTATAATAATAATGTATTAATTTCTATTATGTCAAAAAAAGACATATTATGTTAAGCATTCCTAAAGGAATGTAAATAATCCTACCGGTACACAGTCATTTAGCTCATTACTATGAGTTCTTCTCTGTGCACAGCAATCAAATTTAACCAATCTCTTAATTTAAACATTACCAGACATTGGTGAAAATTGACAGTTTATTAATTAGACTAATATTCATGCAATGCTCCATAAATTTTAACTATACAATAATTTTATGGAGTAAAGCATGGAAGTAGATATATTTATCTTACATTTCAATTGATGCATTGCATTTATAGTTTTATACAGTTCAATTTAATAAAAATCAAACAACAAATTGTGTTCAACATTAAACACTTAATTATAATGACTATTAGTTCATGATATCTGGCCCTTTTACAAATAAAATACACTAATAAAGATTTATTGTTACAATTGATTAAAAAGTTCCAACCTTGATTAGTATATAAGAAAAGAAAATTATTTATGTTGGCTGATGTCCTTCAATACAATATCAACAAACTTAGATAATTGAAATTAAATATTTCTCAAGTGCCAAATCGGTCAATTAATCTAGCTAATAAAATAACATAATTATATATAAAACCCATCAAACTGCATTATAAAATGTAGTACACAGTACCAATATTATCATTCAATATACACCAAGGGAACAGTTTAATACTTGACAACGAAAGAGGGGCTTGCCAAAACATGATTCACTGGATGTTAGAATACAAGAAATACATACAAAGATATTTAATGTTTAGTACATAGTTTTTATATCGTTTTGTAAAGTTTATGCAAACTTTAGAAAACGTAGAAAGCTTTGTGTTTGCATAAACACATTGAAGTTAAACATTTTATTTCTATGCATCTACTTGTTTTTTTCACATATTATTATATCATAACAAGAAAAGTTCCACTCATCAGGATCAAATAATATGTGAAAGGAACACTAGTATAAACTGTTTAATTTCAAAGAAAACTTTATTTATGTTAATAGGCTAAAATGTTACAAACTATCCAAGTAAATATAAAATTACCTAATGAAATAGAATTTGTACATCCTTAGAATCTATATTGTTAGACAATAATTAAATAGTATAATATACTTCTTAGAAGTACATACTCGTAGTGAAACCAAAACTGTAATATAACTGCCTAGTCATTATTATAATAGGGATTACAATGGACCTCTGCAATTGGCACAATATTTTAGGTTTCACTAACTACTATGGGTGTTCTCATTATATTGAGTTAGCTGCAAGCATTATCTAACGCTATTAGTTATAATAAATGTTAATGCTCGCCTACACAGATCCCAAACAAAACAATATAAGAAGCACCTCGGAATTGCATCGAATATAGCGGCATTGAATATAAAAATCTCGATTTCGTACAGAAATCGGAAATAATTCATGCGTCAACCAACAACGCTATGTCAAATTATGAAAGTTGCTGAAAACTTCAGTACTTGGTCATAGCAACTAATGAATATAACAGGCTCTTGTGCTTCGTCAAAACAACTTGTAAAGAATTTAATATGCATTTTCTGGGCAGTTATTATGACAGAGTACCAAAGTGATCAGCAAATTAGAGTTACCGTAATGTCAAGTGTATAATTGTAGCATGTTTCACATATTATTTTTTAAATATTTCAGTAGACAAATGTCACCGCTCCACCTGATGTTAAACGAAAGCGGAGCCCAGATGTGAAGGCAGCTAGTAAAAAAGGATTCCGCACTAGCCGTCCTCACTTTGTCGACCCGCAAGTTGTAACTATAGGTTAATACAAAAACGCTCAATGCGGCGGGTGGCGCGGCGGCGGCGGCTCGCTCGGCCTGTACCGCGCTAGTATTATTGCGCACATGTTCTGCGCATCGGTTTCCTCAGGGTACATTGCCATAGCTTCTCCCACCTGCGCTTCAGGGAAGATGCCGGTTAAGTGATAGTGCATGCGGCGGCGGGCGTCCCAATGCTGTAATGCACCTTCAGAAGCACACGGTGGGAGTTGTGAAGTTGCGGCGCCGCTCACCCCGACGGGCGCCGACGCCACCCGAGCGGCGCTCGTGTGCGGGATACGCGGGTCACACGTCGGGTTGAGGGTGAGTTGACGCGCGAGCTTTCTGTGCGAATTCCCTTCGGGCTGCGGCATAGACATCGGCATCAGCGGCTGGGAGGGGCCGGCTAGCTGCATCTGCGCTCTTTCGAAGTGGGTCGTGAGCGCCGTGTCTGCTAAACGAGGGGTCGCCGAGTGTGCTCTAGCTAACGGACGCTTGCCGTCGGAAGGCCGCCCGCCCGGCGGTAAGCTGACTGTGTGTAAATCGCGCGCTCGTAACGCCTTCGCCGCGCTCTCCGACAACCTTTCCGCGACCGATTTGTGTGGACGTCCGGCGCGCTCCGGATGGTGATACTTACACTTGTTGCCGTAAGTACACTTTCTGCCGTAGGGACACGCTGGCGGCGGATCGGCGCGCGATGGGGGTGCTCGCAAGAAAGCGTCCAGCGTAGGCCCCGAACGCCCTAAAGGATCATCAGGCGGCATAAACCTGTCGTTGACGAAGGAGTACATGAGAATGCGTTCTTCGACGACTTTTCTGAACTCAGGGCTTTCGGCGGCAAGGTCTCTGTAGTTGTCATTTGAGACGACGATTCCGTCTGTTTCGGCGGCTAGTTTGAGGATGTATCTGTCGTCGTAGCAGATGAGCCGCTTGCCGCCAACGAGCCGGCTGGGCGTGTAGACGAGCACTCTGTCCCGCTCTAGCCTCTCGAGCGATTCGCGGTCAGACACGGGGTTGTCGGGTCGGGACGCCTCCTTGCGCCACTTGGGCACGAACACGGTGACGTCCTTGTGCCCGCGCGCCCGGAACCAGTCCACGCATATTTCGATGCCGCGGCATGAGAACACTTCTTTGTTGCCGTGGCTGTAAATAAAACGATTGTATTAGTACGCTGCTGTACGAAATTAGGAGATTTTTTTTGGGGAAGTTGAAAAAGAAAGGACGAATTTTAGAAAAATGTGGGCTACCCGTAAGGAATTTAAAAAAGTTTGATCAGTTGAAAATTACATTTTGTTATCTGCTTTTGTACCTATCAAATGTAATGCTAAAAAATTTACCAAAAAAGGAAATGAAACTGATGCGAACGGGGATATGGGACGGGGACGACCTAGGTGGATGTATCGAAATCGAGAACATTTTAAATAAAGACCAGGTCAAGAGTACCTTAAACCGGCGAGTAGGTATGTATGAGGAAATTAATGAAGAATAAATAAAGAATCGTACCACGTGGCTAGATGTGATCTCAGGCCTATAGGAACCTAGGAGCTCCAAAAATTATGCCACACGTTAAGGGTGGGAGGGGGTCGACAAAGTGTGACAAGTGGGTCCTAAAATTCGTGACGTCACAGTTAAAAATGTAGTTTATTAAAGTTATCTCATATATACCTATCTAATTTAAGCTAAATAAAAAAATATTTAAATGAAAATAGAACTAATTTCGGCACTGCTGTTTTTTTTAATAATTTCTAGATGTGAAATTGCAAAGTATGTGACATCAGACTTGGGTGGGAAAGGTTTACTAATGTGACCATCTGCGACATGAGGAGGGGGTAAAAAATTATTAAATTCGTGTGACGTAATTTATGGATGTCCCTATACTCCTATGGGAGACTGGCATGGCTGTATGCATGTATGTATGTAAATAATAAGTAAATACCTCATAGCGACGTTGCTGCCATCAATAACGATGTGCCGCAGCGCAGCGCGTTCGGGCGGTGGCTCGGGCTCCGCGGGCGGCGGCGGCGACAGCGCTCGCGGTGGTTGCTTCGCGGCCAGCTTGATCAGCTCAGCCAACAGTTCGTTACGGGGCGGATCGGCACCGAGACGCATTAGTGCGGTGCGCGCAAGACGCTCTGAGTAACCCAGCTTTACCGCGAACTCGATCTTCGCCTGAGGAAGAGGTGTTTATGAGATTCGTGAAAATAAACAGAAGCCTGAAGGATGACTTAGACAGAAGGAAGGATATTTGATACTTTAATTATTAATTTTAAGGAAGGATTTTTGGATTATGGGGAGCTCGATGGTGCAATGGTTAACGCGCCCGGTCTGCGAGTGCTGAGATTAAGCTACTTTTGCAAAGGCCGATCATCGAATGGGTGACCAAAAATTTATCATCTCGAGCTCCTCCGTGCTTCAGAAGGCACGTAAATCCGTTGGTCCCGGCTGCATTAGCAGTCGTAAACAACCACCAATCCGCACTGGGTCCGCGTTGTGGTTCTCCTTTCCATCCATAGGGAAGGCTCGTGCTCCAGCAGTGGGGACATAAAAAGAGCTGATGATGATGAGGAAGGATATTTGAGGCCTTCCAAAACAAAATGGCGCACTTATACATGAAGCATTCAACTAAGCCGCCCGCCGGGCGGATCGGCACCGAAACGCATAAGGGCGGTGCGCGCGAGACGCTTCGAGTAACCCATTTTTACCGCGAACTCGATCTTCGCCTGAGGAAGAGGTGTCTATACGATTTTTAGAATAAAGTGTAATGTTAAGTAAATGTATAGGGGTAAGCATTATTTGTAATTCGGGGCTCTTGAAAGTTTTTAATTGTAAATATTGTATGATTTGGCAACGCCATACTTTTTTTTTAATGTCGTTAGGTACTTCTTTTAAAGCTGTGGAGTTTCTAGCGCCCATTTTTCTCCACAGCTAAAAAATAGGACGTCCTGAATGGGTAGTATGTAAAAAATGTATGGACGATTCAAAATCACTTTTCGTAAGTTTATTTGAATAAAAAATGTTAACTTTGACTTTGACTTATTGGTGGAATAAGCAGATAACTGGAAGACTTAGACAAGCGGAAGGCTATTTGAGGACGACTATATTAAAAGGGCCCATTTAAACATAATGTAATGAAGCATTCAATTTAGCCGCCAGCTTGATCAGCTCGGCCCGCAGCTCGATGCGCGGTGGGTCAGCACCCAGATGCATATGAGCGGTGCGCGCGAGACGCTTAGGGCCTGTTTCACGGTCTACAAGTAAGTTCCCGTTAGCGTTTACATGACAGATATTCCATACAAAACTGTCACTTTATCTGCCACATATCTCCTAATCAGACATTGTGAAACAGGCCCTTAGAGTAACCTAGCCTTACCGCGAACTCGATCTTCGCCAGGTGTCTAAAAGATTGGTGCAATAAACGGAAAACTGTAGAAGTCCACTCGAACTGCGCCGCGACTGTGTCGGAGGACGTGCACGAGGCGGTGCGCTCTCGTCCTCGCACTCTGACTTGTAGTAGCTCAATCTTTACCAGCTGTGGTGAAACGAGCATGGCGTTCCAGCCTTACCTGGTTAGGCTGCGGCCGCGCGAGCGTGACGTACTCCGCGAACTCCGCCGCGAGCGTGTCGGAGGGCGTGCGCGACGCGGCACGGTGCGCGCTCTCGTCCTCGCACTCCGAGTCGTAGCTCGAGTCCTCGCCGCGCTCGCCCGCCCATCCCAAAGATGACTCCACATATTTCTGGAAAGAGGACTGGGATGGTTAACCCTTGCGAAGACATTGGCAGCTATGTTGCCACAAAATATTAAACACTTTGAACTTGGTATAGGAATAGAAATTATTTAAAAATTACAAAATGTATAATGCCTGTTAAAGGGTTAACCGGTTACAGTCCCGCAGATCACGAATGTAATGAAAAAATATAATGTTAAGTTTACTATCACTAAATTATTAATATATTTTAGAACATATAGTTATATGTCTATAAATCTTCGTATTTGGCTTACATTATGTAGCAGTAATTTAAAAAGATGGGGTTTTATTATTGTTATATACAAAAGGAGGTTCCAGCCAAACCAATTGTAAACGTTTATGATAACGAAATAAAAAATTTTCGTTTTCATTTTCAATAAATGTAAGAATAATTTGATTAATTTGATAGTTAAACTGCAATACACTTTTAAAATTGTCAAAAGTGAAGCAACAACATAGCTTTTAGATTGTGCTTGCAATAGCAACAGAATGTAAAACTTCGTGGATAACTTACTTGTATTAATGACCTATATGCGATTTGTATCATTTCGTTACATTACAATATTATATTATTTATATTATAACAATTAGGTACTGATGAGACACACAAAAAAATATCTAACTATTTCATACAACAAAAAGAACATCCTGTTTAGGCAATATTCAATTATTTAACTTCAAAATGAATGAACGCTGTCTGTTACCGACCGTGCTATAAACACGCTGATCGAGAAGTAACGATTATTTAATTTTATTCGATGATAAAATTTTGGATAAATATACATACATACAACCGGCGGCCGGCGCCGGCGCAGGACAGGGTCACCGGGGCGCCGAGGCGGATCTACGGATGATCATTGACCTTTAACGCAACCGTTTGGCTGTACCGGTTGTAATCCATTATTTCACGAAAATCTATAGTTAAGCGTGTCTTGTTTACGCTGTAATTTAATATGAGATATCGATCAAACATTCTCTGGCATAGTTGTACAAAAATATTGCTTAGTCATAGCAAACATCCGCGTAGAGACCTAGTTGAGAGGCTGAAACGTTAAGATCTATAGCGTGGTTAGGCGCGAGCGCAGACTCGGATGGTATTTGTAGATAGGCGAGATAGTTAGTAGGGCAGGGTTTTGAAAACGTTAAAAAATAGGTAACGATACTTTTGTCAAACGATGATACCGTTAAAAGCGTAGAAAACGTTATGCTTGGTATCGATATCGATTTTATAGCGGTAAATTAATTAACCGCTCTACGCGGATTGCCTAAAACGCATAAGTAAAAAAATTGGAAACGATACTTTACTAACTGCATTTCAGCTACCAATTTAACTGTATAGAAATAACGTTAATCAGCTTATACCTACTTATAGTGTGAATTTGGTAATGGTATCAAGCCCTGTTAGTAGGTCTGCATGGGAGCCACATCCGGGCGCCCGCCGCCGGTACGGAAGCGCCCCGCCTAGCTGCCTCCGCGCAGCCGGATATGACTTTCTAAAAAATATGGTGCACGTAAGCCGCTCGTACCGACGCGCCGATCTGTTCCACTACAAACACTTTTAAACGTGATTTTTGTTTCTAAGAGTTCACGTGGTTTTGGAACTTAGGAAACTATAGTGAAGCGATCAGTTGAAACAATTCAACGAGTTGTCAAAAAATACATAATTATTTAGCTACATTAAAATTCAGGTAAGTATAAAAGTTACGGCACGTTTTTAACAAATATAAAATTATTTTTTTTATTACTCAACGATAGTACTATATTACATCATAGTCTTGGGAAAACCCCTGTTACATATTGCAAATAAAAAACTGTCATAATAGGTATTTTAGAACGAGTCGAAACGCACGAACCACAATTATATTTATTATTATGTATGGATGTGACCGACTGACTATCAGCCTGCGAAAAGAGAACAGCGAAGATCTATTAACTCCCATACTAAAAATTGGTCACTAGTAAACACCGATGTTATAAAGTCACGTTCCCGGCACATTACATTATGACTCTTAAAGTAACGATACTAAGATCAAACTCACAGTAGATCGTATTATAGCACGCGACTGTCTCACATAACGAACAAGAAATCTAGACAAACAAGAAAAGAGACTAGTGTAAAAAAGAGTTACACATAAGACAAGCACAGACATTAGATTGGACATGACTTAGGTACTGCTTGGATGTCATTGGCCACATCTAATCGGTACTATTAAAACGATCAAGGAATAAATTAGCCGACAATACTACCGCTTAGTGAGCAGTTTCCTCATAGTGATTTGTGCTTTGAAACAAAAAAATAACCATATGGAATCTCCCGTAGCTTGTCGCCGATTTAGTTTAGACGCTATGGGTTTCCTGACTTGTTCATTGACCAGAAGTTGTTTACATTTAATTAATCATAAGTTTTATATTATTTTTAAAGGAGAAGCTAATAGATTACTATAATTGCGAGCTTTTCTCAACTGAGGGCTGCATTCCGAACCAGTGCCAGTGACAGAATCACGACTATAAAGAGTCTGAAAGTAAGTTTACTATCTTTAATTTTTACTTTTTATTTTTAAGTGCTTGCTGCACTGAAGCAAATTAAATATTTATAAAATTTATAAATATCAATCCGGGCGGCTGTATAATCGACGAATACAAATCAGTCATACAATTAGTTTGTCAGCACAGACCAAATATCTAGATAGACGATGCATGTCGCATGTGTCACGATTTGTATGAAAACCAAGCGTGCCACATTTTTTTGACATACTATGATTTGACAAGCGCTATTTAGTGATGAAAACCACCTTACGCGCCAAATCGATTTTAAAATGCCGCGTTGCGAACGATTTTAATATATAAATTCGGTCATCGATTTTGTCATCGATTTATATCGAAAGCAAAGCAAATATAAATTATATTATTAAGAAGTTTTATTTTATTATTTAAATTTTATTAAGTAATAATCAATAGCACAATTTATGTGTGGTGATTGAACGAATTGTTGAATGGAAACGCTACCTAGATTCTCGCAGCGCATATGCCGTCAGGTCGTTCAATAAAAAGAAAGACCAGCGGTTGATTTTTGAACCGGTGACCAACTCTCACGCTATGATATCAATTACGAACGAGTGCTCCTTTTTCTCTTATTCAAGCGGTTGATTTTTGAACCGGTGACCAACTCTCACGCTATGATATCAATTACGAACGAGTGCTCCTTTTTCTCTTATTCAAGGTCACTGGTAACTTATCTTTGACACCGAAAACTCTTGAACGGTATGTATCTTAGTAATCAAATTGTATATAATGGAAAAATTATGATATTTAATTTTACTTATAATTCGAGATCACCAGTGAGATTAAAAACCGTCCCCCAGTACCTAAATAAAACAATTACAGACATTCTGTGTAAACAACGTATTTAACGAAAATATATACGGCATTAGGAAATAATCATAAAACCGTCATTAGGCCAACGACCGACAAAATTATGTCGATGCCAAAATAACTTCACGATTTTAACTGTATATTTCTTGCAGAAATAAAACAGTTTTGATATGTACGTGACTTGCTTTTAATTTACCTCCCTTATTTCGATTTTTTGTCTAAATAATTAAACTGCATTAGTGTGTAAAAAAGTCGCTAGAATTTTTGGATATCATTTTGTAGAGGTAATAGAAGATTAGAATCGAATAGGCGTTTTATAGAGTAAACGGCACTAATAGAAAATTTTACAGAAAAATGACAAAAGCCACTGTGCCTCGAAACTGACGCGAAGTACGTATGAAACGATAGTTTGATGTTCATTGCCCGTTTACACAATACACTACCCACATGTATAGAGCTAAGTAAAGCCGCAATGTATGCGACATACTCTAGATTTTCTCAAAACTGTCACAAAATCAAATAAATCATTTTAAAATTAATTACGAATATTTTTATTATACATTTTTTTTTCGGCTGTCGTGTTCTACTTAATGGCTACTTACAGATGAAGTGTTTTTACAATTTATAACAGAACATTGAGGCATTTTTCGTGTTTTTGACAGATGTCTTCCTAGGTAAATGTCATTCTCATTCGAAACACTTGAAGTAAGTGTGTGTGTACTTGCGTGATCTATGTTAATATAGGTCTGTGTTTGTCAGTAATTGCTTTCGAAGGTTTGCTACAGAGCGAGAATGTCACTGGTTTAACGTAGGATGTAGTTCGAGTTCCGCTTTCGTTAATACAATTCAAATGGGCTGTTATCTATATTTGGTGTTGAATACAATTAGCATTACATTACTATAAGCAACGTTAAAATTATTTTGGCTATTATGATGTACACTACGGTAAACGTAACGTACTCTCTTTTTAGGATGCTGTAGTAAACCAATAATTTAAATAGTTTCGTCTTGTCAGTTCAGTCATTACTTGCAGATAAAAAAAGTATTATCTATCATTCATAAGGCCTGCTTTTAAGAGCCATTTTACATTCGTTCCAATAAGCCAATAATTTTAATGAGTAGCCGTGGATCAGACTCATGAAGTGGCGTGCACTTGGAGTGGCCTATGTCCAGCAGTGGACTAATATAGGCTGATGATAAATGAAACTTTCGAAGCTTATGGGATATACAGAAACGTTGACAGTAAAAAAATCTTATGAGGTAAAGTCCACCATGAAAAGATTCTAATCGCATAAAATGGTCCAAACAAACTGATTATTTAAAATATCAAGAAGTCCAATGTCCAAAGGTTGTATTGATAAAATGGCAATCAATACAATAATAACAAAAAATATCAGAAACTTTGACCGGTATCAATGAAACTGCCATAATCAGTCATATAAAATCCATGCAGTTGAGGACTACCTCAAAGCGTATACAGACTCCTTTTGAGGAGTAGAGATGAAAAAAAAATGTTTCCTACAGATTGCGTATCTTTACAATGCCCCTTATGCCGAAGAACCGAACAACCCCATCAAAGGTCTCTAGAGAAATCTGAATATGCTAAATGCTGTGATAATAATAGAGCGTTTCCAGATTCCAAAGGCAATTAATAAAAAAAAAAGTAATAAAGAAAAAGTCAGACAAGGTCCAAGTAAAATGGTCTTTAAAACAATGGTGTATAAACTGTTTGTACAGGTATCCGTATCAGGTATCCACGAGAAATTCCCATCATCTTTTCTTCTGTTATGTTTAAGTATGTTCATGTAGTCTATTTTTATTTATGTTTTTTTTAAATATGTATATTATATTATTAACACTTAATTTAATAAACTTAATAAGTATATTTCAGTTCTTATAAATTTGTGTAGTATATTTATTTATTTATTTATTATATGTTTCATTTACGTTCTTTGTGCACCGCTTACCAATTTTTCTGCCTAGCCCTTAGGGCGACTAGTAGATAATGCCATTTGGCATTAAGTCCAACTTTGTACGTTATTTTATTGTATTATGCAATAAAGATTAAAATAAATAATAAACAACAAACAAATCAACTACGTAAAAGAGTGTAGGAACAATAACAATCCATTGGTAAATGAATTGAAAACGATAATCAGGTTTCTGTAATCAAATGTACATTAGCGACTATACAAACTGCATTCCAATGAATCAATGTTCAATGCCATTGTTTGAAAAATCTTTTAGGAAAATACTAGTGGCAATAAAGAACTGGGGGTTTTAACGTGCTGCGGGGACAATGAGACCTCTAAAACAATAGGAGATCGCTTTCCTAACCTCGTCGTAACCTCCGAATATACCGGTGAGCCATCGAAATAGATCAGTTTTGGGATGTCCAAAACTAAAGGAGTTACGGCAATTGGTCAAGTAACAATGGCGACGATTTAAAGTTAAGTGAAACTGCATACAAGTTTTCAGATGTTACTGCATTTTTTGAGCATCTAATAGGCAAATATTATGATCTGTAAAATTTTCTTTAAGTAGGGTATTTGACAGGTTTTAGAAAAATTTGTCTAATGGTTCATTATAGCATAATATATTTGCAATTTGATTAATTAGTTGTGAATTTCTTTATTTTTAATGCAAATCGCCATTAAAATTAAAAAGAATAAAATAGCCGCCAAAACGATGCATGCAGGTCACGTGATATCGTGCGTGACGTCACCTGCTTGTAAACAAACTTTTAGCTGTCAAATCACACCATGCCATTCGAGTGACATTTACTGTAAACAAGCAGGTGATGTCATTTCAGATCTAGCCAATCCCGTGCGTTTTCTATCACGTGGTCAAGCATAATTTTTTTTATTATTTTATTAATGATTTTTTTATAAAAATTATACTTATTTTAAAATGATGTGCTGGCTAAATTGGTTCAAAAAAATGTTTACTGTTAAGTTAACACAGTTTGATCTATATTTTCATTGTAGTCAAATACCGTGCAAAATTAATTCCACATAAAATTTATAATGAATTTCAGCAATAAAAAAACATGCGAATATTTAAAAAATTTGACCGTGTATGAATTTTTGAAAGTTATAGCTTTGCGACAAATGGTCTAAAAAATTCTTAATATCCCCAAAAATAATAATAATAAACACAAAACAATCGGTCAACACAGCGCCACACATAGCTAAACGGCTTTAGATTACAGCGTTCACATGGCTGATAATAAAACAGTGCGGCTACAATTAGTTCCGTTTGTAGAGGAGAAATTCAGCGGAGAGATAACGCCGGCCAATGGGGAGGGAGGATCGGGGCGACGTCGGCGTCGCGCCATGTGTCGTCAGCGCCGACCAGGATGCGCACGCGACACACTTCGCACACAGCGCACACACCAAATATTGTACATGCGTAAACAGAGGGCGCATAATGAGCGGACGGCTTTGTGAAATTTAGCAACGGAACCACACGGATTCACTTTGTCACACTTGTTTATAAAAACTATATAACCCAGCGGTCGAAATTCGATCGTACTACACAAATATACAATTTAGTGTAGTGTTAGTACATATCATACATACATTTAATCTTTCGTTTCTCCATTTATGATCTTTAACTATGCCAAATCACATACTGCTTCGTGCGCACGTTCTTAAAAAGGGGCACAAAGAATTGTTGTAAACTAATTTCACGTATTAGGTAATATAGATGCATTATCATCTTATAATAGTCGGGGCGCGAATATGTGAAGAACATTTACCATGTATCAGCAGATAACTGATATCTTTAGCATGGCAAAACTAACTAAAAAAACCATTGGATTGGATTAGATTTTGATGATATCTCAGCAATCGAAAAAAATTATCTGTAAGTTTTTATTCTGGGCTAAGACATACGGGGACATCCACCGAATAATGCAAGAAACTCCGTCACTAAATGTTTCATGTCGTCGGCCTTACTTGGCTCTTGGTGCTTATTTAACGAAACTCCGCACAGGTGATTCGAACGAGGGACTATCTATCTATACTATATATATTACGAACTACTACGACACTAGTTACCGAGTTTACGACGAATAGTTTGGAGAGATTAATGAAAATTCCAAGAGACTGTCCCTCACTCTCTGAACCCTCTACACTGAATTTTGTCCAAAACACCTTGGGGTTGACCACATTAGAAGAGAAGAGTTGGTAAATAGGAATTTGCTAATACCAGATAGTATGTTTGGAAACCCTGGTGCAGGAGTCGAAGAAAGAAAATTTATTTTTATTTTTGATGAAACATACCTAAACGAGTATACCCAAAAAGTCTCTATTTCTATTTATTTACATTTCAGCGCCAATCTTGTAGTTAACACAAACCAATTTATTAAAAACTTTTGTTATAACTTGTAGCCACCACGGTTATATTATCGATGTAGTAGGTCCATATGCCGCAACAACTTCTGATGCCACAATTTATTATGATACAGTTAATGTCCGAAGAATCGCCGTTTCATTGGTTTTAAGCGAAACGACGTATTTATTAGGGGTATAAGGGATTCCCTAAGGCTTAAGAATCCCGTGGTTATGAAGCCCATATGCCCCAAACAAAAGATGCCAATATGAAACTCAACTTTCGACTATCCAAGCAAATAAAACAAGGCTAATAATAGGGCAAGGCAACAATATGTAGATGGGTAGTCGAAGTTATTAACGGACGGTTTAAAAGGGACAATAAGTTGTTGCGGCAGGATTATTTTAATAGAGCTTTGCCACATGCCAACTCTCTACCTATCAAAGTAAAAGTCAAAGTCATTTTATTCAAACTATAAACTAAAAACTATAGACGTCAAAACTATAAATCAAAACATTAAAAAAATTGTTTAGACTAAACTACTGAATCTACCACCAGTACGGATTTTGGGAGAGCCTTCCACCGAGAAGAGCTGGCAAGAAACTCAAGAGGCTTATTTCTCTATGTGATTGAGAAAAATCTTAATACTTAGGCCACGAGTTAGCTTTATTGAAATAAAGTTTACGCGAACACTACATATTGAAATGAAACAACTTTTACGGACCTACTCGCGTTTATTTTACACATTACTTATTTAATGTTTATAACCCGTTTATTACGTTTCGAACCCTTTGCAGGGTCCGTGGTCACAGGGAGTTAGCTTTACTTCAATGACAGCAGCAGATATCAATCTAGAAGATTTTCTACAATTAAACGAAAGTGATATAACTCTTTTCACATTGGGTACATATCAAGTAAAGCTAGCTCATTCATAATGTACTTATAGAAGTTTTTTGAGATAATCGACCTATAATTTTTGTATTTGAAAATTCGTGGCTCTTTCGAGGCCATTCCAGACATGCTAAGAGCACGCATTTATTATGTTTAAATTACAATTAATAAAAATGGCCTCTGAAGAGATGCGATACATCATATACTGTACCTGTATAAGCGGTAAATGTTTTTTGGGTTGCTGTGCCCACGTGATGTCTATCGTGTGGTGGTACTTTGGATGGGCACGGCACCAATATTTTAATTTATCAGCTGCTTCTTTAGAAAATGTAATTTTACATGATTCTAACAATAATGCATGATTGATGTTGTTTTATTTGACGGTATCCCTATAAAATTCCTTTCTTTTAATCGATTTTTCTAAACTATCTATCTCAAAAACTATAAAGGTATCGACCTCTATAGAGGTTCGTGCCCGCACAAACATTAAAAAGAATATCATAATCTGCCGTATGAGACTATTTTTAGAAGTGGCTACCAAATCGCCCATTCTCCTTTGATTTTTGATAAATATTGAAATTGTCACAGGAGGACCAGTATCCCTGAGACCTATGGACTCTTGGACTACAAAGGGTGAGAACTACATAATATAAACGTGAGTAGATCTGTATAAAGTATTTATGAAACAATCACTATGATTCGTTAAAGTTAGAAGTAAAATAATTGGATGTTAATAATTTCGAACTTTTTTGAAAAATCATGCGAAAAGGATGATTTTATTTGGTTCGACTAAGAGCTATTATGTATCTTATCTACAATGTCTAAAGTTGCATTTTGCAAAATAGAATCTGACAGCGTCACTATTAGATAAATAAACATTAATATAAATTAAACTACGATATCAGTTGTTATGTCAAAGAACATTGACGCAAATCAGATCTAGTCTTAATGCCAGAAATACAGTTTGATAGTGAAAATTCAATAATATCAATTTGGAACAGCGATATGACTATTATATTTCGTTATAAAATACATTTGTGCTGTAGTAAACATGCCGATATTTGCTCATTTTGCCAATTCTATGATTCAATTCATAGTTCGTGCTGATTTAAAACACAGCGTGATTCAAAACGTGAACTATAGGAACATGAATGTCATATCCCGTACATATTTTAAAAAACAACTTTAATGATTATGTCTAAATTTTAATGATTCCCCAAAATGTCTACACACTTCTATTTCAGGTTGATTGAACCAGTGAGTGTATTATTCAGCCAAATTCAGTTGTGTACCTATAATCACTTAGGAAACTGATCTTGCTTATCATTCGTCGTGGATGAAAAAAAAAACCAAAAAAAAAACGCCGTTCCAAAAAGATCTAATTAAATATTAAGTATTAATATTAAGAATTGTAACAGTTCTAATAGCCTTATAAACTTTCACATGCCCGCAACGGCGCACAACATTGCAAAACAATTGACGGTCGCCCTTGCTGTGACAACTGGCACATGGTTAAGCACGTAACGTTACACTGATCACCGATCAGCCTAGTTAGCGAGGGTAGGCAGCAAACCAAGCTCAGAGTACCAACGCGCTCGTATTACATTAGCATACTATCTAATGTTACTAAATAGAAATACAAAAAATAATTTCCACAGAGCATACTCTTATTCCTAGTTACAGCTTGTAAAAGTATTTGGACCTATACAACATGTTATACGAATTTTAGGCCTAAAATAAAAAAAAACAGTGACGTTTGCAAATATTGTTTCTTCTCTCTTTGAGAAATAGTGGAATCTATAAAAGGAAAGAGGAAAGCAAAGTAAAACATAGGTATAAATAATTAAAGAAGTAAATTGAAGAAAAAATCAGCTTAACGACAAGACGCGAGACAAAACAAAAGAGAGTTGACAGTTTAAAGATGAAATATAACAAGATTTTTTTTTCTTCTTTTAGTTGATGGCTTTGTGCGGTTTGCACATTTAATTAAAAAGTAACTGCTTTTTTTGAAATAAGATAAAACAAAAGGCGATCACATACAATTAGAAGATTTTTGAAAATAAAAAGTTGAACGTTGCTGTGATAACTACATCATTTAGCTATTTATTTGTTTTGCAGAAGAAAGTTGAAGAAACATTTAATTTTGTTTACGATAAAGGTTTCTTTTTCTGTAACTTTTTGTTACGATAGCGGTTTGGTACCTACAGAATCTAGTAGGCAGGTACTTAACGGGTAAGCTACAGATAAGCAACACTAAAGGGCTATCATTAGACGTTAGTTGTCAGACGGCTGTCGCAAGTTTGCACTGCGTTTCAATTTTTAAACAATATTTTTTTGTTTTGAATTCTCCATGTAAGTGTCTCTCCATGTATGAATACAGTAACGCTTTAATATTTGGCTATTTGGTGTTACTGTATTCTCAAAAAAAATACAGAGATGTTCCGTAAAATGTCAGGTCCTGATGGACCTGAAATTAATAAATCGTCGTTAATACGACGGACGTCAACGACAACACAATCATCGCGCTACGCTATACTCCTAATCCTGACATTTTTCTAACAAGTTTAAACTGTATCACGCAGCCACTAAGTCTTAACTTGAACTGCCGCATATACACCGCAACAAGTTATTATTAACTCAAATTAGGCAGGTACCTAACAGGATGTGCGATATTTTGGTACCGGACGATTAGATCAACGTTTATTAATGATGATGTGCATTTTTTTGTACAATTAAACTCTTTAAAAAGACTATTATTAACACCATAATTTTTATTTTATAAATTATATTAACGCACACGCGTGCGTGTGTGTGATAGAGAGATTACGTATTGTTGTCTGTTCAATGTAATTGTGGAAACTTTACTGATTAATGTGTTATTTTGTATGTTTGAATTTATATGATCTATCTATCTATCTATCTATATATATCTATCTATATATATATAAATAAAAATGAATCACTGAAATGTACGCGCATAACTTCCGACCGACTGCACAAAATTGAATAATTCTTTTTTCTTTGTGTTTGTTATTGTCAGGACAAGGTTTGTACAGAAGAAAATTAAAAGAGAAAAAAAATTATTTTACTAAAATATGATTTTTTAAAATATCATGATAAAAATTGTGAGTGTGTGAATGTGACAGAATGACGTACAGTTTCAGTATATACAATTTTCTATAATATGACGTACCGTTCTTCAGCCAGTATTTGACAACTTCAAACGGACAATACGTCATATGACATGGTACGTCAATTAATAAGTCCCAAGGCTAATCGTAGAAGTGTGTGGAATAAACCTTGAATCGCCGTGTTTTTAGCATGGACAGCATAAAGAAAAATGTATACCTACTGAAAATGGACAGTCTGTTGTACGTTGCGTGCTCGAGAGTCAGAAAACCATATGCGCCATTTATTTTCTCTCCAGAAGGAAAAACTAAATATATTGTACATTACAAAGCATTACAATAGTTATGATCGAATTATTTAAATGTAGTTTTATTTTTGTACTATGTTCAGGAAAAAACATATGTCGATACGAAGGGTCAGCTAGTTTTGTATAATTGTTTGTTTCCCAAATAAATAGAAAATAAAATACCTAAATAAAATTTATAAAACAAAAAATATGCTGCTGTCCCGGTAATCATGCTTTATTGTATTGTATTAGTCGATGATATGTAGGTATATTGTCCTTTCATTTAAAACTAATTAAGCTCTACAACTATCACTGGAAATTAAGTAGTTACGAATGGAAGCAAAGAGAAAATTAATTAAATTAACCATTGAAATGAAACAACTTATACGGATCTACTTGCGTTTATTTTACACATTACTTAGTCTCCATGTGACCACGGACCCTGCAAAGGGTTCGAAACGTCAGGATAAACATTAAATAAGTAATGTGTAAAATAAACGCGACTAGATCCGTAAAACTTGTTTCATTTCAATGTGTAGTGTTCGCGTAAATTTTAGAAAACAATAAATTAACCATGTTACACAACCGAAAAACCGTCATGAACCTCTTATTAAATTAATTAAATTGCTAGAGTAGTAGTAATGAAATACGGTAAGCCGCAAGCTGCCTTTTAATCTAATGAACGACGGGTGCTTTGCAGTATTGACTTGCCATATTGGTTTCATTATTATAGAACGTGCCGGATCACTACATAGTATAAAACAAAGTCGCTTCCCGCGCTGTCCCTATGTATGTATGCTTAGATCTTTAAAACTACGCAACGGATTTTGATGCGGTTTTTTTTAAAAGATAAGAGTGATTCAAGAGGAAGTTTTATATGTATAAATACATGCATAATATAGTAGAGAAACACTGACAATTTTAGAGGTTTCACATTGTTTGCGCTTACATTGCAAACGCTGGCTGAACCCTACGAGATAGACCAAAATAATGTACTTACAGTATTGTACACCTTAAAAAGGTCTACAAAAAAGTCCGCGATGGTATATGTCTATCTTAGGGATAATCCACAATAATATTTTTTTATCTTTTACTTTTTACGAGAAATAATGGCTTATTTACGAAGCAATTTTAAGCAATACAGCATTAATCCTTATCCAATTATGTATTAAATACATTGTGCATTTAATATAGATCAATATGGCTCTCTACAGCATGTAATTTAAATGAATATTTTCGAAGATATTACAGATTTAAAATGCAGGGACACAGCGGTTGCGTGTATCAGCATTGCACCCGTGCGAAGCCGGGGCGGGTCGCTAGTACCTAAATAAATGTAAATCAGAGCAGTATTTTTGCGTGACAAGTCAAAGTGAATGAGCAATGAAGCCAAAAAAAAGTATTAAAGGAACAACTTTCTTGAAGTTGAACTCTGTCTCAGACTCCGATAGGTACCTACATCAAATTTAAAACTTTCGGCTCCGACTCCAGTTCCGGTAAATCGCCTCCGTAACATCCCTGGTACTTATGCCCCTCCCTCTCGCCCTCTGGATGCTATTTTCTCACTGCCTTACAAATAAACAAAGAATAAGCTCCGAATAGTTATTCCGTGTTTCGTTCCTGTCATGCAAACGTCATTTCAAATTAGAGTAAAAAAGACAAAACACGGAATAACTATTCGAACCTTATTCTTTGTTTACTTGTAAGGCAATTAGAGTCCAAGCAGAAAATAGGGACGGAGGAACCGCCACATGACTTGAGCTCCTTTCAGGGCTCTCGTATCCCAGAAAGAATGATTCATACGGACAAAAAAAAGAAAAAAAAAGGTAAGAAGATGTACACACGCCTGCACGTCAACCTACCCAAAACTGTCAAATTTCTTCAATACATTGTCAACCTTATGCCTCAAACTTAAAGTTCAAAGTCTATTGAGGAAATTTGACAGTTTGTAGTAGGTTGATGTGCAGGCGTCTGTACTCTATTCTGTGTAAGAAGAACATCTACCTATCTAACGGTTAAGATTTATTAAAAAGTAAGATAAATAGATAAGCAACCGCGGGCTCGTGTGTTCAGCTCAGTGACGTATTTAAAATTGTCTGTTTGTTTACTCGCGGTACATCCGTGAGCGAGCACCGTAACCTTCACTGACTACACCTTCTTGCTCCAATGGAAAGTCATTGAACATTGTAGCTTAACAAATACTTTTTTCATACACTTCTAATTCCAAAGTGCTAAACTAACCAAGTTTGTTTAAATATAGGTACCTACCTTATTCCATTTACTCATTATTCGGAAAGTTAAATTAAATATTAATAGGTACCACCTTTTTCAAGGAGATAATTATAAATACAAAGGTTATTCCAGATGATTTATGATAAATATGGAAAGTAATTAAATAAATAAAAATTAATTTTAAAAAAGAATAACGTTCTTTAAAATCTACTTGATAAGTTCTGGTAAGTCTAACACAAACAAGATATCAAAAAGAAATATGGGTAAATGATCATCAAAACTAAGAGGAACTAGGTATTTAATTAAAATCCGCGATGTCTTGTTGGCTAACCATTTAATATAAATCACCAGCAGTCTCGGCGGCGCGGGCCGGCGAAGTGAAAGTGTACGGCGGGTGCGACACTCCGCAGCAGATGAAGACATCAACATTCATTAGGCCTTCGGCTATCTATCACCGCTTTCACGACGCACCAATAACAACACGCAAGAAACACAACAAAAACAATAATGCAAGCAAATTACCAATCACATCACAGAAGTATCACAACTAGCTTCGACCAGTGAACAAGACATGTCAGCCTCTCCGCTTAACTACAAAAACTGTAATCTAATTAACTAGGTATTAACCACGAGCCAAGTAGGTACACACAACAACGCCAACAACAAAAAATGCAGATTTAATCAAACGTTTGAGTGTTTGCAATTATCTGTCTAATCGCCAGAAGAATTTTAAAAGTAAACTGAGAATTCCATAATTTTCGCGAGTACGCAAACACTGGCGAGGATAATTAATTAGCATACGTGACGTTAACGAACCGGCTCCACTTCCGGGATCGTTATATGGAACGATCAATGAACATCATTAGATATCGCTGCAAGCGTTCGATGGATCGGTTCGTGCTCAGTATCCGTGAGTATGAGAGTCGAGCGTAATGCAATGCCAGGAAGGGAGTTCGCCTCACCTGAACTTGTGTGTTGTCGATCGCGAACATAATACCGAGTTAGTGGGATCGCGCGTTGCATGTCGTGACGCGCGTGTGCGAACGCGGTGCGTCGCGGCAAGACTGCTGTGGTGTCGTAGCATGTGGCTCTTGCACACACCTCCACGCACGGGCCCGGTGAAGGGGAAGCGGGGCAAGCGAGATCCGGGTTGCGCGCCCACTGCACCCGGCGCCCGGCGAGGCCCCCAATCCGCTGACCTCTGCCACGAAAACGAAAATCTCGCTTCGTCTTGTCTCACCGCATCCGACTACGGACGTACCAAATTTGCATGTTGCCACAGCCGAGCCGGCGTGATGGTGACCCAAGCTTATCGCCACCGATAAGCTTCCGATTGTAATAGAAGTTATGTGGCAATATCAATACTGACATGTTTGTGTCAGTCAAATTAAAAAATATATGAAGCACGTTCTTTATAACTTTTTACATTGAATTATTCGAAACAGCTGTTGCATCATGTGTTGAGAAATTGGCATACCTATCAAAGTAGGTACCTATCCGGTGAAGCAGCTTTGCTGGTTAGGTTTAAAAAGTTTTAGGGCATTGAAATGAATTTTAGATAACAAATTGATTCCAAGAGCCTATTCCCTAAGAGTTTGTAATTGGTAACCAGAATTTACCATAATGCGAAGCGACAATATGGTTGAAGATGTTTGATAAGAAGTTTCAGATAATATAACCTTGAAAGATTCAGAAAACAGAGAAACCAGCAGAGTTCAAATTAGTACCAAAACGCTTTTTTATGTCATTATCAGCTGTTCTTCCACATATCAAAAGGGCTTAAAGGGGTTAAAAATGCCTAGATTAAATTCATTTAATAAAATAGGATTTTTAACTGTAGCATTGTAGTTTTTTTTATTTTTTTTTATTAGTTTGGCATAGGCGTTTCTGCCTATGTCCAGCAGTGGACTAGTATAGGCTGATGATGATGATTCCTAGTGTTCCTGATCTAGTTTTCACTTTGATCAGCGTAGCAACGCAATTTTTTTTAGCTAGACCAATAAATATTTATTTAATCAATCCTGCACATCAATTTAATAATAAACTAACTAACTAGAATGGCGCAACGACCCAAAGTGAGTCCTGGCCTCCGATAATAAGAGTCGCCATCTGGGTTTGTCCTGCGCTACCTGGTGCCAGTCATCTGCGTTGAGCTCGCGCAAGTCCTTAGAGACCACGTCTTCCCAGCTGAACCTGGGTCGTCCAACCGGTCGTCGGCACACTAGGACGTCCCATGTACGCTCGTTTACCGCACGATCCTTTCCCGTTTTCCCCTTTGGGGGAGCTTGGGTTTATCCAGCTTTCACGGCGCCCCGTCGAATCTTTTGGTTTCTTTGGTGAATCATGCGATCTGCTCCACCTTCAGATCCTTCAGGTCCTCTATATCTAGTGTATCCGACCTCCAGAGCTCCCATCTTATCAGTGAGTACATAGGGCACTCAGCTAGTAGGTGGAGGCTGGTCTCCTCACTTTCCGTGCACTCTGGGCATATGGGGTCGTTTTTCACTCCAATCACTGTCAGATGTCTGTTCAGTCGACAGTGTCCTGTTATGATCTTTATGACCAGCCTCATGTTTTCTCTAGAGAGTCCCATCAGCTTGCTGGTCTTTTCTTGACAATTCCCTTAATGAAGATCTTCGACTGTTTCATGCCAGTCGAGGACCTCCATCTTCGGTTGGTTTCTGCTGTGATACTGTGGCTGATTACTCCCTTGGTGATGTTGTGCTCTATTGGCAGCCGGGGTTCCGGTCCCACCAAGCTTTCCTCTGCTCCCTTTCTGGCTAGTTCGTCGGCCTGTTCGTTTCCCATGTTTCCCTTGTGTCCGGGGACCCACGCTATTGTCAGGTCCGCTCTCTCGGCCAGCCTTCTTAGTGATTCCTTACATTCTTTAACGATTGCTGATGTTGTCTCTTCTCTGCCTAGTGCCTTTAGCGCCGCCTAGCTGTCGCTGTAGATGGCCATTTTTTTGTAATATTGAGGTGTTTGGCCATCTCTGCGCATGCCATTATTGCGTATATCTCCGTCTGAAAGACACTGGCGAAATTTCCTAGCGGTATCGATTCGTTCATCTCCGTCCCATCTGCGCATCGAATGTGCACGCCAGATCCGGAGAGCTTTATCGATTCTTTTCTGGAGCCGTCTGTATAGCAAATGACGCCATCAGTGTCTATGCTCCAATCTTCTCTTGATCCTATGTGTATTCTATATTTTTTGTCAAAAATCCTTTCCTTCCGTATTAGGTCGTTATTGGAGAGGATCATTGACAAGCTGTCTTCATATTTTTTGCTTATACTAGCGTGACCCTCGTCCATGAGGGTCCCGGTCCATATGCCAGTGCTTCTAAGCTTCAACCATTGTTCAGTAGCTTTTCTCTTTATATCTAAGTCCAGGGGATTTAGCCCCAGTAGGATCTCGAGCGCGGATGTGGGTGTTGTCCTCATCGCCCCCGTGGTCACTAGGGCCGCTAGCCTTTGGACTTTGTCTAGTTCTGCTTTGTTTCTCCCTATTGCGGCTTTATGCCACCATACAATGTCTCCATGTAGGATCCTTGGCAGGATTATTGCCTTATATATCCACAGTGCCATCGCTGGTTTCAAGCCTCAGGTTCTGCCTATTACACTTTTACACTGCATCATCGCCATCTTGGTCTTTGAGCATTTGTTTCTTATGTGGGTCCTAAAAGTAAGCTTACTGTCCAGTGTCACTCCTAGATACTTGACTTCCTTGACTGTTTCCAGCTCTTGGTTGTCCAGTTTCACTGGTTTAGCGCGCCCTATCTTTCTTTTCCTTGTAAACAGAACTAATTTTGTTTTCTCAGGGTTTAGATTTACACCTTTGCTCCTGCACCACCCTAGGGCTTCTTTCAGGCCTCTGTTCATGATATCACATATAACATTGAGGACTTTACCTGTCACCAGGAGCACGCCATCATCGGAATACAACTGTGTGTATATCTGCATCCTGTTTATCTTGTTTACTAGTTCGTCTATTAGCAGGCACCATAGCGCTCATAGGGGCGCATAGGGGCGCACACAGAACTTATGAAAAATGGTACAGTATAATTTAAAAAAACTGTATGTAAATGTAGGTATGTATTGTTTCATGTTTCTAACATATGTCATCTTTTTAATTAAGAATCTGGCACCCATTACTAGGTTAATAATTTAATATTATGACATTTTGAATCATCAGATTCATAAAATAAAAAAATATTGTTATCATTTTTATAGTTACTATAGTATAGGGCATTAGGGCAGGCAGGCAGGGCTGATTAACCCTAGAGAGCATAGACTATGCAATGCTTTGTACCAAGTACATAAATTCATTGAAGTTGATGGATTCAACTCATTTTGATTAGGTAAGTTATTGACAAAAATATGAAATATTTATAAACTCCAAAAGGTACTAATATTAAGGTTATATGACACAAAGTATTAAAAAGATCATATTTTTTAATTGAACACCACTAAGCATATATTTAAGTTTAAGCAATAAATAGTTTATTTTAATTTATTATAATATGATTAAGTAAGTAAGTTATCCTTAGTTAGCCTATTATTTGTGATAAATATTTAGTCACTGTGAAAATATGGACTTGTCTCAGATACTAACTTTACTCCTAGCTATCAATCTAACAAAAAATCCAATTATCTTATCTTATAGATTTCTTTATTCTAAATAAATTTACATCACTGCTCTTCTTATCAAATAACAAGAATAGAATACTTGTTGAAATGATGAGAAAATTTAACAGCTGTCATTAGCTTCGCTAGATGAAAATTTCTTTGTTTTCTTATAGAACACTTTGTAGAGCACTTAATTAATGTAGTCTGTCACTAACCTGTATCCGCCCGATTAGCTCACGAGGACTGAAGCTTCCATCAGCAGAATTTAAGTTGAAAATAACATTAAAATACACATATTCTGGTTTCTCTTTAAAAAAACTCGATTTATTCTCTGCTAGAGTGACATAGTAAAAAGTTTCAACTAAATTCAGATATTTGTTATAAAATTCTGCTAAACAAGAACGTGGCACAGAAATTAACAGATCTGTATCGTGAGACATTGTTGATACAATGTTGCAATAACAAATCACACGTAACTGTCGCAATTTAATTGCATAATTCGCATCAAAACACAACTTTATCCTACCATTTCTACACGGATTTTGATATTTTACGAATGACGATTGACGTGATGATAAAAGTCGTGACGTATCATTTACCTTGTCTATGTCTAAAGAGATGTACGCCTAAAGCTTAGATGAATGCTCTAAGCGCCTACTAGTTAAGTAGTACCTACTATAATTGTATCTTGTAGCTTTAACGGACCCTTTTAATTTACCATAAATTACAACTGGCTGTTATCTAACTTTGTTTGTTCACGTAAATCCTTCGATCAATTATTATAGGTGATCGAAGCGCAAATCCTTAAAAATAAGTTAAAATAAGGTCTGTGATTATATCCGAGCCAGCTCAGAGCATATTATGCTCACCTTGTTCGAAATACTTAAATGTAGTGATTTTAAACATATTAATTGTTTTGACGTGACAACGTCTTATAAATTGGTTTGCCGGGTGACACTTCAAGAAACTGCGTTACGCTCCGCTCACGTTATGCGCTCACAATGAGAGCGAGTGAGAGGCACGCGTCCCTTCCACTCGGGCATGGTTAGCCCGCCTAAGAGCGAGAGAGACAGACATAAAAAGTGAAAGGTAAATACGTATGTATGTGTAAAGGTAAAAATAAAATTTTGTTAATATGAAATTCAGTGCGAGATTCTTTGTATAAATTAATGTTTTAAATATAATTCTTTGTATAAATAAATGTTTTAATTTGTTACTATTATTTCATCCTTCTTCCTACTATACGAATGAATATTCACATTAAAATTATTTTACCACTCAAAGTCGTTGTCACGTAAAACTTTCGCCCGTATATCGACTTTACAGGCAACCAATTTTTTTCTGTTTATTCTCTTCAACTACTTTTTATAGATATAAAACACATGGATGCCGAATTGTAGTACTAAACAGCTAGTAACAGCTGTTTTGTTATATAATTTAAGATAAAAGTATGGAGTTAATGTATTTCTTAGTAAAATAATCAAATCAAATCCAATTTTGGAAGCCTCGAAACTTTCCGGAATTCATTTCTAATAACGCCTACATACAACAATTTTAAGTTTTTCTCTAACTAGCTTGATAGCAGAGACAACTTGACCGGCTTTGGGACAGTAAATTGCTATAACTTATAAACTATTTTATTCGATTGGCGTAGCATGACCACGTAATATACCATTTTTTGGTAAAAAAAAATATGGATGGTTTACTCTATGCCCTGCTATCCCACTGGCAGCCATTTGAAATATGCGCGCGCAGTATTCTAAAAACGACGGGACAAAAAAATAACGTTTTAAAAAATTGCGCTTGTAGGTACTCGACTCGTACAATTCGCGTTGAAAACTGAAACAGGTAGATCACGTCCGGTAGCCTACGAATAAAATATTTCAACCTCTGAGTACTATGTTTCAGTACTCAGAGATTTCAACCGTCTATGGTTCCCTTATGACATGACAGTTTTCTCCCCCTCCTCCCCTGTACCCTTCTTACTACAAATTTTGTTGCTTAGCAACGCCTTACTGTCAAATAATATTAAATCAATAAATTCGAATTCAGAAGAGCACAAGGAAAGAAGTCACTAAACTGCTTTTTAGTTAATACCGCCATCTGGTTCTTAACACGCTAAGCTTGCCTGTCGCTAAACGTGAACATAATAAAAACGTACAAAGTCCCGATAAATCACGTTATATTTTTTACACGTTTTATATTTTAAGACTTTGACCGGTCTTTTTTTTTTTTTTTTTTTAAGTTTAGTTCGTTCCTTAAGGAACCGGCTAAGGTCATAGACCATGCTGCCATGTCATTAGTTTCTTAATTTCATTGTAATACATAAATAAACAATATTGATGATGATGAATGATAATAGAAATGGGAAGTGAGAAATGATATTACCCCAACCCCTCGAGTATCTCAGTAAAGATGTGGGTCTTTACTAAGGTCTCACGCAGACTTCTTGTAAGAATTTGAAAAGTAACATTGCACTGTTTATTGAAGGAGATGGTAAATCAAACTAGTACGACCTCATTGTTTGTTCTTGACTTCTTGTCAATATATTATCGACATTGTTAAATTGTGACAATGTCTTGTCAAAACGTTTCCTATAAAATAAATGTAGCGAACTTTCTATTCTTGTTATAAAAAGTCTGTTTTAATGTTAAATCCATCGGCTAATAGCTTCCTCTTAAATCTGCGCAATTCTATACAACTACACTGTTTTGTTTTATTTGCCAACACTCATGCACACTCACGAACACTTAACGGTTAATAATCCATCATTATTTCACATTAATATTCGACATAACACAAATTTTAGAAAATAAAACAAAACCGCAGACATGACTCTTTACTTTCCCGCCAAGAAGTCCTTTTTTTTTTAATGAATAATCTAAACGTCAAGTTGACGGTTTTTTTTTGTTTATTGTTTTACGGCTCCGGATGAAATCCATCAAGCCTATTCATTCGTTCTATCTTCATATTATTATGTAATACATAAATAAACAATATTGATGATGATGAATGATAATAGAAATGGGAAGTGAGAAATTATATTTCCCCCCAACCCCTAGAGTATCACAGTAAAGATGTAGGGCTTTACTAAGTCCTCACGCAGACTTCTAGTGAGAATTTGAAAAGTAACGTTGCACTGTTTTGTTTCATTTGCCAACACTCATGTACACTCACGAACACTTAACGGTTAATAATCCACCATTATTTCACATTAATATTCGACATAACACAAATTTTAGAAAATAAAACAAAACCGCAGACTCTTCACTTTCCCGCCAAGAAGTCCCAAGTTGACGGTCTATTGCTCTGTGACATTTCTAAGAGTGACATTCGTTTTTCTATGATTTTGCTGTTGTATAAGCCAGTAATTCAATGCATTTTCATTTTTTCATTTTTTTATTTATTTTATTATAAAAAGTAATTTAATAAATTTTAAATTATTTTATTTTAATTTTTTTTCTATTTTGATTTATTTTTTAATATTTCCACTAAGACTTGGATCATTTATACGATTTATTTTTGGGTCTGAACTTGTAAGGCCTTAGAAATAAATAAAGAGTAAGGTCCGAATAGTTATTCCGTGTCTTGTTCCTGTCATGTTACGTCATTTCAAATTAGAGTAGTGTGCATGTTTAGTGTATTCTGTAAATGTGTAGTGGCATTTAGAGGATCGGGCGGGGGGAACAGTCGACCAACTTATAAAATGTACTTGGCGCAGTACAAATTCCTCATTGTGTGAAACCGGTAGTATCTACATTTAAGTATATGAGCCAACGTTAAATAAATGTTCATAAAAGCCCTCTTCTCAGAGTCCGCATTATTGAGATGGGCTACGGAACGGAACCCTACACTGCGCGTGGCTCGACACGCACTTGGCCGGTTTTTTTTGTTTTCGTCATGTAAACTTCATTTCAAAATAAAGTAAATGAAACAAAATCTGAAAAATTAAAATAATATTCGTAGCTTACATAAACTCTGTTTATTATAAGAAGTTCAAGTTGAACGAGTAAATTACGCAAACAAAACTGACTTAATTAATAATGGGCGATAACAAAATGGATCTACACCTTTTTTATTAAGCTTTAGATCTAGATTACAAATGAATCTACAGCTGTAGATTATCAAGATTTAGTTATAAATTTAGTCAGATTTGTTTTCCGTTATTTAACTATAACCAGCTGGCAAGCAGAGTCTCTTTTCGTTCCGTGCAATGTGAAGCTACGGCCCCTGGGCCTACAATATGTCAATATTACAATAATACACAAATGTCAATATTATACACAATCGTAGTACATAGTTATGAAATAACAAATTTTAAAACGGGCACGTGGTAGCAGTACCTATTACTAATTTATAAAATAACTTAAATAAACACACATTGTATTTAAATTTAAAAGTTACTTAAGGGGTGCGATTGAACCGGTGACTAATTCTCACGCTATGATATCAATAACGAGTTCACCTGTTTTCTTTTAGCAAAGGTCACTGGTAACTTATTTTAGTATATATCTTAAAAATCAAATTGAAAATAATGCAAAATAATTACTATATTTCATAGTGTATTTCATGTCACTTTTAATTTCGAGATTACCGTTAAGATTCATAAATTGCACTCCTGTATTTTTAAATGGGTAAACCAATATTTTTTTAGTAGCTTGGTCGTATCTACCGTACGGAATCTTATCCAGTTTTCTGGATCCAAGCAGTTTTGATTTTAAGATTTCTTAAGACTTGTTAACGTAATATCGTTAACGTTATCGTTAACGATGGATATGCGAGAAACTAACAATACGTTTAAAACCTTAACGATTATCCATTAGCAGAAATATTGTCGTTATAACTAAAGTGCCTTAATCATTCATTGGTTTTTTTATTTTGTTTTTTGTTATTTTTTTTTCCGCCACATTAGTATTATCTAAAATATGTGATGCAACGAATATGAAAACAAATATTCGCATTCAATGAATACCATGATATTCGTAGAAAAGTTAAGTCGAGAGATATGGCTATTTGCATCATATAATTATTATATGATTATTATATACATAACAACAATTGTTTATCTGTAATTTTGTTAAAAAACATTATACTTAATATAAATACATCCATACTAACTAGCGTATTTAATTTCCTCTGATCTTTTTTGACAAATAAAATAGTAGGACCAGAATGCTGAGTGCGAGTTTTTTTCACCGTACGATCACGTTAAAGAAAAAAGTAACATACAAATTCTCGTTTTTTAGGGTGCTCCAATGCATTGTTACGCGCTCGGTTTTCAATATAAAAAGTTAAGCAACTATCGCAAAGTCCGGTTGGGTGTCCGAAGATTACCATCAATACTGGAATAGTCTACCAGCACACATTTTCCTTCCTTCCTAGACATGGTGGTCCTTCAAACGAGAGTGAATTGACACCTTATGAGTCGGCAGGCTGAGGGTGACTGATGCTGCGTTGTGTTCACGCTGCACCAGTCTGGACTCCATTGTCTCCTAACATCAGGTGGAGTGGAGTCATTTGCAGCGCTTATAATACATTAATAAAAAATATCGAACTCTTCCGTGCTAAAGGCACGTGAAGCCCTTAGACCCGCCTCCTTTAGCACTTTAGCAGTCGTTAACAACCAAGTATTCGCACCGGTCCTGCGTTGTGTTTTATGATCCGTTCTCATGTGGTTTTTCTATCCGTATTAGGGAAGGCCCGTGCCCCAGCAGTATTACACTCGCACTCAGTAATTCGTAATCGCAAAGTAGTATTCGTTGCATCACTAAAAATACGGAAAATTATTATAGTAGTTCCTTTAAGATATAAAATAACGTCTGCTTTGTAAAAAAACCAGCGACGTTCATTTGAACGTCGCTGGGATATCCCAAGATCATTCTTCTTCGGAGTCTGAGGAAGGCGGGTAATTTTCTTTGAATTTCTTGCTTCTCCTGTCATAGTTCTTTCCTTCGCGCATTCGAAGCATTTTCGATTCATCAGCACACTTCGTAGTGATACACACACTACAACAAATAATATATAAAATAAGTAACTAGTTTTTCTGCTTGAGGGAAACAGTAAAGTAGATACAATAATGCGTTTTCTTTTGTTATGATGGTAGACTTTGAAAATATGGTGGTATAGCTAGCTAGGCGAACCTAAATCAAACCCTAATTGTGCAACGAACAAAACCGGGAAAACATGCCTGCACGTCAGACTACCACAAACTGTCAAATTTCCTCAATATAAATAAATATAAATATGAGACAACATCAACGTCAGCTGTGTAAACTTAATGTCTCTGTTGTCTCTCCTGTCACTTATAACGGTGTTGTCATTCCTTTTTGCTCCTGCGTCAAAGACATTGGTTTGCAAATTGACAGCACACTCAGTTGGTCTTCTCAAGTCACCGAAGTAGGCCGGAAAGTCACCGCTGCGCTACGTTCTCTCTACAGGCTTAAGAACTTCCTGCCTCACAGAACCAAAGTTTCGCTTGTACAAGCCCTTATTCTCCCAATTATTGATTATGCTGATGTTTGCTATCGCGATTTTAATAAGGACCTTCTTAATAAATTGGATCGTCTTCTCAATAACTCAATACGCTTTATTTTTGGTTTACGCAAATACGACCATATATCTTCCTATCGTCTTCAGCTTAAATGGCTGACCATCCCGCGACGTCCAGAATTCCAACAACTCTATTTTCTATTATGATCCTAATTCTCCTTCTTACTTAAAATGTAGTTTCAGTTTCCTTAGCTCTACTCATGCCCGCCAACTTCGCTTCGTTTTCGACATTGACCCGACCGGGAATCGAACCCGGGACCTCAGGAGTTAGCGCCGCCCCAAGTCCGGCGTGCAAGCCACTCGGCTACGGAGGTCGTCTATAAACTTTGATTTTATGTCTAGGACATATGGTTGAACATTTATTGTAAGAAATTTGACAGTTTTGGATAGGTTAATGTGCAGGACGTCTTTACTTTACCGCTGGAAATCTATACCACGACTTCTCGTCTTCTCGGTATGTGACCGGCTGGCAGAATAACAGCTACATAACAGAGGCGGTAAACCATTTACGTTAAAATAAAGAGTGATATAAAATTGTTGCCTTACCGTATCTGACCTTCTGTAACTCCACATTTGTCCATGATAGTCTGCACGATGTCGTTTATCAGCGTTGGGTCCAACATTTTCTTGGCTGGCTTATCAGGAAAGGCAGGAGATGCTTTCCCGGTGAGAGAGTGTGTAGCCAAAATTCTTGATAAAACAGAGACAGTAAGTTAAAATAGAGGGCGGAGAGAAGATAGATAAACACGTTATTGCGTACAATATACTTAGGTATACAGTAAAGTCCGGTGATGCTAAATGCAGTCTGAGGCAATCAGCAAGCTCTCTCAAAAAATATAAATACACAGATAAAAAATAACAAACAAAATAAGCATTGGCGGTCTTATCGCTTAAAGCGATCTCTTGCGTCTGCAATAACTTTACCACACAAGCATATGTTTTTATGTTATGTTATGTGGGACGAATGTATTTCAGTGTTAGTACAAAAACAATGTCAATTACGGCTTTGATAACAATTCTATTTACCTGCGCGAGAATACTGCAGACATCAATTTTCTTGTACAGTTAGTGTATGTAGTCCAGTTCATATTTTCAAGGAGTTTGGCTGGAACCGACGCGTAACCGAGTCCAATTGGAACCTTAGAAACAAAACAACAAATGTAATAATAATGAAAATGAAAATGAAAAATATTTATTCAGTTTAGACACAATAGTGCACTTATGAAAGTCGAGTACATGTCTGATAAAAGAAAATATGACTATACACAATAATAGTTGTAATATATAAATTAATAAACTAAACATATATTTAATGTGAATCTACTGCTGGTTCGGAAGGTTGTTTCTACTAAGAAAAATGTATGCGGTAATTTAAGCGTTTGCGATTTATTAACTACTAGCGGCCCGTTCCGGCTTCGCACGGGTGGACATTTCTTTTTTATATAGCCTATTTTACTCAGCGCTAATGTAGCATTTTAATGGTGAAAGAATTTTTTAAATCGGTCCAGTCGTTTTTGAGTATATTCGTTGCAAACATACAAAAATACAAAGCTTTCCTCTTTATAATATTAGTATACATATAGATAATTTATAGAAAATATCAGCAATGTCTAGTCTTGCGATTCTATTTCAGAAGTCGTCCAAATCTGTTGATAGACAGAATCGCAATGCTACTGCAATTAAATACAACAAAAATAATTTGTACATGAGCCCTGAAACTTTAGACAAGTCGGGTCAGTTGTTTTTAAGGCAATCGTGTCTGTATCGTATCTGTTGTTTTCCTTTTTTGTATATTGTGAGCGTAAGGCGGTGAGTGCCGGTGTGTGGACAAACCAATATTGATTTTTATCACACTGTTCGATCTATAGATTAATATTAAGTACCTTTGTAAATTTGAATAAATAAAAATAATAATAACTAAAATCAGAACCGTGCACATATCATATTTTTCGAATATTAAATTGTGCACAACAAAATATGCGTATATAAGTTTTACTTTTAGTATAAGTAAAAATAGCTTACAACTGTCCCACTGGTAGGCAAAGGCTCCATCATTGAAATCAAGTCATCACTATAATTGATGGGTAATGGCTTAATCACAACGCTTGCTCATTGCAGGCTGGTGATCATAAACTCGGGCTTTGTATCAAAAAATCCGAAACCTCAGGTATCGGGACAAGCGCTTTGCCACTCGGTCACCGATACTTTTATAAATAAACAGAAATTATAATCATGCAAGTTTCATACCTTTTCATCATTTATTGATGTCTTATAGTGTTGGTTGGAGGTTTTGAATTGACGTTTGTATTTATAATAATTATGCTTTTCAAACAGTTCTTTTTTAACATCGCCTTTAGACTCTGGAGTTTCAATCTGTTCCACATTTGGGATGGTAGCACTTTCATGTGTATTTGGAGTGAAAAAGTTGTTTATGTCCTTAAATAAATAATATAGTAAGTAAATAAATTCAAATAAAATGTTGAGTACAGCTAATAAAATCATATTTTATAATAATGTGTGAGGCAGATACCTTAAGGTTGTTCTCTGGATTTTCAATATTAAAACCTTTAGTTTTAAGCCTTACAATTAATTTATCAAATTCATCGTTCATGTGTAATAGGGTTTGAGATGTCGCTCCAATGTTTATCTTTCTACATGCTTCTGAGATTATGAGGTCTACCTTTTCCTCCATAGTTTCAGGTTGCTGTAAAGACCGATCCTGATTCTGCATCATTAGGAACCAATCAAGGCTTTTAATCAATGGTAAAGTTTGACTCTGGGCTATGTCATCTTGAGTTTGATCGTCTGTCGTCTCAAGCTCAGGCATAATCTGCTCCTGGAATTTTATCTCAGGCCGAGGTACATTTTTAGTGAGAGCTGGCATTGTCTCACGATGCGGCGTTATCTGACGCTGTTCTATGTTCTTGGCTTGAGATAATATAAGAAGCAGGCTTACTGCCTCAGCCTCAGCCTCCGTGGTCATATTTTGTATTGTACTCTGTGAATAATGTAAGTTTTCGGGTTCAGTCTTGAACGGACGTTGTAGTGGTGTTGTCATATTATACGGTGCCGAAGATTTTTCGGATGTAGTTAGTCCCTCGTGTAATGGCAGACAGCCAGACAGCGGTATCATTCCCAATGTATCTGATGGTAAAGAAGGGAATTTTCTACACTGCTGCTTAAATATATGACGTCTGTTTCTGTCCTTAGGTGTGGAAACTGGTACTTTTTTGTAAATTTGGTACGGAGAGTAGCGTGTTGGCTGGGGTTGATTTTTCTTCTGTCCTTTAGGAATAGCTTGCGTCTCGTTTAATACTTTGAGTTCAGCTAATACGTTGGAAGATTTTGCCTCAGAGATCGGTCTCATGAATGGGGCTATAATATCGGGGTCCATGTAAGTCTGCGATTTCGATGTGCCTGACAAAGTTACAGGCACGTTCATTTTGTAGCCTCCTCGTCTGCTTGCAATATCGGGTGTAAAATCAGGTTTATTTATTAGTGGCTTTTGTAAATCAGGAGTGTACAGAACTTCTGGTTCGGCACCCACAAATTGCGATAGTACAGGACGGTATTGTGCATTGTTGCACCCATATTTATAGAAGGATTCATTATGAGTTGGTGTATCTTGCATCTGACGAAACTCGCTGAGACTGGCTAAAGTAGCTAACGGTATCCGCTGAAACAAAAAGTTTACAATTAAAAGGCCTTCTGGTAGCCACTATAAAAACATGAATATGACAAAGATTGGTAAAGATAAAGGTAAAGATATTGATAAAGGTTGTTTATAAAGCTTAGCCTTATTATTAAGAGCTTAGCTTAGTTTTGTTAAAATAGATAATTAATACATAACGTGAAATGTGAGAAAGTCAACTAGATAAGGATCACTATAACTAAATATGTAGAAAAAAAATACATACTTGCAAAATGCAACTTATTGAAAGTAGGAAACACCAATTACTTGAAAATAAAAAATAATAATATTATGCTTTACTACTCCATTAAGGAATTGAGTTTTTTTTCAGATTGGTGTCGTAAGTTAACAGTGATGAAATCCGTATATTAGTTGTTTCACTTCAAATATGAACCTAGGCAACTCCAAACAATACTGTTGCTATTTTATTTTAGGTACGTATTAGGTAATGTATACTGTATTTTACGTGTATATAAATACATGGGTTATATGCAATACTTACAGTGAAATAACTGTAAAGGTCGAAATCGCTAAGATAAAATGGCACGTTTGTATACATTTTCACTTAATTTCCCACTCAACGAATCCTTATAGTTATAAATTACTGAAGATATTTGCTTCAAGTTCCGAAGAACAGAAAACCTAATCAGTTCTGAATGTATACGTAGGTACCCTCAGCTGTTTATAGCTAAAGCTGGGTTTTTTCGTTTTCGTTTAATACCTACATTACGTACATCGTAAAAATAATTAAAACTATCGAAAGAAAACAACTTCAAAACATTTTAAAACTATTAAGGTCACTTACATCTTCTATCTAATATATAAAATTCTCGTGTCACAGTTTTCGTTGCCATACTCCTCCGAAACGGCTTGACCGATTTTGATGACATTTTTTGTGCTTATCCGGTATCTATGAGAATCGGCCAACATCTATTTTTCATCCCCCTAAATGTTAAGGGTGGACCACCCCTAATTTTTTTTTGATTTTTGAAATTTTTCCAATACAAAATGATTTGTTTGTAGTGTTGTCATGGAAACTGTCAAAGCGGTACGAAGTCCGCCGGGGGCAGCTAGTTAGAATAATAATTATTTACAGGGTATTTATTTTTGCCTTATTACTGAAACTAAAAGTTGAATGAAAACTCATTTACTGCGGTTTGCTTTAGTATTGATCAGACAGACTTATGCGACATTTGGTTAATAATATAATTTTAAATAACTGAAACATGATCGATATTTTTCTTACAGAATGCCTTTTTCATTTAACAAAAGAAAGAGTTATAGCGCCAAAGTACATTGTTTAGTATCAGAAACACTACGTTGAAACTTCCAGAGATTAGACAGTTATGCCAATGGTCTTTTGTTTTGGAGTAATATTTGCACAGAAGTGGAGCCATAAAGTAAGTACTTTTAAAATTATCTATTTCATTCAATAAGATCAAATGGAACTAGCCGCACTTAATAAAAAAGTGGTATATTCATAGAAGTCTTAACCTTTTTTTTAATTAACAAACAGGGAGGCACCATGAAGAATAAGAAAATTATTTGAAAGATGATGATGGAAGCGCGCTTAATTCAGAATCCTCAACCACTTTGGATCTGGCTATCTTATCTCGGAGGGTTCTTTCAATTTTGACGTTTGTTGTGGGACGGCTGCCGCACGTTTGTACTGCGTCCCTTATTAAAAATAACGAGACCCATAAGGTTAAGGTAGGTAAGGCTGGGCTGAGCTGAGCGGAACCGAGCGGTGTACAAATAAACCAAAACTGTAGCAGAGCTGAGAAGAGCCGTTAAAATAAAGAGACACTATTGGTTGATTTCCACACAGCTCGGCTCAGCTCAACTTAGCATAGCTTCAATGGAGTGTTACCTTAATACATACCGCCTAATACATAGCTTTTAATACAAATTTATAAATATTGTTCGGCGACAGACTAAAAATAGAATGGCTAAATTTTATAACTAGCTAACTAGGCGGACTTAGAACAAGCTACCTCTATGGGTGTGACACTGGTGGTTTACCAACTAGACAAAAACAAGCTGTAATTTGGTTAAACATTGAATATTTAAGTGAATAAATCTCTAATAAATCTCTTTAATGTCACTGTGAATTACAGTTAAAGAAGGTGTTGATATAAAAGTTAATTAGCTTATTATTTGTAGCATTTAAAATCTAGAAATGATTTAAAATAATTCCGTTGGGCATTACATACATACGTGAAAATCTTTGGTTTATTTTTGTTCGAAATTTTTTATCTACTCTTTAGAAATTAAAGTTTAAGTACGAATTAAGTACGATACAGTATGGTATCTCAAAAGGGTGCAGGTTCAAATCCTGCTCGTGGCATTTTTTTCAACATTTGTGTTTTTGTAATACGAACGAAGTGGTTTGTATATGTGTGGTTTAATTTAAAAGGAAAACAATAGAAATTAAATTTATCACAGACAAACTGATTTTTTGTTAAATAAAATTGAGTCACAAGTTTAGTTAAACAAATATTTTTTCTGTATGCTTAATTAATTATACAGGTTTATATTATTTAAAAAAATCTAATTTGAATTTGTAAATTATATAACTACGAATGGGTGGAAAATGGACATGAGATTATTAAATTGATTTTTACACCGTTTAACACAAAGTTAACTACATTAACTACACAACCACGGATTTTAACATGTTTTTAATTATTTAATAGATCTTCGAACTTATTTAAAAAAAACTAAAAATTAATAAGTTAAAATGAAACGTTAGGCTCGTGCCCTAGCAGAGGGGACATAAAATGAGCTGATGATGATGATGATGATTATGAAACGGTAGAAAATTCGTAAAAAGTATTTCATTTTAAAATTACAATATAAATATTTGTCAATATTTTCCAGCATTCTGGGCACCTTGCCTCGGACAGGCGAGTTAGTAGAAGTGTTTTATTAATTATTAAATTATATTTTTATAATTTTTTTTTATTCTTATTTTTGTGGTATGATTTTTTTTAAATATTTGCGTGTTTTAAAATGTTTATAAATATGTAAACTTTTAACACTATTATTACTTATATTATTTTTGTATCATTTATTTAAAGTACTAAAAAGTAATCAATAATTTAGGACAATTAAGATTATTAACTGGTTAGTCAATAGGGCAACTTTTTAGCTACTGTCAAAACGATTTTTTGATTAGAAATTGTACGGGAATGACTGTTACTAATAATATAAGATTTAAATTAAAATAAGATATTGTACAGTATTTTTATAATGTAGTAGGTACTTACTATGGCGGGATTTAACACACTTCAATACTGAGAACACTGATTTTAAATTATGAAAAACAAATGAAACCGACTGTTATGACCGGGTAGGCCCGAGTCACAAGAAGAAATGACAATATTTTCACCGGGTGCCTCTAACTTATGAAAAGAGAGGCACCCGTATGTAGGAAACGGAAACACCACGCTCAAGCCTATTGTTTTAGATATTAGACAGGTAAATTGTACCCTTCTGTTTTGCAACTGCAAATACAGATCGTATAATTCGCATTCGTACTCGCTTACTTACCTACGCTTATTTAGAATTTGAAATGAATTCCCTGTCTTTTTTGATATTTTCTTATTTTATTTAAAAATTACTAATCACATAGGAAAATATAGGAATCGGATAAGAATAAAAAAAAAATTTTTTTTTTTAAATAGAAATGAGAAGTGAGAAATGATATACCCCCCAACCCCTCGAGTGTCTCAGTAAAGATGTGGGGCTTTACTAAGTCCTCACGCGGACTTCTTGAGAGAATTTGAAAAGTGCCGTTGCACTGTTATGTTTCATTTGCCAACACTCATGCCCACTCACGAACACTTAACGGTTAATAATCCACCATTATTTCAAATTCATATTCGACATAACACAAATTTTATAAAATAAAACAAAACCGCAGACATGACTCTTCACTTTCCCGCCAAGAAGTCCTCATACCTAAGTAGGTATAATATATAATATGTGTAATATGTCTTGAGTAAGTACTCAAGTAATATGTCTTGAGTAAGTACTCAAGATATTATACATTTCAATAAAGAAAAAAAACAAAAGAAACATAACGGTACGGTCCCAAGAATGCTGGCAACATTTCCTCTTTGGATTGCCAAGCTAATACGTTGGCAGAGGTAGCTGCCAGCCTTCTTGTCACCGGAGGCTTCAACAAGGCGAGCAGCTGCTTGGCCTCCGGCCCCCATGGACTCAATGTCTCCATGTCCACTTACTCAAGATATGTTGATCCCTATATTTGTTTTATTATTTTTAGAAGTGCAGTAATCGTAGCAGACTAGTTTATTCGTTCAAGGTTGATTCTGATAAGGACTTTAGAAACTTAATTTTTTTTTCAAATTGTTGCATGTAACAATTAAAAATGTAAACGCAAGTAGAATAATATGTATTATTCCATTTTACTTTTAAAATATGCTTATAAGAATAATAAGAATAAGAATAAATTTATTGTGTTGGCTGGGCTTGTTAAATCGCTTAGGTACAAACGCCTGCACTGCCAAAACTGTCAAATTTCTTCAATACATTTTCAACCATATTATTAAAGCATAAAGTTCAAAGTCTATTGAGGAAATTTGACAGTTTGTGGTAGGTTGATGTGTAGGCGTGTGTACATGAAGCACAAGTGGCCGGTTCTTGACGTTTACTGCAATCCTTGATCGAAGAAGGAATCCTTGATCGCGGAAGCTATAATATTGACACAGTTAGGTGCGAAATTTATTATTATTTTAATTAATTAATTTAGCAGAAGGCACCGTCCATCTGTTAGCTCTGACTAACGACCGATATATTATATAATTATTATTTACCTAATTTAATTATGAGAAATAATTTATTTGTATTACAAAATAAATATTTGTTTAGCAAAATTATTATTTGGTCAACAGAATTATACAATCGGTCAGCATAAGAAATCCTTACTGTTGGTTAGGTTAAGTTATTTTTTTTTCCCGAGCGAAGCTCAGCGTAGCGAAGGCCAGTCACGGAAGGGGGGAGCGGCATAAGACTGCTGTTCAGAATGATATAAGTTGCAGACTGATTTAGAAATAATTGCTGACCATAAGTTGTTGCCCAACTAGCATTTTTTTTGCTAACAAAAATACGAATACTTTGCTAACCGTTTTAATAACACCCTATAAATAATATATTATTATATAATAAATATATATATTATTATTAACTTAATACAAGAATAACATATTTTGAATATGTATATTTCTGTCTTTTCTTGCATCATAAAATATATGTTTTAAAAAACAGCCCCAAGAACATTTGTATATAAATATAATACAACCGAAAGTAACCGAACAAAACCCAAGTTTCTCAATGAATTACAAACTTTTCACGGTAACGAAGTAATAATAGAAGAAAACGAAATAATGTAATGTATCGTAAATAAGTGGCTTGTGTGACTTTTAATGGAGTGCATACCACTTCTGATAGGCTTAGTTCCTTCTTCCACATAAACAATAACACATTATTAGATCTAGCCAAAATCATGTGGCATTAAGCATGTTGTTGGGTTTGAATCTTACGAAAACAGCCGGGATTTGGATGGATGGATTTAAATACCGGCTGTTCTCATTGGAAATTGGATCCAATGCACAGAATAACCCAACATATTTCAATAAGGTCACCCCGCGTTGCGAAAAGTTCAGCAATTCTTTCAAGATAGCAACCAGAGTGCCTAGTGTGAATTTTGTTGACTATCCGTATTCATTCGATTACGTTAACGAAAACGAAAATGCATATGTCACTATAGCAGCGCCTCCTGGTGGAATATGTGGAGAGTTAAAATTTTACCATATGACTTCTCGTTTTCGTTAACGTGATCGAATGGCGAATGAAACTCGCACTAGGCACCCAGCAGAAGTGCTAGCCGCTGTATCATCGATATCCCTCTCTCCTAAGTCCTAAATCCTAACCGAGTAAGTATTTTATTATTATTATCTGTGTGAGTGCCACTCAGGTAGGTACTTTTTTCTAGGTGACGCACAGACTGCTTGAACCCTTGATCGGCGCGGCGCAGGCGGCGAGCGAATTCAATACAAGAAACAAACACCACGCGTTGAAGTCTTTTGTTTCAGGGATTACACTGCGCAGGCGCAGGTAAAAATAGTAAAAGTCTCTCTTTGTTTGCGCAGCTAAAATCTATCTACTGAATCATAAACATGCTTTTATTGTTGTTGCTTTCTGACTTTTATGATATTCCTCAATTCAATGCCATATACTTAGAGGTAATTATTGATTTACACAAAGGTATGTAAGTCGAAACGATAACGTGATGAGCGAAGCGAACTAAAGACATTTAGTACGGAGCTTTATAAGAACACCGTGGTCAATTTGTTGAATGTAATGAAAGTGAAAAGGAGAAACAATACTTGTATTGTCTCTTAATTTAATTACCTACCTATCCTATCTACCTTGTGTATATATCTTAGTTATGCTAAAATTGTCTGTTAACAATTTGTGTATAGTCGTGTCGTTAGTTTATAGTGTACCTACTATAAACGATTTTTTCTAGTATTTCATGTAACTAATTGATGTATGGAGGCCTATTTCTGCCGACAAACAGCAGTTTTCAACATTTCTTTTTTTGGGTTTGGTATAGTTATAGGTTTGATTTAACATTCTTGAGATTCTTTTACAGTTCTTGAAAACTATTTTACAAGCTTACGTAAACATTTATTGTTTTCCCGAATTAACGCGAACACTATACGTACTTACATTCAAATGTAATACAAAATTATACGGATCTACGCACGTTCCACGGGTGGTCACTTCAAATCGTCTCAGGATGAAATTATTTGTAAAAAAAGGGCTAGTAGATCCATATACTATAAGAGCTTATATTTAATCGTTTTTTTGTATGTTGTAGTCTAATCTTGGCCACTTTCAAACCAGTTTCCGTTAAAGGAGTTTCCATAACAGTACCTTATCATGGATTAACTTATTAAAGCGAATGTCTATTTTAATACGTACCACTACACTAAATATGGTTAGATTTATTTATTGTGGGAATAAGTCATATTATGTATTCATATACATAAACACAGAAGTTATAAAGATAGACGGCCTCGCGGTAATCGAACCTGCGTCTCTCGATATCCGAGCGGCTAACTTCTAACTTACCGACACATTTTTTAGTATATCGAAATTTATAATTTTAGAGTGTGAGTAGCTCGATGGCGCAGTGGTGAACTCGATCTGCGATTGTGGTGGTTAAGCAACTCTCGTAAAGACCGATCATGAGATGGAATGTATTAATAAATTTCATGCTCAGTGAAAACAGTCCTAATGTTGCACATCCGGACAATCGCCGTATCCCAATAAACTTAATTTGTATTTGTTTTAAGTTTTTTTAAAAGATCGATACCTTTTCCCTGTGGAAGACTCTCAGTACTAGTAGAACTAGTAGAACTTGGTTGTTTAGAAAATTTAAATAATGATTTTATAATACTCATGTATTTAAATCCTTTTAATGCTGTTTATTGGTTTGGCAGGATCAAAGTTACGTCAGTGTGCATTAGTATTGATTAGTAGTAGCTTATAGTTTTCAAGGTCGTCATAACATCTGTTATAACATCTAGATTTTGTACCTTCTTAAACAATAGTTCTTTTAAGCCAAGAGTCTTTTCAAAATAAATATTTCCAACTTTCGGAATTCTGCCGTCATCATGAACGCGAGTTTTTCCAAGCTTTATGCTTGGAAAAACTATATATCTATATATCTTTATGCTTTTAAGAAGTCGATTGGGCATTCAAACCACGAGTGGCGTTGATTTTTCAAAAGTATTCACTCCATTGATTTCACTGACGTTCGGTCAATGTCTTTATAAAGTGTTCTAGAATGCCCAATAATACACTACTCCACGTTACATATATTTCACATATATTTCGCATATATCTCAAACATAGGTTGACTGCATTATATGCAATTTTTAAAAGAATTAGTTTACTATTTCCCAGCACAAGTTTCCTAGCTGAGAAAGGAGTAAGTAACAGTCCAGAAAGGATAGTCCATCAGATCAGTCTGATAGACTCTAAAAGTGGACCCTTAACTTCATGATTTTTTTTAATATGTTACGGTTATGCAAGGTGCCTTTATCTCAGCTGATGTTAAGTGATGATAAGGCCAATGGTGGAAGCGCACTTCACCCGGCATCCACAATTACTGAGGCACTGGGTATCTTATCTCTAGCTGCCGGAACACAACAATGCTACAAACATTATGTTATGGCGACATATTTAGGTAGTCTTAACCAATAGATCACAGACGCGGTTAAATGATACCTAGTATGTAAACCATTTGAGTTTGTACTCGTTGGATTAGTTTTATTTTCATTTGACCCTATTCCTTAGAAGTATTTATTAGGATAGAAACTATAAAACAACATAAAATATTTTGAAATTAAATTTATTTTTATTTTTATAAAATAAACATTACAGAAGGTATACAATTAGATCGTAATACAATTTGACTCAATAAAAATCACAATAATTATTCTAAAATTAATTCAGTCTAAATTAAATTTATTGCAATTAAACAAAACCTTTGGTAGATATTGGAACTTTACATTGAATCGTTTCTTTGGCTATCGTAATAATTAACGATGTCGTGCTACAATGTGATCCAGGATTAGGGACGGTAATTGGTTAGGAGCAGCCTTGTGGTCGTGACAGGACGTATGGGTGACACTGTAAACGAGTAAAACATTATTAAAATCTAACACATCAAAAACACTTAAGGAACGAATTAAATTATTTAAAGAAAATCAATTTACTATAAGAAAATACTAAAGTAAAGTAGCCAACCACCAACCATCTTCGTGGTCTTCTTATTCGTGGTCGGAGCCAGAAATGGAAGGCGGCGCGACGTTCTCCCGGGACCTCTTGCCGCGGCCTTTCCCTTTATCGCTCTTCTGCGCTCTGCTGCGCGCCATTTTGCTCTCATCGGCACATTTGGTAGTGATGCTCAGCCTGGAATATAGGTGTTTAACCGTATTAATTTTAAATTGATTATTTATTACATTATAGAAAATTGGTATAATATGAACGTTAAAAAAACAATCAACAATGTAACGTGATACGTCATACGCTACTGGATTACTTTATCCGTGTTCCTCGGAAGCACAGTTTTTATAGTCTTATTTGTCTTATGTACGTCTGTCTTTATATGTTCCATTTAACTCGTAAACTTGATAGATAAAATCTCGGCATGATAATAAATATTTGTTCATAAAATAGTAACGTTTTGAATAATCTCCGTATAAATTATGAGCGTTAATGATTTCAACGGGCTTGCTTTAAATACTGAGAAAATATGTTAAGCAGGTACTATTGTTACTTATAAAAAATGTGTGCAAACATTTTATTTTTTAGTTATTAATTATGCATCTCATCACTCTACTCACCGCACTTGAGTTTCGGTGACTTGGCACTTGTTCACCACGGTTTCAATAATGTCGTTGATCAGGTGAGGGTCCAACATCTTCTTAGCCGGCTTTTCCGGAAAGGCAGGTGACGACTTTCCAGTTAGGGAGTGTGTCGATAACACCCTAAAAAAGGTGCTTAGTGAATAAACATTGAAGCAGAACGTGCAATTCACGGTAAAAAGTTTTCAATACTCGACAAAGTGTCTAGAGAACTAATTACAGAAGTCAAGTAAATAAAATGAGATGGTACACGTAATTCTTAAGTCCCAATCATTAAAAAAAGGTTGGGAATCAACTTGATCATCTAAACCCTAAGGTAATGTCACTTTTTTAAAAGGTGCTTATTGAGTTACCTATTATAAATTACAAAAACACAATGTTGAAAAAATTATATAAACAAAACAAAAACATTTTATAAAATAGCTTGCCTACTTCTTAACTGATCTTTAGTATTTGTAAAAATATTATGATCAGATGTTAATGACGGTAGTTGTTAACATTGAATTGGCACCTTTGGCTTTCAAAGTAAAAAAGTAAATAGTGTTGAATAATTTCGGCGGGCTGGTTAGAACCACGATAGCTCAATTAGAAGAGCACCTGACCCGGTATGTCAGAAGGGTGCAGGTTCAAATCCTGCTCGTGGAAATTTTTTCAACATTGTGTTTTTGTAATTTGTATCGCAACAAAATTTGCGTTAAAATTATATAAACAAAACAAAAACATTTTACCTATTATAGACATTGTAAAATTCGAAACGAACCAAGAGCTAACTCAACAATCATTAAAATATCAAAATAGCAGTTAACAGTACACTAGTGTAAAAATAAAATGAAAAATGTGTGGATAAAAGTATGGGGAGAACGTTGACCAGGAGTAGGAAGTTACGGCTAATATAATAATAGTGTACTGGATTATTCTAGTACACTAGTGTAGTACATATAACACACGCTTGCACTACTGACTACCACAAACTGTCAAATTTCCTCAATAGACTTTGAACTTTATGTCTATGGAAAATGGTTGACTTTTATTGAAGAAATATGTCAGTTTTGGATAGTCTGTGTGCAGGCGTCACATAAACAAGAATCAAGGTATAACTCTACTGGCAGTACTCACTCTCGTGAGAACACAGCCATCAGTAGTTTCCTCGTGCTACTGGTGTGCGACGACCAGTTCATGTGCTTTAATAATCTGGCTGGCACATGCGCGTGGCCCCCTCCAATTGGGACCTGTACATTTATGAAAGGCACATTACAATCAGACTCCGATCAAGTCAGTTTATGACAACACTATCAGGAACCGAATCAGAATAATAAACCCATAAACAAAATTTAAAGGCTTGTAAATTTGGTGTAACTTTTGGAAACCATAGGCATTGTCATTATTTTACGCAAAAGTCAATTAATGAAAAATTCATACTCCTAATTATCTATATAGGTAAAAGTCAGCCCTTGGGTCATGGGAAGTGTCAACCAGCCGTTTGGAGATGTCATTAAACAAACAAAACAAACATGAGCACTGCTAAGCATTGCCATACAACGTGGCAATGCAGCCAGTCTCTTGGGGATTTGAACCTGCACCCTTCTGACATACCGGGTCAGGTGCTCTTCCAATTGAGCTATCGTGGTTCTAACCAGCCCGCCGAAATTATTCAACACTATTGCACACAGCCAATTCAGATGTTAATGACGGTAGTTGTTGACATTGAATTGGCGCCTTTGGCTTTCAAAGTAAAAAAGTAAATAGTGTTGAATAATTTCGGCGGGCTGGTTAGAACCACGATAGCTCAATTGGAAGAGCACCTGAGCCGGTATGTCAGAAGGGTGCAGGTTCAAATCCTGCTCGTGGAAATTTTTTCAACATTGTGTTTTTTTAAGCCATATTTTAGTTTCGTAATAGTTTTAGTTACTTTAGGTTATTATATTATTGTGAATACTATTATTATATATTTGTATACTTCCTACTATATTATTAATATTAATTATCTATAGCATCTGCCTTGGGCGAGGCCTTTGTTTAGCAGTGATCGTCTATCGGTCGAGATGATGATAACAATCTACCAATCTTATACCTTAACTATCTGCAAATATAAATATTATGACAATATTCATACCAATCCATTGCTGTTTGCGTTGCTGTCTCCTAAGATTTGAGGCTCGATTCGAGAAGTCTCAATTGAATCGTCACTAACGTTGCCTTCGTCATTTTCACTTGTACTCAAAGAATCGTCTTTGGAAGTGTCTGGTGTCGGGAAATTGTGGTTATCCTGAAAGTACAATTGCGGTATTAAAACGGAAATATAACAAAAAAACATTTCTTGGTAGGTACGAATTATTGTACAATTTGATTTGAGTTGCTTACCTTTATACATTTTTGTGCTTTGTTCATATCACAATATCCTTTAGTATACATATTGAATATGAATAAGTCAATTTCTTCCGATAATATAGGCAGTGTTTCATCTGTACATCCAGCGAGTATCCTCTTGCAGTACATAGCTGTGCGTTTGGTAATTTCCTCATGCATAGAACCTCGTTGAGGTACTCTTCGGAGACTTTTTCTTATTGCTCTCGTAAGGATTCCCTTCCGCTTGGGGATGTTCTTTCGACCTGAGGTTTCATTACCATTCCGACTGTCTTGTTGAAGACCGCTAGGCCCAGGTGTCGGAGAGCGTGGTGATGACTGGAAAAATGCAGATTAGTTAGTGCAAGGTAGCCAGTTCCTCAGAGTGGAGGATTGCGGGTGAAGTGAGCTTCCGCCTTCAGTCTTATCATCACTTATATCGGGTTAGATGAAGGCCAAGTGTTAAAAATATAGACTTGAAGGGAAAAAATACTTATAAGAATATAAGACTTCACATACCACTGCTACAGGTGAAAATAAAGTTTTGCTTAGGAAAAACGCTCTTTCTATTTCACCGATGTTATCTGAAAAATAAATAAAAAAATAATTTGATGAAATTTTATTAGCCGTCAAATAAACAAACGAATATTCAATCATTCACAATATCTTATATTATGAAAACAAATACACTCCTTTATAAAATTGGCTTTTATATTGGCAAAATATTAAACTTTTAAGTTTGTATGGTACTCTGTGAGGATTAAATTCAATTTCATTTTATTATTGGAATATTTTGAATACCTTGCGGCGATTGGCCGACGGGTGATCGATACCCTCGCAAAGGCGCCAGCGGCACCGCTATTGGCTCAGAAGCGGGCGCAGCCGCTGACGCTGGCGACACCATTGGTGTCCTAGCGCAGGGCAAGGATCCTGCCATAATTAGCAGAGCATATGCTGCATCTTGCTCCGGGGAACGAGGGCTTTGAGCTGACGGTGCCATCTGCGCACATTAAAGACCTAGTTAATATGAAAAATCATTAAAATTTAATGTTTTTGACACACTGCAGGTTTGGGCTTTGATAATTTCGTAGGTAATCCTTGGAAGTGTATTTATTTATTTATTTAATCTTTATTGCACAATGCAATAAAATAAAGTACAAAAGGCGGACTTAGTGCCAAACGGCATTCTCTACTAGTCAACCTAAGAGCTAGGCAGAAAAATTGGTAAGCGGTGCGACAAAGAACGTAAATGAAACATATACTACATAAATTTATCATGTATCATGGCGACCGGCGGACTTCGTACCGCTTTGACAGTTTCCATGACGCTTAAGAACACACATCATATGATGGACCCCTATAACAGCGCCACCTACTGGGTCCAATTGTTAATCTAAACCATTCTCGAATCCACTTGAACACACACAGAAAATTTCATCCAAATCGGTCCAGCCGTTTAGAAGGAGTTCAGTGACATACACTACACATTTATATAAAGATACAGATTTATATAATATAAGGATATAAAGTACCTACATATTACATTTTTTAAAACTCACTGCTTTTTTATTAAGTGGTTGAAATGGAAGCGCACAAGTTTTAATCGAAATAAAAGCCACACACATTTAATAACATATATTCTTGGAAAAACAAACCGTAAGTAGGTACCTACCCAACGAAAATAGTTAAGAACAGTTGTACACGCACATACACAAGAGACATATTTTGCCTATCAAAAACTTTTAATTTGTTTAAAATATTAAATTAATTTTACTACATATTTAACTTATTATTTAAATTGAACAAACCTTACTTACTTACAGGAATTAAAGTAGTTAAAAATACATAAATTTTCTTAATCTAGATAGAATCTGCTTGCAAACAAAAAACAGTTAAGAAACCCCTAGGATAACTAACACGAAAGCCAGAAATATAGCAAGTACCTAGAAGTATACTCACTACAAAATCACGATAATCTACCACTGTAACAATTTAATTAAATTCGTTCGGAGATGCGTCTCTCAAGAAATTTCGAAAGATTGTGTGTATTATTTCTAGGTGCATCCCTTATTTATACGCCACCACAGTAGGGGAGACGCCAACTATCCTGAGTAGAACGGTCCACGGAATAAACACCACGCTCGGACTTATTGTCTTTTTGGGCAGGTAAAAATAAAGCCTATTGTTTGCGGCCGGCGTTGCTTGCTTTCTACCGATTTGTCGCTGAGCTAGTTAGTTATTACTGGACACCAATAAGTTACTTTTAAATTGTCATAATCATTCAATGTGAAAAATAAGTAAGATACCACCACCACCACCAGCTAAAACCAGTGTTCGTCACAGTTTTCAAAAAATAAGCTGGGTGCCTATTTGCACCTATTTTGTTGAAAAAAATATAACAGTAATTTTCATGCCAACCTTAAAGAAAAAGAGAAACTAAGATAAATTCTATTTATATTTTAATAATAGCACTTGTACAGCAAATACCTATCATGGAATAGCTCAAAAAATATGGGTCGAAAAATTATAACACCACGTTGAAACCCATTGTTTTAATAATAAAAGCCGGGTTAAAAAAACCCTTTGCATTGGGTTCTTTATTTACTTATAAAGCAACAATTATAAGAATAGAGGCTATCTTAGCCTCTTTGTTAACGTGTTTTATTATTTTAAAGTCTTTCAAATACTTAGGAGTTCTTTAAAAAATATGCTAAGCTAAATTCGCACGAGTCGTTTACAATCAGACTAATGATATATAGATAAGATTGTTAGACACTTGGGGGGCGATTTTTAAATAATTCATAAAGCTAAAACTTGAAATATCTATGAACATAGTTCCTAAAATTAGTTTACCTAACAGTTATTTGACAAAATGAAAAATACCGAACCGACGTCACGTCGATGAAAGTATGTAAATAAAAAATCCAAATAAAACCATAATTATTTCTTATATTAAATTTTTAATCATAAATACATACAATAAGTGTGCGACATAATTTGTTGCTAATTAAAAATAAAAGAGACAATTTTACCAATCTACCCTCTTTTACGCTCGAACAAATAGCTAGATTTTAATTTTATACATTATGGTACGTACCCTTATTTTACCTATAAATTTCTAGCAATACTAGCTGCCCTACTCCTGTAGGTCACGTGATAGGTTAGAAATTTAAGACAATGGAGAAGCGTAGCGTAACCATTGTCTTGTCTTCAATCATTTTATTGATATATATTGTTATTTGTTCTAATTATTATATTTACTGGTTGTATACATTTTGGACTTATACATTGTAATTATGCCATTTAAGTTTATGTATTTGGACGATTATGGATTATGAACTTTATGGATTTTGGTTATTAGTTGTCCTAACTATTTGGTATTTAAAATGTGTGTGAATCAAACTTTGGTGTTATAGCTATAGACATTTTAAACATTAGATTTTTAGTCCAATATGTATATTGAACTTAGGTATTTCTTATGTAAGTGTTATTTGCTTAGGTATTTTAAAACGTTAGGTATTTTGAACGGAGGTGTCTTAACGTTAGGTTTTTTAATTTTAGACATTTAAATACGTACCCGTAATTATTCTATTCTATTCATTACTTCGCTTCCGCTTAACATCAGATGAAGCGAATTTATTTAGCATTGATTATTTAATCCTATTATATTTTTAAGGTTTGTCGGTATATGGTTTTCAATGTGTTTTAAATGTGTCAAATAGCATAATCTTAAACATACTCCTCATTAATAACTTTTCACACGACCTGCTCGACAATGCCTCATTATATATCATGCAAACCTTACTCAAAATAAATCATTATAGCCCTTGTCTTTTGCCGGGGTGTAATGTTGTACTGAATTTCATTATAACCCGCCGGGCAGTAATGTGATTCTCATTTCTCTTAGTTCTTATTGTTATGCATTTAAAGTCTAATTTCGTCTTATTCGAAAATCGAACTTATTCGAAAATCGAGCTGGCCACGCCACGGCAAGCCGAACGAAAAAAAAAATCAATACTTAAAACAAAAGCCGCGAGTATTTCAATACGGTGCAATCAGTATCAGACAAAACTGCAAAAGAAGATAGAATAAAACATTAAGAAAATGTTGAGTGACGAAAGTGATTTAACTCCGGAATCCATTAAATTAGACGCCTTAGGTATTGTTAATAACCTACTACCAGAGAAGTCGAAGGAAAAATACTTGAAAGCTAATTAAAGACGATTTCCACAAATGGAAAAGGCGCAAAGTCTGTGTCGCAGTCAGTGCTTCTTGTTTATTTCGAGTATTTATCGTGTACAAAGAAGTCCAGCAGCCTGTGGTGTATCTATTCGATGCTCAGGTTAACAATAAGCATCAAACACGACATTAAGATAAATACATATTCTAGTAGCCTTGGTTTTTATTGTCTTGCAAAAGGTGAGAAAAGTAGAGTATACTCCTCAGGGATAAAACTGATTTGGCCTTGGGCGCGCTTAAATCCTACACTGCTCTCAGGACTCCATTTTAATTCCCTCGCTTCGCTCGGGAATCAACTCAAAACCCTAAATCTGGAGTCCTTCGTTACGCTCAGGATTCAATATCGCGCCCGTGACATAATACAGTGCTTTATCCCCTTGGTGTACAATCTACTATTACTGGTCGCTGCAATAGTACATTGTTCACCGAGAGGAGAAAGTGACCGATTACCGTCGAGGGTGTCGTTTGAAGCCCGAGCCGTAGGCGAGGGCTTTAAAACACCTGAGATCGGGAATCGCAGTTTCTCTCGAGTGATACATAGTGCTTTATACTACACCTACAAGGAAAATAAAAAACGAAATCTTTACTAATTGAAATTTATATTGAAATTGTTGCAGTTAGTGAAGCTTAATGTAACACTTTTTCCATTAATGTTATTTTTGCTGTTTCCTTCAACTGCGGCGGAGTTAAAAAATCTTCATCATCACTATCACTACTTATCATTTTGATAGTTTTATTTTACTTTCTACGAAAACTGAATCCTCAAACAACACACAAATTGGAAATGGCGCCAATGGCGTCTGCAATTTTCACATGTTCTTTTTTCAAATTGTTTATCCTGCCGCCGCAGGGTCGCACTGCCAGCCCGACACCATCCAACACACAGCTAGTGGCCAGTGTCATTTTGCGAACTTGGAGATAAAAACTCACTGTAAAAACTTTTTGGCTTTTGATATTTAGGTTACCGGCGCATAGTCTTACCCAAAATTAAAAAAGAAAAACCACGTAAGAAATGGATTTTCATACACTTTTCTCTCCCGCTCAGATGCGTTTTCTCCCCGCATATTTGTTCGATATGCAATGACGTACTTTCTACCGTAAATTTGATAAAGTATCAAGGTACTTTCCAAGCAGGTGTCGTATAAAGGTTATTTCTCAATCGTCCAATAGAGAAAGGAACCTCTTATAGGGCGATGTTTTAATCTCATCAGGGTGATCTCGAAATTAAAAGCAACATTAATACACTATGAAATATAATATTTTTTGCATCATTTACAATTTGATTATTAAGATACATACCGTTTGAGAATGTGCGGTGTCAAAAATATATCACCGGTGACTTTGAATAAGAAAAAAGAAGCACCCGCAAATTTTGATATCATAGCGTGAAAATTAGTCACCGAATTAAAAATCGCGCCCCCCTAATCGAGTTGGTGCCTAATAAGATAAAATATTGACATTACAATTAAAACAATACCGATTCAAATCTATTGTCTAACTAACACATTACAAGCCCCTTAGAAATAAACAAAGAATAAGGTCCGAATAGTTAATCCGTGTTTTGTTCTGTCATGTAAACGTCATTTCAAATTAGAGTTAGGGCTGATTTTTCGATTGTCAGTTAAAATTTATTCATTGAATAATTTTTACTTAATGACAGATTCTCCTTAGAAAATATTTCTCAATGACAATATTATTCGTTGGATAGAACTTATCTGAGGATTGAGAAATCGGGCCTTATTCTTTGTTTATTTGTAAGGGGCAAAGTGTTTATTACGAAAAAACTCTTATTCATAAAAACCAACGCTATCGGAATATTTTAACAATAATAAAAACAGTACCTAACGGTCTTATAAGTTTAAAGAAATCGTATTACCAATAGCACACCATAGTATTATCTTTTTTAGTAATACGAAGGGGACGATTTGTTCAAGGAAGGACGGTACCCAATTATATAGTAAACTTTATAACAGTATGACAATCTGCTATGCACTTACGATTCGCAACAAAAAACAATCGCATCACATCGTTGCATTAAACTTAATTGTTTTGTTTGCCATATTAACATGAAATAGATAAAATACTAAATAAGTATAGATTAGTTTAGATTATGTCAAATATTTCACTTTATACTTACTGTTTTTGGTTGGAGACATACATTGTCAACAGCTCAATAAATTAATAAGAAATAACTACGTCCATAGTATGTGGCGGCAGTGTTCAACAGGAACCATTGATCGACACTTTTTGGTTTATTCATTAGAAATAGGGGTCATCAACTGATTTCTGACTTAGGCGACAACTAAATAGGTACACACGGCGGCAGAACAACCTACCCAAAACTGTCAAATTTATACAATCAATTTTGAACTTTATTATTTCGTTATAAGGATCAATATTCATTGGAGAAATTTGACATGTTTGGGTAGGTTGATCTGCCGCCGTGTGTACCTACAGACCACCTGCTTCCTAGTTGTCATCCAGTTAAATTTCAATCATCATCACCAGCGCATATACACCCCCACTGCTGGGGCACGAGCCTTCCCTATGGATGGAATAGGGAGAACGGGTCATGAACCATCAGGCGGGCCCAGTGCGGTTGTTAAAATTGGTGGTTGTTAACGACTGCTAATGCAGCCGGGACCAACGGCTTAACGTGCCTTCCGAAGCACGGAGGAGCTTGAGATAATACATTTTTGGTCACCCATCCGATGACCGGCCTTTGCGAGCTCCTTAACCTTTAATAAAATTTAAAATAATTTTTTTGAGATGAAAGCTGTGTTGAACACTGTACCACTCACTACTATAAATATTATTTTATAAAATAATCTTTGTATTCCATTTTCATTATAAATACCAATGAGAAATAAAGGTCTCTTTTAAAACATTTTCTACTGGCCTCTTCGTTGCACTATATTCAAGATGCAGCGATCTTTTGTAGAAATTTATACCTGTGTATGTAGTGAAGTAGAACCGTCAGGGTAGGATTCGTTCATTTTGCACTGCGCCAGGCTAGTGTGCAGTTCCGTTACTCATCACAGAAAATGCCGCACCGTGTGTGGCTGTTATTGGAGTGGACAGACAGGCGCGGCGTCATACCTCGATATGGTGTTGTGAGAATCAATCCAGTAGGAAATTATGGGGCAAGCTTGGAAGTCGGCAGAAATATTGTTGTTCAGAAGAGACGGGATGTGGCACCGCGACGAGGATACATTCTGAAGATGTCAGGCAAGTACCTATCATCATCGTCATCAGCCTATACTAGTCTACAGCTAGACAAAGGCCTCTCCAAGTGCACGCCACTGAGCACGATCCAATTACCTATATGTTATATTTCTTATAGATTTGGATGATTTCTTGTTGTACTTAGTGCGTTTAGTTATTGATGATTTCGTATAGGTACCGAACAGCTGATTTTATTGCCGGTCTAAAAGTCCTATTGGGACATTTAGTATGGCAAAGGATGGCTACCGCTGTAGGTTACCTAGACACGTTTTTCTACCCACAAGTTAACCGTAGATATTTTTTCCATTTCTGAATTTAGATATATTTTGTGTGCTTATAAAGACAAAACCAATTTTATATTACATTTCATAATGAATATGCAACTGGATAGTGTAACTAATTTACCCATAAGATACGAGTATGATTGGGATTCGTGTACCTTTTTTTTTAAACACATTTATTGCCTGAGTCCAAGTCCTCAGACTTGGTATACATTGGGACATATCCAAAAAGACCAGGTTTCATAAGGCTTTCCCAGCCTCTGCCCTTAACCTTTAGTTGGAAAGGGGCAAGAGGGAGCTAATACTTACTCCTGTATTTCGGACATAATAAAGACGGGCTTGTCACCTGATTATTAATATATAACGATATTTTTAATTACAGCCACGAAACAGGACTTAAAGGAACAACAGGCTATCCTAGAAAACCAAATTAATGATTTCCAAAATATACTAACGGACGCTTTGCGTACATCACTGACCAATATGAGGGCCACTGCGATTGTAAGTAAAATTAATGTAATTTCTGGTTATTGCTCCATTGTTCTGCCGAGAGTCGAACTCAGGACCAGGGACTCATGTCTGTAAATATGTAAATTGTAAATGTGATTAAATATGACATGTTTTCACATTTATGATTCATATGGCTTTTCATGTTTTTATATCTTGCGAGACACAGTCACAAATAAGAAAATAAAACAAATATCGATCCTACACAATTAAACATTGAAAAAAATATTAGAAAAGCTGTGCTTATATAAGACTACAAAAACACAAATGTTGAAAAAATTTCCACGAGCAGGATTTGAACCTGCACCCTTCTGACATACCGGGTCAGGTGCTCTTCCAATTGAGCTATCGTGGTTCTAACCAGCCCGCCGAAATTATTCAACACTATTTACTTTTTTACTTTGAAAGCCAAAGGCGCCAATGCAATGTCAACAACTACCGTCATTAACATCTGATCATAATATTTTTACTGTTAATAATGTTGTTGGAAGAGCACCTAACCCGGTATGTCAGATGGGTGCAGGTTCAAATCCTGCTCGTGGAAATTTTTTCAACATTTGTGTTTTTGTAATTTGTTTTGCAACATAATTTTCGTTAAAATTATATAAACAAAACAAAAACATTTTATAAATAGCTTGCCTACTTCTTAACTGATCTTTAGTATTTGTAAAAATATTATGATCAGATGTTAATGACGGTAGTTGTTGACATTGCATTGGCGCCTTTGGCTTTCAAAGTAAAAAAGTAAATAGTGTTGAATAATTTCGGCGGGCTGGTTAGAACCACGATAGCTCAATTGGAAGAGCACCTGACCCGATATGTCAGAAGGGTGCAGGTTCAAATCCTGCTCGTGGAAATTTTTTCAACATTTGTGTTTTTGTAATTTGTTTTGCAACTTAATTTGCGTTAAAATGATATAAACAAAACAAAAACATTTTATATAAGACTGCCAAAAAAGTAGAATACACCCAGAACTAAAACTTAGGATAGATAGGTACGTTAAGATAATTTTCCCTCCCACGGGATTAAAAATATCACCGTTTTAACGTTGTAGGAACCACCAACTACTGAAGCACTTAAGGCGCTGAACACTGTTTAAATACGCTTTTTCACGCATGTTTTTTTATAAAAAGTTTTTCTATAAAAACCTTACATATAACAAAGAATAAATGGGAGACTTTTAACTGACCATCATTGTTAGAGTAAGGATATTGTTACCTTTTTATTAAAAAAAAATAGTTTACTTTTTTAGTACCAAAACTTAGGAAGGCAGAGCCTTAAGAAGTAAATCCATCGTTAATTTGTAAGCTTGCACATTTTGTCAGTAGCGGCAGTAGTTAGTTTTGCCTTGTTTGTATGTTTTTTTGAGGAGCTCGATGACGCAGTTGTTAACGCGCACGGTCTGCGATTGCTAAGGTTAAACAACTTTTGCAAAGGTCAAACATTTATCATCTCGAGCTTCTCCGTGCTTCGGAAGGCACGCCGGCCGCGTTGGTCCCGGCTGCATAGCAGATCTGCACTGGGCCTACGTGGTAGTTTATGGCCCGTTCTCTACCCATCCATAGGGAAGGCTCGGGCCCCAGCAGTTGGGACATAAAATGAGCTGTTGATAGATGATGATTGTATGTTCTTTTAGCGCCGAGATTCGTTGAACCGGGGCCAGCGCCACCGACATTATTCCGCAAACCCAGCTGCTTCGGGTGGTCACCTCAATAAGAGCAGCATAGTGGTAAATACTATATTTATTTAATTTATGCAACGGTGAAGAGATTGACCTTATGTAAGATCCGAACTCTTCGTAGAATCTAGTAACACACGGAGACACGCTTGCGTGACGGCATCTCCTCTAGAAACTCTCTGACGATGTTTCGATCACACGGCGATCAACAGCAAACACTAAAATATAAGCTTTTTCTTTGATCTTCATCTCATCAAATGAAGATGAGAAGACCTTCATATCAGGAAGAAGCGCACTACTCCCGAAATTTTCTTGAATCTGTCTGTCTGAACACGACAAATCTTACAAAGAAGTTTGGTGCCTCGTTTCTTGGTCGCACCTCAAAAAAATTTAATACCCTACCAGCGCACGTGAGGCAGTTTACCGAGATGCTGTAGTAGCTAGGGCCAGGCTTAACATAAGTTAACTGCTACTGGGCTTATGCCCTACCACCAACCAAACGATTTTAATAATAATATCCCGGGAACGGGATCTTCTGGTCTTGTCAAACATCTTGATTGGACCATAGAGGTTCCAATTTCAACGTTTAAATGAACGAAATAAAACGTTATACAAAAAATAAAAACAAAACTTGTTACAGATTGCCCATCATCGTAGTATGCCTGGTCGCAGAACTGTGCAACGTTATCCGGCTCAAACTCAAAACCTACGAAATGTGTCGGCAAGCATGTGCCGTGCCAGTTTCGCAGACAGATGTTCCCTGATCTGCAGCACTCCCAAACCTAACAACTTGCAACCTGTTAGGAAACTTACACGTGACCAAGATGTTCAAACTGACCTAGTAGCAATATCACGACTTAAGCGCAGAGAATTTATCAAGAAGGAGGGCAAGACTATACTGAAACAGATGTACAGAGGCTTTCTTAAGGCGTTTTCGAGAGTTGAAGGAGTTCCAGAATTGATTGCTCAATTACCTGCTTCAATGCAAGCCTTAGCATATGACAGTGCCGGTGAAGACCAACCAGAACAGAATGTGACAGTAGTTGAGAACAATATTGTTACAGAAGAGGTTAACAATGAAAATGCTCTCCGGGGAGAAAGTGTTGTTGGAACGGAACACCCGCATAACACAAATGGACAAAACGCTCAAAATATCGATAAGTCTAGAGAGATTTCACCTGAAGCCGCAGAACCAATGCCTGTCCCGAACAATGCTGGTCAGGATATGGTAAGACTCCTAATAAAACCTACCTTGTGATCTTCCGATGTAGTTAATACGAGTAGATTAATAGTTAGCTGTTTTTTCATATTGTTAGGTGGCACTCGGAAAAGGATTTGCTTGGGTACCGGCGAGACTAATGAATGAAATGAATTGGTCTTCCTACACTTATGCTACAAGACAACTGTTGCAAGCTGTGTTCTCACGCAGGTAATATACTGAACAATTCTTAGTTTTGTTTTGGTACTATTCAAGTACCTATTCAACATTCTGTCTGGTCGATGTCTTTATTTAACCAACTCTAACATCTCGGAGAATCTAGTAGCGTATGTGGGGCTCTAAGCAGTAGCTTAAGGAACCTGAAGATTTTTTCCGCCTGTAAAATCTAGTTACCCTGTTTAAATGCAGGAAAGATCAAATCTAAAACAAGTTTTTTTAACAGAGAAAGATTGTGGGCTAGACACTCCTATCCTATAGGCTACTGTGTATCTCCGCTATACAATGTTTCCAAGGGCATGCGGCTTGTTCTGGCAAAAATATTGCGAGCAGAAGCTAGTAACAAGTGTTAAGCTTCTAAGAAACTAAGTGTCATCAATGGATTAATTATTAAGCTATGTAAAAATTAATTTATCCCCCCTCGTGCTCTCTCTTTAATTGTATTTTTTTGTGAATTTATGTTTTTAGAGTTTTGGCAACCCACTCCCTGACGGGCAAGCAATCTCCAGCTTTTGCCAATAAGCCTGCGAAAAAATGCTTGGATCCCAGGTTGGTGGAGGACATTGTGGTGACAGTCTCCACGCGTTGCGGAGTTTCCAAAAGTCTAGTGCGGTAAGTTATCTGTTACAATGTAGTCCACGTTCAATAATTATATACTTATTGCTAAATGAATGAGTTGTTGATGGACTTAAAACTGATTTAGCAGTTCATTACATAATCACCAGACGTTTACCCTGTGTTGTAGAAATAAAATAAACGTTACACAAGACATATACAAAGGTGAGCTTATCTCTAGAGGAGATCTCTTCCAGCCAACCCTAATAGTGGTGTTGATAGGAAGTCTGCGGTTTTGATTCTGAAATTATGTTTTTAGTGGGTAGGCCGTACCTCCCCCCGTGCTCCCCTCAATCAGACTATCCAAAAGTTCAAAGCCTTTGGGAGAAATTTGTCAGTTTGTGGTAGTCTAATCTGCAGGCGTGCTAACTATCATAATGTTATCGTTTATTACCATATGTTGACTGTTTACAAAAGTAAGGCAACTTTACTTACCACGGAAACATATACTAACAACAAATTACTTTTTGCTATCGGATGTTGCCGTCTAACATGTGGAAATGATGCTCCACAAAAAGTTACTGCGGGTGAATTCACCACAGATATTTCCTAATCATAAAAAATAATATGTTTTTGTATTGTTTATATACCTAATTTTTTACGCAAATGTTTGTTGCGACTCAACTTACAAAAACACAAACATTAATGACGGTAGTTGTTGACATTGAATTTGGCTTTCAAAGTAAAAAGTTAATAGTGTTGAATAATTTCGGCGGGCTGGTTAGAACCACGATAGCTCAATTGGGAGAGCACCTGACCCGGTATGTCAGAAGGGTGCAGGTTCAAATCCTGCTCGTGGAAATTTTTTCAACATTTGTGTATATAAAAAACAATGATTGCCATTCAGTCCAATTGCAGTGCAATTGCTTACATCACATCACATTTCCACCGTCACATTATAAGCTTTAACATGTTTAACATGTTTACAGGAACTGTGTCACCATCAAATGTACTGACGAAGCAAAGTTGTATCGCAACCGTCAGCAGTTTAGACGAGCTCGTGCTCCAGACACTGCAGCTTCTGCGCGCAATGCGTCTTTAGACGAGTCTGCAAGCGTCGTCGAGTAAACGCGCACATCACTATCCTCTGCGACTTCGTTGCGACCCTGGTACTGCCACGATGAAAGAAGGATCGAGCATCAATGTATGTTTGGTAGATACGGGCCGATGATGAAATGATGATGATAATTACATTAATTTTAGATACAGGTAGGTAAATGAAAGAGAAACAGAGATGTATTAGCATTTTATTAGTTTTCCAATATTCCTGAAACGTACAAAGTTTTCGTTTCTCTATCGTCGCCTATTCAAAGCTATGTATTTGTATGCACATCGGTGAATAAGGATGAGAAATGTAATTATACGCAAATATCCGATTTTTTATAAGTATAAAATAGACAGACAGACATTGCTGACATCATGTTCTCCTGAATCTAATATGAATACGAAAATGGTTTGCATACGACTCTAATGCCAAACTGTGAATAAATTGTGTTTTTAGAATCGAAAATTGTTTTAACAGCTCGATTGAGGAAAGTGTCTTTATGTATTTAGATTCAAATTGATAATTTTCTTTTTATATGTAGGTATAATTTTGTAACCTTATATCTAATGAGCTGTAAGTAAATTATGTCAATTGAACAAACAAATCATACAAAAAAAACATGTGCTGTAAACATCAAATGTAGGAAAGTAATTCCTCTAATATTAATTAAAAATTATACTGTGAAGATTAAGATAAAGTTAAATACGTTGTATGTACCTCTAGGTACTTAGTACAATATTTTTTATTTTCAGAAAAGCTTTTAGCTACTTTTCTTTGTTGTGATTAAAAATTTGTTAGCACATCATTAATAAATTTGACAATTTTATCAATGATAATTTTATTCAATTATTTTGCAATTGACATTATTATTTTTATGATAATTACCTTTGTATTTTATTTTACGTACTCAATCATAATAGGTATAGATTTAGGTATGTTTTACACTTATTTTAATTACATTATATTTGGATCTTAAACTGTCTTTTGTTTTCCCCTTTCCCATCCTTTTTCATTTTTGATTGTTTATCAGCTTTTTTTATTTGAACTCTGCGTTCGATCCTAATACCTACTAGTACAGACGCCTGCGCACATCACCCTATCAGAAACTGTCCAATTTCTTCAATAAATAAATCAACCATATGACATCTACTTATGTTCAAAGTCTACTGAGGAAATTTGACAGTTTGTGGTAGTCTGATGTGAAGGCGTGTGCAAGTTAGCACATCATTACTGAATCGACTATTATATTCAACTAGTTGTTGCCCGCGACTTCGTTCGCGAAGACTAAAGTAAAAAAATAAAAATAAATAAAGTATCCTATATGCTGGTCTGGGTCATGGTCTGTATATAAGGAAAGTTTCATTAAAATCCATTCAGTACTTTTTACGTGAAAGAGTAACAGACATCCATCTATACTTACAAACTTTCGCGTTTATAATATTAGTAGGATGTCAATTTTTATTCAATGATTTTACAATTGACATAGGGGAAAAAGTTGCCGTTAGACATTTTCTGAATATAACTTTTGAAATATCCATAACTTTTATTCCCGATCTTTAGGTACTTCGAGATTTTTAAATAAGTTGAAGAATAAAAAGTTTATTTCTCGCACGAGTGTCGGGTTACGATTGCGCATAATTCCAATGTCGATCGATCGGAATTAAAATCAAGAGTAAGCATGCTATTCAAAATCCAAAATTATGATATGCCATCGGTTCGTAAGTCTACACAGGACGGGAGACCTTTTACTGAGAAGAACCGCAAGAAACTCAGCAAATGCATTTATATTCTCCCTTACAGCGTCATAATATTGGAAAATATATAATCATAACACACAAAATATAAAAAACATCAAACAAAATTCAAGAAATAAAAATATCTAAGATTAGCAAATTTTCATCAGTTACCAATTTCAATTTTCAATGTCAATACCGATTCTTTACTAAAATGAAATTTTAAAAAAACACTATGAATTTTTTACGGAATGCCGAATGCGTAAATCATCATATATATTCTAAAGTCTCGGTTTATTACATAGATATCAACATGACAAAACGTCGTAGCACCAAATCATCTAATTTTAAAATATAAGATATTGGGTTCAATATTAAAATCTAATAGTCAATATGTCGAGCAAATTTTTTAATTTGTTGAAGTTTTAAAAATACACCCGGAGTATGTAACAAATCCGTTATTTTACAAAATGTGGGTACTTATAGCGTGTTCTACTGCAACCTTAGAGCATTAAGTTGGTTTAATTCTCTTAGACTGCAACTTTTCTTCCACCTACCGTTACTTTTACTATTCCGGTCTTTTCATCGAATCAAAGGCGCTCGGCCATTAGCCCTTTTAACACTGTGTACGCTTCACCGTTTATCATGGAACAACAAGCCCCTGGCTGGGTTTTGGTCGAATGGCTGGATCGCAAAGACATTCCGACCAAATTGGATGTGGTGTCAATAAACTTAAAGTCTTATGGCGATATAAAACTGTTAACAGGACAGACCTGTTACATTCGTTCGGTACCAGAAAATCGGTCTTGTCTTGCGGAGGTGTTGCAAATTTCAGGTAGGTATTTTTTTTTATGACACATCGTCTTTTGGTCGCTGCTTTTATTTTTATGCACGCTAAGGCTATTATTCTAAATGAAGACTGTAGTTATATAGGTAGGCGAAAGTAAAACATTAGAACAGCGTTACCTTACCTTATGATCCTTTTCTATAAATAGATTTTATTTTCTCTTAGTTATTCTTACTTCCAGTCCAGGTAGCACTAACTGTATTCCATAGTTTAGACATACATGAATGTGTAAAGTACGAGTGTAGGTACATCATTTAACAGGCCGACAAATCGTCAACAAATAAAAACATGAAAATTATAGACAGTGCGGCAAATTCAAGGAATCTATTGGGCATAGATATTGTTTGATTAGATTTACAACAGTTAACTATTATTTATCTTCAAAGTTAGATTGAATTTGTCGACTACTAGACCGATCACAAAATTCCTGATCCAGTTTTCTACACTAAACAGCTCGTCGTGAGCTAGCATGCAAAATAATGCGTCTGGATACCATTTTCCCGCCCGAGGTAAACAATTATCTGGGGCCCGGTCGTGAGTTGCTCAGTTTCGTCAAGGTTCACCTCGACGATGTATGTATGTCGCTCATATTTGTCACCAACTTTTAAATGGACATTTTTGTCAACAGCTTTACTCTACAGCAGTAACTCTGTCATAGTCGTTATTCACCGGTACCGGAAAGCGCAGTGTGGGCAGGTTTCCAACAAGGTGGACCGACGATCTGGTGAAGGTCGCAGGAAGCCGCTGGATGCGAGCAGCACAAAACCTGTCGTTGTGGAGATCCTTGGGAGAGGCCTTTGGCCAGCAATGGACGTCTTTCGGCTGAGATGATGATGAATCGTTATTAAACTTAAGGAAATCTCGCACTGGTGCGTTGCACCAAGCGACCATTCCCTCTAGGAAACCTCTGACGGTGTTTCGATCACACGGCTTGAGGCACCCTTTAGGTTTCTCGCCGCCCCCAAAAAAGTCCGGTGACGCTGAAAATGCCGTCTATCTAAAGCAATCGGCAAACTCTCTCCAAAAAAAATATCGTTATGGCAACAGTCTTAGAAGATGGTGCTGCAGGTAAGATGGTGGTATAATCTTTCTTCTGTGATGGTGGTAACTAGCCAGCCTTACCTAATGCTAACCAACTGGAACACAATGATAAGTAGCTGGGAGCTACTTCTGCTGGTTAATCGAACCCGGACCTCAAAGACCAGTAAGTCCGGATCTGAAAATGAAATAAAATAAAATGATTTTGTATTTACTGACTTTGTATGGAGCTAGGAAAGCCCAATTATGAGCGTCGTTTAGAACGAAGTTGGGCATTATGAAAATAAACATCGCTGTCGGGTGCATATTGGTACGGGACAAAATAACATTCCATTTTATACGAATAGATTTGTGTAATATCCTACCATACCTGTGTGCAATGAAACTAAATAATCATATTGATTTAACTTAAATAGATCCAATATAGGGTGTTAAGAATCTAGGAATCCGTCAAAAACTAGTATTAACTCCTTCTACCTACTTTCAAATAAATATTTATCAATCATATTTTTTTTACAGACGACTACCAATGTCTTTTAGACAAGAAAAGGGAGATGGAATTAAAATTATTGAACTTCCATGAAAATGTAAGTGAATAATGAATGACGTTCTCTTCAAAAGATAGAATGATAGAAATTCTTCTCACTTGTTTTTACAGCAGACACAGGCCATGACATAGGACAATCACTATAATCTATCTATATATATACTTAAAATAAAGCTAAAGAGGGTCGAAAGTCTGTACATGGAAGATATTCGAAAAAAGTTGGCTGGGGATACTTAGAATCGATAACAGAACACGTTCCAACAGTTTTTAGAATTTTTGTCGGTTTATCTGTTTATTTGACCGCGCATCACGTGAAAATGGCTGAACGGATGTTTATGCAAACTTTGCACATAAACAACCGGACTGGGACATAAAAAAAACTAACCAGAGTGGCGCAACGACCCAAAGTGAGTCTGGGCCTCCGATAATAAGAGGACATAGGATACTTTTTATCCCGGTAACAGTAGGTTCCTGTGGGATAGTGTAGTCTTCGCGAACGAAGTTGCGGGCGACAACTAGTAATAGAAATAACAATGGATGGGTCTTTTTTCGATTTCTGACTTATTTGCTATTTAGCTGGACGCCTACACTTCTAAGGCACGACGGATTTTTTTCAGAATGGGACAACAGCGATCTTCACTTTTACGTGAATCTTATAACATACGTCATTTTACTTTCAGACAAGCGGGCAAACAGCAGCTGATAGACGCCGTAACTGTCCTAGTCCAATACAACAAGTGTTCATAGCTGAGAACACCATCGATTTTGAGAACGAGGTAGCTAGACAGTTATATAAAGTCATCTTATCTTAAAATCTATCTATATAAATATAAATTAATTGCCACATGTATGTCATAGCATCACTTGAGAACGGCTCGACCGATTTGGCTGATTTATTTTTTGTTGTGTTCGTAATTTGTCAGGACTAGGTTTGTCTTACTAATATTATAAACGCGAAAGTTTGTAAGTATGGATGGATGTTTGTTACTCTTTCACGTAAAAACTACTGAATGGATTTTAGTGAAATTTTCCTCATATCCAGACCAGCATATAGGGTACTTTTTTTTTAGTATAATAATATATTTAAAAAAATATATTATTGTAGGTAAAACTTGTCGTTTGAATATATAACTTTGACCATCGGTCTCAGACGCAGAAGTCCCGGGTTCGATTCCCTGCGTGGGGTACATGTTAATGTTCTTGGTTTGGTTGGTGGTATGGCTTGTTTATCCGCCTGGCTAGCTATTACCAACTCAAAATATGTCACCTTATCATCAATATTTGTAGCATTGTTGTTCCGGTAAGTAGTTAGAGATATAGCCTCATTAGTTGAGGATTCCGGGTGAAGTGTGCTTCCACCATCTCTGTCTTATCAACACTTAACATCAAGTGAGAGAGATGAAAGCTTAGTAGTAAAAGTAAGACGTTCCCATATTATAAATACCGGCAAAAATATTTCAGGGAGACGCCCAAAGCAAAGCTCCTGATCAATCAACAACCAGCAATACAGACGATCAAGACTGTCCAGCTAACAGTAGAGGACGCCCAGATGGACAACTTATTCCAACTATTCACACGGTTCAACCGATCCCGCCTGCCACTGAAAAAGTGTTCATGACTGAGGACTCGAGCGATTCTGAGATTCAGGTAGACGGGCAGAAACTAATTCATTTAAAGCTAAAAATTTTAAGAATTAAAATTTTAGATATTGTAAATTTAATACTGAATATTTAATACGGCGCAGATGGCGATACGATGGCGCAGTGGTTAACGCGCCCGGTTTGCGAATGCTATAATTAAGCAACTTTCTCAAAGGCCGGACCGCCGCAGGTAGCCGACCAAAAAATTATCATCTCGAGCTTCTCCGAGCTTCGGAAGGCACGTAAAGCCGTTAGTCCCGGCTGCTTATGCAGTAGTTAACAACCACCAATCCGCACAGGGCCACCGTGTTGGCGGAAGATTCGTGCCCCAGCAGTGGGGACATAAAAATGAGCTGACTATGATGTTGATTATTATTAGCGTTTACAGCTACGTCTTATCCTAACTAGGTATTTGAGAAAGCTACTTTTAATACCTAAAAAATCCGAACACACCAGATAAGTGTTTTTTAAACATCATGGACGACCGACGACGATTGGACGACCTCCGTAGCCGAGTGGCTTGCACGCTGGACTTTGGGCGGCGCTAACTCTGAGGTCCCGGGTTCGATTCCCGGTCGGGTCAATGTCGAAAACGAACTTTTCTATATTGTGCCGGGTCTGGGTGGTTGTGGTACCGTCGTTGTTTCTGATTTCCATAAAACGAGTGCTTTAGCTACTTATCTTGGGATCAGAACAATGTATGTGATGTTGTCTAATATTGTCTTATTGTCTTATATCATGGTACATACTCGAAACTTGAGATGAAGTAAGTACCAGGTAACAATATACTCACAGATATGAAACATGGTAAGAATTCCGTTAATAATTAGGTACTCTAAAGCAAGTGACCATGGTAGTTTAAATAGTTCTATTGTAAAATCAAATTAGATCTTATGAAAAAATGGCTTTACATTTTAGGAGATATTCGCCTCAAGCCAGCTTCCTCAGGATCAGTCTGATCACAGTGGATTCGACCAATGCCCAGTCCACGGAGAACCCCAAGAACGGCTATTGAGCCGAAATTTACTTTTGGAACGTCCTCCGAGGCGTCCTTCGACAGTCAGCAGCTCTTCCAGACCAATAAGAATCCCAGACGATTACGTACTAACAGTCAATCAAGCTGTTCAAACTGACATGATAGAAGGTGCTTATGGCGCAGAAGAGGAAAAGACACTAGATGAAGTGGAATCGCAGTTGCATTACCTGTATAAATCATTTCACTTGATATCTAAAAAGACAGGAAATAAAGAACTGTTGTCTCTGGTACCAGAGTCTACGTTTAAAAAATTGGCAAAATTGGGATGCCCACGTTTCGGGTCGCGTTCAAATGGTGTGGCAAATGCAGAAGATGCTGAAATGCCTTCGACTAGTGCGAGTGTCAATATTGAGGCTAGAGTGAGTGTGCAAGAGGGGGCTCGACCGGCCAGGCGTCTGGTAAATACGCCTGTTGCTGGAACTTCTCGACCGACAAGAAGTCTCGAGAATATAGGGGACGCTGGAAGTTCTCGACCGATGAGGAGTCTAGGGAATACAGTGAATGCTGGAAGTTCTCTATCGATAAGGGTTTTGAGGAATACGGTAGATGTTGGAAGTTCTCGATCGATTTGGAGTCTGGTTAATGCAGCTGACGCTGGAAGCTCTCGACCGACAAGGGGTCTGGTGAATACAGCTGGTGCTGGAAGTTCTCGACCGACAAGAGGTCTGGGGAACACAGCGGATGCTGGAACTTCTCGTTCGACAAGGAGTCCAGTGAATACAGCAAGAAGTTCTCGACTGATAAGGGGTCTAGCGAACACACTGGTTGCTGGATCTTCTCGACCGAAGTCTCCAGTCCGTAGGGCGTCTGCGCAAACGACTACTGTAGACGACGTTATGGTGAGAAACAAATATTTTTTCTTACTTTTTTCCCCGACTGTGCTAAGTTAACTGTGTTAAGTAATAACACTTACTTCTATTTCGTTTTATTTTAATTTAGGTGACCATTGGGAACGGGAACACTCGCGTACCAGCGAAGCTTATGAACGGAATTGATTGGTCTTCTTATACGTCAGCTACAAGACAACTCTTGCAAGCGGTATTCACACGCAGGTAAGAATAATAGATATGACAGAAATATTTATTGGGCGTTTAGTCAGTGCATCATCATGACATAGTAAACCAGTAGGTGATGATGTAGCTATATATGGTAGATAGCTCAGCTCAGTACAGCCTAAAACTGCGATTCTCAGGCTTTCCCATAGCACAGCACATGAGGGAGTTGTGCCTAAACCAGGGGTTTCCAAAGTGTGCACCGTAGAAAGTAGAGGGGCGCCGTGAGTCGGTCATCTGTCTGATAGGATAGATAGGGGATAGACTAATATCATTATCCAAACAATAAGTATTCTCAAATACCTATTATTTAGCAATAAAATACTAAACTTGTATGTGCGCCGCGGGCTGAAAAAGATTGGGAACCCCTTTAACCTATTACGTTAGCCCGTTGGGGGTAGGTGAGGTTTAATAAGGCATAAAAATTACGAGCAGAAACATGCAAATAGGTATAATGTGACAACTTTATGTATTTTGTTCGTTCCAGGATTCTGGCTACCCATTCGCTGACCGGCAAGCCATCTCCCGGTTTCCCTGACAGGCCTCAGAAGAAATGCTTGAGCCCGACAATGGTAGATGACATTGTGGTAACGGTTTCGCAGCGGTGTGGGGTAATGAGACGTCTGGTGCGGTAAGTAATTACAACAAAATCTAGGGGACGGTAGGGCAAGACGGGCCCCTTAAGGTTAATCAATTTAAACCCATGGATTATATAATAAATTTAATCAACATAATAAATTAAATCTGAGCTATGCGCTAGCGTTCTACGGTAGTCATGTTGTCTCGCTCTTCCGTTAAATGTTTAAATTATTAGATGAACCCACTTTACCTACCCTTGCCTTCTTGCCCGACCATCCCCTAGTTGTTTTATCACTTGGCTAAACGACATCAATTTAAATTATTAATGAAAGATATTTATTTGTATACGACAAATGTACATTTAACCATAGATTATTTTACAGACTAATATATACATCGTATAAAATATAGTCCCCCGGAACGCGTCTGTTTGTCTGTTATTTTTCTGGAACCACTGGACGGATTTTGCTGCGGTTTTTCTATTAGATAGAGCATCTTTCGTGGGCGGTTTACGTAAACAAAACAACAATATATTTAAAACATAATGCGAAACGGTGACTGTTTAAGCAAAAATTTGGTCGTTCAAGCGCTTTCTCGGTTTACGCTCGCTGCTTTAATCCTGAAGATATATCTAAGTAGTGTATGGAAGAAATGTAAATCATACAATGGTCTACAAAATAGTCCACGATGTCTATGCTTTATGAACATGAATATCTTTTGGCGATGCAAAGATTATCCACGCGCCTCTAGCGGCGAAAGAAGTTGTCTAAGAACGACACTTTGCTATTCAAGTGATGAGCACTGAGCAAGTAATGTGATGAGGTTAATAAGTTTAGACATAATCAGATGGATCTCGATTACATACAGAAACCTGTTGCTAATAAAAGCACAAATACGAAATATTGTTGCGTTCCTCAATGAACTTACGGAGATTCGGAAATAAGTTTTCATTTGTTTCCAAAAGACAAAATTATGAAGATGAAATGGGAGATTGCTTTAAGAATAAGCAAGCCGATTTCACCAGCAATGAGTTTGTTCTCATAATTTTCAAGCTTCAGACTATTTTCCAAACAGTAAGTATAATTACGTTTTAATTTTGTACCTAAATTATATTCACATATATTTTATAAGTTATTTATTTTTTTAGGCTAAGGCGAGTTTCTCGTCAGATAACGTGATTATGTTTATTGTTCCAGATTCTAAAAGACAGAAGTTGTTTTCTAATGTCGTACCGTCTCAGAATATTCCTAAAAGAAGCTCTGATAAAGAAGTAGGGTAAACATACCGGTTTGCGGCACTTAAGCGACTTGTTGACTTCAGTGTTGATTTTTGTTATATTATAGAAATACCAACAATTTGCAAAAAGTTCTTATGTCTTCCTACAATAGTCTAGTATCATAAAACTTAACGTTTCTAGACGTATCTTTAAGCTATGATTTACAAAAAAGACATAATCGTCAAAATAGCAAAAACACCAGGTCTCGGCCACTTGAGACTAGTTCGATAACTAGTCTCAACTTCGATAGTAGTCGATACTACCGTAGACCGGTTATCGGCGACACAATTCACAAGAGGAAAATAATTCTTATTGAAGAGTGAAAAAGGTTGATAATAGTAATGTTGATTCTGACACATAAATCCAAACTCAACTTTGAAAATACGTTTTTTTAGTTTAGGAATGTGTCTGCCAGAATCAATATTAAGTAAAACAATTAATTAAATCACATCAAGCTATTTAATACCATTCAAATCAGATAGTGCTTAGTTTTTCAGTAGGAATCCCGCATTTCGTCAGCTCAATTATCCAACTAATAATGGTTTTTCTCCTTTAGCACCAAATATAGTCTGGGCTGACTTTTTCCCTGTTTTCAGCAACACGACCTAACATAACCTAAAATAAAATGTATCACAAATAACGGGATAATTAAGTATATTTATAAATGATTATAATTAATCGATTTATTAAAAGACCGGACACTAGTAAAATATTACTAGTTATCGGCCGTTTTTATACCCTATGGCAGGGTCGGCCGGAAACAGGTTTAATTTTGATTAGTTATCGGCCGTTAAAAAATCGATATTTCTGAATGTTATATCTTTGAAAATGTAAGGCAAATTGGCGGCCGGACTCTAATTGTAATTTTACAAATATCTAGTTCTTCATAAATACAATGGTACCTATGTTGGTGAATTTAAGTTTTCCGAAATAAAGCCAAAGAAAAATTAGATTAATAAAAACAGCTTGCGGCCTCCCGGTCGATTACTAGATTATGAACTAAATCGCTAACATGTTCAACCCAAAATACCTCAAATTATGAAAGTTTGATACGTTTTGATGCGCTTGAATATAAAAATTCATCATGTTAAATACGCACAAACCAAAGCAATCGCCAATTAACCAACAGTTACATTTAAATAATATTTTTTGAAAATTGGTCTATTGCAATAAAAGTATTGTTAAATTTTGAAACCAAATTTTAAAATGTCGACTGAGAGCACAAATAATTATCTTCGAAGATATGCTGCCGGATGATGAATCGTGAAAAGCGTTCAGATCGAATGACCCGCAAATTTTAAAATAATAGTCCATTTTCTACTTCCACGTCCACTTCTATTATTCAAATAATGAGGGAAGTGGCCGAAAAGGGGTAGGGGCCGGCAAACCGGTACTTTTACTCTACAATTAACCCAAAAAACCCAAACCCAAATAAAATCAATTGCTCGAGAAAATAGGGTTGATTTCAGACACAGCAAAATAAGTAGTTGTATCAAAGAATGATCTTGGACTGGCTATTGAGAATGAAAAAATATTGGATGTTTGGAATTTAATCCCCACGTGCGCAGTACCCGTGCATGTACATGAATGTTATTATTTTTTCTTTTTTTCTAACTTTCATACATCGACTATTGACAACATAATTATTGTCTCGTCCAGCAAGAAACCACTTATATCAATTAGAAGCTCTTTTTCTTTCTTTTAGTTGATGGCTTCGTGCGATTAGCACATTTAGCCAGTGTCAAAGTAATTTTTCTTACAAGTAATACATAAATATACAATATGATGATGATGAATGAAATGAAGTGAGAAATGATATACCCCCAACCCCTCGAGTATCTCAGTAAAGATGTGGGGCTTTACTAAGTCCTCACGCAGACTTCTTGAGAGAATTTGAAGTGACGTTGCACTGTTTTGACAGTCTGTCAGACTGACATATCACAAATTTTAGAATATAAAACAAAACCGCGGTCATGACTCTTCACTTTCCCGCCAAGAAGACGTAAATTGTATGTCAAAGTGATCTTAAACAGCTTCACAATTTTGACACTAGAGGTGCTAGTTAGAATCTTTGCATCGCCAATAGCAGCTACCTGGACAAATTGTGAATGGAAACCATCCAGAGAAACCCTCAACAGACATACAAAAACCAGATATTTATACCTATAAAGATGAAAAAAGACGTCTGAAGTTTCACGTTTAATCTTGAACAGTTTAACAGCCTAATTTGGTAAAATTTCTAAAAAAACGGTATTGCTGCAAATGGTTCTTTACAGACACTTTCTTCGTCTATTAATTTTAGAAAAGTATTTTCAATATTTGATATAGACAGTAAGAGTAGATAGGTAGGTATGTACTAAAACAACTGTAATAATAATCGGTAATACAAACTTTATTCAACCGTACACTTTATTTACAGGCAAATTATCACCATAAAGTGTACCGAAGAGGCCAGAAACTATCGCAACCAACTTGAAGCGCGACGGGCACACCGCCAAAACTTGGAGAACCAGCCGCCGCCGTCCGACTCCGACTCTTCGGACAATGACGTCACAGGTTGACGCCCTTCACAACTATCCTCCTTTGCTATTATGAAAACTCCAGTACCGAAGTTTCATGGCTACCTTTACTATAATAGGTCTATTTTTATTTGGTTTTTCCATAGCGCGTATGGACATCATTTTGCTATGATTGTTATTCATGATCAGGTGCCTAGTGCGTTTTATTTCCCATTCAATGACATCAATGAAAACGAGAATTGAGTAGAAATGAAGCAGCGGCGCCTAATGCTGGACGCGTTGCAATATTGCCACTCTTCGTTTTTGTTAACGTGATCGAATGGCTAATGAAACATGCACTAAGTACGGAGAATGTTTGCACACTGTAGTTACTTTCAGTAGGGTACTAGAAAGTCATTGATGTTGATTGATGATAATAAAATTTATGTTGCCCGACAAAAAGTAACTACGGTGCGGTTCCACCATCGGATGAAGTCCATTGACGACATCAGAACAATCTGCCAATATGATACATAGCCCTACTACAGGCGTGTACGAGTTTTGCTATGGTAAACGCGAAGTTCGAGTACTTGAAGGCCGATTTGGTAAAACAGCGCCTCTAACGCATAATATAACAAGTATATTCACTATAGTTCGGCAACTTCGTGCGCGACCGTCCCGCGGGGTGACAGACGGTGGCGTGGACAAGGTACCCAAGATGTCAGCGGGTGGCGGGCGGTGCAGCGGGGAAGGGCAACGCATGCAACTGCGCACTGCACGGTGCTGCCTCGTTCCCGCCAACGTCTGTACCCTGCAGGACGGTCGCGGACGAAGTTGTCGCACTATAGAGGCGGTTTTCTTTTTCAATCAGATTGGTGTAGCGTTGACTATAATAACACTCGTACTAGGCCATCCGAGCGTTTGAACGCTATTTTGACATCATAGTGGAGACAGCCTTTAAACTTGAGAAAGTTTATCTCTTACGGTGTGCCATACAAAAATTCAAAGTTTAGAATCTCTCCAATTAGGTATAACGTTATTATTCTAAGGGTATAACTAAAATACTGCGACTTTCGTATAAGCTTCAAGACTTCGTTAAACTTGACATAGCCGGTCGAAGGGTACCAAAAAAAATTAACGCTGGTTCTATACTTGTCGATGCCGTTTGCTCCAAGCATAGATTTAGAACGCCATTGTGAAAAAAGACAAAAAACGCCCTCGACTGCTCTGCTTTCAAATAGAAAGTATATTTTAAATTTGGTGTAAGTTTTAACTAAATGGAGGATAGTGTTTCATTATTTTATTACTTTTGATTTTTATTCGCTTTTTTATACTAGGTACTCGTTTTAAAGTAGGTATTACTACTACTTAAAATAGTTTTCATTGTGCCTTATATGAACTTATAAATAACATTTTCAATATTAACTAGGTACTTCTACAATTTTATCCTTTGACATAAAGCCGTAATCTAATAAAAAAATCAAAGTGATGTGTCCGTTGGAGACAGAAACTTTTTACACATTTTATACAAGACTTCAAAAAATATGTTTGATTTTATTAATCTAAGACATTAATTATTTTAAGAGTAGGTACTTAAAATAGATTTATTCATGACTAAGGAAAATACAGGACACAAAAAGACTATAAAAAACAATTTCTTATACAACTACGACAGTATAGTTCTGAGTCTTATCTTTAGTGATAGTTATGTGTCGGATATCCGTATCCGTATCCGCGGATATTCAAAGTTTTTTTTATTCAGGGCGTTACGTACAAATCTGCAATAGGAATGAATTTTCATTAAAAATGCTGAACTTCACCAGAAACTTATTACCTAGTTGAACATTAATGTACACAATTTGATCCTTCAGCTTATTCTGCAACTCTGACGTAGAGAACATTATTTCACCTGATTACTACTTTTCCAAGGTTGCCTGTGCACGAGCCATAAACAGACACAAGTAAGTCTTTGTATTCGTGTTCCCATTTTAACTTAACCAAGACAGATTTACCAGTCACGCTATTGAGGAATGGTTGACTGGCAAAGACGCCGCTATCGTTTCTTTAGCTAAATAATGAAATGTTACATATATTTTGCCAAAATATGTGTAAATGGATTTGTATCCTATCTTTTCGGCAGACCTCGGACGAATCCTTTACGTTCTTTTACGTGCAAGTCGTTAAACAGGTCATAGTAGCGACACAAAACGTCAATTATTGTCGTTTCAAGATCACGCGCACCGGCATAATCAAAATTATTTCTGTATCCGTATCCGCGGATAGCCTTTTTTTAACGATCCGGCACATCTCTAATCTTAAAATAAAATTGTTATTCATTTTTTGTACCTACAAAATAATAAGGTTTTTAGTTTTTGACATTTCACTATTATTACTATATGTACCTACTTACTTACTTTAATGTAGAATTGCTACTTCCATTATTTTAATAAAATAATAAAGTTTTTAGTTTTTGACATTTCACTATTATTACTATATGTACCTACTTACTTACTTTTATGTAGAATTGCTACTTCCATTATTTTAATATTTATTTTAAATTACAAACATAAGTGTTGTTTAATTCTAGATGACAATTATTAACAGGTTCACTGTTCAAAAAAAGATACTCTATGGGGCCGTAAACCAGTTAAACATGTTCACAACCAATTAAAATAGTTTCTACTGCTTATAGGTGCAGTATAAATAGCATGGCATAAAACCTACCTAAATAATAATAATAAATGAAACACACAACAATTGCACCAATTGCCTAATTTAGTTTAATTAGTTGCACAATGGATTAGCATACAAAAACAAATATATATACAAGAGTCAGAGGCAGAAATGTTCATATTCATTTTGAGAATGAATATTAGCAATTCATAATTTTACTTTTGCTTTTTATAAAAAAACAGCAATATATTAGTTCTTATTTAGTTTTTTTACTTTTTATTTTCAAGTGCTAATTGCTGCACTGAAGCTAAATTCAGCGCTCAGTGCCGCTAATAAGCACTCAAAAACATTAAAAAGCAGTGACAAAATACAGCGCTTACGTCAGCCTTCCCGGTAGCATAGCGGTCAGTGCAGCCGCCCGGATTGCGGAAGACCTAGGTTCGATTCCTGGCTGGGTCGGGTGGGCGTTTAATTTTTTCACTTTATTTTATAAAATTTTATAAATATCTTATTTAGTTAATAAAAAAGGAAATACATTGTTGACAAGTAGGTAACTTGAAAAGACTACATGCCTCAGGTGAGGCTCAAACCCACGACCTTTCACAATACTGGGCGACAGCTCTTCCAACTAAGCTACCGACACATTGAGTTTTTTATTTAATGTACTATAAACCATAATTGTTTTATCAATGTTAAGTTATTAGTAATAACTGTTATTACACCTCGAGCATCCAAATGAAATATTTTAACAAATGGTTAAGATGAAACAGCCACTTGTTTGTTTTAAATTATGTTTCACATATTTATATGAAAACTGAAAATAGCACTTGAACACATACAACTTGCCTCAGGTGGGATTCAAACCCACGATTTTTCGCTATCTGGGCGACTACTCTTCCAACTGAGCTACTGAGGCTTAGGTTTCCCTGTCCATTATATTAATTTCAAATACTACTTTCAGATGTAGAAAAATATGGTTTTATATCTTTATTTGGCAATATTTTTGGAAAGTTTCAACAATCAGGGTCAAACTCATCAGTTTTAGTAAAATTGGGTGCAATGTAATTATCTTTTCAACCTGGAGATTATTCATTTATTAGGTTTAAAGATCTTTATTCTTATATGAAATTACATTTCACTTAGAATGGGATATAAACAATATATAAATTACCTTATACAAAACATTGCATGTTTATTTCAGAAATATTTGCTATGATAAATTTAATAAAAAACAGCAAAATGCTGGTGAAATTTTGAATTAACTAACACTGAAGCAAAAAATAGAACTAAGATTGAGTTACCTTAAGTTGAAATAAACTAACTTCTTTACTTCATTTTACATCTACAATCCTACACGAACAGGCGGTGACACCAATATGACGCCATCGCCTCTCACAAACAACATAGGTATATTCCTTTTTGTTGTTCTGTAAACTTCTTCATAAGTTTCTTCGTCTATTTCAACAGTGGTTATGGTTTCTTCTGCGTCACCGAGAACCATATTTAGATGTTGGTCATAAGCCTGCAACAATAAGAACATTTGAACTCATTATTCTAAGAAAAATATTAAGCAGTAAAAATAGTATTTTAAAATAAAGGGAAAAAATTTGCTTTTATCCAGCTAATATTCGCAAAGATTTTTTATTTTCGAACCCCGAGTCTAAAACTAACTACTACTACTAAATGGCCAATAATAAAGGATGATGATTGATGACAGTGATTAGATTAGTGTTCCAAAAGACTTGAGGAACTTTAAGAAACCAGTTTGTTTTGGGGCTAGCCTAATTCCTAATTCTTGTAAAATACAAGAATTAAGTAATGCCTAGAAATTTTATAAAATTCATTAGACCTTGAGTATGATGTTAGATGTGCTAACTTTTATACAAGTGACTTTCCTTAAAAAACTTTAACCTTTAAAATATTACAACCTTCTTCTCTTGCATCATATAAAGAGTTTTAGGCAGTGTTACACAAAGTTATAACGATTGAAAATTTAATTATTAAATTGCATTAAAAAACATTTCTAAAACTGATTTAAAATTAAGAGCTACAAGGCTTAAGTTTTTATAGTGATGGGCAGTGTTAAGATGGTGAAATTCGATGAGCCTGTATTGATTTATTAAAGAAAAATTATTGAAACTTACATGAAGTTTACCACGTAATTCTCTTTCGTTTCTCATCTTCACATAAATCCTTTCGTCTAAGCTAAGTCTTATCAAATCCAGGGGTTCTTTTACAGTCATGACTGAAACCTGAATAGAAGAAATTGTATTTTATATATATATAACAAAATTCCCTTTGCAGTTTCACAATCATAATATTCAAAACTGGGTTGATTGTATTAGACAGTAGCATGTTACTAAAGCCTAGTGTAGCTTTGAAACCATTCTAGCTCAACAGTGAGACAGTCTGGTAGCAGACAAAAAAGAGATCTAGTGTAGCCTTCAATTTGTGAAATACAAATTTTATAATTAATTAAATTAAAAATTAACAAATAAGTATGACAGTAATCTTATACTAATTTAGAAATGGCTTTGGCTTCGTAAATAGTGTAATATGTGTTGACAAAATTTGCACAAGCCAGATACATAGTGAAGTTTAATTGTTAGTGCAGATTAAAATACAACTCATGAAAATTTTTGTTTATGCTTTATCTGTAAACAACCTAAAGCATTTATGAATTTGCTGACCATGCTACTTAGTTTAGGTTAAACCAATTTATTATTATGTATAGATTTGCCACATTGAAATTAGAACATTTTAATTTGCCTGCTTCACACAAATGGGTGTACTTTTTATATTTTTGTGGTTAAACCTCCGATCTCAGATCTAGCAGCCCCAGGTTCGATTGCCAGCGAAGGGATACATGTGGTAAAAAATTTGAAATAAGCTCCCTCGATAGGGGTTTTTTGGGGGTAGGGGGATGGAGGGGGGGAGGGGTACAACCCCCCCCTGCAACCCCCATCTGCCGGAGATGCGTACTTTTCGAGAAATAAATTTTTTTGTAAACATAACCTCAAACAAAAAAATATGGAAATTTAACAGGAGGGAGGCTAAAAAGAGGTGGAGAAAAGGGAAAGAGTATGTAAAAAAACGTCGCACGTACAAAAACGTCGTTTCTGGCGCTTCGCCGGCCGCTGCCGCGGCACGCTCGCTCCGCTCGCTCGGCTCGCGCGTTGTTGGTCACCATACTAACCTAACCTAACCTAATGAACTCTTTAAACCTTTATGGCGGGGGGCTTCGCCCCCCGAGCCCCCCTTGCGGGGGGGCTGCGCCCCCCCCCCCATCCCCCCGCTTACCCGCCCCCTTCGGTTCTGTCACTAATTGTTATAAAAAATAAAAAGCATGAAATTTGGAAATTTAACAGGAGGGAGGCTAAAAAGAGGTGGGGAAAAGGGAAAGAGTATGTAAAAAAACGTCGCACGTACAAAAACGTCGTTTCTGGCGCTTCGCCGGCCGCTGCCGCGGCACGCTCGCTCCGCTTGCTCGGCTCGCGCGTTGTTGGTCACCATACTAACCTAACCTAACCTAATGAACTCTTATGGCGGACGGCGTGACCACAGATTAGATAAAAGTTTAATTTTACTACGTAAATGACGTTTCTCTAATCACATCACACGTCATTTTTGACAGAAAACGTTTCATTTCACGTTATTCTTTACTATTCCGTGTTGTTTTTCGTTTCGTTTCACTCAAAAATTAAGCTATTGAAAAAAATTAAAAAATGACGTGAGTACCTCTCCGGCAACCAAAATCGATATCAGGGGTCTCAGTAAGACCCCCTGAGCCCCCCCACAGTGTCAGTTTCCCCAGGACGAGGGAGCTTATTTCTAAATCCAACCCATACATGTTAGTTTATCACAAGTTTGCCGCTAACAACAATGTTAGTTGCATAACAACAACGTTGTTGTGTTCCGACATTTACGAGATAAAATAGCCAGTTCTTTAGTAATTGAGGATTTCGGGTGAAATCTCCTTTTATCGTTGGCCTTAACGTCACTTACTATTAGGTGAGTGAGATGAATGCCAAGCTTCAAAAAAGGCCACGATTTGGGGAAGCGTCCCCATTGTAAGACAAAAAAGCTAGCCGGTTCCATAAAATTGATGGCTAACTCAATGTTTATAAAACAGATTTAAAATAACTTACATTTTCTCCGTCATCTGCCATGATTGATGATAAGTTGTATATATCAGTTATTAAAACGCAGCTAAGCAAATGAACCGCGACACCAGTGCTTCCTTTCTTGGTACAACAAACGGTCGCCAAAGTAGGTACCAAACCAAACAAACAAAACAATACCCGCCCCGCCCGCCTTTGCTCAACGATGAACGAAAAAGAATGAAACTTTAACTTCAACTTTTGTTTATGGCAACCGGGTCACTTTTAGGTTAGCGACCATTACTGCCAATAACTCCTGAAAACAGCACAGACAGTGTATATACCACTACCACACCACAGTCCACACATGCCAGTTGTCAGTGTCAATGTCAACGAAGACAAACAACTAGTGCTGCCGCATTTCAATAATAATTACTAATCGATAAGCCACACGTTGACAGAGAATAATATAAATAATATTGTACATACAACTACCATACGGCATATCGTTTCTATTGTTATCTAGCGGCCCGTCACTGCTTCGCAAGGGTGGTAGTTTTTTTTATATACAGCCTATAAGACCCACTTAAACATCCAAAGCGTGCGATCAATGTCGCCGCAAAGTCCGACCGATGCCGATCGCGCACGAACCGTACCGTGCCGTTTTCGCTGTCGCTCTTGACTAAAACCGTCTATGCTCGAAAACTACGCTAGCTATATCGAAACAAAAATTACCTTCGCATAGAGGAGAGTCTACCGCATAAAAACATATATATTTTAAACCTCCTATACTATTTTATTCAGTAGAAAACAAATGTGACACTTGAAAGAAGCGGTAAAGTTTTTAACAGTTTTAAGTTTTAATTTAATTTAGTTTATCCGCAATTTCATTTGAATCTATATCCTTTCATGTAATTTTTAATTAAACTAGATTACAAAACCTTTTTTTTAAATTCTTATATGCACATATTTTGCCCAAAAAATAGTTATTAAATAAAATTTGCAAAAGAGTGATACTAGGCAGCTTTAATCATATAGCTGTCCGACTTCTTGGCGGGAAAGTGAAGTCATGTCTGCGGTTTTGTTTTATTTTATAAAATTTGTATTATGTCGAATATTAATGTGAAATACTTGTGGATTATTAACCGTTAAGTGTTCGTGAGTGTGCATGAGTGTTGGCAAATGAAACAAAACAGTGCAACATCACTTTTCAAATTCTCTCAAGAAGTCTGCGTGAGGACTAAGTAAAGCCCCACATCTTTACTGAGATACTCGAGGGGTTGGGGGGGGTATATTATTTCTCACTTCCCATTTCCATTATCATTCATCATCATCAATATTCTTTATTTATGTATTACCTAAGAAAATAGAACGAACGAATAGAATTAAGAAACTAATGACATGGCACCATGGTCTATAACCTTAGCTGGTTCCTCAAGGAAAACTACACTTAAAAAAAAATCATATAGCTGTCATGGCTTTGGTTTTTAATTTTTTTTTTAAATGTTTGACAACATTTCACAAGAAAATAATAATAATGTTTGATATTATGTGACGTAATCCGCTTTACCGACAAACTAGACGGCTAGAGACCCACAGAGTCATCTAGTTTTTTTAGTTTTTTCGTTTAGTTCCCTCCCACAGATAAAAATCAACGAAGTTCCGGCCGAGCTGCTCTAGTCGCCTGAACATTTAACGCTAAAAAGTTTTGGACGACTATAGTCGCCCGGACGTTTCAGCCAACACTAATGTTTTTACTATTTTCCTCGTTTTTTTTCTCCACAAGAACCTTCCTCTGACTTCATCAAACACAAAATAGAAATCAGCCACATCGGTTCAGCCTTTCTCGAGTTTTACGATTAGCAACACATTTAGCGATTCATTATGTCTTTGATGATTCTCTAGTTTTGATTTATTATATAATTCTTTTTTTTTTTGATTTTTGATTTTTTGTGTCTGTAACGGTGCTCGCCACGTGCTCGCCCACGGCCGGTGATCGGACCTTTTTTTTGCCGAGGTTTTTTATCATGAAGCTGTAAATATAAAGGTTTTGTCCTCAGAACAATAACTTTTAGCACCTATTTTGTGACCGACTTTTTGTAGGACGTGTGCGAAGCGATGCAGCAGCTGTTATTATTCTAAACAAAGTTTGAGAACTTTGGCGGCTTATTTATCGGCTAAACAAATAAACTAACTTTAAAAAAGTTACATTAAATCTCTGTGTAGATGGCATCTGATATGCCATTAATAATATTACCATTGTGTGAATAATAATTGTGTGCGACTGTATGACAACACATTTGTTCCTAGAACTTTTATTTTTTTTATATAGTTCCACTGCAAATGCACCTGAACTATTTATACTGACACTGACAGAGTCAGTATTTCACGCACTATTAATACAATAACAATTTATAATAAGAAAGTGAATTAGAACATGTGTACACTACCATAACGGACAAGACCGAAGCTTACCTGCCAAAATAAAACTGTCACATGGGTAGGGTAGGGGTTATCTAGAATAACGGTATGAGTTAAATCCCTTAGCTTTCTAGAAACCCGAGAAGAAAACAAAAACAAACGTGTGTTGCGTGTTGCGTGTGGTGCTGCTGTCTGACCGAGTTGAGTGCTGATGGCGATGTTGGCGATTGATTGCCGATTTTTAGTTTTGCATACAATATCAAGTTTTCAAGTGTATTTTTTATAAACTAAGCTATGGTTAGAAGCGGGTAAGTTAGTTTTTTAATTAAGTATATTCCTTGTTCTTACGTACCGATTATTTGTAATGTTTGATTGGTTTTAAGGCGTGATCGTGAAAGGGATCGTGAACGTAGACGATCTCCTAGTAGATCAGCGTCGCCAGACCGAAAACGGAGGCGTTCCAGGTCTCGAAGCCGCGATCGAACCACTAAGTCTTCGAAAAGGAAACGCAGTCGTAGCAGGGAGCGTGATTCCAAGAGAGACCGCAGCAGAGACAGGGACAGGGAACGCGACAGAAAAAGGTGACTTCAATACAATGCGGCACATCTGCCAATCAAATTAAATAACCTCATAGATGATACATACTATTTTGCACCATATTTACTTAACAATTATATATGCAGTATCTGTTTTTTATAGTATTAGTAAAATGTTAAGCATTTTAATGCTGATCATGGTCTAAAAAGTAAAAGTATTAAGTCTATTATAATTATTGAATAATGTACTAGAGTATTACCATATGTTTTTGTTATTGCAGTGATAAGAGAGATGATAAGAGAAATGGTTCTGGTAGTAAATCTTCTAGAAAGAAGTCACCTGATAAAGACAGATCCAATTCAAAGGAGAAAACTGTTAAATCGGAGTCTGCTGAATATGATTTGGGGTCTGCAGATAAGGCAAGTATTAAAGGGTATAAGCACAGAGTAACTAATAGTACTACTGTACAGAAGACTCACTCTCTAACAAAAGTCAAGTTTAGGTATAAAAAAAAACTCTTACGACTTTCTCACAAAATTGAAACTTATTGTGTGACCTGACCGTTCATATTCCGTTAGGCAATGCTGACTCGATATTGATTTGACGTCAGGAGGGCAGGGTTCCCACTCATGGATATATTTAAATATATATTAAAATAAATCAATAAAGATAATAGTGTCAATTAATACACAAACATCTTTTTCCTTTGAATATCTTCTGGAATTTTAAAAAATGTTAATTTCGATTCATTGTTCTTTCTTTTATTTAGACACCCGTAACTACAACAGTATGTTTTATATGGATTATAAGATTGTTTAGTAGTCATTCGTTTAGTAGAAAAGTCCTTTGTCCATACACCATTTCCTGTGTAAAATAATCCTTACTATATTAAGATTGTATATAGTACATAAATAATAGTGGTTATTATTAATATGCTCAGTCCGTGCCCTTGCAGAGGAGCTTGTTGGTGCAATGGTAAATGCATATAGTCTGTGATTCTCCGGAAAGCAAGTAAAGCTGGTCCTGGTTGTGCCCATGCAGAGTGCCATAAAAATTAGCTGGGGATGATGACAACCTGCCCTTACATCAAGAAACAAAAATAAATGTTTGATACTTATGTAGTAGCGGACATTTATATTTTAGTTGAAATAAAAAATAACAAGATTACGCCATAAAATATAGAGCGCGATAGCGAGAGCGATAGCGATAGAGTTAGGTGGTAGGCCCCCGGGTCAGGTGCCAACTATGCTATCGTGGCTCAATCTAACTCGAAATTGATCAACACTATCTTAATATACTTTATAAGCCAAAGGAGCCCTGTTTAATGTCGACAACTACGTCATCAACATACGATCTTAATATTTATACAAATATTGAAAGATTAAGAATTAGGCAAGCTATATTTATGATTATTTACATACAATTTTACGTAAATAAAGTTTCAAACAAATTTCAATTTGAAAAAAGACAAAGGGTTTTAAAAACATTTTAGAATAAATAAATAATGGCAGTAACCTTTACACTCTGTACACACCATAAATGTATAATTAACTGTTATATATGTATTTCATTACATACTGGTAAATAGGACATACACACTATTTATCAATGTCCATTTCTAGTGTATGACACTGATGACTTTTCCAAACAACAAAGTGCGAATTTTCCATCAGAATTAAATGATTTGAGTTAAATCATGGCATTTTGTTTACTCCCCAAATATTATTAAACCAAATGTTATTTAAAATATTATAATTTTAAATGTTCAGTTCTGGGTTAGCACATTGTCAAGTGTGTATATGATTAAAATATTAACAAAATCTATGTAGGTAATTGTTTTCCAAAAAGTTGTCATTACGAATGTTTTAATTCTTAATAGGAAGAGGAACAGAGTAGATTGGAAGCAGAAATGCAGAAAAGACGAGAACGCATTGAGCGCTGGCGAGCTGAACGTAAACGCAAGGAAATCGAGTCTGCCAAGAAAGAGGTTCAGAAAGGAAGTATTGTGACCAGCATCCAAGTGCCTATAGTCAAGAAGTGGTCGTTGGAAGACGACTCTGGCGACGAAGGTATTATTTCTAAAACCGGGCATATAATTTTTTTAAATTTTAGTTTACCTATTACAACGCATTTTGATGAAATCACTTTTTAATTAACTGTCTAGAGCAATCCCGATTGATGAAGCAGTGGTATGTGCACAAGGCTGTTACCCAAATGGTTATGATCTTATAAGTTAAACTTGTTCACCAAATTGAATCTAATCTCCTCTCTACTCCAGATTGCATGTTAATCCGTTGGTCCAGGTTGTTGTAAGCTAGCAGTTTTTAAATAACATTCATAGAGCCAGAGTGGTGGGTAGGTAAATCTCTCCATTAACAGCACATGAGTGGTTTATATAGCCTAAGCCCAACTGAAACCGGCATATGATGTGTTTGATAAATAGGTTTAATATGTATAATGGGAGTAATAGGTGCAACCAAGTATAAATAATACCATATAAATATGAAAAATCATATGTATGAAGATTAACATATTAAAGCTCGAATTTATTTTATTACATTACTTATGTTTTTTGTTTGACAATGAAGAACAATGTATCAGCTGGAATTGAGGTTTTTACTTTGCAATTTTACTTAGGCCCGGTTTTTCAATCCTCAGATAAGTTTTATCCATATTTTCTAAAGAAAATCTGTCATTATGTCAAAATTATTCAATGAATAAACTTTAACTAACGATTGAAAAATCAGCCCTTAGTAACTTTCAACCTCATGTCCGCCATATGGTACTTTCAGGCATGTTCATTATTTTCCGGGATTCTATGCACGGTACCTTATCTGCCATATTCGGGATTATACAGGTTTGACCAAACACCTGTATACTGGACACTGGCATAAAGGTATTCTGATTTTAAACTTCTTGAAGCAGGTGGTGAGGATGCTGAAGCTAAAGAAAAATTAATTGCTGAAGCTAAGAAAGAAGAAGAGGATGAAATAGATCCTCTAGACGCGTACATGCAGGAAGTGCAACAAGTAAGTACAAAATTGGGTTTGAAACCGTCACATAAATTAAAATAGCAAGTATTTTAGATTGCACCCCACTGTACACATTTGAAATGTTTTAACATGAAACAACAACTCATAAATTAAAAAACGTCAAAACAACGGCTTTTGTGTAACATGTTCTATGACCTGCACAAATATTTTGCTGTATAGTTTGTCATGCCTAATTTTATTAATTGTCAATCTTAATCCCGCTCTATTATTTTAACTTTTATTTCTATTATTTGCATTTTAATTTTTATTAACATGTTTAAATATGTGTATTTAATGTAACATGAATAAGTAATATTGGCATGTAAATTTGATATAAACCTTATTGTAATGCCCAACTAGGGTAACTGTCTGTTTAGGGAATTACAATTTCACCCAGTCATTATACAATGTAACAAATAAAATGCTCTATTCTATTCTTTTCTCCCCGTTTTATTACTGTAAAATTAATTATACACAGACAGTCTAGTTCTACACATAAATCAATTAGGTAGGTGCAGTAATAAGTACAGTAATTACTGAATAATTTTGTTGAAAGAAAATATTGTTTGTAAAGGAAATAATCTTTTGGAAAATAGTAATAGTTTTGTTATATAGTTCCTATTAAAAGTATTTATTATTCTACTGAGATGGTATAGTGGTAATCAGGCAAATGGCCCGTTGAATAGTAAGCGGTTGGACGTTTACACCACCAGGGTGCAAGTTTCATTCGGCATTCGATCACGTTCACGAAAACGAGAATTTGTATAGCAAAATTTTAACTTTACTAGTATGTCGCCAGGAGGCGCGGCTTCAATGCCATACTAATTTTTGTTTTCGTAAACGTAATCGAAAGAATATGGATAGTAAACAAAATTCACACTAGGCACTCAGAGGCATCACTTATACGTTGCTTACGCTATAAAAATCTTTTAAAACACTAATAACAATCAATTTTATTTAGGTTATCATTTTTATTCATATTTTTGTTTACAAATAGGAAGTACGCAAAGTAAACCAAATAGACCAATCGCGGGGCATGATCAGCGTGCCCTCCACCACTGGAGGCACCGGCGTGGTCATCTTGACGGGAACTGCAAAGAAACGGGTGACTGAAACCAAAAATAAAGGTATTATAAAATTCAAAATTCAAAATTCAAAATCATTTATTCAGTTTAGGCTACAAGTAGCTCTTGTGAATGTCACTATGCTATCGGTTCGTAAGTCTACTCTGGGCGGGAGATCTTGTACTGAGAAGAACCGGCAAGAAACTCAGCAAGTGTCCAGCTCTTTTCTCCCTTACAGCGTCAAAAATATTGGAAAATGCTCTATCATAGCAGGACACTTATATATAGCTATAGCTTTCTTAATAACAAAGTAACTTTGGGTTTGTTTTTTGACAACAGTGGGTAAATAAATTTATTAATTAATTTTGTTTAATAAACTAAAATTGCCAATTTTAGGAGAACTGATAGAGCAAAACCAGGATGGTTTGGAGTATTCATCGGAGGAAGAGACTGAAGACATCAAGGACCAGGCCGCGAACCTCGCTTCGAAGCAGCGGAAGGAGCTGGCCAAAGTAGACCACTCTAGTCTGGAGTACATGTCGTTCAGGAAAGCTTTTTACACAGAGGTAATTTCTAAGTTGTCCCATCGCCACGACCCGGTCAACCCAAGCCGAGGTCTCTTTAGAGTGTCCTCGGGTTTGTTCAGCTCTTGATTCCGATTTTGAACGCTTCGGGAAACATAGTAGGGTATGGGGACATGCTTGCGTGAACGTGATCCATGTGCCATCCCTATTTGGCTGTTAATTAAATAAATAAATTTATAATTACCATTTTAAAGAAAATTATATAAAACGATATACTTAGCAAATAAAAATTAAACTACCATTCTTTAAAAAAAATCACATAAAAAGATAATTAAGTTTTTTTTATTAATATTATTATTACTAAACTATACCATATAGTATACCAAAAAATTAAAAATTCTTCAAAGAATTTAATAAAACATACAAGATGGATTTTAGGAACCAGTTAAATAGTAATATTGAGCGATAAAAAGTAGTTGAGGATTCCGGATGAAGTGCGCTTCCACCTTCAGCCTTGTCATCACAACATCAGGTGAGATGAAGGTCAAGTGCTTACCCGTTAGATATAAAAAAGTCCTTTTTTTAAGTCAGTGAAATAGACATAAAGCCCTTTACAAATAAACAAAGAATAAGGTCCGAATAGTTATTCCGTGTTTTGTTCCTGTCATCATTTCAAATGAGTAAAAGAGACAAAACACGGAATAACTATTCGAAGCTTATTCTTTGTTTATTTGTAAGACCCAAAATGTATTATTTTTGTCACCAGGTAAGTGAGCTGGCACGAATGACTCCCGAAGAAGTGGAGGCATACCGCACCGAGCTCGAAGGCATCCGTGTGAAGGGCAAGGGCTGCCCCAAGCCGATCAGGTCGTGGGCACACTGCGGCATCAGCAAGAAAGAGATGGATATACTGAAGAAGCTCTGCTTTGAAAAACCCACGCCTATACAGGCTCAGGCCATACCCGCTATTATGTGTGGGAGGTGAGTTGATTTGACGTCTCGTAGATCCCACCAATAATAGTACTGGATACCCGATAAGCGTCTCAAATCAGACCGATAAATTAAACCACCATCACTCTTTATTTTTCTGTGCCTTTTTGTAATTTAATTTGAATCGGTCGCTTTCATTTATGTAATTACGACAGTCCATAACGTTAAAAAATCTTTTTTTAATTATTAAAAGTTGACTAGTTATTATTCAAATTCAATATGTATTGCCTTATCTTATCAGTGGCTCAAAAGTAACTAATATTATATTAACACGTTATATGCACTTTAGGTCTTTGTTTGTACCCACCATGTAATTTATATTACAATATTTTAAAAATGACTATGTTGCCGAAAACAAATAATTAAAAAATTATAATTAGACCTTTTTCAAATATTGTCAAATATTTATATTTAATGCTGTAATAACCATTACTAATAAGAAATAATATTTGTGTTAGATTTCTCGCGAATGTTTTGAAGCGCTTATCGGGAATCTAGTATAAATATTTACATCATGTTTTGTTTGGCATTGTGTAACATCTGCTCTGTTTGAGTGTCAAAATAAATAAATTAGTATTGATCAAAAAGTTTCAACTAAAAACTAACCAGATCCTTTGTTCCAGAGATTTGATCGGCATCGCAAAGACTGGGTCCGGTAAAACGCTAGCGTTCATCCTGCCGATGTTCCGCCACGTGCTCGACCAGGCACCTCTCGAGGACACCGACGGGCCAGTCTCCCTCATAATGACCCCTACCAGAGAACTGTGCATGCAGATAGGAAAGGATATCAAGAAGTTCGCTAAGTCATTGGGCCTAAGAGTCGCCTGTGTGTATGGAGGCACCGGCATTTCTGAACAGGTTTGTTTCAAATATTGTAATAAAATATCACACACCTGTACTGTACACAATTTAATTTCGACAAAATCGTTAAATGTGTGTTGTCTGTATTCGTACCTTAATAAATGTCACTTGTCATCACATGTAAGAAACATTGTAGTACAGTCACGAGCATAAACATGTAAGCAATGTAACTTAGTAGAATGGAATAAGAGTTAAAACTAGTGAAAAGTGTATATATGTTAATACTCGTGACTGTACAGACGCCTGCACATCATCGTATTCTAAACTGTCAAATTTCTTCAACACTTAAATTTTAATGTTTATTGAGGAAATTACAGTTTGTTGTTAATTTTGTTTAAAAAAAATTAAAAACAAAATTAAAAACTTACAAATAAACAAAGAATAAGCTCCGAATAGTGATTCCGTATTTTGTTCCCGTCATGTAAACGTCATTTCAAAATAGAGTAAAAGAGACAAAACACGGAATAACTATTCGGACCTTATTCTTTGTTGTAAGGCACTTAGTTATAAAAGAACTTGTCCTTGCGTATTCCAATATAGATAGCCGAGCTGAAACGCGGCGCGGAGATGATAGTGTGCACCCCGGGGCGCATGATCGACATGCTGGCGGCGAACAGCGGCCGCGTCACCAACCTGCGCCGCGTCACCTACGTGGTGCTCGACGAGGCCGACCGCATGTTCGACATGGGCTTCGAGCCCCAGGTACGTGACCATGGACTGTTTGTCGCATCACTGAGTCCCTTTCCTGTCTTTTATATAAGTAAGTAGATTAAGTTAAACATTAAGGTTAGCTTACGATGAAGCTGACATGTCTATGAATAGAGAAAAGCCTCCAAAGAAATAAGATAATAATAAAAAAAGGTATGTACGTGACAAAATTAAACAATTGGGACTACCCCAACCGGAATAACCGGTCAACTATGACCGGTTAGTCAATAGAGAAACTTTTTAGCAACTGTCGAAACAATTTTTTTTATAGAATTGTATGGGAATGGTGAACTATGACGTCACTATTTTGTTCCGTCAATTCAGTGTTTGTCAATAACTTTTTAGGTTACAGAAATTCATGCTTAGATCAATGGTTTAAAGAACTGTTACGTGATTTTATTTATTTGTTTAATGTTCTGGAATTATTTGTTGTCAACATCGATTAATTAGATCGTGCTTAATCCTTGTAAATTAGTCAATAGTTAGTTTAGTATTTTTTACTGACTTTGCAGTAAATAATTTGGTTTCAGGTGATGAAAATCATAGACAACATAAGGCCCGACCGGCAGACGGTGATGTTCAGCGCCACCTTCCCTCGCCAGATGGAGGCGCTCGCTCGCCGCATATTACAGAAGCCAATCGAGATTCAGGTAAGCTCTTCATCATCAGCTCATTTTATATACGCACTGTTAGGGCACGAGCCTCCTCTATGGATGGATAAGGAGAACGGGCCATACACCACCACGCGAGCCCAGTGCGAATTGGTGGTTGTTAATGATTGCTAATGCAGCCGAGATCAACGGCTTTACGTGCCTTCCGAGGAGCACGAGATGATACATTTTTGATCACTTATCCGATGACCGGTCTTTGCAAAAGTTGCTTAACCTCACTCGAAGCGGGTTAACCAAAGCGCCATTGAGCTCTTCAATCGAGGTAAGCTCTTACATATTACATATTAAGCCTTTAATATACTGCTGCTGGACTTGTATCTTGAACAATGGGGGCGATTGAAATATGAATAAATAGTTTGTTCAAAGTGCAAATGTAATTATAAAGAAGGCTGTCATCAAAACCCGATCTCCCCATGTAGTTTTGGAATGCTTGTGCCCAGCAGTAGGACTTACAAACGCTGATGTTGATGGAAACAAAAAAGTATCATCACCTTTAACTTTTTTTAAATGAAATATCTCCATCCCAAAAGGTCGGTGGCCGAAGCATAGTATGCAAAGAGGTGGAACAGCACGTCGCCATATTGGAAGAAGACGCGAAGTTCTTCAAACTGCTGGAACTCCTTGGACTGTACAGCCAAATGGGCAGCATCATAGTGTTCGTGGATAAGCAGGAAAACGCCGACAGTCTGCTCAAGGACCTCATGAAGGCTTCCTACTCCTGCATGAGTCTGCATGGAGGTGAGTCGTATATAACTTACAACATAGCCTATTTTCACAAAAAAAGGTCACCTCAGAAAATAACACACACACAGACCATCTCACGGACACAGAGCTTAATACGTACTGCGCTCGAGCAACGCACGCATTGACTATCTCACGGACACAGATCTCGGAATAGTCCGAGCGCGGCTGTTGCGAGATTCCGTGTCTGTGATAGGTTGTCTATGTGTGCGTTGCTCGAGCGCGTTTTTATGAAGCTTACCTTCTGTCGTCTACTAATGTTGTGCTATTGTCAAGTATTTGAGGATCGTGTCCAGTTGCTTGCACTTGGAGAGGCCTACGTTCAGCAATGCACTGATATAGGCTGATGATAAATGTTAAGTAGCCAGATTCTCAGTGTTTGAGGATTCCAGGTTGCCTGGTGATAGTCTTGACTATATGGCGGTCGCCATATAGTCAGCCTTAATACCTTTTTCTGCTAGCTAGCAGCGTTGTTTATCAACATAAGAAATTCATTGATGTGTTCAGAGTATAGAAGCATAGCAAGTGAATCATTAGGGCGCAAGCGTCCATGGGTTGCGGTGGTCAATTTGCATCGGGCGAACTGTATGCTTGTTTGCCTGCCCAGTATCATTTAAAAATAGATTAAGAAATGTTTTTATTGGTTAAATTTTTTTCAGAAAGATCACATAAGTGCAACAAAAGCACTCGAGAAATGAACTCGATTCTGCTATTATACAACATGTCCTCTGTCATATTTCTATAGCTCAAATATCTAGTTAGGCTACAAGCCATGATTGTGGACGATAGATTCTGATATACTTTTGTCTGTGGTGTCTAAGCGGCTGTGTTCTTATATAAGGTATCATTAAATTAAAGTTTCAAAGATTCATAATGCCTATTGAGTGTTCTTAAACACGAAAGAACTATAGCCGAAACATCAACGTCAGCAGCATTGTTTTGTTTCGACATATTGTCACTTGCCATCAAGTGAGGTGAGAGCCGAGCGCTTCGTCTACTTTTTATTTATATATTTAATAGTTGACTTCGCTTCACCTGATGTTAAGCGGAATCGTAGTCAAAACGCGAAGACAGCTAATAAAGCATTATTTTACCCACTAGTCTTCACCTTGCCGACCGGAAAGTTGCTTCGTCAAACCTTGCTTCAGGGCAGCGGCACTTTGAATGTGCTTTCGTACGACTTTGACACGCACGAACACGTACGAATATGCACGATACATCTTGTTCATATGACTACTATGGTACCTCACACACTAGGTAAGAGCTAGTTGTGCGTGTACGCGCGTACAGTTCCGACGTTTGAAATCAATCCTAACTTGTTTGGATTTTTAATGCGTTCGTATGAATAAACGTCATGGATATAGAAACAATTATGTCACAGTCACTCTGGCAAAAACGCAATCTGCGCGTTCCATTCGTACGTTCAATATCGTATTGTTACGGTCAAAATTCGTACGAAAACGGATCCAAAGTGAGGCTGGCCAAAGGATGAAATACGGCATTTACGATAGTTACTTAAACTTTAATGAATAGTTATTTAATTAAGTATTGTTTCCCTTTCAGCTGCCAGCTGTTAGTTGCCGAGAAGAAATATTTGTGCTCATTACCTTACATTTAAATTTACCACTGCTATAGGCGCGGCAAGAGTTGTTGTTTAGTTGTTATTATATCTTTAGTTTGTTACTGTTGAACTCACTCAGGAAGTAATGGCGCGGTTCATTATAAACTGCCGTTAAAAGTAACGGTAGAAATAACATTACTAAGGTAGTGTTATTTCTATTGACAGTCACCTTCAAATTGATCCAAGCATAATAAAGGGTCAAGGTTTACTTAAGTTATGTAGCGTTTAATATGCAAGTTTAAAATCTAAATGAAAAATGGTAACAGTATTAGTTAAAATATACTATAATCACTTTAGTAAAGGTTGTTTTTCAAACGCTAAAATGTTTCGATCTGTGTTTATACAATCCATTTTAGGCTGTATTAAGTTATGTTTGATACTATAACATTTAGAAAATTGAAAATGCTACGATTTGTGCGCATAAAATCAATATAAATAAAGCCTACAAATATTTTTAAGCATTTACAAACGCTTAATATAAATTTAACTTAATGGTTAGGTAATGCTAACAATGAGTAACTAATGCTGAGATTTTTTACAATATAGCATAAATATTTTAAAATAATGACTAACGATAAAGTCTCCGAGAGCGGTAGTAAAATACTAGCTAAATCAGTGTGGTTGTAAATTTTTAAGTCAAATATTGCTAACTAATTTTAGTAGTTTTGAAAGGCTTGCGAACATCAATTAAACTATTTATCATACACATAATAAATTATATACAGCGAAACGCAACAACAAACATCCAAACTTGTGCGCCTATAGCGGTCTGTCGTATGACGTATATGTTAACGCTGATCTGTTACAGGTATTGATCAATTCGACAGGGACTCTACCATAGTGGACTTCAAGTCGGGCAAGGTGAAGCTCCTCGTAGCGACCAGCGTGGCGGCGCGCGGGCTCGACGTCAAACAGCTAGTGCTCGTAGTCAACTACGACTGCCCCAACCACTACGAAGACTACGTGCATAGGTGAGCCGTGTAGCAATTGTAGGCTAAAGGTGAATGCCCTCGTAGCATGTCGGAGCGCACCTTCGATATCAAGCAGCTAGTTCTCGTAGTCAACTAGGACTGCCCCAACCACTACGAAGACGCATAGGTGAGCTGTGTAGCAATTGTAGGCTAAAGGTGAATGCCCTCGTAGCATGTCGGAGCGCACCTTCGATATCAACAGCTAGTTCTCGTAGTCAACTAGGACTGCCCCAACCACTACGAAGACGCATAGGTGAGCTGTGTAGCAATTGTAGGCTAAAGGTGAATGCCCTCGTAGCATGTCGGAGCGCACCTTCGATATCAACAGCTAGTTCTCGTAGTCAACTAGGACTGCCCCAACCACTACGAAGACGCATAGGTGAGCTGTGAAGCAATTGTAGGCTAAAGGTTAATGCCCTTGTAACATGTCGGAGCGCATCTTCGATATCAACAGCTAGTTCTCGTAGTCAACTAGGACTGCCCCAACCACTACGAAGACGCATAGGTGAGCTGTGTAGCAATTGTAGGCTAAAGGTGAATGCCCTCGTAGCATGTCGGAGCGCATCTTCGATATCAAGCAGCTAGTGCTCGTAGTCAACTACGACTGTCCACTACGAAGACGCATAGGTGAGCCGTGTAGCAATTGTAGGCTAAGGTTGAATGTTATTGTAGCATGACAGAGTCCACTTACGACGATGGTAAATAGCTAGCCAGTAAACTACGTAGTTACTTAGGCTATGAACATTAAGTGAATACTTATAGGTGAAGGTAGAAAGTAGTTTTGGTCAGAGAGACTTAACTAGTGTGGCTGCAGCAACCGCTACTAAGACTTCGCGCGCAATACGTGCACATTGACGTAATATTTACTGTCAACCACAAAAGTCGGACATGCACCTAAAGACGCCCTTAAATTTGTAGTCTAGTTATAATCTGTTAGAATAAACTTACTTTACATTTTACTTAAACCCTTTCAACCCTTTAACCCTTATCAAAATTAATGGTTTATTTGTGGAATTTCGTGTGTTAAGTAATAATAATGTTGAAAAGTAATAGTATATTTGTCTTAACACTTATTAAAACGTAATTTCTAACTCCTCTTGTACAATATTACTTACTTATTATTCCATGTAAGAGATTTCCATCATCTTTTCTTCTGTTATGTTTAAGTATGTTCATGTAGTCTATTTATATTTAAGTTTTTTGATGGTATGTATATTATATTATTATCACTTAATTTAATAGACTTAATATGTATATTTCAGTTCTTATAAATTTATGTATTATATGTTTCATTTACGTTCTTTGTCGCACCGCGTACAAATTTTTCTGCCTAGCCCTTAAGTCGACTGGTAGAGAATGCCATTTGGCATTAAGTCCGCCTTTTGTACTTTATTTTATTGTATTGTGGAATAAAGATTAAATAAATAAATAAAATATATCCCGCTCTTCATCCCGGGGAAAGGGGCAACGCCTGAAAACCAGCACTGAGAAAATCTCAGTGAAAACTGAGCCATTCCCTTTTGCCTCTGACCCTTTTTTTTGTATTTTATTTATGTTTTGTTGTGATTTTTGAGGCAATGAACTATTTCTTTAAGTTTGTGTTTCCGTTGCGATTGCGATACAGTTCTAAAACTATTACGTTTGCATTACAACAGATGCGGCCGAACCGGGCGCGCCGGCAACAAAGGCTTCGCGTGGACATTCCTCACGCCCGAGCAGGGGCGGTACGCGGGCGACGTACTACGGGCGTTCGAGCTCGCCGCCACCCCGCCGCCGCCCGAGCTGCGGCAGCTGTGGGCCACGTACAAGGAGGCGCAGGAGAAGGACGGCAAGAAGGTGCACTCTGGTGGGGGCTTCAGCGGCAAGGGTGAGTCACCACCAGATCATATCCACTGCAGCGTCTGTACACGCAGCAGCTGCGGCTGTGGGCCACGTAAAAGGATGGCAAGAATGTGCACTCCGGTAGGGGCTACAGCGGCAAGGGTGAGTCTCTTCACGGCCATACCCACTGCAGCCTCTATACACGTATTACGAGGAGCAGATGAAAGATGGCAAAATGGACCAATCCTGCGGTTGCTGCAGCGGCAAGGGTGAGTCTCCACCCGGCCATACCTACTGCGGTCTCTATACATGTACAAGGAGGTTAGAAAGCGTAGGAGAAGGAAGGCAAAAAAATATACTCCGGCGGCGGCTTTAGCAGCAAGGGTGAGTCACTACCCGGCCATACCCACTGCAGTCTCTATACATGTAGCAGCCGCTAATCGTGCTTCACAATATTGGAAAGACCCGCGTCTTATGTGGGACCAGCTACCGGGGCGGGGCGGGGCATAAAACCTCTCGTGTCGAGGTTTATACCCACTTAAAACCTCTTGTGCCAGGGTGACTTGGAACCGTCATAAGCTCTTGCCGATTAGGTAAAAAATTTACTAGGAGAGTATCGAAAAACCCGCGTTATTCCCCAGTTTAAAAAGCGGGGTTTGAGATATACAGATTTCTGTTTGACACACATGATTAACCTTTCATCTGCAGCGAGAACTGATCAGTGTCCTAAACAAGAAAATTCTATTGTGTCTGTATTCTTAGCAGACCAGCAGACGAAAGGTTAAGTGCACCGTTTGCGTTGGCTATACACAATTATATTTATTTTTTATAGTTATTTTTCACTGACAGTGACTATTACCTCACACAGGCTTCAAGTTCGACGAGTCGGAAGCCCAAGCGGCCACCGAGAAGAAGAAGTACCAGAAAGCGGCGCTCGGGCTGCAGGACTCCGACGACGAGGATGTGGAGGGCGACCTGGACCAGCAAATCGAGGTCATGCTCGCCGCAAAGAAAATCGTCAAGGAGATCAAGGTATTCGACCTCTTTAGTCCAGTGCCATAGTTGCCCTTTCGTCAAGGAGATTGAGGTATTTGACCTCTTTAGTTTAGTATTGTTCTAAAATCTTCAAAATGAATGTATTCAGTAATGAAATAAAATGAGCTTTATTTACAACAACATAGTGAATAGGGTGTTACAGAAACAGTTGAGCTGTATGTTGTGCCGTTATGGCATGTAAATCTATACATATAAAACGCACAGCCTAAACAGCTGATCGTAGAGACCTGAAACTTGGAGGGAGTGTTCTTTCTATGACTTAGGCATCCGATAAGAAAGGATTTCCGAAATTCTACCCCTAAGGGGTGATAATAGGGGGCAAAGTTTGTATGGGACAACGTGATTCCTTGGTCCAATCTACTTAAAATTTTGCATAAACCTTTTTTAACAGAATTGATAGAAGACGTGTTTCGTATTTTATTGAAATTCATCCCCTTACGGGGTTAAAAAGGGGTAGAAAGATATTTTGGCGGTGTTTTGCTTCGAAGTTGATATCAATACTCCTTAGTGCTTTTGATTTAAATTACATTTTATTTTGACACATGTTTGAAAATTCAATCCGATTTTATTAAAAAAAAGGTTAAACTCACTTTAAGCAAATAAGTTTAATAATAAAAGTTTATTTGGCTTAAATATACAACCGCATACACACTTAATAGCAAAGCTAAATAGGACATTTTCATTATCCTAACTAATATTATAAATGCGAAAGTGAGTTTGTTTGTTTGTTTGTTTGTTGTTTGATACGCTTTTACGCGTAAACTATTCAGCCGATCATCATGAAATTTCGTATATATTCTCAAGAGTATAATCAAAGACATAGGATACATAATATTAAAAAAATAATAATAATAATACAATAATAACAAATTATATATCCTACTAATATTATAATCGCGAAAGTTTGTAAGTATGGATGGATGTTTGTTTGTTACTCTTTCACTTTACAACTACTAATAAAACTTTCCTCATATACAAACCATGACCCAGACCAGCATATAGGATACTTTTTTTTTACTGTAGTGTTCGCGAACGAAGTCGCGGGCAACAACTAGTATATAATATAATGAGTTTGTTTGTTTGTTTGATACGCTTTCACGCGTAAATTACATAAAGATTTGTTTGTTTTGTTGCCATAGAAACTGTCAAAGCGGTACGAAGTCTGCCGGGTCAGCTAGTATACAATAAACTTTGCATTATAAAATTTAACACTAACTACTAAATTATCAAATTAAATTATTATTAATATATTATTATTTTCAGTTTTAACATTATTATATTAGTTTTACAATGTTAGAGAAACTCGTGTAATTAGTGTCGCCTGTAAAGGCTGGTCTGCTCTTGCTTTTTATCTTATTTTTATTATTATTATTATACTCGTATACTTTAACTTTGTTTTTCTTAGACAATTTAGTACTGTATGACATTGTGAAAATTGAAATTGGTACCTGATGTAATTTTTGCAAACTTAGATACTTTTTTATTTTGTTGTTTTTTTTGTGTGTTTATTTGTGATGGAAATTGTCCTTTATGATAGGGCATTTTCTAATATTTTTGACGCTTAAGGGAGAAAAGAGCTTGACACTTGCTGACTTTCTTGCTGGTTCTCAGTACAAAGTCTCAGGACCGATGGCATAATGACTTTCATAAGAGCTATTTATAGCCTAAACTAAATAAATGATTTTGAATTTTGATTAAAAGCACTACTCTAGTGACCATTCAGATAATTTTCTTTTAAATTGTGTTAAAGACCATAATCATCATCAGCCTATACTAGCTCACTGTTGGACATTGGCATCTATTATATTATTACCATTTGTTTTGTTTTACAAAATTGTGTTACAGTCATTAACACTTTAAAAAAGGCGGGAAATGTCATAATTATCCATCCATTTTTATAAAACAAAAAGTAGATATAATAAATTCAAAGTGTGTGTCAAGTGCACGAACAACGATCGGATTCGTGTCGTAGCGTAAAATGTACACACGGTGACCGATAAACCTACCCAAACCTGTCAAATTTCTTCAATGAATATTGATCCTTATAACTAAACATTAAAGCTCAAAATTGATTGTAGAAATTTGACAGTTTTGGGTAGGTTGAGCTTGGCTGCTTGAGGTAGCTTTGAAAGTCGAAAGATTTTAGTTGACGCTTAAATCATTGCACATTCTTTATACATTATACTGAAGCAAATGTTCGTCTCCCAGCCAGGGGTAGCCACTCCAGGTGTTCCAGCAGGCGCTGGCGCTACAACAGCCGGTACTGATGGGAAACTAGAGCTAGCTCGCAGACTAGCCTCTAGGATCAACCTGGCTAAAGGACTGGGCGCAGAACAGAAGGGCGCTACGCAGCAAGCAGCAGAAGCCATACTAAAGGGGGCGCCGTCAGCGCACACTATGATCACGGTAACTATAATTGTATTTTGAATCTCTTTTTTTTCAGGTTTACTTACCTTTCAATTCATTATTATAACCTTTAACAAGCAGCGGGATGTACATTTTGAACCACCACATTTTGAACCTTATGTTATTAAGTTTAGATAGAAAACCAATAAAATATACAAACACATTCTGCCTTTTACTTATTAGTATTTTAGCTAATTGTAACAATATTTTATGGCGAACACAAAATGCAAATAGTCATTCTATACGCCGAGCAATTAACATCTCTAATGAATTTGTACTTAAAACTACTTTCGAAAGGGCAAATTAGATTAATAGGGCCGTACTAATAACATAGCTCTTTCAAAGGCAAGAGCTGGAATTGCGTTCAATCTTTTAGCTTTATTCGATTCGCCGAAGCTTTGTTGAAGAGGACGCTAAAAGTGTCAAAACATAAAATTGCTTACAACATTGTTCTATGGCGACGGACAAACATAAGATAAGTCTTCCCACCAATATTAAGAGCAATATGTACCACCGTTTTGATTTAAACTCGAGACCTTCGTGTCCGATCCCAGTGGGCTAATCTTTAGACAACACAGTTAAATCCATATATGCTTTAAAAGAATCTGATTCCTCCAACTTTATATTCGTGCTAGAGTCATATTTTCTCCCATTTGGAATCAAACTTGAGATTTCCGTTTCCGGTTCCAGTGAGCTAATCTCTAGACAACAGAGGCTACATTCACATATACTTATGCTTTATAACAATATGTTGCCTCCCAATTTACTTATTTTTTTAATCCTTATTATTTATCCTATTATTTTACTGTATACTGTATTTACCGTGTAAACAATTAAACGAACATCTCTAAACACACACGTTTATGTGTCAAAGTTGTTCCAGGCTAAGACCGTGGCCGAACAGTTGGCAGCCAAACTAAATACCCGTCTCAACTACCAACCGAGGGACGAGAGCGCATCGGAGCCCGCTGAGGAGGTGTTCCGCAAGTACGAAACGGAGCTGGAGATCAATGACTTCCCGCAGCAGGCGCGGTGGAGGGTAACCAGTAAGGTGAGCTAGTCTGCTTTATCGAAAGAAAGAAAAACAGAAAAATGTTTTTCTTTTATTTAAAAAACAGTAAAAAAAATAAAAAACAAACAACGCTAAACTATACAAAAATAAATACTAAAAAAATTCAAAGCAAACAAAAGTTAATTACTATTGCTATTGTGGTAGAGTTTATTTTGATTAACGCTTAAATGAGCCTTGTTTTCTTTTTATAACGAGTTTTTGTGATAACTGTCTTAAAATAATGATTACCTAGTATCTCTATTACCTATTTGTTTTGTTTCGTAGTCGGTTCTTCTGTTTATGATTAATGATCTTTAAAAAAACTGACAAAGTAATGAGGAACGTTTTTAAATTCAACATATTAAACTTTATAGATATAAAATAAACCTAATTATTATTGTTATAAACTATTTAAAATTTATTTACTATCATAAAACTATTCAGTAACTTCTTCAATACCTATTCTTTCTCTTAACTATTCTTTAAAGTGCAAGTCTAAGATTGTGGACAAAAATATTACATATTTACTTTTTTTATAAATGAGTAATAAGTTAAATTTATTGATATCTGTCTATTGGTTAATTGATGTCATATGATTATTTCCGATGTACGAGTTTTAAGAACGATATCTCACGTCCAATGCTGTTTATATCTGTGTTAGACGAACATAAATTTTATCATGAGAACCCTAGGTTCGTCTCGGCAGGTCAAAAGGGTCAACTCGCTGGGGATATGCCGCCCTGCATTCGATATTGATGTCATCTTGTAAACATGTTGAGCTGTGACATTAAAAGTTTCCACGCACACTGGCATTGCGAACTTGCGAGAAACATCTAGAAAATTTATGATGCAAGAGGGAAACAGAACAGTTTAGTTTAATTAGTTTTCTTGACTTATTGAGGGAAAGCAAAAGGTTTAAGCACTAGTTTAGTTTTAGTTTTCAGTAAACTTTTTTAATATTTAATAATAATGGTATGTGATGAATGAGTGATAAATAAAGGATTATATTCCCTCTATAGTAAAGTTAGTTTCAACTTGGAACTTTTCTTAGATATACTCTTAGATCACACGCGTAGCTCTTGAGAGAATCAAAAAGTGAAAAGTGACCTTGTCACTTTTTGTAAGTAAGCACTTAACGGTAGACTATAAACCGTTCTTACTAATTAATAAGTGACAAAACTCAAATTTATTAAAGTCATACGAATATCGCTAACATATCTTCACGTTCTCATTCACAAGGCAAACAAGTGATTCTCTTTATTGTTTACGTCTTGAACTTGTTTTTTTTCGAAGTACTTTTGTATGAGATAAAGAAGTCAACAGCATCTGACACCAATTACGTGTTTTGTTATTCTTTTAAATGTCAGAGAAATTTATTTTTGTACACAACGAGGTGGTGCCACTCCGACCAGATAACCTCTGCATTATAAATTATGCATCAATATAATAGAATGCGTCTTCAGTGCATAGTTTGCAGTCGATCCAAGCAGTCACCATGTTTCTCAAACTAGCTCTGATAGGTGCTCTAATATTCTTTTGCGTCAAAATGCTGAAGAATAATAGACGTTGCTTCTATTGTCACTAATCATTATTCATTCAGGTAATGTTGTGTTTTGTTTATTTAATAATAGTTTAGTATGCCAAACATTTGTGTTGTTCAGGTGTGCGACATAAAATGTTGGTCTACTTTTGACAGTTTACTCATTGTTGTAGTGAACAAGTTTATTGTTAATTCCAGCAGTAGGACAATTTAAGGCTATTTACGTAGTTACTTACTCATTGGTATTGAATATGAATTGTGGCTGTCATGCCTTGTGTTTAATTTTTAATATTTAACTGCCTGTGTAACTCAAGCTGATCAGATTAGATCAGATGTAAGGGCAGATCTCCGAAAGCGTTAATAATCTGCTGTGACCATTTCCTCTCAACGTACTGCATGTTTAAAGGCTAACATACACGTTTAGCCGTCGGTCCCGGTTTTAGTAAAATAGCAGACACTTACCAGTTTGGACAACACATCAGGTCGTGGGTAACGACCCGATGAGTTGTCCATGTGACGTAGACATGTGTAGTACGGTGCTTAGTTAACTTATTGCTGTTAATTTCAATATAGATGCCACCATAAATAGAATCTTATTCAATTGCATTATGATTGTAAACCAATGAAAAAAATGCTGTAAAATGGCATAGGTACTTTTGGCAGCTATTGACTCAAGGACAAACAAACTGTCAAACCACCAAAAATAATTATGATATTTTAATATTAATGTACTCCATCATTTTCTAATTGCAGGAGGCCTTGGCTCTTATCAGCGAGTACAGTGAAGCCGGCATCACCGTTCGCGGTACATACGTGCCCCCTGGCAAGAATCCCCCGGAAGGAGAGAGAAAGTTGTACCTTGCCATAGAGAGCTCCCAAGAGCTGGCCGTAGCTAAGGCCAAGTCGGAGATCACAAGGCTCATAAAGGAGGAGCTACTGAAACTGCAGACCTCCGCTCACCACATGATTAACAAGGCTAGATATAAGGTCATTTAATGTGATGCAATATAGATTGGTGTACTAATGGTGTTGTTTCATTTTGTGAGTAGATAGGTAATTTTATCAATTTGATATATTTAAGCTTCGTAATCAACGGATAGATGCCTGGATTGAATGCGAAAAATCGTGATCCCATGACACAATAGTTACCTATTAATTATATTTGTTTTGTTTTGTAGTCGATTCTGTCTGTATAAGAAAAACTGGCAAAGTTTTTTAATTTATTATAAACTTATGTTATAAAACACTAGGATTACTTAGAATAGGAAAAATCGTGGTTAGACTACGGACGTGAACCCACACCTATACAAGTATATTACCTTTGTAGGTGGTTTAAATAATCGTTTTATAAAAAGATATGGGTATATCATCATCATCATCTCGGCCAAAAGTCGTCCACTGCTGGACTGAGGCCACCCTTATGGATCTCCACAACGACCGGTTTTGTGCTGCTTAGGTATATAAACTACACAACATTTATTGCAAACAAATTAGAATTCGGAAGTAGTAGAAAAAAAAAGTGAGTACCTATATAAAAGTAATTATAAAAAAAATAACACTCAAAGATACCTTCATTGCAACGACAGAGTTAACATTGATTATTAAACTTGGAACTAATACAAATTTTAAATTTTTATGTCTGCGTAGAGGGTTTTAATTATTGCGTCTACTATTGACGTATTATAGATTATTTATAACATCCACTATCATGATTTGCTCAATGGCAGGGCATGTCCGAATCTGATGAGTACCTACTCCTAGATACATACTTTTCAATAAATTTTATTAATTAAATGTCTGACTTAGGATACGGTCATATTGAAGAGCTAGGTCTTAGCTACTAGTAGCTAGGAGCTATTTTGTATTTCAAAAAGAAGGTTAGACAGAAATAGCAATATAACAGTTTACTAGTTTTCGGAACACATTATTAGATACTAAAATTCCAGTAAAGGTAATAGCTCTTCCATCGCCATTACTATTTATTGTATACATTTAATAAGATAATAATATATTTTAGTTATCATTCTAAGTACAAGTAAAAGAAAAACATAAACCAGATATTTGCTTGTCGGTGGTGTCATTGTTTTCAGTGATTATGTTAAAAAAAATATACTAATAATATAAATCACTAATCAAAACACCTATATTTATCTTTGTTTACCAGACTTAATGTCTAGACTGAATATAATCTTAACTCTTGTTACTGCGTTATATTTTTTAAATGTGTTTGTTTCTATCATGCGACTTTACCGTGACCGCTCTGCTTTCATGACCTTAACATACATAGAAGGCGTTATCGTTTATCCCTGTTATTCAAAATTAGTCAATAACAGTAATATCGATACTACTTATAAATCTGTAGGCTCTGTCTGACATGCAATTTTTCTGACAAATTTTGGGATAAATATTCGTTTTATGACTCGCTAACACCAATTCTACGATTTTTGAAATTTTTGTCTGTGTCTGTCTGTATGTCCTCTTATAACTCACGAACGGCTTGACCGATCTTGATGAAAATTTGTATGTTGTATGAACATGAGACTGTGCAATTGATAGGCTATAAAAAAATATTCTTGACCTTTTAGTTTCATTGTTTCACAAACGTGATTTGTTTGGGCATGCTGGGGCCGTTGCTTCAGCCCTAATGTTGAGCGAAGGAAATGTGGCAACAAAAATATTATTCACAAATTTTCGCCCATTTTCGCACAGCGAAGCGGGCGGGTGACGGCTAGTAGTAATATAATATAGTAATTAGTCTATAATTAAGATTGATGTAACTGTCTTTATTTTATTTTTGGTAATGAAGGTCAAATATTTAAATATAGTGTTTAGTAATATGTGTACTAAACCGAAACATAACCATGCATCCAAGTATAAAGATCACCGATGATAATATGCAAAACCATATTTACCTACATTTACATTTCATTTCATTTTATTACCTAATTTTTGTTCAACCCTGACGTTTTGACTTTGTTTTTGGACCATGAGCTTGACGACCAAGAACAATGTATTAGCTGGACATAGGTTCTCATTCTTACTTCGAAATTTTACTTAGCATCAAACAACCTCAAAATCTTGTACATATAATGATGCTGATGTTCATAATAATTTTCTGGGGTTCTAATGCACGCCACCCTATTTGCTATATATTTGGAACTATATTGGATGCTATATATTGGAGGATATTTGGTAATACCTGTAGTATTACCAAATATCCTCCTTAAATCTTCGTTTTTTGGAACAACAGGGTATTATGACTGAACTCTCAGAACTTTATAGCATAAATTAAAAGGGCTGGTCTTGTTTCTATGACACGAAGGCGTCGCACAAACAAAACCAGACCGTTTTGTCGTCGCAAAAACAAATAAAAGACCAAATAATTATGTCTCTTAAAAATTGGTTGCATTGGATAACGAATACGACTAATTTTCCCTATTAATATGACATTTTGCTACAATTACAGTATGTATGGGATCGAACACAGACCAAATGATCGAAGCAGCGGCACCTATTGACAAACTTGTGAAAACAACTACCTACTGAGCGCAGCGCGCTGTATCATAATGTGTGGTGAGATAATTGTGTACCTACACATCGTAATGTTAACATAGATGGTGATCCAAAGTTTTAATAAGGGTAGTGACACCAGCGTTCGACAGGAACCAGTGGTCGACAGGTTTTTCTTTTAATCGTTGAAAATAAGGGTCGGCAACTAAGTAAAAATTTTTTATTTAAATAAACTTACGAAAAGTGCTTTTGAATCGTCCATCTTACTTATTTTAGTCTATAGCGTAAATTAAATACAGACCACCTGCTTCATAGCTGACATCCTGTAAAGTTTCAATGTAAATCTATATTATTATAGCCTAACCTAACCTATATTATATAACGCTGGTCTTAAAGTGTCGAACAGTGATACCACTAGACATGGGGCGGGTACCCGGTTCGGATCCGGCAGGTTTTTAGGATTCGGCCGGGTAACGGGTAATAACAACTTTTCGTAATATCGGATAGTGCCCTTTATTAGAAGCCCACCATGTGTACGGATTTGTATCTCTGCCAACCTTTGCCGATCTTAAATAATGATCTAATTCCAATGCCGCAGAATTTTTTGAACCACCTATGGTTGACTCGTCATTTCAGTTAGGTATTAGTAGTGTCTTCAAAACATGACCAGAATAAATCATTAGCTTCAGAAGCAGCACTGTCTGCGGGTCTAGATTTTTTTCTTTGCGAGGGTCCTGCGTCAACTGCATTAAGTTGATCATCGTCGTCTAAAGTTAATCTTATTTATTTATTAGACCTTAAACTAACATTACAGGCTTTCTTAACCTAATACGATAGCGTGGCCATCCGTAAAGACTAGTTACTACATATCTATCTATCTGGACTTATAAAATAAACGCATATTGATTTCTAAAGTTTACGCGAACACTACACATTGAAATGAAACAACTTTTACGGATCTACTCGCGTTTATTTTACACATTAGTTTTAATTAATGTTTATCGTGACGTTTCGAACCCTTTGCAGGATCCGTGGTTACAGGGAGACTCCATAAACGCATATTAAAATATTTATTACCTACCTAACATAACTTATTATATACAAAGTTAATTTTGCGAGTTCACTCAAGCGACCCCCGAATATGTCCATTTGGTCATGAACCCTGTTTACCACTCGTATTTACTCGTATTCTTAGGGCTTCTCCTAGAACAGCATGACGAGCTTGTTCAATTTAAAATGCATTATAAAAGATCAGCGCTGCCGTGTACCCGGCTAAACCATTACCCGTCCCATGTCTAGGTAGGTACAACTACCCGAGGCAGAGTTGCATGTTGCAGTGCAGTTGCATGTAGTCTAGTTCTAAGAACAACTACCAGAAGGCCTAGAACAGCAAAATGTACGGTGTACGTTGCCGAAGGCGCTGCTTTATAGCTATATAGCTCGCACCCATATTCTGAAGACAACTATAAAAGTACTTAGCTAATAATAAACTTATTTTTTAAACAGCACTATAAATGTTGTCCCTAAAGCTTTATACAAACGCGCTCGAGCAACGCATACTCAGGCAACCTCTAACAGACACGGAATCTCTCCGATCCGATCCGAACCCTTCGGAGAATCTAGTGGGGCACGGGGACGCGCACTAGTGCGCGATGCCGTTCCCTCTAGAAAACCTCCGAAGATGATTCGTTTCACACGGCTTGAGTGGCCCTTTAAGTTTCTCGCCGCCCCCAAACAAGCCCGGTGAAGCTGAAAATGCCGTTTGAGGCAATCAGCAATCTCTCTCCAAAAAAAAAACCACGGAATCTCGCAACTGCTGCGCTCACTGTTCCTAGATCCATGTCCCTGCAAAGGGTCTGTGCGAGTTCCTTGAGGGCGGTATGTATTATTAAGTTTACCTTCTGGGTACTCTTTATTTTGTGTCGTTGTTTAGAGCTGATTAATGTGCAAGAACTGATAGCCGGAGCACGTGTAGTGCATCCAGTCGTTGCCCGTTAAAAATAAACTGAGTCCGAAGCGCGGTCGCGTGCGCGCGGCCGGGTTATCGCGCGGGAAGATTCCACCGCAAACAACGTCCATGCGCCTAATGAGCATGAGATAGTGGCCAGTAATTAATACTTATGGCCTGATACAGAATGGATATGGTATGTTTTTTTATTCGTTACCTACTGAAGTATCGATAAAAATTCACGAGGCGCCTATGAGAAATGGTTATTTCCAACCGCTTTTAGCGACTTATTATGAAAACATATAGAAACTAAAAGTTTGATGTTGGCCGAATCTAACTTGAGAATGAGATTGTTTTGAGCTTGAATTCTGTTGCTGCTTTGTCTGTAGGTAGGTAACAATGAACACCAGTGGACGTCTTTTGGCTGAAAAGATGATGATGAAATGACATAAAAGTAAAAAGAGCAAAATTGCGTGTGCCTCGTTTTGGCATGGCCACCATCACCAACTCTATATAAATCTGACTTTATGGATAGAATGTCGATATATGTCGCCAAATGTCAGAGTTTGTCGGTCTACCGTTCAAAAGTTATAAGGGGTCAATAGGTGAGGTGGCCATGCCAAGATGAGGCTTAGTGTTGACGAAAAATATATTGACGCCTTTGTTGGCGTCCCGATGCCTGTGTATGGCTGTAACGAGAATTTGTATGGCATCGAAGCAGCGGCCAAAGGAGAGTTAAAATTTTGCCATATTAATTCTCATTTTCGTTAATTAAAATGTTGAGTAAAACTCGCACTTGAGTGCGAGATTTTTCCATCCTGCGCCGAGTTAAAGTTAAGAACAATATGTATGGGACTGCATTACCTAGTGATGTAGATATGTATTAAACCAACTTACCTACTCGCTATCGCTAGTAGGCTGATGTTATGACGTTTGTGACAACGTAAATGGTTAGGTACAGGATATTACTGCTTATTAGTCTTGACATTTTTTATCTTAATTATAAGTAAGGTTGAAGTACTGTCTGATGCAAACGAATCGGATGTTTCTATATATTAATTTACTAGCGACTGCTACTGACTTTTTCTGCATAAACTCCCGTATCCTTTAAAGTCCGGCGACGTCGTAAAGGCCGCATGAGGCCTAAGCAAACGCTAAAAACACCGTATCCCGTGGGAATCTCGAAATGTCCGGCCTTATTATTTATCCACATAATTTAAAATTACAGCTTTCTAAGTCCAAGAGCTGGGCAATGATGAAACAGGCAAAGGAGTCAGCAATTTCCTTTTTATAAGTAGGTATGTAATATGTACTGATTTACAATATTTGATAAGTAGAATGCGTACCTAAGAAAAAAAAGTAAAACTAAGAGTTGACTTTAATTATCCATATAATATGTATAGGTGAGCTTTAATTAAAATATAACGAGATAGCTGATATAACGTATCTGTTTAAAATTGCCTCGGCTAAGATAGACTGTCCTCAACTTTTAGCTAAGCTCAAAGGAAGTCCCTCAAAGGAATTTTAGGAGTAACCCTACCATCTGTTTACCGAAAGCGAATACCAATTACAGGCAGAATAGTTACATATGGCGTGCGTGTGACAAATTTAACCTACTAGCAAGCAGTTTGAACTGGACCTTTTCTGTACCAGTGTACCATCAGCGAGGCGGATGTTGAGCGAGCGGTTCTTCGAACCCACATAATATTCGTAACTAGATATTCTGCTGCGGTAATACCAGTTCGTTAATAGTTTGAGCGAAGTTAATAAAGCGTTCCAAGGGGTCCGGCAACAAATATGGACGAAGACAATTCAAATAAAATATATGACATACAAACAAAGCCTCTAAGTCTAACAAGAGGGCTCTCGCAGGAGCGGGTGCACAAAGAGTGGCGAGGGTAGGGCAGGATTTGATCTCGCACCCTACGGGTAGCCGTAGCTATTTACTCGCTAAGGCCGTGCAGGTCAACTTCTGCTCTCCCTCGCTGCCCCCGTTGAAACATCCAGATGGCTCGTTAGCTTAACCAGCCGCTCGAGAAGGCGAACTTGTTGGCTGACCTTTTCGCGACTAATTCGCGCGTCGACAATTGTGGCGCTCTCCACCAATTATAGCACATTGTGGGGCCACCATGCCAGATCTTCGTATAGGCAGTGTGATGTACGTGCCGTGCTGCGGTCGCTCGACGTGCGGAAGGCTAGCGGGCCGGATGGTGTTCCGGCAATTGTGCTGCTCAGATGCGCGGCTGAGTTGTCTCCTATGTTGACACAATTGTTTACGATACCGGTATTGTGCCGATGTCTTGGAAGGAAGCGAACATACAACCCATTGAAATGAAACAACTTTTACGGATCTACTCGCGTTTATTTTACACATTAGTTTTAATTAATGTTTATGGATAAACATTTATGGATAAACATTTATGGATAAACATTAATTAAAACTAATGTGTAAAATAAACGCGAGTAGATCCGTAAAAGTTGTTTCATTTCAATGTGTAGTGTTCGCGTAAACTTTAGAAAACAATACAACCCATCCCCAAAAAAGGGGATTCGCCCGGATCCAGCCAACTATCGCCCCATCGCTGTAACTTCTGTGCTGTGCAAGGTGTTTGAGCGGATAATTAATTATCAGCTCAATCACTACCTAGAGGATCACTTACTGCTCCATGATCGCCAGTATGGGTTCAGACAAGCGATCAACGGGTGATCTTCTAGCGTACGTTATTCACGCATGGGGTGAAGCGATAGACAAGAATGGCGAGTCTCTGGCAGTTAGCCTTGATATCGCCAAAGCTTTCGATAGAGTGTGGCATCGTTCCCTTCTTTCCAAGTTGCCGGCCTTCGGTGTGCCGCCCCGTTTGTGCGCCTTGGTTGGAGTTTCTAGAAGAGCGGAGGATTCGTGTCCTTTGTGAGGGTAGTTCCTCCGCGTTCTACAAAGTCAATGCCGGAGTGCCGCAGGGTTCTGTGCTCTCACCTACTCTATATTTCTTCTGCATATCAATGACATGTTGTCCTTGGGCAATATTCATTGTTATGCGGATGACAGTACGGTGCATGAGCGATACTTGGGACATCCTGCGGCAAAGCAAGCGGATATCGTGGTGAAAAGGCAAGAACTGGTTGCCAAACTGAACCTGGCTCTCGATCGTGTCTCTAAGTGAGGATCTGAAAACCTGGTCGAGTTTATGCCAGCAAAATTCAGGTTTGTGCATTCTCGTCCAAGGTTATTCCCTTCCTTACTCCTCCTTCTCTTCAGAACTCTCTGTTACCCATTTCGATGGACCTCAGTATTTTTGGCATGGACATCGGCCAGGAACTGAATCCAAAATACTACATTGAGTGTTGTTTTAACTGCCTCCCGTAAGTTGGGTATTCTCAATAAGGTGAGGCGGTTTTTCACTCCCGAGCAGCGCTGTTTGCTGTACAAGACTCAGGTGCGATCGAGTATGGAGTATTGTTCCCATCTATGGGACGGCTCCGCTAAATACCTCCTCGATGCACTTGATAGACTGCAAAGGCGAGCGGTATACATTATTGGAGATGCTGAGGTTACAGCCTCTCTTGAGGACCTCCAGCTGCGTAGAGACATTGTTTCTCTCAGTGTCTTCTACCGGAATTACTACGGAGAATGTTCTGAAGAACTTTTTGATCTAATCCCACCCTCTCCGTTCCTCTCCCGGACTACACGTGCTGGTCTTAGGAACCACCATCATACTGTACAGGCAATCAGTACTCGTACCAAAAAAATTGGCAAGTCATTCCTCTGTAAGACCATTCGGCTCTGGAATTCTTTGCCGGCACATGTGTTTCCCAGCTCCTATAGTCCCGGGTCTTTTAAGCGGGGCGTGAAACGGCATTTATGCAGGCCGTTATGAATGGTTGCGCTTGTTACCGTGCTTATTTACTACGACCGGTTTTGTGATGCTCGCATCCAGCAGCTATAGGATACAGACCCTGAAATAAAAACACAATTATCTCACAATTTCGTCACTCTCTCGTGACACACTTAGCGCGCAGTTCTCCAAAGAATATTGACGTTATTTAATAAATGATAAGAAAGTATGGTCAATTATTATATTTTTTTCGACAACAATATGTTACCATGTCACCTAATGATCTTTTATCTCCTGAAGTTAGGCAACAATACGGGTATAGCAGATGGCTTCACGTTTGTTTAACTTGTTGTTGCTAATGGATAATATTAAAACACGAAAACTATTGATGTCTGACATCTTTCATAGGTATTATTATTAGGGTTTTATTTAAACGGTTAGCCTTGTTATACTGCCTGGTTATAATGAAAAACACATACTCTATTTGAATTAATATAATAAAATTAATTTATATAATTTTTATACTGATATGATAGCCTTTATCAGCAGTGTCCTACAGATAACAAACAGCGTTGCGTTAAATAGATCTTTAAGTTTTGACGTGACAACGTCTTAAATTAGGTTGCGGCTGGGAGTCACTTATGAAAAAGTGTAACGCTCGGTAACGTAACGATGAGTCACCGAACGAGAGAGAGGCCCGCCGAATGCCTTGCGTCTCTCTCCCACTCAACTATGATCGGTCTGCCGCGCGAGTGAGAGGCACGCGTCCCTTCCACTCGGGCATGGTTAGCCCGCCTAAGAGCGAGAGAGACAGACATAAAAAGTGAAAGGTAAATACGTATGTATGTGTAAAGGTAAAAATAAAATTTTGTTAATATGAAATTCAGTGCGAGATTCTTTGTATAAATTAATGTTTTAAATATAATTCTTTGTATAAATAAATGTTTTAATTTGTTACTATTATTTCATCCTTCTTCCTACTATACGAATGAATATTCACATTAAAATTATTTTACCACTCAAAGTCGTTGTCACGTAAAACTTTCGCCCGTATATCGACTTTACAGGCAACCAATTTTTATTTAGAGTATCTTTAAGTCATGCTCTCTTTATTTGTCTCTGCGGTGGTGGCGTGTGCGTCGGGTCGTTACGTTCCCTAAAATATGGTTGAGCGAAGCGATGGTGCTGCTGCTTGATGCTTTTTTTTGAGTACTGTAGTGGTACTGTATGACATTGTGGAAATTGAAACTTTTACCTGATGTAAATTTGTTAACTTAGTTTTTTTTATTTTGTGTTCTTTTTACTAGTTGTGGTTGTCTATAATTTTGTGTTTATTTTAAATGGAAAGTGTCCTGCTATGATAGGGTATTTTCCAATATTTTTGACGCTGTAAGGGAGAATAGAACTGGACACTTGCTGAGTTTCTTGCCGGTTCTTCTCAGTACAAGATCTCCCGCCCAGAGTAGACTTACGAACCGATGGCATAGTGACATTCACAAGAGCTACTTGTAACCTAAACTGAATAAATGATTTTAAACTTTGAATTTTTAGCAAAGTATTCGTATTTTTGTTAGCAAATAAATGCTAGTTGGGCAGCAACTTATGGTCAGCAAATATTTCTAAATCGGTCTGCAACTTATATAATTCTGAACATCAGTCTTATGCCGCTCCCCGCTTTCGTGACTGGTCCTCGCTACGCTCCGCTTTACTCGGGAAAAAAAAAAATAACTTAACCTAACCAACAGTAAGGTTTTCTTATGCTGACCGATTGTATAATTCTGCTGACCAAATATTTATTTTGTAATACAAATATTTTTTTTCCCTTATTATTATATGTGACATATTGTATCATTTGACTATCAAAGGTCATTTTGATATGTCAAATGTCTTCTAATGAGTATTTACTGCATTTATTTTATAGTTACATAATGATGTAATACCTGACCCATTTTTTTCGGAATATAATATTAAAATTCCTTATTACTAAGGTGAGATGTCAAATGTTACACATCATATGCGACTACTGTAAGGCTCGCTCGTTTTTGATGTGTAACATCTTTCCGCTCGCTTTCTATATACAATTTGTGGGAGTGATTTCATGAAATGTGACGGAAGTAGGTGTAACAGTGTGACAGGAAGTCGGGGAAGCGATTAAGCGCGCGCTATTTTGAAAATTTTAAATCGATAATATGAACATGACATGTCACATATCAATATTATGTGACATATTGTGTCAAAAGGTCATTTTAATATGTCAAATGTCTTCTAATTAGTATTTACTGCATTTATTTTATAGCATTTAGCCAATGAAACAGTAATTTTTCTTACAAGTAATACATAAATAAACAATATTTCCTTCCTATATGATGATGATGAATGATAAAAGAAATGGGAAGTGAGAAATGATATACCCCCCAACCCTCGAGTATCTCAGTAAAGATTTACTAAGGCTTTACTAAGTCCTCACGCGGACTGCTAGAGAGAATTTGAAAAGTGACGTTGCACTGTTTTGTTTCATTTGCCAACACTCATGCACACTCACGAACACTTAACGGTTAATAATCCATCATTATTTCACATTAATATTCGACAAAACACAATTTTTTGAAAAAAAAAAAAAAACAAAACCGCAGACATGACTCTTCACTTTTCCGCCAAGAAGTCCCTATTTTATAGTTATAAATTGATGTAATACTAAAATTACTATTCTATTCTATCAGCCAAAATAAAATATCAGTATTAAAAATGTAATATTTTTATTTCTTTGCAATTAGATTTATGACCTCTTTATTGCTGAAATTACGATTTTTACGCATAAGTAGTTCATCTTCATCCATAGGATCTATTATTGTGCCAGCCTTTGTGATCATACTTGGTCGAATCAACTTCTTGTGAGCCCTTTCGGGTATAAACGTGTTTCCGAGAGGAGCTCTTATTGAAGCTTCATATTCCTTAATACTTGTAAATGGGAACGGCACATCTGTAACTTTATGTGAAGCCAACTTTGGTTCTTTATGTTCCCTAATAATAACATCTCCTTTATTTTCATCGCGTCTGACCATTGCAGGCGGAGCTTTAAGTATAAATCTGTTCTTTTTCCGTTTAGGTGCTTTCACACCTTTGCCGCCCCAACTTCCCCAACCAGGCAGACTAAGGTCAATATCAGTGGGTTTGTCTTTATTGATCTCATCTTCCTTCTCTTGCCTAAAACTAGCAACCACGTCATCTTCTTCAAACACTTCTTCAATATTAACTTTCGGTACCACTTGTTCATCATCCAACTCATCGAAGTCATTATCAAGATTTGACAAGGCAGTGTTCAAGTATTTAGGCTTTACTTCAATAAATCTGTTGGGGTCAATATCGGAGATGGTACCTTCTTGTCCATCAAACTGTGCAGATGACAATATTTTGGCTAAAGACTTGATATTATCAGTTTCGACATTTTTCCATGAGTTATCTGTTTCTAATAGTTCCTCATCAATTATTGCTTTAGGCTTTTGATTTTTGAACTTTAACTTCTCAAAATTATCATCGTCTTTATCCCTTTTCCTTTTTTTGTTATTGGATGGTTTACTTAATTTTTCCCATCTATTGATATCAGCTTTTAACAACTTTAACTTCGCCTCAACTTTACTAGCAACATCATCCTCTAAAGATTCAAAAGCAGAAGCAACTTCGTCTAATATATCAATATGTTTTTCTTTATCATCAATAGCACTGTTAATAGACTCTACAATCCAAGATGAAGTTGATAATACAAGTTTAGATTTTTTGTTAGTGAAAGTTTTATTTTGGGCAACTGTTTTATTCATAGGAGCTGTGTCAATAACAAACTCGTCAATGGCTTTCTTAGAAGTTTCAGATTTAGATAAATTTGTAATACTTTCTCTTAAAAGCTTAATTTTTTCACTATCAAATGTATTGTTTTCACCAACATTTTCGGTTTTTTCATCATCAGAATCTGAGTCCACTTCCTTTCTCTTAAACATTCTGCCCTTAATATAATTTTTGTATCCAAAGTTGAATTCAGCATCTATATTGGATTTACCTGCTTTTTGTAACATCCAAGGGTTCATGGGATCTTGTGACAGTGCTAAATCTGGTATTGCTTCAGTTTCGTTAGCTTCGTCATCAGTGCTCTCCGAGTCTTGAGTTTTGTGTGTCAAACTTCTACTTACTGCTAACTGTTCTGCTAACTCTTTTCTTACCTATAAAGGAATAATAATTGTTATTAAGCAAACTCCCTTGGGACAGTGAAATAAGTTTCACCAAAGCTCTCCATTTTATAATCCTATGTTCATACTTGCTTAACTCAGATCAAACTTCATTAAATGAAATGTCAATTAAATATAATAACTTTATTTATGTAATATATTATTATGCTGCAAGCCAGCCATTTTAAGTCACTGTGAAGTTACTACCCTCACAATCGAATGAAACACTTTTGCAAGTATTTAACAATTGATAAAGACGTAATTACTTATAAATAAGATAAAAAAAAAAATATTTTGTAACTCAAGCTTTCTGAGGCTGGTAGATTTTTTCTAGAATTTTTTTATCTTTTCACTATATAGCATTGTAAATGCAAAATTCAAAATAATAAAAATAGGTAGGTATACTAATTTTATAATAATACTGGATATAGTAACTTTAGAGGAATGGGCAAAATACTTTCTTGGCGCTACCCTTTGTTATAGGTTGCGATTTCAGTATGGTTTTTTGTAAGGTTACTTTGCATGTACCTCAAAATAGTAAAAAAAAAAATTCTTACCTCTTTATCATACTTGGCTCTAATAAGCTTATTTTTAGCCCATTTGCCGGTGCTCTTGTGCCTCAGTGTGTGTCGCTCCAGAGCCCTAGCCTTTTCCAGGGCCTCCAGCTTCTGCAACGCCTCTTCAGGATTCTTTTTTTGTAATTCCTCAAATTCTTTTAACTGCAGCTTTAATTTTTCTTTCTTGAGTACTCTAAAAACAGTGTATTATTTTATTCACCACATATCCTACTATGGGCATAAATATTATGTAACATTAAAACAGTTTAACTGTGAAAATTCAACATTAATTATCATTTATCATTATTTAGAGTTATATAAATTTAATATTATTAAACAGTTTCTTTTAAAGCAGGGCTTTGAATACTGTTAAACATATAGTGCCTCACAAATAAACTAGGAATAAGGTCGGAATAGAATTCGGAGACAACATTTGACGACATTTGACAAAATGCATAGGCAACATTATTAATTTGTCAACCCACTTAGTCCTACTGGGTGGGAGGTGTTATAAACAACACTTCTAAAAGTAATGGATGCACTCTAATGTGATACTTTTGAAGTTTAATTTACAACCACACACAAACGCCTGGTCGGTTTAAATGGGTGTATGTGGCTATGTAATGTATATTGTAAACAATGACATCTCAAATCAAATAAATCCTAAGTTTCCCTTGTGGAACTACAGTTGTACATTAAGACATGTGGACGAACCAGCTCTGCCACTAACCAAACCAAGTCTAATGTTGAATACTGCTGGAAAATGAATTCCTATCTTCTAAGTCTAAGATTAGTAGTCTGATTACTGGACAGTTCAAAGTAGAACAAGTACAAATAGTAAAAATGAAACATGCTTACCGGTGATATTTCTTGCTTTTAATTTTGCTCTGCCGCTTAGCCTTTGCAGCATTATACGACTGTTTTGCTCTTAGTTTAGCAAGGTGCTGCCTGTGTTCTACCATTTCTTCATAAGACATCGGATATGTTTGTTCATCAACTTCCTCTTCCACAACTGCTGGAGGATCGATTTCATCCAACTCCTTTTCAAGAGGCGATTTCAATTTAAGTTTAGACAAAAACTCTTGTGTGGGCTGCATCTTTGAAGATGAATGTTTAATGGGAAACGATACAAAGTCAACAGTGCGAGCCCTCGCCACCACAGGGTCCCATCGTCCTATTTTTTTCTTGCTCTCATCATACCCAGTAGCTCTCTTTATACGTTCCGCCTGAGGCTTTTCTAGCGGCTTGGCCAAAATTTTAGATTTGTCCTGAATTTTTTTCAACTTCTTACTTATTTTCACATTGTGGGCAGTGTCATCTAACACTTTAACCACGCTACTAAGGTCTAATTCGTTGGACCTCTTTAAGAGATGGAACTCTGAATTGATATTTGTAGGCTCATTTCGTGTGGGTGCGGTGATGTGTTGTGTTTTATCTAATTTTGACACAGCTTTTACAAGTATATCATGTTCTGATGCCACGAAATCTGTATCGTCAATATCTTCCATGATTGGATATTACCTTCACGTTTCTTATATCAGTTAGCACACCAATTAAACAATCAAATCTTCACAAAACATTCATCTGCATTTCTTGGTGAACACGACATAACCTAAAAATGTACTTGTACACTATTTTATTTTAATATTTAAATTCTGATCTGAGACAGTCTAGTAGGTAGATTTTTTTTTTTTTAAGTTTAGTTTGTTCCTTAAAGAACCGGCTAAGGTCATAGACCATGCTGCCATGTCATTAGTTTCTTAATTTCATTGTAATACATAAATAAACAATATTATATTGATGATGATGAATGATAATAGAAATGGGAAGTGAGAAATGATATTACCCCCCAACCCCTCGAGTATCTCAGTAAAGATGTGGGGCTTTAATAAGTCCTCACGCAGACTTCTTGTGAGAATTTGAAAAGTAACATTGCACTGTTTTGTTTCATTTGCCAACAATCATGCACACTCACGAACACTTAACGGTTAATAATCCACCATTATTTCACATTAATATTCGACATAACACAAATTTTAGAAAATAAAACAAAACCGCAGACATGACTCTTCACTTTCCCGCCAAGAAGTTCCCTAGTTAGTTGTCTTGTCAGTGTCAACTGTCAGTGTAGTGTATAAGATCCAGAGATAAGATCAGATAATCAGATGTTTCATGCGTTCGGAAACATAAACTGTAATTATAATATTGTCTAAAGTATATTATACTTATTATAATACATTAGACAATTTTCTCAACATTTTACCAAAAATATATTTCTTTTGTTTTGAAATTGAATAATTATTCTTCACTAATTATTATCTGGGACTTCTTGGCGGGAAAGTGAAGAGTCATGTCTGCGGTTTTGTTTTATTTTCTAAAATTGTGTTATGTCGAATATTAATGTGAAATAATGGTGAATATTAACCGTTAAGTGTTTGTGAGTGTGCATGAGCCCCACATCTTTACTGAGATACTCGAAGTGGTTAGGGGTATGTCATTTCTCACTTCTCATATCATTCTCATTCATCCATGATCATCATACAGGAAGGAAATATTGTTTATTTATGTATTACAAAAAAATATGTAACAAAAATTACTTTGACACTGGCTAAATGTGCTAATCGCACGAAGCCATCAACTAAAGGAACAAAAAAACTTTTATCCTGAGGAGATTGATGGCGCAGTGGTTAACGTACCCGATCTGCAATTGACGAGGTTATGGGATGGGCCAGCACGGATGGGTGACCAAACATTTGTTATTTGTCATTTGTTATTGCATTTATGAAAACAAGACGCGTGTACCTGCAACACTGCAACACTGCTACAAGTCTACAACACTGCCTTAAAGGGACATGTAATAAATAATCGCTTTTTAAAGTCTCAGATATCAACCTCCCAGATTTTCACAAAATGCAATTATTAGATACAATCAAAATATTTTTTTGTTTGTTTCTGCACTTGCGTTTATGCTATAAAGACGGGCGCATGCACGCGCCGCTCCGTCTGTTTCTTTTACCTGAAGGAAGTAACGATTATTATTGTCTTTTCAGGACTCGTTAGTTTTCGATGGATCCACCTATATAGGTTGACTAGGTCATGATGGGTTTTGGGCGCTGTTGTCCCAAATATCCTAGATGCAGGTTCATTAGGTATGTCTCAGATGTAGTATTCGAGACATCGTTTTTTGCCGCGCCTTGAGCTTATAACTTGTAAATCAAATCAAATTAAATTTTAATTAAGATTTTATATACAAAATTCATGGTATTTATCATTAGATTTGTATAAAAAATTCATGGTATATACCATTAATGGTTATTTCTGTAAATAAGGAGTTCGATGGTGCAGTGGTTAACGCGCTCGGTCTGCGATTGCTTGCTTTAGTTAAGCAATTTTCACAAAGGTCAGTCATAGGATGGGTGACCAAAAATGTCATCATGTCATCATCTTGAGTTCCTCCGTGCTTTTGAAGGCACGTAAAGCCGTTGGTCCCGGCTGAATTAGGAGTCGTTAACAACCACCAATCGACACTGGGCCTGCGTATATGGCCCGTTCTCCCTTCCATCTATAGGGAAGGCTCGTACCCCAGCAGTGGAGGACATACAATGAGCTGGTGATGACGATGATGATATACCTTAATGGGCTTGTGACAGGATTTCTAGAGCGAGTTTTATTCACCATTCCGCTAATTACAGGGCCTTATAAATGTTAAAGGAAAGAAGTTCAGCCACTATCAAAGTTACAACGTTTTTTAACCCTATCTAAGTCAACAATTAATAAAAAAATTATGAATTAGGTGATTATCATTCGATTGACATTAGGGGTTTACAGTTCCATCGATAAAGACCATGATTGCAGCACGCTGTTCGCACCTGTGCTCTGCTGTCCGCCGGTATCAAAAACAAAAGATAGGGGCTCGGCATAATATCATTAGACACACTTCTAAAGTGTGATTGTCGACACAAAAGTGGTACCACGCGCTGGAAACTATCTGGTCACACCACTCACGATAAGTATAGACCACGACTTTAAAATAACTGATAAACGTCTGCACGACGGTATCGTTCTAGATAAGTGATAGCTTTTGTACACAAGCCATTTATTTTTGGGTGTGACAGCCGTGATAAGGACGAGTGACGTTAAGGTATTTGTTCCAAACTGTGAAACAAGAGAAGACAAGTTAGTTTAAAAAAAAAAAAAGCTGTTTCGAAAATTAATCAAACGAAAAACCTAACTGTACCAATAGGGTGGCACAGCTGATTTTACTTTCACGATTTCGAAGCTGGTGTCATAGTAGAATTTGTTTGTGTTAATAGTTGTTTTTTTATAGAATAGATATACCTAGATAAACTAGCTGACCGGCGGACTTCGTAACGCTTTGACAGTTTCCATGACAACAAAACAAACAAATCATTCGTCCGCTTAAGAACTCCCGTATTCCATGATGGACTCCTGTAGTAGCGCCACTACCGGGTCCAATTGTAAATCTGAACCATTCTCGAATCCACTTGGACACTTACAGAAAATTTCATCCAAATCGGTCCAGCCGTTTAGGAGTTCAGTGACATACACACGCACAGAAGATTTATATATATGTCACCGTCAATTTTGTAGATCTATGGTAAGTTGTTGTTGGTCAACATAATTATGATTATTTTCCACTGCCACTTCACTTTTATGTTCATCCAAAGGCTCTATTTCACTCATTTTCAGTAAATATTAATGTTGTTTAATAAATCAAACTGTTACAACTGGTTTTAATAACTTTAAATTGAATAGTAGAATTCAAAATGGAGTGGGTGAAAAACAAGTAATTCGTTCAACCAATCAGCGTGCACTTTGCTTTTAGTCAAATGCAAAATCACAATTTGACGGCTGGACATCGTCAGTTGATAAACTTACGAAAATGTAAGAGTAAATTATAGTATCCGTTCACAATCTATCGACAGTTTATAATCTCACTAGATTAATTATAAACTAACGGTTCGTACAATTATCAGGTGACAATAAAGATAGGCAAATTATTTCGCTCTATCTGATGTTAAGCAGATGAAGCCTAGATGCGAAAACAGCGATGGTGGACCGGCGTGTACCTTAGCAGCCTGTCATCTTGCTGACTCTCAAGTTGCTTCATTACACCTCGTTTAAAGGATCCATGTACTTTTACGTTTTATCTTCTTTCAGTATGTTAAATGCCTACCCGACCCAGCCAGGAATCGAATCTAGGTCTTCCGCAATCCGGCCGGCTGCACTGACCATTATGCTACCGGGAAGGCTGACTTAGGCACTGAATTTTTTTCACTGCTTGTGTTTTACGGCTGCTTTTTAGCGGCGGAGTGCCATCTATCCAACGGTTATTGCAACCGATGGCTATGCAGATTCATCTTTACAGATGTTTACAGATGAAATCTAATTTGTGGTATTACATCTTTTCATATTATGGTTTGTGGGGACCAGACCGTCACGTAGATCGCACATCGCTGTTCAATTATTTAATTAATTTACTTATATGTGTTTTACCATTTGATAGCACAGTTTTAAATAAATATTATGTATTTGTATCTTTTGCAACATCATTGTTGACTTTGCTAAATTCACGTGTTTCGTGCACCATTACAATAATGCAATGCGAAACTCTACACTGGTACTTCGATCGAGTTATCTTTATAAGAGCATCGAAATAAAACAATTAAAAGACTAATTTTGTAATGGAAAAAAATAAGATCGAATAGGCTCTCCAAGTTGTTGAATTATAAAACAAAAGTTTACCTTTCATTTTCTATAATCTACAAAACAAAGATCATTGTGACACAAACGTTAAGTTAGCGCCACTGCGAGTACGTACGTTTGCCGTACGCATTAACATATTTTAGCTCAAAGATAATAAATAATAATTTCATAACATTTTCGAAGTTACTCATCCATTATTAGAATAAGGCAATGACGTGTTTAGTGTACAAAGTCGATTTGGACATTCAAACGCGCGCAATATTTTGTAATGCAGTAAGTACTATAATATAATGCATCGATGAATAACGCCACAGTTGACCCGTGCGCTCATTATCTCAAGAATAAACTTTCCATTGTTAGATGTATTTTTCTGTTGTTGACGTCACATGTCAACTGTTTTATAAATAAACGGTTATCTGTATAAAACCTCCACATCGTTATACCTAGTATTGTCACATGTTTCTTCCTTTTTGTAATGTTTTTTATTCTTTTAAGTATGAGTATAACGTTAAACATTTGTTTACTGCAAATAGTACCTATCTATTACTCATTATGTTCGATATTGTCTATTTTCATTGTCGCAATTGCTTGTTAATTATGTTTGTGAGTAGATCTTACTGTGAACTAGCGTCCGCCCGTGGCTTCGTCCACATGATCAAATAGTTTGAGATCCTGAGGAGGGTTTTAAAATAATACCAATTGCATAATTAATAATAATACGTCGATAGCGTAGCAGCAGCTACCTATTCATCCTTCGCATATCTATAATTTTTTTATCGGTTTAGTATTTCAGAAATAACCTACTAAATACTTAACAAATTTTTTCATAGTGTTAGTACAGAATTTTTTTTAAGTAATACATTACAGTATTGACATGATACAGTCACCTTGGGTGCCAGCTGGAAAATGCTCGTATTCCCGCTCGCATTCGTTTAGTTGTAAGTTGTTTGTATGTTCATTCAATATTTTTAATACGAGGTCCGCAAAACAACATGTCGCGCCCTCTTTCGGTACTATTCGGTTTTATATAATGTATCGAAACTAGAATTTTCTCGGTAGCTCGATGGCTGTCGTTGCTATAGGCTTACTTGCTGGACTTACACCCGTATTTATAAACAAGCCATTACTTAGCAATTACTTTGTTCTTAGAAATGTCACTAAGATCTAATTTCATTTTAAATACAAGTGTCGTTTAAATTAAAATAGAAGTTTTTTTATTAAATTAAATAAAAGTATTATTGTTATTATCAAATTCATAAATTTTATATTATTTTAGACATAACAGAAATTGTCACGTCGCACGGAATATAACCTCAATTCTAGCTTGTCATAAGCGTGTCAGTATGAATTCTTTGAGAAACCTAACTAGATTCTTGAGTAAAGATTGGTGACTCTTGCTTGGCTAAGAATTCTAACTTTTGACGTTTCTAAAGAATATATAATTTCATCATACATCTTCATCGGTTTACTAAAGAATATATAATTTTACTTGAGCAATTACTTTGCTTCAGTATAAGCTTTTACTCGTTTATAAATATTATTTATAGAGGGGGCTATAGAGACGTCAATTAATATTAATTATTTTATATTACTTATTACCTATCTATCATAATTAATCTTAAATTATCTCATCGCCATAAGCATATCTGTTACTTTATGCTTATAAGTAAGACGTTAGTTTTTTTTTGTAATTTTTTTATGTAAAACATGTTTTTGTGTAAGTAATTATTTTGGCGTTTACCCAATAAATTATTATTTTTTTGTTGTAAAATGCCTCAAATAATGCGGTAAGCGTAAGCATATTTTAGAATAAACTAACTTTTATACGGTAAAACGAGAATGAGTAAGTATTTTGTTTTTTTTAAATATCTTTAACGTAGGCATTTTACCTTACCTACACTTAAAGTATGATATTGATGTAATCACTGATATGATATGGCGGGAATGCCAAACCGGAAGTCGTCGCGTGTCAGGTGGCTCTTGGCGTGGTATGCATCAAATTGATATTACGTGATCCCGTGATCTGTTGTGCCATTTTGAAGTCCATATTATCTCGATTTTGCCTCCCATTATTTGTATTTGAAGTCACCGATGACTGTTTTTGCATTAAAAATCTCAAATGGTATGTAAGAATGAGCACTGAATCTGGTCTGCTATCGCTAAGTTAAGCAACTACGGCAAAAGCCGGTCATCGTATGGTTAACCAAAAGTTTTCTTCGAGCTCCTCCGTGTTTCAGAAGGCACGTGCTGTTAGTCCCGGCTTCATTAGCAGTCTTCACATCCAATCTCAGTACCAGGCCTTCGTGGTGGTTTATGACCCGTTCTCTCTACCCATCTTTAGGGAAGGCTTGTGCCCCAGCAGTGGAGACATAAATTGAGCTGGTTATGATACCTAAAGAGAGAAGGGTTAACAATCTCCTATCTGCAATAGGCCCGCGTGGTGGTTTATGGCCCGTTCTCTCGACCCATCCTTAAGGAAGGCTTGTGCCCCAGCAGTGGAGACATAAATTGAGCTGGTGGTGATACCTAAAGAGAGAAGGCCTATTAAGGGTTAACGATCTCCTATCTGCAATGGGCCCGCCTGTTGGTTTATGGCCCATTCTCCCTGTGGTTTCTTTGTTGTATAGTTTGCTGATTTCTTTCCTCAAACGGCATTTAAAGCATCACCAGATTTTAATTAAACTTTTTTGGAAACGAAAGCTAGTGTCAAAGTCTGTAGCAGTGTCTCTTGACAGATAAGCACGTTGGGTTGTGTTTGCTATTGTGAGGAGCTCGATGGCGCGGTGGTTAACGCGCCCGGTCTGCAAATGCTCAAGCAACTTTCGCAAAGGCCGGTCATCGGATGAGTGACCAAAAAATGTATTATATCGAGCTCCTACGTGCTTCAGAAGGCACGTAAAGCCGTTGGTTTCGGCTGCATTAGCAATCGTTAACAACTACGAATGCATACTGGGCCCGCGCGGTGGTTTATGGCCTCTCCATCCATAGGGAAAGCTCGTGCCCCTGCAGTTGGGACATTAAATGAGCTGATGATGATGACGATGTAGTGTTGGCTGCACAGACTTAAAGCTTACAATTAGTAAGCTTTAAGCAATTGCATAAGCATCGTTGCATAGTGTATGCAACGCATACGATATATTGAACCAGCTCAAAAAGAGTTGCAAGAGTTGCAAGAAAATTAGTATGGCATTGGAGCAGCAGCGCCTCCTGGCGACATAAGAGAAGAGTTAAAATTTTGCCACACAAATTCTCGTTTTCGTTAACGTGATCGAATGGCGAATGAGACTCGCACTAGGCACCCAGTCCACTGCGCTTGCCATGCCATGGAGTGATAGATAACAGTTAGTCACTGTTTCTTCCTATTGCATCACCGCTGATAGCTTGGCCCGGCTGACACGACACGCCGCCGACTGATAGCGGCTAATGTGACGCATAAAGTGTGGAAAGAAATCGGTGAAAGACATGGGGACGTGACTATTGTAAATACTTGGTTGATTGTAAATCATAAAAAAAAACTTTCACAAAACTTGTCTTTAAACTTTCGTAGAAGAAAGTGTTTCAATTTTAAATAAACGGAACAAAATACTAATAATAAAAAACTATAAGCGGAAAGTTGGACTTGATATTTTCAGTCTCCAGGCCTCACCCAGGATTACAAAAACACAAATGTTGAAAAAATTTCCATGAGCAGGATTTGAACCTGCACCCTTCTGACATACCGGGTCAGGTGCTCTTCCAATTGAGCTATCGTGGTTCTAACCAGCCCACCAAAATTATTCAACACTATTTACTTTTTTTCTTTGAAAGCCAAAGGCGCCCATTCAATGTCAACAACTACCGTCATTAACATCTAATCATAATATTTTTACAAATACTAAAGATCAGTTAAGAAGTAGGCAAGCTATTTATAAAATGTTTTTGTTTTCTTTATATAATTTTAACGCAAATTTTGTTGCGAAACATTGTTGACATTGAATGGGCGCCTTTGGCTTTCAAAGTAAAAAAGTAAATAGTGTTGAATAATTTCGGTGGGCTGGTTAGAACCACGATAGCTCAATTGGAAGAGCACCTGACCCGGTATGTCAGAAGGGTGCAGGTTCAAATCCTGCTCATGGAAATTTTTTCAACATTTGTGTTTTTGTAATTTGTTTTGCAACAAAATTTGCGTTAAAATTATATAAAGAAAACAAAAACATCTCACCCAGGATGTTACAATTTATGCACCAGTCTATTATAGACCGATTATAACTGTTGTGTGTTATGGATATCAAACATTTTAAAACAATGTAGACAGACCGAGATTTTATATTACTTATACATCATTTGTATACCTAACCTAATCTAAAATATCCGTGGCAGTTTTGTTTCCAATTTTTAATTTTAATAAAACACATATACAGATCTACCGTGGTTGTTTTAAAGTATAATATAATTCCGACCTTTCAAACAATTTCAGGGTCCTTGTGTATATATATATATATCAGATTAATACAAGTAAATCTTTCGTGTGTAGGTACAGTGTTTCATTTCAATGTATATACAGTATTGGATTAACTAACTACAATCCTATAAGTTTTGTTTTCTAATATTATAATATTGGCTTATAGGTTTCAAAAATTTAAACTCTTAAGTGTGATAAAATACCGAATTGTCTAAAGGCTTTTAATCTAAATTCCTAAATGTAATGTAGATATTTAAAAAAAAAACATTGTGCTTTTACTGTTCTATACATGGCTTCAAAAGCACGAACCAATAAGACAACTACAATTAACAAAAGCAAGGTAGAGACGTACTTACACCTGAAGCGACAGCTAAGCTCAGTCGATAAAGCTTCCGTGGTTAAAGAAGCTGCCGCTAGATGGCAGGAGGTCCGTCAAACTTTGCAGCTGATCTTCGATCCCCATAGATGGAGCTACTTGTGGCTTTTACACTAGCTAAACTCGGAAAATAGTTGCGCACTAATATTTGTTTTCAGCATCGTCCAATAAATTTTAGTTAACTACACTCGATTTTTTGCTTTGACATAGAAGTTATATTTTGTGTGTGAGTGTAGTATGATCAAAGTTTTTTTGTTTTTTTAGTAGAGTGACTGAGTAACTGACTCTGCTCTACCATTACAAATGAAAGAAACCAACAAAATATACAGACGCAAAAGTTACCAAAAAATGTTAGCAAGACACATATTTCTTTTTTTCATTTCGTTTGGCAATTAAATCCACAGATGGACATTCAACTAAGAACTATATCACATGATCACATGGGTAAATTAGGCTGTTATTTATCAAGCTGGCTCGATGCGGGTTCGTCTTGATTTGTTTAATTCTACGAGTATGATTTAAGGTTATAAAAATGTCTCTATTTTCAAGCGTCAAAGGGACAGATTTTAATAATTTATAGGGTACCTATACCATTAGTTTATATGAATGGGTCATACCTATTCCTAAAGTCAATAAATTCGGCAATTAATTCACAGAATATCCTTTTTGTTTATGATGCCCAATAATTCTAATGGACATCATATGTACTTAAAATAATTATCTTGTATAACTCGTGGTAACGATTAAATGAATTTGAACTCCAATTTGAATTTATCTTTAGTTGTCAGTACTTTCATTAAACCTTCATTAATTACTTTATGCCGGTAATTATGGTGGCCTAGATTAATTTATTGGACTGGTAACATTTACAATTATTAATTACTCAATGTCTTAATTAAACCTGCGTTAATCTATTGAAACACGTCTCTTTAGTTTTACACTGAAACTCGGTCTCTACATGTCTTTAGAAATTGAATTGTATAATTAAAATACTATGAAATGTATTTAATTATAAGACACAGTAGCTGACGTGTGCATCGATATTATTTCAATCAATAAGTACAGCTTATGTTGCATATTTTTAGAGTGTGAATTATATAATGATACTATGAAATATGATACCAATTGTCTTGTGCGTTGACATTTGGTCAATCAATATAGCGTCTAAAGCTTGTTCTCAGAGTAAAGTAGTTATGTTTGTAGCGTAAATGGTACGTTTGACATGCGGTCCACAGTAGCGATGTGAGTAAACAGGAAAGTTACTGCGCACGCGTGCGGCACAGTTCACGCCCGCGCCGCGCGCGCAGCGTGTCAGAGGTGAGCCGTGTCGGCTCGGGTGTATCACACCCAACTATGTTTATTATTTTTTTGGTTCTTGTTATTATTAGGACGTTCAGCTTAACGTCTTATCAGCGACCTTCCAATAATTTAAGTGCGCTTCAACGAAATACTTGTTTCTATTATGATTAAAATCCATGAATCCAACACAACCAACCAACCAAACCAATCCAACACTTAAATATTTTGCTGTCAATAATCTTACATTCTAAATAGGGTTGAAAAAAAATTATAAATGCAGAAATATGATAAGAAATAATATTTTTTTATTAACTTGTTCTCTTGTTCACAAATTGTGAAATCTTTTTAACGATAAAATATAACAATATACGACCTCGGTAAGGCTCGATACAACATCTCTTATACAATAATATTTTACTCTTTAATATCACAAATAGTCTTTAAGGCTACTTTTAATTAAAGCTTTGAAGTTGAACTTACGAGCTATTTTTTCCTACATTAACAAATTGTGAGATCTAAGTCGTCTGCAACATTCACATGAGCATCACTGAACTGGGAGCGCGAACACATTGGAAGCGATCGACCCCGACGGTGCTGGAACAGATGTGACCGTGGAGCCGGGTCCGCGCGCCATGGTGACGGCTCTACCATGGCCGCCAGACCGCGGGACCCTTGGTGTAGCTGGCGTTCGTGGTGCAGTCCAAAGGAGTCATGGGCACTGGCGAAGCGGGCGGCGAGGGGGTCACGTATCCGGATGACGAGGAGGCGGTGGAGAGCGCGGGGCTGGGCGGGCTGGCTGGTGGTGTATCAGCGCCGGTGGCAACGCGCTGCATGTCGTTTAGTCTGTGTCCGAGGTGCGTCATCAGCTGTGTGCCCAACCTCACGTCCACTCCAGGAATAGAGGCTAGGCAGCGGGACACTTCGTTGGCGGCGTGTGTGAATCCAGCTCGGAAGCGGTCGGCGTCCACCGTCGGGTTGAGTGACAGCCGACGCTGGCGGCGGAGCTTGTGAAGGTGGCGAACGGTCAACTCCAAAATATCAGCTTTCTCCAACTTGGCGACGTTCTCGCCCTCCGACTGCAAGGCGCTGACCATCAGCTCCTTGAGCTCGTCAAGGCAACGGTTGATGCGAGCGCGCCTTTTGCGCTCGAGCATCGGCTTCATCACTTTGCGATATTGATAAGTGCGCGAGACGGGCTGCGGGCCATCGTCTGCGAGCGAGTACGCGATCTCGTAAGACATGTTTGACATTTGTGTGTTGGTTGGGAGCGTGCGTTAGCGCTGAGCGTTGAACGCGGAATGCGGTGTGGCGGTCGGGCGGGGGTTTATATAGGGAGCGGAGGGCGCGCGATCGTGGGAACGCACGGAGCCGTCGAGTTCCCACACGCGCCACCTGTGCGGCGCAGCTGCCGCGGGGCGCGGGGGGACACGCGCCGCGCCGCGCGTGCGCGCCGTAAACAATCGCCGGCGCACGCCGCCGCGACGCCTCCACACTCACCACTGATTCGGACTCGCTACTGATCTAACTTAACACTAGTGCGTCAGAATTTGCCAACTATTTGAAATTCAGACGAAGTGTGGAAATGAGGTAGCTGGTTTTAGTCTCTAAGTTTACTAGTAAACATGGTGAATCAGTGCTTCCTTATAGTAAATGGTAGCAAATTAACAGAATCTTACATAAGATAATTTCAGCTTGTCAATATAAAAAAGCTAATTAATCACTATTGTAAAAATAAAGTATCTCGTAGCTATGACGTAGCACGCTGGTCACCGTAGCAGTGCATCGTGCCTGCCTAGAAGTTTCTTCATTCGCACTTCTGATCAATAACGTAATGAGCAGCGTGGCTTCGGTGTCGCAACCATCAATCAGGCGCACAACGGCCGCCTCAATTATATCTCGATCGCAGCTACCGAGTTACCGGCGCCATCAATCACGGATTACGATGGTAATAATTATTGACATTCAGAATTGAAGGCAGATATCATTCCGCCCCAAATACGAGTTTGCCTAATGATATATCAGGGAATGAAGTCTTTACAATTTGTTAGCTATTAAGCGTTGGTTTGTAATGAACTTTGAAGCGAAAAGAAGTTATGAAATGTTGTTTGTAGGCCCAATGCGCTCGTGATTTATATATTCGTCTAGTTTACAGTTTACAGTTGTTCATATGAATAGAGTCGAATGTAGAGTCATTTTGTTGTTTGTTACAATGACATGTAAAATACTTTAAACGGAAAAATTATCGTGTATTTTATTTATTATTTAATTCTGACGTTTGACCTCTCCAAATAGACTGAGGTATCATCTCAATATCAATTTTAAAATGCTGTCGCGGGCCTTTTTCGTTTCATATAAAATTAGTTTACAGGGTTTTTATTCACTTTTTATTAAAAGTATTTTTTGTTTTTTTTTCTATAGCATGTGGATTTGACCTATACAGCCATAAGAACCATGCGCATACTTCGCAGATAACCTTTATAACAACATAAAAAGTGTAACGGCCAACACGCCGGTCACAGTACAGTGAGTCAGTTGACTTGGCGCCGCCTGCGCACCGAGATGTAGACATATCAAACCTCAAACAATACGTGCGGTGTGTTATTGCAAGTGATAGGCCAGCATTCACACCATGTGTGGGAATGTTATTGAGAACATGGTTATTATGAAAATAATCGTCTGTTTAAGGAAAATTATCAAGTCTGTAATATCTACTGGAAAAAGATTCTGATTGATGCTTGGTATAAAAAGTATAAAAAGTAATAAAACCTTTTTCTTTTTTTAAGCAAATTAAAGAGTAAGTTCTTGGCGGGAAAGTGAAGAGTCATGTCTGCGGTTTTGTTTTATTTTCAAAAATTTGTGTTATGTCGAATATTAATGTGAAATATTGGTGGATTATTAACCGTTAAGTGTTCGTGAGTGTGCATGAGTGTTGGCAAATGAAACAAAACAGTGCAATGTCACTTTTCAAATTCTCTCAAGTCCGCATGAGGACTTAGTAAAGCCACACATATTTACTGAGATACTCGAGGGGTTGGGGGGTATATTATTATCATTTCTCACTTCTCATTTCTATTATCATTCCTCATCATCAGATTATAATCTAGGATTATATTAGATTATTTATAATATAGGAAGGAAATATCGTTTGTTTATGTATTACTTGTAAGAAAAATTACTTTGACACTGGCTAAATGTGCTAATCGCACGAAGCCATCATCAACTAAAGGAAAACAAAAAGAAAAAAAATTACTTAGGTATATAGGTAGGTAGGTAGTTTTCGTAGCAAATAAAATGTAGGTTAAAGATTACACTTGCAAATTGAAACTTTAGTACAGACATTACTCATTTGTTTCGATCACACAATTTTATTCAAATCACACTGGCGTTGTGTTCACCTTCTTTTGTTTTTTTTGTATGCCTCTCGTTTTATTATTATAAGAATGTGTCGTGTGGTTCGGTGCGTCCACCGCGCGTACGGAGTGGGCGGCACTCCTACGCACCTACGGGCCCATCCGAATGAGAAATTGTCTGACGCCGCGGCTTTCTCTGTAAAACCACCCACTTTAACACTCCGTGTTATCTCAATTTATTGTTATTCACTTCAATGCATTTTGTATAAAGCCCGCTCAAGGGTTTGTGAGTATTAGAATTACGACCACAGTGGTGATTGTACTGTTTTGATTGTCGTTTGCTTTTGAATGTGCCAGAGTAATGATAAGATTTATGACATTTGAGAGATGCTTGGGTTGGTCTTTTAATACATTTTAAATATAATGTAACTAAATATTAGAATTTAATATTTTTTTGAATATTTTTCGTGGCGGGAATCAGAATTATTTATTTGTGAAATGTAGGTCAGCATCACAATGATGAAAATTTATAAATTTGTTAGTACACATTCCAACACATTTGGTTTACATTTCTACCTTAGATAAGAATAAGGTATACAAATAATAGTAAAGGTTTAAAAGTTTGGAAAGTGGAGAATCACGAATACAGTTTAGATATATTTTATAAAGTTTGTGTTTTATGTCGAATAATAATGTGAAATAATAGTGGATTATTGATTAAGTGTTTGTGAATGTGCCTGAGTGTTGGCAAATTAAACGGAAACAGATATGTCACTTTACAAATTCTCGAAACCAGCACGCGTGCGATCGCAGTAAACTCCCATATCTTTCCCCAAGGAGTTTGGGGGGAATATAATTTACCATTAAATAAACTTCTTTTATACTTATTAACATCTACTATTAAACGAAGTACACATTGTAATAAATCTTCATAACTTTGACACTGGCTAAATGTGCAGTTCGCATCAATCCAAAATGACTTTTTGAAAGGTGTTTGGATTCTGATATTTTAATATGTTTTAATTCTGTAGCGTCATCGTAGACATTGTCAGCAGGTCATTAGACACGCGGCTGACGCAAATCTGTTTAAGTTACATTAGAAGTACAGACGCCTGCACATCAACCTATCCAAAACTGTCAAATTTCTTCAATACAATGTCAACCATATAACTTAGGCATAAAGTTCAAAGTCCATTGAGGAAATTTGACAGTTTGTGATAAGTTGATGTGCAGGCGTGTGTACGTAGTACTCATTAGGTTTGCGTCAGCAGTTGACATTGACCCGAAGAACAAAGTCTAAGGTGACGCTATGGCGTTCGGTGCTATAAAAATTCTTTATTATGCTAAAGTAAAAAGGCCGAACTTTTTAGCATTAACCTCTAGTCAATTTGATGGTTATTGGTATATACGTCCGAATAAAGATAGTCATACAACTTTTCTATTTTAACCTCTAATTTTATCATACATACATCCAAAAAAGGTCTAATAATGAATAAATAAGTAACAACCTTTTTATGAGTCAATACAAACAGGCTGTTACAACTTTTTTTTGTAATTATATGTTTTATTATTGCGTAACTTTTTTTATTAACGAGTCCAAAGTGTAAGTTTTGGCCCGAGATCTGTCTAAAAACCATTTGACGGCGTTTTTTTTATCTTAATTATACCTACCTGCGTCATGCGAATCGTTCGTAATCGGTCGGCGCGATGGTTTTCCGCGCATTGTCGCCGGGCTGCGGTGAATTCCTGACCACCGTAACGGTGACGCTTCCATGTCTATGGAAAAGGTACGATTATAACGTAAATATACTCTGTGGAGATCCGGTTGGTATAGGAACTTGGCAAAGGGATATAAAACTGTTTTGATTAAATTAAAAGTTAAGCGGAAATCTGTTTTGATACGCCATCGTTGATGTTTTCATTCGACACGATTGGTTTTTCTATGTTATTGTTTGTTATGTTAGAGCATTAATATAATTTAGTGTGCCTTAATATATTAACTGCGTAGAAATGGGTGAAGTTTTATCTATTCTTGTTTTAATAAAACCTTCTTGTGTTGAGTTTAGTTGGTGGTTATATTATTAAGTCTGCTTGGCTACCACTTTGTTTATTGTCTCGCAAGCGATAGAAAACATTAGGAATTAATTTAGGTTTCAATTACATAATTCTGTTATTATTTTTCGGTCTTTCAGTTTTTGCAATAGAATTACGACAATAATATTTTAATTCATCCACTTGTTTCATAACTTTAGTATTAATCGCGGACTCTTCATTCAAAATCACAATTTTCGAATATAAAAGGTACGAATATTAAGGATGGCGTCGTCCGCCCATGGAATCTTTAGGCCTGCGCTATAAAAATTCCACTGGCCTAATGTGTAGCAAGTGGAAAAATGACAATTAGTCACTAATCATATCGTGGAAACGACATGGCACGCGTTGGCTGGCCGGTTGCACCAACCGGCATAAACGTATTAGAATGGTTTGGTTATTTGAAGTGCAAAACCTTTTTTTGCTCACTGCTTATTAGGACAAGAAACACTGTTTATTAGGACACGAAGCTATGACTGCTCTTCTAATTGAACAATACATTTTAAGGGTCTAAAAAATGCAACACTTAGACCGCGACCGACATGGGACGAGAAACTATAATTACGAGTATAATATATATATGTAGGAATACGCATACGAATACGCGTGAAAAACATTTTAACACTAAGTCTTTATGTTCTCTGTAGGTTGTTGTATTTTAAAAACGATAGGTAATGCTGTATAGATTCAAATAATCAGTAGTGTACAAAATGAAGTTACATTTATCTTATAAAATATGTTTCCCAACACTTAGTTTTAAACCGATCGATACAGGTACTTAGCTATCACATAATATTATTACAATTAATCATAATAAAACGCAAGCTACCATTAAACGCATTCATTAAACCACTGACAAATAGTGTTTCGGACTTACCTTGTGTGATGCAACCGTGCCCCATAATCGAATATTAATGTACATCGGAAAGTTTAGCCAATAGTCTGGTTATGACAATATTGATAGTAATTACTGCTGATCACTTCCCGATAATTAATGGTGTTGCACATTAACTGTAGGTTGACTCTGATTACTATTTTAGCTAGAGCTGTTAAAAGTATAACTGGATTTTTTTGCAGGCGTTTATTATTATTATTGTCGTAAACTTGCTGAAGCAGCTTAGTATAAAGCCCTTCGTCTAGACTGCGTATCAATGTAGTAAGTCACGGAGAGGCCGATGTCCAGCAGTGGACTAATGTAGGCTAATGATGATGATGATGATGAGATGAGTCATGAGTGTAGTGAAAGTGATTCGTATGCTGACAATTAAAATTTATATTTTTATATTTGAAAACTTACAAAAATTACGAGCTTAACATAGTATGAGTAAAATGAGTCATGTGAAACTTGAAGAAACAAAAACTGCATTAAATTATTCGTACATACAATTCAATGTTAATAAACAGCAACCTTCAAATTTAATGAAAAAAAAAAAAACCATAAAGAAACAAACGTACGCAGGTACCAACAAGGAAGATAGCAGATAATCTACAGTAGTTTCTCAAGTATTTTATGAACGGCAACACAGCTTTTATGAATCGTGACGAGAAATGGTGTCATTGACGTCACATTAAAATCGGTTTAACTCCTACCCAATTACTGAGATGAGAGGAGCCGGAACGCATAAAACGCATCTCATGAATTAGCCGTTTTAATCTCTTGACAGCTATTTGATTAGGCCGCTGGTTTGCGGTTTTACGAGATACGTCTCAAGCGTGCCTACGTGTTTTAAGAAACGTATATGTTTTTATTTATCTTCTACAGATTTTTCCTGTTAGCGATTTGAGCTGCATAGTGTGCGCCGGCGCCGACCGGTTGCTGGTAAAGGTCTTCTTTCCTAGAAGGTGTCATGGCCTTAAATTCTTTGATTGCTTTGGGTGTTACGGGACAGACCACTTCTTATTAAGTTTTGGAAAGGCTATCCATCAGCTGTAATAGGCTATCTGATGTATCATAGTACCGGCATAAAGTAAAGGAACACTACATAAAAGTATACTTCATTTACATACAACAATGTCGCTTCCATAGAAAATTATCATCTTATATCATTAAATCGTTACCAAAGCTAAACTTGGTTAATAGTTAATGTTGCAGACTCTTTCAAAAACCTTTTTAATACCTTTTTGTTCTTATTTTTATATATTTTTTTTTAATATTGACATTTTATTTGCTCTGGTTTTTTTTTTGGTGATTGTCATGGTTATCGTGTGTTGTGTTGTTATAAAATATAGTTAAATCCCACTTTCTTTCCTGTTTTTTAATCATCTTTAGTTAGTCTCCATTAGCTCCTCCCGCTAGGTTTTGTCGTTTTCAGTTATGATGCTTGCTGTCCCATGTTTTTTTTATTAAAATCAGATAAAGCCACCATTAATTTCATTTTGTTGTAAACTTTTTTATAATAGATACCATTCGGAGTTACAACGACCTTAAAATGAATGTTTAAAAGTCACCAACAGTCGTGCATCGCAAAATTTCCCTTTACTTAGTTAATTAATATGTTAATTTAAAGACTATTTGCTGAGTGTCCCAATTGTCCGATAAATAAGGGTCACGTTCTACAGCGGCTGCACTTGTGATGATAATAGAGGAATTTTCCTATTTATAATTAGATTGTTTATAGTTACGTTAGCACGCGCACAGTGATGATGCTTCAGCAAACGTTGTTATCAGATAAATGTAGTGACACTGTGCTATTTTTAACTGTGCCGGTGCGTCACTTTATTGTACCGATATTTTATTCCGCTTATATATATACATATATGTTGTGTAGCTAAGAGAGAAATGGGAGAGACCTGGTACTGGTAGAGATGTTCAAGAATGGACTTCTGCCGGCTAGGAAAGATAAAGATGTGTACATATGCATCTTTATTATATGACGTCTATTAGTGAGATTGAATGGGCTCTAAAATATAAAAGTTAATATAAAAATATACTTAAATGTTTTAATGTAATAATGTACCGATTGAAACGAATCAACTTTTACGGATCTACTCGCGTTTATTTTTGACATTACTTTTATTACTAATGTTTATCCTGACGTTTCGAACCCTTTGCAGGGTCCGTGGTCACAGGGGAGACTGAGGTGTTGGTCGTGTCATCAGTTAGTAGCTTGTATACCCTCATTTAAATTTAATCAGGTGCGTTCCGTTTTACGCAGAAATAGCTCACAGTATCTTTTAGTCTAGCAGTATGGTGTTGGGGCTGGGATTTAATATTTTGTATGATGGGATCCCAGGCTGGTGGTAGATTCCAACCATTTAAATTCTTCTCTATTGAAATTAGGATGTTTTTTAATTTCAATAGCCTCGCATGTATGTAATGTGTGTGTAATGTAGCGATGGTAATATAACAGTGACGTTTGGTGTTTCAACAAAATAGTAACAATAGGTGAAAACTGACAAGTGTTTTATGTATATTGTACGTTGCTATATTGACTCATTTGTTTTTGGTTGTACTACTCGTACAAATATATTTTAAAATATGACTAATTATTTTTTGAGTTTACGCTAACGCTAACACTTTAGTGTTCGCGTAATTGAAATGTTACGCTACATAGTATTCAGGACCCTTTCAGTGTTCAGGAGTCTGTAGTCACACAATAATAACAGGGCCGAATTATATTTTAAAGAATGAACATTTGCTTCCAAGGGCTTTGTTCTTTTCGTGATTTCGAACCAATCTATTGTTATGTAAAAGATCTGGGCTCAACATGTTTATAGGCTAATTATTGATTTTACATATCTATTCAACAAACTTACTATAAATCAATGCTTTGTTGAGACTTGACAACTATTTATTTTAGTAAAGTAGAGTAGAACCTTAGCATTTATCCATTAATAGACCCGAAATCGCGTACATAAGCTCTATCAAATACGTAACTAAGAGCCGCATCGTCATCATCATCATCAGCTCATTTTATGTATACCCACTGCTGGGGCACGAGCGTTCACTATGGATGGATAGGGAGAACGGGCAGTAAACCACAACGCGGGCCCAGTGCGGGTTGGTGGTTGTTAACAACTGCTAATGCAGCCGGGACCAACGGCATTACGTGCCTTCAGAAGCACGGAGGAACTCGAGAAGATAAAAGTTTTTTGGTCACCCATCCGATTACCGGCCTTTGCGAATGTTGCTTAACCTCTAAAATCGTAATATGCCATTAAAATGAATGCTTTAAACATAGGTATTCTTCTGATAAACTACTTAATGTCACCAATGAGCCGCTGAAAATGCCGTCTGAGGCAATAAGCAATCTCTCTCAAACAAAAAAAAATTGCCTTTAAACAATATCGAAACAGAAGTTAAGCGTGTCATTTATAAAACGATGAATAACAGATAGAATACAGAATACTGTATGTTATCTTTATCGTTCAAACACCTTCGAAACTGCGCAGTACTTTTGACTTTACGAGTGTACTATTGTTGTCTAATGTAAAAACAATTAACCATTGGGTAATTAGTGCTATCTTGACGGTAATTCAAATATTTAGGCAAAATTTATTTAAATAAAATAGCAAGGTAAACAAAAGAGTTATAATGATATATGTAATTACGGTGTTTTTTTTTATAACTTTTTAAACTATCATGGTCACTTACATTAGAATAATTATAATTAATCCCGTTTGTTACCTATATTCCTGTATTATTAATTCATCTTGTGCTGTTTACAAAAAAAAATGTTTATATATCAATACTTGATGTTGACTGTTTATGGATTTTACAGCGTAATCTCAAGGCCACCTGAGGCAACCAGCAAACTCTCTCTAAAAAAAGGACTGCGAGAATCTTAGTAAATCTTCAAGCATATCAAATAAAACACATTGAAATGAAACAACTTTTACGGATCTACTCGCGTTTATTTTACACATTAGTTTTAATTAATGTTTATCCTGACGTTTCGAACCCTTTGCAGGGTCCGTGGTCACAGGGAGACTGAGGTGTTGGTCGTCTCATAATTAGTTAGTAGCTTGTATACCCTCATTTAAATTAATCAGGTGCGTTCCGTTTTACGCAGAAAGAGCTCACAGTATCTTTTGGTCTGGCAGTATGGTGTTGGGGCTGGGATTTAATATTCTGTATGATGGGATCCCAGGCTGGTGGTAGATTCCAACCATCTTCTCTATTAAAATTAGGATGTTTTTTAATTTCAATAGCCTCGCGTATCATCCTAGGGATGAATCGTTGTTTTCTAGCGAGTATTTGTGGTTTATCAAATCTGATCAGGATAAACATTAATTAAAACTAATGTGTAAACGCGAGTAGATCCGTAAAAGTTGTTTCATTTCAATATCAAATAAAATTATGTTTGAGAACGAACCTCGAACTTTAATTTACGAACAATAGGAAGAAGCGCTTGGCAGTTGACTATCGTCTCATTTACTGGAAAGTGAAAATAACCAAAAGTAAAAGAAAACACTGATAAAAGTATTATTCTTAGACTAAATAAAAAATATTCTGAAGTTATTTTAAAATTACATAATACAGTTATTTGTGTACTTAACCATAACTTAGTCGCTTATTGTATATAATCAATCTCGTTACATAATTGAGAATGAATGCGCGCGCGCATGTTTAGGTGCGGGCCGCAGTCACACGCCGCACTGCGCGCGGCCTTGCTCCGCGCCGCGCACGCGCTACTTCGACGACTTTGTAGTCAGCAACGTAGTCGCCTACTGGGTGCTTCTTGTGTAAGTTTTACTTGCTATACGATCACGTTAACGAAAATGAGAAAATGTATAGCAGCCCCTAGTGAAAAATAATGGGAGATTCAAAGTTTGTTTCTTAATTCTTGTTTTTGTTCATGTGATTGAAAGCTGAGTAAAACGAAACACCAGAGATGGTCGAGAATAATTGTTTATGCTAGCTGTGCTTGCTTGTGACGTCATTAAATGTTTTGCACGCTTATACGATCAGTGCCCTTTGATAACTCAATGTAGGTCGTTTTACGAAACATTGACACTTTTTTGTTTGTTAAGATAATGTAACAATATTGTTAGACACATATTGTGGTGACGACTTAGTTGTAGGTTGCCACGATAATTTGCTACCGTATTAGTCACTTTTTAAATCAGAAAGTATATTGGCATTTATGGCAAAGTGACATTCATAAGAGCTGTTTGTAGCCTTAACTGAAAAAATGATTTTGAATTTTGAGTTTTTTCAATTTATTTCGCATAAACCTTGGTATTTAGTATTACTATCTACAACAGAGATGTTGTAGATAGGGTAGTGGGCATTGACACCAGTGTTCCAGATATTTAGCATCAAGTGAATACAAACCATATGCTTCGTAGCTGTCATCTCTTAAAATTTCATTGAAAATCATTGAAAATCGAAAACTGTGTTTAACACTTGGCTTAAAATGTAAATGGTTCTTCAGTGTATTAAAAAACAAAACGTGCAAAATTACCTCGTCATCTATACTATTAAGGATCTACTCGCGTTTATTTTGCACATTACTTTGAATTGAACCACATTTTATTTTTTTACAAGACAAAAACAAGATAATAATTAAACTACATAAAAATTAAACTTACGAAAAACTATAAACTACTAACTATACTTTTTTTTTTTCCCAAATCATCCCCATCAGGCAGAGTGCCCAGTAAGCTAGCAGCATTGCCGCGTTGGGTAGCAATACTATTAGTAACGAGGTAAAGTTTGTGACTTTGTTTGTCTGTTTGTATGTTGGGGCTAATACCTGGAACTACTGGTTTAACTCCTAAAAATCTTTCACCGATAAAATGCTACATTCCTTGCGGGTAGCATATGCTAAATTTTTTAAAGAGTTTATTTTTAAATTTCAAATCCACGCGGACGAAGTCGCGAGTAAAGTGCTAGTTTAATATAAATTAAACAAATAAACGATGCAGTTCCGCAATAGAAACATGTACAATTTTAAACAAATGAACAATGCAATTCCGTACCACAAACGTATTCGTATTCGACACGAGTATCGCTCATTTGCGTAAACACAAATTATATTATTAGCCATCATTATCACCGACGTAGGTTCGTATTGCGAAACCCGTGTTTTCCTCAACCCACAAACGGTCGGTCACGTACGCAGGCACGTCGTACGTGACAGTTAGGTGGTTGCATGTACATTTTTGTTTTCCCTTGCTTCGAAAGGCAAGTAAAGCTCCAACCAACGGCAAGGAATCAACGGGTCCCGGCTGCATTAGCAGTCGTTAAAATTAACAACCACCGCACCGCACTGGGCCTGCGTGGTGGTTTTTTTTTTGTAAGTCCCGTTTTCCCTGTGGTATTTTCATCTATAGGAAAGGCTTGGAGAATCTAGCTACGGATTACACGATAGCGTGATTCCATCCCTTTTAAAAACCCTCTTAGTGTGTTCAAATACACGCCATCCCTAAAAATCTGGTTACGTTTTAAAGTATAAGCTATCAGCGCGCGTCACTTCGTAACCCAACAGATTGACGTACGTGGTACGTGGTGGTACGTGCTTAGCAGGCTTAGGTTCTAACAATAAAACTAATACATAATATTAAAATTAATAGGTATAGGTATATATATAGGTAGTAATAGGTATAACCTACTTCTGTCGCTAAACTTATAGTATTATTGTGCTGTGTTCCGGTTAAAGGGTACCTACTACTTCCAGTAAAATTACTGGCCATAGTAGTATAAGAACTGAAATTTTAGGGAAGCTGTCTACTGAGGCTTCTTCACTAGACCTTTGAACTTTTTCTGAAAAAGGAGATCATGATAACTACAGCAAAATGTTGCTATTGCAAAAAGTATATATAGAATAGAAAACACTTTATTCGTAACTAAAATAAATCACACACATAAAAAAATAAAAAAATAAAAATCTATTACTAAGAACTAAGAATATTAATAATAAATTTAAATTTTATACATGTGTGCTGCAGAAGCACAAAAGGGCGATAGATATATAGACTTGAATTGATAAAAGACTAGATTTTATTAAAAAAAACCTTATGTGTCTACATCATATTACCTGTAACAGTTTTATCAAAATTTATGTATCTATTTTATTCTTACTATATATGTTTAAAGTTCACATAAACAAGCGTTCCAACAATGGTAGAATAATGACTTACTATAAAAAGACACATTTTGATACTTACAGCAGACGGTCATGCTAACTTGTCATAATAAGTAGCCATAATATGATGATGACCGGAACTGTAAGTAACGCATGCACTTAGCATTTAGAGTTAAGTGTTAGTGGTCGCGATTCAACACACTTGATTTCAGCACGTTTACTATGTGCTTAAAACAATGACTCAACAATTTTCAAGTACTATGATTCAGGAATAAAATAAAATAATTAGATGTTGCATACAGACAGTTCGCATCAAATAATGACACAATTAGGCACAAGTACATATTTACCTATCTATCCTCTATCTATCCTCGCCAGTGAGCGGTATGCATTTGAATTACTTAAATTACTATTTTATGACAAAAAATATAAACTAAATCAGAGACAATTCAAGACCTATTCACCTATTTCTGGCGTTTATCAGCAAAAAAATGCAAATAAGTAAATAATAATAATAATGCATTGTGCTGAAGCAAGGTCGGCACATTATCACAACCAGCTCTTTTATGCTCCCATTCCTTTTATGAAAGAAAGAAAGAAAGAAAAAAACATATATTATTATTTATTCTATGTAAACACTACATGGAGCATTTAATTCCTTTTGACCCTTGTGTGGCTTACAGCAATGAGTACAGATAGTCCAGCACTCCCTGGGTACACTTAGTCCTATAATGTGGCCGTGACATGACCTCAGGGCAGCGCGCGTGCCTCCAAGCACGCGCCAAGTTAGGGTTGTGCCTTAGTATGTGAGCTATAGTGTTGTTAAATAAATGAAAACATTTTTTGTTATTATTAATCCTTTATTGTACATTGAAATTACAGTAAAAAATTTAAATTGCACGTTAATAAAATAAAATACATATACGAGGGTGAGCTTATCTCTAAAAGAGATCTACTTTATGTTACTAAATAAATGCTTCGCATAACAAATTTTTATTACAGTTACTAAGTAACTTGCAGTCGTGCGCCTGAATGCGTGCGTCATGCAAATATCATAAATCTGTCTACACGTGTATCTGCAACGGTCAGCAGCACGTCAAACGTTACAAATTTAAGGCCGCCCTTATTTCGCACATAATAATAAATAACTGTGTAACAGTGTCACTATGATTGCTCTATGTGCTATCGACTGTGCCTATCCTAAATTATTCGGTAATAAATGCGGTAATTCCCGAACCGTTGAAGGTGACTATACCTTCAAGGAACGAGCCTGCTCATTCCTCATAGGCCTCATCTGCGACTGCTCTGGTCTTGCTGAGTGTCCATATGTAGCGGTGATTGCTTCCCATCAGATGATGCACTTCGCGCTTGCTCGCTTACCACCTTACCTATATACCTAAAATAAATAAACTTTAAATGTACAAAAGCATGTTTTTTTTTTTTGAGAGAGATTGCTGATTGCCTCTACGGCATTTTCAGCTTCACCGGGCTTTAGAAAAGCATGTCAGTCTCAATCTTTATATATACCTCGATAGCACTGAATCCAGGTCACTTAAATAAACCTATAAATCTCGGAAACTAAGAATGCTAGCTTAATGAAATAAATTGTGTTTTATAAACAATTAAACATTCCTTAAATGAAAATAAAAAAACTTCTTAGTTATTGTAACATAAAAAAACAAATTAAAAAAAGAGATACTTTCGAAGATGGAACTAAGAAATTACTGCGTTTGTTTTTACTTTTGTTTCTAATCATTTAAGTGGGTATATAAACCATGTTGATAGTGTTCAATATTTATTTTTCAAGCTGTAATCATGTCGCTTACACCTGAAGAATGCATCAGAATTCTTACAATGCTGGAAACCAACTGGAGTCAGCGCGATACAGCCAGGACTGTCGGTGTGTCGCTGTCAACAGTACAAACAGTTCTCTGACGTTACGAGGAAACTGGCTCTAACCTATGCAGTCCAGGAACAGGCAGAACCAGGTGTACCACAGCACGAGGAGATCGATACTTGGTGAACACCATGCTTTGTAATCGCTTTTTCACAGGAACTGAACTTACAAATCAGTTTCGACGCCTCGGAGGAAGTAACCTAAGCGCATGGACAGTAAGACGATGACTTGGTGAAACTAACTTGAAACCACTTAGACCTGCAAACGGCCCTAAACTGGAGCATGGGCATCGTTTTTCAAGAGTTAAATATGCACTTAAATTGGGCTATTGAAGATTAGTCAAAAGTTATGTTCTCAGATGAATCAAAATTTATGCTCTACAAGCACGATGGAAGACACAGAGTGTATAGAAGACCAGGGGAAAGATTCAAGCAAGCATGCATCGAAGAAAAAGTAGCCTACGGTGGTGGGTCTCTACTTGTGTGGGCCGAAATCCTTAATGGATACGTTGGTCCATTCATAATCAATTTGGGTGAGGATGCTATTTTAATGCATGACAATGCCCAACCTCATACAGGTTGGATTGTGAATGACTACCTTCAAGAGATGAACATTACTCGTATGGAGTGGCCAGCACGCATCCCAGATATCAACTTTTTTAGATGGCTTGTCAAATGACTCAATCCCACCTGATGTTAAGTGAAAATGGAGTCCAGACGCCAAGATAACTGGTGCAGCGTGAAAACAAACGTAGCATCGGTTAACCGAACTCTGCCGGCCCACAAGGGCTTCTTCACGCCTCTTTTGAAAGACCCCATATCATAGAAAGGAGGGAAAACGTGTGCTGGTAGACTATTCAATCTTTTGGAGGTGCGACAAAGAAACGAGTCACCAAATTTCTTTGAAACAGTGAAGCGGTGACTCCGAAGAGCAACCCGTGTACTCCTGTGAAGGAAGGGAGAAGGTAGGATGAGTGTGATGATGCAACTTGCGAGTCGGCAAGGTGAGGACGGCTAGTGAGGCAGAATACTGCTCTACTAGCTTTCCTTGCATCTGGACAATGCTTCTGCTAAACATAAGGCAGAGCAAAGTCATTTACCTAAACTACGATAAAGAAAAACATTTTTTAGTGGAGTTAAATCGTAGTTAGAAACCGACACCACAACCGAGTTGTGATGGACCCCATCCATCCTATCCTATCCTATCCTGTCCTATCGAAGAATCGTCGGGCCGTATGCTCGCTAGATTGTTCCCGCCATTCTCTATAGAAAACCTCTGACGATGCTTCGTTTCACACGGCCTGAGAAATCCTTTAAGTTTCTCGCCGCCCCAAAAAAGACCGGTTTCACTGAAAATGCCGTCATAGACAAACAAACAAACAAAAGAAGCTCGTACGTCGGAGTGGTAGTGTTTCGATTCGTTTATGTATATATATGTACATATAATGTATTTACATATAATTTTATATGTAAATGCTAACCGCAGGGCACTATCTTCATTCTATAGAACTATCGTCATTGCCACATCCTTCCTTGTCGGTGCGCGGTATCTCTCACGTATTCCGACTATTTCCGTTGCAGTGATTAGTTTGAATAGTATGATGTTAATTGCTTGATGTTATTTTTGTTTAACCGGCCCGTTTTTGTGTTTTGTTACCAGTTATAGGTCTATACCTATACTTAATAATAGTATGTTTATAATTTATGAAAGTGAGTACTGAATGAGTTAATTGTACCGCGAGCTGGACAATTTTGAAATTTATTTTATTTTCGTTCAACAACTCAAATGTTACTCGTAATTTGTCGATAGTTTTTATTATAGTTTTCAGTACTGTGTTAGTAAGCTATTCCAGAACATTTATGTTTGGCATTAATGGTGTGCATACAATATTTTTTCCTAGTCTGTGCTAAAAACTAACTATCTCAGTATTGATTTGTAACTATGGAATTACATATCATGTCGATAGATAATTAATATTCATAAGAACCTATATTCATAAGAAGAATTCATAAGAATTGGCCTTTTTACGATAGAAAAATAACGCGAGTAGTGTCAATATTGTCCCTTTGACATTGAAGAAGATTTTGCACCTACATACTTCCGACTTCCGAGTTCCACTAGGTATATAACTACTTGAATATCTAAATATATCTAAATATCGAAATATTCAAGTAGATAATAAGTCAAGTAGTTCACTATAGTGACTAAGAAGCGGTGGTCCTAGCCCGGTTACTGGACCAGACTTCCCTGAACCACGGCAGCGCAACTAAAACGTATTAAAACACGGGTTTTCCGCGTTTCCTGGTATGTTTAGGTACATTGGGAAACGTTTCTCAGAGCTTTGGCCCGCGGGCTTACCTGATAACCATCTAAGCGATCCGGATCTCCGAAATGACCGCATCTATGTTCAAGAAACCGGCTCGAAGCGGAGGTGGCGTGTAAATGCTAATTGGATGACGCGATCGAGAAATGTGAGCGTGCTTGGGGTCGTGACGTTCCCGCAGCGGTGAGGCGGTGACGTAACGCGAAAAAGTCAGTGCGATCAACTTTATGGAGATCGTGGATGACGTCACGACAAAACAAGTGAATCATTGAGCTCAGAAATATTAGGATTTGTTGCTACGATGAATTGCAGAATTGACCACAGCGTTATTAAAATGATAATTCAATGGGATTTCCGAAGACATTCAATATTATATATGTCACAGCTACTTCTCATCGGAGTGTCACTTTATAAGGATCAGACGTTTGTAACTTAATATGCGGTATTTGTTTAACTGGTTTTCAGGTAGCGGATGTTGTCGCAGCATGTGTTGCTAATACCGATTTTGGTGTTACAACAGTCTCGATGCCTAATCCTACGGTCATTTTGTGTTCACTCGGCGTCTCGGTCAATATTGTTGTAGCTGCAGGTCGGCGGCGGCAAAGATATTGGCAAAGACGTCGGCGTGTTTGTCGCCGGTATTGTGGCGCCAACATTTGCAACCCTCGCCTCGCTCGCCAAATATTTGAGAGCCCGCCACTTGACTAATGACTTACATGTGCACGCCGCTTTTTTCTTATATCCATAAAAAAATCTAAATTCTAAAAATCCATTAACGTTTCTTCACATTTTTTCTAAAACTTTTCAGACTTGAGGTTTTATGAAACAACGGTGCTAAAACTTTGGTAGCAAACGCAAAACGAGCAACTGTCACAAAGTAACTGTCGATCGTTAAAGATAATAGAACCGGTTTGTTTTTCGCTAACGTTATCGCGTCGGCATCTCGACAAGGCACTCTACACAATGGCTGAGACAATACGTCATCCGTACACGTGACTGTTACAAATTTTTCACAGAACACCGAAAAACAATTGACAAGGGACGCGACAGGTAGTACGTAGCAAGTGCGTAAACAAAGAAGTTCGGTGAGGCAGTGTGCTCCCCCCGGAGTGGTTCGTGGCGCCAATTTTTTTTGACACATGCCTTGGATTATACTCGTAGGTGTCGAGACAAATGAGAAACGTCTGTCTTTTGTCAAGCGCTCAAGTGTCAGGAGCGCACTTGAGCTAATGACACGTCCCTAAAATAGAAATGCATTCGCGCTGCTGGTGGCATGCAGGCACACACTAATATGTTGTCAAAAACACATTTTCTGCAGTAGGCAGATTACGAGGCATGCGGTGATTTTTTTGTTACCTTTCATTGTTGTGGGGAAAAGCTGTAACAAACCTGTTCTCTTATCAATTTTGAATAATAATACATTTAGAATTAATAATGGCTGCAGAAAAGGAACAATCATACTTCATACACGAGTTAAAATATTATTGGCATTATACTGTATTGTGTCAGTAACGGACTACCGGATACATTCGGAATCAATAATAACCGTATTGTAATGCACGGGAGCGAGTAATTTTCACAAAACTTCTTGTGAGGAGTATTATGGGATTTCCATTTTGCGGAAATCGGTTTGTATCGAATCGAAAATAAAAGACTGTCGGCCCACTAAAGAAAGCGGTCACAATGGGTCGTGAAATTATCAATGCATCCAGAAACATCCTCTAAAATAAAAAAAAAGCTACGCTCTTTCTTGTTTTGTGTAACTGTTCGAATCTTCCAGGAATGCCGTAAACCCCTTTGGTTGGAGTGCAAATCGTCCACGTGCGGGTGCCGACAAACGAACATTCGGGTCTATTTCTCATTAAGTCAAGGGCGGAGATACAAACAGGACTTTTCAAAAGTCGTCGAGTGTCGTTACAAATTTGAATAGGCAATGATTTTTACGATTCCACAACTAATATTTTATAGCAGTCGGACCTTAGTTTTATGATCGGTTTTACTATACTATTATTTGGTATCAAAAGCTTTACGACTGTTCTGTGTTGGGAGGCTTTTAGCTTTCGCGTTGCATTAAAATAATTTAATATTACATACGTTAGTGTAATTGTAAGCAACTTTATGCACGGCGTTTCGATTCAGAGGGCCTAGACAAGTGGCATAACGTTAGTAGGATAATTAACAAATGGGACGTAGCCGTCATTTATACTTACGTATAGTTGGCTTATGTCTGCTAGCGTTATGCCACTTGTCAGTCTTCAGTTTTTTTATTCTGATAGTCAGTAGTTACGGCATGGGAAGGCTCACCAATTCAATATGGAGGTCTGCCCAGATTGGGGTGGGTACAAGAACACTTCAAATTATTCGGAAAATACCTACCTGGTTTAGTCAAAAGTTGGTACTTCCGTTTGAGTGTTATTAAACTAGCTTTCCCTTGCGCTCCAATGAAATAACGTGAATTCTTGAAAAAATTAGATGTTTCCAGGGCTTAAGTGTTGCTTAAAAGTTACTCAGTGATTGGTTCAGTAATTCCACAGACTACAACATATGCAAACAAATAGATTTGGCTCTTTCATAGAATTATTATGGTACGAGTAAAAAATTACTTAAACCTCTTTTCTCTTCTCTCCTTTCTCCTCGTTTAAAATTACTTGTCTTAGATGGAACTCGAGTCCAGCAACTTGGTCACGACTCTAGCTTCCAACACGTTGGAATTTTTTGTCACATATGTCACAAATTGCTGGTTAAATGCGTTATTAGTCAGCGTCAAATGCCTGTCATATGATAGTAACCCTAGTCGTGAATGGACCCCGCCATAAATAGATGTAATGTTAATGGTGTTAATGTGCATGCATGAAACCTTTTAGCATATTAAGTGGCCTCTTGACGACGCCTCAAAGTATGAGAGCGCTTTTATGGGGCTTTCAAGTTGCGAAAGCTTAACACTATTTAAGCGGCAGGTTGTGAGTCAGACACTGTTCTAAGTGTCTTTTAACGCTTCAGATCCCTTAAGCGTTTCTTTTATTCCATAGCGGGTTAGCGCTTGGCCTTAAGCTGATAGTAATTGACGATAAGGTCTAAGGTGAAGCGTACTTCACCCGGAATCTTAAGCTAATGAGGAACTGACTCTTTTATGTCCTAGCTGACGGATCACAACAGTACACTAACATTGGTTGTTCCCTCGTGCCTTTTCTAAGAACACTTCGTCGTTCGTCTTTGAAGTTCAGTGCTGTTTTAGTGGAAAATAAAAGTGTATATTAAACTATATGTATAGGAACAGACTTAATAGATAAGATGGTAGTAGCTAGCCAGGCTGCCTTAAAACTCTATTATGAATACATTGGGAATCGTATCTGGTACCACTGATATCGGTTGTTTAATCTTAAGACTACAGAGTCGGCTTTATAATGAAAGGCGGTATTATTCACAAAAAAATCAAGTAAATAACAAAATGCTTTTTCGCCAAGAATACCAAACATTACCGATTGTCTACCTACGGACACGAAAGAATGTAGTAACGACATACCAAACTATGAATTGAATTGAAATGAAAAATGAATGATTCCTTCCATCAGTAGTTGTAATTAGGGTTCCGTAGTCAACAAGGAACTCTTATAGTTTCGCCATGTCCGTTTGTCTGTCTGTCTGACCCCAGTCTAGCTCATATAAACTTAGTACTAGAAAGCTGTAGTTTGGCATGGATAGCATGGATATACGTATTAATCACGCTGACAAAGTGGTTAAGTAAAATTAAAAAAAAAATTTTTTTTTGTGTTTACTCCCCTAAACGTGAAGTGGGGATGTAATTTTTTTTTCTTGTTTACCCCTAAGTGTTGGGTGTCGTTGGATAGCAATTTTAAAAATATAGCGGGTTTGTAAAAACAGTTTTTTGATTGAAGTGCAAAATTTTGTTAGAGTCAAGTGTCCCCCCGAAAGCCAAATGGTTGTTTTTGGATACGTGAAAAAATTCACGGTAGTTGTATATATGACGAAGTTAAAAGGAAAACTATCGCTTACAAGTTTACGAGTAACAGTCGACCAACTTACAAAATGTACTTGGCGCAGTACAAATTCCTTATTGGGAACTACTTAAATAACGTTGTCAGGTGTGTAAAACCGGTAGTATCTACATTTAAGTATATGAGCCATCGTTAAATAAATGTTCATATGCTATGGAACCCTACACTGCGCGTGGCCCGACACGCACTTGGCCGGTTTTTAATTGTATACGTGTCAACTAAAAATTCCTGATGGAATTAATAGCCGCTTGTATTGTGTTTATAGGCCCAACACCTATCATTTGAATGAGGCTGGCTTCTGTAGTTGATCTTATTACCAAAGGCTTTTTACTGATCTTTATCGCATAGTAATTGCGGGGCACGTTAGCGTACATACCTATATCTTAAAGCGGAGAAGATTTTGAGATAGGTATAACGTTATGACAAATTGATATTTCAAAAACGCTTGTAACATTGTTGAATATTCAGAAATGGGGACTGTTTATTATTTTGCATTCTTTTAAACTGCAACAGTTGCTCAATATACAAGTCAAAAATCAAACTTAGCTGCTGTTTGCTAGCATTGCTTGTGATTCACAAATATAGAAAATTTCAATTTACATCTTCGATCAATAATGTCTAGTACACACGCCTGCACATCAACCTACCACAAACTGTCAAGTGTCCTCAATCAACTTTGAACTTTATACCTTAACAATATAGTTGAAAATGTGTTATAGAAATTTGACAGTTTTGGATAGGCTGATGTGCCGGCGTCTGTACATTATTGATGAGATTCCCGATGAGCTTGAAAAACGGTACGCTACATTGGGACCACGGAGCCACAATGACGTTTGTGGCGACGACAGTAAACATTAAGTACAAATATTTTGCAACCTAATCTTTATGGTTAAGATTAGTTAGCTGAAGTTGTTCATGCTGTCCAATGTTTTTTCAGATTTTGTTATTAGAAATTTAAATGTATAGATATGAGCAAACAGGACCACTTTCGAGATGCATTTCTGTTCTAGATCTTTTATCTAGTACCTACATTATTGATCGAAGATTTACATGTTATTTGATTAACTCAGTAATACGAGTTTGTGGGGTTTTATAACAAATGAACGTAGGATGACAAAAAATAGGTGGCATGACAAGAAACATAGCCAGAGAGTTGTCTTATGACACAAGTGAAGAAAGGCCTATGATAAACCAGATAAATCTAGGTTAGTAGTAGTACTTGTTTATCTGTTAAATTAATGATCTCCGTAGTGTGAGTATAACGCGTTTTCCTTTCCAATGCTGGTAGATCTATTGTTGTCTAAAGTTTACGTGGACACTACATTGACACATAAAGATACTTAATGTATATTCGCGTCTATTTTTCATATTGCTTTATCTTACGTATGCGTTGTGTCACAGTTTATTTATAACTGTATTCTATATGTGCGCCAAAACATTTCTTTTTACAGAAAACATTGCGATATACACAATCTTAATACTAGAAATAACAAAAAATCTTCCTCTACCTAAACTTCGACTGCAGAAAGTTTATGGATCATTCATGGGACAAGGTGTCACTTATTATAATGAAGTCACACGATAAGATTAAACACTTTTAAAAAAGGGCTATTACAATGTAAATGATTATGTTCATGATAAGAATGCATGGAACTGACATTCCTCCAATTCTCGCACGCTGTATAGGTATAGTAAAAAAAAATAAAAAAATATAAAAACACAAATGTTGAAAAAATTTCCACGAGCAGGATTTGAACCTGCACCCTTCTGACTGTTCAAATCCTGCTCGTGGAAATTTATTCAACATTTCTGTTTATGTAATTTATTTCGCACAAAAATTTGTGTTAAAATTATATAAACAAACAAAAACATTTAAAAAAAATATAACAACATAATTTGTATAAGCGGGCTCTTGAAAGTTTTTAATTGTAAATATTGAATGATTTGGTAACGACATAATTTTTTTTTGTGAATGTCGTTACTTCTATTGAAGCTGTGGAGTTTCTTGCGCCCATTCTTCTCCACAGCTAAAAAATAGACGTCCTGAATGGGTAGTAGGTATAAAATGTATGGACGATTCAAAAGCACATTCAGTAAGTTTATTTGATTAAAAAAAATGTGACTTTGACTTAAGGTTTCAAACCATTTGCGACGTTGTTTGAGTCTTCCTTTCCCAAACGCCCAGCAAAACTCCTCGGGTTGTCAGGCGCCCGTAAGGTGGGCTGTATGAGATTTCTTCTAGAAATTAATTCACTTTAGTATATAATAGTATAACATTATTTTTATTGCGTTATGTGCAATAAACAATTAAAATTATATTTTTCGTCACATTATTGTATGTACTATACCTACGCACAACCTCAACTAATTGGTTCTGAGCCTTGATACTAAAAACGACAAAACGAGTAGTCTTAGACCTTTCAATACAGAGCTTCTGTAAAAAAACCCGGCCAAGTGCGTGTCGGGCCACGCGCAGTGTAGGGTTCCGTAGCCCATCTCAATAATGCGGACTCTGAAAAGAGGGCTTTCATGAACATTTATTTAATGTAGATTCTACCGGTTTCACACACCTGACAAAGTTATTTCAGTAGTTCCCAATGATGAATTTGTACTGCGCCAAGTACATTTTATAAGTTGGTCGACTGTTATTCGTAAACTTGTAAAGCCTACTTAGCTGTGATAGTTTTCCTTTTAACTTCGTCATATATACAACTACCGTGAATTTTTTCACGTATCCAAAAACAACCATTTGGCTGGCAGGGGACACTTAACACTTAACTCTAACAAAAATTTTCACTTTAAAGCTTAATAGTTTACAAACGGATGCCTCAATCAAAAAACTGTTTTCACAAACCCGTAATATTTTTGAAATTGCTATCCAACGACACTCCACATTATGGGGTAGACAAGAAAAAAAATAACATCCCCACTTCACGTGTAGGGGAGGTAACCTAAAAAAAAATATTTTTAAAAATTTTACTTCACCACTTTGTCGGCGTGATTAATATGTATATCCATGCCAAGTTATAGCTTTCTAGTATTAAAAGTCTATGAGCTTGGCTGGGGACAGACAGACAGACGGACATGGCAAAACTATAAAAGGGTTCCTTGTTGACTACGGAAACCCTAAAATACGGTAGACGAAAGGTTTATCGTAATATCGAAAGTCATTAGAGATATTATGAGATTAGGTCTTTGTCGGAAGGCGGCGCGGCGGCAACCGACGGCCGAATATTTAATTACAGATTAATGTTCTCCGCTTGCCTCGGTATTAATCACCGAGGTACCGACCTCTTTTAATACTTTAGCTTTCATAATTAATCTATAGCGTTGGCTTTTATGTTGAAGCGGTTACACACTGCGGTTGTAGCGATTCAGACGTAATACAGGAGAGGTGCAGACCGCATTTACAATAGCTGTCGAAATATACATCAAAAAGTCGCCGTATATTGGGCTTAAGTATGGGCTTAACTGTAACTATACGATTACTAAGTGATCTTGCAAATGAGGCAACTATGTGGATAACTGTATACATAACCAAATTAAGGTCTTCCGAGCGTCGGAGGGCCAATCCACCAACCATGGTTGGGCCAGTGTCGGGCCAACAAGATAGCTGACATGATAGGAATAAAACACGAAATAACTATTCGGATTTGTTTATTTGTAAGGCACATAGTGTATTACTAAATAAAACAATAAATTAAAGAGCCACGTGACGATAGCATAGAAAGCTTGTCTATGACAAAAAACAGAAACCAGTTTTGATATTAATCAGTGAGACAACTCAATACACAACAAACCGGCGCTACAGCAATCAGATCATAAATGATCGATATTAATTGTTATTGTGAAGCTTATTTCGATCTCTTACAAAACAATCACAACCGTACCTTTTTTAATAGAAATAAAAATAAGTAGGTACTCTTAAAATAGAACAGCATTACCTAAAGAACATAGGCTTGATGAGGAGCTCAGTGGTTAACGCGCCCGGTCTGCGAGTGCTGAGGTTAAGCAACTTTCGCAAAGGCCGGTCATCGGATGGGTGACCAAAAATGTATCATCTCGAGCTCCCCCGTGCTTCGGAAGGCACGTAAAGCAGTTGGCCCCGGCTGCATTAGCAGTCGTTAAGAATCACCAATCCGTACTGGGTCCGCGTGGTGGTTTTTGGCCCGTTCTCCCTATCCTTTCATAGGAATGCTCGTGTCCCAGCAGTGGGGACATAACAAAACGAGCTGATGATGATGACGATTGGCTTGATGGATGGAATTGTTTTATACATTTATATAAAATCTCGCCATCCAGTCGGACTCTGGGCAGTATGTAAGATATAGCCTGTGGATATAGCAAATCTTTTCTTCACGACAACGTGAATTAAAAAGGTTAATTACCGTGATTGAGTGTATCTCGCCGTTTCGAAAAACTCAACGGACCCCGTGACTGGTAATGACACACCGCTTTTGGATTACGGTATCAATTTCAACTTCGTTCCGATATGGGGGGCGTGCTGCTTCAGCGGGTCTTGATCTCTAATGGTCCAATAGATAAAGGGAATAATCTTTGATGTGAACCATTATCATGTAGTACCTCCAAACCTTGTTTTTTGAAAAAAATCAACTAAATGAAACTAATTAAAAAAACTGTGTGGTACCGGGGATAAAGAATTGCACCACCCCATCTCTTCCCGTGGGTGTCGTAAAAGCCGACAGCAGCAGCCGAGGGCAGCAGCATCTCTCTGAGATTAACTCTCAACTTACTGCGATCGCCAACCCGCCTGCCAAGAGTGGCGATTATGGCAAATCACCTCATATGTCCTTGGGGGAGGCCTTTGTCCAGCTGTGAACGTCTTTTGGCTGAGATGATGGTAATGATGATGAATTAAAAAAAAACTTATCGGAGGTGGGCTTGCCAATAAGGCTAGTGACGTCGCGGTTCAGAAGAGTTTCACGTCAAATTCAAATTCAAATTATTTATTCACTAAAATACACGTTATAAAACAGTGACAGTGTTTTGAAATAAAGCTCCAGTGCATCTTGCCGTTACGGGCATGTGAATATCAATTATATAAAAATTATAATACTTAAATATTAAAATCTAACATGCCAAAAACTCATTTACGGAGTAAAAACATTTTTCCAAAAGCCATTTACTAATTTTAGATTTGAATTCAGGCAGTGGAGTTTTCTTTAGTTCTATTGGTAATTTATTGAATATAATAATAGACATACAATATACATTTCTTTTAAATAAAGTTAACCTTATCTTGGGTAGAAAAAGTTTATCTTTGTGTCTGAACGTTCTTTGTAACATATTATCCTCATGCGTGCTAAATAATTGGGGATATTTTTTTACAAATAAACAAATGTTTTTAATGTACATACATGGGAGTGGTAATATTTTTAAATTCTGAAATAGAGGTCTACAGCTATCAAGGAAACCGGCTCCATACATATTTCTAATGCACTTTTTTTGAACCTTAAATATCCTATCAGTATCTACCGAATTTCCCCAAAGAATGAGACCATAATCAAGTACCGATGACACATATCCATAGTAGGCTGATAGTACTGCTTCTGTGGTGGCAATATGTCTCAGTTTCTTAAGCACAAATACAAATTTATTAAGCCTATTGCACAAGCTATCTATATGCGGTTTCCAAGAGCAGTGTTTATCTATAATAACCCCTAAGAACTTTGTCTGTTCCACTTGTCAAATGTTTTTATTATCATACTTGATTTCTAGTTCCAGTTTCTTAGCTTTATATGTTTTAAAGTTTATAACGTTCGTTTTACCTAGATTAATTTGTAAATTATTACAACAATTAATTAATTAATACATTATTGTTGAGCCATTGTATTATCATTTTAATTGTGTTATTAATATCATATTCAAAATTTATGTCATTTGTCGATTGAATTAGCAGTGTCGTGTCATCTGCATACAAAATACTTTTATGATGTGTAACGTCTGGTAAGTCATTTATGTATAGAAGAAAAAGTAGTGGCCCCAATATACTTCCTTGTGGAACTCCCATATTGTTAGTCTTAAAACTAGAATGATACTCTTGTTTTTCTCTGCCTGTGATTTTTTTTATTACAACGCTTTGAAGTCTGTTTTGTAGATATGTTAGAAACCAGTTATTAGCCACGCCACGTATACCGTAGTTGTCAAGTTTACTTAAAAGGATGGTATGGTCAACAAAATCGAAAGCCTTGCTCATGTCCAGAAATATCGCCGCTAGTGCTTTTTTATCGTTTAAACATTCAGTGATAGTTTTAACTAGATCAAAACAAGCTAATGTTGTCGAGCTATTTCTACGAAAGCCATATTGCAGGTCGTTGAGAACCTTTTGCGCTTCTATAAAACTATAAACTCTGCTATACATTGCTTTTTCTACTATTTTAGAAATAACAGGAATGAGCGTAATTGGACGATAATTATTTAGATCATTGGTATCACCTTTTTTGAATAATGGATTAACAATTGATATCTTTAGCACGTCGGGAAAAATCCCCTGCTCAAATGATAAGTTTAATAAGTAGCTCAAAGGAAAGCTTATTGTATCAGATACCCCCTTAATAACTTCTGTACAGATACCATCATACCCTACAGATTGGTTATTTTTCAAAGATTTTATTAGTTTAATTATTTCGACATTGTCTGTAGGCGTTAAGAAAATGCTGTTTGGTGTGATTTTTAAGTGGTTTTGATGGTAATGTACATGCAGATTTGCCTTTTTGATAATATGATTAATAAAATGGTTATTAAATATTTCACATATATCATTTGGGTCAGTATAAATTATGTTATTATTACTAATAATATTTTCTAAGTTATTATTTGGACGTTTGTTGTTTGTGGTATCTCTTATTACCTGCCAAGCAGCTTTACACTTATTCTTATTGTTTGATATAAATGTACTGTTATTTATTCTTTGTGAATTATTGATGCATGCCCTTAATATTTTATCATATTTTTTATATGTATTTTATCATATTTTTTATATGTATTTTGTTGTTTATCGTCCTAAGTAAAATTTTAAACACTGAAAAAAGACGACAACCTCAGGCGGGAATCGAACCACGCACCTTCCGCATTCCGGGCGGCTGCCTTAACCACTTGGCTACCGAGGTCTGGCTTTCACCCGTCGAAATTTTTCAGTGCTTGATAATGCTTATGTTTTTTAGTCAACATTGCTTCATCAATCTTAGAAGTTTTCACCTCTGAGATCCGAAAGAAATATTTTTACAAATATTTGAACATTCGGTTAAGATGAAGCTGCGTTATAGATAAGTGTTTTTTTTTTTTTATATATTTTAGCGTTTTATTAACGCTTAAATATACTTAAGTAAAATTTTAAACACTGAAAAAAGACGACAACCTCAGGCGGGAATCGAACCACGCACCTTCCGCATTCCGGGCGGCTGCCTTAACCACTTGGCTACCGAGGTCTGGCTTTCACCCGTCGAAATTTTTCAGTGCTTGATGATGCTTATGTTTTTTAGTCAACATTGCTTCATCAATCTTAGAAGTTTTCACCTCTGAGATCCGAAAGAAATATTTTCAGTGTTTAAAATTTTACTTAAGTATATTTAAGCGTTAATAAAACGCTAAAATATATAAAAAAAAAAAAAAAAAAAAAAACACTTATCTATAACGCAGCTTCATCTTAACCGAATGTTCAAATATTTGTAAAAATATTTCTTTCGGATCTCAGAGGTGAAAACTTCTAAGATTGATGAAGCAATGTTGACTAAAAAACATAAGCATCATCAAGCACTGAAAAATTTCGACGGGTGAAAGCCAGACCTCGGTAGCCAAGTGGTTAAGGCAGCCGCCCGGAATGCGGAAGGTGCGTGGTTCGATTCCCGCCTGAGGTTGTCGTCTTTTTTCAGTGTTTAAAATTTTACTTAAGTATATTTAAGCGTTAATAAAACGCTAAAATATATAAAAAAAAAAAAAAAAAAAAAACACTTATCTATAACGCAGCTTCATCTTAACCGAATGTTCAAATATTTGTAAAAATATTTCTTTCGGATCTCAGAGGTGAAAACTTCTAAGATTGATGAAGCAATGTTGACTAAAAAAAACATAAGCATCATCAAGCACTGAAAAATTTCGACGGGTGAAAGCCAGACCTCGGTAGCCAAGTGGTTAAGGCAGCCGCCCGGAATGCGGAAGGTGCGTGGTTCGATTCCCGCCTGAGGTTGTCGTCTTTTTTCAGTGTTTAAAATTTTACTTAAGTATATTTAAGCGTTAATAAAACGCTAAAATATATAAAAAAAAAAAAAAAAACACTTGTTTATCGTCCTGTTATTTGAAGATTTTATGTATTTCATATATAATTTTCTTTTTACTAAATAGCACTTTTTTAAGCCTTTAGTAATCCAATTTTGCACTGCTTTATTCGAGATTTTAATTTTAATATAAGGAAAGCATAGATTATAAAATAATAGAATTAGGTCATTGAATATTTGGAATGCTTCATTTACTTTAATAGTGGCATATACCTCTGAAAACGATAAAGCTGATAAACATTCTTGAAATTTGGGCATATTATCACTAGAGTAGTCTCTTCTTTTTTCAAACCAATAAGTGATATTGGTTTGATTATTTATTTTTATAGATAGTGTGTGTGCTGTTTCATGGTCCGATAAACCGAGGTGAAGCACAGCTCCTTTAGCATTACGAATGTTACTGGCTATTATGTCTAGGCATGCTTGTCTTCGAGTCGGTACATTAATATTCGCTACAAGGTTATAATTATACAATATAGATTTTAACTCGTCTGTATATTTGTTATTTTTTAGAGTATCAATATTAAAGTCACCACATAGGACGATCTTTTTACGTTTGCTCTTTGAGATTACTTCGTTTAACAATAGGTTCAGTTTCATGAAAAACACATTTAAATTTTGAATTTTTGGGACCCTATATATACATATAATGATAAGACTACAGTCAGGTATCTCGACACCACAACATTCAAAGGATGATTCAGCAGCTAGTATTTTTGTTATAGTCAATTCTTTGAATCTTAAATTTTTCCTAAGTAGAATGCAAGTTCCGCCCCTACCTGCATTGCCACGACAGTATGAAACCGCAACTCTAAAATCAAGTATGTTAACATTAGATTCATGCCCTGTGCGTAGGAATGTTTCGCTGAAACACAACACTTGCACTCTTGTATTTCTGTCTGATAGGTCTTGTAAAGCTGCTTCTATATAATTCATTTTACTTAAAACTGATGCAATGTTTTGATGTAATATTATAAAAGACTTGTTATCAATTAGTGTACTGTTAATGGAGTAGTTGTTAACGAAAGGAATGATTCTGACTTATATCTGTTTTAGCCAATTTAAAATAATACGGTATCGTACCCCGTTTGGGTTCACATTTTATCTCCTTTCTATATTGTCTAAGAATAGAGCCAATAAAAGCATTTATAACAGTGAACAATGTTTGTAAACCAAATTTGTTAATTGTACCTGTATTAATTTTAAACATTTTGGATGAGTATTCTAACTTACGATTGGAATCGAAAATAAATGCATACTTGTTAAGCTTATTATCTTCGTACAAAACATTATTAAATTTTTCAACCCTTTCATTAAATAAAAGTGACATGCCGTTACATTTGAATGTAGGTACACAAACAATTATATTTGTATGCTGAACCGCTTGCAGCTTGCAGCGTCACCTAAGTATAGAAACATTTGTAAGATTTTGGCGCCTTGATGTGCAGTGAAGTCAGGTCTTCGGCGGCCTTGGAATTTTTCTCATACAATTAGAGGAAGATACATTTTGTGGAGTATGTTGCGTAATCCAAGAGCGGTGTGTCATTAATTAAAAGTCACGGATTCCGTTTAGTTTTTCGGAACGGCGAGGTCGCCCTTTAAATTTATCTTCCTCAAAATTGTATGAGAAAAAATACAGGGCCGCCGAAGATGTGATGGCACTGCATATCAAGGCAATAAAATCTTACAAATGTTTCTATAAGCGATTTTATATAATCTATAGGTAGGTAAGTAGGCGAAGCAATTTCAACATAGAGCAGGAGGGCGTGCTCCATCAGGTATTACCCCCGTATATAGTAAAAGCTCATACTGAAGCCAAGTAATTGCTTAAGTAAAATTTTATGTTTTTTAGTAAACCGATGAAGTTAGTAACGTCAAAAGTTAGAATTCTTAGCCAAGCAATAGTCACCAATATCTTTACTCAAGCAATCTAGTTAGGTTTCTCAAAGAATTCATAGTGACAAGCTTGTGACGAGCTAGAATTGAGGTTATATTCCGTGTGACAGTTTGTGCTGTCTAAAATAATATAAAATTAATAAATTTGATAATAACAATAATACTTTTATTTAATTGAATAAGAAAACTTCTATTTTAATTTAAACGTTACTTGTATATAAAATGAAATTAAATCTTAGTGACATTTCTAAGAACAAAGCAATTGCTAAGTAATAGCTTGTTTATAAATACGGGTGTTAATGTTTGAATCGTTCGATTTGGTTTAAGAAGTCATGACGCCAGGTCTTCGGCCACACTGTATTTTGTTTCAGAGGAAGAGAGAAATTAAAATGGTTAATTACCATTATTCGCTGTACCTCGCCTTTTCAAAAATTTCAACGGACGCCATGACTGGTAATGACACACCGCTTTTGGATTACGGTAGCAATTTCAACATCAAGCGGGGGCGTGCCGCGTCCAGCGGGCCTTAATCTTTCGACTGTTTGATTTGACTTAATTGTTCCGTGACTGGGGGCGCTTGACTGCTGGCGAAACACTAATTACTGGGCTACTGATAACACTTAGCTGCAGTGTTCGATCAAAATTTTGTTTAAAAAATGTTGTGTTACTAAATTAAAAAAAAAAAAATTTTTCCTTTATTTGATGGCTAGCGTACGATTAGCACATTTAGCCAGTGTCAAAGTAATTTTTCTTACAAGTAATACATAAATATACAATATTTCCTTCCAGTCTGATGATGATGATGATGAATGATAATAGAAATGAGAAGTGAGAAATGATATACCCCCCAACCCCTCAAGTATCTCAGTAAAGATGTGGGGCTTTACTAAGTCCTCTGGCGGACTTCTTAAGAGAATTTGAAAAGTGAAGTTGCACGTTGCAAGTTGTTTTGTTTCATTTGCCAACACTCATGCGCACTTACAAACACCTTAACGGTTAATAATCCACCATTATTTCACATTGATATTCGACATAATACAAATTTAAGAAAATAAAACAAAACCGCAGACATGACTCTTCACATTCCTGCCAAGAAGTACATTCAATTTTTTTTCTGGTTTGTTCTATTGTTTTTTTTTAAATGTTTTGAAAAGGTTTTACTTAAAAACGAATTTTTATTTCAAACTCCTTAAAGATTTTTAACAATTCTGATTTTTGTAAAATGGTCAAGAATAGTGAATCATATTTAAACAATTTAATTATTAAGATTCTATTTTGATTGCACACGAAAATTATTTGAATCACAATAGGATTTTTTGGTGGTAGTTCATGGCCCATTTTCCCTATTCCATCAATAGGGAAGGCTCGCGCCCCAGCAGTGGGGACATATATGAGCATATATGATGGTAATGGTGTGGATTTTTTATCATCATCATCATCATCATCATCATCATATCAGCTAAAAGACGTCCACTGCTAGACAAAGGCCTCCCCCAAGAATCTCCACAACGACGATTAAGGATTTTAAGGATTTTTTTTTAAAATATATATTTTTAATTCTGTAAGCATTATTAACCGAATATATTTTTACAGTTATATTTTTTCACGAGCAGAATTCGTAATCCGGGCTTTATCAATACTTACTCGGTAAGTCAATATTACTAATAGGAAGCCATATCTGTATACTTTGCATTAATTGACATTTCTGATGTCTTTAAATTAGCCGCCATAATTTACTTGTATAATGTAACGGTGTGACGTATATAAAAGTGAACTGGTTTTAATTACCTACCATAGCCGGAGCTTGAAGCGAATTAAGTGGTTTCAAATGTGTATATAGCCATCGAGCCTCTATTAATAATTATATTATATTATACTATATAACAATATTACACACTCACACACACCGCCCCACAAAAAAAAAACAACAACTAGTAGGTAGCTACACTAATTTAAATTGGCCGAAAAGGTCGACCTCATAAAAGAGAATCAAATTTAATCTGACTTAATTGGTTCTTTATGGTATAATTAAGGCAATATAATTCAATATGTTTATTTTGGGAACGATTTTATTGGCAAGTTTAATTATGTAATTATTTCCCTGAGTAAAATTGCTGAATTAATTAATTCTTATGCAAATGGTTAACTGTGTTACAGTTACATTGTTAAATCTAATCTAATCGTGAAACCATGCTTAACTATTGTTCCACGCTGTAGGCATTCATTAATCACTACAAAAAAAATATAACTATTTTATGAATAATCCACTAAGTCATCATAATGATAATATATTATATGTTTACTTAGTTTGCAAATTATATTTACAAACAAAGTAAATACAACAACAGGGACTAGTTGATTAGTACCATTAAATCATTCGTATTTTCTGTTATTTTTGTTAATTTGCATTTTAACTGTTTTTAGATAAAATAGACGATAGTTATAGAAGAGCGAAGTCGCAAATAAAGTCAAATCATTCATCAACAATGAGTACATATTGATCTTAAAAGTTCAATTAAGTCTGTCAGACATCATTACATGCCTCAGAGGAGACTTTATAGATATAATACTGTAAAGCCAAATCATAGATTTATATATATTTTTTTTTTTTAACATTAAGTACATGCAATTGGAGAAAGAATCAACGTAGAATTACTACAAACGAATAGATAATCTTGCATTCTCTTTACATGCAGTTGCAGAAAGAAACGATTTAGAATTACCCCAAGCAAATAGATAATTTTGCATTCCCTTTACGATAATAAAAGGTGAGTCCCTTTAATTGGCCAGACGGTTGGCGGGAATGTGATGTACAGTTGGATACATGAATGGGTTGCGTCGTAAAAAGTGCGCACTAGTAAGCGTTCGCGTAGTTTTGCGCGTTCGCTTAGCGCGTAAATGTTGTTTACATATTTTATGGTCTACATTCTACTTTCATGGCACCCGGAAGGGACGAGATGATGTCATAAGTCGCCACGTTCAGCTCTTATAAGTTAAAATACTTTATGCAACAATTCAAAGCTTATTATCCCAAAAAAGTTTTTTTTCTTGCCTTAATCAGAGGGTTATTTTTTATATTAAAAATCATAACTATTGTTTATAATAGATACTTAATTAGTGAGTTATAGCATTGGAATGGGTTATTACGGTTTTTGTGTTCCGGCTTGTAATTACCACATAAAACAATAAAACAGTAGGAGTTTGAGTTACGGTCTTACTGGTGACCGGTCGGGATGTCCGAGTGTCAAAAACTCATTGCCCGTGGTTCCTAGAGATTTATTTGGCAATTCACTTGATGGATGTCTACACCCTAATTCACCTTATCAAAAATTTTACCGGCCAAATCTCATGCATGTCTAGTATGACTATGACTAGTAGTATGAGACTATGACAAGTAGTATGACTAGTCTTTGTAGTACGTCAGTGGTATTTCGCTTATATGTAGATAGAACAAAACACGGAATAACTATTCGGACCTTATTATTTGTTTATTTGTAAGGGGCTTAGGGTAGTAGCAGCATTGTTCGACAGGAACCAGTGATTGTATTTTTTTCCTGTAACCATTAAAAGTAGGGGTCAGCAACTGATTTTAGTCTTTAGCATCAAGTGAATATAGACCGCCTACTTCCTAGCTGTCATCGCGTAAAATTTAAATAAAAATCTGTCATTTTTGGCAACGAAAACTGTGTCGGACAGTGGACTTAAAGTGTCGAACACAGGTGCCACTACGATACAAAACGTTCGTACACACGGCGGCAGATCAACCTACCCAAAACTGTAAAATTTCTACAATCAATTTTGAACTTTATTGTTTGAATATAAGAATCAATATTCAGAGAATTTGATAGGTTTGGATAGGTTGATTTGCCGACGTGTGTACAAGTACGTCTACGTTAGTAAAAGTGAAAAAATCCAAATACCTTTTTTTCTTTTTTTTTCAACCTACGCATGTGCCTAAATGCCAACATAGCTGCAATATGAACAAACTTTCCTATGATCTATGATAATTCTAGATGCACCTTTTTAATTGGCCAGTCGGTTGGCGGGAATGTGAATGTGAATGTGAACTGTACAGTTGGATACATGAATGGGCTGCGTCGTAAAAAGTGCACTTGTAGGTGTGCGCATACGCATCTTTATACTCGTACGGTAATTACGTGCGTGCCTGGATGGACCAGCTTATAAGGAAAATATAACTAAAATGCAAATTGCATTGCGAAGGGATCACGGTAATCCATCCGCATAATGAAGGCTTAACGCTTGATTAGGTACAGTAAGTAACTGCTTGCTGATTATAATGCAGATTACATATTTAAAAAAATATTAATACATACAATATTTTATTTTTGTATTTTTTTAAAAGTTATTTTGTACCTAATATTTTACTTTTATAAAGATATTTTAACGTTATCAATAGAACACCCACCCACAAGATTAAATTATAATAAGATATCTAAATAACGATCCCAAAAACTTAGTTATATGTTCTAACAAAAAACGAACGATGTGTGGTCAAACCAAAAATCAATCGTCCACCGGTGCATAAAAAGTATCCAAAAACAATTAACGAAAGTTAATCCAAAATAAATCCATGACGCGCGCCCGACCACACGAAACGTTAGTATAAAAAAGCGTAGTCCATTACATCTCTTAACACACACGCTCAGTTCTAAGGCGCGCGCACACACGCACGCGTCCATTAGTATGTGAGGCGAGGACGTTGCGCGTGCTCGGCACTCGTTCCACGGCTTCTTATTATTATTATTTATTGTTGAATAATGTGAATGGTAATGCGTGGTTGTTCACGATCCCGCATAACACCTGCCGTCTTTTCCCACACTCAGCTCGGCTGACGCGCGCGCAGGAAGCGGTGGCGAGTGCGAGCGAGACGCGTGCAGTCCACGCGCGAGAGCAGCGCAGCTATACCGCGCCAGAGCGAGACGGCACGCGGGATAGATAGCGTAGCGCGTAGCTGCGTGTAGCACTGAAAAAAAACGCAACGCTACAGAGGAAATTAACGACAGCGTATGTCGCTTGTCACTCGTCAATGTTTTGAGTTAATTGAATACATTGTAAGTTATGAGACGGACAGAAGTTATTGAGGAGCCGGCCCGTTATAAATCGTCAGCGCAACGCACTATATAACATTTTGACAGGCAAATGGTATGCCATTGATCATCCCAGTGTATTAAGACTATAAACTAATTAAAACTCTAGAAAAATGATGGCCCCTGAAGAAATTGAATCGTATGTCCATTAAGGAGCTTAAACCTTTTATGGAATAAGTATTGAGAAGATTGTTTTAATTTGTCAACATCATAATTTTTTAAGTAGTATACAATTAAGGCTATCTTACTGAGAAATTTTTTTACGCGTCCAAGATTAAGGCAACGTTGCATCGCTGTTTCTGTTAATATCATGGAGGCAATTTATTATGTAAATTAAATGTTTTTTAATAATATTGCTCGCTCCAGCCTCTGGCAGTGAAAGGCTGCGGTGTTTAAGGATATCTTGATTACTTAATTTGGTAGCAGCAAAGGGCATATTCGATTGGTGTTGCGACAAGGCAGTACTGGTTTATGTGACGCTGACTGAAGATCGGTTAATTTTAATTAATTTCTCTTATTTCACTTATATATAAATGCCAGTATTAAATGGTAACAAAATTCATAATGGTTATAGTCAATAAATTTACATAAAAAGTCGGAAAGGCGAGTGGAAAAACACAGGTATCCTCTTCCTATGATAGTTAAGAGACAATGATTAGTTTACAGCAGATAAGGACAATCGTATTGCATTAGATATTTGTGGTTTTCACGTAGGCAGTCTCAGTTTATCGATGTAAAAGAACACCATGCGTAATGTTTAAAGTAAGTCAACAAAAATTTCAATATACCTACGTAAGTTTCAAAAACTTACAAATTTGTTACTTTTACTAGTAGAAGTAGGTAAATCCCTTATTTTATCAATCCTTGAGTGACATTTTTCCGCCAATATAAAAAGAAATAAAAGAAAAGAAAAAGTATAAACAGGTATAAATGTTTTGTGTAAGCCTTTTGTAATGAGACAAATAATTTCGCAGATAATTATATGGTACCAATAGATAACGTATCACGTTACATCCTATTGTAATTTCTTGAGCGTAAGAACCCTAGTCCTGTTCCTACGACTTCGGATACAGCAATTTTCCTGTTATGCCAACCGCCAATAGCTGTAATGATTATGAAGTGGAATAGTCCCAGTTGAAAAGGCACCCCGGATGTGCGCAATTTAGTTTCGTTCAAACCAATGAATGCTTGTATAGTCGAATTAACAATAAAAATTGCTCATCCCGTGCCGTACAATATATTCGACACTACACTGCGTTTTTGCAACTTTGAACCATATTTTTATAATGTTGTGGGTGGTTTTTCTTTTGCAATTTATCGATGAGGACAGTTTGGCAGAATTGACGACGCAGGTCAGTCTATTAAGCGGGTGGCCGGCGACCGGATGGGATGATCATGTTACACTGATTTTGAAGATACCTTATGTTACGTCATTCTATATGTTTATGGTTGCGTCGAGGGTGGCGTTGCAACTTAGTATGCGCTAGTGAGTCTAGATTTTCATTGACGTTGACAATGTAACTAATACGCACCTAATTTTAATTTGTTTTCTGTCTTATGTTTCCAGGACAATCTTTTTTACACAACCTTTTTATTTTTTGTAATCCATAACGAGAAATAGCTTGACCTATACCTGATGGTAAATGATGATAAGACGCACTATAATCGGAATTCCCTCTATCTTATCTCTACCTGTCGGAACACAACAATACTAACATTGATATTATGACCACAAACTCAGATAGTCAGGTATGGTGGTAGCCAGCAAAGAGGATTTAAAACAAGCCCTGTTGAACAAACAAAATAAACAATTACTAGCGGTTTCCCGCTATGTTGAACCCAGGCCTCCTGAGTCTGATAAAAAATATATTCGGTGGTAGCTTGCCTGGGAAATTAAACACAAGCCTAACCAATCAACCAAATTTAGAAACTTACATAGTTTGTTATTGAATCCGAGACCTCTGAGTTTGAGGCTGCTACCTCTAGCTAAGATAGCTAGCTAGCGGTAAGATAATCTCGTAGCTGTTGCATACCGCTTCAATGAACATGACATAAACAAGGAAGGGTGCAAAAAATACCTCCTTCGACGACCTTTGGCTCGACATGTGCTAAAACATATGGCACGAATCTCGGCGAAAGCCCAGTATGTAGGTACTCCGGTTACACAAACGGCCACATTTGGCGGCCACACTGGCTCGATGTAGCCAAATGTTGTAGAACAGCCATTGAGGGTTGTCCAACGAGTCGCGAACCCAGCATCCTGGACATCCTGACCTCCACGCGTGATTTATGGCGTCAGCACGCTATGCAAGTTAGCACATGCGTAACATGAAACGTGACCATGTTTTTTGTTGTCCTAACTAAACAATCGCTTCTCTAGTCGATTAGTATAATGAAAACTTAAAGATGACCTAAAACTAACCATTCATCATTATTTGTATTTGTCTGCACTCATAAATATATATAAAGAAATGTATTAAGTAGAAAATTATCATAATTATGTTCTTAAATAAAAAAACTGTCTCTGTGGTCTGGTCTAGTCCAGGCATAACCACCGGTCTCAGACTTAGGGCTCGATTCCCAGCGAGGAGAATATTAGTGTAGGTATTCGGTTTGGCTAGCACCATCTTATCTAAGACTTATCATCATAGCATTAATGTTTGTAGCGATGTTGTGTTCCGACATTTAGAGATAAGATATCAAAAGCTCAATAATAATAGCCAAATGTTGCACACCTTTCCACACTGAACCGCTCAGTAACCGATAACTCGGTTGCAGTATGCTTCTGCCTTCGGGCTTATCGTCACTTGTTGCAGAATATAAAAAGGCATCTTCTCAATAAAAGCAGCAACAGAATGATGCCCTTAAATGTATAACGAAGCAATCTATTTCGGTTTCAATGGCCAATAAATTGATGTAAGTTATCGCTAGCAATACCCAGGCGCAATCCCTCGATAGCCATAAAGAACGTCCTGCATTAAAAGATAATACAGCGCACTAAGTTATGACCTCACTGTAAGTCAAGTCACTTAAGAGTCACTCGGGCCGCGGTAGCTACGGGCGTTCGACTTTATAAACGGCCGACTCGATTTATTCTATTGTAATCACCGGTCTCCGCGATTGCGATTTCAAAATAACAAACGACTCTCGCGCACAGTAGCGAGCGAGCGGCCGCAACACCTCGCCGATAAATCAACATCCCCATTACCGTTTTATTCTTACTTTCGAAAAAGTAAAACGGAGATCGCCTCTGTCCCTTTCACGCTCCGAAAGAGGTTCGAACGCTCACAAATTATTGTTGGTCCTCGTTATTTTATTGTCGTGTCATTTTTTTGCTTTCATTTGAATGTGGAACGCGCTGCGTCCTTGTCTTTCACGTTGGCCGCGTTGTTTGTCCCTTGCGCTCTCGTATCGCGAGTAGTAGCGTCGGAGCACGTGCGACACGTTAAAGGCAGAGCGTTCCCACGGTCGGGCTCGAGCCAGACGCCCCGCGCGCCGCGCCCCGCGCCGCCGCGCGTGATTCGACTGCACACTCGTGTCGATGGAATAAAGTGCCCGCACAGCACGTTCCGATTGCAAAACTATTCTCGCTTTTGGGACGGCCATAGAGGCGGAAATGCCACCTCTTTCACGGACTGTCCGCTGTTAGCTAACCGGAGCGCAGCGCGGTTGAGTATGCAAAATCGCGGACGCGGCTCAATATCTCAGCACAATAACTAAAGTCAAAACCATATTGCAAGTATTGAATTGTATTTAATATCAACATTTTATTGAGTTGATTTGGATAATGCAACATAAATATCATTTTTAGCACGCTAAAACGGTTTAATAAAAGATGTAGAGTTTGAAAAAGCGGTAGAGAGACATCTATAATTGATGGTCATTATAACAATTGTAATTCAAGATCCATATCCATAATAGTATTTCAAAGGAACCAGTGTCAGGCATCGGAGATTAACTCGTGCCGGCGCCGGCGCCGCCTGTACACGTCTCGGCCGCAGCATCGCTGCGCGTGCGCAAGTACTCGTGCCGCGGACGTGCTCACGGCGCACGCCGCGAGCCCTAGCGTTTGTATCGCTAACGAGAACACATCGTTTGAGATAAACACATCGAAGAATCTAGTATGGTACGGGGAAGATGGGGACACGCTTACGTTAGGTCAGCCCTTAGAAAACGTTAGACGATTTTTTGATCACTGCGGATTGAGGAACCTAATTTTATACCAGCCATAAATCTGGTTGAGCTGTAAAAGGCATAGGCGAGCAACAGCGAATTCAAAGCTAATAAAAAACATATATCAAGAATGATTTCATCATGCATATGGCCATAATGATTTCATATGTCCATAGTGAAAAAAACTAGCTCCATAACAATACTTTTTCAATTTTATTAAACAAATCAACAGCGAGTTTGATATTGCTTCGCTGGCGCGTGCGCGGGTACTCGTGCCACGAACGAGGTCACAGCGCACGCTATGAGAGACAGCGTTTGTTATTTAATAAACTTGTATGATCTATAAAGTTACAGAATTGTAGTGTAGACCAATAATAAAAATATAGGTCTTTGCCCAACAATAGGATAATACTGGTAACTGTAACTGTAATAAATAGATACTTGTCAATGGTAGTAATAATTAGTCTTATGCAATCGGATTCCCAAGATAGGTGTTCTGCCAGCGTGGTGGGTAATGGCCTAAACTCCCCAGTGCTATTTTAGATTATGTAGGTCCTGCCACTCCTGGCAATTAAGCCCAGTAGTGGGACATTTATGATGATGAAACAATCAAGATGAAAACAAGTGATGAATCTCTGAAATGTTTGCATGCTAATTACCTCCCAATAAATTGTTTTTATTTATTTCAATTATGCGATGCCTGATACATGATGCACCTCATTTGGCGACAGTCATAAAGAGGTAAAAAAGTCGTGTTACTTCCCTACAGTCAAATTCCTCATTATCCACCTTAAATTTTCTAGGAAGCTCAATTTTATGTGAATGTGTATGTGTCAGTTTAACAGAAATTTTGTAGCGTTTAAATTGCAAATCGTAATGTAAAAAAATCAGAAAATATTTAAATCGAACACATAAATATTTTTTTTAAACTTTTTCTATTATAAAATGTGTGACATAATAACGATTTATGCTTGAGAATGCCGTTTTTTTTTGGCAGATACATTTTCATGCTGTAATAAAACCGTATAATTAATTTTATAAGAGCGAATATCTGAACTAATTTTTTCGTAATAGAAATTTTAATGAAGTTTAAATCGCTCATGACTTGGACATGAATCTGGCGTGCGTTGCGAGGTCAAACGTTTTCCACTCAATTAGAGACATTATTGAAATACATTATGTTATGTTTTATATGTTTTCTTTAAATAAAGTGATATATATGGGGACATTTCGATTTTGCCTTTGGCTAGTGTAGTGACCCTACCGAGACTGGATATAACCCGTATATGAACTACACTGTTAGGCTTTCTAAAATTAAATACGTAATGGAGCTTACGGCTATAAAATACTTTTTTGAATAAGTTTTACGTGTATTTTACAGTCATATTGATCCTTCTATTTTTATCTCGCAATTTTTGACATAAATAATCTTACCCTGATGCGTAGAGCAAACGCTAGCAGGACCATCTAAAAAGTATTTTTAATATTTTTGAAAATTAACAAAAAACAGTTTAACATTAAAATTCTTTCATTTCATATAATAAAGTAGGTAATATTATCAACACACAGAACGCGGTAGAAGTTTAACCTTCCACGGGCGCTCTGATTGTGTAAGAGCGGTTAATTAACGAACACGCACGCGTCTTCGTAAAAAAATATATTTTGTGATGCTCTTTAGTATAAATCATTGGTTAATTATCCTATATTGCACATCATTGAAAAAACGAGCTGCAGTAGCGTCCGCCTCTAAAAATGGTTGAATTATTTTGTTGTGACGAAAGTGCTATTAACAGATATTGAAATATTCTGACTTTATTAGGTGTCGTTCGTATTTGATTAATTATTAATGTATTTTTTTTTGTAATTTGCTAGTAAACGATCATTTATTTATTTATTCTTGATTGCATAATACAATAAAATAAAGTACAAAAGGTGGACTTAATGCCAAATGGCATTCTCTACTAGTCGACCATTCGAGATTGAATCTATGTAGTTAGGTAATTAAAACTATTAGTAAAATTAAATACCAACTTTTTAAAATGAATGTTTGAATACTTAATCAAATAAAACTATATAATAAAGCAAATGTCATTTACGAACAGATAATTCCTATGTAGATACAGATGGGTATTTTCTCTTTTGAATATTGTACAATATAAAGTTATTTATTTTGTAATGTTATCAGTGTTATCACCACTAAGATTTTAGCGATATAAAATCTTTTTTATATGCTAAAATCTCCAAAGAAGAAAACATTCCATTTTGACTCGAGAATTACCTGTATTATTTGTTCATGGTTATTGCTGACCAATAAAATCTTAAATGAACATACACTGAATTTATAATCACGCAAACAATTAGCAGATGGTAATAAAATCAGAGAAAAAACACAATACCGACAATGCGTATACGCGAGAAATTTCTCAAAAGCATCGTGTGCCTAACGGAGCGCGATCGATTATCATTTTCATACAATCGCATGACTTAAAGGTCACGCTCACGCGCAATGCCATTCAGGAACATTAATTCATATTAAAGAAACTACCCATACATTTCTCGTGAAACAAATGCACCACAAAGATAGCCCTTAAAAGCATTTCCGTAAAATCGATTTTCGAATCGAGCTCCGATTTCGAAGTTGCCATTGAAATTATTTGTTGAACATCGAACACGGACTGAAGGTTATCGGAATATCACATCTCAGCCCCTAATATTAGAGGCGAATACGTTTTGGCGCCCGCAAGATTGTGTATCGTAAGTCAGGAAGCGCATTGTTAGGTCACGTTCTCACAACTCCCCTTTTCTTCGAGGGGGAATAAATAATTGCACTTTTTCTGTCGCATATGGCCAAGGAAGCGAGCTCGTTCCCACGGTTCGCCCCTTGGGCACAAAGGCCGAACGAGGTCAAGAAAAAATTTGTGCCCGCATATTGCGGGGGCTTCTTTGTGGTGGCAGATGCACCGAATCTAGGGTTAATAGTGGAGTCGTCCTAACTGAATTGATTGACGTAACATTGTTGTTTTTTCACAAATTTCATTGGATTTGGTTGAGATTTTTAGATTTGCGCTTAAGTTTTTACATCTTATCAGATAAATCGTGTGTGTGTGTAATCGTGTCTATTATCATCATCACCGTGTAAATATCCCACATTGTCTCATCAGACCTTCTCGAAATTATAAAAATAAAACCATTATATCACATTTATTTTATGAAATGTATTTAGTGGCACATGTGGAGATTAAGCCATAAGGACTGGCGGCCAAATGTTGGTCGGTGGATGTTAGCAAATGCTGCCATATTGGAAAAACAAGAAGCTCAAGGCCATCTAATTTGGTCACCCATCTGCGAACGTAGCAATGCGAAAGTAGCTTAGCATTAACGATCGTAGCACGAACGCTCTGACCAAATACGTCAGAACTAAGTCATAACAAAAGAATACAAATGTGACAGAACATTTCCTATAATTGCAATTTTGAAATTGGCTAAATTATTTTTACACTGTGAATTAATTATTAATTTAACCTAATTTAAATTAATTACTAATGCTTGCACACTGGTATTCGAATCAATGGTGACTATTTTGCACAAACAACCGTCTATTACTCAAAACTTTCAAAGGTTCAGTACTAAATAATGTCAATAAAATTTGTTTGTAATTATGTATTTTTTGTTATTTAATTGACCCTGTGCTTAACACCAATCAATCAGATTAAAACAGTATCATGAAACTGAAAACGTCTTATGTCAGACGAGGTTGCATCTCTTCATTAAAATAATGTAGCACCTAACTAACTATAACTCAGTGTATGAAAGTTCACAAAAAACTGCAAATCGGTAAAAGAACTTGTAAAAAATGTTATAAAAGTATTTACCGTTCAAGATACACTCAAACTTTTTTTGCGGAACACATTTCGAAGGTTCTCCAAACAAAATTCCTTTGGTTCCAATTTCCAATTTTATTCGTCAATACAAACGTATGCCATTAGCTATAAAAACTTATATGGAAAAAAAACACGTATTGCACCTTTTCTAAGGCGTTCTATATTTGAAAACTCGTACCGTTCCCACGATCGCTCGCGCCAGTTGCGGGCGTCTTCCCCTACGATCTTATTCTTTTTTTCTTTATTTAAGAGCCGATATTTGTGTGTCGACCAAGAAGTTTTTTGCCTTAGTATTCCGTTTCAACTTTACGTTTAGTAAGTTTTGCTTATCATATTATTATTAAGTGATTTTATAATTTTGTTGTTTTGATAACTTAATATAGGTAATATACAGCTGTCTATTGAAGTACCTGAAAATTACCCAGAAACCACGTGGTTCAATTTATTTTCTTTTCGTGATTTTTCCCACCGCAGCAGTATAGAAAATATTAGACGTTTGGGAGTTATTAATTAAAACAAACACTTCTTTAGTTACATAAACCAAGTTTTCACGCGTACTTAGCCACTAAGTAAACCATAATACACAGTCAATCAATAAGGGGCATGTGCTTAAAAAAATCACCACAAGATTATTATACAAAATCGTCAAAACTGTATCTTAAAGTATGAACAAGAAGGTTGCATTTTGGTTAATAACATTTTCAAGATGTAAAGAGGGTGAGTTTGGAAATGGAACTTTAAGTTGTAGACTTTGGATCTGAAATTTCAAGGAACGTTCCACAGACAAGCGACAATAGTTGAGAAAGAAGGCTCGCACACATTGCGTTCAGCGTGATACGTTCCCACGATCCACGCGACATATGGCGCGAGCGGGGTGCACTTACGCATGATCAACCGTTGACGCGTGCACAAAAAACCCTCGGACTTAGCGGATCTATGGGTGATGCTCTCCTGTGAGAAGGGAACCGGTACAAAAGTTTTTCAATCTTCGAGTTCAGATAAGGAGGATTATTGATTTGATTTTCTACTTTAGGTAGCTACTTAACCTTTCACTGTTTTAATTACAGCCATTTTTGGAGAAATCAATGACATAATTGCAAAGCTTGTATCTTTCTACTTTGTAACTTTATGAATTGTAATAGTTCATTTAACAGGTGTTTATATTAACTTTCTTAAAAAAATATTCCTTAAAGATTTTACAGATTGGTTCACAGTTTCTACATTTCAAAAATAGTGAAGTAATGTAATATAAAATTAATTTCGTAATTTTAAATTATCTTACTCGTCAATAACTACTTGAAACAATGGCTGATATGAAAACTGATTAAAAGTTAATTTCAAATAGTTTAAACTTTTTACTGAAACAATAATTGAAATAAAAAAGAGAACAACACCAAGGTCAGGCAAATCGTTCCGAATTTGAATGTTGGTAGTTTTTTAGCGCGGGGGGCAGGTGGTGCGCGCAACTGTCGCCGTTCCCACGGCCCGCGAACACCGGGCGTCTGCGCTGGGTACGGACGCGACCGTGTCACGATTGCCAATTACTAAATTAACCAAAAACATTCAGTTTTTGAAAAGTTGCTTGGTTATGACTTTTTTTTTGTTACTGGAGTGCTGTATTTTATTTTAAAATTAACAAAGTTTGCAAATGTTCATTATTTTACAATAATGTTACAAAAAATAATAAAATGGAGCATTTATTATCGTTGTTAACGAAATACTCTTTTTAGAGGATATTGATTAAAAACACGATAACTTTAAAATAGATGACTCATAGAACACTAACACAATGTAGTTGATCATATCATTCGTAGCGTCTACGAACTTCGTAGCATACACAAATATATGCCGCAAATAGACTAGATACATTTTCTATATAATTGTGTCAGTAACAATATTGTTCCGTTGTTGTTATAACAATAAATAAGTCTCAAAGTCATCATTGCCAAGACACAATCATTATTTGCCAAGTCCTGGCTGATTGAATGAATGACATTGTAGCATTTGTTAGTTAAGTAGTGATACGCGATGCGCACTTGTTTTTATGTAATAAAACTGTTTACGGTTCTATTTGTGAATATGTGTCCAAGTATTATGGACGTATTGTGATCTGACTTTTCTATTATTTTAGCAGACAGTTGTTTGTGCCTTTACTTGACTTATGTTTTTTTTTATCCTAGTATTTTTCGGAGACCTTACAATAAATTAGCACAAACGTAGTCTTGCAAAATGTATTTCTAGTAAATTGAATAAACATTATCAAAAAATATATTACTTTAAAGTCAGTCACATGTGGACACAGGTGGACACATACTGTTATAGAAAAAAGTCATACTGAAATAAGTTCACCTCACCTGTAATCAAAATTATTTTATAAATTCTTAAAAAAGTTAAAATCGCGACTGACTGCGCCATAAACCTTGATTTCATTTGCCTAGTACAGTAACGCCATCTATCGAGGATAGGTTGCACTAATATAGATCCTTTGCAAAATTATAGATAAGGGGAGTCGGAAGGAAGACAAATGATTGCGCAGACAATGGATCTTCATAATATAGGTTAAAGTGTAAGTATTGTCCCGTGGGAATGTGTTGTTATCCCGAGGGTGATGATAGTATATATTTTCAAGGTACGACATTTTCGCGTTCAGTTATTTGTAAGATTGCAAACAGGAAGTAACGGTGTCTCATTGCGGGATATTATATATAAAGTCGTATTTAAAGTTAGCAAAGTGAAATTTAGTTTTGTGCAAACAGTGAAATTATGTTTCTGGGCATAGAAAATTTAAGAATGCGAATGTTATCTCAGTAAATCTAAGCAAAAGTGGCATAAGTTAAAATAAATACTTTTTAATAAGAATTAACTTTAGTCCAATATTGATTTATACGCTCTCATCTAGTTTATATTATTATAGGCAATACTTATCAAACATTTTACTTTGTATTTATAGAAATAGGAAACTGTTTCTACACTAAATCAATATACAAATTGTTATTCAGTAACGAAATTCCAATTATGAAACAGATATTATAAACAAGAGTTTGGTGGTTTGTAAACGAAATTTTTGTCAGTTGTGTGAGAAGCACAAATATGTTGCATGAGTCATGCCGACATTTATTTAAATTAAGGCGAAGATTGGTCCAGTTTGTCAAAAAGACAAATATAATAATGTGGAAACAACGATGTGTACCTTACACATCGTTATTTTTGTTAACGGAATTAATGTTAATGCTATTTGTCAGTGGTCAGATTTTTCATAAGAATGTGACATAAGCTTAAGATTTCACCGTACCTTAGTTAAAAATTCCGTTAATAATTATTTATTGAAAAATTGAGGTTAACGATACTTACTCCTTGGACTAATAATTGTTTTGTTTTTTAATTGAATCGTTTGTTTTATAATCTCTGTGTTGACATATATTTTTTATAATATATAGCAAGTTACCACATAAAATAATAAAATACTTTTGCTACTCGATTACGTAACATTAAATGTGTGATTTAAAATACGTTAATAGATTAGAAGTAGACTTTTAGAATTTAATAGAATAGATATTGTGAATCGTGATAAGTTTTAGTGTAAGTCTGCCTACGATTTTTATTCGCATTTTAAAGAAGTTTCATTAGTTATGTTTAGGACTTAAACTAAATTATCATCACCAGCTCATCAACGTCCCCACTGCTGGGGCACGAGCCTTCCCTATGGATGCGAAGCGGGCCCAGTGCGGATTAGTGGTTGTTAACGACTGCAGCCGGTACCAACAGCTTTACGTGCCTTCCAAAGCATGGAGGAGCTCGAGATGATACATTTTTTGGTCACCCATCTGATGGCCTTTGCGAAAGTTGCTTTACCTTAGCAATCGCAGACCGGGCGCGTTAACCACTCCACGCCCTCGAGATCCTCACTAACTAATTCATAACTTAATGTAATTTGTATACTTTGTGCAACGGTAACACATTAACATCATTCATCATCATCATCATCATTCAAGGAATAAGTATCCAATATGCAGCTACATTCACCGGATGTCATGTAAAATTACTGTTTAACAGTCACATTTCGAACACAGTCCATCAAATGTTTTTGATTTGTTTATATAATTTTAACGCAAACCACGATAGCTCAATTGGAAGAGCACCTGACCCGGTATGTCAGAAGGGTGCAGGTTCAAACCCTGCTCGTGGAAATTTTTTCAACATTGTGTTTTTGTTACAGTCCATCAAATTCAGTACTGAGTAAATGTTATCAGTAACTGCAATCAATTATTTGAGCGCTATTATTTATATAATTATATTATATATATATAATATTTATATTAATTATTTGTCCACTGAGGTATTTTTGAAACGGTGGTATAATTCTCAAGCTTTGATATCAATTACGAGTGCTTGAAGTCGAAGTAAAAGTAAAAAAAAAAAACGAATTTAAAAATCAAATAAGCTTTTATAGGAACTTCTTGGCGGGAAAGTGAAGAGTCTTTTCTTTCTTTTAGTTGATGGCTTCGTGCGATTAGGACATTTAGCCAGTGTCAAAGTAATTTTTCTTACAAGTAATACATAAATATACGATATGATAATGCTGAATGATAATAGAAATGAGAAGTGAGAAATGATATACCCCCAACCCCTCGAGTATCTCAGTAAAGAGGTGAGGCTTTACTAATTCCTCGGGCGGACTTCTTGATAGAATTTGAAAAGTGAAGTTGCACTGTTTTTATTTGCCAACACTCATGCACACTCACGAACACTTAACGGTTAATAATCCACCAATATTTCACATTAATATTCGACATAACACAAATTTTAGAAATTAAAGTAGTCCATTTTTATCTTTCTCACGCAGTTGTTTTATTCTCGTTTTTGATTTCAACATATACAATGAGTTTCAATAGTCGTAACTTACTAGGTTTTGTGATGGAAGTCTACTTGATGGTATTAAATGATATTATTAATTAACCGCTTTTGTGGTAGAGCTCTGTTTGTTGGAGCTTGTTCTAATTTAAATTGGCAAGTTACCACCATCTTTTCATAACTGTCGTGTTATTAACAATATAAGCAGTGTTTCGTCAGTTAGAGGTAAGGTAGACAGTTAGGTACTCAGTCGTGGAAGAATTCGCATTATTTATTTATTTATTCTTATATTTAAAATAATCTTCAATATTGCAAACATTGTGTATTAAAACCCTTAAGGGTTTGTTTAAATGTGCATGAAGAGTGCTATGGATGTTCGACCTTTTTTGGCACTTAAGATTTTGTAAGGTGAAGGGCAAATGTTTATGCTGTGTAGCGTGATAATAACAAAATAGATTATTAATTAGTAACGTACTGGAGTTAAATTAACAATAATTAACAATACTAAAATCTCACTTGCATGTACTTAGTTATTGGCTTGTTAAACCTACTAACCATGAGTCTGTAAACTTATTTTACTTTCGGGCATGACCTAAACAAAAATTTTTAATTATTCAATGTATAACTACTTAAGTACATAAGTAACATGACATATAATACTTATAATTTAATGATTCTTTTTGTGTGTATTTCGTTTTGATTTATGTGAAGATACTGAAGTTTCAATAGTTGACAACAGTTCCGATTGCTTGTAACACGCATCTTAAGTGAGCAACGCTTTAACTGCCACACACAGCAAACATTTTGTTAAAAAAATTGCATGTAAGCCTCGTAAACAAAAAAAATGCCTTAACTTTCCTCTCGCCAGCTCATCGGTTTGACGCAAGTGCGTATTGACTCGATTACATTTATCATCTGAGCAAACAGGGTGACATCACCACTCCAAACCGGCGATTGTACAGGTGGCTCATTGTTCTATATTATGTTATCTATGGGCGACCTTACATGCTTGTCTATGGAAAGGGCGACAAGGACGTTACTATGTTTGTGTGCCTTCGTACTCTTTGACCTGATCATAGATGAGTGTGTTTACGTAAAAAATAGAAAAAAAAGTTGATATTTAGTATTATTTTTTAAACATTAAAAAAAAACGTAAGGGGAATACTTACAGATTGATATAATAACCATGAAGCCAAGAACACTACAAACTTGAAATTTTGCAGCTAAGACATAAAGGAAAGGATTTTTAGTCTTTATAATTTCCCTTGTCATTTATTTTTATGTCTATGAGTTCCCTTGGACGGAGACGCGTACAGACGCTATATACTAATAACTATCAAATGTAGCTGCTACTGATCTTGTGATTTCGATTTATGTGTAATTTTTGTCTTGTGATATTTTTGCGCTTAACGCTTGGAACACAAACGCTCTTATCTCCACCAAACACTTATGTAGCGCCAAAGTAAATATTCGTTGCATCAAATCAACAAAACATGTGACATTTAAAGTGCTTTAAAAATATGCTTAAAAATAAAAGACTATCGGCATACATTTATTGATGGAAGCATAGAAACGACCAAATAGTCTAAATCTAAACCTGTCAGAAGTTGAACTAACTTTGAACCAGATTAAAAGCTTTATGTTACGCCCCCAGTCCAATGACCAACGGTATTAATCTTACAACAAATGTTTCATTACCAGATAAGCGCGGGAAACTCTTAAACATGACCCTAATTGCTTTAATCGAGCGCTCTCCATCTACACCCTCCATATTAATTGCAATTGAAAAGTGATTAAAGCCAACCGTTCAGCGTAATCTTCAATTAGCCGCAGATCATGATCTACATATTCAATAAACGTACCTACCACAGATTGTGGGGCGATGGCGAACTCTTTTTTTTTAACTGCACGTGTTCGGACAATACAAGAAAGTGGTGCACAAGAGAAATAACCATTCCACAATTCGAATTTCGAACGTTCGAAAAGGAGTGTGCGCAAAAAAGTTTTTAACCCAAATTTCGCAAGAGTTGCGGAATTGAAGGTAAATGTAAGTAAGGGTTGCGAAAAAAAAACAAAACCTTTTCTTATAACCCGAGCGTCCGACGCATCGAACACGTGCATCCCACAATGCCGATGAGTCACGGACGCGCCTCGTCGCCGCTACGGACCGCGTATTATTAAAGTGGAGGAGAAAAAAAAGACGTAAGCGCTCACTCGTCGTATCGCGTCAAGGAATTGTACATCTGCCGAAATTTCTCACGACTCGGCCGCCCCTTATGGTTATTATTATGCCGGACAAGTTTGTTATCTGTACCCGTGTATTATGAGTGTTCTACGATAATTGCGATGGCTAGCGGGACCGAGCGGGAATAATATTTTTAATCAATGGCTCGGTGATTAGCATATTTTCTTGGATACCGTTTCGACTCTACATAAATGGCGTTGTGGCGTTTCTAGTTTATTAACTACAAAGTTGTCTTTGATACAGTAAAGTAATTAATTTGAGATTGCATGATTGATGTTTGTTAAGAGATAAGATTTTGAATACATATACTTAATAATTATTTAATTAATAAGAATCACTACATAGTATAAAACAAAGACAGTTCCCGCTGTTTGTCTGTCCCTATGTATGTATGCATGCTTAGATCTTTAAAACTACGCAACGGATTGATGCGGTTTTTTTAATAGATAGAGTGATTCAAGAGGAAGGTTTATATGTTTAAATACATGCATAATATAGTAGAGAAACACTGATAATTTTAAAAGGGTCGCTGGTATAGAATAAAACGTAGTAGGTGACCTACTTCCTAATTGATCTTTGATAGAATAGATCATAAGTTGTATTTTATATTGGATTTTGTATTGTAGTTTGTTTTTTTCTGGAATGGTAAAGGTCGTGATTGTTGAAAAAAATAGATAGGTTTAAATGATTTACTTCGGTGCTTTCTGTATTTGCATGGCTTTTGTAATGCGACTTTGAATAGGAGAGGCCATTGTCCTTTTCTTAATTTATTGTTAAGTAGAGAGAGAATCATCGCACGTGCATTTGTGAATACCCAATTTTTATTTTTACAATTTCGACTAGACTATTGGCATTCTTAGTGCAAAGTATTGTGCAAGAAGTTTTTATTTAAAAAATCTTGTGACAAGTTCAGACGTGTTGTGGCTGGGCAGGTTCCAACTTGTTCGCGCCTGCTTTTGGTGTTATTGCACAAGTTCTCTGTAGTGTCTTGTAGCGCGGTGTCTTGAGACCTTTTCTTGCTGAACGAGTCTTAAGATGTTGCAAATTGGAAAGTTGTAAATGAAAACCATGGTTGGGGTTGTACCATGCAAATAGGAACGCTTAATTGGCACTTAACCATTTAACTTTTCAGGTGAAAGTTTATTATCAGTGCTTCTCAAAAGTTTGTACTTATTTTAATTTATATTGTCATCTATATTTTTAAAACCTTAAATATTGTTGAATAAGTTTATTTACACAAGTTCTTAGATGGTGTGCAAATATTAATTATTTCTTAAAATAATATGCGATTAGGTCGAAAAAAGACATTGAGATAATGGCGCGAAATTATTACTTTAGGTAAACTGTTCTTAATTTATATTACTCGGATTACCGCACGTTGGTATTTTTGAATAGAATATCCTTTGAATTTATTAAAATAATCATAATGTTGAATTTTTGTTATTAAGTTATAAATCAAATAATATTATTGCTTACAAAATTGGTTACTAACGCATGCATTTCTTTTTAGCAACTACTAACAACCTTTGGGCTTGCATAAAATAAATTTTGAAATTGTTAATTAATCAATCAAATTAGTGAACTGAGCTACTCGAATTAAGACATTAGTACACATCATCAAAGATAGTTATAAACTAAATTTAAATCTATTCAGTTTCAGTTGGAATTGTCCAGATACATATCACGGTCAGCGTTTATCTGATCTGCCAACATCTATAAGCGGAGTCTAAAGGAACAAAAAGCAACAATTAAAAAGCCGGTAGCCGGTAGCCGCGGGCGATGCACGTGCGCGCCATTCTTGGAGCCGGCGCGCGCGCACTACTTGTCCGACCACTTTTAACCATCAATCAGATTGACAAACGAACGTGAATCTTAACGCTATCCCGTAAGGAGCATTGTCTTATGTACGCTTGTGTAGCGGATTGTAACAGAAAATGTAAGTTTCTTTCAAGTCTGATTTCTTTTCGTCTTATTGGCGATTGATTACTCAAAGTTTTGAGGAAGTAAAAATTAAATATGAAATGTTTTAAAAATTTCAGTAAAGCTTATAATTTGATCATTGTCAGTTTCGATTTAAGAGTTAAAGTTATATGTGTTTTTGTGTGTTTTGGTAAAGGGTAGTGAAATATATCCAATATGTTCAAAAAAATCATTTTTATTTAGATTTTCTTAATGGAAGACCATTGATATAAATAAATTATTATCCCTATAACAATTAAAGCTCATAAGAGAATCACAATAAAGCTCACTAAGATCCTAACTTTAAATATTTATACAATACAACTTCAAAATATCACAATCGAAATATACATTAAAGCTTTCGAGGAGTTATCACGTGCGTTGAGCGATACTTAACCCTAACTTATCCTACATGGCACATGAGAATTATGGCTAACATCACAGACGGTTGCAGAAACCAAGCAGCACTTGTTCCACGGAAGACACTGATCGGTGTTTCGGTAAAGGATTTAGGCTTGCACCCAGCGGTCTTGGAAGCATGGGTACTGCTGTTCTGCGGTCTGGCACTCGGTGTAGCAGTGTGCGGCGGCGAAGTCGGCGTCCTGCTTCGAGACTGTGGTCCAGAAAAAGGTTCCTGCTTCCGTGCGGGCGAAGTGTACTGGCACGTAGAAGTTGTCAGGGTTCACTGGTACGATGTCGCATGTGTCGTCCTGGTTGCAGACGAGGAAGGCCGCACCCGGAGCGCAAGTCTCCATCTCCGAGTAGATTTTTCGCTCCAACATCTCGTTGTTCGCGTTTTGTTCGTCCTCGTAGCACGTGTCGCACTTGGCGGGAACACGTTTCGTTGTCTTCTTGATCATCTTCATTAACGGCTTCAATAGCGCCTTGAAACCGCTATTCTTCATCTTTTCCGTGTTGTATTTGTTCTCGTTCATCGAGTTGTTTGTCGCGATGATGTATTCGTTGTTGGCGTAATAAGACATGTTGAAAGTTTTGAGAGAGCGTGTGTTGCGAGTGAGATCACAAGCGGGAATGTGGGGCTGGTTTGCGCTCGCCACCTTTATACCCGGCGCGCCGCCCCCGGCACAAAAGCTGCGTACGCGTGAAAAACTCCCTTCGCGTGTGTGGGTGTATCGAGTGGCTTATTCGATACCCTAATGCTTTTAGCGTATAACAATATCTTGGATGTTTTGTCAACATTGTTAAGAGTTTGGAAAATAGCAGCGACTGTAGTAAAAAGGGGTGTATGCAAATTGAGTTGCAAAGTTTGTTTAAAGCCTCTAAAAATATTAATATTACAAGGATTTACTTCTGCATTGCATTGCTTGTATTGCGTTTTTAGTTTATAGGGATTATCTTGTATACAGTCATTTTAAATCTTTGGAGGTTATAATGGTCACAAGGAGATAGCCAAGGGGTTAATCTTTTAAAATTGTATATTATATCTTTCTATCTGATAAAGCTCTCACGGGTGGTAATGTGGATTTTTCTTGTCTTAGATGACACAAGAAAATAAAACTTAATAAAGTGTCGTACTAAGAGTTATCCAACAGGGTCTACTTTCCATACTTGGTATAACCAAGTCCAGTAACATTCCAACGGCTGATTGTCCATGGGAAATCTGTCCACGTGCCGTCCACACGCTCCCGAGTACAATTGGGTAAACACACCACATGTCGTTCATTAGCCCTCGTTCATACAACAATGCGATTGCTATCGCTCTGCGGCGTCCCCTCGGGGTCACTAAGTCACGCCTTGGGGTGCGATCGACCCCTCTGTGACCCGTGTTGCGCGCGCGCAAGTCGCGTGACTCCATCAACTTGTTACAGTGTAAAGTGTTTGTTCATTATTATACTATTATACTTTTCAGAGTCACACTAATGTTTGTCTGTAATGTATGCCGTACGTAGGTTGTTAGACTAAAGGGTTGATGAGTTATTTAATGTGCCTCAGAAAATTCATGTCCATTATGACAGCGTAACATAACCCAATCTCCAAATCAGGTATTTGAATAAATTACGTCTACGCGAGATCATTAACATTTTATTTACAAAAAGAATTATCAAACATAACATGCCCACCTACACACTAAATATCCAGTTCGTACTGGTCCAATCATGTAGGTTTTTTTTTATAATATGTCCGAAGAGAGTATTACAAAAAAATTAAGTTCAAAAGAAATCAGTGTAGCGGTGATAGTGGCTGCTCGGCCAATGGGGTGCGCGCGCGCCGGCAGGTGTTGCGATCCGAAGGCTCGCACACATACGATGGCAGTTTAAATATACGATCATTGAACACGTGCATTCGAAGGGGATGACTATACGGTAACATAAGACGGCAGAGAGAGAGGCGCAACATTTTTTATCGATATGAATAGATTCACGACTCCCTCATATCCGAAATAGGGTAACGCAAAGGCTAATTTGGTTATTGAAAGTTGAGGGGTTGTTCGTGGGAATGCTCTCCGCTCCTAGGTTCCCAGGGTTGCGCGCACATTTAGTTTTTTTCAGCGACGCGAGATTCGGAACGGCGACAGATGGCAAGCGTGAATCCCGTTCAGCTTTGTTATAATAAATCGTATGGGGTATTCGAATTAAACATTCCATTTTGATGGCTCATCGCGTTTGAGGGGCGAAGGGATGAAGATGTAAACAAGTGTAAAAGGGGTCAGTGGAACTCGGCCAGCTCTATAATTAAATATCTATTAGAAGCATTTGGAGAATATTAGGGAAGATTTGTTAGGGGTTGAATTGTAATTTTGAGATAATGACACCGGTTAAAGGATTGCGTGGGAGGATTTTTGATAGTAGCTTTTCCTTTAATGAGTTGAATGGGTAGTTAATGAGTGGAATGCGTAGTTAGTGCAAGGGTAAATTAAAAAATAATGTGGGATATGTGGAGAGTTTTATGTAAAACTTTCTAATTATCATTATAGGATATTGCCCAATTCCGTTACCTACTCTAAGGTCACATAATAATATATTCATATTATTATGTTAATAATATAATAAATATATGATAAATATATAATAAATATATATAGTAATAATATATGGAAAGATTTTTAAATTCATATAGTATACATATAACTCACTGATCCGAACCCTTCGGAGAATCTAGTAGGGCACGGGGACACGCACTAGCTCCCTCTAAAAAACCTCCGAAGGTGATTCGTTTCACACGGCTTGAGGAACCCTTTAAGTTTCTCGCCGCCCTCAAATAAGCCCGGTAAAGCTGTAAATGCCGTTTAAGGCATTCAGCAAACTCTCAAAAAAAATCACGAGCTGTGCTTACCAAACTATTTGTCATTTAGATTTTTCTATTTGTCATAGACAAACCTGTGTTAACCTCAAAAAGTTTTTTCAGGACCGTTCGTTATTCTTTTTGAGGGTCGCTTCCCACGATTTGAAGATGCAAAAGCGAACAATGGCTGGTCAAAAGAATAGTCTCCAAGGAGATAGGTTGCGTCACATAAAAAGCTGATTATTGTGCCCTGCGGCGTGACAAGTGTGCGTGGGATTGCAGAGGATTGCTTTAGGGTGCGCTTACCCTGCTCCTTTAGGGTTGCCAACTGCGCAAATGTAGTATTATTTAGTACCTTAGCATCGAAATAAATTACAACAGACTGTTGTGAAAATTGCGATTTTTGATGAAGTTGTTGTTTATTTTTCTGTGACTTTGACTTAAACTATTAAATTGTAATTTGTAACATGAAGTATGTGTAGAAATACTATTAGGGGTAAAAATATCTACATTTTGCTATTACATATTCTAATGTCAAGTATTTAAGGGAAATATACCAAGCTACCACCAGCTCCACTTTATAAGTTCTTCAAACATAGACCTCATGCTTTGTGTCTCACTCTATTACAAGCAGATCGTTTTCACCGTGATCGTAGTGAAATATATTATTAAGCTGCGTACGGATAGCGCGTACATTGGTACGCGTAGTCGGTTACGCGTGTCCTGGAACACCATGTCCATACCTGTAGCTACGCGTACACTCTTGGGAAAGCTAGCTCGCGAGCTGCGTACGGATAGCGCGTTCCTGTATTACGCGTAGCCGGGATACAGTGCCCACGCGTACAGGTCCTGTACGGACCGCCGCAAACCTCAACGCGAGGTCAACTGATCCACAGCGCTACGCGAGCCCCGACAATCATTATTAAAACTTGATAAACACTCGTGTCTATCCATTTTGCCCGGGTACGCTATATTTGGACGGCAAAATGGATAGACACGCGTGTTTATCGAGTTTTAATAATAAAAATATGACTGGCGGGGCTCGCGTAGCGCTGTGGACCGATTGACCTCGCGTTCAGGTTCGCGGCGGTCCATACAGGAGCTGTACGCGTAACCAATGTACGCGTGAGCACCGTATCACGACTACGCGTAACACAGGAACGCGCTATCCGTACGCAGCTTGACAATATTATCATAACTCATAAGTACTAACTTCCCGCCAATATTTATGTTATCAACACTTCATCTTTAGAATGTTACTAAACCAAATTTGGCGTGAAAATGTTATCTACCACATAAACAACATTGAACGTAATTTTGTCATCAAGTGAGAGGTAATTTGGGAGGTAATAGTATCCAGAAAATAAAAGTGACCGTCATCAATGTTAAATCAAATAAAAGCTTGATAATTTGATGTATTAATGTGATCAATGCTCTGTCGAATTGGTAATTGTGTTAAGATTTATCAACTTAAGATAACTTGACATATGTTTTTACATGTGTCAAGTTACCTACCATTATATTCTGTTGTTATGCCTTACAAATTAAAATATAAAATGTAGAATGGAGACAGCCCTAGACGCACCCCACACTGCCGCATTGTTTGTGACTGCACTTGTCACGGACCCGCATGGGAATGTGGGGTCAAAGAGCCGGGAATCGGGATTTTTTCACTTGATATTATATTAATATCAGGTGCATCACTTTCAACATGTTTCACTTAGTAAGTAGTTAGTTGTTTGTACGTATCGAATTGTTAATAATAATTCAGGATACTTTTAAATAATGTTGTAAATTTTATACAAAGTTTGAACATTGTTATGTTTGTGTATAAAGTATATAGGTTGGTATACTGGTTGTCTGGAAGAAATCGCTTGATCGCTTATAAGACCGCCAAATTGTAACTATGTAATTATTATTTTTGTCTTTTGTTATGTTATGTTTTTTAGTGTTGCAATAAAACTATTATCTATCTATCTATATTTTATTGGTAATGTTTCGTATTGTATTAATGTTTTTACACAATAACTATGTTACTTAATCTTTGTCACTTAATTTGTAAATTGATCTAATTGAAACGTTATTATAGGTCTCTGTGATATTATCTTGCCTAATTGATGATTTCTGTTATTTTTCTTAATTATAAATATCTCACAGTATTAGATATGTACCCATCTTAAGTGAAATTATAATAAATAAGTTTGTATTTTAAAATTCAAGTATTACTTATTAAACGAACCCATCCTACTATATAGAAAAAAACCTAGCAATCACTAAAGCTTCGACTGTGGGAATTTCAGTTACAACACCATACAAATCAAAGTTGAGGGTGTAAAATAAAGGGCCATGTATAAATCATCCCTAATCGTTCCCTTTGTTGCGTGTACACTTGTTGCATCACAACTGCTAAAACCACTTTATCAAATACAGATAGAAAGCCACATCTTGGATAATAATCGTCTCTATTTTTATTAGCACAGAGTTTAGCTTCCTAAGCTGCCGTTTGGAATAACAATGTTATTTTCCTGGTTCTTGTGGAAGATGGAAGGGCGGGTACTTTTAAGGGTTGCTGAAATATTAATTGAGAAGCAGGTAAACTCATTTCGTATTAAGGAAAAAAAGGCAGCCGATTTTGCATTTGAAAACTGAGATATGAGTGGGTGATAAATAATTATAAGAGCTAATATTGGTCATTTAATTTTGAATACAGCAATAGTATTCAAAATTATTGTCAAAGCACTTGGCCGTCTTCTTACTTGGTAAGTGATGATAAGGCCGAAGGAAGTGTACTTCACCCAAAATCCTTGACTTCTGAGGTACTGGCTATATTATCTTTAACTGTCGGAACTCTTTAAATTGGGCAAGCGTGAGCTGCGGCTTTCCATGTGTTGATGTTTTAGTGGGAAAGTCTTAGCCCAGCAATGGGACGTTTATAAGCTTGTGATGACTGTATAAGGCTAAGGTTGGGTGAGCGAACTAAATAAACACATCCCAAAGGATTTCCCTGTTATCCAATGGATGCCAAGCAAACATTAATCAGAGCTCCTGTGTTTCAAGTTGTTTTCTACATAAACCTACGGTTTGATTCTGGACGTAGTCACATTACAGGCACCTAGATCTTTAAATGTATACAAGAAGGAGACGGCGCTCGCCTGCAATAAGGTTATAGTTACGGATAGGATATTCTTAGCTAAAGTTATCCTCAATACGTTATCTGGTCGACTTCTTAGAGCATTCTTCCCTTTGGCGTGCCGATGCTGTGGTGAACTTCGGTGACTACTAATGGCGTTCCCGGATCACCCTGAGATGGCACGTGTGGGGACGTACAGGAGTTTTTAGCGGGTAAGCCCGCCTTCTGGAAGGCCAGGGAGAAAGTCCCACATAACCATCAAAGTCCTCCTCGGGCACTATGGTAAGTATGCTTATGCAATTTTCCTGTATAAAAAGCTTTATATGATAGCTCAAGGTTACTTTTAAATGTCACACTTATTCATAAGTAACCCTGAGCCATGGTAGGGTAGTAGTACCAGTGCTCGACAGAAACAAGTGATTGATGTTTTTTTCTTTATTCATTAAAATAGAGGTCAGCAGCTATTTTCTTTTAAACAATAAGTACAGGCTTCCTAGCTGTCATCAAGTAAAAATTTCAATGAAACTCTAAATTAGACTTCTTGGTGGGAAAGTGAAGAGCATTGTCTGCGGCTTTGTTTTATTTTCTAAAATTTGTGTTTTGTCGAATATTAATGTGAAATAATGGTGGATTATTACCGTTAAGTGTTAATGAGTATGCATGAGGGTTGGCAAATGAAATAAAACAGTGCAACGCCACTGTCTTTTCAAATTCTCCCAAGAAGTCCGCGTGAGGTAAAGCCCCCCCATCTTTACTGAGATACTCGAGGGGTTATATATATATAAATTTCTCACTTCTCATTTTTATTATCATTCATCATCATCATACGGAAGGAAATATTGGTTATTTATGTACTACTTGTAATAAAAATTACTTTGACACTGGCTAAATGTGCTAATCGCACGAAGCCATCAATTAAAAAAAAAACTGTGTTGAACCCTGGGCTTGAAGTATCAAACACTCAACTGGTGCCATTGCGATAGCTGTTTTTATGTTCGAAATCCTACAAAGTTAATGAGCACGCTGTCATTAGTGCACTGAAAGAGGGAAGTGATAATAACGCCCTCATTTGAGAGGCCTCCCGTTAAAACCTTGTTTTATTTTGAATAACTCGGTGATGGCTTTGGTAAGTTAATAGTTGGGTGGAGACGAGTGGGATGTAAAGGAACATTTATACATCACGACTGAATGGAAATAAAATGCTTGCATCTCGCTAGCACAACTGGACGAGCAATTGGGATTGTGGAAGGCCGTGATGGTTTCGAGTTCCACCAGAGAGTTTGTCTAGTGTTGGGTCTTTTAAACATTACGATCAAATCTGAACGGGATCATAACGCTGCATCTCGGTGTCTCAATTGAAAGGACAGTTGGGATTGTAGAAGTTCGTGGATTCGTGTAACATCTAACGTATGTGTTTTTAAGTGCTACATGACTTCCGATTTTATTTTCTTTATTTGAGGACCACTAAAAGTTGCCACATTAAAACTTAATATGATATGATACACACAATATTAAAAAAAAACAAAGATAAATGCATGCAATTTGATTAATTTATTAATCATCCATTATACTCGTAAAACCGTATATTTGTCGTCTTCTGTTACTTGAATAAAAGTTAAGAAGTAATTTACAAAGACGCGTTGGTACTTTAATTCAAGTAAGACTTTACCAAACTAAGTCTTCGGTTGTAAAAGGATTTATCAAGGACTCCGAAGGAAGCGTAGTTATTATTCAGATATTTTAATTAGAGATTCGATATGCCATTCCTAGTTTGATTCTAATAAGATTTTGTTCTTCATTTATTCCGTAATGCTCTTAGTAATACCCAGCTGCCCATTCAAATGGGTTTTTTTTTAACCTTCGTTCCTGTTTGTAGCAATCAATGTAATGTTCTTTTTTCGTTAGATATTTCTTTCTGGTGTAGGAAATGAAACTGATAGCAACAAATTAACTTTACCTACTAATATTCTCAAAAGATAAAGCATGTATGTTGGAAGTCTCCATATCTTTCAAATTTTGAGAACATTTTCTACAGAGTAGAATAAGACCTCTGAAATTATTGAACCGATTACACAACAAATTCACTAAACCAAAGTTTTGCGAGCGATGTGCCCTGCCCACTGCCACTTGAGCTTAGCAACGCTGGGGCGGAACAGTCCTCCCTCGAGTGGCGACCGCGTACCGAAAAGCGCAGTGTGGGCAGGAATCCAACAAGGTGTACTGACAATCTGGTAAAGGTTGCGGGAAGCCGCTGGATGCGAGCAGCACAGAACTGGTCATTGTGAAAATCCTTGGGGGAGACCTTTGTCCAGCAGTGAACGTCTTTTGGCTGCGATGATGATGAAAGCTTTTATAGCCATGAACTGATCTGATTCTAAAAATTCTTCCACCAAAAGAAAGCTTTAATATCCTTGGGTTATCATTACTGGTTTTCACCATCGTCATCATTATCATTGGCTGCTAGGCCTCCTTGCATGCTGAGCCTGAGGCTGGATGTCTAAATCAACATAAAATATCTCTTCTTTTATCAACATAATGGTTTTTTCTTGCTATCGGGTAACTGGGCCTACATCTCACCTGATGTTAAGTGATGATAAAGCCAAAGGCGGAAGCACACTTCACCCGGAATCCTCAACTACTGAGGCACTGACTATCTTATCTCTAGCTGATGCCAGAACACAACAATGCTACTAACATTGATGCTATGGCGACATATTTGGATAAGATAGTGGCAGTTGGCCAGGCAGACATACAAATCCCACCACAATCCTAACCAAACATGTTCTCCCCGCTGGGAATCGAACCCGGGACCTCTAGGTCTGAGACTGGTGTTCTTTACCATTAGACCACAGAGGCGGCTGTAATTTGAGTAACGCATAAATATGTATTCTTCGTAGTTTAATGTTTGAAACTTATTTAAGCAAAGAAACGAAGAAATAAGCGTGTATAAAACGAAAAAGTTAACCAAACAAATTGCTCCTTAATTAAGTATATGGGGCAACAAAGGATTAGACTAAGCGTGGTGGTCAATTAATCGCGTCGCCGGGCCTCGCTAGGGACGGCAATAAATATATTGTTGGGTGCAACGCACGGTCAACTCAGGCAATTTGTGGGAGTCTTCTGTTGTGTGGTCTAAGTGATAAGAGGATGTTGAAAAGCTGCGCTCGGAAAAGCAGTAAGTCACTACCATATTTTTGTCTCTAAAAGAAAAACACAGTATACCTACAGAAGGGGTAATTTTTCAACCAGATTACAAGAATGGAGAGAGGAAACGGTGAATGTATTTATGAGAACGAAATAAGGAACTATTTTCTCCTTAACGGTTTGATCAAGGGAGGCTTAGGCTCTTCCTGATTAGGAATAAAAGATAGGAGCTTTAACTTGAAAAGTCAAAACTGGGATGGAATTTCATACAATGTCTGCTAAACGTTTTTTATAAAATACCCGAAACATTGATTATATAACTCATATTAATCTATTATAAACTAATTTAAAAATATATACAGTGTGTGGCCTAAAACTAGAGGATAATAATGAAAATAGAGACTCTAGAATATTAGTATTTTTTCTGAAAAGATTCCAGTTAACTAGAACCCATGCATTACATACAATAAGAACTTAAAGTTACGATTCATAATCAGTGCAAAACGATATTATCGCTGTCAGAGACGTTGTCAGAATGAACTCAATCGATCGAGTTAGCGGAACTATTGCATTGTTTGCATTACAGTGAATTTACGATTAAGTTTGTTAGAAAAATCAAAAAGTAAAGTTTTGATTTTAATTAGTTGAGACCATAATGATTCAATTACTAGTGACCTATAGAATCACTGTTTTCAATATTTTCCCCGGTTCTAGGCCACACACTGTATATGTATATCTACCGCTTGTGCCTTTCACTTTTTTGTGGAAATAACTTTTATTTGATCGTATAACTTCACAGCAAAACCATGTTCATCACAAACACAGGAGCCTTACTATCACATAATTTAGTTGTAAGTTTTATTCAATTCAAATATCGTTTTTACTATATGTCAGTAATTTTAAAGTTACTTTATTATTTTAAGTTAGGTACAGGTAATTAGCATAAGTCTATAATTGCTAAAGTTTAGGAGCTAAAGGGTAGGCTATTAGTTATTCTGTGACTAAAGGGCGGTCATTTTGTAGTAGCCCATTTATTTATTTATTTATTTATGGAGTACACAACAGATGATAGTCAACATTCGCTTAAAATAGCAATTTACAATAGAACAGAGCAAGACCGACATCCAGAAAACGTGTACACACAGCTAATCGTGCAGATACGAAAACAATGGAAATAATACATAAAAGAAATTTAAAATTAAATATAACTCCAATTTGCAGTAAATTGAATTTAAATAAATTTGTATGATTAATTTAATTTAATAACATTCAAAATTGTATCAATATAATAATAATTTAATAAATTGCAATGAGAAAAATTAAATAATATAGGTACACTTATTTAAATTATAGCAAAACATTAATCAAGAAATTATTTTTCTAACCTGGGTTCTAAAAATGTTATGTTTTAAAGTGTAGATATCGAGCTGTTCGAATATGGGCACTATTTCGTTATATTGACGGCACATTCTTACGATGGGATTAAAAAACGATGTATTATTTTTAAATGTTTGAAGAACAAATATATTTTTTTTACTTCTATTCCGAATTAGTAACTTGGTGTTAAAATTGATAGACTGTAATAGTGTCGGAGAATCAATATAACCGTGAACGATTTTGTGCAAATGGAAAAGATCTTGATGCTGGCGTCGTTTATCTAGAGCAACGATGTTAAAATGTCGCAACCTGTCTGAATAAGATGTTAGTACCCGGTTAAGTCCACATCTATAGCCTCCTAATAGCTTCAAAGATTTCCTCTGTATGCCTTCTATACGTTGTGAGTGAACTATATAATGTGGAGACCAGATTACAGAGCAATACTCCAAATTACTTCTTATAAGGCTACTGTACAGATGAAGAAAGCTTTGAGATTTTTTAAAGAATTTGGTATTTCTGGCTACAAACCCTAGAAGCCCATTAATGACTTGACTAATTATATATATATATATATATATCATCCGGTAGTCTTATCGAACTAGGTTTAGTGTCGTGGGCTATGACTATGAGAAAACGTGACGAATTTTTCTAAGGCGTAACCGGCGATCTTGTTAGTTGTTGTTTATAGTAAATACACTATTGTGCTTTTACTAACAGTTGAACCACGAGAAAAAAAATGCCCATAGTTCTCCCAGGTGAACTGATCCGGTGGACCACGGCTAAGGAGAGAGGAAAAACAGTGACTGAGAAAGAGCCGAGTTAAAAATTAGACGAGTTATGGGAGTGTCAACTTTGCAAAAGAGACCAACTAAGAAAGAGCCGAGTTAAAAATTAGACGTGTTATGAGAGTGTCAACTTTGCAAAAGAGACCAACTAAGAAAGAGCCGAGTTAAAAATGAGACGAGTTATGAAAGTGTAAATTTTTAGAAAATGACAAAGTCCTCCTGAGGGGAGGACCAAAAGTGGTCCTTCATCCTTAGGGAAGGCTCGTGCCCCAGCGTGGGTAAAATAAGCTAGTAATGGTGACATGTTATTCCTTACTTTTAATTTATTATTATTTTTTTAAATATCTGACCGTGACTTGTGCCATACTGCGCGTACGCAGTAATAGCGCGTAATAGTTGTCGCGCGCGGCCATTAGCCGCTGGTTTGGCGCGCGCGCCACCGACACGACAGCGACGCGAGCTATCTTTACAGTACAGTTGGCAACACAAGTTTTATAACATTATTCTTTTCATTTTAATTAAGTAAAATGCTTTGCGTATACATCGCGTATTTACAAGTAGTAGTTTCCTTCTCTTCCCTCGTCCTGTCTAGTCTAGATCCAGAAGGAAAGGTCTTATCATTGAAAACCTAGTGTCATCCCTTCTCTGTTACGGGGATAGCCATTTTTTTTTTTTTGAGAGAGATTGCTGATTGCCTCTACGGCATTTTCAGCTTCACCGGGCTTTTTTTTGGGGGCGGCGAGGAACGTAAAGGGTCCCTCAAGCCGTGTGAAACGAATCACGTTCGGAGGTTATCTAGAGGGAACGGCATCGCGCACTAGTGCGCGTCCCCGTGCCCTACTAGATTCTCCGAAGGGTTCGGATCGGATCGGGGAGCGGAGCAACCCGAGGGCGCCTCTAAAGGCACGGACCTCGGCTCGGGTTGACCGGGCCGTGGAGGAGGAGAGAAGCGCCCAGGTACATGTCTGTACCTGGTGTAGAGCGAGGGGGATGGCCCGGGATCACGAACCCACTACTGAGCAAAGGCCTTCATTATTGAAATCAAGTCATCACAAGAAATGTTAGGTAATAACACTTAACATTACCACGCTTGCCGAATGTGGCTTGGTGACAAACCCAGGCTATATATATACTGTCTCACTGCTGTGCAAAGGCTTCCGTCACTGAATTGAAGTCATATCGTTACGAATTTACCTAATAACGAAACGGTTAATCACCACGCTTGCCAAAATCCAAAACACACTTTAAACGTCGGATATCGAGCCATTAAGTGTCTTACCACACGGCCACCGAGGAGAGTATAATAATATGCTTATTTTTATATAGGCTTTTTTTCTATTGAGAAAAGTGCAGCCTCACGCAAAAATTCTATGAGAAAATCCTATTTACTGATATTATTTTTAGTTTCGATACATATTTATATAGCATTAGCACACTGGTACGGATATAATGGATTTCGTATTACTTTAAAATGAATGTTTTTATGTTACACCACTCAGGAACTCGTTAACAACAATATACAAGTTTAACCCGAAATTAACACATCAGGTGAGGTGGTACGTGGTTCAAAATTAAACCCTTCGCTTGATGGGGCGATAATTTAACCCTTAACGATCGCGTTAACCGACAATTAATCGGTTAAAATGGGTGAGTGATTGTTCAAATTATCCACGTGAATAGGGTTGGTTGGTTAGTTAAGGCGTATTTTTGAAAACAGTTTATGTGATGCGAGTTAATGTCATTAGATATACGTTAATCGATCGCTTATTATGCCTAAAGAAAAACAAAGTATTTAAAATAATTTTATGTAACTTATTGTGAACTTAAAAATAATGGTTTATGACCACGCACACATCTTTTTAACATTTTCATAGATAAAAAAAATTGTTTCAGATTACTGTATGTAGTGTAGCGTAGTAGGTAGTAGTGCTAGTTTTTTTTTTGTAATTTAAAGGAAAGCAATAATTTTATTGAAATTTCGAAGGAAACCTTTTTTTTTGAGAGCTATTGCTGATTGCCTCTGAGGCATTTTCAGCTTCGCCGGGCTTGTTTGGGGGCGGCGAGAAACGTAGAGGGTCCCTCAAGCCGTGTGAAACGAATCACCTTCGGAGAGTTTCTAGAGGGAACGGCATCGCGCACTAGTGCGCTTCCCCGTGCCTTACTAGATTCTCCGAGGGGTCGAATCGGATCGGGGAGCGGAACAACCCGAGGGCGCCTCTAAAGGCTCGGACCTCGGCTCGGGTTGACCGGGCCATGGAGGAAGAAGTACATGTCTGTACCTGGTGTAGAGCGCGTGTGAACCGGTTCTTCGTACCCTTGTTCTACGAGTACGGTGTCTTGGGCCTAAACTAGTGTGCATGTTTAGTGTATTCTGTAAATTTGTAGTGGCATTTAGAGGATCGGGCGGGGTAGAAAGAAACCTGGGTCAGCTGTAACTACACTGTGTGGTTGCTAATAAAGTTGTCGTAATATTGTGTATACTTATGTAGTGGATAGATTGTAGTCATATTCAGATTCAGATAAACATATTGCAAGTCATAAAATAACATAGATGTACTAATTTATCTATTGCCGTTATATTCATAAAATTAAATTAAAAATTTGTATAAGATTTTCGTCATAATTACAATTGTTGTAAAGAAACTTAAAACATATTCAGTCATTGTCATTACGTCTCTGCATAAAAATTAAAGTTGTCACATAAAAAAAATCGAGGCTGGTGGAACTCGCAATTCTTCCTGTAGGCCCGAAAAGTAATAATTTATTTTTTACAATTTTTTGTTTTAAACTTGTTTAAACGACCTTAAATTGCTTATGAGTATTTTCGCTCATGAGGTTTTAATATAGAAAAAAGTTGGTATCTCGAATATAACACCTTTTTTGCGCTAATGAAACTGCGGAACAGCTTATTATCGGTGAGTGGCGTCAATCGCGTTGATTTGCCTTAATGGTGGTAAATTACCTAAAAAAGGGGGAGAAAAAAGATTGGCGGCCCGTGCGGTCTCATACAATTATGTCCCGAGACCGTCTACAGGGAAATTTACTTATTGCCCCTCATTTATTTAACTATGTTTTAACTTTATGGGCTTATAGCCCTCAAGAATTGATTAGGATGGTGCGCTTAATGTGTTTTATATCTTAATGTAGGTAGTTAATACAGGGTATTGTATACAGCTATACACACATGTGATGTGTTACGTCGTGTTCCTCAAATAATTCCTATAATTCCAATAATAAAATACACAAATAGAGCACTATTTGTTCATTTTATTATAGGTTTGTCATAATCTGTTTTTTGTCTACAGTACCCCACCACACCACTCATCTTAATCATGAAGTGCATCTTCGATACTGTTGGAAATCAGTACACAACCTTCTGCGATCCCATGTAGCATCTACACTGACGATACTACACCACTAGATAATTAGTACTGTAACGTAGTTAGTATTCGGGAAATAAAATAAAAGTCTCTTGTTGTCACCCGAAGAGCAACAATACAATTGGAAGTTGCTCTGGAATTCTTCAGTTGCTAAGTTGCTATAAATATTTTTGCTATTCGATTAGTGGCTCTTATCGTTACACCTCCTTTTAAAGAAGCTATTAGCAATAGCTAATACACAATATCAGGACCACTATCATCATCATGGCCAGTCGACTGCTGGACAAAAGCCTCTCCAAATTTAAGCCACTAAACCCAATTTTAAGCTTTCCCAAACATACTGCTGTCAGTCATGTTGCATCGTGAGTCGTGACAAACGATTTAGTACTTCCTTCCTAAAGTAGTTTTGTTGATATCTGTTACAGAAACTAGTTTACTCAAAACCATAAAACATTCATAGTAAACTTATGTACATCAATTAATTTTGTTCATTATTAAAGCTAGACTCATAAATAGTACCTCCAGAGAAAAAAGCGTTATTCAAGTAAAATTAGTATTTCTCTAAGTTCTATATGACGTCATCACTAAAATAACTTCGCCCTGTACAGAAAATTAACTATCCGAACAAAACACAAATACCTATGTGGACGTTTAAGTTTTTATCACACCCCTAAATAATAGTGATAAAGTGTCGAATAAAAAAGATTCACAGAGATAAATTCAGTGCGGTACGGGTAGGGATGTCAAATCGAGATGCGGCGGGGCAAAATTATGATAAAGGCCTCTAACTAAAGTCTGCTTTTCATATGACGTTGTTTAGACTTTCAATACGTACAGTACAATTGTTGTTTGTTTATTTACCCTTATTATCTATATTAAAAACAGACAAACTCTTTTCTAGTACTGGAGTCTCTAAGCCTTATTAGGTAACAGTTGCTAAAGTCAACATGTTTATAACAGAACAATATGTTCAAACCTTTTTGTTATTACTGTTTATGATAGTAAAAAAGTCATAAGACGATCAAAGACGATTTAGTAGCGAGTTGGTGTATTTTTAATACATTTATGTAGTTTTTAGTGAGTTGTTTTAGTCCAGGGCACCCAGGAACCAGGGGAAGATTGTCCGGGACATAAACATCATTTACCATGGCTTAAAGACAACTTTAAACTCTGTAAATAATTCACCGGTAAAAACAGATGAGTAGGGTGATTGAATTCTTTTTTGGTATGCAAAAGACTTCAAATAACTTTTGCGTCAATCCTTTGATGTAAAATAAAGCGTTCGTCCAAAGTTCTAACTTTGACAACCCTAAACTGGGATGGTTTTTATCACTTTTGATAATAAAATATCGCTTAGCACAAATGTAAAAAAGAACCTTATCCCGAAGGCAAGACCCACCTTTATTGCGGCGTCTAACTATCGAATAGCGATACTGCATTAAAAACTACTAGTCAAGTTGATATGGAAGCTTACGCATGGTTTATTGTGTTCGTAGATAAAACAGAAAAGGCATTTGAAAAAATTGTAAATGAAACTCTACCCGTTGAATAATTCGCGTTCCTTTGTGTAACTGATGAATATACATGGACAAAATGTTGCTGTTTGCTCTTTCTACATTGCCAAATGAACGAACCTTGAACTAGAATTTTCTACTAAAAAGTAGATTCAGATAAAGTAATTGAAAGCTATAATTAATCCATCTTACCTAATAAATGGAAAGTGTTTTAAAACTACAAATAAATAAGTAAATAAAATAAAAATATTGGCAAAACATTTTCATTATTTTAATAAAAAAGTCTTGTGTAACTATGTGTAAAAATATAGTGACAATAATTTATATAGATACACATAAACATTTAAGTAAAAATACTTTGCCATCTTTTCAAAAACTCATTGCAGAGCCCTATGTGTCAGTCATAGCGGCGAGTAGCTCAAGCCGACCTAGTCGAGCCGTGAAAATTCACAACACCTTGTACCTATTATAAATCTCAAATATTTATAAACCCATTAACTAAAACGGATTACCGATTACCCAAAGATCCATCCGTGTTACCCAAATAAGCCGTCGAGTTTATAACAACACGGCGACTCACCGGTGAATCTGTAAAAACAAAAGTCATCATCGATCATTCGTTCTCCATCGCTTGGTAAACCGAAAACCGTGCCCCGAAATTATGGGCCTAAGAAAACAAAAAAAGGTAGAATTAAAAAAAATACACTGTTCCCGAAGATTTATTTAAGGGAGCGTAAAGATCTGTTTATGGTATGCGTTGGTAATTAAGGGGCTGCGCGCACACGTGCGCGCGCAAAAAGGAAAAAATATACCTGTTCCCATCCAACGCAGGTCCGCTGACACGCTCTTCAGGGGGGATTGTTCTCAAAGTGTTCTCAAACTGTTGTTGCGTAATTGATGTGGCGGTGACTGAGCCGCTACTTCTATAATCCTTAATCTGTCGTCTGCTGTGAATACAGACACAATATTTTTTTTTGTTTGTCTCTACGACGGATCTTGCACTAAGCAGACGAAAGGTTAGATGTCGTTACTTCTACATATATAAAGCACCCGTTCTTCTACTCAGAAAAGACGTCCTGAATGCCCGTTAGGCAAAATATTTTGTGAAGATTCAAAAGTGGTTTAGTAAATAAACTTGAATAAAGATTCATTTCCTTTCATTTCTTTTCGCAGCTTTTTTAATGTCGTGTGCTCGTCAGTGGCTGGTGACGTCAAAGTATATTATATATTATTAAATTTATTTTTGAGTTTGGTACCATATAGTAACTATGAACATATACTATCTTATAACTATAAGTTTACGCGAGCAGTACACATTGAACAAACTTTACATAGTATAAAGTTGTGTTATAAAATCAAAAATTTCGAAATGTATAAAATACTCTAGTGTAAACAAATACAGCTTGTCTCACCTTAACGATTTTTTGAGAACCACTGCGGCCATCTTCCCTTAATGTTATCTTATTATAGCTAAAATGACTTCGGTGTCCGGAGATAATAGCGGGTCTGGGTTCCTCACCGACATTTTTTTACGGGATTTTTTTCAACTAACTTTAAGATAATACTGCTTTTAGATATTGCGTGTTAGATAATTCGATATCAGAATCGTCGTAAAGCATTGGCCGAGGGATTTGTTGTAACCGGATACTTTGAATTAAAACATTTTATAATCACAAATTACGACGCTATCTTTACAATAAATACTCGGTAATTTAAAATTAATGAATTTTGTTATAGCCTCAGACTTAGATAAGATGGTGGTAGTCGGAAAATGCATTTTAGGACTAACCATAGCTATTTATGTATCCGAGTACTATCTTAGTACTATACACTTGGATGCGAACCCGGTGTTGGTCATTATACCCCAATGCCCAGTATTTTTTTCTGGTTTCCATACCCATCGGAACACAGCAAAGCAGTATACTGCTGCTTGTCGGCAACGATAGATCTATATTATGAGGGTAGCAGCTTTCCATTATTATTTTTTATTATGTACTATTAGTATAAAATAAATAAGCAAATTATTATAAAATTAAATGAAATGAAAAATATTTGTTTCGCATATTGGACAATCAGATAAAAGTTACCTCTTTATTAATAGTATAGACCAACAAAGACAATAACAAGTAAATTAAACTACTTAAAATTAAACTTATAAAACTATAACCTATAACTACTAAATATTAAAATCGGATAAAAAAATATTACGTATTTTACAATTTGTAATAAACTATATAATATGCAACCCAAATAGTCGAGTAAATAAATAAACTTTCCTACACTCACACTAATTATCTAGCCCAAGAGAAGCTTCGTTATGAAACTCGTCAAATGGTTACTAGACAACGGATAAACATACTTAAAATATTTAAATACATACTTATTATACATAGAAAAGACCCGAGACAATTTAGAAAAACAATAATTATACAATAATTTCTAAATTGACCCGACCGGGGATCGAACCCGGGACCTCAGAGATGGCGACACCATGGAAACCGGTGTACAAACCACTCGACCAAGGATCGACCACGTCAAAATTAACCATGCATTAACTATGCGTTGACACTCTGGTATTCTGTGAAACCAGTTCTACATTTACATTTACATTACACGTGCAATAGAAGCCCAGTTTTTTTTCAAATTTGGAATAAAATATTCTATCATTTTTATTTCAATTTAAATATGATAATAACAGGGTAATCTATTCCATCCGACGCGACGCCTGCTGAGTTAAACACACATTGTTTTCGAAGTCGTATCACGGAGAATCATTGTGGGATGCCATAATATCAGGCCACGTAGCCGTCATAACAAATATGAAAGGTATACGCCCGTCAACCATAACGCTATTAGGAAAGTTGAAGTGAGACTGAAAAGAAAACGGTTCCTTGACAAAGGGACTAATTTGTTTATGGTTAACGTCTAACGGTAGTTTCTTTACCTTATTATCAGTACTGGTTTCTTTAAAGCCGTTTATTTTATTTTACTTAATAATTTATATCTTTTTTAAAGAAGTGATTATTAGTGTAATCTATAGACACTTGCGTCAAGTTTACAACTATCTCCTCCCTGCTAGCTAGCTCCTTAAAACAAAGTCACATTAGGCTATTGGTACTATTATTTATTCTGTGGTTTCGATCGTTGCGTGAGATCGCCAGTGGGACTTGTATGTAGGAGACTGATGATGACAGCGAAAAGGATCTCCTTTTAGTTATAAAAAAAGTAAACTGACGAAAATTCCGCAAATCCGACATGATGATTTTTTGGTTACAATAATATCATTAATTAGAACAATGTTTTCAATAAAATTGACTAAACCAAATTTGGTGTGTAGGGAATGAACTTCCCACGGAACCCACTAAGGCATTCCTTGGGAAGCATTGATTAAAGCTCGGATATTTCAAACAATGTTATCAAACGGCGATCGGCACGTGTTAGAAAATGTTTTTGTTTGCTTTGATTGATAGAAAACTTTAGTTTTGATATTTATACAAAACAGAGACAGTTAAAAAACAAATGCGTTTATTTCTTTGATTTATAACTTATGATCTCTCTCAAGCCGAGTAATCGAATCTGCGATCTCTGGAGATCGATGGTCGAGCCACTTGACGGCTGGTCAGAGGCCTCCTCACAACAATTGATGGCTAATGGTTGAATTACCACGCTTATCAATGAATGCGGGTTGGTGATCATAAAGAGCTCGATGGCGCAGTAGTTAGCGCGCCTGGTCTGCGAGTGCTGTGGTTAAGCAACTTTCGCAAAGGCCGGTCATCGGATGGGTGACCAAAATTTTATAATCTTGAACTTCTCCGTGCTTCGGAAGGCACGCTAAGCCGTTGGTCCCGGCTGCATTAGCAGTCGTTAACAACCACCAATCCGCACTGGGCCCGCGTGGTGGTTTATGGCCCGTTCTGCCTATCCATCCATAGGGAAAGCTCGTGCCCCAGCAGTGGGGACATAAAATGATGATGATGATGATGATGATTATGATGATGATGATGATGATGATGATTATGATGATGATTATGATGATGATGATGATGATGTTGATGATGATGTTGATCATAAACCCTATGCAATGCCTTAAATTTATTAAATATGGAATATGGAAATCCAGGACCCCTTGAAAGCGGGTCCAGTGCTATTTGCCAACGAGCTACAAGGCATGCGTACAAAAACTTATTCAAAATATGCTGTACTTGCGATTGTACTAACACTGATGACGTATTCGAATGAATATGTTACTACAAATCATTATCGCATTATCATCATCATAATCAGCCCTTACACATCCAATGCTGGACATAGGCCACTCCAAGTGCACGCCACTGAGCACGATCCGTGTCACAATAATAATGTGGATTCGGCTGTCATCGTATCGATTGTTGTTAAGGCCAAGAGCCTCGATCAACCTCTAATGAGGCTCTCGTTAGGCGGCTGGATCAAGGGCCTGATTCAGAAGGCAGTTCTCCTCGATACGGCACGCATTGTGAGGAGGTTCCTGTCTCTGAAGCCCTAACCACCGGTAGCTTGGACCCTGGTCCCGATTCCGGCGGACCGGACATCCCGCGGATATATGAGAGGTGTGCAGTCTCAGGGATTATTTACTTAACAGTGAGTGCGGGATGCATTTAGATGTCGTGGCAGTTGATAGACACTTTACGCCGCTCTCCTTGGCAACAGAAACCTGGCGCAAACCAGTGGTGCTAAGCACTCTCGATCGCAAGGACATATGGAAGAGCAAGGTGCTACACGGGCGCTACTATCGGGCTCTAACTGGGCCTGATGTAGATTTGCCTGCCTCGGTGAACTGGCTACGATTCGGTGACCACTTTAAGGAAACCGAAGGTTTTGTCTGTGTCATTGAAGATGAAGTTATCAAGACGAATAACTACCGGAAATATATTATGAGGGACGGTACGGTCGACATCTGTCGGGCATGCCGCCGTCCAGGGGAATCACTCCGACATATTATTTCTGGTTGTTCTCATCTTGCTAACGGAGAGTATTTGCACAGACACAACTAAGTAGCCAGAATAATTCACCAGCAACTTGCTCTTGGATATGGCCTTGTTGAATCGGAGGTGCCGTACTATGAGCACGCACCTGCATCAGTACTCGAAAATAGTCTTGCAACGCTCTATTGGGATCGCTCTATCATAACGGACAGGACTATTGACGCCAATAAGCCTGATATCGTGGTGGTCGACCGATCCCAGCGCCGGCCAATACTGGTTGATATCACCATATCTCATGATGAGAACCTCGTGATAGCCGAGAAGGACAAGCTCAGTAAGTACCTTGACTTGGTTCACGAGGTTACCGCCTTATAAGGCTGTGGATTCAGCCATTATTGTACCGATAGTCGTTTCGGCCTTTTAGCCAAGAGCCTCGATCAACACCTAGAGAGGCTCTCGCTGAAAGATTGGGTCAAAGGTCTGATGCAAAAGGCAGTACTCCTTGACACGGCACGTATTGTCAGGAGGTTCCTCACTCTGTAGCCCTAACCAACGATAGCTTGGGTCTATCCACGCTGCCGGTGGCAACCTAGGTTAAGTTTTTTATAATATTTTATATTGTAAATATGTTTTTATATAAAATATTGTAAAAAAAATTCTTTAACAAATATATTTAATAAATAGAATAATAATAGTAAAAACATCACACATAACTCACAAATAATCCTAACATATTGAAGTTCAACGGATGAGATCGTTAAGCGGCAGAATGTCTTTCGACGGCCGGCGGAGTGTTTAACGTAAATTAATTATAATTTAGTCACGTCCACATATCCCTTGCTTCCTTTGGTTGGCAGATGATATATCACCGAGCTACACTACCGATGACAGATACGTAAGCGCGATCGAAATACAATTAGATCACTTTTTGATGCGCAAGGATATGGATAATTTATTTAGTTTGATACTATTAATAAACGTCGTTTTTTACATTGGTTTACCATTAAAAAGGATGATTGAACAGTATCATTAGTATCCTTTACATGGCTTACTTCTCCTGCAATCTTTCAAAGCTCGGGGTTGCTAAGAGCCTTAGCTGTTACTATATTTTTATATTTATTAATTTAGACGCATTCACGAACTATTTATTTCCATTTTTAATTTCCTCACGAGCGCTTTTTTAAACGAATATAGCGCTCGCGAGCTTCCCCTATATCTATCAGTTCCATAGTTGAATATCAATCATCATCACCACAATATATAGAATAAAAATCCTGACTCAATCACTAACTGACTTATTAACGTCTGGCTCGAACCCTTGGACCAAGAAAGCTCTAATTTTGCTGCCCTTAATTTATATAGACAAGGAACAAGCCGGGATTTTTCGAATAATGTTACGGAAATCACTTGTAAAGCATATAGAATAAAATGTTATTAACAAAGTTTAAAACTGTGCTCAATGCAAAAAAGTCAACGATGGTTACCTGACAGCTTTCTTTTGGAATAATAAATTTCTCCACAGGGACGTTGGAGATCCACGATGACATGAACTCGCTAAGTTGATTACTATTCTGTCTTTAGGGAATTAGGGACACGACAGGGGGGAGTTTTTGTTACGGCTCCGGGATTTTAAAGTTTTCGCTTAATTGGGACGGGAGACTCGTTAACATTCAGAAAATTATGTCAGTCTATTTGTTTTCAAAACTATTTGGACAACTTTCTCATATCCGTTTTAGATTGAATGGTTGAATTAAACGTCGCCGCCGTTGTCGGCCTCGAAGAAAGAAGGTGGCTCGGGAAAGAAATATAGGTAAGTACTTACTTGAGGAAGGCCTTTGTCCAGCAGTGGTACAGCTGGTAACCACAGGGTAAGGAAAAACATGAATGAAGCGTCTTTTAATGATGTGAAACTGAACAAAAGTTGCAATTTGTATTTTTTAAATTCCAGTATGAATAAGCGCGATGCGAAAAGTTGATAATGAAAGCGCTTCACATGGAAAAGATTTCAGATGAACCAGTCCAATAAACTCTTGATCAGTAAATGCTACCAACTCAATCGCATACTCTCGCTTGGTCTGAGAGTGACCTCACCGATCAGAATATATAGGACATAGTATGTGTGTCAGACATTGAGTCAGGATTTTTATTCTATGATGATGATTGATAGTAAGTAAGTACTATGCTACAGCTACGCAAATGCTTCCATTTTTAAATCTAGTCATCACTACAATAAAATTGATGTGCTTTGGTGATTACACCACGCTTGGTAAATGGAGGTTGGTGATTACAAATCCTTGTTGTATATTTTGCTCCACCCGATGATTGAATTTAGGATCGCCGTATATCAGGTTGCATTCCCTCTAACACGGTCGTTAGACGTGTGGTCTCCAACGTATCTAATCAGCGACGCATCAGAGTCCTCAATAATTCTTCTAAACAGAGTCGGTAAAGCACACTTTTTTCCACTTGTTATCTTAAATCTCGTCCAATTTCGTCCTTTATCTCCGATCTGCGGTGTTGGTTACAACTTGGGAACCGGCGGCTATCTCCAGATCTTCGGGTATCGAGTTGGCGATGTAACAAGTTATCGCGATACAGCCTTATCTAATATCTGGGGAGTTGGGAATAATTTCTGCTTCATTGAACTGTTTGCGTACTTGGAATACGGTTTGATTGTGTTAAGGCTGGGCGAGCGATACTTTTACTCGTTCAATTGTGAAGATGTGTTGAGTTGACATTGGAATTGGTGTAATTCAATTATGTGTGTTATTAATAATAATAGGTTCTATTGATAAATACATTTTTGTATAACCAATAACCATTCCTTCTCAATACTATTTCTTAGTTTTTTTAAGGATTGCATTTACAGCTGTCTTTTATTACATTAAAACGTGTTTCACATTTGTTTTTAATTTAGAAAGTGTATATAAAATTTGGCAGACATTTCTTTTAGGTGTTTTTAGAGGTTCGCTCTATACATCTAGCTAATTCTAAGCGAAACACATGCGCATACTAAATACTATATAAAAAAAAACTCTGTAACTAAGAATCTATGACTGCCGTATTTTAACGATCTAAGACAGTTAACATCAACACTCATCTTACATAACATAACAACATAACATTATAAAGAAAAATGCAACTCAATCTCCTCGCACACAACAATACCAAAGAAATCGAATGTCATGCAAAATAATTTCGCATTAACACGTCACACAATACACCGCGCTCGTATCTCGTAATCTCAACACAAATATTATGTCGTAGTCACGCAAGAGGAGCATCTTGCGCAGGCGCATTGTCCCGAGGTCCCCGCTAAATATTTGCTAGGAAATATTGATAGCATCTTAGTAATCCCCGGTGAACGTAAACGCATATTGGCGTCAAGTGTAGCGTGGCCAGATTATGACATTGTGCAAACGTGTGTTAGAAGGTACACATGTTTTGTTAGATTAAGACTTTTTTGTTGTAGGTCATTGTTATAGTACCTACTACTAGCTGCATTGCACAGTCTCACAACAGTCTGGGGGACGTTATACAGGACGTCTCTCCTCTGGTGTGCCGTTGCAGGAGAGAACTCGGTGGAGTATACCTGTGGCAGAAAAGATTTTTTAGTAGGTATCCCTCCTTCCCCCATCGCCAACCTTTTAGTAGCTGGACGAAAGATAAGGAGGAGAATCTGGGGTTGCCCCTACCCCCGGTATATGTGCAAAGAATTTTACCTAGTTTAAAAAATAGACGTCGTTGTTATGTTGCCATAGGTATATAGTGGATTGTTTTCAGCGATTGATCGGTCTTCATGAAGAAAAATCTTTTTAGCTTCAAACTGCATGTTATTATTTATGTTTAATTATGGTGGTACGCGAAAAGTAACGTCGAAGGTAAATGTACAGATAGGTTAAGCGCACATAACCCGAAACCCTTAACAGAACTGGCTATCATATCTCTCATAACTCTTAACTTATTAAATAAGACGAAGGAGCTAGCCAGATTAGTCGAATTACTTTCATTGTTTGCTATTCCCTGGTTTGAGTAACTCAGATTATTTCCTAATTTTTCATGAGATCGTCTCAAGTTTGTATCGGCATGCTTTATCGTTTGCTGTTCTCTATATTGCTGGAACAACTTTGGTCACAAACTTTTCTAAGTTGGGCTAGAAAATGTCTTCCTATCTTAAACAGATAAGACTCAAACCATCCGTGCAACGGCCCGCACCATTACCATTTTCCATGATTGTAACACCGCTAACTTATACCGATATCGGTCGATAACAAAAATTACGTCACACTTAAGCCGAAAAACGACGTACTAAACTTCTATTAGCCTTTGAAACCCGCAAGAAATTCAAACAAAATACCTATAACGTATTGTTCTCATAATCTCGGACAATCTACCCGCTCATTACCTACTGTTAGTCCGTTGGGGCATGTGGAAAATTCCATATATGCCCCGTACAAGGCCTGATACATCTGTACCGTCGGTTCGAGCGTCTAATGTAAACATTTATACGTTTCCTCAAAGGATAATACACGGTAAAGAGCGGCGTAAATCTGTGTGCCGCCACCGAATGGGGCGAATCCTAAATCCTTCCTTATCTCGACAATCTCCGCAGCCATGGTGTAGTGTTACAAAGACGACAAACTACTAAGAAAAGGAATTGTACGTAAGCCGTATGCCCACCTATTCGAACTACGCGTAGAAAATTCACGCCTCGATTAATTTCAATTAACAGTGAAACTTTTCAAATATACTCGTTGGTACAACAATAAAACCTTTTTGTGGCAACTATGGCTACCCTGAGATATAATACTCTTTGGAGGTTTAACAATAATAATTGACGGTAGATGTTTTAATAATAAATACTTTTACAATAACGTTGTTTGCAACCAGGTGTGATGGTATAATTACTTGTTTATAAGTTTATGTTTGAATGTGAAGCTCGAATTATTCTATTTACTTAAAAAACTCTTTTTAAGGAAATGAAGACTGGTATAAAGTACAAAAATTTGGTTTTGCATTAGTGCCATAAGCTAAGTATACCTACTGTAAGTTTTTTGATATAACTTAACCGTAAGGAATAGGTTTAATAGATTTTCTTAGATTAACTTAAACGTGTTATCAGAAGTCTGTCGCCACTGTTGTGGTCCGGTGATTGAGGATCCTGAGTGAAATGCGCTTCTATATTCGGCCTTATCATCATTTACTAGGTGAGATAAACGCCGATACCTCCAACCACTGATGAACTGGATATCTTATCTCTAACTGTCGGACGGAACACAAAAAAATAAAACACTGGTAAGTATCTAGCCAGGCAGATTATAAACAAGCCTACTTCTAACCGAAACAAGTACAGAATTAGGCACCCCGCTGGGCGAACTAGGATTCCGGTGGCACCGCAAAGAGGCGGAAAATCAGAGCTAACTAACAAGAAGAAACTTGTAGTAACAATTCAACACCAAAAGTAGTGTTGTTTAAAAATATGGGTAAGTTCCATGTAGACTAACATTTCATTGTTTTTTATAGTACTTATTCCATTGAATGTCAGCAGATGACGGTACTGTCAATGGCATGTTGTCAATCCAATATCAAGTTCATCATTTGCAAGACCGAATTCCGGTACGCAGCCCGCCCGGGGGCGGCAGTGGCCTCACTCACAAATATTTTGGAAATATTTCTCCAACTTGTCGGCGTTTTATCTACCGCTTCTTTCCGTTTAGTTGACTATTGCGTTATAAAACATACTTTACGATCTTACGACTTAAATATCCTAACATCAGACGACAAATTTAAACTTTATTGGTAACGTATTAAGTGTAGTTTGGTTTCTTAATGAAAGGCGTTTGTGACATAACAAAACTATTGAAAATATATTATCTAACAGCGAAATCTTTACGTAAAGCTAAAAATGGATGCGCGCAAAAACTCACGATCCTAACTCGGGAGTTAGGGGTGGCGCATTAGTCTTAATTTATTAATATAGTTAATTTATTAATTTATGAACAACGTCGTAATGAAGTGCGGTTTAAATTGGTTACTTTGAAGTGTTTTTGCTTTTTATCTATTAGAGCTCAAATAAAAATTTGCTGGTGTGCCAGCGCGGCGGGTTAGTATGGTTCGATCTCCTTATGTACGTTCATAAGGGAAGGCCTAAGGGTCGTTTTACTAAGTGCCTTTCACTCTAACGGAATTGCCACTATACAAGTTTAAGACAGAAATAATACAAGGTCTAATGAAAAAAGGCTACTACAAAATTGATGATTATTTTAATGATAGGAATGTGTTATCTTAGTCTGCTCGCCTGCACATGTAATTTCACATTGATAGTAGTTACACTTTTGTATTATAAAAGGTCAAATAATATTTACAGATAAAACAGCCTGGTTATAATAAAAACACATTATACTCTATTTGAATCAATATAATAAAATTAATTTATACTGATACTGAGCCTTTATCAGCAGTGTCCTACAGTTAACAAACGTTTTTATTTAGAGTATCTTGAGTGTGTCATGCTCTCTTTATTTTCTTTGCGGTGGTGGCGTGTGCGTCGGGTCGTTACGTTCCCTAAAATATAGTTGAGCGAAGCGATGGCTGATTCATATTCTCATGCACGGATGCCGCCTGCGGAGGCTGGTCTGCTCTTGCATACTAATCTTATTTTTAGTATTATTCACTATAGTTTGACTTTGTTTTTTTTAAACAATTTTTGACTTTTATGAGAGTACTGTAGTGGTACTGTATGACATTGTGGAAATTGAATCTTTTACCTGAGGTAAAGTTGTTAACTTAGATTTTTTTGTTTTTTTACATGACGTGGTTGTCTTCTATATTTTTTTTATGTTTATTTGTGATGGAAAGTGTCCTGCTATAAAATGTTTTGTTTTGTTTATATAATTTTAACGCAAATTAAGTTGCGAAACAAATTACAAAAACACAAATGTTGAAAAATTTTTCACGATAGCTCAATTGGAAAAGCACCTGACCCGGTATGCCAGAAGGGTGCAGGTTCAAATCCCGCTCGTGGAAATTTTTTCAACATTTGTGTCCTGCTATGATAGGGCATTTTCCAATATTTTTGACAGTACTTATAGTTATTCTTCTCAGTACAAGATCTCCCGCCCAGAGTAGACTTACGAACCGATGGCATAGTGATATTCACAAGAGCTACTTGTAGCCCAAACTGAATAAATGATTTTGAATTTTAATTTAGTCTGATGATGATTGTTACAGGAGTAGTAGCAAGAAATGGTAGACTACTACCTACTACAATTTCTAGTAGTGATAGGAGGTCATATCTTGTTAGTTTGATTCATTTATTTGCTAGTTTTTATTTTTTTCCAAAACTAACTGTGCAACCAGTAAAATTTAAACACTGAAAAAAGACGACAACCTCAGGCGGGAATCGAACCACGCACCTTCCGCATTCCGGGCGGCTGCCTTAACCACTTGGCTACCGATGCTGGCTTTCACCCGTCGAAATTTTTCAGTGCTTGATGCTTATGTTTTTTAGTCAACATTGCTTCATCAATCTTAAAAGTTTTCACCTCTGAGATCCGAAAGAAATATTTTTACAAATATTTGAACATTCGGTTAAGATGAAGCTGCGTTATAGAAAAGTGTTTTTTATATATTTTAGCGTTTTATTAACGCTTAAATATACTTAAGTAAAATTTAAACACTGAAAAAAGACGACAACCTCAGGCGGGAATCGAACCACGCACCTTCCGCATTCCGGGCGGCTGCCTTAACCACTTGGCTACCGAGGTCTGGCTTTCACCCGTCGAAATTTTTCAGTGCTTGATGCTTATGTTTTTTAGTCAACATTGCTTCATCAATCTTAGAAGTTTTCACCTCTGAGATCCGAAAGAAATATTTTTACAAATATTTGAACATTCGGTTAAGATGAAGCTGCGTTATAGATAAGTGTTTTTTATATATTTTAGCGTTTTATTAACGCTTTGTGCAACCAGTGCTACAACAAAAATACTTTGTCAAAAAATGTAAAAGAAATTTGGTGACTCGTTTCTTTGACGCACTTCCAAATATGGAATAGCCCTCCTTCCTATGATATGGGGTCCTTCAACCGAGGCGTGAAGATGCACCATGTGGGCCGGCAATGTGAGGGTAATTTATTCTGCGTTGTTTTCACGCTGCACCGGTTGTCTTCATGACTGTTTACGTCTTAACATCAAGTAGTCTTTTGCCGCGCTAATTTATTAAAAAAAACCTATAATTAAAAATGTTTTTTAATGTTGTATTCCCAAAGTGAGAAGTACCACCCCTAATGTTTATCTACCATCTCGTGCCACGTAATTTGACACTTTCCACTGACAAAGCCCACATTTGCTCGACACAGACAGACAGATACGAGCGTCGCAAAAAGCAAACTTCACAAAAAGCAATTAGCATTTTTTGCCTCCATTTCGTTCGAAACTAATATTTTGTGGAATTTGTGTGGAAAAACTCGGTTTAGCACGTGTTAGCTAAGAGTAGTCGAATGTGAACTATGTCTTATTTCTGATAATTAGCCCGTGAAGATTTTGAAGAACCGGAATTTTGGTAGGATGTCGTTTTGTCGCGAAAAATATTGGGGTGGTCCTTTCGTGGATCTCTTATTAACAGACTCTTATTAAAAGACAGCATAATCAATAGTGAGCTTTATAATATTTTTGTAGGGTACAATAAATAAAATCAATTCATTTAAAAAAATGGCGAGAGGCCTATGCCCAGCAGTGGAATGATGTGGGCTGAGTATAATGATGACGATGATTAAAAAAATATTCTAAGTAAAATTAACGCACTTAGGTAAGTGTAATAAAGAGTTTCATTTCAATGCTTAGTGATTGTGTTTGTTAAATTACTACTAATGGTAAATACCTCATCATCATCTTCATCATCAGCCTATACCAGTCCACTGCTGGACATAGGCCTCTCCAAGTGCACGCCACCGAGCACGATCCGCGGCTACTCTCATTCGACTGCAAATACCTACTATTGAGAAATTAATGTGCGATGTGTTTAAAAATTTCAATAATTTTCTAATAGTACGTACTATATTTATATCAAAAACGTGTCAGCCAGCCAGCTAGGTTTTTCAAAAGCTTATAGCTTTCGAGTTCGACTCTCACCTAATCTAGTTACGCGCTTTTTCCAAGCGCGTGTCTAGATTATATAATAATGTTATAGTAATGCTAATATATGTTTGTATTAAGTAACCATTTATATCATGTACTTTCCATAAAAAGGAAGACGCGATTATAAATAATCATAAACATGACATGAACGATTGAAAATCGTATGTAGGTTCCATGACAAATACTCAGCAATTCGCAACACCTAACCAATTGAAAATCATCAATCAAAAGCCCATACGCCGATGTACAGAGATAAACAAATTGTGTAGAAGATTGTCCTAAGGCGACGTAGATTTTATCGTAATCCAACACAGGAAGCGTATTGTCAAACACCAGATGCGAAATTCCTGCAACCGTTGTTCGATAGTGATTGTTGGATATAATAGTGCACTTGTGGGCGTGGTTCGCCCTGCGTTCCGATAGGCAATCGGATGCCGGCGCAGTTATAACACACTTTTGTCCTAGTTCGAGAGATTTAGTAGGTGTACGTATATAGATTTTTTCCTGTCGGACGCTTTACAAAATGCGCGCCTTTGACCTTTTTGTGAGTGCCGATAACTAGGCATTGTCGGCGATGCTATCAATTGTACAGACGCCTGTACATCAACTTATCCAAAAGTGTCAACCTTCTTCAATAAATGTTCAACCGTACTCCATAAACGCAAAGTTCAAAGTCTATTGAGGAAATTTAACAGTTTGTGCTAGTCTGATGTGCGGGCGTGTGTACAACTTAGACCGCCGTTCTCAGATCTATTGAATCCGGGTTGGTTATCCATTGAGGGGTGGAATATTGGTGGTAGAGCTTGTAAGACCACTGTTGCGGGCTCCGTAGTCAAATAATAACACAACTGGTTAATATATTGGAGTATAATTTCTAACTACGGAGCCCGCAACAATTGGTGACCCCGACGTGATGTAGTTTTTCTTCTTCCGGGTGTGACTTACGTCGGACGATTCTTCCGGGCGTGACTTTCGTCGGGGTCACAAATTGTTGCGGGCTCCGTAGTCAGAAATTATATTTTATATTTAACTACGGAGCCCGCAACATCCACCATGGCAAATATTCTGTCTAAAGAAAACTCTTCTTGCCACAGAAGCAATGTTGACATTGTTGTGTTTTTTTTAATAATTGCAAATGCAAATGACTCTTTTCCACCAGAACAGTGAACCGGTTCTTAACTACGCAGCATCAGTCACCCCTAACCTAACCCCTGCCTAATAATGTTACTCTCACTCAGTTTTTACAATAAGGGAAGTTAGTATTTTCTTCAGCAGTTGATTATTCCGGATGTACAGACGCCTGCACATCAACCTACCACAAACTGTCAAATTTCCTCAATAGACTTTGAACTTTATGCCTAATATATATGGTTGACAATGTATTGAAGAAAATTTACAGTTTTGTATATCTGTTGTATACAAAACTGTATACTATAACTGTATGTAACTATATAGGTTGATCTGCAGGCGTGTGTACCACACTTCCATGACCGGCTTTGTCTTCATTTACCATTTAATTACAAGAAGGTCAAGCTCTGACCGTAGCGTAAAAAGAAATATCGCTACCTATATTATATCATACAATGAGAGCCGTTCAGTTTGTTTTTATCAAATTTATTTTTGCACCTCTAAAAGCTGCAAATCAGCACAAAACACACATTCGATCAACAAAAAATACAAAAAGGAAGCGAACGAGGTAATCCGAGCGGCAAATTGGTAAAGAGATTCTCTGCTGTTTTGGAAATATAGCGGTATGCTTTTACGGGATCACCGCGCGTTCAGAAGCCTCATTGTGGATTGTTTTTACAGCTTACGAGATCTTTGGGATTGTTACGCACTCTTTGGACCCTTTCCGAACCCTTTGTCGTGTGCGGAATCATAGAAAACCGACAACACAATATTGTATACCTCGTTTCGGAACCATTTCACGGCTCTTGAATGGCCTTTGACGAGCTACGTGATGTTGAATAGGCATGTTGCTGTTTCATGCTGCTGGTGATTGAGAATCCAGTGGTTACTCAATGGTATTGAAAATCGACAAGGGTTTTTCGGAAATCGATAATGCTCGAACTCTACGTCCCTATGAGGCCGTGTCCTAAAAGTGCATAACCTAAAGAGAAGGATTTTTAATTTAAGCTTAGAAACCTTCAAACAGTGACTTTCTCTCGAAAGTCGACATTCCAATTTTAATTTTGTCTCCAAAAAGGTTAATTGGCATGGTTAGAAACTGCGTGCTCTGCTTAGTCACTTTTCAGTTACCAGATCTACTTTGTTTTTTTATTTAATTGTAACACGGTATATAATGATAATGGGTGGGCTTCATATAACAATAATTATAATTCTTCATAATAATCATTTATTTATTGACATAAAATAATTCTCTTATTAACTTTAACAAAACATTTATATTGATGATTAATATTTGTTTCATTAATTTTAATTTTTGTGCTTTTACATAATCTAAACATTCGAAAGAGTTAAATACCTTTTATATATTAAAGTTAACATTTAATTAATCATTTATTAACTTTAATAGGTATATACAGTGGCAACTTACGAATTTATCACAAATGCTTGTAACATAATGTCTACTGCAATACGTCCTACCCATTAGTGCTTATAGTCGGAATTTCACATGCCCCTGCCAATGCTACCCGCCAGAGGCAAAGGGCTCGTCAAAATTTGCACCTGCACTATAATTAAATTTAGCACATTGTACTTAGAAGTAGTTATGTAGTTAGAAGTATAATGTAGTTATAAAACCTTTTTTTGGAGAAATATCTTATATTACTTTACCTATCTACACTTTTAATAAAAAGGTATTAAGGTATTAAGGTTTTTGGACTTTGTTTGTTTATTTGAGGAGGCTCCCTGGAAATACTGGTACAATTTAAAAAAAAATCACTGATACTGTTACATCACATTCAGTCACATTCACATTCGTTGCGGGTAACATAAACTTTATACTTTATAGAGATGTAAAAAGAAGACAAATTCACGAGGACTGAGACGCGGATAAAGTGCAGATACAGTTTGAGACTTTGTTTGTAATAGAGGAGCGTAATCTCTGGAACTGCAGGGCCAACTCCAAAAATTCATTTACTAATAGAATGCTACATTCCTTGCAGGTAAAAAAGGCTACATTTTATTTCAAAAAGGGTTATTTTTTAAATCTCACACCCATGCTGACGAAGTCACGAATGATGTGCTAGTTACCTATAATATGATGAAGTCATCTATCTTCATCTATATCTATTCAAGCTATAAAGAAATCCTTATCAAATTCCAACTAATATAAAAAAATAAATAGAAATAGAAACATCTTTATCATCTTATATTTTATCATTATTTCTTTCTTTATATCTAAGGTAGACGAAAACACATTAATCGCAGTCTCGATACAAAATTAGTGGATGAAATAATACTTTTTTTTAAATATTTATTTATAACTTTCAAGCCTGGGTTATTGTAAATATGGGGAAACTAGGCCATTTAATACCATGTAAGTCTAATGCTGGTTTATAAATGTTAACGAAAATCCGGAAACAACGGCTTAATAACCTGCATTTTCCGATATTCCTTTCTATCACATCTGGGAACACTGCTTACAATTGATATCCTGAGCCATTTATTTAGATTAATACCAAGGGTCTCTTCCACTGCTCTGTCAGAATTGTGTTACTTCTCATTCATACATTCAGCTCGTTTATCAAAAGTCAGAATACCAAAGGCATTGTTATTTTTCATAAAAAGGTTTCTTTTTAGCATAACCCACTCAAAATAGCCGGAAGCCATATGTGCACAAATATTTAAAAATGGTTTACCTATGATGTCCATGATATTTTTTTCTAATTCGCCCCAAATTTATTTAATGGTGACTAAGTATTAGAAATGGACCCTTTTTCGTTTGACATGCTATATTGTGGCCCCAAAAAGATTAGCGATGGCATTGTCAAGCGTTTTTTGAGTCCCGGGACGTTTTTTGTTGAATACGTGACAAGGATATTAATAAATAAATAATAAGGAGGCCAAAGGACTAAAAAAGGAACGAATTTCGTATTAGCAATGTATTTCGCTCAATGGACCTATTAAAAATCTTTTATGTTCATATTCCGATTTTTGGAAGAGTTTTATTATGCTAATGTAAGTTTTTATTGCTACTAGCTTAAACTTGTTTTGAATATTTTAATAATTTTTCACTATTGTAGTTTGACAATCAAACATATTTTATGGTTCTTCTTAGTTTGTTAACATACAACGGGGAAGGGCTTGGCCTTCAACTTACCTGTTGAAAAGTGACTAAAAAGCTGAAGTGGAAAATCACTTCATCCGGAATCCTGAACTACTGAAGGACTGGCTATCTCATCTATCTTATCTCTAACTTGCGGAACATAAAAATGCTATCAATAAGCTAGCCTTCGGTCCTAAAACAAGCCATACCACCAATCAAATCGAGTACACTAAATTAACGCTGGGCATCGAACCCGGAATTCTAGTTCGAATTAAATTTGGTGGTTAAACCAGTAGACCGTGGAGACTCTACTGAGGAGAGAGAGAGGAAGGACTTCCCCTTTTTAGCTATATCCAGTTTTGTTTTTTTTTAATGTTGGATACTTAAAAGTTTAGTAAAACTTCCTTAACTTTCTTGCATTTAAAGAAAAGAAGGAGGTAGGTAGTATCTACATATTTGAAGAAAAAAACAGAATGTTTCAAATATATTCACCCGAGATGCTTTATAGTAATTCAATTGTCAAGAAATGCCTCTGATTGATGATACACCAAAAACACAATTTGGCACTATAGCTCCATACAACAATACTGCCTCAAGGCCCAGTATTCGCCTACCAAGTGTGTCCTATAAATAATACATTATACACCTCATTGTTAACAAACTCAATGCAAAGCTTTGAGGGTGGATGATCCCTTAAAATAACAAGTGTTTGCTTCAATGATTAACAACAATGCGGAGACCTTTGGCTGCCTCATGAAAACCTCCTTATAAATCAGTAACATTATGCGAGCACCATCAAACGATTTTGACCTTTATAACTATCGGCTGTAAAAGTAACTTTTCACAGCTGAACATTTGTCAAACCGCTCGAGAGTTTTCAATTGAAAACCAACATTACTGTGTAGATTTTAAATATCATTTTTCGACTGCCACGTAGGTTGTGAGTTTTCGAAATCGGTTTTAAAATAAAATGTGCGTGAAACATGACGACCAAGTTGGTTCACCGACACAATGCGACGTGCTTCTATTGATATTTTGCCATTTAAATGGTTTTACACATTCATAACAAGAGTTACGGTAAATTATTCAATGTTATTATTTTGTCCCGATTTTATTGTATGAAAATAATGCATTTTATTCTGTTGCTTTATATAGACGATTAGTTTTGAGGGTTGAGGGCTCGTTATAGATAATCGTAATGAGATATAAGTAAGAAGACTATATTATTATATGCGTGTTGCTGTGCTTTCCCAGCGTGAGGTTAACCAATGTAGGTGGCCTGACATTATTAATTTTAGGTATACTTTGTAAGTGTTTTTATTTTTTTGTGCTGTTTGCTAATTATGTAATTGTTTGTTCTTTTTTGTCCACTTTTCTTAATTTTGATTTTTATAGTGCTGTATGTGTGGCTTTGTTTTTGTGTGTTTCACGCTTGTCATGTTGTGCGTACACCTTTTTTGGGTCACAATCTGGGACCTTTATTAACGGGATTTATATTTTATGTTAACAACGATTGTAATCTGTCGTGTATGCCTGTGTTAAATAAATAGTTTTATATCAATTACTGACCTTGATGGTTTAAAAAATGGTATTGGAAACATTTATAGCAGGAAGTTGAACCCTAGGTTAGTGACCCCTAGTGACTAAAGCCGCTAGTTAAACCACTAGACCACAGAGGCGGTTCGTAAACTTGTTAGTAAAAAAGATGCCCTAGTCTTTCTAGTGTACCAAATAAACTTAAATCAAAATTGTTTTTAAAGAGAAGGCAGCTGCAAACCACTCCTACTATTAATAACTTAGAATCGCAAACATTATCCACTAATTATTTCGAGAGCAAATGGGCCGTTGATCGGTCTCCGCCCAAGGACCACTGCCCGCCTATGCACGCCCACAATCGCAATAACAAGGCCTCCGAGAAACACTTTAAAGTTAACTTTTTTTCATCAATACTTCAAGAAGATTTATAGGTTATACCAACAGTCGATCGTACCGAACAGCTGAATTTTGAGACTAAGTGTATAGTAGCATAGTATATACACTTTCATACGGTCACGTCCATAAAAACATCAAAATAGCTTTCTATTCGAAATTTGTTTTATAGAATCATATAATTTCTAAGAACAAGGGCGCTGCTTAAATAATTTTGAAATATCTAGTAAAACAAAACATAGCGAAACGGTATAATGGTGCGATTTGGTTTCATTTTTCAATTCATTTCTTTCAACCATTGGAGATACTTTGTCTAGCAGTGGACGACTTTTGACTGAGATGATGATGATGATGATGATGATGATGAAACCATTTCAAGCCTTAATTTTTTTGAGTTAGGACTTTACTTGACAATATCGATATGTCATAGCAATAGCTTCAAATAATTTCAGGCAGTTGTATCACAACTAATTCACTTTTTTAAATGAATATGAATGACGATGATTACTAAGACTAATTTCGGTCTTTGCGGCCACTTTGACTCTGGTTGGTACAGCAGCGCTGGTATAAAATATGCGATTACTAACCTATTCAATAACGTCTGACACCAGCTCATTAAACAACACCATGGTAATAACCGTTGATGACTTAGCATATTCAGGAAATTAGCAGTAGTCACGCCGGTACTTTTCCGTATAAGTTCTTGGAAGATCCAGTCCCCGCCCAAAGTATCGAGTGTCGCACCGCCCCGTCACGCCCCGTGCGCGAAAGCAAGCGCCTTTTACTTAGCCTGTCAAACTTTGCAATGAATTTGCTATACCTGCACACGTAACAAATAGATACTTGTAACTTTGTATTTTTTTGTATGTCGTCATCAACATGGGATTAGGATGAGACAAGAGCGTCAAGTTTTACTAGCATTGTCTTTACTTGAGCTGAAGCAAGTTATACTTAAAGTAATATGACACACTGTTAAATTAGGTATGTTTAAAAAGTTAATTAAATATGTAACGTTTACACAACCCTTAGCAGTCAACTGTAAGAAACAATCAAAAAGGGTGAATTGTATTCAGAATTGATTCGAAATCAAGACCTCTTTCAACAGCTCTGTCATAGGTTCGAGCACTATTTAAAACAAGTAGCTTAATCAAGTGCATTTTCCAGTGTCAATATATAATTAAATAAAGCAATGTTAAATGCAAAAAGCAATTTAGAAATAAAACGTTATAAAATTATCAAGCTGCAACTTGCCCACAAACAGTGATTCCTGTAATGAGTGGTCCCGCCTTAGACGCGCGTGCCCCGCCCTAGCCCGCCCGGACAAACGACGCCAGCGTTGTGGGCGGAACTCGCCCGACATGTAGATTGTTTGGTCAAAATTAGCTTTCTTTGTCACTTGTTCTGAAGCAAATGCACCTGTCATACTGTTAAATAGAGGTGAGTGTTTTTAACTAAATCTGTAGCTATAACACAAAACCTTACAAAAAGCAATTAGTTGTAACTTGGGACTTAACTTGAAAAGGCAAATTTCTTACAAAATTGCTTTTTTGTTTAATCTACATATTGGTATGTGGTAAACCACATAACGACATGTTATGTGATTGTTTGGTCAAGACTGTCTTTCTGTGTCACTTTAACTAAAGCAAATGCACCTCGCTATTAAATAAAAAGGACGTTATGACATCCACACTGTTAAATGGAGGCGGGTGAAAAGAGTGAACAGTGAAGAGTGATCAAGCGATTAGTAGTGAACAGAAAACAACACTTGAAAAGGCAAAATTTTACAGTGGTATATAATATTTGTAATGACACTGAAAATTGTACTTGAAAATAGTTAATCGTCTCCGGAGGCATTCGAACCACCGCCGTAGCCCACCCGGACAAACGACGACGCGAACTTATGGGCGGAACTCGCCCGTTATGAAGATTGTTTGGTCAAGATTGGCTTCCTTTGTCACTGGAGCTGAAGTTCTGAAAAATGCAGACTAAAGTTTTATAATAATATGTGTTATTTAGTCTTTGTGATCGTTTGTGTGGTGTCAAGGGTGTCAACATTTGGTAACTTTTTTTGTTAGAAACAGCATTAGTCCATGTGAAAAAGTAATAGTCAGTGATAGAACAGTTTAAGTTTTAATATTTACTGTACCTGTACTGACAAGTCAAAACTGATGTTATAGACATGTATTTTTGTGACTAAATATAAATTAAAATATACTATGTAACACAAAGTTAATGTTGCAATTACAACGTAGTCATTATTTATATATAATGTTTTCAAAGATTTTTTCTAAAATGTGTAAAATGTATGTCTCTTGTAAAAGTTTTCTTGTAAATATTAAGTAAAGCAATACAACCCTGATCCTATCAATATTCTAGGTCAGTTCTCTCGGAGCTAAGGTTGGGAACAATCTTTTTCATATCCTCTCATCACATTTTTTTATCAATAATTGAAAAAAAAACCTATTTCACATAACGAGATCTTTCATTTGATACATACACCATTAACATAGTATTAGAACATGAATAAAGTGTGAGTGGCGAACTTCAAGTCTATTTATGAAGTTGTTTCTGAGAAAATAGCTTGTGATATACCTCATAAATGTTCCGTTTTCCGAAAAACGGAAAAAAAGTGCAGTGTAGTAAAGAAATAAAAATAAAGAAAGAAAGATGGCGCTAAGTTCTACCGTATTGTGTAGAACAGCAGGCCGGACAGACGGACATTCTTACTGGAGACAACACGTACCGCTAACTATGAAACACCTACAATTGACATAAAGGGATTAAAGTTAGGGATGGCGATATTTTTCGTTCGAAATCAATATTCGAGTCAGAGAATTAGAAGAAAGAAAGAAAAAAAAATTTTTTTCGTTCAATACATCACACACATAATTTGGTATTCATTAATTTTGTAAATAATAATGTGTGGATTGAAAATTAAATATAAATGTAAATTGCAGAATTGTCTGTGAGAGGCCTATGCCCAGCTGTAGGCTGATGATGATGATTATAATACTGATGATGATAAATAAATAAAATCAAGATCAGTTGAAATTATAGGATTATCAATATATTTACTAAGAAAAAAATACTTCATCTTGAAAATGCGTTTTACTATGGCATATATACACATACATGACCACAGTGACCTATTGATTTTTTTAAAAAAGTTCCATAACATTGCTTTGTTAAATTAATTCTTAAACAAAGGAACGTTTTAACTATGCGTTTGTTATATTGGCTGCGTTACGTTGTCTTTCTATTTTAAATTTTCTATAAACGAACTTAGCCTTATAAAAAGTGGAACATCTCGACAACCCTAAAAGCACATTCGCGCACGAGAGTGCCACAATTTTTTTCTTGTTGTACCATCTCTTTGTCCGAAACAATGAAGGTTCTGTGGTGTTATCGGCCAGATCTCTAGTACGAAGCTCGAGATGTTATCGCTGCTGGGACCTTAAGCCTGCCCTGAAAAGGCAGACAATAGAGAAACACGTGGACCGCTACTCTTGGCAGACAAATTGGGTATTATTTTGTATTGGTTTTTATACGAATTACGTTAGCCACGGCCGGAGAGTTTAAAAAAAACCGATTTATTTTATAATATATTTAATTCTGATATTAGAATTACAATAGAAAAAAGAATTATAACTAATAATAAAATCTAAGTGTCGACCCGATCGATGTATGTACCGAAGTGACGACGGTGTCCGGTCACGTAGGCCGCTGCGTGGAAACACGAGGTGCGGTGTCAGCAGTTTACGCTAGCCGCCTGAACTGGAGCGGGCAAAGTTCGTACAATCGCCAACTCAGCTTTTAGGGCCGTGTGCACTGTTGTTCGTGACGTTTGCTGGCTTAGCGTATCGCTTACTACGTGATCTCGTAACATCTCCCTCCCGAAGAGCAGCAACTATTTTTGGGCGAATTGCAAAAATGTTGCTGGGTTCTGTCGCGCCGGCTTGGTGGGTGCTGGTGTTGCGTAGGTGTGAACACGTTCTGGAAGCTCAGGAGTTATCTTCAAGTCTATATCCTTATTCCTGAGACACATCGCATATTTTCTATATAGTAAGATAATAACGAGTGCAAGTGCACTAAATAGCACAACATAAAATGGTATGGTAGTGTGATATAAGGAATCTGCCGGAACCTCGTTGAGATGTACCGCCGTCTGGGAAGCAATCTTATCTTGTATTACTCGAAGGTCATTGAGATTCAGTGATGAGAGTGTTACAGGAACTGGTGTTGCTGCATTCGTGACGACGTAATCGGAGATGTTCAATATCTTCATGGGCTGTCCTTCAATTTGGTCATTGGTGTTATATATGGTAGAATCTCTCGTCCGTATTGAGCATTGGGATGGGATGGTTATGAGATAGCTACCTTTCAGCATTTGATAGTCGTTGCGTTCACAGGTGAGTTGAACCTTCGTTGCCTCTGGAAATGTGGCTATGTAGTTACGATCATCTAACCTTTGAATGTCTTCCTTTACGACAGTCACAAATGTTGTTTTGCAGGACTCGCTCAGCCGTTGATGATGTAGGAGCTCCTGGATGCAGTCTGGATCTGATCTTAAATGTTGATTTAGTTTCTCGTGGCAAAGATATCGAGTGTTGTACTTCGGGCATTCAGCCTCAATGTACACGTAAAAGTTCTCATTGGTTGCTACTAGGGGATAAGGTGGGATGAGGACACGATTAGCTCTATTGGGTGCTATAGGAAGCTTATATAGTTGGTATGCATGGGATGATATTATCGGTACTTTAAAGACTATAACTATTTGTTTAGCTGAATAAAATGACCCTGTTTTTATTACGTCATAATATTCTCTGAGTTCTAGGTCTAGCAATTGATCTTTATCATAAAATTGTTCTAGTTCATTTAGCATCTTTCTTAACGTATCTACTCCTATCATTGAATGATGTGTAGTTGCGGTTCGCGTAAACGCTATAATATCCTCTATTCGTTGTAACTCATGAGATAAACCATCTATGTTATCTGTAATAATAGTAAGAAGCTGCGCTAGTTTAGCATATTTTATTAAACTATGTTGAATATAGGCGTCTGTATCTAAAAGTAAATGTAATGTATCGTTAATTTTAATCTGGTTTTGTACAATACTTGAGATGATACTCGTATGGTGTGTCATCCATTCCTTACTAAGACTAATATGCTTATTAACTTGAGATGAGATTTTATCTTGATTATCCTTGAGATTTTTTATGGCATTACTATATTTAATAGCGTCGGTGTAATCTAAATTTCCCGTTAAAGATTTAATTACAGATCCAAATCCGTCTACAAGACCTCGCTTTGATCGATGAGGCTCTAAGCTTCCTAACTGGTAAGATACTTTATCTAATTTAGAACTGAGATAATTGATCTGTATTTCAAACAATATATGAGTGTCGTTAGGTAACTTATTCTCTAATTCTATAATTTGCCCTTTAACTATGTTAATCTTATTATGTATATCGGTTAGTTCTATGTATTGCAGGAAGCTGTGGTAGTGTGTCACAAGGTTCATGGGTCCAAGTTTAAACGGTAAGAGTCCCGGTCCGTCATCCAAACTCTCAAGTCTTATCTCGTGCGCCAGTCCCAGGGTCATCGTCAGAGTCAGCGTTATCCTGTAACAATTTGGCGCTTTTTGGTACACGTTTGAGTCTAGACTTAGCAATAGGGCCTCGTTTCTTTGAAGTGTAGATATGTATAGGCAAATCAGCTAAGACGTTATCCTGCGTGTATCGTGGGGCTATCTTTTGTCGGCTCGCTAAAGGATTGGAAATAAATACCTGTTGTTGTGGCTGGTACTCCTGCTCTGGTTCGCGAGTTTTATTGTGTCTTTCGATGAGAGCGGTACGGTTAGCTAAGCTTGAGTCGTTAATTAGTTCATAAACTGTCTTCATTTGGTCTCGGTGAGTATGAATGTATTGTTGCATTAAATGTCCAGTTATGTCTATGTCTGTTGGGTCTCTAGGGTCAAGATGTCCATTTATAATGTCAAAGGGTCTACATTTAGTGAAGCTGTGTACTGAACTATTGTATGCTATTATCGCGTAAGGCATAAGATTCACGATTGCCTCGTCTTTATTCTGAAGCCGCAGTATCCTTAGATGCTCTAAGATGGTGGAATGAAATCTTTCGATATTGCCGTTATCGTTGGGTGCGTTCGCGAGTGTTTTATGATGGGTGATCTTATGGACTCTAGTGAATTCCGCGAACATCTGGTTTGTGAATTCGGTACCTTGGTCAGTAATTATAGTTAGTGGTAACCCATGATGTGTAGAATATTTTAATATGGCTTGGATGACACTAAGAGCAGTACCATCTCTTAGATGGTAGGCCTGTCCATATTTGGAGAACACGTCGATGAAAGTGACGTACTTTTCACTTTGAACGGTAAAAAGGTCCATGTGAACGACTTCAAAAGGCTTACTAGCAGGAGGTACAATATTAAATTGTTGTCGTATAGGGTGTCTATCGTATTTAGCTTGCCCGCAGATGGTGCACTCATTGATGAACTTAGTAACATGTTCTTTCATTTTCGGCCAATAGTATTTATGGGATAATGATATATAGCATTCGTTAATTCCTCTATGATTGGTTTTTCCTTCATGGTAATGTCTGATGATATCCTGCTGCCGAAGGTACTCCCTAACATTTTCTAGTTCAGTTTTGGCAATAACAAGGTTCATAGCTGAATTTTTAAACTTTTCTTGTAGTATAGGAACTATTTTATACATGCCTAATGGAGGTGTTATTAAGAGAGCAGTTTTTACTTTCGGGTTTACGTATTCTTTGATTACATTTACTACATCATTCTCTAAATTTAGTTCTGATAGTTGGGCTGATATACGCGTGTGAGTATCAAATGGCTTTGTTACGGTTGCTCGTTTCTTAATATCGCCTACGATCGTAAGACATAACTGACGGTGAAATTTGTTTAATGGATCGTCTGTTATGGGGACCTCAAGTATGGGGTTCTCCTGGTCAGTATGAACAGTGTTAGTGTGAGAGTTATTTCCTAAAGTAGGGGGTCGTTCCGAAGGGTTCACAGACATAGAGTTAGTCTCTTCGTTGTGGATTTCGATTCGAGAAAGTGCATCCGCGTTCGTATTGGCCTTTCCTGTCTTATAGATTATAGTGTAGTTGTATTCACTTAACTTAAGACGCCATCTCGTAAGTCTAGAGTTCGGCTCCTTTAAGTTCATGAGCCACTGGAGAGGTTTATGGTCAGTGATCACTTTAAACTTTCGCCCAAACAGGTAGGGTCGGAAATACTTCGTAGCCCAAACTATAGCCAACAATTCCTTTTCAATTGTGCTATAGTTTACCTCACTGTCGTTAAGTGTGCGAGAGGCAAACGCGATTGGCTTATCCGAACCTATTGGCCCTTGTGATAGAATGGCGCCGATGGCAAGGTTTGACGCGTCAGTTGTCAAGTTAAATTCACGAGTAAAGTCAGGGTATTGTAGTATAGGATCGTTAGTAAGAAGTCTTTTGCATTTTTCAAAGCAAGTGATATAGTTAGAATCTAAAGTTATTGATTTACTTTTCTTTAGACATTGTGTTAAGGGTTTTGTGATTTTAGCAAAGTCCGGAATGAATTTACGGTAATAGCCAAGTAAACCTAAAAATTGTTTAATTTGTTTTGTAGTTTTTGGTAGCGGGTACTTTTCAATGGCCTTGATCTTATCTGGGTTTGGTTTAATACCGTCCCTACTTATGACATGTCCAAGATATGCCGTTTCTAATTTCAAGAACTCAGACTTATCCATTTGGATCTTGAAATTAGATTCTCTAAGTCTGTGGAACACTTTCTCGAGGTTGATCATATGTTCTTGGAGGCTGGTGCTGAAGACAATAATGTCATCAAGGTAGACCAGGCAGATGACATTTTGTAACCCTCTCAGGACATTATCCATCACCCTCTGGAAGGTAGATGGAGAATTCTTGAGACCCATGGGCATCCTAAGAAATTCGAAGTGTCCATGTTCTACATTGAATGCTGTTTTATGAATGTCATCAGGGTTCATTTGTACCTGGTAGAATCCACTAGCCAGGTCCAAGGTGGTGAAGTATTGACACTTCCCTAGCTTATCAAGGACATCAGATATGTTGGGGATAGGATATTTGTCGTCAATAGTCTTTTCATTAAGTTTCCTGAAGTCAATTACCAAACGCCATTTTTGTCTACCTGACGCGTCAGCTTTTTTAGGTACTATCCAAATCGGTGAGCTCCAGGCAGAGTCTGAAGGTCGTATAATTCCCTGTTCTAACATCTTCGCGATTTGTTCCCGGACCTCGTCACGATGTACAAACGGATATCGGTAACTCTTTGTGTATATAGGCATTTCATCAGTGGTTCTAATAGAATGTTTAATTTTGTTACTAAAAGTTAGCGGCTCGCCATCTAAATAAAATATGTCACAATATTGAGAGCAAAGTTGTTTAAGATTCGCTTTCTCTTCCGGGTTTAGATGGTCAGTCCTAAGCTTAGAAATTACATCATTGACGCGTGAGTTATTACTTTGTTCGGTGCACGCGTACTTAACATCAAACGACTCGGTATTAAATAGTTCTGCGGCCGCGGGGCGATCTAGTGAAAATATGACGTCATTGTTCGTTGGGTTCGTCACTTCTATGATGCCGCGACTATTTTCTATGTTGGTGACGCATTCTGAAATAATGCAGTTACACACAACTTGTTCGTTAACTATGACATCGCCGTCTAACGCATTTATAGGTAATCTTACCAACTTAGAAGATTTAGCTGGTATCATGTCTTCATAGAGGTTAATGTTTCGCGAATTATACATCCTAATAGGGTTTGTAGTAGTCCGAGTTTTCAGAACGTTATCTTTTAAATTTATAGTAGCTTCCCATTGCGTCAATAGGTCAAGTCCAATAAGTCCGTCAAAATAGTCGTGGAATTTATATATGTAAAATTTTATACTACTTTCATCCTTAAGTTCTTTAAAACAGGATATCGTTATTGAGTGACTACTTCTACTGGTTCCATGTATGTTAGACACTTCAAATGGATCGTAATCTAAGTTTATATTAGGATAAAAGTTATTTACAGCATCCGGGCTCAAGAAAGATTGGTTGGCCCCAGTGTCGATTAATAATTTTAAAGGTGGATCAGCAATGAGAATAAATGGAAGCTGTCTTTGTGTTTGAAGATTAACTTCTATTTTGAGCTTTTTGAGTTCCTGACCAACTGAAAATCCTGATCATCATTTTTAGAGGATGTAGAAGGCTGAGCCTGTTCTTCTACTTGCCCATACCATACTTCTGGTTGTGGCGGCTCCTCATATTGGCATGGGATTGATTCATCATATTCGTAGTTGTTGTATGAGTCATTCACAGCAAAGTAAGAGTCATTGTCATAGCAGTCATTATAATAGTAATTAGAATAACCGTCATATGGAGTACACTCATTCACATTTATGTCGCGAGTCTTAAAGTAGTTCGATGGTTGTGGGTTACCATGCTTCGTCCAATCGTGCCCTGATGGTGGCAGAACTCGAGGTGCAAAGTGGCTAACACCACTCATAGGTTTCGGGGCATTATTATTATAATTAAAATTAGGTTTCTGTTGCATCCTAAACATATTACTTTGCGGGTTGTAATTAGTAGGGCGCGCACTGAACATTTGTTGAGTGCGCGTGGGCATACGCATAGGAGGCGGTGGCATGTATTGTTGGAATTGAGGTTTTGGTTGGAAGCTGTTAGTAAAACGAGGAGGTGGAGCTTGGGTGCTTGGTAGTTTCATAGGGAAGGTGAATGGTCGTTGCACAGCAAAAGCATTAAGCATTGGCATATGTACGGGAGGTCTATAATTAGACGCGTTCTGTACTGTTTTAGGTAAGGCTTCGTTTCGATTCTGCAGATACATAGTATTAAGCTCTTCCTGTACGTATTCCAATGCTTTTTCTATCGAATCCGGGCGCATGCACCTTATGCGAGATCCTAGAGGCTCCTTAAGTCCGCGGACAAACGATTGCATTGTAAGTTTTTTATATAAGTTGCGTTTTGCCTCAATAGTGGTCTGTATAGTCTCGTGTAAGGTAACGTACGTCATGATCGTGGAGAATAGAGTTTGACATTTATCGTAAAATTCTTGGGGGGTGTTGCTCCCTTGGGTTTGAACAGCTAGGTCGTTGTAGAGGGTGGATTCGTCCCGTTGATCAGTAAAATTATTTATTAGAACGCTTCTAATGCCACACCAACTCTCAGGAATTCCATTGGAATTAATAGTTCTAGCTGCGGGTCCCGTGATTTTATTGAGTATCCCGTTCACTAGAAATAGTTTGCCTAAAGCGTCTGTTTGTTCATCATAAGACTCTACTATTTGATCACATAGCCTTATAAATCTAGTCAGTACGTTAGGGTTGCCATCAAATTCTGGCAACAGGCGTAGAGCCTTGAGGATCATATCAGGATCAGCGGGCAAAGCCATTGAGCTTACTTCACTGACTGTACTAAAACTATAACAACTTTCGTTATCACTATTAATATTTCTACTTCTATCGACAATAGTACGGGTAACCCTAGTACTTCTAATAGCCTTAGGGCCCCTGTTACTTCTTGGGTGGAAAATTTTGAATGATTATAGTAACTACAGGATAAAATTATTAACAAAAGTATAAATCTAGGAATTAAAATTAGGACTAAAAGTAGGAGTAAGGGGAAAGCAACACTAGAGAAAATTCAGTGGTGTACTTACATGAACATCATATGTCTCGGTTTCTTTGATCCTGCTATCGATGTCTGGATACTCCGGTTCAGGCTCGTTCGTTGTGCAAAACTCCCGGTGAGGACTTGAAAGTCTATTAGATACGACGGTGACGATTACGGAGAAAAGTCTGTACGCGCACTAACCCGGGAATCCTACCGACTGCGCCAATTACGTTAGCCACGGCCGGAGAGTTTAAAAAAAACCGATTTATTTTATAATATATTTAATTCTGATATTAGAATTACAATAGAAAAAAGAATTATAACTAATAATAAAATCTAAGTGTCGACCCGATCGATGTATGTACCGAAGTGACGACGGTGTCCGGTCACGTAGGCCGCTGCGTGGAAACACGAGGTGCGGTGTCAGCAGTTTACGCTAGCCGCCTGAACTGGAGCGGGCAAAGTTCGTACAATCGCCAACTCAGCTTTTAGGGCCGTGTGCACTGTTGTTCGTGACGTTTGCTGGCTTAGCGTATCGCTTACTACGTGATCTCGTAACATACGCAACGCTATTGTTTACGGACTCAGATGGTCGGTAATGACTGGTTTTGTTATGAATTAGAAGTTTATGTGAGGCTGCTGAGACTTTCTGTTTTAATTCACACGTCAGTGTTGTATTGTTTATTAAGTAGGTAAAATTTGGAAAGTCTTACAAACCATATTTTTAGTGAAGAAAAACCATACCAAGCTATGCACAATTGCACACATTTGTACAAAAATAAATAATGTTTTTATATATAAGGGCATCGTTTGAATACTGCAACTTTTCCAACTGAAACTATTCCTCCGCGTAACTAAAACGATTGGAAGTCAAACTCTCATCTCAATTGACAAAGTTCTAAAACCAATTGTAAACCTTTAATCGTAAAGTCACTGCTTGAAGTTATTGCTGTAATAAGCATTCACTTCATATATTTTTGTACTAGTTGTTGCCCGCGACTTCGTTCGCGAAGCCTACAGTAAAAAAAAGAAGTATTCTATATGCTGATCTGGGTCATGGTCTGTATATGAGGAAAGTTTCAATAAAATCCATTCCGTAGTTTTACGTGAAAGAGTATCAAACATCTATTGATACTTACAAACTTTCGCGTTTATAATATTAGTAGGATTATTGTTCAATGTTGATAGCATTGTTGTATTTCGACAGAGTAAGGTACTTAGCTTGTTTTGTTTTAAAGTTAACGTGAACACTACACTTTGAAATGAATCCTGATGAAATTTGAAATGGAGAACGGGCCATTGTTAACGGCTCCTAATGCAGCCGGGACTAACAGCTTTCCGTGCCTTCCGATGATATGTCCTTCCTGATATATTTTCGGTGACCCATCCAATGACCGGTCTTTGCGAAAATTGCTTAACCTTAGCAAACGCAGACTGGGCGCTGTAAACACAGCGCCATCGAGCTCCTCCTAAAAATGTAAGTACAATACACGCGCAGATAACTAAACTATGTAGTAACTATGACACGTATTGTCAATGCAGTTTAAATTGCATTCCTCTCGCTCTAACGAACTTCGTAAAGCCACATTAAATACGTCATTGTTACATTTAAAGGTGTTCAAGATGTTATAGCGCAGTCATTATAGCTAATGCATATCTTAAAGATGATATTTTTACGGTAAATCGCGTAAGGTAAAAGGATTCGTCGAACTGTGGGACACGTCTCGTCGTTTATTTTTTGTTCGACTATTTTATTTATATTGATGTTATTAGATTCTTTGTCATATTTAGTCGCTTGATGTTTTCGCTAAACGATTTTGGTGGTACAGGATGTTTGCGAAATGAAACGATAGCTGTATTAAATTGAGTTCGGTATTAATATCAAAAACGCTTAGTAAGTGTTTTTTTTTATTTGTTACACTTGTAACTTTCACTTTAGCTGTTTTTAAAGTTTGACAGATTCGTGTAATAATTTAACCGTAACTTTAAAAAGTAGAAATTTATATTAGCAATGGAGCTTTAAAGTAAAACTTATTTGTTTGTGAGTAAGCTTTCAGTCTTCAGGTATGGTTCAGTCTCAAATAAAAACATCATTGAAACTATTGAGTGAACTCGTCATACATTGGTACACACGCCTGCATATCAACCTACCACAAACTGTCAAATTTCCTCAATAGACTTTGAACTTTATGCCATAAGTATAATGGTTAAAAATGTATTGAAGAAATTTGACAGTTTTGTATATGTTGATGTGCTGGCGTCTGTACATCATATACTTATCTTTGTATATATCCTTTATCAGATTTTAATTTGTAGAATTATATATATATATACATTATTTTATACAATAAGTACATATGATGTACAGGTAAAATATTGCGTACTTTAAAATAATAATAAAAAAAAAACAAAAATAAATAAAAACAACCACTGCTCAATCGAATAACCCTCCCCGTGCCATTCCAGGTGCAAAGGTGCCCAACACACTTGCCGCGTTTCCACGTTGAACAGCGATAGACAACCTTTGCATCAGAAATGACTCGGAGCGAGGGTCAAGACCCCTCTCTCGTAGACGCCCCACTTCCCTGAAAAACAGTTTGGCCTCAGAACCCCAACAACCAGTTGTTTCTACCACAAGAGGTACAAACAAATACTTTGTGAATACAGAATACTTCTCGTGCTTTCTTTGAGCCGGCACCTCAGCAGCTGCTGCCGCCATCCTCATGGTGCGACCAACGTGCGAAGCGGCAAAAGTGCTAACACATGTGGCGTCCCAGAGCAGGCACTTTCCTTTTTACCAAGGCACAAGGGTTAAGTCATCAGGTCTTTTGCCATCGGACCGACTAAGGCCTGGTGGCTCCAGCACACAGGGAATGTTTGCCGCCCTCCGGATGATATCATTGAGGTCATGATGGCGCGGAAATCTCCCTGCACAACGGCAACAGCTCAAGGCGTGGTTACCGTTGCTCTCCACCATAGTGTCACAGATGCATACATGAGGTTCACAAACATCGCAGCCTAGGCGAAGAGCCACAGCGACCCGCATAGAGTCGTCATCAAGGAGAGTTCCCAGATGTGGCCTTGATAAGAATCTGTATATAAGCTTGCTTCTGATTTTGTAGAAGTTCTAAAAATGTATTGAACTCCTTCTTGCTGTACACTGCTTGTTTAATATTCATTATTGATTATGTAATAAGTTTTTACTTTTATTCTGTTATGCATACCGTATATTTCATACATTTTAATAAGTTTCGCATAATCAGAAGCACGCTGTATACAGATCCTTGTCACAGTCAACTACAAATCAATGGCTGACAAAGGGCCGTATAATAGACCTTTTAGTGCAGTCGGAATCGAGACAAATTCACTCCAAACGCGTCTAATGTGTTTGTGAGCCCAACCGATAAAATATCACTCAATTGTATTATTTTATTTGCCACAAAAAATTCTGAGAATGCGAGAATATTAAATTTAATAGTCTCCTGATTCGATAGGCGATTTGCTTTGTAAATCATGTAATAGAATGGAATCAATTCCCTTCTTCAAGTCCTTTTTATCTCTCCTTTAACTTACACCTTTAACTTCACTTGGTACCCTCCTCATTTGAAGATTCCGGGCGCAGTGTGCTCACCTAACATCAGGTAAGACGAAGACCAAGTGCTTACACATAAAAAATAAAAAAATATCATTAAAATACTGAAAAAGTGTTTAAATAATCCACGATCACAATTTTAACCCACACCTTCTGAGCGAGCTGCCCTACCTCGAGGCTATCGTTATTGCATCCGAACCGTGCAAACATTCAGTGAAAATATCCATTTAGTTATACTAAGGTAAACATAAAGAATTTCTCAAAGTAGGTATTCCTCAATAGTAAATAAAAAAAATGGGCAAAGTGGTGGGCGGCGCGAACTCCTCATGTATGAATACTCATACATTCATACACATACATAATACACATACATTTATAGTGTATGTATAAGAAGTACTATATTTTGTGCATACTGTTCACCTGAGAAAGCCAGCCCAGGATGTATATTATATTATTAACATTAAATTTAATAAACTTTATATGTTTATTTCAGTTCTTATAAATGTATGTAGTATATGTTTCATTTACGTTCTTTATAGCACCGCTTACCAATTTTTCTGCCTGGCCCTTAGGTCGACTGGTAGAAAATGCCATTTGGCATTAAGTCCGCCTTTTGTACTTAATTTAATTTTATTGTGCCAATAAAGATTGAATAAATAAATAAATACTTAAATGTATATAAGATATTGATAATGAAGCTATTTTAATTTAAATTATTGATCTAATTAATCCAAAATGGAAAACGTGTGCAAGATAATATATAAAAAACTTATCATTGTAAATAAGCTTTACCTTACACTCCATTTAAGATCAATGCCAACACTGACATCTGCTTACAAGCTGAGACAACATTCTCTGACATCATTTCACATCCAAAGTCCACGTTCCACCTAATATAACCCGAAGACTTCAATATGATTATTGTCAAATGCCATATAGAACATATCTTTCATACGCTCCAATGGTTCTGTGCAAAATATCAGGATTACTTACGCCAAACGCATCGTGTTGAATAGACCATGAATAAAGTCTTCGGAGGCCAAACTCGTTCACAAAAGGCACGGGATAAAGAATCATATTTATTTCATAATAAATGACAATTATCGTAAATTGATTTCGTCCGCGATAATGCTAGATGCAGCTAACCAAACATTGGCCAGAAAGGATCACTGTCATTGTTGAAGAATTAGGAAAAAAAACTATTTCGAGTAAGCCAAGAATGACGCTACAGAATCGGTCCATGTTTATTGTGCTATGGCCAACAAATATTATTATGTATGAACTTATTATATCGGTCGGAGTCAACGCGGCTATGTATGCATCGAATAAATAAATAAGCTTCGATCATGTTTGTTCAGATAATATTTTGATATCTCATGATCTGAATGACTTGCCCGTTTGGACCGACATCCAATAACGAGGAATATTATATATATATTTTTTGTATGAGGAATTAATTTCGGTAAAATGATATGCATAAACAATTCAATGAATATTAATTTAAATGTGAATATGTTAATTGAAATGTCTGATGATCTTTTTTGCAACTCTAACGTAATCTTATAATAAAATGGGTTTACTAACACAACCTTACCCTTACCTCACCTAATTTTTATGAAATGAAGTGAATATAATACACTACATAGATTAGTTATTAATCTTAAATTCATATTCATATTCATATAATAAGAACAATTGTTACTTATTTTTTAAGCAAACCGGGTACAGTAAGTAAAGGAATATAATTGAATATAACTATATCGCATAATCATTTCGAATGTTATTCTTTTTTTGCGACCGTATAAGAGTATACGGTCAATTGAGATCTAAGATGGATCGATTTCTCCAGAAAGTACCGGGTCAAGATAAGCTAAAAAGACACCATGGTATACTGTGCTGCGCTATGTTGGCGAATATAAATGTAAATAAAGACCAATGGCTACCGAGCCTCCAGTTGCTTAAGTTGCAAGACAGCCCAAACGCGCAAGGAGCTGCTCCTTCGAAGTTGATTGTTGTTATAATTTTTAGTACTGGAGAATTTTGCTATCCATAATTAGCATCTTCGAAGTCCACTGCTGGATAAGGCCCTCATCCAAGCCCGGTCTTCGGCTCTCCACATCTCGTAGCTTTAGGAGTCACTTTTAGGGCACATTTTGTATGTTCAATTCTCTCGTATCCATTGTGGTTTCTGCGTTTTTGCTTGTTTTTAAGTATCTATATTAGAGTTACATATACATGTTTTTGGTAACTTTAGTAACTTCAAATACCAGCAACATCAAGTTTTCTTGGAATACAAAAGGCGTGAAAACATAGTTATTCGCAATTCAACATAGTCACGACGACGACGTCATAAAAAAAAACAAACTTAATCCATACAAATGACACTTTCTGGAAAAGATATCAACACAAGCATTCGTCCTTTGGCAACATTGTCCCAAAAAAGGCGCCTTCAAGTGCTGAATAAGCACAAATTTAGATGACGGAGCATCACGCTCGTGCTAGGAAAAAAAAATAAGCAGAATGAGATCAATAAATCGTGATCGCGATGTAAATGGCTGCTGGTGGGCGCCTCCCGCGGCGGACTGCGGACGCGCAAACATGCTCGCCGAATTGCGAGTTAAGGTTGAGTTGCACTGAAGCGTCTTTTGTAATGTTACTGACTCGATAAACGAGCACACGGCTCGCCTGATGAAAATAACAGCCACAGCCCATGGACGTGTGATGAAAGGAACAGCCATGGTCACAACCCATAGACGCTTGTAATTTTTCGGAGTCAAAACTCCGGCAGCGGTCATTTACTACTTTACAAATTATGCAAGTAAAATTTTTTGTACACGTTATCTGACAAATAGCAACAACATTTTAAAATTCCGACTAAGGTTACATCGAATTCAACAGGAACATTTAAACGACTTGCACAAAGATTTTAAATCAAGATTCAACTTAATCCTTTCCAATTGACATACGTATTACAATGAAGTAAGATGAAAGCATGTTAGTTTTAATATACTAAATCGTGTAAATAAATAAAATAAATTAATGTATAACAATGGTCACACCGTTTGTCTAATCCGCTTAATGGCGTAATATGAATTTATAGGATATGTTGTGTTTTAACATATTTATAAAATATTAGGGGTATGTAACTTATTGAATTGGAAAATTGTTGAACATATAATGTTAAGTAAAATAAGTATTTCTATATGAAAACTGAAAACAATGTGTCGCGTAAGCGTAACAAATTCCCAACCGAACCGCCCCTTATCCAACTACGTATTGTCCTCACGTCTAGCAGGAAAAAGCTGACTGTCCCCACAGGGCCATTGTTTCGTTCATTCGTAAGGCAAATATTGGGCCAGGCCCATTCAGCCCGTTTGCAAACATCGCCCTACTGGGTGGCGGCCAACAATGCTCTTCCAAGAAGTTTCGTGACAACACTCCAAATATAGTGATTATGCCCTAATTGTCTGCAACCACCTGCACCTTTTATTTAGTTTTAGACGTGAACATGCTACTTAAGAATGGACCTGTCGTTGGCTAATTGATGGCCAATCTTTGTGTTTGTAGAACATGTCGCGAACATGGGGTGGCAGTTGGAGACTAAAGGACCTCTAGGCATCTGTGGTGCAACATCTGTAGTTTTTAAGACAACATAGGTACGGGGTAGCGGTGCGTCTTGTAGTTGATAGGCAGTTGTATTGAATATTTTTTTGTTACTTACATCATCATCATCATCAGCTCATTTTATGTCCCCACTGCTAGGGCACGAGCGGGAAGGCTCGATAGATCTCTTAACGTGCCTTCCGAAGCACGGAATTACTTACAGAACTCTTTTATTACGAAGCTCGATGGCGCAACGTTCAGCTCATTATATTTGAAATTTGGCAAGCTAAGTTATGCCGGGTGACCGAATGAGTGACAAAATAAAGTGACGATTGCATGTCTAACTATCGGACAATGCTACTTACATAGTTTTTATGACGACAGACTTAGATAAGATAGTGATTGCTAGCCCTCTGGCTTAAACGATCATTACTACCAACCAAACCAAGTACCATATATAGTTACTTCCGCTGGGAATCGAAGCCGAGACGACAGGTAGTCTAACCCACGGAATAGATACTATGCACTCCGCTAGTGACTGGATTATCGAGATGTGATCTTCATTTTTAAATCGAGTCGAGGCGAGGCGCGAGTTCCATCCCTATATTGTAGATATGCCACCTTGTCGCACGAGCCGATTCGGTTCAACTTTCTTAGTGCGTCATCATCATCATCATCATCTCAGCCAAAAAGACGTCCACGGCTGGACAAAGGCCTCCCTCCCTCAAAGATAAATCATTTTGAGGGGAATTTTCCATAATCGCCACGCTTTTCAGGCGGGTTGGCGATCGCAGTAAGGTGGAAATAATCACAGAGAGATGCTGCTGCCCATCCTCTGGAATGGTCCCATAGTCGCCTTCTACGACACCCACGGGAAGAGATGGAGTGATGCAATTTTTTATCCCCGGCACCGCACGGGGAAGTCTTAGTGCGTACAGCTAGGGAATGGAACGCGCTGCCTGCGAGTGTGTTCAATGAAAGGTATAATCTGGACCTCTTCAAGGTCAGAGTGAATAGGCTATTTCTAGGCAGGCATGTTCCATCCTCGACCGCACCGTCACTTAACATCAGGTGAGGTGTGGTCAAATGCGTGCCTATAACGAATAAAATAAAAATCTTTTTGATTCTGTCACAAGTTTTCTGTAAAAACATCAAGCTGTATAAAATCGTAGAGGGTACGTAATGAATGTAATGTAGTATGAACTTACTACATTACGCAGTACTCACAAAAGTAAATGTTTGTAATCTATACCTTTTTATACATACATACATACATACATATAATCACGCCTCTTTCCCGTAGGGGTAGGCAGAGACCACTTCTTTCCACTTGCTACGATCCTTACATACTTGTTTCGCTTCGTCCACTTTCATTATTCCCTTCATACATGCTCTTCGGTTTAGGGTACTCTTGACCTGGCCTTTTTTCAAGACGTCCCTGATTTGATCTCGAAACGTCCGCCTAGGTCTACCCCTACCAACACTTTCATTCACACTCGCCTTATAAACCTTTTTATTGATTTTAATAACTTAATTTTTATTACTTAACGCCTGTGGCCGGGTGGCAGAGCGCTCGGCCCGCCGATACCCGAAGGTCCCGGGTTCAATTCCCAGGTCGGGCAAAGTGTGTTGTGATCACCAACCCGCATTTGGCAAGCGTGGTGATTAAGCCATTACCCATCAATTGTAGTGATGATTTGATTTCAACGATGGGGGCCTTTGCCTTACAGTGTTTGCCTTATAGGCTACTTTACTTACTCTACTTTTGATTTTTTATTACTTTTGTTTGATTTATAACAATAATTTATGGTGCTTTAAACCGCAACATTATGTAGGTTCCTTGCAGTTTTCTAGTTAAGAGCTTTAGTGTCCACGCCAGTTCAAAGATGATAGATTTTAGCAACTATCCTACAACACCAACCGGGACATACTTTCCAAGCACGGAGGAGTTCAAGATATTTTAATATGGTCGTTCATCCAATAACCTGACATTTTGAAGCAATACATTCGATCTCCTCTTGAAATATGCCACAACAATATTATACGTATACAATTAAAATGATACACGATACGCCAGAACTAACTACAATCCGCAGACTTACAATATGCAACACCTCGGCCACATATAATCATACCACTCACCTCACGAGTTCCATTCTGCTCTAAACAGCTTCGACCGATACAAAGCGGTTTTCTAATCAAAGGCTGAATGAGAGGACCCGGCAATAACCGCATACTGTGCCTTTATACTAGCTCCTTACAATACGTCACACCTAACTTCAATACTTTGACACCATTGTGAAATTTCTCACTTTGGGTCTTGGCGACCCGCAGCGCTCGTCGGGTTGGCCCCGATTGTTGGAACACGTGCGCTGTGAATGGACCCTTAGTATCGCGAAGTGACAACCCTATTTATGTGGACTAATTGAATTATAGGGTTGATGCGGGACGGTGATCCGATTTGGTAATTAATATAGGTTGGAGTGAAAGAAGGCGCGTAACGTTTGTGTTTTGTTTTGGGCTTTTTGAAGGTGATAGTGATCATGCTTCGTAAGATTGTTGATGACCCGAGGTGCTCGGTTCTATTAAAGCCAACAGCCATCAATTGTAGCGAATTATAATGATGGAGGCCTTGTCTAGCAGCATATAGGCCAATTACTTACTTACACACTTGTCAATGAAATGGCGAACTTTAACGGTTTTTGATGAGGTTAAGAGCCACTTCGGGTTGTTGAGCTAGCGATGTAAGTAAGGTATTTATAAAAATTTATCGCCAAAAGAGGTTTTACGACGGATCCCTTAGTTCGTAATCCAATTTGCCCTTAGTGAGACAACCTTGAGAGCAGAACACATATTTGTTTTGTCTGAATTTTAGGCCGGCCTGTTGTTATCTTTGCAAACAAGTATGGGTGTTTATTTGTTTGCTGGCCGAAAATGCCGGGAACTTAGAGAATTTTGGGATTGATGTTTGCGTTGCGCTTTAATTTGGAGTTGAGGTTGTACAATATTTTGCTAGGATTTCTATGGAATGACTTTGGTAGATTGAAAGGGATGTTCGTGGGTGGAAATTAGTTTTGAACAAGACATTTTTTTGTCGGTAGATATTGTTGAATGAGCTTTTCGCTTCGAATTAAATTGTCACTGCAGACGATCAGAATTGTAAGACATTTGGACCACTTTATATTTTCATACTTTATTTTCTGGTCGATATCAAACAGTGTCCGATGAACATTATATAGGTTAGTGCCACCAGCGTTCGACAAGAACCAGTGATCGGACACTTATCTCCTTTAATTATTAGAAATAGCGGTCAGCAACAGATTTTTTACTTGAGCAACAATTCAATATTATATAGAGACTAGCGGCCCGTCCCGGCTTCGCACGGGTGGATATTTCTTTTTTATATAGCCTATGTTACTCAGCGCTAATGTAGCATTCTAATAGTGAAATACTTTTTTAAATCGGTCCACTAGTTTTTGAATATATTCGTTGCAAACATACAAAAATACAAAGCTTTCCACTTTATAATATAAGTATAGATAAGAATAGAATAGAATAGAATAGAAAAGTTTTTATTAACTTACACACTTAATTATACAATAATACAACAATAAACGAAAAAAAAAATATATTAGAACAGGCAGAAAAAAAAAGAACAGAAAATAAAATAGGTAGGCAGTGTGAAGTTAAAGGGCCCTGTCTCAGCATAAGCTGCTGTGTCATTCATGGATGTTCAGAATGACACAGTAGCGATGTTATTCTGATTCTGATAAGATAGCCAGTGCCTCAGTAAAAAGAGGATTCCGGGTGAAGTGCGTTCACTTACGTGCGTGCGAATCCAATACCATAAAATTCTTAAAAGCAATTAACGAGCCTTAGGTACAGTAGTCGCATATGATGTGTAACATTTGATATCTCACCTTAGTAATATGCAATTTTAACAATATATTCTGAGAACAATGACGTATATTCTTTTACAAATCATAAAGAGAATGCAGTAAATACTCATTTGAAGACATTTGACATATAAAAATGATGACACAATATGTTACATCTACAGCTTCATGTATGTTACATATAATAACAATATGTCTTGTTCTTGTTATCGATTTTGAATTTACAAAATGGTGTGCGCTTGCGCGCTTCCGACTCCGTATATTTTTTTACAAATCATAAAGAGGATGCAGTATAAATTCATTAGAAGACATGTCACACTGTTATCCTATCACAATCACTCCCACAAATTATTGTTTAAAAGAAGGCGAGCCGATCACACTGTTACGGATCACTTTGTTACGACCCTACTTCCGTCCCTTTTCTACGAATTCACTCCCACAAATTGTATATAAAGAAGGCGAGCAGAAAGATGTAGCACATCAAAAAAAAATTACCACTTGCTTCTTAGCGGTCATCTAGTTCAATTTCAATAAAATTCTATGTTATATTATAGTGACAAAAATTCACTAACTAACTGGTGCTATTACGATTCCTAAAATTTGAATAAAGCGATTACCTAATAAGACTCAAACTAAAGACCTGTCGCAATAAGTGTGACTGCTCTTCCTGTAACTGTCAGTACATCGTAGAGCGTAACGTACAATCATTAATCGTTTTACTTATACCTCAAGAAAAATGAGAAATATAGGTCCATTATTCTCATTCATATATATCCCCGTTGTAGATCTACCTATAGGCAATTGTGGCCTACCAAAACATTTATTACGGTGCCGAGATGTCACGCACAAATCCATAGAAAACTAATGCGGCTTTTCATTCACACTTTAAAATATATACTACGACACTTGAATTGCAATTTGACAATAGCTTTGAGACAGTAATAGACAGTACTTATGAAAAATAAAAAAATTGCTCTCACAAAAGTAGACCTTAGGGCAATTGTTATAAAGTGGACAATTATTAGTATTGCTATTCATTATACAAGTGACCGCTTGCGCATATCAAATCAGTGACAATTAAAGTGAATAAGCATTTAGTAATAGCACGCACTTTTGCGTTTAACCTTTTCTGTGCAATAGTACTCGACACAATGAGTGGTATTTAAAGTGGCAGTTTGGAGGCAACGCCTTTATGCGGCCAAAAGAATGAGGGTACTGGTGGTGAGACAAGTGTTCAATTCAATTTATTCTTTTCTCAATCTAGATACTTGTTTAAATCACTACCATTTTCTCGCACCTTAAATTTATTGCTAACAGTAAATAGGTATATATCATGTGACTTCCACTCCCCGATCCGATCCAAACATCTCAAAGAATCTAGTGAAGACCTCTGGTCTTGACAAGCACTAGTGCGTGATGCCATTCCCTCTAGAAAACCTCTGACGGTCTTTCCTTTCAAACGGTTTGAGGAATTTAAATTTCTTGCCGCCCCCCAAAAATTCCGGTAACGCTGATAATGTCGCCTGAGGCAATTAGCAAACTCTCTCCAAAAATAAATTAAAAATGTGAGTTTCTTTATCAAAAATAAGGTAAGTATTGTTATTGTTAGAAGAATTCAGTAGGTATGTTAGTTTGTATGTATTTATGTTAACAATATGCATACGGCAAATGCACATGAAAATAAAATTCAAAAACTTATTTTTTTAACGATTAACTGAAGTTTTTATTACGGAAAACCGTTTGAAACATTAGACGTTTCAAACGGTTTTCCGTAATAAAAACTTAAACATGCAAAAGATACTTATTAACTTATTTGAGAGACGCTAAAATAAGATACTGGCAATTTTGGCACTTAATATTTTGTCGGTGACTGTACAAACTAAACGCCGCATTATAAGGAAGTGGCAATTTCACGGAAAAAAGACAAAAACGCATAAACGATTTCGCGGTATGTGGGAAGCCTTAGTTGGCATCCGTCAACCGTTGGTAATGTCCACGTGAACGGCCATTCATAAACTCGCAGCGCTTAACGGTTTTGAAACCCTTGAAGTTGTGTCAATGAGACTGGCTTGCGGAGTATGCTAATATAAAAAAAAATTAGGTCTAACTTGGAAAACACGAGTTCGATTCCCAACGAGGATACAAAAAAACATGGTGAAAAACTGATTTTAGTTAGTAGTGATATAAAAAAACTTTAAATTTTATTAATAACATCATTTTACATAAAATGTTTTTCTCTCCGGGAAAAACACAAAATTCCTAACTTTCTTATTTCACGATAAACCATAACGTCCAGTGTAAGCTGGTTATGACATTATTTTCAGAATTGAACATTTTATTATTAAGTGCTCTTAATGTACCTAAATAAAAATAAGTTATTTTACATTGATTTTTCATTTCATCAGTTGTATAATATGTGCAAAATTATCAAGTGATAAAGTAAGCGAATGTATTCTTAGATTTATAGATTTGTTTCTTACAAGTAGGTATACCCATAGATAGAAAACGGTGGTATATGACAAATAGTTAATGATTATTGCGCACACATAGAAACATCAAATTTGAAATCCAATTTCCCGCCATTTCTACACAAATAAATCAAAAAGAAACGTTTCATTACAAAAAAAAGAAGCAAAATTATGTCTTATAATGAGCCCGTATAGCCCAGCATGGGTCCGAAATTCAATCAATAGGAATTTATTGCCAAAATTCGCGTAGGCTACGCTTCCTTTTCAAGACCATTGTAAGGACGGCCGCCATTTTTTATATCTTAAACTTTTTTAAGACTTTTTCTTTTTTCTATCACAGATAATAGGACGGCGCGAGCGACGCCGCCAACTTATTATGTGCGAGCTGAAATGACAGTAAGAGTTACGCCCACTATTTTAATTCTCTTCGAAGAGACCTCCAAAAAGTTTTTAAAGATTGTATAATAGAGGTTTGAATTACGAAACCTTCAAGGGAAGTAGGCCGGCTATTATTATTGTTGGTGATTTTTGAGTTTAAAATGTAAACTTGAGTGGAGGATGAACGGAGTTACTGATAAAGTTGATAAAAAAAAATAACCTGAAATTAACCTGAAATCAAAAGATCAAAAGACATGAAGCAGACCAACAAAAGGAAAACACTTTGGCAATGAATGGTACTTACTTCACTACACTTCACAGTGCACTTATAATTAATCTTATTTTATTTATAAACTTTGATAGCATAATTTCGAACCAATAAAAATAAACCAAAAATCTATTAAAAAAGCTTCGAATAGTAATGAATTTAAAGTTAGTTAGATAGAAAAGTGTTAAGAAAAAAGTAGGCATTAAAATACTATCTAAACATCAAGAATTTTAGTTATTTTCTTTCTGATAAATGTTCAAAAAAATTAAGTATTAGTTGTAGAAAAATCTTTTAGAAATTTATATTGCAAACAATATATGGGCCGCAGTTATTAATATAGATTCCCGTACACAAGGGCCAATGCTATTTTGTGTTTAGTGGCCATTGAACACGTGTTTGCATTCTATTGTTACATTGCTGTTCCGAAGGAAAATGAATCTTGTTACAAACACAAAACTGAAGGATTTCCTATGAAACTGATTTGATTGTTGAAAAATCCCAATTTCGGAATACTGTTTAGAATCGCCAAAGTTCGTTCGATTCTAGAAACTATGCACTAGCAATATGGTTCAACCAATTTTATTTTTGAAAAGTAACGTGCGGCCATAACAAGCATAAAAGTGAAGAATATCACTTGATTTTTAAGGGGCACTTAAAGGGCCGGGTCCTAGAGATGATTGTGTTACGGCGATCCATCAAAGTAGACAGATCTATTGGACGTTACCGCTCATTTCCTGTGCCTCGAAGGAACGTTTAAAAATACTTAATTTTTTTCGAAAATTTTTGCGATACAATTAAAGTTTTTGGGGTTGTTTCCCATTTTTCTGTTGGCCAGTGGGTATTATGTTACCGAATCGTTCGACATGAATGCATTTTTTTAAGGTCAGATAAGAACTTCGAAGGATGAGGGTATACCGAAGCTTTTTCAGAAATCTTTGATATTTTTGCTCTTTGAATTTTTAGTATATTTTTTGTTAAAGAACAGATGCCTCGAAATGTCGATAAAGTAGCCACTGGATTTACTATACAACCTATCAGTTGCTGATTTTTTATAATCTCTTAATTTTTGTGTGTCTATTATTGGTAAGGACAATGTGAGTGGCACTGTTGTGGAATGTGGGCAGAGCTCAATAATAATTGTGGAGACCTTCGACTTTTCTATAATATTGTTATTTATTCATAAAATAGGACGTACCAACTAATTCAAAAGGTTTTTTTAAAACTTATATTAATATGAAAACAGGTAACAAACAATAAGTTCATATGCATTTAAATTACCTATTTATAGGTACTCACAACTTCCATACAATAAAAAAAATGCTAAAAAAACGGCAAAAAAAAAAGATAAAAGTTAAACTTTTTGGACTACTTCTTGCTCGAAATGCGAACAATAGTCTAGTCTCTTTTATTTTACAGTAAATTTTATTATGATTTTCGAACCCTTTCGCAGGGTCCTTGGTTCGCAGAGACTGATGTGTTGGTCGTAAATGTTGCTGAATTTATCACTTGTCTTGGATCACATATTATAATTATAAATTAGTCCGAGCCCCAACAGCACACTGCCAGACCAAGAGATACTAAAAGCTCATTTAGCGTGAAACGAAACGCAACCGATCTATCTTTACATGATAATCATAACACATATGTGCAAAAATACAAATGCAAAAATACAAAACCCGGGTGATAACTCGGCTTTTGTAAAAGTTATTGCAATACATAATTGTGGTCAACAACATTTGCTCACATTTGTTTTCCAAATTGTAGGTCGGCGAACGGACGCACTGTGTACCGCAAAACAGTATTATTATATCAGCGTTGATAATAGGAAGGAAGTGGAAAAAAAGCATAACACATTCCGCCACGAGTAACTAACTAAATGGGTGGAAAACGGTCCGTTCTTTTCGTCACTCGTATATATCCAAAAATCCGCGGTTTCCGGTAAAAAACGTTAAAACTGTAATTTGAGACCTTACGAAATTGGCGTCCCACGTGCACGCGGATACTTTTTCAACCTGTTGCACAGTGGGCTCGTTAAAAAAAATTAAGAAAAAAAAAACCTCAATATTGCGCAGGAGTTGCCGCAACTTTTTGGCGGCAAATATTTGGGCCCACGTGTTTGTGATTTGCGTGCACGCTTAATGGGGGCTTGTTGTTGCCGTTTCCTTTTGCTGATTGCGTCGAATACGGCAAGTTGTTGGCGCCTTGGTGTTGCCATGGCTTCGTAGAAATTAGGATAGTTCACAAATTAGCTAGTTTCAATAGTAGCTGTACAATATTAATTTCCTCTATTTTTGTTGTTTAGAAATTTACGCTGGCCGTCATTGCAACTGTATACAGTAATGTAATAATCTTACTTTTAAAATAATTAATACTTGTATTTGCGTTACTAATTATACTTGAAAGTATTTTTACGATGTCATTACTATAACAGACTACTAAAATGCCAATAAAAAAACAGGCTCTTATTATTTCAAGGTTTGAAAAAGCATTTAGTAACCGCCAAAGCCCAAAAACTGTAGACACCCTCACCAAGTCGGAAGTACCTACCTAAGTGTTACAAAACCACACCTAATTATGTTCAGTGATGGTTTCCTGTCTGGCCACTTATCAGCTTTGCGAAAGACAAAATCCAGTACGAGCTAATGCAACTTGTATGTCGAACCGAAGAGGTTTTAACCTTTGTGTAGCAAAGAGGAAGGAACCTCTCTTTGTTTGTCACACTTTTCATGCTCTGTGAAATTTGACAACGTTTGAGAGCTTTTACGATCGCTTTTTGTTTTCTTTTGAACCTTAGGTCAAGTGACACTAAACAAAACACTAATGGATTATTTGTGATGTTGACGCTGGCTGTATGTGTCAACGATTATAATACGAGTAATATGCTGGGATTGGAAACACCATGAAAACACTTTAGAATGTTATTATTTGTTGTTGAATAATTGAAGTCATAAATACAATAATAAGTCTAGTCTAAAACAGTTACTAGGAGAAAATGTTATAATTGGATTGAATTTAAGATAAGACTATAAGCTACACAACTTTAAAATATTTAATGCAGTACTGAGTACCTACTTATGTAAATAGAAAACAATGTTTATATTTATCGTATCTAGAGTATTTCGCCAAAATTCACGCCGGAATTATCAACTATGAATGAAATTAACATCTCTTTTTCTACAAACGCAGGAACCGTACACTATTTGCACTCTAAGACACGCTTAAGTATATCATAGAGGTGCTTTGGCAACTGTTAATCTCGGCACTTTTGGCACTATTATCGACGCCTGAGGCGTAAACTTGTAAAACCAAGTTAGGATTTACGTTCGATTTTCAATTTTTAAAGTTGTAAAAAGGTTTTATGTTTCAGCAGTAAGGTTGAAGTTTGCAGCAAAACACTCTTTTGTTGTTAGTAAAATAAAGCAGTGATTCTGTAAGGAGTTTCACCAACATCCTTAGCGAAATTTCACGCGACACTTGTTTGTTTTACGCTTGCCCGGGGCAACACAATGGGGCTCAGTTAAACTGTGAATTTTAACAAGGCAAGTGGTAGGTTTCTGTTGATTTTCACAGTTCCCTGACTTTGGTGGTAGTGCATTTTGATGGAAGCTGCACTTAATACCAGCTCTTATTTGGTAAGCTGTAAGCTTTAGACATTGTGTTTGTAGATAATGCGACATTGATTATACAAATAGATTTTGTAACTTTTGTATGATGTTAGGTAATATTTTGGTAGATATACATAGGTTACAATGTTTTTATTGCTCTTAGGTATTACCATTTGAAAAGTGAGTAAAAGCGAGGAGAAATCATTGTTCCTTTCAAGTACTAACCGTGATTAATAACCGGTTGCTACTTCATATATTAATATATACGACTAGTTGTTGCCCGCGACTTCGTTCGCGAAGACTACAGTAAAAACAAAAAAAGTGAAAAAAAAAGTATCCTATATGCTGGTCTGGGTCATGGTCTGTATATGAGGAAGTTTCATTCAAATCCATTCAGTAGTTTTTACGTGAAAGAGTAACAAACATCCATCCATACTTACAAACTTTCGCGTTTATAATATTAGTAGGATAAAACGCGACTACGAGCTTCAAATGTTTGAAATTGGTCACTCATGCGGTAACCGGCACCGCTAATGTTGCTTAACTTGCAAGATCATGGTTGGCTTGCATTGCTAGGTCATGTAAAAGCCTATCTGCTTAAAGGCTTCCATCATGAAATCAATTTATCGCTCCGTTTTATGGATTTTGGCTTAATTATTACGGTAAATGTGGTGTGTGAGTTATATAATATATCAAACAGCTCAAACACACACTTTATCTGACCTGGAAAACTAACACAAGGTGGAAGTCTATTTATCATAATAATAATATTTTTTTTAATAGATTTTTTTATTAAATAATTTTTTTTTTTTTTTAATAAAAATTTTGGACGTTACAATTAATGGATTGGAGCTAAGAATCACAGCTATGGATCACCTCCTCTTTGAGCTTTATGGTCTGTTTTAAGAAGGCCCGTTTCTTCTTAATGATCTTACATACTTACATACCTACATATTTATGAACAGACACACAAGAGAAGCAAAAACAATACTAAGATTAGTTAGATTAAAGAAAATCTAGCTTATGCCTGGAGGATATCAGGTCTTGATTGAGTCATAAATGTCTTGTATTCAGCGTCGTTCAACAACCTTATTGAAACTACGCAATTACAATCAGGATTTACAATTTCCCGTAACATTACAATTATCGATACACATAAAACGCAATATTCAGTTCGTTTGTTAACATATTTAATCTGGCCGTAAGAAATGTCGCTGATACCTGGTTGAGCTAATCTTCAAAGGCGCCGACGACGCGCGGCGTCCGACAAACGGTCTTCTGTCCCTGCTGTATGTATGCCGAGTTATTTGTATAATACAGAGCTTGTGTGGCTTTAGCTCATGTGGTATGTAATGGCGGATTACTTTGGCATTTCCTAATTTTTATGTAAAATATAAATAAATTGTGGTAATAAACTGTGGATAATTTTAATTGGCTTTTCTAAATTAACCATAGTGAAACATGTAGGAATTGTGAGCTGTTATTATCCGAAATAAATAAAAAATAATAAGAAAAAAAAACGAACGAGCCTTACCGTAGTCGCACGTATGATGATGTATGATGTGTAACATTTGACATCTCACTAAATAACAATAATATGTCTTGTTCATAATATCGATTTTAAATTTACAAAATGGCGCGCTTTCGCGCTTCCCCGACTTCCTGTTACATACTTCCGTCCCTTTTCTACGAAATCACTCCTACATAATTGTATATATAGAAGGCGAGAGGAAAGATGTTACACATCAAAAATGCACTGATAGCTTTTAGAAGAACTCAATTAAATAGAGATTAATAAATTACGGAAAAAAAAAGAAAGTAGAAGATATTATTTAATTCTAAGCATTAAATTAACATTAATACAAGAAGGAATAAAAAAACATTGTTATGACTCTTAGTGTCTCCAACTAAAAAATAAATCGATTTATATTATGTACGTACATATTATCTCCTAAGGTTTGTATGTATGCTTATAATTAATACAAGATCATACAATATTATTTTTTGCACACAAAAAATTCCCATTGAATGGCTTGGCTTGGAATAAAATGCCTCTATTGATTCAATATTTTTAGGGTTCCTTAGTCAACGAGGAACCCTTATAGTTTCGCCATGTCCGTCTGTCTGTCTGTCTGTCTGTCTATCTGTCTGTCTGTCTGTCTGTCGTCAGCCTAGCTCATAGACTCTTAGTACTAGAAAGCTGTAATTTGGCATGGATATACATATTAATGACGCCGACAAAGCGGTGAAGTAAAGTTATGAAAAATATTTTTTTTAGGTTACCTTAGGTCATGTGTCCGTTGTCAGGTGTGTGAAACCGGTAGTATCTACATTTAAGTATATGAGCCATCGTTAAATAAATGTTCATTAACGCCCTCTTCTCAAAGTCCTCATTATTGAGATTGGCTACGCAACCCTTCACTGCGCGTGGCCCGACACGCACTTGGCCAGTTTCTTTTATAAAATAACGCGATTATTTAATTTAACGGATACATAACAATGTAGCTTTTAAATGTATATCTACCGTACATACTCCCGTACATAGATGTGATTCGATTTTGTTGTCACATATTTTTCTTTTTCTTCAACGCATAAAAACCAGCCTGCTAAATAATAATGGTCTAACCTATACATTGTCAGCCTAGTTTGCAATAATTCAGTCATGCACAATAAAAGTCATAACCAGCAGCTGTGACCGAAGGTAAGTCAACATCAATATAACGGATACCTAGCCGTGACATTTGTCGCGAAATCCGAAAAGCCGTTGCGGATCTATGAATGCTGGAACCGACTAAATCAAAGGACATGTGTTTGTAATGCTGACACCCGTTCAGCGGGACGAATCGGCGAAGAAAGGCCGTACAAATCTTTAAGAAACAACCGAAAAACCGAAATTTTTCTGCGATTCGTCACAGAATCGCGATTTCACGGTGCCCTATTGCTAGATCCTGCCGAACCTTTCTTTTGCCACAAACTAAAAGCGATTCAGATCTCTGTGATTCAGAGTGTAAATTCGAATGTGTTTTTTAAACGTTTCTAGAATAAAAATACCTTTGAAATGTTAAATTGACATGAGCGTAGGTGACGCCAACTTTTGTCGTTATAAAATCGGATTGGAACGAATCGAGTTTAGAATTCAGACCGATTTATCATTCTTAAACGTTTCCCAGTTGCCTGTGTGGCTCCTATTAAATGGACATACCCGTAGATTGTAGAATGTCACGTTTTTCGGACTGTTTTTGAAATACATCGATAGGTTTGGCGTTTTTTCATTTCTTATGTATCTTATGTTTCTTTCTTTGTTATGTAGAAATGAAGAAACATATGGCGCGTCCGCTTACCATCAAAGTAAGCGGACACCTCAGCCTATGAAATCTTGCAACATTGAGGTATCACGCGTGTGTTGCAGACCCTGAAATTTCAGTTAAACGTTACCATCAAAGTAAGCGGACACCTCAGCCTATGAAATCTTGCAACATTGAGGTATCACGCGTGTGTTGCAGACCCTGAAATTTCAGTTAAACGTTTTCTTAAGAAAATTATGTTTAGACTTATTTTGATAGAAATTTAAAGGGATCATCAACATTTCTATCGATTATTTTTGTAAATTACAAAAATTACATTACAAAAATAATTATATAAGCTTTCGGACTATTAATATATAATATATGAACATACATATAGCTAATAATTTGTCAGACTTTGTGATTTTGGAAAAGTATATTAGCTAGCTATCTCAATTTCTAAGGATTTCTCGTATGGACTCACTTTTCATTTTGTCGCTTTTTCAATTATTGTTAACTAATATTTTTTTTAAAATTATACTCAATATATGACTCAGGATAAATCAGCTAATAATTAGCATGTTTTGCGTGGGCTACAAAAGTTAAGTTAAGTTGAAGTCGCTACAGATTATTGGAATTGGAATTGGTTTGAATAATTCTTGAGTCATTCGTTTGATAAAGAATTTATCTGAATAAATATTTGGTTTATCACGCTACATAAAGAATATTATTGTTTTCTAAGTTTATATAGTCACTACTTATTTAATTTGAATCTTAATAAAACTGAAATTAAAATACGATCGCAATTACAACAACCTACAGTGATTTTATGAACTTCGAAAAGTGAAATCAAAGAAAACAAAAAAATTACCAATATGAGTTTGTGTAGGTACTATATGTTGGAATAACGCATATTATTTAGAAGATGACAATTTAATACAAAAGTTATTTTCCAAAAAACTTTATGAAAAGTTTATTAAAGTTTGTCGCTTTCTCCTCCCCCGAAAACATTTTTCTGTCCCAAGTTAATAAGTATCTATTCAATCATTTTTTTTTCATAAAGCCTTATATGTACAACACCTAGTTTTATTAGTAGGTACTTAGTTAATGTAAGCATGGCACCAGAGACCCGAATCTTGACTATTGACTTGTTCCCGAAAGAAAGGTTTAGATAATATTTTAAATTTAATATTATATCTTATATATAATGTATCTCTTTCTGAAAATCTCGATGGCGCGTGATGGCGTGGTTAACGCGCCCAGTCTGCGATTGCTAAAGTTATACAACTTTTGCAAAGGCGGGCCATCGGATGGGTGACCAAAAATTTACATCTCGAGCTCTTCCGTGCTTCGGAAGGTACGTAAAGCCATTGGTCACGACTGCTAATGTCGTCGTCGTTAACAACCACAAATCCGCACTGGGCTCGCGTAGTGGTTTATGGCCCGTGGTCGCTATCCAACCATAGGAAAGGCTCGTGCCCAGCAGTGGGGACAAAAAAATGAGTCAATGATGATGATGATGATGATGATGAGGTCATTTATGTATTTATTTGCCCACACTTCACAGTTTATAGTCCGCCTGCCTAGATAGAACGCTTTTGTGGCAGAGTGGCAGAGCGCTCGGACCGATACCCGAAAGTCCCGGGTTCAATTCCCAGGTCGGGCAAAATCAATTTCAGATTTTTCGATGCAGTACCCGGGTTTATGATCAGCAACCCGCATTTGGCAAGCGTGGTGATTAAGCCAAAGTCTTTGCCCAGCAGTGGGACAGTTAAAGGCTGTTTACTTTACCTTACTTTACTGCCTAGATACCAATATTTTATTTTTTTGTATTCCGTCCGACAGTTAGAGATAAGATATCCAGATCATGAGTGGCTGGTGTTTAGCTCAGCGTTCATGTCACCTAGTAAGTGATGATAAGGGCAAAGATGAAATCGCATTTCACGCAAAATCCTCAATCACCGGAAAACAACAGTGCCGGCAGAATTTTGATAACGAGTCTAGTTAATCTCAGAAAATCTATTAAGTACACATATTCCTTACAATTAAATTACCAAGTTTTCACTACAACTCACTAAATTTGATTAGAGCTATACATATTTTAATTATAAAAATTGCGTTAGTGCCAATTGTTTAAAGATGAAATAGACATAATGATCTATCTAACATAGTAAGCGCTTATCGTAATTAAGAGTTTCATATAATTTATCTAACATATCCTTGAAAAGAAAACTGATGGACGTGTGCATTCTCCCCTTATGGAGCGCAAACGTGGTTATTGACAGCTCGTCAGAGGTCTGCGCTCGAGGTTTGTCAACGAGTCATGGAGCGCAGTATACTTAGCGTGAAACTTACGGATCACGTCAGGAACACTATACTGCGCTCAAGAACAAAAATTGTTGATGTCACACAAAAAGCTGCCATGCTATAGCGGACTGGGCAGGACATGTCTGTCGCATGTCGGAGGAACTGTAGGCCAAGGTATCTACCGAAAGGGTCCCACAAATCCGAATACGACGTCGCGGCAGACCAAAAAGGAGATCGCGGGATGACCTTGACTCCCATCTAAAAGTTGGTCACTTGTTGCTCAAGATAGAACACGATGGAACAATGTGTAGGGAGGCCTTTGTCCTGCAGTGTACAGGCTTATAATATAATAATTTATACTTTTCTCTAACTTTTATATGATAATAATAATAATTAAAAGTGACATTAAAAGTAAAATTATTTACAGAATTATTAGTACACACGCCTGCAGATCAACCTATCACAAACTGTCAAATTTCTTCAATAGACTTTAATCTTTATGCCTTAAGTATATGTTTGAAAGTGTATTGAAGAAATTTGACAGTTTTGGATAGGTTGATGTGCAGGCGTCTGTACTAAGTACCATGTTGTTTATTGTTTTTGTTTCGATATTTTGGTTCAGTTGCATGAGTCAAGATCACTGACATACTCATTACTATGTATACCAAGGTAAAATGTCATGTCTGAAACACCGAAACATAGTAAATAGTTACTATATTCTTATTGACCAAAGCTGGGGCCCGACCGCCTAACCGATTGCTTTGGCTACGTGTATAGTTTATGACGTCATCTTGTCATCTAGCTAATAGGGATAGGCATATATCTATAGCTATAGCTTATAGCTTTCGATATTGCTTTCATAGGCGGTACGAAATGACAAGACGACGTCATAAACTATACACGTAGCCAAAGCGATCGGTTAGGCGGTCGGGGGGCTGGCTGTAAGAAGCCGCGGATCTTATCAGTGGCGTGCACTTGGTGAGCCCTATGCTTCGATCAACTGTGTACTACATAAAGGATCCGGAACAAAAATGAATCTCGAAAGTGGTATTGTTTGCTCACACCTATACATTTAAATTTCAAATAACAAAATCTGCAAAAACATTGGATAGAAACAACAACTTCAGCTTACTATGAACCTTAAATCTTAAAAATAAAGATTCAATTAAAGTTGCTAAATATTTGTACTTCATGTTTACTGTCATCGCCACAAACGTCATAGTGGCTTCATGGCACCAAAGTCGCTTACCGTTTTTCAAGCGCTCATCGGGAATCTAAAACATAGGTAATTGATCGTAGGCCCTATGACCAGCACTGAAGTAATATAATGATGGTGATGATAATGGTGGGACGATGAGCAAGTGACCAAGACAGCTAAAATATTGATACAATAAAAGTGTGTAATAATTAGTTGTAGTGATTTCCATCAGTGTTGTTATTATTCAGGTATCAAGTGAATCGAACCTGTTCTATAAACTCGTTTGTTAAATTGACCGGAGCAACGTAATAGTCAGAAAATCTTGACATTTATAAAAAGCTTACCTTATTCGTAAGTAGTTAGAGTATGTTATTGACCATCAATGTATATATTTTTGATTTAGACAAAAATAGACTAATAGTATTATATTTTGAGTTTGTTGTTGTTTGAATTTTACTTGAGGTATTTTTATATTATTATGCTATGAGCATGTTGATACGAGTCGAGTGTGTAAAATAAAAAAGATGTTTATTAATTAAGTAAGCATTTATTTATTAAGACTGGGAGATCAAACGAAAGTCTTGAAAGTTCTTAACAGTATCAGTCTAAAAGTTAACGGCTAATCTTAAACTTTAACAATGATATTATTATATAAACTAAGTTCACAAACTTATAATCGAAAGGAAGAACACAAAATTAATAAAGAACTTACAGAAAAACAAACAAAATTAGGAAATTAAAAAGGAATAAGAATTTCGCCTTACAATACTAAAGGAAGAAAATTTAAACTAAACAGTAATGTGTACTAAATAATAAGATTGGCACGGTCGGCCCACTTCTGCTATAATTTTAAATTTGTCACCTAGAAACACTAAGTAGGTACAGTGAGAAATAACGAGGTTACAAACTAAAGTCTGAAGCTATACATCCTAACTTTAAACAATTTAAAAGTTCTGTAATAGTTGTTCCTGATGTGAAATCAGTATCACAAGGTATTTACTCACTGTACCAAGGCTTACATACTATTAAAGCTTTTACAGTTGATATGTTAATTCTAGTTATTGAATCTTACATTACAATACACGAACTTACTTCACTTAAAACATTGCATGAATTACTTAAAAAGATTTACTAAATACCATGGCATTAGAAATTATATAAAACTATGTCATAAAATCTTTACTTAAACTAATTAAAGCTTGATTTTCTGTACTATTACATATCACAGACAAAATATAACTCTCTCTTAAAAACTAATGGAAGACATTGGACGTAACATAATATCGAAATTCGAAAATTAGAAAGATTTGCCTTTCTGAAGAAAGTTAAGGAGATAGCTGAGGGCAGTGCGACAATAACAGTGCAGGCGTTAAAGCTGTCTACCAAAACTTGCTGTCATTTACTGTTAATACATTGAACTAAACGTGGGAGCGTGAACGGACCGCCTTCCTGCCAGCGAGATTCTAACTGCTACAAATCACAGAGAGATTACAACTTAACATAATGATCACAGAAACTTCGCTGACGCAGGCGCTGTGTTCACGTGCCACTTCACTAATTCTAAAGGAAGACGTTGGATTAGCGCTCGTCGAAGAGCACATACTAAATCTACAGTTGGAAGACACGATTTTGTTTTCACTGCAATTTCAGAACCGGATAGAGAAGGCGTACAGGCGAAACTAATACCAAAGTTTACATACGAAGCAATTGTGGCTGGCGGTGTAGCAGATCTCGCGCACCTCGTTCGCCATGTTGTCGTTGATCTCCTCGTCGGAGATCAGGTCGAAGCGATTGGAGTTCAGGATATTCTGGTTCTCCATGTTGTCGTTGTCTTCGACTGGCGCCGGTTTGGCCGGCTCCAATGGGTAGAAGTAGTCGGAGAACGGCACGATCACCGGCTCTTCTGGGTATGCAGTCTTATGCGATGGTAGGTCTGTGCGGGCCGACGAGTTGGAGATCAGCTCCCCCAACTTCGACCAGCACTTGTTAAGATTCACTCGCGTTGACGATGTCACCTTTCTTGGAAGTCGCGGCTTTGAACTCTGAAAACAAAAATAAAACAAACTAAGTATCCATATTTGAAAGTATAAAAGGTTTCTTTTATCACTTATGTTGGGAGGGGAATTTACTTTAGGTATTTTTAAGAACTTACGTGTTATTTGAATTAACTAAACGTGCTAAACAAAGTTAATATGACTTAATGAGATCCTTACCTGTCGACTTAGAAGCTTCGCCCAAGGCGAACGCGGTGACACCGCCTCCTTTTGCGGCGACTCTTCGTTCTTAGCCAAACACATTTTAATCTACGAACTTAGTCTACGAGCGTAACTACGTATTTACAATGCGGAGCGACGTGCACACGCGGCAAGTCACCAGGGAATGATGGGGTCGGGAAGGGCGCGGGCCTTTTATAGTGGTCCCGTGCGCGCGCATGCGCCGGGAGCGGGGCCGGCGCGCGCGGCGCACGAGCGTGCGGTAGCGCGCGCCTACAGATCTACAGACCCGTTTTTACGTTGAACTTCTACGAAAGGCTTTGACGCGCCGACTCGTTACTATGATTGTGAAAGACCTACGATTAGACTCGTTTTTGTGAATGACTGTGTGTTTAGGTGGTTTTCAATGTAGCTATAGGTATGTGTTTTCATTCAATTTTAGAACATTAACCAATTTTGGTAAATTAGGTCTTGAAACAATTGACTTACTAACTAAAAGCTTTAATATTGGTTATTTTCTAAAAATTTACAACATTATTTGACTTGCGTTGCATTTAAACAGAGAAAGCGAATAGTAGGTACATTATGATTATCAATTATAATAACTAATAATTGCTACGTATAGTATATCTAAGACACGCTGCCTAGCGGGGCAGTCAAATTGGCTTGCCGAGATTTTCGTATGCGTATATCTTACTATTTATTTAAAAAAAGTATTTTTAACTTTAATAATTAACTGCTCACAACCACAGAATTGAAACCACCAATACACCAGGACACTGACTCCAACAAAATTTTGCACTTTAAAACTTAATAGTTCACAAACGGATGCCTCAATCAAAAAACTGTTTCCACAAATCCGCAATATTTTTGAAATTGCTATACAACGAAACCTCACACTATGGGGTAAACAAGAAAAATAATACATTCCCACTTCACGTGTAGGGAAGGTATCCTAAAAAAAATATTTAAAAAAAATTTACTTCACCACTATGTTTGTTTGTTATTTAGACATATATTAGGAAAATATTATTTAAAAAAATCTATTAATATAACCTATTTAGGTAGGAAAACTGCTAATAATGCTACTTTGACACTGGCTAAATGTGCTAACCGCACAAAGCCATCAACTAAAATAAAAAGAAACCTAATAATTATAAACAAAAGACAATCCTACTGTTCCACAATCAAATCTAAACGTCCACGAGTAACTACTGGCACCTAACTAGTGGTCGCCCAGTGGTCAAAATTCGACCGTAATTTTATTAAGTCTGCACGGATTGTATCCTAAGCAGTGAAAAATTAAAAAAGATAGAATGTGAGTTTAAATTGGCATTGACAGATTTCGGCCGCTCCACTTGTTTTTTGATTTTTTATGCATAATTTAAAAAAAAAATATTAGCATTCGGCACTCCTTCTCTATATAAACTATAGTGTGCGCAATTTCATACTCCTTCGCCCGCGCAATTTTCGTAAAAAGGGGTACAAAGTTTTTGCTTCACGTATTAATATATAGATATATTTACCGAGTGTTGCGATTGTATCTAGCGCGTTTCTAGCCGTCACACTGGAGGCTATTCAGAGGCTGAGGAATGAATCACACGCAGCTGGTGGTTGGATAGATAGGTTCCTGTTGTAGGTTCGCTTCCTGCGATGTAATCGGCGTGTACCTACTCGTATATAGCCTGCCGCAAATCACGTAGCTCTGATAAATCATTTCCTTTCGGTCAGTTGAAGGAAATTATATGTTGGTATAGATATTTAGTGTGGTTAGGATGATGCATGTGTCGTTGCGTGTATTGAATGTAAATTTTTATGAGTGCCCTTGTAGTGTTTAAATTAAATGAAGGCAGAGTATAATAAAAAATGAAAGAGTAGCAAATCATTATGCACGACTGTTAATAATAAAAGACATTTTTATTAAAAAATTGGTTTTAAAACGAAAAAAAACTTCGAATCGCACAAATTTAATAAAAAATTAATAGTAAATTAGTTAAATTGAAGATTGCTTATAGTTAAAATATATATTGTGATACGTAACAGGCATAACCTTTTTTTAGGGTTCCGTAGTCAACAAGGAAACTTTATAGTATCGCCATGCCCGTCTGTCTGTCTGTCCCCAGCCTAGCTCATAGACTCTTAGTACTAGAAAGCTGTAATTTGGCATGGATATAAATATTCGGCATGTCAAGAGCAAATTGAAAACCACAATAGAACTGGTTTTTTTAATTTCAGAAACTAAAAAACCAGCACGGTCTTAATGAACACGTCACGTCGCAAGATATATTACGTGTTCGACATACACCAATTGGAGACAATTTTATTCCACGCTTCAATTAAGAAACGCTGGGGGATACAATTTAAAGGCGCCTTGAAAATAAATTTATAATACCTACTGTTTTTTTTAAGATTACCTTTTTTAAATCGGGTAGGTATACCGCCATCTATTGGTAGGAAAGGAGTATCACAACTAAAATTGGTCTAAAACTAATTCTAAACTTTTCTAATTTTATAGTTATTCTTCACAACAATCGACAGATATTTGGTTAAAAGAATATGAGTCTAGGAAAAAATATGAAATATGAAATATGAAAATGTTCTTATTCTTCTTATTAGAAAATTATAATTCTAATAACAAAAATTAAAGCTTCAAAACATATTCTGAATCTTAATTTGGTAAATTGGTTAACGTAAATTTATAGATATACTTCTCCTGCGAAGATTAACAACTTGCTCCACACATCCCGCTCACTAGAGTTTTTAATTAATCTATTTCAGTGAATTGATACTCTTTTTGCATTACTGCAATTCGTTATCAGATTCAAAATGGAAAGATGATCTATAAATCCATATAAAACCATTCCTTGATATAGAAACAATAAAATCCCATTGTACGTTCAAACAATCGGATTTTATTGTTCCAAACCATTCTGTCACAAAACCGTACAACAATTTGTTACTACATAAACGATTCCTTTTCGGAAACAATAAACAAAAGAGGAATAATTAATAAGGTTGGACATTAACGTCCAATAGTCCAAACCTGAGTATCACAAAACCAACTAACGCCCATCAGAACCAATAAGCATCAAGTTCCATTCCAGTAACTGACGCTCTCAAGAATTTCTACAACGTAATACTTTCTTAAAAAGTTAAAAAAAAAGGCGCTACACCACAAACCGACCACGTGCAGCCTTCGGATTTTTTTTATAAAAAAAGCTACTTATTTCAACCCTTCAGTGTAGGGTTACAAATGGAAGTAGAACTCTTCGAACGTATCAAATCTTACACCACACACTTTTGATGGGTATTTTGTGTGCGTGCGTGTGTATATCTGTGTTTATAATGTGAATATCCTTTGCTGGCAGTTTCTGATTCTTATCGTGAAGGGAATAAGGTAGTGTTAAGAGTGTGAATATTAGTAGGTTTATATGGAGCGTGCAATACATACGCCTATAGGCGAGCGCTGGTTGTCATTTATGGCGGTTTTTCAAAGTATTGTTCGTTTCTGTAGAATGGGGTTGTCGTTACGAGCCATTGTCTCTTTGTATAATGTGCAGATTAAGGAGCTATTAAGTGTCTATCGATTTATGTTTCCTGAAGAGCGTCCTTAAAGGAAGAAATTAGTTGAATTATTTACTTTTCAGACACATTAACTGTCCTTTAAATTTATTATTAACATCTTTTTTGTGAGTGATTTAAGTGCAAATTTAGTGCATTAAACATTTCCTTTTTTGACCCAAGTCAGCGGAAAGTTACGTTAATAAATACAAGTTCTCCATGATGCGGTAATCGAAATCTAATGAATATTTATTCGTATATATTTTTAAATACAAACTTACCACAGTCTATGGAAAACCATGTACGCTTAAATACATAATCTTTCTAATAAGATACAATTTCTAAGTGAAGTCTATTAAGATGGGATAAGATGCTTAAACGGATATTTTATCTTAATGCTTGTTGCTTCAGTGCCTTTTGTAAATGTTAATCTGTTAATGTTATTAATTAATTGGTCAATTATTAAGCTGGCAGTCGTTAACACCCAGCAACATGATTTTCCACTACGATAGCTTTAAGTACTGGGTCTATGCTATCTCTTGTTCTAAAAATAGTCCTGATTGGCGATCAATAGTTATTTCACTCAAAAAAACAGATCATTAAACCATCTATTTTGAGAAAACTCGCCATTAGTGATCGTGACGCCACATTTAGCATAATCAAAGTATATTTCAGCCTATTTATTAATGGGCTACAGTTATGTCACGTTAGAGATTTTAAAAACGTGCTAATTATCTCGTTATCAATTATCCGCTTAATCGGCCATGGGTAGCCTACTACCCAAAACCGAAAAATCCGTAGAACGGCCCCAGTGTACCAAGTACCCAAGCGAGCTCAAGCGATTTTGCGTTCGTAACAATTCTTCTTGTCTTTTTTTATTTTTTTATTTTTTATACGCAGCTCGACAAATTACTCCACTCCACCTGATGTTAAGTGGAAATGGAGTCCAGACGCAAGGACAACTGGTGCAGCGTGAAAACAACGCAGCAGTTGTCGCTGCTGTTATTAGCTGTTGTTGATTGCTTCATAAACAGTTGATTTCTAAACTGCATCCTCATCATCAACTTCATCATCATCATCTCAGCCAAAAGACGTCCACTGCTGGACAAAGGCCTCCCCCAATGATATGACGGGTATTTGCCGTAATCGCTTGGCAGGCGGGTTGGCGATCGCAGTAGGTAACTAAACTGCATAGGTACATTTTATAACTAATACGTCATGCTAAACAAATGTAGAGTATTTTATGTATAGTGCTCTTGGAATTTTATTTAACACTTTTTCGAATTGTATGTATGTATCATACTTTATAATTTTGGTTATATAAAATTTTACGCTGCTGCAAACAAATTACAATTTCAAAAAAGACAACAAAGCGTTGAAAAAATATTAAGATCTGATGTTAATGACGTAGTTTTCGACATTGAATAGAATAATAATAATAATAATAATAATTTTCCTTTAGCTTACTTAGTAAAAGTAGATAGTGTTGATTAATTTCGGCGAGTTGGATTGAGCCCCGATAGCATAGTTGGTAGTGCACCTGACCCGGCATGTCATGGGGTGCAAGTTCGAATCCCGCTCGTGGAATTTTTTCAACACTTTGTCTTTTTTTTCAAATGGTATGCAAAGTCTTATTCTACAAACTTCTTTTGTTACTGGCTGCCTATGTGTCCTCCTTTCTTGACTGTGGACTACCGATCATTCACAATATAACCCATCTCGATTGATTAACCACCCTAAATCACTGCGTACGAACCCATAAACACTTTTTATGATAAGGGCGTTTGTAAATAAGTAAATTGGTCACGTGCGTGGGCCGCGACGGCGACGGACGCGACGCGACGCGGCATTCCGACACGATGCGGGCCTTGCGAGTACTGCTGGCAGCATATTGATTGTGATCTCTGGATAAAATGTCGATGGTGGTAAGTAAAAACAAATGGTACGCCATTTTATTTAACTGTTCAGCAGAGTTGTTCGAAGTTTGAAAAATTAAGGAAAAAGTTGTAACTTTAATATTTTGTTTTGATGTTTGCCATGAATATAAATGTTTCCAATATCGATAGAGAAAAAGATCTATTCACTCATTTGCGACCAAAATTGCGCTTCAGTTGTTTTCCTTTCTACCATTTCTACCATATACACACATAAAAACATAAACTATATAGCATAGGTATTGTAGGTTTTATATAATAAGTTTTTGTTTTTTTTTAATAATCCTAATAGTTCCCGAATGTGAGTAATAAAACTTTTTAAACTTTAAATATAATAAGTAACTTACAGTATTTATTAATGGGATGATTATTATCAAGATTTTTGGTTTTCGTTCTAGATAGAAAAAGTTCTCTGAAATATTGGATGCTCAAAGTCAGCACATGCAGACTTGATAATTATCCTTTTTAATAGGTTTTCTTTTGCGGGGCGGCTTAAGAGTGTAAACAGCACCGGGTATCGACCACGCCCATGATAGCTTATCTTTCACGATAATCGCATAATAATAAAATAAACTTTATTTTCTCATCACAAACACATGTATACTGTTTTACGATTATTTGTAAACAGTTGTACATTAAAGTAGTTTGTGTGAGACTGCCGCCTGTGATTGACATTAATATACCAGTTGTTGCATAGAACGCAAAACATCAGCGCCATTTTGTAAAAGTTACAAACCAATAGTGCAGTTCAATTATAGGGTTAATCAGCTAACGCAAACGTCACTTACGTATCCCTCAATATTTGATCGCATAATAGAATACAATAGCAGACATACAAACGCATTAGGGTGATTGTTCATTCAACGACACGCGTCTATAAGCCAACGAACGGAACGTGGCCGGTTAGTATGCATACCTCTTACGCAATATCTGTGATATGATTTACCAATAGCATTTATATCAATAAAGCTTTTCATATGAAATTCTTGCTATTATGACTAGTAATCGTGACTGGAGTTAACGTGCGTGTTTAATTATGGAAGTAAAAATTACTTCCTTTTTGTTTTCCACTCTACTATTAATTCGTAAATTTTATAAAGTTGAATTGAAACCAATACTATCCAGCCACACCATCTCTACCAACCAAACAAAGTGTTACTAAGTGAATTAGCACAAGAGGTCCTACATAAAAAAAATATACAAAACACTTTGTTGCGACACCAAACTATACCAATCGCATGCAAACATCACAATTCGGAAAGGTGTTGAAAAAAATACATTACTTATCTATTATTACAACTTTGGTCTGTGATTACATCTCTTTAAATTTTTATCTTGTTATTTTGGTAGCATACGAACTCTAGGAAAAGGACGAAAAGTTGCAAGCAAAGGGGTTTCCTCGCTAATCACGAGATTTATAATTACGCTACGAATCATCAGCTATGTCAACCTCTAAATCAACTACCTCTTTTGGCATTAAATATATTAATATTGTATACAAACAAACAATACCATACAAACTCGTAGTCAGAAAAATTATCATCGCGACCGATTACTTATTCAGCACTTCTTCTACTACAACAAATGGACAGCAGCTGGTGAATCTGTTCAATTCGTAATGCTCATCACAAACTAACATAAATCTTAGACAGTTGGAAAACAAACCAACAAACATAGTGCGGGTACTTATACGATCGGGGGCAAAACATGATAGTCGTTATCATGAACGTAACGTTTGTAGACCAAACACATGTGCACCTGTGGTACATTCACACATGCGAAAGGACGTAAAACAGATAAACACCCCTCCACGGACACTTACTTGAGTAAATCCTGTAACCGGAGCCCGTACTGCGCCTGCGCACACACGCACGTATGCGCGCGGGCACATATACGCGTGTGCACGCACGCGCGGGGTAGGGCTGTCACAGTTTTAAGAAAGAGGGTTTAAAGAAAGCGTCGAGCTAAATTGATCTTTAATAAAAAGAAGTTTGATCTGAGTTATTTTTTTTTAATTCGATATTTAAATACAGTAGAATGGGGCTACTTTTAAATCAAGTGAGACATTACTGATCCTGCTCTTTAAAGTTGGTTTCTACATAAGCCTACGATATGGTTATGAAGGTAAAAATAGCTAGGGACACTAGAAACAGCTGGAATAGTTACTCAAGGCTAATATTATAGCTTTGATCAACGACTCAGTTAAAAAACGCTATACTACGATAATACTTATTACTGTACAAAGCAGTAGCATGTAGCTATAATAATAATGTTACAAGTAATATCCTTACTCATAAAAAACTAAGGAAATTTCAAAACACCAATGAAGCTACTATTTTGTAAAATGATAAAACTCCTTTTTCATTAAAAACAAAAAAGACTCAAAACTTTTCAAAAACGTTCTCAATTCAAAAAGCGGCCATCCCTGAAGGTGCGCACACACGCGTCCCTATAATCGCCGCTTTCCTTCGCGTGTCGGTCGTGTGTGCCACCATCCCCGTTAAGGGGGCAGGTGTGCTGTGGTGAATGAGTCGTGGGAACCCGCCACAACCCCGGGTCCCAGCACCTCGGATCACCACCACCTGCCACCTGCCTACTACGCATAATTCGCGTTCGTAAATGAACGGTAGTGAGTGACCAGACCACGTGCAAGACTTTTTTGTTTCGTCTCGGACGCGGAAGACCGGTGGGCCCAATTAATTTTATCTTTATGATTGGTGATGACGGCGCCCGATTTCACCTTTAATCGATTAGCTGAAACGCTTTTTGGGTTTTTTGGCGCGGACGGTTTGCGTTGTAGTGCGGTTTTTTTTTAATCTATGAAAAGAACTTGAATCGGTTGTTGATGAAAAAAAGAAAAAAGTTAAAATAAAATATGTAAAGTAAGAAACAGGAAATCATAATTAACTAACAACGGAAACTTACAATTCTTACAGTATATAAACTTCACTAAAATAAGAAAAATAAAATAAAAAATAAGTTGGTTGGTGAAAACTGTTTATTTGTTAAAAGTACAAACTTACAAGAGACGGCCACTTTTTAATTTGCTATAGACAACTAACTTACTGTGTAGAAATAGATTTTTTTTTCTTTTAGTTGATGGCATCGTGCAATTAGCACATTTAGCCAGTGTCAAAGTAATTTTTCTTACAAAACATAAATAAACAATATTTCCTTCCAGTATGATGATGATGAATGATAATAGAAATGAGAAGTGAGAAATGATATACCCTCCAACCCCTCGAGTATCACAGTAAAGATGTGGAGCTTTACTAAGTCCTCACGCGAACTTCTTGAGAGAATATGAAAATGGAAGTGGCACTGTTTTGTTTCATTTGCCAACGCTCATGCACATTCACGAACACTTAACGGTTAAAATCCACCATAATTTTACATTCATATTTAACAAAACACAAATAAAAAAAAAAAAACAATACCGCAGACGGCTTTTTACTTTCCCGCCAAGAAGTCCTAGCAATAGATTATTTATAGACTGCAATAATCTTCTTCACAATACCGTGTTTATAATTTCACCAAGTCAAACCTCTTATTAGACGCACGTGCAAAAACTAGTATTGAAAATGCACGGGTGTCCTATACTTACCCAGCTATGCTCACTACTACTTACTTGAATAGCTAAAATTAACTTAACTACCATCCAAGTACCTAAGTAAAATATAAAATTACTTGAACAAAACAAATGAGAAATTGCATTTTCGCATCATACATGGTATACTGAAAAGTGTTTAAAACTTTGCAACGATTAATACAGGTAGTATGATGCTTACTCGACGTCAGAGAGATACGTGTCAAAATAATTATTCAAAATTTCAATTTGGTTGGCAAAAAGAATGCGTATTTTTTATTATAAATATTTACACTTATAAACAGGTAATAGCACCATTAGAATTCACCCCATCACCTTTTAAGGAATTCGCTGACCTTTGTGCCCGTGCCACCTGTGCCGGCACTTGTTCCGGTGCTCTGGTTCCGGTTCGTCCCTATGTTCCGGTCCGGTGGGAGCGTTCCACCCCGTGATCTATGCGACCTTTGTGCGCGACGGTTAACAATTAATCTTTCTATGTAACGTATCTAATTATCGTAACAAACGTGTTTATGTTACTGTCAATGCATACTTAAACTTCGTGGTCTAATGGTTTGGGGATTGTGACGGACGGTTAGTTCTAGAGGTTCAATTTACTACGGGGGGTATATAAATTGTACTCCTTTTAATTATCTCTTTATAAGGAATAGTAAATAGCAAAAGTCGGTAATCAAAACCACAACATCGATAAAAATGAAATAAATAAACTAAAATAAAAACGTAGTAAAACATTTTTTTTTTTAACATAGAGACTTTATTTTTTATAAAATTACTTTGATAAACAATCTCAAACTTCATAATTTAATCTAAAGTATTTAGAATCAAAATCGGATAACACCTCGTTAAGACTAATTGTTAACAACTAGAACTTATTTATTTTTGAACACGCCACGAAATACATTGATGATTTTTTTAATGCATATCCAATACAGTTTAAAAATAAAAACCATAAAATATCCTGTTCCAATTTCATGTGCGATATTTTAAAATAAATATTTTGAGTTAGAATCACTGTGAATCATAATTGTTTGTGACGAATAGCCGCATTGTTGTAACTCTAGAGAATTGACCCCCACGAGCCAGGCCTAGCCTAGTGTGGGAGTCATTGTACACTCCTGCTTACTATAAATTTTTGGTAAATAAATATTATTTTTTTTCAATTTGTTTACAAACTTATACATTTTTGACCAAGCCATCTCGCCTCGATATGAAATTATAATCACTTTCATGCATGACCATACGTTAAAAAATTGAAACCATAAATATCCAGTTGCCATTAATTTGCGATATTTTTAAAATTTATCTTTATCACTCAAATTAAGACTCATAAAATAAATATCCATACTGGCATACTTTATTGAACATAATTAATTTAAAAGTGACATATAGAGCTAGACTGTAGCAGTAAAAAAAATCACTTCAAATAAAAATCTACCTACATTCGCGTTTAATTGAAACTCTTTTTAAACTGCAGCCATAATTATTGTGACATAGTGCATTAAAAATCTGGCCAGAGAGAAAATTGGTGCGGGCGTAAAAAAAATGCCCTGATCGATAGGTGGCGCTGCAGGCGAAATGACATTTCCCCAGGCCGGTAATTACCGGGACTAGTTCTCGGTTAAACACAATTATCTTCGGCGGTGAGCGTTGTTAGCTCGAGCACACACTGGCAGATTGAGATACGACAAAGTAATGAGCATAATTTTAAAATTTTATTTTGTATTTAATTTGCTTAGATTATAAATAATTAAGACATAATAGAATTTAAAAGTTTTACTCTCTCCTGAGAGAAGTCGTCTTTTTGCAAGTGCCATTTTCAGAGTTGTGTTTTCTACTAACTTTTCACATACTATACAACGCGACCGAAATCGCGTTGTTTTTTTGTCAAATCGCTTTGACAAAAAATAGTCTGCATGAAACAGTAACTTCCAGGGTGTTATTATTGTCACAAAATAAAATACTTTTTCTTTTAAACAGGATTTTTACATAGCTAAGATTTTATTTTTAAAATTTCCGAGGTCTGATCACTAACTTTTTTATGCCTTTCTCCTATAGGGAAGGCTCGTGCCCCAGCAATGGGGACATAAAAATGGACTGATGATGATGATGATGATGATGATCACTAACTTTTTCATGCAGAACATTTAACAGCAATCATTTAAAAAAAAAAATTAATAAATATATTTAATCAATCAAGTGTGCACTCGGGTTTACTTCAAGCCTTTGAAGGTGGTAATCATCGTCTCTCATGTCATATTTAATTCACAGCTACTGGATTTCAAGGCAACGTGCGAAGCGTCCATATACAGGCTTCTTGGAAATGTCATGGAATATGCACTTACCAGTCCACAGACAAAATATGAAAAACTGCATGACGAAATTATGGAAGATCAATATATCAATGTTTTTAAAATTTGATTTTAGCAACACTAAAATTATTTTAAGAAAAACTGTGTTTGTTGCTAATATTTCCTCAATTATGAGCAACAAAACCAGTTTGTGCGATAATACAGAGCATCTTTATTTTTCCTAATAAATATTAATTTATAATATTTAGGAAAAATATAGCATTAATTTAACTATAATTAGCTTAATTTATGGCAAAAATAAAAAATAAACAGTTTCAATATTAAATTCGAGGTCGTTACGAGGGCTCGATCACGGACCACGCAACGGGTTATGTAAAATAAATGCTGTAGTGTTTTATTTTAAGAAAAATGTATTCAAATGTTTTGATCACGTCAACTTTATCTATGCCACACTTGGACTTGACATCCAAAAGTAGTTAAATACTTTAACAACAACACTAGCTTCTATTTTAGAGTAGTAAATGTCTTGAATCTAAAAATAACCAACAATTACAGATATTGTCAACCTTTTCCATATTCATTCCATGTAGGTATAATAACTGCAAAATAAAATGTTTTTCTACTAAGTATTTACGTCTCCTGACCTCAATTTGTGCCTGGTTTACTACTGAGAAGTTCTTAGTAAATACTTTAATGTGTATAATTTACGAACACTTTTCTAGGTAATACGAAAGCGCCACTCATTATTTTTAGTTCAAAATTATGTACCTACAAATAATTCGATTGTTTATGAGTTATGACTCTTATTGCGTAGGCAATAAGATTGACTGGTTTATCACGTGTCAAAAGAGTATAGATTATTATTAGGCTTGAGGTGTCGTTGAAACTTACACCTGGACCTGTTAGACCTAATAGCCATATAATCTAGACCACATAATTATAGAAGGCACGTGATTTCAGTGCTACATTTTTTCGTAGCACCTTCGTAGACCCTAAGTATACTTGATTCCTATATTTTAAGACAATTGTTTCTAGTAGAATTGTTTTCTTTTCAAAAGTAGATATTATTTTAATTAGCTCGAGTTGTGATCTTGCATGTTAAGCCAAGCTTTCGCTATGCACAGTAACCGGATGGGTGATATGTGTCTTTAGCTTTTTACCTTTTCTAAGTCTTATTGTTTTCTTATTATAGCATTTTTTTCTTATTTGTTGTTTTAACAAATTTCTACAAATTTTGTAATCTTTTGTAACGTTAAATGTGACTATTGTAAATTTGTTTTAATTGTTTATATTGTCTTTTGTCTGAGTTTCAATAAAAATATATGCTATAGTATTGTTTTCTATTCTACCGTGCTTTTCGACGGAAAACTTGGGCGCTGCTCCCGCTTGTTTGTGTAAAAAAAACTATATTTTCGTTTTTTGAATAAAATTTTACAATTTTTTTAAAGAACTTGCTGTTAGCCGGCAATATTGCCTAAATAGTGTAACTAGTTACCTAAATTGATATTATTTCAAGAGGAACTACTTCTTTATAGATTCTTAAATACTTGCAAAACTGTTCTTTCGAGTGTGAGGGTAGTATTTTCACAGTGACGTAGTAATGCTTGCTGGATTGCAGCAGCGTGAATCACAAACTACTAGAAAAATTCAACGAGTCTTCTGAGGTCTCGGTAGCACGGCGGTCAGAACATTGGACCGGTTAACAAAAAGTCGTGGGTTCGATTCCCATTCGAGCTTCCGGTTGATTTTTTCTAGTAAAATTTTATCTTGTAATTACCTATAAACAAACAACAAACCTATTGGTTAACAAATAACTGTCACTACCGAGGCGGTAATCACTATCTTCTCTATCGTAAAAAAATCCCTGAAACCAACAAGGCTTATTATTGGAAACTTTATTATTGGAAACTTTATTATTGCATAGGTCCTGTACTGAAAAAGCTGCGTAAGTATTTATTGAACGAGAATATAGAGATGGTAACTTGCACATATACGAAAAAGCGCTGATCAGAGCTAATAAAGTACTCGTTTCAGAACTCATGAAAATTAAAAGGTCACCCACAAAATATCTACAAGGAGAGTGTTAATTTTTAATTGTAAAATAACAGTCCACGTTAACTCTCGAAAACGTCGCAAAAAGCCGTGTAGAGCAGAGTGATAACCAAAAAAGCGAGCGGTATCATTAAGCACACAAAATATGTTTTCCATTTGCACAGACGCTCCGGAGTGGTTATAATTTTGTATACGCCGTGTGTTTACACAGTAAGAAGTGCTTTGCCGTCACACCTGCCGAGTTTTCCCACGCAACTGCTCGGCTATCTTCGGGTCGCGTCGGGCGGCGTCGTCGGGTGCGCGCCCGCCGCCGCTCGCATACAGAACGTGCTGTAAAGCATTGACATTGTGCGCGCGCGCGACTCTATCACATGACACGCGTCATAATAACAATGTCCGACCCTAATGTCAATCGTCGTGCTTTCGAATAGTAATAACCCTTTGTAGCTTCAGATACTTTACTTAGTATAAGCACTAGGTGTCTTAGGCGTATGATTTTATTACCTTTAAATGGGCCACAAAAGTCTTTTTAGATAGTAACTTAATGTATTTAGATACTTTTGGTGTTATTAGTAATGAACTAACGAAACTGAAAACCTGAAATCTTATAATATATAATGAATATATAAAAGACATTCATTTCTACTACAGAATATGCGTAGAAACAGTGGATGTTGATAGCTTTTTATCCTACATACAATTCTCACTGATTTAAACCGACTCTGTGGTCTAATGGTTACACCACCGATTTCAGGGATTGATTCCCGGGGGTAGGTACATTTATTTTACAATCTGCCTGGTATGTTATCTTATACAATTTTGATAGAATATCGTCTTGAGAACAATGTTAAAACATTGTATGGCTCTGACATTTAGAGATTACATGATTACAGGATTGAGAAGCTTAAGCAACTTTCGCATCTCATCTCGAGCTCCTCCGTGCTTCGGAAGGCACGTAAAGTCGTCGGTCCTGGCTGCATTGGCAGTCGTTAACAACCACCAATCTGCAATGGGTCCGCGTGATGGTTTATGGCCCGTTCTTCCTACATCCATAGGAAAGGCTCGTGCCCCAGCAAAGGGGACATAAAATGAGCTGATGATGATGATTGCAAGTGAGCCGTTTTCTAAGTAGTTCCAGGGCTTCAGGGCTCTTGAAATTAGTCACCTATCCGCTGTCCGAAATCACTAAAGTTGCTTAACTTGTATGAATCCAATCTGAACGTACTAGCCGTTGCACCAAAGTTACTACCAACAAACAGAAAAAAAAAAGTGGGAGATACTTTTCATATACTAAAAAATATATGTTACATTTAAATTCACACAAAAATAATAAAACTGCAATACAATGCACCAAAACGAAACCCTAATAAGACATTTGCATGCATAATGTCAACAGCGCAATGCTGAATAAAAGAATGCGTAAACGCAAACAAACATTTTTAAAACAAATAATATATGCCACTTAGAGTACTTGAAAATGCAAATGCATAAATATAAAATTGAACGAATCGCAACGTTACACGCTCATTAAGGAGTACCGTTGCAAAAATAAACGCGTACCATGTTTACGCTCGCAACAGTCAATGCGAAGGTAAAAAGGCAGTAATTGTGTAGGAGCGGAGTTGCTAGCTGTTTATAGTACAATAAATTACCAGAGCTGTACAGCTACGCAAATGGAGAAAAAAATAGTGGAGACTCCGTTAGTGATACCGCTCTGTGGACAATATTGTGACAAATAGTCGCCAGACTAGGCGATGTGCACACTCCTTGTTTGCCAAACAGTATTTATTAAGGGCTAATATAATTATTATTTAAATAAAGATAAAGGTATAACTACAACTTTTTGTCTCAATCAATCTCAATCTCAATTTTGTCTTAATCATGTGTAGGTTTTATTGTTTTAATTAATTACTTGATGAAAAATTTGAGTATTAAAAAAAGTTGATTTTTAATATCATTATTGATAATAATAAAAATAAACATTTCATTACTGATTACCGTTTATAATTTAAGATTTAAATGCAGACATTTTATGTTTCTGTGTAATTATTTTTTGTTGATTTTTAAGTTCAAATGAAATACAGAGTTGATTAGCAAACCTTATAAATGTTATTATAATCACCTCATATTTTGGTAGATTTAGTTGATCAGTATCACGTAGCGACGCTAATCATAATTATCATATTCATTCCTGAACAAGAAGTGGCAATGAAAAAGCAGAAAAGGAATATCAAGAAGGTTGCTTTAATTAAAAATCAATATCGATGCAAAAAACATACCGTGTGCACGATGCCTCATTACTTCCCGCAAGTGATCGCCACCTGCCCAAAGCTCCCACGGTGTAACTCGACTTTTGCGCTTTTTATTTTTTTCTACACCTTTTTTGCATTTTAAACCAGCACTTTCCTCACAATCGCGCAATTTTCGAACGGTGCACACCTCCTTTTTCATTTTGTACGCATTTATTTATGACGGCTCTCCGTTCATTGCCTCGTGTTGATGTACTGAACTAAATTACTTTTTAATTTTAGATTATTTAAATTCAGAATATTCAGAACGCGAAAACCTTTTTACATTATTATTTTTAATAATTACATCTTTTTTTAAACATGATCAAGGAGTTTTTGACTTTGACTTAAAGGAGTTTAGTATTTTGATGCAGATTTTGTAAATAAAGTTAATCCTTTTAATAACTTACACCACAATCAATACTTAATTACAGAGATTACAGTCGTCATTTTATCTTCGGTTTTGATATTTAGCCATGAATTTTTATTGATGAGGTTTTGGATTACCCCATCTCGCATTTTGTAATCACACAGATAAAAAATGCACAGTTGGGTTGTGTTGTGTTTTTTCTAAATGTTTTTTTGAAGTAAGTAGTAAGCAAGTGTAGGTCACAATTTAAAAAAAAATGTCATAACAGGTGCGGCATTGTGGCCCGCTGCTCAAATATGCTAGGGCCGTATTTGTGGCTTATTGTGTTTGTAGAGCATTAGGCCGAAATGGGCTCAGCATTTTTTTATAAGCTCAACGGGAAAACGTTTCTCCTTCATTTTATCCGAGGGAAGAAAGGACTTTTTTTAAAGTTAGCACAGCAAATGACTTCGTATTTTTTAAAATCTTTTTTCAGACTTTACAATGTCGCTCTGTAATATTTATTTATAAACATGCAGATACAGTTTGGAACAAGCACTATTATTTATCTCCCCAATGTTGTAAGTGTCACTGTTACTCTGTCGTAGCCGGCTACGCATTTCTTCATTTCGGCCACACTCCATCAAGACATTATATACGTCGTCCAACACGTCACATTCCTCGCAATTAGAGGATGATGTTATGCCCAACAGTGCTGTAAACTTTCTTAATGGGATGTGTCCGGTCCGAAGTCTCAAAGCAGTTTTTTTTTAATTTTTTTTTATACGTAGCTCGACAAATGTCGCCACTCCACCTGATGTTAAGTGGAAATGGAGTCCAGACGCAAGGGCAACTGGTGCAGCGTGAAAACAACGCAGCATCAGTCACCCTCACCCTGCCGGCCCCTCGCAAGGTGCCTCTTCACGCCTCGTTTGAAGGACCCCATGTCATAGGAAGGAGGGAAAACGCGTGCTGGTAGACTTTTCCATCTTTTGGAAGTGCGACAAAGAAACGAGTCACCAAATTTTGTGCGCGATGGAATGTTCGAGACAGTACAGGGGTGGCTCCGGAGAGCAGCAAGCGTACTCCTATGGAGGAAGGGAGAAGGTAGGATAAGGTCAAAGAGTTCTTCAGAGCACTCGCCGTGGTATAAGCGGTAGAAGACGCTGAGCAGTTACAACATTCGGTCTGTTTATGGAGCAGTTATCAATCCACGACTTTATTAGGGCCTCGTGTTGAACCCTTTTCCAGTAACCTTCTATTAAAATATTATTTCCAAAGATTGTGGCAATGATGGCTTTTAACATAATTTAAGCAATCTGCGTAATAAGGTTCTGTATCTAACAAGATTCCATCACTGCAATGACTCCGTTCCACCTGATGTTAAGTGAAAATGTAGTCCAAACGCGAAAACAACTGGTGCAGCGTGAAAACAACGCAGCATCAGGTACCTTCATTCTGCATGCCCACAAGGTGCCTCTTCACGTTTCATTTGAAGGATATGGGAATATCATTAGGTCGAATATAGAAACGCAAACCGACCTCCAACTATCAAAACTCTTTAATTAATTTAATGCTTTTGAGCTCTTATTAGTTGTCAAAAATGTTTGAAGATTGAAGGTTTTTTTACGTATTCCTTAACGGAGCATCCTCTATTTGCAATTCTTGTTTGTTTGTTTTAGTGTTTGTTCATAGTAACTGATTAGTATTTACAGAATTTTTAAGGAACTCTATAGCGATGTGCTTTTTAAGTTCGGATGGCAATTGTGCAAGCTAAACAACTTTCGTAATAATAAGTCACTGGTTTTTAATACTAGTTTTGATATTAACAGAGTTACCATTTGTAACACCATGATGCCTATACGTACACCATGTGTTGAACAAAGTAGTTACCTAAATTTTAAAACCTTTGACTATTTCTATTTGGATCTGATGTAGATTACTAGCTCAATAATACTACGTTTTCCCATTTTCCACAAATCAGAGGCGAAAAGCGTTACGTCGAAAGACCAGCCTCCCGCCGCGATTGGCGACGCACTGGCCAATAACGACGATTGTTTCGTCCCACAGAGAGTGCGTGCGCACGCCCTCCTTCTATTTTTGAATTTGAATAGATTCCAATCGGCCTCGCTTCTAATTTTTAACGGTTACAATTTAACGCCTCTATGTTTGGCGAGAGTGTAGTGACGTTGAACGCAAATGTTTCTGCACTCAAATAAGTAGTGTTACTGTATCTGAAACATTATAAAAGCGCTTCTATCATTTTGAACGATAAAAAATATAATTTTGTATAATACTTGCTTATAATGTTTTAATTTAAAAGTGTGGCAGAAACAGAAAAGGTTTTTTTCAAATGATTCTGTAATTTGCTAATACATTTTTTCGACATTATCTCTCATAATCTCGTAGCGTCTTAGTTGTATAAGAATTTTAATAAAAAATATGATACGTTAGAACTAAAATGAGCCCCTACTCAACAAAAAATGTTATAAAAAACAAACTCTGTTATAAGAACAACTTTTAAAACTCTATCATTATCTTTGAAAGTCCTCATTAATGGAAGCAGTCGTTCTCGATTAGCGCAAATCGGTGTTACGTCTGATAAGTCGGTGTGCGCAGGAAATTAACATCAGTTTGAACTACAGCAGCGAAGCGTGTGCCGGCGCGGCGCCGAGACACCGGCGTTGTGGGTGTTTGTCTACTGCTGCATATCATCGATATATTAATGCGATCAATGATTTACATTTTCAAGTATTGCGACTTAAAACAAAATGTTACAAAAACAAACTAAAAACTGATTAAAATTGGTAATAAAAAAATGTCGATCAAATCTGATATAAAGGAGATTCTGAAGCTTATTGATTGGTTTAAATAGTTAAAAAATGGTCATCACATTTTTTATTAATTTACAGTAAATGTTAAAGGCATTTTGTCAAAGGTATTTGTATTTTGTATTTGTTGTAGGTAAGTAATGTAAAGTAAGTAAGTACCGACGTCCGCACATCAGGTTATCCAAAACTGTCAAAATTCTTCAATAAATACTCAACCACATGCCAAAGAAATAAAGTTCAAAGTCTGTTGAGGAAATTTGACAGTTTGTGGTAGTCTGATGTGCAGGCGTGTGTACCTAACATTACACTTTGCTTTGTTCACTATGACAAATTCGAGATAAAGTTTATAATATTCATATTATATTATTTATTTATATTGTATATACGAGGATATTTATATATTTAATTAACTTTAACACAACTATACAGAAGATGAAAAGTTGGAGCAAAGGCAAAGCTAAAACATATTTTGCCTCGAGATTGTAATTGAGTACGGGTTATAGCTAATTATTTTAATAATACTCATGTTACAACACAGTATCTTTTAACATCAAACATAATCTTTAAACATTCTCTCAGGAACTCGTGCTGAATTCAAAACAATTGCATGTAATTTGAATAAACATAACGTTGCTTTAACGCGGCAAAAGCTATACCAACTTTTTAACGAACGTAACTACTAGCGCCATCTGGTTTGAGATGTCGCAATTAAATTAATTCTATAAAGCTGCACAAGGTAGCGCTAGCGTCAACAGTTCAACACCCAGAAGTAGAGCAATATTAACCAAAGTTTTATTGATGCCATTTTGTTACTTTTTAATTAATCTTTCAAGTAGGATACCTACTTGCTTTGTATATTGACTTTTGCTATATTATTCAAATGCTTCTTAAGCTCTTATTTAACAAAACTAATTATTTCATGAACCTCTTTTATCCTTACTTCTATACTGTTAAAATAACTGCATTCTACTATTTAATGTAAAACATATAATTAAAAGTTTTAAATATCGTTTTAATAAAAATCACGCCACCTATCGGTACGAGTGGTAAACAGAATACGCCACGAGCCATAATGATAGCGCGCGCTCTCTATCGCCTCGAGAAAATCATGACTTCCATCTCTTTCCCGCCCCACAAAAATGCGTTGCGCGTCTCGTTCTTATCGCACCGATCATTGATCTTTGAAATTCGAACGCGCGGCAACTCGAGCGGCGCGCGCGCGCCTTGGGCCACCGTGCTTTGTCTCGCTCGCTCGCGCACGCCACGGTTACCGTTGTCTCACGTTTCTTTTATTGCTGTTTTATTATTTCTTGTAGATGATCACGCGATTGCGAGCTGTCGCTTGGCGCGCACACGTCACGTCGTCCGTCCCCGTCTTTCATGGTAAGTTTGGGATGGTTGCGTCTCGTTCTGTCCGGCGCATGTCGGACTCGCTGCCGTGCGTCGATGTTTTGGGAAGTGCACCCGCCCGGCGTTCCCACGGTTCACCTTCGGCTGACTTCCTTACGAAAAAAACAAACAAGAGCACTTTGTTGAAGAAAATCGACGTCTGCCGGTCGCGCTGAATGATTAATACAATTATGAGCGCGCGCCGCTACCTACCCGGCTCGCCGGTAATAATAGTTCTTTATTAGAGACACGTGGTGTTGGACAGTTATTATCATTTGAAGGCTCACTTCAACTTTTGAATTAGAATACGACCGCCAATCACGATTCAATTAAGCTGCCTTTAGCAATGTTTCGGAGTTACCGAACCAAAAGTTGAAATGTAGAGATTGCTGTTTTCAATATGCGGAGCTTTTAAATAGTTACTGATTTTCTGGATGATGATGATTTTGCATTTGAGTTATTTATGTTTTAAGTTTATATATAAAAAAAGAGTTTTGAGTCGTGTTAAGAACTACAGATTCAAGCGCGTCAAAAAAGTAGACTTCTTTTGAATCATTGTTTATTTGCAAATAATAAAAAAAACTTGATGAACTTAATATTTACATTTAGTTCGAAGGTGATTAGGTGACTTGATCGTTAATACATACATTGGAGGTGACATAATCACGCAATGTGTTTTGCCAGAGAGTTTCTGTTTGATATGTGTCCGCTGAAACTGGGTCTGCATTGCGATCATGCAAGTCAAGCAACTTTTGGAATGCCTACGGCTGAATTGGTGACCAAATAAAAAATTTTTGAGCATCTTTGTACTACGGAAGGCACATTCAGCTGATGGTCCCGGTCATAAAAAAACCCGGGCGACGGGTAGGTCACTTTATTCATATTCGCATTTGTTTCATTTACAGCGATGATGGGTCATGGTCTGATTGATGTTCTTTAATAGTTTATGTTTGATAATTATGAATAAAAAATAACTTTTAATTTTAATTAGTTACATATAACGCCTCGGTGGCCGAGTGGCAAAGCGCTCGGTCCGATACCCTAAGGTCCCGGGTTCAATTCCCAGGTCGGGCAATGTGTTTCGGATTTTCGATGCATAGCCCGGGTTTGTGATCACCAGCCCGCATTTGGCAAGCGTGATTATTAAAGCCAATAACTATCAATAATAGTGATGACTTGATTTCAATGGAGACCATTGCCTAGAAGTGGAACAGTATATATATACAGTATAACAGTATAGTATATAGACTATTTACTTACAATAGGGTTATTTATTGATGCTATGTTTGAAACGTAGATTAAAAATACTGTAACATTATAACATAAAGGCATTAAGTATGTGAAAACTATAAATTAGGTGGCTGTGTACTAGATTGAAAAAAAGATCATAACTAAAAATATCTACTTACTTAATTTTCTTTTGCGAATCAAAAGCATCTTCTCTCAAAAGGTACTTATTACTAATTTACCTTAAATTCTTAAGTTTCGTTGGTATGCCGGCACTATTATGTTACCAATACGTGGAATAAATCTATATCATAATAACGAATGCGCTAGATTTCTGGTAGAGGTTGTTTCTCGACGCCAAGGCATGATTCAGTGACGATGCGCGACGGCAGATGGCGACTCTTCCTTTTATGCGGGACACATTCAATCAAACGTCGAACACCGTGGAACTGTATGGATAAGACTTTGAAATGAAACTACTTTTAAGGATCTAACGTTTATCCTGACGTTTTGAGCTCCTTGCAGGGTCCGTGGTCACCGGGATACTGGGATGTGGTCACGAGGTCATAAGGTCACATGTTAATCAAGTGACTTAATTTAAATGAGGGTATACAAGTTACCAACTTATTATAAGACGATGAATACCTCGCAGTCCCCTGAGACCACGGACCCTGCAAAAGGTTCGAAACATCAGGACAAACATTGAATCAAATTAATGTGTAAAATAAACGCGAGTAGATCTGTAAAAGTTGTTTCATTTCAATGTGTAGTGTTCGCGTAAACTTCAGAAAACAATATGAATAAGACTTTCAAATTCAAATTGAAAATAAAAAAAGGCATTATGAAACTGATGTTTGTTTGTTTTATTTCTTCATCACCAGAATTTGTCCGTAGTAGCCCCTGATCAGTTGTACATAGCCTCTTTTGGTACATACCTTTGAGCAATGATCTTCGATCTGATCCTCTCATATTGAGTAATTATAAATTTTATCCTACATTAGAAAAAAAAAATATTTATCTTTTGCCTGACTAATTACTATATTCTCATTATACTCTCATTCCTTGCTTGAGTTAGTACTATTTTTGTGCATGTTCTTGTTTGTACCATAATACATATATACAATAATACATATTGTACCTGTATCTCAAAATGTAACTACATATTATATCAATAAATATAGGGTATCACTATTCTAATGCAATAAAACATCTAGAGCCAAACAATTGAATGATTCGTACAAGTCGTACGTTAACATCTTTCATCTTTCCTAATCGAAACCTTTTTTTAGTTATAAACTATTTTAAAAAGTAAGAGTATAGTATAGTTATGTTTTGTTTCATATAAAACAAGTAATTGTATCAACGTTCAATAGTTAGGTATAATTTAGTTCAAATATAAAATATTAAATAACTTTAAAATCAAAAGTAAGTAACCGAAACTCCTTTTGAATCTTAAACGATTACAAAAATGGAAGAATCTCTTCCTCTTATCCACACTAACAACGCCGTCTAGCCGGCATGTGCTCAAGAAACAATATCCCTACTCGTGTATAGCGAGATCTCGGGAGGGAGCCGCGTTCCCACGATCCGCACACGTGGCCGCCAAACTAAATACCTACACGAGAATATTTAAATCGCTATGAAAGAAATAACCTTACTCACAGTTTAGCAATACATGCTGCAATTAGCCAGTCACGATAGTCGACAGTCACCTGAAACATTTTCATTCTTTAAAGATGAGATCTCTGTGACAAAGGCTTAGAGTAATTGATTAGTCTACTAGGTACTTAAGTTATTTGTAGTGATAGGGCGTGGTTAGTCCTCTTGGTTAACACATCTTAGATTTATAAATTGCCATTTTAACATTATCAGTAGATCTTTTGAGCGACTACATTTAGCAATATTTTTTTTAAACTATTTTCTTGTATATAACTCCATCCCATCTGATGTTGATATGATTCCAGTAGAGTATGCTCACCTTCGTGTTTATAACTTTATCAGACAAGATGAAAACCAGGCAAGCGCTTGGCTTTCCCCGATGCGAAATTGAATAAAACCTTAAAAAGTTTTACTTTTTATTGTAGTCTGTTAAAAAATCTAAAAGGAGGTTATTGTAACTTTCAATAACCTCTTTAAAGGAACGGAAAAAATGACGATCAACTTATCAAGACAGTCGGAAATGTTTGAAAATAAACATTGGTTCGTGCAGGAAATGTCGACAATACCTCCGCGGCTGCTACACGGCTGGGCTAAGTGAGCTTTTGTGTTCGTACTCTGGGAAATGAAAGTCGAAATAAATACTTAAATTGAGAATTTGGATAGCGGTCAAGATATTTGCACGTGTAAAATAAAACTGGGCTTCGGTAGCTGAAGCGCCGATCACCGCAAACTTTAGGAAACGCCTAATATTTTTAAAGTGATTGGGCTGTCGCGATGATTTTAATAATATCTGAAAACGTTTTTCTTATTTTAAAGGCTAAATATTATGATTGTAAAGTAAAATAGTCACGTACCGACTAAACAGATTTATTACAAAATATCAGGAACTATATAGACAGCCTGCAAACTTGTGATTTGGCAAGTAGGTTCCTTAATCATTAAAATGGCGGAATTATTTAAAAAAAAATGGCGGATGTGCTGAGTACCTTCGCAGAAGGGTTAAAGGGCGACATCTGCTATAAAAAACTAAATTCATACAAACCATGGAAGTCTATTTATGCTGACGAAAACACGTAAACCGAAAGTTTTCTTTAAAAAAAAAATTGTTTATATGAAAGTAATATTAATAAATCGGATAGCTCTGACACTACAGCCTCTCTCTATACTCTCTACTCTATAGAGTTGGACATTTTGGACTTTGATTTTAATTTGGTATACCGAAATATAAAGATTTTTAAAGAAAGGATTTCCCAACAAGTTTCAACATACTTTTGTACAATATATTAATATCCTTTTATTTCAATAGACAACTTTTAGGGATTTGGGTGAGGCCTTTGACTAAATACTGGGACATTGAAGTGGTCAACAGGCTTACAAAATAAAACAAAATTTCTACTTCTGAGTTCTCTGCTTACGAAAACCATGGGGGTAACCACGAGCTAATTGCAGTTGTGGAAAAGAGACGCGACTATATTCGCCGCTACACGCGTCTCATTTTCACAACTGCAATAATACTGACTAAAAGAGCTCGTGGTTACCCCCCAAGTCGCGGGCGGGCGCCCGCCGCTTGCTGTTTAATAATGTTTCTGGTTGTCCAAGAAAAAGCCTTTAAACTATATAATGGATGGAACACTCTCCACAACGATTACGGTAACTGGATGCGTCTTGATTTTAATCAACTTTTTTGGCTGTACGTTACACGATACTCTGGTTTTTTTTACACACTTTTGGTTGATTTCAAGGACGTAGTGGAAGTGGTCGATGCGGGTCGTTGCAAGGTTTCTTGCGAGACAATTTTCTGATGAAAGTGATATGGCGGCAGCGGGCGTTGGCGCAGCGAAATTTGATAAAGCTAATTTTTGGAGGTGCTATTAAATTGCTCAGTATCTACTGGAACATAAAATACACGTTTTAACTTTAAACTATGATTTGTATGTTTTTTTTTACAAGCTTTCATTTAGTTTCACCTGTTACAATGTTTGTCCCTTATCCCCTAGTCCCTATCTACTGACCCTGATATGGGTATGGAATATAAATAGTTGGAACTACAGGCCGGCTGTCTTTTCAAGGGTACCATGGGAGTTCCGGATCCTAGGCCCCTGCCGGTTATGCCTTCGCGGACGTCTCCGGCAGGTCCCGAACATGGGTTGGACTCGTGGTGGCTATGTGGTTAGCTGTAGAAGTGGGAATGTTCGTCTGTATGGTTGAGGTCTGGGCAGGCTTCCATTTCGTGCACAGCGAGCGGGTCCGAGTAGTGGTCTTGGTGGGGGCCTGACGCGAAAGGATCTGCGGGGCACGTGAGTTGTCCATAGTTGATTGTTCTGCTCGGTGGTTTTCATTGAGTAGGCTTCCAACATCTCCGGCACTAGTCTGGATAACTAGTATAGGCGCGCGCTAGATGCAATGTCTCGGGTTGAATCAGCCGCGTATTTTGGAACTGATGAGGTGCCTGGATACTGAGAAGTGAGTGGGCTTACAACTCCGCCACCAATGAGGACATTTGGTAGTCGACTTTAGAGTTGACGACCCGAGCAGTGGAACTACTAGTTGTGCTTTTGGTGCAACGAGAAGTGAGCGAGCTTACAGCTCCGGTAACCTATCTGGATATTAAGTAGTGGACTATACGTGTCCACGGAGCAACTCGCTTGAGACACTAGTCTTAAAACTACCGGATAAAGAATGCGCTTCGGCGCGTCCTGATCCGGCGTTATGACCTGACGCAGATGGTCATTTGTGTTTGCGCAAGGATGTCTGACACCTAACTTTATAACCGTAAGGTTGGTGGGGGGTGTCAGTATAAACTTTAAAGTCGTGTGTAGCGGGGTGTTCCGATGTTTGTTTGTTTGTTAGTCTATAATCAAATCTTGCAAGTTAAATTTGATCCACTTCCCGGTTACCGATTGAGCTGAAATTTTGCATGCATGTGTGAACCAGATGACAATGCAAAATTATAATGACATGGAGCTGATTTAATGATGGAACCAAAAGGTGGCAATAGGAACTCGGTAGTTAAACGACACAACCCCATCGAGTTTGGGCTCGTATGATTCATCTTGACGAGTACTTTGGTGCTAGATGGTAACCAGGGACTGATGATGGAGCTGGAAGATGGCCATAAGAAATCGGGAAAATAAGTTCGTTCTTTCGTTCCGTTTGTTATGAATGTGGATTCTGTCTTTGATTAGATGGATGACCCAATGCTAAGCTGAGCACGTGCCGATGGCTGAATGGTATAAGGGTGTATAAACATGTCATTCAAAAATATTAAAAAGTTAAAAATAAAATTAAAAGAAAAGAAAAAAATTCAAACCTATCTTTTATAACCTGTTAATAAAAAAAAGAACTAAAACGTCAAGATAAACATTAATTAAAACTAATGTGTAAAATAAAGGCGAGTAGATCCGTAAAAGTTATTTCATTTCAAGAACTAAAAAGTTAAAAATAATTTAATTTAAAAATATTTGCGTTTTTATCACACACCTAATTTTTTTATAAATAAAAGCGTGATTTATTGTTATTTCTTAGTTAATTTTGTGTGTTTACTAGTGTGTGTGTATTAACAATACCACATACAGCTGCAAAAGCATATATTTAACATCTAGACACGCGGTAGCGTCAAGCCGAGTTTCAAGCTAATAGAACTGGCGAGCCGCACAGCGTGTCAAGCCAAGTTCAAGCTAAGCCGCACAGTGTGTATTAATATTAATTAATATTACATAAACCATTTAAAGCCACTTTTGACCTCCTCATATCTCAAAAACTTTTCCACATAAACATGTCAAATTTCTCATATATTGAGACTTGCGAGATACATATGTGCTCCAAATTTTATACACACACCTCAAACGGTTATTTAAATATTAACGTAAAAAATCGTAATTTTTATCACTGACTGACTGATCTATATATGAGAACTAGCATCTATCTTACTTCTTTTGTCGTTGAAATCAACAACCAAGGCATATATCATAATATGGAACTTGGCTCTCATTTCACATTTATGTTTTTAATGGGATATATTATTACTGTTATTATCACAACATAAAATTATTATGGTCGATAATGTACACAATAAAACAAGCACTCAAAATAATAATTGCGCATACAAGTAAAACAACTTTGTAGTACCAGATGGATTTATTAACACGCCGTCTCAAATTAAACTTACTACCAATACCGTTTTACGACCATATTGATATTTCTTGCCCTTTCATTTGACTTCACGGACTACACATAAAATTCTAGAAAAGTCGTAACACCCTCATACAACACTGCGACTCTGGTCGCTACGACTTACACGGTACATAATGAATTGGCTTGCACGTTTCGAGTTTATAGAATAGTTGGTTCGTTAAAGTGAGCGATAAGTGACACCACCTGTCTGCTTTTCCCACAGAAAAACGGATGTCGCCCGTCGAGTTATCTGAAACATAAGTATACGTGGAACGCCTACGGAATACGCTTCATTTATGAAATGCAATCGGCTGTAAATAATCTTGTCATCCATGTATTTTCATCTTCTATCGATGTATAGATATAAGATCTTATATGGAAGAAATAAAAGAGAAGGCGAACGTCGTGTCTAGCAGAGAAGTACAAGAGTTGAGTAAAGAAATTATGGGTATCAGGTAGACACCCATATTTTTTATCTAATAAGCTCTTGGTCGGTGTAGTATTTTCCATTCCTCCCTATACAAACCCAATCCTTTTACTTTTTTTTTATACACGTTGTCACCTTCTCCGTAATTTATTTCATATAAGATCTTTTTGGTCTTCCCACCATAGGTAAACCCGAAGACGACGAAAATATAATGGACGACAAGTTTTTTTTTTTAATAATGGCGGCATAACGGATTCATTCTCGATCCTCCCTCCCGCAGCCGGTACCGAAAAACACTCGTCACACTTCGGAAAATGTTGAAATAATATCAACAAGTGGGATTTTATTAAAAAAAATATTTTGGTATTATATTAGCAAAGCTTTTATGCTTCGCTTGATAATAAATGAATTGAGTTGAATTCAAATTAAGTCGCATCCTTTAACTTTTTTTGCATTGGTCATCATTGTAATTTTATACGCAACAAGCGAAAAAATAATCTAATAATAACAACAAATTCCGCTCGTGTAATTTTTTCAACACTTTGTCTTTTAAAAACAAAATAATAATCTTTATATATATAAATCTTCTGTGCGCGTCTATGTTACTGAACTCCTTCGAAACGGCTGGACCGATTTGGATAAAATTCTCTGTGTGTGTTCAAGTGGATTCGAGAATGGTTTAGATTTACAATGAGACTCGTTAGGTGGCGCTGCTATAGGGGTACATCATGTGATACGGGTATTCTTAAGTGGACGAATGATCTGTTCTTGAGGGACCCTTTACGTTCCTCGCCGCCCCCAATCAAGCCCGGTAAAGTTGAAAATGCCGCCTGAGACAATAAGCAATCTCTCTAAAAAAAATAATGTTTGTTTTGTTGTCATGGAAACTGTGAAAGCGGTACGAAGTCCGCCGGTCAGCTAGTAACAAGATAAAAATTTAATAGAAAGAATTTACTAACCTCAGGACGGGAATCGAGCTTCTGGCTGGTTGATTTTTTTTAGCATTGTGAATACAAAACAATCAAAATAATAAATATCGAATTATAAATGTACACTTACCTTCATTTTTCACACTGATGATGGCTCAATACTTTGCGTCCTCTGATATAAAACCTGTTCCATTGATGATAGATCAATAGTACTGTACAAATAAACATTAAAAGGATTGAAAGATTTCTTAATCACTAAATCGGGAGTAAGTGCCCGTCTCTTACGATCGTCAGATCCCTGATGAGATAATCAGACCTTCCGTGAAATTACTAGAATAAAGTCTATCTTGATGCTTCAATGTCCAATGATCTTGGTGTTTTCGATGTGTGGATAACAGCAATAGGCGAGTGACTCGCACGCCGGTTTTTGGTGTTGCCATCTCCGAGGTCCTGGGTTCGATTCCCTGTTGAGTCAATCTAGAAAAACTAACTTTTTCTATATTTTCTCGGGTCTGGGTGGTTGTGGTACCGTCGTTGTTCCTGATTTTGAACAATACAAGTGTTTAAGCTACTTTCTTTGGAGTCAGGGCAAGCAATGTAAGTTATGATGTCTAAAAAGATAGAGTAAATTTTGCAGTTCGACATTTTATGATTACGACATCGAAAGTTGGTATATAATACTATTTAATACTTATTTTCGATTTAATATTATGCATGTATGTTTGTACAGTTGTATATAGTTCATAAAAGAAATGGTTGTATTGTCAACATAGGTGTATAACAATAAATATCACCTAGCGTCCAAGCCATTTATGATTTATCTACTGTTAATATCAATAGTGGCCGCCCAGTGGTCAAAATTTTACCGTAATTCTTTAATGTATTTACACTGCAAATTTTTACAGAGTAGCAACTGAAACTATGTTTATTTAATGTAAAGTATTTGTAACACATATACGCATACATGTTATCTTATTGCGTTTCTTCTCCACATGAAATGTAACTATGCCAAATATGACTCTCTTCTGTGCAAAGTAATATATATATGTGATGTATTGTACCAAATAAAGGTTTTTTTATTTTCTTTAGTTAAATGTACTCATAAATATTATGCATTACGTTATGACCCATCCGTTTTTCTAACAAATGTTCAACCATCTTCATCAGTTATTTTCCGTGCTACGTATAAATAAAATAAAATAAAAAGAAACCACAGTATTCATGAGTAATGTCTATAGACAACGGTACTTGTTAAAAGTGGAATAAATCTTTATTTGTTAAAATATAGCGGAGTATGTCAAATAGTGCCATAAGTTACTGTTTGTGTGATAACGAGCTCGTCGGCATACATTAATCATCTTGGGATAATCGCAAGGAGTTTTTATTGGTGAAAGGCGATAGAAATCAGCATGCCTGGTTAGAAGTATGGCACCGTTCATATTTTTATTTAATAATGTTTTAACGGTATAGGTAACTTAACGATGTTATAATTTCAATTAAGAACTATGAAGCGGAACAGAAATATATAAAACAATAATGGATCATTTTCAAAGACTGAAATCGATTCGATAGATTAGGAAGTAAGCTAACAAAAATAGGAACAAAAATATTAAACGCCTAAGAACGAGTTAACTTAGACGCTACTTTTCTTTTTGGCCGTATTTGATCAATTATATAATATTGCGGCATAAAGAAAATATTTTTACTATTTGTGATACTATGTAAGTACTTACTTAATACTTCATCATCAGCTCATTTTTATGTCCCCACTGCTAAGTCACGAGCCTTCCCTATGCATGGATAGAGAGGACGGGCCATAAACTACCACGCGGGCCCAGAGCGGATTGGTGGTTGTTAACGACTGCAAATGCAGCCGGGACCAACCGCTTTACGTGCCTTCCGAAACACGAAGCACGAGATGACAAATATTTGGCCACCCATCCGATGACCGGCCTTTGCGAAAGTTGCTATATAATACTATTTAATACTTATTTTCGATTTAATATTATGTATGTAAGTTTGTTTAATTATATGTAGGTACATATTATATGATATATATGTAGGTATATGCATTGTATGTATGATTTGTAAGTATATTTTATATATGTAAATAAACGTTACGTCTACTACTCGTTAAACACCATTCTGCCCAGGTCTTACTTTTTTTGGCCAACTCAACACATAGTTGCCTGGAAGAAGAGATTGGGACGATTGAGGCAAGAAACTTGTAGAAGTTTCTTGCCTCAATTTGGGAATTGAACTGACCAAATTGTGTTCCTCCTAACTGTTATTAATTATCATAGAGTTCTACCATTAATGAAAACGGGCTCATTATTGAAAAAAAAGCAATATCGTTAAACACTTTTCCAACGTTAATTAAGCATTAGGGATTGAAAAAACTAGTCTTATTCGTCGATTAATAGAAAGTGGCCGTCGTGTATCAAACAACAGGTGTTTCGTAATATAAAAATACAATTGTAATTAATTAGTTGCTCTGAGTTTATTAAACGGACCACCCAAAAGAGTTTGATGTTGTAAATCATTATGAGAGAACGCCTTGAAACAGTAGTGCCTTAATAATGGATCGCTGCAGGGTATTTGGATTTTTAAATAATACTAGCTATTATTTAGAAAACATTCTTCCTTCTTTAACGTTACGAACTTCTCATAAACAAAGTGTATTTTACTGAGTAGGAAGCTCAATAGCGTAGCGACTAGTGAATTTGGGTTGGAATTTTGCAAGTTAAGACACTTTTGCTGGATGTTAACACTGGATGGGTGTGCCCAAAAAATATATGAAGAGTTCGATAGAGTTCGATGGCGCAGCAGCTAGGGCGTTTCAAAGTCAAAGTCAAAGTCAAATAATTTATTCAATATAAGCCTTCACAGGCACTTACTCATGTCAAAAGTAAAAACTATAAAAAATATTTAAATAGAGAAAAAAATTGGTTAGCCTAACTACTGAATCTACCAGCAGTTCGGATTTTGCAAGGTAGCAGCCGTTTTAACCCTCGCTTTGGACCTTTAAATTGGGTTATGGCCTTCCCATGTGCTACTGTTCACGTGGGAAGGACTGAGCCCAGCAGTGGGACATACAACATTTTCAGTGTCGCTTGTGTGTTTTTCGAAATTCAATGATTGGTAGCTTTGGCCTAATTTGAATCTTGTTGTTTAATTGAAGTCGCTTATTTTTAAGTTCTCTCTTAAGCTGTGTCTAACACTATTTGAATCTGCACAACACTAAGAATTCTGTTTTATTTGTTAAATCTGTAGACTCTGACTAAGCGATAGCGGACGGAAACTTTAATTCGTACCTAAAAAAAAAGAAAAGAAATACGCAAATCGTAAATAATTTAATTGCAACCATCAATTCAATTGCAACAATTGATTCTGCCTCAGCCGCCATCCTGCAATCTCGGCTTGTCGAGAATCATTGAAACAAATGAAAGATCGTAACATCGCTGGTCATGAGTCGTTAAACCTTAATCCCCGTTTAGCGCGTGATAAATTACTGCTAGTGAGGAGATGCGATTGCCACCACTTAATTATATTACTTGTTGCAACCTTTGGGTGTGACTTGTGCTCTTTTAACTCTGCTTTGAGTTAAAAAAAAAATTTAATTTTTTTTTATGGCTTTTCACATGCATTTAGCCAATGAAAAAGTAATTTTTCTTACAAGTAATACATAACTATAGGACAATAATGAATGATAATAGAAATGGGAAGTGAGAAATGATATACCCCCCAACTCCTCGAGTATCTCAGTAAAGATGTGGGGCTTTACTAAGTCCTCATGCAGACTTCTTGAGAGAATTTGAAAAGTGACGTTGCAGTGTTTTGTTTCATTTGCCAACACTCATGCACACTCACGAACACTAAAAGGTTAATAACCCACCATTATTTCACATTAATATTCGACATAACACAAATTTTAGAAAATAAAACAAGACCGCAGACATGTCTCTTCACTTTCCCGCCAAGAAGTCCAAACCTATTTTTACAATGTATATAACCTTGATTGATTTGATCCCTCTGCCTGAAAGTATATTCAATTCTACCAAGAAGGTTGTACACATGCCTGCACAGTGGACTACCATAAACTGTCAAATTTCCTCAAAAGACTTTGAACTTTATATGTATGGCATAATGGTGGAACATTTATTGAAGAAATTTGACGGTTTTGGATACGTTGATGCAGGCGTCTGTACATTGTCAGTTCTTTTTCATATCATTTAACTAACCATTAAAAACTCTTTTGTCACTCTTCAATTACTTTAAATATTTTTTGGTAAAAAAGCACATATAACTATGTGAACAATAGTCCCAAAATACAGTCCCTAGGGTATTTCTTGCAAGGTATGAAAGAAAACACCTGGTCAGGTCGAGGATAATTTATTGCAATAATTCGCTCATAGTCATTAAATCAGCAAAACTTTCAATAGCGCGATTCAGACCAAAACGATGCAACGCCATCTATCAATAAACTTATGAACTAAAGCAATAACACAAATAGCATCCATGCGAACACTGACAAAGCACTGCTATTTCTTAAGCATTGCTGCAACGCATGCTAATATATGTAAAGCATAGTTTAAGCCTACTTAGCTAAAGCAACAATAATAAAAATACATGCTGGAAATACTAGTTTAACCTAAACATTCCGCCCACCATGAACAGAACGTTCATAATAAAGCAATTGCCACTATCAATTATAAACTTACAAACTAATTGAAACATAGGGCAAACGCAGCTAAATAAGCAACACTTGAACAAAACAAACAATAAAATATAAAAACTTAAATCATAACGGCCCTTAAGTAGTAACCGGTAAAATAATCAATTTAGAGACTGGCCTTTTGATTACAGACCCCTTGCACCTCAGCGATACAACTCTTGTAAGTTTGTCCAAACCCATATGTTTTTCAGTTATTATGCCATACAACCATCGTGCCGGTGGAAGATCATCTTCCTTCACCAAAACCACATCCCCCACATTTGGCTCTGACGTTTGATGTGACCACTTATATCTATGCTGGAGCTGTGTCAGATACTCGAAAGACCATCTACGCCAAAAATCTTGTAAAAGTCTCTGAGTGAAATGCCATCGCTTTAGTGTACTCACGTTTGATTCCTCAAAACTAGCGTCTGGTACAAGAACTAATGGTTCTCCCACTAGAAAATGTCCAGGCGTTAATGGACACGAGTCTTCCGGGTTGTTACTTATTTGAGAAATAGGACGCGAGTTGAGACAAGCCTCAATCTGTGACAAAAGAGTTGACATTTCTTCATAAGTAAGAGTGCTATTACCGATCACCCTTTTTAAATGGTGTTTGGTGGACTTTACTCCAGCCTCCCAAAGCCCTCCGAAATTAGGAGCGTGGGGTGGAATAAAGTGCCAATTGGTCCCGTTGGTTGCTAGCCATTCAGCAATATCGTCAGCTACTCGTGACCTTTCTAAATTGAATAAGCCTTTCAATTCTCTATTTGCTCCTACGAATGTTGTGCCGTTATCACTCCACAATTCTGCGCAATGACCTCTACGTGCCACAAATCGTTTAAAAGCCGCTAAAAACGCCTTTGAAGTCATGTCGCTGACTACTTCTAGATGTATGGCACGCGTGGCCATGCACACAAACAAACATATGTACCCCTTAGTGGAGTGATAACCGCGGCCCTTCGTAGGTCTAACTGCTATAGGCCCAGCGTAATCTACGCCGCTGTGATGGAAAGGTCGGCTAGCTGAGACACGGGATAATGGCAACTGGCCCATCATTTGTTGATTACTGTGAGCGGCATGTCGAACGCAAACAACGCAGCGACGAACGTACTGTCGGACGATATGTTTCGCATTTATGATCCAATACTGAGTCCTCAAGAAATTAAGCATCAGTTGAGGACCGCCATGAAGAGTACGGTCATGAGCATTTGCTACTAACAAATTTGTGAGGTAAGACCTTTGAGGAATCAATATAGGATGCTTCATATCTTCTTCAATGTTTGCTTGTTGCAATCGTCCACCCACCCTGAGGACATCGTCGCCGTCTACAAAAACATTGAGTGAGGTAAGTTTATTGCTTTTATTTGTTTTTCTTAAGCCCTTCAAACCTTCTATCTCTTCCAGAAAATGTTCCTTCTGACACAACCGGATACAGGTAAATAATGACTCTCTTATTTCCTTTGCCGTTAGATGACCCGTAGCTTTAGTGTTATGTTTACTCTTTAATTTCAGGAATCTTCGGCAATATGCAATCACTCGTAGTAATTTTGTTAACGAAGAAAACCTTGATACAATATTTTCTTTTCCCGTAGTGAGATGACATACAACCTTTTCTTTCCTTTGCTCTAAATTTGTTTGCTTAAAGTTTCCTTTAGTGTACATTATTGACTCCTCGCATAACCAAGTTGGACCATTAGTCCAAATATCAACGCTTGTTAAGTCACTTGGGTTAATTCCTCGCGAGGCGCAGTCCGCTGGATTATACTCAGAAGAAACGTGACACCATTGAGTATTGTCCATCGTGGTCAATATTTCGGACACCCTGTTTGCAACGAATGTCTTCCATTTACTTGGATGACTACTCAGCCAAGCAATAACCACAGTGGAATCTGTCCAAGCGTGGACATTCTCCCTGGGAATTTGGAAAACAGTCGAAACTTCCTGAAGAAGTTTTGCGAGTAGCACGGCCCCACACAATTCTAAACGAGGGATCGATACCTGTTTCACTGGAGCAACTTTAGTTTTAGATGTCACTAAATTGACGCGTACGATGCCTTCGCTATCCACACTTCTTATGTAAACAACTGCAGCATACGCCACATTGGAAGCATCGCAGAACCCATGGAGTTGGTTAGTGACATCATGCTTGCTTGTTCCAACCCACCTTGGCATCTTGAATTCAGTGAGATGAGAAAGCTCAGCTCGAAATGCGAGCCAATCATTCAAAATGTGTACTGGTATCTCTTCATCCCATTCGACTCCTGTTAGCCATATCCGTTGAATGTAAACTTTTGCAGTGGTAATGACAGGTGCGATCCAACCTAAAGGGTCAAACAGTCGCGCAATGTCTGAAATGACCCTACGCTTGGTCACGGGTTTTTCCAGCGGAGGAAGTTGAACAGTGTAGTTAAATTCATCACTACATCGGTTCCACGTTAAGCCTAATATTTTGACAACAGTATCAAACTTGAATTCAAAAGTTTCTATTGATTCCTTTTTGTCTTCTTTGAACTTCTGCAGTAACTCATCATTACTACATGTCCACTTTTGAAGCTGAAATCCCCCGAGACGCAGCAGTTCTGTTATCTCTTGGTGTAGTTGAATACCTTCTTGTATGCTGTCACAGCCTGTCATTAGGTCATCAACGTAATATTCTTCTAGAATCTTCTTGATGGCTAGAGGATGCTTCTCACCTTCATCGCACGCAAGTTGTTGCAGAGACTTTACAGCCAAATACGGCGCTGAGGATGTTCCAAAGGTGACTCTTGTAAGCCTGAGATGTTGAAACTTTGAATTTGGATCTTTACGCCATATCAGACGTTGAAAATCAACGTCGTCCCGGTTGACCTTGATTTGTCGGTACATTTTTACTATATCCGCTACTATGCTGATAGGGTAACAACGCCAACGCATAATAATGTGCCTCAAATCAGGTTGAAGCGTAGGACCAACCATGAGATCACTATTTAATGAAGAACCATTATTAAGCTTACATGATGCGTCAAAAACAACACGCAAAGCCGTAGTTAGTTTGTCTCTACGAACCACCGCGTGATGTGGTAAATAAACGGCTCTTGGGTTATTTACTTCTGCCTCTGGAACAGGTTCCATGTGACCCAATGTTAAATACTCATCGATTACCTCAGAGTATTGACTATAAAGCTCAGTATTTTGTAACAAGCGTCTCTCCAATGAAATAAAACGCTTTTGAGCAACTTCATATGAGTTACTATACTGACACAGAGGGTTGGTTGATTTAAAGGGAAGTTTAACCACGTAACGACCCACATCATCTCTAACTGTGGTTTTGGAGTAGAACTCTTCACACTTCTGCTCTTCGTCTGTAAAATGTCGTTTGTTCACTGAATAAGTCTCTTCTAATTCCCAAAATTTCTTTAGGAGATCATTCGTATTAATTTGAACATGCATGTTAACGACGTAAAGACGTTGCGCGGAACTGTCTTCTGGTAAAGTATGTATACTGCCTGACAAGATCCAACCGAGTTTGGTTTTTTGTGCCACGGGAGAACCTTGTGGACCCTTAATAACTCCTTCCAATAGAATTTGACTGTATACATCTGCACCAAGTAAAATATCAATTTTATTTGGTGTATTAAACATAGGGTCTGCTAGATCCCTAGTTGAGAGTTGAAATGATTGCAATTGAACTTGAACCTTCTTCTCTGGAAGAAGTGAAGTAAGTTTGTTGAGGACATGAGCCTTTATTTCAACTATAATGTTAGGGTTTTGGCGTGATTGAATTTGGACGTTAACCATAAATTTCGACTGCAGAGTTGTACTCTGATCACTACCTAAACCTGATACGCAGCTCATGTTTGGAATCTTTCTTAGACCAAGCATTTGGACAGCAGACTCAGTAATAAATGAGGCTTGCGATCCTTGATCTAAGAGACTTCTAAGATAAAATGTACCGCTTCTCGAATCTACTTTAACTAAAGCAGTGGCCAGCAAAATCTGACTGTTCAAATTGGAGAAACAAGTAACAATATTAGATGCCTCGACTGTAGAGTTTGATGAAGACTGGACTATACCATCTTGCACCTGATCGTTATTAATTTGATCACCTTTAGGGGCTGACTTTGGGTGAAGTAAAGAGTGATGCCTCTTTTTACATATACGACAGTTGGTCGACTGACGACAAGAATACACGGAGTGGGTTGAGCCTAGACAATTAAAACATAACCTATGGGTTTGGGCAAAGTTACGACGGACATCGACATCTTCTTTTGCAAACTTTTTGCAGTTACACAATTTATGACTGTCCGAACAAAAAATACAAGATATGGAAGATGTTACATGCATTGATTTTGGAGTAAAATTGCGTACATTGCTCTGTTTAATATTTTTGCTATCTAAAAATTCTAGTGATCTAAACCGTTGTTCCAAAAACTCTTGAAATTCATTAAATTTAGGCAATACATTATTAGACTTACTTATTTGAAGTTCCCATAATTTTCTGGACTCATTATCAAGCTTTAAACTCACAATATAAATCACAATTATATCCCAAGAAGAAGTATCAATATCTAAATTTTTAAGAGCATTTAAACATTCATTAGTGTTATCTAACAACTCCTTTATCGCAGTAGATGACTCAGATAATAAAATTTTTTGATTCATAAAACGCTTTAATATACAATTTGCTAAATACCTTTTGTTGTTAAAACGTTGTTCCAATTGAAGCCAACATGTTTTATAATTTAAACCAGTAATAGGGATGTGCCTGAGCAATTGTTCGGCTTCACCGGTTAAATGACTTTTCAGATAATGAAGTTTTTGGACGTCATCTAAAGAAGGATTTTTATGTACCAAAGACTCGAACAGATCCCTAAAAGACGTCCACTCTGAGTATTTGCCAGAGAAGGACGGTATAGTAATTTTCGGCAACTTAACAGAACAGGCCTTAATATCACCATCGGCCTTAGATGCACTAGAATGTGAGGCAGTTTGCTTATTATGAAACTTTGATATTTCTTCTTTCAATTCTGACTTATAGTAGATATATATTTCTTCAGTCTGGTCGAATATTTCTTTTGTGTAATATAACGACTTCTGTAGCTCGCTGGTACTTATTTCCGAGATGATTTTTCTATGAGTGTCGTAAAACAACGACCATTGATTTTCCAAAGTTTCCAGACGAGCTTCTACATACGACAAAGAAAAACGATCCTTAGGCGTTTTCTTAAAGTTAATTCTCCCTTTTTGTATTTGAAGTTTAATATCTTCTTGTGCTCTAGTGTAAGATTCCATAGCGTAGTTTTTCAAACAAGTTTACAAGTCAATAATAAATTTCACTAATTTTTTCTAAGTTGATGGGGAAATTCCTTGAGTTTTTCTAAGTGTTTTACACTTCTATCTTCAAACCAGCGTGGATTCCCCGTACGATCACTTTTAGTGAAATTATTCTAAGTCCGAGAATTAACTTGCAAATTTTCTAAGTCTGAAACCAACTTGCAAATTTTTCGAAGTCTTGAATTACTAATAAAGTCAATAATAAAGTACTCACAATTTTTCACTGCACTTCACCTTTTTGTGGCTCCACACTCTAATCCGCTTACGCTCCGCTTATCGCTGGTTTCGTGGCCCCACCGGTCTGCTATGACGTCACGCTGCACCGCCTGTTACCGTCACGCACGGTAACCCGTTCTCCGCTCGCTACTTCGTGGCGGCTGCCCCAGCTTCTTGATCGCTCCACCAACAAGTCGTATATCCGACTCGTAAAGGACCATGAACAATAGTCCCAAAATACAGTCCCTAGGGTATTTCTTGCAAGGTATGAAAGAAAACACCTGGTCAGGTCGAGGATAATTTATTGCAATAATTCGCTCATAGTCATTAAATCAGCAAAACTTTCAATAGCGCGATTCAGACCAAAACGATGCAACGCCATCTATCAATAAACTTATGAACTAAAGCAATAACACAAATAGCATCCATGCGAACACTGACAAAGCACTGCTATTTCTTAAGCATTGCTGCAACGCATGCTAATATATGTAAAGCATAGTTTAAGCCTACTTAGCTAAAGCAACAATAATAAAAATACATGCTGGAAATACTAGTTTAACCTAAACACTATGTATAAACTCAATCTGACATAGAGCAATAAAGGGGTCACTCGTCTTAATATTAAATTTGGTTGTTTTCGAGATAACAAAATATTGTGCACATTATCAGGCTGTCGTTGTTATTGAAAACTTGGTAGGTTCGAGTCTTTATTATTCTTTCTAGAGATTTTTTTTTTATTTAAAAGAAACGTTTGTTTATTTTACATAACATATCCCTCCTTAGGCAGTAGCTCTTTTCAAATATTACGTCATCACTATAAAACAGGAGTAGCACCAGTATTTCAAAGCATTGTAGCTGAAAGCCCAAGGTTATATAGGGAGATTTATAGATCTGCAAATAAGGAATACATTGTAGTATCATCGGTGTCATCGCTTCACTGTCACACATATCCCATCGCGCACAAAGAAATTTGGTGACTCGTTTCTTTGTCGCACCTCCAAAAGATGTAATAGTCTACCAGCACACGTTTTCCCTCTTTCCTATGATATATACCAACCAAACCAAGTACACAAACATGTAGCCCCCGCTAGGAATCGAACCCGGGACCTCTGGGTCTAAACCGGTGGTCTTAGCCACTAGACCACAGAGGCGTATTAATTTCCAAGTCGGGCAAAATGTATTCTGGATTTTTGGATGCATAGCCCGGGTTTGTGACCACCAACCCGCATTTGGCAAGCGTGGTGATTAAGCCATTACCCATAAATTTTAGCGATGACTGGATTCCAATGATGGAGGCCTTTACCCAGCAGTGGGACTGCTATAGGCTGTTTACTACATTCATTCAAAGCAGGGCAATCCCTACTTTGAATAATGATGCTATTTTAAAACGTCCATTACAGTGCGGCCTGATATAACCCAAAAAACCTAATAATCCAAATGTCAAAATGTAGCAACTGAGATACGACAGTGGTTGTGTTAAAATAATAGAATTGAGTCCCGGATGTCTAAATATTTTTTAAATTTTTATTATTATAACAGCCCATTTGATTTCACTGAATCACTGCATGGCAAAAGTTTCCCTTCGTAGGGTACTTCATTCAGGATAGACTAGGCAAAGTCTGAAACAGATTATTTTGCTTGTGATGTTTGCTTAGAACTTCTAGGTTTGTCAAAAAATAAATTTACTTTGGGGTTTGCCGAAAGGCCTTCGTCAAACCTAGGATAAAAAGTAATTTTGCGAAAAGACCAAATATTGATCTTTCACTATAACATATAAACAACAAAAGTGCCTATTTCCTAACGCTTCAATAACTACACCAGCTGATTAATTAGCGATCCGGCTTAATTTTTAATTATCGAATTGCGGCCGGACCAATTTAATACAAATGACTTGCGCCTGCGCGTGCTGTCCGCAGGAAATCGGCAGTTAACGTTGTTATAAAGTAGCCGACCGCTTCCGCCTATGGGACCGCTCTTAAATTACATTATTAATGCGAAACTTGTTTCTGGTAACTGTAAAAATGATGGAAACATTGCTTCTTGCTTCTTGTTCCATTCGCAGTGTATAATAATTTATTTTGTTTTGACAAATTGTGTGCTTACTTTTGTAATTAGATTCTGAATGTCTTTATCAATTGGACATCTAAGAGTCTGCTTGTTAAAGGGAAATGAGGATACCAGGGACATCGTGATATGGCTCGTGAATTCTTCCGTGTTCTGTTTCGCTGTATCCAGAGATTTTGCAAAATCCCTAGTACCTATCAACATTTTCCTGCGACATATTTATATATGCCCGGTACTACCAACCAAGCTCAATGGCAAAGTGATTAACGTGCCCGGTCTTTCTTTGCTAAGCTTAACTTTCGCAAAGGCCGCTCATTAGATAGGTGACCAATTATTAGTAAACCACTAGTCTTAAATACAGTGGTCCTGGTTTTCATTTGCTATAACTTAATACATATTGGTTTGCTCGGTTTGTTCAGTGGTAGAGTAAGTCCGCCGGTTGACTTAAAACTTCTTATCTAAGTCGTCAAATAACATTAATTTCAGCAGTATTGATGTGTTCTGACTAGAAATGTAAAGAACTCGAGTTCTTTAGTCTTAATTCGATAGACTCGGCTCAATTTCACAAGTCTCAGTGAACTAACTAAACTCGGAGTCTTAAGTCGAACCGAGCTTCAGTCCTTTCACGAAGACTCGAACGCCAAAATATAACTCGAGTCTAAAAAAGAGCCCGAGTCTTAAATAGAGCTAGAGTTCTAAAAAGAGCTTGAGTCTTAAAATGAGCTCGAGTCTTAAAAGAGCTGGAGTCTTCTTCAAACTCGGAGTAAATAAGACATGACTTAAAGCTCGTTTTGGGAAGTATTAATAATAATTTAAAAACAGATTATACTACTTATTGTGACTAATGTGTGTTATTATTTTTTGATGTTTGGAATAATTTTTCATGATGATTGATAAGTTTTTTTCTGTTAATAAACGCTTTTCGATTTTTCAAAATACTATTCTGGTTACAAATATATCCCACAAAAGATTTTATGGCCTGCTTTAAAAAGGAAGACTCCTAACGGAAAAGAACTTGAGCGCGACTCGCCGCGTAAAAACGACTTGAGCGCTAAATAAGACTCATGCTTCATGTTGCGATCAAGAGCTCAATACAGACTTGAGTTCTCTAGTCTTGGAGTCTTATTGTAATGAGTCGAGTCGTGTAATTTGTGAGCCGAGCTCAAGATTTAGGACTCAAAAACTCGAGTTCTTTACAACTCTAGTTCCGACAGTTAGAGATAATAAAGTAAATTCCTGAGTAATTAAAGATGCCGGGCGAAGTGTGGTTTCCCGATCGTCAATAACTATTGATGCTTTATGTATTGATGACACTAAAATCTCCTTGGCAAAAGTAACAAATAAACCATTAAGTTTCTAATTTATTGTTTGAATTTGAACGCAAAAAGTTTTTATAAGCTTGTACACTAAAGATCTCTTTGCAAATCAACACCATTTATTTATTCGTTAACACCTGCTTCGTTACTTTAAAGAGACATGCAAAAAGTATAGTTTATCTGTGCAAAAACTCAATCTACTTACAGTGGGGCGGCAATCTACAATCGGCGGTCGCCACGCGTATTGTCTCTGGTCTGTGCAGTTACAATAAGCCACATGCAGAATAATCTAGATGATTAGGGTGTTTCTTGCGTTCGATATGGCATATGGCATTCCCACACAGGTGTCAGGGGGCAATTTATATCGCATTATGATGATAACTCAATAGAAAGAACGTCGACAGTCGCGAAGAAATATTTGCCTACAACAGATAGAGTTAAGTTTGTTCCAGCTCATTTTTGTTAAAAGAGGTTTGTTAGAAAATGATTTTGTTTTCCAATTCAGATATTGTGGTAAATAATGTATAAGAATTAATCTAAGAAATATTTTTGATTTATTAAGACTGTGAACTCTATGGTAAGCATATCTTTAGGGCCTTCTTAATTTTAATGTCATTGAGATTTTTTCATAAACACATAAACTTTTCTGTCTAGGTAAGTAAGGTAAGTCCGAAGGATGTTGGAAGAAATAAATTACAGATAATCGCTTCTACCTTACAAACTAATATGGGTTGATATTCTTTTATGATAACTTTCAGATATTATGTAGAAACAGCTTTTGAGCTTTCCAATGAAAAAATACTTAGAAATTGCAATATTGAAATTGAAAGGATAGGTAATTCAAACATTTTTGAATTATCCTTTCTCGACATTTTTAGGTCTGTAGCAACGTACAGTGGACATTACTTATGGAAATGGGTTCCATTAAGCTTGATTTAAATGTTAGCGCTGCCCTGCCCTGGGCAATTTGTACAATAAAAGGCCAACACTGGGACCCAAGAATAATACGCGGGAATATTTTGATGCGTAAATAGTGGCATGTCGGTAGGGATCGTTAGCGATTTGGTTTTTGCTAATAGCAAACACAAGTTATTTTATTAAAGTAAGTTAGTAGCTATTTTTGCTAAAATAATATGTTTAACATTTTGTATTTTTCTGAGAAGATTGCTAGCACTGAATTAAATATGAAAATGTCATATTACAAAAAACACAATGTTGAAAAAATTTCCACGAGCAGGATTTGAACCTGCACCCTTCTGACATACTGGGTCAGGTGCTCTTCCAATTGAGCTATCGTGGTTCTAACCAGCCCGCCGAAATTATTCAACACTATTTACTTTTTACTTTGAAAGCCAAAGGCACCCATTCAATGTCAACAACTACCGTCATTGACACCCGATCATAATATTTTTACATACAGTGACAAAAAAAGACAATGACGTCGTCATAACTATCACCTAGATAAAGTAGCGATTCAGCATTTTTATACAAACGAAACGCGTGCTACATTTTGGTAAACAAGCAATACGATAGACCTACACGTGCTAGTAATAAGATCAAAATTCAATGGAAACTATATCCGTATCTAAGTTGCAAATCATTTATACAAAATTATGTTAAGTACAGTCACGCGCATTACCATGTATTCACTTTTGACTAGTTTTGACTCTTATTCCATTGTATTTAGAGTTACAATCACATGTTATAATGCTCGTGCGTGACTGTACTATTAAAAGTTATATTTATATACAGTATAAATTTGATCACACTGATTCAAACGTAGACTTATAGCTCCTGACAAATAAACAAAGAATCCTCATTCTTCCGAATAGTTGCTCCGTGTTTTGTCACTTTTACTCTAATGATGAAATGACGTTTACATGACAGGAACAAAGCGCGGAATAACTATTCGGACCTCATTCTTTGTTTATTTGTAAGGGGCATAAAGTAAAACTTAAACAAATAAAACTCGCATTAGACACCCTGAAGGCATTTACTGAACCACGCACTTTGTGTCGCAGTTAGGAGATGCGTCTGCGCCTAATCGCATACAAGTCATCCGTACTTCATCATCATCATCATTTGACGACCTCCTTGGTCGAGTGGTTTGCACACCGGTTTTCATGGTGTCGCCATCTCTGAGGTCCCGGGTTCGATCCCCGGTCGGGTTTAATTATTGTTTCTCTAAATTGTTCGGGTCTGGGTGTTTTCTATGTACAATAAGTATGTATTTTAAGTATGTTTTTCCGTTGTCTAGTAACCATTTAACGAGTTTAATAACGAAGCTTCTCTTGAGCTATATAATTGGTGAGAGTGTAGGAAAGTTTAGTTAATTTATCATCATCATCAGCTTATACATGTCCTGGACATAGGCCTCTCCAAGTGCACGCCACTGAACACGTTCCGCGGCTACTCTCATCCAGCTCTTGCCAACCACTTTGCGAAGATCATCGTTCCACCTAGTCTGAGGGCGTCCTGCACTATGTACTTGCGTTAGCAAAAATGTGCGAACGGTATTCACAAGCGTGTAAGCTCAACTAAAACCTAAAAACATTATAATGTTGAACACGCCGTTTGACTTGAATTGACCATTAAACTTCAATTGTAAAAATACAATTTGGATAATTATTGAAAAAAAAAAATCAACGAACGGGTTTTGAAGCCTCTGTCATACCGGGACAAGTGCACTTTTAAATATTCTAACGTGGCTCTGTCCAATCCATAAAAATATTCTAAAACTTTGTAAATTAAACATTCGTTTAAGTACAAGATATGCTGACAAACACGTTCGTATAACATTTCTTTATGCAAGATAAAAATTTACTAGATAAAATTAACCAGTCTCAGAAAGCTCGAGTGGGAATCGAACCCACAACCCTTGGATTTCCGGTCTAATGCTTTGACCGTTGACTGAGCTATCGAGACCTCGATACCGGTAATGTTTGATTTTTTCTAGTAAAATTTTATCTTGTAACTACATACCTATATATAGCATAGTGAATGCAAAACTTTAAATTAAAAAAAAAATATATAATATGATTTTTTTTTTAAACTTACAAGACATAGCATGTGTACACGGTTTTTCCTAACGTTTGTTACAACTTCGGCTAGTGCTTATAGTTAGTACCTTTTTTTCATAATTTATCCATATGTAAACAGTAGCTAGTAACGAATTTGACACTGCGCCACATATAACCGGTCGGCGTGGTGTTTTTTCTAACGTGTCCGATTTCGCGAGCTCGCGTTAACTGGCCCGGCGGCGTGGCGGAGAGCAATATCCTGTGAGCTGATAACATGCGTTTGCCATGTTACGAATTTTCTCTATACTTACATAGAGTTTATTAACACGAACAATTTCATTACAATTTGTATTATAGTAGTAAATAGCATATAACCGTCCCATTACTTACAACACAATATAATTACAACAAAATATGCGTTAAAATTATATAAACAAAACAAAAACATTTTATAAATAGCTTGCCTACTTCTTAATTGATCTTTAGTATTTATAAAAATATTATGATCAGACGTTAATGCCGGTAGTTGTTGACATTGAATTGGCGCCTTTGGCTTTCAAAGTAAAAAAGTAAATAGTGTTGAATAATTTCGGCGGGCTGGTTAGAACCACGATAGCTCAATTGGAAGAGCACCTGATCCGGTATGTCAGAAGGGTGCAGGTTCAAATCCTGCTCGTGGAAATTTTTTCAACATTGTGTTTTTTGTAATAATATACCTGTACTAAAAAGATTTAGACAGAATCTCTGCAAGGGTTCAATTACAATACATTATTTTTCAATCTATCTATACCATTAATAAATAGGTAACGTTTGTGACCATGTTTGTTTGTCGGGGGCAATCTCTAGAACTACCTGTCCAATTAAAAAAAAAACACTGATATAATGTTATATACCTTGTTGGTAAGCCTATATACGCTAGATTTTATTTTGACAAAAAAATATTTTAAAGATTTCAAATCCACGCGGACGGCGGATTCGCAAGTAACGTGCTAGTTGTTTGGAGGGGGACTCATTACAAACATTGTTAAAACTATTAGCAAAAAAACGTTGACTGACATAAACAAGAGCAAGTTCACATGATTGAGTCTGGAACGAGTTGCGATGGTAGCGACCAGCATAGTTCACGAGGGTTCATTAAGCTCCAGCCAGATATGACAAATCAGTTTCATGTTACATGGGAACCGTCCGCCGCTCATTACAAACTCTTCGCTAAGTTAGTTAAGTTGCATCAAAAACGTTCGGGCGTTCTTTTTAGGTTTTAACTTATTATTTAATAGATAAAACATCGAATGGGTGACCAAAAATTTGTCATTTCAAGCTTCTCCGTTCTTTGGAAAACATGTAAAGCCTTTGATCCCGGCTGCATTAGCAGTCGTTAAAAAAAACCAAGCCGCACTGATTGTTTTTTTTTTTGAGAAACTTTTCTTACTTCCTCAGTCGGCATTTTCAGCTTCACCGGGCTTGTTTGGGGGTGGCGAGAAACTAAAAGGGTTCCTCAAGCCGTGTGAAACGAATCACCTTCGAAGGTTTTCTAGAGGGAACGGCATCACGCACTAGTGCGTGTCCCCGTGCCCAACTAGATTCTCCGAAGGGTTCAGATTGGATCGGAAGCCGCACTAAGCCCGCGTATTGGTGTATGGCTCTTCCCCCCTTTCCATTTATAGGGAAGACTTTTAACCCTAGGAATGGGATATAAAATGAGCTAGTGATGATGGTGATGACGATGATTCGATGGATGGAAGAATGTTCGTAAGCAGCAATAAGTTTCTCTAACGGTGGCGTGTGACCGAAACGATCATTGTAACGGCGGTTCGGATCGGATCGGAGGCCGCACTGAGCCCGCGTATTGTTGTATGGCTCTTCCCCCCTTTCCATTTATAGGGAAGGCTTTTGCCCTAGGAATGGGACATAAAATGAGCTAGTGATGATGGTGATGACGATGTATCGATGGATGGAAGAATGTTCGTAAGCAGCAATAAGTTTCTCTAACGGTGGCGTCTGACCGACACGATCATTGTAACGTAACCATAACGTACCAATCTGACCATGACTGACCGATACAGGCAGGGCGGAGAGACCACGCGAATGCTCGCATCGAACATGTTACATATGTTCCGGTCAGACTCCACCGTTGTATTATTATCGAATTATTCAATAGATGGAGCAGATTATAATGAATTTATAAATTAATGAAATTATAAATTAGCATTTAATGAAAGGTAGCGTCTGTAGACAAACGGATAGATGCTAGGGTTGAATGCGACCAATCGTGGCTATTGCGACATAATCTAAGACAGTCGGACGTGAACCCATTCCTTACACAAACGTGTTAGCTTTCTAGATAGCTTCTTACCTAGAATAGGCACTATGAATTATTTCATGATCATGAATGTAGTTTTACAAACAAAAGACTACAATAAAAACAGAAGACAGTGGTTTTCATTTTTGTTATAAGTTATAAAATGTCGCTTGCATTTGTTTTTATCAATTAACGGAATGAAACCCGACAATAACGCGACCGATTTACTTTGATCTTGAATAAAATAAAAAATCTGAAAAAGACACTTTAAAACTACAACCATTTAAATGCGCAGTACAGACAGATTCGCAACAAAGCCACAATCTACGCCGCATCGGCTACACAAACGTCCAACCTCCTTATTGCATTACGTTAAGTGTTAAATTAGCGTGGCGTATGTCATGGCCTATAAGTCATCCTCTTTACATGATGGCCGGGAACAATCGGCTTCGTTTGTAAACAGCGTCGAGTGGCAAATGTTTACATAGCGTGTTTGCGCGCGGGCGAGGCGTGGCGGTAGGCGTACGTTCGCCACGGCTCGGGTTTATTTGTACCTAAACTGTCTACTGTCTCAGTAGAATTAGATTTGAGCGAGTGGAATACTCACTCAAGCTACTAGGAGCTCGATTAGAGATTGCAATCGAATATTCAAATTATTCGATTTTTTTTTTACTTTTGTCGTTGCAATTGCTTTGCACATCTCTAATTTTCATGCACTAGCCTGGTTTTTTTTCAATGACATGTTATAAATGGAGCTTGATGGCGCAGTGGTTAACGCGCCCGGTCTGCGAGTGCTGAGGTTAAGCAACTTTCGCAAATGCCATTCATGGGATGGGTGACCAAAATTTATCATCTTGAAACATTTAGGAACAACCTACTAGAGATAAAAAATGAAAAAGGAAAACCTACTTTGGATCGTAATCCAAAATTGCTGTAGCCGTAGCTCGTAGTAGGACCCGTACGTAGGTCTGCAATATTTTATGTTTGTAATTATGTAAGTTGTCATAAAAGATATCTAAGGACTTCTTGGCGGGAAAGTGAAGAGTCATGTCTGCGGTTTTGTTTTATTTTCTAAAATTTGTGGTATGTCGAATATTAATGTGAAATAATGGTGGATTATTAACCGTTAAGTGTTCGTGAGTGTGCATGAGTGTTGGCAAATGAAACAAAACAGTGTAACGTCACTTTTCAAATTCTTTCAAGAAGTCTGCGTGAGGGCTTAGTAAAACCCCACATCTTTACTGAGATACTCGAGGGGTTGGGGGGTATATCATTTCTCATTTCATTTTTATTATCATTCATCATCATCATACTGACTGGAAGGAAATATTGTATATTTATGTATTACTTGTAAGAAAAATTACTTTGGCACTGGCTAAATGTGCTAATCGCACGAAGCCATCAACTAAAAGAAAGAAAGAAAAGAAAAGATATCAAAGATCAAAAATCTTTATCTAACTTTAATGCTTTTTATTTGGCATACTTTTCAAAATCCACTCATACTACAGAAATACGCTTGACTTTCTCACCTGGGTTTCGCTCGCGAATGTTGTATGTAACTAGCGTTCTTGTATTAATATCCCATTTTCTCATTGAATAATAATGCACTTTGTTTATTCCTCTCTCCAGCCAGCATTGCGTTGCCGTGCGTTAATAACTATTTTAAAAGTCTTACCTATAGCCAGAATTTAAAGGCATTTGGTAGTCCGGTGCGATAAGGATATCTAAAATTAAATTCATAACTTTGGCACCTAGGTACGGTCCAGGGAATCCATTTTAAATTCCACCGATGACTTTTGATTTCGTATACGAATAACGGAACATTTTCACATTTTTGATACATTTCAAATTGGCACTTTTTTTTAACAGTTTAAAACTGGGTTACCAACAGAGTCGAAAAAAAATCTAACCACATAAACCGGGGAGAGAGAAAAAAGGCAACCAATGAACAATGCTAATTAACAAGACAATGAAGAAAGTAAACGTTAACGGGATTTGACAATAACCGCACGTGCTTATCTATTTTCGAACAAAGGTTTTGCTTACAGTGCCATAGCTATTGTGTAGCTGAAAGGACACATGCGGCAATTCTTTGATTAGAACGCGCTGTTATATAATAATACACCTTTTTATTATGGTAACAAACCTATTTTACGTTATCTGGTTACCTGGACGTGGTTGAAAACGAAACAAACAATTTTTGTACTTTTTAAAGTACATATTATACGTTAGACAGTTATTTTAACAATACAATTATGTATATTGAGCCTAGTAAAAAGGTAAGCTGAACATAAAAGCATGTTAGATGTTTGTGGTACTTTTAGACAATTGAGTCCTTTATCTATTACAAGTTAATAACACAAAAAATATATTTAAACGTCGCTTTAACACTTTAACCCTATTCTCGTCCATGTTTAGACATGACATTATTTATGTCAACTATGTCAACTTTAGAACGACTGACAGACATGTTAATGAGTAACAGAGCTTCTGCTCCTATCAAAGATTCCAAACCATAAAAACCTTAAAATATACTGATGTCAACTGCTTAACACGGATCCAAGATACATATCTATGCATAATGTAATAAATCACAAATCGGTATTGTGGGCACATTAATGTGACTTTAATGTCAGCGCACCTGTTTACTTACAAATAATCTTATTTTTTCCATATCAAGTGCTTAATGTCAATACTGGCAAGGTTCTATGTTGATTTTTTAAAGATTAGCCCGAGATATAGAGCGCAATGTCAACACAATGACATCGCGGGCGTATCGTAAGTTCAATACACCCTAAATAGTGTTAATATTTGAGGTAAAATACACTTAAAAAAAAATTTTGGAAATATAAAAGTGTTAGTCGTGTAGTAGTCGTTTTTTATCCTTGACTTGAAAGCTTATTTACTTTTTAAAGTACTTTAAATACGTAGTTAGTTTGTTAGCGCGTTCGGGTTAACTGGGCTATGATTTGGATGAAGTTTAAATATATACCTATAGCTCGACCATGCATCGTAAAGCACAAACAAACAGCCTAACTACTAATTGTTTTTTAAAGTTTATGCAAACACTACACATTGAAATGAATGACACAGTCTCTTTGTGAGCACGACGCTGTAAATGCTCCTTTTCGTTTTTGCTTTTAATTTCAATTTAAAAATTTCATGTGTAGTAACATAATTAATATGTTAAATTAATCGCGCGTATCATTGGGAGCATTGGGAAAAGATTTTCATACTGTTTGATCTATATTATGTTATGTTATGTAGTCGAATGGACTCCACAATTAAATGAAATAAAACAAAATTTAATTAAATAAAATGAAACGAAAATAATAAAATAAATATTCGGTGTCACACAATACCTACATTTAAAAATACACTATCGAGAGTCGATTTCCTGATTTTGACAACTGATTTCTAATGTTATCCCATGCTGCATGTCGATCTGTCGATCGTCTAGGACGTGATAATAATATATCAGCGTCCGTGCAGGTTGTAAGAGCCGACTAAGGGACAAGAGTTAGAAACCTATCACTGATGTTATCTATACCACCTTGGAGCCCTTTGATCATGCTAAATTGGTGATTTTTATGGTCTGGTTTTGAGAAAAGGACGTGAAAATTTATTTATATCTGCAGCCGGCCGGATTGCGGAAGACCCAGGTTCGATTCCTGGCTGGGTCGGGTAGGCATTAAATTTTTTCACTGTATTTTATAAATATTGAATGTATTATGATTGTTCCAATGTCAAATTCAGGCTACGGTAACACTATTGAGAAGCTGCGCTATTGAATTACCAGACAAGTGATGGGTTATACCCGCCAAATCTTTCAGTTTTCGTGTTTTTTTAATGTTACGGGTAATCACAATGCCTTCATCACGCCTGATGTGAAGTGATGAAAGCGCACTTCACCCGGATCCTTAACTGTTAAGACACTGGCGGTGTAGAGTTTTTAGTTGAAACATTATAATGGCGGATTCAAAAAAGTACCAATTCGACTACGAGCCGTGAAAAGTCAAAACGTTACATAAGACAATAAGATATATTGATCTCCCTTGTAGGTTTGCAGCATTAAGCTAAAAAAATGCACGAATAAAAACGGGAAAACATGAAAAAACTTTTATTGGCTACATTTGCTGCATTTGCTCACATTCAAAACACCTCGCCTGAGTTTCAGTTAATAATTTATCAAACTTATCTAAAATAACAGTTAATTTTATTTCCTTCTTTATTATCTTCGAATATCAGATGAAAATGGGAAATCTGTTCTAATATTAATTTGAAGTTAATCAGCTTTGGCCTTACTTTAAGGCTTCGGCCTTTAACCATCGTGTGAGATGCATCTTGTCCCATATGACAAGCGCTTATAATATTGGAAATAGAAAAAAAAATAAAACAAATGAAAGTGGCCTTTAATACGGTAAGGGTAGATAGAGGTTGAAGTGACATTTATTGCTTTCATTGTACAGTCTCAACTTATTTATTTGTTATTAATAAGAATTTTTTGTGTAAATAATAATTATTCGAATTTTAATGACATCTTTAATTTATTTATCAATGGTTTAATATAATACGTATTATGCCTGAGCAGTATGTGACATAATATTGTGTTGATTTTATATGATTTGTCAATGTATTATTATTGCTTTTTTATTGCAAATCTAAGGATATGCCATTTTGTTTAAACTTTAATTTGTATACCTTATCTAACGTGGAAATGTAGCGAAACTAACAAATTTATACATTTTCATCATTGTAATACTAACCTACATCTTACAAATAAATAGTTCTGATTCTGATTCTTAGAAAATATATTTTACAAACTATCTACTACTATATACTCTTTACTAAGTTTCTATTTATTTATTTATTTATTTGCAGACTACTTAAGGATAAAAGGATGTTACAAAGTTTAGGTAGGTACTTGATTTATGTTCTTTGTCTATATAAATAAGGTGTATTTCTGTAAAAATCTACCGATATATTGTATACTACAGTTATAACCATTAAAGGGATTATTCCCATGTTAATTGTTGTATTTTTAATTATTATTATTTTTATCATGCACTTTGTTTGACGATTTGAACATTTAGCCGCAGTTGAGTGAAACATTTTTACAGGTAATGTTTAAGTTATATATTTTATATTAATGTACAAACAGAAAGATAAAATAATACTTGACATAATTTGTAGAAACGTTCCCTCTTTATGGAACTCCTAATATAAATAGCCTCGCTAAAATTGTAGGTACTCGCTCGATAAGTGAAAGACAATCCTACCACCGCAATAATATATTGTAAAATTAAATTTCACATTATGCAACTTTATATGCCGTATCACCGTTGATAACGTAACATTTGTACACCTATTAACCGTTCCAGATTATCTTTAAGTGTCAAGTACCATCAGTATTACGTCGATCCTGTAGAATTTATTATTGTCGTAAAATAAATACGTGATATAAAAAATAAGGAGACGACTCGGGTGGGTCGCAGTATCCTAGCTCCCGTCAACAAAACAAGCCCACGCGTAATGTATTCAACACGGCGATTGATGAAGTATAAAATTTCTTAGTACCGTCTCACTCACAATGGAATTATGATAATTTATCGGTTGGCTTGTGCCGGCGAGTGTGTGGGAACGCGCGCGGCACGGGCTTTCCCACGACACGGGCGCGCGCTCCGAAACGTAGCAATGGCTACGGCCACAAGTGACACTTACGCCTTTATTCTACGGCGGTTAAATTAAACAGCGCCCGTAGAACGACGTAAGTGTCGAGTGGTGCGGGGAATAACGCTTGTCGAGTTCTCTTAAGAATTGTGTGGCCACTTAAGACTTTGTAGCGTCTGAGTGGCTCAGACAGAATTGGAGTAAGTAGCGTCACGGCGGTTTCGACCGCACAATAGGTCGGTGTCGGCTCGGCTAGCGGTGCTGGGAACGACTCGCACCTTCGCAAGGTGATAGTCGTGTTATTGTTTTGACTGACTAATTAGGATGGATGTTTTTGCTCGAAGACGGATTATGTTATGAGAGCCGGTTAAAGAATGTCATATTCAATGTTTTGCGGTAGTTAGCTTGTGCCGTTTGTAGTCGTGTGCAGTTAGCTTTGGTTGGTTTAATCTAAGGTCGCATAGCTACCTACACATAATAGTAGTTTTAGGTAGCATATTATAGTGTTCCTACTGTTAGAGATAAGATAGGAGGATAGATAAAGGTCAAACGCGTTCCCGTTATAAAAAAAGTGAATAATTGCATTGCAAAGTTAGTAGTTAACACTGTATGCTTGTCTGTTAATTTCCTGCTAAGATAACCTATCCAAAACTTGTATAGAAATTTGTTCTCAGGATGTGGTGAAAGTAGTTCCAAGTGTTTTTGAAATAAGTACAGGTCCAACTTTTCTATCCTCGAATAAAATAAATTAGCAGGGCGGGTAATTTTTATTATTATTTCAGCCATTTTGAAAAAGTGTTTCTTCATGTAAATTTTTTATGTTATTATTATATTGATAGATAGATGCCTAATTATATCAATCAGGGCAATCATTCCTACGATAAGGGTAGCAATGACTTTTATACGGTCTTTCTAAAGTTTCATATTTTTATTAAAGAAACTCATCAACTGACTGACTGATTGATAACGTGGAGAAAGCTTAAATTATAATATTAGCTATTAAAAGCTATTATTAATATAATAAACACTCTTTGTTCTGCAAAGGAACGTTAAAGTCGAAATAAAAAGAAAATTTGAAAATCTACTAAAGGAAATAATTTATGCCGTCATTGACTACTTACGTTGCACCTCCTCCGTAATGTTTTATCCACATGCATAAACAAATGAACACAGCATTTTCATGTAGGACACTGATGTATGTAAAATCACAACCACAGCGGTTTCTGTTCGGCACCTCGGCTTTATGACCAATCGCGATAGCGCCTCGTGTCGCGAGAGAACTGACGGACGCGTAGGGCTGCCACTCGCCCGGTGCCGTACCGTATTATTATCAAAATCGTAAAATTAAGCTTGTTAACAAAATGAATGTGTTAATAAGGTAGGGTATTTATAAAGGTATGCCTGTTATCAGCAAGTTGCCTTTATATGTTTTATTAACAATAAAAAATACCAAGAAAACAATTTCTGGCTTCAATAGTTACGATAAAAAAAATCTATTTAATTAAATATTCATGTACCAGTTTTTGTAAAACATTATCAAGAATAAGGTTTGTAAATGTTAACAAAAATAAAGGCAATTTTAATTATATTACAAACCTTTTTGGTACATTTAATTTACTACTACTACACTTGTTTTTTTTATGTTTGCAAAAAAAATCTTCTTAATAGTCCTTAACTTGATGTTTAATAATAAAATTCAATTTAAAATAAATTGTATTACTTTGAATTTTATAACTACTACTTTTTATTAAAACCATTGTATCTCAAAGTAAACTGTAGGGATTAAACAGCGACGCCACGAGTCGTCACGTCACAAAGCGCGGTGACGTCACCGTTGGGGAGCGTCTTCGAAGGGATCGTGGGAACGCGTGCCATCCAGGTGTCATCAGCTGGCTGACTTCCCCCATACCGAACAGCTGTTCCTGTGCAATACTTGATATTGTGCGAGCGATTCATGCAATAGTAATTATTATAGCAAGCAGCTGCCAAAAGCGTCATAGTAAACATTGACTACCTATGTACCCATATGACTGTATTTAATTATAATGACAATTGTGTTTCAATCCACTTAATTACACCAGCTTCTGTATAAGCAGCGCATAATTTGTGAGTAATTGTAATCTATTGCAAATAATTGCAAATATTGTGTAAATTATTTGCTAACATCTCAATGAGTCATAATTTTTATGTGTCACTGTATATAAATTGTAAATAACTATTTAAACAAAAAAAGGTGGCAACAAGTTCCAACAATTAAAGGACTAAGAATTGCTAATACACGAAGTTAAAAAATTACTTTCAAAAAGTATCTATGCGACGACGTAGATGAAAATGCCTATATAATAGAAAGTTGTTTGGTTTTGTATGTTTTTTGTGTAAACCAACATAAAAATTTCAACACAAGATAATGACAAAATAATAATAACAGTAGCAAAAAAACTCATAACATATATAAAATCAGCCTTAATGTTAAATTAATAGAAATTCACTTATTACGATGTAAAGAAATACATACATGCCAAATCTTAGTTTTGGCGCATAAATCGAGAAAAAATAATAATCATCTAACTTGAACATGGCACCCCTATTTTTATCACGGGCGTTTTGTCACAATCGGTATAGGCGCATAAAAGCCGCGCGGTCGGCGGCGCGCGCCCCATTCGCTCAGAGACCGCCGCGCGCGCAACACCAATGATTCTGCCCGCTCGCGCCATGTCGCCGCACGGCGTCTACCACCCCCCCGCGCATCCACACGACGAAGAACCCGTCTCCAGGACATACCAATATAGAAAAGTTATGAAACCAATGCTGGAAAGGAAAAGGAGAGCCCGCATCAACCGCTGCCTCGACGAACTCAAAGACCTTATGGTCACCGCTCTGCAAGCCGAAGGAGAAAATGTCTCCAAGTTGGAAAAAGCTGACATACTGGAGCTGACTGTCCGCCATCTCCACAGCCTCAAACGCAGGGGACAGTTAGTGTTGAAGCCTGAGATGTCGTACGCGGAGCGTTTCCGCGCCGGTTTTACTCAGTGTGCTACGGAAGTGTCACAGTTTATCGCGAACGCTACGTTGGCAGCGAACGCGATGCAGCGACAGGGTCCAGTGGATCCCCAAGCTGGTGCGAGGTTGTTGCAGCACTTGACAAATTGTATAAGGAGGTTGGAGAGTACGCAAGTGCAGCCTCAGGCCCCTAACGGTGTGGCGAGGCCGACGCCGCTCCAACCTATTGCGCCTGCGCCTACACAGCAGCCCATCCCTCAGCCTATGTCTCACCAGCCGCTTCAGAGGATTTCAATGCCGGAGCGAGGTGTGAAGCGGTGCGCGGAGCCGACGGACGCTGAGGCGGTGCTCGCGAAGCGTGCGTACGCGCCGCCCTCGCCACCGCACAGCCCCGCCTCCGAGACCACCGACTCCGCCCAGTCAATGTGGAGGCCCTGGTGACCGCCGTTAATATACCTCCATGATCTCGGCATTAAGCCCATATTCACCAAAATCCGAACGTTATTTATATGATCGTGTGATAGTGAGAGACGAAACAGTATCGAAAACTTTTCTATTGTTGTTCAAGAGGCAGGACTGTGGTGACTCCGTGTGTTTATCCACGAACATTGTTTTGTTTTATTACGTTCCTAGAACCGATGTGTTTTGTTGCATGAGTTTTACTCGCTTTGCTTGTTGAAGTTTGTGTTTTTTCCTAATTTAAAAAATTAAATAAGTTTTTTTTGTTTTAACGTAATCTGTTATTTGATAATTTCCTAACTTCAACGTCTTCCACGTCGGTTGTAAAGCATTTACTTTAAAAGGTTAAGAAGTACCATAGAGTAGTTAGTACCTAAGTTAACGCTGTGATATCGTTGTAGTTCTATCTTAGATGTTAAACGGACCACTGCTATCATAGATACTAAGATAGGACACCCAAGCATTTCAGAAAGTGAACAAATCATATTATACATAATAAACATTTTTTGTACTAAGATTTGTTTTTACCTTTAACACCTTCATACTCCGAAATAAAAACTCTTCGCATTACATTATACATAAATTCGCGGTTTAACACCTTAGTAAAGGTATCTAATCATACCTTCTTTCTAAGCATTTTTTAACATTTCATAAAATAAATTTTTCATAAAAACTTTATTCTGGATTGTAATTTAATAAAGACAATTGAACATAAAGCCTTATCTGCTCATAAATATACATACGGGACCAGTAATTCATCCAATAACCTTGCGAGAGGTCTCATTTCCTTACAATCACGTTTCATGGGAAAATGGTCATAATATACCTTACAGAAACGTACATCTTATAGCAAGTGTTGGAGGGTCTAATATGGTGTGAGGTCACCCTGGTTCCTCTGCTACACAATAGATAATAATTAGAGCGGTGCTTGATGAAATATTCAAAAGGAATTCCTCGTAATCTCGTTGACAGCTCCCACGATGTCCGGTAGCCGTAACTGCGAGTTGATGACCACGAATGAGCAGACGCCGTTACAATCTCAATGATAATTGAATAAAAAAAAAAGATTAAAAGATGAAATTATGAACAACGTTTCTAGTCAGTGTCGTTTATGTATACAAAGGAAGATCATCTGGTTTGCATGTCCTGACTATCATAAAAACCACCAATTAATACAAGAGAAAAGTTACAATCTATTACAATGAGATGGGAGTATGAACTATGATTCTTAGTTTACTGATAGGCTTCTCACTTATAACTTTATAACAATATACCTTTATTGATAACAACACCTCCGGTAGCTAGAGATAAGATAGCCAGTGCCTCAGTAGTAGAGGATTCAGGGTGAAGTGCGTTTCCACCTTCGGCCTTATCATCACTTATCATCAGGTGAGATGAAGACCAAGTGTTTACCCGTAAGTAATTTTAAAAAAACTTTTTTTTCTAATTGGGGAATAGCTTGGCGTGCATCTCACTCTAACCGTAGTTAGGTGACGATACATCCGTTGATAAAAGCGCACTTCATCCGTAATCGTCAATCAACGTTATCTTATCTGTAACTGCGGACAAAACAATGCTGCTAACATATTGTTATGGCGACAGACCTACTTTGTATGGTGATAGGTAACTCACCGGGCGGAATCACAACAAGCTCTACCATGAAATTGCAATAAATACTCCCACTGGAAATCGAACCTGGAATTTGAACCGTAAGTGGTGGTTACACTACAGAGGTAGCCCCTAGTTAACTGACCGCAATTTTGACAATAATCACAGACAGAGGCAGCACTTCATACCCCTAGACAAGAGGCATAACGCTAGTAGAATAGAAAAGGAATAGAATGTCAAAATCAAAGTCATTTTTTTTTTGAATTTGAAAATAAGTAATCGTCCTAATTTTTTTTTACCTACTACCCATTCGGGACATTTATTTTTTAGCTGTGGAGAATAATGGGCGCCAGAAAATCCCGTAATCCCGCCGTATAAAAGACGAAATACATATGATAAACGTATAAATTACGTTTGATTGACTTGATGTCAATCCCATACGATAATCATTCTATTCCATCTCTATTCCATTTGTGTTATGCCACTTGTCTAGACCCTATCTGTAAAGCTTTTTATTTATCTGTAAAACAGCACATCGCTTGCAAGTCTGATGGCCGCTGTGCCGGAACAGTCCTCGAGTCAACCGCGTACCGGAAAGCGCAGTGGGCATGGGAATGGGCAGGCCTCCAACAAGGTGGACTGACGATCTAGTAAAGGTCGCGGGAAGCTGCTGGATGCGAGCAGCACAATACCGGTCGTTGTGGAAATCATTGGGGAAGGCCTTTGTCCAGCAGTGGCGGGCTTTTGGCTGAGATGATGATGATGATGAAAACCCTAGGGACCAAATCAATTATAAGATTTAACAAACCTCAAATCCTTGTTACATAAAGTACAATGATTTAGTAACAATGTAGACTTTAGACTAATGTCAACTTGACAATTAAAGGTGAAGACTTTAAGCAGGTAACTACGTAAAGAAAATTTACAAAAGTAATATTAAAATGAAAATATCGTCACATATGGCAGCATCGTCTGGTGGCCCAGAACCAGGCTGAAGATCTGTAATCTGAATGCTCTTAGCAAACTTCAGAGACTAGCTTGTCTGGCAATCACTGGTGCCTTTAGAACCATTCCAACGGCAGCGCTGGAGGTCCTCACAGACCTTCCACCCCTGCACATTGTAATAGAAACAGAGGCAAAGAAAGCGTTACATAGACTAAAGGTGGCCGGACTATGGGACGCATCTAAACCTCTGACCAGACACACAAAATGGGAACCAAGTGACATTCCTGACAGGATCATGGAAATGGGGTGCGTTAAAATATCCCCCATATTCATGTTTGAAAAGAAATTTAAAGTTTATGTTTCAACCAGGGATGAATGGAAACGAGGGCCACCGTCTCCAGAAAAAGACAGCCTAATCTGGTATACCGACAGATCAAAAACTAACTCGGGCACAGGGGCAGGCGTCTGTAACAACGACTTCAAGCATAGTCAAGGCATGGGAAAATTTGCCACTGTTTACCAAGCAGAAACTTTCGCAATTCTCCTATGCGCAAAGCAGAATATAGAGTTAGCTATGAAAAAGCGCAATATATTCATCCTGAGTGACAGCCAAGCCGCGCTTAAACACTCATGTCACACCGAATCGACGCTGGCCTCGTTCTGGAAATCACAAAAGCTCGAAACAAGCTAGGTTGGCATAACAAGGTGCGATTGATCTGGGTCCCAGGCCATATGGGATCCACGGCAACGAGATGGCGGATACACTTGTCAGGGAGGGTCCTGAGCCGTTCGTGACACTTGCACAAAGGTACCATTTACAAGGCCATAAAAGATTACATCGAAAACAGGCACGGCATCGAATGGAAAAAGAAGCCGGGTATGAAATACTCCAAATCCTTCCTAGGCGAAAACGCCTTAGGATGGAGTAAGTTCATATGCGGAGGCAGCAGAAGGCAGGCCCGATTAACCATCGGTGCCTGGACAGGGCATTATGCCACAAAACAAATGCTTCACAGAATGCACCTTTCAAAAAATAGTTTGTGTAGGACATGTGGAGAGGAAACGGAGTCAATGCAGCACCTACTGTGTGACTGCGACTCTCTGGCTAGGAAAAGAATGGGACTCCTGGGGTCGGCCTATCCGAAACCGGAGAACTTCAGGCTCATCGCTCTTAAAGACGTTGACAAACTTTTGGCATCTATCTTTACAGAGGAGGAAGAGTGAAAGGATGGGGTTGCATGGGGTTACTGGGAGAGGGAAACCTCAGGAGGCCCCACTACGATAAGATAAGATAGGAAAATGAAAATATAAATTTATCATCATCAATAGGGTGATACGTGAGGATTGACAAGGCATTGAAACTTAAACATCCAAATTTCAATCAAGCGAGGTAAAGTAAATCATTCAGGCATGTCTGTACCTGGAAAACGCGCTTTTGAACTGCGCCTTCGTGCTCTTTGGCTGGTGATGTGGTGATGCCTGCTGGTGATCTGGGAATGTTCTTTCTTCTGTGATCTGTAAAAAAATAACAAAAGATTTTGTTTAAGATTTTGCCAACCTAACTCAATGTTAAAGCAATGTGTACTATGTGTAGTGGCATTGCAAGTATCGGGAGGGACATTATAATATTGCAATTATAATTATAATTATAATAATGTAAGTAATTCGTCATTAGCACGCTGACCGACTACTGCGCGTATACTAAATTTTCCGAGACAAGTCAATTGTTGAGAGCGGAAGACCCGTAGACGCCTTTAAAGCCTAGGACGTCAATTTGGGTAGACCAAGTCGTGCGGGGAGAGAAAAGTGCCCAGGACTGGTAAAGTGCGCGTTGGAATTGGGTCTTCGTAACCTTGTTCTACGTGTACAGTGTCTGGGACGTATGCTAGTTTTTTTTTGGAGAGTTGCTGATTGCCACCTGGCATTTAAGGGTTCCTCAAGCCGTGTGAAACGAATCACCGTCAGAGTTTTTCTAAAGAGAACTAGATTCTCCGAGGGGATCGGATCGGATCGGATCGGTAACATATGCCAGTGTAAATGTAAAGTATATCTAAGTGAGTAGTTAGTAGCATTCCAAGAATCGGGAGATGGTTCTTGCGGGCACGCTGACCCAGAACCTCACGTGTCAAGTGCATATAAAAGGCGAACATTTACAATTAAACTGCGACAAATCATTAGTAACGCCAGCGTATTGCGCGTAGCTCACCGAATGCTAATTCATTATGAAACTAGTTCTAGGTAATTAGATGGGCGATTGAATGCTACTAATCACTATAGGTAGTGAGGCCACGCCTAAGGATTTCTGTGGTCACGCTTTTTGCTGGGTTTGCCGGGCAGCAGCGGTAGCGGGAGAGGTAGCGGGGGCGATTAGTTTGGTACAAGGTTTTGTTTCATATTTCTCAACGATGAAGCGGTTGGCCTTTGACTCACCTGGTACCCGCCAGGGTAAACATGAGCTTTTAAAGCTATATTGTAGCAGGGTTGTGAAAACGAGACGCGAGTAGCGGTGTATACATAAGAGTCTCGTTTTCACAACTGCATTAACATTGCAGTAATACTGCTGGGTAAGGGCAGGGTAAGGCTCCAAGTGATGATGACTCGCCTAATTACTTGTACGTAGGTACTTAAATGTACTAATTGAAATGAAGTAATAAAAGTTCGTATGCCTTTGGAAGTAAATCTACTATTATCAAAAATCAAAAAGTATAATGCTAAGTGTATAAAATGTGTTAAGTTTTTTTTTTCTTTGCCCAGCAGTTGGTAGGTACGGGCTGAAAATGATGATGATGAAGTTTTTGTAAGGGACTTAAAACTTAGTCGCCCTTTTCGGACACGGCAATTTAATAGAGAGCTCCCAAATCAATCTTATCTAAAGAGATTTGATTTAATTTTGATTTGATAGTTTCAAAAGACGAAATGCTATTCTTTTTTTGAAACGAGTTTCGAGATAAGAAATATTGTTCTTTAATCAAAACCAATTTCGAAAGAAGAAGTATTATTCTTATTTCGAAACTGGTTTCGAACCCTGATTTCGAATGTGGCCGAAGCGAATTATTTTTGTACAAAGCTATGAATAATATCTAAAGTCTAAAAGTTAAAAATTAATTAAAACAATAACAAAATGAAATTAATTAAGTAATTAAATAACCGTTATGTCAAGACTATTCAGTAAATTATAAGTTTAAATAAATATATATTATTATTATATATTTATTATGGTTTCAGTATTAAGGTAAGTAATACGATGTAAACGATTAGTAGAGTTGTGTTATTATGACAGAAGTAGATGTGAAATACCATATAGTAGCGTAGTTAAATTTTAGACCTTTCTATCGTACATTATAGTAACAATTATTTTAAAATTCATACCAAACTTCCTTTTAATTTTTTTCAACTAACATCTTACAAAATATTAACTATTTTAAATTATTTAAATAATAACGCTAAGAATTCAATTGATTGTTTTACAATGCATTAATCGCCGACTCTTATGACCTGATATCCAGTGATTTTAAAAACAATGGTTAACTTTACGTTTCGTGTTTGAATTAATCATTCAGCAAAAAAAAAACCATTGCCTGTGTTAAAGAAAAGCGGGGCAATCTATTTCATTATCAAGAATATTTACATTGATAGCAATTATTGTTTGCATTCGATTAATGCACAAATAATTAATCAATAAAGAAGTGTTTTAATTGAATGTGTATTGCAATTGGGATGCCTTGACAACTTATAATTAAGACAACAAAACTTATATTATAACAACACTTACATTAAGCTATGTTTATTGTTTTCTAAATATTACGGGAACTTAAATTAAAATGAAATACTTTTTACAGTACTAATCTACTGCATTTATTCTACACAATATTTGATTTGATTTTTCGAAGTTTTGGCAAGGTCTGTAGTATAAGTAAGGCTGAGTTAGTCGGTCCAAAATTAATATGTAACTGCCGGGCGCGTTCCTTTATTTAAGGAAAACATAGATGTTGGTCGTCCAAGGCCTTTATAGGCGGCGAGAAACTAAAGATTCCTCAAGACGTGGTGATCGAACATTCCAGAAGGTTTCTAGAGGGGATGGCATCACTCAGGTATGTCCCCGTCCTCTACTAGATTCTCCGTGGGGTTCGGATCCGAATCGGAACAACCCGAGGGCACCAATTATGGCTACGAGTTCAGCTCGGGTTGACCGAGGCGTGGTGTTATAATGTAAAAATTAACGCTTATATGTCCGTCATCATAATCAATCATCGTCAGCTCGTTTTACGGCCCTTCTGCTGGGGTACGAACCTTCCCAATAGATGGATAGGGACAACCGGTCATAAACCACCACGCGGGCCCTGTGTTGGTTGTTAATGACTGCTTATGCAGCCGGGACCAACGGATTTACGTGCCTTCTGAAGCACGGAGGAGCTCGAGATGATACATTTTTGGTCACCAATCCGTTAAGGGATCTTGCCTCTGCACCCTCAGACCGGGTGCGTTAACCGTTGCGCCATCGAGCTCCTCGAGGAATATATCCGTATAAAGTTTTAATTTCAATTAAATTTCGTCGGCTTATGTTAGCTTGCAAACATTACTTATTGAGCTCGCCATAGATTCATCATCATCAAAGGCTTCCAATTAAACCATCCATCGCTACAATTAATAAGTACTGACTCAATCACAAGCCGAAAACTTTGGAGGCGCCTGGCTTGACTCTAATCGTTCTAAGTAGCGTAAAGTCTACTACCATATTAGTACTGAACAGGATTAATTGAAAGTGAAACTCCTTGCGTTCCTCAAGTCTTTACAAAGCCCTTTGTGGTCCGGTACCGCGGTTGCTCGCTCGGCATTGACCGGTTCCAAGATTTGCAGCCGAAGAAACGATTAACTTAGCGGGGACGTGCGCACCTAGTATTAGATCGGCCGTTCTAATTGGTCTCAGCGGCAGAATACATGAGGTAGGCAGTACCTCAACAATGTCTAGCATGAGATAATCATGTTCAAGGTCCGTGGTTACACTGAACGTGGACGCACAGGTGTTGGAGGAAATGTTTTTTGCGTGAAACGAAACGCACCCGTTTAGATTTGACGGCAGCAAGTTACAAATTAATTTTGGGACGACCTTAGTCTCTAGTGACCATGTCCTTGCGATAATAATCTGTTTATATACATATTTAAGTTTAGCCAAGATACCTACATTATTATAATAACGACATACATAACATCCACCGTATTTTATTTAAAAAAAAACATAAAGCAGGTAACGTTCAAAAGGTTTAAGTAACAGTATCGTAAAGTTAAATAATAATAATGTTTTGGAGCCATTTTTTTGTCGCCGAAAAAAAACCAATAGCAAGCGAGTATAGTGATCTGAAAACGCAGTTCGGATTGCATATTTAACGCGCTCAGGATTGCTACGACACGCTACGTAGGTACGGTCCAAAGTTGCTGTGAACGAAATCATAAAAAATATATTGCAAAAGTAACCGTGCGTTGTTGTTATAGAGATATTCAACGACGCCTATACTACAAAATTAAAAAAAAATAACTTTAAATTTTTTTAGCTCCGCTAATAAAAGCGGACTCTCTTCAGTGTTATTGACTGCGGAGGTTGCGTGCGTGCATCGTGGGAACCAGTGAAAATATCGTAGCATAGTCGGCTCCGTATCGAGCGTAACAATAATAAATTGAACTGCTTTCTTATGCCCTCGGAATAAGTGTCACATTCGAAATGTACTGTATTGTGTAATAAGCCGTTATGGTATTTAGAGACCGCTCCGATTATTTCAATTTCGCTATGGACGGGATGCCATCACATTTTTTTAGGATCGATCATTACGATTTGTTTTGGTCTGAATTGTGCGACATTTGAGTGATAGAGTTTGAGGCGTCCTTGGGTAAGGCGAATCGGATCAGTACAAAATTGCACTTTCATCTTCAGCTGTAGTCTGAAACTCTGTAGTAACACATAGAAGCAACTGATTTTAGTTCACAGATAATCAGTTCCATTACAGCGATAGTTTACAATACACTTTGACAAAGACATTAAGCAATTTTTGTAATCTTAAACAAAATACTGTCTATTGTTTTTTTTCTTCTAATTACATGGTACGGTTTGCGCATTGGCATTGTTAAAATTAGGGAGAGCTTCTGCAGAATATTTTCATTGTTAAATAATAATAGATGATAAATTGTGATAAGAATATAATATAGATGCAAGTGATGAATCATAACCCCTTCAGTTTCAATAACGATATGAGATTGTGACACTCTACTGAGACGTCACGCAGACTTCTTGACAGAATTTGTAAAGTGACGTCAAACTGTTGTGTCTAACTTACGCACTTACACGAACACTTAACGCTTAATAAATAATGCACCATTAATTTCGTATTAATTTTCGGATTACATAGCATGTAACAAATAATTGCCAAACTGCAAACAGATCTCTGTACTTATATTTAAAATTCGAAACAACTTATTTTTTATTTTAACAAAAGACGATCTTAACATTAAAACCTTATCCGTGTGAATAGTTTTACCGCCATTTTTCGCCCATTATCTCAAACGAATATGAAAGCGTCTCGAAACGGCACCCCGGGCGTATTCTTAACAGGAAATTAAAATCAATCACTCAAATAATAATAATAACTATAAAAAAAGGTTTTTTTTATTCATGAATTATTTCTGTCGAATCGTAACTCGGGCAGAAGTAAAAGTGTCTTCGGTCAGCTAGGCCAGTGTAGCTTCTAGTTTTACGTAATTCCATTTGAATGGAACACTGTTTAGTCACATTCAATGGGCGTTATTTTTATCGCTTTCTTGCTATTTGTTGTCATAACAAATGGCGCGCGGTACTTTTCAACTAAATCACGATCTCCGATGATAATAAAAAGTGATGTTTTTTTTGATCGTCTTTTTTTCTCGTTACGTATTGTTCTAGTCTCAAATGTAGGTTAGCCGCGAACATTGTGAAGTGGATATTTACAGTATTTAGCGGCGTGTCCAAAGTCTGAGTATTATTTTAACACCGTTCAGTGATCAGAGCATTCGTCGCGTCCGTCGGAAAGTTTAAGTTTTCAAGCTATTGCATACCTTAACAAAAAATCTTTATTGAGGCACAAAAAATGCACTTATGAACCTCCAGAGTACTTGCTAATTGAAGTCAAGAACGTAGTACATGCTTATAACCAACTAACGGCCGGTTTTTTTTTTTTTGGAGAGAGATTGCTGATTGCCTCAGAAGGCATTTTCAGCTTCACCGGGCTTGTTTGGGGGCGGCGAGGAACGTAAAGGGTCCCTCAAGCCGTGTGAAACGAATCACCTTCGAGGTTTTCTAGAGGGAACGGCATCGCGCACTAGTGCGCGTCCCCGTGCCCCACCAGATTCTCGAAGAATTCGGATCGGATCGGCCAACGGCCGGTCCTCGATGCAAAAGTGTCTAGGCTCAATTCCCAGCGGAGATTTTTTTTTCTTTTTGAGAGAGTTTGCTGATTGCCTTATACGGCACTCTCAGCTTCACCGGGCTTGTTAGGGGGCGTGAAACTAATCACCTTCGGAGGTTTTCTAGAGGGAACGGCATCACGCACTAGTGCGTGTCCCCGTGCCCTACTAGATTCTCCGAAGGGTTCGGATCGGATCGGGGCCCAGCGGAGATGGATTCTTGATTGCTTTATAAACTGAAAATGAGAGCACTATGGTACATATTCTATTCTGTGTAAAAAGTGGTTATAAACTTAGGTACACTTACGTTAATAGTGGCTAACCAGGCCGACATAAAAAGCCTTATTACCAACCAAACCTACTGCAATATCGTCAAGTATAATAATGTACCTATACCACACTAGGTAAATACTAAAAAGCTTGCGATAAACTAAGTACTAAGTTAAAAGCTTTGTTCAAAATAGGACAAAAGATGATAAAGTGTTTTAGACGTGTACTAATATCTAGACACGCGGTAGCGTGTCAAGCCAAGTTCAAGCTTACAAAACTGGCGAGCCGAACCGTGTGTAATATTACACGAACCATTTAGTGCTACTTTTGACCCCCTCATAACTCAAACACTATTTCACATAACAAACATGTCAAATTTGGCTTATATATTGATATATATATATTGGCTTTCATTTCACATTTATGTTTTTGATGGAATTACCTATTTCATTACTAGACCACAATGATGTTAATGACTGAAACTAATTACTATTTATTACCTACCTACTTAGTTAAATGTATAGAGATAAGCATTTTTTGTTATTCCTGGCTCTTGAAAGTTTTGAATTGTAATTGTATTAAATAACATAATTATTATTGTATGATTTGGTAACGACATTCTTTTTTATTTTGTAAATTTCGTTACTTCTATTAAAGCTGTGGAGTTTCTTGCGCCCATTCTTCTTCACATCTAAAGAAAAGACGTCCTGAATGCGTATAAGATTATTTGATTAAAAAAAAAATTAAAGACTTTAACTTTGACTCTGACTCTGACTTTGACTTTGACTTTGACTTTGACTTTGACTTTGACTTTGACTTTGACTTTAAATAGTGCTGCTACGATTCCGCACCAATTGTATGTAATTTTAACTCGATCATGAAGAAAACTCGAAATAGGCACTCAGGGTGCTTAGTGTCAGTTTCATTCACCATTTAATCAGATTAACGCAAAACGAAAATATTTAATAGCAAAACTTTTAGTAGAAATTTTGTTTACTATTGTACTCGATTACGTTTAAGAAAACAAACATTTGTTTTTTGATGTGTAACATCTTTCCGCTCGCCTTCTATATATATCTACAATTTGAGGGAGAGATTTCGTAGAAATGTGACGGAAGTAGGTCGTAACAGTGTGACAGAAAGTTTAAAATCGATATTATGAACAAGACATATTACTATTATAATGTGACATATTGTGTCATCATTTTGATATGTCAAATGTCTTCTAATGAGTATTTACTGCATTTTGTAAATTAAAAATCGATATTATGAACAAGACATATTATTATTATAAGTGACATATTATTGTGTCATCATTTTGATATATCTAATGTCTTCTAATTAGTATTTACTGCATTCTCTTTATGATTTGTAAAAAAATATACGTAATTGTTAATTCTATATTCTATTTTATATTGTAATATTGATTTCAAAAGGTGAGATGTCAAATATTACACATCATATGCGACTACTGTAAGGCTCGTTCGTTTTTTTTTGTTTTCCTTTTTTAATTAAATTTTAAGTGTTTACTTATTTCGCCAGGAGGCGCTGCTTCAAAGCCGTACTAATTCTAGTTTTCGTTAACGTGATCTAGAGTCAAAATAACTCACATTAGGCCCCCTGGAGGCATTGCTTCATTACCATGAAAACAGTTTTCGTTAACCTTATCGAAAGGCGAATGAAACAGCAAAGGCAAAGAGGAGCGCGAAATTATATTACCTACATTCGAGAGTTGATACGCTCTTTTATTTCGGTGAATTCGTGCGAATCTGTCAATATTGTGATTGGTAGACAGCGTTGCGGCAATCGAAATGAATTGTAACCGTTTCCTTATAGTCTGATGCCGATTGTGGACACAAACACAGTATTCAATGCACGCTCAGTTGATTAATAAAAGATCGGGTTGCGTAAGAAGGTGGCTACTTGAGCCAATTGAACATGCAATTTTATGGTGTCTTTCGATGAGTTTATCCATCAATTTATGTTATATCAAAAGTTGCTTTTCTATGGATTTTGTGAATTTGTGTTACGAGATCGCCAATAGTTATTTTGCCCTTTGCCTTTTCAGAGAGGTCTATTAAGGTTTCTATCGATTGAAACAGCGCAGCAAAATCATTCATAACTTCTTGCTTGTAATACTTTAAGAAATATATAATATTTATTTCTTATATATATTATATTGGGCGCATGCAGACTATCTTTTGTTTCATTCATGAATTCCTAAGTAAAAGCAATTGACTGTCACATATAATGTTGAGATGCGTTCTATGTCACATAATATAGACATAGAATAAAGCTCAAACACCGTTATCTTTTCAAAAAGTTCTTTTTCTTTTTTTTAAATAAAAACAATACAATTCATAACATACAGACTGTCTTTTGTTTTATTTAGTTTTTTTTTAGTAATTTGATATAATTCACTAATACACACAACCGCAGCGCAGAGTAGTACGCAGCTCCGACACCGCTATCTTATCTATAGCTATCTTTTCAAAAAGTTCGAATTTCGCATTCGCAATGAAAAAAGTGAAACAAAAAGCGATTGGAAACGTGACCTCGCCGGTCGAATGCAAGCGGCTTAATTGATCGCACAAAAAACTATTGCAACTAAATGGATGGATGGAGATGAGTTTTTTGATGAACCACTTCAGCACCAGCTAATGTGAAAGAGGTTGCATTGTCGATGGCAAACTGTTGAAATGAGCTGGTTGATAAATACAAGCGTAAAGATCGAAGTGGTTAATCGCCTAAATAATATGTAATGAAGAATGTTAAATTGTTTATTTATAAACCGATCTGCTTAAAAACAAAAAAACAATAGAAAAAGGAAACAATAATTCATATTTTTAGATATTATTTACTACACCTATGGGGATAAATGGGATGGCGCCATTTTATTTACGCCATCATCACCGCCATCACCAGCTCAATTTATGTACCCACCGCTGGGGCACGAGCCTTCTCTAGGATAGGGAGCACGGGTCAAAAACCAGCAGCCGTTTAGATATTTACGTTATACAAAATTGTTAATTTTATAACCAAATTGCTATCGTGTATTTTTGTGTCATTAAAACAGTGTTTATTATCTTACACGCTCAATAATTTACCGTTACTCTTCATTTGCTGCCTTCATTTCAATTTGTAACATCTGAGTTAATAACCGTCTCACAAATTCAATAGCACCAACCTTCAAAGTGTCACATCTCACTACGTTGCTATCGTAATTAACTTCTATTACTTTAAAAACAAGACTTGTTTTCAAAAGGGGCAACAAAACTGAAACTTTGCTGTTTCCCAAAAAAGGTTTCCAATTTTAAACTATACTTTCTTGAAGTTAAAGTTTGTTTTCAACTGCGCTGGTTCAAAATGTTTCCTAAAAAAGATACGCAATTTCGTGCTGTAAGGTTAAAGTGCTAAAGTTGGTTATTGTTTGGGGTGTTTGGTTGGTTACGTGTGCGGTTGCGTCGAGTCGCGCGTCGAGTCGTGATTGCGGCGCGCGCGCGCCGGCCGCTCGTCACGCGCTTGGAGTTGCAAGGGGACGGACTGTGAATGGAACAAATTTATTGCTGCTTCTATAATATATTTAGAGAATATATTTATCATAATCATCATCATCAGTTCATTTTATGTGTACTGCTGGTTTACGAGCCTTCCCCGATGAATAAGGAGAACGGGCCATAAACCACCTGGCCTAGTGCGAATTGGTGAAATGAAATGAAATGAAATAAAATGAAATGAAATGAAATGCAATGATGAAATGAAATGAAATGATTATTTATGCACGCAAAACAAAGTACATTTTAGCTGGTGGTAATTGTATTATTTTGAACGTCTGTTTTGCCAAACGCAGGGCATGTGAATGTCAAATTACATCAAATTAAAACTAAAATTATAATAAAATAAAATTATAATAAAATAAAATTATATAATAATAATTGTGACAAGAGATACGATAAGAATTAGATAAACTGATAAATTTTATTACATAATTATAAATATGAAAAAATCATTTATAATATTTGTATTAATATTTTTATTTTTATTTATATTATTTAAAATCTTTTACGGTCCATGCTGCTCGCATGTGGAATGCTTTGCCTGTGTCTGTAAGACGTGCGAAATCTTTGCAAAGTTTTAAGAAACTCGTCAAAGATCACTATCTGTCATTGTAATTCTACTATTAGTTCACTATTGAAATGAAACAACTTTAGATCCGTAAAAGTTGTTTCATTTCAATGTGTAGTGTTCGCGTAAACTTTAGAAAACAATATAGTTCATTATTTATTTTTTGTTCTTATATGGTATGTATACATATTCGAAATATTTATTTATTATATGTAAATGTGTATTTATGTGTATTTATGTTTATGTAATACATTATTACTGTACACTTTTTTTTCAACGCCTCCATCTTACTTATTATCAATCCTCTCCGCCCTAGGTTGCCTGGAAGATATCGCTTTTAGTGATAAGGCCGCCCTTCTTACGACTCCAGTTTTATTTTAAAGTATTTTATTCTATTATTCTATTCTAAGCTCCTTTACTGACTGTAGTAACTTATTATAAATTTGTTTTCAGCTTGGATAAAAATTTCTCTTATAATATTGTGACCCGCCTGCTCGTTTGCCTCCTGTTTATATAAACAAAAAAAGATTTCTTTTGTTTTTTGATACTTTTTGCTTCATAACTGTAAAGTGATTTGCGACATTTTTACCTGATGGTAGACGAAAGAGAAGCTTAATGAAGCAGCGTCTACCGCCTGCGAGCTGCTGATGGCACGTGAAGCTAGACCAGCCCCCCAACCGCCTAACTCTATCGACATCGCTCTCGCTATCGCGCTCTATAGTTTATGGCGTCATTTTGTAATTTCTAAAGCGATATGAAAGCATTAAGAAAGCAATATCGAAAGCTTTAGCCTATAGCTTTCGATATTGCTTTTATATAGCTTTCGAAATGGCAAGATTACGCCATAAACTAAAGAGCGCGATAGCGAGAGCGATATCAATAGAGTTAGGCGGTAGGCCCCCTGGTAGCTGTCGTAATATAGTAATCTTTAAAACACATCAACTCGAATTGGGTTAATATGAGCTTATTGATCATGTAGGAAGGCCTAAACCCAAAAGTGGGAAGTTTAAAGGCTGGTGATGAAGGAAGTTGATCATGATAGTAAACCACCTAAACATTTCCTCCTGTCGAAGTCTGGTACGCCAAGGAACAGGAATTAACTATGACGTTCTTCCTGACTACATTAACACTACCAAATGCTTTTTAAAGTCACTTGCTACATACCACCTTTTAAATCCAATCCACCTAAATGAACAACGGCTTCGACATATATGCTCATTTCTATTCATACAGCAAGGGCTATTCTTAGCACTTGCCTTTACAGTTACATCAAAACAAGACGACATTCTAAATGCGGATCTGCTTCAGTCTCGCCACAGGCGATAGTTTTCCCACGGTCGCGGCCGGCTCGCTTCGTGGCCAAGTATAGCTCAGCCATTTGCATGCCCCCCACTACCGTATTACACCACCTCCTTGCCTGCTAACCGACAATGTGAAGTGTACGAACAACCGGCCGACTTCCCAACACGGTCAGGTTATGTGGTACAGTATACCTACAATCTGCATAGTGATGGGAGTGTAACGTCTTAAGCATAGTGAAAAGAATGCACACGTTGGAACATCTTGACCAAAACGGGGAGAGATCAAACTTAGATATTTTTTTTCCTCGACAGAGAAGCACTTTGCGATTATCGCACCTGATGGTATGTGATGATACGGCAGAAGATGGAAGCGGACTTCACCCAAAATTCGTCGTAAACGAGGAAATTCAATTTACAGAAACGAAAAATAAGAACAATCTATAGACTCGGACCACGAACTTTCTTAAGAAATCTTTTTAAGGAGATTGGTGTCCTGACAGTTGCATCTCAATAAATTTATAATTGTATAGTTTTTGTGCGTTGCAATATCAACTCCAATCAATATCACTAAACATGGTGACGTACACAATTTCAATACTAGAAATAAGACAAAACTTATAATGCCACTGTTCAGGTTACAGAAGGTTCTTGGTTCTTTCTTGGGGCAAGGTATACACTATTACAATAAAATACCAAATACTGTACTAGATTTACCTTTAGATAAGTTTAAAAAACATGTGAAGTCTTTATTACTTATAAAAGGTTATTATACAGTCAAAGAATATTTAGATGATAAAACAGCCTGGTTATAATGAAAAACACATACTCTATTTGAATCAATATAATAAAATTAATTTATATAATTTTTATACTGATATGATAGCCTTTATCAGCAGTGTCTTACAGATAACAAACAGCGTTGCGTTAAATAGATTATTAAGTTTTTATTCAGAGTATCTTGAGTGTGTCATGCTCTCTTTATTGTAACTGCGGTGGTGGCCTGTGCGTCGGGTCGTTACGTTCCCTAAAATATGGTTGAGCGAAGCGATGGCTGATTCGTATGTCATACTCGTGAACGGGTGCCGCCTGTGGAGGCTGGTCTGCTCTTGCACACTTATCTTATTTTCAGTAGTTTGACTTTGTTTTTCTTAAACAATTTTTGAGAGTACTGTAATGGTATTGAATGACATTGTGGAAATTGAAACTTTTACCTGATGTAAATTTGTTAACTTAGTTTTTTTTTATTTTATGTTTTTTTTACATGTTGTGGTTGTCTTTTATAATTTTGTGTTTATTTGTAATGGAAAGTGTTCTGCTATGATAGGGCATTTTCCAATATCTTTGACGCTGTAAAGAAGAAAAGAGCTGGACGCTTGCTGAGTTTCTTGCCGGTTCTTTTCAGTACAAGATCTCCCGCCCAGAGTAGACTTATGAACCGATGGCATAGTGACGTTCACAAGAGCTACTTGTAGCCTAAACTGAAAAAATGTTTTAAAATTTTTATTTTTAATTCAAAATTAATTTTGTTGCTCCACCAGAAAGTGGAATGCTCTCACAGCACACATATTATTATCTCCCCTTTCCTACAACATGAGGTCGTTTAAACGAGGTGTTAAGAAGCACCTTGCTCGTCAGCGAGGTTAGTACGGCTAGTGAGCAGGGCCGTATTTAACCAATTGGAGGCCCTGGGCACTTACGGATAATGGGGTCCTTATCTACGCTACGCTAGATTTTAGTAAAACAGGCAAAAGGAGTAGATAAGCTAAACTCTAGATTTATTCATCTGGTTTTTTTATTTATTTGCAGCCAGATTGAGTGCCCACTGTAAGGCCCTGGTTTATATGAATTAAAAAGCAAAAAAAGTCAATAAGTTAGTAATTCTTGTTTCCCAAAATAAATATATTTATCGGTAATATCGATTATCGGTGCCCAATTCTGACCATGTACCTACATGTTACCAAGAACGTTTGGCTGAGATCGTCATCTTACGTACATGCATACAGTCTCGCCTGTCCCCCATAAGGGTAGGCAATGATCACTTCTTGCCACTTCTTACTCTCAATAACTTCTTCATCATCTTCGCTGACAGAATGCCTTCTTTTGATCACGACCTGGACCAAGGGCTTAGCGTGCCTTTTAAACATGCACAATATCTTATTCGTTATATAAAACCCTTTTAATTTTAAAAAGTATTAAAAATATTTACTAGAGGGATTCGAATTCACACCCCATTGCGTACCGAGTCAGGTGCTCTACCTATATGCTATCGTGGTGGTGGCGGGGTGGTGTATCCAACCCGCCGAAATTTATCAACCCATCGAATTATTGTTATTCTAATATTGACGGCGGAAATTTTTTTAGCACTTTTTTCAAATTGTAAGTTGTTTGCAACTATATTTGCGTAAAATAATATATATCCATAATCATTCTTTTAGCTTGACTATGCCGGTTACAGAACAGTACCAATTACTTATAATGTCCCTGCGATCACAGAAACTAGGTTTGGTTCGCAGTGATTTATCACTGATCATTGTTCAATAGATTTCCTTAATTAGGAGAAACACTATGCAATTATAATACCTGGCACACTAAATAGTTTGGAACGGTTACTACAGTTAATTTACAATGAGCTGATGTTAAAATATTGTTTATGCCGAGGGATATTACATTTATCACCAGTTCGTTTTATGTCCCCTCAGCTGGGGTAAGTACGCTAACCTTCCCTATGGATGGAAACACCACAGGGAGAACGGGCCATGTTCCACCATGCGGCCCAGTGCGGATTGGTGTTTGTTAACGACTGCTGATGCAGCCGAGACCGACGGCTTTACGTGCCTTCCGAAGCACGGAGGAGATCGGTATAATACATGAGTTTGAATGAAATTTTTTATTTTTTTTATTTTTTATTTTAGTCACCAAGCCGATGAATCGGATAACCGGATGACTGCGCCATCAACCTGCTCAAGGATAATACATTAAGTTCAATATTTTTCATATCAATTAGCCAAATGCTGATGAAACTTTAAATACATATGGAAACACAGAATATTTAATCAAGAGTATTAGGTGTGCTTACAAAAAAAAGTCCATTACGAAAAGTTTGAAAACAAAAAAGTTTGAAAGATTTATTACAATTGGCTTATTGATTTAAAAAATATTAGTTTTTTTAGATTATAGGATAGGTACCTAAATGTATAAATCGTCTTCACTGTGACAAAGCGTTGTGGATTATTCGTTTAAAGTTTGCGTGAGCTGTACTAGAGTAGCCGGCCATGACAAATGCACATACCTTTAGTACTTTTTCACAGCTACAAACGACGTAAGCATTTGACAAACGCATGACAGTTTCTAATCGAAATCTAACAATTTATTGTGACATGGTAAGAAAGTGGTCATCGCCTTTCATTGCTTTCGCCATACAAGGTAAAAGACGAATGGAAATTGAAAACAACAAATTCAGAAAGTGAGTATTATTTTTTGAAAGTTATATTATTTATTTACATGAAGCTTTTGTTTTTTTTTTTTCATAATAAATAAATAAACATTTATCGCCGTTTACTTTGCGTACATCCAATCCATATTTAATTATACAATTACAATTTGGGGTAATGCGAGTGAGATGGCTACAAAAACGAGCCATAGGAATTATAAATGGACAACACCGACGTACATCGGCCAGAAAATATTTTGTGCATAATAAGATAATGTCAGTGATATCTCTATATATATATATAATTCACTGATAGAAGTCCATAATCAGAAACCATATTTAAAGAGAATAAGAGATGTCCACTCTTATAACACAAGAAATAGGGATAAATTAGTAATACCAAGAACTAGATTAAAGAAAACTGAAAAACAAAGGGAAGCTATTAAAATCTCCTTATACAACGCCTTGCCACAAGAAATAACAGCGTTATCATTTTTAAACTTCAAAGAAAATAAAATTCACTCAGTTACGACAGAATAAATGTTCATTCACTCAATAACTTAGTTTATTATTCTATTGTTGCATTACAAGTTTAAATAATTTTATTCAATTCAATTTATTTATTATTGACATTTAATTTTACTGCAATTGTTTTATATTTTTTTTTTTCGATCCAATTAGGCTCAATAATTTATTATAATGTTCCATTGTTGTTGTATGTACTGTGTTTTAAAAAAAATATTTAATTCAATTTATTTATTATTGACGTTTAATTTTTTGCAATTATTTTTATATTCTTTAATTCAATTGACCTTTATATTTTGATATGTGCATGCGACTTGCTAAATGTAACGTTTTGTTATATGACCAATAAATTATTCTGATTCACATTAGTCAAAATAATTTATTGGTTGCAGTTACATAACTGCAACTTTTTTAAGGTTTTCTTTGTTGGGTTTTAATATTACGTAGTCAGATTTTTTAGGATTCCATAGTCAACAAGGAACCCTTATAGTTTTGCCATGTCCGTCTTTCTGTCTGTCTGTATGTCTGACCCCAGTCTAGCTCATAGACTCTTAGTACTAGAAAGCTGTAATTTGGCATGACTATACATATTAATCACGCCGACAAAGTGGTAAAGCAAAATTTCGAAAAATATTATTTTTTAGGTTACCTCCCCTACACGTGAAGTGGGGATGTAATTTTTTTTTCTTGTTTACCCTTAAGTGTGGGGTGTCATTGGATAGCAATTTTAAAATATAGCCGGTTTGTGAAAACAGTTTTTTGATTGAGGGTCGAGTTTAGTACTATTCACTATAGTTTGACTTTGTTTTTCTTAAATAATTTTTGACTTTTACTAGAATACTGCAGTGGTACTGTATGACACTGTGGAAATTGAAACTTTTACCTGATGTAAATTTGTTAACTTAGATTTTTCATTTTGTTAAAATGTTTTTGTTTTGTTTTATATAATTTTAACGCAAATTTGTTGCGATACAAATTACAAAAACACAATGTTGAAAAAATTTCCACGAGCAGGATTTGAACCTGCACCCTTCTGACATACCGGGTCAGGTGCTCTTCCAATTGAGCTATCGTGGTTCTAACCAGCCCGCCGAAATTATTCAACACTATTTACTTTTTTACTTTGAAAGCCAAAGGCGCTAATTCAATGTCAACAACTACCGTCATTAACATCTGATCATAATATTTTTACAAATACTAAAGATCAGTTAAGAAGTAGGCAAGCTATTTATAAAATGTTTTTGTTTTGTTTTATATAATTTTAACGCAAATTTGTTGCGATACAAATTACAAAAACACAATGTTGAAAAAAAAAAAAAAATTTCCACGAGCAGGATTTGAACCTGCACCCTTCTGACATATTTCATTTTGTTTTTTTTTTAAGTACACACGACTGCATATCAACCTACCACAAACTCTCAAATTTCCTCAATAGACTTTGAACTTTATTACTAAGTGGTATGGTTGAAAACGTATTGAAGAAATTTTACAGTTTTGGGTAGGTTGATGTGCAGGCGTCTGTACATGTTGTGGTTGTGGTCCGACCCGATCCGAACCCTTCGGAGAATCTAGTAGGGCACGGGGACGCGCACTTGTGCGCGATGCCGTTCCCTCTAGATAACCTCTGAAGGTGATTCGTTTCACACGGCTTGAGGGACCCTTTACGTTCCTCGCCGCCCCCAAAAAAGCCCGGTGAAGCTGAAAATGCCGCAGCGGCAATCAGCAATCTCTCTCCAAAAAAAAAAAATGTTGTGGTTGTCTTTTATATTTTTTGTGTTTATTTGTAATGGAAAGTGTCCTGCTATGATAGGGATTTTCCAATATTTTTGACGCTGTAAGGGAGAAAAGAGCTAGACACTTGCTGAGTTTCTTGCCGGTTCTTCTCAGTACAAAATCTCCCGCCCAGAGTAGACTTATGAACCGATGGTATAGTGACATGCACAAAAGCTACTTGTAGTCTAAACTGAATAAATGATTTTGAATTTTGAATTTTGAAATATATTAAAATTAATTAAACTTAAGTAATAAAAAAAAACTGTTTTGTTAGGTACCTAATTGTGAGTTTGTCATGTGATTCCAAAGTGTTTTTTCTTTCGTTCTTTCAAAAAAGATCAGTAGGTACCTACTCCCGAACGTTTAAGCCCCTGCTCTCTTAAACATCTCATAAACTTTGCATTATACTATTGTTATAAAAACTTAGCAATAATTATGATTGCTATGTCTACGAGTAGGTATATTGTTTCGTAAAGTATAATGATTATTATAGTCATTTTGTATGTAATTGGCGGTTGTGTAAATAATGATGAGATGTTTAAGTACATACAAAAAGTTAGTAAGGGAAATGATGGTATTTATTTAAATCGCATTGGTGTTGCATTGAGTTTGCCCGAAATATTTTATATACTAGCTTTAAGCTAGCGACAATAAAGTATTTTGCGTGCCCCCGGGAACATTGCGTTAAACCGGAATAAAATTTGAATAATATTTTAGAATCGGTTTATTAGTTACCTAATAGAGATCTAAGTGTATATAAGGATATTCGAGGAGATCTCTGCATGCAAACACACAAACAATGTTAAACTTTTTATCATATTAGTGCAGCAATATATACTACTCAAAACAAAATAAGGGCCACGAGGTATTTTGTCTGTACCATGAAAATAATAAAACCAATATTAATTTTTTTGTCTCCATAACGAAAACTAATGTTGTTTTTACCGTGTAGACCAATAAATTTATTCCAATAATAATGATTAAAAAAGTTTATTTGCTTTTGAAAGAAAAAACACATTTAAGGTTAAAAATAAAAACAATGTAAAGTTACTGAAAACAAAAGAAAATACTCCATGCTCATCTTTTAGTAACGGGTATGCCCCCCTCGTTTCGTTACGCACTCCTGAAGCCTGGAGTGCATGCTCTCAATCAAATGCCTGACATTTTCCATTGGAATCTCTTCCCAGGCCCTTTTAACAGCGTTGATGAGTTGCTGTTGGTTGTGGATTTCCTGATCACCGTCTCTAACTCTTCGTTTCAACTGATCCCACATGTGCTCTATTGGATTTAAGTCCGGACTGTTCGCCGGCCACGGCAAGACTTGAATTTGAGACGCTTCCAGTACAAACCGAGTCGCTTGAGCCGTGTGTGCACGAGCATTGTCTTGCATCAAGATGAATCCAGGACCCGCTCGCTGGGCAAATGGGATCACATGTGGTCTGACGACTTCCTCAATATACCGCTGAGCAGTAACAGTACCCTCATTTAAAATAGCGAGCTCAGTTTTGCCGTGTAAGCTTATCCCGCCCCAAATCATTACATTTGGACCACCAAAACGATCGACTTCATGGATGCAGGCTTCTGAAAATCTCTCGCCGCGTCTTCTCCATACTCTAATACGCCGATCGTCGTTAAAAAATTTAACTTTGCATTCGTCTGTGAAGAGCACCATGCCCCATTGGTTTATGTCCCAGTCCAAATGTTGACGGGAAAATCTTAAACGATTTGCACGATGATTTCTGGTTAATGGAATACGGACAACTCGCCTTCTTGATGCCTGCTGGTCTTCATGCAATCGATTACGAATAGTTTGGTCACTGACACGAGTACCCGTTGTGAGCCGTAAACGATTTTGCAGCTTGCGGGCCGTCGTTGTGCGATCTCGGCGCGCACTTAATCGAATGTAACGATCCTCTTGAGCTGTTGTAATGCGAACTCTGCCCGAACCAGGTCTTCTTCTAACACTGCCGGTCTCTTGGAAACGATTCCATAGATTTTGAATAGCTCTTCGAGAAAATCCCAATTGCAAACCCACAGATCGCTGCGAATGACCTTCTTCAATCATTGTAACGGCTCTGGTTGCTGTCAGCGAGTCCATATGACGCCTGCGTGCTTGTGGCATATTGCAAAAGATGTTTCTGACTCGAGATATCAATGAACTCTGATAATTTCTAATAAACCAAGAAGCTAAGGAAAGCAAAACGTCAAAGAAAATGGAATCAAAATTTTCAAAAATAATTTTAAATCAAATTTTATTTAAAATTGTTGCCAGCATTAGATGAATACTACAATATTAAAAAGTTTAGGTATCAAAGAGTTTGTATACTCAATATTTTACTACTTTCAATATGTAAATGTTTAATAATTTACACCAAAATGAAAAAATACCTCGTGGCCCTTATTTTGTTTTGAGTAGTATAGTTACAATATTAAGGGTAAGATAATTTGTTTATTTATTTAATAACATCAACAAGATTAACATGAAAATCATTCATGAGTAAATATTATACATAATAGTTGATAGTTCCAAATGCAATCTTAGTTACAGATGTTACGCGATAGCAATAAAAATTTATAATAATTAAAAGTAATAAAAGTAAAAAAACGTTTGCTCATTACATTAAAATAATACAAAAAAAAATATTATTAGATTTTAATATACAATTATAATTTTGGAACAGTTTGGAACAGTCCGAGCGCGCCGTTAAAAATGTAATTGAACATGCGAGATCGTTTTAACTGGTGCAGGACTGTTATCGAAGGATACCATTTTGTTCATTCGTTACTACTAAAGAAGCGTCTCACAAAATTACTATTATTATGTCGACTTACTCCTAACTGCGATCGTGAGCAGCTATGATATAATAATCACCAAAGTGAGGTGACAACGCTAACGTAAACGGCGCGATCAAACCCATAACAATCCAATAAGAAAAAGCCCATTCTTATTCAAGCCTCGATGAGCTAATAAAAATTTGTTTAAACAAAAAACGGGCGTCTTTATAGGAGTAGCTTTAAAGCTAGCTGTTCGTGATTTTATTGAGAAAATTGGTGCCGACTTGTTCCCACGGTCGGCTTCCGGGCGAGCCGAATTTTGACAGATCAGAATTACTCCCGCCATCTTGGTACGGTGTGCAGACGAAGAGTAATAGTGTTGTTGATCGACGCTGAAGTTAATACAACCCCTTCGATAATAATTTTAATTGAATTGGCAGATCGATTATCGTTAAAATTATAACTGAATTAATGATTGTGAAGAAATAATATTTTTTTCTTATAATATTGTTAGGAAGTTAGCTGTTAATTTTTTTTAATGTATTTACGTTAAAAATAGGTTTTGAGTTTCATTAATCAAAATAGTAAGGGTGGGTAACGGCTGGGCACTAAAGGTAAAAAATAATAATAACATTATTAAATGATCCTTTCTTCGTAGGAAAACGTGGCTACTCTCCAGTCGGGAAAAAATTGTCGCACTACCAAAAGATGAAATGCAGAGAGCATTTCATCTTCATTTCATGTGCGACAATTTTTAGTAAACGTATTCCCTTCTTCCTGCAACATCGGGCTTGGTTAATTAAGAGAAGAAGCAACTTGCGGGTCGGCCAGTAGAAGACGGCTAGTATACACACTAGCTGTCTTTTAAAAGTAAACAAAATGTAAGTATGAAAAATGTGGATATTCTTTCCTCGAGCAGAAATTTAACAACTGTCTGACTTACCGGGTCAGGTGCACTGACCAGACTCTTCGCTGTAGGTAATTTGTTCTTGAAATTTTTGTGTAATATTATATTGTGTGCCCATAATTAAAATATGTGTGTATATAATGTTTGTTTAATATTTATTTCATGGAAATCTTTTTTGCCGTCAGTCCGTCGGGGTAGAATGACCGCCAATTAGATGCGCGGGCGCCGACTACCTCTGTAAACTATCCTCGATATTTATTGACCACTATCGAGACGCTTTGTTTCTAGGTAGACGATAAATAACTGTTCTTTATACATATACCTACCATTGTTAAATAATATATGAGTTAATGTTTTTTTAACACTTTTATATTCATATGCATTAGTATGTATTTAATTGATAAGTTTAAAAAGTTAATAACAATGTTTAGTTTTTGACGCCATATTTTAGTTTCGTAATAGTATTATTGGCAAATGTTACTTTTATATGTAAATATCCTCCTATTAATAAATGTCCATTACAAGTTAAAATAAATGTAATATTTTTTAAAACGACTAACAAATATTTATGAACATTTTATATTGATGAGTATATCTCTCGATGAGATCTCTTTCAGACAACCCTAGCTATGATATAGAATAATGAAAGGAAGTACGCTGAACTAATTCTTGTATAATGCGTTATATACTTTAACACAATTATTACATACTAGCGGCCCGTCCCTGCTTCGCATGGGTGGACTTTTTTTTTTCCTTTTTTTTAAATATATCCTATGATACTCAGCGCTAATGTAGCATTCTAATGGTGGAAGAGTTTTTTAAATCGGTGCAGTAGTTTTTGAGTTTATTCGTCACAAACATACATACAAAAATACAAAGCTTTCCTCTTGATCATATTAGTATAGATAGTAGCGGCACCATTGTTTGACCCTTTAAGCTCCAATGTTCGACACAGTTTTCGCCGCCAAACGTTAACACTCGTCGATTTGCATTGAAATTTAAGAGATTGCAGCTAGGAAGCAGGTGCTCTGTATTTATCATCAGCTCATCCCCACTGCTGGGGCACAAGCCTTCCCCATGGATGGGCATAAACCACCACGCGGGCCCAGTGCGGATTGGTGGTTGTTAACGACTGCTAATGCAGCCGGGACCAACGGCTTAACGTGCCTTCCGAAGCACGTAAGAGCTCGAGATGATAAATTTTTGGTCACCCATCCGATGACCAGCCTTTGCGAAAGTTGCTTAAACTCAGCACTCGCAGACCGGGCGCGTTAACCACTGCGCCATCGAGCTCCTCCTCGCTCTGTATTCAATTGGTGCTAAACCTAAATCAGTTACTTCCTCCCCCCTATTTTTAATGATTAAAAAAACATGTTGATAACTGGTTCCTGTCGAACATTGGCGCCACTACCTGTATTAGAGCTAGCGGTTGTAGCTTATTTGATTATGATTATCGGTATACGGTACTGGGAAGTGGGTAGCACATTGAGTTATGCCATAAACCATCACGCTATTAAGCATCAGTTAGATGATAACGACCGCCATCTTCCCGATCCGATCCGAACCCTTCGGAGAATCTAGTAGGGCACGGGGACGCGCACTAGTGCGCGATGCCGTTCCCTCTAGATAACCTCCGAAGGTGATTCGTTTTACACGGCTTGAGGTTTCACCCTTTACGTTCCTCGCCGCCCCCAAAAAAGCCCGGTGAAGCTGAAAATGCCGTAGAGGCAATCAGCAATATCTCTAAAACTTACGTCCATCATCTTACGGCTCAATCTGCCTTCTGTAGCAGTACAATAGTTAATTTGAACACTTATCTGGGGATCTACTCGTACTAACGTTGCAAAAGTGGGTAAGCTGATTTCAAAAAGTATTGTTTCAAAGCAGAACTTTAATTTAAACTCTAAATTCTACTCTTCAAATATTTCGGTGTTTCGTGAAAAACCAAATAAATAAATAAACAGAAATTAAAGTTTTGTTTTGAATTATCTAGGATAGTGTAGTTTTCGTTTAGTATTTTTTTAGAATCAATTTGTAGTTTCAGGAATTACTACTTGCAAATAAACAATCAAAAATTTTAATTAACCAAAATTACCTCACCACAACTTTTGTACATCCGTGATAGTGGCGCATGCTACTATGAATGGGTCTAGGGAGAACGGGCCATAAACCACCACGCGAGCCCAGTGCGGATTGGTGGTTGTTAACGACTGCTAATGCAGCCGGGACCAACAGCATTACGTGCCTTCTGAAGCACGGAGGAGCTCGAGATGATACATTTTTGGGTACATAAAGAGCTTATTAGAAATATTGGTTCAACCATCCAGTCACCAAACTTTGCGAATGTGGCTTAACTTTTGCGATAACCACGAAATCGCGCTCTGTTCTGCTCCTACAAGCCGAAACTAAAACAAAGCATTGTTCTTGCCCGTATCATTAATAGCAGATGACAGGCGAAAGACACGCGTAGGCGTTTGTTTGGTCTGCGCATGCGCACGCGTGGGAAAGGGTGAGTCGTATCTTCCCACCGCGGGCGCATGTGTCGCGCTGCGCCGACGCCGCCGGCCGTTTCGACAATATGATGTCACGAGTCGTAACCCTGCGCCAATGTTGTCCAAAATAGTGACAAGGTTGTCTGTTTGATACCAGATCGATGCTTGGTTAGCTGTTTGAAACAAGTGCGCGGATAGATTCGCGATTACATTGTAAGGAATGATACGAGACCGGTCTGTTCGAACAAACTTTGGGGTATGGTGTTACCTACTTCTCATTTATATTTTTAAATTATAAAATAATAAGGAGGTTGTATATTCTATAGTTATATTTGTTATGTTTTCTCATAAACGAGTACATTGAACAACAAAATTGTAATTCTTTTGGGAAATAAAGATTCTTTACCTCAACTTTTTCATAAACAAATCTTAACTCGCAACAGATGTACAAAAAAAAGAAGGCTTGAAGCACACTCATATATCTGTCAACAAGGCCTCGATCAGTGAGTTATTGAAAGTTATTAATACTATTTAATTCTATGTAAAGTTTAATCAGCATCGGAGTGAACGACACTATTGAACTATAACAATAATGTCCTTTTAAAAGTACTTTATGACACAAAGCTAAGAATCTATACGCTTGTGTGAATCGGAACAGTTCCACTATGAGTCATTGTGGAATAATAATTTATCAAGTGGTACTTTCATCGGGTAGACTCCAAACACCGGTGAAACATGACACCGTCATCGGCGACGTAGCGCAACCTCATGACTGTTACGTATTCCGCGAAAATGGCCGCGAGTCGCGCGAAAAGATGATCCTAAACGCGGAATAACATTGTGTAAGCACGTAAGGCCACAGAATAACTAGACTGCAGAAGGTAAGCTTCATACAAACGCGCTCGAGCAACGCACACGTAGACAACCTGTCACGGACACGAAATCTTGCAACAGCTGCGCGCTCGGACTGTTCCGAGATCCGTGTCCGTGCAAGGGGTTTATGTGTGAGTCGCTCGAGCGCTGTATATACAGACGCCTGCACATCAACTTATTCAAAACTGTCAAATTTCTTCAATTAATTTTCAATTATATATCTTAGCCATAAGATTCAAAGTCTGTTGAGGAAATTTGACAGTTTGTGGTAGGTTGATGTGCAGGCGTGTGTACGTATTAAGCTTACGTTCTGGATCCTCCTTATTTTGTGGTAAGGCTTACCTGACGCGTTGGTGACTCACTATCAATTTGTTGTGTACGCTTGCGCGCGAGTCGTACAAACGACCTAAGCGCAAAAGGACCATGCGTCACTGACCACTGATAGGACTTACGACCTCCTGCAGTTGAGAAGCTAATTTACCTCCACATTAGTAAGTCTTATTTGAGGAAAAACAACACAATGTCATACAGGTTAAGGTGCAATGTTGTATTGTACTGTATCACTGGTTAAACGGTCTTACGTTGTGGCGGACAAAGAATTGATCATGATGACGTTGCAGTGACGCTGGTCTGTAAATGCAACGGTGACGTAAGGTATGCGTGCATCCTTTTTAATTGACAAACTCTATTGTGAGTCATTTGCAAATGGAAGGAATAGTAGACGGATCGTCATCAAAATAGTATTAATAGTTTTTATCACATAAAACCCTTACGTTAATAAAACAACGGTACATGCAAAAGTAGACTTTTTTTTATGTGAAGATATTATTTTCTAGCAAAATCTAAAAGCAGGATGATCGCTAACAATGGTTGTATTTATTTAATTAATTAATTAAGAAATAGTTAACTCTCTGGTGTTGTCCTTAGGGCATACCTTTTAATTATCTACCTATACCATCTTACATTTGTAGTGTAACACGCAATAGGTAGTACATTATTTTTATACATTTGTTATTCTATAAACCAATCTACCATCAGTCTTTGAAGTGATACATGATGCTTTCTTGTATGAAATACCTAAAATATTTTTTTTGTTTTTAAATACTAGGGCACGGTAATTTTTCCTTGCCTAGGTTATTTTAATTGTGTACTTCTGTAATGTTAGATATAGGTAAGCATGTTTTTTTTATAAACGTGAAATATTTTTTTAAGTGGAAGTATTCAAATAAATGTATTAAATGTAACGAAGAAGGTTGTAGCACCACCGCTATTAGTTTTTCGTGAAAATCGCAAAATTTATGTTACCTTGGGTTGGGCGTTACCAGGATGAAAATCTGTTGCCTCCGTGCTTCAGAGAGCACATCAAGCTGTAGGGTCACGGCTACCATCAGAAAAAGTCATTCACAATCGTAAAAAACAATCCATGTCTGAGGCCTTAATGGGATTTCAGACACTGATGTTAAGCTGGGCAACTGGCCAACGTTGAGTAATTAAAACAAGTCATGCCTGAAACAGTAATCTTAACCGAAAATATAATTGCAAGCATATCATTTTTCCGTATTAAACGGCAAATTTTATTATTTAAACTGGCCAAAGCGAAAAAAGGTCGGACCAAATCAAGGGGCATTCCGCCCAACTACCTGAGCCCAAAAATGTCCGGAGTATTCCGGCGCAGTCCCATTATGGTGCGTGCCATATAATATATACCATAGGTTTTTGTAGCGGTCTTTTGTCTATGGCATAGTCTTTGTGTTTGCCGTCAAAAAGGTCATGTAGCGGTTGGCAATATAACTTTGTCCTTTACGCAGTACTTTTGCTTTTTAGGATGCCGACCGACAATAGCTTTTGTTGTAAGAACAGTTAGTTTCGAGTTAAATAATTGAAACCCAATAAATATATATAAATATAAAATAAATATATAAATTTAACTGCATTCGTATAACAGCCTTTGTATAAGTTTAACTAAACGTCTCAACATTCTTTTTTTTAATTTGTTCTTAGAAGCTTTAGTCGTTGGCTTCTGACACTGACACTAAATCCGCCTTCGACAGAATGTCTTAAAGAAAAAAGTCTACATTAGTTATTTTTCATCATTACACGTTGTTTTGAAATACTGGCATGAAATCTACTTTGAAAGAATATCCTATAGAAAAAGTGTGCTAATGTTTTGAAACACTGGCATGTAATCTCTTTAGACATAAAATCGCATAGAAAAAAGTCTCTACATTCCTTAGGATGGGAATGCTACGCGTGCTTGGAACGCGCTCTGCACACCACGTGCTCACGCGTACATGAATGGGAGGGCGCAGGGTGCAGGGCGGGGCGGGGGGTAGGCGCGGGGAAGGGCCCAGAGCGGGGCGCAGGCTTTTTTCAGGCAGTACCACGCGACGCGCCGATAGAGGTGCACGTCGGTCGCAGCGCAAACACGCACAGTTTTTTTTTAAATTAAGTGTGGAGTGATTTAAAGTTTCTGAGGTAAGTCGATCGTGTTTTGTTTGTTATTAGTATTCCAATTAGGCGTTCTAGAAAGTGGTTAATTAAGGCAGTGGATAGTTATTATTTTGGTTTGAACATTAAAGTGGGTGTCTAATTTTAATAACTTTACCTGTTTGTCAACAACTAAAATGATAAGATAACAGTATTCATATTAATAAAGTCAGCTGTTTGCCTACTAATAAAAGTCGGTGATGGTTATTAGGTATATAATTGAATTAATACTATTAAATTTGTTTATTTTTTAATTTTAATAGGTCCACCCCCACAAAATGGCTAACGACCCAGCGCCTTTGTCAAAGACGGCTAAGTATAAGAAAATCACGAAGCCACTACTCGAGCGGAAGAGAAGAGCCCGCATCAACCGATGCCTCGACGAACTTAAAGATCTCATGGTCGGCGCTTTAGAGGTAAGCCCTTATTTACTTTTAATACAGAAAAGCTTTCTTTGAACCCTTATTTTACTGTCCTTTGTGCAAGACACTAGCGCATCTCACCAATCGCAATATAGACATAATATATAATTACAGACAAAAAATATAAACTTATTAATCATCAAACTGCAATCCATCATTCATTCATTCACACGCCATTTATTTTTATCACGGACCAGTCGTCCTTCTGTTTATTGCACGAGCACTTAACCGCCCGCGGCAAAACTGGTATTTAAAAGTGCAGAGTCCTATAAACAGTGGTCCGCATCCTTCCCAGCGAGCGTCTTACAGTTATATTAAAGTGACGATCGGCTACCGTGGGAAACAGTGCGCGCACTTGCTTATAAGTATTGAATATTTTTTTCTTTTGTCCGCAGATCGATGACGATAACTTGAGCAAGTTGGAGAAGGCCGATATCCTTGAGCTTACCGTTAACCATCTCACGAAGTTGCACAGCCCCAAAGATCCCGTTTTGGAGGCGAAAAAGTTCCAGGCCGGCTTCGGACAGTGCGCCGCGGAGGCGTGCCGGTTCATTATGTCCGTGCCCGACTTAGAGCCCAAAGTCAGCCAGAGTCTGGTCAGCCACTTATCCAGGCTGATCACTGCGCAACCGCTCACTATCCAAGTGCCTGACAGGCCACCTTTCTCGCCGCCGACCTCGCCGTCGTCAGTTGTTTCTGACAGGAACCATTACTACAGCGATCACGACCGGTCATCTTCGGACGCCGAGGACTCTGTTTACTCCAGTGATAGCGCCAAGCAATGGACCTACTCCCAGCCGAATGTCATTCAAACTAACAAACCACAACCCCCCATGGCAGGACTACTAACGACAGTCGATAAAGTTCCACCACATCACGTCACTGAACAAATGAATGCATCTAACCCACATAGGAGTAGCGCCTACTTCAACAGAGTCCCGGCTGAGGCGAAGGATGTTATACTACAAAAGATCAGACAACACATAATGGACAAACGCGGTAACGAGAACGTGAATTGCGACTTAAACACTGGCGCGCAGGCGGGCGAAGCAAAATATTTGTACAGAGACGAAGTGTGCAGAAGCGAGCTCTCTTACCAGTACTCGCCCGCGAACGTTCCCAGCTCGGACACTTTGGACTTGAGGAAGTTCAGGTCGCCGATGAAAACTTCCGTCGAGGGCGGTTCGCCCAAAAAAGTCGGACAGACCTCCAACGGATTGGACACGCGACCCGCGCCCGAGATCAAAGTTGACACGGTCAATCTTCCGGAACAGTGCGAATCGCCGATGGATTACAGCAACTTGCCGCCTAAAAAGAAAAGGAAATTGATCGAGTACCAAGAGTATAAAAAACAAGAGGAGGCGAGGCGACAGCTCGAGGCTTTCAACGCAGCGAAAAAAGGCCGTCGCGACGACGCGCCGCAAGAAGAAGACAAGTGGCGGCCGTGGTGATAGGCGCAGGCGCCTAAACAATTACACATTGTGATATTTAGTTTCTTCCATGACAAAGCTTTAATTAATTTATGTATGTTTTACGTAACGTATTGTTTCATACTCGTGCCTTATCTATTGTAATGTAGTTTAATACGTAAGTTGTGTGTTAGATGTAGTCATTAAAATATTGTAGTAAGAAATTTTATTTATGTGCCATTTTTTGATCTCGAATTATGCCTTTCGATATGTTTCTAACTTGAAAATTGTCTTCCAAATATGATTTATCTTTGTAATTGAAAACTGTTGATCATTAGTCTATTTCTGATATAAACGTTGGAAAGTATGAGCATATAATTAAATAAATAACTAAACATTATACTTTCTTTTTTTTTTCTCCTACAAAAGACATGAACGAGCTTGAATCAAGACCATAGTAGGTGGATAAACTTGCATTGTATAATAGTCCGCATATCCACGATACTCTATATTTTTAATTAACGAAATGGCCAATGGCCCTATACATCCTTGATATTAAATGGATTTCCATTCCATGGAGTCCAAACGCGAGAACAGCTAATGTAGTATGGTGTGTAATATACGCAGTATATTACTGCTTACACCTTAGCAACCTGCAATACTTAGTATTATATTTTTATTAATATTCAATACGGGTGATACGTAATTTATTAAATTATTACTATTACAAGAGCCAAATTATACACTATGAAAAGCCCCTAAGAAAATTACAAATATTTGAATATCTTCTTAAAGTCCTATAATAAGACAAAATAATAATAGACTGATATGGTCATAAAAATCTTCTTTATGTTTTGTTTAAAATACCCCAAAATTATAAGAAAGAAGGATATGTTGGTAAAGAACGATTTTTTAGACGTGCCAAATGTTACCTGTACTTAGCACTTGGAAACCACTAGCGACATCTTAAACATTTTTATACACTATTTAAACGTGACATCTAGCGATAAAAGTACACAACTTTTTGTACGCTTCCAAAAGCATACTCAATGCACAGCATGCTACATTATAAAAGAATGCTTAAAATAGCACAACCGAAAGTATGTTTCAATCACGAGATTCCCTGCTCTAATTTTTGTTAGTAGTCTTCTCGACACTAGATGGAATTCAAAAGCTTATTAGTGTTTAAAATTAAAATTATACTATTTATAATTATACTATTACCGATACCTTATGTAATTTTAATTTGTATTGTAAACCGCCATTTGATTATTGGTATATAGGTAGGTATATTTACTTAATTGACTCAATACCGTTTCATTTGTGTGAGATGAACAGTGTCATTAAATTTATTGTTCTAAAACCTTTATTTACATTGTACAACTTTCAAATTACTTTTTAAAATGCAAACCTAATATAGGTTTTTAATATAAAAACAGAAACATAAATTTTGTATTAGGAGTAAAAATTGCTTAGGACAAATCTACGAATCTACCCGCCGCTAGATGGCTCTGTGCTCGCCACATCGTTTACAAAACATCTGCTCGCCATTCGAGTTCTGTGTTTTGTTGCGTGCGTAATAGTAAAAAGCGTGGAGGGGCGCAGCAAGCAAATCAAATTCATTCATACGTTGACGCGCCGGCTAGCCGGCCAGTCATTGATGTTTGAATTTCAAACCGCGGGACACGCGTAATGAGTCGCGCGTATTGTAACGAACTTTTTCGACGTTTTAAAAACGAATTTGACAGTTGCGTTTGACTTTGCCTTGTTTACATTGTTGCGAATTGTTTTAATTTCTCGCTTTGTTCTGTGATATTGTGTTCCAATTGATGTGTTTCGTTTGTGGTGTTGTATGATGGCTGGTACTATGTTGTGAGATGCTTGTGGGTGAGCAGTCGCCGGCACCACGTGTGGTGGCCGGACTGAGGAAGCTACACCCTGAACTAACCCCAGGGCCTGTGCCGACACCGGCCGACCCTAATTTGAGGATATCAGGTCAGTTGGGCTTTGAACTAATAAGTGGGTCAGTAATAGCTGCGTAAACTGGAATGGAACGTGCGTGTTTATTGATACAAAGCACAAAGTACCTTCTTACCTACCTAATTACTTTAATGGGTAGGTAGTTTTTACCGTGTTTTTTATATTATGCTAGCTAAGTTTAAATGTAGGGCATGAATAGGATTAGTTAGTAGGTACCTGTGGTAAAACCATGCATGACACGCTAAAATAAGAAGACCTAGTTAGGTACCTATTGGAATTTAACTTACAGTGAGCATACTGATGGCAAAAATATATGTAACGCCTTAAATTAATTTTTTGAGAGTGTTTTTGGTTTACCTTCCGTTGAGTGTCATTATGATTTGGTATCGGATGACGGTAGTAGCGACTGTATATCTAGAATTCATAATTGTTCTGTTAGTAGCATAGAATCATTACTAAATACCCTCGACATTAATAAGGTGCTGGCAGCGACAATGTGCCACCAGTATTTTGGCGTCATTGTTCGGGATCACTGATTTTGCCTCTTTTTATTTTATTTAACAAATCGTTGAAAGAAGGGTACTTCCCTAACATCTGGAAACAAGCTCATATCGTCCCGTTACACAAAAAAGGCGCCAAAAGTTAAATAGAAAATTATAGGGATATCTCTATTTTAAATACGGTTGCCAAGGTTTTCGAAAGAATGGCTATTTATCCAGTAATAAAAAACGGAATACCTGACGAACAACACGGATTTCTGAAAATGCGCTCGACATTAACCAACTTATTATGTTTCTCGAATTACTTATTAGAAAATATGGATGATAGGGGGCAGGTTGATGTGATCTACACTGATTTTGAGAAAGCCTTTGATCGTGTGGATCGAGTCATCCTTTTGAGAAAGTTGCACAGTTTGAGAATTCGTGGTGTTTTACTCCGGTGGGTTAAAATCGTACTTGCATAATCGCTCCCAAGCAGTGGTTATTGGCGATTTTAGCTCTGACTTCGTAAGTGTACTCACAGGTGTCCCTTAAGGTTCACACTTGGGACCTCTTTTCTATAATGCCTATTTATTTGATATTAGTAGTTGTTTTGATACTGCGAGGTTTTTAATGTATGCAGACAATAAGAAAATATTTAGTTTATTCAAATGTGAACAAGACTGTACCAAACTTCAGAGGGACTCTTTATACGACTATTACACAAAAAATAAAATTACTGTCAATGCTCAAAAACGTCAATGTACATCATTTACCCGCGAAAGAAATCAAATATCGCACAATTTATTATTTTAATAACGTTCTAATTGAAAAAACCAACAAAGTTAAAGATTTGAGCCTTAGACAGCAAAATGATTATTGATCAACATATTGATACTATAGCTAATAAAATAAAGCATTTCGTAACTTGGGTTTCGTTATACGGTCCTGTAAGCCTTTCTCTGACCCTCAAAACATTTCATGTCTTTTTTGCATATGTTAGGAGTGTTTTAGAATATGCTAGTCCCATCTCCAGATGGGACTAGCATGGTGTCCACACCACAATACGAGGTATATAAAAAACTATTGGAACGTACTCAAAAAGTATTCATCAAACATCTTAACTATCGTCTCCGTTGCTCCAGCGACTCTTATATCGACGGTTGTCGCCGACATAATCTACTTACTGTTGAGGAGAGACATAAAGTTATGGATATGTCTTTGTTGTTTGACATTATTTTAAATCGCGTTGACTGTCCGCAATTAGTGTCTAAAATAGCATACCGTGTCCCTTCACGTCGCACTCGACGCACACCGCTGTTGCACGTTCCAAGTCATTCCACCAAGTACTCCAATAACGCTGTCCTAACGCGCATTGCACGCACCTATAATACTCTTTTTAAGCAAGGAAGATGTTTTCTTTCTGTCCAAATTTACATTTAAAAAAGACGTATTCGAAGCTATCAAGTGCGATAATTAAGTAGTGCAGTAAAATATTTTTTTTTTTAAAAAACAATAAGTTATCTAGTGGAGTTTATTAAACAATGTTTATTTATGTGTAGTTATAATAATTATTATATATTCAGTATTTTTTTATTCAGTATAATTATATATTCAGTATTATTTCTCATTTAAAGAGCAGCGTTCAATGACTCTTTTAGGAAAATTTTTGCAAAGTTTATTTCGTTACAAGTTGGTCATTTGTTCCGTTTTTTGTTTCTCTATTTTGTGACCTACTCATCACAAAAGGATTTTAAAAAAATGGAAGTTGGGGGGGGGGGGGGACGTTTAGCGTAAATATGCTACCTAATTATCTATTAGAAAAAAATTAATATCGTTTGCAACAATAAACAGACCAGCCCCCTCGCTAATAGAATAGAAATGGAATAAAATTATTATTATATGGGATTGACATAAACGTCATTTTTATTTTTACGTATCGTTGCAAACGATATTAAATCCTATCTAATAGATTAATAGGTACCTACGTAAACTGTAGCTGGAACGGTAATTACGTACGAAACATAACGTACAACCGAACGTCTTTATCGTAAGATGGTATCCATCTACCTACCTAGTTGACGACATTAATTTTGGCCGACGACCGTAAGTAACGTCTCCTTATAACCAAAACAAATGAAGCCGCTTTGAAACGCGATGCCACGGAAAGCATAAATTCTCAATGAACCTAATGATTTCCTTATCTCCTATTTACGTTTGTTAATCTTAGAAGTCTTTTGACATACACCAGTATGCCGCTATTTATTACCGCGGCGAAGTTTGTCAAAGACATCTATAAGATTTATAATGCTCAATAAAGGTTGGTACATACCTACAACGGTATAATGTTACAACATACTCAGTTAAACGGATGGGATTCGGGCACACGTTCTATACTTCCTACTTCAACACAAACAAAATTTGTTGTTGTCATTTGTTAAAAAAAAACGCATCAGCTGCACCAAGACATAAAGGAGGTGAGGAGCCCGATGATGGCGCTGTGTTAACGCGCTCCATCTGCGATTGCTAAGGTTCAGCATCTTTCGCAAAGGCCGGTCTTTGGATGGGGACCGAAAATTTATTATGTTCTCCAACTACTTCGTGCTTCGGAAGGCACGTAAAGCCGTTGCTCCCGGCTGCATTAGCAGTCGTTAGCTACCACCGATCCGAAATAGGCCTTACTATAGTTTTAAGTAATAGGTTATTTAAAATAATTATTTTTGAGACATTTACGGCCTCTTTCACCATCTACAAGTAAGTTCCCATTAGCGTTTATTTGACAGATAGTCCATACAAAACTGTCACTTTAACTGCCAAGTATCTCCCAATCAGACATTGTGAAACAGGTCCTTAAGCTTATTTAAGCCAACTTCAGAATTTTACAGTTTGAAATAGATAACTGAAATAGCAAATAAAAAAATAGGCACTTTTTTTTCTTTTTCAACAAACAGTTTTACAATAATTCATAGTTAAAGATTTACAATAACTTAAGTGTTAATCGTAAAACCAACACCGTTAACCACGAATTAATCAAAAATATAACAAAATTGAGAGTGTTAATGACGTTTTGTAATTTTGATTTATTTATTAATCACTTAATGTTATAAACACTTGATAACATTAAGTGATTAAAGATTTCGTAGGTATACTCGTAGGTATACTCGTAGAAGAAGAGAAGAAGAAAAAGAAGAAACTAAACAAAATTAAACTACTAGTAAACTTAATTAAAGTATTTTTAATAACAATTAAAACCAAAGAGCCTACACATAAATATGCAGCCTCAAAATGTATTTATAGTTTAAGATAACATGTCCCATGGCCTTCGTGATAACAAATTGACAACTTCATTTTCCAAAAACAATGCAATGATACAGTTCTCAGAAAATGACATCGTTCACATTGATAAAGCTCGTACAAAGCGGATTTAAAAATTATTGAAAAAGATTTTTATTCAATTATTGTTTTGAAACTTTAAACAACATTAATACCTATCTGGAGAAGATATCTAATTGTTACGTTATTAATATCAACTTTGTAGGTGTTCGAGATTCTCGCTTGCTTCGATCGAACCCTGATGCCTGATAGTTGGGATTGTGAATAACCTATACAGTCCCACGACTGGACAAAGGCCTCCATTATTGAAATCTAAGTCATAGGTATTGATTGGTATTGGCTTAATCAACACGCTCCGATAGCTGACTTATTTTAAGAGTAATTATAAAATATAGTGATTATTTAATTTAGATTTAGTGCAGCAATTAGCACTTAAAAAAAAAATTTACTTTTTATATTCAAGTGCTAATTGCTGCACTGAAGCTAAATTAAATACCTATTTATAAAATTTATAAAATACAGTGAAAAAATTAAACGCCCTCCCGACCCAGCCAGGAATCGCACCTGGGTCTCCGCAATCCGGGCGGCTGCACTGACCGCTATGCTACCGAAAAGGCAACGACGTAAGCGCTGAATTTTGTCACTGCTTTTTAATTTTTGAGTGCTAATAGCGACACAGTGCGCCATCCATCCAACGGTCATTGCAACCGATGGCCATGCAGATTCACTTTTGCAGATGAAAGCCCACAAATTTGATAACACAACGCTATAGTAAATTTTATATTTTATTTTCAAGTGCTAATTGCTGCACTGAAGCTAAATTAAATGTTTATAAAGTTTATAAAATACATTTATAATTTGTGGGCGTTTAATTTTTTCACTGTATTTTATAAATATTTAATTTAGCTTCAGTGCAGCAATTAGCACTTGAAAATAAAAAAGTAAAATTGAGGTATTGTTAGATTCGTCTTAGCTGCCCAAGTGTTCTGCCAAGTGCCAAGTGCCAAGTGGTGACGTTAATTAGAACCTGTCATACGATTTTTCATTGAAATTGTAAGGGGATAAAGAGAACAGCATGACGTCAATCACTATTATGCTCCATCAATTAAGCGTTCAATAACCACTTGGGTAGGTAGGTAGGTACTACACAGTTACATAACTATGTAGTACCTACCTACCTACCACCACGTAGACCAACAATGTAGACGAATTTCTGTAACCTACATAGGTTACAGAAATTCGTGCTTAGGTCAAATCACAAAACGTTGGTATACCTTTTATTATGTTTTGGAGCGCCATTAGGTGCTGTCATTTGTATAATTATGCTTTGAAGTTAATTGGTGTTGTTGTCAACATCCCTTTTTTTTCCAAACACCCATCTCAAATGTCAAAACAAATAACGGCATAAAAACTTGTCTTATCTCAATATAAAAAAAAAAAAAATTCAATATCAAATTGGGCGACTTAGTTTGTGGGTAGGTATACGACTTCATATCGCAGACATTGAGATTTTAGAGAATTAAGTTTGCATAATGCCAGATACCCTTTGAAACCTTCTAAGGATTGATCAATCACTACGGCTTACGACTATACTTTATTCCTTACCCGGTTCACACGCGCGCGCTATACCAACTATGGCGCATTTCTCCTCCCCGAGCCGTGGTCCTAGACTAGACGTTACATTACAGGTGTCCTCGGGTTTTCCGCTGTCCAAGACCATTCTCTAGATCTACACCATACATCATACTAATATTATAAAGAGGAAAGCTTTGTATTTTTGTTTGTAACGAATAAACTCAAAAACTAATGGACCGATTTTAAAAAATCTTTCACCAATAGAATGCTACATTAGCGCTGAGTAACATAGGCTATATTAAAAGAGAAATGTCCACCCGTGCGAAGCCGGGACGGGCCGCTAGTCATCTATAAGTTATTAGCTTGCTTAACTACAAAAATGTATAAAATTTTCAATCTTAGATCGCAAAAGGTCAATCGGTATTCACTTGCGTAATGCATCCCCTCTAGAAAATCTGTGAGGGTTTTCGATTACTACGGCTGGAGGACCTTTAAGCTGATCGCAGCCCATAAAATCCGGTTCAGGCCATGCGGCTGTCTGCACATCGGACTACCACACACTGACAATTTTCCCCAATAGATTTTGAACTTTAGATCTGTGGCATATGGTTGAACATTAATTGAAGAAATTTGACAGTTTGTTAGGATAGTTATATGGAAAGGCGTCTGTACCATCCCTTCTCTGTCACGGGGATGGCAAGCACCGAGTGAGTTTTACCTATGATTCCGAGACACTTTATCGTAAAGTCTTATAACAGTCACGCGACTGCCTTTGATGTCACTCGTTTAAAGCCTTGATTCTGCTATTTTTGAACGACCAAAACCGTACAGACATACGCTGTAAAAGGCAACCTACCAACAAAAAACTGTCGGTTGCCAAGCGAGTTCCATTCGCCATTCGATTACGTTAACGAAAACGAAAATATGTACCTATTATAGCATTGAAGCAGCGCCTCCAATACGAGGAGAATTGAAATTTTGCCCAACACATTGTCGTCTCTTATGTTAAAGATTAATAAACGTGTCAGCGAACACGTCCATCGACTCTGGCGACGGCACCCCACTGTGACCTAAAATTGCAAGTGTCCACCACGTGGGGACGATTGAAATAACTTGGACTTATTCCGACCGCTCGCTGGTTCCGTGTGGTCGGGTTGGTGCTGACCTATTCCTGTATTATGTACTACATCATGTAGGCGCGGCAAACGTTTGCTTATTCATTATGGCACATGTTAGAATACAGATGGCTGCATATCGGATAGTCAAAACGATCAAAATTCTTCAATAGGAAGTATTCCCCAGCAGGTAGTTTCACCCGAGTCCTTTCCGTAATAGCACGTGTTGTGAGACTCCATTTTAAATTCTATCTACCGTACAAATTGTACCCTTACTACTATAATAAAAGAAACACTTGAAATTGGCTAAATGCTAAACGCGAAGCCATTAATTAAGATAATTAATTAATTCCCCAGCAGTGGGGACATGAAATGAGCTGATGATGATGATGATGATGAAGTATTCAACTGTTTTTTGTGGCCTTGTATACAGACAATAGAGAAAAGACTTAAAAAATCTTAACAGTAGATAGGTACCTACATGAACCCTGACAAAGGTATTTGCAAGTTTGTTAGATGCTTAGATGTCAATGATGTTGTACATTCCTAGTTTATTCTCGCAGTGTAGCGTAATAACCCTTTGGAACCTTTTTACACCCTCCCACTGCGAATGTCACTTAGTTAGGACAGAAAATGATCAGTCAGTAGATAAAACACTGAACGACTCCTTTAAACAATACAAATATAATTTGAATTGTCTAAAGTATTTTTATACATAGTAGAAATGAAATTAAAGATATTTAACAGAGCATCTAAGACAGATGGAATTGGAAGGAGATGTTTAAAAAGTAGATTTCCTGAATGACGCCTTTCATACTTACAGAGCTTTGACCGCAAATTAAATTAAAATTTTAACTAAACATTACTCTGAATAACACAGTCTCTGACCACATTTATCGCTGAATTTTAACAGGCATGCTTTAATCACTAACAGCGGATATCTGGCACCGATTAGCGAGCCGTTTTATAATAAAACTCCATCTCTATTAACGAACAATGTTTCCGAAACCGTGTCGGCCGGACGTTGGACAAAAACATGACGTTTAAAAATGCTCATTTCGTTAATTATTTAATAACTGGTTAAAGATACAAGCTACACAAAGGATTTCGTGAAGCCCAATCTAAAGAAGTGGTACACTACTTTGATTTAAAGCTTTTAACACTATAATGTATTCTGTGCTTTTACGATAATTAAAGATTATAAATAAGGGAAATAATTTATTTGTATTACAAAATAAATATTTGGTCAGCAAAATTATTATTTGGTCAGCAGAATTATACAATCGGTCAGCATAAGAAATCCTTACTGTTTGTTAGGTTAATTTAAAAAAAATCCCGAGCGAAGCGCAGCATAGTGAGGGCCAGTCACGGAAGGGTGGAGCGGCATAAGACTGCTGTTCAGAATGATATAATTTGCAGACTGATTTAGAAATATTTGCTGACCATAAGTTGCTGCCCAACTAGCATTTTTTTGCTTACAAAAATACGAATACTTGGCTAACCGTTTAAATAACACCCTTATAATAATATACTAAAAGACATCGATATACTCATTACCTACCTTGTTTATTCTTAGATTATTACAATATAGCAATCCCGTTACAGTACAGTAAGGTTTTTTTGTCAAATTTAGATTTAAGAGACTGGGGAAATGTAAAGTGGATTAGTAGGTAGTTATAGAAGATAGACTGAGTCTAAAAGTACGAGAACATTAAAGACATTAGTCTTCTTATCTCTTCCTCTTATGTGGTACCGTCTTCGTTAATCCAATCCAATAATCCAATTGCTATTATCAACCTACCCAAAACTCAAATTTCTACAACAATTTTAAACTTTATTATTTTGTTATAAGGATCAATATTTATTGGAGACATTTGACAGGTTTGGGTAGGTTGATCTGCCGCCGGCGCCGTGTGTACACTTCAATCTGGATCACATATTATTATCCATAGTTTATTCAAGCATTATAGTATATTGAAGTGAAACATTTTATGAATTATGAACCATGGAAAGGGTACATACATAACGTAAGGATAAAAATAATGTGTACATTAACGCGAGTAGATGCGTATAGAGGGCTACATTACAGTATTCCATATCATGCACTCGTAAATAATTTGGTGCACAAAGAATTTGCCCGAAATTATTTGAAAATAAGTAGTAACAGTGGAAATGAGAATATCAATTTCATTTGCTAAGTTGTAGTGTATAGGACAATTTTATCTTGACACTTATCTTTTGCATAACACAAACTTATGTCTTAACATCTAGATTCTTGCGAAACACGAGTGTGTCTAGCTTGACATTTTGATTAATTTTATGCCTTCCTTGTTTTTATTACTTATTGTTATTTTATTTGACGCTGCATTTAATATGTGGCATGCAACTCAATTATGTTACCGCACGAGTAATAACTAATATTTAAATTGCAAAAGTGTGTTCACTTCACGTCACTTTTCGAAATTACGGATTGACGTAATTTTAACATAGAATAGATAAGTTAAGCATTCTATTACTTTTTACTTTGGTCAAATACAAAGTTCTGTGGAGCGGGCAATAAGGGCTTTTAGTCAGACCTGAATTCATGCGAGCAAATATTAATAATTAAAGTTTAATTTGCCATATTATAATTAATTTGGCTTTTGTAGCCGAATGGCAACGCGTTCGGCTCCCAATTCAATTCGGTCGAGCAAAGTGCGTTTCGTATTTTTCGATGCATAGCCCAGGTTTGTGATCATGTTTGCTAATCCGCATTTGGTCATTTGGTGATTAAGCCAAGCGATGACTTGATTGCCATAATATAGAGGCCTTTGTCCAGCAGTAGGACAGTAAAAAGCTTTATACTGTACTGTAGGCTTACTCTTGAACGCAAACTCAATCTCAATACAATTCCAATGCGATTAATATGTCTGATATTGTTGATATTGGGATAAGTTTCACAATTTCAGAACGCCCCATCTCGATAATATTTTGTTCACTCAATTTCCACGCAATTGTTGAGATGGAGCGTTCAGAAATTGCGAAACTATATCCCATTAACGATAAATATTAATCGTATTGAGATTGAGTTTGCGTTCAAGAGTAAGCCTACTGAACTGTACCACGTTAATGTAGAGAACAAACATACAAACGCCGGAGTTACCACTGTTAAAATTAGTATTTTTTAAATTGTGATTGTTCTTCTCAACCGCCTGCGGCATAAACTGCCACACTCGTAAGCGCAAACACTTGAGTAACACCATCAAATTTGTTCGCAGGCGTACTACGTCAGTATTATAATGAGGACGCCCTGTCTTGGGCCTGGGTGCGCGCCGCGGTGCGAGGCGGCTGCCTGCTGGCCTGGCGCGAGGGTACCCTGCCCCGGAGGCCCGCCGCCCGCCTGCCACTGCGAGGCCTGCACCTGCGGACGACCCCGGCCTTGCCCAACGCCTTCCAGCTGTCGCGACTGCGCGACGACACTGCTGTTGCCACGTTTCAGGTAGATTTTTTAATGATATTTTTGATTGTGAAGATATTTGTCGAGTCTGTTTATAAAGTGACTTATAAACAGACTGAAACTGATATTACTTCTTCCGAAAGCTTTATCAATTCAGTCATATCAGGTATGACCAATGTGATTAAACACTGATGGCATCATTGACCTGGTGCAAAGGAACCGCCTACCCCTTTGAGGTCTACATCTAAGAACGATCTCTAGCTTTGACCAATGTTTTCCAGTGGCCTCGGCTGCTATTGGTGTTCCTATTTTACGTGATTTAAATATATTTATCAACCATATTCTGAGAAGGTCCACTCACACACTTGAAATTTTAGCCTTGATACTGCTGCTGTAGTAGTCACGGTTATGTTGAGTAATTTGTCTTCTTTCTCGTGATTCAATTTGAGAGATAGATTTCAACAGTGACCTTTTGGCCAATCCTCGTCATAAGACAATACATTAACATATTGGATTAGGTTCATAAAAAAAGCTTTTTTTTAATTTCTTTTTCTGTAGTGTTTGCCCCAACATTATCACTTTCTTCCATGCGTTGACAACATTATTGCTAAACAAATGTCCATGTGAACGGTACTTGAAGATATTGACAAAGGGTTCAAACACAGTCCTATCATGACATTTCATCTATCATTTGACGTTATCACTTTTACCAGAAAGAAACGTATGTATAACCCTACGCATATCAGATGGAAGTCTTTAATTCTTATAAGTTTTTTGTGACTGAAATTGGACATGCAATGAATTTAGATGATTGACATTTCTAGGTTTACGGCTTACTTACATACATTACTATGATTAGTTTGTGTATGTTACACTAATCCAGTTTCAAAGTAAAGCTAGTATATTCGTACCATTGTATCAACAAACAGCTGGCAAGAACTGAACAAATTTATCATCATTAACGTTACCATTACGAGTTTTTCGTGGTGCTTAAGCCAATACCCATCAATTGTAGCAATGCCTTGAATCTATGAGGTCTTCGCCTAGCAGTGGGACAGTGCCAAGGCTATAATAACCTTACATACTAAGTAATACAATTAGTTAATGACAGGAGTTGTTAACATTGAATGGGCGCCTTTGGCTTTCAAAGTAAAAAAGTAAAGTGTTGAATAATTTCGGCGAGCTGGTTAGAACCACGATAGCTCAATTGGAAGAGCAACTCAGCCGTTATGTCAGAAGGGTGCAGGTTCAAATCCTGCTCGTGGAAATTTTTTCAACATTTGTGTTATTGTAATTTGTTTCGCAACATAATTTGCGTTAAAATTATATAAACAAAACAAAAACATTTTATAATACAATTACCAGCACCAACTCACACTTGTCCATGAGAAATTCCTTTGTTTTTTTAAATATTTGAAAGGCCAAATGAGTGCTCCACCTAATTTTAAGTAGAAGCAGAGTTGCAGAGTCCAGATGTGAAGACAACTATTGAAGTAGTATTGTGTCTACTAGCCACACGTTGCCGATTCGCAAGTTGCTTCTTTACACATCAATGTTTTTGTTCAGTGAAATCCAGATAGGCATCTCGCACGTCTCTGAACGGTGTCGCATCCGTTTCTAAAGTGTCGCGCCGTGAAATCGCCGTGTTACGTTTTATGTGCGATCACATGATAAGTTATCATTGCCGGCCGTCAGAGACACCAATCCGAATGGCTATATGGTCTAGGTTTAATCCGTGCACGTGGTGCCGTGGTGGGTCAAAGAGCCCGTTTGGATTGGTAAAAATAGACGTGAGCGAGTTACTATCATATTTCTACCGCCAAGCCGTTTAAGATAAGATCATCATCGTCATCATCATCCCAGCATCATCCTTCTATAACCGTTTGTCTAGGTAACGCAAGAGTCAGGCAAGACTTCCCCGTAAACAATTTGATAATTAGCTCGATCGGGCCATAGACTGCCAATGGTGATGATAATAATTATATTTATAATTTGAGAAGTGCTCGATACAGGTTTTAGTCTATATCTTTATGTGCTGTCTTGCATATGACAGAGCCTGAGCCCATCAGTGAGACATATAGACTACCACTAGTAATGGTGATGATAGCGTTTATAATTTAAAAAGTCCAATGTTTTAACTTTTATCCTTATGTGATACTATTCAAGCAGTGAGAAGTAGATGAGGATAGGCTAATAGTGATGTTAATAATTTGAAAGACTTGACTGATTTTAACCAATAACACGAGCTTTGTGCTCCCAGGCGTAACGGAAACGGCGAGACGAGTCTAACGAGTATCTATTTGCTTTCGTTTTCATACGCTTTCACTGAAAGCTAGCTATAAAAAGCTTAAAGCAACAATCGGGCAACGACTCTGCGCCTTTGTGGTGTATTTATCAACTTATGATATTAACATATTACCTCTTTCTTCTGCGTTGTTTAATATTATTATAGCGTTTCAAAAGAGAAGTTCTGAATCACTGACTGACTCACTCATTAAGTCCAGCCCAATGTCAGAACTCAGAATCAGTAAGGAGCAGAATTGAGGACTTGTTTATTTTTAAAAGACTTCAAAAAAGGAGGTTTCTCAATTCGACCGTATATATATATATATTTTGTTTTTGTGTTACAATAGCTGACGACCAAATCTCACAAAAGCACACATGGTTTATTGGTTTAAAAGCAACTTTTTTTTAATTTCATATGATTTCGAATTTATTCTGTGTTTCTCTTTCTTCTTAGATAGCAAGTAAATACTATTTTCTTTATTAATATGTTTTATTAACACTCTAATAGCAGTCTTTTTATCCCATCCAGAAAACAAATACGCTTGCTGAACAAACACGCCAGCCTTACGGCCTCTAACGTTTTAACCGCCTCTGTGGTCTAGTGGTTAAGACCACCAGTTTATACCCGAAGGTCCCTGGTTCGATTCCCAGTGGGGGATACATGTTTGTGTACTCGGTTTGGTTGGTGGTAGGACTTGTTCGTCCGCCTGGCTAGCTCCCACCATCTTATTTAAATATGTCGCCATAACATCAATGTTTGTAGCATTGTTGTGTTCCGGCAGCTAGAGATAAGATAGCTAGTGCCTCAGTAGTTGAGAAACCCGTGTGAAGTGCGCTTCCACCATTAGCCTTTGCCATCACTTAACATGAGGTGAGATGAAATGAAATATAAAATGAATTGTTTTAATCGATAATTAGATTTTTCAATTAAGATAAAGCATGTTGTATTTTAGCATTTTTCGAAAAACATTCCGTAGAGAGGTGTAATAGGGGAGGAAAGTTTGTACGGAAAACTGTCATTTTTACAGAAATTATGAAGTATTTTAGGATTATAGATATAGATTAGATATAGATGATAGATTATATAGATAGATTTTAATGGGTTCGGGCTTTTATTACAAACAATCACTATTCCACGTGAGTAAAACCGCGAGCAATAGCTATAATAAGTAATAGTAATACATCTGTTATGTAAGTTTGTCATAAATACAAACGATCTGATAGGTGTGAAGCGATCATCTTACCGAGATACCGACCGGGCGCCCTTGGCGAATGTCACGCCAGTCAATTGTTGATCGATAGATTTTGTTTCTTGTGACTATTTACGTCGTACTGAATGTGAACACAAACATTGGTTGCCTTGCCATACCACAAAATTCGTTTAAAGTTTTAGATTCCATTGTCCGGTCAGTTGACAAATCTGTTTTGTGTTAGGTACGTGTATTTACGTGTGTCTATGTATGTTTGAGCCTAGAAACCGGGACTACACCACTATGCATGATTACTAAAAACCCTTACGCATATAATAGCCCTTCCAAGTTAAACACAGTCTTAATCAGATACTGTCACTTTCTTGTCAATAATTTTAAACGAAGATAATATTTCAAACAGGCTTTTATTTCTAAACGCCTTTTGTATTGAATCCTGGTGTTTAAGGTCGCATAGTTTTTGCTTTTTGCTGTTACTTTTTTTATATAAACCGAAATATATTTACGTGACTATAGTATTCCGAATTGTTGTCTGTTGTAATGTAGCTTTACGAAGGCCTTAAACTTGTCACCCCAATTACTTGTCTAATCAATGACTAGAACTGTCACCTCACTTTGTAGATAGGTACTGTGGACGCGCAAACAATACGTAAAACCGACAGACAAACTCGTACCCCCAAATAAAAATTGATCAACCACCTTATGCCGTTGTGATAAGGTGCCCATCTGTTGAATACTGTTGTTTCACTTATGTCAAATCCGGTTTACGAACGTCCGGTCGTCCTGTTTGGCCTGATTTATTTAATTCCACAATGCCCTTCAAGGACTTCGACTTTAAGATTCAACATGTGAGCAAACTAGTATGGAAAGTTATGCACCTATTTACCAGAATCGTGCGTAAACGGATGGTAGACGAAGTTGCGTGTTTAGGCCATAATAATTAATGGCCGCTGGCGCACTTTCGTTTCCGCGAGGCGGGTGATTTCGCGATATCCGGGAAGCGAAACAGCCAGCATTCTAAAACGATGAGAAAAAAAACATAAAACCTCTTTTTTCGCATATTGCGAATTGCGTGTTTGGAGTCGGAAACCCGAATGGAAATGAACCGGTAATATTTGCAAACTTTTCCGTTATGTTTGTGTTGTAGTTTGAGGAAATGGCGTCCAAACTCGTAGTGGTGGAATTGAACGCGTAATTTGTAAATTTTGAACTCGTTATTTGATGTCTGTTATTGTCTGTGGATTGTTTCCTTGGGTACCGAGTAGTGCTGTAAAATTAAATATGCTGAAAACGTCCAACGTTCATAAAATTACTGACAAATGGGTGTTAAGCCTACTACAGCTTTTGCAGGAATTTGCTATTTTTGTTTACTTCATAATTGAATATGTTACAAAATCTGCTTATTTATTTTAATAGTAATTATTAAAGAAATTAAATTTCTGTATATATTCAAGGCTACAGTTAGAGTTACACTTTTGATAATAAATGATGATAAAAAAACATTACACATTGACATATTTTATGACATATCACAACTTACATGGTTTCTGTTACCAGTATAACTGACTTATATTTTAACTTTAAAACTATAGCTAGCGATAGCTTATATAAAAACAAGTAATTATGCGTAGTTGTAGTCTTGGTGCTTATAGTAGAGTAATTATTAACGGGATTCTTACCATGTTTATTATTTGTGAATACAAATATCGGAATATTGAATTGAATATTGTATACTTGCAATTGCAAGTGCCCATGATAGTTTATATAGTGATATCCCAAAACAGGTGTTGATACAACATTGCTAACAATGTATCTCGAGTGTGAGGCTGTGAGCAAAAACACAAGCTTTATCGTGCCATTATCATTTCATAATCAAAACATAGTCTAATCTCGATATCGTGTAGGCTGCACCGTTCGGGTGTCACGTACACCCGGTTCATTGTCTAAACGACAATGCTTTATTGCTTCGGGTAGTGTTACTGCACTCTGCAACGGCTAAAGGTGAACGCTGACCGGAGCGATCATCGTAACTCAAATTCATTCAAATTCAAATTATGTTTAGGGCAGCAATATAGTAATTATATACAGGTAGGGTTCCTACCCTACCTTATACGTAGGTATACGTAGGTATAGGTATACAGGTAGCTGTATACCTACTGTAACAAGATATGTTTGCATGCTGTTAAAAACGGTTAAATAGTCTGAAAATACTTCCCTATTGTAGCACCACATTTTATGTATTGCTACCCTATTTATAGCTTCCTAGCTATCTTCAGACTATTTAACCGTTTTTAACAGCATGCAAACATATCTTGTTATTAGCCTATGCATGAATCACATTAAGTTAGCTTTCAATTTTAAAAAGTCCTCTAACGAATAAAATGTTTGTCCAGCAGACGTTTTCTTGGCGAGCGGCTTGGCTCGCTGTACTGGCCATGCGAATGCTCGCATGTTCGATGCGTTACATTACGTTACGACGATACGCTTCGGTCAGTCTTCACCATAATGGGAATATGAAAATATTTTGAGACATGACGCGCCGTTGCACCGAGCACATGACACATACCACGTGCTTACATACCTATGAAGCGTTATAATATTTAAAGCATTGCTCATTGACATCAAGATTACATCCTAACATTGCGCGTTAACTAAGATGTGGGTACAAGATCTTGTCGCGTGAAGCTTTTGCTCGGAAATCTTAAGCTGTGATATAAATCTACTTTGCGTTATTCAAATCAATGGGTACTGGTTTGTTACGTCTTGAAAGTGGTCTACAGGATGTTTTTGAGTAACGTCTTTCGAGACCCCTTCTAGACGACATTCTCACGATTCACTCACTTTTATAGACCTCTATAAAAATGCGACGCCCGTAAATTATCCCCTTTTGTGCCTGACCTTTTATGAAACTATTTACCATAAGAAGGCATAGTTCGCGAAGGTGTTGACACATAAAGAAATCGTGTTTAAAGAATCTCTTAAACTTGATCTATAAATAAAAAACATGCGTCTGGGACTAGTTTCCTTTTTGAAATAGGCCAATTCAATGGCGCTTTAAGAATAAAAACTTAATCCGCATTTGTGCTCTTTCATGACCAATATACTTTTTAATATCCGAATAACAGCTGTTATACCAGTACTTTATCGTTATTACCATACCCTAAATTTTTGTAATTCTTATAATCCGTTTTCATTGTTACAGGCATGCAATGCCGTGGAGTACGCCAAATGGGTGCGCGCACTCTGCGTCGAAATACTCGGCCAGACGCCACTGCCGCAAGTCAGATTTTTGGACGTGCTACCTGCGGCAGACACGGCTACCAGAAGTTCGAAGGCAGAGGCAGAGGCTCCGAACCAAACACCTTCCTTCCCACCCCGGCCACCGCCCCGCGCGCGGCGAAGGCTGCTCTCCGCTGAGACGCAACTACCCCGCCGAGACCACTCCCCCGCCGCAACTGACGAGGGTATCGTCGTCGAGGACGACGACTACGACTCATCGTCCGACCGCAGCTTCGACTTGACCCTCTCCCTCGACGCTATGAAAGCGACCGACGTGGTCGACGCGCCCGTAAGGAAAGCGGAGGTCATTAAATGTGACAATTGCAGCAAACTGAACGCCCAACATCACACGCTGCCGCGAGCGGCGCGCTCCGGCGAATCGGAGCAAGGTCGCCATCGGTACTTGAAGCGCTGGGAGGGGACGGCGGGGGCGGCGGAGCGCGGGCGGCACGTCATGGAGGCAGCGAGGCGGAAGACGTCGTCGCTGGAGAGCAGGGCAAGGTCTTGCTCGCCGAACTCTCATGAGGCTGTGGCGAAGTACGTGCCGGTGCGAGAGCGGAGGGCGATATTTGAGTCGTTGTCGCGTAGGGGCGGCGGGTTAGCGCGGAGTACGGAGCACTTGTCGCAGTCGGTGTCGGTGGCGCCGTTGACGCCGCGGCGTGCGGCTTCCCTGCACGACTTGCAGGCGCCCCCGACGCGGTCGGTGAGAGACCTGCGACAGTTTTTTGAAGCTGTCGCGCGCGGCGCCGGCGGCTGCGCAGGCCTGCAAAGGCATAGCGCGCCGCCCGACCCCGCGCACCGCGCTTTTGTATCACTCACGTGCGCTTGATACTTAGTTATTGTACATACTGTAGATATGGCGTTGATCGCCCTCTATTTTACTAAGTCGTTCGATTTAAGACTGTTAAAGTATTGTTATAAAGGTACCTAATATAAATGAAATAAATGTATTACCTATTATAATTATATTGTTTCAATTGTGTATCGTATAATTGTGACCACAATCTGATTTGGATCTCTGGCACGCGGGTGCTATGTGGTTTGTAGCACGGTCAACGAAACTATGCTGGGTGGTTGTGAAATGTTATCGAAAGCAGTTGCCTAAGCTTTGTGCACGGCCCTGACAGGAAACCGCAATGTTACTGTGGCATAGTGGTAAGTAATATTTTAATAGAAGCAACTAGTACACAAATGTCACCGGGTACAACGCTGCAAAGGTCACCGATCGACTCGTGAACCGTGTCCCTCCCGCCTCCCGACACGTTCTCTTGCAAAACGTTCACTATACCACATCATTGTGGTATAGTGTATTATTCGTATTCATACTTTTTGTGCGTCGTCACGTGAACTGTTTGATCCCATTCTTATTTATAATTAAGTCTGTCGTATAATTTTTCTTCACAAAAACGACGTATAAATGCCTTTAATGACAGCGAGGACTCCTCGTAAGCTAGTGTTGTTATTTTTTTACTCGTTCTTAAAGTACCGGACTAGTTTTTTTCTTTTAGACTTTGGTTTTTCGAGTTTTTAGTATAATCACAATCTACGTAGATAAGACTTTAATATTCAGCAAAAATGTACATGAATCGGTTTTTGAAGAATTTTTATCATGGATTTCAATTGATGCCTTAAGCGTTTTTAAACCCGGTGTTAGGAATTCCCCGGAAAACCCTGGGTCCAATAACGGGAGAAGATGGTAGCTGGAGAGTCCCATTCGTTTGACCCAGGTTTTCTTGACGCTTCCCCTTCCCATTCTTATTTATTTATTTTACAACTCAGATCTATCATAACAGGCACGGCACGCCCAAGGCAATAGATTGAGAACATTATATGTGTAGAATATCAAAAAATTATTACCGATTAAACATTACATTACAATTTACATTAAAGAATACAATACCTAGTCTTTAGGGCAATTAACTGAGGACATACCAAAAAATAACAATAATAATTAATATAGATTTAAATCATTACGTACCATAAAATACAATTTGATTCAATTAATACAATTAGCAATAATAAAAATTTTAAACATAATAATAAAATATGATTTTCATTAAATTATAAACAATTAAATATCATTCACAATAACAAATAACATACAATGCAATCCTTGTAAATTCACACAGAGAACACGAGAACAAATCAATAGTGTCAGCAATGCGATTAAAGGATTCTCTCTCCCTCGTGTGACTTGTATTCTCCTATTATGCTTAGTCACGAAGTCTTCAATCTCTGCGTTTTTGCGGACTCTCCAACTCTGTTATCCTGGTCCAATACGGAGAGAAGATGACGATAAAGAAATAATAGTTAGGATTGTAGGATATATAGGACTATTCTATTATTTGACGACCTCCGTAGCCGAGTGGCTTGCACGCCGGACTTTGGGCGGCGCTAACTCTGAGGTCCCGGGTTTGATTCCCGGTCGGGTCAATGTCGAAAACGAACTTTTCGATATTGTGTCGGGTCTGGGTGGTTGTGGTACCGTCGTTGTTTCTGATTTCCATGAAACGAGTGCTTTAGCTACTTACCTTGGGACCAGAACAATGTGTTTGATGTTGTCTCATATATATTATTATATAGATATTGGAGTATCGTTATCGTTCTCCGGAAAATCCTGGGTCCAATAAGGAGAGACGATGGTAGATGGAGATTCCGGAAAAACGATAGTTATGATATTAATCTTTAAATTAAATCTTCTAGGCGTTACGTTTTGTCACTGATAAATAACCTAACTAGAGTTAGTAATATTCACCATTCAATCACGTTCATTAAAACGAAGACTTGTTTAGGATTGAAGGAACACCTCCTGGTGACAAAACGAGATAAGTTTCAAATTTGCCTGATTTTTATTACGCTTGGGCAAAATCTCATCTGATGGTTTTTTTTTTTTTGGAGAGAGATTGCTGATTGCCGCTTAATCTGATGGTGGGTGATGTTAAGGCCGAAAGTGGACTCGTACTTTATCTGGTATCCTCAGCTACTGAGTAATTAGTTATCTTATCTTTTAAAAGTATCGTTAAATAAATGCTTGAGAGCTTACCTACAAATCTCGTGATGGTGATTTGTCTAAAAACACTCATCAGCTCATTTTATTTCCCCACTGCTGGGGCACGAGCTTTCCCTATGGATGGATAGCGAGAACGGGCCATAAACCACCACGCGGGCCCAGTGCGGATTGGTGGTTGCTAACGACTAGTACTTTATATCTACCGCGTATTAGTCAAAAACGGTACGGTAATAATACTTATACGGGCACGAACAAATATTGTGTGCCCTGTGGCACAAAATAAGGAAAACCCTGAAATGAGAAAAAGATGGTAAGCTGTCTAATAATACCTACATATCGCGCTCGAGCAACGCACTCATAGACAACCTCTCACGGACACGGAATCTCGTAACAGCTGCGCTCGTCCTGTTACGAGCTGTTCCGAGATCCTTCTCTCCTTATTTTGTATCTGTAGGCACGAAGTTAAAACGATCGAAGCCCCTTTACCGCTCGGTAACAACCGTTGGATTTCTTTGTTCATTGCGTTCTTCCTACAGGCTGTTTGGTACCTAATATATGTATAATCGCGAAACATGGCCATGCAACCAAGTATTAAAAACACCGTGATAACATGCAAAATCATATTTATGAAGATTTATTTCCATCAGTTTGACGAACAAGAACAATGTATCAGCTGGACCTAGGGTTGTCACTTTGCAATTTTACTTAGTAACAGACTACCCTAATGTCTCAAACATAATTAAGGTGCTTTTCAGGAATATTTAAAATTCTCTGGGGGTTCTACGCCCTGTGCCCTGCCATATTCGGGATTATACAGGTATTACCAAACATCCTGTATAACCGTTAACTAAGACTTTAGTAGCGTTATTTTAATTTTCTCCTTTCATCTCACCTAATGTTAAGGCCGAAGGTGGAAGTGCACTTCACCCGAAATCCTCAACTACTGAGGAACTTATCTGTAGCTGCCGGAACACAGACATTGAGGTTATGGCGACATACCTAATATAAATATGATGGTGGTAGCTAGCCAGGCGGAGAAACAATTCCTACTACCAACCAAATCAAGTACACAAACATGAATCTCCCGCTGGAAATCGAACCTGGGATCTGAGTCTGAAATCGGTGGTCTCACTCAACCACTAGAACAGAGGCGGTTAATGCGCAATAAACTAGAAATTCCCTTTTCGCTGCGTCATTCGCTCATAGGTTTAAAGAGATTAAAATCTTCCAAATATATCATCAGCTCAGTCATTATATGTCCCCACTGCTGGGGCATGAGCCATCCCTATGGATGAATATGAGAGCGAGCCATAAACCACCACGCGGGCCCAGTTTAACTGCTAATGCAGCCGAGACCAACGATTTTACGTTCCTTCCGAAGCACGGAGGAGCTAGAGATGACACATTTGCGATCACCCATCCGATGACCGGCCTTTGCGAATATTACTTAACTTTAGCACTCGCAGACTGGGCACGTTAACCAATGCGCTATCGAATTCCAAATGTATATACGCAAAATATTATCTAATGATTCATTTTCAAATGCGATAAGACGTAGGCGGTCTGTTTTTCGTAAAGATAAAGGCTTCAACTACTATTTGGTTTTTGGATGACTATCATTAAGTATCTATTTGAAATTTGTTAACTACTTACAGTAATTTGTACTTAGATAAGATTATACTCAACATTCCTTACAATTAAGTAAAAAAAATATAAAGTCCTAATGTCTGTCATTGTCAGAATTTTTTAAAATTATCTTAATTAACATTTTGTTAATCGACTTCAATACTTAATTAAGTTATTTTAGTTTTAATTTTGTGGACCCTTTAGTAATCATTACGAGAATTTGTTTGACTTAAAAGGTTACAATGTATTTTTTTTAATGATGATCAAAGAATGACATTGTCCAATAAAATCAACATACAAACAAATATATTTTCTTCAAATTACAGTAAATTAAAAGGTATTCTAAACATCTAACGCTGAAGTGATTTTCGAATTTGTTGTTTAGTTCCTTATCGGTATGCAGTAATTATTAAATTTCGATCTCTGGTTCCGGTCAAACTCTGGTTACCCTACACCAACCGACTAAAATAAGAGAGATTTTCGTGAAGTAAAAAAAAAGACAAAGCGTTGAAAAAATTCTACGTGTGTGATTCGAACCCGCACCCCATGACATGCCCGGTCAGGTGCACTACCAACTACGCCATCGTGGCTCAATCCTCCTCCTCCCGTACAATATTTCCCGCTCTTCATCTCAGGGAAAGGGGGAACGGCTGAAAACCAGCGCTGAGAAAATCTCAGTGAAAGCTGAGCCATTCCCTTTTGCCTCTGTCCTTGTGTTACTTTTTATATGTTTTTTTTATTGCAATTTTTGAAGCAAATAATTATTTCATTATTTCAATCCAACTCGCCGAAATTAATCAACAATACCTACTCTTACTCTATAGGCTCCATTAATTATTTCGTGAAGTCTTCAATAATTGGTTAATTCTAATAGCTTATAAATTAGAAGAATGTTAAGGATTATTGCTATCTGACGCTCGTTAAAATAATTGTGTTGATTGCGATGACTAATCGCTGAAGTTGTTACACCACGACAACACGGTAGTTGGAATTGAAATGGCCACTTTTGAGCTATTGGACCAGTTCTCGCGGAATTATACCGTGGTCGATTAATTTAATTGGAGCTGTTATGGTAATCGCTATGTTATTGTTATAGCTGTTGTCTGCATAATATATGGTGCTGTTACTACTAGAGATGGATACATAGAATTTGCAGTTGGTAATACAAAAGTCACGCGGTTTTAGAAAACCGGACTTTAGAAAAAAAACCTTCGTAAAAAAAGGGGTAATTTTATGTTTGTCGTCTGTGTCTCGGTTTAAAGAAGATTTATTGCTCATACAAAAGTTACTGAATCTAAAAATTAAATGCAAAGGAGATCAACCGCTTCCTCTCTTTTCTTCCTGCAACTTTTCTTTAAATATTATTAACCACATTTTAACCAACAAAAAAAAAACAGTTGAAAACTAGACAACACCAAACATAATTTGACGACTTACAAACCGCCAACAAATGAATCCAACACAAAACAGAAACATGAGCACGCATCACAAAATTTCGTCTATCCCTTTCTATCTTAGGACATGCGTGTTATACGTAATAGCAGCAAATTAGTAGTTGGAATGCGGCCGTGTCGAATGGTGGCTGCAGCCTTACAACCAGTAATTCAATCAATAAAAAAAAGCTCACAAAAGAGGATGGTAGCCAGAAAAAAGTCACAAAGGATACCGAGGGATGATACAGGTAGCGAGGTCGGAGTATCAAAAGATCGGGTGACGGGACGTTCGTTATACCTACATGAAGGTTGTTATGTGAATGCGTACGAGTGGTCTCTCTGTCTATGGTAGCAATGGGCCCCTACCTACGTACGGATCGACAAGGATTGGACACATGAGAATTCATTATTTGCGTGTGACAAACGGACGAGGGTAAACTATTACCGACAGAATTTGTACCTAAGGAAAATTTTGAAGCTGCTAGTTGAATTTATTTATTCCTTAGATAGATGGTACTTCAAGCTAAGTGCCCATCGTGGTTGTCGTTTTAAAAGATGCGTTAGGTATTAACACATTGATAATATTCATGTGAATTCGCTAGTCACGATCCCGATCGCCCCGTCTCGTGGTCTTACCAATGCTATGCCTTACTTATGCCATCTCCAAACATGCATGCATGTCTATTATAAAACTTTTGTCAAAACTCTTTGGTCAATAAAATTCTTTAGGTACTATTCTTCTTTTGCCTATAATCACTGCTAAGTGTAAGCCTCCACATTGACACGCAGGTCTATTCAATCTGTTACTGTTATATCAAATTCGAATTCACATTTCACAATTAGATAACTACAATTTCTGGGAACTAGGACGTAACAGGACCACAGTGACCAAAACGAAAAAAAAACAATAGCCGAGTCTAGTTACAATATAAGGAGACCGCAGAAGGTAAGCTTCATACAAACACGCTCGAGCAACGCACACGTAGACCCTCTCACGGATACCGAATATCGCAATTCGCAACTGTTGTTCCGTGTGTGCTCCTATGTGTGCTCCTATGTGTGCGTTGCTTGTCTTGTTGCTAAGCTTACCTTCTACAGTTTTCTTATTTTGTGGTCTAGTCGCGCATCCAAAGTAGTTCTCTCCGTCGCGTGTTTGGTCAAAATAATAATAGACAAATGACAGTCATTTGGTATTTTTTATACAGCCACATTTAAGTTGTATTAAAATTTTGATACCCATGTCGTAGGTAGCAGGTGGAGCTTGATGAGGAGCTCGATGGCGCAGTGGATAACGCGCCCGGTCTGCGAGTGCTGAAGTTAAGCAAAAAGGCCGGTCATCGGATGGGTGACCAACAAATTATCATGTTGAGCTCCTCCGTGCTTCGGAGGGCACGTAAAGCCGTTGGTCCCGGCTGCATTAGCAGTCGTTAACAACCACCAATCCGCACTGGGCCCGCGTGGTGGTTTATGGCCCGTTCTTCCTATCCATCCATAGGAAAATCTCGTGCCCCAACAGTGGGGACATAAAAATGAGCTGATGAATCATCATGAATCATCAGATGATGATGATGAGGTAGCAGGTGAGAATGTTGTGCAAAAAAACTTGAGAATTCGTGTATGGGGTATGAGGATATATTGTTAATAATTACATCTACGATTTATTTCGGCACACATTGTACAAACTTTATCTTTACCATTAAATTGGATCGAATTGCAACACACAAGACCATGTCAGAGTAGGTATGTTTCCAGAACCAATTGTCAAACACTGCACGCGTTTAGCACAATTCGGTTTAGTTGAAAAACGCAATAGAACCGTCAATCTATCTATCTGTCCAACGTTAATGGCGACCGAACGCAGCAGCCTTGAACGTGACTCGCGGACACTATTCGGATGTTCGCAATTTTATATCAATGCCATACACAAAACAATTGTGTTGTTGCCTTCAGTCTGTCCCTTAACATGTCCAGCTGTGTGAAAGAGACAATTGCATCGAACGTTAATCGAGTAGACGCAGGTGCAAGGTCAAAAACGACGGATAGATTGGTTTGGGTAGTTCGTAATTAAAGTTATACCTTTTATATTGAATGGAAGGGGACAATTTCAATTAAAATGATTCACTAAAAGGGTATTGTGGAGCGAAATCACTTTGGTTGGTCAATAGTTTGTTGGTTCTTTAATGATACCCCAGTAGTTGAAACTTGCAAGGGCAATATCTATATGTATAGTTACTCCAAAATTCTTGAGAGGACATAACAAGTTTTGGCAACACAGTTCTGCAGTAAAGTTATTTATCTGCATATTTTGTAATTACACCAATTATTTATCTATCAGGAGCGTTTTCATATTCCACTGTCCACACAAATTCATAATTTTTCACATTCAAGCACGCGGAAGGAGTTGTTAACAACAAACACCAAATTATTTAAGTCACAAAATGTAGGTCTACTCCAATGACCTTCCACGGTCATTGTTCTACTCCAATTACTTCTACTCTTCTTTACTCTAACTATTTGTACTTTACCTCTACTCCAACTACTAGGTACGGTGGAACGGGGTTACTTTCGAATCATTTTACATTGATCACAACTCCTGTTCTCTACAGTGGTTTTCCACATGTAGTTTTACGGTATGAGTCTGGAGGAAATCGTGCTAGAGACGCCTTGAACGTTAGGGATACCCATATTTACAGCTACCTAAGGATTTACAGCTGCGATCAATGTTACACTTATATCAAAAGTGACCCCATTCTACGGTTCCTTTGCTGCAAACAAAAGAGACGTGGCTGCAAGGGTAGCGACGATGTGTGCAGAGTGACTGAGGAGAGCCGAAGATTGGACTCAATGGCATGCCAGTCCAGCCCCATCTATGTCCAGCTGTGGACCAACACAGCCTAATTTCGAATATAACTTTTTATCTCCAGAATTCTCTTAGAGATATCAAAATTGTGAGTACACGTAGCAAGCAACTGCAAGTTATGAGTTTAGTTAAGTTATATTAAACACTGGTACAGGGACGTAGCGATCAAGTTCCAATGGCATTTCAACTCTTAAATGTCAGATAACTATTTAATAAAGACAAAGACCATGAACTCGCTATTTAGAAAGGTTCCCGCGTTATTGTATAGGTCTTAAAGCTTTAAGGGCTGTCAATCACATGAAGTAAATGTAACAGTAAATACATAGGTAATCCAATATTAAAAAAGAACATACATACATGCTCTACGTAGAAAAAGCATTAAAATCACCACAATTTTGAGAAATTTGAGTACCTAAACTCGCCGTAAGTGACCTCGATGCCATATTTAGCATAAACAAAGTAGGGCATGATCAGCTTCACGAAAACTCGGTATTCTGAAGAGAGTGCGGCGATTCTTTATGGCGGACCAGTTGTGCCTTTTGTACAAGACACAGTTACGGTCTTGCGTGGAGTATTGCTCGCACATCTGGGATGGTTCCGCAAAGTACCTTCTCGATGCTTACAGCTCGATTACAGAGTCGCGCTGAACGCATAATCGGCAATGCAGAAGTCGCAAATACTCTCGAATCTCTGCAATTATGTAGAGATGTTGCGTCACTCAGCGTGTTTTTCCGCTTATACCATGGCGAGTGCTCTAAAGAGATATTTGACCTCATCCCACCTTCTCCCTTCCTTCATAGGAGTACACGTGCTGCTCTTCGGAGTCACCGCTTCACTGTCTCAAATATCCCATCGCGCACAAAGAAATTTGGTGACTCGTTTCTTTGTCGCACCTCCGAAAGATGGAATAGTCTACCAGCACACGTTTTCCCTCCTTCCTATGATATGGGATCCTTCAAAAGAGGCGTGAAGATGCACCTTGTAGGTTGGCAGAGTGAGGTTAACTGACGTTACAACGTCAACTGATTGTTTCCTAGGGCCAGTTCCAAATAGGCATCGTAAGAATACTTATTATATAAAAATTCTGTTGTTCCACATTTTTAAATGTTTTTCGAGTGAAATTTTACACCGTCCGTCCACGTGAGCCGAGGTTGTAGCTTCTAGAGGTGCCACCAGAAGGAAATTAAATTAAATTAATCTTTATTCAAGTACACTTATAAGATAAGCGGTTTTGAATCGTCTCAAAATATATTTCGAATCTCTATACCGAAGCTTCCGCTATCCACAAAAATAAGTTTTTCGGTCACTAACTACGGTTTGGCCACTCAAGTTTTTCGCCGCCCAATGAAATCAAATCGCCGCCAACAGTAAACTTTTTCCAAACATATTTGAATCTTCTAAGGGTGGAGAGGCATCTCCAACTAGTAAAGGTTGACAGTCAGCTCCGCATACTTGGTCCTGTCCTTGGCAAGGCGAAAAAGTTCAGTGGCATATTCCGCAACCACTACTTTCTTCTGCGACCAGGTCTCCTCTTTCCAGCCACTTTTCCCGTAATAATAAGTTGCAAAAGTTCGTATTTGTCTTTCCTAAGCACATGACTTCGATATGCAACTTTTCTCTGCTTGACAGTGTGCAAATTTGAATTTTGTGTAAATATTTGAAATACAAACTTAAAGATAACTTAGTGGTACCGGCTTTACAGTAATCAAATATTCCGTACAATCCATGTGCGTTGCATCAAGCCCCGTAATTAAGTCTGCGGGCGCGTGTTATTCGTAAAACCTGCCGCTTATTAATACCTACAGGGTGATTTTTCCTAGTGCATGGGTAGCCAAATTCTAAACTATAGGAAATAGTCTCCGGAAAATAGTCTAGGAAATTGGACCGGTTATCCAAAGGTCGTGGGTTTTATTTCCTCTCGAGCTTACTGAGGCTAATTGATTTCTTCTTGTAAAATTTTATCTTTTAACTACTTATAAGAAATAGAAAAAAAACCACTATTTCTTATAGTGACTCAAGGCCAATTTTCATTTAAATTATAAGGAATCACACACTTTATGTACCAACCCATAGTGCATTGGATCCAATTCTGTGAAGTTATTTTTTTTATATCTTATGTCACCTGATGTTAAGTGATGATAAGGCCAATGGTAGAAGTGTACTTCACCCGGAATCCTCAACTACTGAGGCACTGGTTATCTTATCTTTAGCTGCCGGAACACAACAATGCTTTCAACAATGCAACAAGGTTCGATTCCCGGCTGGGTCGGGTGGGCGTTTAATTTTTTCACTGTATTTTATAAATTTTATAAATATTTAATGCTACAAACATTGATTTTATTTCATATTTAAAGGCGGCATCTATATCTATATATACATATAGATATAGATATCGTCTTTAGTATACACTAATAATATAAAGAGGAAACCTTTATGTATGTATGTTTGTAACGAATAAACTCAAAAACTACTGGACCGATTTTAAAAAATCTTTCACCATTAGAATGCAACATTAGCGCTGAGGAATATAGTCTATATTTAAAAAAAATAAAAAATGTTTACCCTTGCAAAGCAGGGACGGGTCGCTAGTATTTAGATAAAATGGTGTTAGCTAGCCAGGTGGACAAACAAGCCCTACTACCAACCAAACGAGTACACAAAATGTTCCTCTCTGGGAATCGAACCCATTCCCTCTACTCTTGGTCTGAGACCCTAACTAGACCACAGACGTGGGTAAATCATATGGCAATCTAAAGGTACGTATTGATTGTTAATAAACTGTCTCATATTTTCAGAATTCTTGCGGTATTGCAAGTTGCAACTTTAAATAAATTTGGCAAAAATCACATATCACATATACCTACGCACAATACAGTTTTTATCCAAATCGGTACCAAAACTGCGTTGAGTATCTTTTGCAAATTTATGCTTTTATGTTTTGTATTGGACCAACCATGCAGACTTAAAAAATCCCCCTCTATAAAAGCACTGGCTAAGTACACCTGTCGAACTCCTGTTTGCGGGATAACGCGCAAAGGGTTTTCTCTTTTGTTATTTTTGCTGTCATGGACCCGGTTCAATTCCTGGCTGGGTCGGGTAGGCATTTAATTTTTTCACTGTATTTTATAAATATATAATTCAGCTTCAGTGCAGCGATTAGCACTTAAAAATAAAAAGTAAAATTAACTACCATTAGTTGCAAGTTGCAATATTAATATCTAAGCTCCTAAACACCGGAATGTTGGTCAGAGCAATATTTCGCAATACTAAAACAGTTATTGTATTGGCGCCAGACACATTATCTACTGATACGCAAGGACGCTGCTACAGATTGGTATTTTTAGGGTTCCGTAATTCAAAACAGGAAGAAAATAACATGAAAAAAAAGACACAGTGTTGAAAAATGGGGTGCTGGTTCGAATACTGCACGTGGACCTCTTTCAACACTTTGTCTTTTTTCAAATTATAATTTGTTCACAACAAAATTTGCGTAAAATTATACAATAACCATAATCTGGAAGAAAATAGGAAACCCCTAGATGATTTCTGTTTTTATAATTCCTATGGGTAAGCACTTGGCCAGCTTGGCCTTAATCTCACCTGATGTTAAGTGATATGATAAGGTCCAAGGTGGAGGCGCACTTTACCCGGAATCCTCACCTACTAAGGAATTGGCTGTCATATCTCTAACTATAGATAACTCAACAGTACTTCCATTATTGATGTCACGGTAACATATTTAGACAAGATGATGTTAGCTAGGTTCGATTCCCAGCGGGGTGTACATGTTTGTGTACTCGGTTTGGTTGTCCGCCTGGCTATCTACCACCATCTTATCTAAATATGTCGCCATAACATCAATGTTTGTAGCATTGTTGTGTACCGGCATAAGATATCCAGTCTCACTAGTTAAGGATCCCGGGTGAAGTGCGCTTTCATCATTTCAGTTAACAGCACGTGAGATCAAGGCACTGTGCTTACCCGTCAGAGGTGAAAACTTCTAAGATTGATGAAGCAATGTTGACTAAAAAAACATAAGCATCAAGCACTGAAAAATTTCGACGGGTGAAAGCCAGACCTCGGTAGCCAAGTGGTTAAGGCAGCCGCCCGGAATGCGGAAGGTGCGTGGTTCGATTCCCGCCTGAGGTTGTCGTCTTTTTTCAGTGTTTAAATTTTACCCGTTAATATTTAAAAAAAATACATATATTTTTTTTTAATATTATCTCTATGGCCCCATTGGAGTAAATAACTAAAGCGGATTCTGCCTAACATATTGGCAACCTAACCAGGGAATTGAAACCAAAACCTATCGAATATCAGACCTTGAGACTTTCCTACTCAGTAACACCGAGGCGTAAGCATGTAAGAAAAAAAATATCTCAACAAATACTTCTGTTCTGGACCCTGTTGTACATCCAATCAGATCTAAATGCTTTTGGGACATTGAAGAATTCACTGCCATTATTATAACTGTGGAAACAATAACATTTATTTTTGCTACTGATTTGCTCTCGCGGTTGGTATGTAGGTGGGCCCGTTAGGAAACGCGCAAAAAGAGCTACAGCCACACGTGTTCTTGATAACTTTTGGCAGTACGAATTCTTACATGTAGCAGTCGTTATAGTGAAATCTTTTGTTTGTATGAATGTTCTTTTTTCGATGATAATTGGTGAAATTCTATATAGAAATAAATATTTTTTTACAGAGAATAGTTCTTGCTGTGGCCATGGACCCCGCAAAGGATACAAAACTTAACAAAAGTAAAATTAATATGGGAAATAAAAGTAAGTAGGAAGATCTGGACAACACAATTTCAATATTTGCTTTGTGACTTTTTTGTATACCTACTGAGATCTAGCTAATATGCTTCTGTTTGTTTTTATGTTTGCTCTCCTTTTCGATTTGAGTTCCTTCCTTTTTTCCAATTTCTAACCACTGTAATTGTTGAACGTGTCTCCAATCCTAGAATATTTTTGATGACCACCACCACTCTGCCAAGATTGACTAACTGCCATTTATTGTGAGGTGAGTCATTGCGGTTCTTTCAGCGTATGTCTGTTTCCACTTTCACACTGCGACATGTCATATAGTATAGAACTGTTGATCGGTGTCCGCATGAAGTAGCTAAGTAGAACGAGGGGCGGCTTGATTGATTTGTATAATTAATCATAACAGATTTGTACTGTTATTTTATTATTTAACTAGCGGTTCAAATTAGCTTTTGGCGAGTGTTGTTGTTAATGTATGCTACATTAAAAAAATGTATCACCGTAGTTGTTTTTTGCAACAAGTCAATGAGAAGTAGTAATTTGTGATTTACAATTTTTTGTACTATGTGTAACTATGTTTGTAATTTATTTACCTACTGTCCAAGTAAATAGGCTAGAAAAACGCATGCGAAACTAACTTACATACATATAACATATAAGATACAAGTAAGCGTCTGTTTTTGTCACATGACTTGGATTGAGTGGATTTTTAGCTTGTATCATATGGGAAATGAACCTACCTTTGAAAAATAATCATGCTGTATTTTTATAACGCCGACCAAAAAGGCTATAGGTTAAAAACTTTGTTTTTTTCTGTTTGTAAAGAGTATTCTTTGCAAAATGTTTTTGTTTTTGTTTATATAATTTTAACGCAAATTTTGTTGCGATACAAATTAAAAAAATTTCGGCGGACTGGTTAGAACCACGATAGCTCAATTGGAAGAGCACCTGACCCGGTATGTCAGAAGGGTGCATGTTCAAATCCTGCTCGTGGAAATTTTTTCAACATTGTGTTTTTAGTATTCTTTGCATTATCAAAAACTGTTGGTAAACACCTAGATCATTTTCCTCAGTTGTAGTAAGAGTACGTATATGTGATAATATGAGTATACAAGAACCAACATTTAAATAATACCAAAACAAAGTTCTTTGTTTCTTTTTTATTTAAGAAGCGATTAACATACAACTAATATACCAAGGTCTTATGTTTTTTTTAAAAGTTTTAGACCTGATTGATATCACCATACACCCAACCGATATACGACATGTCATAGCAAATATCAACCGATCAACATAAATTACAAGTTTGCATACATAATAACATTTCAAAGAAACTGTTGGACCAACAAAAAAGAGCCGAATGTGTATCAAACAAAGTGCTGCTATTTTTTACTAAGAATCTTATTATCTCCAAGGTGTATCAAAACAGTGAGTCACAGCCCGCAACTTATTCAGTTTAGCAACTAAATAGCTGACCACTGAGGTATTGTCAGTGCTATACAGGCATGTCACTTGGATAAGAGATAATTACAGCTATAAAATTATTATTAAAATAAGAACCTTTGTTTAGCCACAAAAACAAAAAAAAAAACATTATTGCTGTGTTTTTTACTGTGTGGAAAGTTTCAATAATATTTTTATTATAACAATCAAGGTTATTAAATGGACTTACTATGGCATCACACCTATCTATATTAACAAATGTTCTGTAGTTAATCTACAAAAGAAAATTCTAGGAAAGCTTAAAATGAAAAATGTAAAATTTTACAAAATAAAAATTTAATGATTTTCATTTCGATCGTCTTTGTGTAAACCTCGTTAGTTCGTCTCCTCCTGTAGACGCTTATATGACAAAGAGACTCGTAATTCAATGTTAATCATCTTAAAAACTTGTTAAATAATTAATGTCTGCATAAATACTATAAATAATACTTGTATGAATAACGTCTAAAAATCCTTTTTTACATTACATGGAACTGTTTAATTCTTAATATATGAAAGTAGAATACACGTGGGGCAACAGATTTAGAATCTAGATAGAACAAACGAAAAAATAGCATTATTTTACGTGTTATGCTTCGTTTAATTTGATATATATTTATAAATATAAATAATTAATATAAATAATTTATAATATTTAATTAAGCTTCAGTGCAGCAAGCACTTAAAAAAATAAAAAGTAAAAATTAATTTGATATAAGTGTTTTTTATATATTTTAGCGTTTTATTAACGCTTAAATATACTTAAGTAAAATTTTAAACACTGAAAAAAGACGACAACCTCAGGCGGGAATCGAACCACGCACCTTCCGCATTCCGGGCGGCTGCCTTAACCACTTGGCTACCGAGGTCTGGCTTTCACCCGTCGAAATTTTTCAGTGCTTGATGCTTAAATGTTTTTAGTCAACATTGCTTCATCAATCTTAGAAGTTTTCACCTCAGAGATCCGAAAGAAATATTTTTACAAATATTTGAACATTCGGTTAAGATGAAGCTGCGTTATAGATAAGTGTTTTTTATATATTTTAGCGTTTTATTAACGCTTAAATATACTTAAGTAAAATTTTAAACACTGAAAAAAGACGACAACCTCAGGCGGGAATCGAACCACGCACCTTCCGCATTCCGGGCGGCTGCCTTAACCACTTGGCTACCGAGGTCTGGCTTTCACCCGTCGAAATTTTTCAGTGCTTGATGCTTAAATGTTTTTTAGTCAACATTGCTTCATCAATCTTAGAAGTTTTCACCTCAGAGATCCGAAAGAAATATTTTTACAAATATTTGAACATTCGGTTAAGATGAAGCTGCGTTATAGATAAGTGTTTTTTATATATTTTAGCGTTTTATTAACGCTTAAATATACTTAAGTAACATATTGTTTTCTAAAGTTTACGCGAACACTACACATTGAAATGAAACAACTTTTACGGATCTACTCGCGTTTATTTTACACATTAGTTTTAATTAATGTTTATCCTGACGTTTCGAACCCTTTGCAGGGTCCGTGGTCACAGGGAGACTGAGGTGTTGGTCGTCTCATAATTAGTTAGTAGCTTGTATACCCTCATTTAAATTAATCAGGTGCATTCCGTTTTACGCAGAAAGAGCTTACAGTATCTTTTGGTCTGGCAGTATGGTGTTGGGGCTGGGATTTAATATTCTGTATGATGGGATCCCAGGCTGGTGGTAGATTCCAACCATCTTCTCTATTAAAATTAGGATGTTTTTTAATTTCAATAGCCTCGCGTATCATCCTAGGGATGAATCGTTGTTCTCTGGCGAGTATTTGTGGTTTATCAAATCTGATGTAATGGTTGGGCCCCTCAAGTGAATGTTCGCATACCGCAGACTTATTTTCGCGCCTATGCTTGACGTCGGCTATATGTTCTTTAACCCGGGTTCCTACACTTCTCTTTGTTTGCCCGATGTACGAGAGCCCACAGTCGCAGTCCAGTTTGTACACGCCTGCATCTTGAAGGGGTATGTTGCACTTGACAGGTCGTAAAAATTGGTTGATCTTCTTCGGCGGCTTGAAGTAAGTATTGATTGAAGCTCGCTTTAAGATATGCCCAATCTTGTCAGTGACACCTTTCATATATGGAAGTACAGCAGGTTGGCGCTCGACTGTGGTTGGTTTATTGCGTTTTCTGTGACGAAGCCGTGGTACTTTCAGATTATTATCCTGTAGTACATGCTTGACATGCTGAAGCTCAGCAGCCAGGTGTTGGGTGTCACAGATACCGCGTGCTCTCTGAAACAAAGATTTCCCTACAGTAGCCAACTGTCTAGGATGGTGGTGAGAATCACCATTGAGGTACCTATCTGTATGGGTTACTTTACGATACACAGTGTGGCTCAAACTATGGTCCGGATTCCTGATGATTAAAGTGTCCAAGAAAGCTAGCTTACAGTCTGCCTCTAACTCCATTGTGAATTGTATTTTTGGATGTATGGAGTTAAGATGATCTAGAAAAGCAGATACTTTATCAGTTGGTAAGATAGTGAAGGTATCATCTACATACCGCTTGTAGAACCTAGGGGTTACCGGTGCTGTGCTCAAGGCCCTCTCCTCGAAGTCTTCCATAAAGATATCGGCGACGACGGGTGAAACAGGGGACCCCATGGCGACACCCTCTACTTGCAGGTAGTAAATGTCATTCCACAAAAGGTAGCCAGATGTTAGACAATGCTCTAATAGTACTGCATATTCATAAGACATATCTTGTTCTACTAGTCGTTTTTTGGTAATTTCAATGCAATCCTGTACTGGTAGGCATGTAAATAAGGACTGCACATCAAAACTAACCATAGTTTCATTGTCAGCGAGATGTAGGTTTTTGATATCGTTGACAAATTGGTAGGAATCCTTCACATAAGCTGTTGTGTTACCTCTAAGTGGTGAAAGAATTTTAGCTACATGCCGGGCCAGTCGGTAAGTTGGTGAATCGATCTGGCTTACAATAGGGCGTAGCGGAGCCTCAGGTTTGTGAATTTTCGGTAACCCATACAGTTTTGGTGGTTTAGGGCAGGAAGGAATTAAATAGTTAGCGTCTAGATTTAACGTTTCAGAGTGTTGTTTGACAAGATCACTAGTTTTCTTAAGTATTTTGTTGGTTTGGTCGCACTTAACTCGTTTGTACGTCTTGTCATCCGATAAAAGTATTGTTATTTTTTCGTTATAATCAGACGTATCCATTACTACCGTAGCATTACCTTTATCAGCACGAAGGATAGTTAATTCGGGCTTAGCTCGCAGGTTCTTTAAAGCGAAATACTGATCACGAGGAAGGTTGGATTTCGGCAATTTACTCCGGCGCAAGACAGACGATATGTCTTGACGTATTGCCTCAGCATCAGCCTTCCTAACGTTATTTTTAACTAAGCAGTCCTCGACGTTGCTAATGATGCTTTCATACGGTATCCTGCGAGGGGCTACGGCGAAATTTAGCCCCTTTTTTAGTACCTCAACGGTGGGCTCGTCCAGTGTTTGTTTTGATAAATTAACAATTGTGCGATCATCTTTTTGATTTTGACGTTTGTGGCTGTCTATGGTTGATGGTTTACTGTTAGTCGTGTTCCATTTCACAAACTTTTTATTTAAATTCGATACTAACGTTTGGAATTTATCTATTTGTCTATGTTTGCATTCATTATATTTAGATGTTTCGCGTTTATTAAGTATATTAATGCAATTATTAAAATCTGATACGGACAATTGTAACTTTAGCACACTGGACAAACTCTCGATCTTATTATTAATTATACTTAGCTCAGAACGATGTTGGTAAATGAGGTGACGAAGCAATTTTTGGCTGGCCTGTTGTAAGATCTTGGCGCTCCCACGTATATCTTTCTTGGGCGATATCTTGACACACGCTGGGATGAGACCTTGGTCGCGACATCTCTTCAAGAAATTCAAAGATGTAACTTTCCTTGCGCGCTTTGTTTTCAGATCTTCCAACCGACGCACTTTGTTGGCTATTTCCAGTCCGTATTGGATCACATATTGTTTTCTAAAGTTTACGCGAACACTACACATTGAAATGAAACAACTTTTACGGATCTACTCGCGTTTATTTTACACATTAGTTTTAATTAATGTTTATCCTGACGTTTCGAACCCTTTGCAGGGTCCGTGGTCACAGGGAGACTGAGGTGTTGGTCGTCTCATAATTAGTTAGTAGCTTGTATACCCTCATTTAAATTAATCAGGTGCATTCCGTTTTACGCAGAAAGAGCTTACAGTATCTTTTGGTCTGGCAGTATGGTGTTGGGGCTGGGATTTAATATTCTGTATGATGGGATCCCAGGCTGGTGGTAGATTCCAACCATCTTCTCTATTAAAATTAGGATGTTTTTTAATTTCAATAGCCTCGCGTATCATCCTAGGGATGAATCGTTGTTCTCTGGCGAGTATTTGTGGTTTATCAAATCTGATGTAATGGTTGGGCCCCTCAAGTGAATGTTCGCATACCGCAGACTTATTTTCGCGCCTATGCTTGACGTCGGCTATATGTTCTTTAACCCGGGTTCCTACACTTCTCTTTGTTTGCCCGATGTACGAGAGCCCACAGTCGCAGTCCAGTTTGTACACGCCTGCATCTTGAAGGGGTATGTTGCACTTGACAGGTCGTAAAAATTGGTTGATCTTCTTCGGCGGCTTGAAGTAAGTATTAATTGAAGCTCGCTTTAAGATATGCCCAATCTTGTCAGTGACACCTTTCATATATGGAAGTACAGCAGGTTGGCGCTCGACTGTGGTTGGTTTATTGCGTTTTCTGTGACGAAGCCGTGGTACTTTCAGATTATTATCCTGTAGTACATGCTTGACATGCTGAAGCTCAGCAGCCAGGTGTTGGGTGTCACAGATACCGCGTGCTCTCTGAAACAAAGATTTCCCTACAGTAGCCAACTGTCTAGGATGGTGGTGAGAATCACCATTGAGGTACCTATCTGTATGGGTTACTTTACGATACACAGTGTGGCTCAAACTATGGTCCGGATTCCTGATGATTAAAGTGTCCAAGAAAGCTAGCTTACAGTCTGCCTCTAACTCCATTGTGAATTGTATTTTTGGATGTATGGAGTTAAGATGATCTAGAAAAGCAGATACTTTATCAGTTGGTAAGATAGTGAAGGTATCATCTACATACCGCTTGTAGAACCTAGGGGTTACCGGTGCTGTGCTCAAGGCCCTCTCCTCGAAGTCTTCCATAAAGATATCGGCGACGACGGGTGAAACAGGGGACCCCATGGCGACACCCTCTACTTGCAGGTAGTAAATGTCATTCCACAAAAGGTAGCCAGATGTTAGACAATGCTCTAATAGTACTGCATATTCATAAGACATATCTTGTTCTACTAGTCGTTTTTTGGTAATTTCAATGCAATCCTGTACTGGTAGGCATGTAAATAAGGACTGCACATCAAAACTAACCATAGTTTCATTGTCAGCGAGATGTAGGTTTTTGATATCGTTGACCATCAAGCATCGTTTAGCATCAAGCACTGAAAAATTTCGACGGGTGAAAGCCAGACCTCGGTAGCCAAGTGGTTAAGGCAGCCGCCCGGAATGCGGAAGGTGCGTGGTTCGATTCCCGCCTGAGGTTGTCGTCTTTTTTCAGTGTTTAAAATTTTACTTAAGTATATTTAAGCGTTAATAAAACGCTAAAATATATAAAAAACACTTATCTATAACGCAGCTTCATCTTAACCGAATGTTCAAATATTTGTAAAAATATTTCTTTCGGATCTCTGAGGTGAAAACTTCTAAGATTGATGAAGCAATGTTGACTAAAAAACATTTAAGCATCAAGCACTGAAAAATTTCGACGGGTGAAAGCCAGACCTCGGTAGCCAAGTGGTTAAGGCAGCCGCCCGGAATGCGGAAGGTGCGTGGTTCGATTCCCGCCTGAGGTTGTCGTCTTTTTTCAGTGTTTAAAATTTTACTTAAGTATATTTAAGCGTTAATAAAACGCTAAAATATATAAAAAACACTTATCTATAACGCAGCTTCATCTTAACCGAATGTTCAAATATTTGTAAAAATATTTCTTTCGGATCTCTGAGGTGAAAACTTCTAAGATTGATGAAGCAATGTTGACTAAAAAACATTTAAGCATCAAGCACTGAAAAATTTCGACGGGTGAAAGCCAGACCTCGGTAGCCAAGTGGTTAAGGCAGCCGCCCGGAATGCGGAAGGTGCGTGGTTCGATTCCCGCCTGAGGTTGTCGTCTTTTTTCAGTGTTTAAAATTTTATTTAATTTGATATAGTTAAATACCTAACTTATCAAAAATCCGTAACTTAGCTACACCTTTTATTGTACAAAAATGACTAACAACTAATTAAAATTGTCTTCTGTTACATTTTTTAACCAAGCGTGGGAATTCTATAATTCTTAAATAATTGTTTAAAGTAATTACACGTCGAAGTTTTATAGCTTTTGTATATGTCGTAGCCATATCGTAGATTTGCTCACTTCACGAAATGCTCGAGAATTTCATGAAATGGTCGCATTTCATGAAATGTTTCACTGTCTATTGGCCGCATCATGATGTGGTTTGGGCAGATCAATGATAAGAAATCGTTTTTCAATATGGGCAAAGAAACGCGCGGCTACTTCATGAAATGGTCAAACTTTAGTGATCATAATAATATTGATATATTAGAGGCGCTGATATTGTTTGCTTTTTGTGTCGATACAATCGGTTTTTACAATCTTATGCCGCTCCCCCCTTCCGTGACAGGCTCTCGCTACGCTGCGCTTCGCTCGGGGTAAAAAAAAATTATCTTAACCTAACCAACGGCTTACCGTTATCATTAATGTAGGAAATCCTTAGATTTCCTGCATTAATGATATGGCCAAACGTGGCAGGACATATCATAAAACGTTGACGCTTTAACGATATGATCAGTTTAAGCCGGGCATATCATGAAATACAGCAATGGTCGATTACATAAAGTGATCAATTTTAAGATCCGGCCACGACATATATACCATATAGGGTTGCCACCCGTAGAGTATTGTCCTCTTTTTCATGTAGGCGTACTTTATAATCTACGACACCAATTAAATACGCTAAAATACGTAAAACTGATTGTTACTGGCTCGTTACTTGAGTACTTATGAGACTAAATAAACTGGTACAGCCACAAAATATTTGTTAAATGTCGCAAAGAATAACAAAAAATACATTTTTAAAAACAAATAAATAAAATAATACTCTATTTAATGCTTAGTATGTACTTTATTTTTGTTCTAACAAAATGAAAAAAATACTTTATTCGTCCTGAAAAAAGGTGGCAACCCTAATACCACATAAGGTGTTGCAGGATTAAGTAGTTGACGAGTCAACAGAGAAACTTTTTTGCTACTTTCAAAACATTTATTTTGAATAGAAATTCTATGGAAATGGCCAACTATGACGTCACTATTGTGTTCCGTCGATTGAGTGTTTATTTAAAACTTTTAGGTTACAGAAGTTCATAATTAGGTCAAATTAAAATAGATTAATGTTATAAAGAACTATTACGTTATATAATTGATATACATTTATTGTTATTGAATTAATTATTGTTGTTCTCACTTGACGCCTTTGCTTAGTAGGGCTATCAACTTACTTACAAATTTAATACATTTACGAAGCGATTCGTACCCAATTAAAATAATTAGGTTAATTTAAAATGTATTAGCTACAAGTGAATTGTCCACGCTATTTGCTCATTCAAATTCCGCCATTGTCCACCGACGCCATCTTCTTTATACAGGGTGTATTTTTTTCTAACGTTCCAGCTGACCTCGCCTATTCAAAATTAAGCTGTGTTGGAGTTCCTTACCCGTCTCATTCTGACTAGTTTTTGTGGCAAACCCATCCATCCGTTGAAGGTACTGATGCAAAACTTAATTATCTGATGATATGCAACATTATAATACCGGATGATCTGCCGGCTAAATAACGTCAGAAACCAGTACAGATGCCTGCACTGCACATCAACTTATTCAAAACTGTCAAATTTCTTCAATAAATTTTCAACCATATTCCATATACGTACAGTTCAAAGTGACAAGTGAAATTGACAGTTTGTGGTACAAATTACAAAAACACAATGTTGAAAAAATTTCCACGAGCAGGGTTTGAACCTGCACCCTTCTGACATACCGGGTCAGGTGCTCTTCCAATTGAGCTATCGTGGTTCTAACCAGCCCGCCGAAATTATTCAACACTATTTACTTTTTTTTTACTTTGAAAGCCAAAGGCGCCAATTCAATGTCAACAACTACCGTTATTAACATCTAACCATAATATTTTTACAAATACTAAAGATCAGTTAAGAAGTAGGCAAGCTATTTATAAAATGTTTTTGTTTTGTTTATATAATTTTAACGCAAATTTTATTGCGATACAAATTACAAAAACACAATGTTGAAAGAAAAAAAAAAAAAAGGTTCAAACCCTGCTCGTGGAAATTTGTTTGTGGTAGTTTCATTTGTGGTAGTTCAATGTGTCCTAGTGCCTTACTATGAGGTTTTAAATCAGTATGATTGTGATCCCATGTTGCTATGGTACTTAAAAAGAATGTGCCGTCTGTGTCACTTCCCCAGCATGTCGCAAAAGGCGACTGTAGGGTATTGGGTGTGTGATTGTGTAGGCAATAGGCGTGCCATCTATCCTTACTTTCGCAATTTTCCAATGTACATCCATACATTTAGCTAAACGTGGTCCAAGTAGCTTGCTACAGTTTGGTATCTGCCTACCAGGTCTACCTCCACGGGGATTACAGACTAGACGATATGTATGTTGTTTCAGTTATGAAAACGAGGTATGTAGCGACGTTTATACACGCGTCTCATTATCACAACTGCAATAACATTACAACAATCCCCGTGTGGTGCCGCGGTTAAAGAATTGCACCACCCCATCTCTTCCCGTGGGTATCGTAGAAGACGACTATGGGACCATTCCAGAGGATGGGCAGCAGCGTCTCTCTGTGATTATTCTTACCTTACTGCGATCGCCAACCCGCGTACCAAGCGTGGCGATTATGGCAAATACCCCTCAAAATGATTTTATCCTTGAGGGAGGCCTTTGTCCAGCAGTGGCTGTCTTTTTGGCTGAGATGATTGAATGAATGAATACCTGGAAGCTCAATAGGAAGAGCACTGCACCCCCACGACCCGGTGAACCCAAGCCGAGGTCCTAGGCTTAGAGTCGCTCTCGGGTTGTTCCGCTCCCGATCCTAGCAGGGCGAACTTAATGCCTGAAGCATTCTCTACCAGTCAACCATAGGGTGACCATAGGGCAAGGGTCATTCCCTCTAGACAACCTCTGACGGTGTTTCGATCACACGGCTTGAGGAACCCTTTAAGTTTTTTAAAGTTTTAATAATTTTTTTTTTCAAGACATCCATCATCATCATTATCATCTCAGCCAAAAGATCTCCACTGCTGGACAAAGGCCTCCCCTAAGGATCTCCACAACGACCGGTTTTGTGCTGCTCGCATCCAGCGGCTTCCCATAACCTTTACCAGATCGTCGGTCCACCTTGTTGGAGGCCTGCCCACGTTGCTACCTAGGCGTACCATGCCGTTAAACTAAAACGTGAAGAAAAAACGTTGTACACCTTTTCAAGCACAGAGTTCCATAATCTGTGATGTAATATGGACCACGCACGGAGGAGTGTGAGATTTGGCATAGTTAAAGCACAGTTAAAGTTCACAGAGAAGGAGTAAAAAATGATAATTTTATGTATAATTTATATTTATATAGAATATGTGTTATTTTTTGTTGTTGCCGTCGCTCGTTGGTCCCGGCTACATTAGCGACAGCCGTGGCGTGATATTGGCGTGGTGGTTTATGGCCCGTTCTCCCTATCCATCCATAGGGAAGGCTCGTGCCCCAGCAGTGGGGACATAACAATGAGCTGATGATGATTATGATGATGATGCTTTACAATTATTTGACAGAAACGGTCAATTTTCGACCACTGGGCCACCACTAGTAACTATTAAAAGTGCAACCATTTGGGATTGGCTAAGAACTGTTGTCATATGTATTAATTAGACTTATCTCCAGCAAGACGTTGACTAAAGCTCGAGCTAAAAATAGACTTTAGTCATGCTTTGAAATAACTCTTAATTAACGAGTACAATGAAACACTGCTGGAGGGGTTAAAAGTTATTTTGAAAAGTAACACACGTTCGGCGAGGCGAACTTTGTGTTCTTATTAACAGTGTGAATGTTTTGAATGGGGTTAAACAAAAACCGACCAAGTGCGAGTCGGACTCGCGCACAAAGGGTTCCGTACCATTATCTTTAAAAATTTTATTTTATTCTGTTTGTTATAGCAAACAGAATAAAATAAATAAGAGGGCTCCCATACAACAGACATGATTTTTTTGCCGGCAACAGAAATACATCATCTGTGAAAATTTCAAGTGTCTAACTAATACGGTTCATGAGATACAGCCTGGTGACAGACGGACAGTCGGACGGACGGACGGACGGACAGCGGAGTTACTAAAAAGTAATGGGGTTCCCGTTTTACCCTTTGGGTATGGAACCCTAAAAACTACTTAAAATAGTGGCACCAGTGTCACAAAAGAAAGAATAGTCCAGTATTCGACAGGAACCAATGATCGACATTATTTCCTTTAATCATTAAAAATGGCAACTGATTTTAGTCTAGGACAACAATTGAATACAGGCCACCTGCTTTCTAAATATCATCTAGTAAAATTTTGATAAAAAAAAAATATTGACTACTTCCTCCAATATGGTCGGAGACTTTGTTATTGCCTTCTCTTTCATTCTAGTTCTATCTTTTATGCTTCTCGTACTTTCATTCCGCACATTCATCCATCATATTTCGTTCGTAGCAGTGGGTGATCTGCTTTTGAATACTAATATTTTAATATTTTAACTCGCTATTTATTTTATTTATATTGTATGTATTACAGGGTAATAATTTCTTCAGAGGTTGAGGCCATTTGACCGATAAACAATTGAATTTCTATTGTGTCTGTGTCCGACGGACTGCTGTACTCAGAGACGTCAATTAAGTTTAATGACAATTAAATGTCTTTCCTTCTTTATTTAGCACTATACATAAGAAAGTGACAGCAAGTGACTTAATTGTCATTAAAACTTAATTGACGTCTCCGAGTACGGCAGTTATATGTTATTATATTACAGTATCTTCTTTAACTAATATTATTTCTATCACATTTCCCATTTTGGTCAACTTATTTTATCAATAAAAATCTATTTAATTCTTTGACGACAAAAATGATGTCGAACGCTGAGCTTAATGTTACGAACAGTGGTGCCACCCACTACTCTAATATTTTTTTTTATTTTAGTTGATGGCTTCGTGCGATTTGCACATTTAGCCAGTGTCAAAGTAATTTTTCTTACAAGTAAGTAATACATAAATATACAATATTTCCTTCCAGTATGATGATGATGAATGATAATAGAAATGAGAAGTGAGAAATGATGTACCCCCCAACCCCTCGAGTATCTCAGTAAAGATGTGGGGCTTTACTAAGTCCTCACGCAGACTTCTTGAGAGAATTTGAAAAGTGACGTTGCACTGTTTTGTTTCATTTGCCAACACTCATGCACACTCACGAACACTTAAAGGTTAATAATCCACCATTATTTCACATTAATATTAAAATAAAACAAAACCGCAGACATGACTCTTCACTTTCCCGCCAAGAACTACTCTAATATTATATATGTATTATGATACTAAGTTGGGGCGACGGAGACACCTAGGAACTAATAGAAAGCTACGCTATCCTTGAAGCCACCGTATTACCACCTTTTAAAACTCAGTCAAATACAATATCCCGAGAACGGGATAAGTACTTTTGTGGCTGAATGAATATGACACGCGAAGCCTAGTGTTGCAATAAAATAAAAATGAAAGCTCTTATACTGGCTGCACACTCCCGGGCGAGACAAGGTTCTTTGTACGGTCTGCAACAAAAGTTTGAGTTTGAAATAACATCATTTGAGGTTCGATTCCTTACTTACTTTGTGGTCTGGAACTGGTGCCTAATGCCAGTTTTATTTGGCATTTAAGCAGTGCCTCCGGGGATAACAAAAAAGGACAGATAAAATTTTGCTATCCATCACCAGCTTATTTTTTATGTTGACACTGCTGGGGCACGATAATTTATAATTTATAATTTATAATTTCTATTGCTCTAATGGCAAATAAAACTTGCACTAAATACCCTGGCCTGTATCTTTTACTTAATCTGTGCTCTGGCTTCGGCATTACAATCTCCGTCCTTAATAAATCCATTAACGAATTCTCGGATGTAATGTAACGCTACCGGGCTACCTCCATAAGTGGTTCCTGTAAAACAACGGTTATTAGGTGAAGTAGAAAAAAATTCCAGCGTGGACTGATAGATTTGTGGCCGAATGCTTTTACGGTGTGTTGGTAACGCAGACTTCCTCATTAATTATTACTTCACTTTTAAATCGATGCTTTTGTGTGGGCATCTAAAAATTACTTAAGTTTAGGGTTGGTGATTTTTTTTTAATTAAAAATTCAATTTTACAAGACAACAAATTTAAATTAAACTCAATTTTGTAGGACGACAAAGTATGTCAAATATGTATTCATTGTTTTGAAACGAATAGAATAACGAGAGTAGAAACGTAAAATTATTTAATTTTATATCTTTATATATTTAAATCTTCTGTGCGTGTGTATGTCACTGTACTGCTTCTAAACGGCTGGACCGATTTGGATGAAATTTTCTGTGTGTGTAGTGAACTCGAGAATGGTTTAAATTTACAATTGGACCCAGTAGATGGCGCTGCTATAGGGGTTCATCATGGGATACGGGTGTTCTTAAACGGACGAATGATTTGTTTGTTTTGTTGTCATGGAAACTGTCAAAGCGGTAGGTACGAAATCCGCCGGTCAGCTAGTTTAATGTATTATTTGAGTTAGAATAAAATAATGAAAATAAAAACAGATAGAGTATGTATTATCTAAAATAAATTAAATTAACTGCAATAAATATAAATAAATAAATAAATATAAATAAATAACTTCGATAATAAACCATACGTAATTGAAAATTGCAATAAAACCAATTACCTACTACAAAAAAACATAACAAATCTGTTACGTTATTTAAATGTGACCTCCTCACTTGCAACACTGATTAATTAACTCTGTTTTCGGAAGGACCTTTCGGTGTTTCCTCAAATGGTGTTGCCAGCCTTGCATTAAACCGATACGAGTGAAGTGCGTCGGCGACTGATTCACAAGACGACTGATGAAGAAGCCCAAATTAAGCGGAGGGAACAATTTCAAGGCAGTGAGTCAGGAATAGGCTGACAAATCTGTAGTTGGTGCCACTGTATTAGTCACAGCATCCAGATTAACGTTACAAATTGTGGAAGTGAAAATATAACCTAAGCTTACCATAGGTACACACGCCTGCACATCAACCTGCCACAAACTGTCAAATTTCCTCAATAGATCTTGAACTTTATGATTAAGGCATATGGTTGTCAATGTATTGAAAAAGTTTGACAGTTTTGGATGGGTTGATTCTGTACTACACGCCTCAGTGGCCGAGTGGCAAATCTCTCAGACCGAAACTCGAAGGTCTCGGGTTCAATTCCCAGGTCAGGAAAAGTGTGTTTCGGATTTTTCGATGCATAGCCCGCGTTTGTATCGTAATAATTTTGCCAATACCCATCAATTGTAGAGATGACTTGATTTCAATGGTGAAGGCCTTTGCCCAGCAGTGGGACAGTCATAGGCTATTTACTTACAGTACTACTACTACCCATACTACAAATGGCTCCTTCATTGTACCTTCATGTTTTTTTAACGCTACACAACTGACCCTAAAGTCATAGAGATAGAAAGGGTTTTTAAAAACAAAAGCGGAATTAAGCAAAATAATAAAAAAATAAAGTATCGTAGGCAGCAGAAATCAACTTATCCGTAAGGTCTTGATCCTTGAATAGGTATGAAACTGTCATCATCATCATCATCATCATCAGCTCATTTTATGTCCCTACTTTTTTTTTTTTGAGAGAGAGATTGCTGATTGCCTCAGTCGGCATTTTCAGCTTCACCGGACTTTTTTGGGGGCAGCGAGGAACGTAAAGGGTCCCTCAAGCCGTGTGAAACGAATCACTTTCGGAGGTTTTCTAAAGGGAACGGCATCGCGGACAAGTGCGCGTCCCCGTACCTTACTAGATTCTCCGAAGGGTTCGGATCGGATCGGGGAGCGGAGCAACCCGAGGGCGCCTCTAAAGGCTCGGACCTCGGCTCGGGTTGACCGGGCCGTGGAGGGGGAGAGAAGCGCCCAGGTACATGTCTGTACCTGGTGTAGAGCGCGTGTGAACCGGTTCTTCGTACCCTTGTTCTACGAGTACGGTGTCTTGGGCCTAAACTAGTGTGCATGTTTAGTGTATTCTGTAAATATGTAATGGTAATTAGAGGATCGGGCGGCGGGGCGTTCGCAACTGTTATGGGATCGCCGGGGTCGTCTAGGACGTGTTTAGGACGCCTAGATGTGAACCGTCTTGCTGGTGGAAGGTTTCCAACATTATAGTTGGCGGCCGCCACAACAAGCGGGTTAGGGTGGTGGAGGGCGTTATCAAAGTAACGTCTGGAAACGTCCTTGATAAAGTCTTTGATAGTGGGAAGCTCAAGATCACGGTGGAGGTCTACATTGCGATAGTACCACGGGCAACCCGTGGCACCACGCATGAAATGGTTTTGGAGGGTTTGTAAGGGATGCAAATAGGAGGGCGCGGTATGCGCGAAAACTACACTAGCGTAATTCAAGACGGGGCGAATGCAAGCTTTATAAATTGTCGTCTTATGTCTGTCCCTACTGCTGGGGCACGTGCCTTCCCTATGGATGGATAGGGCGAACGGGCCATAAACCACTACGCGGGCCCAGTGCGGATTGGTGGTTGTTAACGACTAACGATGCTATTATAAACAAATAAAATTATTGATATAGGTAAAAATCTTTCTCTCGCACATGCTCTCCCAACACACGTGATTCACCTTTCTACAAGGGGTCCTTTAGACGAACTATGGAGAAGCAACTTCAAAGGCGGTAAGGCGAGGATGGCCGTGAGGCTCAATTTCGCGCCACTGCCTATCTTCGCATCTGGAATCTGTTTCTGCTTAACATCAGGTACAGTAGAGTAATTTCACATCAATACTTTAAAAAAACCGGCCAAGTGCGAGTTGGACTCGCGCACGAAGGGTTCCGTATCATTATCTATAAAAACGACAAAAAAAGTCATGTCTGTTGTATGGGATTGGAGCCCCCTTAAATATTTATTTAATTCTGTTTTTTAGTATTTGTTGTTATACGGCAACAGAAATACATCATCTGTGATAATTTCAACTGTCGCTGTTCATGAGATACAGCCTATTGACAGACGGACAGACAGACGGACGGACAGCAGAGTCTTAGTAATAGGGCCCCGTTCTACCCTTTGGGTATGGAACCCTAAAAACACCGGTAAGAGAAATAACCCTAGCAGATATTCTATCGGCTTCCTTTGTTGGAACAAAGGGCTTGGGATCGGCCTGTAGTACAGGATTTTCAGTGAGTGTAAATATTCGATTTTTAATATCTGTGTCTCTCCGGCCGCAGTGGTTTGCCTATGTATTTTTTCTTCTATATAAAAGGGGTCATTGCGTAGAGTTTGAGGTACAAAAATACTTTGTAGAAAATTCAACCTATTATTTTGAGTTAACTTACAAGAAACATAACATAACTAACTACATTAAAGAAAAAAAAATTAAAATAACTAAAGACAAAACCAAAACCTATAAATAAAAAATGTCCTCCAGCTGTGGGCTCATGGGAACGGTCCCAAGAATGCTGGCAATATTACCTCTTTGGATTCTTTACCTTCAACGTATTTATCATTATAACTCATTTATGTAGCCTAGTTGTCGAAAATGCATTTTCTTCACATTTTTTTTACCGTAACCAAGACAAGTTATTTCATTTAATGAATTTGTAACACATACATTGAATCGTAAATACATTTAATCTTTTTGCACTCTTTCTCCGTATTATGAACACAATAGTTAAACTATGCCAAATCTCACTCTCCACCGTGCGCGCAATGTTTTTAAAGTGGTACGAAGCTTCTTCTTTCCGTAATAATAATGCATATTTATTTGGGTTTAAAGAATTGTATTTCTTATATGAACATACAGAATGAGAACTTAAAACTATGTACATGCTTAATTATATTCTGCGCAGCGCAGCTACAGTAAAAATAATAAAAGACTTATATTTAAAAAAAACAAAACACACTTACATGACAAACTTTTTTTTTTTTTGAGAGAGATTGCTGATTGCCGCTACGGCATTTTCAGCTTCACCGGGCTTTTAATGGCAAGCTTCTATGCTGTCAAATATTAATATTGTATTGTTATCCAAAATCAAATTAAATAACATTTTAAACTTACATGGTCATTGTCACTATAACATATTTAGTTATATTTCTCGTTTTCCTTTATAAATGCAGTCGCGAACATGTTAACCGAAACTGTACGTACCAAACAATTATCATTTTGGTTGACTCAATAATTCAAAAGACTCTTGACTGTGAAACAATGGTTGATAATTACGTATTGGTTAAATACCTAATCAGTGTAGGCTGTTCAGAGCGCAATGAGTCACGTCATGTTGATATTATGTGCATAATTAAGTTGCTGTTCAATCGCAAACTGGTAACAAATCAACGACAGACTTTTTGGCGCTCGTCATAAAATTGTTTTGACATTTTTTGTTTCTTGGATGAGGTACCTATATGCACATATAAATAATATATATAGCACATAAGTGTTTTTTATATATTTTAGCGTTTTATTGACGCTTAAATATACTTAAGTAAAATTTAAACACTGAAAAAAGACGACAACCTCAGGCGGGAATCGAACCACGCACCTTCCGCATTCCGGGCGGCTGCCTTAACCACTTGGCTACCGAGGTCTGGCTTTCACCCGTCGAAATTTTTCAGTGCTTGATGCTTATGTTTTTTTAGTCAACATTGCTTCATCAATCTTAGAAGTTTTCACCTCTGAGATCCGAAAGAAATATTTTTACAAATATTTGAACATTCGGTTAAGATGAAGCTGCGTTATAGATAAGTGTTTTTTATATATTTTAGCGTTTTATTGACGCTTAAATATACTTAAGTAAAATTTAAACACTGAAAAAAGACGACAACCTCAGGCGGGAATCGAACCACGCACCTTCCGCATTCCGGGCGGCTGCCTTAACCACTTGGCTACCGAGGTCTGGCTTTCACCCGTCGAAATTTTTCAGTGCTTGATGCTTATGTTTTTTTAGTCAACATTGCTTCATCAATCTTAGAAGTTTTCACCTCTGAGATCCGAAAGAAATATTTTTACAAATATTTGAACATTCGGTTAAGATGAAGCTGCGTTATAGATAAGTGTTTTTTATATATTTTAGCGTTTTATTGACGCTTAAATATACTTAAGTAAAATTTAAACACTGAAAAAAGACGACAACCTCAGGCGGGAATCGAACCACGCACCTTCCGCATTCCGGGCGGCTGCCTTAACCACTTGGCTACCGAGGTCTGGCTTTCACCCGTCGAAATTTTTCAGTGCTTGATGCTTATGTTTTTTTAGTCAACATTGCTTCATCAATCTTAGAAGTTTTCACCTCTGAGATCCGAAAGAAATATTTTTACAAATATTTGAACATTCGGTTAAGATGAAGCTGCGTTATAGATAAGTGTTTTTTATATATGCCGCCCGGAATGCGGAAGGTGCGTGGTTCGATTCCCGCCTGAGGTTGTCGTCTTTTTTCAGTGTTTAAATTTTACTTAAGTATATTTAAGCGTCAATAAAACGCTAAAATATATAAAAAACACTTATCTATAACGCAGCTTCATCTTAACCGAATGTTCAAATATTTGTAAAAATATTTCTTTCGGATCTCAGAGGTGAAAACTTCTAAGATTGATGAAGCAATGTTGACTAAAAAAACATAAGCATCAAGCACTGAAAAATTTCGACGGGTGAAAGCCAGACCTCGGTAGCCAAGTGGTTAAGGCAGCCGCCCGGAATGCGGAAGGTGCGTGGTTCGATTCCCGCCTGAGGTTGTCGTCTTTTTTCAGTGTTTAAATTTTACTTAAGTATATTTAAGCGTCAATAAAACGCTAAAATATATAAAAAACACTTATCTATAACGCAGCTTCATCTTAACCGAATGTTCAAATATTTGTAAAAATATTTCTTTCGGATCTCAGAGGTGAAAACTTCTAAGATTGATGAAGCAATGTTGACTAAAAAAACATAAGCATCAAGCACTGAAAAATTTCGACGGGTGAAAGCCAGACCTCGGTAGCCAAGTGGTTAAGGCAGCCGCCCGGAATGCGGAAGGTGCGTGGTTCGATTCCCGCCTGAGGTTGTCGTCTTTTTTCAGTGTTTAAAAATTTTACTTAAGTATATTTAAGCGTCAATAAAACGCTAAAATATATAAAAAAACACTTATCTATAACGCAGCTTCATCTTAACCGAATGTTCAAATATTTGTAAAAATATTTCTTTCGGATCTCAGAGGTGAAAACTTCTAAGATTGATGAAGCAATGTTGACTAAAAAAACATAAGCATCAAGCACTGAAAAATTTCGACGGGTGAAAGCCAGACCTCGGTAGCCAAGTGGTTAAGGCAGCCGCCCGGAATGCGGAAGGTGCGTGGTTCGATTCCCGCCTGAGGTTGTCGTCTTTTTTCAGTGTTTAAATTTTACTTAAGTATATAGCACATATAAGCTCATGATGAGGATTAAGCCCGGTGAAGCTGAAAATGCCGCAGCGGCAATCAGCAATCTCTCTCAAAAAAAAAAAAATGATGAGGATTAGGTATGCAAAGAGTCCGCCATAATTGAAAACGATTAGGGGGACATTAAGTTGTAAACAATTACTTAAAGGAGAAAAATTGGCAATTTCAGATTTTAAAAATTGTAAAAAAAAAACATTTTGCCTCTTTTATGAGCTAACCAATAGAATCAGTACTGTATAAGTAATGCGATAACAGGCAACAATTTAAAGTAGGGTTAGGTGGGATCCCGGGGTTTATGACTAATAATGATGATGATTTGATACTCGTTTACTCTTTGATATAGATGTAAAGTTTACTATTTTATTACTCATGAAAAGTAATGCTTTACATCAACAAAGAAATGTTTAAAACCGGTTCAAAGTAACATTAAGAAAACGATAGCGAACTTCGAAAAGAACAAAATGTATGGGATTGACATAAGATTGACCACGTGATTTCGCGCAGCTTATGTCAATCCCATAAATTTTTACACATGTCTTTACTGTTGTACTGTCTAATTTTTTATTACTCAAGAAAAGTAAATGTTTAGAACCGGTTTACTATACCCAAAGTAATCAGCAACTGTGTTCTAAAAATCACTTCGATCTGTTGTACCCTTTTGACGTGAAAGATAACTGTTATAACATTATCTAGTTATAATTCCAAAAAATGTGTTTGTCAACTTCAATAAAGCCGCTTATAATAACCAGACATTTCAACCAATTCCCAACTCTGCCATATGCCTGCTACGCCGAAGCAAGTGCTCATACGCCTACCACACCATATCTGTACTTGGGTCTGAGTTCGTGCGCCTCGCGTTCAATAGCTCTTTGTCCTTGTCAGTACGTTCATCACTCCCTGCAGATTTTTTAATATTTTTTTAATATTAGCCTACAAGTTCTTGCCCGCGACTTCGTTTCGCGAAGACTACGGTAAAAAAAAGTTATATGCTGGTCTGGGTCATGGTCTGTATATGAGAAAAGTTTCATTAAAATCCATTTAGTAGTTTTTACGTGAAAGAGTAACAAACATCCATTCCATACTTACAAACTATCGCGTTTATAATATTGGTCAAGTCATCCCCCATCTCCGCTTTGGCCTGCCTCGTCTCCGGTGTCCATCACATGGAACCCAGTCAGTGGCCATCTTCGATCACTCTGCAGAAATACTCTCCGAAAATAATTAAGATATCTTTTATTTGCACATAAACTTGATTGACGAATTTCTTCGTAATAGATAACTCGTGACAGTGGCCCGACAACGCCTCGGTGGCCGAGCGGCAAAAGCGCTTGGCCCGATACCCGTATTCCGGGTTCAATTTCCGAGTCGGGCAGAGTGTGTTTGGGATTTATCGATGCGTAGCCCGGGTTTATGATCGATCACCTACCCGCATTTGGCAAGCGTGGTGATTAAGCCTTTACCCATCAATTGTAGGTTGTAGAGATGACTCGATTTCAATGATGGAAGCTTTTGTTCAGCAGTTGGACAGTTATACTACTTGGCTACTTACTTTTTACAAGATAACTCACCAAAAAGGCTCCAGTATGTAGATCACTTCAGTTTTTGGCGTCATTCATGAGAGATCTTAACAATGTGCATTGCCCTATGGTGGTATTGTTCGACGCCAAATTGTATTTATCTGTATCCGTAAGTTTTTTTTTTTTTTTTATACTTAGCACGGCAAATGACTCCACACCACCTGATGTTAAGTGGAAATGGAGTCCAGACGCGAAGACAACTGGTGCAGCGTGAAAACAACGCAGCATCAGTCAACTTCACTCTGCCGGCCCACAAGGTGCTTCTTCACGCCTCGTTTGAAGGACCCCATATCATAGGAAAGAGGGAAAACATGTGCTGGTAGACTATTCCATCTTTTGGAGGTGCGACAAAGAAACGAGTCACCAAATTTCTTTGTGCGCGATGGGATATGTGATATGTGATGGGATAAGTGGTTGGTTGAGGATATTGTTGAAAAAGCGGCAAAAAGTTTGAATCGCAGTTTTTTTTATAGTTAGCACGGCAAATGACTCCATTCCACCTTATGTTAGGTGGCATGCAAATCGATCATGCAAGATAAGCAACTGTCGCAATATCGGGTAGACCGGGGAGAACATGGGATCATGGGAAGATGGTGAACACTCATATGAAAGACCGCCTCTGTAGTTTAATGGCTAATATCACCGGTTGAGACCCCGGTTTAGAGGTCCCGGGTTCGATTCCCAGCGAGGGGTACATGTTTGTGTACTCAGTTTGGTTGGTGGCAGGGCTTGTTGTTAAGGATCCCGGGTGAAGTGCGCTTTCATCATTACTTAACATCAGGTGAGAGAAAAAAGACCAAAAGTAAAAAGAAAATACCACTAGGTAGAGGTCCTATAAACTTCGGAAAAAACATTAAGATGTTGATCCCTGTTTTAGTAGAAAGAAACAATCACCAACCCGGATTGTGCTTGAGACAATGGCCTGCTCCCCGACAGCGAGTTAAACGGACGGGCCCCTGACCTCTCCATGTAAAAAATATATTTATATTTTTGAGTCAATTCAATTTAATCATTTTATTGCTCTGCATAAGGTGAAGACGGTGACTCCAGTAGTAGGACTGTGTTTATTGACTGGTGATAACAATGGTGGTCCCAAAGTGCCCTTCTTACTCACACAGGAAAGATCATGATAAAATGTTATGATTGATAGGTTTTTCTTTTCATCAACTATCTACACTATGACAATGTTATGGAACATTTTAGATTGGTTTTCTTATCAGCATTTCAAAATGGCAACGATAATCTTATCTATATTTCTATGAAGATAAATACTTCTGTTATCCCAAATATTTTGGTTACTTTTTGTGTTGATAAAGCGTCTTATTCATATTGACATTCTAACGTCTGGATTGGAAACTTTTTGCAAAATGTCTACTCCTTAATTAGATTATGAAGACATATACCTACATAATCTAAGGTCTATTCTATCCTATTGTATTCTAGAAATCGCTTGAAAGCGATAAGACCGCCAAATTGTAACTTTGTAATTATTATTATTTTTTTTTTTCTTTTGTTCATGTTTATGTTTTTTAGTGTTGCAATAAAAGTATTATCTATCTATCTATCTATCCTATGTAGAGAATGACAAAAGACATATAATTAAAACTTAACAGAATGTATAGTAAAATCAATAAATAAACAATTAATTAAAATTTACAAAAAAAATGTCTTAGTTTAAACAATGTGTCCTTCACTTTAATATAAAAACCATAAGTTACCACATTGTAAGACACCAATTGTTAATCGTTATGTTTTTTTAAATAAAACTCTCACGAAAACGGGAGAAAAGAGTCAACAACCTAAAGTTACTTTTAAATATTACAAGAAAATAATGAACAAATTGTAATAGACAATCTACTATCATTATAAATAATGGGGAATTGTGAAATAGCTCACCAAAGAGTTAATTTCATTGACACAATGTAATTACATTAATTATTTAACAGGTACGGACTTAGAACATAATTTTAATATATTTTGTTTTACATCATCAGACGTCCACTGCTGGATATATGCCTCTTCAAGTGCACGCCACTGAATATATATGTATACCTCAGAAGCAAAGACACTGAAATGAAAATTAAAAACTTTTAAATGACACTCATGAAACCTTCAAAACGACAAGATAAAATGATATGTGAAATACTCGTAGACGCGAGTAGATAAGCATAAAGTTCTATTATTTATAAAAGTTCTTATACAGCAAGTAAAAGTGTAAGTAGTGAAAGTAAATAATAACATTATTATTACCACGTACATCGTTGCTGTTTATTTTTTTTAAAATACCAGTGTGTGTGCATGCGCCTTTAAGTCCGATGACCGATGTTTTAGTCGGTGAAAATGAAACGTATGGAATTCTATGTTGCAACGCACAAAAAACGTCTTACAAAAAGTCGGTCATAAAATCAGTACTAAAACCTCCGCGAAAAAATCGGTCTGATTATCGGTCCTACAAAAAGTCGTTCGTAGGCGGAGCCGATAGTTAGGTTAATGATGATACACAAGGAACTTCCTCGACTGTACCTATTCGTAACCTAATTAGTTATTCTGTGCCTATACCACAGAATAGTACCTATACGCTATAAGCTGTTATATCAATAAAGATGAAGACATTTCTAACTACATATAATTACTGAAGCAGGAAAAATATTGTCAATTTAGGTATTTCGTAATGGTCAGTCCCCGAAATGGTCAATAAGTTGATAAGTTGGTATGTTTGATATATACGAAACACGTGCGAACAAACATGTATTCTCATAATGGTTAATAAAACATAATTTTAAAGCCATTTATCGCGTACAAATTAATTGCGTCAAATATATGCCGTGATTTTTAAACCGTTGTTTTACTATAAGCAGGTAATAGTGCACAAGAATAGGAACAACTTACTTACTTACATTTTAGACCAACTCTTACCAACAACTTTGACCAACTTCTTAAAATATTGTTGAAACATTATTCTAATAAACAGTATCAATCTGCTCTAAATACATATCTGCCTTTATTGTTACGTAAAAAACTATATTGAGAAAAACAATAATAGGCGCTTGTAACAATTAGATGAGAAAGTGCGTGCTTTTCGCGACCAACCCGCCGCACAATGAACGCGGCAGACACGACGCCACATAGAGCGAGGAACGTTTAGAAGCGACACATTAAATCCATATAAATATTTATCACCGTGATCATCATTAGCCTATAGGCCAGGGATTTTACCATGAGGTCCTAAGGTCGAGTATTTATAACTTACTAGCTGACCGGCGGACTTCGTACCGCTTTGACAGTTTCCATGAAAACAAAACAAACGAATCATTCGTCCGCTTAAGAACACCCGTATCCCATGATGGACCCCTATAGCAACGCCAATTGTAAATCTAAACCGTTCTCGAATCCACTTGAACACACACAGAAAATGTCATCCAAATCGGTTCAACCGTTTAGAAGGAGTTCAGTGACATACACACGCACAAAAGATTTATAAATAGAAATATTGAACTATCACGGCCACTACTCATTACTCATTACTCACTCACTTTCATTATAATAGTTATTATTAACAATAAAAACAAAAACGATATCTTTTAAATAAATAATGTGCAATTATCTGCAGTAACTGCTAGTATTTTTCTGCATCTTGAAATCCTTATTTAGAAGAGTATTGCCAAAGTCAACACATAGTTCAGATATCTTTTTTCAAAGAAACTTATTAATTAGATTATTTTTAAGAATCGTCCAAAAAATATATTTTACTACTGCTACTCATTCCAAACGTCTTTCAGCTATTGAGAAGAATGGGCGCAATAGATTGCATTGCACAGATTTTGAATTTAAATCAGTTGCCATTTCTATTTAATTTTATACCATTGTATTTGTCGAAAGCGAAAGCAATGGGATGAGCAGGCGCACCGTTTTGCGCCTCCTAACAGCCATCGATTTCATTAAGCAGCGGGTAAACACACTTAGGGCTGTCATTACTAGTTTATGTCAAAACAAAAAATAATTAAATACTTACATAAACAATATTAATAAAGACAAATAGGTACATTCATGATCTCAAGATTATTACCATAGTTAATTGGTGTTATTGCATAATGTGATATTTAGTAGATGAAGTATATACCTTTAACAATGGTACACCCTGACGGGCACAACTAATATCAATAAATAAATTAATGATGTTTTGTGTTTGATTCGTCAATTTATACTGTTTAAATACTAGAATCTTATTAAAATTTAAAAGCTAGGCCACGTCAATAAATTGTTTAACCGAATAGAAAGCCAGTTATGCTAGGCAATGGTAAATGCTAGGCAATATGAAACAACAAATGGCCGTAAGCAAAGCGGTTAAAAATGTAAATATATTAAGTACCTATGTACCATTAAGTTATACTTCATCGCACTCCTATTTGCCCACAGATAGACAGATACAAACAAATTGATACAAAGACAGAGTACAAAATACAAGCAATCGCTTCCAGCCAACCTCGGATGATGAAAAATAATAAAAGAAATAAGATTAATAATAATATCAAATGAAAAACACATACAAAAAGAAAGTAAATAATATAAACGGTTTATGCAATTTAAATACTCTACATTTTAAAAACTCTTCTTCTTTAAAAAGGTAGAGTAAAGGTGTCACATCCTTAAATTGACTGCAAGATCAACAGCCATTAAACATGGTTTTGCTTTCTTTCTAAACAAACAAATGCTATGTAATACGAAGTTGGTGTTCGTGTTTGCTTGGTTTCACCAACAAAGTGCTCCAGCTACTTGTGGGATCAGCGTAATGCTTTTTTTTATTTTCGGCGTACATACTTACATATGGTGTACAAACATAATTTTGAAACACCAAATAAATCACCGCAGTTTATAGATATTTCTTTATACTGACACTTTTTTGCTTATTTTAATGAATGATTACTAGGGACAATGGCATGTAATACTTAAAATCTCCCTCACGTCACGACCATGCGACGTTATTAACAAGGATGTACACAGTGCTTCTATTTTCTTAATGTCACTCGGTAATCATCGTATTTCCGAATGCAATCTAATATAAATTTCCATGCTATCTATATACCAATATATATTAAAATCAATTGCTGTCCGTTTGTCTCGCTAAAACTCGAGAATGGCTGGATCGATTTGGCTAATTTTGATTTTGAAATGTTTGTGGAAGTTCACGGAAGGTTTAGGCGGTGAGAAACATAAATAATAAGTAACGGAAATTACTAAAAACGACAATTTAATTTTCCAATACATATGTTCCTAGCTGTGAAATATTTAATGTCTTTAGTCTTTTTAGAAATAAAAAATAGTCACTAGGTTGTCAAATAGTTATAGGTGCGTTCAGAAATTTGTCTGTTTCATACTCAGAACAATATTTAGTTATTGTTCTGAGGTTTCATAGCTGTAGTATGTGGTCCGATCTCTTTGGTATGGAGTTTGTTTGTTTGTTTGATACGCTTTCACGCATAAACTATTTACCGGACTTCTTGGCGGGAAAGTGAAGAGTCATGTCTGCGGTTTTGTTTTAATTACTAAAATTTGTGTTATGTCGAATATTAATGTGAAATAATGGTGGATTATTAACCGTTAAATGTTCGTGAGTGTGCATGAGTGTTGGCAAATGAAACAAAACAGTGCAACTTCACTTTTCAAATTCTCTCAAGAAGTCCGCCGAGGAATTAGTAAAGCCCCACATCTTTACTGAGATACTCGAAGGGTTGGGGGGTATATCATTTCTCACTTCTCATTTTTATTATCATTCATCATCATACTGACTGGAAGGAAATATTGTATATTTATGTATTACTTGTAAGAAAATTACTTTGACACTGGCTAAATGTGCTAATCGCACGAAGCCATCAACGAAAAGAAAAAAAAAACTATTTACCGATTTGTTTATTTTGTTGTCATAGAAACTGTCAAAGTGGTACGAAGTCCGCCGGATGGACTTCTTAGCGGGAAAAAGAAGAGTCATGTCTTAGTAGTCTTAGTAAAGCCCCACATCTTTACTGAGATACTCGAGGGGTTGGTGGGTCTAACATGACTCTTCACTTTCCCGCCAAGAAGTCCAACAACGTACTTTATTGTTGTTTTGTTATGATTTTTCGTGTGAACTATATAGAGCTGTGAAAGTATAAATACGTATATCAATTACGTATGACCCAATAGTATTTCCCCTCATTCTAAAATAAATTCAATTTTAAGTAAAAGGAGTAGTAACAACTATATATACTATATAACTGATAGAAATACGACGACAGCCGAAACACGAGGTTTGCCGAACGACATTTAGAAAATAGATGCACTGTACAGAAGATATGGAGAGCAGAGGCTCAGTTGCATACATTGGGAGCCTATCTGGACTGAACTGGGCTGATTTTGTACGTTAGGCACACATTCGAGTATATACGTTATGGTTCATCCAATTCACAAAATAAGGAGACCCACAATAGGTAAGCTTCATACAAACGCGCTCGAGCAACGCACACATAGGCAACTTCTTACAGGGTCTCCCTATTTAGGGTCCAAAGTGACAGAATAATGGCACAAACCTTGTGAGGTTTATTGACAATATGGCCTTGGATGTTCTTGTACGTTATCAGCCTTGAAGTCCTAAATAGATATTCATGTATGCCCAGTAATTTAGTTGCTCCCTAATCCTTTAAATTTTTAAATAGCTTTGCTGTTTTCAAAGCAGGATAGTATTGATAGCGATAAAAATAGTTATGATCTTATGGCTATTGTTAAATGTGCGTAAGTATAATAAATGTAGGTGTTTAGTACAAAATCAGAACAATTATGAAATTGTCCAAACAAAAACTCCAAAGAAGTACATAAATTAAAGTCAGTAAAAATTTGCCTTTAAAAATTTTGTATTTATCAATTTTGTAGGTTATTTACCTATCTCAGGCTACGTCACGCAACGCCATCACAATCTCAGCCAACGCCAGTCAGCCAGCAACCCCATCGCATAGGTACTTAGTATAAAAAATAAATTAATCGAGAGTTATTTTTTTTTCTATTTTCCAGCTTAACTGTTTTAAAATTAAAAATTTTTTTTTTTTCGTAATTCATCACTATGGTACTACTGCCAAGACCCGAAGAATTGCCCTATATTTGAAATTAAATTTACAAACTTTGCACATAACATGCAGTCGATGTTAATGTTGCCACATAAAACCTCCAAAGTGTTTCAATAGTATAGCAATTTACCGAGACGGTAAATTTTGCAGTGAAACAATAGAGAGATGTAGCAATTTTCATAAAATTACTATTTCACATGCTCCGTTAAATTCTACATGGCTATTATGAAACCGGCATTGTCAAAACTCGACCGGCCGGCGTGCGTTCGACAAGTTTTTACATTGCTACTAGCCGACAGGCGGACTTCGTACCGCTTTGACAGTTTCCATGACAACAAAACAAACAAAACGTTGACAGTGTCCATGAAAACAAAACAAACAAATCATTCGTGTGCTTAAGAACACCCGTATCCCATGATGGACCCCTATCGCAGCGCCACCTATCGGGTCCAATTGTAAATCTAAACCATTCTCGAATCCACTTCATTTTCATTCAAATCGGTCCAGCCGTTTAGAGGGAGCTCAGTGACATACACACGCACAGAAGATTTATTTAGATTAAGATTAACCAGTTTTCGACACAGTAACCTAGTGTTCGACAATAGTTTCCAACGCCAAAAATAAAATAATTGAATATTTTTTTTTTACTGGTTGACAACTAACAGCTAGCTCCGTTATTCGGAAGGGGTTATTGTAAACTCGCCATCAGAGTAAACTCGCCACGTTTTTAAAAGCTCCATACATTTAAAGTAAATTCGCCACACCTATAAAATGTTAGTGTTAACTCGCCACAGGTAGTATATACGTGTTATTGCAAACTCGCCACCAATGTCGATTTTATATCAAATTTTCAAGGAGTACCGTTAGCAAGCAAGTTGGCTCATATATCCATAGGGAAGGCTCGTGCCCGAGCAGTGGGGATATAAAAATGAGCTGATGATGATGATGATGATGATGACAGCTAGCAAGCAGGTAGTATTAGGTCTATGATTATTTAGTCATTACTAATGACTAAAGGAAAAAAATGGCGATCACTGGTTCCTATCGAGAACTGGTGCCTCTACCCTTTTTTTTTTTAATTACCATACCAACTGTTTGTGAAACACAGTGTGTTTTAATTAATAATTCATTAGATTTTCACATCGATTAGTGTCAATTGGAGCGTAACGAATTTATACAAAGAGAGTTCGATTTGTGTCAATGAAAACCGCATTGTTTTGGCATCTGGATGATATTTACATTCTGTTGCTATTTACATTGGTTACTCAACAAATGAATATCTAGGTACTAGTTTTAATAGTACTAAATCCACTTGTGGTGCAAGTTCTTTGCGTAAATCTATAGTAACGAGCGTTTCTATGCAACCCTAATAAAAAGTGGATCTTATCCTCCTTAATATATTTCTAACAAATAAATTCACCAGTGTCTCGAAAAAATCTAAATAATTATACAATTATTCATATCAAACACGCTGTGGAAGCCATTATAATAAACTATTAATTGTTTTTATAATTACTACTAATTAATGGACATTTTTTGCGGGCGGGAGGGCGGTGCATGCGTACTGCATCCAAGTACGCGGTTCTATTAATTGATATTAATAAAAATAATAATAAATAATTAGAATAGTTGCCTGTCAGATACCCTTGGCTTAATGTGTGCATGGAATTAAGAAGGTTGTACATAGTATTACTAATCTCATGAATGTACGTGTCTGCCAATTCTATACGTACGTACTTTATGGTGGTGTTACTGTCTTTACATTAAGGAGCTCTGCAGACAAAGCAACTTTGATCTCCGTATTGCTGCAACAGGCAACTCGCAACTAACTATTTCCGATAACGTAAAAAAACTGCGTAGACATAGCTGCTCCAGTTGTGAGTTTCGATGATCGACTACAGTACAGTACAGTACAGTACAGTACAGTTGCTGTACTCTTTGATAGAATCAGTTTCAAGTTACCGCAACAAGCAGCTGTCAAATTTATACTTTGTACAACTTTGTCAAGTTGCTGGTTTCCCCAACTGGAAAACGCAGACGTTCACCATGGACATTTGTTGCTGCAACTGGAAAACTTTAAAGAAAACTATTAAAAAGTTGATAGTTTCATCAACTAAGTTGTATTTATAGTATAATAAGTATTTATTATTATTTGCATTTATTGATTGCTGTGATGTTAGTTATTCTATAATTATTTATGGTGCATCGACGCGTCGACAAGCTCATTTTAAGCGTAAATCTTTTTTGTCCATCCCATGGTTTTTTGGAAGAGATCACTCTTAGTGATTGATAGGACCGCTCTTTGTACGTGTATTTTTATATAGTTTCTTTTGTGTTCAAAAATGTTTTAATTTTGGTGTAGTTGATAGTTTTTGCAACTAAAGTCGCTGTGTCTGCTAAACAACTAACTGTCGCTTCGCCCTTGCATAACGCGATAACATCAATGACAGTCAATACCAATCGTTGTTATAGACAGACACGCAAAATGAGTGATGATTGTTGTAACTGTCGAATACGGACAGATGGTCGATGCAATCGACAGTAAACAATGTGCAGGCCTCCCGTGCTCGGCGGTGACCGTGATTAAGCCAGCTGCCTGTCTATACTAAAGATTGAAAGCGATAAGACTGCCAAATTCTAACTTTGTAGGTATATTGTTTATTTTTTGTTCATGTTTATATTTTATAGTGTTGCAATAAAAGTATTATCTATCTATCTATCTATCTAAAGCTATTATATACACTTTGTACGCGAATAGGATATTGATTGATTAAGTTTTGTTAACAATCAGTCTAAAATTGCGGTTACAAATTATTTTTAAGTTTTTTCTTTACGCACTCTAAATATACAGGTATCATACATACGTTCATATCATGTAATGTCACTGTTATTGTAATTAATTAATTTAGTAATACCTTTTTATTGAGTAAGTAAGCTGTATTGAGAAAGTTAATGCATGTCGTAGGTATTAGTCCACTTATCGATAATAGATTGTACAATAAATAATCATTATGCATTTTAGAGAGTAAAAATAACAGTAGTTACCAATAATAATGTTGTAATAAATGAAGACAAACAAACCAATTAATAAAATAGAAAAATACGAATTATAATAATTTGCAGTAAATCATTTATTTAATAATTAAGTCATGCTTTTCTCATTGAATTGTTTGTCCGAAGATCCGTATCTTTTTATACTCCTAAAAACTTGTGAACATCTAAGCAATTTTTTAACGTACATTCTAATAATCATATCTGCAATATGATTATAACTAGAACCAGAATCCACAAGCTCTTTCATTTCACACCGCCCAGACGACACAATAAATATTCATACAACTATTTAAAACCAGTTTCGCCTCTCGAAACGGCGTAAAATGGCTTTGAACAATAACAACAATACCGATATATCCGACTCATTACCGGCATCTAACTGCGACCACTGCGCTATTACTTTCATTCATTGAATGAACAATTGTGTGGCACAGTGTGGCGATTACCAGTAAAGTAAGTCTGTTTGAGAACTTTCTCTTACACCGTCATGCGGCTTACATACTAACAGCAACGTTTTCGTAGAGCTAATAAGCGAATTTTTATTAAATTACTGAACTTTTAAGTCATTTGTCTTATAGTACACACGCCTGCACATCAACCTACCACAAACTGTCAAATTTCTTCAATAGACTTTATGCCTTAAGATTATGGTTGAAAATGTATTGAATAAATTTGACAGTTTTGGATAGGTTGAAGTGCAGGCGTCCGTGCCACACTTTTCATTACTACAGAATTGAGTAATATCTTTTCTTTAAATAGTAATTTTTTAGTTTCTGTAGTGTAATAATTTATACGGATCTAGGTACACATCGTCATCATCGTCTACCATGTTTAAGTTACCATTCAGTTAAGGGCCGTTTCCGAAAAGTGTGTATGTGTGTGTAGCTGTAATCATATTGCTATAAAAGCTCATGGTAAGGCCCCAGGACAAATAAAATGTAAATTCAAGTACAGACGCCTGCACATCAACCTATCACAAACTGTCAAATTTCCTCTATAGACTTTGAACTTTATGCCTTAATGAATTGAAAGAATATGTATTGAAGAAATTTGACAGTTCTAGATAGGTTGATGTGCTGGCGTCTGTACTTGAATTTACATTTTATTTGTCCTGGGGCCTTACCATGAGCTTTTATAGCAATATGATTACAGCTACACACACATACACACTTTTCGGAAACGGCCCTTAACTGAATGGTAACTTAAACATGGTAGACGATGGTTTTACTCAAGCAACCGTCATCTAAAATGGTCTAATATAACTTAATGGTGCTCAACGGTGAAAACGGGCATTAGACACGAACTTTAGATCCAACCTGTGCATTAAGCGATACAGTACAAAGTGATCGCTATTGTGACGGACAAACTTCCTTCATTGGCACTCGCATAAATGGAAAGCTACGGGGGAGAACTACACTATGCCAATCAGCAATACTTCATGCAAATACGCAGAACAGAAGCGCATTCCCACGTTCCCAGCTACAGGGTGCTGCAGGGGTCTCATTTCCCTTTGTCACCCCTCAAACTCCATTTTTTACCACCACCGTGTAAGTTTAATAACACCTTTACTTTCTTGTTTACTTTGTACCTTTATCTATGCCATTGTCAACCTTTTCTAGGGTGGTATCTTTGGACATGCGATGAATTAATGCTTTTTCTATAATTGCTGAATGCTCGCTTACCGTTATACTTGTTATTTACGATCGAGTTCCCTTACGTCGGAAGCGTTCGTTAATTTGTAGTACATGGGTTTTTTTTTAAGGTGAGTGTTTGCGTAAAAGTTTTGTTTGTAGAAGCTTTAGTATACTTTTCACTAAGAGGAATTATACAAAATATATTTTTTATAACACATGTCAAAAAGTTGTAAAAAAATGGTAATAATAGACGATGCTGTACTGTTAAATACAAAACAAACAAGGTTTCAATAAGTATAGGTACCTACATAATTTGCTCAAATACATAGAAATGGATAAGCTAAGTATAGGTACCTACATAATTTGCTCAAATACATAGAAATGGATAAGCTAAAGTTATCAATGGGGTCTAACGAAATCTACTAAGGTATCCTAGGTATCGACGACAGACGTTTCAAACAAGTCGCAGTCGTCGAGTTGTTTAGAATGGAACCCAAAAGTTTAAAAGTGAGGCTTATTAGTAATGAGGAAATATTTCTGAAAAATAGTACTAATACCTACGTAGGTATCTATGTAACCGTCACGTGACGGTTACATACTTAACCGTTAATAAAGTTAATTGTCGCCCCTAATTCAATAAATGCCTATTTCATGACAGTCTCGATACCTATCACTGGATGTGTCATACATAAAACTACCAATGCATGTCCTGCCCAAGTGACAGTCAACAACACAACACTCAACACGACATCTGACGTTATTTTTACTTAGGACACGTATTGGGTTGGGTTTTCCTGTCTCCGCTTAATTATTTATCTGTGATTTAATAAACACAACGGGTTATTCCCAGACATCCAAAGCCCTTTTAGTCCATCAATGCTTAGTTGCGGCCAAGGCTTGTTTGTGCTTTGCCCTCTCCTCTCCTTCCTTCGTGACGATAAGACCGAAGTTAGAAGCGCACTTATACCCAAATCCTCAAATATCGTGGAAGTGGTTATTCAACTACACTAAACATTTAATAGAACAGGGGCGGTAGCCAAAGTTAGATTAAGAAAACGATAGCTAAGTTCGAAAAGAATAAAATATATAGGATTGACTTAAGATTGACCACGTGATTTAGCGCGGCTTATGTCAATCCCATACATTTTATTCTTTTCGAACTTCGCTATCGTTTTCTTAATGTTACTTTGGCTAGTAACACTGAATAGAATAGAATTAGAATTTGTATAGGTTATACTGATGTAATAATGACCCCGATAAGATGATGGTAGCTAATCAGGCGGACCAACCCTTCATACTTAGTACAATAACATGTGTCCACGCTGAGATCAAACGAGGTCTGTGTCTGAGACGGTAGCTTCTGCTTTAGAAAACATTGATCAGTGTTCTACCTTTATCTAAATAGGATTGTCTTTAGGTTTCATTGTCTTTACAGACGTAACTTCACAAAAACTACCCTTGCAAGCTCGATCTTGCAAGATCAAGCTAAAACACTATAATTAGTTGATCATATTATCAAAAAATCTCGAGCTCCTAGCTTCGGAATGCATGTTAAGCCGTTGATACTGGTTGATGCTGCAAGCAGCCGTGAAAACGCATAAACCCGCTTTAAGTCCGCGTGTTGGGATATGGCCCAATCTCCTTATTACGTCCTGAGCTCAGCTGTGCGACGTTTGTGGACTGTTATAGTGGAGACTGACCGGCGCATCATTATCAGCTCATTTTATGTCCCCACTGTTGGGGCACGAGCCTTCCCTATGGATGGATAGGGAGAACGGGCCATGAACCACCATGCGGGCCCAGTGCGGATTGATGGTTGTTAACGATTGCTAATGCAGCCGAGACCAATGACTTTACGTGCCTTCTGAAGCCCGGAGGAGCTCGAGATGATACATTTTTGGTCACCCATCCGATGACCGGCCTTTGCGAAAGTTGCTTAACCTTAATAATCGCAGACCGGGCGCGTTAACCACTGCGCCATCGAGCTTCTCACCGGCGCGTTCATCGTAACGTAACCATTCACGGCAAGCTTCATACGTCATTGCTGACTGACCGATAACTTTGAACTAATTTGGTAGTCGACTTGACGACCCGAGCAGTGGAAACTGCGAGTTGTACTCTTAGTGCAACAAGAAGTGAGCGAGCCTGCTCTGGTAACCTATTTGGATATTAGGTAGGGGACTATACGTGTCCACGGGGCAACTCGCTCGAGACACTAGTCTTAAGAATTCCGGATGAAGAATCCGCTTCGGCGCGTCCTGATGGCGTTATGACCTGACGCAGATGGTCCCTTGTGCTTGCGCAAGGTTGTCTGACACCTACTTTATGACCTAACGGTTGGTGGGGGGTGTCAGTATAAACTTTAAAGTCGTGTGTAGCGGGGTTGACCGATAACAGGGCGGACGTCGCGGCACATGAGTGAATACCCGATAATTACACATGTGGTTGCGGCTGGGACGTGTTTTAACGTCGTGACTCGGCTCACTATACAGGGTGACTAGTGCGAGTTTCATGGATAGTAAACAAAAGTCACACTAGGCACTCTGACTAAGCGAATACTCGCATCGAACATGTAACGTAACGTTACGATGATACACTTCGGTCATTCTCTACCATTATAGATATGCTAAGACATTTTTCTGTGCTCTACAAGATATATAAGATAAGCCTTTAGGTTGTAGTGCCGTTAAAGATGAAACGTCTCAAAAAGTACCCATAACATCATTTCGGTCGGTAGGTATCTCGTTATTGACTGCTATTACGTGGCTAATGTCAGAAGGTCAGGGCTATGGTGCCGAGATGATGCGTTTTAAATCGTTCACGGAGACGACGACGATGTGTTATTATGTAGTCAGAAGGACCTCATAATATTGTCGTTAAAAAGCGATGAAAAATATCCTTAATTATTTTGTACTGCATTTTGAAAAGGTGTCATAACGGGTGTATAGGTCTCGTTATTATTTTATATGTCAGTATGGCATATTTTAATTTAAAAATTTGCTAAGTAATCCAGAGGGGCAATGTTGCCAGCATTCTTGGGACCGTTCCCATGAGCCCACAGTTAGAGGATCTTTAATTTATAGGTAGGTATTTGGTTTTTTTTATTCTGTTCTGTAATTTGCTATTTATTATTCTGTTTATTTAAGTTCAGTTGAGTTATGTTTCTTTTTGTTGTGTATATTCTAATTATAATATCTTGTAAACATAAAAAAAATTATTAAAGATGCAATTTGCTATTGTCTTTATAGAACATTAAATGAAGCAACTGTATGTGTAGAGTCTCAATTGTAAGAGTTTATTCTTTACCCGAATTTACAATCACGACAATTTTTATACTTTTTTAAGGATTTGCGTGAGGTCTTTGCCCAGTAGTTGGACCGCATACATAGGATAAGGCAAAATAATTTGTTAGAAGCACGTACACGGTGCGTTGTTTGACCTGACCATACAATGCAAAATGGACAATTTGTAGTGCGAAGTCATTTCCGCAGTTGATCTGTCGTTTGCGTCCGAGTCATTCGGTTCGTTGTTTTGTGCCATTCATTACGTCTTCATCCCATTGATGCCGTCAGTGTTTTAGTTTTCTTCTAAGCTAGTGAACATTTTGGCATTATTTTTGTAAGACACAAATGGCCGACATCATTTGACCAAATAGTTTAGCAAGACATAAAAACGTTAATCAGAAATATCACCGTTTTACCTTACTTATAAATTAACAGAAGGACGTATTATAAAAGTAAATAATGTGAATTATAGAATTGTTCTATATTTTATTGTAAGTGCATGATGCAATTACTGCCTTTGTTTGTATTTGTGCGGTTTAGTTGATGATGTATCAAAAATAATATTTATTAATGGTGTTATTTAAACGGTTAGCAAAGTATTCGTATTTTTGTTAGCAAAAAAATGCTAGTTGGGCAAGAACTTATGGTCACCAAATATTTCTAAATCAGTCTGCAACTTATATCATTCTGAACAGCAGTCTTATGCCGCTCCACACCCTTCGGTGACTGGCCCTCGCTACGCTGCGCTTTGCTCGGGAAAAAAAAATGTACTTAACCTAACCAACAGTAAGGATTTCTTATGCTGACCGATTGTATAATTCTGCTGACCAAATAATAATTTTGCTGACCAAATATTTATTTTGTAATACAAATAAATTATTTCCCTTTTTTAATTATATAATACCTACAATACTTATGAGTAGGCAACTACTTAAAATCTTAAAAAGTGCTATAGCTCCTACTATTACTATATTATTATTTGGTCAGTCGTTAGAGAATAGAATATAATACCTTTTTATGGCCTATATAATATATACCTTAAATATTTACATACATATTACACAATAAAATAACACACGAAAAACCTTTTTAGTTTAAGGTGTAGTTATATTCGATATTCGAAGACCAAGAGTTCAAGAGAATTGAGCTCAGGCCAAGTGTGTTTCAAATTTTTCGATACCGAGTCCGGTATTGTGATCACTGATCACCAACACGCATTTGGCAAGTGTGGTGATTAAGCTAACACCAATAAATGTTAGCAGTGAAGTCTGGATTTTAATGATTGAGGCTGCACAGCAGTATTTAGACTAATTTCTATATTTTTGCAATTTTTTTGATGTGTAACATCCTTCCGCTCGCCTTCTATATTTGTGGGAGTGATTTCGTAGAAAAGGGACGAAAGTATGTAACAGGAAGTCGGTGAAGCGCGCAAGTGCGCGCCATTATGTAAATTTAAAATCAATATTATGAACATGACATATTATTATTATTTATGACATATTGTGTCATCATTTTGGTATGTCAAATGTCTTCTAATGAGTATTTACTGTATTCTCTTTATGATTTCTATTTTCTATTGTAATATTGATTTCAACCATTTCGTGTGTAATAGACTATTAAACTATATTAATAAATATTTACTGTTGATAATAAGTCTCAATAAAGTGCAGATCATTGATAAAAAATCCAAGTTATGTCAAATGTCTTCTAACGAGTATTTACTGCATTCTCTTTATGATTTGTAAAAAATAAACGTCATTGTTAATTCTATAATCTATTGTCTACTGTAATATTGATTTCAAAAGGTGAGATGTCAGAGTCATTACTTGACTTCTTGACGGGAAAGTGTAGAGTCATGTCTGCGGTTTTGTTTTAGTTTCTAAAATTTGTGTTATGTCGAATATTAATGTGAAATAATGGTGGATTATTAACCGTTAAGTGTTCGTGAGTGTGCATGAGTGTTGGCAAATGAAACAAAACAGTGCAATGTTACTTTTCAAATTCTCACAAAAAGTCTGCGTGAGGACTTAGTAAAGCCCCACATCTTTACTGAGATACTCGAGGGGTTGGGGGGTAATATCATTTCTCACTTCCCATTTCTATCATTCATCATCATCAATATAATATTGTTTATTTATGTATTACAATGAAATTAATAAACTAATGACATGGCAGCATGGTCTATGACCTTAGCCGGTTCCTTAAGGAACAAACTAAACTTAAAAAAAAATAAAAAAGGTGAGATGTCAAATGTTACGCATCATGCATCATGCGACTACTGTAAGCCACGTTCGTTTTTTTTTTATTTTGATTCACTCTTTCGATGCTGATCCTCAACGAAATTTCTCGACTACCACCATTTTATATAGGTAAAACATTTTATATAATAATACTTACTACCTGTTTCCCGACCCACGGCGTCGCATCGCGTCCCGTCGCCCGAATGCCCTAGTACTTCGTATTCGCTTTGCGACTTTTTGACTTTATAAGGGTATTGACAAAAATTACCTAGGCTATCCAATGCAAAAATATTTTTTGAAATACGACTGTTATTCTAGAGGTTAGTGCGTTGAAACAAAAAACAAACTCTTCAGCTACATTAAATTAGTATGCATGGACCGACATTGGTATATGTCAAACCATCTGTCAGGAGGGTACCACAGAGACACTCCTCCTACATTCCTCATTGGGAGCAATTCATCTTAAGCATGTCCTATTATAAGAGGTAACCAAAGCGTTAGACGATAATGGGACGTCCCGATATGGCCCATTGTGTCCCGCTAGCCTGTCAATCCCGGGACGTTCACCGTGAAATCTGGCGTCCTGACCTACCGCAGTATGTTTCGGCTTAACTTTAATGGGCCCTTAAGCTTTAATGCGCTCACATACCCATCGGCTATCATGCAGATAAGCGACAATGGATCATGCGCTTATCCAGCTATTGGTTATATAACCAGAATGGGAGCTCATCTCAGCATAATGATTATAGCACATCGTAATTTATTCCCTCAAGATAATAATAACAGTTTTAATATGCTGTGATGGACTCCCATTCGGTACCACAATATATAGTTTAGATAGTGTTAAGACAAATTTTTATATTTCAAAGCTTTAAGGCGCTCCAAATACCAACTTTCATCTCCATGTTGCGGCAACATGCAACTCGCAACTAGCTGTTACCATATTACCAAAAGAGTTAAGAACCTACACAGACATAGCAACTCTAGTTGCAAGTTTCGATGATCGACAACATATTTGGGAGAGAGCTGTTTGAAAACCAGCGCTTCTGTGGCATTCTTAGTATTGCCACAAAAGCATTGCTGAGACAGCTACCCGTTGGCCTTTCACATCATAGTTATATATTTTTCTCTTTTATTTTTTTACTTTTTGTGATTGATGATGTTCTTTTTTATTATTTTATTTTTCTGTTATTTTTAAATTTAAATTTTATTTTTGTTTATCTGTTTGTACTTATTTGTTTTTGTGCAGTTGTTGCAACTAGCTACTGTTAGTGCTAGTTGTGTCAAGTTGCTAGTTTTCTCAACTGGTAAAAACTGATTATTGACTGTGGATTATGGATTTGAATAGTTTATTTAGAATTACGGCAACCGTAAACTGTTGCGGCAACTGGCAACCTTTAACGAAAACTTTAAAAAGTTGATAGTTTCTATTAACTAAGGTGTGTATCTGTCTGCGGAGCACCTTAGTATTTCAAGCCAATATTAAAAAAATATATTATGTTGGGAAATCTTTCACGAACACTATACATAAAATTGAAACACATACTAATTTACTCACAGTTTTTTTAATTGACTGTCGTTTCCAACTGTTAAAATTATGGAAATTCTGCAATAAAATAAAATCAGCGAACAAACGTTTTTTTGTTAATTAGTTTCTATTACGTGTTTAAATCTCTGTGTGTTTCATTTCAATGTATAGTGCTCCTGTAATCTTTAGAAAACAATAGATAACTAGTAGAGTAGACAATGTGAGTGTGACTAAAGTAACAAGCCAATTTCGCACTAATGGAAAAAGTATAAAGGAACATACATTTGTAAGGTAATTGGCAGGAGTAATGTTGTAGAACGGACATTGTTATAACGTCCTATTTTTGGTACTACTTCCTATGAGAAAGTGACTGATAGTGCACTGTTTCGTCAGAGGAAAATCGATTTAAGAAAATAAGTGTTTTCTCCTCATGTCTAGTCAAAAACGTACTACTATTGCTGGTGCCTTTCTCTTATTTATTTATGGGGTGGACATTTCTTTTTTTCAATGTAGCCTATGTTACTCAACGCTAATGTAGCATGCTTATGGTGAAAGAATTTTTTAAATCGGTCCAGTAGTTTTTGAGTTTAGTTGTTACAAACATACAAAGCTTTCCTCTTTATAATATTAGTATGATACTCATGCAGCTCTCACAATATTTTACAATTTACCAATTTTTCAGCCACTGATATAATCTTTTCTTTTAATGAAAAGGTGTTTATCTCAGTTGTGACCTTTGTTAGCTAGGAAATAAGACATTATATTTATACAGTATACTTTGTATCTTGTATTTTAAATGTATGACTTTATAAAATAACGTAATATTGTCTCCAAAAATTACACTCATAATTTTAAAAAAAATTGACTTAGTAAGTAAATAAAAATCTATAGTATTTATTTATTCATTTATTAGGTACACAAAACAGATAGAAATTAAAAATTTACAAAAAAGCATGATAAATTGTATAAGAGCTAAATTCCTATCTAAAACATGTGTACACAACACGATTAATAATAAGCGTCCATGTTAAAGTTTACCTAATCTAAAACTATATCCAATTAAAAACTAATGTATACATAGAATGGTGAATAATAAAAATATAACAAACTGAAAACTTATTCTAGTTTAATGTTGACAACTTTATGAAGTATATTTATTGGTCATTAGCACAGACATTGGTAGTTTTAAGATGCTTGGCATTTGCTGAATTGTGCTCCTATTCGGTGCCACAATATTCTAGTTTAGAACTTTGAACTGTATAGTTTTAGACAGTATTAATAATGAGGTTTGAAAGAGATGAGGCAGTGACAGACTGCAATATCGTGATTGGGGATGAACAAATTGAACAGGTGAATGAGTTTGTGTATCTGGGTTCAAAGTTTACAAGAGATGGAAAGTGTGAGAGTGATATTGAAAAAAGATTGAATGCAGGAAACATGGTGAATGGAGCTTTGCACTCCTTTATGAACAGTCGGAAGGTGTCTAACAAGGCTCGTTTGGCTGTGCATGAGGGGGTGTTGGTTCCGACACTCATGTACGGAAGTGAAAGTTGGGTATGGCAGAAGAAACATGAAAGCAGAATAAATGCAGTTGAGATGAGAGCGTTAAGAAGTATGATAGGAGTTAAACTGAGTGACAAGGTAAGAAATAGTGAGATAAGGAAACGTTGTGGTCTGAAAGAAGATGTAGTGACAAAAATTGAGAAAGGTATGCTGAGATGGTTTGGCCATGTCGAGAGAATGGATGAAGAACGATTGACGAAAAAAGTGTATAAGGCGAGTGTGAATGAAAGTGTTGGTAGGGGTAGACCTAGGCGGACGTTTCGAGACCAAATCAGGGACGTCTTGAAAAAAGGCCAGGTCAAGAGTACCCTAAACCGAAGAGCATGTATGAAGGGAATAATGAAAGTGGACGAAGCGAAACAAGTATGTAAGGATCGTAGCAAGTGGAAAGAAGTGGTCTCTGCCTACCCCTACGGGAAAGAGGCGTGATTATATGTATGTATGTATGTATTAATAATGGTATTTTGTGTGTGGGCAATGGTCAATGTGCAGAGCAGGAGGCGTAGTATTAAAATAGCCGCTGAGCAGAAAAGTGACGGCCGCGCAACGCTTTTATTTTTTGGAGAGAATTTGCTGATTGCCTTAGATGGCATTCTCAGCGCCACCGGACTTTTTTGGGGAGGTGAGAAACTTAAAGGGTTCCTCAAGCCGAACCTCAAAACGAAGCACCGTCAGAGGTTTTCTAGAGAGAATGGCATGGAATGGAGCGGAACAATCCGAAGGCGCCTCTAAGGCCCTTGGGTAGACGGGGCCGTGGTGGTGGGGAGAAGCGCCCAGATACATGTCTGTACCTGGTATAGAGCGCGTGTGGACCGGCTCGTCGTACCCTTGTTCTACGAGTACGGTGTCTTGGGCCTAAGCGAGTGTGCATATTTAGTGTGTTCTGACTGTAGTGACATTTAGAGTGTAGGATGCTTGTGGTAGGGTGGTGCGCCACAATGAGGAAGGACAAAGGGAAGATCTTCCTCCGAGCTGGGTGGTATAGCTCGGGGACCGAGGTCCAACGGATTTTAGTCGGAGGTGCTATATATAGCGAAGGAGATGGTGAAACTTCACTACCGCGATGCAGGCTTCCCATACTATTTATCGTCGTAGTATGGCGACGTCGTTGGTATGCGTTTGTGGCGCCATCTGTTGACACGGTTGAGAAGGTGTTTGCTTCGTGTCGATTAATGTGCGGCGTATGCGGTAGGTGACGCCGCCACAAGAGATTCAGCTGCGCATCGAAAGATGAAGCCCTAGATAAGGTGGACCGACGATCTGGTGAAGGTCGCGGATAGCCGCTGGATGCGAGCAGCACAAAGCCGGTCGTTGTGCTGATTTGGGGGAGGCGTTTGTCCAGCTGCTGACTTTTTTCAGATGAGACGATGATGTAATTTTGTATTGCCGAATAAATGATTATTCTATTATAATCCACTCTTTATGAGCAGACTGTTTTCTTTCGTGAAATTGTTACGCTTTTTTACGCAACCCTTGTTCTGCGCAACGGCGATGGTATTACAATCTCGCAAGCAGCTTACAACACTGGCTGGTGAAATGACGCATTGTGGATTCATACTTACGGAATGCTTACACATTTCTTTTGTAATTAGACCTCATTTCGTGTTTAACAATCGTGAAAGTAAAGTAACCATCTCAATGGACAGTCTTCGGATGGGTGACTGAAGTTTCTTTGTTCTGGGTGCCTAGTGCGAGTTTCATTCGCTATTCGATCGCGTTAACGAAAACGAGAATACGGATACTAAACAAAAATCACACTAGGCACCCTGATCAATAAACATACTATACTATTTTGAAAAAAGACATTGAAAAAACTGCACGAGCGGGATTCGAACCCGCATCCCATGACATGCTAGGTCAGGTGCACTACTATAAATTGAAATTTGTTCGCAACAAAATGTGTGTAAAATTATATGCAAATAATCGTAAACATATCCCATGATGGTCTGGGACTTGAAAATGATGTATCAGCTGTCTAATTTCCCGTGTATGCCGTAAGAGGAGACAAGAGTTCCAAGATGCTTGCACGTCAGGCGATTGGCTAGCAACCTAGATCACTGATGTTATCTTCCACCTCGGAGCCCTACTTTGATTATGCTAAATGTGGCGTCGAGGTCACTAACGGCGAGTTTACTCAAAATTGAATATAAGAGTATGTATGTAATAAACATATGCTTCTAACGACGTTTGTAAACATGTTTAAATCTAGGCGTTTATGAATACAAAAAGTTACGGACAGAAGTTATGTTTAATGCATTTTTTTAACAATCTGCAGGGGGTCCATCTCTCGCATCACACATTAGTTTAACGACCGTTTGGGTGCCACATGGGAAACGAAAATTCAGAGAGTCACGGTTGCAAGCAAAAAGTCTATTAATTATAATTAAAATGTGTATCGCTACTCCACACATTTTTTAGGCAATTGAAAATCTGCATCCGAATTATTTTAGATGTGAGAACATTTTATTTTACACTAGTTGTTGCCCGCGACTTCGCCCGCGAAGACTACAGTAAAAAAGAATTAAAAAAAGTATTCTATATGCTGATCTGAGTCATGGTCTGTATATGAGGAAAGTTTCATTAAAATCCATTCAGTAGTTTTTACGTGAAAGAGTAACAAACATCCATCCATACTTCGTGTTTATAATATTAGTAGGATTATATAATTTGTATGTGTATATTAAAGCGTAACTCAAAATAGCGCTTGAAATTACATACAAATAGTGCAAGCTATATAAATAAAAGCTTGTAAAAAGGCGACATATCTCAGGTAGCATCCGAAACCACGACCTTTCTGCAAAAAATGCCTTTTTTCAAACTCGTCCGTGTTGTGAACACGGATTTGATTGACTAGCATTGCAATGTTCATATCCTGGATTGTTTGATTATTACTATTATTATAAATTATCAGGAAGGCAACCAACTGATAAGTGCCTATATCCTTAAAATCAGTAGTTATTTTATTTTATTTTTACACAAAAAAAAGAACTTTAGTGGCGGTAGGTATAGGTATTCGCCTGCACATCAACCTATTCAAAATTGATTTCTTTAATAAATGTTCAACCATATTCTTAGAGCATTAAACTATGTTCCTTAAACATAAAGTTCAAAGTCTTGAGGAAATTTGACAGTTTTTGGTAGTGTGATGTGCAGGCGTGTACTCTACTAGAGTCTACTAGAGTCCAATAACGTTAGTTATTTATTACCACACGAGTTATTACTACTTAATATCTTAGAAACTTTATAGTACGTCTTCTGAGTGCGGCAGATGGTGATGCTGTTAAATGAACCGTGAATAGTTAGTCATAGAAGACATTACTTTGTTAATATAATTCATGTTTGTAAAGTTAGATGTAATATATAATCAAGCACTCATAATCATATAGTTAGTTGCTATTTGTAATTTACATTTCTTTACATAATAACAGCTAGGTTACTCCAAAATATAATTAGCACTGCTTTGTGCTGCCAAAACAGACACAGGGTCGCAGTGCTTATCTCGCCTTCGATCGTTGTCAATGCACAGCAATTGTTATAGCAACACGAAAGTAATGGTCGTAACGATAAAGCAATGCGCTGGAGTACATTGTGCAACCGTGTAGACCAGGGGCCATGGGACTTTCTCCTGGCAAAAAGGTTTATTGAGTTTTTAAATTATTGAAATTATTGAAATCATCGTTACAATAGTAAAAATATTAATGAACATCATGTTCATTTAAAATGTATTTAATTAATTTAATAATATCAATAATTTCAACTATTCTCTGTAAAAATCTATACTATTATTGTAACAACATAATCAGAAAAAAATAATAATCAAATACTACGGCAGCAGCACATGTTTACCTAGGTACATATATAACAACATAACTAACATAATGGGAGGCTAGCCTAGCATTATGTCTATTTTAAAACGACTTTAAGAAAAGGTTCAAAAATGGTTCGTGATTAACGTGACAATTTATTATTGATTTACATCGTTTCGATCACTTTAGAAAAAGTGTCCCTACCTAGTTATATTAAATTTTATATCATAACCTTTTATAGCTTTGTGTCTTAGAATAATTGTGTATATAAAAAAATATTGCAGTCTGAATAAATAATGCTCAGAACTTCGCTTCTAATTGCTGTTGCCTTCGATCATTATATGACCTAAGGCTGTCGCGTACTCTTTATAAACATAAATTAAGTCTTTTCTTAATGTTCATAAAAAAAATGTTCTCTCTCCCTTCCTGCTTTAACATAAGTATAACGAACATAATGTGTTTTATTTATTTATATTTAAAAACCACAACAGATAGATGACTAATGAAATAAAATAAACAGTTTTTACTTTACTGTGTTATTTGGGTATCCTAGCCCCTAGACTTTTATTCGACGGTGATTTTATCAAAACATTCGCCGATGATCTATCTATCTGAGGTGATAAGAGCGACCCTGCTTACAGCTTTACGATTCTCTTTTTTGAAGACAGAGGCAGGTAAAAGGTGCCCAAATATATTATTGCTTTTAACAACAGTTTTTATTGTTTGCCATTTTAGATTTTTTATTTTAATATGTGCTTTGTTGGTTTTTTTAAAATTAATTACGGGTAAGCACTTGGCCTTCATTTCACCCGATCTTAAGTGATGATAAGGCTGTGAAGATGGCAGCGCATTTCACCCGGAATCCTTAATCTCTGAGACACTGTTACCGTTTGATCTAGGTCCTAATGAAGAATTTGTACGGCGCCAAGTACATTTTATATGTTGGTCGACTGTTACTCGTAAATTGGTAAAGCTACTTAGCTGTGATAGTTTTTCTTTTAACTTCGTCATTTATATATACAACTACTGTGAATTTTTTCACGTATCCATAAAGTAACCATTTGGCTGGCAGATGAGGGGGGGTTGGGGGGGGAGGATGACACTTGACTCTAACAAACTACTACTAAGAATCTATGAGCTAGACTGGGCACAGACAGACAGACAGACGGACATGGCGAAACTATAAGGGTCCTTGTTGACAACGGAACCCTAAAAAGGTGACTTAGCTACCACTTATTGACTACTTAACCATCAGATGAGATACAGGTCAAGCTCTGCCCAGTTGTAGTAAAAAAGAGTTTCTGTTATTGTAAAGTAAAGGTTATATTTACTTTATACTGACTATTTTAATTTGTAAATTAAAGATGTTTTAACAGCACTTTGGAACTTCTTGGCGGGAAATTGAAAAGGCATGTCTGCAGTTTTGTTTTATTTTCTAAAATTTGTGATAGGTTGAATATTAATGTGAAATAATAGTGGATTATTAACCGCTCACCTCTCACCTTAAATTAAAGTGTTCGTAAGTGCGCAGGAGTGTTGGCAAATGAAACTAAACAGTGCAACTTCACTTTTCAAATTCTCTCAAGAAGTTCGCCCGAGGAATTAATGAAGCCCCACATCTTTACTGAGATACTCGAGGGTATGGGGGTATATAATTTCTCACTTCTCATTTCTATTATCATTAATCATCATCATACTGGAAGGAAATATTGTTCAATTATGTATTACTTGTAAGAAAAATTACTTTGACACTGGCTAAATGTGCTAATCGCACGAAGCCATCAATTAAAGAAAAGAAAACAACAGCACTTTAGTAATAAAGCTTTAAAAAAAGTAGAACAACGTAACACGTATCACGACATCTATAATCATGATGATTGAAGCAGATTAACCTAATTGGATTGCAGTTTGTTGCGCAAGTGTATATTGTATCACTTAGTATATAGTACACACGCTTGCACATCAGACTACCACAAACTGTCTAGTTTCCTTAATAGAAATTTGAACTTTATGTCTAATAACATATGGTTGAATATTTATTGGAGAAATTTGACAGTTTTGGATGGGTTTACGTGCAGGCGTCTGTACATGCTAGCACATAGTAGAATTACCTGTTATAGTATATCGAGTACTTCATACGTTATTAACGACACATAATTGTATTAGACTAGAAGCAACCGTAAAAAAACGAGCGATTATGAGACTTGTTATGTAAAATGCGTTCTGTAATATAATGAAACAATTTTACGAATTTGATTGCGTTTGATTGGACATATTAATTTGTTATTGTCAGGATCGGTAGCCGAACGGATAGATGCTCGGGTTGAGTGCTAGAAGTTGTGGTTCAAATCCCATAGCTCCGTATCTTATCTTATCACATCTTAGTGGGGCCTGCTGAGGTTTCCGTCTCGCAGTTAACCTTCGACCCATCGGGATCTTTTGTGCAACCCCATCCTTCCTGTGTAAAGATAGATACCATAAGTTACGCAACGTCCTTAATAGCGAAGAGCCTGAAGTCCTCCGGTTTCGGATAGGCCGAACCCAGGAGTCCCAATCTTTTCCTAGCCAGAGAGTTGCAGTCACACAGTTGGTGCTGCATTGACTCCGTTTCCTCTCCACATGCCCTTGACAAGCTATAGCTCCGTAAGACTACTGACGTAAACCCATACCCATTAGCGTATTAACTTTTTCTGTATGGTTTAACAAAACTATTATTAATTTGATAATAGTGCCTTAAAAATATTAAAAAATTAATAGAAAATGAGTAAGTACCTACTTAGTGGTTTTCTTTAGAGTTTGCTTAATGCCTTTGGGCATTTTCAGCGTCATTGGACTTTTTTGGAGGCGGCGACACTAGTCGTGTGAAACGAAACACCTCCAGAGGTATTCTAGAGGGAATAGCATCACGCACTAGTGCGTGTATCTGATCCCTACTAGATTCTCCGTGGGGTTCGAATCGGATCGGGGAGTAGTAGTGCTCGTGTAACGAATATGATACTCTTGGTGTTGTAAGCAAAGGGCTGCGAAGGCAGCTATCCTTCAGCGACTCAAAAAAAACCGGAACATCCGCCGTCGGGTACCGATTAAATGCCTACTTCGAAACTTCAAGATTGACTTGTCAAAAAGAAAAAGCAGCTGTAAGTCGTTTCCAAACTAAAAAAGAACGAGCGAGCCTTACAGTAGTCGCATATGATGTGTAACATTTGACATCTCACCTTAGTAATGAGCAATTTTAACATTATATTCTGAAAAAAATGGGTCAGGTATTACATTATTTTATAACTATAAAATAAATGCAGTAAATACTCATTAGAAGACATTTTTGACCTTGATTTTGACCTGATTTTAAAAATGACCTTTGATAGTCAAATGACACAATATGTCACATATAATAATATTATGACATGTTCATAATATCGATTTTAAATTTACAAAATGGTGCGTCGTGTTACACATACTTCCGTCCCATTTCGCGAAATCACTCCCACAAATTGCTTATATAGAAAGCGAGCGGAAAGATGTTACACATCAAAAAACAAAACAAAACTGTTATACCTATAATTAAATAATAAATTATTAAAAAAAACTATTAAGAAACTAGGTACCTTAGCGGAAATCTAAGTTAAAAGTAACAAGAACATTAACTAGCTTAACAGAATAGGTACTTTTTGTCGCACGTTATATTGTAATCAAAGGTTATCGATTGTGTTCTAAACATCGACGAATAAGGAAGTTACTGTGGTAAAAAAACTAGCACAAAAAGCGAAGAACAATGGCTAATCCACTTCATATAGAAGCCGGGACCACCCGCCTTTTAATTATTTATTTACACGTCAAAATGACGTGAGACTTTTTTTTTCTTTTATTTGATAGCTTCGTGTGCTTTGCACATTTAGCCATTGTCAAAGTAATTTTCTTACAAGTTATATAAATAGATAATATTTCTTATCTAAATTATATGATGATGATTAATGATAATAGTAATGAAAAATGAGAAATGATATGCCCCCAACCCGTTGAGTATCTCAGTAAAGATGTGGGGCTTTACCTTAATCGCTCTTCTGTGGCTTTACTAAGACCTCACATGGACTTCTTGCGATAACTTGAAGAGTGACGTTGCACTGTTTTTTTATTTGCCAACACTTTTACACGTTCACGAACACCCATTATTATTTCACATTAATATTCGACATTACACAAATTCTTGAAAACAAACCAAAACCGCAAATATGGCTCTTCACCATCCCGCCATGCAGTCCCGAACGTGAGACTTTCAGTCCCCTTCGGACATTATGAATGCTTCGTATACGGATGACGCTCTACAATTATGTCTTTGTAGGTAGCAACGTGATATGGATAGTAATGGTATAAAATTGTAGCTATATATATAGAGTTACATTGCATTGCAAAAATTGTTTTTATATTGATTTTGATCGTGGCAAAATATATGGTAGTTGCGCCAGTTTTTGTTACCCAAAAATAGTTTAAAGAATCTCATTGAAATTTTACTGGATGATAGCTAGGAAGTAGGTGGTCAGTATTCAACTGTTTCTATAGTTTCAAAAGTCAAAAATATGTTATTCACCCATACTTTTTATTATTAACCTGTTGAGTGCTGTGAATACAGACACAATATAACTTTAATTGTTTCGGTAACTGATCAGAGCTCGCCGCAAATGAGAACCTGTCGAACACCTTTGTTGCCCGTGGTACTACCAGTGGTACTACCAGTAGTACCACGGGCAAAATTTTCTTCCCGTAGTGCTACCAAGCAGCCTAGTAGAGTGGTTCAAATCCTGCTCGTGGAAATTTTTTCAACATTGTGTTTTTGTATTGTATTTTAGATTCTTATACTTTTTATAGCCTTTTTTTGCCAGTAGTCACTCTCGGTCATCCTAGAAAACAAAATGAAATACTTAACAAATTTTAAAATTCGTTTATTATAAATTTTACTTTTTTTTTTATTTTCAAGTGCTAATTGCTGCACTGAAGCTAAATTAAATATTCATAATTTTTTTTATAAAATACAGTGAAAAAATTAAACGCCCACCCGACCCAGCCAGGAATCGAACCTGGGTCTTCCGCAATCCGGGCGGCTGCACTGACCGGTATGCTACCGGGAAGGCTGACGTAAGCGCTGAATTTTGTCACTGCTATTTTAATATTTTTGAGTGCTTTAAGCGGCACTAGCGCCATCTATCCAAACGGTTGTTGCAACCGATGGCCATGCAGATTCATCTTTGCAGATGAAATACCACAAATTTGATAACACAACGCTACAGTAAATTTTACTTTTTTTTTTTTTATTTTCAAGTGCTAATTGCTGCACTGAAGCTAAATTAAATATTCATAAATTTTTTTATAAAATACAGTGAAAAAATTAAACGCCCACGCGACCCAGCCAGTCGTTTATTATATTTTTGTATCACTATTCTAGGCACATTGTTATTTTTTTTATTTAAGAAGTAAAACAATCCAGCCGTCATGTCACCAGAGTGCGTTTATTTTATTTTTATTTTTTTGATTATATTTACGGATAAGCACAGATCTCACCTGATGTTAAGTGATGATAAGGCCAATGATGGAAGCGCACTACACCCGGGATCCTCAACTAGTGGGGTACTGGCTATCTTATCTTTAGCTACCGGAACACAACAATGCTACAAACATTGATGTTATGGCGACATATTTAGATAAGATGGTGGTAGCTAGCCAGGCGGACAAACAAGCCCTACCACCAACCAAACCGAGTACACAAACATGTACCCTCCGCTGGGAATCGAACCTGGGACCTCTGGGTCTAAACCGATGGTCTTAGCCCCTAGACCACAGAGGCGGTTTTACGAGTTTTAATCACCATTTGGTCACGTTAACGACAACGAGAAAGTGTATGGCATTGTAACCCACTTGCAATTCCATATCTATTCTTCCACTGTAAAGATGTAAAGACTACCATAAGTTTGGCAACATCTTTGAGAGCAAGGAGTCTGAAGTCTTCTTGTTTCGGAGAGGAGGGTTTTTGATCGCACGAGTCCTATTCTTTTCTTGCCGAGAGCCGAGAGTTCAACTAAAGCCATTGATTTTGTCCATGTGGAATTGCCTGAACTCAGCTGTAAGACGTTTATAGACTAAGAATGATGATTACAAAATGTTCCTTTATCAATTTCGAGGCGTTCTGTAGTTGTGGCGGCAAATAGTTAATTTAAATGGAAAATTAAATTTCTCGATGACAATTTATAAGGTACCTAAGGCTTATTTAATTTGACTTTAAGTACAGGAAACCCGTTCCTCAATCGACATGGATTGGAAGAGAAAGTATAATATTCGTATAAAAAGGCGTATTAAAGTTAATAAGTTTAACTGAAGGGCAATAGAGTATTAATATTTTGTAATAATAAAATTGCCAAATTAGAACGAATTTAAAATACATTAGTAGCTATTCAACAACAATGACTTTACGTAACCCGCCGCGTTAGGTAATATTGACTTTATGACGTCGCAACAAAAGCTATATTTGATGGACGTCTTTTGAGAGTCGCGGTGGGAAAAGTGGGCTAAAGTCACAGAAGACAGACACTGAGCAAAAGCGGGTGTTCAAACTTTCAGCGCTATCTATTAAGGCTGTCTAGTTATAAATAATTTTATTCAGAAAACATACTGCCAAATAAGGTTACACTTTTTTTGGCTAAAGTGAGAAAAAAACGATTTTACTAATAAAACTTACTGCCAAAAAAGGTTTTACGATTTTTAGCTACATTAAAAAAATATCAAATGTCGTCGTCGTCGATATAAAAAAGGTAATCAAATAAATCCAAATAGAAATATCGGGAACTCAACAAAAACCATGGTTATAATCCCGTAAGCCAGCGTTACCGATAAAAAACCCGTCGCTACCTGTTTCGTTAAGTAAAATTAGTTTTTTTTTTAAATTAAGGAAAAAAAATAAATAAATTTAAGGTTCCGCATAACTTAAGGTTCCTCACTCTTAGTGATCAACTATCTTCAGAGGGATTGTAAAGGGAATGGCCGCACGCAAGCGTGTCGCCGTTCTCGCTAAATTCTCCTGTAAGGCGTTTGGATCGGAATCTAGAGAAACAATTCAAAAATTCATTTAAAAATTAGGCATTAAAAATTCGAGCGCCTCTAAAGTTTAAAACGACCTCGGCTCGTTTTGACCAGGTTGTGGAGGTGGTGAAAAGCGTCCAGGTACATATCTGTACCTGGACGCTTTTCACGAATATAGCGCATGTGCACCGATTCTTCGTACTCTTGTTCTATGAGTACGGTGTCTTGGGCCTACTTAGACTGCATGTGCATGTTTTTTTTTAAGAGAGTATACGAATTGTTTTTAGGGGCGGCGACAAACTTAAAGGGTTCCAAGCCGTGTGAAACGAAGCACCATCAGAGGTTTTCTAGAGGGAATGGCATCACACACTATACGTGTCTCCTTTCCCTATTAGATTCTCAGATGGTTTTTTGGAATTTGAATTTGAATTTATGAGTGTGTAGTGGCATTTTGAAGGTCGGGTGGGCTATAAAAGAAGGTGAGTGACTGACATTGACATAGCTTAAAGTTTGAGAACCATACGCTCATCGGAGTGGGCGACGCCGACGCTCCTAAAGGTCGCACATCATCAGTGGCTTTCACTCGAGTTATTACATCGACGTTTCGTCAAATATATTACAAAATTCACCCATTTGTCTCGTTGTTGTGTATTGTATTATTGGCTTGTATGTAAACGAGTTTGCGAAGTTTCTAAACTTCGCAAACACGTGTACCCAATCAATACTTATTCACAAATGGCGAATATTAATGTCATTGACAGTCTGATAAACTTTTTTGAATAGTGGCATGTCGAATATAAAAGTAATTTTTGCGAAAGAATAAATTTGTTGCATTGCAAATGTTTTGTAAAATGGTGTTTGTTGTATTAAAGATTCTCATTATTAGTGATCGGAATCATCATCATCATCATCATTATCATCATCAGCTCATTTTCATCATCAGCCTTCCATGTGGATGGATGAAAGGAACTATTTTCCTAAGTCTTATCTTGTCACCAACTTTAGGTAAAGCCCCCTCCATACCACTGACTGCTCATTATTGAGGTGTGGTTCAATTCATAAATAATTTTATTTCTTTGTTAATTTTCTGTTTTTTCTTTTGTTTTCCTATACTCAGTTAGTTTATTTTTCTAACAATAAAAATAAAGGAATTGTTTTAATAAGAAGATGCTCACATTTACCTTACCTATCTTTACCTTTTGTCCACATACTGATTGGAATAACGTAACAGGTAATGTAAGTAAGTAAGTAACTTTTATTTCACACCACAATTAACATACAAAATAATATAGTTAGCGCCGAGTAACATATGCTATATAAAAAAGAAATGTGCACCCGAGCGAAGCCGGGAGGGGCCGCTAGTAATATAATATAGTGTATCAATATTGTAACACAGAATAGCTACTAGCATAAGTTATCTATCAGTGAATACATAAATATATCTGTTTTAGATTAAGATCGACCTTAGTCACGCTACACGCGCGTAGCAGACTTCAATACAGACTTAGGTCAGGACAGATACACAAATAGCTTCACATGTCGCATGAAAAGCACTGTTATGTTAATGTTAGGTCAATTCGGGTGCCCTTATTGTAGAGTGACCAATCATCGCTATAATCTTTCTAAATCACTCATACGCACGCACACTCTTTGAATACGCATGCCATACTTAAATAAAAAAAAAAAATTATATATCTGTCTTGATCGTATACATAAAGTAATTGTTTTCGCTTCTTCTTGGTACAAAGTCTCTACCTTAGGGTTTACGATGTCATTTGCTTGGCGTTGAATGACGTTCAAAAAATACTTGTAAAAGTTGTATTGTTATAAAAAAAATATTTTATATATTTATTTAATTGTTACACCCTAAGGTCATATATATACTTATAGGCAAGATAGGTAACATAAAAATATATACAAATTCTCGTTTTTGTTTTACGTGACATAATTGTAAATGAAACTTTAGCTCAGCATTCAAAATCTACATAGATACATATTTACTAGTAGTAGATACCAATTTTGAGTAAACTCGCCGTTAGTGACCTCGACGTCATTTTTAGCATTATCAAAGTAGGGCTCTGAGGTGGAATAGATAACATCAATGATAGGTTGATAGCTGCTCGCCTGATGGTCGAGCATCTTGGAATCCTTTACGACATGCACGGGAAGTTACTTTTGACTTTCAAGTCCCAGACCCGAGGGGCGATTTTTGAACCAGTTATTAGTTGTCACGCTATGATATCAATTACAAATGCTCCATATTCTCTTATTCAAGGACACTGGTAAATTATATTTGACTCTGAAAATCCTTGAACTATATTTATCTTAATAATCAAATTGTAAATTAAGCAAAACATATAATATTTCCTAGTGTATTTTATTTTAAGTACTTTTATAGTAAATCGCTTCCCTGTATGGGACTTTATTGAAGTCTTTATTTTATTTAAAAATAACATAATAACAGCTATTTCTTCCTGAAACTGATTATAAAATTTAAGATTTGCATTGTCTCAATTCGTAATTGAGGTCACAAATACCTGAGCCTATGAGTCATGGGTAACAAATCGCAAGTTATTATTTTCAGCTTAACAGCATCACGCGGCCTTCCGCTCCATCCCACTTAAGCAACCTCCAAAAAGCAATTAACAATACATGTTGAAGTTATGGTTTTATAACATGTAACCTTTGTGCTTCACGAGCATAGTGTTTTGTACACACGGCAGCACATCAGGCTACCACAAACTGTCAAATTTCAATAGACTTTGAACTTTATGCAGATGTCACATGGTTGATTATTCATTGAAAAAAATTTTCAGTTTTGGATAGGTGATGTGCCAGGTGTCTTTACATTGGCTACTTAATGACTGCCACTTCTATAAATGTGCATCTCAGTATATATTTTATAAGAAATTCAACGTGTGATGTTATTGCCTAGTCATAAAGAAAAAAATCTCCTAAATAAATCTAGTAATTATTATAATTATATAAGTATTATTGTACTTTATTGGATATTACGTGTCTTTCTGTTCGTCATGTTGATACGGTTTATATATTGTTATCTACAATTATGTCAAATACTAATGTATAAAACGATCAGGCTCTTTTCAAACTTAGTAGATAAGGTATAGTTCCTGTAAATGCAATTTTTATTAACATTGAAATCGTGGACATGGTTCAATCCTGTCGTTATAGTACTATCCCATTTAGATTCTTCACTTCAAGGATACGCATAACATTTCTATATTTTATTTGTAGAAGATTTAGTAAGTTTATTATGTTTTTTTAAAATTTATGTCTATATGTCCTCAAAACACAAAACGTATGCAGATTACACTCAAACACTGCATAACATGGAACTAATGACAAACAGAGCGTTGCTATATACGACCTATATGGTTATTTAGCACTTGGCTGCTAGGTTATCGGGGGTCATAGTTGCTATAATTAGTGCACGCTGTCAGCTGCGCCTGCGCCATTCATGTAAATATGGCAACCCGATTAATGATTCAGACGTCTACTATGTTGTGTTGAGTAATTTTGCGGCCATAGCTTTTATATATTTCAATTTAGTTACATTACAAAATAGTAAAATTACTTATTATTAGTGTAGTAATATTACAAAATTATTATATTTTATTTTCAGATCAGACAATAATTATTCCGTTTTGTTTAAAAGAATGATTGTGGGTGGGCGACCTGCAATTTTTGAAGGGTTTTTAATCTTTGGCCCTTTTAGCATGTCTTCTAAACTAAACTTTTAGTGCTTGACAAATAAACAAAGAATAAGCTCCGAATAGTAATTCCGTGTTTTGTTCCTGTCATGAACTGTCTTCAAATTTGAGTAAAAGAGACAAAACACGGAATAACTATTCTGAGCTTCTTCTTTGTTTATTTGTAAGACCCTAGATAATAATACACGTTTAAGCACGACGACGAATGTGCTGAAACGAAAAAAAAAATGGTTATAATACCGTTGTTAAATTATTATATTCTTAGTGACCATGAGAGGCTTAAAATATATAAATTAAAGTTGTTTAAATGTTTTAAAGATTTATCGCTAATACTCGACAGGTTATTACAGTTACTGATAAAATGCTGAACCACTCAGTCGCTTGCAATTAAACTAATGATCCTAGCGATAGTAGACGCAGATCTTGATATTGTGGTAGCTTTGGGCAAAGCTCGCCGTTGGCCAGCCAAGGCCTCGTTGCGTAACATTATGGTTAATTCATGTATCAAACTACGCATAGGAATGTAGTGTACCTAGTCGATTGTATGATAAAGTAGTCCAAGGGCCAAGCTTAATGGGAAACACCTTTAATGTACTCAGATACGTAAACTACTGATTACATTAATGATTACCTACTAAAACCTTACCTATGAATTTTCATAGCGAAAAATGACTAAAAAGGTCGCACATCTTGAAGTGAACATTTTTGATATTAAGTAATAATTCATATTAATTATCGCATCTGAGTGCAGTCTTTAGACCTACTAAAACCTTACCCATGAATTTTCATAGCGAAAAGTGACTAAAAAGGTCGCACATCTTGGAATTAACATTTTTGATATTAAGTAATAATTCATGTTAATTGTCGCATCTAAGTGCAGTCTTTAGATACCTAAATATGAATACTGTCAGTAAAATAACAAACAGGTATATATTTATAAAAACAGTGAAGAAATTAAATGCCTACCCGACCCAGCCAGGAATCAAACCTGGGTTCCGAAAAAAAAAGCAGTGTAAAAATTCAGTGCTTACGTCAGCCTTCCCGGTAGCATAATGGTCAGTGCAGCCGCCCAGATTGCGGAAGACCCAGGTTCGATTCCTGGCTGGATCGGGTAGACATTTAATTTTTTCACTGTTTTTATAAATATTTAATTCAGTTTCAGTGCAGCAATTAGCACTTAAAGATAAACAGTAAAATAAAAAGGTATATTATTTTATAATAGAACAGCAAAGGAGAATGGCCATTCTTGGTATCGTACTTGTTCGAATTGTACCTCTACCTAAGTTATATCAAAAACCAAGTTTTTTATTTTCATAAAACCCCGTTAAATAATTAGCCTTAACTTCCCCATCACAAATCCCCATATTATTTAGTAATTAAATTCACTTCCATTTAATTTGATTTTTTTTGACATGTCGAGTTGTCGTTGTCTCCTCGGTGTTGCCATTTTGTAACAAGCAAATCGATTTATCAAAATATAATCGATTCACTTGTAGTTATTTCATTAGATAACGAGTTGGCTTATGTTTATGTGTCAATAATTCAATATGATATGGAAAATATATTTAATCGCATTACAGTATTGTAATGCGACAGTTGTCGCGAAAAAAGTAGTCGGATCTGTATGGAACTATGTATGTTACGTATGGACTCGAAAGTCTACAATACAAGTTTAGACCTCTTGTTACCCGTTTTTTTACCGGATACCGGGCCGGTACCATACGGCTGTCTTTACTATCGAGGGGTTCAGAAAAAGACAAACATATCGCACTGGCTCGGTGACCAGTAAAAAAACAGCCGTTAACAAGCGGCCTTAGGGTCGTACATGATTCATGTAGGTACGGCCCTAAACGTTAATGCTGCATCACATGCATTTACGTCAACGTACATGACATGACAGACGATCATGCATACGTGTCATTCATACCTTTTATTTGTCAGCATGTAAATCAACTGCCAGTACTAGATTGAATGCTGTTCGTTCGTATTGATATGATAAAATAAACGGCTTGTTGCTTTATCAAGCATCTAGTGCTGCATTACCGTCTAGGAACCACAGATTTAACAACACATGATGATCTCAGAACTGTCAGATGTTACACGTGCTATACAATATACGTGCAAATATGACATTATGTTTCTACTATTATGATCATAGATCTATGATAGTGTAATAGTGGCCTTAGAAAAAAATGGTTCATATACCTGCACAATAGAGCACAGGGCCTCTGAAAATCAATAATTATAAATAATAATAATAATTCATAAACTATTGTACCTCATGCTACGGCCACACTATCGCGGTATCGCGAACTTTTTCTGATTTCACGACAAGTCGAGCCAAGTCATATTTCAGAACACGGTCAAAAATGTAATACCTTGTCGTGAAAACGGCAAGTGTTCGCGATTGCGCAAAGATTATTGATTAATCGGAAAAGATTAACATCGATTCTTATTTTTTTGTAATTTAGAAGACTGGCAATAACGGGATATTTTTTTTCTCTCACTGTCGTATCTATCTACTTTCGTTGAGATTGTTTGATAATATTTTCAGTGTTTTTAAATATTTTCTTTCTATTTCATTTACGTTGAGTTGTGCTTCGTACTCCTCCATGAACAATAGTTGACAATATATTCGAGACAGAGACTCTTTACATACTTTTGCTGTGGTGTTTTTGTGAACCAAACCGATACCACAATGGATATTACTCGCCGGTGTATTTATTGTTCGATGAGATTGGCGCACCAGCGCTGGCGCATGTTGGAAGAGGCTACAGAACCTATGGTGAATATTCTCCGTGACTGGATGTACCGGTACACCGGTAAGTCATTTCGGCCTTGCTATAGGTATTGTGTAAAGACTTTAAAGCTGAAGTAGGTAGGTAACGAATGTTAAAATTCTGTGGGAAATATTTTGTTTACCTTTTATGTTATCTTCAGTGACATATTTTGTTTATGATTTTCATCATGATTAAAGTGATTTCTGATCACAAATCCTGTTCCTCCTCCATTTATCGTCGGTGAACTTAAGGCAAATTATTTAACAGGGTTTTATGAAAGTAAAAAACTTGATTTTTGATATAAAATCATAATTGTACAAAAACATTTGTAGCGATACTAAAGCCCATACTACGATGAGCATTTTCCTTTTCAAATGAAGATCTGAGAATGAGTTTTCTGATTGGATAAACTTAAAAATTACGAGTTACATGCCACAGTTACATCAATGAGTAAATCAACAATACACTGTACTGTGTACTGTGGGTTTGAACAAAAAATTTCTTGTAGCATTCGTGCCATACCTATTTAAATCCCAGCCCGCAGATCCTCTAAATGCCACTACACATTTACAGAATACACTAAACATGCACACCTAAGACACTGTACTCGTAGAACAAGGGTACGACGAACCGGTTCACACGCGCTCTATAACCAGGTACAGACATGTACCTGGGCGCTTTTATCCACCACCACGACCCGATCAACCCGAGCCGCGGTCCGAGCCTTTAGAGGCGCCCTCGGGTTGTTACGCTCCCCAAACCGATCCGAACCGTTCGGAGAATCTAGTAGGACGGGGACACGCACAGTGCGTGATGCCGTTCCCTCTAGAAAACCTCCAAAGGTGATTCGTTTATCACGGCTTGAGGAATCCTTTAAGTTTCTCGCCGCCCCCAAAGCTCGCTCGGTGAAGCTGAAAATGCCGTTTGAGGCAATCAGCAAACTCAACAAAAAAACCTATTTAAAAAGCATTATTATATGGAAGTTAATACAGCAAGTGCCAACCGTAAATAGCTGTAATTTCTTATCATATTTCACCTTATCACCTCGTCTTTTTTACCTTATTGGCGGAATTGTGTTCGACAGATTCACTTTTTTCAAAATGGTACTACAGTAGCTAATCGAAGGAAGAGGAGGAGAGTACCACATAACCCGGAGTCGCCTCTTTATAGCTCCGGCCCCGGTGAACGTACAAAGCATTTCATCTAGTTTAAAAAAGGTCCACTGACTCTTGGACTACCCCACGACCGGCGTCGCCCTATGCATACTATTATCTTGTTGACAGTCGCCGGACTAACGCTATTTGCCATCGCACACATAATATATAATATCTTCGAGATTGTTTATTGTACCCATATCATAATGGGGATACATTACCATCGGCTTGAATACCATTGGGGGCGATTATTATTCCGTCGAGCGCGTTTTAGCCTTTGTCGAGTTATGCAGGAAATATTATTGTGTTATTAATATTATTTGTCACGTAGTAACGTCTCTTGGGATAGAGTTACGTGTTATGTAATTGAACTATTTCAAATATGATTAAACTTATCATTAAACTGCGTGATATGTATGTACCTTTTTAATAGATCAATGGGAAATATTTGAATCTCACCGTCATCTCGAAATCAAAAGTGATACATATGGCAATAGTAGCACTATGAATTTAGTTTTTTTTTCATTAGTTACAATCTTTATATATATATATAAATCTTCTGTGCGTGTGTATGTTATTGAACTCCTTCTAAACGGCTGGACCGATTTGGATGATTTTTTTGTGTGGGTTTAGATTTAAAACCCGGTGGCGCTGCAATAGGGCTCCATCATTGGATACGGGTATTCTTAAACGAATGATTGATTTGTTTGTTTGAATAAATGTTCAAAGTTTATTGAGGATTTTTTTTTTGAGAGAGAGTTTGCAGGTTGCCTCAGAAAGCATTTTCAGCTTCACCGGGCTCGTTTGGGGGCGGCGAGAAACTTAAAGGGTTCCTCAAGCCGTGTGAAACGAATCACGTTCGGTGGTTTTCTTGAGGGAACAGCATCACGCACTAGTGCGTGTCTTTGTGCCCTACTAGATTCTCCGAAGGGTTCGGATCGGATCGGGGTTCGGATCGGATCGGTTATTGAGGAAATTTGACAGTTTGTGGTAGTCTGGTGTGCAGGCGGTGTGTACATTCGGTCAGCTTTTAAGTAACTTATTAAATACTGAGTCAGTGTTGACAAATCAATTGTTATTTTCCTCATTAAAAAACCAAAACCACAATGCGCACCCGTTTCTTCAGCCATTGTAGGTAAATGTTGTTTCTGTGACCTTACAGAACTTATATCGGACTAGCGGCCCGCTCGCGACTTCGTCCGCTTGAGTGAACACCCGTATCCCGTACCCGTATTATACTTAAAAACCTTCCTCTTGAATCACTCTATTATCTATTAGAAAAACCGCATCATAATCCGTTGCGTAGTTTTAAAGATCTAAGCATACATACATAGGGACAGACAGACAGCGGGAAGCGACTTTGTTTTAGACTATGTAGTGATTAGGTATAACCCAAAGAATGAAATAGACATTGTTATTATTTTTAATTTTACATTTACAATGCTATGCACTAATGCACTAGAAAAAATCAACCTCTCAATCAAAGTCTCAGGAAGCTCGAGTGGGAATCGAACCCACGACCTTTGGTAACCGGTCCAATGCTTTGACCGCTGAGCTACCGAGGCTCCAGAAGACTCGTTGAATATTTCTATTACATGCGAATAACGCTGCAAGCTAGACACCTACCCCCTTATTCATAAAAACTATTTAAGCACTACTTCGTTAAATATAGTTTTGTCAACGTCACACAAACGTCTTTTTGAATTTGAGAAAAAGAGCCAAAACAATGATTAACTAAATAATGCCTAAATAGTTTTTATGAATAAGGGAGCTCCCTTATTCATAAAAACTATTTAAAAAAACTCTACTAGCTAGTAGATAGGTATTAGTTTTTTTAAGAGATGTTTTGGCCCACATACGAGTAACGTTAACTCCACTAGTAGGCATCGGTTCCTCTGCAGCCCATTTTATGTCCCCACTGCTGGGGCACGAGCCTTTCCGATGGAAACACCACAGAGAGAACGGGCCATAAACCACTACGCGTGCCCATTACAGGTTGGTGGCTTGTAACAACTGCTAATGCAGCCGGGACCAACGGCTTTACGTGCCTTCCAAAGCACGGAGGAGCCATGATGATAAATTTTTGGTCACCCATCCAATAACCAGCCTTTGCGAAAGTTGCTTAACTTCAGCAATCGCAGACTGAGCGCGTTTACAACTGCGCCATCCAGCTCATCAGCATTGGCTCGCAAGGGTCAAGGGTCAACCAATAGTCTACGTTACCTACGTTTTTATACCTACATCTTCCGTTAAGTATCGGAAACAAGTTAACATTGAAACAACAACCTTGATCACAGGATATAAGACCCCAATTCGTGGCCCAGTTTACACAAAATAATTATCAATTTCAAACATCCTGTGTGATGATAACACTTACTTTCTTTCACTTGGCATCGATAATTAAATTGTATTTTTAAATAAATGCCTTCGTGGTTTGTGGTTAGACAACCGGTCACCGAACTAGAAGTGCCTTACTCGATTCTCAGCTTAAGTAATGTTACTAGCCTGGGATCCCATCATACAGAATATTAAATCCCAGCCCCAACACCATACTGCCAGACCAAAAGATACTGTAAGCTCTTTCTGCGTAAAACGGAACGCACCTGATTAAATTTAAATGAGGGTATACAAGCTACTAACTAATTATGAGACGACCAACACCTCAGTCTCCCTGTGACCACGGACCCTGCAAAGGGTTCGAAACGTCAGGATAAACATTAATTAAAACTAATGTGTAAAATAAACGCGAGTAGATCCGTAAAAGTTGTTTCATTTCAATGTTACTAGCATTTATATAGGTTGCTATGGACAAATCGACAGCATTATTGTTGACAGAATGGAAAACTTTTATGGACAACTATCTTAAACAATTAAAAAATCGAACATTATAGTATATTACAACACAATGGGTAATTACAAGATACTAGTCGACCGAGTATATGACATAATATTCAGTAAATAAAAATAAGGTTTGATAGATAATTGTTCCACACAAAAATAGACCATAATTACGTGACCATAAGTATGTGGTATATCATAGGAATGTTTTATCAGAGCCATGTCGCATGCGTATGGTTTACGCGTAGAGTCTCAACATATTGACACTTTCGATCGGTATAGTTGATGGGAACAAACTAACAAATCACAATAAAACAATGAACGCATACGTTTTCATTATCAGCACTTTATCACGAATGCGAGCCCTCAATATGCCATGTCTTCATTTATCAAGACTGCGAGGCGACCTTTACGACTCGGGGGTTACAATTGAATCGATAGAATCACGAATGTATTCGCTAGTGGGAAAAAAGCGTGTAACGAAATACATTACAAATACATTTAGGGAACCTCTTAGCATTTGTATATCCTTAACACTAGCAAAAAGTCTTGAAAAATTATTTTCACTTAAGTCTAGGTCTACTGATGTGCAAATTATAGCGTGGTTTTTGAAAAAGAAAATGCAAATTAAAAATACCCTTCAAAAGGTATTTATAATTCTTTTCATTCGGTAATACTTGATAAGTAGAGCAGAAATGTTCTCATTTTGTAATATTATTATAGAATTTTGTTTAATCATCATTATCACATTATAAACATAGCATTAGTCACTGAATGCTTACCAATCTATTTACAAATTACCCTTGTGCAATATTATATTTTTATTGTCTTTTAGTTATGATATTTAGGCACATATTATGTGCATGCGTCATGATCACGGATACTTAAATACTACAAAAATTATGGTTATATTCTCGTTAATAGTTAACACAAATAAAATATTATTTTTTTCTTTTTGCTTAATTTTCTTTAATTTTAAAATATTAAATTAAAATATTAAAATATAAAAAATTATACCGAATATCAAATTGAAATTTCTATCGATTTATCATTAAAACCACATCGCATACCAAGCTTTTATTACGAGTGCGCTGTAATTAATATTAACATTAAAATGTCTACATATTATATTAAGATATATTGAGTATTATAAAGTCTGTTATAATCATTAATTGTTTTGTAATAATAAGTAGCTGTGAGTTTTTTAAATTCTGTGGTGCTAAGTTCGATATTCCAATTTCAAGTTAGGATGAGGTTTTTACGCTTTACAGAAAACTATAAAAGTAATAATACTACTAACTCTTCACCGTCAGTCTGGTAAGCAAAGTGGGGTTTTATTTTGTGCGTATCAAATTTATATAAAATCATGTAAAAATATTAGAAAAAAAAATTGAAACCTTGAAACTTAGACGTTGAGTTTATTAGTACCTACCTACTGCGCTATTTTTTCATCATTTTATAGTCTGTAATAAAAGTCCCACTTCTGGACACAGGCCTGCAGGCATGGGGGCAGGGCCCGATAAGTTACGGATAATTAAAAAATATTAATTAGTCAACTAGTAGGTAAGTATAACTAGTAACTAGATTAACTTTATTTTTTATAGGTACAACTAACAAGATAAACACAAATACAAGCATAGCAAGTAATTAAAATATTAATTAAAGACTTAAAAAAAATAAGTTGAGACTAGACTAAGTTTTAAGTTATAACTAAGTGTCGACTCAATTATGATGGAGACCAGTCTCCGGATTTCGGTCAGCCGAAGCGTATCATTAAAAGCCATTGCCATGCAATTACAAAATTCAAATATTATTTTTTTATGAGATGAAATTCGTCAAGGGCTCTTCTTTCTCCGGTAGTGTTATAATACAAGTTTATAAAAAAAAAGACAATATTATATCACATTCATAAACTTAATTTACACTATTGTGTATGTGTATACAAATTAACTAGTTTTAAGACCATATTCAAATTGGTACAGTATTAACTTTAAAATAGGTCCTGCTAAATACACAAATAGCGTGAATCGCACATTAGTATTTCAGAAACGTTATTCGTATAAAAACGGAGGCGCACGAATCCGACTTGCAAATAGAATGTGTCCTCTTAAACCTAAGCTAATATTGTTTACAAATATTTCAAGTACATGCGATGAAAAGTATGACTACGTATTTTATATATTTATTTGCAAACGTGAGCCGAGAAATTAGGATCTCCTATCATGATAATGGATCTTGCAAAAATGTTTTGTCAATCTGATGTAACTAGCCCATGGACACTTTAGTTCGCTAATTGTATGTTCGCACGCAAAGCTATGTCGCTCATTTCGGATTCGATTTATACAAAGTCAATAGAGTACATAATATTCCCCCGATCCGATCTGAACCCATCGGAGAATCTAGTAGGGCACGGGGACACGCACTAGTGCGTGATTCCGTTCCTTCTAGAAAACCTCTGACGGTCGGTGCTTCGTTTCACACGGCTTGAAGAACACTTTAAGTTTCTCGTCGCCCGGGCTCAAAAAAGCCCTGTGATGCTGAAAATGCCCAGCAAACTCTCTAAAAAAACCTAATATTTCTAGCCCTTTAGCTAACCAAAGAGAAGAAAAGTTTTGACAATTTTCTAATAGCTGCACACGGCATACTTCTAATAATGGCCAGTTACTCGTATAATACTTATAAATATATCGCAATTTTTTTGTTAAATACGTTGGTTAGTAAACAAATGGAAATGTCAAAGCAAAAAGCCCCAAAAAATTGCCCATAGCCCGTATTCAAATGGTGGTAAAGCAAAAGTAATATCCTATATACCTACTATCCCACTGCTGGACGAAGACCTCCATCATTGAAATTAAGTCATCGCTACAATTGATGGGTAAAACAAATTTATCATCATCATCAGCTCATTTTATGTCCTCACTGCTGGGGCACGAGGGAAAACGGGCCACAAACAAACAGGCGAGCTCAGTGCGGGCTGGTCGTTGTTAACGACTGCTAATGCAACCGGGATCAACGGCTTTACGTGCCTGCTGAAGCACGGAGGAGCTCGAAATGATACATTTTTGGTCACCCATCCGATGACCGGCCTTTGTGAAAATTGCTTAACCTCATGATGGCGCAGCGGTTACCGCGCCCGGTCAGTGAGTAAAAAAAATGGTAGTAGTAAATTACTACTAACGACGACAAAGTCTTAACATATGTGTATATTATGGTATTCTGTTTGCCAATAAGTATTTCCGATGTAGGTATCGCAACGTGTCAGCAAACATTTCGTAAACGTGTATATCTGCCTACAACGTCCGCGGTGTGGCAAAACGAGAAAATGTCTGTGAACACAAAGCTGTTATTGACTGTACATAGAGTTCTTAATTCGTAGAACTGAAATTGTATGCAAAATCTTTTTTTTATTGAAAAACTCAGCAGTAGGGTAATGGCAATAGTGTTCGACATATTTTTCTCTTAATAATTAAAAATAGGGAACAGCAACTGATTTTGGCGTTTAAAAACAATTTCATACAGATCACGAAATGCTTCCTAGAATCTATGTAATTTTTTGGCGACGAAAATTGTGACGAAAACCGGCCTTTGATGCTATTACCCTGTTACGGATAAATACTCACTAGACTTTGAAGCTACCGGTGTCTATTTTAACATTAAAAAAATCACAAACATACTTGTAGTGCACCTTTCAGAATTCGCATCTATTACGTTGCTTAAAGTGCAAAATAGAGACTTTGGTTTGTTTTATGTAATGTGTTATAGGTTAAAGATTGTTATTAAAAACATATTGTAAATATATGTATTTGCATGTACTTTTTATTATTAACTTTGAATTGTCATGCAATTGCAAATAAAATATTTCTATTGTGACGTCACATAAAAATAAACAAGTCGGGCTGTGACTGGTTAGTGCTAGTGGTTTAGTAACCTCTGTGTATGTAAGTACATGACATAAAGTTAACAATACTGTCTTAGTATCAACATCAACAAGATCTAGATTGTATAAACATTGGATCTATAATATTTTCCACACCTTTCTGTTCTGTATAATTTGTAACATTTTGTATTTTTTTAAAGGCAGTTCTATCAATTTCAATGCCTATGTTAGCGTGGTGCAACCACTATAACCAGTCGCGGCGGCTGCCTGCAGGTGTGGCCGGCGCCGCACTGTCTACCAAAACACTCTACCTATGGGATACCTATCTCATAAGCACAAGGTCGCTTTTCGCTTAACAAAAGTGAACAGTAATTATTGTAAAACGTATTTACTCTTTCACCTATGTAAAAAAAATTTTTGATATCGTAATAGTGTCACAGGCGAGCTTAACATTATTTTTAGTAGTTCTAGTAATTTTCATTTAACGTGCTCATTTAACGTGCTGAAAATCGGATTAACCACTAGTCCACAGAGGCGGTTAAAAGTTTCTCAGCAGTGATGTTTCAAGGGAAGTGCCTTCAGCCTTATATATCTTAACATCAGGCGAGATGAGTGTCAATGACAAGCGATTGCCCGTTATCGAATAAAACAAAATACGATCGTCGTGAGTGAATGCACGCAACTGTCAATGTCATCGATCATATTTATTATTAAAGTGATCCATTGGGCTTTTTATCTGATTTTGTCTTAACAAACAATTTTATCGTATCTTAGTTCGTAGTAAATCTATTATAAACAACAATTCAATTTGAAGCAGAAAGCTGATCTAAAAAGAACAAGAACTAACTTTAATATAAAAGATAAGATAAGATAAGATAAATTTTTATTGCCATAAAATTGTGTAAATACATAGCAGGTGTTAAGCATAATTGGGAACAAACAATTTACCCTAGTCGGGCATGCAATTTTTAGTGGGTAGGTACATGTTACATAGAAACAGCCACTATGCTGTTTTTGTACCGAAATATTCAGTCAAACTGTAGAACGCCTTATCTATAAGCCATCTCTTTAATTTAATTTTAAAACAGCATTTACTGAGGCTTTTTGATCTGTGGGCAGATGATTAAATATTTGGATACCAGTTACATAGGCACTCTTGTGATACATGGCATTATTAATATTTGGTAAATATAAGTCGTATAACTTTTCAATTATCGGATAAAACTTATCCTTCTGATAAAGTATTACGCAATCAAGCTAAAATGTCACCAGTTTATGAAGAAAAGTCATGTTATGACAATGCATTTTTAAAATGGTTATCTAATACTTTATCAAACGAATAAGTTTTATCCGTCAATTGAAAAATCGCCTCTTACTGCCGTACTCAGAGACGTCAATTAAGTTTAATGACAATTAAATGTCTTTCCTTCTCTATTTAGCACTATACATAAGAAAGTGACAGCACGATGTTTAATTGTCATTAAAACTTAATTGATGTCTCTGAGTATGGCAGTTAGTCTAAATACCTAGGTAAGTGACACCGGTTTTCGACAGGAACCAATGATCGACACTTATGCTTTGCAACGCGGACACACCTGGTCAGAATCCTATACCCCATAAAATCCTATTACGCCGTAAAAGCCAGAGACGGCCAGCAGCAAAACCTTACCTCACTGCAATGTAAACATAGTCAGCCTTAAACTGTCCCACAGCTGAGCAACGACAATTGATAGGTAATGGCTTAATAACCACGCTTGGTTGATTACAAACCCGGGCTAGGCAACGAAAATCCGAAACACACTTTGCCCGACTTGGGAATAGAACCCGGGACCTTCGGATATCGGGCCGGGGCGCTTTGCCACTCGGCCACCGAAGCGTTTACTGCAAATATACTTTCAAAATATTTGCATTCCTATGCCTATATCTGGAAGCATTATCTTGATTTTCGCATCGGCTATACGCTTACGTGCGTCAAGCATTGTAAGCCCAGTGCCCACGCAACATTCATTAGAAGCAATCATCCTAACAACAATAGTCGATAACTCAGCCTCGTAAATTTCAAGCAAACGTGGGTATTGTACCTACGACGCATTCATTTGTCAGAAGTAAACACATCAAACGAAAATTATGTCTTCATAGCTATGTTATCCAACCGGCCACGGCTTGTGGTCCTGCCTTCCATACCAAGGTCGGCCAAAGTGAGTTTTGTATTCGATTTGTGATCACTAACTTGAATTTAGCGATAGCGGGAGTTTAAGCTAATAATACCTTAGAATAATTACGTACAGAAAGTAATCCGCGCGCCCATTTTGAAGCACCTTTTTTTCACCAAACGCCGAGCGCAAGCAGAAGCAAGTAATCGTCACGAAAGTGTGTATCGGTTTAGTGCTTCACTTTTGACAGAGCGCTTGTATGAAGACTATCTTTATATATGTAATTATTGTAATACCTTCTACTTATCAATTGATTTAAATGATGAAGACCTTTGCTCAACAGTGTTGATGATGTGCTTTATTTTTTATTTTAATGCTAAATAATTAATTTTAATGTTAATTAATAATTAACAAATTTAGAAGGAACTCAAAATCTAAATGTACGACAAATTGAATGTTACAGTTTGTTATCTGTTTTTGTACCTATCAAATCAAATAAATAAATAAATAAATAAATGTATATAAGGCTAATTACTTTCATGTTATCAAGTTACTTAATTCACAACAAAAAACGAGACATCATATTTTACTTCAAAAGTTCCGTGAAAACAGTCTACCTTCCCTTCAAAAATAATTTGTCCAATAAAGTTCTTTGAATTAGCTGTACCTGCCTTTCCTACTGGATATCTATGTATGTAATTAAAAATATCAATTACGTAACTGTCCGTGAATCAAAGCCAAATGCTAACATGCTTAATTAACGGACAAGTGGGAATTCTAAACAAGGGGTATTTAAAAAGACAAATCCTGTTAAAACATTTCATTAGTCGCTGTTGAGCTCACTGTTGCGATTAATCAACTGACACTCTTTGAACTGTGTAGGTACGATGACTTTGATGACGTCAAGCGGCTTTGTTACTGAAGCAGTGTTTGTCAACAATTAATCTTTCAAGTTAGCTTTAAGCCTCGTATAGACACTAGTGGACAAGTCCCGTGACACGAGTCGCCAGAGATTGCTTCATCGTCTTGATCTGTATTACCGTCTGATATGTATCTTATGATAACAAAACCCGGCATTGCGAAACCTGCTTAACTTGCATGACCCGTTCCGATCCGAACCCTCGGAGAATCTTGTAGGGAAAAGGGTTTCGTGAACCCTTCACTCTAGAAACCTTTTAACGGTGTTGCGATCATACGGCTTGAAGAACAAGTGTATCGCCGACCCTCAAGAAGTCCGGTGACGCTGAAAGGCCGCCGGAGGCTATCAGCAAACTCTCTACAAAAAGTTTTTATTTTATTATTTTTTACTTATTGTTTTACTCCTTTCCCCCTTTATTATTGGAAAGGGTCTACAAAAAAACTTGCAAGATCGCAACCCGAACGCGATCGTCGCCTTCTAGTTACTTGTTAATTATCCCGAAACATAGTCTAATAACACCATACTAAATAGTATTTATGAAGATTTACTTTTCCATACAAAATCTCAAATTTATTTAATTTTTATTACCTTAATTATTTTTGTTCAACCCTTACATGTTTTGACTTCTGTTTCGTTTGGACCATGAGGTTGTCGACCAAGAACAATGTATTAGCTAAATCTAGGGTTGTCGCTTTGCAATTTCACTAAGTAACAAACAACCTTAATATCTCTGCCATAATTATGGTGCTTTTCAGGCATGTTTATAATTTTCCGGGGTCCTATGCACTGTACCCTCTTTGCTATATTCGGGATTATACAGGTATTCACCTAATTGCACCTACCATGTTATTTCTGCACCACCCTATGGTTGACTGGTAGAGAATGCCTCAGGCATTAAGTCCGCCATGTAATTTATGTTGCAAAAGTTTTTAAATAGGTAAATAAATAAATAAATACACGTTTGCTATATATTATAAGCAAAGAGTTTAATGTTAATAACGTATAGGTAGGTATTAAGTATCTTTTTTATACCAAACGTTTCGACCAGTTGCACTGGCCGTGGTCATAGACATGGGTACCCAGTGAGAATTTCATTTTACATTCGATCACGTTGACGAACATGAAAATTTGTATGACATTGAAGTAGCGTCTCCTGACAACATACGAAAAGACTTAAAATATTCATCATCAGCTCATTTTTATGTCCCCACTGCTGGAGCACGAGCCTTCCCTGTGGATAGGGAGAACGGACCATAAACCACCACGTGGGCCCAGTGCGGGTTGGTGGTTCTTAACGACTGCTAATGCATCCGAGACCAAAGGATTTACGTGCCTTCCGAAGCACGGAGGAGCTCTAGATGATAAATTGTTGGTCACCCATTCGATGACCGGCTTGTTTAACCTTAGCAATCGCAGACCGGACGCGTTAACCACTGCGCCAAAGAGTTCCTCAAAAATATTGCCTTAAAACTTTGCCATGCAAATTTTCGTTTTCGTAAACGTAATCGAATGAATACGTATAGTAAACAAAACACATACTACGCACTCAGACATCCTGACTGACTGAAACGTCGAATATAAAAAGACACGCCTACACTTATTAGTTTGATTCTTTAGCTAATACATTAAATAAGAGAATTGTCGATTGTTACATTTCACCAGACGGGTCAACATCCTGGTCGGTATGAATATCGGCACGCATGTCATATCGATTAAATTGCTTACTTATAAATGATCGAATACGCACCAATGATTACTTGTAGTCACGACCAATAAACTTGTTACACACGCGCACACACACACGTACTTAACAATGTGATGTGATATGACAAAAGAGATGGCCACTAAATATGATATAGTGTTGTGTGTGATACGGTAGCCAGAAGGCGCAGTTGTTAATGCTGCGCCTGGTATGCAATCGCTAAGGTTAACTTTCGCAAAGGCTGTTCATCGGATGGATGACCAAAAATTTATCATATTGAGCCTCTTCCGTGCTTCGGAAGGCACGTAAAGCCATCGGTCACGACTGCATTAGCAATCGTTAACAACCGCAAATCCGCACTGGGCTCGCGTGTTGGTTTATAGCGCGTTCTCTCGATCCATTCATAGAGAAGACCCATGCCCCAGCAGTGGGGACATAAAATGAGCTGGTAATTGAAGCTAGGGTTTGCTTCAGGATGGAGGCAATAGCTGCATGGTTGGTATAACGGTTGGTATAGTGGTTTTAAGTCGGCCTGGCTAGCTACTCGCTCCACAGTCTAATCTAAGTATGTCGCTATAACGACAATGTTAGGACTGTTGTGTTCCGATTGTTGGAGATAAGATATGTTGCGATTTTTTATAATTAAGGATATCGGTTCCCTCTATACACATATATATGGTGTAAAATTGTTTTACTAACATACTCGTACCTCGAAGAAAATATTTAAAGTTAGGTTTTTAGGGTTCCGTAGTCAACAAGGAACCCTTATAGTTTCGTCTGTCTGTATGTCTGTCCCCAGCCTAGCTCATAGACTCTTAGTACTAGAAAGCTGTAATTTGGCATGGTTATACATATTAATGACGCCGAAAAAGTGGTGAAGTAAAATTTTGCAAAATATTTTTTTTAAGTTACCTCCCCTACACGTGAAGTAGGGATGTGATTATTTTTTCTTGTCTACCTTATAGTGTGGGGTGTCGTTGGATAGCTATTTTAAAAATATTGCGGGTTTGTGAAAACAGTTTTTTGATTGAGTCACCCGTTTGTGAACTATTAGCTTTTAAGTGCAAAATTTTGATAGAGTCAAGTGTCAAGTGTCAGGGGGGGGGGCCTGCCAGCTAAATGGTTGTTTTTAGATACGTGAAAAAATTCACGGTAGTAGCATATATGACGAAGTTAAAAGGAAAACTATCACAGCTAAGTAGGCTTTACTTTAGTAAGCTTTAGTAAGTAAACTTTAGTAAGTTTACGAGTAACACTGCCGTACTCAGAGACGTCAATTAAGTTTAATGACAATTAAATGTCTTTCCTTCTCTATTTAGCACTATACATAAGAAAGTGACAGCAAGAGACTTAATTGTCATTAAAACTTAATTGACGTCTCTGAGTACGGCAGTTAGTCGACCAACTTATAAAATGCACTTGGCGCAGTACAAATTCCTCTTTGGGAACTACTTAAACATACTACTATTTAAGTACATGAGCCATCGTTAAATAAATGTTCATTAAATAAAGAGAGAGTCCTCAGAGTCCTCATTATTGAGATGGGCTACGGAACCCTACACTGCTGTTAAATAAATAAATACAACAATATGCATAGAACTGTTCGCGTGGTACTATCAATGCGCAGGCGTCACGTGCGATGCAGAAACTTCACCACATATATGTACATAATTATATTGCGGAGGTAGATGGACATACCTATTTGTGCTACAATAAAACCGTCAAAACGTAAGAAACATATTTATTTGACACTTTAAGATAATTTCTGTCATTTGTAAGGTGATTTTTTGTGAAGGTTGTACCTAATACCAATTATGTGTGTTATGTAAATACCGTCGTAATATATAATCGTTTTAGCATTTGTCATGGCCGAGCGCGACATCTGAGCGGACAAGGTTGCGAGTAATATAATACCAATCGTCACCACAGCTGATATGTAATTGCAGCTTATAGACTTCTGTGGATTGCTAGTATTGCTACTACTCAATATGTAGATATGTCTCATCTATCTTTTGTTATAGAATAGTTGACAAATGAATAAGGGCAGTAGTAAGGACAGCTAAGTAGCAGGATTATGCTTCACTAGCCGTAGTATAGAATAGAATAGAATATTTTTATTTGCTAAGAATATGGTTGGTAAGTTAGTCATATTTTTAAAGTTTTTTTTTTATATATTTACGGGTAAGCACAGTGCCTTGATCTCACCTGATGTTAAGTGATGATAAGGCCAATGATGAAAGCGCACTTTACCCGGGATCCTCAACTAGTGAGGTACTGGCTATCTTATCTCTAGCTGCCGGAACACAACAATGCTACAAACATTGATGTTATGGCGACATATTAAAATAAGATGGTTGTAGCTAGCCAGGCCGACAAACAAGCCCTACCACCAACCAAACCGAGTACACAAACATGTACCCCCCGCTGGGAATCGAACCCGGGACCTCGGGGTCTAAACCGGTGGTCTTAGCCACTAGACCACAGAGGCGGTTATTTAGTTTCACATATTCTGCCATGTAGGCGTGCAAAATTTACAATACTCATTCAATTCTCACCTTGCCGACCCTCAAGTTAGCACATCATTTAAATCTGTATCTTTTGCTAGTTATGATTCGACACCTGCAAGGAAAAACATTGTAACTCAAATTTTGGTAATTTTAAGTTATAGTCATAATCTAAGCAATAGTATGACCGTAACTCAAGTGCACCTAAAAATGAGTTACGGTCTTTTTCCTTGCAGGTGTCGTAATAATAGCACAGACGAGATGTAAGGGTGACTTCTTGGCGGGAAAGTGAAGAGTCATGTCTGCGGTTTTGTTTTATTTTCTATAATTTGTGTTATGTCGAATATTAATGTGAAATAATGGTGGATTATTAACCGTTAAGTGTTCGTGAGTGTACATGAGTGTTGGCAAATGAAACAAAACAGCGCAACGTCACATTTCAAATTCTCTCAAGAAGTCTGCGTGAGGGCTTAGTAAAGCCCCACATCTTTACTGAGATACTCGAGGAGTTGGGGGGTTATATCATTTCTCACTTCTCATTTTTATTATCATTCATCATCATCATACTGACTGGAAGGAAATATTGTATATTTATGTATTACTTGTAAGAAAAATTACTTTGACACTGGCTAAATGTGCTAATCGCACGAAGCCATCAACTAAAAGAAAGAAAGAGATGTAAGGGTGATACAATTTTACAAAGATAGGAACCTACGTATATGCCATACAATTCGATCTAAGCATCGCCTTGTGAAAGTAAACGTTAAAATTAAAGAAATCATTTACCTAGTACACGCACAGATACATGCGTTCACCATTAAAATATTCACAACAAATCTATTGTAATTACGCAACGTATTCTAACAATTAAATTCTTTTCAATGTCTCCAGTTGGAAACTTGCGGGAGATAAGAATTTCATTGTCAATCGCACTTGAGTGTCATCCTACTACTAATATTATAAACGCGAAAGTTTGTAAGTATGGATGGATGTTTGTTACTTTTTCACGTAAAAAACTACTGAATGGATTTTAATGAAACTTTCCTCATGTACAGACCATGACCCAGACCAGCATATAGGATACTTTTTTTATTTTTTTTACTGTAGTCTTTGCGAACGAAGTCGCGGGCAACAACTAGTTACATATAAAACAGTAAAGGTATCTTTTAAAGTATGGAACTCTAAAAATGCGCAACGATAAGTTTGCGATAAGTGATTCCAGCTATAAGGGCGTGATTCCACTGAGAGCTTTTTAGTAGTGGCTACGAGCTATTTATTATGTTGTTCAAGAAGTGCTAAACAGCAATTTGATATACAAGGTTAGACATAAATGGAAATATTTAGTCCAGCTGGAGTCTTAGTACCTAATAATGTGACCTGTAAACTGTTTTGTTGCCATTTCTGGCTAGCCTTGTTGATCAAATTGCTGTTTAGCTTTTCTTGAACTACAAAATAGCTGTTAGCTACTAGTTAATAGCTCTCAATAGGATTGCGCCCTATTGTCAGTGGAGCTACACACTCTGGCGAGATAGGAAGAAGATCGCAGTAGACATCGATGCCTATCGTTTGCTCTCCAACGACTCGGTCAACCCGAGTCGAGGTCTTAAGGCGACACTTTGAAAAAATCATTAATGCTAAAATTACAATGAAATTATTTAATCTATATGTTTTGAAATTACTCAAATAACATCATTATTTACATTCTGCTTAATTTGAGATCTCAATTTTCGCAGTCGCTACGTATAACAGAATCTAAAAAAATATTTTTATAAAACTACTGGTGTCAGTTATCAAAATATGCAGCAACTAAATTATGAATATTGATGTTATCAATATATTTGAGTGATTACAAAACATATAGATTAAGAAATTTCATTGTAATTTTAGCATTCATGATTTTTTAGAGGTGAAAACACCTCAAGAATTATGATCGAGTCAAAATTGCACAATCGTGTTTTTGAGCAAGGTTTTTTAAAGAGCAAGGCATGAAGTTATCTATATCAAAATTTCAGATTCGTTGGTCTTGTCATACTCCTACAACTTTTGATGAAAGTTGGTGTATTTCTTTAAAGTGTAGCCTTAACCTTTAGATGCGCCCTCGGTTGTTCCTCTCTCGATTGCCGTCCGAATGCTTTATAGAGTAAGGGACGGACATGCTTGCATGATGCTATCCCCTCTAGAAATCCTCCGAGGATATTCGATCATTAAGTACAGCTCGAGGAACCTTTAGTTTCCCGCCAGCCCTAAAAAGTCCGGTAAAGATGTAAAAACAACCTCTTTCCAAAAAAATATTAGTTTACTTTCACACCTAGTTTTTATTCGAAGTCATCTATGTATTGTAGCCCTAAAGACGGATCAAGCCCCGCCTCAAGTCTTGCATAGAGTCCAAGGCTCGAGGCCAAAATTGGAGCTTCTGATATAAGGCTCGAGTGTAAAACTCGAGAGAGAAAATGAGACTCGAGCCTTCACATTTATCATTACTGGTCTCACCCTGGTGTGAAACCGGCATTACAAACCACGTCCCATTGACAGTATGGGCAGGCGGGGGTCCGGTCGAGTCTGGCGTCAAACCTAGATAAACATTCACCCTTTGTTTCAGACGGTCGCAAAATGGCTTCCCAAATGTGTCACCCAGACGACGCCTAGCAAATGCTCCGGACCACTTAGGGTGCTCTAGCTTTTGTTTTCAGCAGGTTTAAGTCCACTTTTCCTTAACTTTAAAACACTTATTGTCGCCATTATACTTAGGTTAAATCTAGTCGGCTTCAATGGATGATGTTTTTTTTGTTTCGTGAAAAGTTGCTTCGGCGCCTCGTATTTTTAAGCTTTCAAAACAACGGAACTGTCTACTGAGACAAACTGATTCAACAGTTTTCGAACAGCCTTCTGTACAACACATGGGACAGCCCGCCCGCATAGACATTAGCAGATGAGGAAACCGCCAATATCGCACCACCGTTTTTTTTTTTACTTGGGGAATTCTCATGCATTGGCCCCTAGATACAGTCCTGGAGGGGTTTACGACTACCCTCAACATTTACAATTAGTTACTTACATTTTTACATTCATTCACAGAAGTGTTATAACATATTCGCCCCACTGCAGAGCCCAACACCAGGACAAATAACCCTACATGCATGAAAATGCATTAGGCATACTGCTGCGCTTGGGAGTGGCGGTCAACAACTCCATCTATTAAAAAATGCGGTGATGCTTTTTTTCAAAGTTCTTTTGGCAACAAACAATCGTATATGTTAACAATACAATTTCACAAAACATTATAATAAAGAAAACCTACAGTGCCTAAAAGTTTTACTATAGTATTCTTACATTTACAGACGTGATCAAAAGGAAGTTAGTAAAAGAAACAAAAAAAAAGAACTGCAAAAGAATGTGAGAATAGGAATACTCTTGCTGGTTCTTGTAGACTTACGTACTGATGGCATAATGACATTCATAACTTGGTCTGTGCATTCATAAGAGCTAATATTTGAAACCTAAAATGAATTATTAATTATAAAAAAACTGAAAACAAATGCTGTAAACGCTCCTTTAAGCGCGGAAGAGCCCTCGATGATTAATTAAACTTTTATGATTTCTATTTCCTATTAGCACGTTTTCCAGAACTTCGAGCGAATTATCTATACGAATAAGTAATTTTGCTATAACTTTTAAGAGAACAGTAATTTAATTTAAGTACTCTACAGACAATTAAATTAATTATGCGATAGTGCATTATGTTGGTAACACAATAAAGCAATCTCGGTAATAATAGATTTGCTAAGAATTCGGATATAATAATAATAATAATAAACTTTATTGCACACAAAAGAAAAACAATACAGTCAATTTAAAAAATAAAAATAAATAAAGAGTACAAAATAGGCGGCCTTATTGCTAACAAGCAATCTCTTCCAGGCAACCTTGGGCGAAAAATAATAAAATAAACAAAATAAAAATGGGTGCAAGTAAAAATAAACTAAATAATAATAATAATAATAATATCAAATAAAGTAATTACAGATAAAAAGGAAATAAATATATAAAACAGAGTTTATGCAATATAAATTTAAAAAAAAAAAAAAAAAATAATAATAATAAATAAATAAATAAACATAGCTAAGGTAAATTTAAAAAATGACTCCGAACCTGACCCTTAAACGACTCCAACGTGCGAGCACTTCTGATGCGCTCAGGCAAAGCATTCCATAACCGGACAGCATGCACAGAAAACGAGTAGGAAACGAAATTAGTGGAATGAAGGGGAGTCACAAGAGCTAGATTAAACGCAGACCGCAAGGTATGGCTTGAGGAAGTCGAACGGAAGGAGAAGCAATTTTGAAGATATGAAGGTGAAGTGGGTAGAAAGAGGACAGTATACAGAAAGGAAAGGACGTGTAAGTCTCTACGCCGGCGAATTGGCAGCCATTTAAGCCGAGCTCGAAAAACCGAGACATGGTCATACTTTCTCAAGTTATAAATAAACCGAATACAGAGATTCTGCAAACGCTCCAGTTTATTAAGAAGTTCCTCCGAAAGATCAGCGTAGCAAACATCAGCATAGTCAATGATGGACAGCAGAAGAGTCTGCGCCAGAGTGATCTTTGTGCCAATCGGTAAGAAGTTACGAAGACGATTGATTGAACTGTACGCAGCAAAGACTCTTCTCCGAACAGCATCAACTTGCGAATGCCAAGTGAGACACTGGTCAAAAACAACACCCAAGATATCTGTTAGGTGCCGTTGAAATTGCACGGCAAATTGCTTGTTGTCGTTATGATTATTGACTATTATTCGTACTGTGCGTAGGTATGTGGGATGAGAATTATTTTGGAGAATAGTTTTAGTTTTTTAATGTTAATCGCGGGTTGGCAAGGTGAGCTAATTATGGACATAATGCTTGATTAGTTTCCTCGCGTTTGGACTCCATTCTCGCATACTATTACTGCAGTCCTTTTTTTCCTCAAGGTTTAACTTTTATCTCACTTGATGTTAAGTGATGATAAGACCAAAGACGGAAGCGCGCTTCACTCGGAATTCTCGACTACTGAGGCACCGGCTATCTTATCTCTAGCTTTCGGAACAAAACAATACCACAAAAATAACGAGTTAATAATGAGTATTTATTTTGTAACAATGCTATGAGCATTGATGTTTTAGCGACATATTTGAATAGGTAGCTTGCCAGGCGGACAAACAAGCCCTACCACCAATCAACCAACATGTGCCTCCCGCTGCGAACCCGTGACTTCTGAATCTGCAACTAGTAGTCTTAACTACTAGACCACAGAGTCGGTTAAATAAAGGTTCTTTAGTTCCTCTTATATAAAATCACAAGCATCGCTGTGTACGTCGGTCGTCGTACGATCCAATCCGAACACTTAAAAAAAAAAGGCGGACGTCGTAATGTTTAGAGTTTGCGAATACTTTAAACAAGAATATTAACAACATTTGTTTTTATTACAGCGATGTTCTTTCAAACCGTAACGTTAAACTTCTGAGAGATTGGATATTCTTATTTTAATGATTGTAATTCTTGTTGCAATTGGTGGTTGTAATTTGACAGGTGTATTTAAAACCCGCTCTACCTCCCACCAAACCGAGCCCAATATACCTACCTAATTATCCCCCGCTAGAAAACATCTGTCTGAGACCGATGCTTTAATAAAATAATACGAAGTTAATATGGTCACTAACAAGCCTGCTATCAGACGCCGCTCGTATGTCCAGATATTCAAACTTTACAGGAAACGAAAACAATGGCTGAAATTTTTTTAGTAAAATTATGATTAAAATTTTTGTGTGTGTTCAAGTGGATTCGAGAATGGTTTAGATTTACAATTGGACCCGGTAGGTGGCGCTGCAATAGGGATGGCGCCATCATGGGGTACGGGTGTTTTCAAATTTTAAACTGTCAATAATCTAGTCGACACTTTACCGTTGGGTCACCGCAGCAGCAGTATTGCGCAACCATACATTTAAATTTTTTGAGTTACGGTAAAAAAAGTTTCGTCAATAAGCTAAGCCGGAGCTTATAATAGGATAATTTATGGACACCCATAAACATCTCATTGTAAGTCGTTAAATGAAATTTAGCCCCGTGTTGAACGATGTTCTTAACTGACGCTCTAACTTACGGATTTGTTGCTATGTTATCTGTTTATATATAAGATACAAGTGTAGTGTTAAGTAAGATATTTGTAAGTATATAGGTAACACTGGTAAGTAATATTTTAAATTTCATAATTCAAATAAACATATTTAAAATATTGTTTTCTAAAATTTACGCGAACACTTCACATTGAAATGAAACAACTTTTACGGATCTACTCGCGTTTATTTTACACATTAGTTTTATTTAATGTTTATCCTGACGATTCGTGTTTTTGTGTAAAATAAACGCGTTTGGATCCGTAAAAGTTGTTTCATTTCAATATTTAAAATACTTGTTAATCTGTATCAACACATTTTTCACCTTCTACGCTACCTATCTACTTTAAATTTACACGGTTAGGAATATGTAGTTACAATCACAAACTTAGTACATAGGAAAGTAAATATATATTATCATTTTAGAAACAAGTGTTTATTTATCAACCAATGAAATGTAACGACAAAGTACTATTTATATAAAAACTAGCTGCCCCCGGCGGACTTCGTACCGCTTTGACAGTTTCCATGACAACACTACAAACAAATCATTTTGTATTGGAAAAATTTCAAAAATCAAAAAATATTTAGGGGTGGACCACCCTTAACATTTAGGGGGATGAAAAATAGATGTTGGCCGATTCTCATAGATACCGGATAAGCACAAAATCGGTCAAGCCGTTTCGGAGGAGTATGGCAACGAAAACTGTGACACGAGAATTTTATATATATAAAAATAAAACAACCTGCATTGTTGCATGTTAAGATTAGCAAGGACTACGATAACGATAAAACAATATGTCGTCAATGTGTCAGTCATCGATAAATATTAAACATATTTTACGGAGAAGGGATAAAATAATATGTAGTTCCACATAAAGTGTTTAATTACAACAAAAATGTTGTTATTCATTAGTCATTTATAGCTGTCATTTGGGCTACCTGTTTTGTTAAGGTATGGCTTAAATAGAGGGGAGCTGTTTGTTTTTTATGGATGGTATTATGATCTTAAGATCTTTTGTTTTTCTATAGTTTTTTTTATCAAACACTAGCGGCCCGTCCCAGCTTCGCACGGGTGGACATTTCTTTTTTATATAGCCTATGTTACTCAGCGCTAATGTAACATTCGAATGGTGAAAGAATTTTTGAATTGGTCCAGTAGTTTTTGAGTTTATTCGTTGCAAACATACAAAAATACAAAGCTTTCCTCTTTATAATATTAGTATAGATATAAATTACGCTATGTTTAGACTTGTTACATCTTAATAAACGTAACAACGTAAAAAAAAAACTATAGAATATGAAAAACATTTATTTGATCTGAAAAGCTCAATGGCACAGGTGGTGCGTGTAGCGGTCGCGATCTTGGAAGTTAGGCAACTTTTGCAATGGCGGGTCAACGAATACGCGTCTTTTTTTAGTATACGACAACTCGTAAGACGACGGTTGTTAAAACCTAAGGTACCAAGTTTGGTTGCAGATAGCCCGAAAAAAAGCAACCAGATGCTAATTGCAAAGTGGCAACGCGGCTGCTACCACATATGATTGTTGCGCTGTCATGCACTTTTAGTTCGTCAATCACTCGCTCATGGCGCTATCGTAGCGTTCGACGTTCCTTAGTACGAATATGTGTAAGTGTTTTTTATATATTTTAGCGTTTTATTAACGCTTAAATATACTTAAGTAAAATTTAAACACTGAAAAAAGACGACAACCTCAGGCGGGAATCGAACCACGCACCTTCCGCATTCCGGGCGGCTGCCTTAACCACTTGGCTACCGAGGTCTGGCTTTCACCCGTTGAAATTTTTCAGTGCTTGATGCTTATGTTTTTTAGTCAACATTGCTTCATCAATCTTAGAAGTTTTCACCTCTGAGATCCGAAAGAAATATTTTTACAAATATTTGAACATTCGGTTAAGATGAAGCTGCGTTATAGATAAGTGTTTTTTATATATTTTAGCGTTTTATTAACGCTTAAATATACTTAAGTAAAATTTAAACACTGAAAAAAGACGACAACCTCAGGCGGGAATCGAACCACGCACCTTCCGCATTCCGGGCGGCTGCCTTAACCACTTGGCTACCGAGGTCTGGATTTCACCCGTCGAAATTTTTCAGTGCTTGATGCTTATGTTTTTTAGTCAACATTGCTTCATTCTTTTTTCAGTGTTTAAATTTTACTTAAGTATATTTAAGCGTTAATAAAACGCTAAAATATATAAAAAACACTTATCTATAACGCAGCTTCATCTTAACCGAATGTTCAAATATTTGTAAAAATATTTCTTTCGGATCTCAGAGGTGAAAACTTCTAAGATTGATGAAGCAATGTTGACTAAAAAACATAAGCATCAAGCACTGAAAAATTTCGACGGGTGAAAGCCAGACCTCGGTAGCCAAGTGGTTAAGGCAGCCGCCCGGAATGCGGAAGGTGCGTGGTTCGATTCCCGCCTGAGGTTGTCGTCTTTTTTCAGTGTTTAAATTTTACTTACGAATATGTGTTTTGGTAGCGATAAATTGTAAATTGTAGCGATTGCGACTGTCACTGAAAGATCGGTAATAAGCCTGCCGTTTGCTACTGAGGATGTAGGAAGACCTAGGGCCCCACCATAATCAAAGGTTTGGTAACAAAAACGATTAAATCAAGTCTAATCATAGTTCCGCGCCCTCCAATGTCGTTTGTTCCATACTTCCAATCTACGAGTATTCAAGCTCGTAATTAAGACTTATTTCGCGCCTCGTCAGACATTAATCATTTGTTTTTTTTTCTGTAAAAACACAAATAATTCTGTCTTAAGATTTCCAAGAAGGATTTGCTGTCATCGACTTTTTGATGTTAATCTGTTACTCTAATATCGTCTTTACTGCCTTATTTTAAAGATTACACTTACTCCAACTTCAAACCGAGAATACGTGATCTGTCACCCTCAGTCGTGTCACATAGGGTCTCGGATAAATACAAATTATGAGCTTGGGAACCGAAACCGTGCATTCAGTCGGTCAACAGAATTAATAGTCCCGAAAATTCTTTAGAATGCGGTTTTTTTTACTACAGCCTCCTTGTCTATTGTGTAGGTTTTTAGCTCGGCTTTAAGTTGTATTTTATGGGCAATAACAATAAGTGCAACTCTGACATTCTACTAAGTGAGGGCAAAAATAGATTGAACTTTGCACTTTAAATTAGTCTTTAGTTTAAAAGATATAATATCTTTGATGTGCATTGTGCACCCCCTCCTTCGCGTCACATACGCAGTAACCTTAGTATAAAAGCCATTAGGTATCTTGTAAAATAGTATACAATAGGAATATGAGTTATACGTTTTTGTTTATAAAGACACAAAAAGTGTATAGGTATTGTAGGTACCCATAAATCTTTTATAGAAACAATGCTTTAAAACGTTTGTAGTACAGATACGAGCATTTATGTATGTTACCATATGGATAAAACGTGGTCCTGTATGTTTTGGGTTCAAGTTGTTACTTATTCCAGACACTAGAACAACAAGCCGCCTATGAATAAGAAAGGCTTTGGCTGCAATCGTGTAGACAGAAATCTTGAACACTTTTCTGTGTCATTATTGTTGTCCTAGGTAATTTATTTATGCTAGTTACTGTACAAATACGCAGACAGCTTTGTATTAGTGTATTAAGCTAAAAGAACGAAAAGCCTTATTATGCGAAGAAATAGTTTACAACCGTCGTGCTGGTCACTGTAAAATATCCACAACGCGAAATTCGTGTTATGGCTCTTATGAAAACAGCTATTGCGCGTTGTGGCGAACACAGATAGATCATAGCAAAATTAAAGCCCGGTGAAGCTAAAGCCCGATGAAGCTTAAAGGCCGGTGAAGCTTAAAGCCCGGTGAAGCTGAAAATGCCGTAGAGGCAATAGGCAGTCTCTCTCAAAAAAAAAAATCATAGCAAAATTCGTGTTTTTGTCGTGAGCTTCGACCACAACGAGAATGGCAATGCACATTAAGGTGAAGGTAATATAAAGTTTTTATCTCGGTCTTCAAAAGTGTTAAGGGCTAGTCTTGTAACCTTAAGGAATCATCAAGTGAAAGTAGGAAATACCCCATTGTTAGCGAAATTTGAATGGGTTAGAGTCACTCTAAATAACAAATCAATATGAAGTAACCTTTTCAGATATAATTCATTCATACATAGATAAGAGCTATTCTCGCAATTCGAAGCGGTAATATAATCCTCTTGGCACTCGCACTTTAGTCGAATTGATTTGCCGAAAGAACAAATGCCATCATCGTGACAAGGCGTGCTGGGTGAGTGTAAGTGAAAAGATTTAACTTTCGTTATTTTGGAATCACATTTTCGTTACTGTTCTTCTTGTATTTTAATCATAACTGCATTAGCACTTAACTTTTTGTAACTAGTAGGTATAAAACAACTATCTCAGAATCAGTTACCGACGTCACAGATATTACTTTTTATACGCCTCCCAAGTCTTTTAAATTGATTTCACGGCTTATCTCGGGATCCCATCTAAAGGATATTGTAATTTACGCCTTGTTATAAAAATATTAAATTCATTAAAATTTTAATATCCTAAACGTAATTGTTAAAAGATAATGATCTATTTATTGATGGTTTTGGAGTCTAGAAAATACTTGTAATCGATAGCTGTTTTTTGGACCTTTTTTGAGAAGTCTCCTTTTAAACAGCTTCGGTTTGGGAAGCACCGATTTCAACAACTTTTCCTATTGCTTCTTGCCCCCGTTTCCTTTCAACTAGGGTGTAACCGATGCGAACTTACCTTTAAACATTTATAAAATTTTATAAAATACAGTGAAAAAATTAAACGCCCACCCGACCCAGCCAGGAATCGAACCTGGGTCTTCCGCAACCCGGGTGGCTGCACTGACCGCTATGCGCTATATAACATTTTATAAATATTACAATTTTATACATTTTATAAATATTACAATATTACAATTTTATAAATATTTAATTAGCTTCAGTGCAGCAATTACCACTTGAAAACAAAAAGTAAAAATTTACCTTTAACCGTCAACATAAGGCAGCTGTGATCGACAGGAACCAGTTATCGACATTTGATTTTAGTTTTTAACAACAATTGAATATGCATTTATTTCTCACTCGACGATTTGGCACATTGCCAAACCATTTGCGCAGCGCCACCGATTGGCAGCACTGGCAATCCATGGCCGCCATGCAACGTGGGGACCGGGAGATGCTTTAAAGGAAACGAGTGTAGTCTTCGATGTGTAATTTTACACTAAATAAATCATGCCTAGCAATACACTAAAGGGCAAGTGACTCATACACTACGAATACAGAGCACCTATATATTATTTCTTTTGCCTCAGATGGCATTTTTAGCTTCACCGGGCTTGTTTGGGGGCGGCGAGAAACTTAAAGGCTTCCTCAAGCTGTGTGAAACCAATCACCTTCGGGGGTTTACTAGAGCGAACGGCATCGCTCACTAGTGCGTGTCCCTACTAGATTCTCCGAAGGGTTCGGATCGGATCGGACAGACCAGCACCTGCTTCCTAGTTGTCGCATCCAGCAAAATTCAAATGAATCTATGTTTTCGCGACAAAAACTGAGTCGAACTCTGGACTTAAAGTGTCGAACACTTGTGCCACAACGATATGTAATTAAATATCGTGCTAAAAAGAAGAACAAGAGCTCCCCTCTTCGCGTCTACTAACCATTGATTGACATATCGGGTGAGGTCAAAGTTACAGAACATCAGTGTAATTGCTACCCCAGACGACCGGGATGATACAAAAAGATGACTTTCACAATATCATGCTTTGGAGCTTATACAAGACTAGCGCCCCCGCCCCGACTTCACACGATACCTATAGCCTATGTTACTCAGCGCTAATGTAGCATTCTAATGGAGAAAGAGTTTTTTAAATCGCTCCAGTAGTTTTTGAGTTTATTCGTTACAAACATACATACATACATACATACATACATACAAAAATACAAAGGTTTCCTCTTTACAATATTAGTATAGATGGTACATAATAAACGCAGCCCTCGGAGAATGTAGTAGAATCTCTCTTCTGTGATAACTATCACTTGTGTGCAACCATCTGACGGTGTTTCGACACGGCTTGAGGAACTCTTAAAGTTTCTGGCCTCCCAAAAAGTCTGCTGACGCCGACAACGCCGCCTAAGGCCATCATCATACTCTCCTTGCCTTGAAGTTGTTCGTTAAGAATTGGTTACTGGGTGCCCAGTGCGAGATTCATTTGCTATTTGATCACGTTAACGAAAACGAGAGTTTCAATTCTCCTTGTATTCCACCAGGAGGCGCTGCTTCAATGCCATACAAATTCACGTTTTCGTTATAGTGATCGAATGGCGAATGAATCTCGCACAAGTCACTCGGAATCGATTTCGGATATTTTTAGTATTGTGTAGATTTTTATCTAATGAAATTAATAATAAGTAAATTACTGTTTCTCTTTCGATGAACAGGCAAAACTAAATGATTCTAATGTAAGTACGTAAGTAAGGTCGTCAAGAGTTTAACCAAGAGGCCAGCCACCGGCTCCAGATCCAGCGGTCCTGGGTTCGATTTCCATGGGTACGTGTCTGCACTGTTTGATTACCTCTAGTAATAAAACAGTGTTTGCACTCGGTTCGTTTGGTGGTAGAACTCAGTGTAAGTCCGCCTGGCTAGCTACCATCATCTTATTTATATAGTTAGAGATAAGGAACTGGTTATCTTATATGGGACCCCCGCCCCGCTGAGAATCGAACCGGGTCCTTTGGATTTAAGAGCTGTCTAACCACTAGGCCACAGAAGCAGTTAAGGTATGTATGTCTTGAACCCAGTATTTTTTTTATTCCATAGCGGTGTGCTTGACTTAAGGCAATTACACACTCGTCGGCCGGTAATGCGTCCACCATTATTATGTCATTACGGGTCCGTTACACTGGCCGGTGAAGTGGGTCTCGAAATATCATTGTGGTTGCATCGGTTGTACGGAGCATTGCAATATATCGGTCAAGTGTTAATGTTTCCGCTACATGTATTTAATTCGCACACTTATATTATATTTTTTAAGGAGCTCGTTGGCGCAGTGGTTAACGGGCTCGGTCTGCGAGCGCTGTTAAGTAACTTTCGCAAAGGCCGGTCATCGGATGGGTGACCAAAAATGTGTCATTTTGAGCTCCTCCGTGCTTCGGAACGCACGTAAAGCCGTTGGTCCCGGCTGCATTAGCAGTCGTTGACAACCACCGCACTGGGCCCGCGTGGTGATGTATGGCCCGTTCTCCCTATCCATCCATAGGAAGGCTCGTGCCCCAGCAGTGGGGACATAAAATGAGCTGATGATGATATACTATATTTTTTAAGCAAAGAAACAAAGTCAGCAATGTGAATTAGCTCGTGACCACGGCCGGTGTAACTCGGTCGAAACGTCGGGTATAAAAAAATTAAATGAAAAAAACTTTTTAAAAACAAGCTTTTATTACTTGTTAATAAAAAAAATAACTAAGAAAATTATAAATTATTTTATTTTAAAAATCATTGCGTTTTTATCAAAGATAGTACAGTTTTTTTTAATAAAAGCGTGTTACATTTTGATGGAACATTATAGAACATTTAGCATATTACACCTTTATTACTTTTCTATTACAATCACAATGTAATACGCTTTTATTTATTAAAAATAAAATAAAAATTGAATTGAACCCGGGACCTTCGGGTATCGAGCCGAGGCGTTAAATAAAGGAAGCTATGTTGAGGCACTGGCTATCCTATCTCTAGCTGCCGGAACACAACAATTCTACCGACAGACCCTGATGTTATGGCGAAATATTTAGATAAGATGGTGGTAGCTAGCTAGGCGGACAAACAAGCCCTACCACCAACCAAACCAAGCACACAACCATGTACCCCCCGCTGGGAATCGAACCCGGGACCTCTGAGTCTAAACCGGTGGTCTTAACCACTAGACCACAGAGGCGGTTACTATATACGATTTTATAATAACTTAAGAATATTTTGAATTAGAAATACCTGTTAGTGTTTGAAGAATTTCAAACCCTTTGTAGTTTCGTAGTAGCTACTAACTAGTACCTAGTACTTGGCATAGGAAATGTTATCGAATTAACCACATAGGTATCACATTATCAGATTACCCGTCTTCTTACCGCAAACTCATGTTTGAGCTCATGTTAGTAGTACCACAGGATAACTAATAGTAGGTACTACCGGTAGTACTGAACTTAGTACTAAAGTTAATTAAGTTGGTTAATCTGTCTGGTGATCTATGACCCTTTCTTCCTGTGGTGGCTACATCTAAGTCATGCCATCAATATCTTTGATTTAGATCCCATTCAAAAAAAGAAAGATGTTTCAAAATAGGGCAGATCCATGTGGGTCGGACAATTTTTTTATATTATTGATATTTTATGCATCTTAATTTTAGCGCTTGTTGTTTTGAGATACAAGGCAATTTTTTATTTTATTTTATATGTCGTCTCAAAGTTATTCGAAAAGTTTATTTGTTTTATTGCACAAGTGTAGGTAGGTAGGTATTTTTATGTGATGAAAATTTAAAGTAATTTGTTCCAATTAAACAAGTTATTTTTGCAATAGTTGTTTATTATTATTATTTTTAATATTATTTAATAGTTATTATTATTTTTATTTGATTTTCAATTGATTTTTTATTAATATTTAACAACATCGATATTAAAATATTCTAATCTACGCATGCATTAATAATGAAATAGCAGCGACATCTGTTGTAAAAAAGCACAAACTTTATTAAGCGACATCTATGGTTGAGTAGCAAAAATAATTTTCACCACTACACATTTGACGAAGTAAATGTTCTGTAAGATCACAAGAGATGGCGCTATTAATATTTAATATATTTTAACTTGAGTAAAGTTTACATATCTTTTTTAATAAAATTGTTATATTATTATAAGAAATTAATTAGTTAACAATATTTGCTACGAGTTAATGTTTGTATGTTTGTTTGACAACCGCTTCTGTGGTCTAGTATTTAAGATCGTATTTGACTTTTAGGAATTATAAAAGAGAGACCTACATAAGTAATGTTTTTGAAAAATGGTTCTTTTTTTTATTTCATCAAACATATGGTATGAGCATTTATTGTAGTATTTTTAATCAAATGAATAATCCAACACAAGCAGTTAGACCACTTTGGCGGCATCATTGAGGTACGAAATAACTTTGTCAAACTACTTTATTTATTTCGCCATAAGCTCTCAAGCTGCGGTGTCCGAGTGGTTAAGGAGATGGACTTGAAATCCATTGGGTTCTACCCGCACAGGTTCGAATCCTGTCCGCAGCGTTCTTTTTGAATGTGAAATTTATTTGCAATTTTATTTACTTTTTGTGCATTTGGCAACTTTATGGTTTCTGTATTAATCAATTTATTTATTTAAATATTTATCGGTCGTATTTAAAAATAATTTACTAAAAAAATAAAATATACAATTGGTTTTGTTTCGAAGAAATTGATAACTTTACAACGATAAGACTAACTTTGTATTTGTATTAAGTGTTTTCTCCTGTTACATTCAAAGTATTATCTATACCAAAACGCGCCATCGACAATTTAATGTACATATTAAAATTAAATAAGTTCGTAATTAATAAGGGTAAAAATATTTTGGTTTTTATAGGTACCCCTACCAAAGCCAAAAAATCTCCTTCGAGCCGGATTTGAACCAGCGACCTATGGATCACCATTTTATTACAACTACAGTCCACCGCTCTACCAACTGAGCTATCGAAGGCTTATATATTCTGTCGAAATAACTGTATAGTTACAAACACGTCATATTTTTACAACACTTTGTGACGTAATACAAAAATGTTCCATTTACTGTGAGTTGTGACTGTAGTGAGTGAGACTAGTGAGTGTGAGTATACGGGTAGTCTTGCATAGACATTCGATACTTTTGGCGTTAAAACCGCCATTATATCCTTCTTAATAGAAGCAGTGTTAGCAAAGCAGCTGTTTATAGGTAGATAATATACCTATTTTAACTTGCTTGCGCATTGCTTTCCCAGAGGCATGACCGTGCCTAATTATAGCATTGACTATGTTTTTGTTTGCCATTCGAAATTGTATGGCATCATTGCAAATCACCTATTTTATCAACAGGGGAGGCGTTGCTTCTTGGTTTTTGTTTTTTTTTTATTTGAGATAGTTTGCTAATGCCTTTAGGCAACCTCTTTAGTGTCACCGGACTTTTTTGGGGACGGCGAAAAACTTAAAGGATTCCTCAAGCGGTCAAGCTGTGTCAACGAAACACCGTCAGTTTCTAGACGGAATGACATTCCACAAGCGAGTCCCTCTAGAAGCGTGTTCTTAGTCGATCGTAGCATTGATGAACTGTATTTTAAGGTAACTTATTAAGTACTTAATTATTTTGTACCTACTGTTATTTTTACCATTCTCAATATGGAAAACACAGGAAGTTATACAAATCCGGTCGACTGATTTTATGGCACGGGCAGCGAAAGGTACTGACTCCTGGGTTCGAGGCCGACCTGAGGCTGTCGCTTTTTTAGTGTTATGTCGTTATCGATCTTTCTTTACTAACCGGTTTTTTTACTAATGGTCCTAGAATTTATGTCAAAATAAGTTTTCACTAATTATTCTGTTGACATTTGACCTTTATCTACACTTAAGAAGATCTAGTGGAAACTGGTTTCATTTGAAACAACTTAACAATTTACTGGAATTAATTGTCAACTTGCCAACAATGTAATGTAACCATATTACCTAATTCACCAAGCCAAAGCTTTTATAGCTGATGTAATAAATAAAACTTCGGACCATGCTTTTGATCATATCAATCAGCGCTTAGAGATGTCTTAGTTGTCATTAGTGGTCTTCATAGCACACGATATAACGAAAACTTCTATCCGTATTAACGAAACCCCGTTATCGAAATATTCGCGTCGAACCAATTATTTCTTTAAAGTTTGTTTATATATTGAAAACTGAACTTCAAAAAGACTCATCAAACATCCGTCAGAACAAACAAAACACATGAAGAAATAGTGGGCTGTTGGACCACTTTTGTGGGTAAACCTTAAGGCCTGGGCGCGTATACCCAATAAGATCACCTCATATCATATTGAAACACAGCTGTTAGCGTCAACTGCTCCATGCACATTGACGTCATCAGGAGCACACAGTACAGCCTCCAGTATTGTCAAACATATATTTAATTACCACCGTGTGCAGTGCGGCACACACAGCCCACACACAAAAACAGAACAACCACATACATACCACGATTGTGAAAGAGTTCATAACAATATCATTGTAGGGTAGAATGTCATTTGTTTAGGAATGATGCGTTAGGCCTTTATAGAAGTGGGACGGATGAAGGGTTTCAGCCGATCCTAGAGGAGCAGTGCGCGTGCGCGAACGTTCGCCGTTCGCCGAACGAACGTTCCCGGTTCAGTCCGTTAGAGGCGGCGCGCCGGATGCGCGCTCGCCCGCCATCCCATCCCGAGGCCGGCGCGGTAAATTGTTTTCATCAATAAAACGTACCCCATGTTACCGGTAAAACTGCTGTGCGTCACCCTAACTTGTCAATTTAGCAAGTCCACGTCGGTATTGTGCGAAGGAACCTTTGAATTTAGCTGCCTGTAGTGTCTTCCCTTAGTATACAGTTGCCATGATCGTTCAGGACGTGCGATTGTTTTGAGGTGAGTTAGTTACCAGTTTAAGGTCGAAGGTTGTCCTTGGGGTGGAGCGTGGTTTAGCATGTGCAATTCATGTGGCTAATGACGGTTCGCGTGCCGCCGTTAAAGTGGAATCATTCAGTGAATTGCTTCACTTTTTACGTGTCATGAAATCTGAAGGGTGCGACGACGACGCAGCGGTTTTCTTTGTTAAAACCTATTTGTGTTGTTCGCTCATACTTTTTTTAAATAATCTATCTTACGTCTTTTGTTTTTCGGAACGGGAGTCTCGAGCGGTTTTTTTATCTGCATTATCGTCCAATTTATCTTGATGAAGTTTAATAGTCAACTTATCTTAAGTAAGACAGGTCTCGGTACTGGCTGTTTCATGTTAGGTAATAGCTGCGTGCACAGATCCACTTCACTGGCTATCATATTACGTAAAGTGTTTGTGCAGATGTCGGGTGAACAAATTATTTTCAGTTCGCGGATATCTGCTTTATAGATAATGATCTATTTTGTAAACTTTTATCCAGCATATAAAAAATGTTGCAAGTTGGTTCCTGTCAACATTTTCTAAGATATGACTTTGTAGAAAAAGCAATTATCTGTTAGTTTACTGTTTTTTAAAGTTTACGGAACACTACACATTTAAATGAAACAATCTAGGATATTTGCAGGATCTGTGGTGGCTTCGAAACATCAGGATAAAATAATATAAATAATTGGGTAAAATTTACACGAATAGCTGCAAATTTATGTTTTTGACTTAACACCCAAAGGACATTTAATGTCAACAACTACGTCATCCACATCCGATCTTAATATCTTTTCAAACATCAAAGATCAGAATAGACAAGCTATAAATAATAGTCAAGTTACTTAAAAATTTAAAAAATACATATTATACGAACCCACATCAAACGTCAACACCAATCATTTTTGAAAACATGTAAAAAGTTCCAGTTTCTGTGATGGAAGAAAAGTCCATAGATATAGGCAGGTGTTAATCGTACGTATCTTCTATCATAAGGTCAGATACAGCTTAGATGTACCCCTTTTTTTCTTCCAATACAAAGAACAAAGGTGGTGTCTTAGCTATGTTATAGCATGCATAGGTAAGTAGCTACTCAGGACTACAAAAGAGTTGCAAACAAAAGGATATTGTTGTGTTCAGGCATCCTCAATATCGTGACTGGTGACCCAAATGGAAATATAAGACAATAAGCCCTAATAATATGTGTGTAGAATTTTATATCTTCCATACCACCTCCACATCGCAAAAGCATAGCCTTTTTATACAATATGAAATATGAACTTGAGCAAAATGTATGGAGTTACGTAGTCGATTTTAACTTAACTATGTCAAGTGAAGTAAATGGTCTTTGTCTTTGTCTTGGTTCCTTAGTAAAAAGTTGTGTGATGTCGGATATTGTTCTAATCTTTAACTTTATCTTTCATTATTTTTCAATGTATTTCTATTCTTATGTACACGTTACAAGTTTCCCTTAATTTCGATAACTTTATCTCGCACTGTTCTTTAAATATTTTGTTTAAAATGTGTATAACTTAATGCTTACTTTATCTCTCAATACTTTTCAATGGTACACTTACACTTATTTTAAAAAGTTAAAAACATCTACCGTACATTATCCCGTCTCTCGCAAGTGGTAGAGTTGACGTATAATTTCCACATTCGGTTCGTTAACGAGAGTCTGCGGAGCTCGAGGCCCGGGATACACACTTCAAAGGCTAATCAAGTAAAAGCCCTGCTTTTAACTTGGCTAAGAACGCGCGCCCATTCATAAACGAACTGTATTTTAATACCAGAGTACTAAGTACGAGTTTTATTTGACGTTCCCTCATGTTAACGAGAATTTATATGGTATTGATGCAGCGATTCCTGCAAAAATTTGTTGGTTAGGCACACACATTTTCTGAAATGTTGTTCAGAAAATATCATCCTCATCATAGAACAAAGCATGATAGGTGTCACGCTGAGAGTTCGAAAAAGCAAAACAACTTTTAAAAAATGCAACTCAAATGACGTTGGACAGGGCATATGAAAAGGAAGGACAGCAAAATAAAATGCACAAAAATCATGACAGAATAGCAACGACGAGATGAACGAGATGGAAAAAGGAAAAGACCAGTCAAGACATGGGAAGATGATGTAAAGAGGGCAGGAAGTGCTGTCTGGACAAGGGCAGCAAAAGACAGCAGAGAAAAGACAGCAGCTGGAGGAGGCCTATGTGTCACGGGACACGCTTTTAAACCAAACTTAAATACTTATAAATTTTGTAATATGTAGAATGTAGAATTTTATGTCGGGTATAAGCATTGAAGGCCGCGGGTAGCCGTTGGATGCGACCAACACAAAACCAGTCGTTGTTGTGGAGATTCTTGGGGGAGGCCTTTGTCCAGCAGAGCACGTCTTTTGGCTGAGATAATGATGACGATAACCAAGATTTCTTATAAGAACTTAAGTCATTTAAAGTATTTATACAATTCATGGTATCCCCAGTTTCATAAATAGTTGTGTCATGGTACGTACTCGAGTTGGCAGTATCTCCAATATAGGTACCCCATAACTAGAAGATGGCTGGTAAAACCCATGAACATAAAGGCACCGTATAACCGCGTACCAGGCCCCGATATTATTGACTCGTGCGAAACTTTGTTTGATCGACATCTCGGACTATCGACTTTGTTAATGAGAATCCAAAAGAAGAAGTAGGCAACGAAACGAAGCATCAGAAGCGTGGCAGACTGCCTTTTTGCACTGGACTAGGACCACCAATCATCAAAATCGGTACTAAAATTGAGTGCCTTACTAGTAATTGCAATTTTGATACCTACCAACGATTTTAAACTGCCTCTGTGGTCTAGTGGTTAAGACCACCGGTCTCAAACCCAGAGCTCCTGGGTTCGATTCCCAGTGGGGGGTGTACTCGGTTTGGTTGGTGGTAGCGCTTGTTTTTAGAAACATCAATGTTTCTAGCATTGTTGTGTTCCGGTAGCTAGAGATAAGATAATAGCTAGTGCCTAAAAAATACTTACTTACTTAAAATACATATAAATACTACTTGCGTTTTGCTATTTAATATTATTTACAAATTTTACAGATCTTATGTAATAGTTTGAATTCTCATTATTTATAAAGTATTTAAAATTGTAAATCAAGTAGGTATTACTTGCATTCTGAGAGAGTAAAAAAAACCTATAGGTACAGTGTATATTCAGAATAATAGCAAAAACTCAAGAGCTTCCATTTAAATTTTTTAAGGCAGATGTTTTCATGTTTTGCTAAATCCCTAAATAGCTTTTTCAAAATTTAAACTCTGTATGTATGTATTAAAGGGAAAAGTTTTATTCTGGTTTAAAAGCGTTCCTTTTCTATCTTATTTAAGCCTAACGTTTAGAACCCTTTGCGGGGTATGTGGTCATAGGAAGGAGTTGAAATGTATCATTATCATAAACAGTCACTTGGTACACAAGCCTGCACATCAGGGGGCCTAGAGTGTGAGTTTTGTTAACTCCGTATTCCGTATTCATACTCCGTATTCATTCGATAACGTTTACGAAAACGAAAATTAGTATGGCATTGAAGCAGCGCCTCCTGGCGGCATACGAAAGCAGTTAACATTTTGCCATACAAATTCTCGTTTTCGTAAACGTGATCGAATGGCGAATGAAACTCGCACTTGACACTCTGACTACCATAAACTGTCAAATTTCCTTTTTTTCCTTGACTTTGAAATTCATATATATGGCATATGATTGAAAATTCATGAGAGAAATTAGACAGTTTTGGATAAGTTGACGTACAGGCGTGTGTACTGTAGAGCCTTACATACATACATACATATAATCACGCCTCTTTCCCGTAGGGGTAGGCAGAGACCACTTCTTTCCACTTGCTACGATCCTTACATACTTGTTTCGCTTCGTCCACTTTCATTATTCCCTTCATACATGCTCTTCGGTTTAGGGTACTCTTGACCTGGCCTTTTTTCAAGACGTCTCTGATTTGATCTCGAAACGTCCGCCTAGGTCTATCCCTACCAACACTTTCATTCACACTCGCCTTATACACTTTTTTCGTCAATCGTTCTTCATCTATTCTCTCGACATGGCCAAACCATCTCAGCATGCCTTTTTCAATTTTTGTCACTACATCTTCTTTCAGACCACAACGTTTCCTTATCTCACTATTCCTTATCCTGTCACTCAGTTTAACTCTTATCATACTTCTTAACGCTCTCATCTCTACTGCATTTATTCTGCTTTCATGTTTCTTCTGCCATACCCAACTTTCACTTCTGTACATGAGTGTCGGAACCAACACCCCCCTATGCACAGCCAAACGAGCCTTGTTAGACACCTTCCGACTGTTCATAAAGGAGTGCAAAGCTCCATTCACCATGTTTCCTTAGGCCTTAGGGGCTCTACTTATAAATAAAAGGCGATAAAGACTTTAGATATATATTATTTTACAGCGAAAGAATTACAATAATCAACTACTCGTCTCGGCTGGCTGACACCGAATCCCCGATCTTCTCTTGTTTCCTTCCATAAGCTTTTTGTCGTACATTATTTGAACTCAGGCCACGTCGTCGTCGTACGCCATAGAGCTTGCCCGAGCAAGTAGCCCCGATCACCACAGTACCTACCTATTTCTGGGTATGATTTCCTTTGTTCAAGCCACATTTAAGCGCTCCTATTCCGGAGTTTCCCATGACTTTCTTCCTACACACCTCCTTTTCTAAACTCTGTTTGCATTCTTAAGCTAACATGTTACTCCCTTTGTTTCAGATTGGAGGATATTTAACTATAAGAGCGAAGTGTAAATATAAACTTAGGGTCTATTAAAAAAAAGCAATAATCCAATTATTTAACGTAGAAACCCCGTAGTCCTTAGTGAAATAAATAATATTTAAAATATAAGTGCTGAAACTAAAATTTCAATTACTAACAAGAAATAAAAAATCTTCCATAGCATATAAGAACTGTGCATAGTGTTCTGCAAAATGACCTTGGTTGGCAAAATCGTCGTTAAAACAGTTGAACGTTGCTTTGAAATGTGTGCCGTTGGTGTTGTAAGTGAAGGACTGTTCGAAGAATAATGTTAAAGAGAAGATGCCTCAGAGGGGTGGGTCTTCGGGCCTGATGCGACCGTTCGTGGTGCTGGCACTGCCCGGAATGTATTTGCTGTACAAGTACAACCAGTACAGACAGCAGCAAATGGAGACCGCGCGGCGCCGCGTCACCGAGCGAGAGCTGATGCATCTCAACACCAAAATCGTGAGTCTATTGTTTTTTTGAACACATCATTCTGGGACATTCTCTACCTATGTCGTCCTGAATTTGAATTTGTCAAATTTCTTTCATGAATACTCAGCCATATATATACTTACAAGGCCATATGCCATGCCATAGACATAAAGTTCGAAGCAGGGCTTTGAATACAGTTAAAAAATTGGTATCGATATTTTTTCAAACGAAGATACCGGTTACAATACCGGTATGCTTGGTATCGTTACATGGGTGGCATTTTTACCGGTAAATTAACTAACTGCGGATTGACTAAAGCGCATTAGGTAACGAAATAAGTAACGATACTTTTCTAGATACCGTTACCTGCATTACAGGTACCAAATTACCTTTGTAAATGATTCGAACATGTGTGTACATTAATGTACAATAAAAAAGTTTTACTTTTATATAAATGTTTATCTTCAATACAGCTAAAGAAAAGTCACGAGTACGTTGCATCGTACATTTTTTCTGCTCTTACGTAAACTAAAACGCTTTTATTAATTTCGCGTTAAGCCCGAACGCTAAAGACGCTCCCTGCCGGCCGCTGAAGGTCGAATGTATTAGGAGAAACCATCAATCTCACCACAAAAACATTTTTCACGCAGCCCATGTCATTAGAACAGCGATCTATAAATGATTCTCGCATTTCATTCCGCGTCTGTGGTTTCAAGAAAAGTTTGCTTTCTACCGTTTGCTCTCTTGTCTCTGGTATTTACGGGAGATTAGGGACTATGGATTATGGATAGAACAATAAAAGGGAAAATAAGTGTTGTTATGTTTTAGCTAACTAAACGCCATTTTAATGTAATTTAAGAAATAATAAGAATAAAAGCTACTTTGAACTATCTATCTATTCTGTTACTCGTATACCTATTGGCGAATGTTCGGCTTTCCACGGCTTTCCACTTACATCTAATAATGATCATGTGTTTTTAAATACATCAAATAATTCGGAATAAAATAATAAAAATAAAATAATAATAAAAAATTAAATTAATTAATTATATTTATAATAAATTTAAAAATTAAAAAAAAAACTTTAAACGTTTTAAATAAAAAAGTAAAAAATGAACAGCCTATTACTGTCCCACTGCTGGGCAAAGGCCTCCATCATTGAAATCAAGTCATCACTACAATAAGGTACAAGCTTAATAACCTCGTTTAACAAATGCGGGTTGGGTGATCCCAAACCCGGGCTATGCATTGAAAAATCCGAAACACACTTTGCCCGACCTGGGAATTGAACCCGGGACCTTCGGGTATTGGGTCGAGCGCTTTGCCACTCGGCCACCAGACGTTTTTAAAATCATTAACTAGTTTATAATCGGTCTTTAAACTTCACACCTAGCCCAGCAGACCTATTCCTTTCTAATTCCAATGGTATTTGTTTGGGCAGCCCAGCCCAGCAGAGCTCAGGCCCTCTTACATCAACATAGCACAAAAAATATGTTCTTACTACTTTGATTAATGTAACTGGTGTTTTTATTTATCCGTAAAAGTAATATTAAATAGGTAAGTAAACAAATAAATGAGTAGATCGGGTCATAACATAACCTACCACACTAGCCCAAAGAGTTGTGATGGGCAAAACTAGACGTCTCACTGTTTCAGCATGTACAGTTCAGTCCTATGAAGCCCCATGAAATAACTTAAAATGGTGAAAATAGCAACCTAAAGTAGCCACTTTAAAGCTAAGCCTAGCTTGCAAAAATCTAAGGCGAATACTTTAGCCGCGGCACAGAAGAGATTGCCGCGGTGACATTAACTTACATAATATGATGAAATAACTACCACATCTTTATATATATATAAACTAGCTGACCCGGCGGACTTCGTACCGCTTTGACAGTTTCCATGACAACACTACAAAAAAATCATTTTGTATTGGAAAAATTTCATAAAACTAAAAAAAAATTAGGGTTGGACCACCCTTAACATTTAGGGGGATGAAAAATAGATGTTGTCCGATTCTCCACCCTAGCCGATATGCACGCTAAGATTCACGAAAATCGGTCGAGCCGTTTCAGGAGTTCAATAACGTACATCGTGACACCAGAATTTTATATATTAGAAAAGATCTTCTGTGCGTGTGTATAAAATTGAACTCCTTCTAAACGGCTGGACCGATTTTGATTGACATTTTTTGTGTGTTCGAGGGGATTCGAGAATGGTTTAGATTTACAATTGGACCCGGTAGGTGACGCTGCTATAGGGGTCCATCATGGGATACGGGTGTTCTTAAGCGGACGAATGATTTTTGTTGTCATGGAAACTTTGAAAGCGGTACGAAACCCGCCGGTCAGCTAGTAACTATAAAAATGAAAAATGTGCTATATAGTTATTTGACAATATTATGTTACTAAATGCGTTTGTAGCTGACCTATAGTCAGACTACGGGTGTGTATCGAGTTCACGCGATTATATCTACTTAATGCGAACTTCCCTATGAGTCACATGTTCGTTGAAAAACCCACGTGCGCTGAAAGCTGAAAGGTCAGACCATTACCTAAGCCTGAAATATGCTATAATGTATGTAAGTATAACAAGCCACCTTACTGAAAACTGCACAAAGCAAGTATGCTGTCTAGCCATACTGTTAACGGCCAGCTTATCGCAACTTTTATTTTATTTTTTGGACAGAGATTTTTGTAAACCCCCGTTGGCTTTTACAACGTAACAAATTTCCTGTGGGTGGCTGGAACCTTAAAGTTTCTGAAGCCGTGTAATCGAAACATCCTTACAGCGTTTTTAAAAAAAAGTCTATCTATTTCAAGCTGTTGCCCATAATATAGTTAGTATAATACAAACAAATTACTTAAAAAACTATGATAGTAAATATAAGTACTAAAAAAAGAAAACAAACAACAACACAAATTAATTTCGGTATTTGCCGCCCTATGGGGCTCTGGGCACACGCACATGTGCTTGGACCCAATGCCCCAGAAGGGAACTGGCCAACTGGCCGCTAAGCACGTTCAGGACGGTGTTGGCGCTCCCACGCGCGCGGCACATCAGCGACGCGATGCGTCGCCGCAGCACCGTGTGGAAGCAGTGTGCGCGTACGCATACATCGCAGATACACTATTATTACTATTTAGAGGGAATGGCATTGGCAAAGCTTGTCCCCTTGTTCCTTACTAAATTCTCAGAGGCATTTGGATCGGAATGGCTTTTGCACAAGAACTAATAGCAAGTGGGCCGGATAGCTGGTAGACTGAGCAGGGCAGCTATAAAGCTTCGATTGTCACATGGCTGTATAGTTTTGCTACTCGCTCAATATAAGGGCGCGTCCATGAAATCTGCGGTGAGCGGGGCGGGAGCAGTGGCGACGCAGAGAGAGAGCACAAAACAAATGCCTGTCAAGAGGCAGCGGGCGGGCACATGGCTCGGAATAGGCGTGACGAAAGATTTTGAAATCCTCTTCCGTAATGTATACATTATATACCTATAGGGGTACACATTATTTTGCTATTTACGAAAAAACTTAAGTTTAACGAAGTTTAAAGCAATTTTTCTAATATTTTTCAATAGTGCACGAAAACAGCTCGCAGGTGTCATGGCGTCGGCTCTGACGTCACGCTTAGGTAAAAATGTCATTGCAATGTCATTGTGTATAATATGCGTGATTTGAATGATTTCAAAACATATAGACTAAGTAATTTCATTGTAATTTTAGCATTAATGATTTTTTAGAGGTGTTTTCGTAAAGAATCGTGAACGAGTTAAAATTGCACAATCGTGTTTTTGAGCAAGGTTTTTTAAAGACAAAGGCATGAAGTTATCTAAGTATATCAAAATTTCAGATTCGTTGGTCTTGTCATACTCCTACTTCGATGAAAGTTGATGTATTTTTTCAAAGTGTCGCCTTAATACATACCGCGCTCGAGCAACGCACACATACACCCTCAAACGGACACCGGAACAGCTCGGAACAGTCCGAGCGCGGCTGTTGCGAGATTCCGTGTCTATGAGAGGTTGTCTATGTGTGCGTTGCTCGATCGCGTTTGTATGAAGCTTACCTTCTGCAGTCTCCTTATTTTGTGACGGTTCTTTGTCAATGTATATGTAGAGGCTATATGGTATGTGGTAGAGCGTCTCCGCTCTCCGCCCCGCCGCCGCCGCTCCCGCCCCGCTCACCGCAGTCGTTGAAGACGCGGCCTTAGGTTGACCACAGTCCCGGTGCCTTGGAAGTTCGTCGACCAGCACGTAACACACGCTATTTCCTGCCCAAGACACGTTGATGGATGGATCGCCCACAAATTGTTCCATCACATCAAAACGTTTAAGTACTATAGAAAAAGTCAGTTAGCAACACCTCACTACACTTCTTATACCTTTATGTAATATGAAGTGCTGTGATGGAACGTGTCCTTCTATGAGGGGCAAACTTTCGATATGTATGACTCCTTCCGGTGCATAAGGTCCATAGTATCACAACGACCAGTATAATTTCGTCTAGTTCATCAAATAGACCATAGTATCAATTCGTTCATAACATCAATTCGTCTAGCTATATGTATATTATACATAGATATACTTGAAAATGAATACACTTTTAATAATTTCATGTAAAAAAAAATTATTCGGTAACTAAATGTAGCTTACATTCAAATGAAAGAAAAAAAATCGCTTATATTTCTTCTATAAATAAAAACTCGTAATAATTATTACATATTAAGTCATATGTACGCTATTTTTTTCAGAAAATTGATTAAGGTTATATAGCTACGTTAGTTCTATCAACAATTCTTTATTTTTTGATATTTATTTTTTTTTTTTTATTCTTCTGTTTACACATCTTCATAATACAGTCCCGCCTTTATTTCTTACACTTACGTTGTAGCGAAACCCACCACGAATTAAAGTTTTATTGCCCCTTTGATTTATAATAATTTTAAAACAGGCCATAATTACGACACAAACTAGTTTATGTGAGATAGATAGGCACGAGGAAAATAATATATTATTACACTGACAGGACACAATGTCGATCAATTAAGTTATCAAAAACTGAAATGGCCAGTAAATCGTGTAAAAAGTTTTTACTCAAAGTATACGAAAAACTAGACGTAATGATACTATGGACATTTCGATACTGTAGACGTAATGATACTATGGACCTTATGCAACGGAAGGCATGACTGACGCTGTGAAATAAAAAGAAAAAAAAAACGAACGAGCCAGTAGTCGCATAGATACTCAGAACAATAACTATATTGTTCTGAGTTCTGTTCATGCATATGATGCGTAACATTTGATATCTCACCTTTTGAAATCAATATTACAATAGAAAACAGAATATAGAATTAACAATGACATATACTTTTTTACAAATCATAAAGAGAATGCAGTAAATACTCAGTAGAAGACATTTGACATACTTGGATTTTTTATCAATGATCTACACTTTATTGAGACTTATTATCACAGAATATTATATTAATAAAGTTTAAAAGTCTGTTACACACGAAATGGTTGAAATCAGTATTACAATAGAAAATAGAAATCATAAAGAAAATGCAGTAAATACTCATTTAGAAGACATGACATATCAAAATGATGACACAATATGTCACATAAAATAATAATAATAATGTGTCATGGCGCGCTTCTCCGACTTCCTGTTACACACTTCCGTCCCATTTCTACGCACTTCCACAAATTGTATATATAGAAGGCGAGCGGAAAGATGTTACACATCAAAAAGGAGGAAGGAAAATGAAAAGGAGAAAAATAATTTGATTGACAGAGTTCCTTCTTAGGTCTTCTAAGTTTTTTATTTTTTAATAAGTATTATTTTTTACTTTTATGAGACCTCTTTTATAGAATAGCCTCACATGGGCAAAGATTTTTAATTTAAGTAACTAGTTAAAAATGCTAATAAGAAAGCGATCTCTCTTCCCCGCCGCTGCAACTCGAGTGAAGCCGAGATCAAGCAGCGGTAAGTAGCGATAACGCAATGAAGTCGCATGAAATTAATCAGATAAAAAAAATAAGAAGGTTCCTAGAAAGGAGTTCATCTTGCTCCAAAGACAAGGAACCCTGAAATCGTTGTTAATCGCAATCGCGGTGTGTTAGCGTTAGCGTTCCTGATAGAACGCAAACTCAGCTAAACCCAGTAATTGCCTGCCGCTGCTGCCTCGCTGTAAATGAAACGTGGCCTTTTTGAATGTACCTAAATCGTTTTTTGTCCAACGGAATAATCCCCTTTATTATTGTTTTTGCTTTTTAACCTTTTCGACAAGCTTTTGTTTCGTCCCGTTTGAAGTTGACCGCAATATTACAACGATTGTCATTTGTTTTGTTTGTGAGTGTTAACTCTCGGCCGCAAACAAGGGCGGGTTGTTGTGGTGCGGCGCGCGTTTTCTGTGTTCATTGCTTTCTTTGTATTACCAGTTACTGAGACTTCTTGTTATAATACGCAATGAACGCGGAATAAGCTAGTTGCGTCGCAAACTACTTCTATTCGTGGCGAAGACATTAGCAATCCGTTGTATTAAATTAAAACAATATCTCTGTATTATTATTTATATAATTGGCGAACTTTTACATCACTTTTACACTTTTTCTTTTACGATCCTCTCTGTCTCAAAAATCAATTGACAAAACTTTTTTTATATTGTAACGTTTTTTCCAGATAGCAAAGGACTATAAAATATACAGCCAAAACCATCTTTTATTCTCACGTATTACAAATTTAGTTTCGTAAATTAACAATATAAACAAACAAGTGACTTAACAATGCTTAAGCTAACATTCGGCTAATCCTGACATCCAACGCGACCCTGCGTTGTTATTTTAAACAAGAGCAAAAAAAAAAGAAAAGAAGAGAAAAAAAAAAAAAAAAAAATAATTATATATATATGGGCGCTTAATCTTTAAGTTTAATTTAACAAGAATAATATGACTTTGGCAGAGAGCTTGAGAAACAACAATTGACAATTATTTTTCACTCTGAACTAGATTCTTACACAACACAATTATAAAATCAATTCTCTTATTACACAATCTTTACAATGTATTATATACTTTCAACTGCACTGAGACTGACTCACTCTTAAAACTAAACATCGCTACGATACCGAAACTCTTGTACGTAGCGACTCACTCTTAAAAAACTAACATTGCTACAAGCACTCTCACTCGTAGCGTCTCACTCTTAAACACTAACATCGTTACAGGCACTCTCACCTGTAGTGACTCACTCTTAAATACTAACATCGTTACAGGCACTCTCACCTGCAACGACTCACTCTTAAATACTAACATCGTTACAGGCACTCTCATCTGTAGCGACTCGCTCTTAACATTAGACGTCGTTACAGGCACTCTAACCCGCAACGACTCACTCTCAAATTCTCTGTTATGCTAATAACATTTTACTGAATAGAAATAAATTCTAGAATCACATATTTATCACTGATTTATGTACCTACCGAATAAACATCATGTTCATTATGTTCATATATTCACTTGTCTTTCTCTCTCTTTTTTTTTTTAAATATTATCACATAGGTAGAAAAGATTACATTTTAATTACTCGTAGCAAATGTAGTTACGCAAATATAATTATATCAACTATCATATTCACCAGAAACAGATTATTTAACATATATTATTTTTTAAATCTCCAGTTTAATTTAACCATAGTACCTAAATTAACTTAATCTAATTATCTATTGTTCTTCCATAATTTTGATTAAATCATAAAATCACATTATATTCACTCTGAGTCGCTTGACACCACATCATGATTAAAAACTAACCAAGGGTGAAGTTTGTCAACTGCATAAACGCCTCTATAAACTTTTGATCCCGCCTTTCTGGTAATAGGAGTATCCTCAATTTCATATCTATCATTACCAACAACTTTAGACACCCTGTATGGTCCTACAAATTTAGGTAACAATTTCCTACTATGGCCAGATTCCGTGCGAATATCTTTTTCTACTCGAACTAAGTCACCTACTTTATACTGCGTAGGTTCTTTACGAGTTTTATCAAAATATTTTTTTTGTTTGTCTTGCTCTTTTTGTATTTTAGCTTCCGCAGCGATTCGAATTTCTTCACGATTTAGAAGACTATGCCCTTCTGACACAATAGAGTTCATTAAACCATCAGAATCTCCTGTGACTTGAACACCAAATAATAGTTCTGACGGAGAACGACCTGTAGTTTTATTGACGGTATTATTAATGGACCATTGAACTTGAGGTATGGCTAAATCCCACTCATTTTCAGGACGATTGTGATTTGCCGCCGTAAGGGCCTCAATAATGGTGCGGTTATACCTCTCTACTTGCCCGTTCGCTCTGGGGGAGGCTACTGCATTTAATATGTGTTTGATATCTCTTTCATGTATGAAGTCTGCAAATTCCTTGCTAGTGAAACTGGTTCCACGATCAGAAATTATACGCCTTGGTATGCCGAAAAGTGAGAAGTATTCCTTGAAAACTTGAATTGTTGTGCTACTTTTAACATTTCTAACGGGTTTAATAAAAATAAATTTTGTAAAAGAATCGATTATAACAAGTATATGACAGTTTCTCTTTTTACTAACTGGAAACGGACCACAATGGTCAGTATGTAATGTATCGAAGGGTTTGTTTGGTTTCGGTATAGGATGCAAAAGCCCTTCTTTTGGACCACCTGGCAACTTGTTATGAGCGCAACTTAAACAAGAACTGCAGTACTTTTTAATAAACCGACGCATCTTTTTAAACCAATAAATTTGACTAATTTTACTATATGTTTTATCGAAGCCGAAGTGTCCGGCATCGTCATGATTCATACGAACGATTTGCCACCTAACTGACTTAGGAACTACCCATTTCAAATTTACATCACCAGATTTATTTGTCAACACCCTATATAAACGTCCATTTTTTACAGTGAAGTTTTTATGAACTTCGACTACATCTTTCGTGGTTGGATCGTTCAAAATTGCTATTACTCTTTGTATTTCTGAATCCTGTTCTTGCACTGTACGCAACCAAGCATCATCATCTATAGCTAATATATCTACAACCTCAGTTACTTCTGGTGAGTTTGATTTGACTGGATTACGTGATAGTGCATCAACATGACTCATTTTATCTCCGCCACGATGTTCAACTACAAAATCATATTCTTGCATCATTATGTACCAGCGTGCCACCCTAGGTATTAAATCCCTTTTCGTCATTGTACTACGAATAGCTGCACAATCAGTGACGACTTTAAAGGTCCTACCTAAAATATACACCCTAAACCGATTCAGAGCACCTATGACTGCCAACGTCTCCAGCTCATACGAATGCAGCTTACTTTCATCGGAGGTCGTTTGACGGCTGTAAAATGCTATTGGTTGCAACACACCATTTTTATTTTTTTGTAAGAGTATCGCACCAATTCCTACCTTACTGGCGTCAGTATGAACTTCTAAATCAGCTTGCGGGTCATATAACGCCAAGACAGGTCTAGATGTTAACTTAGATTTCAATTCATCAAAGGCACTTATTTGAGGAGCTTCAAAGCACCACGGAGCATTTTTTTTGGTGAGTAAAGTTAAGGGCTTAGCAATCATTGAAAAGTTTTGAATAAACCTTCTGAAGTAGCTGGTAAGACCAACAAATTGCCGAACTTCATGTACATTTTTGGGCAAAGGGAATTCCGTTACGGCTTTAATTTTTCCAGCACCGGGTCGTATTCCTTGAGCGCTAATCTCATAACCTAAATAATTAATTTGGCGTTGAAAGAAAGCGCACTTTTTCAAATTTAATGTTAAGCCAGCTGATCGCAACAACTGAAAGACTTTCTCAAGTTTCTTTAGACCTTCTTCAATTGTACTGGAGGTTATTAACAAATCATCCATATATGCTACGGCTAAATCTTGATTTGCATTACCTTTTAACATCGTATTCATGGTTCTCTGAAAAACACTTGGGGCGTTAGCAAGACCAAAAGGCATTCGCTCAAACTCAAATAAGCCCCCTGGCGTGACAAATGCAGTGAACCGTTTACTAGCCTCACTCATAGGTACCTGATAATAACCTGAACAAAGGTCTAAACTAGTAAAAAACTTACTCCCTCCCAACCTATCTAATTGGTCGTCAATCCGAGGTAAAGGATATTTATCCTTTAACGTCTTACGGTTTAAAGCTCTAAAGTCTATGCATAGCCTCTTATCACCATTCTTTTTATTAACCAAGATAACAGGACTAGCATAATTAGACGTACTTTCACGAATAATTCCATTTGTCAGTAGTTCTTCAATAATTTTGTGTAAATGTTCACGTTCACTATGTGATACACGATATGGATTGTATACTATAGGTCTCTCGTCGGTCAATACAATATCCATTTCTGTTAAATTTGTCCTTCCTAACTCACTTAAATTCGTAGCAAAACATTGCCTATACTTTTCAAATAAACTTAGTAATTTATCATGCTGTTGTTCCGTGACATCTGTTCCTATGTTTACACTTGAAATGGGTAAAGGTTCAAAATCTTTAGTTTCTGTGGTGACGCCTATATACTCAGTGGTAGTTTCATTAAATTTAAGTCCCCTGGCTAATAAAGTGCCCTTGCGTATTACTATTTCATTGTCTGATAAGTTTCTGAATAATATGAACCCTAGACCCGCTACACTTTTGAATAAACCGGATAGAACAACGTACTCATGATTCGGTATAGCGCGAAACCTATCTTGAACGTAGAATTCACCAGTGTAACCACCCGGAACTAATATATCCACAAAAGTGCTAGTTTTAGGAGAGATAATCAAATCCTTATCTGCGTAAATCTTGACCTTAATATCATCATCATTTATATCGGGTGAAGGAATGAATAGTAATTCATCTTTAGTTTTATAAAGTACGACATTGGGCTTCTCTGTAAAAGATTGGCCCACTAAAACCGGCGTTTGTAAATATCGATCTTCTACTATTAGGACGTCAACTTCAGCACTTACCAACTCTATTTGTAAAATTACTTTAATTTTACCTAAAGGTTTGACCGCCGAATTTCCAAACCCTTGAAGAATCGGTAAACTATCGCAATTCCAATTATTATTAGCGGATATGTGTCTTGCATGAGATTCCTTGATCAAAGTACATTTACTACCTAAATCAATATATCCTTTTAGAGTGATGTCATTAATTTTTACATCTTTGAAATATTTTTCGTTGCCAGTTTCATTACTATTACTAATACACATAACTGTTTTACTTTTTTCAGTAAAGTTATTTTTACTTACATCTTCATTCACAACTGTATTTCTCCTACGACAGTCTTTTGTATCATGCCCCAACTTAAAACATAAATTACACCTTCTTATAGGTTTATTACATTTCAAACTAATGTGACCTATTTCATTGCAATTAAAACATCTAATACTATTATTACTATCCGTCAATTTGCTGTTATCTATTCCTGCCCTACTGGTCTGCTTATAATTCACATTATTATTATTACGATTGCGACTGCTACCAGACATTGTATTATTTTCATGCTGAGAAAGAGTCCTCAGGTAATTTAAAACTTGTTCTGGTTCATTAAACATGCATGCACCCGCACCCATACGAACAAATTTATCGTCAATTCCATGAATCAAACAGCCAACCGCTTTGGTACCCATGATTTCGCATTTATTTATTAGCGCCATCTTATCAAAATAATAATGTTCTAATGATTGCCCAAATTTACAGCGCAACCTTAACATCGATGTCAACAAATCACCATAATTTTCATTAGATGGAAAGGCTAACTTAAGTTTTTGGGCCCATTCAGCCCACGTATACAAGACTGAAGGCAATCCTTGATACCACTTTTTGGCCAATCCCATTAATTTAGGAAGTGCATAATGACATATTTGACGATCATTCCAAGAATAAATCTGTGCGCACTCATTGACTTTATTTATCCAATTTTCTATTGTTTGACTGTTGTTACTAGGGTCAAACTCAGGCACTACACTAAAGGCTACTGGGAAATTATTTTGAGCCCAAAAGTTTGGATTGTTTGTGAAGCCTGAACTACCTTGCACAAAAACATCGTTAGCAACCTGGCTATCACATGTTTTCTTCGCATTAACTGATAAAATTGGTGGATTTGATATTAAAGGAGGTGTCTTAATTTCTTCCCTATCTACACGTGAGTGACGCTTCTTATTGTTGACAGACGTATGTTTATGACTATGTCGCATCTTATGACGTCGCTTTCTACGCTTGGAGGCATGACTATCGCTTGATGTCGAACTAAAGGTACTACTACTTGTGCTCAAATCACGTTGTTTTCTTTTAGATTTTCCCATTGCAAATTATTATGAAATCAAGAAACTCAGAGCAAACCAAAATTAGTGTTAAATAGTACAAAATAAATTAAATAACGTTACTAAAAAGTAATTAATTAATTATGTTGGCAGTAATAAATGAACTTATCCCCTCACATAACTTATAAACTTTGGAAACTCAAAACCAAAATTAATGTTTAAAGTCTTAAACTTTACCTACTAGTTTTTTTTTCTTTAGTTTAAAATCAAATAGTATGTTTCACTCCAATAATTTGTAAATTCAGTTAGGTAAGTACTATAGATGAAAATACACAAACTCGGTTATACTATGATTATTACTAATTAGAGCTAACAAATTTGTTCTATAAGTTGTATCTCTTTTTTTTTAAATAAGTTTCTTAATAATTCACTTAAAACCAGTTGTTAATTTAATTTCTTTGCTAATTTCCAATTTATGAAATTAATTTTCACTGCTACCTCACAAAATAGAATACAATTATAAGAACAACACAAAGTAGATATCCAGTGATACTCTAGCAATATTCCTTATCACTATGACATGAAAAAAATTGTGATAGAAAAAGAAATATCATAATTATGTAAGTATGTAAAGGCACAAATAGGAACAGCAATATAAATCAGTATTTTCGCCGATTCGCGCCACTTGTCACCTGCCCTAGAGTCTTGACTCCGCACACTTGCTTTGTTGCATGCCCTGACTTCTCCAGTAACGGTGCTTCTCTTCATTAAATTTTCGGCTCATAGAAGAGGATTAATACCTCTAACTTTAATTCTGTAGCATGATAGAATTGTTTACTTATAATTTCACCATAAAGAAAATAAAGTTTCACTTTGAGTCTTTCATTAAGTAGGTATGTAGATACTCTTGCCACTTTAGTCGTAATTTCTGTGTAAATACATGAAGTTTTACTTTGGGTCTTTGACTATGCAGGTACTCTTGCTACTTTAGCCGTAATTTGAGTAGATCACTTGGAACTACGCCATGAATTTGAAATACAAAACTCTGACCTTTGTCGGGAAAACCGCAGCTTTCGGCACGTAGCCTAATCTAATCCCACTTCTGAACTATTAAATTAAAACAATATCTCTGTATTATTATTTATATAATTGGCGAACTTTTACATCACTTTTACACTTTTTCTTTTACGATCCTCTCTGTCTCAAAAATCAATTGACAAAACTTTTTTTATATTGTAACGTTTTTTCCAGATAGCAAAGGACTATAAAATATACAGCCAAAACCATCTTTTATTCTCACGTATTACAAATTTAGTTTCGTAAATTAACAATATAAACAAACAAGTGACTTAACAATGCTTAAGCTAACAGTTGATGTTAAATTTATTTCGTAAAAAATTAATGCGGACTGTTAAAGAATGTTGAAATTCGGTTTCTTTACTAATTTATACTATACATGGTTGTCATTGTATAATCGTAACAGTAAAATCAAATAGTTGATAGTAAAACAACGGCAACGCATCTGCGATTCCTCTGGTTTTGCGGATGTCCATGGGCGGCGGTGATTGCTTCCCATCAGGTGACCCGCCTGCTCCTTTGCCTCCTTCTAATATAAAAAAAAACAAAAAGCTATTTGTTGCTCTATTTTTTAACATCAATTTCTGTTTTGGTAAGCATATAATAGCCGGATTGTTAGTTTAAAATGAACAAGTTCTCTGTTATGTTTCGTTTCAAATTCATCATAAACCTACACTTAAACGTCCTATTTGTGAAATTGTGACACACAAAATCATCGGGCCATAACCTATGCACTTTTTTTACTACATCTGTCGACCAGACATTGCGAAAGTAGCTTAACTAGCATGATCGCAACCCGACCGCAAGAACAGCTGCGATGCGCTATTATTATCGAGCTCATTGTTTTCAGATTACCAATTAATAAGTACTTACTATACTTACTTTAGAAAACACATGCTATGATTCAGGGCTTGTTTTACAATTCACACTGAAAAAGGAAGCATATCTTAGTCTAATTATATGAAGAAGCAACTTTTGGGTGGGCAAGATGAGGACAGATCGTGAGGCACAAGTCTGCTCTATAGCTGTCTTCGCATCTGGTCTCTGCATTTGGTGGAGCGTAGTCATTTACCTACTCTTTATACTAAAAAGAAACCGGACAAGTGCGAGTCGGACTCGCCCACCGGGGGCTCCGTACAAATTTGTGGGTATCGAAAACTAGACATCATAAAAATAATTAAAAATCTGTTTAAGCTTGTGCAAATGAAGCCCTTTCATACGATACCACACGTGACACGGTAAACTTACTTCAAAATTTGGACCCCCGTTCCTTGCATAAAGACCCTGTTTTTTTTTTGGGATTTAATTAAATAGGTATAGTTTACAGATTTTCCCCTGTTTACACGATATTACTTGCCGAACTTCATAGTTCTAGGTCAACGGCAAGTACCCAATGAATTTAGATTCCCTTGAGAGTGTCGAAATATACGTTTTTTGCGACATAAATGGCCGTATTTTTATTTCGTTAACTAAGAAGTTTGATTTTTTCACAGCTTCAAGGAACCGCAGACTTAAGTATATGGTTTTAATTTCAACTTGATACCTTTACGCGTTCCCGAGATAAATGGTCTTGACAGACATACAGACAGACAGACCGACAGACAGACGGACAACAAAGTGATCCTATAAGGGTTCCGTTTTTTTTTCTTTTTGAAGTACGGAACCTTAAAAAAGGAAAACCCGTAGAATTTTTTTAAATGGAGCAGCACTTGGTAAATTAGGCAGCAATAACTTTTTGCTGGCGGACATTGCTCATTACATCATATAACATTGCGCTAAAAATAACAGCAATATGTACGCACCATAACCATTTCTAAATAAAGCAATAACTTGCCGACCGACACAACCTTTCCACAGTAACAAGGTCAACAATAATTCCACATTTCCTACGGAGACAAAAGAGCGCCGTTGACGCGACACAGTGCTAAAGCGTTCAGCAATTCGTTTCCGTCCGTACCATGCAGGAAATAGGCCAATAGCAGATGAGGAAGCTATAAATAATGCAGTGTCAAGGCGATACGTTGGCCGCGCTTTCGCTCTCAATCGTTCACAACACAGCTAATAATAGGCTAAACGCTTTTTAAATATAGCTTTGTTAACGAATGAGTTAGGTCGCGAACTTTTGGCCGGTTCTTTGGATATGTTCGTGCTGTTTACTTACTGAAGCGAGGAAAAAGTTTACCATGATAGAATGGGGCTCAAGCTTTGCTTTTGTAAAACATTCACAGTCGTGTGGTTATCATAATAAGGATAGCAAAGTAATTAATTAGACTTGAAAGAAATGAATAAAGAAAAAACTTTGACAGACAAACATTGACAACGGTAATTAAAAACACAACAAATACACAAAAAGAGACACAGGCAAGAGTTGAAGCCCTGTATTCTTAATGTCATTGCAAGCCTTTAAACTTAATATTATCTTAAGCCTTTGAAACTATCTGTGACTGCACTAGAAACTTTAGTCCTAATTATTACCTTATTCCTAGTGGTAGCTGTCTTCGTAAATGTACTTGTTCTGTTCGGTTTGTTTTAAAGTTCTGAATAAACTGGAATGTTTTTGCCGTTTTACTAGAATCTAATAGTTTAACATGTACTATACCTACATCGGCAACTGAATTTATATAATACTAGCAGCCCGTCCCTGCTTCACGGATGGGCTTTTTTTTTAATTTTATTTTTAATAGGTTTTTTTTTAGGTTTATGATCTTTATTTTCTCAAGGATTATACAATCACTTACGAGAAAACATAAACAACAAATAATAAAATAAGACAAAAACTCGTAACAATCAACAAAACAGACGTGTGTGGCTACCCACAATAATATTCAATAATATTACAATAATATTATATTACAATAATATTCAATAATATACAATAATATTCTGTTGGTAGAAAATAATTATAGCGGCCTATATTACTCTGCGCTAATGTAGCATTCTAATGGTGAAAGAATTTTTTAAATCGGTCCAGTAGTTTTTGAGTTTATTCGTTACAAACATACATACATACAAAAATACAAAGGTTTCCTCTTTATAATATTAGTATAGATAAGAAGTTTCTGAGAAATACATCATTCTTATGAGAATAAGAATTCTTCTTCTTATCATTCTTCTTACTCAACAGATTTATCGCAAAATTATGATTATGTATTTATAAAATTTATAAAATACAGTGATAAAATTAAACGCCCACCCGGCCCAGCCAGGAATCGAACCTGGGTCTACAGCAATCCGGGCGGCTGCACTGACCGCTATGCTACCGGGAAGGCTGACGTAAGCGCTGAATTTTGTCACTGCTTTTTAATTTTTGAGTGCTAATAGCGGCACAGAGCCATCTAATTGCTGTTTAATTTTTCACTGTATTTTATAAATTTTATAAATATTTAATTTGGCTTCAGTGCAGCAATTAGCACTAATCATAATCATAATAAATTTTACTTTTTATTTTCAAAAAAGAAGATAGGGATTAAACCTTTAATATTCATTCTGTCTCTAATGACATTAAACATTTGTATTTGCTTCGTGCTTTAAACAATTAACAGAGCACAATTGCATTTTAAGCAAGGTACACGTCAATCTAGATTTCATAACTTGATACTTTCAAAATTCGCAATGCTACTATTTATTGCAGAATTTGCAGATCAGAGGACATCGATTCTGCATTGGCGATACTGCATTTCAGTGTTATTGCAGTAGCCGCTGTTCTAACTTTTACTAGTTATTCAGCAAGTCATTATTTTCCTGATTTTGATACAAGACTTCTTTCTTTTTAACAAGAAGACAAATTTTTGACACAAAAAAAACAAATAAGTCTTAAGAGCTGAGTGAAAACCTAAAACGTCAGTTATTTTTTATTTACATTAGCAATAAGTTTCACCAAGTAAAAATTCTTGTTAAAAATTTATGGTATTTTAAAATATAAAAATGCAAAACTCAAATATACTTTCGAAAACAAAATATCTTTGGTCGAATTTATTTTATCAGAAGAATCCAGTTCAGATTGGTGATGGATTTGTTCGTTGGTACGCGAAGAAATCTGACGATGGCTGCCGAAAGGCTATAGTTGACATACCTCCTAAAGTGGACCCTATTTGCCCTCAACCCTGCGAAAGAAGGATGAAGAAGAAAAAGGGAATACTTCACAGAATAAAAATGAAGGTTATTGAAGGCGGAACCAACTTTGGCAGTTAGTTCACTATCCTTAAGTATTATTCACAGAACATAACAACAACTGTTTTTTATGTTCTGTGGTATTATTAGTATAAGAATGATTGAGTTTGACTTCAGCTTATTCCAAATCTCAACAGAGAAAAGCCTGTCATAAATTATCAGCTCCAAAAAAACTGCAATCTTTACGATACTCATCACTGTTGTTGTTGTTTATTTTACTTAAACGGTGATAATTTCAATTGATCTAATGACTGTACTTTTATACACTTTGAAGGAAACCCTGTTTAAGATGGGCATTATCATGAAGTAAAACTATTAACAACTCTCATAACCAAAATTTTTACTAAATGTTATCTTTACTCTAATGCATTTACAAAGTTTCCCCCAAGTCCCTCTAAGTCCCTGACCATCCTACGCTAGTCGGTCTGGTGGTCTAGAGATCCTCTCGCCTCCGCTTTCTGGGCTTTATCGGCGTCGCTCATCTCCTGGAACCCATTGTGTACTGACCTCTGCTCAGCTCTCGGGATGCATTCGGCTAACATGACCCGCCCTATCCCACGGAGCTTAGCAGCTTAGTATCTGCCCGTAAAGCTAAATCTTTCAATACCTTTGAACAGCACCATTTCGCCGCATACAATGCAAATCGAAAGTGTCCGAAAAAGAGGTTGTTCGGGAGCAGAAGGCTTTGCCGGAGCCGAAGAAGAAACTGCCTCCAATGCCGGTGCCTCGTCCGGGGGTGCAGGTATCGATACTTGGCGCCGACACGGCCATAGGCCAGTACGTGGCCTTGCTTCTGAAACAGTGTCCGTGCATCAAGAAGTAAGTCTTCCATTTACGCCAATATATTTTTAAAACTTAGTGTATGAAGCTCTTGGAGCTAGAGGGAATGAGTAGAACGTGTTTAATATGCCATTCGATCACGTTAACGAAAACTAGAATTTTTTAATATTTTAAGTAGATCCACCTAGATCCTTGTTTTGTTTAATGAATATGAGTAATGTAGAGATTAAAGTTTCCTTCAGAAATTATGTCTTTATAGGCAAAGATATGGACTTACAAGTCATCGTACAATTGAGGAGTATTGGCTTAATCCTTAGTTATCTTTTAATTAAAATGTTTCAAGTAGCAAATAATTTAGAAGTTAGAATAAAGAAATTACGATGTGTAGACTCTACATGCATCTTAGTTTACAGTTTAAATATCTCAGAAAAACATACGCAATATTCTGGGCTAGAGTAGTGGATGTTTCATGTCGACGATAGATACGGTTCATGAAACGTACGGTCTGTATTCCCATGGGCGGCATTCGGCTCTTTGAAGTTGACATACAAGCTCTTAGTGATCCTGTAATAACGACAAAAACAACTTTTTGGACGTTGAAATATCTTCTGTAATATAATTTGGTACTTAAAAAGTCTTGTTTGTTTGAATCAGGGAACTTTATATTCACAAAAAGAAATGTTAAAGTTTCATATTGGAATCCTGTGTTGCTCGTCTGTCGTACCACCCACGATGTTGAACGTTTTTGATATTTCGAAAGGCCATGTCATTGTAGTCAGCTTATTAACTCTTTTTTGCTGATATGGAGCAGTAGCTTCTCATTGCAAGAAACAATGATGTTGTCGGTCCATTTTTATTGTCGCCCAACAACCAATTGCGAGAAGGTTTAGTGAGCTGAAGCTACCAATTTGATAACGAAGTTTTAACGAAGAACAACTATCTTCATTAGGGCCTAAGCTAAAAAACACATAGGGGGACACGTGTTTTTTTAACAACAACAGCTGTGAAGCGCATTGCACCTTACGGTAAGTGCCGAATATGGAAGCGCACTTCATCCGGGATCCCCAACTACTGAGGAATTGGCTCTGTAACTTCCGAAACACAACAATGCTACTAAGATTGTTATTATGGCGACAGACTTAAATCGCATAGCAGTAGATTTACAGGCGAACTTAGAAGAAGTTCTACCATCAACCAAACCGAGTATATGTACTCTACTCTGGGTATCGAACTGCGTGTTTCATACCACTGGGTCCACAACCGATGCTTTTACCCACTGTAACGTAGAAGCAGCTTTATCTTCTGTGATTTCTTTCGTTCACACTTCGAAAGCTTAAGCTGCTTATAACGTTATCGCTAGTGCCAAACAAGTCACTACTTTAGTCCAAAGTGGCAATAACTAACGAAATCGCTGCTCGATGCTGTCTCGTGTGTAGGCTTTTCAGCCTCGTCCCGCAACTCCTTTGGGACGGCTCGCCCCTAATTTATGTCACAACACGAATTTTACACGTTCTGGATCGTTACGTGTTATCAGCCCGTCCACTAGGGCGTGTTTAATTTTGATTTTGTAAACGGTTGCGCAAAATTTCCTGTCAAATTCCTACCTTAAATGTTTTCTTAGGTTCGTGTGATGTTTTGCTGAGTTAGTACTTACAATAGTTTTTGCAAATTTTGTTTGCGCTGTACAGTCGAGTCTAAATTGAAGCATGTTGGCCAAGAGCTCTTTACATTGAAGTTTTAAAACTGAAAAATCGATGACTTTGTTCTGTAAAACATATTTTCTCATTTCTAGTAGTTTTCGATTTCGATTATCTGATGCGGATCGTGAATGCACTTTTTTTAACTATAAATATTGTAAAAGTACCTTATTAAGCTATAATTGTTTAAGTATGTTTCATACATAAAAGTACCCTTTGTTTTGTTGAAAGTGCACTACCCTCGCGCACAAACATAACTTATTGTTAAAAGTATCCATAGTCATCGATGGAGTAAAAACTATTTGCACGCGATTCCCGTATAAAACCAACGTTCGTTGATTCGCACAGCATAATGGTGTGCCCATGCGGCATTCGGAAAGCGCACATCAAACTTTTAGCGGTGCCTACGTCCCATTATGCGCATCATCCAGCCGGCCTAATAAAGGTGCGACATTCGAGTAGGCATTAGTTATAAACTTTAAAATTTACGACATGGTTCCTCAAAACAAAGTGAACTCGTAAATATACAATTTACTTTTACAAATAATTGTAATAACATTAACACATCGACAGTTTGTATTGTTGCATTAACACAAACTATTATTTACTATCGAAAGTCAGTCGTTCAAGAAATCAAAAACTAGGTAGCTGTCGGCAGAGTAAAAACTATTTGCACGCTTTTCCCGTATTCATTTGCACAACATAATGGTGTGCCCATGCGGCATTCGGAAAGCGCACATCAAACTTTTAGCGGTGCCTGCGTCCCATTATGCGCATCATCCAGCCGGCCCCAATAAAGCAGTGAGATTTTACGAGCGCCCGCTGCAACTGCTGCCGTGCCGGCCGGCTGTTTATCATTGCGTTTTTATTGCTTCAAAACAACACTACTTGCGTTACAATTTAATAAGTTTGAGCAAAAAGTTTAAGCACAACAACAATGTATTGATTTGCACACTTAAAACCTTTTTGGAAGGATTTCTCTATTTTATTGTAATCGATTGTATTGAAGCGTTTTGTTACGAGCATATTTTTTTTTACTTTGGCGTGATAACGCTTTGCCTTCTATTCACCTGATAAATACGATGAAGCCAATGAAAGCTCCCTTCAGCAGGAATCTTCACTATAGTTTAGGCTTTAGCTATCTAATCAAGTTATTAATTAGGAACTAAAACGAGTTTTATTATTTTTGTAGCCTTTTTATTTCTACCTATTTATTTTCGTCCCTTTTATTTCCACCCACTTTTTTCAGGTTGCGTCTCTACGACGCCACTGATACTCAGTGCTCGGGCTGCAACAGGAATGTGTGCAAGGTTGTGCAGGACCTACAGCACATCGACACCAACTGCATCGTACAAGCGTTCAGCTGTGCATGTTTCGAGCTGGAGCATTGCTTGCAGGTCGTTATTCTGATCAGTATAATGTTACCTGTATTTTAATATTTACAGTGCAACAAGGATTTGTTCAGGTCCTAACAGCACATTGACATCAACTGTGCCGTTCAAGCGTTCAGCTGTGCGTGTTTCGAGCTGGAGCATTGCTTGCAGGTCGCTATTTTGATCAGTATAATGTTACCTGTATTTTAATATTTAGAGTGCAACAAGGATTTGTGCAGGTCCTAACAGCACATTGACACCAACTGTGCCGTTCAAGAGTTCAGCTGTGCGTGTTTCGAGCTGGAGCATTGCTTGCAGGTCGCTATTTTGATCAGTACAATGTTACCTGTATTTTAATATTTAGAGTGCAACAAGGATTTGTGCAGGTCCTAACAGCACATTGACACCAACTGTGCCGTTCAAGCGTTCAGCTGTGCGTGTTTCGTTTCGATTCGCTATCCTATCCTGATCAGTATGATGTTACCTGTATTTCGGTAGAAAGCTTGAAAGGCCACGGGGACCTGTGCAAGTTTGTACCAACCCAGAGCACATCGACACCAACTGTACTAGTTAGATAACTTTGAAAATGGCTAGAAATAATTCCACAAATCTTAGCTTTGAACATCCCCTTATGGTTTCAAATGAAAAACATGCATTTGTGAGCGATGCCACATAAAGACGTGCCTTAAACTTTTGACTTTTAATCGGGATTTAGAAAGGATATATACTTATGTAATAGTTTTGTTGTGAATAAGTGTGTTTTTAAACTAAGACGAAGCAGGTGATTCACTAAAAGCTTCCGAGAATCGATCAATACAAGCGGTGGGCAGTTAATCCCGTCATTTGATCGGTATATTCTTATTCCATCCACTACCTTACTGAAGAGGGTAGGTAGGAGGGTAACCACTGGAATTCTAATGATTCTACAACGCTCAAACTCCGGAATAATAGTAAATCGAGCTATATTGGCTGTAAGGGTTGCTTTTTTAGGGCTTCACAAATATTTACTATAATAACGTGCGTGTAGTTAGGGAAAGTACTAAACATGATTTAGATCTTTACCATGTAGTAAATGTTAAAACAGTTGTTAAAATATTTAATTTCAATATGTACAATATAAAAGCAATAGATTAAAACTATTGAATCAATGTCCCTGTCAGGCACATAACAGTTTAGTTGAAGATAGGAACTATCACAATAGAACTAAAACAGTCTCAACATTTTAAAGACTGACTGGAAATCCTCGGTCGACTACTAAGTTCTTTAAAATTTATATGGCATGGGGTGAAGGGTTAGGGGTAAGTTAATCGATATCGTTTGCGCTCGAACCGCAAACAAATATGCCATAACACTTACGACGACAATTATAGCTGTAGTTTAATGCCAAATGGAAGGAAGGAGTTGGCTTCACGAATATACTCGAAGTACATAGTTTCGGGTCGGTGACCTGTGTATCTAGTAATATCGATTGTTAGGAAGATTTGATCGTCATACTTATTTTACTTGGTGCACCTCAAAGTATTAGTGAACTAATGCCGGAGATCAACAATGCCACTGGCATTGTTATTATGGCGTATTTAAATCTGTACAGATCACCTGTTACATAAATTAATTGGTTTTCCAGCTATGAAGCAGTTTCAGCAACTAAAACTAAAATTACGCGATCTAGAATCAGGCGAAAATAATACAGAGCCATGTAGCCAGCTATGCACTAAAAATATCTGAACTTATCTATGCTTTTACACTATTAATGATCTTGCAAACTAACAAATCTTGGTACTAGTTTATTTTTATGAACTGCTTTTTTGTTATTATTTTTGTTACATAAGGTAATTAATTTTTTTTCTTTTCGTCCTACCCAGACCAGCGATATAGTCCTGATGCTAGAGAGCAACTACATTAGCGTGGAAATGTCGACAGAAAAGAGGTTTTTGTACCAGGCCCCCATCGTGAAGAAGTATACAGACGCGATCGCCGCAGAATGCCCCAAGGCATTCATCATAGTCTGCGCTACGCCTATTGACTGCATGGTTCCATTGGTTGCTGAGGTAATAGATCTCGGTTTGAGTATCTTTGTAGTATGTTAAAGTTGTTATGATTAAAAAATAGACCAATAGGATTTTAAGCGTCCATAAGGAATACATAAATTGTTTTCTAAAAAAGATCAAACTACTGAGAGATACAATTTGTATAGGTATATTTTGTTATAAATAAAAGGATGGAATCTTAATTCTAGATTTTTGGCCCATTGCATCTAGAAATAGAAAAAAAATCTTTACTTGGTACACACGCCTGCACATCAACCTACCACAAACTGTCAAATTTTCTCAATAGACTTTGAACTTTATACCTAAGTCATATGGTTGACATTGTATTGAAGAAAATTGACAGTTTTGGCTAGGTTGATGTGCAGGCGTCTGTACCTACTAAAATACATCGCACATATAAATTTTAACCACAGGAACATCATTTATCATCTCTCAAACATGCTTAAGGATTGTCGTTTGCCCTAAATGTATCTTTAAATCTTGATTTGTCACCTTAAATACTATAAAACCTTTTTTGTCCAAAAAATACCGACTGTTGTACCAATTCTCTTGTGTCGAAATCAAAGATGATAATAAAATTGTTATGAACGTAATAAGACATTATACTGACCGTTTATGAGTTTGCGGATTAGTTGTGTAAGTAATTGTGAACGTTAATAACCTCTTTACGACACAACATATTGTGTCGTTAATCTTGTCCTGATTGGTTTCTTTGCCAGTGGTCTACCTAATAAGATGTTAAGTCTATTTTGCATAGCCTAAAAACAGTATTTACTACAACAAATTACGACAGTTATTTACACACTTCAGACTCATATTTATTGTTTAGAAGAGAAAATCCAAAGAAAATAACTTGTCGTTTTTAACTTCATACCTTCAGAACTGCAAATCTTAGCTCCGGGAAGGGTTTTACCTTCATCTCGCGTAATTATAAGTTACAAGTTATGATAAGGCCGGAGGCAGGAGTCACAACCGCAGAGTAACTGACTATCTTCTCTATCTGGCGAACACAACAATACTGCTACCACTGTTAACAGTGTCCCAACGGATTCTTACCAAAGTACTAGCACAGCACAAGAGGTTAGATAGACTGTGGTACTAGACTAAAAGTGATATGACGTCAGACTTCATCTGATTGATTTATGAGGAAAACTATAAATGTTAAACGTCCGCCATGAAAACAACAATCTATTAAATCTGTAACAGCGTCGTCGCTCTGAATCCTAATGGCGGTCTGCAGAGACCAGTCTCGGCCGTCTCCCGATAAATATTGTAGCCTCCCACGGGAGAGGCTTCCCCAATTCCGGCAAAATTATGTTATTCCGTGGCGGCTGTGCGCCGCGATTTGTCAAGGAGAATGGTTAGGCGCCTCTGTGACAGCCAAGAGTATAGTGGAACAGCCAGTTCCACTATACTCTCGGCTGTACTGTTTTAAGCGATAACAAATAATGTAGCTTCTGTTTGTGGTGTTATGAACAGACTGTTTCACATTCATTTTCATTTTGATACGACTGTTTGCTAAAAAAGTTGTGATGTCTCCACGATTTGTCAGGGAGAAGTATACTTAATAACTGCGCAAGTGGCATTGAAGTCTTAAAATCTTGATTAGTTTAAGTTCCACTTATAACGTAATTTTGACTCAAACAACTAAACTATAACCATGAGGCTGTACAATAAGGTTCAATTTATTCAATATGACAATGCGTAGAGCGAATTAATAAGAAGATTAAACTTCTTTCATTCCTTATTTCGAAAGATTACATGTTATTGTAAAGTTGTATCGAGAACAAAAACACCACAATTACAAAAGTATGTAGGTATATTACGTTCTATATGTCTAGTCCAATTATGAAACTAGTTCTCTTATGCTGCGTCCGCACGCTTGGCACTTGCCGCAAACTCCAAACCTCTACAAACGTTTGGATTGATTTGGGGAATTAAACGTCGTCATCCACACGCTTGGGCAAGGCAAGCATGACGAACATGGAGGTTGTTGTGTCGGCCATACACTATATTTTTTATTGCATTGCAGAGAATTTGTGGAAGAAAAAAAATATGAACTTCTTTATGAACCATCTGGACAACTTGCTTACTTCTGCCGAATGAGCTTTACTGATTTTAAATTTTTGCTAAGTGCAATTTCACCTATGATTTCAAAGAAAAATACAGACTTCAGAGAAGCTATACCAGCTAAATATCGTCTGGCAATAACATTAAGATATTTGGCAACTGGTGACAGTTTCAAAAGTCTTCACTACTTGTTTAAAGTATCTACCTAGGTTATATCCGCAATTTACATCTGTTCGCCACCAGTGCACAAACATGTGGACGCTTCGCAAGCGCTTGCGGCAAATTCCCTTTTGATTTGTGACAAAAAACCGACACTCGACGGATCGGCTACAAAATTATTAGATATATATTAGATATGTTATATCATATATATATTAGATTAAATAACTAAATAAATAAACAAGCGCTTGCAAACCTACGCAAACCAAGCCGAACGCTCTATCCACACGTTTGAATTTGTGTCGGCTTGTTGAGGTTTGCCAGGTGTGTGACCGTGAAACACAACATAGACTAACATAAGTAGAGTAGGCAATTTGGTGTATATTTGGCCATGTATGTTATTTGGCTGGTCGAGACTGTTGTCGCAACGGAGCTGTAAAAACACGTCATCCCCTTCATCAAGGGCAATAGAACCGAGACAAATAACATTGCAGATACATTACATTCTCAATTTGTCTGACGTCATTTGTTTCAAAAGACTGTGGCACCTAACCTAACAAATTAAAGTCAGATTCGCGATCCATACGAAAATAGAAATAAGATTTTAACGGAATTTTACGCAAACTTTTTAGTTTCAATAACTAGGTATTTTAGACATCACTTAGTTATTTATGCACATCCTTTTTCTACCCTACCTTCCAAATGGAACGAGAAAGTTGAATAGTGTTCTTCAAATACTGTTTCCAAAAACCAAAGCTTTTGGTATTCATTCATAACTTACTACCCCAGATAGCACAAACTGGTCGAGTAAAAGCCAGTAGTAGAGAAACGTTTATTAAATAGCTTTCGTTGCCGTATAAGAGCATTGTCAACGTTTATACATCTTCTACATAGCCGAATCAGGCGCAGTTTTATATAGCCATTCTGATGTATAGAGGCTTTTAAGCAGCAATATAAAATGCTTTTTAATTAGCGAACTATTAAGGCTTTTTATACGGCTTTTATTTAACATAAAATTGTATATTGTTTATTTTTCTAGCCTAAAGTAAAATAAAATGTTAAACTGTTCTAAAATATAATTTGGATGCGGACCATAATTTAATTAAATACCAATTTAACATGGCGACAAACATTTATTTTATTGTAAATTGTTTTGGCAGGTAATATGATTAATATAGCATCATTCATATGGGAATTTAATTTTACTGATAATTTATGCCTATGTTTGCTGTGAAATTTTGATGCGCCTTTAGAATCGTCTGTTTAAACTAAATCACAGGTGTAAAATCTAAACAAAAAAAATAATTACATTAGATGTTTTGATTAAAATTGAAATAAAGATACGTAAATGCAAGATAAGGTATTGGAGCAACAATATAATAATCTTAATGATGGATATACCACGTAGAAATATGTTTAGTTTTATTGCATTTTTATTTCTACAATAGAAAAATAAAAGAAACATGGCGCTGTTGTTTACGTTACAAAAAAGCGGTTTATTCTGCTTAATGCAGTATAAGAAACATCAATCAAGCCAAAGTATTGCTATTGCTGTAATATTAGCCATTTTATATAGCATTACATTGTGTAGTCGCAATTAATATAGCTTATAGTTGTTTGCAAAAAATATAATATTAGTGAGTAAGATTTGTTTGTACAATCCTTCTATATTCTTTCTGCACTTTCTTTCGATAGGTAACCGCCACTTCTATTAAACTTTTTCTAAATTATGGATGAATGACAGTGGTCATTCATCCATAATTTAATTAAAAAATAATAATAATGAATTCCTTACACAAAATACAAAATGGGAGTATTATTTACCTAAGTTTAATTAGCATTATAAGAATTATTTATTGCTCCGGAAATCGCAAAGTTGCTTAAATAACCGTTAGTATATTAATGTTCGTATAAACAGTTCGTACAACATTTTAATCATATTATTACTAGGTTAACGCTGCTTAAAAAGACATAAGCATATTAAAAATATTTAATAATGCTTTTATTTGACTGTTTGGATCTGTTTGAAAATGACAGGTAAATGTTATTAATAAAACCGTTTAATGGCTGTTACGCATTATGAAAGCAAATTACAGCACATTTATATAGCGAACAACCGATTAATAGCTATATAAGTAGCTTTATCAAAATTGCTTTATACAACAGACACATAAATGATTACACCTTATTTTAAAAGCCATTATATGACAGCAATTCAAAAAACGCTGGGTCAACGTTTACAAACCATTTTAATGAAGCTTATAATTAAATTAAGCTAATTTACAATATATTGTGCCTCTATACAACTACGTACTGCATAAATCGCAACTATATAACTTTTAAATGACTCGATGCTATATAAGATTATTTTTTGCTACCTGGGACTTGAGAGATCTCTATTCATTCGTACTGTTGTACATTTAGTATATCGCTAAAAATAAACAGAATTGTTCCATTGAACTGTGGCTCGGGTAAATGTCAGCGAATTAACATTTATTTTCGTTTTAATTCATCCCTCACTGACATTTCGCCTTTCTGTGTAGGAAAACCTTTGTGTTATATGCCTTCGCCTTTTGTAGCGCGGTTTGTAGGCAGGCATATGGGATGGGGATACATTTTTTATTGGATTTGTCACAATAATGTTATTCAGTGTTCTTTTTATACGTGCCATCAGTTGATGAAGTTTTATATTACCAATTGATATTTAAAAAACCAACGTTATTCAAAGTTACCATTGTTACAACTTAATTAGTTTACTCTAAAACAGGCTGTTAACATTATAGGTGGAAATATGGAATTAGGTACGATATCAAAAATTTTGGTCCAATTTAACGTATGCTTAATGTTATGTGCTACTAACTTAGCTAACATTAACTATGTCTTTGCATAATGTAGCTTTGTTACGATAAAGATCTTAACGATGTTAGTGTGTGCATGCAGTTGAAACTGTAGGTATATTTGTATTATATGCAGTTGCACTTAATACCACCTTTTGCCACCTTATTACTTTATAGGTTGCAAACCAATCACGTAAAAATATTTCGTCAAAAAACTTTAACACACAATACACCGTGACTGGCTAGACGACGGACGCGTTAAAAGAGGTGTGTATAACTAGCCGATACCTGTTCCATTAAAAATTATAAAACACAACCTTAATTTTTTTACGGTCTTCCTAATTGAAATGGTTTTTCTGCTTATTTTACGCGGGCGAGCGAAGCGACTAGCAGGTTCGATCCGATCCGAACCCTTCGGAGAATCTAGTAGGGCACGGGGACGCGCACTAGTACTAGTGTGCGATGCCGTTCCCTCTAGAAAACCTCCGAAGGTGATTCGTTTCACACGGCTTGAGGGACCCTTTACGTTCCTCGCCGCCCACAAAAAAGCCCGGTAAAGCTGAAAATGCCGTCTAGGCAATCAGCAATCTCTCTCAAAAAAAAAAACTAGCAGGCGTTATCCGCGCTTGCGGTTGACCTTACTTGTGCGTGTAGTACCTACATGCGAAATGCCGATAGTTAATTTTTTTTTAAACTCGTAATAACTCGCGTGTTTTGAATTTGAAAATTGCTATAACCCTTTTTTAACTAAAAGGGATGTAGATAAGTTACTTGTTTACCTTCTTAAACGCGTCTGTCGTCTTAACCTGCCACGGTGTTTAACTAAAACTCGCTAATTGGTAATTCTCTGCAATTCAACTCTTCTTATTCCTTCAGCTATAGGTTGAATGTCGATTACCAACATACTCCAAAAAACTAGATGGTAAAACTCACAGAAGGTTCTAGGTTTTCTGGCCTTGGTGAAAATGCAATCTCAACTCATCTGCCTTATGCCCACAGCTTTAGATTGTTTGTTAAATGCCAACAGACGTTGAAAGAGACCGGCTGGTACGACCCTCGGAAGGTGTTTGGGTCGCTGGCCGTGCCGGAGATGCGCGCGAGCACACTGGCCGCCCGCGCACTGTGTCTTGAGCCTCGGTACACCAGAGTGCCATGCGTGGGAGGCACTGAGGGCGAAGCTCTAGTACCGTTGTTCTCTAAAGCTGTGGAGTACTTTGAATTTGCCAAGGTAATGCGACGAACCTTTGTCAGGGTAGCCTCAAGTGTCTTTGTAACAAGCTTTCTTAAAGATTAAATAGAGATTAAAAATCAACCTTAACTTAGTAGACATAGTCAATATTCTGAAAAAGATTTATATTTTAAAACTGTAGCCCATAAAGTTTAATTCTGTTTTAAAAGTATTTGTTAATAATATTAGACATCGGCGCTGTGATAACTGCCAGATTGATTTTTAACAAAGATTGAACTCCCTTAGCTCACATTTGTCAAAAGTCAATCTATATTTTTGCATACAATAATAGCAGACCATCAAAATTAAACTTGATAGAAAAGAAACCTTATAACTCAAAGCTGACTCACCTCTAAATCCGCTAAATCCATATGAATGTTAGCTGATCCTATTAAAACGCCGTTTACCCTCCAGCATAATGCAGAGATGATGACCCAATCTATACGCACGGCTCCAACGGCAGTGTCGAGGTGCACTAGTGGCTGCACCCAAGCAGCGGACCTGAGTGAGGCCCACGCGCTAGCTGGTCTGGTCACTAAGGTGGCCCATGCTTTACTATGCAAAGACATTCCAAGAGTTACCGGTTTTGTTGAAACAGACGCGTCTCAAGTTATTTCTCCTGCCAGGTAGGAACTTTCTCTACTTATTTCTTTAAACTGTCTAAAAAGTATAACATACCTCCTTAGTTTGGTTGAAACGTTTTCCCTACAAAGCATTAAAAAAATCTCTTGATGTTTTTTGAAGATTTTCACAATAGATGTGAAAAATATGATTAGTATGATCGGTATAGTACAGAAAAATATACCTGTTTATTGACCTGTAATACTGTTGCTAGACCTACAACTTGTTAAAATAAGCATGAAATACAAGAAGCTTTTCCCCTTCAGGTATATCGCAAATACTGTGGAGCTAGGAGGCCCTGGAATCGTCAGGAACTTAGGTCTGCCCAAGATGATTGATAGAGAAACTACGCTTGTCAATCTAGCGTTAAACGACCTCTGTGCTAAGCAGATAATGGCAATGAATTGGCACTACAAATACTGCAGTTCGTCTGGTAAACTGGACGCCTGCCAATTCCAGTTTTTCATTTCACATACTAGTGACCGTTTTGACGACTGCACTTTCGCAAATTTATAATTTTGAAAATGTGATGTCACCGTCAATATTATGTAGTTCTTATGTTATTCTTTTGAAGAACTTAAATGGTTTGTAATTAACTTATGTCCTGTCTTTGAAATTGATTTTAAAAATTGTAACGATACTATGGTCTTGAAATACACTTTTTCTTTCAATGAATGCATTCTTTTTTTCTGTATTATCGTATCACTTTCGATTATTGATAAAGGGAGTACTGTTCGTACCATTTTTAAACATTCATTTTTATATGCTTATTTTAAACTACAAGTAAATGAGTCTTGTAGCTGGTATTTTTCGGCTGAAGAAGTACATGCTTGTTTTAACCAAATTGTAGGTTCGCAAGAATGATAAACCTTTATATAAAGACTAAAATTGGAAGACTATAAAATCTAAGCCAATTAAAACAGTGTTTTGTCTCCTAGATATTTGGCCATCGACGTGCTTTTAAATGACAAGGGTATATGTGGGCGGTACGACCTCCCTGTGATGAACTCCCTAGAAAAGGACCTTGTGGAAATCGCCTTCCCCTTCATAGTCAACAGCGTGCAGATGGCCCAGTGTTGGCACAGGGCTGCCGTCAACCAGGACATTGCGAACTGCAAGATGGCCGTGAAGAAATATTGGTTCCAACCAGAGGATTATCAGCAAGTGAAGACATGCAATTTTAATCTATCTACGTGAATTTAGTATAATGCGTACCTGTCATTTGGCATTTTATGATTTTAGGGTTCTAGGAACCATTCTATTTAAAAATAACAATTAGGAGTGTCTCTTAATAGACTGAATACTCTAGGAGTACTAGAGTACTAGTAAAACAGTTTAGTGTTTAGTTTAGTAACAGTGTACTTCAAGAAACAATTATGGTCACATATCATACATTCCTAATTATTTATTGTTTTGTAAGGCAATACGGGCCATAATGTCATTAAGAGATAAGATCATTTTATTCAACATGTAGGTACCGAAAAAATTGTAAAATCGTTTTGGTGAAAATGTTGCTGAGTGTGAATTTAAAATACATTTAACAAAAAAACTGAAACAAAATAAATTATTAAATGTTATATACCATAACTCTTATTTCATAACTACTTATAACTTAATATCACATTTTGATTGGCACACAGTTAGAAGAAAAACAAGATAAAAAAAAACACAAATGTTGAAAAAATTTCCACGAGCAGGATTTGAACCTGCACCCTTCAATTTTTTTCAACATTTGTGTTTTTGTAATTTGTTTCGCAACAAAATTTGCGTTTAAATTATATAAACAAAACAAAAACATTTTAAAAACAAGATATTTAAAAATTAGCTATAGATTAAAAGCTATGTACAAGGGTAAGACTTCTTCAATTTCAACCCTTAAGGCGCTGAAAACTATGAAACAGCGCTCACTGTCGATCTGCTTACAAGCAAAAAGGATGCAAAAAGTGCGTAATTTACTGAACACAAGTCAGGAAATTAAAAAAACGCAATTTCTTTTCGATCTAGATGTTTTATAAAAAAAACAAAGGCGTTTTTCTAAAAATTAAGTTGTAACTGGAGGAGCTCGATGGCGCAAAGGTTAACGCGCCCGGTCTGCGAGTGCTGAGGTTAAGCAACTTTCGCAAGGGCCAGTCATCGGATGGGTAACCGAAAAAAATTATCATCTCGAGCTCCTCTGTGGTGCTTCGGAAGGCACGTAAAGCCGTTGGTCCCGGCTGCATTAGCAGTCGTTAATAACTATCACTCCGCACTGGGCCCGCGTGGTGGTTTATGGCCCGTTCTTCCTATCCATCCATCGGGAAGGCTCGTGCCCCAGTAGTGGGGACACACAAAATGTGGTGATGATGATGATGAAGTAGTAACTTAATTTCATTGACGTTCTTTATATAAAATAAAAAGATAATCATGAGATTCATGTAAAACAATTTCCATCAAGAAAATTTTATAACATTGCATTTTATAATATTTGCAACAATGTTATTGTTTCCAAAAGGAAGGAAACAATAACATTGTTGCAAATATTAGTCTGCTATAACACATATCTTTCTGGGCGTTGTAGCTATGTTCCACACTTTTCATATAAACCATGCAAAGTAGCAGCGCATTTCATAGTTGTCAGCGCCTTAAATAATCGGCAGCTACATCCCGTTTCTAGCAAACGGTGGTTTTTCGTTAGTTTCGACGTACATTTTCCCAGCCATCCTGTAAAATAATGAGTCGTTTATTATTTTGAACTTTTGCATTCACAATGCTATATAAACATTTACTTAGTTACAAAGTGAAAAATTGGAAGCTCGAGTGGGAGCTGTGAGGGTAGGCAGTAACTTCACAGTGACGTAACACCGCTGCTGGCTCACAGCGTTAATCGCAAATTACTAGAAAAGCCTTGGTAGATCAGCGGTCAGAGCATTGGACCGGTTATCCACAGGTCGTGGGTTCAATTCCCACTCGAGCTTTCTGAGGTTGGTTGATTTTTTAATATTTTTTTTATCTTAATGAGTCGTGTTATAATTATGAATAACTAGCGGCCCGTCCCTGCTTCGCACGGATGGACATCTTTTTTTTGATATAGCCTATGTTACTCAGCGCTAATGTAGCATTCTAATGGTGAAATATTTTTTTTTAATCGGCCTAGTAAAGAGTGGTTTGTATGGGAAAAGAAAATTGTTGTTTTTACTATTTTCCTCGTATTTTTTACGTTTTTTCTCTCCATAAGAACCTTCCTCAGACTTCATCAAACACAACGAAAAAGAAATCAGCCAAATCGGTGCAGCCGTTCTCGAGTTTTGCGATTAGCAACACATTTAGTGATTCATTTTTATTTATATAGATAAATAACTTATCTTGAATCAGATATAAAGGAAAGTAAATAGAAATCGTTTCCAAAGCAGGATTCCGAGAACAATTACGTCCCATACCAATTTAATTAACAGAATGACAGCCTTACTAAAAATAGCTGAAATCATATAACGGACTTGCTTTGTGTTTCAGTCGTAAAGCGACCGCAAATATTGATCCGACCAGTGTAATGAGAGCTGGAGAATCACAAAGAGTGACACTGAAACGAGACTGGGATAGCGACTCTTTAGGGCTCTTAGCTAACTGACTGTGTTTTTGCCAGTGTCGTGGTATTAGGCTTACGCGAAGTCTAATTCATGTTACCATTTATTGGAGTGAGCTAAAATACTGACAATTGTGTCTCCACTCAGAATTTAAATAGATACCACCGGATTTCAGGACATTATCAATTAAATGATTCGCTACTTCTCAAAACCTATTTGATAGGAATTGGTTTTTAATAAACGTACTCGGATGAGCTTAATGGTGTATTGGCTAGCTCTTTTAAGTTGTAAGTTAGGCAATGCCGGCTCTTCAGATGAGTAACGTTATTAAAACACCTCTGGTTCCTTTGTGATTTAGAGACACGTAAGCAGTTGATTCTGGCTTTGTGATAAGATGGCTGTCGTTACAACCCCCCAACATGCAAAGGACTATGGGTTTTTGGCCCGTTCACCATGTGTTGTTTACGTGGAAAGACCTGAAGTTTTGTTTTATGGGGAAACCCATGTGCATTTGTTAACGTAAAAAACCAGAGCCAGGCTCGTGAATCAGTCGTTTATAGGTTCATAATGTTGAATAAACAGAAGTACGAGGCTAACACAGTTTTTTTTTTAATATTTCGTGATTTTCACTTACGGTGGACTTGCGCCAAATCCCATATACCCGTCAGTTTTGGAGGAACACCTTCCAAATGGGGTACTGCGGCAGAGCGTGGCCGGGAAACCAGTAGGGTTGGTCACCGACTCAGCGTACAACCTCCACGCGCGGTTGTGGCTGCAACCATCTATAACCGCCAAATAATTTGGTTACTAAAGAATAATTTCCTTATCTGTATTTCAACTTCTTTGAGGAGCTCGATGGCGCAGTGGTTAACGCATCCGGTGCGAGTGCTGAGAAAATTTATCATCTAGAGCTCCTCCTTGCTTCGGAAGGCACGTGTCCCGGGTTCGTTTGTTTACCGGTCGGGTCAATGTCGAAAACGAACTTTTCGATATTGTGTAGGGTCTGGGTTGTTGTGGTTCCATCGTTGTTTCTGATTTCCACAAAACGAGTGCTTTAGCTACTTACCTTGGGATCAGAACAATGTTTGTGATGTTGTCTAATACTAATTCCTACTTATACTTAAAACAAGTTATACGAACGAGCACATATTTATATATTTATACTTATTACCAGTCCCCGACTGTAACTCTATACTTGCCACCAATTATGCACGGTTTCTTAGCTAAGGATTATCACACCCGAAAGGCATAAACAGTCCGACTTAAGTCCCTAACGCGGTGCGAAAGGTCAGATTTTTACGTTATTTGGATACAATTTCTACAAAGAGCGCGCATAGTATAGAATAGAATATTCCTTATTGTAAAAATTTATACACGTTAAACAACACATAGAAATTAACCCGAAATAGGTATACTGAATTATTGATTTACATTCTATTGTTCTCAAAGTTTATAGATTTCTATGTGATTGTATATGTCATTGTGATCTTTTGATATTTAGATTTAAGGCGTTGATGCAAAGACTGATAGTCTGTAAAAAATAATAAAAAACCAAGTGATTAATACCTATTGTTTCTTTAAATCCTATTGTTTTAGGAAATTATGATATCTACATAGGGTATTTAAGTAAAAAGAAATAGGGTCCTGAATGTTTGGTCCGTGAGACCGTGCGCGAGTATAGGTGTCACAAAATTTGGCGCGGGTATAGGAAGGTTAATTGTTACCAAAGAAATCATTTGTGATCCCTATTTTTAATGATTAAAAGGCAAGCATGCCAATCACTGGTACCTGTCGAACACTAGTGCCACTGCCCTAGTACTATTTTTCCGTTAATTTAATTGTAAAGAGTTCATATTTATGAAGGCTGTTATTACAGAAGCTTTTACCAATATTCTAACCTACTTCGTCCCAACCTACTAACATTTAGCGCTAGCGTAGGCACTTCGGTTACACGGTTAGTGGAATCAGTCCGACAATAATCTTAGGCCCGCTTTCCATTTAAACATCGTCACCGACTTAGAAGCGTGGAGCGAGTATTTTAGTCGTCTGGGGTCTTACCGAAAACTCTCAAAGCAATGCTATGCATATACCGTTTGTGTCTTAAGTCGCATACTAGAGAGGGATAAGAGCCAGGAAACTGGCAATGTATTAGATCGGTAAAAATGACGGATGTACAGCTGCTTTTACAAAAATAGTTGCAACATCTGCAGTCAGAAGATTAGTATAAGTCTTTCAGGATTTCTCATTCGTAATTACATTTATATTACTAACTGACTTCCACCCTGCTTTGCCCTTTCGCTAAAGATAAAAAGTAGTCAATGGCACTTTCCGACTTTCTAATATCTGCAGATAATCATATCGATAAGTTTCTTCTTTTTGACGTGAAAGAAAGAAAACTATTCATATTAATAAAATTTTATAAAATACAGTGAAAAAATTAAACGCCCACCCGACCCAGCCAGGAATCACAGCTTCAGTGCAGCACTTGAAAATAAAAAGTAAAAAAAAACCATTCATATTTACATTCTATTGCGCGTCGTGTGTGACGTGTTGTCAGAGGTTGAAAAGATGGACGACGATATTTTATTTTTAAACGAAAATTCATACCTAAAGTGGGAGATGCTAAAAATTAGAATTGGTGTGCACGAAATTAATAAGTAATAAGTTCTAGCCTGAACAGCACTTCTGTATTGAACGACATGATAAAAACGTGCTATCGTTTCTAGCGACAAGTTCAAACTGGTTGAACTTACCTGATGTCGCGAGTGAATCGCGCGCTCCGCCGCTTGTTCGACTTGAACACACACACACGTCTCACGCGTTGATACTGCCGCGAGCGTGCCGCGCGCGCCCGTCGCTAGTATGCCCGCTTTTTAGACTGCACGAACTTTTCGATATTGAGTCGGGTCTGGGTGGTTGTGGTACCGTCGTTGTTTCTGACTTCCATAAAACGAGTGCTTTTACTTACCTTGGGATCAGAACAATGTATGTGATGTTGTCTTATAATTGTTGTCTATAGTAGTTACGATAGGAAGTAGTGATGTTATTATGTGGGAGCAAAAACGAGGCTAAAACCCGAAACGAAATTATAGCGTCTGCGTCCCGGCACTTGAGCGGACAGTATGTCTAAGTAATCCTCTATTGACATTTGCCTTAACGATCAATCTTTGGCCGAAAGCCAAGTTGTACGTGAATGGCGAATTTCTAACAAAATACATAGGGGACCGAAAGTACGTTTCAAGATAAAGATTGGGAGCACGGAGATCGCTTGACCAATAGTAAGATTAATATAGTTTTCGTTGGCGACTTCCAGAAAATTTTGCCAATTATGCGCTCACTGCGGCGAACGGAACGTTGTTCATGAAATGAGAATTTGTTTTATAAATGCAGCTTCTCTTTGTTGCAATGGGTGGAGAGAGGCTGAATTCACGAGGGCGCATTAAACTAGTTGAGAGGAGATATTCTTTTTGTTGTTAAACTAAAATTTTATATTACTTTGGAAAGTTAGGTTACGCCCATTTTATTACGTTTTGTGCGTAATCTTCATTATATCTGATAACAGTACGTAAGTACCTACTCAATAATTTTACAAACATTTTAACAGATGAGAAATGCAAACTTAAAGTAATAAAAGGAGTTAGCAATTCTAGCTATTTAGACAGCATTTAAGAAGGAAAATAAATACAAGCAAAATAAATAATCAGAAAAATCTTTGTAGAAACAGAATATTTTCCACGTGATCTTTGCGGGAGAGTTATTACCAATATTTATTTCAAGGAAAGCACTAAAAAGTCCTAATGCTTACATATCGCGGTTGTTAATTATACCAATATTGCTTTACTTCAATAAATATTTTTAAAAAAATGCTTCGTCCTTAAATTCAAAGCCGTGTTCTTGTCATAGACAAATCCTTCTATTAATAGCTTTTTGTAACCCAAATAATCAGGAGCAGACCCGATTATTTGTGCCATAGTTGTTTTCCCATCCCGCTTCGCGTCCTTCCCCCTCCCCCGCGGTACCCGCGTCGTGACGTCATAGCATCGATCGTGTTCCCGCCGAAATATGCGCCTAAAGAGAATAATGCCGCGTTTGTATGCGACCGTGGAGTTGCAACAGTGGCCCCATAACACAATGCGTAATTGTGTAAAATTAAATTCTCTCATGAAAATTCAAGCTTTCTCTGGTTGAGTGCAGACTACCCAAGTAACATTTTGGGTTCTTAAACCTTTGTATGGAAATTTGCTCGTAAGTCGTAACACGCTCAATAATGTTATATTTACCTTAGATTAACTTCCTGAGTGCAAAAAGGGCCCACGCTTTAGAACCTTTCTAAGGGCTTTAATACTAATTAAACAGAACCCAAATAAAACGTACACAATTTAAATTTAACGTTAATATAACTATGAAATGTAGCCGTTGTTTTAAATTAAATTTGGATGTAAATCTATGATAACTTAAAACCCTTTTGATGGGCATGAATAAATGCCTTTCCAGGATTCTGGAGTTTTAAAATGTTTCTATGAAAGATTTTAAAGATTTTATAATGGCGCTATTCCCTGTCATTTCACAAAGATTCAAAATGGCTAGATAATTAATTGTTGTATTCATACTAAATATGTTTTGAAACCTAACTAAATATGTTTAACTTGCTGAAGTTAGGAAAAGTTAAAAACTTAATGCGACTGGCAATTTATCGTGACAGTTTAGGATAATAGTGTTGTATACACAGAACACAGAAAGAGGTGTTCTGTGGTTGTATACGAGACGGGCCATTCGTAAGTTAAAAATGTTCAAGATATTTTACAGAAACAAAAAATTGAAAATTAAATTATATGGTTGGTGGTAAATCGCATTAGAATAAAACTTCTATTAATGTAAACAATATATATTTTAAATCATGTCATATAGCACAAGTAATTTAATTACGCCTTTTTTAATGAAATTATTGCTTTTTGTTTCGGTTTTTTTTTTATTTCAAGGAATAAATACGGCTGCCATTGGGATATTACTAGAAAGTATTAAGATTTACCTTTTCAGAACTGTAAGCTAAAAGTTCCTAATATTTACCAAAATAAGAGCTAAAGGTAATCTCGAGGAGCTACTTAAAACGACAAAGTTGTTCTCGCAGCTTTAAGGTTATCGCCTGGAGTAGTTTAAAACTTGTCAGCCGCGAAACGAAAGTTAGTTGCTTTTAAATTTGGTTGTAGGAGGACGTGCGGTCAACCGAGACGGTTCGACAAGTGCTGAACAAACAGCTACAGGCTGTTCTTAAAGCGCAATTTTTTCGCACTTTACGTTTAAAATCTCCGTTTTTGTTTATACCACCCTGTGTCGGTTCATCTTGCAAGACAATCGTAACGTCATGCTGTTTTGAAGTCGCGGAGACAACTGACATTTTTAATGCCTCTAAAGCTTTAACCTATTCATTTAGTACTTTAATTTTATTTTTTATTTTTTTTTTTTATTTTTTTTTTTTATTATCATGGAATCAACAGCACTTTATAAATTTAGTTATTACATTGTATGCTTATCCTAATACCAATTACAGATCCCTACTTTTTAAAACAATTTTTCAATATAAAGTCGCTTAAACGGATTACATAACAAAATAGAATATAATTTAAAAGTGTCAAAATACAATTTGAAAAATACAATAATTACAACAATATGGACGTTAATTCAAAAGTAATAAAAACAGAAAATAGTAAGTAGTGGTACGCTATTGGCAGCATTTTTTGTATGTGTGTGGGGGTGTGTGTGTGTGTGTGTGTATGTGTGTGTGTTCCAGGAGAGTAGTGTAATTAGATATTAAATAAATAAATGTGTTGCATGTGGGCGCATAGATGTATGAGTGTGTGTGTGTGTGGGTGTTCTTGGTCACCGGTGTGACAGCGGGGATAATTTAGGAGTCTATTTGTGGAAAGTGTTTACTGTGAGTCTATAAATTTAGGAGTATAGATGTAATTTGTTTTTTGAAAGACGCTTTACTAAGATGAAAGACATCGATGGATGAGAAGGTTTTGTTATAACTATTAAGCGAACGGCAAACAATTGAATTTTGAGCGTAATTAGAGTGCCTAAGTGGTACATGAAAAAGAGGGGTGTGTCTAGTGCGCCTTGTCGGTGTTCTTATTTGTAGAAATAGAGATAACAACTCAGAACAATCAATTCTATTACTACAGACATCATGTAAGTACAACATATCAACAAGAGTGCGACGATCTTTTAGCTGCATTAATTTATGAAATGTACACGATTCCTCATAATTGAATTCCTTGTGCCGAGTCCGATAATTTAAAGCTCTGATAAACCTAGATTGTAAGCGCTCGATTGATTCGATATATGTCATATAATTAGGGTTCCACACGTTACTGCAGTATTCTAAAGTACTGCGGACGTATGAAATGTATAAAACCTTAATGCACTCAGCATCCGAAAAGGGACGACTGACACGCAAGACGAACCCCAAGTTCTTGTACGCTTTGGTGACCATAGTATTTATGTGATCAGTCATCAACATTTTAGAGTCAAAAATGACCCCTAGATCTTTAGTGATGTTAGTGCGTTCTAAAGGCACGTTATCAAGACTGTACTGATGAGTAAGCATGTTTCTTTTACGGGTAAAGCTGATCTGAAAACATTTAGCAACGTTGACTCCAATACGATTATCATGATAATATTTGCACAACTGATTCAGGTCACCTTGAAGCTTCATAGCATCTTCAACAGTTTTTATATATGCATAAATCTTAGTATCATCCGCATACATCAGGAATTTGGCAAATCGAAAGCAGTTTCCCACATCATACAAATACGATGCGTATAACAAAGGCCCCAGGATTGAGCCCTGAGGGACTCCAGATGGGACTTGTACGAAGTCAGAGCGATGTCCAGCCACAACTACAGCCTGTGAACGATTCCGTAGGTACGATTCTACCCAACGAAGAAGACTTCCGCGAATTCCCAACTCTTGAAGCTTACGTAGGAGGATAATGTGATCCACGCGGTCAAACGCCTTTTCGAAATCTGTGTATATGACATCTATTTGAAAGCCACAATCCATCCCGTAAAGCACATCATTAACAAAAATTGACAGATTTGTGTTGGTCGAGCGGCCACGTACAAATCCATGTTGCTGCGGAGGAATGTGTCGAATGATAAACGGGTATATGCGAAGGTGAACTAATCTTTCCATTAACTTACTAAGCACATTAAGGATTGATATTGGCCTATAGTTCTCGATAGCAATTTTTGTTCCCTTTTTATGAACTGGTACAATGTTAGCCGTTTTCCAGATTTTAGGAAAATATCCTTCAGTAAAACACCTATTAAATAATGTAGTGATAGGGATCGCTAGTGAATTCGAACATTTAAAAAAGAAATAAGGAGGAATCTCATCGCAACCAGCTCCTTTTGAACAATCTAGATTTTTAAGCAGTTTACTCATGTCTGCTACCGAGATATTTATTTCACTAATGACGTCATAGCATGGAGCGCAATCCTCAGAAAATTCAGTATAACGATGTGACGGTTGGCTAAAATTTCTACAGAAGAAATCATTGAAGGCGTTACAGATATCATGTTGGTTAGATAACGAGTTATTATTATATTGCATTAAATTAGGATAGTTTGATTGGTTCTTTCTTTTAGATTTTACATATGTCCAAAAAAGTTTAGGTGTTAATTTAATTTTTTCTTCAGTAAACCTAATATAAGACGAGTAACATTCCGGCTCCATTTTTTTGAGCCTTGCACGTAATTTTGAGAATGTACTATAGTCATCAGGATTACCATATTTCTTCCAAAGTCTATGAAATTTTGCCTTTTCCTTAATTACCTTTATAAGAGCATTACTGTACCAAACAGGATAGGTATGTGAATGCGATACTGTTTTTTGAGGTACAAATTCAAATAACGCGGCTTTTAAACTTTTATAGAAATCATCAATTGCATTTGGCAACGGTTGAGTACTCAAAAATGACCAATCATAACTAGAAAAACAATTATTTAAGTTTAGGTAATCCGCCTTTCTGAAAAGATATTTTTTCCTACTTGAGGGTTTGAGTGCATGTACCGTAATGTCAGTTAAGCAGATATCAATAGCGGGGTGACAAATATCCTCATTTACCAAGGGAAGAACAGACTTCTTAACAGATAACGGCGTGTTAGAAAACACTAGATCCAACAAGTTGTCATACGCATTATGGAGAAAGTTATATTGCGTTAAATTGAGGTATGAAGTCAAGTTAATAAAATCAAACGCCGAGTTTTGTATCTCGACAGACCCTTTCTTTAAAACAATCGGATTTTTATTTTTCCAATCAACACAAGGCATATTAAAGTCACCTGCAATAATATAATAATTATCCGGCTGTGAATCAAACAAGGACGTTAGCATTTCACCTAGCTTCTGTAATCGAGCTGAGAGCTCCCGGTTTGGAGGAATATAAGCGCAAATAATATTTAAATCATGTTGTGAGCCCAGCGCACGCGCAGGTATAGTTATGCAGATGCACTCTAGTCCGTCACAGTCAAGGTCACAGCGCATGCGGGCCTGCAGACGCGCGGCGCAGGCGATCATCACTCCACCGCCGAGCGCGCCGCGGTCACGACGAAATAAGTCGTACTTGTCGGAGCTGCATAGCTCAGTGTCTAGAATGCCGTCACATAACCAAGTCTCAGTAATTAACGCTATATCGGTCTCTGAAAGCAATAGATTGTTAAAGAACAAATCAGTTTTAGTTCGTAAACCTCGAACATTTTGGTATAAAAGTTTTAACTGTTTATTGTGTCCTGCCATTCTGAATGAGTAGTGCTCCAATAGTTTTAAGTCGTTGCTTAGAACGTTTTATAGTCGGTATCAACAACTTAGCAGGTTGAAGAAACATATTATTGGGGTATAACTTATAAGTGGAAGTGACGTCAGTGTTGAGGTTTACCAACTGAACATTGCCTCTCGAGAACGAATAACTAGGTGTTAAATAATAATATGCTAGATAGTAAAACATACTATTATAGTTACTGAGTGCTTTGGGGACCGAAATGTGAAATTTAGAGATAGTATACAAGTAAGCGTGTTTGCGCGAGTGTTTATGTTGAGTGTAATGAGTGTAACTAAAGAATGAGTGCTGTGTGGGAATATATCTAATGAATGATTGTTGTGTGGAAATGCGTACCATTGCATAATAACTTAACCTAAAAAACAAAATCACCAAATAAATACGATAAATCAGCCTATTTTTATCAAGTCGCTTTGCGTGATTATTGGAATGGGCGGCGAAGCCTCGTTTTGTCTGACGAATATTCGACAGTTTTTTGTCCACACAAATTTAAAGGATGCTTCCTTGGCTTTGACTTTGCACTCTTTTAGCAAAGCCCGGTTACTCTTTGTTAAATGTTCGTTTACATAAATTGTGCTATCACTCCTAGCATTGTCACCCATTCCAATATCAGCTGGTTTGATTCCACGGTGTTTACGCGATGCGGCTATGATTGAGTCCTTAGTGCGGCGATGGCGTAACCGGGCGATGATGGTGCGGCCGTTGGCTGAGCTGCTCGGTTGACGCGCTTGCACACGATGCGCAAAATCCACCTCAGAACTATCCAGGGCGACTCCCATTTTCCCCGCCAATTTAATGACAATGCCGACAGCATCCTCGTCCCTGGATTCGGGGACGCCAGCCAACTCAATGTTCTGAAGACGACTCCACTGCTGCTGGCGGGCATTCTCCTCCTCTAAAAGACGTATGCGATTCGCATTGGCATTAACATCACTCCGCAGTCGCACATTTTCGTCCTTCAGAACCTTTATCTCAGCGGTTGTGGCAGATAGTTTTTTTATTAGGTCATCATACTGAGTACTAATGTAGTTCACCGTTGATTCTATGGTAGATATCTGGCCTCTCATAGTACTCAACTCACTCTTGATGGCATTTCGAATGAGAACTAAGAGTTCATCTCTATGAGAGCTGAAGAGGTCCGAGCGGGGTTCGAGTGTACATTGTTGCGGCAGTGCAGTGACACTTTTAGGTGGGTTAGGTCTCCTAGTAGCAACGAAGCAACTGTCATCATCATCAGCAGGAGCAAGATCGATGCTTTTTAGAGGGGTGTTTGAGTTATCGCCCACCCTGGGTTGCTTGCTGACGCAAAGCGGGCATGTCCAGGAAGTGCATTTTTTGACATTCTCAGGGTTCAAACCAACGCACAGATAGTGGAAAAGCCGAGCACAGTTAGTGCGAGTGCATACTATTCTCTCGGACTGCCGCACCGGCTTTTTGCATGCATTACAATCAGACATGATGATGAAAGTTTCGCCAGAATCGCAGATCGTCAACCAAAAAAAAGGGTGCGTCAAAATTTAGACACAAACTGCAACGCGGGTAGATATTTGAGGGTCAGATGCGCTCACCGAGAGTTAACGAAGGCCGGCTAAAAAGTCGCCTCGGCACCGGTCTCGTATTGCAGACAGGGACACAAAATTGCGATTGTCTCTTGTTCACGGGGGTGAAGGCGGGCACAGCGGGACACGTTGCACTTGTGTTGCACTTTGCCACAGGACAAAAAACACGGGTTTACTTTAACAGCAAAATAGGCCTTTGTGTACTGTACTCAAGCACCAAAGTTAGCTAAGCAATATAATAAATTATTCTAAAAATTGAGATACACGTCCGCTTTAAGCGACAGTTGGACGAGGAGGAGGAATCATGCCTTCAGCTCCTAAACAATTATTTATGGTTTGGGTTTTTGCTACTTAGTCCTAATTTGTTTGCCTAGCTAACTCGAATACAATCTAAAGATTTAAGATAGGTTTAAGAAATAACTTATTAGCGACTTCAACAATCCATGACCATATTGGTTGTATAAAATTTAAAAACTAAACCTTTAAATCTCACTTTCGCATTACATAAGCCTTTCCAGAACTTACTCAAACTCTTACTCAACTATATGCTCTTATAACAAAAGTCAAAATAACGTTAATTTAAACTCTTGTCAGCGGCTCCCAGGTTGTAATAATAAACTATTAGTTTTAAGACTTATTAATCATTTTCAAGAACATAATATGACCAGATAACAAAGCTTTCACCTTTTTATGACTCTTATAACACCTAAAGGTATTTTTTACAGCCTAGGCCCGAATGAAATGTTACTTGGGTATGTTTTTAAACAGAAATTTAATTATAAATAAATAAATAAACTTTCCTACACTCACACCAATTATCTAGCCCAAGAGAAGATTCGTTATGAAACTCGTTAACCCTGTTCTTGGTATAGTGGATTATTAGAGACACTTAACTTACAAAAATTTCGAGTAGTGAAAAAAGAACACATTTTATACAAAAAAACATATATCATCATCATCATCATCATCAGCCTGCTGGACATAGGCCTCTCCAAGTGCACGCCACCGAGCACGATCCGAAAAATATATATAATTCCACAAAAAAAACTGTGCCAAGTATAGGGTTAAATGGTTACTAGACAACGAATAAACATACTTAAAATACTTAAATACATACTTATTATACATAGAAAACACCCAGACCCGAGACAATTTAGAAAAACAATAGTTTCTCAATTGACCCGGGATCGAACCGGGAACCTTAGAGATGGCGACGCCATGAAAACCGGTGTACTAACCACTCGACCAAGGAGGTCGTCTAAATTGCTGAAGGAATGGTTCTGATCATTAACTTGTTTACCTGCGTCTTCAACTACAAAGTTTATTTTGTGTTGCTTCATATAATAAAACAATATACTTCATATAATTTTTTTTTTCAGTGTGGGCAAGCCTCCCACAAGGTGGAGCGACGATCTGGTGATCGTGTCGCGTTGTGGAGATCCTTGGGGGAGGCCTTTATCTAGCAGTGGATGTCTTTTAAAGTTTAACTTAAACTTAATTTCTCACGACACGAATGCCCTTTTGGCGCTTAAGCAGTTTTTCCTATCTACCGACGGTATACAATGTTAACAAATTAGCGATCTTATCGCTTCAAAGCGCTTCCTGACAACTAGACGTAATTATATAGAGTACTTTGACACTATAAAAATTTAGCGTGATCGAAGTAATGCTGAATAAATCTCACATTAGGAATTATAGCCCTCCTCTCCTCTTCCGATCGCAGTAATGTCCAGAATGTGCATTTATATTTTATAACACCTCTTTGTAACACATTATGGTTGGCTATGAAACTGAGTATTGACCTCGGAGGGTTTTAAAGGCCGGCATTACTCTGTCCTTTTCGAGTTAGAGTTGGCAAGTCTAGAATGGAGAACTCTCTAAAGGCTAGGACGTTGGTTTGGGTTAATCGTTCTAGAGGATGGTCCTCCATTCCAGAGGATCTATTTAACCGCCTCTGTGGTTAGACCCAGGTTTAGACCCAGAGGTCGCGGGTTCGATTCCCAGCGGGGGGTACATGTTTGTGTACTTGGTTTGGTAGGGCTTGTTTGTCCGCCTGGCTAGCTACCACCATCTTATAAATATGTCGCCGTAACATCAATGTTTGTAGCATTGTTGTGTTCCGGCAGCTAGAGCTAAGATAGCCAGTGCCTCATTAGTTGAGAATCCCGGGTGAAGTGCGCTTTCATCATTGGCCTTATCATCACTTAACATCAGGTGAGATCAAGGCACTGTGCTTACCCGTAAAATATAAAAAAGGGATGGGCAGCAACGTCTCTTTGTGATTTTTGTCATCATGCTGCGATCGCCAATCTACATGCCAAGCGAGGCGATTATGGCCAATGTCCCTCATGAAATGTACACCATGGTGAAGAGTGCAGGTAGCCACTAGATGCGAGTAGCCCAAAACCAGTCGTTGTGGAGATCCTTGGGTGAGGCCTTTATTCAGCAGCGGACGTCTTTTGGCTGAAATGATGATGATGAATAACGAATGAATGATGACGTTCTCGATACTTGTCTCGAATGCCCAAGGCCATAACCATAAGCTATTTAGAACGGAGAACCCGAAAGAGTGTCTAAAATCTAAATACTAGGACGTTTTATCATTCCCTTTCGATACGCGACTCGATTTAGAGAATCTATTATAATATTGGAATACTATGGTTAGAAGGTTGGTGATTTGTATCAACTTTAAAAGTTCCGATGCCTCGTTATGTATTTAATTGATTTACTCTGCGTTAAAGTTTATATTTTCTTTGCTTGCGGCAAAGTGACGCTGCTGGTCGTTGTGTTTAACTTCGATACTAAACACCTTTTATTTTCTTTTAATAGAAAATAAAATTGTTTTATGGTGTGTAAAGGGTGTCATTTATTGATAACAGCACGATCTAACAGGATATAACAGCCAGTTTCCAAACTTTATTATAAGTTTTATCTAATAAACATAAATGAAAAAGGAATAACCCGGGGTTATCTGGGGATTATAAGGTTTACAAAAATCCGTAAGAACCGTTATAATGAAGTTATTACAACCATCCTACAAATTTATATATCCTAATCAAATTGCAGACAAGATAGTTTAATATAGCCTTTATGCGGTCAGGGCATACTTGGCACTAGTCTATGGAGCGTGCAGATAATTAAAACGGATACCAGAATATATTTTGTTAAGACACGGCGCAAGCTTTACTTTTCAAAAAAAATTCAAAAAAAAATTCAAAATTATTTATTTAGTTTAGGCTACAAGTAGCTCTTGTGAATGTCACTATGCCATCGGTTCGTAAGTCTACTCTGGGCGGTTTTAAAGTTAAAATACACACAAATGTAGAGAAATGTATTGCAAGAGTCGAAGTAAGTATGTGAAAAATACAATATCTGTCTCTGGTTATATAAAATGTGAAAAAGTAAATAACGACTTTTTTTTTAATTTACTTTGAATTTGAACAAATTTCAAACCACAAAAACACAGTTTATATCGTATACACAGCCTAATACGGACTCCACTTATTAGTAGAAACACCTACAATAACGAACCGCTGGGTGTAAAAAAACGAATACTCCTACTGCTAAAAGTAAAGTAGTGTCACTCACAAATGAACCTTAGCTCCTTGTTGTCGACAAGCTCGTTGACCCAGCAGCCGGGCTGAATCCACCTGCCAGGGTTCGCGTAGAAGTCCACGTCCCCGATGGGTTGCGGGAAGCCCAGGACACCAGGGTTGGTGTGGATGACGTCCACGAACAGAGCGTCACCCCGGGAAAGGTGACCTTCGTTGTTGTTCAGACTGTAACCAGGATAAGCTGGATCCAAGCCTGTGGCGAGATAATATTTGATTATGATTGTTATTGCAGCTGGATTTTACATTCTACAATGGGGAGATTGGGTTGAAGGCTAGTTAGTTTTCTTCGTCTAATAAGATAAGGTTTTTAGGATCCCATAATGGAGAGATTAAAAGGCAGAAAGAAACTCAAGCCTTTGTCATCGAACAATCAGGTTTTATTAGGACTGGTATCATGCAATTGTGTTCTCGTACCGTAAACTCTTCGAGGTCGAGCGAAATCCGAGGGCACCTTTAAAACTAGGACTCGAATGGTTTGGCTCAGGTTGTTTGTATCATGGGGAAGAGCAAAGAGAAGATTATGTGCTCACTTGTAAAGAGAACTTACCAGTTATCCTACCGAGACTTATTCCCCTTCTTCTCAGCACTTTACCCGCGAAGCCAGCAGCCTCTGCCCCTAACGAGAAACCGATGACGTGCAGCGAACCAGCAGGCACTCCCGCCCCTTGTAGGAACTGCACGAAGTTCGCCAGACGCCCTCCCATGTATCGAGTGTTTCGTACTGCCGAAACATACCTGTGGATGGATCCAAAGAGAAAAGTACTGTTGTACAATTTTAGTCCTCTTTGACAAATACACCTCTACCTGCTAGCAACCTGTTCTTTGAGTGGATGGATGGAAGCAAAACAGATATTTAAAGAACAAAGTATCTTTACTAAAATAAAGAGTATAAAACAAAGTCGCTTCCCGCTGTCTGTCTGTCCCTATGTATGTATGCTTAGATCTTTAAAACTACGAAACGGATTTTGATGCGGTTTTTTTATTAGATAGAGTGATTCAAGAGGATTCGAAGCCGGGGCGGGTCGCTAGTGTTATTATTTAAATCTTCTGTGCGTGATGTCACTGAACTCCTTATAAATGACTGGACCGATTTGGATGAAATGTTTTGTGTGTTTAAGTGGATTCGAGAATGATTTAGATTTACAATTGGACCCGGCAGGTGGCGCTGCTATAAGGGTCCATCACGAGATACGGGTGCTCTTAAGCGGACGAATGATTTGTTTGTTTTGTTGTCATGGAAACTGTCAAAGCGGTACGAAGTCCGCCGGTCACCTGGTTTTGTATAAAAGTGGTTTGTCCCTGAATAACATGAAAAATATGCGCTGTTGTACGGTGCCCTTGACTTGCTAATAGATTTGTAAGAATAATGGCAGATATTTAGTAGCCAATGCCGTGGATGGACGCAAGGACGCAAGCGGTCGGAATGCACACGACGACAGACGCTTTCCACAAGGAGACAGAAAGTTTTCTTTATTGTTGTTTGTTTAAATAAGTAATTTGTTAATAAAATGATATGAAAATATACTTCATTGTACACCATACAAAAAGACATACTGAGAACATTTACAAGTGATTTATTTTTTATTAGTTTATTTCTTTCGATTTTGTGCTAGCGTCTTACACAGTTGTGACCAAAAAGCAAAGTGACCAAAGTTACCAAAGTTAAGCTAATTTATAACCAATCTGCCTATTTTGCGGGATGCCCAAACGAAGCTGCTTACCAAAGCTTTGCATGTATCGATATAAAAAAGTAATGTAATGCATCTTTTTTTCTTTTTGATGTTCCCGGATTATGATGTTATGGGATACTCACTAAAATATCTATAATATCGCATACACATTTAGAGGCTGGGTCGCTGTAGAAATATAATAAACCTAGTTGTCCTTCTGTGGTGTTATTTAGAACGACGTGATTTGCCACCTACCTACCGCTTATTAAAACAATTGGATACTGCATTAACCGTGGCATTGTTACCGGTGGCAGGCAATGTTTGCTTATATGTTAATTGTTAAACAATAGGTTGTATTATGTATACGACAGCCAACAACACGTTTGCACTATGAATAAAAAAATCAATGCTGATTGTTATCAAGGATACGTTTATTTCGTTTTTATTTTTTACTGTACGAATGTAAAAATAGTCTGTGGGAGTGAAACTAAACCACTTTTATATATCTACTTGTATAAATTTTTTATATGTGACTTTATCCTGACGTTACAAACACCTTACCAGGGCCCGTGGCATCAAGGAGATTGAGGTGTTGGTCGTCTCATAAATAGTCTTTGGGAGGATAGTGGATTCCTAATGCTGGTTAGTAGGGTAAAATTAGCAAAATTACAACGTTCGTTAGGAAAACTGTTCAGTACAACATGAACATAAATGTGCATTTAATAAATTTTAGTGTGGCAATAATATTTTGTGCCATTTTAAGTTTTACATGTGGTAACACTACATTAACTTTTTCCCTCTTCTTGACAAATCACTTAGCAACCAACACGTTTAAAAGTATGTTAAATGTTTTGAATAGTAAAATCTATATTTTACAAGTTCACTTTGTTTCATTTCCAACAAAAACCATTAAAGCTCTATGAGGTTTTTGACAAGTCGGTCAATAGACCAACTAGCAGCGCTGTAGCGCCCATCAAAACATTTGTTTTTCATAGAGATTTTTTTGGGAATAGCGAATAATGACGTCACCGTTAAGTTAAGCTTTATTAATGAGGGGCCCTCAACTTTATTATTTATTTATTAATTTATTGGTTTAACAACGCTTGTTATGCTAACACTTGAGAGTACCTTCGTATGCTTACAAAAACTATGTAGTAACTTTGAATAATAAGTTTTATTGCTACTTTGAGAAGAACACCTCATGCGAAAATAAAGTTTTAAAAAAAAATATCTATCTATTATCTTGCACATGTCGCTGGTACCTGAGGATACCAGGGATTTCGTGAAATCCCTAGAAATACCACGAAATCACGGAAGACGTCAAATATTCTCTAATCTAATATATCTATTGCGTCTTACTGAAAACTTCTAGTGATATGACAAAACACTGCCATAATATTATGTGACACGTCATTTCACTAGATACAATCTACTAAAATGACAATAAGTGGACACAATCGGCATTGTCCTTGAGTAAGCCAAATGCATATCGTATACTATGATTTCGTGGTAACTCAAGGGATGTAACGAAATCCCTGGTATCATTTCCCTGCGACGTATATAAGTGTGTGTGTGTGTGTAAGTCTATCGAACAGGAGTCATCCGTATTATAAATCGTTGTTTCGTGGACTCCCAAGTCAGACGTTTCATCATCATCATCTCAGCCAAAAGACGTCCACAGCTGGACAAAGGCCTCAAAGGACTAAGGATCTCCACAACGACCAACCCAGTCGTTCGTCGTGTGCTGCTCGCATCTAGCATCTAGCGCAGTGAGACAGTCAGTTTAGTTGTAAATATGTTAAAGAGATAGACATGTCTAAGACCAAAAAAACATACATGTTAACTGTATGAATCGCGTAGGCAGCTTGCATAACCGAATGTGGAGCGTCGCATAAATCCAGTACTGAAGTTGGCTAACGGCCATTCCCATAAATTAGGCGTTCTCCTCAAGATATACAAAACTTGGTAATATTTTTATGAGGTAGAAAATCCCCTTTGCATAGATGAAATAAAACTATGTAACTATATGTAGAACTATCTTTGAGACGCAATGTTCAGTCACGGGAAGAATGACCAAAATAAAATATCTCGATCTCCTCTATGCTTCGGATGGCACGTTAAGGTGTCGTTGAAACGTCATCGAAATGCCTTAGGCGAGCACGGTAGGTCGTGATGGCCTGATATCCCCACCACTTGTTCATGAGGGAATTATAAGAGGGTACTGAACTGAAATACATTAAAGTGGTCCTTATGGGCTGAACCTAGCAATAGGACGTTGATTGGATTATGACAATAGAAAAATCTATTATTATTATATAAAACTAGTAAAATGCTCACCATGGAAAAGCTATCAGCCTCGACCAATCCACCGCGATGAAATTGTAAGAGCCGGAAGATAAGTAAGCTGGAAATAAAACAAAATATTATTTACAAAAACTGATCTAATTACGAATAACTAGATTAAAAGGTCGCTGCAAAAACTTTTGCTCGCATGAATGTCACTACGCCATCGATTCGTAACCCTAACTTGTTTAAATACTCACTTAGCTTTATAATTTACTAGTTGTTGCCCGCGACTTCGTTCGCGAAGATAACAGCAAAAAGTAAATAAAAGTATCCTTTATGCTGGACTGGGTCATGGTCTGTATATGAGGAAAGTTTCATGAAAATCCATTCAGTAGTTTTTACGTGAAAGAGTAACAAACATCCATCCATACTTACAAACTTTCGCGTTTATAATATTAGTAGGACTAATATTTTGTTGAAGCTTTGATAGATGATAAGAACGAAGGTCGAAGGCTGAAGTGCTTCACCCTGAATTCGCAACTACTGAAGCACTATTATATAAGTTTCTTACTGTCAGAAAACAAATATGTTGCTAACATTATTGTTAGATGACATTTAGTCCCGATCTCTCGCTGAACAACATAGGACAGTGGCACCAGGGGTCGTCAAAAACCAGCGATCGACATTTTTGTCTTTTAATCATAAAAAATAGGGGTTGGAAACTGATTTTAGTCATTAGCAATAATTAAATACTGACCATCTGGTTTTTTTTTTAAATTTAAAGGTAAACACAGTGCCTTGATCTCACCTGATGTTAAGTGATGATAAGGCCAATGATGGAAGCGCACTTCACCCGGGATCCTCAACTAGTGAGGCACTGGCTATCTTATATGTAGCTGCCGGAACACAACAATGCTACAAACATTGATGTTATGGCGACATATTTAGATAAGATGGCGGTAGCTAGCCAGGAGGACAAACAAGCCCTACCAGCAACCAAACCGAGTACACAAACATGTACCCCCTGGGAATCGATCGACATGTACCTCTGGGTCTAAACCTAGCACACTGCAAGTATCATAAAAGGACAAAAAAGTAGTCTTGAAGATCACTTTATATACTGATTTTGCTTGTTGGGTAGGTATGCAGGGTCCGTGGTCACAGGGAGACCCCTAATAATTCAATAAAAATCTGCGTAATTTTTTGGCGCCGAAACCTCTGTGTGTGTCGAACACTGATGCCCCCCGATCCGATCCGAACCCTTCGGAGAATCTAGTAGGGCACGGGGACGCGCACTTGTGCGCGATGCCGTTCCCTCTAGATAACCTCTGAAGGTGATTCGTTTCACACGGCTTGAGGGACCCTTTACGTTCCTCGCCGCCCCCAAAAAAGCCCGGTGAAGCTGAAAATGCCGCAGCGGCAATCAGCAATCTCTCTCCAAAAAAACTGATGCCATTAGCCTAGTTTGCGCTATGTTGACCAGCGAGCAATCGTCGGTGGCTTGAGGCCTATGCGAGGACGTGATGTCCTGCGAAGAGGTCGCTTAGCGAGAGTGGGAGTTCGACGAGCATGCCGACCACATTCGCAGGAGAAGGCCGGGTTGAGACGGCGATATGCCGCACTCCTACAGGCACAACACTCGGGCACAGAGTTGATAGCCGACCATCAGGCTTCATAGCGACAGTCGTTTTGGGTGAAGTTTTTGGATCACACAACTGGCAAAAAAATAGCGTGACAGATTTATATAAGATATCTTGCTATCCAAGCGGACTAAGAACAAGCCCTACTATCAACCAAACCGTGTATGCGTGTTACCCCACTGACTAGATCGATGTAACATTAACACACTATAGCATAAAATCTCTAAATAAGAAAACAAGTGTTGAAATGTTTCCACGAGCAGGATTCGAACCCGCACCCCATGACATCCCTGGTGTCCAACCCGCCGAAATTATTCAACACTATCTACTGTTACTTTGTGAAAACCTTCTAAGCAATCCCGCTCATAAAATTTTTTCAACGCTCTATTTTCAATTAGTAATTTGTTCGCAACAATATTTGCGAAAAATTATACACATATATAACACACAGAAATATCTAACCATCTCTTATAGTGGTGGTGCTGGCTCCAGTAGTGGTCTCCGAGAAGCCCATGAGGTATATGACGGTGGGCAGGCCAGCGTCGAAGGAGGTGCGGCGCAGCGCTCTCGAGCTACCCAGCTGAATCAACTGGAAACTCCTTGGGTTGGTTCTGCAGACGAATAAAATAAATAATTGTATCAGCATCGGTAACCGAACGGCTACATGCTAGGGTTGAATGCAAAAAATTCGTGGTACAATCCCTTCTCCTCCTAAAATCCCTGACCGACCAGTGATGTTAACCCATAACAAACAAAAGCTTAATAGCTTTCTAGGTGGGTTAACAGGGCTGCTAATGTTTATAATAGCGCAGTAATAATAATGTTAATAAAAAAAAGATATACACTCGCAAGCTATAAACCGGAATTGTTTTACGGGATGTTCTAGACAAACTTTTACAGTTTCTATGCAATGAACTATACGTTGTGGTATATGATTTCAAAGGTAATTTAATAAGCTTTCAACCTCTTCCATTGTCACAGACAACGATAATTAACCTTACGTCATGAAACGTAAAAACAAAAAATGAAAATTACTGTTAATAAAAACAAAAGTCCTATTTTGTTTTGGAGTCCTGAAACTATAAAAAGTGAGCATCCCTGAAAATTGGTCATCAGTCCAATATTTCATGGCACTGGGAACACAAATCTGAAAGACAATGGAAACCACATCTGTAGAAGCCGCTCAAATCGTCATCTTAATCCAGTAAGGGTTGTCTCAGCGTAATATTAGTCGACAATTTTTTTTCACTTACCGCCTCCACATATATATTTTTGACGCTCCCCCCTTTCTTGACTAGCCCTCGCTACGCTACGCTTCGCTCAGGAAAAAAAATTACCGATTCATTGTCACCACTTCTCTCCGAAATCGACACCGGTGTGGACGTCCAACCAGCTCAGAGAAATTCGAGAGAGGGCTGTTAACGAGTGGACAGTAAAGCGTAGACGCGAATTTGACCCCAAGAAGGCCAGCTACGAAGCCCAAATTGTCTCCAGCTCCAAAAATGGTAAAAACTTGTCTTTAGCAATCCGCGATGAAGTAATCCCGGTTCATTGCTCGCGAGTGTAGTTCTTTTTTTTAATTTTTTTCTGCTGATATAGAAAAGTAAAAAAGATTGGCAATTTTGTTAAATTAAGGCACTCGTAGAGCAACAATCAGTTAACCCTTACTACAAGGACTGCTGATTTAAACCAAGATAATGGGTGTTAACAACTAATCCAGGCAAGTGATGGGGTGGGAGAAAGCAAACAAGTCCATTAATTTCTAAACAGCCACTAAAAGCCAAAAGGGGCTCCTTTAAGAAAGTTGTCCTGCTTTTGAACATGTTTGGGTAAAGTTGTTCTTCGCCTCTATCCTATCAGTCGACCGATCAGGTTTTTTCAACTTTTTAATTGAGGTTGTAAGCTAATGAACTGATTCAATCGAAACCTCATATCGATTCAGTCGAATTCTATAGATAGTTTGCAACTATCTATAGGCTTTATACTATGTTAAACGAAAATCGGTGAAAAAATATGGCCCCATAATTTAATACGTCGAACGAATGAGCATTACAATCGCCCCCTCCCCATTTCACAACCATCAAAATTACGCGAATGGGGCCTTAGCACGCGAGGCCCGGTGGCGGCGGCCATTGACACTACGCTGAAAAATACTGCGATTCAGGAAACCGAAAGACAATTAAACTTTTTGTACGGACGGCGACGACGGGTGAAACAAAACTACTCTAATTATATGTTGTGAAAGCTGATTTTGCTTTGATAATACTCTGTGTATGGTTAAATGATGGTTTTCTATTTGCTATTCGTTTCGTACTTGCTTTTTTTTTGGGAGAGAGTTTGCCGATTGCTTTAGACGGCATTTTCAGCTCGACAAGGCTTTTTTGGGGGCGGCGAGTAACTGAAAGGGTTCCTCAAGCCGTGTAAAACAAATCACCTCCAGAGGTTTTCTAGAGGGAACGGCATCACGCACTAGTGCGTGTCGTGCCCTACTAGATACTCCGAGGGGTTCGGACCTGATCGGGCCGTTCGTTTTGTACTACTCTGGAGTAGTTTAGTAGACTGGTGCACTACATCATCATCATCATCATCATCATCATCATCATCAGCTCATTTTATGTCCCCACTGCTGGGGCACGGGCCTTCCCTATGGATGGATAGCACCATCCACCACGCGGGCCCAGTGCGGATTGGTGGTTGTTAACGACTGCTAATGCAGCCGGGACCAATGGCTTAACGTGCCTTCCGAAGCACGGAGAAGCTCGAGATTAGGTATAATTTTTTGGTCACCCATCCGATGACCGGCCTTTGCGAAAGTTGCGTAACCACTGCACTCGCAGACCGGGCGCGTTATCCACTACGCCATCGAGCTCCTCACTTACGATCACTCACTCACTATTCATCACTCATTTACATTTCCAGAATTTTTTATTAAAAGAGCAGCTATAGAGTATGCACAGGTGCACAGTAAATATTGAAAATGTATGTTTAAAAAAACAACTATCAAGCGTTTACCCGATGGCGCAGTGTCTTGTGCGTTCGAGTTACGAATTAGCAAGTTCATAATAACCTTAGCATATCCGGATTACCGTATTAAAATATCTCGGGGTCCTCCGTGCTTCAGATAGCACGTTAATACGTACTTTTTATCTTTAATAAGAAGTGGTTTGTTGAACACCATTATATACCTACACTTCGGCAGTTATTTTGAATAAAAAAAGATTTGAAGTTATGTTCATCCAACAATATACAATCTCACATGAAAAGCCAACTTTTTGTGATTTTAATAACACAAGTCGTATCTACAATTATGATAAGATTTTTTTTAAAGAGCCCGCAAAAGAGCATACCACGGCTATCCTGATGGAATGCGGCCACCACACCATAGCCTATAGACGCCTGCATCACCAAGGTTCTAAGGTGCAAGCGTTAGTTCGTATGCCTTTATTCCATGTAGAGCCCCTGGGCGACCAGTTTATATGGGGTACCCCGATGACATACTCGATATAGCATTAATTATCATTATCATCAGCCGCTTTTATTTAGTTTACTAATATGTCCACAGTATAAAACCTATATTTGTGGTTTGTGGTTTAAGAAATTTATTTCTTTAGAAATACTACAATATTCACTTACCTAAAGAAATTAAATTTTACCTTAGCTTAGTGCTAGTGCTTCAAGTTAGAAAGTGGCGAACAGAACGAAAGGTAACTAAGAAAACGTACGTTGGTATCTGTAGAATCTATCCGAAAAGCGTTTAAAACAATAATTACGCCATCACCGTCAACCTATATTAGTCCCATGCTGGACATACAGGCCTCTCCAAGTGCACGCACGATCTTATCGAGATTATTAATTAAAATTAAAAATTTTATTGCCTGTCACATGGTGGTAATTAGATAACCTTAAAATTAGCATAGATTGAGGTATTTTTATATTCTTAATCGTAAAAAAATAGAAGAAGGCGGTCGCTATCCCTTAGGATTCTGGCCAGAATCCTACCAGCAGGCAGAATGGTGAGTACACCTACCTGGTAAACAGTTTGTACTGGATGTCGATGGCATCATCTCTTGGGCAACAGTAGCTGCAGTGGCCGACTGGTGCGGACATGAAGCATACTTCTGACACACCTGTCAATAATAATAAAAAAGACTAATAAAAAACTTGAAGGTTTCTTAGCATTATTTAAAACTAGTTGTTGACTGCGACTTCATTTGCAAAGAATACAGTAAAAAAAAAAGTATCCTATATGCTGGTCTGAGTCATGGTCTGTATATGAGGAAAGTTTCATTAAAATCCATTCTGTAGTTTTTACGTGAAAGAGTAACAAACATCCATCCATATTTGCTAATCCTTTATCCTGCAAATTAGACTATGTAGCCAAAAAATAAAATTTTACGGTTTGACAGAGTATTGCAAAATACATCTTTTATATCTAAAGTAAGAATTAGTTTTTAGAAAACATTAGTCTGATTAAGTCACAAACAATAATTTAAGAATTCGTAACAAGATCAATATCATATTTCAAGGGACCTATATAGGAAATAGGCACCTCGATGTGCCTCGCATAACACGGTTAATAATATTGCTACCTGTTAAACTTGTTTCAAATGAGGTGAAGCTAGTTTTTATAAAACCTAGACAATTAAATAATTATCTTTATAGAATCTGTTTGCATTACGCCCAGGTAAGAAATATATGAAGGCACAACAGGCGTAGGATTAAACAAGTAATTGAATCAAGCAACTTCCTGAGATTTGAACGACGACGTTATGTTGACAAAGTACTGAGATGTTTACTATAAATTTTGTTGCTTAATTTGAACCCCCTGTGTGTAAGGCGTATTAGCAGGTGTCGTTAGTTGGGTTTGCAGCGATCATGCAAGTTAATAGCTCGATGGCGCAGTGGTTAATGCGCCCGGTCTGTGAGTGCAGAGGTTTCAACTTTCGCAAAGGCCAGTCATCGGATGGGTGACCAAAAATGTATCATCTCGAGCTCCTCCGTGCTTCGGAAGGCACGTAAAGCCTTTGGTCCCGGCTGCATTAGCAGTCGCTAACAACCACCAATCCGCACTAGGCGCGCGTGGTGGTTTATGGTCCTTTCTCCCTATCCATCCGTAGGGCAGGCTCGTGCCCCAGCAGTAGGGACATGAAATGAGCTAATGATGATGGTAATGCAAGTTAAAGAACTTTGCAATGCCAAATCACTAAATGGATGACTAGACCAAAAACCACGATCGCTTCGGTCTTGTGGTAGTCGTTAAAACCCTGAGCGATTCAGTAGAATATTTATAGCTGATGTTAATAACATTCTATACTATTTCAGTTAGTGATAATACTTTAAAAAAGTTAATCAAACTGTCACCTATATTTTGATTTTTTAACAAATTATAAGTAAGTAAAAATTTATTTGAAGTCAGCATTTGTTTACCATAACAAGTTTATACTACATGATTCATGATATCATCGACAAAGCGCTTTAGAGCACTAATGCTCTAAGCCAAGCGCACGCAGCACGCGATCACATAAAACTTAAAAAAAAATACGCATCTTGATTGACACTCACACACTTGACAGATTGTTGTGAACAAACTGAATGAGTTGCCATTTCGGCCTCAAGAACACAGAACAAGGCGCTCCGCATGCAGACATAATAACTTTGATCTCCGTATTGCGGCAACGTGCAACTAATGTTTCCATACAACCTAAAGAACGAAACCGGCCAGCTTCAAGTTGATAGAGAGAACACAAAACAGGTGAGAATGGCAAAATTTGAAAGAGGCTTACATCCTCAGGATTAAGAACGGCTGAAAAGAAAAAAACTGCACAGACATAGCAACTCTGGTTGCGAGTTTTTATGATCGAATACAGTTTTCAAGTACTACTTGTGTAAGTGGCTATGGTTTCCCCAACTAACAAACAATGACTGTTGACCATGGCTTTAAAAAGTTTATTTCAAATCGCTGCAACCGTAGAATGGTCCTTTTTGTTGCTGCAACCTGCAATCTTCAACGAAAACTTTCAAAAAGTTGATAGTTTCTGCAACTAAAGTTGCTTTATCTGCGGAGTGTCTAAGGTCACATATAACATCCTATTTACATCTAGACTCAAGTATCCGCATCTGCGTGATTCGATAAATAAATACCTACAAAGTAGATGCTTACGTCATTTTAATATAAAAAAAAAATATCTAAAAACGTTCGGCGATAAGTATCCACTTATTGTATTAAAAAAATCAATCGAACGAAATAAATGATGTAATGGGACCGCAGCTATGACGGCTACAACTTTTTATGGTACAATACAACGTAAAGGTTATTTAAGGTAACATCATAAAACTCGTCTGGATAGCTACCATCATACTATTTATATATTTTTAAGTAGTCCATATTGTGCCCACAGCTGGGCAGAGGCCTCCTTTCTTCGTCTCCATTTGTCCCTATCTCACCACCTCGTCAAAAAGTCGTCAAGTCGTCCACCCCATCTCCGTTTAGCCTGCCCCGTCTTCAGTGTCCACATGGATATACTACAATGGGTACCTATTTCTGACACACAAAAAAGAGTTTTACAGTGTTTTTGTTCAATTATCTATCGCAATTTACCCGTAAAAAATAACGTAATAGATAGGGTGCATGCAGTGTCAATGTCGCATGCGTCAAAAAAAGGTTTAGGCAAGTTTACGCGAATATTGCGTACACTGTATGCGGGATATTTTATATTTATTTTTATTTATTTTATTTTATATGCTTTAGTGACAAGTGTAGAGCAATTTCAACATAAATATTTTCAATATCAGCTTACCTTCATTGAGAAGGCAACTAACTAAAGTTTTCTTCATTAGGTACTTATAAATAAGGAAAAAGAGTTTTCGATGATATTTTTTTTGTATAAGATCGTATTTAGTTTTCACGTAAAGCAATTTTTACAACAGCTTGATGTGCTTTGGTGTGAGCAGTAGAAGTAAAATGTGAGTATTGCTCCTGTTATTTATAAATATCAGTGGAGACTCCTTAATGACTTTTCTGTTTTACTTTTTAACTTTGTATCTACATATCAATTTATTGCTGGAGACTTCTTGGCGGGAAAGTGAAGAGTCATATGTCTGCGGTTTTGTTTTATTTTCTAAAAACCGTGTTATGTCGAATATTAATGTGAAATAATGGTGGATTATTAACCGTTTAGTGTTCGTAAGTGCGCATGAGTGTTGGCAAATGAAACAAAACAGTGCAACTTCACTTTTCAAATTCTCTCAAGAAGTCCGCCCGAGGAATTAGTAAAGCCCCATATCTTTACTGAGATACTCGAGGGGTTCGGGGATATATCATTTATCACTTCACATTTCTATTATCATTCATCATCATCATACTGGAAGGAAATATTGTATATTTATGTATTACTTGTAAGAAAAATTACTTTGACACTGACTAAATGTGCTAATCGCACGAAGCCATCAATTAAAAGAAAAAAACATATTGCTGTCGATAGTCTTCCTACAAAAATAAATAAAAACAAATAAAGATTAGGTATGTATTTAAAAATGGAAGTACATACTTATCCCTATAGTGTTTTGTTTTTTTATTAATGAAACGTGATGATTGTAACGCTTAACCGCGTACTCACCAAGGAAGAAAGTGAACAGTTGACACGACGCCGCATTCGCCAACATTTCGGTAGTCGTAAGCGAATACTCATACACATACACAACCCCCTAGGGAATCCTCATTACGCGGCATCGCCCGACCACTGCCGACCTCCACAATGCCACTCTCACAAACTCTCACAATTGTCTGAAACTCGTTAAAAACAGCTCTTGTTCGAAGTTGCAGCCTTATTAGTTTGCCGGCCACTGCGCAACCACGCGGAAATATCCTCGTATATATACATATAAAGGCATTACGCGCGATTTTCTAGATCTGACCGTTGTAGCCAACCTTTTTTTGTTTTAGCGCATCTATGCCTTTTACTATGCTACGGGTGTATACTCGTATGAGTACGCTAACTCAATTAGTACAATTGACATCTGGAAAAACGCTAAGTCACTGCGCCGTTTATTTATAATAAATCAACATTGTTTTCTGTTATCACACCGCGGTCTTGAAGTCGACTAATCGGTCCGCTGAAACTATAGCAATGTCGCACTATGGTGGCCGTTATGCAATTGTTGCAAGACAATACGTCACGAAACCTTTTTACTGTCCAATTGATTTCACCGAGAAAATTGCCGGCAAATTATCGTCGTTACGATAACACTTCAGGCTTTATTGTAGGCACGCAACTTATGTTAAAATAAATAGAAAAATGTATACCTAACTCGAGAATGCTACATCAAACCACTCTAGCAAGGCGTATCTATACGCAATATTTTTTTATACACAACATTCTTGTGCGTTTTCAAAAGGTTTTTTTAGGTAGACCCAAAAAGACCCGAAATCGCGGAATCATCCTTGGAAACGTTTCGACATTCTGTTCTCGACGTTTTTGGTTTGTTCAATAGTGAAACACAGACGGCGAAAGGAGGCGTATACTCTGCATTGAGTACCTTCAAGATAGAGTTACTAATATAAATATATCTTTTTTCTTCTTCTATGTATTGGAGAAAATACTTTAGGCATACCACCGCTCCCAGAGGGGCATCTAGTTAAGTAATACCTCAACATCCAGCTTCAGCCACCAGAGTCTAAAGGTACAGAATATAGCTAATAGCTAAGTTTGCTTTAAAAAACAAAAAAACGTGTAAGAACAGTTGCATTGTTTATCAGTGAAACAATGGAAATCAAAATAATAATACACGTTAACAATTATTTTTATTTTAAATTATAATTTGTTCGCAACAAAATTTGCGTAAAATTATAAATTACTTAATTTAATCTAATAGCGAATCTAATTATAAATATGTTAACAAAAGCTAAAAAATACATAAAAAATTACATGTTAAAGATATGCAATAAGAATGCAACCCACTGTGCTTAGCCGGTTTTTAACTATTCTTAGCAACGAACACTAATAACTTATTGTTTGTCTGGTGTATGATGTGCAGTTCGCCTTGTAATAATTAAAAAACTTAATCACAGTACACTCTCATAGCTATTATTTAGCTCGAGTGGAAAAAAAATCCTTTCCTTGTCTTGTGTTCTATTAAATTTATTGACACTAGTATTGAGCGGATGACGGCTCCTCGACGGTCCCCGAGCTATACCACCCAGCTCGGAAGAAGATCTTCCCTTTGGCCTTCCTCAATGTGGCATTCTACCTACCATTAACATCCTGCAGGTTCTTTAATTTTAAATATAGTGAAAAATTAAATGCCTACTCGACCCAGCCAGGAATCGAACCTGGGTCTTCCGCAATCCGGGCGGCTGCACTGACCATTATGCTACCGGGAAGGCTGACATAAGCACTGAATTTTTTCACTTATTTTGATTTTGACTGCTTTGGGTCGGGTAGGCATTTACTTTTTTCACTTTATTTATAATTATTTAATACAGGTTAAGTGCAGCAATTAGCACTTAAAAATAAAAAATAAAGGGTTATATTGTTCACTAAAACAAATTTTTATACCATTCCAGAGAGATCCAAAAATTTTCATTTGGGTCAATCAATTTTAGCCATGGAGCTACTGGGAATAATATTTTCAAGCGCAAGAGCGCAACCTCTAACAAAAACGCTTTTTCATTTTATTTTAAGTACCTACCTAATTTACATTTTTGCTATACAATTCTTGAGAATAGAGTTAGAACTCTGTAGAGTACTAAAATAAAGTTCAAATTTATCACGGGTTTAGTCAGCAGTCAAATAAAAAATATAATGGAACGCTAATGTTTGAAAGTGAATAATCGAATGTTATGTTTCAATTGGATATCCTACCAATCAAATAAATCTTATTAACCATTTCTTAATCTTAAGGACAAAGGTAATGAAGCTTTACGTTACGTCTGTCTGTCCGTTAGCTGCAATTGATATAACTTACTGCGTGATAATTTGCGAAACGGGAAATAATCTTCAATTTATGTACACCTTGACATATTCGTACTTACTACACGGCTGGATGGGTACAACCCTCATTATTTCTGCCACCAAGCAACAGTGTTCTATCCTCCTATTTTTTTTGGAAAGAGATTGCTGATGCCTTTTCAGCGTTACCGAACTTTTTTGGGGGTGGCGAGAACTTAAAGGGCTCCTCAAGCCGTGTGATCGAAACACCGTCAGAGGTTTTTTATAGGGAATGGCATCACGCAAGCGTTTCCCTCCTACTAGATTCTCTGAGGGGTTCAGATCGGACCGGATCGGGTTCTATCTTCCACTTCGAAGAGCATGAAAGTTTACTGGACATAGGTAATTTAAGGTGTCAAGGGTCCTAGAGATATTAAGACCTAATGGTGTTGCAAGCGTGTAAAGGCTGCAACTATCCGAATTCAGTTGAATAAAAAAAAATAAAGTAAGTGTCACTTTACAAAAACACAAATGTTGAAAAAAATCCACGAGCAGGATTTGAACCTGCACCTTTCTGACATACCGGGTAAGTGTCACTTGTTTTATAAGAGCCCCATTATATATCTACTGTTTCATATCAGGGCCTCAGTCCTGATGCGTCCATAACGTCCATTATAGTGTCTCAGTTCCCGGACTTTGATATTTAATACGTCCACAATAGTGTATCAGTGACCTAACTCTGTCATTTTTCCCCACATAAAAAATGCCAAAATCGGGTAACTGAGACACAGTTGTTATCATCATCACCACCAGCTCATTTTGTCTCCACTGCTAGGGCAGGAGCCTTCCTCACCGATGGAAACACCACAGGGAGAACGAGCATAGAAACCACCATGCGGGCCTAGTACATAAATACTACACACACAAATGCTACAAATAACAAATGAGTTTTCTTGGGATATTGACAGGAACAAATACATTTACGAATCCGATTAAAACGATGTAATTACGTAACGTAGGTACCTAGCTGAACTTGCAACAGAAACGGCAACTTGATTAAGTTAGTCACTGGAGCGTAGGTGCATCTTAACATAGGTACGTTAGCTTCTAACATAGGTAACCTACGTCACCTACGTCCCAGTTATTAGCTGAAGAGATATTAAATCACTTTACCCGGTTAAAGGCAGCTACGGGGGGAATTCTAAACGTAATTAAAACTTGATGGCGCAAGAAGTTTGCGGAATAATTTATGAGTAGGTAGGTAGCTATGATGAACGAGTTGCTTTATCAATAATTGAGAAAGAAAGTATGAGTGAATAATTAACTAGTACTCGTACTTAATAAACAAATCATTTTACTGGCATTTACGTAAAAATTTCAACCCAATATAAATGTAAACGTTTACAAGTAAGATAGCGAAATATTTTTATTACATTTTTCATTTTCATTTTATCATAGGCATCGTACCTACTTCATAGCTTTAATTTATTGGAACTAAAATAAAATGACCTTTTTTGTTCCGTAGCCCCGTCAGAAAATCAATTATAACAACCAGAAGATGCTTCTACATAGCAACATTTTAATGTGTAGTTTTCTTATCTTTCTTTACATCATTAACAAATCCGATTATTTCCCGTATCAGAAACAAAACATTGGCCAACGTTTAAAGTCGGTCAAATGAAAAGACATTTAAGCATGTTCAGAGACATCGTTTAACCCGTCCCATGTCTTGTTACAGGACAAATTGCTCAATAAACTGGAGGAGAATGAGCCAGAGCTGGCCACATCGCCCGAAGAGGAAGTAAGTTAATGCATATTGTAGTACCTTCTCCTATTGACTATATTAACAATGCAGCGGGTGTGGTGGCAGCTTATTAAAAATAAAAAAAATAAAAACTTGTAATTAAGGGAGAATTACCCAAGTACAGCTTGAAACGAATTAATGTCTTATTTAATTATTGTTACTCTTATAATACAAATTAGGTATACCTATACATAATAGCCCTGTGTAATATATTGTTGTTTTTACGTGCTAAATAATTTATCGGTACCTAATAAATTATAGTTTTTAAATTCTGCGAACAATCAATAAAACAATGGGCTATCCATTATCAAGATTCTTGTACGTCGTAGCAATAATAAAGTTATTGAAGAAAATAAATTATTAACGTATCATTTTTTTTTTAAATGTCATCATATTTTGGTTTTTTTACTCAATAATTATTTTGCAATATTTAATTAAAAATATATATTATTGATTGCATGTATGTAATGTAAATAATAATGCAAATAAGATAAAGAGAAAGTAAGTTCTCAGAAAGATGTTTCAATGCTATTTTGAATCTTACTAGTGATTTTGAATTTAAAATGGAAAACATATAAGTATTTTTGTATTATTTACATTAAGTTTATTTAGTACTGACCGTTTGAGTGTTTACAGTGCTAAAATTATCATCAGCGTCTTCGAATACACGTAATAGATACCTTTAATAGTGTAAGAACTATTACCATCCCGGTTCAAAAATCGTACCCCAGTTCAAACATTGGCCCTACCTAAATTAAGTCGATGGCTTTAGGTAAAACCATACCATCTTTAGAGGGATATAAAGCCATTGATGATTCATGCAACCACTTAAAAGGATATTCGCGCTAAATTATACTGTCCCCAGTAGTATTTAGTAGCATAGCATTTACTGTATATAAATCAGGCCTCTGAGAAATATTACGGTCAGCATTTGAAATGTGGTAGCTGTATAACCGTTATGTCCGTGCAATTTTTCTGAATTCCAAATACGAACTTAACCGGCAAAGTTTTGCTTCTTTCTAATTAATAACGCAGACACGCAGTTTAAGTATTTCTATATTGTGATATTGCACTAAAATTTTTATATCAAAAATGATAACTATACTTGAAGAAGTGACAAAACAAGGCCTCGATTCTGTTATTTGAAAACGTCCATAATCGTGTCACGGTGGCCTTATTATGGCATTTGGACTGACACCATCCATACACCATTGTGAACGTTTCAAAAGAGCAGAATAGTGATTGAATGTTCTCTCGAAAGAAATAGCTTTTATAAGGTAGGTAATAAAATAATATCTAACAAACCTTGTCTTGTCTTGTTCAAGGTGGCTTAAAATTGTATACTGACGAAAGCGGATTGGCCTCATTTATGAGATCTAAGATGTTAATTACAAAATTTTGCGCAGTCCGCCTGGCTTTCTCGACGGCTAGCGAAACTATCAGATCGAAAGAGACCTTGAATGTTAACACTAGCTGGGTGTCTAGTACGAGTTTTATTGTCATTCGATCCTGCTAAAGAAATATAATATATAAATTTATATATAAATATATATATATATAAATAAAATAAAATATATTATATATAATTTTTGCCTCATCTACCCGAGGGCAATTTGATAGCTATCTATATACTATCACCCCTTAAAGGGATCGCTACGTAGTTCCAATAACCCTGTATATATATATAAACTTATGTAATAATTACGCTAAAAAAGGTGCTGCTTCAAATGAAGCACAAGACAGCCGTCACGGGAATCTAGAGGGTACCCAAATTATTCCGGGCGTCGTCGTCCTCTATTGGCAGGCCGTCGCCGGGTGGAGTCTGATGTCCGTGGTCCCGAATAACCCTCGCGACATGTGATGGGATGGTACAAGGAGTTTTAGTGGGTTTCAGAATCAGAATCAAGAGCTGGGTGGAAAGTCACCACATAACTAGCGGGCTTCTCCAGTCCGGCTGGTATCTGTAATATGGATTTTTCCTTCTATTAAAAAGAAGGCACTCCATACTTAAACACGAAATCTTTCTATTTTTAGTGTGTAATATGCGTCAACGCCAAGGCGACGATGCAGACGTCGCCGTGCGGCCACCGCGTGGTCTGCCGGCGGTGCTTCGTGAAGACCATCCAGATGGCGGTCAGCCAGCGGCTGCTGCCGCTGCGCTGCGTCATATGCCGCGCCAAGATCCTGCGGCTGCGGCAGGCGCCGAGACTCGTCACCAGCAAAAGCTGGCAGGTCAGTCACCTTATATGCGTAATCGCAAAAGGCGACACTGCAGATGTCGCCGTGCGGTCATCGCGATACCTACAAAAATTTCTTCCATTGTTCATGATACCTAGAAGATACATAGAAGACCTCGCATTACATCTTACTGTCATGAGTTTATAACAAAAACTCTTGTCTATGGTAAATGGTAGTAAGAAAACCGTAAGGGATAAAACTACCACTTTGAAATCCCTACATAACGAATTTACTCGCGTAAAATGTGTACTTAACCTAATTGATTTTATGCTGACGTGTAGAACCCTTTACAGGGTCACAGAAAAATAAGATATAAATCTGTTTTAACCAACTTCAAAAAAGGAGGTTTCTCAATTCGAACGTAGGTATATATATCTATTTTTATAAAACACAAGTAGATTCGTAAAATGTGTTTCATTTAAAATGTGTAGTGATGTACTTATCAATGGTGTAGTATTCGCGTGGAAACAAAACTATCACTTCAACCGCCACTACGATTGCTGCGATGATCGAACGAAGCCTTGACCATCCGTGTAGATAATTCAAGGTGATTAACTTGCCAGCCAATCGTAACCTGTGACACGCGGCAGGCGGCACTCGTAACATGCGACATTTCGTCCACCGAACTTGTCGAGGACAATGTCACAAAATAAAGCGATTGCAGAAGGTAAGCTTCTTACAAACGTGCTCGAGCAACGCACACATAGACAACCTCTCACGGACACGGATTCTCGCAACAGCCGCGCTCAGACTGGTCTGAGATGGTCCCTTATTTTGTGAGACTTATTTTGTGACAATGTAATAAACAATTGTTACATACTCTTTGCGACTTGCGAGAGCATTATGATTTCCTTATCTCTCTTCCTTGTTTTCCTAACAATGGTGTTGCCCTCGAGAGAATAGCGCAAGGATAATGTCTTTGTGTTTTGTAAAGTTGAAGTTTTGTTTGAAAATTATGCTTGGATTAGGTAAATTACTTCAATAAAAAATAATTAAGGAAAATTATAGCATCCTGCTTTTGTTTACGGTAGTCAGTTTGTTCTTTTGATTATCTAAGATTAGTCATCAAAGTATTGTATTTGTATGTAGTGGTGTATTGTTTTTAAAATTGTTTAAAATTTTCTCTTACTTATACTCACTCTTACCTACTCGTATAAAAATGTTACCATTATGTGTTTTAAGGATTTTATGTCAGATTGAGAATATTATTGGACCTGATTCTACTATTTAAAAACGTCCACTTATGTGCCTTAATGGCAAGCAACTTTGAAAAAAATGTATATACGGGCCTCTTAGCCACACATGTAGACGTTTTAAAATAAAATAATTAAGAGGTAGCTGTAGTGTTTAATGATAGCGTTTAGCAACAAAAATATTAAAAAAAAAACATTTATTTCGAGTTTGCGTTCATAGTTTTTTAGTAACAATTTTTTTTTTTAACAATATATATATTAGATATTAGTAATATTACCTAATCATAATTAACATAAACTATAATCCCCATTCAGGTGTCAACTGGCAGCGGCAAATCATGGGGCGTACCGGGCTCCGTGTCCAGTTACTCGGTGGGCGCGCGCTCCGTGCCTGCCTCGGCCTCACTCTACTCCGTCACCAGCGGCGAGTCGTCCCTGTCTGGTAGGTGTCAACTAACAGTGACGAGTCATGCATGGGCTGAGCCAGGTTTGTGGCCAGTTACTCAGTGGGCGCACGGTCTGTGCCTGCCTCGGCCTCACTCTACTCCGTCACCAGCGGCGAGTCGTCCCTGTCTGGTAGGTGTCAACTAACAGTGACGAGTCATGCATGGGCTGAGCCAGGTTTGTGGCCAGTTACTCAGTGGGTGCCCGGTCTGTGCATGCCTCGGCCTCACTCTACTCCGTCACCAGCGGCGAGTCGTCCCTGTCTGGTAGGTGTCAACTAACAGTGACGAGTCATGCATGGGCTGAGCCAGGTTTGTGGCCAGTTACTCAGTGGGCGCACGGTCTGTGCCTGCCTCGGCCTCACTCTACTCCGTCACCAGCGGCGAGTCGTCCCTGTCTGGTAGGTGTCAACTAACAGTCACGAGTCATGCATGGGTTGAGCCGGGCTCCGTATCCAGCTAATCGGTGGGCGCACGGTCTGTGCCTGCCTCAGCCTCACTCTACTCAATCACCAGTAGCGAGTCGTCCCTCTCTGGTAGGTATCAACTGACAGTGACAAGTCAGGCATGGATTGAGCCGGGTTTTTGTCCAGTTACTCGGTGAGCGCACGCTCCGTGCCTACATCCGCCTCACTCTACTCCGTCACCAGCGGCGAATCGTCCCTCTTTGGTAGATGTCAAGTGGTAGCTCAACTCATAGGGCGAGCCATCTCGGTGACGTCATCTCCTACTTTCGCCGCGATTTCGATATGTGAGAGCCATCAAGGAGGTAATTTCCATATATGTATAAAGATTTGATCACATAACTAAGTACGTACCATCGTTGCGGCGGAGAGCTCACGCTCCACTTTAGAACCGAAATTGTTGTAAACAGTGTAGTTTCTGAGGAAATCCCTCCTATGAAACTGGAATAGATACCTACAGAGTCGACATCGCATTAGTGATAGATACCTACTTCAATCAGGATTTTATCTCTATGCTAATTAATTAGCTTCCTAAATAAATACTACATAAAACGAAAGCAGATTGCTAACGTACAAAAAAACAATTTTCCAGGTGTGTCTTCCGTATCGTCGAACAGTGGCGGCAACGTCATCAACGGCTGTTCGACGAAGTTGTGCGGGGGCGCCAAGTGCGGGGGCGCGTGCTTGGGGGCGGTGCCGCGCGCCCCCTCCGCGTCAGCGCCCCCGCGCGCTAGGCAGCCCGCTTCCAACTCGCTGCGGCGTTCGCAGCATCATAGCATGAAGGTAAGATTGAGTTAGTGAAGTTCATTATAAATTGCATGGGTTTGAAAAAGCGCCACCTAATGACGAACTTGTGTAACTATTTGTGATTGTTTATTGAACCAGAACTTAAGTAACACTATTAGAACCAACTAACAATTTCTTAGCATTGCTTAGGTCTTATTACACAAGTCCTAAATCTCATTGGTAAAGATTAAACGTTTGTATGAAATAGTCGAGATGATTTTGCCTCCTGTACAGTCGCGAGCATTAACATATTCAAAAATTTAAAAAGAACAAAATTCAAAATCATTTATTCAGTTTAGGCTACAAATAGCTCTTATGAACGTCATTATGCCATCGGTTCGTAAGTCTACTCTGGGCGGAAGACCTTGTACTAAGAAGAACCGGCAAGAAACTCAGGAAGTGTCAAGCTCTTTTCTCCCTTGCAGCGTCAAAAATATTGGAAAATGCCCTATCATAAAAGGACACTCTTCATCACAAATAAACATTCAAAAAATAAAAGACAATCACAACACACAAAAACAACAAAATAAAAAATTATCTAAGATTTCATCAGATATGTAAACAATTTAACTCTTAATACAATGGAATAAGTGTCAAAACTACTCAACAGTGCATACATGTTAATGATGTACAAGGCATCAGCGTAAAGCTCTGCTTAACGTGTTAACCAGACGTTTTCTACTACAGGCTAGACTACAAGAGTACCAAGTGCACAGTTACACGGGCGGACCAGCCGGGGAGACCTCCGGCCGCCTGCCGCCCATCCGGGAGTTCCAACGGGAATTCCGGGAGGGGAGACGGGAGAGCGCAGCCGCTGCCTCCGCCTCCACTAGAATAAGGTAGTAATTAGAAGACAAAAGACAACATGAAATAGGAGTTACCAAAAAATGTATTACTAGATGGTCTACGTTGAGACCTTCGATCTTTGGAGGTAAACCTTAAATGATCGATGAACTGATACCTACCACCTGTGGTTTAGGAGTTAAACCACCGGTCTCAGGCTCTGAGGTCCTGGCTTCAACTCACATCGGAGAGCACATATTGGGCTTAATTAGGTTAATAAATTAAATAAAAAAAATTTTGTAGTAAGGTTTGAGGTGGTTCTAATCACCTCAAACCTTACTAAGTCTATCATCAAAACATCAATGTTGGTTTAGAAAACTTGATTTTCCAAATGTTAAAGAAAAAATCCTCAGTGGTTGGGGATTCCGTGTGGAATGCCCTTCTATCTTCCGCTTTATCGTCACTTACTGCCAGGTATTATGAAAGCTCACCTTTGCCGTTACGATATACGTAACATACTACAGTTTTGTGTCCCCGCGTTATGAGTTTTGATAATATTTCTGATGTATTTTTAGAGAAGACTGAAACCTGAGCTTAAAGTATTTTGCAGAATAAACATCATTTCTTTTACGAGTTCAAGTCATAAATATAACTATTATTATTTCTTGCAGGTGTGCCCAGAAAATAGTAACCCAGCTAGAAACTTCGCCGCAGAAGAACAAGCAACACTTTTTCCGGCCCCTAAAGCCCCCAAACAAAGACGATCCCCCCAAATCCAGAGATCAAAGCAAAGAGACTGAAAGGAAAAAAGATAACCCCAAAACAAAACCCAAGAAAGAAGAGAAGAAGAAGAAGGAAGAAGAGAACACCAAGCAAGAAGATAAAAGTAAAAAGGATGAAAGCAGTGACAACAAGAAGAATGAACTGGCCGAAAAGAAAAAGGAACAGAAACTGAGGCTCAAAGCTGAGAAAGAAGCTAAGAAGGAGGCTAAAATCCAAGCTAAAGAAGAGGAGAGACAAGCCAAACTCCTAGCGAAGGAGGAGGAGAGACAGGCCAAAGTACTAGCGAAGGAAGAAAAGAAAAAGGCCAAGAAAGAGGCGAAAATGGCCGCGCAGGCGGAGAAGGAGAAAAGTAAATAAGGATCAACAAAACTTAAATTTTTACATTGTAGTAAATCGTAGCCGTCTTAAATTAGATTCGAAAGTTGTTATTATTGATGAATAGTAAAGAATTTTAAATAGCATGTATCTAACGAGTCTATTGTAGTCCACGTATACAACTATATTATTAATTACAGTAAGATACTTAAAAAGTTTACTTTTTTACTTCAATTAATTGGTAATGGTTTATTTGTGTTTGTGCTTTGATACAATTTTTTATTGTTCTAAGTTGTCTAAGCTTAGTTGCAATTTCTTTTTGAAATTGTTTAATTAGGGTTGTTGTATAATAGTTTTACTATCAAATGTTATTATGAGAAGCAATCTAAATACATAGTTGTTGGGTCATAGTTGGAACTCTACAAACTGCGAAGACTGAAAGAATGGGATAATGAAATCATATCGTTTTGTAATTTAATTGTTTAACACTAAAGTTAAGAGCTTTGTGCATTCCAGCACCGCCAAAGAATTTATTTATTAGGTACGTAGGTACTAATTTTGTCGTACTTAGTTTATCTGTAGGGGAAGCTTGATTAGTATAAGTTATGTATACAACTTTTTAAAAGTTAATACCAAAAGTAATATTTTGTCATACAACATTGAAATTGCTTAATCATTAGTCATACATCAATAGCTAAACTAATTGTTATATATTGACTATCCATTCCAGATATAGTTTGTCATCCCCATACTCTACTTAACCTTCTGTCAGTATTTTCATCTTTGTGAATGAACACCTTTAGTAACTCATACTATTTAACGTTTTAAGGGCGATGCGAATATATTTCTCTCTTCAACAGCATATTCAGTATCACTTCATGGCTGAAAGATCCAGATGGCTGGTCAATAGATATATGTATCACTTGTACATCGCTTGCTTTCGCTAGGTGCCAGTAACAGTTTAAGAATGATTTGTCATTAATTTTGTGTGGATTTTATTAACAAATACAATTTGCATTTAAACTATGTTGTTTGTAATTTTCAACGCAACTTGTACCTCAACCTATAAAGTGGTTTTGGTAATAAAATTGAATAAAAACTTGATATTACACACTTGATACACTACTTGATATTACATTTCCAATTTGTAAAAAAAGGTTACTGTCCATTTAGTGTTGTTTCAATCAATCAATCAATCTCAAAAAGTGATTATAATATGCACTAAAACTAATTACCAGTTTAAATCAAAAACTAAAGGTGTTTACCCATAATTTTGGATTGCTGTCAATACTTAATATTATTATAACCCATTGTAAAGGATAACAAATGTAGTACCATATCAGGTCGCATTTAGATATGCTAGGTAAGTGTTGACATTAATTTTGTAAGAGTTCCCACATGTCGGAATTTATTATTGTCAATCGTTAGAAATTTCCTGTAAAATAAATAACAATGTTACTATAACTATAGTTTTCATTAACCTGTAAAATTTTTTTCAAAAAACTTTTGGAAGGAATGGAGATAAGGCTCCGGAGTCAAGTCAAGAGGTCAAACAATACAAGAAAAAAGACATCAAAAATGTGTAGCATTATTTTATTACTCTTGTTCCACTGTTTATATTTTAATTACTTTGGTGTTATATAAATAAACCAATGCATAAGCAACAATCAAAAGATTTTTTATCTACACTAAAATATACAACAATACACTTTATTACTAAAAATATACTAACACCATTTGCAAAGGCTTCAAATTTGTTTAATCATCCTTGTAGTCATCGCCAATGCGCTCAACAATTTCGTCACCGGTCTTCTTATTGATACGTAGGTACTTATTGACCAACGGTTTATAGTAGTAAGCTTGGTAATCATTACGCTCACCCATCTTCTTGATGACAGCTTTCTCTAGAGCTCTTATCTTGGCCTTCTGGGCTTCTTCATCAATGAAATGCATGAATTTTTCATATTCCTGCAATGGATTTAAGAACTTTATTAAAACTTAGTCAAAACTATAACAGTTGACATATGAACAAACTACACCTATATTTAAAAATTAAATTAAATGAAAGTATTAAAAAAAAGTAAAATAAGCAAATATTTATAAAGTATTTTATTCTATTCTAAAAACAAATAACTAAGTTTACATAGGATTCTGGAAAATACCATAGGTTGTCTGAATTCCTTACAATAGTAATAAACTCAAGCAACAAGTAAAATAAGTCCTTGCAAATAAATAAATTACATTCAATAGAAATCTTCTATTAAATTATATTGAAATACATCATGTATTTATTCACACATCATCTTTTAGGGCCAGCTCTGTTAACCAGGTCTATCTCTGTCTTAAATAACTCACAACAATTAGTTTATATGGTCAGTCCAAACCTATAGGTAATCTACTGAGGTAGGTATAGTGAAATAAATTGAAATACTTTTTAATAGATCACCTGTTGTGGGCTTGAGTGTATATAGCGAGCAATAAAACGACTAATCGGATGGCGAAAGTATTCCCAGTGCTTGGGATTGTACCCATCAGGAATTGGGGTCAGTTGAGCAGGGCCTATGAAGACATTCGTGTAGAAGATAATCAGGCTCACTGGGATCATTCCGACCATAACATAGTAGTGGAACATATCCTTGAACTTATGCCACTGCCATCTGTAATCATAACATCGTCAATAAGGATATGTGCGTAAAAAGTCATAGTATTGACGAGCTGTGACTATTAAGTACTTGGATATGATTTTCTTGATCAATATAATATAGTTAAGATTAATTTTTTGATACTTTTATATCATCGGTAAATAAAAATTGGTTAGGTAATCACTACACTCAACATTACCTGGATGGCTGTAGTGCCATTGTCTTGTGTCCATGGCCGGCGTTTAAGGCCTTGCTTGTTGTAAAGCTTACATTTTGAATAGAATATGGTGTTTTTATGTTGTTTTTCAATAAATTTATGCCGAAAGATCGGCCTAATCCACTCCAAGAAACCATTCTTATTTTGACTATTTTTGACAAATCAATGCTGCCAAGTTTTTTTTTTTTTTTTTTCATTTAGTGTATGGCTTCGTGCGATTAGCACATTTAGCCAGTGTCAAAGTAATTTTTCTTAGAAGTAATACTTATATATACAATATTTCCTTCCAGTATGATGACGATGAATGATAATAGAAATGAGAAATGAGAAATGATATACCCCCAACCCCTAGAGTATCTCAGTAAAGATGTGGGGCTTTACTAATTCCTCGGGCGGACTTCTTGAGAGAATTTGAAAAGTTAAGTTACACTGTTTTGTTACATTTGCCAACACTCATGCGCACTTACGAACACTTAACGGTTAATAATCCACCATTATTTCACATTAATATTCATAATAACACAAATTTTAGAAAATAAAACAAAACCGCAGACATGACTTTTCACTTTCCCGCCAAGAAGTCTGCTGCCAAGTTGCCAACTTCAAATTTGTGTCAGTGTCAAGTGATGTTAAACCACCTACGACCCACAGGCAAGAAAACCAATCAAATGTCCGAATCGACTCTCGTCATTCCAATATTTTGCACATAATTTTTAAAAGGGAAGTAAAGAGTCACGTTTGCATTATGATGTTACATCATTAATCATTATTATGAAAACTATCCTCCTATGTCTAATGACAAAAAATTATTAGGGTGTCTGTACTGGAGTAAAGATCCCTTTGTCTTCCAAATGGTAAAAGAGATAAAATAAATAAGAAATGGCGCCAAATTCAAAATTGAAACTTTTAGAAAGCTAATACGAAATACCTAGTTATTATTTATTTTTTAACATAATAGGTACATACCTATACCTTTAATACGTGTAAAAGTGCTCTGGTCCTTCTTTCTTCTTCGTCCTTCGTTTGATAGCAAACGATGTCATCGGCGTGATTTTTCATCCAAGATATAGCAGTCCGAGGGCCGTAGAATGACATTGGCTACTTTTCATCGCATTGTGGTAGGTGTTTAAAGAAAAATCGCAAATTATCGCCTTTAATTTACTTTATTTTAATTACATATGAATATGAATACTTTTTTTCAATACCTATACTATTCGGTATAGGTATGACAAAACACATATTTTGAAAACAATAAAAATACGCTAAAAGGCACTCGTTTAAGACTTTACAATGTAATGAAATTATACAAAGATATGGCAGATATAAAAAGTAAACTAATTTACCTGTTGCGCTCATAGACAAAATACGTAATCGTATGCTTCTCAGTACCTAGGTACATATTGATTTTCGTACTGAGCATGCTCCGTGCAGTAGTATGACTACGTCACTGGTTGATAACGCGACACAACTGGCCGCCCACTCAAATATCATTAGTATTACAAAACGCAGTTATTTCAATGTAAAAGTTATTATCCTTTACAATTTAAGTCAATAGTGTTATTAAATGGCATTATCTTTACCGTGAATGTGATTAAATGTTACCATGATGGAGGAACTACTCCAAGAAGTATTTAAAGAGGCTACTGGGCCCAAATTGACTACATTGAGAAAAACTTGTCAGGATGCTTTAGGTAAATTTTAAAAATTTTGTTCAAAATAATATACCTAATTAGTAAGGGGAACATACTGATTTACCTACTAGTTAAGTAAACAGCTGTTAATCATATCTAAACGTCAGCGCTACATTAAAAGCAAAGAAATATATTGTACCTACAAATAATACCACTGATACTATTTTGATAATGATAAGAAGAAAAGTATATTTTTTCAGGAAAAATGTAGAAATATTATGTCAGGTACTGTTTTAAATGTGCAAATAAAAATAATCAATAAATATTACGAAATTATTTTATAATAATATCAGGATATCCAGGCGGGTAATTAATCACGTACGCACCAGCAGATATTTCCCGCTAATTGTTATCGCAATAATTGCGAACGCCATCTAGTGGTACCCATTATGGTAAAAGATTAAACACTATGTTTTATAGTATGTACTTAGCTATTAAAAAAATCATACATTTTTTAGCACCTATATTATTATGTTATTTTTACAATTATTATGTTACAACTAAAATGGCTAGAACCAATAAACCATAAGCCATTATATTAAATTGATATTGATATTAAATTGACATGAACAGTGATAAAATACTTTTCACTTTTTGAAGCGTAGGCCCGCTTGCTCTAAAGATAAAATGAAGTACAAAGTCTAAGTACTACCTAAGTAGTAAAAAAAATGTTATTTTGTTTACAACTAACTAACAGCCTAACATACACATGGATATAAAACAAGTTTTTGATGTGTAACATCTTTCCGCTCGCTTTCTATATAAGCAATTTGTGGGAGTGACTTCGTTAAATGGGACGGAAGTATACCTAACAGTGTAACAGGAAGTCGGGGAAGCTCGCAAGCGCGCGCCATTTTGTTATTTTAAAATCGATAATATGAACATGACATATTATTATTTTATGTGACATATTGTGTCATTTGACTATCAAAGGTCATTTTCATATCTCAAATGTCTTCTAATGAGTATTTACTGCACCTATTTTATAGTTATAAATTGATGTAATACCTGACCCATTTTTTTCAGAACATAATGTTAAAATTGCTTATTACTAAGGTGAGATGTCAAATGTTACACATCGTAACACAACTACTGTAAGGCTCGCTTTTTTTTATTAGTGAATTACACTTAATACTTACGTATTTGTCAGAGGCACTATGCTTGCAAGAAAGCAGCGGCCGTCGTCCGTGCTACGAGCTACGGCGGGCCTGCTTGCTGCCGCTACAGATCGCGCTCGAGAGCAAGAGGCCGAGACTGGTGACCTTTGCATTACAGGGCTTCCATGTAAGTCATCATCATCATCAACAGTCATTAGGTAGGTACCAACTATATGCCTCCCTTTTTAATCGTCACTTCAGCCAATCCTGTGCTGCGCTAAACCAGAAGTTTACCCCAACTTTTTTCTATCGTCGTCCAACCGCGTCGTATCGTAATTTAAACAATAGAAGTGTTTCATTTTTTACGGAAATTTTATTAATTGTTATCTTCTAGAAAATGCTGCGCGATGACAGATTCCACAGAGGCATTGAACCAGAAAACGACTCGCTATGGATGCCATCACAACTGCTGTGCGCGACCGCTTCGGTGATGTACCACTTGCCAGATACACAGGTGAGCTACGACGAGGGTAAGTTTTACTCTAAAGCTGTGGGTGGTGTAAATAAATAACAAAATGTCTATGTTGATCACTGTCGGTGACTCCAATGTGCATAAACAAACCCTTAAGGGTTTTAATACACAATGTATGTAATATTTAAGATTATTTTGAAATGTAAGAAAAAATAGAAAAATAATAATAAGCTTACGTCTTCAAATTTATTTTACTTCTTTAATTCAAATACGGCTCGAAGGACCGTTTGTTTGTTTTTGGGGACCGTATAATCAAAGGTGGATCATTTGTAGGTAACTATAATTATTTATGTTACCATACACATATAAGATCTAACAAGAGTCGCAAAGCCAAGTGCCGCTGTGCGTTTGCTACGATTGTTAATACGATTATTTCGCTATCTTCCAATTTTATAATGTGGAGTTGAGTCACACTGGAAAGAACAGGTATTTAGCGCATTCAACCTAGCAAAGGCCCGAGCAACTTAGGCCCGTGTGGTGCCGAGGGTAATAAATGCACCACCACATCTCTCTCCGTAGGTGTCGTAGAAGGCGACTAAGGCACCATTCCAGAGGATGGACAGCAACGTATCTTTATGACTAGACATCTTACTGCGATTACCAACCTAAGAGCGAGTCGATTACAGCAAATTCCCTGCAAAATTAATAAGGTTCCTTGGTTAAGGCCTTTGTCCAGCAGTGCACATCTATAAGCCACAAAAAACAAGTAGTTAGTTACATTTACATAATAAACACAACATTTTAAAATTAACGTGATCACACCCCGATGATATATTGTAGTGAAGCCAACCCCGTTGTGCACAAATTAAGTATGAAACAAATTGAGTGGCAATTTATCCAAGTAAGAACAAAAAACAGAAACAACAAACATATACAATGCCTCCTGAAACAGGCGATTATAATAAGCCTAAAAGGAGGCTCCGTTAACTAGATAATAATTTCTAAGTCTTGTTAAAGAAATAAAAATTTTGATTTTTTTTTTTAATTTTGAATACAATAAACTGGCAGTGTTGGACAGGAACCAGAGATCGACATTTTTTTCCTTTAATCGTTTTAAGTAGGGGTCAGCAACTGATTATACCTGCTTCCTTGCTGTCTTCCCGTAAAAGTTCAATGAAAATCTGTAATGTTTTGGCGTTTTTTGATTATGCTGATGATCGTAGCAAATTTAAAAATGCCAACGGTTATACAGGTCCAGATATTCCGTATGTATCTGTCGCTGGCGCTCTCCCCGCGGCGAACGCTCAACGGCCGGCTGTGCGTGTGGGCGTGCGGTCGCTGCGGCGAGGCAGCCGCCGCCGCCGCCCCCGTCGCCGCCGCTGCTAGGGCTGCAGCTGCCCAAGCACTGCGAGCGTACTGTGCACAACTAGGTCAGCATGTCTTACGTTTGCTTGTAGAGACGCCTGCCTATCTAAAACTGTCCAAAACTGACAAATTTCTTCAATAAATGTTCAACCTCATAAAGATATAAAGTTCAAAGTCTATTGAGGATATTTGACAGTCTGATGTGCAGGCGTGTGTATATGTATAGCTATTTAAACTAACCTTTTCTTTTCATTCATCCTTCCGGGAGGAAGGTTGATGTGTTAACACAGGAGGTCAGAAGAACCCCACCGACGTCTAGGACTTTCCCGCTCCGCCCGCCTAGTGGCAAGCACCAGGTTAACCAGGAGTAGAAGGACTGGACCTACCTTTTAAAACCTCCCGTGGGCCGCAATCCGAATCTTACGATAGTTGTAAGATCCAAAAACTTCTCCCAAAACAACGTCGCCTGATGGTTGGTTATCTCCTCAGTTGTGGGCACTAAGGGTAGGAATGCGGCGTACTGCCGTCTTCTCCTTCTACTGCAAGTGAGACCATCCTAGAGTTTGCGTTTACGAAGCCCCCACTGTGACGACTACTCTCACCACCTAACGGGAATTACATACTAACGGGACCTACACGCGAATATACAAACTCAAACTAACTCATAAACACCTAAATACGAGTATTTACCACGTCTACTTCCTGACCGATTTTTAGCTCGGATACATCATTAATTATAGATGCTCAAACCTATTTATGTATTGGCAGCAGCACCTATGGGCTTTCCGTCGCTTCCATTAGGTTCTAGGTGAGTTTCATAAACATACTCAATAGTTGCAACTATTACGATGGCTGTAGTTTGTTAACTTTGCGTTAACAAACTGCTCTGATTGCGTACTTTGCACAAATACATAGAATCCACTCACTGGTAGCTGGAACGATTGATACTGACACAAATTCACAAACTCGTAGCAGTAGGTAAGTAAACGAATGAAGAGCCGTAGTGCTGCTGCCGCGTAGTAGTTGCAACGCAAGCACATGTTGTCCACAACTGTCCTGTCTCCCTATGAAACACGGTTGACCAGATCCTTTAGAGTTCCACTGGCTTTAGATCCACCAAGATTCTCACCATCCCTTACGGGTTATGCTTTATATGCCATAGTCAAAAACATCTGATACAGACACTCAAAAAAGAGAAGTGCGGTGAAGTCAAACTTCTATTTGTTGCTGTGCTATGGACACATGGACCGCATCTGTCAGTGTGTCGGAGGTTGCAGTCAGCTACAACACACGTGGCGTGGCGTATTGTAAACAGTCAGTCAGGAGAATACTCCTTCTTCATAAAGACTTCACGTTTTGTGTTGTGCTATGTATTAAATTTGGTAATCGCCAAAGGAAGTCTAGACAGCCGAATCACCCAAAGTCGGGGAATGGGTGACACCGTCCTACTGAATTAGAGTATAGAATAAGTAAGTACAACGTTTCTTCCTTGCGCAGATGAGGAATATCAGGAGCTGATTTCTGAAGGATCGCCCCTCGGCAGAAACCACATCGTGGCAGTGAGCTGCTACAGCGAAGTCATTCCGGTTATACAGTACCTGTGCAGTAGGCTGTCTGAAACACAAATGTAACTATAAATATTTTTCCTCTCGAATAATAAAACAATACTATAGGAACTCAACCCCTGAACGACTGAGTCACGACTATGACTTAATTATCACTAAATTAGCAAAGCGATCAAAACTTACTTTTTGTCGGGCATTTTAAAGAAGCTATGGTGAAAAATGGACTGAAGTTTCGGTTCTTCCTGCGTAGGCAGTAGCATTCCTATATTAGCGATTGCCTGACTAGTTACTTTTTGAGAATGCTATATTGTTAAGGCTAGCTACAAGCACCTTATCTAAGTCTGTCGTAGCAGCATTTGTTGTGTGTCGTCCGTCATTTGATACGTTGGTAGCAAGTTCCTCAGTAGTTGAGGATACTCAGTAAGTCAGGCTCCACCTTCGATCATATCATCTTTTAAAATCATTAGAGATAATCGCGATTTTGATTTACGATTCGAAACGATTCCTAGTTGCAGAATAATTAAACAAATAAATTGTGTTCCTTGTTTCAGGGTGCCAAAGCAGAATCCTCTAGCGTTATTCTTCCTCGACTGCCTGCTCACTTTGATGTCCAGTCTGTCGGAACGCGTGAGCGGCAACTCACATTTCACCACATTCTTATGGCAGAAGTTTTGCCCGTCACTTATATCTTTCCTCGGTACTCCAAGAGTCGATAAGAATATCAAATCGCGGTAAGCAAATCGTGTGGCAACGGCTATTGTTATGACAATCTACTAGTTATTACATTTTGCATCAAAGATAAACCAACAAACTCTGCTACTCTTACTTTTGCTTCAATTGCACCGAAAACCTTATATATATATTCTTTATTGCACAGAAACATAGTAACAAAAAAAAAATTACAACAGAGACATTGAATGCAAAGGTGGACTTATCTCTAGAAGAGATCTCTTCCAGTCAACCCAGAGAGTGTGCGAGATAAATGTAGCAAGGGTGACACAAAGTGCAACAAAAAAAAAAAAAATAAAAAACTACACTATTTCCTAAACCTAAATAAATGTAAAACAGATATAAATAAAAATAAATAACATACAAATAAATAAAATTACAAATAATAATACTTATATAATAATAATACATAATGGTATAATATAAATAAAACATAATATAATGATCATGTTATACCGGTAGTCTTAAAAAGTGCTCTTTGAGCTTTAATTTGAATGAAGTTATGGAAGGACAATCTTGAATGGATTTGGGAAGTCTATTCCATAGCTGTGCGGCTATGGAACCTTGACTAGATTGAATTGTTTCATCAATAAGTTTAAAGTTCTATTCATACTCGTAATTGCTAAATAAATAACACCCATTAACTTAACAAGTAGTATTAAGGTGGTAATAAAATAATTCGTTTCATATTTCAGGGAACATGAAGGCCACTTAGTAGATGACTCGGGCCGAGGCTCCGGAGCGCTGAACAGTGCGCCGAGTTTCAACAGCCGACAGGCCAAAGCTATATATAGGTAAGTTTATTTCTACATAAAAATTAATACAAAGAAATTTCCACTCTAAACAATCGAGATATAAGTTCAAACTAAATACCTAAAGGTTACTACAGTTCATGGTATAGCAACAAAACATAGATTTCATCACGTCATGCAGTCCCCTGATCAACGTGTCCCTAACACAAATATGCCTTCTCCAGCATCAGAGTGCCAAGTGCGAGTTTCATTCGCTGTTCGATCACGATAACGAAAACGAGAATTTGTTTGGCAAAATGTTAACTCTTCTCGTATGTCGCCAGGAGGCGCTGAACTAACGTAATCGAATGAATACGGATACGAACAAAACTCACACTAGACACCCAGGAATGTCTTCTTTTCGCTCTAGGATAATATTCGTGATATAATCAATAAAATAAATTTTCAAATTTTTATTTATTATCTAAGTTATTATTATTTTATTATTTTTACCCACTAAAAATTGCATGCCCGACTAGGGTAAATTGTTTGTTCCCAATTATGCTTAACACCTGCTATGTATTTACACATTTATGGCAATAAAAAAATATCTTATCTTATCTTGTTCATCCCTTTAACACAGCGATAACGTTTGAAGGATATAATGTCTTCTTGGTAGACCTTTACTAGAATCAGTCAGGTCCATGAAAGGTCACTATCTTGTTCAGCTTACCTTCCCTTGCCCTTTTGATGCTCAGACTAGACTAGAAGTAGATACTTTATCCAATAATAAATAATGGCCAATCGTATTTTCCTATTGCTGTATACTTTATCAATGTCCAATAGGTGAACTTTATTTACCTTAATTTTTCGACTTCGTTAACAGCATAGCCAATCAACTCGTTCGCCTGGTCGGCTCGACTTCGAACCTACGACCTGTACTCGAAGCACTCTACCACCGGATGCTTCTATACCCGCCCGTGGCACACCGGGTGGAACCGCTGAGAAGCGTGAGGGAATTACTGCACAATCCTAAGAGGCTGGTGCAGTTAGTGCTATTGAAGAAAACTGATCATCCAGAGAGACACAGCGACGACATGGCTATAGTTAGATTGTGAGTACATTTCTATGGGTATAAGTTATTCTAGGCAGGCATACAGTTTTACAGTTTGTACGACCGACTAGCACCGGGCGTGGTTTGACAGCTGATATTTTGCTTTAAGCAAAATAGCTGATTGGAATGGCTACTTTTGAGTTGTATTCAATTGATTTGTTGAATTACTAATTGTGAATTGGTTAACTACACCATATAGTAACTACTCCTCTAATAATCTTTATATATATATAAATAAATCTTCTGTGCGTGTGTATGTCACTGAACTCCGTCTAAACGGCTGGACCGATTTGGATGACATTTTTTGTGTGTGTTCAAGTGGATTCGAGAATGGTTTAGATTTACAATTGGACCCGGTAGGTGGCGCTGCTATAGGGGTCCATCATGGGATACGGGTGTTCTTAAGCGGACGAATGATTTGTTTGTTTTGTTGTCATGGAAACTGTCAAAGCGTTACGAAGTCCGTCGGTCAGCTAGTTCGATATATACTACTCAAAACAAAATAAGGGCCACGAGGTATTTTGTCTGTACCATGAAAATAATAAAACCAATATTAATTTTTTTGTCTCCATAACGAAAACTAATGTTGTTTTTACCGTGTAGACCAATAAATTTATTCCAATAATAATGATTAAAAAGTTTATTTGCTTTTGAAAGAAAAAACACATTTAAGGTTAAAAATAAAAACAATGTAAAGTTACTGAAAACAAAAGAAAATACTCCATGCTCATCTTTTAGTAACGGGTATGCCCTCCTCGTTTCGTTACGCACTCCTGAAGCCTGGAGTGCATGCTCTCAATCAAATGCCTGACATTTTCCATTGGAATCTCTTCCCAGGCCCTTTTAACAGCGTTGATGAGTTGCTGTTGGTTGTGGATTTCCTGATCACCGTCTGTAACTCTTCGTTTCAACTGATCCCACATGTGCTCTATTGGATTTAAGTCCGGACTGTTCGCCGGCCACGGCAAGACTTGAATTTGAGACGCTTCCAGTACAAACCGAGTCGCTTGAGCCGTGTGTGCACGAGCATTGTCTTGCATCAAGATGAATCCAGGACCCGCTCGCTGGGCAAATGGGATCACATGTGGTCTGACGACTTCCTCAATATACCGCTGAGCAGTAACAGTACCCTCATTTAAAATAGCGAGCTCAGTTTAAAGCTTATCCCGCCCCAAATCATTACATTTGGACCACCAAAACGATCGACTTCATGGATGCAGGCTTCTGAAAATCTCTCGCCGCGTCTTCTCCATACTCTAATACGCCGATCGTCGTTAAAAAATTTAACTTTGCATTCGTCTGTGAAGAGCACCATGCCCCATTGGTTTATGTCCCAGTCCAAATGTTGACGGGAAAATCTTAAACGATTTGCACGATGATTTCTGGTTAATGGAATACGGACAACTCGCCTTCTTGATGCCTGCTGGTCTTCATGCAATCGATTACGAATAGTTTGGTCACTGACACGAGTACCCGTTGTGAGCCGTAAACGATTTTGCAGCTTGCGGGCCGTCGTTGTGCGATCTCGGCGCGCACTTAATCGAATGTAACGATCCTCTTGAGCTGTTGTAATGCGAACTCTGTCCGAACCATATCTTCTTCTAACACTGCCGGTCTCTTGGAAACGATTCCATAGATTTTGAATAGCTCTTCGAGAAAATCCCAATTGCAAACCCACAGATCGCTGCGAATGACCTTCTTCAATCATTGTAACGGCTCTGGTTGCTGTCAGCGAGTCCATATGACGCCTGTGTGCTTGTGGCATATTGCAAAAGATGTTTCTGACTCGAGATATCAATGAACTCTGATAATTTCTAATAAACCAAGAAGCTAAGGAAAGCAAAACGTCAAAGAAAATGGAATCAAAATTTTCAAAAATAATTTTAAATCAAATTTTATTTAAAATTGTTGCCAGCATTAGATGAATACTACAATATTAAAAAGTTTAGGTATCAAAGAGTTTGTATACTCAATATTTTACTACTTTCAATATGTAAATGTTTAATAATTTACACCTAAATGAAAAAATACCTCGTGGCCCTTATTTTGTTTTGAGTAGTATATATTATCATATTCATCATCATTTTCAGGCCGTACTTACCTAATAATGCTAGGTATAGGTTTCCTTCATGTTATGCCGTTCCATATGATAACCCTCAAAAACAGTCAGGTAAACTTGGAAGACCATATCTTCCGCAATTCAGGCGACTACTTCTTCAACAATTAATATAGGGTTATTCGCGTTGGCGGGATACAACTAGTGAACAGCCGGAATTGCGAAAGGTCGTTTTAAGATATGAGACAATATCACATACATTGTTCTGATCCCAAGGTAAGTAGCTAAAGCACTCGTTTCATGAAAATCAGAAACAACGACGGTACCACAACCACCTAGACCCGACACAATATCGAAAAGTTCGTTTTCGACATTGACCCGACCGGGAATCGAACCCGGGACCTCAGAGTTACCGCCGCCCAAAGTCCGGCGTGCAAGCCACTCGGCTACGGAGGTCGTCAGAGTCGGAGTTTTGGTTTTAGTTAAGTCGCTTATTTATGGCAAGTTTAGTAACAAGCTTGTTTATAATAAAAAAGGTATTAAAAAAATCCTTTATCTCCTCAGAATCATGGACGGCATCGAGGACTGTGGCCGCAGTGGCAACCCAGAAGTCATAGCAGCGGCTGTCGAAAGCGTAGTATCCCTATTAGACGCGTTAGAGAAACTCTGTGCCACTTCTGGGGAATACATGCCGGCTGACGTAGCGACGCTCGTGATTCAACACTGGCCGAAGCTACAAGACGCGGATTATACGGGGCCGCTGACTTACCAAACCCTGGCCAGACTACCAAGCCCTTACCGGTAAATATATGACTTATTTTTGAAACTATATTATTTTGTGTTAGGGATTGTGCTTAGGGTATATACCAGCCGACGAAGACGAAGCTGCAAGAAATGGGTTACACGATGCTGCTGTCTTCTCTGACGCTGACTAGATAGCCGAGGTATTACTGGTAACAGTTGGTAATTTTTTCGGAATTGTTCATTATCTTAATAGAATGCTAAATCAGGGGCAATGCTCACCAACGTAGCTAAAATTGCAAAAAGCTGATCACACGAGATTGGTGACTTATCCAACGCTGTAGTCAGCTAAGTAGCTGCCGAGCAATTATTCGTACAAGCTTGGTATATTTCTGAAACTGTACACACTGAAGTCAGAAGTTAGAAAAACTCTGTTCTACTTCTGAAGAATACATTGAGGCTGACGTGGCGGCACTCAATACTGACCGAAACTACGAGATGCAGATTATACGGGGCTGCTGACTTACCAAACTCTAGCCAGACTACCAAGCCCTTGCCGGTAAAATTTGGCAGTTTTTGGAACTGTACATTATGACCAAGAGACACTCTTTAATATTTTTTTTTATTTCAGTGATGTGGTGGCTGTACTTCAGAGCAATGAGGAGAAGGGTCACGATTCTTCAGGTATTGAAACATTTCATCATTAGCCTATTAAGATTCTACTACTGAGCTCAGGCCTTACGACATGCATTATAGAACAAAGGAGATCGGACATAAGCCCCCCACCACTTAAGCCAAAAAAAACTACGTGGTTTTCGATGCAAGGACGAACTCAGGACATTTTGAATGAGCCGATGAGGCTTTGTGAAATTAAAACACTTACCGCTGCGTCATGGAGCTCTTCTCTGAAAACCGTTTCTAGTTTACCTTCTAAAAGCGACAAAACATAGAAGCGACAAAATATAGAACATAGGGCGACAAAATATAAACATTATAGGGTCGTAGATACATTGATTTAAATATCAAACAGATACATCAGGCCCTGAGAACGTGAGTTCAGGTAGCGACGGCGAAGCGGACTCGGATGCAGACAACGTGTTTCTACCGACCAGGGCGAACAACCCTTCGTCCTCTGAAGAGTCGGAGCGAGAGACTGCGACGAAGGCTGACGCGATACCGAAGACTCTCCACTTGGGAAGGTGAGCGAGACTACGCATTTAAGTAAATTTAAAATGCAAAAGCGAATAACTCCTCGTCTTTAGGGGTCTAACAAATTATCAAAGAAAAAGCTTCGAATAGTTATTCCGTGTTTTGAAATGTCGTTTACAAGCAATACTCCACGCAAGGCCGTACCTGTGTCTTGTACAAAAGACACAACTGGTCAGGCGTAAAGAATCGCCGCACTCTGTTCAGAACACCGTGTTTTCGTGAGGTGTTTCGATCACGACTTCGATGTAGTCCTTTTGACTCCGATCGCAGCGATTCGTCATACCGAGCATGTTGATATTGCTCTGCGGGCTTAGAGATGTGCCCTGAAGTTGGAAGGGAAGGAATGGTGACTTTTTGGAGGTAAACGCACATACCTGTGTTTTCTTGACATTGAACTCATCAAGATTATTGGAGCCCCAATTAGATATGAGGTCCAATACTCAATCGGGTCAATGATAAGATTCACTCGTTTCTCTTCAGTCTCGACTCGCCCAGCCGCAGGGTGACCGTCATACCCACCGTGCACTGTACTATCATCTGCATAGCAATGAATATTTCCAAGTGGAAGCATATCATTGATATGCATAAGAAACAGCGTGGGGGACAGAACGGAACCCAGCGTTCACTGACATGAGCCGCGAAGCGCATCTATCAGACAGGACACGGCTTCTACGCTCATGCAGGAAGCCAGCGACCCAGTTGCAGAACTGAGCAGGCAGACCGTATGCCGGGAGCTTGGAGAGAAGAGCCTTGTGCCAGACCCGATCAAATGCCTTGGCTATGTCGAGGCTAACAGCCACCGACTCACCACGCTTGTCAATAACCTCACCCCAGAGATGTGAAACGTACGCTAGAAGATCACCCGTTGACCGCTTCGGCCGAAACCCATATTGGCGATCGTGAATTATGGAATGTTCTTCTAGGGCAGGGGAATTATGTGGCCAGAGTGAGAAATTGTAGGTAGCTGTGCATTGCAGTCATCGATTTGGGACTTAGCCGCAAAGAGTTTGGCCAGGAGATCGACCTTCTCTTGCGGCTTGTGAGCTAAAGTTCCGTCAGGACATCTCAGTGGTGGCAGCGAGGGACCGAAGTTCGATTGCATGGTTTTGGCCAGACTTCGGTAGTTCTGGGCCGACCCGTGCAACGCGCTGGGCATCCGCTCTGATGTAGGCTCTTTTGCAGGACTTGGTGGCATTATTATAGGCTGCTTTCAGCGAGCGGGTTTCGGGAATGACCTGATTATTACTTTGTATTGATCTGAATAATATTATTGTTATTAATTGTTTTATTCTAGATGCACAGTAACGGAATGTAACGTCGACTTAGAGCGGCACAACGCCAGGCAGTTCGTGAAGACGTTACAGAACTCACTGCTGCCTAAACTTACAAATCTTCGGACATGTATTGAGGTCAGTATTTCTATTACATAAAAATATGTAGTTAGTTAGGATTTCAGAAATAGGTCATCGTAATCTAATTGAAAAGATTTTTTTTTTTTTCAAATTTTATTGCTGGAAGGTTTATTTCAATTTATTTTTTAAATTTTTCAAAAATTATCAAATGTCTAATGGTACAACTTTATTTTTGTAAATGTCGTTACTTCTGTAAAAAACTATACAGTTCCTTGCGCCTTTACTTCGGACTAGGTGGAGCGACGGACGATCTTCGCAAGGTGGCTGGCAAAAGCTGTATGAGAGTTGCCGCTGATTGTCCTCAGTGGCGTACACTTGGAGAGGCTCAATCGCATGTCCATCAGTGGATTAGTATAGGCTGATGACGATGATGATGATGATACTCCATCACAGCTAAAATAAAGAAGATCTGAATTGGTAGTAAACAAAAAAAAATGATGATTTAAAATCACTTATTTATCTATAAGTTTATTTGAAGTTTAAAAAGAAACTCCACTTTTTACAACATTGGAATGCCTTGTTGTAGGCAATTCACCTAACTACTAGGTCTAGTGTAGGATGATGATGATGATGATGATGATGATGAAATTGCATACATGTGATATTTCTTCCATCAGCATACATAATTTTGTCGTTCCAACACATATTCCAAAATGTCTGATGATTCAATCATTCATAGGTGGACGAGGCTATGCAAGAGTTCGCGTCCAAGTGCTGCCAGCACAACGCGGCGCAGCCTCCCGCCACAGCTTGCATCATGAATGCGGATGGCGTATACTTGGCCACTTATGCTGCCCTTCTTCTTAATTTAAAACAGCGACGCGCTGACTACTATACTGGGAATGATGTAAGTATGAAACTGATGTGAGCACACTATTCGAAGGAATACATAACGAACACTAAAAAAATTACAAAATTCAGAAAAAAAAAATTACCAAGTTAAAGTTTTTTTTTGCATGAAATGTGGACATAACTAGAAATGCTATACAAAGGCTTTCTACATAAAAGCTCAGAAAAAATCACAGCCACTTATAAAGTCTCATAAATCTGTTATCGCATAAAATGGGGTTAAAGCCACGACTTTTCATATCCATCCAGTGTTTAGTACTAGCCGTTATTTTTAAACATAGTTAGTGGCCTATGGTTCATTTTGACCTATGAAGTAAACATAAGAATCAGGCTACTGACTTTAAAAAAGACTAGAAACGAGGACACAACGGATCGATCTTTTCTGATCCAACCCCTTAAAAACTTACATTTAATATGCTTACAAAAAATGTTTATTCTTCCCAGAAACCTCAAGTGTCAATGACGGAAGACGAGTTCGTGGACGAGGTGCAAGGCAGTGGAGTGCTCGTGTACTTGTCAGCGACTTGGCTCAGGGAAGTCTATCAGCAGGTTCTAGCCAACGACCTGCTGAAGGAAGTGCCGGGCGCGGAACATCCGCTAGTGCATTTGCTATCAGGTAAACACGCCCTTTTTTACTTGGTTAGGGAGAGGCAAGGTAAGGTAGGCTAATGAGGCAGAATCCTGTTTTACTAGCTGTTCTCGCAGCTGGACAGTGCCTCTACTTAACATCTGGCAAAGCATAGTCATTTGCCTAAACCACTATATTAAAAAAATGCAATTGCAACGCGACTGCTCTAGTTCTTTTTTTTCCTTTAGTTGATGGCTTCGTGCGATTAGCACATTTAGCCAGTGTCAAAGTTATTTTTCTTACAAGTAATACATAAATAAACAATATTTCCTTCCTGTATGATGATGATGAATGATAATAGTTTTGTTGTGTTGTTGTTTGTCATGTTTTGTTACAAATGTTTTTATTATTAAAACAACCTGCCTGCTGCTGCTTCTGCTTATTTCAAAATTATATAACACTTTAAAACAGTGACTTCTTACCAGTTTTATCCTTCGATCAATTACATTTTAGAATATTATTTTTAATTTACTCTACGGTGATACGATCTTTTCTTATTATTTTGTTTATTGCATCAGATCTCGGCGGATTGGACCAGAGCCCCGTGATGTCCGATTGGCAGAAATTGAAAGAAGTGTCAATGATTTACAACACCACTGACGAATCGCCGCAGCACCAAGCTAGCGTTCGATGGGCAAGGAGGTAAAGACTTTATTATTAAAGTAGTCTAGCATTTGACTCCATCTATCTATCCCTATCTCACTTGATTAAAAGCGAGGATGCTGTAGAAGATGTCGTATGTTTGCATAACACATACCTGTTTCATCATGATCATCTCAGCCGAAAGACGTTCACTGCTGGCCAGAGGCCTCATCATCTGTTAACTTCGACAAATTTTATGACGAATACTTCCATGATGTACTTTTTTACCATCAGTTATCATCAGTCATCAGTGTTTAGAGCGAGTTTTATTTGCCAATCGATCACGTTAACAAAAACTAAAATTTACATGGCATTAAAACAGCGCCTCCTCGTGTCAAACGTTGAGAATTAAAATTTTGCCATACGAACTCTCGTTTTTATTTGCACGAAATCATAGAGCTACCCATTAACGTAGACGTTCCATTTAATATTTTTTCTCTGTATTGTTGCAGAATACTGACTTGTATCTGGGAGTCGATGGTGACGGTGCTGAGTGTTCCGCTGACCTGTCACAAGAACCGCAAGGAGAAGCTGCAAGGCATTCTGGCCAAGAAGATCAACTCCTTCGGGAAGAGAAAACGGATCGCGTGGGAGGGACTCACGATACAGTGTCTCGAAGGGCTGCATAAGGTAACGAGAATAATTTAATATGACAAATAAATACGTTTTAATGAATAATTTGTTAATGAAATAGTTTATTGCCTAAAAAGGTTACAACAAAACATACCTAAATTACAACAGTGGACGTCTTTTGCTGAAATGATGATGATGTTTCGTAAATAAAATACAAAAAAAAGTTAGAGGCAAAACGGAAGGCTCAGCTTTCACTGAGATTTTCAAAGCGCTGGTTTTCAGCCATTCCACCTTTTCCTGAGATGAAGAGCGGGAAATATTGTACCGGAGGAGAACATTATTTTTGAAATTATGTGTGTGTGTTTTTTCATCAACCATCCTTCAGTTTTAATTAGATGTTTAAATAAAACTGTTACCGAATGTCGGTCAAAATGGGTATACCTAATCGTCAAAATGGATAATCCATAGAATGAGGACTATTTTATCTGTGGAGAAGAACGGGCGCCAGAAACAACATTTTTATTGTAAATACAAATTTTATTTAATTACTATCTGTGGTAAATAAGCCATATTGTTTCCGTCAATAGTAATGTCATTCCTTTATTTAGGCAGCCAGAGTAAGCAACACGCTGAGCCTACAAAACCGGTGCAGCAGTATTCTGGCACTCCTGGCGAACTCCGCTATCTCCCAGCCTCCCAATGGGAAGATACTATCCACACACGCACTCTCGTTGGACATATTGATAACAGGTTAGCAGTAATTAACTTATTAAGTGTAAACTTATATCGTTAATGTTTCAGGTAAACACTCATGTTCATCACATGGCTAAATGTCTAGCGCAGCGGAAAACAGCTGCCATTTTGTCATATCACTTTTATACGCTTCCTACATTTAAAAATAATAGTGTAAACTAATGTTTAATAACCAATTCAACTATTTTTAGAATAACCCCACGGTGGGCGCCAAAGCCTAATTTAATAACGGATACTGTTAGGGTCCTTAAAGTACCATTTGTTAGTTTAGTGTCCTAACTGTAGAACTTTAAATGATAAAGAGAAGTGGACTATATAACTGGTATAATAAATAACGCAAACTTTGGTACGAATATAATGGCTAAATTAATGTAGCGCGCGCGTCTGGTGTCGTCCGTGCTCTGTGGCGAAGTGGTTGGCTGGTGTGAAGTTAGGCGCCCGAGCCTCCCGCGATGGCGTGAAGTTCGCACGGGAACACCCGGCTACGGCGGCGTCCGAGCGGTCTCGATGATACACGAACAGATACCACACAGTAAATTAATTATACAGTATTGAGTAATTTAATTTTTCATGGTTAGATTAATGGTAGGCTTAGGTTCTCCTCATTGTACAAATACCATTTTGGGCGCCAATTTATTTCCTCAAAAATTTACCAAAAAGTATTATTACCATCCATACAGGAGGTTTAGAACTAGGCTCAAAAGCGCCCGAATGCTGGGAGCATATCTTCGCTGCGTGCCAATACGTATCCAGCTTTGAACATACGCTGTTCGGGCAACAAGGCAACAATGCCACCCCGATCATCACCATGCAGACTGGTAGAAACAAGACGGTCTCCGTGTTACAAGCTGACGCCAAGTTAGCTTTGGACGGGAGAGATGATGAGACTTGGTGAGTGGTTACCTTAAATATTATACAAACAAATTTCTTTTGACAGATTAATTTATTAGTTGGGTCGTCCGTTTTTAAATGGTCTTAGACCATGATTCACGCCATACGATTACGATTTATTTAGCACATTATAGTTAAAACCAGAAGAAATCTCACACTTTTCCATAACAAGTTAGACTTTTACAAATTAAATAAAAATATTTTGCTAATACTCCCTTGCGTAGATTAATTTGTTTCTTGACATCATTTGTAGTGTGGACGTCTTCAACTTCTTGCAGCCGGTGCTCGAAAACAACGCGAACAACGAAATGTCTGTCTCGAAGATCGTGGAGGCATGTCGACAAGAGGTAGTGACTATGTAATGTAATTTAAACCTTTTATTTTTTTTGTTGCCGGTTTAGTTACTATTCTATATTATCCAAAAACTGCTTATTACTATAGGGTGACGCTAAGAAACCATTAGCCACAAAAATTATTCGATCGTTGCTGCCTCAAAAAAATTTCGATCAGTTGACTCATTTTTATGTACAAAGCAATCACACTTGTCCAAAAAATAAGCTACCCTTAAATTGTTTTCACAATAAATCATAATGTTGTGAAGACTCCATGTTTTACAGGCCACTACTAGACTTACACAACGAACCTGGAATGAGGATGATGATAATGATGATTTAACTAATTAAGTATTGTTTTTTTAGTTTAAGTCAAAGATTTTTCATTTAAAGACTGTACTTAGCTAATAGTTTTTTTTTCTCAAAACCGACTAGTTAACACTAGTCTTACAAATTAGGTATAACTTCTTATTATTCTTTATCAAATTAATTTTCTTAAAAATTTGTGTGTAGTTATTAGTTCAGCGATATATATTTAATGGAAAATAGATAACCATATGTGGAGATTTATAATTAGCTTATATAGTAGTTTATAAGGTGGACATATTGTTGAATGAGCTGTTAAACTCCCTAAAATAGTACGTAAATAAATAAATCAAAAGACTTACGGCAGACTATAAGTGATAGTGCAACCCCAGCAGGGAGGGCCGGTGATAACGGGTGCGGGAGCGGCGCGCGTTTGCTGCGCGCTGTCCGCCGCGGCCGACGCGCTGTTCTCGCGCCTCGCCGCCACCACCACGCTGCCCACGCTGCGGGCCGCGCTACAAAGACTAGTGGCACATCAACACACGCTGGTAAAATACTACTCCCGAGTATCTAGTATGGAACGGGGACACGCACTAGTGTGCGATGCCATTCCTTCTAGAAAATCTCTGACGGAGCCCTTTAAGTTACTCGCCGCCCCTAAAAATGTCCAGTGACGCTGAAAATACCAAATGAGGCAACAAGCAAACTCGTTCAAAAAAATATGTAGGTAACGCATCCATTCCAATCCCGCGCGCGGATCTGGCCGCAATTTGGATCCGTTTTCCTACGTAATTTTGATTCGTTAAGTAATTTGATTCATACGAAAATGCATCCTGATCACGCTGGTTACTTACTACCTTTAGCCATAAGTAAATTTAAAAAGACAGATGGAGTGCCACTTTTTATTAGAGCTTGTCAGATAATTTCGTTCCCACCAGGTAAAGTTTTGCATGGAGAGCGCGTGAGTATTTGGCTCAAATGTAATTTCGTGAAAAACAAACATTTTTTGATACAAGATGTGATGGCCAGTGTGGCACGACAACAATCCTTCCGCTTTGTTCATTTAAATTTTTGAAGAACTTTAGTAATGAGTCAAATACGAGGGAATGACAATCGTGATGTGCGCTATAGCGGCTCGTAGCGCATCAACACACGCCCTACACACTCTGGTATTGCTTACTTCTCGATCTTGAATATATTCATAGAGTGATCTTGCCTCCACGTTGGCCAATTGTTGGTTTCTATAGTTGCCAGACAGCAGCCAAGACCAACAATTTAATCCCAGCCGTCCCAGGAAATCTAGACACAATAGATAAACAATGCGTACTGAACTCGATATCGAGTCATCGGGACGTAAGTGGTTAAGCGTGCTATCCATGGATAACACGCGAAATTACTCAAGTTTGACGAACAAATATTCTTATTTATTTATTTATTCTAGTACCACACATACTAACATACATATAATTTAATTTGATGTGGGACCACTGTTCGTTGTGGCGCAGACCTGTACACTTAATACACTTACTCTCTTACTTAGTTTGATACAATCTGAATATGTATATAATTAACTCCAAAATTATTATTTTTAACAACCTAATTTTTGTCACAGTTGTTCTCATCGTGGGAACAAGACGTAGCCAACAACAACGCGTGGTGGCGCCGCAGCGGGTCCGCGGGCGGCGGCGAGGCGCGGCGAGCGCTATGCAGGGGCGGGGACGTGGCGCTACGGTGTCTGCGGGCCGCTAGACCGCTCGCGCACCGCATGGCCATCTGGAGCTGCTACGGACCGCACCTCATGCAGGTGAGAACCATCTGTAGCTGCTACGGACCACACCTCATGCAGGTAAGGGATAGAGCGCCGCCATCCACCGCGTAGCCATCTGTAGCTGCTACAGACCACATCTCATGCAGATGAGACTGACTACGGCCGCTCGCACAGCAGCACATGGTCATCTGGAGCTGATACGGAACCTGTGCTACGGACGGAGAGGATGTAGCAACCGAAGCACGAAGCAGCTTAAATTTGATAAGTTTTCATTTGATCACTCGTCCGAGTACAATTTCATTAAATAAAGTAAAAAGCATATCTGGCATAACTTGTATGATCGGCACCAAAACAGGGAATGTATTTTTGTACATTTTCTTAAGATTTTGTATCTATTTTATTTTTTGGTAACCAATCTGCGTTTCCCCAGGCGGCATGCCACAAAGACATCCAGGTATCGAGCATGGCGATCCAGTGCCTGCACGACTGCGCCACCGCGCTGCTCAACCAGCAGGTGGAGCTGCCGCACTTCCACTTCAACGAGGCGCTGCTTAAGCCCTTCGAGAACCTTCTGTGTCTGGAGCTATGCGACGACGATATACAGGTAAAATTTATATCACTACCATCACCATCTCATTTTATGTCCCCACTGCTGGGGCACGAGCCTTCCCTATGGCTGGATAGAAAGAACGGGCCATAAACCAAAACCGCCCAGTGCGGATCGCTGGTGGTTCACGACTGCTAATACAGCCGGGACCAAGTGCTTAACGTGCTTTCCGAAGCACGGAGGAGCTTTAAATGATACATTTTTGGTCACCCATCCTATGACCGACCTTTTCGTCAGCAACTAACATTAAGCAGCTGACAGCATAACAACAGTGTTAGTAAGCTTGTAGGTGTTCCGTTCAGTTAGATAATAATGTAAATCTAGTCAGTTCTTCATTAGTGTAGGATTCCGGGTGGAGTACCCTTTCAGCTTCAGCCTTATTATCAATTAGCATCATGCGAGCGTCTAGCACTTCCCCGTTTTGATATAAATAAAAAACCCATTTTTATAATTTTTAAATCCCTTCACCTATTCTACGACCCAATATAATAATGACAACTAACTTGATTGACATTGTTTCAGGAACAAATAATATCCTGCATCTGCGAGTTTGTAGAAACAAACAGAATGGAAATAAGATCGGGCTGGCGGCCGCTCTTCAACACTCTTAGAGCAGCCAACAACTCTAGCCAATACTCAGCCATATTAGAAATCTTCAAAGTCTTTCTCAGTACAGACAACACTCTTGTATTTGCAAACGCCGCTCTTGACTGCATTTTATGTCTTTTGAGTCACATAAAAGGGTTACACTACGAAGAAGTACCGACAACTGAAGTGAAACCAAAAAAGGCCTCACCGCCACAACCAAAGCCAAGTCTCAGTCTCAAATTTTCGAAAAACAGCAAATTCATTCCACTCAGTGAAGAAAAATCTGAAAAAGTCATCGTAGATATGTGCAGAGAAGCACTTTACCATCTGGAGAGTTGTGCCGATATTTTAACAATGATGTACAATATGCCGAAGTGTCCTATTTTCAACACAGGCAACAGAATTCAAGGTGACCTGCCATTGTCCGTGGTAGACCCGATCATACCAAGTGGATCTCTTGATATAACAAAATATATCATCAACGAGCCATGCGAGGAAGAACCTATTTCGTATAAGAAGTTGTCAACAAGTTTACCTCTGTCGAATACTACAAATAACTGTTTGTTAAAACTGGATAGACCAAGCAATATTTTAAAGGTTTGGTATGTTCTCATTGAAGGGCTAATATCTGCTACTGTAGTATGCTCGAAGAAAAATCAACCAGCAGCAATGGAAACTCTTTTCAAGCTTTTGAAGAATATAATAGAAGTACCTGGCACACATTTCGGTCTTCATTGTATAAATCATCTCTTACTACCAATGGTGCAAAATTGGCTTCGTCAGATATCAAACGGTATTACCCTTTGGGACAGCATGATGCCAAACTTTAAGCAATGTTGTGGAATGACGACAGATACTTTTGTAGTGTACCTTCATCACTTACAACAAATAAACATAGAAAGATCAGCAGAATCGGACGCTGCAGAAATTGAACCATTCGAGAGTGTTGAAGCTACTTTTGCGTTAAAACAAATTATGTTAATACTAGTAGAGTGTGTAGCTCAACCTCAGGAGCCTATAGCGAGATTGGGCGCATCATGTATAAGGCATATTATTTTGACGTCGGGTCATTTGCTAACTGATAACCAATGGGAAATTGTGTGTACAAGTCTTCATAGAGCATGTAATGTTAGCCTGACGCCACTGAAGCAACTTACGTATGCGTTTAAAGAAAATTCGAACAGCTTCTATGGTGATTTAGCTATCGTTAAAGTAGCAGCTAGACGGGACTGTTCAGTGAATGATAATGTGAGACTACACGCAATGGCCCAACAAGTGTTCCTCACAGAACATCTGAGAGGCGACGGTCAGATGAAAAACACACCGAAAAATTCGTCACAGAATTTAATGCTCATCGATGATAGAAGTTATATTTTCTTGATTTATCTTCAAGAGTCTGTAAACTCTTTGAATCCAGAGTTATACACAGTTCGGATCCCGCACAGGGGACTCGTTGTGGGTCTGTTAGCTCACCAAATATTAGTTCAAATAATTGCTACGGTGCTCATCCAAGCGTCTTCCGATGTATTTTATGGCATTAACAGTATACTTTTAGAAAGCTTAAAAACTGGTTCGAATGTATGCAGTCACAAGTTTTACTTGAACAGTGATAGTATAGAATTACTACTTAAAAGTTTGGAGCTTTCTTATACGAGAGCAATCCAGTTTGACTCTAGGCCGGGATTGAAATTTTTGGTTCAGAAAGTGTCTAATTTAGATAACGCTGCCAATCTCTATAAACAGACAACTTCGTCGTGGCTTATCAAAATTATTGCTCTTACGGAAATCTTTTTCAGTGGAGTACACAGATTTAAATTGAAACCAGCCGACATATCCATCATTCTACATAAATATACGACAACATTGAATCTAACACTTGAATACGATAGATTCATCACAAAGATATTTGACTTGAAACATACGTGGGAGTTGATTTGCAATAATTATGTAAAACAGTTTATCCATGTAACTGATTTTGACGAGCACGAACAGATTAGACATCGAATGTCTTGTAGTTCAGAAGACTCTGATTCTTCTTCAAATCACTACGAGCATTTTTACGCGCAAGAGGTACATAAGAATGAGCCACTATCAAGTGAGCCCGCATCACCTGTTAAAGGAGCAGAGACTGTTTCTGATAATTTAAAAGAAAAATCACCAGAGAAACCAAAGCCATTCACCTTTGCTGATTTCAAGGAAAACAGTAAAGTTCCTATTAACTTAGATGATAATAGAAATACCACTCCGACATTGAATGATGATAACACTCATGATGATCTTGAAACTGATACGAATGTCAAAGCTTCTTTAGGTGCAGAAAAAGATAAAACTTTAGATAGACAGGATGATTTTTTGAACGATGAATGCCGCCAAAATAACATAAATAAAGAAAAACAGATAAATATATCTTCTGAAATTTTGAAACATCACATCGCCGCACGAAAAGTGAATATAACAATGTGCGATGGTCCCACGTATGACAAGACTAAGAATGTTGAGCCTCTAATTCCACCACAACCTGTGCCTCCAGAGATCGAGCAGCAGAGAGCATTGAGTATAAGTAAGGTAATCCGGATGTCATTTAACTTTGCTTATCTATGTGTACCTCTATAATCGTAAGCTTTACAAACTAGGTCAGCAGTTAGCGAGTTCTATTTAATACTAAATTTATACAAATTTTCCAATTCAAAAATTCCATCTGCTGGAATCAGTGTATTGTCATTAAATTGGTTTAAACTTAAATTGGTCTTACTTTAAAGGTACGTACCCGTAGCCGTTCAGTGTGACCCCACCGTACCAAATAGTGCACGTGCAACCAGTTTTGACGCTTTAGTCTCGACCGGTATTCCGCCACATTTCCATAAAAGTCATAGTTTTCAATATTCAAAAATAACTAAAAATCAAGAAAGAAAGTAAAGCAATCTGAACTAAAAAATAATTAAAGCTCGATTAGCTAGATATCAATATTTTTTCAAGATCATTACAATCAAATCTCTTTACGCATTTCAGGACACGGATGTGCAACGCCACTGTTTCCAGAACATTCTGCTGGCATACCTGGAACTGATACTGACGTTCCCGCTAGAGAGGTTCCAGTTGGTCGCGCCCGCGCTTCAAGGGGGCTTCCTGCAGCTCTCCAAGACCGTTACTGACGCGCAGCTCCTCGACAGAATCAACGTGTTCTTCGACAAGAGAGACTTATCCGAATTTAATCATAAGTGATCAATTAATTGTGATAATGTAACAGTCACATTATTATTGTAGCATTGTTCCTCTACTATTCAGTGTTATGTGCAAAATAAAAAATCAATTATATTCCATAAATTGGTATCTTTATTTTCGTGTCTCACTTTAAAAACTCTTTAACGAATAGACATATTTGCATCTTTAACTGCTAAACCTAAATATCTTTATTATCGAATCAACAAAAAATATACGTAACATGACTTCTCTTAAGACATACATACACATTTGGTATAGATACAGACTATTTAAAAGTTGTCTTTCGTAAAAATGCTTGTTTCAGTCATAGTTAATAATGCAAGCTATAAACATGGCACAATGAACTCACAACAGTGGATAACATTCTACATTGGGTAAACCACAAAATTATGCCCCTAACAGATTAAAGCAGACCAAAGCATTAACATCGTTTCTGGTAGCTTCTTTAATACAATAGCACTAAAATATTATTTGGTGTGATCATTTCACGATATTTACAGAAATTTACATTACTAAAATATTTACAATTTCATTGGTATAACTTTCATCTCAGCACGTAAATACTGAAATGTGTCGAAATCAACGTGAATATTGATACAGTAACTTCATTAGCGCCTTTGACGGCGTATGTATGAACAGTCAATGCGTACGATAGCGCACTTAGACCTAGATCCACAGAGACCAAAGCACTTTCTCTGTTGATCATATCTGCTATTTTTTCAGCTTCCAATACACACACTTCAAGTTGTAAATCCGTTGGATCTTCCAATAGCGTTTCAACTGAAACGAATATTTCGGTTTCGATAGTAAGATAACCTCTCAGAGCACATTCCGCTATTTTTACATGTCTTTCAAGAGCTTTTAGCATATTGTGCAAGTTGATAACTGTGGCGGAAATGTTTGTTCCATAGAGTGCTCTATCGATTTGCTTTTTAGAGTATAATACCCTTAGGGCCCCTCCACATTTGGGGCAGCACGCTCCAGGCGAGGTGAATCCTTGGCAGCCTCGCTTCTTGAGCGGGGGACAGACTATCCTGTCGAATTGACACATTGGTTCCATTTGGTCGGTAATGAGGCCGACGGCTAGGCACGGCCCGATGTAGTCCACACTCACGTACTCGGCCCAGGCGGCACATTCTGATATGTAGGTGATGCCGTTCACTCCACAGACGGTGCCTCTCTAAAATAAATAAACGTATTTTAATACCCAGATCGACACAGAATACAAAACAAAACTTGAAAAATATATTAGCTGCAAAGGGCTTACAATAGCACGTAAACATTTATGAACAATTAGATATTTATTGAGTCTGTAAACTACTGCGGCAAACGAAATCTGGAGACCTATTCGAGAAGTTACTTCGTAATCACGCCAGATACACCAGGATTTTCTGGTCGGATTAATAGTGACAATATTTGACATTGATGTGTTCCCGGTTTGAAGGGCATTAACTAGATCCAGTGAAATTACAGGGCATAGTAGCATAAAAACTGAAGGTGCATAATACTCTTGGGCTGCGTGACTGCTTTCCTTCAGGAGGTCCGTATGCTCATATACCGGCACAGTATCATTAAAAGTACTAACTTGGGAGCAGTAGTTGAGGCAGGGCCCCCAGTAGGCGAGCCGCTTGCCGCCCAGCGCCAGCTGGCACGGCGCCGCGTGCGTCACGCCGTCTGTATCGCACACCTCCGAGAACGGCTGCGAGTTGCAGTTGCTAGTGTTCACTGAAACAGGCAGGTTAATATTATCATCATCACCTGAGCCAAACGACTTCCTGCAGGACAAAGGACTCCCCTATGGATCTCCACAAAACGACTGGTTTTATGCTGCTCGCACTGTTTAAGTGGGTACACCGTCCCCACTCCTGAGGGGTGAGAAGGAGTCCCACATAACAAGTGTCGCCTAAAGCCTAGCCCAGGTGTACGCGCAAAGCATTATACCTAGTGTAAAAAAACAGTTTCAGCATCTGTAGAATTGAGTACTTAGTTGACTGGTTAGTCAATAGAGAATCTAGAAACGTAGAAACGTTACTATTTTGTTCCGTCAATTGAGTGTTTATTAAAACTGTTGAGGTTACATAAATTCTCATGCCTAAGTCAAATAACAAAGGTTAATGTTTTAAAGAACTGTTACTTGATGTCATTTATACGTTTAACGTTCTAGAATTAATTATTGTTGTTATCAATCCAAGTGCCAAGAGAAATAGAAAACTATTCCTCTTCGTGCGGGCGGGAATGACACTCTAAGTGCTCGGGGTCCCGCAATTGCCACAGGGGTACCGTGTGGTTTAGTGGGTCGCGCAGACAATTGCCCAACCCCATACACCTCCCGGGTCCTAGCAACAACCCGGTCGAGACGGTCTACTATCAGATTGTATACGATAAAAAAGTGAACTATTCCTCTTGGCGAAGCTCAATGGTTAATGCACTCGGTCTACGAGTGCTGAGGTTAAGCAACTTTCGCAAAGGCCGGTCATCGGATGGGTGACCAAAAGTTTATCATCTCGAGCTCCTCCGTGCTTTAAAGGCACGTAAAGCTGTCGGTCCTGGCTGCATTAGCAGTCGTAAACAACCACCGCATCTATCTATCCATGTATAGAGAAGTCTCGTGCCCCAGCAGTGGGTACATAAAATGAGCTATGATGATTCCTCTTGGCACTAGTAGGTAGCAGTGGACACCTACCACAGACATGCTGCGGGCAGGAAGTCTGCAGCCGCGAGAGGCACACGTTGGTGGCGCGCGCGCACGCCTCGCGCCGCCCGCAGCGCGCGCCCGCGCCGCCGCACGCCGCGTGCGAGCCGAACTCGATCTCCGCGTCTGTCGCACCCGCACACCTGTATTCAGACAAAACCGACGCATTCAGTACATTTACATACGATCAGGGTGCCAGGTGCGAGTTGCATACGCCATACGATCTTTTTTAATATATATATATGTAAGGAATAAAATAATAAATATATAGAAGAGTATATGTAGCCGTAAGAAATTTTTAAAAAAAAAGAAGAGTGTATGCACACACGCCTGCACATCAGACTACCACAAACTGTAAAACTTCCACAATAGACCTTGAACGTTACTTAAATGGCATATGGTTAAACATTTATTGAGGAAATTTTACAGTTTTGGATAGTCTGATGTGCAGGCGTCGGTACCCGTAATTAATAAAAAAATAAATAAAAAGAAGAGTGTACGGCACTGACTTGGCGAGGCAGGCGTTGGGGTAGCGGCGGGCGGCGGCGCGCGCGGGCAGGTGGTGCGGCGGGCAGGCGCACGGCAGCCGCGCCGCGCCCACGCACGCGCGCGCGCCGCACACGCGCTCGCCGCCCGCGCACACGCACGCGTTGCACTCCACCCAGTACCGGGCCCCTACACACATTCAAATACAAAACAAATATTAGACCAACATCGCATACATTGCTGTGACACAAAAGACAGTAGGTACCTAGTTTATGCACTTGTGTTATGGAAATCAGAAACAACGACGTACCACAACCACCCAGACCCGATTTCTACTTTGACCCGACTCTCCGATCCGGGAAATGTTCGGAGATGACAACTCCCGCAGCGCCACAGCTTGTTTGTTTTTAACCCTTAACCACCTACCACCGATCACTGTGACCGCAACGAATTTTAGAATTCATATTATTATGTCAGCGGTCCATGACCGCACATATGTAGTTGGTTGTGTTTTTTTTTGTATTTAATAAGTTTCGTTGGTTTGGTGTCAAAATGAATAAAAACGTTAATAACGTTCAAGGATGGCTGCAGCAAGCAAGCTCCATAAAACTCACCATGCTTGACGAGGCGGTCGTGCAGCCGGCAGTTCTCCAGCTCGAAGCAGGGCAGGGGCTGGCAGTCGGCGAACCCCCATCGCCCGTAGTGGCACAACTTGCTTGTTTGTAATAACTAACCTGTATTGAACACCAAAGCCTTCAAGAAATTTCCATAGAACCTCACCATGCTTGACGAGACGGTCGTGCAGCCGGCAGTTCTCCAGCTCGACACAGGGCAGCGGTTGGCAGTCGGCGAGCCCGCGCGGCCCGCATCGGCACAGCTTGAAGCACGCCTTGCGGGACGGGCCGGTCATCGGCACGCGCACCCAAGAACCGTGGGGGACTACGAACGTGCTGCCGTCGCCTGGCGAAAACGAGGGGAATTCATTTTAACACAAGACTAAATTCTTCAAACATATTCATTTAGAGATTTGCCAGAAACGAACCATGGGGGACTACGAACGAGCTGCCGTCGCCTGGTGAAAACGAGGGGTGTTTATTATGGACATTAGAAAGAACCTATTCTTCAAACATATTCATTACCATTTAGAGATTTGTCAGCAACGAACCATGGGGACTACGGATGTGCTACAGTCGCCTGGTGAAAACGAGGGGCGTTTTTAGAGGAAAGATATACTAAATGTTGATGTTAGAATCTATTCTTCTAATATCTTCATTCCAATTCAGAGATGTGTTAGCCACGACTTATAGAATCTCATCAATCAACTAGAAAATCTTTTTAAAGAAACAGTGAATTAGTAGATCTGATGTATTTATCTAACGTCTCTGCATCTTTATGCCTGAAGGACTTTTTTTAATTACTAAGAAGTAACTATTAGGTTTCTTAAATATCTAGAAAGGGACCTTTCGCAAAACATAAATTCCTGTAAATGTAACATTTACACTATTACACAGATCGGTAGTTAAAGGTCTGAAATGTGTCAATAATGACGTTTGTTATCCAGAACTTGACTCAGGAATGAAAGTGACGAAGATCCCAAATCTTTGTGGTTTATTTACCAAGTCGACATCCATCAAGGCAGATGTACCGCTTGCAGGCGCCGCCGTGCAAGCAGTTCCGGTTGGCCACGCACGCCTGCGACGCGTTGCAGGGCGCGCCTGTGCACGGAGACGTCACCGCCTCCCGCGCCGACAGCAATGGCGGCTCTGTGCCTAAACAGATAATACATTCTAAACCACTTCTTATTGATTCTATATTTGACTACACAAAATGCACTCTTCGCCGTTAAGCAAACTGATGTTTTTTTTATAGGTAAGCGTTATTTTTTTATATTAGAAGGAGGCAAACGAGCAGGCGGGTCACCTGATGAGAAGCAATCACCACCGCCCATGGACATCCACAAAACCAGAGGAATCGCAGATGCGTTGCCGGCCTTTAAATTTTTGATGTTTGATCTCAAAAGCTAATCTAGAAAGAATCTGTTTATCCTATTCTGGAACAGGTTAAGGTGACAACGATGGTTTATCGCCTCCAACCCATCACCATCACCACCAGCTCATTTTATGTCCCCACTGCTGGAGCACGAGCCTTCCTTATGGGTGGAAACACCACAGAGATAACGGACCATAAACCACCACGTCGATCCAGTGCGGACTAGTGGTTGTTAAGGACTAAGTACTAATGCTTAATGCAGCAGGTACCTTCCGAAGTAAGGAAGAGTTCGAGAAGATACATTTTTGGTCACCATCATGCTTCTAATCGCATTACGAGTATGTCAAGACGTCGAAGGCAAAGAATGTCACAGATATTCCGGTCTAAATGGGGCTTGGTAGTAAGACACCATATAGTAAATAAGAACTACTGACTTTTAACAATATTAATAAGAATAATAATCTTTATTGAATAACTTATTTTACAATATATCCAGAATACTAAACATACTATATAATGTCAAAAATACACAAGTGCCTAAACTAGGATTATCCTGTTTTCCAGGCAAAAATAAAGCCTACCTATGAGTTGTAGCTTTTTCAGAAGTATTTGATGGCTAACAGTATCGAAAGCTTTCTTCAAATCGATAAATATACCTAGGGCTAACTGTTTCTGATCGATTTTTTGTTTTATCATTGTTATTAAATCTAGGATTGCCGCTAGACTAATGGATTTTTGTCGAAAGCCGTACTGCTTTCAGTAGAAGACATTTTTGGAATTTAGGTATGTTTCAAGGCAAGAATGAAGAACCTTTTCAAAGATCTTTGATGTGATTGGAAGTACGGATATTGGCCGATAATTGCAAGGGTCCCATTCGGGACCAGACTTATGATTAGGACTGACTAGCGATTTTCAGACTGTCAGGGAAGGTACCATTATCGAGACAGTTGTTAATACACTTGGTAAATGCACTTACGAATAGATTTATTACACATTTCAGAGCTTTTGTGCTAATTTCATCAATGCCACAACTAGTGTTAGGATCTAGACTATCTACTATTTTCAATATTTCGTCCTCAGTTGCAGGCGTGATGTTGTCCATTTTGATGTCTTGATCGTCTTCGATATATTTCTGGAATTTCATTAGCCAAAACTTTACCAATAGTAGCAAAGTAAGTGTTGAATTGTTCGCAATAATCTTTCTAGTATAGTCTTTGAATCTATTATAAGTTTATCTGGCAATGATATGTCTTTTGTTTTATTACTTGCCAACTCATTTATTAATTTCCACATTTTACGTGGTTTGTTCACAGTGTCTGTAAATAGTTTGTTATAATATGTAGCTTTCGTTTTCTGTAGAGTCTTAGCCATCTTTGAGTTAACTGACGCAAAGTTTTGTTCTGATTCCTTGTTTGTTTTGTCTATTTTGTGTAATTTCCAAAGTCTGTTCCGTTTTTCTATTCCTTGTATTATTTCCTTCTTTATCCAATCTTGTTTCGGGCTATTCAGAATTTTAGTTTTGACAGTTTTATTATTGGTTATAGCAGTTATCAGTTTTGTACTGATTTCGTTATAGGAATTAGATGTTTCAAAGTCAATATTTGCTACAGTTTGATACAGTTGGTTGTAGTCGATAGTGGTGTACTTGACTTTTGATGGAGGAGGCGATTCATATTGCTTGATCTTAAAGTATATGTTTTTATGATCTGACATAGATGAATCAACTATAGTAAAATGAAAGTTGTTTCTTTGTAGATCAGTGCAGACATGATCGAGAATAGCTGTTCAGGTCGTTGTAGTTTCTCGAGTACAATATTCTAGCTTAATGTTATTCAGTACTTTGAAATCGTTTTCTTTATAGACGTTCTTGTATTTTCAAGTGACATGTGTAGGGTGTATTAAATCGTAGTTAAAATCTCCGAATATGACTGCTCTTTTCGCATTTTCGCAATAAAAAACAAAACTATATTCATTTATAAACTTATCTTCCTAATGTATATAAATTAAACATTATTTATTTCAAATTAGGAACCTTAAATAAATTATAAATAAATAAATAAATTCTTAAATAATAATGCAAACTACTCTTTAATTCTTTGTGGCTAAATAACTAGATACAGTTATGGTAATATAGTTACTAGGCGACATGAAGTGCGCGAGCCGCACGCAGGGCGCGGCGGGGTCGCGGGGCGCCAGGCGCGCGCACACGCTCGCCGCCGACAGCTGCGGCGGCGCGCGCGCCCACTGCACGCACGCCGACACCACGCGCAGGCAGTCCTCCAGGCACACCAGGCTGCTGTGGCCCTGCACAACAACCCACGCGATCGCATATCACATAACAATTATTGTTTCATCGTGATCTACACAAGATGGTTTATTTTTTATTCTTACGGGTAAACAATTGGCCGAGCTCCAAGCGCTATACCAGATCTCCAAAAATCTGGAGATGCCCGTCAACACCGCACTCCACCAAGCGACTGAGCGCAAACGATGGAGACAGCTGGTTGACCGGAGTCACGATCCTCAGCAGTGAGGGAACGATTAGCAAGAGAATAGAAGAAAAAGCTGGCCTTCATCTCACTTGATGTTAAGTGATCAGCAGTGATCCTCCACTACTGTGGCACTGGCTGGGATGCTACAAACATTGTTTAACAACAATCGCCATAACTGGCGACATATAATTAGATAAGATGGTGGAAGACTTGTAGATTTATAGTCTTTCGCGCTTAAAGAGCGTTAGGGAGCTTAGCCCGAGTTTGACACGGAAGTTCGATTTGAAAATGATATCGACAAAAAAAATAGTTTTCTACGAGCGGTCTAGACAATTTGATGTAATTTGTATGTCTACTTCAGTACTCACCTTATCGGTGCAAGGTTTGACATGTAAAGGACAAGCGACGCTCTTCCAAATATCTGTTGGACATTGAGACGAGTTCTTCAACGGCATGCTGAGACCAGAGACTTTAATAAATCTGTAACAATTGTAAAAAAACCTTTATAACTGATTGTCCTGTTTCGATGACAACTTAAACAAACAAACTATAAATACGCTCTTGAACTTGCTGCAGTTCCGACAGAATCACACACTCCAGCGAGCAGGTTGACTCCAGAACAGGAAGTACCTTCTTTAGTAGCTTTAGTTACTACTGTGCCTTAGCAGTAGAACTTATTACCCTCTGTTTCTATGGTTGAAGTACGACAGCGCAACACTCTTTAGCGAGCAAGTTGCGGCGTTTTGGACCTTTCTTTTATTCTTCATCATAATCAACATCATCATCATCATCGTCATCATCATCATCATCATCATAATCATCAGCTCATTTTATGTCCCCACTGCTGGGGCACGAGCCTTCCTTAGGGATAGGGAGAACGGGTCATAAATAAACCACCACGCGGGCCCAGTGCGGATTGGTTGTTGTTAGCGACTGCTAATGCAGCCGGGACCAACGGCTTTACGTGCTTTCTGAATCACGGAGGAGCTCAAGATGATAAATGTTTGGTCACCCATCCGATGACCGGCCTTTGCGAAAGTTCAACTTTCGCAAAGGCCGGCCGGTTAAGCAACTTTCAAAGTTGCTTAACCTCAGCACTCGTGGACCGGGCGCGTTAACCGCTGCGCCATCGAGCTCCTCTTTATTCACTTTATTTATTTATTTTTATTTTTTTATACTTAGCACGGCAAATGACTCCACACCACCTGATGTTAAGTGGAAATGGAGTCCAGACGCGAAGACAACTGGTGCAGCGTGAAAACAACGCAGCATCAGTCAACCTCACTCTGCCGGCCCACAAGGTGCTTCTTCACGCCTCGTTTGAAGGACCCCATGTCATAGGAAAGAGGGAAAACATGTGCTGGTAGACTATTCCATCTTTTGGAGGTGCGACAAAGAAACGAGTCACCAAATTTCTTTGTGCGCGATGGGATATGTGTGACAGTGAAGCGGTGACACCGCTTATATCTTTATATCTCTTATATCTCTATATTTTTTCTCTTTAGCACTTAGGTAGAAAACCTCCTCCAGAGCTCAATGGTAAAGTGGTAAACATGTTTGTCTGCGATTGCTAAAGTTAAGCAACTGTTTTAATGGCCGGTCATCGGATGGCTGTCATAAATTTATTTATATATACATATATTTCTATCTCGAACTCTTCCGTGCTCCGGAAGGCACGTATAGCCGTTGGTTCCGGCTGCATAAGCAGTCGTTAAAAACTACTAATCCGCACTGGGCTCACGTGATGGCGTATTGCCCGTTCTGTCTGTGGTATTCCCATCTATAGGGAAGGCTCGTGCCCCAGCCGCAGGGGCCGTTAAATGAGCTGGTGACATATAATGATAAAAAATAAGGGAAAAGATCTACGCTGGTCAGACCAGAAATCTAGCGAAGTAGAGATACCTATCAGCGACGCACTACACCAAGCGACGGACCGAACGAGGTAGCTAGTTGACAGAGTAAGGAGTCACGATACTCAGCAGTGAGTCAACGACTAAGAAGAGAGAAGAGGAGAGAGAATAATGATGAGTTGGAGAACAAAATACCCGCTGTTCTTCTGCTCGGCCACTGCCAGGTGTGCGTCCAGGTCAGCCTGCGCGGTGCAGGAGCGGAACAGCGTGGTGGGTCGGCTGTTGAGCTGGCTGCAGTACGTGAGGCCCGCGCACCCCAGCGAGCACGGCGACTCCACTGCACCCAGGACAACGTATTGACATATTAATACAGTGGTTACTTACTTCTTGTGCCTAAGAATGTTAGGACGCGAAAGTTTAAAGGTCACCTTTAAAATATCTATTGGAAAATATCAACTACACTTGGTCTAGTAGGAATCTTAAAGTTGCTGTTTCATGTGAGGTGTAGACGGATGAAAGAAGATTGCAAATAAGAATATGAATAGATGGATGGATGTGTAGAATAACAAATAAGAAAGTATAAGTTTGAAAGTGGTGTCAGTGACGGAAAAGTTAAGAGGGATTAGTAATTAAATTATGTATTCCCCATATGGTAATTATAGGATGATGATAATAATAATTATGTTAGTATAATAATTAATCGAAACTCACCTTCTTCGATACATTCTGTCAAGTCGTTTTCCTGGGGATCTCCTAAGCAGTCACCGTAGAACTTCTGCCAGTTATTTTGCCATCCAGTGTTAAAAGTTTCGAAGCACAGCTTTTTGCAATTGGTTGTTTTAGCCTGCCCAAAAGAATAAAAATATTGTTTGCATTAGAGTGTAAGCAAGAGCAATTTGATAATATTGGTAGTGATATAATTGTTTTAAAAACGCGACTTTTTTTTTTAGGGTTCCGTAAACGGAACCCTTATAGGATCACTTTATTGTCCGTCTGTTCGTCTGTCTGTCTGTCAAGACCCTTTATCTCGGGAACGCGTGGAGGTATCGAGTTGAAATTAAAACCATATATATAAGTCTGCGGTCCCTTGAATCTGTGAAAACATCAAACTTCTAAGTTAACGAAAAAAAAAGATACGGCCGTTTATGTCGCAAAAACGTATATTTCGACACTCTCAAGGGAATCAAAATTTATAGGCTACTTGGCGTTGACCTAGAACTATAAAGTTTGGCAAGTAATATCGTCTTATACTACAAGTACAGGGAAAAATCTGAAAATTATATATATTTAATGAAATCACAAAAAAACAGGGTCTTTATGCAAGGAACGGGGGTCCAAATTTTGAAGTAAGCTAACTGTGTCATGTGGGATGAAAGGTCTTTACCTTTTGGCAGCAATGAAGCTTGGCAATATCATGAGGTATGATATCCTTCGTGTCAGTAGGCTCATCCTTAGTCAGGAAGCACTGCCAGAGGCCGTCGTGCAATGAGGGCGCGCCGCAAGCCTCCGTCAGCGTCTCGGAGATCTCGTAGGGCTCCCCGGTGCGCCGGAGCACCGCCTCGCATGCGCTGCGGCATGTGGGGCGAGAGGATTCGTGGCAGCACGGCACATCTAGAATACGGACCTTATTTTCAACTACATAGCAACCAACGTCCGCTACAATCACATAAATTAAAAACAGATTTTGTGTATAGATAGTAACAATATGAACATGGCACTTTAATGTCAGGTACTTTTATTGCTGATGATTGCACAATGTCTATGTTGTATATGTGATAAGCAATGGTGGCGATCATGTTCTGTAGGCAGCTCAATAGCGGCGCGGCGGGATTGGTAGCATACGATGGGCGATCGCTCTATAATATGTAGTCCTATCTGCGCGTACCCTGTTTGTTCTCCGCTCATATCAGTAGAGTAACACTTACATTTGGATGTGTCAGTATGGACAGTGGAAGCAGTCATGTTCCGCAGACACCGCAACAGCAGAGGGGATTGCTCGCATTCGTCTAGCGCTCGTTCTGTAGCTGCCCCGTCTGTGCGGGCGCTGCCTATTTTCCACAGCGCCTTGTGGCAAGCTTCGTAGCAGTTCAGGTGGTGCGTCTGCGCTGGAAGGAAAGCGACCATTGATTCTACGTATTTTTAAAGATTTATGTGGTTCTATAGATATACTTGCAGAGGCTTGATTTTAAGTATTTACGTCTACATCCGCCTGTAGTCACCCAGTGTTCCCGGACTCGATTCCGTAGTGTCGTATGATACCTACATACAATTGTGTTCGATTAGGTTGATGGAAACGTTCGATAAGGCTTTTTGTATCCACCTGGCTACCTACCACCATCTTATCTGAGCCTATCGCAATATGTATTATTGTGTTAAGCATAAAAAAGATCAAAGTTCCTCAATAGTTTCCTGGTGAAATTAACTTTCATCTTTTTTTTAGTATTTATTTCAATTAATCTTCGGCCTTATGATCACTATTAGGTTGAAGAAGGTCAAGCGGTTTCCTATTGTATTGTTGTTGATGTTGTTGCGCAACACTTTCAAAAGTGTTTATATTATTTTAAAATTACATATTTACTATGGCCTTATTTCAGAATGCATTTGATGGCCCTTTTTACCGTTTTCTCATGTAAGTAATATTAAGTTTAACAGCTAACTAATTATTATTGCGTTCACGTTGAAAGCACGCGTGCATATGTTTAATTCAGGCATCGCACGTTATGGCATCAAATTGGCAGTTTCTTCGTTGCTGCCGTTGGCTGCTGGCCTTTTAAGTCTTGTGTCCGTTAGGTTCTGTATTTTTTTACGCAACAGGAGTTAAGCGCATCATCTCACCTGACGGTAAGACGAAGTCCCACTCCACTAGGAATCAACAACCACTGAGATTTACAGTCTGCCCTAATTGGTAACCGAGCCTACGCGGGTTCCAGATGTGGAGGGCCATGCACCTCCCTTAATGGACCTTCTGCTGACCCCGCACCTAGACGGCTATCAAGTTTCTATTGATGCACCACTAGGCTCATCAGACCACTGTCTGATTCATTCCTTCCTTCCATTGTTAGTGTATATTGCATGATGATTCAGTTACGACATGATAATGTTTTTTGTAATGTTGTCATATCTAAACAAAGCTGTGCCGTTTCTTGTGCCCATTCTTTTCGACAGCTAAAAGATGTTTTGGCAAAATGCAAAAAATGTTTGAACTAAGTTTATTTCTATAAAGATATGTTGGCTTTAAATTAACATTTAGCCTTTATGATATGTGGTGGTGGTTTTAAAACAAGCCATTACTATCAACCAAAATCACAATTAAGGAGGTCTAAGTTTGATATCAAAGTAAATTACAAATGTACGAAGCCTTTAGAAGTGCTTAATAGTAATTCTGATAGCACATTTCCTCCATTCGTAAACGTAAACCGTAAACGTAACTTAAGTTAAACGTTACACGCCCGGTACACCGAAGATGAGTGCATGTAATTTTCCCCCGTATAAAAAGAGATAGTCTTTTAATCATATCATATTATGTGTACGCACAGCAACACCATTGCGCGGCTCGCTGACTCTGCACGCAGTCGAAGAAGGCGATCTCGTCGGACTGGCGGCAGGCCCCGCTGGAGATGAGGTCCTGCTCGTGCTGCGCGCCCGAGCACGCGTCCCGGCACGTGGGCGCGATGGCCAGCCCGCAGCACGCGCGCCCCCACCAACCGACTTCTTCCACTACCTCTGAATCAGGAAAACTTTCAGTAAATACAAAAATAACGTTACTATGCATGTTAATGCAAAATGACTTTTGATAGCTTAACAACAATATTTTAAGCCCACGCCATCTGGTTTCCATCCTGGACACATTACTTCTCTTTTTAATGTAACTGACGACAAAGAAAAGTCACATTTTTATGAAAAAACCAATAAGTTTACTGAATTGTTTTACGAAGTCATGTTATCTTGGCAAGGTGGCTGGCCAAAGTAGCCGTGATCATACTCGCAGTGGCGTGCACCTGGAGAAGACTATGTCAGCAGTTGACATAAATAGGCTGATGATGATGATGATGTAATTATTGTTCGCAAGCAAAAAAATCAATCATATGCTTAAAACTCGATTTTGACACAGATTGTAGCAAAATAAAATTATATGATATTATTAACAGCTCGTTAGACCGCTGGCTGCTAGAAATAGGCTTCTCCCAATGCATGCCACTGAGCTTGGACTTTGGAGTTTCTTATCAAACTGCTACCATAAATAACTGACCAGACCATAATAACTCCTCAAAGAAAAAATCTTTTGTAAAAATTGATTTACTTAATACGTTAATATAATTAAGATCGAAATACAAATAATAATGCATTCAATAATTTAATACACTAAGCACAACCTACTTATAAAACAAGGAGATTACCTTCAATAGTGTTGTTCATGCATATCCAAAAATCTACCTGCAAATAAAGGAGACGTATCGATAAATAGGATGGTATTCAATTTCAAACCTTAGGTTCCATTGTACTTAGGAATCTGCAGTAATAAAATACGACGGTAAAGACATTACCGTGTGGTGAAATCGGAGACCTGCCCAATTACAATACAATACGATGGGCGGTTTATTGACGACTTCAATGAGTATTTATCACAGAATTTAAAGCCGCCTATACAATTTTCGTACGAGAAATCTGTGTGAATAGAAGATTTATATCTGCTCTCATTGTAGTTGTGTACCCGTACTATTTGAGATTAAAGGAACACCTACTGTCCGTCTTCAACGACAATCATGTCGATAAAACAAAAAGTCGATACCTACACATATCGCAGCCACCACTTAATAATCTTTAACGCAAAACAATTATTATGAACAAACTGCTTTAGATAAAAAATTAGTAAATTAAGTGTTGACCTTTTATGCCTCGAGCGGGATTCGAACCCGGGCCCTAAAATTAAAAAAATAACAATATAAGTAGATACTTACTAGTTGCGTGGGACAGAATCGGTTAATATTTGTAATCCTGTCCTCGCGAACATCGTTGTCAACATTGACCACGAGGGACATCTGAAATCAGGTGAAAAAGTTTTCATTTTTTATAATGATCATCATCAGCTCATTTTATGTCCCTATTGCTGGGGCACGAGCCTTCCCTATGGATGGATAGCAAGAACGGGCCATAAACCACCACGCGGGCCCAGTGCGGATTGGTGGTTGTTAACGACTACTAATGCAGCCGGGACCAACGGCTTAACGTGCCTTCCGAAGCACGGAGAAGCTCGAGATTATAAATTTTTGATCACCCATCCGATGACCGGCCTTAGCAAAAGTTGCTTAACCACAGCGCTCGCAGACCGGGCGCGTTAACCACTGCACCATCGAGCTCTTCCATATGATGATATTCATCCTTAATGTTGACACAAATAATAAAAAGAAGAACGAGAAGACGAAGAAGTAACACGTAAAATAATTTTTTAAACACGAATTTCTGTAACAAAAGTGGTTAATAAACACTATTTTTAGCATTACCTATATTATAATAAGCCATAGTTCACTGTTCCTTTTTAATCTCTAAAAAACCCGGCCAAGTGCGTGTCGGGCCACGCGCAATGTAGGATTCCGTAGCCCATCTCAATAATGCGGACTCTGAGAAGAGGGCTTTTATGAACATTTATTTAACGATGGCTCATATACTTAAATGTAGATACTACCGGTTTCACACACCTGACAACGTTATTTAAGTAGTTGCCAATGAGGAATTTGTTATTGCGCCACGTACATTTTATAAGTTGGTCGACTGTTACTCGTAAACTTGTAAAGCCTACTTAGCTGTGATAGTTTTTCTTTTAACTTCGTCATATATACAACTACCGTGAATTTTTTCACGTATCCAAAAACAACCATTTGGCTGGCAGGGGGGGGGGGGGGACACTTGACTCTAACAAAATTTTGCACTTTTAATAATTCACAAACGGATGCCTCAATCAAAAAACTGTTTCCACAAACCCACAATATTTTTGAAATTGCTATTCAACAACACCTGACACTATGGTGTAGACAAGAAAAAAAATTACATCCCCACTTCACGTGTAGGGGAGGTAACCTTAAAAAAAATATTTTTCTAAATTTTACTTCACCATTTATATAAACAAAACAAAAACATTTTATAAATAGCTTGCCTACTTCTTAACTGATCTGTTGTTGACATTGAATGGGTGCCTTTGGCTTTCAAAGTAAAAAGTAAATAGTGTTGAATAATTTCGGCGGGCTGGTTAGAACCACGATAGCTCAATTGGGAGAGCACCTGATCCGGTATGTCGGAAGGGTGCAGGTTCAAATCCTGCTCGTGGAAATTTTTTCAACATTTGTGTTTTTGTAATTTACTTCACCACTTTGTCGGCGAGATTAATATTTATATCCATGCCAAATTACAGCTTTCTAGTACTAAGAGTCTAGACTGGGGACAGACAGACAGACAGACGGACATGGAGGAACTATAAGGGTTCCTTGTTGACTACAGAACCCTAAAAAGAGTATCGTTGACTAAACAGTTTTGTGCAGTCAACTGCTGTAAAACAATCAAAATGTAGACCTAGCTAGTGCAAGGATGTATAGCTCATCCGAGAATCTTGCTGTGAGAGTATAAGACAGCAGTTAAAATAAGACTTGTTTATTTTTTAATTTAACTGATAGGTATGTTTGTTGGTTAAAATGAAATTTAAATTGAATCCTGAATATTCTAAAACACACATTTTTAAACCAAAAAAGATTCCAACTACAATCATAGTAATCCGATATTTAAAAAGATCCCCGTGACGGCAGACGCCGGCGCCGTTACATCAATTAATTTAATTAGGCTGGCTGATGCGACTTACAGGAGCATGTGTTTGTGAGTTGGTTGCATGTGACGTTATACTCGTAGTCTTATTATAATTAAGATTAATCACGAAGTTTGGTGTTGGTTACTTTTTAGCGTGTGTTGTGGCTGCGAGATCACTTATTGTATTATTACTAATAATGATGACCAATTTTTTGTTGTTTTGTTTGGCGAGTAGGTTTTTTATGATTATTAAACACACTCTTGTTTCGAACACCAAATCCCCAAGAAGACACAACATTCATATTGTAATATCTTCTTCATACTTGTCAACTAAATACCATTTTGGTCATCCGAGATCAACCCGTGCTTAAGTGACCTTATTTTTTGCGATCAACAACATACGGCCACGGCCCCACCGACAAATAATAAACCATTACACTCTCAGGCCTTTGTCCAGCAGTGGACGTCTTTTGGCTGAGTTGATGATGATGATGATGATGATGTCACTCTACATAACTTTAATGAACTCTAACGGGTATGAAAATAAAATGAAATGAAATGAAAAATATTTATTCGGAACATCTATGACCACTTGACATAATGGACATTTTAAATTTATAATTATACAACCGAAATGGTCACCACTCAGCTTATGCCGTGGAATTCTGTGGAACGAGTAAAAGAGGGAGAGAGGCGCAGCTCCAGACAAGAATTTTAAAATTTATACATAGACAGCTGTATATAATATTTACCATAACATATAGTACCTACACATAAACATGAGGCTACATAAAAATAATATTTATATTGTAAAAGCAAAAAATAAAACCCCAAAAAAAAAAAGTAATTACAATATCATCAAAACACGACCGCCTAAGCGCTGGAAACCTGTAACTCCAATAGATACTCTTTTAACCTTATTTTGAATGTGCTAGCAGTTTTGCAGTTTCGAATTGGCGGTGGCAGATTGTTCCAACACTTTGAGCAGCACTTGTATCAAACCTATAAACTGCATCTGCATGAATGAGAGAATTCCAAAAGCAAGCGCAGTCAACAACATAATTATCCTTCTTATCCTCATAGCACGCAGGGTTATCGCTGCGATAGTGTTAAGGTTATCATAACCACCGTCAACTCTACTAGGACGCCGAGAGCGTTAGGGAATGTTGCTATTACAAATATCTTGACAGTTTGATCGTGTTACAGTCGCCTTTCTGTGTCAGTGCGCTCGTAAATTTATTAGAAGATACAGACATAGCAATTAAACATGCACTTAAGATAAAACTGCATTCAAAATGTAATGTATGGACTTTGACTCGCGGAGGATTTGAAATGATTTGTACATTCGTTTCTATGCAGATAACCAATATAACTTAACAGAACAAAACTTATTTCGTATTCAATTGAAGGATTCTTTATTTCTTCTTTCATTTTTATTTCCGCGAGCTATCAAAGTTTCACAACAAAGGCGAAAACAAAAATCATTTACATAATTTACGCTTTTCAAACTTTAAATGAAGCTACCAGCAGCAACATAAAAAAATTCTTTAATCGAGAGGGAGCGACACGATACTACAAAGAAGATAAAAGGAAATTGTGCTGTGTCAGCAAATTGTGCGCGAGAAACTTTACCGCGGAACATCAAAAAAGTTCTTTACAGTGACAAGTGCTAACTTCGCGCGGCGATTATTAATTTTGCATAATAACATGGTACAGGAAAATATCACTATACATCGTAATAAGACACATTTGAGAGTAATGAAGCATCATTCTATTGTATTCAGAGTAAGCAAGAATAAGATCATATGTCAATATTAGGTTCAATTGAAGCATTTTTGACCGATTAAAGTGGGGCGGGCGTCTCAGGTGTGGGGCAACAATGATCATTGTATACAAATCAGCGCTTGTAAGATCGAGGTTTGCCCACACCATTGGCCAAAGCCATTGTTCTAGAAGTTGTTTCATTCAGCACGACATGCAATGGGACAATAATAAAATGTTAAATGTTCAACCTTCCTAAATTCTGTGACATTGTGATGGACATTTAACACATTCAATATTGGTACCTATTAGTTTGTGTTACTTATAAATATTTTAAATTAAATCTGTAGCATGCATGTGATGTTATGTTCTAGGTAAATAAATGGTGTTGATTAAACCAACTTCACCACAAATCATAACAAAATGATTGTTTTTTTTATGTGTCAATATTTTCCGTGTAAGTATAGGTACGTACCTGCGGCTACATAAGTGATATGGGTGGATTTACCGGCGTAGACACAAAACATGCCGTAAACAAAGAAAAAATCAAGAAGACAGCAGAATATGCTCAGAACAATACCTAAAGCTGAGTTATTGTTCTGAGAGAATATGCAAGCACAACCTGATGCTTTACATATAGATTATTAAGGAATGTTCTTTGCCAAGCTTTTTGAAAGCGAGTGGTCACGAAGAAATACAGTAACATGAATATACATATTAAAAACAGAATCATTAGAAATACATACATATCTTTATTAAAGACTTCGTCCGCTTGAAAACACCCATACCCCATGATGGACCCCTATTACAGCGCCAACCTACCGGATCCAATTGTAAATCTAAACCATTCTCGAATCCACTGGAACACACACTAAAAATTTCATCCAAATCGGTCAAGCCGTTTAGGAGTTCAATTACAAACAAACGCACAGAAGATTTATATATATATATATATATATATATATATAGCAGCGCGTCCTGGTGAAAAACCAAGTCAGTTATGTTATGTGCGACGTTATATATACATCAAAAATAGTTTTTTTTTATGAACAGGATCTCATGAATGAGCAATAAAACTTGCATTGTGTTAGAGCTTTATGAAGTCTACAACTTGCCTTACGAACTGAGTTCACATCATATTTGGAATAGTTAGTAGGTACTAGGTAGTACTCGTATTACTTAACAAAGGAAGACAAAGCGGAGATGATTGTTAGCGTGCGTTGAAGCAAAATTGCCATCACGAGTAAATCAGTAGGCAATTATTATAACGGTGACACACACGGAGTAATTGATTCTTCCTTCCTTAAATTGTTAAGAGAAACTGGTGTTTACGAACACATTATAGCGTCATTTTATAAACATAAACAAAGCTGTAGTATAAATGGCTTCGATTTTCAAACCAGCAATATTTTAATGCATTGCTGAAAAAATTAAAAAGTTAATTTAACCAAAATGGCCGCTGAGCATAATTGCGACGTACTGGGATTGACGCTCATTTAGTGCCGCGATATGTGACACTTGTTTCAGTTTTTTACATGCAAATAAAAACGAATGAAACTTTGATAAGCTGTAATAACAAATGACAAAATGAGTCTTCTTTCATTGTATTAGTTAGCATGTACGTTTTTATTTATTTTTAACTATTCACGCGATACGTTAGCAGTCACATCATAATCACATTGAAATGCACACGGTGACGTTTCTCGGAACCGAAACGATTCCGATGCGACGCGGATGGTGTTGGAATGGCTGGGTTGCTGGTAGCTGGTTGTATTTTTATGCATTCGGGTGAGCGTCGCTTAAGCCCGCTTAATATTCAAACCGCATTACTCGTTTGTCAATGGTGAGGTGACAGAGCAAGACGACTAGCCATAGATAAGGATGTAAAAATCATATTATTATTAATGCCATTATCATGTAACCAATATTTCAGGCTTCGCAAAAAAAATAACAAATTTTGGCCTCAACTACTCTCGCGTATTAAGCCATAACACTGTAAGTAAATTTATCCACAGTATTTTGGACTAGTAACTTCTATTGCGTGCACAATAAAAGTTATAGTATTTTTTTTGGAGAGAGTTTGCTTGATTACCTCAGACGGCATTTCAGCTTTTTTGGGGGTGGCGAGAAACATAAAGACTTCCTCAAGCCGTGTGAAACGAATCACCTTCGGAGGTTTTCTAAGGGAACGGCATGGCGCACTAGTGCGTGTCCCCGTGCACTACTAGGTTCTCCGGAGGGTTCGGATCGGATCGGTAATAGTTATACAGCAAAAACATTGTAGCTCGCTAGTAAGTGTTTTGACTAGATACGATAGTACTGACGTTCCATAATCAATGCGAATGATATGTTGGTCGATCATGAAATTCATGATTTCAGTATTATTTACTTTGCACATGTTTTCGAATTAATATTTTGCTGGATTTTACATCTTCCAAACCACCTTCCACTTATCTCAATCATTGGTGGTTATCTAACATCTATCTCATAAGCCGATAGCGCAGCAGACCACGACGACTTTTTGATTAATTAATAATCGCTGAATTTTACAGTAGATATTATTAGTTTGCATTATTTATAAATTATGCAAAATTAGCTAATCTGATGCTTCGGCAAGCCCATCGTGCCTTTTCAACTCAAGATGTTAGATTATATTTTTAACTTATAATTGTAAAGAATTTTCGATCTGTTACTTTGGTAGTGATATTTTGTGTACAAAGAAAGCCTTGTAAAGCCATCAGTTACACTATCTAGGATCAAACAAAGTACCACAAACCCAAGCTGTGACAAATGGCAGCAATCGCAAGAAATTACAAGCACAATTCCATTAGGATTAGGAACCCGAACAAACTAATGAATCTAGATACATCAGGGAGGACAATCCTATATCCAATGTTAGAACCTTATCACCAGCGCGTAAAGTGTGTAATTCCATTCGTTTTCAATAGGAAAGGACATGATGTTTTAGGATAACAAACTACAGTTTATGACGTAAACTTTCCAATAATTGTAGTACCTTCTTAAAACATTTTAAATGAGTTATAGCTACTCATATACAAGGTGTACTGATAAGTTACTGGGATGCTTTTATATATTAATACCATCACCTAACACCACATAGTGTATTTAAAACAATAGGTAGGTTACTAATAAATATTGGAGACGACTAACATCTCAGTCTTCCTATGAACACGAACCTCGCAATGTTTTCGAAACGGCGGCGTAAAACAATATATTTTTTTTTTTAAATAAACCCGTAAAAAAATATTAACCGTCGACTGTTTTACCAACCACAGCTATTCCAACTTATTTCCGTAAGCCTTTCGCAAGTCAAGTATAGCCTACATAATCAGAACTATTATTATTCAATTAAAAGTCACCAGCGCGTAATGAAGAACTCGAGTTGTGCTAATTAAAACACAAAGGGTACAGTTGACAGAATAAAACGAAACCGAGTGCCGTCTGATGCCCTAAATAGTTTACAAACACCAGCCCGTAATGATTGCCACAAGAGATACGTCGTAGGGTTGTCCCAAAATCTGAGAAACGAGGCAGAAGTTATTATTATGTTATATGTCAATATAACCACACATAATCTCTCTTCGTGACCACACAACTAGCTCTATGGAGTTTTAGCTGAAGCTAAAGAAAAAGTTTAAATTAATAATTTTGATGATTATACTGGATTTCTTAGATTATACTCTGGTGTTGAGAGTTAGACCGCTAACTCAGAATTCTCATTTTACAGCCGTAGGAAGTCATTTGTATGCTTCATAAAAACAACATCAACACACATCATATAACTTTTTTTAGTCCTATTTCTGTAGGTAACGAAATACTTTTTTATAAAAGATTATAATAAACGGACAGCCCTTGAAATAAACCAAGCGAAACTAGCGGGAGTTCCAAAATAGCAAATACGAGACAAACTCAGTAATAAGAGAACAGAATCAGATCGCTCCGTCACCGCTTTGAAGTTTTCTTTGAGATCTACTTTGATGACATTCGATTTGTTGATTTGTATAGCTGTGGAGGATTAAAACTTTCTTGCAATGAGTAATTCCAAAAGATTTAGCTGATAAAGTCCTGCGACCTGGTACCTTGAAGGAATTTTAAGGCATGTTTTCAGTGAAGCAAATTTAATTTCATAACATTCAGATGCGAAAGCTGTCGATTGTAAATTATGTTCGGATTCCAAACTTTACGAATGAAAACTTGTTAATATGTGATTGATTAATTATGACAGGTTTAAAGCTGCTCTTTACAATCAAAAGCAAATCCGTTAATTCGAACAAACTCATTAAACAAATAACGACTTATTCCACAACAACAACGCTGACTTTTATGATTTTGGAACATTTCAGAACGTATGTCGTCCTCTAAACTCTTGTCAGTAAAGCAATAAAGTTGGGCCGGGGCGTCGTCACACGCGGTGACAGGCGTCGTGATTAACGACCTGAAGAAATTCCCCAAACACTCACCGCCCCCCCCCCCCCCCCCCCTCCCTTCCCCTTCAGCGCTGGTAGTGACACTCTACTACATAATAATGGTATGTTCGGGAGCGATAAAATTGCTATACTTCGCTCTGGTATTTGCGCTGACACTTCATTATGAGATGGTAAGAATATTTCAGTACTAAACCTTGAGCGATGTTACAATTCGGTCACATACTATACGCTAGACCCTATGTATGAAGGCCTACACAAAACAGACATTGAAAATTAAGTCATGACGATATAGTCGAGAGCCACCCCGGTGTCAGGGCCGCGACGGACGGACAGACATGAAAGCTTACGTGTCTATTTCCACCCGCTTTGATGCGTCTGCGCGCTCGTTTGTTTGTCTTTGCAACTTTCTACTTGATGCCTGCGCAACATTTACCGTAACCTGATAGAGTGCGGGACTCGAGTGCTTAATTATTTACATACAATGTCTTTGACGTTTTGAAAATATAATAAACTAGTAGAAGAAGACCTCAAATAATGTTTTCTACTCGTAAACCCCAATTTTATGGAATAGAGATAGAAAAATATGGTTTAGTTATAGGCTGTCGCTTTATAATCTTACTGATTTAGTAGTTTTAAAGCCCATGTGGGCTAATTATGATGATGATGATGACGATGAAAGCATCGAAAAAGTTTGCTTGCGTTTCAGTGTAAAACTTTAGATAAAAGCATCTGATATCAAAAAAGTGACTTTAAAAATGATATTTTTTTCCTGGTTTTCCGCAATTGGTATTCTTGTTTTAGTCTAAAGAATTCTCAGACAATTTCAAATGTCAGAGGACGTGGCTTAAAGTATCAGACATGTCTACTGGACCCATTTCTCTAACTTAAGCAGGACATTTATTATATTGCATTGTACAGTACTGTAAAGCCATTTACTTATTCAAGTTATTGGAATCGATCACTCTGAACGATTTTGTAATAATTGCATGTTCAAGTTAGCTTTCACTTTCGAATTATACAAATTCCTAAATAACTTACTAACGAGACTTAAAGACGTTTACTTAGGTAGAATGAAGTGCAAAACAATACTTAGGAGATTATGGATAAAAGTATGGTTGAAATCTGCATTTATTAAAATCTGTTTTTTTGTCATATCTTAACTGTTTATGTTAATAATCTAAGCAATTATTACTAATATGACGGCATTCAATGATGGCTACATCGAAACCGTATTCTTGATTAAATATAGGTCAATAAAACGCTGACAGTCTTAGTCTAATTAAATCTTTGTTTTTTAAGTCCTCTTGTTCAAAACATTATAATTAAACAAGAAAAAAAGATGCTTAAGATAAAGTCTGATTTCAGATTTCTATAATTATTTGTAGGATACTAACTACATAAAACGCCGATTATATTGAACGCGTTTACTGACGACTGTTTAATGGCAGGGCTGCACACAATAAGGAGACTGCAGAATGCAAGCTTCACACAAACGCTCTAGAGCAACGCACACATAGACAACCTCTCACGGGCACGGAATCTCGCAACAGCTGCGCGCTCGGACTGTTCCGAGATCCGTGTCCGTGCAAGGGGTCTATGTGTGAGTTGCTCGAGCGCGGTATGTATTATTAAGCTTACCTTCTGGATCCTTATTTTGTGCTTTAACACAGACGACTGTTTAATGGAAGGACTGCGGGCTGTGACGACGTGATCGGCATCCCGATCCGGCAGGAACGCGCCCGGGACCACTGTGATTGTCACGTCGGACCGTCACGGGCGGCGCGGCGGACGGCAGCGACGGCCCGACATGCCGGCCCATTGGAAATGTATTTGTTAGGATATTCATGTGAGATATGAACTTTTAGGTTAAAACAACAAAATATCAAAGTACTATGCAGTCTCCCGATACAGGTTTTACTTAAAATTAAAGGGAGGACCCAATGTATTGTACCTACCCCTAACCTGTCTGTACAAATAATGATTTTGATTTTTTGAGTTGAATGTTAAACTTTTCTTCTCTGTATCAATGTTAACAAAAAACCGGCCAAGTGCGAGTCGGACTCGCGCACGAAGGGTTCCATACAATTATCTATAAAAACAGCAAAAAAATCACATTTGTTGTATGGAAGCCCCACTTAAATATTTCATCATCATCATCATCATCATCAGCCTACACACGTCCACTGAAATATGTATTTTATTTTAATTTAATAATAATAATATTTTTTTAAAGTGAATAATATAACTCAATTGTCTGTGAATATTTCAAGCGTCTACTGTTGCCGTTATCAATATCAAGCAAAAACGAAATTTAGTATTTAAGTATTTGAAAGTTTTTTTCTTTTTATTCACTACTTTTACTCATTTTGAAAATTAATATTTTCAATTTCGTTTATGTAATATTTTAGCTAAGAATTATATTTTTTTACAATAATTGGGTAAGTATCTATTTTGTATTAACTTTGACTTCGCCATTTAAAACTGTTTAGGTGAAACATACCGACAAAAAATATTTACTTTTAAAACTTTATAATGACTCGTAGACAGCAGTAATGTTCCAGGAAACAAACATGAGCCCATCATATCTAAGAATATATATAGATACAGCTGGTGTCGCGACAGCCTAGGTTATTCGGAGCGAACATCAAAGAGGCCGCTATCTTTGAACTAGCCGCGCACGCAAATATCCGACAGTGCGCACAAGACGAAAATGTTAAAAAAAATATTTCACACCATCCGCAGGCGCTGATGTCATACCACTGAGTTAGGAATAGTAAATAAGTACTCGGGTGCTGGTTGCAACGTTCGCCGCTGAGAATAGCAAGAGGCATCGTTGTCGTGTTTGCATACTTAATAGCTGACAATGACAGGAAATCTAAACGACCTCTTTCAGGATTAGCCGAATCAAGAAAATCAATGGAATATGCAATGGGATGGGACATTCTTATGCGTGTACATGTAGAAAATGTATAATATAAAAGTCAAATCTTTTGCAGACCTCAAAGGTCTCAGTTACATTCATGCAATAGACACGACCAATAGCGTAGTTTAAAATTGAAATTGCGTGTAGAACAAAAAATTTAACAGAAATTTGTAGGGTATTAGTAAAATACGCTACAAAATGTTAACGTAAACTGTATTGCTGTTTAGATAAAACGTTATGACTATATACGCATATAATCAAAGAATAGTAAACGAGTTAAAAATCTCCAGTCTCGCTAAATCTATAAACACAAAACTAAAGCAAAAATATTTATTCATAACCGCGTACGAACTCGTAAAACTTATTAAAACATCCCAACATCCTGCAGATATAATATTTCACAAGTCACTTTCATTGAGCTGAACGCCGCTGGTTGTTGGTTGACCAATAAATACAGATGTTTATGCGTGGAGTATCTACTACGAGCGTGTTAACACGTGCTCCCGCAGGGTTGACTATTGGGTGCAATTTTATTAGTCATGTTAGACGAATTCCATTAGAGAATAAAACTTTTTAAACTACCATGGTCACTTACATTAAAATAATAATTATTAACGAAATCATTAACATGTTTTTTTACTCACTTAGACTCACACACAACATAAAAATAGTAATAATCCCGTTAATAATAGCCATTAGAAAAGTTGACGTTAGTGAGGAAATTAAGTTAAAGAGGACACAAATCAATTAAATCTTTTAGTTATAACTAAGTATGCTACTTTTGTGTGTGTTATAAATAAATAAATAAATATTTTTTCCTAAGCAAATTATGTCATAGAGAAATTAATATAAAGTGTTATTTCCGCTAAATAATTTGTTCGTTAAGCTTGGATGAAGACTAAACCGATAACTGGGTTATCGGTTTGCATGTTTGTTGGTCCTTGATCCTTCTGCATGCTGCTTGCATTCAAGCTTGATGAACGAATTATTTAGTGGAATTCAAACCAAATAAAATTATTTTAATTGCATTTTTGTGTCTCGTTACTATTCTTAATTCAAGATGGATATTCAGGCTACAGTCATTGAGCACTTATGAATATCAGTACGCCATCGGTTCGTAAGTCTACAGGGGTGTGATTAGTGACTGTATGTAAAGAGCTAGCCCTACGACCTATCAGTTTGTTATCCACGGCCCATCGGTGTTCGGCATGGTCGTCTCGTCTCACACCATTGCTGCCATTTCATAAACTCCCACACGATTTACTGCTCGAATGGAGACCATTAAGCTTATCCAACGGTAACTGATAATCTACACAAATATTTACTCGCCGAACGGTGCCTCTCTACCTATGTAGAACCAGAATTTAGGTGTTATTATTAGTACTGAGAAATTTCGCAGAAATATTAAAGAGATTCTTGACTCCTGAACTGAATAATCATCAATCTACATTTGTCCTACTATTGGTCAATACCATGCAGAATCTTATGTATTTTTTGTTTTATAGTCCAATGCGTTTTAGCGAGTGTGTGTAGCTATTACCCTATGACAAAAAGGTGCTCTAGGGCGTATGGGTAGCGTGTTTGAACCAAAAAGTAGTTAAAATAGTAAAAACTATTTTTTTTTACATATTTATTTATTTATTACTAGACGGGTGCAAACTAATCTTGACCTCCATATCTTTTGGGGTACACCAGCTCAAATATTTGCAGTAGAAGTATCAATATTAATTATGACAATTTTACACAAACACAATCGATTTCCATCAAATTGTACCTACTGATATTTTCACTTAGATGTTATCAAGTACGTTACGATCGCTATTATGTGTTTCCATGTCATGGAAAGCCCGACATGCTTGTTATTACTACTGTGTTTTCGAGTCATTGCCCCGACCCCCAACGAGTACGACACGACGTACCCAACCACCCATTAGACACCACCCTGTCATCCAAGCGATGGCAAATTACAAACAATATGTCTCATATTGCATTCTAATTAGACATCAATTTGTCCTTTAATCATTTTTCTATTCATGAGAAATGTCATTTGCTTAATCAATTCGTAAACGGCTCGTACGAGGGTTAAATACAGTTAAATACTGCGGTAGGTTTAACGAGCAACCACTTTATTTAGATTGCCTCGTCCTCTCCGACTTGAACGGTCAATGTTACAAGTCTGTGTCAACTTTGTATGTTGCGTCTCACACGATGGAATGGTACATCCTTTTTATTCTTCTTTTCAGACCTAATAGAATGTCCACATTGGGAAAATTATATGCTATATTTGTGACAACATGAAAATATTACTTTGTTCTTTGAATAGAATATAATTGTGGATGTTTTTCGCTATAGAAACGATTTTACTGGCGTGTTTTATGGAAGTCATAATGTAGCAAGTTGATACTAGAAGACGATTTAATATTCAGTCTGTAGACGCCAAAGAAACATAACGTAGGAGTGAAAGAAAGTGACTACTTTGACAGGAAAACCGCTTACAAAATTTACCAAAAGACAAAAGACGATTATAATATAATCGAATCGGTGAAGATATAAAACCAACAATGTTTATTGTTAATGACGACAAAGGCGTAACTTATTCAAACGACGTCGCAGGGAGGAAACGGCCGTCACGTCCCCTAACGAGACGGAATTAAATGCGAGTGTATTAGTACCGGCCGGTCTCCTCTTACACATCCATAATTTGACTTTTATTCAGTGGACGCGCCTTCCCAGAACTCGAAAACACTGTGACGCGATTCTTGATTAGAACCGACGCGGCAGAAGCTCCTAATCGCATGTTAGTATTTTAACAGCACAGGAAGGTGCACTGTGAATCTCATAGACACACGGAGCGCAACCAACATGTTTTAAGCCAGATCAAAGCCAATCAAGCATTCTATGAAATGAAATTGAAGGAGCTTCGTGAGATCTGACGCTCGCTGTTATGAAAAAATATCCGATGACCGTGTTGCGACGGGACGGCCAAGTTAAAAATATCGACGACCGAAAACTTTGGGGAAGCGATAAATCTGCTTAATTAGTCAATTTAGCTTTCCACTGAGCAGTTTGATTGGAAATTCTTGTAAGAGATTAAGATTCTATAAACGAGGCTCGCGAGGAATTTCCGATATCGTACCGCCGGAACGGAACGCGTAAGCTCGCCGCTTCTAATATGACATGGTCAACAAGAGATGGCGTACATTACCTACATGAATTGCTTTGGGAAACAGCAAGGGTTTTTCGATTACATTTAAAGCAATGCGTCTATTTAATAAAATCGCCAATGACCTCATTGTGCCTAAAGATATAATTAAGACAATGTTTATATAGTTACATATAAGTATTTTAACACATACAGACATACTTAAATTAACATGTATATTCACACACAGTACACATACAAAAATAAAACAACTTTTAGAATTTTTATCAATTCGTTACGTTCGTTTCCAGTTTCCGTGGTTCCTGTGACCTTGTGTTACTGCATATGAATTGTCAGTTTGGTTTCAATTCAATAATTCATTTCTGCATATATTATGTTATATATTACATTTTCAACATTGCAACAACGCTCACCTTTTCACAAACGCTGCGACAGGTCCCCTCCGCTTTCGTACAACACATCGATATATCTGAAATGAGAAATGGCCCAATAAAGTAGGTATTGCAACAAAAATATTTGTTTATGGACCGTGTCGTCGGATTCGTCGACAGACTCGACGCCATACAACAGCTGCCGCCAAACCACAATAAAATACTTGTGACAGATACAGATGGGCCTATCACATCGCAGGCTGCTTTGATCTAAACGCTCTAACGACCTATTTTATTCCTCATGTCAACGTCTTTATAGTCATGAATTAGTCTTTATGGCAATAAGCAATTTTGGGAGTTGTTTGCGATAGAGTAAAGATGGGACAGCGAAAACAATTGGGTAAACTGAGAGAAGAGTGCGAAAGAACCAAATGAAAACTGAACTAAATTTCATATTAATATTTCAGCGAGAAATTGCATTTACACTAAAAATTTCCTGTCGAAAGCTGGCCCATATATTTGTTAGAAAGAAAGATTTTGATGAAACTTTTAGATATCATGCAGTTACTTTCAGGGTTCCCTAGTTCAGCCACGAGTCCTTTATTTAATTGGGGAGCTTACAGAATTATTCACAATGTGACTCGACATGTAACATCTATGAGCTAATTGATAACAAACTACCATGTCTAATACCAATCAAATACCAAGATGGTAGATCTAATACCTACTAACTATTATACAAATTTGCCTTTTATAGTTGCAGCGCACCTGCTACTTCCAACGATAATAATATTGAGATTAAAGAGAAAGCTGAATAATTACTCAGGCTGGACCATAGACCTGTCCAGGCCCGCAGCCAACGAGACCAAATTATAGGAAATACTTATTGAAAGTTAAGATGAAAGCTCTCAAGCTGATTATACTTATAGTTTATACCGAAACAGGATGATAACATAATATTTTCATAGCCTATAAGTTAACCCATTTTGCTAATGTCTACTCTCTTGTGCGCAACGCTGTTAGGATATGCAAAATATGGTCGTAAAATTATGGTATTAATAATTTTCTCGGAGAGTACTGAGATAAGGATATTTACCGGTCGAATTCTACGGTATTCTACGGTCGGCAAAGAAAGTTGCTAAATATGTTATAACATGAGCGTGAGCATGTTATAGTTTTATTGTTAATCGTACCTACTAAAACATTAAAGACCTCGATACTTAAGTTATATAAATATAGCATAGTCCGGATAATTGATTTATGCCTAGATAACAAAATGAGCATAATTTATTTGCTAGTTTTCTAGAAATTGACGACTACGTCATGTTTCTTACTAAAATTTTGAAAACATCACACCTTTCCGGCTGATCACACTACTATGTAATGTCTTTTCCGTAAATTTTCGCGGATTTTGCAAATAATTAGCGTGTCTGTGTTTTTCAAGTCATCTAACCTATTAGATCTACTAAAGAAATTATTAGTTAACTAAATTCTATAATTTATCTAAACCCATCTATTTTAATTACAAAAACACAATGTTGAAAAAATTTCCACGAGCAGGATTTGAACCTGCACCCTTCTAACATACCGGGTCAGGTGCTCTTCCAATTCCATCTATTAAAGTTTTTTAATAAATTAAAGATCTCAAAATAAACGCAATTTATTCAATTTATTAAGTACCTACCGTAAGCGATAAAGTTTAGTTAAATTACTTATCATATCAAAAATAAATATGATAATAATGAAGAAGTTGCATTTGTTTACCTTGAGCATTGGAGTAGGGTAGCACCATCACAGCCACGAACAGCGTGCACTTGCACCAGTGCAGCATGGCTCTGCAACCTGAGGTTTTCCTCTCGTCCGTCATGGTGGTGCCGGTCATGTACTCCGTACATTAAGATGTCAAATTCGTGGTATCACATCTTTGTAACTGTGTCGCATTGCTATCTGCAACAAGTGAAAAAGATTGAAGGGTTATGCTTTAAATCTTTAAACAATACATTAAGATGGAAATTAAAACAACTCGTCGCGCACTATAGTCCAGAACTATGCGTACCGTCTTAAAAATCTGTAAGTTTTTTGCCAATTGAAGTAAAGAATCTAAATTTGGCACATGGCATCTCTAATGTATAGACCATCAAATGATAATACTTTTTTTGTTTATTTATTTATTTATAATACACTCGACGTCAAAAAAATAGCACCTCTACGAAAATAACTCTCAAGCCTTATCAACACTTAACCCACGTATGTAACCTCACCGATATTGGTGTCATTTCAAAGCCTAATAAAAAACTTAAAAAAAACACATAATATCAGTTTATTACAAACAAAAACTTAACATCACAAATGCGACATCAAAAAAAATTGCAATTTTGGTTTTTAAAAGGGCCGCTAGATGCGCTACTTTATGTGGGTATAAAAGGGTCAATACACCTGTATTGACCCTTTGAACCATTGAACCCATTGAACCTTCAATGGGAGTCATCGCTATCCAACCTTTAAAGAGGACATACGAGAACATCTTTCAGAAGAAAAACGACCTTGAAGATGGATACCACTGCTGATGAAGCCGCCCAAGTGATTGCACTACTACAATGCGGTAGTGTTATGTCGCTCGGCAACTGAACTTAAGCCGTTTTTCAGTTCGAAAAGTTTACCAACGGTTCCTGACCTGTTCCGAGACCTGTGGCTACATCCGGAGGTATGACTCTATTAGACGTCGCTGCACCCCGGAGAGAAACGACCGATTCATTGTGTCGCAGTCTTTGACAAATCGGTTCTCGAATTCTGTTGAGTTGTAACACCAGCTCCAGGCAGCTCGCAGAACAACTGTGAGCATGTCTACGGTTAGACGAAGACTGAGGGAGAAGAAGATAGCGGCTTATAGAGCTGCTACGGGTCCCAAATTGACCGCAGCGCTGCGGCGAATCCGCTTGCAGTTTGCTCGTGATCACGTCAATTGTTCCCCAAATTTTATTAGAAAAAAATAAGATATTATCTATTTTACTTTCTATAAAAGATATATTGGACATTTAGTTAGATATGTATAATAACAAAATAGTTGAAATCGAACTTTCCTAAAACCTATTAGTAAGACGGTACGCACGATCCTGGCCCATAGTCATCGTCGTCCTCCGTATACGAAAGGCTTATAAATTAAAAAAGATGATTTAATTTATTCAATGTAAAATGTCAAAATATATGTGTTACTATACAAATATTTTTTGAGTAAACGCATTACATTATGGGTAACAAAATAGAACAGAGACTCGCAAGGTTGACTAACTTTATTAATTTATTAACTACTAATAAAAATATAATATTTCTTTAATATATAAAATTAATCAATTCCGCATAAATCACTGAAGTTTTTCACATAACATCAGTAGGCTCTATTTACCGTCTTGCCGTATCTATATTTTTTTATTTAAAATTATGCTTAATCATGGTATTAAAATCTTTTTTATCAAAACCTACACCTCTAAGTCTAAGTCAGGTAGTTCTAACTATTCATCCTCATTACACCACAAAAATGGTTATTAAACTTAAATTTAACTATTTACTATCAATACAGCTTCGGCCCTAAAGTCTTTTTCAACAAACGTTCTGTTCAACTCAACAACAGCATCAGCTACATAAGAGTACCTAACTAAAAAACTATATGTAAGTACTTAATTAAATGTTAAATAGAAAACTATATTTAGTTAAATGCTTCATGTCGTAAGACTTACATAACCAAAACTTTTCAACAAAACCTACTTCGAAATAACAAGAGCCACAAGTTACTTAATGAAACAACGCTTTGCTCCAATTAAATAACATAGTAGCATAAATTCATATTTAAATGATAGAACATTATGAGCTATACGCGATGCGGGCCGATAGCAAGTTATTCTGTGCCGATAGATCTCTGCGATAATATTCTTATGAACAAATAATATGCTGGCAGCACATTATTGCACGTTTTCTGTTAAAAATAATAAAACAAAAAGTAAATAAAACTTTGGTCCTTTCTAAAAGCACGGTAGGCCAAAAACGAAGCTTGAAATTGACTTTATTTAATTGTAAAATGTTTTTGTTTTGTTTATATTATTTTAACGCAAATTTTGTTGCGAAACAAATTACAAAAACACAAATGTTGAAAAAAAAAAAATTCCACGAGCAGGATTTGAACCTGCACCCTTCTGACATACCGGGTCAGGTGCTCTTCCAACTTAGCTATCGTGGTTCTTTGAACCAGATAGGCAGATTTGGGGCCCTCCCCCAAACCTGCCTATCTACTTGGTTTATAAGCTCTATGTTTCTAATGCTACAAAGTTTTCCCGTAAACAACTTTGTATGGCCCCAAAGTGAGAGATAAGACTTTTTACTTTCTTTTAAGTTTTGAACTTAGGCATGTATAAGTGTTGCTGACAACAATGCTAAAAAATTTACACCGTTTTCTAAAAAACAATATGTTACTGAGTCGGCCAACGAGGGTGTTTAAAAGGCACAGTGCTGAAGCTTCCCGAAAGAAAAGAGACAATGTTTCTTAGTGAAGAAATAAAGAAGTCACCATCCTATCGGATACTAAGCAGAATTCTACTGCCAGGACAGATTAATTGTTTAATTTTCATTGAACAACATATAGCAGAATATTTAATTACCAACATAATTGTTAAATAATTGTATTTATTCTCAAAAATAATAAACATGATAAGAATTCCGTTAATAATTACTCAAATATAGCAGACTGTACAAAAACGGACCTAATGCCATTTAAAAAAGCTAGAAACTTTGATTGTCATTTGAGTCTTGCTGAATGAGCCCTTATTTACAGTAAGCGATAATGCCAATTAATAGAATGTCTGAACATGCAGACTGAACTGGAATCTTTTCGCGAAAAGTTATTCAATACCTTGAAATCTATATTCTAAATCTTCTATTCATGTCAGCGACAGCATATTACTCTTCCTGGCCAGAAAGCTGCCACGTCAACTGCGCTCTGGTTAGCCTCGATTAAATCGTTCATAGTGCAGAGGGCATAAGGGACAGGTAAGCAGGTGCTGTATCGACTGCGGGGAGAGTGGACACTCGGATTCATTTGCGCCGGTAAGGAGCCTCTATTTGCAAAGGTTTTCTTTGGAGCAACCAACCTGGGTCCACTGACGGTATAGGGTGTCTTCCATTGGGATTCGGCAACAATCGGTACAACTTTCTTTGGAAGAAATTAAGGATTTCTCAGAAAAAAACTTCTTCCAGAGCCAAAGACATGCCCCTTTGGAGGGCTCTCATTACCGTCTAGTGTGGTGTTGCTAAATCCTTTACGACGTTACTCGGGAGGAAGCTGCCGTATGCAAAATTAAGTGGATTTTGTTGCAATGAATTTGTCAAAATAGCTGTTGTCTCAAAGACATAAATTTTCTGCTACTACAAATAACCGAGAAGCTGGCTGATCATTACGCCTAGGTAAATCTTAGCCAAAATTACTGCCAAACTTTTATTCATCATTGTTTTATCCGTGAGAAACGGAACTAATAAGTTCCTATAACACTTCAGCAAATATTTAATTTAAGATTTATTTTTAAAGTAAGTATCAATTATTTTATGCGTAAGTAATTGTTTGTTGTGTTCGTTAAGTTTTAATATAACAATATTGTAACTCAAACTTCACTGTTAAAAATAAATGAAATGTAAAACAATAAAACTTTAATAAATTGATAAACCTTATGTAAACAGTTCAAAACTTACTTTGTGAGTGAGAGAGTGAGTTGATAGATCAAAGTGCACGTCAACAGAAACAGTTATTTTCGTCTCGCTTTTATGAATCACTTCAAAATATTATGCTAACGTATATATTTTTCTCTTATCTTCATTGGGTGTATCTAATCGCCCCTCTTCATCTTGTTTTAACGTGGTGATAACACAAATGTTTACACATCACTAATTTTATAGATTGTTACTCATACACCAACACTTAATTGTAATAAAAGTCAAAAAAAGTTCAATAATGTTTGTAAACAAATTACGATTTGTTTCGCGCGCTTTTCGTCGCGTAGTGAAACTCGACCTAACTCACCACCGCACTCGCGCTAAATTGACGCGCTACTAAATAGACCGACATAAATTCATTCAACTCCAGCCTCTATGGTCCCACTGTCTCTTTCCTTCGGAGGCAAAGGGGAATAGCGCCATCCCACTCTCCCGCTTCCGCCTGATGAACCCTATTGAGCTCGTTAGTCATTAATTAATTCTGCATAAGAAAATTACTTTTAATTTAAACGGTGCACAGATGGCACCATTTCTGGGCGACTTGCGAGTATAAGCACAGAAATAAATAACCAACCAAAAATTATTAAGTTCCTTCAATATAAACAAGAACTGTTTAATTTAGAATATACCGTGTTTGCAATCTTAATAAAAACTTTTTATTAAACTTTATTGTTACTAACATGTAGAAATGTTTTGAAATAAATTATACCTAATGAAAACAAATAAACACTTAACGAAATTAATACTTCTCTAACTATAAAATTGAAAATTAACTTTAAAGTTTTTGTTTGTAATATTTTTTTACAATGTTAATAAAGGCCTAAATAAGTTTGCCTAGAGTACAACTTATGTTCGGTAACATGCAATGCACCAAACATACAAACAACATACAAAATATGGAGTAGCCTTGATAAAACATCAGTGTTAGGACACAATATACGCAAACTATTGAAATCTTTTCATCCTTAATTACCGTTTTTGTTATAAAAAACATTACTATAGTATAAGCGAGCTTTTATAGACAATCAATCTCTTCTCTACCTGCTGTCAAGTGCGTGGGACAGACGCCGACGACCGACGACGTCGCGTCGACGCCGCGTAGGGCTGAGCCAGATGCTCTCGTGGCACGACAAGTGGACCACTCTTGAGAATTTAGTCTAAAGATGCGGTGAAAGGTCCTCTAATAGTTGGTACTGTGCTTCGAGGCACTAAATGCCATTATGTTAGCGCTTACATACATAATAGTTAAATAATTTTAGTTTGTAATAAGCTCGTAGTGTACCTATTTAAATAAAAATCTTACGAGATTGTAGCTTTATTATTTGGATAGCAACCGAAAATTTTAGATAAGTATGTATAACAAACTATTACTGCCAATGCTGCTCTGAATCTTAGTCAGCCTATCTCAATAACGGGCATGAACGATAGTATTTGGGAAGATCGTGCACAACCCACCCTTGGTGATCTACGAGTTGGACTGTCATCTAATTCTGCTTGGCGTCAGAAATAGGTATAGTGGTAACAAATAGGTATTAAGTTAAATTCTGGGCACAGCGCTGGCCCTAGGTCCTTGTTCAGGGTAGAGCGAGAAATAAAATATCACGATAACACTCATTCATCTTAAAAGGTGCGAACAAAATTTAACTTTTTGCTTCGAATTGTTTTTGTATCTAGAATTTTAGCGCCTCTGCCCCTGAAGCGACCGCTCCACTAACTCTACCCTAGGGCCGGTGCTGTCTGGTTAGAATACATCTACCAGGCAAAGTTGCGAAAAATGGAAAAAAATAGCAAACTTTTTTTTAGCTGACTCAACCGCTTAATAAACTTAATTTTAGTAGATAACTTTGAAGCTATCCGTTATGTACCTACTTGCTCAAAGTGTAGTAAGAGTTAAATCGTTTGAGCACCATTAAACCGTTTGTAGTGCTTACCAATAAAAACTTCCATTACAACCGGGTAAATTTAGTTTTTCGTACATAATAGGTAAGTGGATCCGTCTCCGTACCTACACATAAGTATCAATGCATAGCAATACAGTTCCATGAATAAATTTACATGCCACAAGCAGACTTGTAAAGATGGATCCTACTTTACGACTCGGATACAAGTCCAATTTAAAAGGTGTTTGTAAAAGTCTTTGCCAAAGCAAATCGAAGTGTTCAATCTAGTTTTATATAATCCAAACATGGCTTAGTAAGGCTGGGTTTTATTTTTTGTTGAGTGTTTTAAAGTAAACTATTGCTTTCTAAAGTTTACGCGAGCACAACACATTCAAATAAATTTAATTTACTGATCTACTCGTGTTTACACATTAATCCTAATTAATTTGACGACCTCCTTTGTTTGTACACCGGTTTTCATGGCGTCGCCATCTCCGAGGTCCCGGGTTCGATCCCCGGTCGGATCAATTCAGAAATTATTGTTTTTCTAAATTGTCTCGGGTCTGAGTGTTTTCTATATATAATAAGTATTTATTTAAGTATTTTAAGTATGTTTTTCCGTTGTCTAGTAACCATTTAACGAGTTTCATAACGAAGCTTCTCTTGGGCTAGATAATTGGTGTGAGTGTAGGAAAGTTTATTTATTTATTATTTATTATTAATCTAGTTACTTAATTTAAATAAATGTGTAAAATAAACGATAGTATGGTTTTATTTCAATCTTTTAAACTAATTCCGTAGACCAACAGCACACGTATGTTATGTATGAGAAAAGTAAAGTAAAGCCTATATACTGTCCCACTGCTGGGCAAAGGCCTCCATCATTGAAATCAAGTTATCACTACAATTGATGAATTTTGAATTTGAATTTTGAATTTTGAATTTTAAAGATCCGAAACACACTTTGGCCAACCTGGGAATCGAACCCGGAACCTTCGGGTATCGGGCCGAGGGCTTTGCCACTCAGCCACCGAGACGTTATGTATGAGTAGTTTAACCAAAACATTAATTATTATATTTATTTATGGACATCCTATAATGAATAGTTATACCGTACCACATAATAAAGAAGTAACCGTACGCATGCTAAGTTTATCTATTAGAAAAATACAAAGAAACTTATAGAATAGAACATTTATTTATTAAAGTGACCAAGACTCAATGTCTTAGTTTATTAACAGGTTCACTGTCCCGCAGACCACATATAGTCCGTAACAATTGTTTTAACTATTGTTATAAGTTTTGGACAGTGAACCTGTTAACTTATTCTATGTTATAATAAAGAAAGGAAATTTTTGTGTTTGGTACTTAGCATACTTAGCGACATTTTTAATTTTGTTTGTAAATAGGTAGCAGCTATTAGGTATTAAAAAGCAAAACTTACTTTAATAATGGCTTAACAAACAATAGCACAACATGCTAAATCTAATATATTCATATAAATTATTAAAATAGAAAGTACTTAAACACGCCTATGCTGTTTATAAAAGTTGCAGTATATTCATGCATTTTTACTAACATCAAAATACCCATAAATTGAGCCAAAAATCGCACGTGACCACGCATCGAGATGCCGAGAAAACGCACCCTAGTATGAAGCTCGTAATAATAAATCTGGGACGTGTTGTCAAACGTTTAACTTTCGCAATGCGACCGCCGCGGCCGGGGCGCCGCGCCGGTCGTTGCCGTTGTGGAACAAATGGAAAGGAGATGTTTAATTTTATGGCAAGACCCTGTACATTTACTAAAAAAATGTAAAAAATACATGTATTTAGTTAGTTAGTTAAGCTTCTTGAAGTAATACTTCACTACGCTTTATAGTTTTTATGTAAAAAGAAACCGAAAAACATATCCGAAGTTGTTTTGACAGCTACTTGACATTGACAGAATACCGCAGGCTGCCATCACGAAAGTTGATTTATTTTAGTGTTTCAGATAATTCTGACATGAAAACTATTAATTTTTATTTGAAGAAAATAATTTCGAATAAGCTTATTTCATACATTAGCTATCTTTTGGTATTGTGTACAAGGTGTTGGCATTTTCTCAATACAAAATTAAACATCTCCTTTCTAGAACTAATCCATTCATTAGCAGGCGCATTAACCTAGGTCCCCGTTGATTTCGATATGTAGCAGTTGTTAAAACCAATTGTCATCATCACCACCAGCTCATTTCGTCCCTTTTTCTGGGGCACCAGCCTTCCATACGGATGGAAACACCTAACAGAGAACGGGCTGTAAACCACCACGTGGGCGCAGTGCGGACTGATGGTTGTTAACGACTTCTAATGCAGCCTGAACCACCGTCAACGGATTTACGTGCCTTCCGAAGCACGGAGGAGCTCGAGATGGACATGATAGATGGTGCTCTGATGATCGGCCTTAGTAAAAGTTGCTTAACTTCAGCAATCGCAGACCGATCGCGATAACCACTGCTCCATGTTGTTCCTCCAATGATGATGATGAACAATGGTGAGCCACCCGAATTCCGCTAGAGTGATGGTATGCCGGGGGGTGATTTTTGAACCGGTGACTAAATTTCACGCTTTGATATTAATTACTATTCTTTTTTCTCTTTCTTTCTTGAACGGTTTATGTTTCATTAATTAAATTGTAAATAATGCAAAAATAGTTTTATTTACTATTAGTAATAGTTATATCACCGATAAGATCCAAAAATCGCTCCCTTGGTCTACCAATATGCAATTTTTATGCAGATGGGTCCGAACCTAGCAGTGTCACATTATAGGCTGCAGTGCTGATGATAAAACATAATTTCAGATAAAGTTCGTAAAGAAAACACAAACGTTATTTTTAAAAATAAAAGTCATTCATCTTTTTTTCTACCTGAAGCTTTATAGGGAGTTTCCTTCCTGTGATACCTACTTACAAACAATTTCCTTTGAAGCTTTCATATTTTTCCGCGGCACTTTCCGTCACCATCAGTTATTTTAATGCAAAAATATACAGCGAACAAAGCCGTGCCGCGACATTGACAGATGGACCTGCTGGTAACACACGGCTGCGGTTTTACTATGTCCATCTAGATTATAGTGATCCTAAACGTACTTAACCATTTTTCTATCATTATTCACGCTCGGCAATTAGCGCTCGGCCTGATATCGTAAGAAACGGGGTTTTATACCTAGGTCGGGCATTTTATTTACTAAAACGAATTAAACTTAGTTGTAACTTAACGATGTAGTAACTTTCAATAGCCTTTTTTAAAACGAGCTAACGAGCTACCTAATGAGGCGAGTGCTCATGGCTGATCATGGACATCTGCAGTATTCTGGAACTGCCTATTTGTCTTCGAATTTGAAAGCGTTTACGCATCTCGAAGAACGTCATGTTATAGCGCACGGGTAGCACTTGCTAACAAGTGCTACCCGCCTTAGGCTTAGGCCTAGGCTTAGGCCTAGACTTAGGCCGCTAAGGCCTAAGCCTTTAAGTCCGGTGACACTGAAAATGCCTGGCTAGCTACCACCATCTTATCTAAATATGTCGCCATAACATCAATGTTTCTGGCATTGTTGTGTTCCGGCAACTACAGATACGATAGCCAGTGCCTCACTAGTTGAGGATCCCGGGTGAAGTGCGCTTCCATCATTGACCTTATCATCACTTAACATCAGGTGAGATCAAGGCACTGAGCTCACCCGTTAATATTTTAAAAAAGAAAAAAATTGCCGTCTGAGGCAATCGGCAAACTCTCAAAAAAAGTTGTGAGCCCATTAATTCCAAATAAGTAACCAGTGGCACCGACTTGTTCAGAGGTCAAAGCTCTCTTAGGGCTACAGCGCCAGGATAAAGTAAGCAAGTAAGTAATATTGTGTTCAATTCCAATTTCAACAGCACAGTATTTACCAGTATATACCAATGAAAATGAGCTCAACTCACACGCGCAAACAGTTTTAATTGAAATAATGAAATACTTTCTATAACTATTGTGGAAAGTTTCACTCCAAACTGTAAACTTTCTTTCAGAGCCAGTATGTCCGCGCCGTATGTTGTTCAGGGCGGGCGGCCCAAATGAGTCCCAGCGCCGCCGACGCCGGGTCGCGCGCAATTTCCCATCTCACAGCGTGACGGCTCGCATAATTTGATCTAATTGCACTAGTTACTCCCGTTTTGAATATCAATTTCTTATTTTATCTTTGGGGGAGGCCTTTGTCCAGCAGTGGACGTCTTTTGGCTGATATAATGATGATTTAAACAAACGCCTTTTCCTTCGTTGGTTTGTATCAATTTAATAATCTAGTGGCAACAGTGTTCGGCACAGTAACCCATTTAAAAATTTAAATCTATGTATGTATATCTATCTATACAACGTGTAACAGAAAGGTTTGGTCAAAATGAAAAGAGCCAAAGTGTATCCGATCTAGATCTTGTATGCAGAGTTACAAAGTCATGATTATTAACTTTAATTTGTTATGCAATTTTCAATTAAATATTTATATTGTTATGTCACATAAACTAATCTCAGCCCTAGTGGTTTAGTAACTTCTGTGTACATAGATATTTATGATCACTGCTGCTTGCTTATGCGCGTCTGACGCGCATCACTTCACAAATATAAATATTTCATTAACCATTGCATGACAAATTAAAGTTAACAATAACACATACAAGTTCTAAATAGGATACAATTATGGAATATAAATATTCGTTTTATGATACACTGACACCAATTCTACGATTTTTAAAATTTTTGTCTGTCTGTCTGTCTGTCTGTATCTCCTAAAGAACGGCTTGACCGATCTTGATGAAAATTTGTATGTAGTAAGAACATGAATGCAAATGCAAATGATAGGTTATAATAAAAAATATTCACAAATTTTCGCACAGCGAAGCGGGCGGGTGACGGCTAGTTTAATATAATTTTTATTTAAATTTTTTTGATGCCAGCTAGGAAGCAGGTGATCTGCATTCAATAGTTGCTAAAGCAAAAAATTGTCGTTGACTCCTACTTTTAATGATTAAAGGAAAAAATGTCGATCACTGATTATTGTCGAACAATGGCATCTACCTCTGCCTTACTCTCGTATTGAACATCAATAACGTTCTACTTTACTTCAGATAAAAAATCGCTACTGCAGTGTCTTGCAAATAATTGCATGGCAAATAAATTTTATGAGGCATACACGGTGACAGGTAACAGATCGTTACCTTGTTCGTAATAAAACAATATTTCAGTACTATCACTTTCACGCAGGGCTTCCATCCCGCAATACCGAGATCCCGCGTAATTTTTCAGTCCCGCGTGTTGCGGGATTACAGCCGCGGGATCCCGCGTGATTTGCGGGACTGGATATGTTATGTTTTCTTCGCAATCATTTTTAATTTAATGCTGACCAATTTGACCAAGCTAAATAATTAGCTCTGTCAACATTCAGAATTTTTTTTTTTTATTGTACTTGATTGATTTTTTGTTTTCTTTTTCTGTAATAAAAAAAAATAGATCAATCAAATAACACTGTATATGCTAATAGTAAAACTTTTAAAAAAGTGGAGTTATGTTGATTCATTAATTGTTTTATTTGCCTTCTATAATTACTTATAAATTTTTAATGCGGGATCCCGCAAATATAGATTGAATATAGGCTGCGGGGTTGGAAGCCCTACTGTCACGTTCTTTACTAAGCATTAAATTAAAACAAATTAGAAATTACATACTTACTTGAAACAATCAATGAAATCTAGTACGTGTATGTGTGAAATCATAGCTGCATAGATTACCTAATTTTAAACTATCATATTTATGTCAATAAATTTCGTACATTTACACTATCCTTAAAAATATTTGCCTCTCGTCCTCTCTCCCTTGTCCTTAAAAAATAGTTGAATAGCCCACAAGTTGAAAGTGATAGTCTCTTGAAGTCTGATAGTGCGCTATGGGTAGAAACACATACATAATGCTTCACAAAAAGGAATGGGACAGAATTTGTAGAAAGAAGGTTGAAGTGGACCACGGGGCGGTAAGGGATGAATATGTCAAGAAGTTGATGGAGAAGTCTCAGAGTTTTATGAAAACATGGCCGGACACCGTACAGGTTGTTTGGAACATTTTAATAAAAACATTTTTTTATTGTAAATTTTCATTTACGATGCTTTATTTATAAAGAAAGAAAAGTTCTAGTTCCACTTGAATTGACATGAGGCATGTCGTCTCTTTTCCTGTAAGATATTTCCGATAATTATAGATGTTTAAAAACTGGTCAAGTGCGTGTCAGGCCACGCGCAGTGTAGGGTTCCGTAGCCCATCTCAATAATACGGACTCTGGAGAAGAGGGCTTTTATGAACATTTATTTATTGTAGATATTACCGGTTTCACACACCTGACAACGTTATTTAAGTAGTTCCCAATGAGAAATTTGTACTGCGCCAAGTACATTTTGTAAGTTGATCGACTGTTACTCGTAAACTTGTAAACCCTACTTAGCTGTAATAGTTTTCTATTTAACTTCGTCATATATACAACTACCGTGATTTTTTTCACATATCCAAAAGCAACCATTTGGCTGGCAGGGGGAGGGGACACTTGACTAACAAAATTTTGCACTTGAAAGCTTAATAGTTCACAAACGAATGCCTCAATCAAAAACTGTTTCCACAAACCCGCAATATTTTTGAAATTGCTTTCCAACGACACGTGTAATGTGGGAAAAAATATTTTTCAAAATTTTACTTCATTACTTTATCGGCTGGACTAAAATGTATATCCATGCCAAATGACAGCTTTCTAGTACTAAGAGTCTATGAGCTAGGCTGGGGACTAGGGGTGGGATTTTACCCGGAAGAAACCCAAAAGTGGGAAAAACCCGGGAAAATTCCCAATCGGGAAAATATTTGGGGTTTTCATTAAACACAATTTAAAATTAAAATATATATATATTTACGATTCTTAACACAATTTCACAAATAAATTGGAATTATTTATAAGAACCTATAACATTAACCGTAATACCAACGGTAATACCAACTCTGCTGACCTGACCAATATCTGCAAAAAGGAACGTAGCGGACGGAGGTGAGGTAGTTCGCGGGGGAGCAAGTGGCCATAGGGTAAGACTCGAATCGATTCGAATCACTCAAAAGTAGTTTCAATTGACCAATGATTCGAAATGACATGACAATTCGATCTATTCAATTTGTTATTTTTTTAATCAAAAAATAAACAAACAAATTGAAAACAAAACTATCATTCCCAGTATATTTTGGGTACAATCTGCAAAAATAGTTACTTAGACAGAAGTTTTCCTTTTCATCTGTTTCCTTGCTGATACACTTAGTTGTTGTGAAGATTTCCCTGAACTCATATTCAAACATTAGTCAGCAAAATCTAGTGTATTGGATGAACTAAGTCCGTTTTTATTTAACTAGTTTTGGAAATATCACGATGTTATGCACCGATTTTATTCTCATACCATCGATGTGTCGAAGTTTCATAAGACTTAACATCGATGTAAAACGTCGATGTTTTGCCTCTAAACATAGATATTTTTCATAAATCGGTCGATGAATATCAGTCATCTCTAGATTATAGTAGGTACGCAGTTTCGTTTACGTATCGTGCGCACGTGTGTTACTTTGTTGTTTTCTACTTATACTTTTGACGACCTGGATTTTCTTTGTGGACTTTTGATTGCTTTGAGACTTTGCTACACCCCACGGACTCATCACGGACTCAGCACATTACATGGCAATGACAGCAGCAATAGCGTTTAAATTTGTAAATTAAATAAATATTAAGAAAAATATTTAAGTACAGTAATTTTTATTATTTAATAAATATCTATGATTTTTCATGCTCTGTTCCATTGTGGCCACGGGTGTATCAAATGATGATGATCAAATGAAAGTCTTCATTTTCATTAAGTAACATCACAATAACTCTGAAACGATTGTCGTATAAAGCTACTGTCATCCACACTGACAGATAGTGTCACTTGTATCAGGTTCATTTGGTAGAATAATTGGAATGGAATTAATTTTCCAATCAAAAGATTTAATGGTCAAGTAAAAGCCCGGGGTTTTTCCCGTCGGGTTTTCGCCACCGCCCATCTCTACTGGGGACAAACAGACAGACAGATGGACATGGCGAAACTATAAGGGTCCCTTGTTGACTACCTACGGAACCCTGAAAATCTTTGAGATATGTCCAATCAAATATAAAAAATATAGAAACGAATTAGGGCTTCGAATTAGGGCTTTCGAATTCGGTCTCAGACGATAATAGACCTTAATAATAAAATTAAAAATTCAAACCTATTATCATGCCTTATGTAGAGACCCGAAAATATTTATGGCTGCTCAAAAGTAAGTCAGTGTGAAACAGTCGTATCTTCTAGCAAAGGAAGTTCCTATCAAAGGATAATCTGTAGAGTGGAATACCCATCCTTACTCTACTATTCTATACTTCGACAAATTAAGACCCAATTTTTATTTTTTATTTTAAACTAGAGACCGCCCGCGTCATCGTCTGCCCCAAGCACTCGTCGTATTAGGTACAACTTATAAACAACAAAAAATAAAGGAAATGAACTCCTTGACAAGATATTTTTCTTGAGAATCATGAGTTGCGAATTGATTGTGTCTAAAGTTTACGCGAACACTCGTGTCTATCGTAAGGGTCCGTGATCGATCACAGAAAGACAACACATTTATAACAATATGGGTGTTTATATAAAAAAAATACTTCTTATTACAAAATTTGTTTATATCAGGCACATGTGAATCAACTTGCTAAGCAGAAAGAAGAGAAACGTAAAGAAGATATGGCATTAATTAAATCGTACGTCAATAAGAAAAAACATGAAAATACAGATGCAGCTGTGAAGCACGCTAAGCAGTTGATATTTCAAGACAGTTCCGACGGCAGGCAACTTTTAAGGTAAATAACGAAAACGAGTGAAGCTCGTTGGGATTGCGATCTTGCAAGTTAAGTAAGGCTTGTTTCACACGTACCCCAACCACACCACACCGTCGGTCACGACAAAAGGTGGTCAAGCTTACGTGTGAATAGTGTCGCTGCGGCTTCTTGCGGTTGCGTTGTGTTACCTACAAAATGTTTGCGATATGGCCGGCCGCTTGTTCGCGGTGTCCCTGGTGGTTGCGACGAGGCTGCGATGTAGGTAGTCGGTATCGAACACACGGTCAATGATGACGACAAAATGTGGCCCGTGTGAGTTCTACTATTAATTTTCATACATATTAGAGCCCGCCCACGTGTTGTGGTTCTGGTTGTGGTGTGGTTTTGGCACGTGTGAAACAAGCTTAACTTTCATAATGCCGGGTCACCGTATGGGTTGCCAAATTAAGATATCTCGAACTCGTTGGTCCCGGTTGCTGTTGTAAAATAGAAGTGGTTAAAGACCACCAGCCCGCATTGGGCCAGGGTGACGTCTTTTGCTAATAATGATCATCGCTGATTAATAAAATTTTGTATAAGAACCATATAATAACTATATCTTTCTTAATACAAAAATACAGCGCACTAGTCGAATCAAAAATTTTGGAAGAAAGACATTTGCAAATTGATTTCCTAGCAAAATTGAAGGAAGAATCTATGAATCGAGACAAAGAAGAACTTGCGAAAATAAATTTGCAATATGAGAAACAGAATAAGCAGGAAGATGACAGTAAACTGAAAAAACAACAAACAGAAATAGAGCTTTCAGAAATAAATAAATGTTTGTAAGTACCTTATATTTACAGCTTCACGGTAAGCACTTTCCTGTTATTACAGAACTAACCACCACAGTCTTAACCAAAAACATTTTTTTTAGATAATTTCAGTTCTTTTATCACAATAATGGGACTTTCTAAAAACCCGGATTATATTCCGGATCTTTAAGGATTATTTAATTACGTGCAAAACTTTGTTTTTAATAAAAAAAACCTCCCAATCGACTTCCCTGGACAAAACTTTTCAAAGTATTTTATTCTATTTGGGCAAACTTTGGTTATTATACTCGTATAATTATTCCTGGCATAACTTATTTAGAAATGCGTACTATAGGTACTTGACAATTATCATTCTGATATATACAGCTATACTGTGTTCAAAATTTATAACAAATCGTAATCTCGTAGCAAATTTTCTCGTAACGTCACATTCTTTTTAATTCGCCCCTCGTTCTCGTAGCCTTTTAGATTGATTGATTTGTTATTTATAAAGGCATACAATTAAAACAATGGAGGGTGCTAAACGAAAGGCAGAGCTTCAAAAAGAGGAGCGCGAAAGCGCACAATTAATGCTCAAATTACTTGAAAGCGAAGCGAAACAAGAGGTAACTCTACATTGTACCTAAACATACATTTAATACTAATTAAAATTTATCGAGGTCAGATCTCTTATGATGATTTAATTAATAATTATTAAAACCCTTAGCTTAACTGTTATACACTTTCTTGCAAACAATGTACTTAAAATCATTCTAAGAGATATTGACATTGATTTATAGAATTTGAATTTAAAGATTTCTAAATCATTCCATTTATTTTGAATATTATTATTTTTTAGAAAGCATACGACGAATTGCATCGAGGCGATATCAAAGGTTTCGAAAATGAGCAGAAACAGTGGCGCGAGCGCAGAGCTGAGAGAGAGAAGCAGGACGAAGCCTTAGCAGACGCCGAGCGCTTGCGGTGCGCGGCAGAGCAATGTAAAATTCAAAACGTCTTTAGAGAAGTAAGCGGCTTCACAAAACATACTTTTTATACTTACTAATAAGAGATAATACAGTCTTGAGGAGCTCGATAGCGCAGAATGCATATTAAGCAACTTCGCAACACCATGGATGGCCATACTAACTAATAAAAATAATTTGAGCTCCTATGGCACTCGCAAAAATTCACTAACCCTCATTAAGCCAGTTTGGTAGGTTATGGCTCAAGGCCTTCAGATGTCCTATTAGTGAAGGGAACGCCTGATAGGCCCTATAGGCTGACGATGGTAAACACTAGGAATGAACACACTTCTCGCGCGTTGTCGACCTTGTGAACTTACTTTGTGATTTATGGAACAATCATTTAATTTTTAGATTAACAAAGACAAAAGAGATTCAGAGCCGTCAAAGAAGCATTACGCATTGATCAAGAAGATCCAGGATGAAGAGAAAACTCGCTACGAAAAGTTTTTGGAGGCGGGGATAAAGCATCACGAGCAAAGGTAAATAATGAAAATTAGGATATTTCACGCGACTCACAGAGCAATAATCATGGTCGGACCACCCTAACTCCGGTGATTGTCTGTCCCGGATCACCTTGGCGGCACAGAGGCGAAGTGTAAGAGTTTTTAGTGGGTATACCTGCACTATTCATTGTGGAAACTTTACTGATCACTGTATTTGGTCTATTGTAAAACCTGTATGTATTTTTATATTGTTCGTTTCCCAAATAAACTAAGTCCCACATAAGTATCTACGTCTTTCCGGGCGCAGTGGTAGTATGCGTATTTTTTTTTCCTGCTGAATAAAAAACGTGCTGACCACCCTAATTCTTTATTATGCCGGCGGCAAGGAAGTTTCGGTTTAAAGGGGACTAGCTAGACCCAGAGAAATACGAGTAAAAATATTATTTAAGGTAGATAAGTCTAAAGGTTTGTCTAACTAAATTATAAAAAAAACAATACAAATTTTACAGTTTCTCTAAGAACGAGCAGAATGAAATCCAAACGGACAAGTCTAACCGAGACAAACGCTGTGCCATCGCGCTAGCCAACAAGCTGGCGGGTGAGGAGCTGCGTCGATGCTCGTGCAAGATCTTGAACTTATGCTCCTGCGACAGACAGACAATTATCTGCAGGTCACAAGTAGAACGCCAGAAAAAAGACAATGTCAATGTTCGGAACAAAGGTAGGTAGTAGAACCTCAGAACAATAAGCCTTAGTTATTATTTTGAGAGCAGATATGCCATATCTATGCCATAGATAGACTAATCTATTACTGTGATACATAGATTCTATGGTTATAGGAAGCTGTAGGGACTACGATCATTATCATATTTTTCGAAGTAAAATTAGTGCGGTCAACTCAACATATTTAAATTCATCATAAATATAGCCTACATATGCTGGGCAGACCTCCATCATTAACTTCAATCAATAATATCATTAAAATGAGGCCATCCGTACAACTAATTGGAATTAGCTTTATCATCACGCTTTTTAAATGAGTAACGAGAACCCGATCCGATCCGAACCCTTCGGAGAATCCAGTACGGGGACACGCACTGGTGCGTGATGCCGTTCCCTCTAGAAAACCTCTGACGGTGCTTCGTTTCACACGGCTTGAGGAACCCTTTAAGTTTCTCGCCGCCCCCAAAAAGTTCGGTGACGCTGAAAATGTGTATGTCGTCTGAAGCAATCGTCAAACTCTCTCCAAAAACAAAAAAAGAGTAACGATAGAAAAAACATTTAACAGAGAAGCAGCGAGCTAGTTGCGCGCGCCCTACTCGCAGCTTGCGCGAGAGTCTGAAGTTGCGAGAACAAGAACCTTCTCCTTGGAACGCGCTGAACGCTACTCACGCGGCCTTCGCGAAGCAGGCTGGAGACGTCCTAAAGGAATGCCGGTACAAGATCTTCGCTAGGAAAGTCGTAGACGTGAGTTTGTTATTGTCCATGTTTCTTATATTAGATGTAAGGAACTCGATGGCGCAGCGGCTAGAGTTCGGCAATGACGAGGCACCAGGGGCCCGACCGCCTAACTCGATTGCTTTGGCTATGTGTATAGTTTATGACGTCATCTTGTCATCTAGCTAATAGGTATAGGCATATATCGAAAGCTATAGCTTATAGCTTTCGATATTATATTCATAGGCGGTACGAAATGACAAGATAACGTCATAAACTATACACGTAGCCAAAGCAATCGGTTAGGCGGTCGGGGGGCAAGTCATAACGAGCTCTTCTGTGCTTCACACGCCACTTTAACCTCATCCCGTTTGTTATTATACATACAACATTAGGCTTCATAAAGACCGAAAAAATATAAGTTGTCCAAATACGATAGTTGTGTTTTTTAATGATTTTTTATAACACGGCAAACGAGCAGGCAGCAATCTGATGGGAAGTGGTTATCGAAACCAGATTTAACTCCACGTTTTATTAATATACTACAATTAATTTATGAACCATTTCTTAATTTCAGGAATACAGAAAAAACAATTGTTTGGACTCCACATCGCTGCCCGTCGCCAATTACTTTTGACCGTTTATATTTTTTACTACTATTTGAATTTGACGACAATAAAACAATTTAAACTCGACAATCATTATACTTTATTAATTGTAAACTACAAACATTTACTATATACAAAACTTCGATTTCCCTTCCAACTATCTTCCTGTTACAAATTGTTCAATCATTTTTATTTCTACAATAATCATGATTATTTTGCTTACAATATATCATTTTGAAATTTTTGGAAAGTGGTAAACGCATTTATGCCTACTTATTAATTAACAAAATAAATAGTTACATGATCACAATGTACACACACAGCGTACATCACTGTACGAAGTGCATTTCCGTAGTATTTATATCGTAAAAATGATTGCAGAAACGCGTAATTTAATAAAATTCTATATTTACCTAAAACTGCTAACGTTTAAGCGTCTTTCAACACCACTTGGAATACGAGGCTTTAAATAATTTGTGTTTATGTCACTACACTAGGAAGGCATAATTATAAAAAGAAAATACAAAAAAATACGGTGTCAAAGACATTTAAACGATAGTAGTTGCACATTTTACTTAACATTACCGGGTTCCGGGTTTGATACACAAGCTAGTTTCAACCGAGTTTATTTTAATATCAATGCACAATAAGAAATATTTTAGTGCAATTTTTTAATAAAACAGTAATAATTTATTTTCTTAACTACAAAAGTTTTCAATACGAATGCCTATGACAACAGTACCTATACCTGCTTAAATAAAACTCGTGAGTAAAAGGTATGTCTTTTAAGAGAACTCAATTATGATTTGAGTTGTTGTAGCAATTTTTGTTGTTGTAATAAAACTTAACAAAATATATACGCATTCGTAGAATACTTTCTATGGGATATAGTTTTTCAGTTTATAATCAAGCGACCTGTTATCACGGTACTGTAGTTACATTAAGGGCCGACGCACATGGAATATTTGTCTGCGTAGTTTAGGCTTTTTATTTAAGTTTATGGCAAAAGTTAATGGAAAGCAATTATAGTTTTTATGTAAAATCTACGAACTATGTCACGTTTAAAATAGATGTTAAAAAAAAGACAGACACAGTATCAGCAACAAATTGATCAAGCATACTAAATGGTCAAAAACAATTTTATTAAATCTAAATTTCATCTAAATTTCATCATCTCGTCATCATCATCACCATCATCATCTTCGTTATCACCATCATCATTTAAGTAATAAGTTTTATTGCGTAAATTTAAAGTCTATTTTTGCATTAATCTAAAATGTAGACATTGTTACTCAAAAACATACTCATAATCACGCACCGTAAGGTTTGTTTTTCTTTAAACTTTAATGCCGATTGATAGTTTTTACCACTTCTGTTGCATCAATAAATGTCAAGCCGAGAGCCGACTGAAAAAAAATTGTCCCGCGAAAAAAAATGTCTCCATGTACGTTAGCTCCTACTGTATAAACCCATTAGTCGTCAGTTCAGTATAGCGACTGCTTCTGCTTGAGTACGGCTTGCACGCACTTGGCCATAGTGGGGGAGGCGCGGCTGATGGCGTCCGTCATGAAGAAGTCCTCCAGCGTCTTCAGCTGTACGTCCACTTTGCCCGAAACCGGCTTCTGTTGACTCTGTTTATAGGAGCATAAGGTTTATTTTCACAAAAAAAATATCTCGGTAGCTCAACGGTCACAGCATTGGATTAGTGATCCAAGGGTCGTGGGTTCGATTTCCACTCGTGCTTACTGAGACTGTTGGATTTTTTTCTAGTAAAATTTTACCTTGTAACTACATACAGCATTAAAAATACAAAAATTAAAAAATAATATAAATTTAACAAACTTTTAGTTATTTATAACCTATAGAAAATATGTGTGATCGTCCAAGTTATTGTTCAAGTCAATTGGTGCAATCTTTAAATTTAAGTAACGTTATTTTATGTGATTCACTTTGGAAAGTTTAAAATCGCATAAATGCATTTAAAAAAACTTTCTTTTAAATTATTTTAGATCAGAATAAAATTAGTTTATTAGTTAGAATCAGAGCTTTCAAGTTTTTATGGGCTTTGTAGTAACTATGATAGTTTAAAAAGTAATATTAATTCCATTCAATTATGGAACGCTCTCCCCGAAAAAGTCAGACAAGCTCCAAGTAAAATGGTCTTTAAAACAATGGTGTATAAACTGTGTACAGGAATCAACAACCACGTAAGAGATTCCCATCATCTTTTCTTCTGTTATGTTTAAGTATGTTCATGTAGTCTATTTATATTTAAGTTTTTTTATGGTATGTATATAATATTATTATCACTTAATTTAATAAACTTAATATGTATATTTCAGTTCTTATAAATTTATGTAGTATATGTTACATTTACGTTCTTTGTCGCGCCGCTTACCAATTTTTCTGCCTAGCCAGTCGACCTAAGGGTCGTCTCTTTTACTCTAATTTGAAATGACGTTTAAATGACAGGAACAAAACACGGAATAACTATTTGGCGCTTATTCTCTGTTTATTTGTAAAGCACTAATTGTCAAACATCATAATGATAACAAAGATGTTTTATGTGTACAGTGCACTAACCTGCGCGAGCGCTCGTGCCTGCGCGAAGTAGTTGTTGGCCTGCACGTCGCCGAACGTGGCGAGCGCGGGGCTGAGCTGCGCGAGCCGCTCGCGAACCTCGTCCAGCGAGTCGTACGGCAGGCCCGCCCCCGCCACCTCCGACAGGGCTCTGCGGTACACAAATAGTTTTAGGTTATTCAACTATTCTAAATTAAAAGACTTGATGCGGTGTTCGTCTTTATTTAAAACTCCTTACGGGTAAGCGTCTCACTCGGCCTTCATCTCACCCGATGTAAAGTGACGATAAGGCCGAAGGTAGATGCGCACTTCACTGGAAATTCTCAACTATTGAGGATTTGTCTATCTTTGATCATTGAGCCAGACGACTCAAAAAAAACAATACCGCCAACCAAACCGAGTGAGTACAAACATGTACCCCTCTCCACCCGCTGGGAATAGAACCTGGGATCTCTGAAACTGCGGTCGGTGGTGGTACAACGTTACGATTAAAAGCGTGTAATTTAAAAAGACTACTGCTACAGCGCAGCTTATCTTGAGCTCCTTTCAGGGGCTCTCGTATCAAAAAAAGGATTCACAGGGTCAAAAAAAGGACTACGACTGCTGTACAAAGGGGTATAAATAGCGCGTTCGACCTGATGATCTTCCAGTCGTCGCGCGCCAGGCCGGGCGGCGCCACGGCGGGCAGCGCCTGCTGCGCGCGGCCCTCGGCGTTGACGTAGGTGGCGCGCTTCTCCGTGTACGCCGCGCCCGGCAGCACCACGTCCGCGATGCTCGCCCCAGCGTCGCCGTGGTGCCCTGGGGATCATCATCATCATCAGCTCATTTTTTACGTCCCCACTGCTGGGGCACGAGCCTTCCCTATGGATGGATAGGGAGAACGGGCCATAAACCAGCACCGGGTCCAGTGCGGTGCGGTGGTTGTCAGCGACTGCTAATGCAGCCGGGACCAACGGCTTTACGTGCCTTCCGAAGCACGGAGGCTCGAGATGCTAAATTTCATCCATCCGATGACCAGCCTTTGCGAAAGTTGCTTAACCTCAGCGCTCGCAGACCGCGTGCGTTAACCACTGCGCCATCGAGCTCCTCAGCATCGAGCCCGGGGGTGGGAGATATCACTCCACACTCTCGGGCGAGACAAGGCGAGCTTACTGAACATTGACGAAATCAAATAGAAATCTAGGTGTAGAAGCAAACGATAAGCATCAATGTACTACGCCCTCGTCCAGTTTCGCCCGAGAGTGTGGAACCGGCGTTATAATAATTAATAATATTATTTTTTCTCTAACATGCTTGGCTGAGATCAATATGTCCGGCAGAGCCCGAAGGCGCAGTGGTTAAAGCGAACGGTCTGCGATTGCTAAGGTTAAACAACTTTTGCAAAGGCCGGTCATGGGATGAGTGACCAAATATTTCGAGATCTTTCGTGCTTCGGAAGACGCTTAAAGCCGTTAGTCTCGGCTAATCGTTAACAACCACCAATCCGCACATGGCCTGCGTGGTGGTTTATGACCCGCTCTCCCTATCTATCCATAGGAAAGGCTCGTGCCGAAGCAGTAGGGACATAAAAATTTGCTGGTGACGAAGGGCCGGCATGACAACCAACAAGGTAATTTTATTTTTTCTTAATAAATGGCTAATTGCGGTTTGCACATCCAGCCAGTGACAAAATTACGGCACACAATGCACAATATTTTCTCCGTTAACAATGAGTGATGATAGAAATGATTGATGATCATAAATTATAGACACTACCCCTAAAGCCCTTAAATATCAGTTGTTGCTGACTGACTGTGGTGAAACCTTCTTTGTATATTTATTATGTCAATTCTCTTTTTTACTGGTTTTTAAAATATGATTTGTCAAGGGTTTTTTGGCACAGAGGCTTGGAAGGTTGATTGTGACTTGTTTACCTTGGTCTGTAATTAAATATCTTTACCTTTAAATACTTGTTTCCATCATTATCATTAAACCTGTAATACTGTCCACTACTCATACATACCACTAGCCATCATCAGTATAGACTTTACTGAGGACCAAATACTACCAATTTTCAATGTTTGGCGGCGCTAATCCGCGCTCGCTTATATCAAAGGTTAAGCATCATCCACCACTCACCCTGGTAGATGACCACCGCGTCCTTGGGCAGGGCTTCCCTGGTGACCACGCCGGAGTCAGCTCCCAGCAGGTACACCACCTTGGGCCCGGCGGCCAGGGCTTCGCCCACGCCTGGCGTGTAGCCGATGTCCAACGCCGCCACTTGCGACGCGGTGCGTTGGAGGACATTCAACACCTGAACGTGAAACAATTCATATTAAATGTCTACTACACAATTCGACCAATGGGATCGCTCCGTCATCCGATGGCCGATGTCGTGTCTTATTCTGGGCCAATAGCAACGCACTCCCGCCTCACCCCAAGGATATGTTGTGTGTTCCAAAGTTCCACGGCGCAACAGCTTTAATGTCACGTTAAAAATTGTCTTGGAAAAACCATCGAAAATATTTGTAACTTTGCTAAAGTGGGAATGAGTTACCCCCTAGCCGTAGAGCAAGGACTAGGTTATTAACATGCTTTCAGGTTTATTTTCAGCCCATACATGTCCTCCATTTGGGGTGAACTGTTACAGCATACAGGGTTGATAGTTCACTAACCCTACCACTACAGGTAAGGAAGCTAAATACCTTCCACTCCTTATCGTCGAGGTTTTCCTGCAGACGCAGCGCCAGCTCCTGCGTGTACGCGAGTAGGGCTCCGCCCTCGTCGGTGTTGAACTGGTCGGCGCCCAGGATCACGACAGGGCGCTTGGCCTGCTCCAGACGCTTCAGTACATCGCTCGACGCGGTGCCGGCGGCGAAGTCTTTTACTAGAGACGCTGAGTCGCCGACGTGCTATGGGAAATGGTTCGACGTAGAGGGACGTCTTCAGTCAGATGTTTTTAAAGAAAATCAAAGTATTGTGAACATTGTCAACTTTTGCCATACTGTATAATAATTGAGTGAGAACGGTGACAGATTGTCACTAAATTTGTTCACTAAAGACTAAGCACTATATTTGTTTTGTAGGCTACTTTAATTATTTTCTATTATTACTTAAATATAAAACCTACAACTATCATAATAATATTTACACTTATTATTAAATCTTATATCTATTATTAATATTTATTAATCTATTTATATGTAGAACAATAATATATATACATCACATCGTGTGTGTACTGGTTTGTCGATATCGATAAACTTTATCGATACACACGACCATCGCACTAGCCCGACGCAGTGCCATTAACCCTATTGTTCTCCTATATACCTGCGCCCGGGCCGCAGTGCCCGCACGCATGTAACACCAGTCGAGATCTCTCTTCGACGCGGAACGCACGCTGCTCTGCACTTGCATATCGCTTGCCACATACGCTTATTTACTTTCGCGCTGTGCTTACTTTATGTGCTATAGACTTTTCTATTTCCTACACGCTTATCTGACTGTAGTTATAGTGCTGTACTTTCATGTGCTTGAATGTTCTTTCTGTGCCTTCTGTGAACTGTTTGTATATATATATATTGGTGTTGTGGATTTAGTAAATCACCTCAGAACCGTAAGTTGATCTATTTATTTCTCACCCAACAAACACCATAGTTTTATCAATATGTTGCAAACAAATTTCTGAAAATATTGACACAATTTCGACGAGTAGTAGTACTATTATCTCTTTTACGAGTAACGAACCCGCAAAATATAAAATAAAATAAAAAGTTTGTAAAGCACCTAACACACCTCACATGGTTAAGGCCAACGGTTTAGATCTATAGGTCCCGGGTTCGATTCCCAGCGGAGGGTACATGTTCTCGTACTCGGTTTGGTTGGTGGTAGGACTTGTTTGTCCGCCTGGCTAGCTACCACCATCTTATCTAAATATGTCGCCATAACATCAATGTTTTTAGCATTCTTGTGTTCCGGCAGTTAGAGATAAGATAGCCAGTGCCTTGCTAGTGAGTATTCCGGGTGAAGATCAGGTGAGATCAAGGCACTGTGCTTACCCGTAAAATATAAAAAACTTTAAACCCACCGTGTAGTCGTAGGTGAGGTCGACATTGGGTCCGATGAGTGCGACGTCGGTCTCCTTGTGTATGAAGGCCTTGCGGATGCGCGCGTTCAGTAGGGGCGCTTCGAAGCGGACATTCGTGCCTATGAGGAGGACGAAGTCCGCGTCCTCCACGTCTGAACAAAAAATGAACAAATTTTAAAAAGGGTGGCCTAAATCTGCCTTTTGAGACGTAGACATTAAACATTCTCATATGTTGTGTTTAGCTTTTTTAATGCACTTGTGGGTAAGCAATAAACTGTATTCAAGAAACACATACGACAGTTTTCTAGCATACTGATAATTATAATTATTTGTATCAGGTTTTGTACCATCTATTTATTATTTTTAGATATTGACAACTTTAGTGTTTTGAATGAAGGAATGAAATATTGCATGAACGAATGATGTACGAATGAATGAAACTAAACATTATTTAAATTTTTGTACGACTGAGTAGTAGGCGTTTTATAACTGCGCGACCGCCGTCATAAGACGCTTTCAATATGCCTTTGAATAACAGTCAGGTATGTACACAGTACTCACTGGCAATCTTCGTGTTGAGAAGATACGAGGAACGCAGGTCGGTGCCGGCGCCCGTCGTGGGGAAGGACTGCTCGGTGCACGCGTTCTCGGAGCCGAGACGGTTCACCAGGTCTTTGAGAGCTACCAAGGACTCTGCGTCGGCCAAAGCACCCGCCACTGCTAAAATCTGGATGGAAACGGAATGACGTTGCTACAAATAAATATTTATAATTCGAATGGTAAACAAAAGTCGTACGTTAAAGAGAAAGTATTCCCACAAAGCATTCCCACCTCTGCAGCTAATCACATAGTATTGGTTGACCCAGACTTTAGGCTAACCAATGATAGATTTTCCTAATGATAGGACAATAATAAATAAAATTTGTGAAAAAACACGTATTTTATTCTAGACAATCAAGTTTGAAGTAAACAATATAACAAGAGACTACAAGACTGTCAAATATTACAAAATTCAAATATAAAAGTCAAAATTGTGCAAAAAGTTCTTTAACAACTTAATGAAAAACTTCTTGCTTCAACACATAGCCACTAAAAGGCAGCCGGACCCGTTATTCCAGCTGCCACACCCTACCTGTCGGGGTCGGTCTGTAGATAGATATATCTTACGGGTAAGCACAATGCCTTCATCTCACCTGATTTTAAGTGATAATAAGGCAAATGGAGGAAGCACACTTCACTCAAATTCTTCAACTACTGAGGCACTGGCTATCTTATCTCTAGCTGCCGGAATACAACATTGATACAAACATTGATGTTATGGCCACATATTTAGATAAGATAGTGGTAGCTAGCCAGGCGGACAAACAAGCTCTACCAACCAAACCTAGTACACAACATTGTACCCCCCGCTGGGAATCGAACCCGGGACCTCTGGCTGAGGCCGGTGGTCTTAACCACTAGACCACAGAGGCGATTATAGTGTATGATATAGTAGGAGTTGTCTATAAATATCCCTTATCCTCTCTTTCTCTCACCTTCCCCGGCGGGCAGTCGCGCAGCTCCCTGGCCGCCGTGACGATGGCATCCTCCCAGTCGACGGGCGCGAGGTTGCCGCGGCTGTCCTTGACCATGGGCGTGACCAGTCGCTGCCGCTTCAGCCCATCGCACGCGAACCGGGACTTGTCCGATAACCACTCTTCGTTGATCTCCTGTACGGCAACCATATAAAACACGTTACATTATAACCCGAAAAAATCCTCCGTGCTTCGGAAGGCACGTAAAGCCGTTGGTACCGACTGCATTAGCAGTCGTTGACAATCAATCTGCACTTGGCCCGACAATTGTCTTACGGCTCGTTTTCCCTGTGGTGCTTCCATCCATAGGGAAGGCTCGTGCCCCAGCAGTGGGATTATAAAATGAACTGGTGATGTGATGTGACATAATAAACGCACACTTTGAAAATACTTTGCTAAATATGGGATGCAGAATCGATTTCAGCTATTGGTGTGGGTATCATATTTTCAAAGCCTTCCCCTACTCAGAGAAAAGAAATATTCCTCTCAGAAATATTGGAAAATTAAAATACGGAAAGCTTACGGACAAGTATGAATAATATCGAACAGTTTGACATACCTCGTTAGTCCTAGGCAATATACGCAGCACCTCGTTGGTGCGCGTCGCGACGACGATGTTGCTGCCCAGCGGGTCCAAAACATCCACGGAATCAATCTACAACAACAACAACAGAGTATTGGTTGTAAAATCTCCCTGCGGACCATGCATATATGGACAAAAGTGAAAAGAATCACAATGTGTTCATGCACTAACAAGTAGGTTTATTAGTTACAATTTCTTCAATCATCTTTTAAAAACTTTAATTTTTATTTATAATAAATAATTCATAATTAAATCTTGCCAATTTAGATTAGCTACTTCCAAAGAATTTCTTTTCGTGTGGATTTAGCAAGTAAAACGAGTAACTTGGGAATATTTTATGTTTTCACATAGGGTACATTAAGCAGAGTGTTTGAGAGTATACATAACATATCAATGTTTGAATTACGAACACTGTGGCCAGGTGTTCTCATTGTCAAAACCAAGTAGTTTTAACAGAATTAAATTACAAAAATAATAATTTAATTGCGTACATTTAATATATTATTTAACCAACATTGTCTGACAATGAAAAACATCAAGAACTATTTAGATAAACATAACTTTAAAGTTATTTAAGACTTATTTTATTTATATTTTATTTTATTTGACTTGAGAACGACTTTATTGACTTAAGAAAACAACTGGATATTGTGTTACTTACCTTCCTGGTTTCCCAGGGTCGAGCGGCGAAACTATATGGCTTTGAAGTAAGAGCACCTACGGGGCACAAGTCTATAATGTTGCCGGACAATTCCGAAAGGAACATTTTCTCCACATATGTGCCAACCTGAATCAAAAACAAATAGTATTATGAAACAGTAATTCACTTTCCTTACACAGCATAGTTTTAGAAATACGTAGCTTAGTCTGTAAATACTGTCTGTACCTCAATGCATGCTGAGTTCACCTTTAAGTAGTTGTACATTAAGTATATTTCACTATAAATATAAACCACATAATTGTTACAATGTAACAACTGTTGGTGATCCAATAAATTATCAAAAAACCTCATGTTTCTCTATAGGCTAGCGAATGGCATCCTTGATGTCCTGGATTTACTAAAATCGTTGTCATTCAATGCACCCTTAAAGCTCCTGCGAGCCTCAAGAAGTAACGTTCTTGTGGATCAGCCTTGCAGGTCCAACTTTGGCCAGAATGCACCTCTGAATCGTATCATAAGGGAGTTATATCAATGGTACAGCTAAAACCAAGAGTTTGGACTTGTTCATGGGTGACATTTGCAGCTTTAAGAAGTCTCTCATCCCCTGATGTGTATAGTGATGATTTGACAATTTAAAAAAAAACCATAATTATTTAATCTCAATTTTAATTCTTATTCTTATTTCTCATTTATTATTTATAATTTTCTGTAAATTTTATTTATGTAATTGCATGTAGTCTTCACCTATAATTGTATTGACATCAAGCTAAAATCTATTTTAATAATCTATTTTAATTTTATTTATAATAAGATATCAATGATGTTTTACATTACATTCAGAACAATTTAATAAAATTAATATAATTTTTAAACAATCTAAGCATATTGTAAGTAATAATAAGCCTCTATGCTGTCCCAGTGACAAGTAAAAGCCTCCATCATTGACATTACTAAAATTTATTTGCATTAGCTTGCAAGTTGAATATTAGAAACCTAGGCTATCGAAAAATTCAAAACCCCCTTTGTCTTATCTGGGAATTGAACCCAGGACATATGGATATCAGGCCGATCCCTATGCCTATAAAAAGTATGTAATATCCATAACTCACAAGTTAAGCCATTCTGGCAATAAGAAAGAAGAAATGGATCTATTCTACTTGTTTCAGGACTGATTGCTTACATAAAGAAATCAACAATCCCTCTTTCTATGTTTACACTTTAGGAGCTACAGTTGAAAGCAGTGTGTTGTATGTTGACCCATGTAACTTGCAACATAATATAAAATTAACAACCTGCATTTCTGTTCCTCTACCGGTGGTGCCAAAATCGTCAATGCCAGCCACTTCCGATGCAAAACGGATGCAACGTGTGCAGTGGATGCAACGTGTCATTATGGTTTTGATTAGAGGTCCTACATCTTTGTCTTCAACAGCTCTACAAAATAGAATATAAAATTAGAATTACTTTTCATAGAAAGAAAATTGTATGACTGTTTATTGGCTATTGCCTAAACTAGCCTAACATTTGATATTTTTATATTTTTTATATTTTTTTGATATTTTTTACAACTGATATTTAATTGTGTCATAGGTACATCAGTTTGACAAAACATAAAAAAACATATTTAAAATATAAACAAAAAATAAAACTTGCCTTTTTCCAGAGAAGTGAATATCAGTAAACCTGCTCCTGTCTGATCCAAAGGCCATAGATTGATCCTGCAAATCGCATTCACCACCCTGGTCACAAATTGGGCAGTCCAATGGATGGTTAACCAACAAAAACTCCATAACACCTTCCCGGGCTTTCCTGGTGAGGTCAGAATTGGTTTTGACTCTCATTCCTTTCATGACGGGCATGGCACACGCAGCAACTGGTTTTGGGGACTTTTCCACTTCAACTAAACACATCCGGCAGTTGCCTGCTACTGCCAGTCTCTCATGGTAGCAGAAACGGGGAATTTCCACACCAATTTGAGCAGCTGCCTGTTGAATATTTAGAAGAAAACAGAAACAGCTTTTTTAAATTTGAATAGGTCAGAGTGTTAAGGCATAATTAAATTCTGATTCAATTATAGAATAGATAAACACAGCACATTAGAAAAGTGGTATTGATACATAATAAATTTAAAAAATATAGACTAATATGTAATGAACTCAAAATCAGCCAATACCTGAAGAACTGTGGTGCCCGGTACAACATATACAGGTTTATCATCAATGAATACTTCAACTTTCTCCGGTTGTGCTGGTACTGCTTGATCAGCAAAGCGGCGAGCAGCTAGCGGAGCCACACGCGTAGGCGAGCCCAGCGCAAGCGCCCGTGTAAGCGGCTGGCGCAACATTTTCTGCAGCAAATAATCACCAATCGAAACTATGCCACTCCGACACTAAATTACAATAAAACTGACCACTATTAAGATTCAAATATAAGTACGAACTGCGTTATGGTAAGATATATCTTAAATTCGTTGTTTCTGGTCTAGAAAAATACTAAAATGCAATCAAAATGATATGTTATTGTTACATAAGTATAGACATCTAACCTATGTAAATATTTATATCAACTTAGAACAAAGTAGCTCATATAGTTTATTGACTTCAAAAAGGGGAGAACTTAATATTAAAACCAAATAGAATACGTCGTAATTTCCTGAAATCGTACCTAAATTCCAAATGCACAGTTTTTCGGGGAAATGACAGTATGAACTGTCAACTCTCCATATGTCAAAATTTTCAAATTTCTTTTTTTCTCATGTATCATAAAAAACGATCAAGCTCATACAGCCTTAATTTATATTTATATTAAGATAAAAGAATAATTAGATTATGATTATAATTGAATGGTAGATGATCATGTTTTTCACTTGATGATCCCTTAACACTTTAGACAAAAAATATTGATCTTTGCCGTTAGTAAGACCCTTACGCTGACATTTGGATTTAATAGTTACTTACTATTCTTTTTCATTTGCAACACCACGATACAATAGAGATTAAAATAAAAACTTCAATCAAACACTTTGCAGCAGCAAATATTCTTTCTACATTGTAATTACTGATTTTTTTTTCTATTATGAAATCATTCTGCATTTCAATATTTTAATCGATCGATTTAAACAAGCAAACGTCCGTAGCTAATTAATTTAAAAAAATAACTCTTCATCTCGCTCTTATTTTTTGTTCTCTTTTTCGCTTGCCTCACCGGGACGTGTGGTACGTTTTTGCGAAAAATCTTGAAATAAGCTAGCAAAAATGACTATCGGAGACGTAAAAACCGCTCAGGGCCTCAACGAATTGAACAAATACTTGGCTGAGAAAAGTTATGTGTCTGGGTAAGTTAAAATATATCGTAAAATAGGTTGGGAAAGTGAACCACGTCGACCCTGCTCTTAACTTAAAAAAGAGGTTAATAAAACAGAGAGAGAAGTTTCTTAGCAACTTGTTATCTGTTGTTGTTCCGCATTGCCAGCGGTTGTAACAAAAAATGGTCAGAGTAAGTAATTTATTATATCTAGAACTAATAACCATCGATATAATTTCAGCTACACACCCTCTCAAGCTGATGTTCAGGTATTCGAACAGGTTGGCAAAGCGCCATCAGCCAGCTTACCACACGCCCTCCGCTGGTATAACCAGATTGCTTCGTACACACCTGCGGAGCGTAAAGCCTGGGCCGCCGGTGTTAGCCCACTGACAGCTGGTGGAAAGACCACAGCCCCTGCACCTGCCGCCAAGGACGATGACGATGATGTCGACCTTTTCGGCTCTGACAACGAAGAAGAAGTAAGTCCTTATTTTACAATCATTTTACTTGGTGAATGACCCCAAGTGATACATTGTGTGGCATAAGCTCAAATGAGATTCAACACAACACAAAATGATAGCACAATTTGTTGAATTAATTTATTATTATCACTTGGGTCAACTGTTGACCCAACTAGCAACCAACTCTGACCATGAGTTTCACCTGAGTCTTTTCTGTAATAATTAACACATATTCCATGTTTAACTCGATCTACTAAACAATTATTAGTTTATAATATTAATACTACTTGAAATAGGCTCATTACTATATACATAGCCATTAATTAAGATTTGCTTGTATATTGCTGACAAATCTTGTATTTTATTTTAATAAATTATTTTTAAAAGTGTGGGGAGACTATTGCCCAGGAGTGGGAGAGCTATGACTGATATAATAATAATATAATCATTCTTTTTTAGGATGCCGAAGCTGCCAGAATCCGTGAAGAACGTCTCACGGCATATGCTGCCAAAAAGTCAAAGAAACCTACCCTCATCGCAAAGTCCTCAATTCTTCTAGATGTAAAGCCTTGGGATGATGAAACAGATATGAAAGAAATGGAAAATCAAGTCCGCACCATTGTAATGGATGGTCTCTTGTGGGGTGCTTCTAAACTGGTTCCTGTGGGCTACGGCATCAACAAACTGCAGATTATGTGTGTCATTGAAGATGATAAAGTGTCTGTTGACCTTCTAACAGAAAAAATCCAAGAGTTTGAAGACTTTGTACAATCTGTAGATATTGCTGCATTCAACAAAATCTAAATAAAGCCATAATTTATTATTTTCAATAAAAATGCATAAATCTTATATTAGTTCTTTTATTCGACTTACACATTGTATTCAGCCACATTGATAGTCTTATTATTGACCTAACTAGTAAATCAAATCAGTAATAAGTATGTACTAAAAGTAGCAAATATCAAAAATTAAAAAAAACAAATATCACAATTGGGACATGATTCTTATTCATAACAAAAAAGATATTTACAGACATTGCACTAATACCACTTTCTTACATGAAATTGACATAGTCTTAAACACTCAATGACTAATAGATGTGTTATGAAATGTTCTCATTCAACTTTAGCACTGGTAGGGTTACTATCACCAACATTAGCTTGGAAAAACATATTGGGGATGTCACTACCAAAGTAGATCTTATTATTTTGAGAGAGTGCGTCATATTTCTTAAGTTCCAAATATTCCTTAGTCAGCAAAAGTTTATTTGCCTCTGCCTGCTTCTTCAGATGATAGAAGTCTGCTTCAGCTTTGGTCTGTTGCTTTGCTCTATGAATACTGTCCTCTATCAATTCTATTTTCTGTAATGATTCCTTCTCCATAATCTTCTGTTCATATTGAATTTTGGCAACCTGAGCCTCCTTTTCAGCTTCAATGACAGCCTTACGGCGAGCCGTTTCTGCTTCTTTTTCCACAACCTGTTAAAATGGTAAATTGTATATTGTCGCTTAAGTTCTAACACCGCGGAAGTAAAAAATTACAACTTTTTAGGAGAGCAAGAATATCGTGCCATATATTGTGATCATAATACATGTTTTTGTTTTCAAAACAAAACGATACCATTGGTGAAAATCCGTTTCTGATTGGTCTAGAGGTGAGTTTTTCGATTCTCTATCGAATGACATGAAAAACTCAAAATGACAAATTTTGGATTTCCGCAGTGTTAGAACATAGGTGACGATATAGATATAAATAATATCACATGAAACCTTTTGATGCTGTGCTGCAATCAGAAGTTTGGATTTTTCTGCTTCCATTAGTTCATAGTTTTTTCTGATAGCTTCAGGTATTTTTGGTTTAGTTACTCTGACCGCTTGAACTCGTAAACCAGGTGCCATTTCATCCAAATCCCTTTGAAGAGTCTATCAATATAAGACCAAAATAAGTAAACTTAAATCTAAATTAGTAAAAACTTAAGTAGTAAAAACTGTATACCAACTGTTCTCAGGTTTTCGTCTATTTGATCAAACAAGTCGATGTATACTTCATGTAATGAATGTGCACTGCAAAATTGATTTAACTCGTGATGTACTTTATTGAATATTAGTGTTTTGTCATATTCTGCTGTGAAGTTTCGTACCATATCCAATACTGCAAAAGAAAAGAAGTAAAATATCAGTTTTACTCAATGAGTCAAGAATATTCGATAAACGGAAGATAATGAAACATACCGCAAAATGGTTCTAACTTGTTCACAACTTCTATTCTTTCGAAATAAATCATGACTCCACCACTAGTGCCACATGGAACATTTTTCACTTCATCTGTTTGGAGAGTAGTCTGAAATAAAACTATGAAAGTTAGGTTCTAAATATGATATAAAAAGTGGTTGTTTGTATTGATTTTTTTTTAAGTTAACCTGTATTGCTTTGTATGATGTCAGAAGTGGTATCATCATATGAAAACCAGGTTGGCTGGTCACTGGGAGTAAAGCTCCACCCTAAAACAATTAAAATTTTAGTGTTGGGCTTTCTATTTGCTGTCATGACTTGAGATAGTTTGGTCATCAGTTAGTATTATGTACTTACACGATAGTAGACCCCTAAATGTCCCTCCTCAACTTTATGCAATGAGAAATGAACTGTGACTCCGACAGCCAAGATAACGAGAGCTAAAATAGACGACTGGTCCGCCATAGTCGGCCTGAAAAAATTATAGTTTAAGCTGCAGCTCAATATAAAAGTTGCAGCTGAAAGAATGGCACATAAAATGTTTTATTACCTCCACAAATCGAAATGCACGCTCAATAATAGCGGTATGATGATTATCACGATTAATTCACAAGTTTGTATTTAATTCGAGAGATAGATATCGCCATTAAGCGCTAACTTGTTTGTATAGGGATTTTTACATCAATTACATTGGTCGGATGAGTAGAACATTGAATTGTAAAAACTATCTAATTGCTTTACTTTCCGCGTGAAACTCGAACTTCCTTCCTGCAAATTGAAATGAAAGCAAAAGCTCCTTTTTAGACTTGACAGTTTTCACTGACACTGACAACCTATTTTTTCAATCAAAATTAGGCAAAATAATGTAGCTACTTACAGCCTTGCATGCAAGATTGTCTAAATAAAAAAGTAAAAGTTTCAAACTTAATACAATAACTAAACGTTATTATATTATCTTAAAATCTGAGATTTGAATATAATAATAAATATACATACTTATTTTCTCTATTTTCTTTGTACAGAAATTGAATAGGTTTCAATCACACTGCTGCCCCAACATGCTCTAAGGCCCCAACCCAACAAATCGGTGTCCGTTAAGCTAGTGTACACACATGGTCTAATTTACGTTTGTTGTTAAGCCAGCCACAAATGTGAAATCAACCATGTGTGTGTACACTAGCTTGACGGACACAACAAATCAACAACACCGCTGTATAGTTGCAGGAAGAAGAATATTTACAAAAATACAAATAAAGATAAATTATTTTTGAATTTGTACATTCATACGATAAGGCTACATGCTATCGGAAATCGGATACACTATCGGATATATCTACAGCGTAGTCATAGTCATAGCACATCGTAGGCTTATAGGTTAATTAGATAGACTGTGCTCGTACTTCGTAGTATAATAAATAGTGATTTTTGGTCATAGAATGGACTCAAATGGTCATAGTTACGCCAGCCTTCTCTGCACCGACTGTTTGATGCCGTTGACCGGCTTTTTAACTAACGGTTAATTTGAATGTTAAATAAAAATACCTTATATACAATACAAATGCTTTATATGGGACATACTGTGAAGAACACGTTTTGGTAATGGACTTTTTGCGATTAGAACGTTTTGAGACCATGACAAAGCGGGATGGGAACGTTTTGCGAATAAAACGTCCAGCTAAAATTATGGTTTGCAGAAGGGTCGTTAGTACATACCATACAAACAACAGAACACTGATTTCAAAGGTTTTATTTAAATTTATAGCTCCGTTATTGTCGCTCTCTTGTCTGCGCCCACGTAAGATTTTCCCTCAGCGTGTATGCCGTCAAGAACGTAACTCATAGTCATTTTGAGTGCCCTATACTCTTCAAGGGCTTTCGCACAAAGCTCACCCTCCGGAGAATTACCGGGTTCAATAAACAGCATTTCCAATGACCGTTTCAAATATTTTTCAGCATCTAGGAGTTCGTCCTGCAAGTTGAGATTTTTTTTACTAAATACTAAAAACTTGAAAGTATAGCGATAACATAAATAACAGTTGTTTTTTTACCGTTCGGATTTCATTCAAAATTTGACCGAGTTAGCATTGAGGGGGTACCTATAGTTTTTATTTTAATATTTAATATTTTCTTTTTAATAACATAGCATAGTCATTTACTAACTTTGTATGGATATTTGCCAAAATAAACGTTTTATTATTATTATTATATTATTATTAACTAATTTTGTTTGTGTCTTCTCCCGCATACTCACCTAAGGATTCCGCTATTCTGCTCGCCAAAAATTTCTTTCCAAAATAGCGCCAAATAAAAAAGTACACACGCCTGCACATCAACCTACCACAAACTGCCTTAAAGTTATGGTTGAAAATGTATTGAAAAAAATTTACAGTTTTGGATAGGTTGAAGTGCAGGCGTCTGTACCAAGGAAGAAAGTGCAGATAAACTTTTGGAACAATTTTTTGTTTAGTGTCACAAGTTAGTTACACAAGTTTGTCACTAGATGGCTCTGCTTTGAACCCAAACAAATTGTAGTTAAAGTAGTGGCACTAATGTTATCGTCGCCAAAAAATAACAAAGATTTTTATTGAAACAGTGAACTTAAAACGATAAAATCTTTATCTTAATCGATTTAAATCTTAGTGATATTTTATAATGTGCTGTAAATGTATGTTTTATAGTAATTTTTTTATCTATATAAATAAAAATGAATGTTGCTAAGCGGAAAACTCGAGAACGGCTGAACGGATTTGGATGAAACTCTGTACATAGACAGACCATGACCCGGACTAGGACATATTATTCTTTATATATACTTTTTATCCCGCTAACAGGTACCTGTGAGATAGTGTAGTCTTCGCGAACGAAGTCGCGGGCGACAACTACTTAGTAGGTAATATTTTTATTTTTTTTACTTTTTTTAATGAAGCAGATGGTCTGTAGCCAACTGTAGCAGATGTCATAAATCATTTGCTGACCCCTATTTTTAATGGTTAATAGTAAAAATGTCGATCACTCTTTCCCATAGAGCTCGTTCCTGTCAAACACTGATGCCGCTACCATATCTACTAATCTACGGAATAGTTATGAGTACACACGGCGGCAGATCAACCTACCCAAAACTGTCAAACATCTACAATCAATTTTGAACTTTATTATTTGGTCATAAGGGTCAATATTCATTAGAGAAATTTGACAGGTTTGGGTATGTTGATCTGCCGCCGTGTGTACATTACTTAATCTGTGATTTTACTCGTTCGAATAGTGAAAAAAATTGCATATAGGACACAAATTGCTTGTAGTAAAGTCTTACCATGTAACCAGAGCCTGTAATCTCACGGCTGTCAAACAACTTCTTGGCCAGTTGCACCGTTGTAGCATGCAGCTCATACAAAGTGATTGCTGAAAAATTATGAAAATTGTAAACAGCACCACGCATGAGATACGCACTGATTATTTTTATATACCAACATATTATTACGTTTTGTTTACAAATATCTTTATCTGTGGCGGAGGGATCGGCTTCATCTATTATTTTAATTTAAAATCACATGTATTAGGTAAGTATATAAGTATACACAATGCACATCAACCTATCCAAAATTCAAATTTCTCCAATAAATGTTCAACCATATGTTATATAAGTTCAAAGTCTATTAAGGAAATTTGACAGTTTATGGTAGTTTGATGTGAAAGCGTGTGTACGTTCTAAACTTAATAAATAAACCAGCCATATTATGTATACGTAGTAACTATTGGTTCTTATGCGGTGTCGAATGTCCGCTCCCGCTTGGAATAATAGGTTTAGTATAAGACCAAATGGCAAAGATAAGAAAGAGATAACTTCCATTCCCCTAATTTTCAGTCAATATTGATGGGAGTATGATCATGTTGTTTATTTCTTGCGAGTATCCGATAGGTACCTATTTTGGCACAGTTGCACTTGCACACGCCATCAGGGGGCCCTGGAGCGAGTTCATTCGCCATTCATTAACGTTAACGAAAATTAAAATATGTATGGCATTTAAGTAGCGCCACCTGCCTACCTAGATGACAAGATGACGTCATAAACTATACACGTAGCCAAAGCAATCGGCTAGGCGGTCGGTCCTGGTAGAAAACGAGAAGAGTTAAAATTTTGTCATACAAATTAATGTTTTTATTATGATCGAATGGCGAACGAAAGTCGCACTAGGCACCTAGAGTGAGTGATGGCGTATGCTAGTGCAAGTCAGAGTGAGAGCTTATGACAGTTATACGCTTTTCCTGATAGTTACGCCTGTTATCACCACCACCAGCTCATCCCACTGCTGGGGCACGAGCCTTCCCTATGGATGGATAGGGATAACGGATCATAAACCACCACGCAGGCCCAGTGCGGTGCGGTAATTTTAACTAATGCTAAGGCTAATACAGCCGTGACCAACGGTTTTAGTGCCTTCCGAAGCACGGAGGAGCTCGGGATGATACATTTTTGGCCACCCATCCGATGGTCGGCCTTTGCGAAAGTTGGTGAACCACAGAACTCACAGACCAGGTGTGTTAACTACTAAGCCATCGAGCTCCTCATAGATGGCTATAACTATCAAAAACAACAAAATTATAGTTCCCACCTTTTGTCCTCGAAATCCCCGGGCAGAGCTTATCAAGTACCGGTAGCAAGTCCTGACACAGCTGTATCTTCCGACGCATCACCTTCTTAGTAGGGTGCGGCTCCCTGTTGATCGTGTCCCTCAGTACACCCGCCAACCGCTGCGTAGCGTCCAACAGAAGGTAATGGTTCGGTGCCAATATCTTTGAGACGTTTCTTATGTACTCCTCTAGCTCTTTCTCGTCTTTTTTGTCTAGAACAAGACGTTTACACGTTATATTAGCACCAAAGAGGTTTTAATATACCCATAATTAGTTCAGATCGCATATCTACTAACTTATAACGTCAAACTTATCCGAGCAACATTGAACTTTGTGGCCAACGTTCGAATGCTCAAAATCCTTCTTGCAGTCTTTACACTTCCATTGTTGTTCAGAGCTTCTGGAGACATACCCAGTCTTGCATTCGGGACAAATTGCGGAACTCATATAGGTCCCTAATTCTGTGAAGTCTTTGCAGCGGTCGCAGATGCACTTAAAATATTTGCCAATGAGCAAATGTTGCTGACGAAGCGATGTGCCCTAGAACAGTAGTAAGCTTTAGTAATGGATTTATAACGGAAATAGGGGCTTTCCGTTATTCATCCAGTGCTATCATACTTTTCAGAAAATATGGCATATCGGCGTCAAACTGAGCGTTCAAACTTATAAAAATATCCGAACATTCGTCCAAAATGTACCTTATATCAATAACAGTCACTATGATTGACGTCTGAGAACAAATGAAAGTGCACCTTAATATCTTGTAATAAGATTGAGTTTTATCGAATGTTTTGTTATTCTGATATGTTTGCATGCTTCGATGTTGCATGTTACATGCGACATGTAGTCATTTGACTTTGAATTATTAAAGAGTAGATTTAAAAATATTCTCTTAGCTGTATATACCTTCAAAGGGTCCGTGTAGTTATAATAAATAGTGTCTCCTTTCTTAATATCAGTGCTAGCGTGGCAGACGAGGACGTTGTTGTCGTTTATCGACATGTGGGTGTTTCCGACGCAGTCGTGGGCTAGCAGGGACGCCTTCAAGTAGACCCCGCGCAAGAGCTCAGAGCAGCCAATAGCCACTATGGGGGGCCCTCGGACCTCGAAGCTGTTCACGTCAATAGCGGCGCATACTTTCTGTACAAGGTTCTCGTCCTGCACGTCGTCTAGAATTCCTAGGGATTTGATGAACTGCAATGGAAAAACAACACATTTCTCGTACAAAAAAGCCAACTTAGTTGGTCAATTTTACCTTGATCTTCATAATTACCACGGCCGGTGTGACTCGGTCGAAACGTTGGGTATAAAGAAATGATACATTTTACTAATTAGTTTGCGTTAATTTCCGTTTAAATTCTTTGATTACTTTGTTGATGCTTGCAAAAATAATTTAAATTTGATAACGTTACACGTACGCTTGGTGGTCAAAACAGAGGTGGTTAACCAGCAATGAAACACATTGTCGAGTACGTCATCAACTTGTCTCAATTGTCATCTTCTGCTTCTAAATTTAAACCATCGAGATTTTCATAAAAGCAAAAAGAATAAACCCGACATTTATCTACCTACCTTGACAGTGCTCTCATTATACTCCCAAACGCTAGAATTCCTTCTCTCCTCAAGATGTGTCTCCAGCTTCATGAACTCTGCCCAAGCCTGAGGGTCCGTCACCCGCTTCCGAACCGCCCGGAGCGGTAGTAGCGAGCCGACATACTGCACCAGCATCATTGGGCTCAGCCCTTTAGTCAGTTTCAAGTTTCTGAAGAACTCGCATTCTGAGCTAGTGTGCCATTCTGAAATTGACACAATTTTACTACAAAACTTTTGTTTTCTTTCAAACAAGATTTGCTGAAAACGAATATAACAGCACGTATCTAGGGAATTGAATAATGTGTTAGGTCTTTGGAATATAAAAGTATAGAATACCTACACAAAGCCCAAATACTTAATAGGACAGGAAAGGAAAAGGCGACAAAAGTTAGGCAGTACCTACTGTCTATTCTATGTATTTTGGAAATCGCTAATCCCCATTTCTGAGGCAAGCAAGGAACTTCATTGAGGGACTTGATTGAAGGGAGTCATCGACTAATTTTTTTTGCTATTCAAACAAGAAAAATAAAATGCGATCTACGCGCCACCTAGTGACGAACTAACTAGTAACTGGTTCGGTACCGTTTACAGTGTACAGTCAATTAACATGACATTATTAGCATTAGAGCATTAACATGTTTACACTTTTGGCTAATATTTTTTGGTTGCCTAGTTATTCCATTGTGTTAAGAGTTACATTGTTTACATGTTAAATGCTTACTCTTTGTATAAGTTTCTGGGCACCCCTCGCCCGGGCAAACCGGGGCGACAGCACAGTTCTTGCAGGCCACGAACTTGCTGATCAGCGGCAGGTAGCAATTGAAGCAGAGCAGGGAAGTGTCGGAGTTAGGACCCAGGACAAACGGCTCGTCGGTGACAATGCTCTCGCCTGCCTTTAGGTCCTTGGCTGCTACTAAGTATCTACATTTGATAATTGAATCAATAGAAGTACTAGTTAACTAATTCTAACCTGACATTACAACTGTCACATGACTACGAAGATTACTTACAAGCCAGATCTCTTAAAAAATTGTTTATTTCCCAAAAATACAAGTAATTTAAAATGTAATAACCCCAGAGAGACACTATTATTATTATATTATTATAGATAATATTATTTCAGAATATTACTTATAATACTGTAGTTTATTTAAGTTCTTCTTTTTCAGGAGAACTTCCTCCATGAGCAACACATGGGTGAGTCGGGCTTATGCATCGAAACGGAACAAAGCCTACAACATACATAATATCAGTTTCTTTTTTACCTACTTTTAAACAATTGTTAAGATAATAAAGATTTCAATTACTATTATTGACTGGAACCATCTTGTCTTATTGTATCGCACATCTTTTCCGCATTATAAACATACTCTTGCGCCAATAACAGTATAACTATCACAACCCAAAATCAGAAAGATACATTGCCAGTCTTCTCCAAATATTCCTTCAACAATCGAAATAACAACCAACCTGCCAAGGCTGTCAGACCTTTGGATTTCATATCGAGCGGTCATCTTCACTAATCACAGATCTGAAACAAAATACAGGCCGGCTGTTGGCGGCAAACTGCAATGGAGAGCACGTGCTCGAAACGACGTATACCTACGCATTATTTATAGATCGGTCGGTGTGTTATTTTTATCTTCAAATGCCGACCCGCTGGCATATAGACTAAGGACCGCATTAAAATAAGTGGCGCGAAGCAATAATAGCTTTTCGTCAGAGTGCACAGAGTCTGAAATTCTAGTAATACGCCTTGCTTTGATTTTTATCCTATGAGGTATCCTATGATGCCTCAAAAGAAATACGGATATAGGAATTAGGAAGCAACACAAACAAAAAAAAATGTTTAGTTATGTGGTACCCGTGTACTGAGGTTTCTATTTCGCCAACGCCTAAGGAAAGGATAAAAGTTAAATAAGAGCCAAAGATATAAACAATGCATTTATTTTAAACATATTTTACCTTACCACAAAGGTACTCTTATGACTAGCTATTTAAAAATTTACAAGATATGTACATTTTTTTAATAATATTAAATAAAAATCTAACTTAGCGGCAACTTTCTTTCATAACTGATTTTATCTAGTCTTTATTTACATATTTAAAATCCAACTCTAAAGAGGATAATATATATTAACTAATTTCATTTAATGATGGAGTGAGTCAAATGCAGTTTCAATATTATGAACAGTCGTCATTTGAAATATAAGTTCAATGATATACCTAAAAGCTCAATAAAATTTTGGAATACAATTTTCAGTATATAAATACACTTTTACGTAAATTTCATATAATAGAATGAGATTTAAAGTTTTTGTCATTTACTATATTAATTCGTTTAAACTATTTAGAGGGACATCCATCTCCATTTGCTTGAATATCATGCTTGCCCCTGAAAAAAGAAGAAAAAGTAACAATAAATAAAGTGCTATAAATATTGATAAGAGTTACTACACAATTTTATTGTCCTATTACTAGTCTGCTTTTTTATCTTTTTGCCTATCTCTCTTCTAATACTACAAGCATATTATACAATTTCAGTCTGTATTTAGTCAGTTTTTTGTTTCGTAATTATAGATTAAGTATAAGAAAAAGCAAGGCGTTAGTTAACTCTGCAGGAAGCGGGAGAACTCCTCGCTGACGTCACGCGTCACGCCTCACCTTGTCCAGTAGCTGGGGCGGGGCCTGGTGCGAGGCGCTGATCACGTCCTGCAGGCAGCGGGAGAACTCCTCGCTGACGTCACGCGTCCCGCCTCACCTCGTCCAGTAGCTGGGGCGGGGCCTGGTGCGAGGCGCTGATCACGTCCTGCAGGCAGCGGGAGAACTCCTCGCTGACGTCACGCGTCCCGCCTCACCTCGTCCAGTAGCTGGGGCGGGGCCTGGTGCGAGGCGCTGATCACGTCCTGCAGGCAGCGGGAGAACTCCTCGCTGACGTCACGCGTCCCGCCTCACCTCGTCCAGTAGCTGGGGCGGGGCCTGGTGCGAGGCGCTGATCACGTCCTGCAGGCAGCGGGAGAACTCCTCGCTGACGTCACGCGTCCCGCCTCACCTCGTCCAGTAGCTGGGGCGGGGCCTGGTGCGAGGCGCTGATCACGTCCTGCAGGCAGCGGGAGAACTCCTCGCTGACGTCACGCGTCCCGCCTCACCTCGTCCAGTAGCTGGGGCGGGGCCTGGTGCGAGGCGCTGATCACGTCCTGCAGGCAGCGGGAGAACTCCTCGCTGACGTCACGCGTCCCGCCTCACCTCGTCCAGTAGCTGGGGCGGGGCCTGGTGCGAGGCGCTGATCACGTCCTGCAGGCAGCGGGAGAACTCCTCGCTGACGTCACGCGTCCCGCCTCACCTCGTCCAGTAGCTGGGGCGGGGCCTGGTGCGAGGCGCTGATCACGTCCTGCAGGCAGCGGGAGAACTCCTCGCTGACGTCACGCGTCCCGCCTCACCTCGTCCAGTAGCTGGGGCGGGGCCTGGTGCGAGGCGCTGATCACGTCCTGCAGGCAGCGGGAGAACTCCTCGATGACGTCACGCACGGGGTCGGGCTCCATGTCGGCCGGGCGTTCTCCGCTGTCTACGGAAGCGGCGATGAGGCATTGGCACACCGCTTCTATGACTTCGGTGGTCATGAAACTGCACGGTTGTCTGCAACGATAACAAAGTATGAATGAATGCACACGTTTACTCTTTTATTTTGAGAGGTGTGAATTTTGAATTGAATCTTGTTAATTAGATTTTTATGGTTTATTAAAAATACACTTTTGTTGAACTAAATCGCAATATAAATCAAGTTAAATGTACGTTTAAAAAATGTACTAACTATTTAGGTAACTGTATTTTCTTTAAGCATAGAAAGTACTACTCTTGGGTACTTACTAGACTGCCTTACTGGCTTGAAAAACATTAACACGTTAACTGTCCCTTTTACTTTATTTTTTATATAGGATATCAAAATGTATAATTGGTCTTAAATATGGTGTATGTCCAGAGGGTTTGGGATGGGCAACTAAGTAAAAAAATAAGTTATTAGTGAGGAATGATAATGATATCCCCCCCCCCCCCATTCATATATGAAACAGATATGGGGGTATGTATGTTGGGTATGTATGTATGTATGGGTATGGGGTATGTTGGGGGTATATCATTTCTCACTTCTCATTTATGTTATCATTCATCATCATCATACAAGAAGGAAATATTGTATATTTATGTATTACTTGTAAGAAAAATTACTTTGACACTGGCTAAATGTGCTAATCGCACGAAGCCAACTAAAAGAGAAAAAAAACTCTTTTTATGATTGAAGTTTAGATAGTTTTGTTTTTTTTTTAAATGTATTTTATGAGAATTCTAATTGAGGGCTATATTGTTGCATGATTATTAAATATTGAATCTATAAATGTTTCACGAATATTGTATGTAAACTTCAAACTTTCATAATTCATATGAAGTGTTTCTAATTATAAGTCCACCACATTATATTATATTTTTACTGGTAAGCACAGTGCCTTGATCTCACCTGATGTTAAGTGATAATAAGGTCAATAATGGAAGCGCACTTCACCCGGGAACCTCAATTAGTGACGCACTGGCTATCTTATCTCTAGCTGCCGGAATACAACAATGCTACAAATATTGATGTTATGGCGACATATATAGATAGGGTGATTGTATAATTCTGCTGACCAAATAATAATTTTGCCGACCAAATATTTACTTTGTAATACAAATAAATTATATCCAATTTATATAAGACGGTGGTAGCTAGCCAGGCGGGCAAACAAGCCCTACCACCAACCAAACCGAGTACACAAACATGTCCTCCGTCGGGAACCGCATGCACACGCATGGTCGGGGCGCGTACTTGAGGTCGCTGGGCGGCGGCGGGCGGTAGAGCGCGGCGGCGGGCGGGCGGCGCCGCTGCAGGCCGTCCTCCACGTTGCGGCAGCCCACGCACTTGCACATCGCCGTGCACGCGATCTTGGCCTGCCACGGAGAAGTTATGCTTATTTTAATATAATACAACAATTTATTTATTTACTAGGGCGTTGTTCATTTCTTATCTTCTAAGCCCGGCTCGCTAAAGGAATGGACACATATAAAACAATGGTAGAACTGAACCTTGTATGCACTTCACAACATTGTGCAAGATAAAATAAACATATTTACCTATTATTAGATCTTATATAATACATGCAAACGTAATTTAGAATCAATAACAAACAGAAATAAACCTGAACACAAATAAAAATAACGACATACCTACCTACTTAATTTGAAAGCTAGTAAGTAGGTATTTACGGCATTTATATTAATTTATTTTTGAGTGAAATTAGCGTAAGAATTATGTTTTGCTTGTTGTTGTTAGCTAGGTTAACACAATTGTGCAATGCTGGTGTCCACTGACACACGCTAGCGCTACGGAAGACCAGTGCTGTGACCTTAGATTAAAGTTACAGCGTACACTGTGTAGCTACCAATTTTTTTATGATAATTGTATATGATACTTTACACCTTTTTGTATTCTAATTACCTACTTTATGGGTTTGTTACTAATAAATATTTTTCATTTCATTACAAGATTGTGTTCAGAAATAGTAATAAAGGGGGCTAATTTACTTAAAATTGCCGACAAGACGGTTAAAACCACCAATTTCTTTTTATCGAATCCCGGTTCCTGAAAATAGTTTAATATCTTAATAATAGTCTGTACTAACATGAAATAACTCGTGTAGATGTATTTTATAGCAATTCCAACAAATTAAAAATTTATATTTTCAAGGTCCGGGATTCGATAAAAAAATTGGTGGTGGATTTGGATTTGGATAATATTTTGCACAGACCATGAACTTGACTACAGCATAGGATACTTTTTATCGCGGTAAGTTTCGTGTGGGATATACTATAGTTCTCGCGAACGAAGTCGCGGGCAACAGGTAGTAACTAATAAAAAAAATGCTAATGAATAACGATTAATCATGCTAAGAAATAAACATACCTCGTAACACTCGCAATAGTTTTTGAGACATCCACTCCTCTTACAATTGCAGCCTTTGTTGTGCCGTCGTATTATTTCTGGACCGCCAGCTTTTGTTTTTCCAATCTTCGGCCTACAGGGAAAACAATAAGATATATAACTAAGAAGTGGTAAGATAAATAATAAGAATAGAAAATAATAAAATAGAAAAAATTTATTAATGCCATAACTATTAAAAAATCACAATACTGTACAATACAAAATAAGACATACAAGTTCGCATTTATTTAACCACCGCGATTACCCCAAGATGAATGAAGTTCGGATTGATGAAAATCAGAATATCAAAATTTAGAATTTAATATTTTGGAATAATTGAGTTGTTTGATCTCCACTGCACTCGGTGAGACGCAGAATGATGATGACGTTGAATGACGTGGACCTCTTCATTTGAGGGCCCTGTACTTCTCCTGACGTACAGGGGGGAGTGCCAGGAGTATTTTCCGTAGCTTTCCTTTTAGGGTAAGTTTTTTTGTTTACAGCGTCACCGGACTTTTTTGGGGGCGCTGTGTCACTCGGCCACCGAGGCGCGCCCCGTGGTGAACGTACCCGTACCTGAACGCGTTGGGGTTCCGCTCAAGGCAGGCGCGGATGGCCTTCTGGCGCAGCTCCTCGTTGTCGAGGTTGTTGTGGCAGTTGTTGCAGTTGCAGCTTCTGCAGAACTCGCCGTTCGCGAAGCAGTCGCAGTACAGCTTCAGGCACTGCGACTTGGTGCAGTTGCACGCGCGCCGCGGCTTGAGACCCAGCTCGTCGGATAGCGCGTCTGGTGATAACAATAACCAACATTTATTGACATGCACAATAACAAATACAAACAGAATATAAGAAAAAGAATAATACACAGATGAAAAAACAGGACAGCTTAAAACAACATAATTTTATTGACTACGCAACGCAACATAGTACATCAACTAATAATCCCTAATAATTAAAGTTTAATTGTAGATATACCATTTCTGTGATTCTGATTTTATGTATTAGACCAGGGATGCACAGACTACGGCCCGCGGGCCGCATGCGGCCCGCCGGTCGAATACTGGTGGCCCGCCGACAGCAAAAATAATACTCTCGTACATTCGAAAATATTGAGTTCTATTCCAGAATAAAACCAATAACAAATGTTCGAAAAGTAATTTGAAATTTGGCCCACCATCAGTTCATAATTTGCCCGAGTGGCCCCTAGTCTTAATAAGTCTGTGCATCCATGTATTAGACTATTTATTTACTTACTTTTCATAACATCTTTCTGACTCTGTGACAACTAATTAGAAATGAGGGTGTGATTCTCAAACAAAAACTGCCAATAATGTTCACGTTATTGATATCAACTATGATGACTCCCTTCCATTCAAGTCACCTAAATAAACAACTTCTAAATATGTTGAAATGAAACTACTTTTACGGATCTCTCATCATCATCATTACCATCATCATCGGCTCATTTTATGTCCCCACTGCTGGGGCACGAGCCTTTCCTATGGCTGGATAGGGAGAACGGGCCTTAAACCACCACGCGGGCCCAGTGCGGATAGGTGATTGTTAACAACTTGTTTACAGATATACTCGCGATTATTTTATACATTAAGTTTTAATTAATTTTTATCCTAACGTTTCAAACCCTTTTCAGGGTCCGTGGTCATTGGGAGACTAATCCCTGTGAAAATTAAACCTTATACCAGAACATCAAACCAGTGGCGTGTAAACATTAAATAAAGCTAATGTATAAAATAAACGCGGGTAAATCCGTAAAAGTAGTTTCATTTCAATGTATAGTGTTCGTGTACACTTAAGAAAACAATATTACAAATAAGTATTTCAATTAATGATTTTTAATTAAATTCGCACCCTATTATGGTTTTAAATTTAAAAAATCCTTAGTGGAGGCCTCGGTTAGAGCCTTCTCACATGGACAGTAGAATATAGATAGATATAGTCAAAGCCCGCCACGCGGGCTCAACGTAGGTTTAGTCTCCGACTGCGCTCTTAGGACAATAAACGGGACCAACTGAATGTTTACTGAGATAAGAAAAATGTGAAAATCTCTTACCACCATCGGTCATCGTATGTGGCGGCGAATGGTATGAACTCAGAGCGTCCGTTTCAACATTTTGCATACTTCTGCTAGAATCGTTCTGCAACAAAAAAGTTTTTGATTTGATAAATCAAACGCTAGTGTTTGGAGTAACATATTTAAAACTAGTTTCATCTCTGTGTTCTAGTGGTTAGATTACCGACCACCGACAAACAGACCACGCGTTCGTCTCCATCAGGAATCGATTTCTTTATTTCGGTCTTAATCTCTACCGCCTGACTAGCTACCAAATCTTATTTAACTGTCGCCACAACAGCACTGCAATAAAGGCAAAGTGGAATGAGAAGTAGAAGAAGGATTCAGTAAGAAATAAGTTGTAAGCTGTTGTTACGAAAATTGATTATGTTTCAGGTAGAAATTAAATCTTAAAATATTTTGATTCAACAATCATACACATATATGTGTAAAGCCAGTGCTTGAGTAAGGACTTACGTATTGTTTATTGTTCGATTCTTGCGTCATATAGTTGGACGATATAACTATCAGTGGATGTTCTTCGGTACTGCCTATCGGCACAAGATGCTCCATACCATTGGAGTCGTCGTCGCTTTCTTCCGAACTCTGAAAAATTAGGTTAAAATTAGGCTTAAATATCATTACTTACATCAGTAAACTGAAATACATACTTATTGAAAACTACAATACGTTTGGGTAGTATAGTGCACTGTATAAACTTTAAGTTAAAGCACAACACTTAATTAACGACAAAAACATTGTCATTAATCGTCTGTCACTTTTAATGTTTTCGAAGCATTTGACGTAAGTTTATCTTAAATAAAATATATAAGGTTATGATGGTGATGAATAATATAGTTATTGTAAAACTTTCATTAAGAACCATTGTGATACGGTTTGTTGACCACAAAAAAAACCTACACACGCGTACACTTTGTAAAAAAAGAAAAACAATTATTTAAGACAACACACATTACAACATAAATACAATATACAAAAAATATAAGAAAAATTTATTTTATTAAATTTAATATCCTGTCCCAACCCAAGTAGCATTTAGTTCTCAATAATAGTTCACGTTTAGTGTAAAGGTGACATCAAGCATTTGAAAACACTTATAAAACAACATCACATGTGAACCTCAATAAGAGTTTTCCAATGCTGAAGTCCATCTTTACACTCGAAATCGGTCCCGAGTCGGCATAACGCTAGGCCTGCGTTCTGCGCTGTCCATAGTACAGTTACCTGTCGTTTTTTGATGTTGATCTCGAGCTGCGCGGGCTGGTCCGGTGAGTCGGGCTGCTCGGGCTGCTCGGGCTGCTCGGGCGGCGTGGACTGCACGGCGTCAGCGATGAGCGCGTGCAGCGCGGCTTTGGAGTCAGAGTCGCCGGTACGCGGCGACGTAGGCTCGGAGTATTCCTCCAGCGAACCCAGGTGCTACACCCACAAAACCATAGTTAGCAACGATAGAAGCTAATCTGTCTTTCTTCTACCTTAGTACTTTGTTAAAGCAATTAAAAAATACCACATCATCATTATCACCAGCTCATGTTCAGTTCAAGTTCTAGTAAAGTGTTCTTCTAAAGCTTCTTTTGTTATCGACCGTACTAGAGATTACAACTGTCTCCCTGCGATCACGCACCCTAGTAAAAGTTTGAAACGTCAGGATCAAAATAAAAGATTCGTAAGGGTCATCATCATCAGCTTATTTTTATGTCCCCACTGCAGGGGCACGAGCCTTTCCCATGGATGGATAAGGGGAATATATTATGTTACTTGAGTTCCGTGATTTTTTTAGAAGATAGCTAGTTATACGATAATTAGTTCTTAAGTGGTTTGTGATTCTGTGTTAAGTACACTACCATATTTGGCCCTATCAACACAACAAAATTAATACCTGTGGACGAAATATTATATAACTAAACAATGAATCAACAAATCAGTGATTAAAACAACGTATAGCTGACCTGTTCGTCGTCTGCCGCGATTTCGTGGTCTTGGTCTTGGTCTTGCTCTTGCGGCGGCGGCGTGGGCTCCGGCAAAAGCGGCGCGAGCAGGCTCTGCGCGGAGCGGACGCTTGCCGCTTGCTGCGACCAACGGGCACAGATCAATTACACAACACTTACCCATTGTCTAGGCATCTTACAAATAAACAGAGAATAAGCTTCGAATAGTTATTCCGTGTTTTGTATCTTTTACTCTAATTTAAAATGACGTTTACATGACAGGAACAAAACACGTAAAAACTATTCCGAGCGTATATATTCTCTGTTTATTTGTAAGGCTAGGACTTCATGGCGGGCCAGTGAAGAGTCATGTTTGCAGATTTGTTTTACTTAGTAAAATTTGGGTTTTGTCGAATATTAATTTGAAATAATGGTGGTTAAGTGTTTGTTCTTGAAAGTGCATAAATGTTGGCAAATGATACAAAGCAGTGCAACATTAATATTCGACAAAACACAAATTTTATAAAATTAACTAAACTACGAACTTGTCACTTTTCCGCCAAGAACCTCCAATCTACATTTTTTAAATTATATTTTTAATTTAATCGAGACTATCTCAATAGGCAAAATAAATCATAAATGACGTGAACGCTGTCTATTCTTAATTTAATAACATAATATTCAAATCATATAAATAAATAATTAGGTTAGAAAAACACAAATGATGAAAAAATTTCCACAAGCTGGATTTGAACCTGCACCCTTCTGACATACCGGGTCAGGTGCTCTTCCAATTGAGCTATCGTGGTTCTAACCAGCCCGCCGAAATTATTCAACACTATTTATTTTTTACTTTGAAAGCCAAAGGCGCCAATTCAATGTCAACAACTACCGCCATTAACATCTGATCATAATATTTTTACAAATACTAAAGATCAGTTAAAAAGTAGGCAAGCTATTTATAAAATGTTTTTGTTTTGTTTATATAATTTTAACGCAAATTTTGTTGCGAAACAAATTACAAAAACACAAATGTTGAAAAAATTTCCACGAGCAGGATTTGAACCTGCACCCTTCTGACATACCGGGTCAGGTGCTCTTAAAATTGAGCTATATTAAAAAAAAATGTCCACCCGTGCGAAGCAGGGACGGGCCGCTAGTGATCTATAAAAGGACAGGAAAGTCGCGCTAATATACATAAACAAGACTTACTGAAACAGGTGCGGACTTCACAGACATCGGCGCGGCTGCTATCCTCACCAATTTTTGAGGCCCTTGACAAATAAAACCTTTATTTATTTGTATCACAAAACTTCGCAAAAGCACACGCGATAATACACACGCACTTTGACAAACTGTCTTATGCAGCCATCAAACTTATTCATATTCCAAAATTAATAATTTTTCAAATACAGAAAACAATTTTGTAAATAGTATGTGTCATTGTGAATATTTGAAAATTTGAATTTCTTTCATTTTTATTACTTTTCACATGTACGGTGGGCGAAATGTGTCGTCTAACATCGGCCAACTGATACCTTCTCGGTTGCACGCCATAGAAGTATAAAGTTTATTTTCGCTTGTAACATTAAACTTATAATCTTAAGTCCAACCTTAGCAATACTTTTAATAATAAAAATATATATATATATATATATATATATATATATTAAGTTTTGATGATACTATCCTTAGCTGATTGGTTCATTACAAAAACTAAAAACTATGACATCGTAAAGAAACATAAAATAGCATATAAAAAAAATATTTTTGCTTGTTTGTTCCCAAACCCACATTTATCTTTAAAATTGAAGACAATGCTTCTAAGCACAAATATCCCTTGCTCTAAAAGTTTAGAACTACATACATCCGTCTTTTTCGGCTCTCATACAGCTGGCATTACTGTCAAAAGTACCACGACGTACATGTTTGATGATTTTTGTTCCTTGTTATTCTAATTACGTTTAACCTTATTTTTATTAAAAGTTTAGTAGCTATACATTAAGTTCCTAGAACCCCCAGACGTCATTATGCAAAGCCGAAACTTTCAGAATAAATATGTAGGTAGAGAAATATATTTTAAATTAAAGCTAGGTCTCTAAAGTTTTTAAATAATTTTATTTAAAAAAAAAAATTTTAGATGTTAGGTATAAAGTATAATTTTATAGTTACGAAATGGTTACGAAACTTAAAAATGCTTACATCATTATACATAGGTAAACGTACACGCGTTTGTGTTGAGAATATAAAAATAATTAAAAGTTTCCAATAGAATGTCACTAGAGGGTGGCAGTATTTAGATCTGAGTTTTTATTATAATTAATTTCTCAACTAATAGTTTTATTACAAGCTAGTTCGAGTGAACATTGGCTTAGTTATGAAACAGTGGTACGACTGTCGAGCGCAAAAACGAGTAAGAAAGAGGGTAGATCGTTTGATCTGCTTACGATTATCCACCCGCAATAACAGTTCATCCGTGATCATAGCGCATGCATCTGTGCCGAAATATCAGTTACTTGAAGATATTATATACATAGTATTAGTCCATATTGAAGACAATAATAAACATGGCAAGAATTACATTAAAAATTACTGTTTTTTATGAAATTATTAACATTGTGTAAATCATAATAAAAAAATCAGACATGGATTTTAAAAATACTTTTAGCCCCCTACAAATAAACAAAGAATAAGGTCTGAATAGTTATTCCGTGTTTTGTTCCCATCTTATAAACTAAATTTCAAATTAGAGTAAAAGATACAAAACACGGATTAACTATTCAAAGCTTATTCTTTATTTACTTGTAAGACACTTAATCTTTAATAACGTTACAAAAACATAAATGTTGAAAAAAACGTGCACCCTTGGGTGCCTTTGGCTTTCAAAGTAAAAAGTAAACAGTGTTGAATAATTTCGGCGGGCTGGTTAGAACCACGATAGCTCAATTGGAAGAGCGCCTGACCCGGTATGTCAGAAGGGTGCAGGTTCAAATCCTGCTCGTGGATTTTTTTTCAACATTTGTGTTTTTGTAATTTGTTTCGTAACAAAATTTGCGTTAAAATTATATAAACAAAACAAAAAAACTTTAATAACGTTTCAAGGTTTCCAGGAATATGATAGCTAAATTGTCTAATATAATGTGAGGTGACTCACGTTTCTCGGTGTTGCCGGTGAAGAGCAGCGGCGGCGGCTGCGCGCCCGGCTTGCCACCCGACACCTGGATTAAGTTACCTATAATATAAACCACAACTGAAACACCGCGCCACGCTCACGTGTGAGAAACGGTCACATATTTTTTCATTCGTTTATAGATCTAAACTAACAGCTTGAGGAGCTCGATGGCGCAGTGGTAAACGCGCCAGGTTTGCGATTGATTTCAAAAATGTATCATCTCTAACTCCCCCGTGCTTCGGAAGGTACGTAAAGTTGTGGTCCCGGCTGCATTAGCAGTCGTTAACAATCAACAATCCGGACGGCGCGTTCTCCCTACCCATCCATAGGGAAGGCTCGTGTCCCAGCAGTGGGGACAAAATTAGCTGGTAATGTAAAACTAACAACAATAATATTTTTTCTATCAGTTTTAATAAAACCAATGAGTTTTGTCTGTAATGCCCTAAGGGATTGACGTCAGCTTTGAGCTGGTGTGAAAGTGCATACTTAGTTATTATTGATAATTAGGTTTACAAAATATTCACTTATAATGATGATAATATGATGTAAATTAAAAAACACAATTTACATCAATAGGATTAACTTTTATACAAGCACATCTTTGTTTTTTTTATTGTATTTCAATATAACGAGATATATCAGTTGTATAGTGTTCTGCTGATATGATGCTTACACTTCTGAACACGACATTTGCCATCAAGAAGTTGGTTAGAAATAATAACTTCAAAAAAAAGGCTGATAATATAAATGTGTTTTACATACATGCATTCAGTCACTTAAATGGGGGTAATAGCCCAACCTTAATATTCAAAAATTATTATGTGAAAAGATAATATCTTCATATATACATTTTGTATATATGAAACATGTAATATTACAAAAACACAAATGTTGAAAAAATTTCCACGAGCAGGATTTGAACCTGCACCCTTCTGACATACCGGGTCAGGTGCTCTCCCAATTGAGCTATCGTGGTTCAAACCAGCCCGCCGAAATTATTCAACACTATATACTTTTATTTTAACTTTGAAATCCAAAGGCGCCATTCCATGTGTTATTAGTTGTGGTTGTCTTTAATATTTTGTGTTCATTAGTAATGTACAGTGTCCTTGCCGAGTTTCTTGCCGGTTCTTCTCAGTACAAGGTCTCCCGCCCTGTGTAGAGTAACGAACGAAGGCATAGTGACATTCATAAGAGCTACTTGTAGCCTAAACAGACAAATGATTTTGAATTTTGAATTTTGAAATTCTTTCATTAAAATTTTTGTGATCGCTGGTGTATTTTCGTAGGTACATAGGTAATGTAATTGAACATTTACCCTTGCTGTCAGTCAGCACGAACGACTTAGGCGGGCCAGCGCTCGTCTGCGCCTTAGCCACAGTTTTGGCCACAGCCGGAGGCTGGTTGGTTATCAATCTAATGTACTGTATCTGTAAATAAACCATAGTTCTTATTAACAAAACGATAGAGCAATGGTCTTGGTAACACGAGAACTCGACTACAATAATAAAAACATAATTATAAAGAACTTACCCCTTTGCCAGGAACATTAATTTGATGTAGTTGCGATCTCGGTCCTTGCAACACCACTTTGCCGTCTTTTGTAATCTGAAACAAACAAAAATTCGATTACCTAAAGAAAACAATACCATTTGGTTAACACTTGTAAATTAAAATATAACCATTTTTTTTTTTTTTTTTTTTGCATGGACTATCTTTGTAACTGTGCCCGTGGACCCTGCAATGGGTTTGAAACAGCAGAATAAAACCAAATAGTAAAATAACCGCGAGTATATCTATAAAAGTTGTATGTTATGTATTTAAATGTGTAGTGTTCGCGTAAATTTTAGAAAACAATAATTCTAAATTTAGTTTAGTTGCCTGCTTAATGTTACATGTCATTTAACTGTATGTAGTTTAATCACATACCGATGTAACTAACCTATTCTAAGGTTTGTCACAAAATCTTAGAATGAATCTTTAGTCTAGTGAAATTTAGGCAGGCAAAGTAAGTTTCGGGAACTATTCACTATGACTAGGAACCAAAAGGTTTTCGCCGCTTTTAAGCCCAGTTATCTTATCTTATTGGTGCCTGCTGAGGTTTCCCTCTCGCAGTAACACTTCGACCCATCAGGATCTTTAAAAGATAGATGCCTTAAGTTTGGCAACGTCTTTAAGAGCGAAGAGCCTGAAGTCCTCCGGTTTCGGATAGGCCGACAGCGACCCCAGGAGTCTCATTTCTTTTCCTAGCCAGAGAGTCGCAGTCGCACAGTAGGTGCTGCATTGACTCCGTTTCCTCTCCACATGCCCCACACAAACTATTTGTTGAAAGATGCATTCTGATAAACAAAGAATAAGGTCCGAATAGTTATTTCGTGTTATGTTCCTGTCATGTAAACGTAATTTCAAATTAGAGTAAAAGAGACAAAACACGGAATAACTATTCGAAGCTTATTCTTTGTTTATTTGTACGGCACTAAAAGTTTTTTTTTTTTTTGAGAGTTTGCTGATTGCCTCTGGGCATTTTCAGCGTCATTGGATTTTTTTCGGGGCGCGGCGAAAAACTTGTCAGAAGTTTCTAGAGGGAATGGCATCACGCACTAGCGCGTATCCTCGTTCCCTACTAGATTCTCCGAGGGGTTCGGATAGCTCTAGTAGGGCACGGGGACACGCACTAGTGCGCGATGACGTTCCCTCTAGAAAACCTCCGAAGGTGATTCGTTTCACACGGCTTGAGGAACCCTTTAAGTTTTTCGTCGCCCCCAAAAAAGGCCAAGTGAAGTTAAAAATGTCGGTTGAGGCAATCAGCAAAGTCTCTCCAAAAAAAAAAGGATCGGATCGGATCGGAAGTAAGAAACTAAGGGTTGTACTCGTATATCAGTCGCGTTCTATAATAAGTATTAGCCTCCCTACCACCCAATTCACCAGTCAAATTAACTCACTTGTGCAGTCTTCGGCGGGGCGGTGGTTTTCAATATGACATTTTGCGTGGGGTTCGCCGATATCACCACTTTCTTCGTTGTACCTCCTGTATTCAATAAAAAAAAATACAAAAAAGCTACTTTGCTTAAAATTAAAGCCTTTATTTTAAAATGTTATTGTGCATTCCCAATGCTGAATTTGTAGTAAAAAAACACTTGATAATAAACAATTTTTCTATTTTAAAGAGCTATTAGTTTTTTATTTCTGTTCTCTTAGCGCAGGAGTACGATTTCCGATAAGAGCATTAGTTAGTAGTTTTTTTTAGCAAAGTTTATATGTAAAGAACATGACATATCATTTGAATTGGCTTTTTCCTTTATAAAACATGTATTTTAAGTTGTTATTATCCCAAATTTAATAAATTGTCAAATAACAGCTATATCACTTTAGATTGACGTTTGCAGAAAAACTAAAAATGGGATTTACCATTAGTAGTTTAATTACAAGGTATATCAGACAGAACACCATATACTTTCTAAGTGTAAATCACATCGATTACCTGCCGTGGGTGCGGGCAGTAGTTTGGACGTGGAGGTGGGCGACTTGATTGAGATGATCTGATGCTTCTTCGTAAACTTTACACCGTGCTTCGTCGGCGAGCCCATTACTACCTGAAATTTATCAAACGTTCAACTTTTGTTTACAATATTACATGTTTGGTGATAAAGATGCGAAATTCTGAATTAAGTTAATAAAACTTGGCATGGCACAATCGAAATAGTAGACAGTAATGCTTGTAGGATGAGTCGCACCTTCTAATATCAACTATAACTCTGACGCTATCATTATCATCTCAGCCAAAAGACGTCTCAGTCCCGTATGTCATCACTGGCAACACACACTGGTCAAAGACTTCGTCTTGAGACACTGCGGTATGCGGACGAGAAGCTGATTCTGACCAATACCAAAACAACACAAAATTATTTTGACATTATTGTTAATTATTACAAGTTTATTATGCTTCCACGTATTATTGTTTTCTAAGGTTTACGCAAAAACTACTTAGTGAAAAGAAACAAATTTTTCAAAACTTGTTTCATTTCAATGCTTCCACGCCTTATTACGCCATTAGCTATGCCATGCCATTAGCCATGTCAAAATAATTTGAATCTTATCTTATTGCAATAAGGTTGAAAACGAATGAAAAATATACTCCGCTGTATCAGACAAAAGGGTTTAATATAATAAAAGCAAACCAGTTATTGCAATCTTTTTTATATTATAGTTTGCGATTGCTAAGGATAAGCAACGTTCGCGAAGATCTATCATCGGATGGGTGAACAAATATTTATCATCTGAAGCTCCGTGTTTCGGAAGGCAAAAAAAGCCGTTGGTCCCGGCTGCATTAGCAGTCGTTAGCAATCAATCACCAATCCGCACTGGGCCCGCGTGGTTGTTCATGGCCCGTTCTCCCTATCCATCCCTATGGAGGGCTCGTGTCCCAGCAGTGGAAACATAAAATGAGCTCGTTATGGTAGTGGTGGAAAATGTGTGTGGTATTATGAGGATCGTAGTAGCTGGTGACTTGGCGGAGGTACCTGGTTCCCGTAGATGGGCACGGTCTTCTGCTGCATGACGTAGCGCGCGTGCGGCGCGGACGGCAACAGCTTGGTGATCACGGCCGGCTGATTCGACGAGTCTGCGCTCGATTGCCCTGGCACATTCCGATAACGTACATTCATAATGAAACGAATAATACTTAGTGCCTTACAAATAAACAAAGAATAAGGTCCGAATAGTTATTCAGCACCTACATATTTATTTGATCGTTAAATACATATAGGACTCTTGGCGGGGAAGTGAAGAGTCATGTCTGTCTGCGGCTTTGTTTTATTTTCTATTTGTGTTTTGTCGTTTATTAATGTGAAATAATGGTGGATTATTATCGTCAGTGTGCATGAGTGTTGGCAAATTAAACAAAATAGTGCAACGTCTCTTTTCAAATTCTATCACGAAGTCTGCGTGAGGACTTAGTAAAGCCCCACATCTTTAATGAGATACTCTAGGGGTTGGGGGATATATCATTTCTCACTTCTCATTTATATTATCATTCATCATCATCATACAGGAAGGAAATATTGTTTATTTATGTATTACTTGTAAGAAAAATTACTTTCACACTGGCTAATCGCACAAAGACATCAGCTAAAGAAAGAAAGAAAATACAAATAACTCAAACAGCCTCTGTGGTCTAGTGTTTTAGACCACCAGTTCAGACTCAACAGTCCCGGGTTCGATTCACAGGGGCAAATATGCATGTGGTAAAAGCGCGATAACGTAGGTACCAGAAACACGATTACATAAATTCCAATCTGCCTAAGTCAACAGCTTAATTGATCGTTTGACTACAGACTATATTATTATTCTTCACAACTAACAATATATTGAATCACCTTGTACAATAACTTTGGCCATTATCGGCTTGCTAGTCTGCAACCCGGAAACGTTTTTCGATGGAATCAGTAGTGCCTGGAACAAAACGCACACAATACAATGTTAGTCTTAAAACAATGAATAATTATAATTATTTAAAGCAAAATCATTAAATATAAATTAGATCTCTAATAGAACATAGAACAACGCTTTCTAATAGCGAACTTAACAAGACCTTCAAAATTCGACAGAGAAGCAAATGGAAGAGCGGTCGCCCGATTGCGAAAGGTCGCGGTTTCGAGTCCCATCTGAGGCACTCTTCTCATTTCATGTGCAATTCTCAACGGTCACGACACTCCTTTTGTTAACAAACTTAATATTTCTTACGCTTTAAACATGCAAATAGATGTTATTAGAGAAAATACCAACTTGATCCGAGCCAGCTTTAATGTACTGCACGGTGGACATCCCAGGGGTGCCACTAGTTACCACTTTTATTTTCTGCGAACTCCCAGAAGGCATTACTACAAGCTGCTTTCCTATTTGTGCTGAAAAAAATAAAAATCACACGCTATTAACACATCTCTGGGCACACGACGACCTCCGTAGCCGAGTGGCTTGCACGCCGGACTTTGGGCGGCGCTAACTCTAAGGTACCGGGTTCGATGAGTGAGTGATGACCGGGGTCAATGTTGGAAACAAACTTTTCGATATTGTATCGGGTCTGGGTGATTGTGGTATCTGTCCGTCGCTATTTCTGATTTTCATAAAAACGTGTGCTTTAGCTACTTATCTTTGGATCAGAACAATGTATGTGATGTTGTCTAATATTGTCTAATATGAACAATATCAACAAAAAAAATATGTAAATTTTTATTTTTTTTAATTGTGAGCCGTCACGGTAGTTCACGGGACGCCTGGCAGCTGTGAAATATCGAAATTATAATAACATATTACAAACTTTTTGACAAATGATGACTGTTTATTTAATAAACATTTATTTAAATTAAATATATTATATAAATACAGCATCTATACCCTGACAACTACATATAGAACGTGGTGGACTTATAATTAGAAACACTTCATAAATGAATTATGAAAGTTTGAAGTCCACATACAATATTCAATAATACAGGAGAATAGCTGATCATTTAAAATGTTCCATTTAAATTAAACCTATAAATTATTTATCTTTTATTTTTTTTGTATTGTTTCTAATTAGTTGTCCATTATTGCTGGTACTTTAAAACTTTTTTAGTTGTTTGTATGAATTTAATATTGAATCGGTACTTGTTTAGTTGATATTTTGTTGTTTTTTCTAATAAATGATAAGTTATTGAACATATTTGCTAATTGTTGTTTCATTTTCAAATAAAAAGTATTAGGGTCAAATCAAATATCTTGTATAATGGTAAGTTCCGTTGGTAGTGTTTCTAATTATATGACCACCACTGTATATACCATCGCATAGCGTGGCGCTGGCGACGCGTCGCCACGGCATGCGTCGATACGCCAACAATCGGTGTTACCCGCGGCTATAGATGTTTCACATGAATAAATAAGTAATCGTTTTTTTTTCTCCTGCTCGAAGGACCATTGTTAATACATAACAAAATTAAATATTATTAATAATTATTTTTTTTGGAGTTTACAACAGCGTCAAAGCTTATCAAGATAATTACCATCAGAATTTTTTTTAGGTCCTTACTGCTAGGGATGCCTTCCCTATGAAACGTGCCTTAACCACCAGAGAAGCCAGAGATTCTTTTTGGCATTAAAATTTTGGTTACCCATACGCTGACCAGTCTTTGCGAAAGTTACTCAACTTCAGCTAAAGCGGACTAGCCAACGCGCTATCGAGCTCCAAGCTTATGCTTACCTAAAACTGTATTCCCCTTGCCGTCACTTTGCAGAACTCCGCCCATCGGAACGTTCTTAACCAACGCGACCGGCCGGGGCGCGATAGGCTTCAGCCTGCTCGCAACAGCCGGTACCAGTTTGGGCGGCTTCGGCGCTATGGCGATCTGTCGTGGAAGCGTTGTCAGTATGGCCGATTCGGACTTCTTGAATGTGGGACGCGACGACGGCGCAGCCTACAATGATGTTTGGTTTGATTAAAAACTCATTTCAATTTTCTATTGTATTATTGAAGAATTGACATTTTAAATGCATGCATTCAGTCAATCAATTTGTGTTAACAATTACTTAGAACTTTTTGTGTTGTAAGTCTTTAATAATGATGAAATAAGCACTTTTTTTAAATCAAAACTGTAAGGTACTAATTAATTGGTAACTTTCTATGATCGCAGGTGCTAATCAAGTAAATGAAAGTCAATCATAAGACTGTACATTATTTCATTTTACGATTTTGAGTTGTAAGTCTTTAATAATGATGAAATAAGCACTTTTTTAAAATCAAAACTGTAAGGTACTAATTAATTGGTAACTTTCTATGATCGCAGGTGCTAATCAAGTAAATGAAAGTCAATCATAAAACTGTACATTATTTCATATAAATGCTTAATACTCGAGAATAGTAAGGGTGCAGCCCTAAAGAATAATTTCCACAATGAGGCAGCAATGAGCAGATGGCTGAAGAAAACAGCTAGTTTACTAGTACCATACTAGCTAGAAAACGCTCAGCCAGAATGTACCATGTACATAGTACATATCTTAAGATTTTACTGCAAAAATATAGTATTTTTTAATGTAAGTCAAGTTCAAGTCAAGATCAAGTATTGATTTGTAGGGTCAGTAGAATAAATTGTAATATTAAATACAAATTATAAGCTTACTTTTACTGAGATATATTTTTGTTTCCCACCAACACCCAGCTTGAAAGGAGCTATATTTTGTGGTTCAAATTGTATATCTAAAGAATCTGACTGTGAAGCCAGTATGTCTTGTTGCTGAAAAACAGAAGAAGATTAACAGATTAACAGTATTAACATTAAAACACATTACAACCAATTATATCATAAAAATAACAATTGCACTATTAAATGTAATAATTACATTGGAATCTTCAGTTGTTGTCATTCCTGTGGTTTGATCGTCATGGATAGAGTACTCTTGAAGGTTAAATTGATCTCCCATGAAATCTGTAACTGGATTAATTAAAAATACTGATAAGTGATAAGTTACTATTCAAAAATGATTATTTAATAACTGTAAAACTATTTAAAATATTTGATCATCATCACATCATCAGCTCATTTTACTAGAGCCTATGGATGGGTCGGGAGAATGGGCCATTAACCACACGAGGGCCTAATGCAAATTGGTGCTTGTTAACAATTGCTTATGCAGCTGGGACCAACGGCTTAACATTTTTGGTCACCCATCCCCATCACCATCACCCATCGGATGGGTGACCAAAAATTTAAGTCTTCTCCGGTTGGACATTCTACGTTCTACGTCTACGTTTTACGGCTGGACTTATACGGCGGGAGACTTACGGCTGGATTTCTGCAGCTGCTGATACCTGATCGCGCACATACCCACCAACCTGCTTGTGGGCCACCACATCCTCGCCGACCAAGCTGACTTCCGAACACCACAGACACAGAGAAGTGCCGGACGGCTAAGCACAAATTAAGGGGCTTCAACCCCACAACCCTAATAATATATATATTATTGTAATTTAATTTTTCATATATATAAATATTTTGTTCACTGTCTGCCAGTGTTTCATTTAAACGGCAGACCCATGACACTGGCAATCGCAGACCAGACACGCAGTGTTACTTATCTAGACATGTGGTAGCGTGTCAAGCCAAGTTTAAGCTAAAAGAACTGGCGAGCAGCACCGTGTACAATATTACACAAACCATTTGGAGCAACTTTTGACCCCCTCATAACTCAAAAACTATTTCACATAAACATGTCAAATTTGGCTCTTATATTCGAGACTTCCGAGATACATATTATGTGCTACAAATTTCATACACTAAGTATAGTAAATGCAAACTACCACATGAGCCACGAAAGCATAGTTGGTAGTGCACCTGACCTGGCATGTCATGGGGTGCGGGTTTGAATCCCACTCGAGCAATTTTTCAACACTTTGTCTTTATAATTTATTCACTTTTTCCAACTAAAGAAATGAAAACGCTCTTGATGATAGATAGTATAAAACGTCAGCAAAATACAAAACTTCTTAAAGTGCCAATAAAAAATTTCTGGAAACACTATGCTACTTACCAATAATTTCTTCACTTCCAGAGTCCATAAGAATAGGCTGCTCTTCAATATGTTCAAATTCCATCGCCATGTCTCCCTCCTGGGAGGTATCAAGACTTATACCTGCCTGACTAGCTACATCTTCAGCGCTCTCAAAGTCCATCTACAACCATTTGAACACATATTGATTATCAATTCATGGGACCTTAATTGCTACAAGAATATTGAAATAAAAAATCAAATTAAAGCATAACGTTTTATGATTATGAAAGAATTCAAACACTATAAAACTAAAGTTTTTGTCAAAAATAAGATAGTAAATAACTCACTTCACCCATAGCACTTTCCAAGTTCAATGAATCTTCTAGACTGTGATCCATTTTGCAGAAGATATATAAAACTAGCTAAAAGTAAAACAAATTGAGAAAATATCCTCTGCTAAACACTCTTTCATTGACATACATTTTTGTAAACAATCTCGAGTTCAAAAGACGCCGCCATTTTAACTTGTCAAATCCATCAGTAGTACATAGCAAAGTCGCCACGGTTGGAAACAAATTCTCAACAATCGTACAACTCAGTTAATGACGACGCAATTCACTGATAGCGCTTTTACAGGCGCGCAACAATTATCAATATTATTTAGATAATATTAAAATAGCGAAAACGGGGTAATTTCTCTTCGCTTTTTGAGAAAAATAGCATAAAAATTATGGCGCTTCTTTCAATTTTTAAGATAAGTATAGCCAACCAAGAAATATTAACTGTCAAAGTGACATTTTACTTTAAATTGTCTATGATATTACAACAAGGGATGCTTGAATTTTCTTTGAATCGATTTTTTAGATCGTAACGGATCGTATGTGTTTAAATCGATTCTTGGATTGAATCGTATGCTCTTGAATCGACCTCATAAAAATTTATTCAAAAAGGGAAGTCGAAAGGTTTTTGGTGTTACCTTTTTTTTACAAAAATAAAATGATATATTTTTCATTTTCCTTTAGGGGATAACAGTCTTTACGAAATTGAACCACTCACTGGATTTAATAGAGATGGTGCCATCGGTAAAATCACAATAGCAGTATATTATTCTGTGATTCAACCTTATGAGCGACACGCAGCCGGGTTACGTCAAAGTCGCCATGCAGAATTCCGCCCGAGGAATTAGTAAAGCTTCACATCTTTACTGAGATACTCGAGAGGTTGGGGGGTATATCATTTCTCACTTCTCATTTCTATTATCATTCATAATCATCATACTGGAAGGAAATATTGTATATTTATGTATTACTTGTAAGAAAAACTACTTTGGCTTTGGCTAAATGTGCTAATCGCACAGAGCCATCAACTAAAGGAAAAAAAAAGAACTCTACGGCTATATCTAACTGACAAGACGTGTAGAAGGAAGAAACTTCAAGTTCAACTTTTGCTTATGGCAACCGGGTCACTTTAATTTTAGCGACCATTACTGCCAATGACTCCTAAGTTCTTGGCGGGAAAGTGAAGTGTCATGTCTGTGGTTTTCTTTTATTTTCTAAAATTTGTGTTATGTCGAATATTCATGTGAAATATTGGTGGATTATTAACCGTTAAGTATTCGTGAGTATGCATGAGTGTTGGCAAATGAAACAAAACAGTGCAACGTTACTTTTCAAATTCTCACAAGAAGTCTGCGTGAGTAAAGCCTCACATCTTTACGATACTCGAGGGGTTGGGGGAAACAAGACAGGAGAAGTAACAAAGAAACAAAATTTATTGAATCAAAACGAAAAAGAAAAAAAATACTGAAGACTAACTGGATTTTAATACTAATGAAATTAAGAAACTAATGACATGGCAGCATGGTCTATGACCTTAGCCGGTTCCTCAAGGAACGAACTACACTTAAAAAAAAAGAAAACTTAAAAAAAATTAAAACCCATAAAATTAAAAACAGATTATCGTGTAGCTCTCAAAATTAAATTGTTTTTTTCTTTATTATCTCCGATAAAATATTGAAAATATTAGCTAGCGGATCTGTGATATTAGCGAAGATTAGACTTTTGATTAGCTTCGGTGTACGTAAAATGCCTCTCAATTTGCAAGGTGTGCGTCAATACCTTAGTGAGCTTAGAAATTCTGGAGGCTTACACAAAGATCAGGCTGAAAAGTAAGTTATCTATCTACTGCTCCTCTGACCGATCCCACTAACTCTGTTGCCCCTCAAACCTAGTAAGGTATGGCGATACGTACGGTATATCTATCTACTATATCTCGAGAGTTTGTCCGCCACAATGGCATGAAGAACCACCAAAGTTTCTCACCGCACATAAACCTGGTGATGCTGTAAAGGCCATAAGCGAATAACAACAATTACCTTCTTTAAAAAAAGGCCAAAAACAAAAATAACTACTCTAGGTTTTATCCCTTCAAATAATTGAACACTCAGCTAATAGTTTCTCGTAACATTTAGTGGTTAGTTTCTATGTTGTACGAGCACAACGCCTTTTAAGAAGACAAAACTGTTAAAGGAAAACAGCTAGCCTCCTTTCAACAAAAACAACATCACCTGCCTAAAAACTAGACACTGGCTAAATCATAGCAAGCAATCAACAAGGAATTGAATTGAATTTAGTTTCTCATGTTTTTTCTCTTAACTTTTTGTTCAACACTGCTTAAAGCTTACAAGGTGACAATACCGATGATCTGGTGAAGATGATGTGTAGTCGCTGGATGCGAGCAGCATTAAACCTTTTATATTGGAGATCCTCAGGGAAAGCCTTTGTCCAGCAGTAGACCTCCTTTGGCTGAAATGATGATGATAATGATGAATAGTAATATTATTTATTTATTTATTTATTTATTTATTTATTTCTATAGGTACACAAACAGATTACAATCAATGCATGAGTACAGTAACATATTTGGTTAACCTTACTAGCTAGACGGTAATCCAAAAGGAGTGCACACAGCATGACATTTTGGGTATAATTTGAAACGCAACAATGTAATTAATGTACATTAATGTTTGTTTTTATAGGTACCGCAATGTGTTAATGGAAATTTTGAAAAATACCGAAGGGGAATTAGCAGAATCTTTAAAGGCATTTGTTGAAGCAAGTAAGGAACCAACATAATGACAAAAATAGTTTTCAATATCACTCTTATAAATATATGTAACCTACATTGTTATAAGTACTGGCAATTTTTTGAAAAGAGATGAAAACATTACCACATACGGGTTTTGAACTTTTGTTTATCTGACCTTAACTCATATTTGTACCACCCTTGTTAAATATGACATGTAGGTGCTTCTGGTGTCCATGCAGATCCAGTGTCATGGGTGGCAATGGTACCTTGGTGTTATGCTGAGTGGAGGCACAGAATTGGCCATTTGTAACTTTGTTATTGTATTAAAATATATCACTTTAATTCTAAATTAGTAATTCTGAGATTAATCATATAGTAAACGGAAAAAATAATAGTTTATGTTGTACTAAAGAAACAAATGTTTCACTTAGAATTATTATTAAATACATTTAAAAATAAAAATAAACTCCTGTTAGTGTGTACAATAAAAAATTTTTCAACTGTTTCCCTGATCATTTATAATATGCTTTTTTTGTTAATAGTTGTGAATGAAAATGTAAGCTTGGTGATATCCAGGCAGCTGCTCACAGACGTCAGCACACACTTGGCATTATTGCCAGACAATGTGTCCCAGGAAGTGTCACACTTTTCATTAGATGTCATCCAGCCTAGAGTGATCTCATTTGAAGAACAGGTGAATATTTTGTTTATTTCATGTAACATAACATAAGTAGTAAGATTTGTGGCTGCCTATGCCGCATACCTTATGTGACTAAAGAACCACAAAGATTTTCTAATAACAAGAACACATTACATAGACTTTAGTAAAACTTCATTACTTTTTATTATTTAATAAATAAAAATGGGAGTTGACATAGGTCAAGCTATAGAAAATAAACTCCTTATTTCTTCTTTAAGGATAATTAAATGCATATTAATATGAGATCATGATATGTCTTCCTTTAAAAAACAGTATACAACAATTTTTTCTCACCAATTATTTATTTATTTCAATTTAACTTAATTTTATAAAAAAAATTGATGTTTTGTAAATAAATTTATGTAATTACATGACTGTTAACTGCTACTTACTACTGTTTTTTTTAATTCGAAGTACAGACGCCTACATATCAACCTATCCAAAACTATCAAATTTCTTCCATCCTTCCATGGAAGGAGCAGCCGGGTATGAAACACTCCAAATCCTTCCTTGGCGAAAACGCCTTAGGACGGAGTAAGTTCATATGCGGAGGCGGTAGACGGCAGGCCCGACTAACCATCGGTGCCTGGACAGGGCACTATGCCACAAAACAAATGCTTCATAGAATGCACCTTTCAACAAATAGTTTGTGTAGGGCGTGTGGAGAGAAAACGGAGTCGATGCAGCACCTACTGTGTGACTGCGACTCTCTGGCTAGGAAAAGAATGGGACTCCTGGGGTCGGCCTATCCGAAACCGGAGGACTTCAGGCTCTTCGCTCTTAAAGACGTTGCCAAACTCATGGCCTCTATCTTTGCGGAGGAGGAAGAGTGAAAGGATGGGGTTGCACAAAAGATCCCGATGGGTCGAGGTGTTACTGCGAAAGGGAAACCTCGGCAGGCCCCACTAAGATAAGATAAGATAAGATCAAATTTCTTCAATACATTTTTAACCATATGGTTAAGGCATAAAGTTCAAAGTCTATTGAAGAAATTTGACAGTTTGTGGTAGGTTGATGTGCAGGCAGGTTGCATGCAGGCTGGTACACACCAGCCAATCAATTGTTGAATATACTATTAACAGGTAGCTAGTATAAGACAACACTTAGCAGATATTTATGAACGAAATCAAAACTGGAAGGAAGCTGCAAATGTTTTGGTTGGAATACCTCTTGAAACTGGCCAGAAGTAAGTGTCATTCATCTATATTTTTGGCCCAAGACACTTGTATGCGCTCTAGGTGGGCTCTTCTTTTGGGACCATTTGGATTAGGGTATAATTTTTATTTATAAAATTATAATACCATTGTTGCAGACTCATTTTGAGCCGCCCTTTTTATGATATTTTGTATAGTTATTCTTTTTAATTTGTCACAATTGACTTTGATATTTTTATATTTTATTGTTTTTGCTTGTCTTTTGAGGTGGTAGAATTTATGTTGTAAATGTTGATATTAACCCACATTCCGCTTTATAAGTGCATTTTTCATTATTATAGGATTCATCTTTTCCATTGTCTATTTTCTTCGTTTTAATCATTAAAGTACTGATGTAAACCTTTTTTGTTGTTAATAAATTACACAAATAATAAACAAAGTAATTATAAAATATACTGAAAAAATTAAATGCCTACCCGACCCAGCCTGCAACCTGGAACATCAATGGTTTGACGAGAAACAAACAAGAACTTGAAATAGTACTAAAGGCAAATAAAGTATTGCTTTGATATTAGAAACTCACCTTAATAACCGCAGGAATTTCAATATAGATAACTATTGCGTCTACTGTACTAATCACCCCGATACTACAGCACATGGAGGGACTGTAGTTATTATAAAAAAAAATATAAAACACCATCTTCACAGCAAATTCCAGGAGGATTGGTTGCAAGCTACTACTATCACTATAAATGAAGGGCCCTATTATTATAAGTGCAATCTACTGCCCACCAAAGCACAATCCGAAACAGCACATGTTCAACCGCTACTTCAACATAAATGGTGGGGACTAAAACTGCAAGCACACACACCGGGTATCTTTGATAGAGTGTGGCACAAAAGACTGTTGTATACCAAACTCATTCTACATGATCTTAAAATCATACTTGGATCATAGAAGATTCCAGGTAAAGTATGAGGAGGATTTCTAGTGTCTTTATGACATAACTGCTTCAGTTCCGCAGGGTTCGGTATTAGGCCCGGTCCTTAACTCTATATACACGGCGGACCTGCCTGAAACTGATGGTGTTGTGATAGCAACATACGCCATACATTCGGTAACATAATGGTCAGTGCAGCCACTTGGATTGCGGAAGACACAGGTTCGATTGCTAGCTGGGTTAGGTATGCATTTAATCTTTTCACTATATTTTATAATTATTTAATTCAGTTTTAGTGCAGCAATTATCACTTAAAAAATAAAAATAAACATAATACACTCGGCGTCAAAAAAATCGCACCTTTTAAAAATCATCTTTAAAAATTCTTAAACCTTATGTAGAGGATAGTGTTGGGTATCATTAGAAAGGTAACAAAAAGGAGTATCAAAAAACAATTAAATTTAACTTTCTGTTTAATTATAATTATACAAACAACATTAAAATTAATAAAATAATAAAAATCCTTAATTAAGTCCTAATTAACAACAGATAATTTACAAAGAAAAATGTACAAAAAGTGTCTTAAAATTAACTTAAAATCTAGTGTTACCCCCCCTTGCCCTGATCACGGCTTCCATACGGTCCCTCATGGACCTCACCAACTTCAGGAGCTCTTCTTGAGGGATAAGCCCCCATTCTTCAATCACCGCGTCTTGGAGCTCCTGTAGAGTCGAAGGAGCTGGATCCCGAGATCGAACCTTACGTTTAAGATGGTCCCAGAGGTGCTCTATAGATTCAGATCCGGACTTCGCGCTGGCCACTGCATCACAGAGATTTGGGACCTCTGCAAGAAGTCGCTCACGATGCCTGCAGTGTGAGCGCGAGCGTTGTCGTGCATTAATGTGAACCCCTCGCCAAAAGATTCGGCAAAGGGGACCACATGCACTTCCAGGACCTCAGTGACATAGCGGCGAGCAGTCAGCGACCCTTGTCCGCGAGCACCTCCAGTCCGGGAGACGCAGACAAGGTCGGTTTTGCCGGCAGCAGACATACCGCCCCAGAACATGCAGGATCCGCCACCATATTCCACCGTCTCCTGGATGCAGGCTTGGGCGAAACGTTCACCCTGCCTCCGGTATACTCTTCTCCGTCGGTCGTTGCAGAAAAGACACACTCGCGTCTCGTCTGAGAAGAGAACAGCTCTCCACTGCTCAAGGGTCCAATCGACGTGGTCACGAGCAAACTGCAAGCGGGCTCGCCGATGCGCTGCAGTCAATTTTGGACCCGTAGCAGCTCTGTGGGCCGCTATCTTCTTCTCCTTCAATCTTCTTCTAACCGTAGATACGCTTACGGTGCGTCTGCGAACTGCCTGGAGCTGCTGTTGCAACTCAACAGCGTTGGAGAAACGATTTCTCAAAGAGTTCGACACAACGAACCGGTCGTCTCTTTCCGAAGTGCAGCGACGTCTACCCGAACCGTGTCTGCGGATATAGCCACCGGTCTCTATGAAGCGCTGGTACACTCTTCGAACGGAATAACGGCTCAGGTTCAGTTGCCGGGCGACATCACACTGCCGCACCCCTGATTGCAGTAGTGCAACCACTTGAGCGGCTTTATCAGCTGTGGTATCCATCAAAATCTGTGCGTGTGTCCTCTTCAACGGTTGAATAGCGAATGACCCACATTGAACCCGTGTTGACCGTTTTATACCCACAAAGGAAGCGCAACTAGCAACTCTCACGGGTAGCAAAATTTGCATCGAATTTTTGTGACACTTTATTTGTTGCATTAGGTTTTATTTGATAATGAAAAGTAATGTTTTTTATTAAGTTAATTAAGTAACCTTGTAAATAAAATCATAATTAATGCGACTGCATGTGCATATCAAGAGTAAATGACATTTGAAAGTGATTTTCTAAGAGGTGCGATTTTTTTGACGCCGAGTGTATATTGTTTTCTAAAGTTTACGCGAACACTACACATTGAAATGAAACAACTTTTACGGATCTACTCGCAACCACCTGCAACCCTCGCAAACACCTGCAAAGGGTTCGAAACGTCAGGATAAACATTAATTAAAACTAATGTGTAAAATAAAAGCGAGTAGATCCGTAAAAGTTGTTTCATTTTAAACATAATATGTAATTATATAATGCTATCAAATATGTATAGAAAAAAAAAACGAACGAGCCCTACAGTAGTCGCATATGATGTGTAACATTTGACATCTCACCTTTTGAAATCAATATTACAATAGAAAATCTTAGAGCATTAAATCAACCGGAGACGCCACTGACAGGCGTTAAAGTATATGACCGCGCAGTCGTATCGTTTATATAAAACTAGTTCCCGCGTGTTCCATTCCAGCGTCATTTGCAAATCACGGTGCACGCGTGTGCACACAAAATTTTTTTTTATTAATCTTATAGAGAATGCAATAAATACTCATTAGAAGACTCATTAGATTTGACATACCTACTTGGATTTTTTATCAATGATCTGCACTTAATTGAAACTTATTATCAACAGTAAATATTTATTAACATAGTTTAAAAGTGTAATGGAAAGTAAAAGTCTACACGGAATGGTTGAAATCAATATTACAATATAAAATAAAATATAGAATTAACAATTGCGTTTATTTTTACAAATCATAAAGAAAATGCAGTAAATACTCATTAGAAGACATTTGACATATCAAAATGATGACACATTATGTCACATATAATAATAATATGTCTTGTTCATTTATCGATTTTAAATTTACAAAATGGCGCGCGCTTGCTTTTTACAAATCTTAGAGATAATGCAGTAAATACTCATTACAAGACATTTGATATATCAAAATGTTGACACAATATGTCACATACAGGTTGTGGTTTTGAACAGTTGCCAAATTTAAGGAGGCGATTATGTTAATGTAACTGATAATAAATCCATTAAAAAAAAATACGTAAAAAAAAATACGAAAAAGATTTTGTTTCTGTTGCATGTCATTCTTTTGAATATACTACGCTGTGCTACTACTTTGGCTCTGCGCTAGGTGCGCAAAACAAATGCCTACAAATGCCGCCGCTTGCGCCGGCTTTTGTCGGCTAGCAACCACCCGCTCAAAGCGGGAACCGACGACGATTCAACGGTCGCCGCTCGCTCAGTCTCCCGCTAACCGCGAGCGCGCGCACACGTTTGACAAAAAAAATCCGGGCCGCTTTCAAACGTAGGTACGATGTCGCGTTATTCTAATCACGACTACGTTGAAATGGTGCGGATGTATGCCCTCGCCGGTAACAGCTTGAGGGGTGCAGTGCAGATGTTCGCGGAGAGGTGGCCAGACCGACCAACGCCGTCACGAACGACGATGCTGGCTGCTACACAACGCCTACTGGATTACGGGCAGTTCAGTATCCCAGCGCACGCCAGTGGTCGAGGCAACGTGGGCCTGCCCGTCGACTTACAGGAGCAGATCTTGCAGTTCTTCGACGACGAGCCACGCGCCAGTACACGTGATGCTGGGCGGCACTTTGGCCTTGATCACACCATCGTTTGGCGCTTGTTGAAGAAGAACCAGCAGCACCCATTCCATTTTCGACGAGTTCAGGATTTGCTTCCCACTGACCAGTCCAGCCGAGTCGAGTTTTGTACGTGGCTCCTCGAACATCAGCACGTTAATATTCTGTGGACTGACGAGGCGCAGTTCACAAGGGTCGGCGTCTACAACGTGCATAATGAGCATTGGTGGGCACACAGAGAACAGAACCCTCATGTCACAAAAAAAGACTCCTTCCAAAGACGTTTCAGCCTAAATGTTTGGGCTGGTATTATTGGCCCTTATTTACTGGGGCCTTATTTCATTGAAGGTCATCTCAACAGCCTTACCTACCTAGATCTGCTGCACCACGTTGTAGATGAGCTGTTGATGGACATTCCACTGGCATTCCACAGAGACCTCTTCTACCAGCAGGATGGTGCTCCACCACATTATGGACAAGTAGTGCGCAGCTACCTAAACGATACATTTGGATCGCAGTGGGTGGGACGTGGCGGTCCAGTGTCTTGGCCTCCTCGCTCCCCGGACCTAACACCGCTAGATTTTTATTTGTGGGGTGATGTAAAAAGGCTAGTGTATTCTGAGGAGGTTACAAGTGTAGTGCAATTGCGTACGCGAGTGGTGTCCGCTTTTGAAACGGTGAGAGAAAACATTTACGTTCTCAACCAATTAAAAGACAATTCTCGGCGTCGTGCTGCTTTGTGTATCGCTCGTAATGGGGCACATTTTGAACACTTGTTACGAGTAACATAGGTAAGTCAAAGTTTTGCTTAAGCACATTTTCATTTCATTTAATTTCCATACCTACATACTAATAGCATAGGTACGTAGTTTATTTTTTTCTGAATCGAGTAATTCTGTCGAGTAACTGGGAATCGAACCAAGAAACTTTTAATAGGAAGTGGCTAAGTAACATTCATACCTAGACTAAATAACGTAGGTACCTAGTACCGTAGTTTCTAGGATGTAGTAGCGTTAAATAGCCACGACAGCAATGTTTGTTTACGTTAACGGTCGTTGACCTCGGAGTAGTACATGTGAATTTCGAATAGAAACGTGAGATGTTACGAAAGATATAGGACACCAACCAATAGGTAATATTTTTTTTTAATATTTTTATTTAAATTATAAGTATTTGTTCTACACTTGTGTACAATATGGCGACTGTTCAAAACCACAACCTGTATAATATGTCTTGTTCATATTATCGATTTTAAATTTACAAAATGGCGCGCGCTTGCTCTCTTCCTCGACTTCCTGTTACACACTTGTTACACTGTTACACATTTCACGAAATCACTCCCATAGAAGGCAAGCGGAAAGGTTAAAGGTTACGGTACTTCCGGCACATTTCTACGAAATCACTCACACAAATTGTATATATAGAAGGCGAACGAAAAGATGTTACACATCAATAATCAGATATTACAGGGAAATTTACCACTTTACCATTTTGCAGGCAATATTCAGTTGATTACAAGCTGGAAACATATTTGAAGATAGCCCGACTTTACCTGGAGGTAGACGACCCGGTCCAAGCAGAAGCCTTTGTCAATAGAGCCTCGTTGTTGCAAGCGGAAACAACCAACGAACAGCTACAGATCTACTACAAAGTTTGTTACGCCAGAGTACTGGATTACAGAAGGTGAATAATGAATTTGATATACTGATAATGTATTGAAGAGATCTTTATCATTGCAGTTCCTGTCTCGCTTAAAATTTGTTGATTTATTCACCATCTTTCCGATATACTCTCTTCTGAACTAGTCTTATTTGTGTGTATAGTAGTTGAGTACTGATAGTGATCTTATGTTATCTTTGTGAGGCCTGCTGAGGTTTCCCACTCGCAGTAACACTTCGACCCATCAGGATCTTTTGTGCAACCCCATCCTTTCATTCTTCTTCCTCTGTAAAGATAGATGCCATAAGTTTGGCAACGTCTTCAAGAGCGAAGAGCCTGAAGTCCTCCGGTTTCTCTGTCTCATTTCTTTTCCTAGCCAGAGAGTTGCAGTCACACAGTAGGTGCTGCATTGACTCCGTTTCCTCTCCACACGCCCTACACAAGCTATTTGTTGATAGATGCATTCTGTGAAACATTTGTTTTATAGCATAGTGTCTGTCAAGGCACCGATGGTTAATCGGGCCTGCCTTCTACTGCCTCTTCATATGAACTTCCTCCGTCCTAAGGCGTGTTCGCCTAGGAAGGATTTGGAGTGTTTCATACCCGGCTGCTCTTTCCAGTTGATGCTGTGCCTGTTTACGATGTAATCTTTTAAGGCCTTGTTAATGGTACCTACTTGGTGCAAGTGCCACGAACGGCTCAGGACCAATGAGCTGGATCTCCGAGCCCTCCCTGGCAAGTGCATCCTGAATTGCGTCAATTACCGATAGTGATAATCATTCCAGGAAGTTCATTGAAGCTGCTCAGAGGTACAACGAATTGTCATACCGCAATATAATTCACGAAGATGAACGAATGACGTGCCTGAGGAATGCTCTAATTTGCACCGTGCTCGCGTCGGCAGGTAAATAATCATGCTAATTATCAAACAAAATGACATCTTTTAAATAATTTTAATGAAAATTTTTTATCATTACTCGAAGCAGCTCTGCGCCACCTATGAAATAACATTCAAATCGATTGAATAGTGAAAAAAATAACTCTCCTCGATGTTAGTGTTTAGATATGAGAAATTCAATATTGAGACCTTAAACTAATTAAATTATTGGGATCAACTGAAAGTTTCATATTTTGAACAATTATCGATCATTGTTCCCAATGCATGCGATGTTTTTCTGTAACCGGATGTGATGATGGTTACATCCAAATAAAATATACTATTTTGTAATTAAAAATATATAATAAATATTAATAAACTTTAGAAATACTTATACTAAATTTTAAAATGCACGTTTGTCTCAATATCAGGTCAGCAAAGGTCTAGGATGCTGGCCACCCTATTCAAAGATGAGCGGTGCCAACAGCTGCCAGCGTACTCGATCCTCGAGAAAATGTATTTGGATCGTATCATCCGGCGCTCCGAGCTACATGAGTTCGAGGCTCTGATGCAAACTCACCAGAAGGTAAACTAGCGTCGTTACCACGTATAGTGAACTTTGAAGTTTGTATCGGGTACATGTTTAAAAGCTCTATGGGAAGATTTTTGAATTAACGTCTCAAAATCGATACGGCATTCAATTAATAAAATTGAACTTGAATTGAATTGATTGAAGTCTAACAACCCTTTTACTACAAAACAATGTTTAAAGTAAAACAAATAAATACGTATTTAAAATTTATAAAAATACAGTGAAAAAATTAAACGCCCACCCGACCCAGCCAGGAATCGACCCTGGGTCTTCCGCAATCCGGGCGGCTGCACTGACCGCTATGCTACTGGGAAGGCTGACGTAAACGCTGAATTTTGTCACTGTTTTTAATTTTTTTCACTGTGTTTTATACATTTTATAAATATTTAATTTAGCTTCATTGCAAAGCCACAAGAACTCGGTAATTAAACGACACAACCCCATCGAGTTTGTGCTCGTATGATTCGTCTTGAGTACTTTGGTGCTAGATGGTAACCAGGGTCTGATGATGGAGATGGAAGATGGCCATAGGAACTCTGTAATTAAACGACACAACTTCATCGAGTTTGGGCTCGTATGATTCGTCTTGACAAGTACTTTGGTACTAGATAGTTACCAGGGTCTGATGATAGGAACTCTGTAGTTAAACAACACAACCCCATCGAGTTTGGACTCGTTTGATTCGTCTTGACGAGTACTTTGGTGCTAGATGGTAACCAGGGTCTGATGATGGAGCTGAAAGATGGCCATAGGGACTCGGTAATAAAACGACACAAATCCATCGAGTTTGGGTTCGTTTGATTCGTCTTGACGAGTACATTGTTGCTAGATATGTCATATTGTTAACGTTGCGCTTTATTTATCATTATTAATTTTTATTTCAACTATAGTTACCTCTCGAAAGAAAGTGCAGAAAGAATATAGAAGCATTGTACAAACAAAATTCACTCACTAATATTATATTTTTTGCAAACAACTATTTGCTATATATATAAATTGCGACTACACAATGTAATGCTATATAAAATGGCTTATATTACAGCTAATAGCAATATTTTGGATTGATAGATGTTTCTTATAAGTGCTGCATTAAGCAGAATAAAACGCTTTTTTGTAATGTAAACGGCAGCGCCATGTTTCTTTTATATTTCTATTGTAAAAATAAAAATGCAATAAAACTAAACATATTGCTACGTGGTATATCCATCATTAAGCTTATTATATTGTTGCTCCAATACCTTAATTTACGTATCTTTATTTAAATTTTAATCAAAACAAAAAAAAAATCAAATTTCAAAATCATCAGTTTAGGCTACAAGTAGCTCTTGTGAATGTCACTATGCCATCGGTTCGTAAGTCTACTCTGGGTCGAAGATCTTGTACTGAGAAGAACCGGCAAGAAACTCATCTAATTTAATTTTTTTTTGTTTAGATTTTACACTTGTAATTTATTTTAAAACAAACTATTCTAAAGGCGCATCAAAATTTTACAGCAAACAGGCATGAATTATCAGTAAAATTAAATTCCCATATGAATGACGCTATGTTAATCATATTACCTACCAAAATAATTTACAATAAAATACATGTTTGTCGCTATGTTAAGTTACTGTTTTGGTATTTAAATAAATTATGGTCCGCATTCAAATTATATTTTAGAACAGTTTAACGATTTATATTACTTTAGACTAGAAAAATAAACAATATACAACGTTATGTTAAATAAAAGCCGTATAAAAAGCCTTTGTTCGCTAATTAAAAAGCGTTTTATATTGCTGCTTAAAAGCCCCTATACATCAGAATGGCTATATAAAACTGCACTTGATTCGGCTATGTAGAAGATGTATAAACGTTTACAATGCTCTTATACGGCAACGAAAGCTATTTCAAAAACGTTTCCCTGGCTTTTACTCGACCAGTTTGTGCAAAGCAAATCACCGTGAATCCCCAATATTTTAAGTTTTTGGAGTAGGATGACGTGGTCAACACGGTCAAAAGCTAAATTTATTTTTGTTGTTTTCTACTAACTAGATATCCAGAAACCTCTCTGTATTTTATATAAATTTTCGTTGAATCTTTCAAAATTGTTTCAAACCAATCTTTAGTAGAAAGCATAACAGTAACTAAAAATGTTTCTTTAATTGATTCTTCTCTATCCCAATACGTCTTTAGCTTAAAAGCACTGCTGTCACCGTCTTTTCCACCACCAGGCGTGCACCACGGACGGCTCCACGATCCTGGACCGCGCGGTGTTCGAGCACAACCTGCTGTCGGCTAGCAAGCTGTACAACAACATCACGTTCGAGGAGCTCGGCGCGCTGCTGGAGACGCCGCCCGCCAAGGCCGAACGCATCGCCAGCCACATGATCAGCGAGGGCCGCATGAACGGGTACATCGACCAGATCAGCTCCGTGGTGCACTTTGAAAGTTTGTTTCTTGATGTTATTTTTTTGGGAGATTTCAAATGTTTGCTTTCAGCTACAGATTTGGAAGTGGATATACAGATTACATATTTACCACTAAATGCAGGTCAGAAGCAGCCAGTTTAAACGCGCCCGCGCTTGTTGTGATACAATATAACAGTCATTTCAACACCACTATGGCAAAGAATGGCTAAAATAAGAGAAGACTGGAAAAAGCTGGAGGAGGCCTTAGTGTCGCAAAATACGCTGACACTGTAATTACAGTTAATTAATTAATTAATTAATTAATTAATTAATTAGCATGTATAAATTGGTGAAGTTTTGCGTTGTTCAAGCCGCCAAGCGGCCGTCAGGCGGTGCGTTGCGTTGCTATGTTTCTAACTATTCTGCGCTCAGTGTACCAGGCGCGCATAGGCAAATTAGGAGTCATTATTTGCGAGTACACAAAGTTCACACTAGTGATGTGACTTGTTTATTTTGATATGAAGTCACTAATATAAAATATATTAAATTAACAATTGCATTTTAATTTGTATAGTTAATAATAAAGTCTAAGTGACTATGCATACAAGATCTAGATTGGATACACTTTGGGTTGTTTAATTATTACCACACCCATGTTACACGTTGTATATAAATTATATGTATTTCTAAGTATTTGTTTTTCTTCCAGCCCGTGAAATTCTACCGCAATGGGACAAACAAATTCAAAGCCTGTGCTACCAAGTGAACAGCTTGATTGAAAAGATTGCTGCGGCCGAGCCAGAGTGGATGGCCAAGCTCATGGAAGAAGAAATGATCCAGTAACTAGTTCTCTAAATGAAATAACTTATAACATGTAATTATATGTTTATAATAAATTCGTTTCTACGTCATACTTTAAGATTTTCTTTTAATTAGATTTTGTAGCTATTTATTGACAAGGTAAATGGTTGTAAAGCATAAATGTGTCACAAACATTGATGACATTACATTAAAAAAAGTAAAAAAACGAGCGAGCCTTACAGCCTTACATCTCACCTTAGTAATAAGCAATTTTAACATTATATTCTGAAAAAAATGGGTCAGGTATTACATCATTTTATAACTATAAAATAAATGCAGTAAATACTCATTAGAAGACTTTTGACATATCAAACTGACCTTTGATCATGAAGCTGTAGCCTTTGATAGTCAAATGACACAATATGTCATATATAATAATAATTTTTTTTTTTATATATAATTTTAACGCAAATTTTGTTGCGAAACAAATTACAAAAACACAAATGTTGAAAAAATTTCCACGAGCAGGATTTGAACCTGCACCTTGAACATTGAGCTATCGTGGTTCTAACCAGCCCGCCGAAAACTATTCAACACTATTTACTTTTTACTTTGAAAGCCAAAGGCGCCCATTCAATGTTAACAACTACCGTCATTAACATCCGATCATAATATTTTTACAAATACTAAAGAAAGAAATAGGCAAGCTATTTATGAAATGTTTTTTTTGTTTATATAATTTTTTCAACATTATACGTGAAAAAATTCCCGGTAGTTTTTAAAACTATCACAGCTAATTAAGCTTTAAAAGTTTACGAGTAACAGTCGACAAAGGACAAAAATGCATGTTCATTGAATTGCTTTAAATTAACACTAAGAATTATTCAATTTAACGTACATGTGTTTAAAACTATGTACTACTTAAGCAATATTCAACAGTAAGCAACCCTGGCAACGCGCCTGGACGACAGAGGGGCGTAACGACGAGAAGGGGGAAGTAGGTATAAAAATAGTGCCAATGGCGGCGTTTGGGATTCGGTCAAAGAAGATTCCGTTCTATGTGTTATTGTTTATTCTTATGGCAGAGGTCCTACGTACCTACCGCAGGCGTGGACTCAGTTAAGCGGTCTAGCTATAGTAGGAAACTTTGTAGCTACTCTTTTCAAACCATACAAAAGTTTGCCGAAGTAATGCATAACATATGAAGAATCCTAGTCTAATGCATAGTTATTAACAATTGAAAAAAATAGAAAGTTTAAAAATACTTTAATAAACATCTTAATGAAATCAAAAATAAAATATTATAAAGACAAACAAATACGTAATCAAATGTAAATACCACTCTTCCTCTCACAAACTGAACAACATGGCGGACGTGGAAGTTTAGGGAAAGGATGTTTCGAGAAGGTTCTAATGAAACAAATAAATGCTGATCGCAACATGCTATTCTTTTTATTTCAATTATTGTAATACACCATAGGTGTCTATTTACAAGACGATAATTGTTACGTTTGATGTCAAATAAGGATCAGTAAAACTAGGTTAGACTCGTGAAACGTGTCGTGCTCGGTAACGATACAATAATATTTCCGCTAAACTTTTCGGAAAAGAAGCTCGTCCGCCATTTTGGTAAACGATGACACTGACGGCGAGTGGGGGTAAGTGAACGACAATTACATTGTGGCGTTTTGAACGCTTTTACACATCAAGTTACAATACAGTTAACGATTTAATTGATTTGCTATATACGCTTCCCTGCCGACGCAGCGAAGGGGCTTTAAGAAATATCTACGTGTGAGGAGCGTCGGGCGCGCGCTTAGGGCTCCAGCTCGAGGGCCACGCCCACCTTGTGGCCGCCCGCGTTGAAGTTCTGTCCGTCGATGGCGGCCGACAGCGTCAGCGTCACGCCTGCAACAACGCAAATACATATTTCCTTATTGCAGTCTAAAGTATAAAATTTTTTGATGTGTAACATCTTTCCGCTCGCCTTCTATATTTACAATTTGTGGGAGTCATTTCGTAGAAAAGGGACGGAAGTATGTAACAGGAAATCGGGGAAGCGCGGGCCATTTTGTAAATTTAAAATTGATAATTTTTTGATGTGTAACATCTTTCCGCTCGACTTCTATATATACAATTTGTAGGAGTCATTTCGTAGAAAAGGGACGGAAGTATGTAACAGGAAGTCGGGGAAGCGCGCGCCATTTTGTAAATTTAAAATTGATAATATGAACATGACAAATTATTATTATATGTGACATATTGTGTCATCATTTTGATATATCAAATGTCTTACTGCGTTCTCTTTATGATTTCTATTTTCTATTGTAATATTGATTTCAACCATTTCGAGTGTAATAGACTTTTAAACTATATTAATAAATATTTACTGTTGATAATAAGTCTCAATAAAGTTCAGATCACTTATAAAAAATCAAAGTATGTCAAATGTCTTCTAATGAGTATTTACTGCATTCTCTTTATGATTTGTATAAAAATTAACGTCATTGTTAATTCTATATTCTATTTTCAAAAGGTGAGATGTCAGATGTTACACATCATATGCATTACTGTAAGGCTTGTTTGTTTTTTTTAATTATTATTTTGTTTACAATTCAAAACATACACATACATTAATATTAAAAAAAAGCTCAATTAAACAATCAACATGCAGTACGAAATAACATAAAATTAAATAAAAAAAATTAAAAAAAAAACTAAGAAATTGTGAGAGAAAAATATGATAACGACAGTGTAAATAAACATGTTTGCAATTAATGTTGCTAAACATTATATTATTCACACGCATCTCCTCATCTACATCCATTGATCATAAACCTACCGATGTTTGTTTGTTTGTCTGTAATCAAATCTTGCAAGTTAAATTTGATCCATTTGATTACAGACAAACAAACAAACATCATGGGACAGATGAAACTAAATAAAAGCTTGTAAAAAGTGACCCAACCCAATCTCTCTATCAAGATATCGAGATAACCGGTAACCACAGACACATGACACCTGTCACTTGCCACCATTTATTATTACTGATATCTTGTAAAAACAACATTACAGTGGTAGTGCAACACACGGCGCTGACACGAAAGTGAAAGAGAGGGAAGATACACATCTTATGGCTGAGAGAGAGAGAGAGAGAAACAACATTTCTTCCTGCTTTTTATTATCCAAACCAGTTTATTTCCGTAAACTAATGTGGTTTTGTGGTAAAGTAGTTTTTTGAACAGTGAACCCGCTAGGCGAAATTCGCGAATAAGTTCGGTCCTAAAGACAACAGTAATACACTTGAGGTACCAGTGGAAAGGGTATAAAGCCAGAGATGTTTTAATGAAATTGTAATCATTCAATAACTATTAGTTTTTTTTAAATCAACGGAAAGTTGTTCTTTATTAATTTTTTACCTCACCTAGTAACTCTGGAGGGCCATATTTTTTTTTCTTGTTATTGTTTGTGCTAAATGTCATTATTAAAAGAATACGTGAACACTAACAGATAAAATACCAAAAAAAACTAGCAATTTTAGCCATTTTTAGTACATTTACAGGAGTTTTAAGTAATTAATTCGGATATTTTTTATCAAAATTAAAAATAAAACAAAAAGCTTCTTCAACTGAGGCCAATGCGATGTTACTGGGGTTGGCTGGGTAGCAGAATACCCCTGCTATCCGACAGTTACGTATGTCCAACCCTCTACCAAACACCATGTATATATTCTTTTTCAATTTTTACTGTTAATTTAATTTCAATTTGAGTATATTTAGTGTCATAATAGTCACTCGTGAATACGAATGGGAGAGAAAACTTGTAATTAATATCAGTGTGAACTTTGTTATTGGATCTTGGATCAAAAGTAGCACGTGTCACAAAGCATTGTGCTAATGTTTTTACAAAATGAATTAAAAAAACCATTCAGTCTATGCAATGGTAATATTTGCAGGACACCTGTGTAATAACTTTTCTATAAAATGTTTTTGTTTTGTTTATATAATTTTAACGCAAATTTTGTTGCGAAACATTGAATGGGTGCCTTTGGCTTTCAAAGTAAAAAATAAATAGTGTTGAATAATTTCGGCGGGCTGGTTAGAACCACGATAGCTCAATTGGAAGAGCACCTGACCCGGTATGTCAGAAGGGTGCAGGTTCAAATCTTGCTTGCGGAAATTTTTAAAGATTTGTGTTTTTGTAACTTTTCTATGTTAGTATCCTACTATTAGTAATAAATTACTCTTATAACTTACAAATAGTTAATTTATAAAGATGTAAAGTTAACAAGGTTAACAATCTCCATAATGAAATGAAAATAGGAATAACTTATAGTGGAGTGATATGGAAAGAAGCTTTCGTGAATAACAGTGCTACTAGTGTGTGCAAATGTTAGATAGATAAATGAGATAACATCAGCCAGATAAAAAAATAACACACAAATGGTGTGTCAATTGGCATGTATTAGGGTATTATAATAGTTATAAAAACCTGATACAATCACTTTATCAATAGGCCTAAACAATACTTCATTTGAGCTGATAATGATAGGCCAAGAAAATCAGGACTCATCAATTCTTGCATTCTTCAGAAATGTGGATGCTTGCCAGTTTGAGCAAAACAAAGTATCCATCTTTTTATAACTGAAAGAGCATTTTAGAACAGAATCCTGAACTACTAAGGAACTGGCTATTTTACCTCTGTCAGAACACCAACTATCGAACTTGGCGCAGAACAATCGTTCCTAGTCCAATGGAGATGCATAACAAGAGCATAACATTACCCGGCAAGACCCACCCATAACCTCCAGGCCCTCTCAACCAAGAGTGTCTGAGTATTATCGCGTGACGCGCCCTGTGATAGCTCAACCCCGACTGAGAGGACCCAGTTTTCTTGCCGGATATTTCAAAAAGTTTAATAAAGACAACTAACCCATATATTTTAGTTTTATACATGTCTAATAATTTGGATCATTTTGTGCACGCATCCTGAATTATATTATAGATAAATTTTAAGTATAAGTAAAGTAATGTTAAGTATAAGTAAGAACTCGTATTATGTGCCTTTAATAAATTAAATAAAAATTAACACGTAGTCCCAGCGAACGGTTTCCGGAAAAGTGGGAACGCGCATTAAAGTAAGTTGGCACTGACCTGGGCGCAGCTTCTGTTGGTATCCGAGGCCGATGAGGGACTTGTTGTTGATCTTGGCGTGCAGCGACGCGTCCGCGTCCAGGCCGTACTTGGCGCCGACGCCGAAAAGCGTGTCCGCAGAGCCCGACGTCCACTTCATGCTGACGCCGCAGTCGATCTTCTCCGATACCTTCTGGTAGATAGACCCGCCGAATTCCTTGCCGTTGTCGCTAGAAGCAATTTGTGAAACTATTATTATTTAAATTAAAACAAAAAATATTAATGAAACTATTTACTCTATAGTACTCTGTTTATGGATCAGTAGATTCATAAACAGAGTACTGTTTAATATAATTTTTTTTAATTTGACCTGTACATCGAACTTTCGCAAAATCTGTAGTTAAACCTTTTGAGCGCCATCGACATGTATAGAACACAAACAATTTCGTGCTCCACACGTCACGTCTTTTATGGAAGACAATGTCCAATTAGAACGTTTATTATTTATTGGTTTGTTTTTCTTTGTTCGTAATACCTGAAACCCTAAACTTACATTTTTATTTCAATAGAGGTCTTTGTTTATTTTAAAAACAGCAAAATTATTCTGGTCATAAATTTTGACGTGCCCCAGACGCCGTAGTCTTTATAGCAAGACGCCTAGTGATGTAATGTAGTAATATTTGATAATAAGTTTTTAATGAATTCATAGATTTTTGATTAGAAATATTGATTGTTTATATGTTATAAAAAACTATCTTATTTTGCTCCAGATACAAAGTATTTAGATTAATAAAAATATTATTTGATAAATTTTTACTTTTTATTGTTTAGGTGTTTGCTGCACTGAAGCTAAATTAAATAATTATAAAATTTATAAAATACAGTGAAAAACAAGATTCATCTTTGCAGATGAAATACCAACAATTTGATAACACAACGCTATAGTAAATTTTTACTTTTTATTTTTTAATTGCTAGCTGCACTGAAGCTAAATTAAGCTTCAGTGCTGCTAGCAATTAAAAAATAAAAAGTAAAAATTTACTATAGCGTTGTGTTATCAAATTTGTGGTATTTCATCTGCATAGCCATCGGTTGCAATAACCATTGGACAGATGGCGCACAGTGCCGCTATTAGCACTCAAAAAATGATAAAGCAGTGACAAAATTCAGGCTTACGTCAGCCTTCCTGGTAGCATAGCGGTCAGTGCAGCTGCCCGGATTGCGGAAGACCCAGGTACGATTCCTGGCTGGGTTGGGTGAGCATTTAATTTTTTCACTGTATTTTATAAATATTTATATTATATGATGTCATAACTATAATATGATACTACAGTGCTGATGTATTGATATGTGTTGATGTGAATATGAACAAATTATAAATATATATTTTTGAACAAAACTAAATTTTTTCAGATTAATACTTTTTATTATGAAAAAAGTGTTTTATTACAAAGTTAACATATGGAATAAACCTTTTTGTTACTTTATTTCATCGTAAACAAAAATTATGAATTTCTATAAAATGTTCTAAACTTTGAGCCGAGGTAGAGGGCTAAAAATAAGCACATAGTAACATAAGTAGATACAACAGAGTATTAATACGTAGGCACAGACGCATGCACATCGATCTATCCAAAACTGTCAAATTTCTTCAATAAATTTTCAATCATATGTCTTACGAATAAATTTCAAAGTCTATTGAGGAAATTTGAAAGTTTGTGGTAGGTTGATGTGCAGGCGTGTGTACGCATAACCACCTATTTAAATTTTTGGTGGTTAAGTATTACTTACTTAATAATATTGTATTTTATTGATCATTAACAAATAAACCACGAAAAAGCGTATATGTTTACAGTATTTATAGGTATCTAAGTGGCGCAAGCGCTTCATATGCAGTATTTGCATTCAACCCTATGAGCGACAAGCAGCCGGGTTACGTCAAGGTCGCCAAGCAGGATTTTGTGAAAGCAGCGGCGCGCGCTCGTAGCGCCTTAGATATAAGATTTACTTTCGATTGTCCCGGCCGTTGAAAGAGTTAGGTACGAGTACAGGTGCAGAGTTATTTTGGACCGTATTGACGCGCACCGAAGGTTGATATTGTATTGCAATTGTGTCGAAATTGCTTGGCGTTCAAAAGGTTAAAAGGGTTGACTTTTCCTTGGACATAATTCCACATATGGCACACTTTTGCCAATAAGCAAAGTTCCCTATGGTCCCATATTATTTATATCATCTTTCAATCTTATAATTATCCCCGCTTCCCGCTGTGTTTTTAGAGACAAAATATTACATAACAGTCTTCTTATGCTTTATTTATGGAATCCTAAATGTTCACAAAGAACAATTGAGTTACAGTTGAGATACACAATTCACAAGTACACAATTTTGTAACTACTATCTTGAAAACCTTTATTATATCTATCTATGCTATGATTAATGTTATTTTTGAAATATTAAGATATTTTCCAAATCTGGGATATTTACCAGTATTGTTTTAAAAATGGTGGGGTTCAGTTCTCAATAAGATCCTATTCGAAACTTTAGACAGAAAAGGCCTACCTATTTCTATCACTGGCGATACAGTACACACACATTTGCTTTTAAAAAAATATAACTTCAAACATCACACTACTCCAAAGAAAACCAATGTTAATGACGGACAAGTACTGAAACTAAACAAATGACCAGCATTACAACCAATGCCACAAATACTAGTCATAACTGGCTTAACAACAAAGGGCAGCTAGCATCCTAGCAACATTTAGTGGGTCAGTGTTATGTAATCCAATAAATCAATAGCCAGCAGTCTAGTTAGTAGTACAAGTGGTTCAATGTCAAGTGTGTGCAATATAAATTGAAGAAACTATACAGTGCACAGGGCTTCTGACATGTAGAGTTTAATTCATAAGAAAAAAACTAATTCAGTCAATGTTGGTTGATCATATTACAATGATTGAATGATCAAATCAAATGACACAACAGATGACTCTCAACAAATATTTTTGCCATCTTTAGTCACTATAGCATTTAGGATCAATGCCCATATTTTATAAAAATGTTAGTGATAAGATTACAATTACTGGCACAATGCAGTGATTGTCCTGCTCCACAAAGAGAGAGACATTCGAAAATTGGATAACTATCACCCCATCTTTTCCCATATTTACAAACTATTTACACAAGTTATCTTAAACAGACTTAAAAACAAACTCGAAGCCTATCGAACGAGGGAGCAGGCAGGTTTCCGATCCGGTTACAGCAGAAGTAAATGACCATCTACAGAGTCTGAGAACAACTACAGAAAAGTGCCATGAATATCGAAAGCCAATAATTATCACCTTCATAGACTACGAAAAATCTTTTGATTCTGTGGAGGCATGGGCCGTTGTCTGCGAGAGGCTGAACAATCTGCTGTTTGCGGATGACATTGTTTTGATCTCCGACGACATCGATGACATGGTGGTTATGCTCAACGAACTTCAAAGTGAATCAGCTAAAGTGGGATTGCAAATGAACCGATCACAGACCAAAATAATGACCCAACATACCAGAAGTGAAAAATCACACATTTCCCTATCGAAGTAGTTGACTATTATGTTTATCTCGGCCATAAAATTACTTGTGGGCTTGAAGATCAAGTAGCAGAAGTCGAACGACGAGTGGCGCAGGCTTGGGCGGCTTTTGCAGCCAATAAAACAATAATGAGATCCATTAGATATTCCAACATCTCAATCAAGGTCTTCAACCAGTGTGTTATGCCTGTCTTCACTTATGGTATGGAGACCATCACCTTAATGGAAAAGTCTGCTGAGAAGTTTCTCAGTGTCGCACAGAGGGCTATGGCGAGATCTATGCTCGGTATCACCCACATGGACCGTAGAAGGAATGAGTGGATTCGGCAAAAAACTAAAATGAGTGCAGTTTAAAGTTTGGATTTTTAAATTAAAATTGTGTAACTTCTTAATGTTGCTTAGTCAATATTTGCTTTCAAGCATCGTCCATGTAAAATATATAAAAACAATTGTTAAAAAAGAATACTTACACATTAGTGTGGAGGGCGAAGTCATTGGTTTGATAGCCGAGAGCAAAATTGTTTTTGGCGAATTTGACCTTCTGAGAATCAAACTGTGAGTTTGCACCAGCAAGCCAGCCCTGGTATGACAGAACAGCTGCTACATCTACAATGGGTCCAGCCAAGTCAAGATCCAAGTTGGTGTTAACAGCCACTGTATCATTGGCATATGAGGTCTTCAGTTTACCAGTCTTGCTTCTGTAATTGTAAAGTGAAGATTCTATAAAACAAAATGTATAGGTAAAACTTTGGAATATAATATATATCTGCCTTATAACTATAAAAGACATTATGTAAGTTCCAGTTATTCAGACATTATTTATTTGACATGTTGACTGCCAAAAACCTTAAAGACAAAATAGAAATTTTATTGTTGTCACAAGAAATGAAAATCTTTTATTCAATTTAGGCATATAAATTGCACTTATGAAAGTCATGTAGTTACATAAATAAAACAAAAATATATTTAAAAAATAATATATAAGTACACACAATAATACCTACTTAAAATATATAATTTAATAAACAATACATATATTTAATGCAATTCTACTGCTGATTCAGATGTGCAAGCCAAGGTGTTAATAAGACGAGTTGTATAAAACATTTGATGGTAATATAAAAGAAAAATAAATTTAAAAATGAATCTAAATCTCACCCTGTCTGTGGTGCGAAGGTTCCTTCTAGGGTAAGCTTAAGGCCGGCAGCAATCTTGTCTTGGATTGTAATGTCAGTAGCAAGTGTGTTGTCTGTGTTCCACTTCTCTGTGAATGTCAGACCATAGTCTTTCACAGCATACTTAGAGGAGAGGCTGCCAAATACCTGTCATAATCATTATTTAGATTAGTTCCCATTGAAACATTTAATTATGTAAGAACAATGAATAAATATACATTCACATGTAATTTTAGTACAAGTAGAATTACTCTAGTACTTCCTACAGCAGGTTAGATACCTAATAATATTTTTTGAAAAACAGGTTCACTGTCCATAACATATAACTATGGTTAAATCAATTATTACATACCATAGTTTGAGGTTTGGACAGACTAGGGGATAAGGAAATATATTACCTTTCCACTTTCTTGGTTTGAAGTAATGCCACTGGTGAATTCCACACCAGATTCACTCTTAGTCTTCAGGTCAAGTTTGAACACACCAAAGTGATAACCCTTGCCGAAGACATCATTAGCTTTCTTGCCGAGATCAGCATAGTATGGGGGGGCCATTATCTGTAAAAAAAAATGTTTTAATAACACACACACATACTAGTCTAAATTATTATATTTTTAGAAACCCCGATTGACGAATGTTTTATAATAGCTATTTAACTACTTTTTTTACAATTACTAAAAAGCACTACAGAGATAGTTTTCATTCAGAGAAAATGACCATTATTTTGAAACATAGCTAAGGATAATTATACGAAATGGCAAGTCAGCAGTCTGTGCCAGCTGTGTCAGGGTCACAATAGACTTTGCGATAGATAGGTACTTATTTACAATCCACTTTCAGCAAACTATTACATAACATGCAGATATGAGCTGACCTGACACTAAAGATGAAGTTAAACAATGTACATTACAGATTATTACGAAACTTATGACATGCCATGAAAAAGCCATAAACTTGACCTTTGTAAAAGGTACCGAATTCTATGAAGATAGAATCACATGCGTAGAGTAGGAGTCTGTTCCAAGTGACGTTTCAATCTGGCGATTATAATCAATTGAAACAACAGTTCAGACTGATAAGATAGATTGTCTAATTGGAATCGATAAACTTTACACAGAATTTGTACAATGTAGTAATAATTAAAGCAGAGAAACGAAATGACGTCGTTAATTTTATTAAAAACCGGCTCGAGCACACTTTTGTAACCTAAATATAATACCCTATACAAAACTAAAATGAATACTAGCTTTTCGTTTTTTATGTCACTACGATACTACTTACAGTTAATATAAATTATTTCACGAATTGAACTAATAAAACTTGTGATTTTCAGGCAATAAAATTGCCGAGCAGACCTCCGCACCGCACCACACAGGATAATATTAGATTGCCAATAAGTTGTCACCAGAGGGCGTGCATAATGCAATGCTACAAATGCCGGAAAACTTCATATTGATAAATCTTTATAAAGACACTATACCTAAATAGTTGTACATTTATTTAATTCAAATAAAATAAGGAAAAAAATTAACCTCTGTTTAATTTCTTTCATTAATTAAAATTAAATTCTACATAAGTTACAGCTTTAAAAGTAACTTATTTGACTTTCGGCCATCTTTCAGCATGTAGTGACGTACAGATCTAAAAAGGAAATGTCGGATCTAAATGACAAAGTCATAACAACGTCTTTTCCCCAAATTTTATTGCAATTTTTGTGTTGTTTGTTTAGCGAGTGTTCCTAAAACTAATAATTATCATTAATTTAATTTATGTATAAATCATGCTCCTAAGAAGGTACATTGATTTTAAATGACAATTTTGGCGTAAGTTTTAGCACAAACTAAGGGTTTTAGTTAGAGCGTGATCGAATGGAAATACTCGGCCTCGTTAGGGTACAGTAAATCACTTTTCGTCGATTAAAAAACTAAGTACCTACCTAGGTAAGAAGTTAAGCAAATCAATGCCAGCAAAACCACAAAAGAAAGATGCAAAACTAAAAAAGACATTTAATTTTGTTGGCATTGATTTTGAACGCAATTTGGCACGAATAAAAATGATTCTGCCATGATTCTATCAAACAAGAGCTCGCGGACTCTCTTTTTAAAAGCGTCACGACTCGTAGTCATCCTGATTTCGAGAGGCAGCCCGTACCACAGGAGAATAGATTAAATGTGAAAGGAAGAATAAACAAAACCAGATGTATGAGAGGGACATTGAAGGAGAAGATTATTGGAGGAGCGTAGATTTTTACTATGAGAGGAGCAAAGGTAGGTACTTAAATGGGGAGCAAGATAAGAAGGAGGATTTAAAGAATTTAGAAGAGAAAACATTGTGGTTAGGGCCCGTAAACGTCTTCGCTGGCGGATAGGCAACTATTTCGGCTCCGACCTGAATTGCGAGATGTGGTGGATTTCTTCAGATTGTATAAATGAATCGGATACTGTTGTTGAGTAATCTGTCAAGCTTATCAAGCAAGTCAGCATTAAGGTCATAATAACACACGTCACTATAGTCGATTAACGGATATATTAAGGTTTGCACAAGCAATTTTTTCTTGAGTGGTAAAAAATTCCTTAAACGATTCAAGGACCGCAAAGTCCATGTAACTTTTTGACTCACACTACCAACCTGCGAGTGCTAGTTGAGAGTAGCATCGAGATGTAAACCAAGATTTTTAACTTTGCCGCTAAGAGATATGACTGCTCCGTTGAAGACTTAATCGCAAGCTGCCAATGAGTATCGACTGACATTTTATGGGATTTACGGTCACACCAAGCCTACAAGACCAGTCATTAATAGCTTCGAAATCCTGATTTAATCTCCTAATGGCATCTGGTAAGTCGTCCACACATGCTTGGGTGTAAGTAAAGCTGAAGGTCATCGGCGTACAGATGATACGAACACTGAAGGTGGTGAGTGATGTTATTAATAAATATAGAAAACAATAATGGAGAAAGAATACCGCCTTGTGGAACGCCAGCATCCAGGGCACACCACATCGACGATGTCTCGTCAATGCGGACCGACTGCTGACGCTCTCGAAGATAGAAAGAGAACCATTCCTGCACTTGAGATGAAACCATAAGGTGAGAAAGGATAGCAATGAGAATATCATAATGACTGACGGCATTAAATGCATTTGAAAAATCGATGAGTAATATGACTGTGAATTTAGTATCCTCCATGCTAATTGTGTAATGTCGCCAGTCACTTTAAGGAGAACGGAAACAGTGCTGTGCCCAGGCCTAAAACCAGACTGAAGAGGACTAACGAGGTTATTCAGTTGAATAACCTTCGAAAACTGCTTATGTACACAGGCCTCGAGTGCTTTGGATAGAAATGGGAGAAAGGATATGGGTCGAAAATTAGTTGGATGGAATCTTGGGTAAGGGACGCACATAGGCCTTACGCCATTGTGAGGGGAATTGGGCTGATACAAGAGAAAAATTTATAATGTGGGTAATTGGAGGAATGATGAGAATGATGTAGTAATATTGAAATTATTAAGCGGCGACTGACGTCATCATGGGACATGATGACGTCAGTCACGGCTCTGGATTTGATGGAAAAGATAATCTTTTTGATTTCATCCGCAGTAAAAAGAAAAGGGTCAATATTTGAACGAGGCAGACCCTTATTGTGATCAACTGTACTACAGTAGCAGTAGTGGCGAAATGACGGTTTATATCGTCCAACACAAATTGTGTTAGGCAGAATAACACTATGCGTCTTACCAATACCTAAAGTTCCAAGGAACTTCCAAATATCAGCAGAGGAAGAAGATGAGATGTTTTCAAGGACACCAATTCTCCTCAGAACGTTCTTTTTTAAATTACCGAAAAGTTTTAAATTTTCTTAAGTTTGTATGATATGGAAGTAGTCAGTAAGTATATACCTACCTACTCATTTTTATGGTGGATAGACTAATGTCCAGCAAGGCTGCTATTGGTGGAATGGTTCTTAAAATCTACTAATAAGATTCAAGTACTTATTATAAAAAGCTAATTAGACTTTAAATTTTTAGGTTAGCTTAGACTGAACCACAAAAAAAGACGACTGCAAAAGGTAATCTTCATAGAATGCTCGGGCAACGTACACAAAGACAACCTCTCACGGACATGGAATTTCGCATTAGACGCGCTTGGATTGCTCCGAACTGTTCCGAGATTCCGGCGTGTCCGTAAGAAAAAAATCTTGCATAAAAACTAAAGGCGCTGACAACCACGAAACAGCAGCGCTCTCTTTCGATCTGCATACAAGCAAAAAAGGATGTAAATACTGGATTCATGATTTGAATCCATCCTTTGAAATGACATCCTTTTTTGGTAAGTAATTCGAAAAACGCTATTCATGTAAAATATTGATGTTTAAATAAAAACCACAACTGCGTTTTTCTAATAAGTATAATGGCAGTTATTTTTCTTGGTGTTGTATGTTTATTTTTTGACATAAACCATGCGTTAAGTGAAGCCCATTTCACGTTTGTCAGCGCCTTAACGTGTAAGTATGTCTAAAGGGCGTATTTCAGCGAGTATTTTCACATTTCGGAATCCCATACAAAATTCAAAGCTCTATTATTTTAAACCAATTTAGCCAATTTAAATGAAACTCATTAAAGGTTTCCAATCGCAAAAATCAGTCATACAAACGTGTTATTGTTTCGTTTAGACATAGAAATTTACATTTAAAAAAAAATCATAGTAACTTTGCTCTTGAAATACTTACCATATGCCCACCTCCATCCATTCCATATCCATTTTCGTCGCCATCAGAATTACGATTGCAAGGACAATTTACTCTGTTCCCATCTTCATCTTTGCAAATAACTTTGTGTGATAATGAGCCGTCCTAAGTCAAATTAATGGAGAAAAATTACACTTTGTACTATTAGCCTAATATGATTTGAGTTAACGATTTTCAACAAAGAAAAGTTACAATCAGCTTTAAAGTCGCTGACGACTTCAGTATCATGTCTAAAGTGGTCGCAGCGACTGCTGATTGTACATAAAACAAGTTTTATAGAAACGTTGAAGCTTGAATTGATCAACTTTATTATTCATGATTCAGTTTCTAACTACTCTGCTAATCTGTAGTATTTTTTTTCTTTAATAAAGTATTCGCACCATAGAGTAGATAAACTTGCTGTTCTGTGGTGTTCACGACTTCCTAAGGTTACTATAATTAGTGCCTTTAATAACATTATTATTATTAAGTAGCTTAGTTACGCTTATTTTTGTAGGAAGGGTTTAACATTAGGACAACTAGATTTGTTATTACCTACCACCATCTTATTCAATTCTGTCGCCATACGCATAGAACTGTGGAAAGGTTTGGGTGAGAATTACAGGGAAGAGCGCGTTTTAACCTTCGTTCTTTTCGCTAAGACCGCTAATCAGGCCAAACTCCTTTCAGCCAAAAAACCTCAAGCCCATGAGAGATAAGCCTTAGCCTCAGGTTTTAAAATCAAGGAATATTTCGAAGAATCATAATCTGCAAGCTTTTCTGAGTTCATAACTATGAACAGAATGCGGTCCTCATATTTTGCACACTCAACTCCATCCATCAAGCCCGGTGAAGCTGAAAATGCCGTCTGAGGCAATCAGCAAACTCTCTCCGAAAAAAAAATCTACGTCCCTATGAGGCCGTGTCATAAAAGTGCATATCCTCATGGTTAATGATGAAATAATATGAGCCAATTTTAATGTAATAATATCTAAACACGCACGCAGTATGGCTTGACTTCATAAACTAATCCACAAAATTTAAAAGGGAATCTCATGCATAATTAATAGGTTTTATCTTAATTATCACATAATCAGTCCGTTTCTTTTAAAGAATAACAGTATAGTTTCATTTTATATAATATAAACTCAAAAACATTTAGATACTTTTCATTAGCAATGGCTGAGAATTGGAGGCATTATGTCGGAAATTGTTTTTATGATTCCGGATTTCCTTTCTTGAGTTATGCCTCTAGGACATGTATTCTGATCAGGATTGGGCAAAGAAGCATTTTTTTAATATTTTGCTTTAATAAAATCAATTTCATGGACGTTTCCATTATAATTAGTTTTTACAATTAAGTTAAACTTATTTCTATGAATGAACCTCGACTTTAACAACATCTTTTTAATAAATTCTATTTGTGCCCTTTTTATTGAGTTTGTGTTTAGAAGAATGATCAATGTGTTTGCTGAAATCAGAAACAGAAATGATTGTTATTATTATTATTTATTATTAATATCTTTATTTAAAAACATAAAAAACATTTAAAAATATTAAAAATAGGGGTTCCGCCGGCATCGGGACCAGGATCCAAGCTACCGGTGGTTAGGGCTCCAGAGACAGAAACCTCCTCACAATACGTGCCGTATCGAGGAGAACTGCCTTCTGAATCAGGCCCTTTATCCAGCCGCCTAACGAGAGCCTCATTAGATGTTGATCGAGGCTCTTGGCCATCAGGCCGTTGGCCGTAACACAACAATCGGTACGATGACAGCCGAATCCACATTCCACATGTCGACAACCTGGTGTGCTCGTGCAAGTCGAGATATTTTATTTGTTTCTCTTTCTCAGCTTTCACAAGGTTCTCATCATGGGGAATGGTGATATCGACAATCATCGTGCGGCGCGCTAATCGATCTATCACCACAATGTCAGGCTTATTGGCTACAATAGTCCTGTCGGTGATGATAGATCGATCCCAGTACAACGTGACATGGTCATTTTCGAGAACTGGGTCGGGTACATACTTGTAGTACGGTACCTCAGAATTTACAAGTTTGTATTTCAAAGCAACTTTGCTGGTGGATAATCCTGACCACTTGGTTATGCCTATGCAAGTACTCTCCGTTAGCCAGACGAGAACAGCCAGAAATAATATGTCTGATAGACTCACCTGGACGGTGGCATGCCCGACATATGTCAACCGTCCCGTCCTTCACAATATTTCCGGTAGTTATTCGTCAGCATAACTTCGTCCATAATTGCACAGACAAAACCTTCAGTTTCCCCAAAGAGGTCACCAAAACACAGCCAAGATACGGACGCTAAAAAGTCTACATCGGGTCCATGAAGGGCCCGATAAAAGCGCCTGTGGAGCTCCTTGCCTTGCCAAACCATTATTTTTTATGTTAGTCCTGTTTTTACGAGTATGTAATTGTTTTTATATAGTTGTTTTAGCAGTCGGGTTTTTTGTTTTATTTTAATAATTTGGTTTATTTCAATCTTTTACTTTTTTTTATTAAGTATATTCCGGATTTTTTTATAGCCTATGTCACTCCCACAGACAAAACAAATCTAACGACACCTCATACTTTAAAATCCACCATGCCGATTGGGCTGTAGAGGGCGTGCCAAAGAAATATACATACATACATACATATACAGCGTGTGTATTCCATACGATCCTAAATTTTAACATACGATAGATTTAAGCAGTATTAAGAGGTGCAGGAGCAGTAGTAATAAATTTTAACAAATACTTTCAATAATTAAGCGGAATTAATTTTTTTCAGTTTTCCCGGCCAGCAATGTAATGCAAATATTGAGTTGACAATTTTGACACTTTTATTAAAGTGCTTACGTAGACGACTTGGTTATTTGAATACATTGCGTGCTGAATTAATTTGTATGAAAAAAAAATGTTTTCTTTTGTTAACTTAATGTACCAATTTACGATAATTAGGGTCTTATCTAACTGCCCTTAAAATATAGGATCGTATGGAATACACACATACCCCTTTTTAACCCCGTTACTGAATTTCAATAAAGTACGAAACACGTCCATCAATTCTGTTCAAAAAGGTTTATGCAAAATTTAAAGTAGATTGGACCAAGGAATCACGTTGTCCCATACAAACTTTGCCCCTAAATGTCCCATGGGGGGTAAAAATACCCCCTTAGGGTAGAATTTCGGAAAATCCTTTCTTATCGGATGCCTACGTCATACAAAGAACACACCCTCCAAGTTTCAGGTCTCTACGATCAGCGGTTTAGGCTGTGCGTTGAGTCAGTCATTCGAGACAAAGCAATGAATGACAAGTTTAACTTGGAGCAAACATGGCTAGCTAGCTAGTAAAATATAACTTACGGAACGAATGCATGGCACAGTTTCCTCTTTAATGGCTGCATTCACTGAAGGTAATTTGAAATTTCGACAAACTGCGTTCCCATAATGCAACAAGATTTCAAAAATTGACATAATTAGGAAAAAATCATTGAATTTTAAATAGATAAGTAAGTAATATAATATTATGGATATTGAAGAAATCTGTTACGTCAAGAAACTGTACCTATCTAGATTATTCAAAATTAAACTTCGCGATCTATAGAGCTATGAATATCGCAACGACTAAAGTTAACATCAGACTGGAACCTTATTAAATGTAATTTGTGATGCACCAGCAAATATGCTTAAATATTTGTGCATAGCATACCTACTACCTTGCCTGCGTTAGATCATGCTGTAGAATAGAAGACAAGCAGATTATGTTTATCTATGAGTTAAAAAGCTTAGTGCAGCTGTAGTAGCTTTTTTAAGACAATATTACTAACCTTTTAGCTCGACAGTTAAACTTAAATTAAAACATGCCACTTAAGCCAAAACTCCCCGCTGGGAATCGAACACGGGACCTCTGGTATTTAAAATCGGTAGTCTAACCACTAGACCACAGAGGTATGACGTCCACTGTCTTAGAGGTGTATGAAACATTGATGGTTCTCGAAAAACATGTTGGCGTTAGGCCAAATCATAAATATTACGTGTATCTCCAATCTTTATTACAAGTTACATAAAAAATATAATGTTTCAATGCTAAAAGCTCGCCACGAAAACAAATAATAATGCTTTCTGGTGATGATGGAGTAAGGTTGATCATCAATGAGTTCGATGCCCGCGTCGAGATTGTTTGTTTACATTTATAAATTGGTCTTTGATTTGGTCGTACACATATTTATAATTTGGGATATGGCTTATCTTGTTATTTTCCTTTCACCTTTTGGAGATAAATAAAGAGATAATTAATTATGCCTTAAAATGCATAAGACTTTCTATACCGCTATCGCACATTCAAATTGAAGTGCCGCCGGTGCGGTTGATCGCGAACGGCCCAGATCTCGAATGGTCGGCGGTCTTATTATAGCCGCTAATTTTGTTCAGTGCGCGAATATTCAGTCAGACGCGCAACAATCTTTAACCGGCAACAGACCGAGCGGCCTTTGTTTCATATGAGTTTCCTTTCCCGGTGACAGAGAAATACAGTGATGGCTGAGAATGCGCCTTGCCACTACGACGTTCTGCAGGACGAGAAATATGGACGCTATTTGGTAGCCAACAAAGATCTAGAGAGCGGCGAGCTAATATTTACGGACACTCCGTTTGCTTTTGGGCCCAAACCAGGCAAGTTTACTAAAAAAACTCCTTGAGGTTTGGAAACGTTCAATACATGACACCAAACCTTTCCAGATAAAAATTTGTAGTTTGCTCCTGTGTTCTTTAGACTTTTGCTTTACTTATAGCATCTTAAATGCTGCATTAGGCACTAAATTAATAAGTTAGCTATAAATAAATATAACGCGCGGGTGTTCGGTACTACTATTCACCTATATCTTGTCATGGCCATGACTTTATGGACAGGATACGGTTATTACTTAGGTTAGGTTAGGATACTTTATGGACGAGGACGGTGCATGTTTGCATCATGTTTGTTGGTAAATATATGCCTTAAAATACTGTTAAATGTTGTAGATCTTTGTCCGCTATCAACCTAGTGTGACTTTTGTTTAAAATCCGAAATTCGATCACGTTAACGAAAACGAGAATTTGTATGGCATTAAAGCAGCGTCTCCTGGCGATATTCGAGAATAGTTAAAATGTTGCCATACCAATTCTCGTTTTCGTTAATTTAATCGAATAGCGAATGAATCTCACACTAGGCACCCATATCATCAAACGACTCTAAAGGCCCTAAGCCAATGTTAGGTGCAATTAAAGAAAAATAAATATATAAATATCCCTTCTAAAAATTATTTCGTCATTTAAGCTAATAAATAAACGAAAGTTTTTGTTTACCTACTTGTACCCATAGTAGCAGTGGCACTAGTAGTGTTTGACGGAATCCAATGATCGTCATTTTTTTTCCTTTAATACTGTGTCGAACACTGCCCAGTTAAAGTATTAGTTAATCTGTGTTAAGGGTGCGCTGACCAAAAAATGCCAAAAGCGCAGTCACGGTTAAGTTGATATAATTGAAAATACCATCGTATTACATAAACAAAATATATACATATTTAGTATCAAACGGAACGTGTTTACAATAATTAGTCCGATCCATAAATTCATAATCATAACACACTATAGTTTTTTCTACAATATCATTTAAAGTTGGGCAAAAATCATAAAAACGTGTGGCGGCGGCGCGGCGCCGACGTTTAGTTGATTTCTTATAGTTTATCTAAATTATTGCTCTGATTTTGTCTAAACAATCACCAATGTCTAAACAACAAATCGTCCGTCTCACATTTTTGATTTATCAAGCGGTTATTTAAATTATTATTTTTCAAATTAACACGATAAATTCCCAATGCGGATCGACCAATTCGGCAAATTTTTGTTTTCGTATGTTCCTTAATGGGGATGGGGTTGTGTCGTTTAATTACCGAGTTCCTATAGCCATCTTCCAGCTCCATCATCAGACCCTGGTTACCGTCTAGCACCAAAGTACTCGTCAAGACGAATCATACGAGTCTTATAAGGCTCAATTAAATCAATCAATTTTCGCCTGAAAATTGAGACCGCAAATTAAGCAGAATCTAAAAAACTATTTTTATAAAATTACTGGTGTCAGTCATCAAAATATGCAGCAACTAAATTACGAATATTGATGTTACCAATATATTTGAGTGGGCTGGTTAGAACCACGATGGCTCAATTGGAAGAGCACCTGACCCGGTATGTCAGAAGGGTGCAGGTTCAAATCCTGCTCGTGGAAATTTTTTCAACATTTGTGTTTTTGTAATCTGTTTTTTTAAGTTAAGTTATGTTTCTTATTAAATAATTATTGTATGGTGTAAGTAATGTAGATTAATATTATTATCCTTAATTCCTACCGGTAAATTAAATTTACTTCTAATATTAAGACGCAGAAACTCTAGCAGCATTCTCTCTTCATCCTGTAGGATACTTAAAGCAGAGTAGGTACGTTCTCCGAAATGAATTAACTACGAATTGCATGGAATATAATCAGCGCCACCTAATGACGAACTAAAATGCAATAAATGCCTTTTCTATTAAAAAAAAACTTGTGGAACTATAACTTGTCATAGGACATTGCTTTGATCCCATACAAATGGCAGTTAACGTTAACTCGATCGAATAATTTAAGCTCACAATAAACGCCTTAAGTTAACGGTTTTTTCGCGCTTTGCATAGACACTTGCCCGCTCTGCCTCGGGTGCTACGCCCCCGTAGAGAGCCGCCTATGCTCGAGGTGCGGCTGGCCGGTGTGCAGTGAGGAGTGTGAGACGTCGTCGGCGCACGCCGTCGGCGAGTGCGATGTCTTCTCAACCGCGAGGGTGCGCTTCCAACCCGTCGACGACTGGACCGCTGTGTCGCCGCAACTGGACTGCATCACACCTTTAAGGTAACGTCCCAAACTAACATTCTACCGTCAGTTACAGCTATTATTATAACTTTAACCTGTATAACTGTGTAATAATTATCTCAGTTCTAAAATAAAGCCATAGAGGAGTTAAAAAATGAAATTAGTGTCAACAGTAATCCTAGAACTTTAATAAACGACGTTAGGCAGCTTTAAGAGTTAAAATGGTGTTATTTAAAGCAATTTTAATTAAGATGTTATAGGTTTAACCTGTTTCTAACACCTAAAGCTATACAACAGTGCTCACTGACACCCGTTAACACTTAGTTAGTATAGTAGTTAGTTAGTTATGTGGTTTCCTTTATTACTCATATAAATCTTTAGGTATCATATTGACTTTAGGATGCAGAAATTGGTTGTAAAAGAGATTTTTTCAAGAATGCAGTAAGACAAGATTTTATAAGTCTTGGAAAACTCATCAATGCAGTTTTAATCTTTAAGGTTAACATTACTTATGCTTATTGCGTTAGGCAAGTAGACTTTGTAAAAGTAACGGTGTTAAGCAAGCGTGTAAGTTGTTAACACTCAAAGGCAAAAATGTAATGTCAAGCCTTATCTATCATAATCTCTTCATGTTGTACTGATTAATGCTTTACGCAGAGATTCTTTCCTAGATTTACACACACGTCTCCTTTCTGAAGTTGTTATTTGGGTGTATTTTTTCTGAGTCATTCCTTTCTTTGTCTTCCTTTTTATTTCTCTTTGGGTTTATTTCTTGTGAGTCATTCCTTTCTTTGTCTTTGTTTACTTTGAAAGCCAAAGGCGCCAATTCATATTGGCAAATTGTTTTCATATTGATACAATTTATAAAATACAGTGAAAAAAATTATAAGCCCACCCTACCCAGGCAGGAATCGAACCTGGGTCTTCCGCAATCCGGGCGGCTACACTGACCGCTATGCTACCGGGAAGACCGACGTAAGCGCTGAATTTTGACACTGCTTTTTAATTTTTGAGTGCTAATAATAGCAAGTAGATCATGAGAATTTAGGTAATCCTAATTGAAGCAGCGCCTCCTGTTGGCAAAACGTTCTAAGTGGTAAAACTGAATAAAATTCCCACTAGGCACTTGAGAAACCGCACTACTACAAGAAAACAATTAACGTAAACTGTTTTCTTTCTTTTTTACAAATGCACACATTTAATTCCAGACTACTATTGGCGAAAGAGAAAGACCCGGATCGATGGCAGCGGGGTCTCCAACCGATGGAGGCTCACTCGGAGGCGCGTCAGCTGCGGCCGACGTGGGCGGCGGACCAGATCAACGTAGCGGACTTCTTGGTAGACCACTGCAGGCTCGGCGGCAAGTTCGACAAGGAGTTGGTGCAACGCGTCTGCGGGATATTAGAGGTTCTCGAAGTTGGTTATTAATTGTTTAAAATCGAACTGTTGTAATAACTACTGTTAACTGTTACATAAAAAATAAGGAATGGTCTGGAGGTTTATCACCATTCGATCACGTTTTGCGTTTTCCGAAACTTTGTTATAATGCTTACAATACTGTTTTTATCCCGGCCTTTCTTTCATTAGTCATCCACACAGACCATATAGCCCTAGACGCCGCATTCAGCGAGTTTTACTAAAACATGCAATTGGCAAAAGACAGGGGGGAGCGGATTTGTAACTCTGGCTGTGATTGGCTGTTTCAAGGTCGAACTAGTGACAGGTGACATGCACTTGACACGAGCATTCCAATTAGTGATGGGGTGTGACTCGATATTGATATCGATAGACCGTTATTGTACTTGATGTTTTAATGTGACAATAAAGATTACGTTATCTTTATATAACAGGGTTAGATAATAAAACAGTACTTTCTTTATAAAATAGGTTTATAATATATGTGTGTATGTTGGTTTGAGGGCGCAAAAAAATGTTCATGAAGTAACAATATTAACTTGAAAAATGTATTAAAACAAGTAATGTAACTTACGTTTTACACCATTATATACCTGTGATCTACCCAAGATTATAGATTTGTAGCAATTGAAACAAGCTATATGTCTTCTGTAAGCAGATACTACTTATATTTTTATGTAGTTTTATTTGTCATTGTTTTCTAAATAACTACCTAGTTTTATTATAAAACGTGTACTTACTCAAAAACTTACACTAAATGATTTTTTGTCATTGTAAAGGATAAGGTATGGCTTATTTTTATTTATTTCACTTTTTTATATAGTAAATATCATCGTTTTTAGAGACATTTCAATGTTCTAGAAAATATAATGTGATACATCTTACATTAGATTAATATTATCTAATCTTTCTGAGACACTCTCTCTAGACTCTCTAGATAACTAGTAATAAAATAAGATAAAATTTTATTGTCATAACTGTTTCAACCCTTCACTACAATTCTTCACGAAAACGAGAACTATTATCTTATGTTCTTATGTACACAGGTACATAGTCGTGCATAGTGTCGATCCTTCGAATAAGTCTATAAGCTGTTCGAATAGCTCTCTTCTGCAGCAAAAATAATAGTACGTACACTGACTGTATTCACGTACTGAGGAATTCTCACTACTGCATTAGCTATAGAGTTAATTTAATATTATTTTGGTTAATTGGAGTTATTTTATTTAACGTGTCACACAACTCGTAAGTTATATGGAAAATAGCAAATCATACATAATAAATATTTTGGAATTAATTGATCAGTATCACTGACAGTGTAAGTAATAACTTTTTATAAAGACGACCTAATTTTTTTTTTGGCTTTTACTTCTTGTTAGGTATTGCAAGACGCGTGTTCATATATTTTTCCATAACACTTTTCGTCAATTATATTATATGATTAGAATATTTTCTATATGGTAAGGTAGCAGCTGTGGTCACTCGTGAAAAAAGAGAAGGTGAGGTTGGACTAGCTATTGTGGTATTCGAACAAGATTCACCTTGCGAAGGACCCTGAGACAGTGAGACATTAAAAAAGGTTAATATGAACATACTTATCGGAAATATTTAAATTTTAGGTTAATAGTTAGCTACATAGCAAAATTTAAGAATAATTACGCACCAAAGTTGGAAGCATAAGCGTGGGTTTAGCATTATCGAACAATATTCGCCGCTTTTTCGTCAGTTGAAAGCAGTCCGAAGCAAAATGACGTGAGCAAATAAGGCTACTTTTTCTTGGAAACCAATGTTCGTCTTGTTTAGTAGCCTCTATCCATTTCCTTTTAACGTTTGGGCATTTCGGAATATAAAAATGTCTTACTGATCTTATCTTAACCTAATAAGTTTAAAAATAAAAAAGTTATTATCATTATCTACTTGTAGTATAAAAATCAATTGCTGTTCGTTTGAGTGGCTAATTTTGATTTTGAAATTTTTGTAGAAGTTCAGGGAAGGTTTAAACGGTGAGAGACATAAATAATAAGTAACAGAAAATACTAAAAACGACAATTTAATTATCCAATAGAAAATTATTTGTTTGTTTTATTGCCATGGAAACTGTCAAAGCGGTACGAAGTCCGCCTGGTCAGCTAGTCTAATAAAAAAGATAATGATAATCTGAAACCATATAAAAACTAATTAATACAATTTAAACCTGTAAGTTCGGTTACGAAAACTCGAGTTATAAAAATGGTGGTTATCTTACCACCATTTTAGTCAACTTTGCATTTTGTGTAAAATCCTCATAGCAGAATTTATCTTAATGCATCAACAAGTTAAATTCGAAGTCGAGTGACATTTACGGTAAACCAGCAGGTGACGTCACTTCCTGATTCAGCCAATCCCGTGCGTTTTCGATCACGAGGTCAAGCATAAAAATTTAATTATTTTATTAATGATTTTTAAAAATCATACTTATACTTTAAAATAATGTGCTGGCTTATTATGACGTCAGCAAAACATTTATCGTATAATATCTCATAAAATTGTACTTACCGATGAAATGATATATTATTTTTTTGTAAGCTGGAGGTTCTGCTACACTTTCTACACAATTTTACAGCGCATTACGGCATTTTATATTATTAGAAATTTTTGTTATGCGGCGTTGTCAAAACAAGACTGAATCGATCGATCTGATCAAGAATGAAATGAGTGTTTGGGCGTGGCACAGAGTGTGGCACTAACATTTATTTATTTATTTCATCTTTATTGCACAATACAATAAAATAAAGTACAAAAGGCGGACTTAATGCCAAATGGCATTCTCTACCAGTCGACCTAAGGGCTAGGCAGAAAAATTGGTAAGCGGTGCAACAAAGAACGTAAATATAAAAAACATATACTACATAAATTTATAAGAACTGAAATATACATATTGGGGCTTATTAATAAACAAAGTGTAAGCTTGGAGTAGTTACTCCGTTTTTTGTCTCTTTTACCCTAATAAGAAATTAAGTTTACATGACGGGAATGAAACACGGAGTAACTACTCCAAGCTTACACTTTGTTTATTAATACGGGGGATTAAGTTTAAGTAACATATGTACCGGTAGTACATATGTTGGGCGAATGACGTTCCCCTCGTATGCGGCGTCTATCATCCATCATAGTCTGTTTGCGTTAGTGTGTTAGTGTGTTAGGCCCCCGGTGTGTGACGCCCCCGTGGTGGAGGCCCCCGATTTCGTTTTAGTGCGATAAAATTAATTAGTTGAATATTTTTATCAAAAGTACACTCAAATAGCAAAGTGTAACTATTATAAAAATGTTTATAAGTGTCTACATGACATGATCAAAGTCTTAGTTTTTTAATATAAATCTTTATTAATAATGTCGGTGAAACAACAGTTTGCTTAGGTATCTAATAATATCACATTAGTCAAGTTACAATTTAAAAATCACATTTAATTAAATCAGATGATTTAAAGGTACTTATCATAAAATGTAATTAAGGTAATTTTGGATATCTAATAATGATATAGGTATCTACTTAAATATTTAGAACATTGATAAAAAATTATTAAACATTAAATAGCAATAACAATTAACATTAAAAATCACAGATCAGATTACAAACGAAAAAAAACAATTAAATATTAGGATGATTAAAATTTTGTACCTATATAATCAGATAATTATACCTGTAACGCATCATACTCATAATAATTATAAACATGAAATTTCACAGTGAAATTAAATTACTTATTTAGTTCAGAAACACTTAGTCGCTGACTGTATCTGGTACAAATGGCTTTTATTACGACAAAATCAGCTGTTATAACTTAATTGAAAATCGGGGGCCTCCACCACGGGGGCCTAACACACTAACCCGTCGGCTATAATGTTTTTATTCTGAAATAAGGCCAACAATTTACTGCAGAATCTCATTACACCTACAAGAACTTATATAAAAAATCTTAGGTCATCCGGTCATACTTACTTTTAGGTAAATTCCGTGGAGATCCCGTCGCGAGGCGGCTTCAGCATCAGGGCCATATACCCGCGGCTGGCTATTGCGGCGCATAGTTGCGTGCCTAACATCGTACACACTATTCTTCAAAACGACTATCAGTAAGTGCCATAGCATACAATAGTTGAAAACAGGTGTTCCTATGTGGTGTGAAGAACGAATATAGGATCAACACTAGCGAATTATTATGTCCCTACAGCTGGGGCACGAGCCTTTCCCTATGGCTGTTCCCTACCACAGGGAGAACGGGCCATATACACCACGCGGGTCCAGTGCAGATTGGTGGTTGTTAACGACTACTAATGAAACCAGGACCAACGGCTTTACTGAAGAGCTCAAGATGATACATTTTTAGTTACACATCCGATTACCGGCGTTTACGATGCCTAAATACAATGCATGCTGAGGAACTCGACGTCGCAGCGGCATAATGCACGATCGGGTTGCGATCTTACACGTTAGTAAATTCGAAAGCCTGGATCACCTGTGGGCGCACCCATCATAATCCACCATCCCATCATAATGATGATCAATGTATTTCTTCGCCAGGGTACAAGTTCGAGCAGCAGTTCCAATAAAAACCGGAGACATGCTGCAGCTGAGCTACACGCATACTCTCTTGCCTACTCTGGTGCGACAAGACTTTCTCTTGGAGTCGAAGTTCTTCAAGTGCGAATGTGCCCGCTGCGCCGACCCTACTGAATTGGGGACGCACCTCAGTACGCTCAAGTGTCAGAAGTGCGATAATGGCGTCATACTGTCCACTAATCCTCTAGGTAAGTCAACACTATCCTGCAAAGCAACTATGCTACCATAGTCGATGTGAAAATCTAATAGCTAACTATACATAGAAAGAAATAAAATGTACAGGTATTTTGAGGAAATCGAAGGAGCAGCAGCTAGCACGTTTGGATTGCGTACTTGCGAATTTTTTTTTGCAATCTTTGTCACTGGATGGTTACCTAAGTAGAACATCTCCAATTCCTCCCTGATTCAGAAGGCACGTTAACTGACGGACCGGACGGCAAGACGTTGATTTCTGTTATTGTTGTAATGGTAATAATTTAAACATACTTCGTTATGGGTTATGTATGGCCCAATCAACCTATAAATGCTGTATTGTTCATAGACTGATAGATGGCTTAATCGATATCCTGTTTTGTGAATACCTCTAGACAGCGAAGCGCTATGGAAGTGTACAGAGAAGAACTGCGAGTTCAAGACGTCAACGGCGGCCATGCGCAAGATGCTGGCGGTGGTGCAGACCGAGGTGGACCAGCTGGACGCGCTGGAGCCCGGCCCGCCCGCCATCGAGCAGCGGGAGGTCACGCTCAGTAAGGTAAAAATACTTACCAGTACTCTGACGGTACAATCTAATTATGTATACCGAAGTTTGTTAACAATATTTTCTTTGTAGAATTTAAATAAAAATCTTTCATCTATGACCGATGCCGATGCCGCCGTCGCGCTATTCGGAGTAATATTAAGGTGCTTTCTGGCGCGGACGTTACACCACATAGCTTTCGAGTGTAGCTGGGTACTTAGTGCGTTTTAATTGTATATCAAATATTAACTCTCTTCGTTTGTCACAGAGGGCGGTGCTTTTAATGCACTATGATATGAATTGTCGTTTTCTTTGTGTTGTGGGAAAACTCGCACTCAAGGTACCTGAGTGCGAGTTTTCTTTCACTCGTAATACTTTAAGACCTCTTACACGTACACTTAGTCGGCAATAAATACCTTAGACTTAGACTTTATGTACGCACGAAGTTCCGTAGGCTGATGGGAAGTAACGATAAGGCTTAAAGTTGAAGCTTACTTCACCCGGCATCCTCAACTGCTGCTGAGGGTCAACTGGCTATCTTTTAACTGTCAGAACACCCTGAACACAACAATGCTTTGAAGTCTAGTGCCATCTCGTATAAAACTGACATAATGGTTGCAGTATAAGTCCGTGTTCCACCCGCGGCACGCCGTGCTTTTGGGGATTAAGCACACGCTGGCGCAGCTGTATGGGCGCGTGGAAGGCTACGGTATCGACGAGCTACCCGACCTGGTGTTGGAGCGGAAGGCGGACTTTTGCCGGCTGGTGCTTAGCACGATTGATGTTATCACGCCGGGCGAGACAAGGATGAGAGGTAAGGGTAATATCATCCTTACGGCTCGCCTATAGGTTTCAATAGTTGGCTTAGCTGTATGGGCTCGTGGAGGGGTTCAGCATCGACGAGCTGCCAGATCTGATGTTGGTGCGGAAGGCAGAGTTCTGCAGGCTGATGCTCGACACGATTGATGTCATCTCGCCGGGCGAGACAAGGGTGAGATGTGAGAAGAAGTACTTATAGCCAGACACAGTTACGGCCGCATTCAACCCAGGGCTTCGATTTCTGCTATACACTACCTATAGTGTGTTCCACCATAGTCTTAATGTGTGACTCAGGCTACCGACACTGTTGATTGAGACCGCTTCTTTTCCGTAGTTCCGTAGCCCTTTTTAGTACCTGTCAAAAGATATCATTTAATACTGGAAATAGCGAATATTTTATATATAAATAAATAAACAAACTATGACGCACTATGTTCGTCGATTTAATGTTTGTAACTTTTTAGGCTAATATATAATTTTGTGTTTAAGTGACATTATCGACCGCTGCAATAGTCTAATGTAGTGTAGACCAGTCCCCCGGGTTCGATTCAACAACAAGTTTCAAGGGTGGTAAAAGTTTGTACTCTCAGTTTGGTGGAAGGGCTTGTTTTAAGTCCGCCTGGTAGTTGTCATTAAATGCTATAGTATCATTAGCATTTGGCGAGCTATCATTGCTTAGATTAAGCAAGTTTCGCAAAGGCCGGTTATAATAATGTATTCTGTATGCTAAGCCTTTGGGAAAAAAAGCGCGCAGAAAGACAAAAAAATGAATAACATCAGAATGTGAAAGCTTGTTAAATAGCAGAAGACAACTTAAACAACAGTCGGAACAGGATGACAAATGGAAGGATAAATATGAAGAGAGTATATGGAAGACATAGTACGTAACAGGTAACATGGAAGACCTGATTAGAGCGAACGAGAGTAGAAGATTCTATAAGTAAAAAACACAAAAAAAAAAAGGTTACCAGCCAACGGCACAGTTACTGGAAGATGACAATGGAAACCTCGTCACAGACCAGGTGAAAATTAATTATGTGGCGAGAATACTTCCGAAATCTTCTGAACCCACCACCTCTGCAAGTCCTAGACGCCACGAACCAAAATTCTGAAGATATACCACCGCTAAGCTTTAAGGAGGTCAGAGATGCTATACTAAAGCTTAAAAACAATAAGGTCCCGGGAATTGACAACTTACCGAGTGAACTATGGAAATACGGCGGCAGTGCAGCAGCAGTAAAAATTTGGAACAATGGAACAGATGCCAGAGCAATTGAATATAGGTGTTGTGTGTCCAATACATAAAAAAGGCCCTAATAGGAAAAGATGTGTGAACTACCGAGGAATCGCCTTGCTACCAACTGCATACAAGATCTGGTCTTATGTGTTGCTAGAGCCGTACGCTGAGGCCATTATAAATTACCAGATTACCAGTGTGGCTTCAGGCGCAACCGTAGCACAGTCGACCAAATTTTCTTGTTAAAGCAAGTTATGGAAAAGAAATGGGAGTATGTATGTAGCAAAACTCTATTTAACATTTTAAGAAATTTCTCGATTCCCAATAAGCTGGTAAACATAATAGAGGTAGCCACCAAAGAAAGCAGAGCGGTAATCCGAGTTGGGGCGGAATTCACCGAAGAATTTGAGGTTCAGTTTAAAGCAGGGGGATGCGCTATCACCCAAGCTTTTCAACCTAGCACTGGAACACGTAATGAGAAAAGTGTTAAATCTCGATGGTGGAGTGCAGTTGTACAGTTAGCATAGGGCGGTAGGCTACGCGGACGACCTTGCTTTATTGGGTGAAAAAAAGGAATACTGGCAGCTGAAATACTGGAAGGCAAGGCAAAGAAAGTCGGTCTCAGAATTAACCACCATGAGAGCGAGTATATATATGCACATGCGAGATACAAAAATGTCAAGTACCGAGGTCAAACCTTAAAGTCGGGAATGCCACGTACAAAGGAGTGGACAGATTTAAATATCTGGGCTGTACTATAACGGATATTAACACCAAGAAAGAGGAAATAGATACAAGAATACAAAACTCCCTCCGTTGTAGTGCAGCTTTACACAAGGTGGTTGGTGTTCAGGTTTCTCAGCAAACGCACAGAAATCCGTATAATACAGTTATACGCCCAATCCTAATGTACGGCGGTGAGGCCTGGACACTAACTCTTAAAGAATAGACCAAACTTTTGGTGGCGGAAAGAAGGATCTGGAGGAAGATTCTGGGGCCAGTACGCACACAGGACGGAATATGGAGGAGGAGGAGGAGAAATGTAGAGCTGGAAGATCAGGTGGACGAGCCGAATATCATCGGGGAGATAAAGGCCCACAGACCTTGCTGACTCCGCCACCTCGAGAAGATGAGAGGATCGTGCGGTAAAACGAGCGTACATGGGACGTCCTAGTGGCAGACGACCGGTTGGATGACCCAGGTACCGCTGGGAGGACGAGGTCTGTAAGGACTTGCGCGAGCTCAACGCAGATGACTGGCACCAGGTGGCGCAGGACAGACCCAGATGGTGACTCTTATAATCGGAGGCCAAGACGCACTTTGGGTCGTTGCGCCATTTTAGTTAGTTAGTTAGTATGCTAAGCCAACAAATTGTTTTATTTATTTGCGTAGCTGTATATGTAGGTGCGTTTTTTTTTTTTGAGAGATTGCTAATTGCTTAGACGGCATTTTCAGCTTCACCGGGCTTGTTTGGGGGCGGCGAGGAACGTAACGGATCCCTCAAGCCGTGTGAAACGAATCACCTTCGGAGGTTATCTAGAGGGAACGGCGGCATTGCGCACTAGTGCACGTCCCCGTGCCCTACTATATTCTCCGAAGGGTTCGGACCGGAGGGGGAGCGGAACAACCAGAGGGTGCCTCTTAAAGGCTCGGACCTCGGCTCGGGTTGACCGGGGCGTGGTGGAGAGAAGCGCCCAGGTACAAGTCTGTACCTGGTGTAGAGCGCGTGTGAACCGATTTTCGTACCCTTGTTCTACGAGTACGGTGTCTTGGGCCTAAACATAATGCACACTGCATGTTTAGTGTATTCGGTTAATGTGTAGTGGCATTTAGAGGATCGGGCGGGGTGTAGGTGCGTGCGCGTGCTGCGTCCACGCCCGCCCGAGATTTGCCAATAAAGAGTGTGTCACTAGCAGTTGTGCGTATTACTAGTGCTCCCCTTCTCTATCTAACAATTTATTACGCAAAGTTTTTGCCTACACTTCTAGCTCATTTCTTTAAAAAAACTTACCATAATATAAGATTGTCTTAAATTGTACACAGGTATGATGCTGTATGAGCTTCACGCACCCTTGATGTTCTTAGCGAGAAGCGAATTCGGAGCGGGTCTCATCACCCAGGAAAAGTTGAAGGACCGGTTGCAAGAACCCATACAGTGCCTAGAGGAGGCAGCGCGGATCCTTACGCGCGAAGACCCGCAGAGTTCGGAAGGAATCATAGGCAAAATCGCTTATCAATCTATGGAACAACTGAAAGCCAGCCTTGAATCTTTGTAATATTTACGTAGATCCTCTTTTTATAATATCTCCTTGTATGCAGTACCGGATCAACCAAGAACCCTATTAAATCTAAACTGATTTTTGAGTAAAATGGGCAATTTTGGCGTTCTTGATCTCAGAAACAGAAACACATTAACAATTTTGACTTATTGAATAGTGTAGAATAGCTATTGGCATAGTTCGCAGCGGTCTCGCTTTTTGTCAATTTGTTAAACCCAAAATTGCAGAGAAAAATTTTCATAAAATGCGCGAAGACACTATTTTGAGTTCCTTGAACTACGTTCTAAACAAATAAAATAAAAAAAATTAATGTTATCTCTCTCGCTTATATAGTCGTATAGTTCGTAATGGCCTCGGAATTGTTAGATATCATTGATTTTATATAGAAAAAAATCATAATCTAAACCAAAAAACTTCGAAAATCGCTTTAAGTTAACTGTGATTTTCTCCTATCTACGATATTATTGACCAAAATTTATACCAGAATAATTGTTACTTCATAAGGAATAAATTTAATAATTTCTAAGCATGAATTTATTATCCTATATAAACGATAAAAACAACTGCATAAATACCTCAAAATGAGATACGCTCGGCCGTCCGAACGATACCTATTCTCGCAGAGTGCAGATTTGTAATAGGGCTCTTAAGGCAAAAAAAGGCACGTGCCTATGGTCCCCGTGACCCTCGGTCAGAGAAAGTGTGTTTATAGGGGCCCCGAAACATGCAGTGCCTATACATGGCTTAATCCGGTTCTGCTTGTATGTTATTATGCAATTGGTGTAGTAGTACAAGAATGTTAATAAAATACATTTTCACGTGTTCGTTTAATAAAAAGTAGATGAACATTACGATTAGTTATTGCAAAAAAAGACAAAATGTTTAAGCTATTTTATAAGGAAATAGTAAAAGACAACTATGTTTATAAAATTATATAACCATTGTTAGAACAAGATATTTTATTTCGCGTATTACTAGTGCGTATTACTAGTGCTCCCCTTCTCTATCTAACAATTTATTACGCAAAGTTTTTGCCTACACTTCTAGCTCATTTCTTTAAAAAAACTTACCATAATATAAGATTGTCTTAAATTGTACACAGGTATGATGCTGTATGAGCTTCACGCACCCTTGATGTTCTTAGCGAGAAGCGAATTCGGAGCGGGTCTCATCACCCAGGAAAAGTTGAAGGACCGGTTGCAAGAACCCATACAGTGCCTAGAGGAGGCAGCGCGGATCCTTACGCGCGAAGACCCGCAGAGTTCGGAAGGAATCATAGGCAAAATCGCTTATCAATCTATGGAACAACTGAAAGCCAGCCTTGAATCTTTGTAATATTTACGTAGATCCTCTTTTTATAATATCTCCTTGTATGCAGTACCGGATCAACCAAGAACCCTATTAAATCTAGACTGATTTTTGAGTAAAATGGGCAATTTTGGCGTTCTTGATCTCAGAAACAGAAACACATTAACAATTTTGACTTATTGAATAGTGTAGAATAGCTATTGGCATAGTTCGCAGCGGTCTCGCTTTTTGTCAATTTGTTAAACCCAAAATTGCAGAGAAAAAATTTCATAAAATGCGCGAAGACACTATTTTGAGTTCCTTGAACTACGTTCTAAACAAATAAAATAAAAAAAAATAATGTTATCTCTCTCGCTTATATAGTCGTATAGTTCGTAATGGCCTCGGAATTGTTAGATATCATTGATTTTATATAGAAAAAAATCATAATCTAAACCAAAAACTTCGAAAATCGCTTTAAGTTAACTGTGATTTTCTCCTATCTACGATATTATTGACCAAAATTTATACCAGAATAATTGTTACTTCATAAGGAATAAATTTAATAATTTCTAAGCATGAATTTATTATCCTATATAAACGATAAAAACAACTGCATAAATACCTCAAAATGAGATACGCTCGGCCGTCCGAACGATACCTATTCTCGCAGAGTGCAGATTTGTAATAGGGCTCTTAAGGCAAAAAAAGGCACGTGCCTATGGTCCCCGTGACCCTCGGTCAGAGAAAGTGTGTTTATAGGGGCCCCGAAACATGCAGTGCCTATACATGGCTTAATCCGGTTCTGCTTGTATGTTATTATGCAATTGGTGTAGTAGTACAAGAATGTTAATAAAATACATTTTCACGTGTTCGTTTAATAAAAAGTAGATGAACATTACGATTAGTTATTGCAAAAAAAGACAAAATGTTTAAGCTATTTTATAAGGAAATAGTAAAAGACAACTATGTTTATAAAATTATATAACCATTGTTAGAACAAGATATTTTATTTCAATTTACACACGCCTGCACATCAACCTATACAAAACTCAAATTTCTTCAATACATTTTCAACAATATATTTTAGACATAAAGTTCAAAGCCTATTGAGGAAATTTGACAGTTTGTGGTAGGTTGACTTGCAGGTGTGTACACTTGTATAACTATTTTTAAATGTATCCCCAAATTAATTAACAAGATAGGTATAAGCTCAGAATAGTTATTCCGTGTTTTGTCTCTTTTACTCTAATTTGAAATACGGTTTACATGACGGGAAGAAAACACGAAATATCTCTGCCAAAATCAAAGCTTATCCTCTGTTTATTAACAAGGCCCTTAAAATTTAATTTTCTTGGGCTTTTTAACTCCTTCCTCTGCCACTGTAGATGTTGACTGCTGACCGATACCCTCTATGTTGTTTTCACTGTCTAGGGTTTGAAGTTTTATAGAAGTTTCCTCTTTTTTGGAGTTATCCTAAAAACATAAAACATTGTCAACATTCTGATACTCTCATAGTCATTTGCTTTAAATCTCTGAACATTAAAACATACGCTTATATTGTCCTTTTAATGCCAATGTTTGTTGATTTATTAAGTTTGTATACATATCAGAACAGTTTATATTTATAAAACAAAAGAATACTGACTTTAATAAAATATTGTAGTGCATAAATATATATATATATACTCACTGTTGGGCAATCTTTTCTCATATGAGTGACATCACCACATAATTTACAGCTTCCTCCGTTAGGGTACAAGCCTTTTGGATTATCAGGACATTGCCTAGCTATGTGACCCTGAAAATAAAACCAGATTATTATTGATCTTCTTAATTAACTAAAAGGCTTCATTTTTAGAAATTTCTTTAAAATAATCATATCACATCAATGATTTGTAGACCATGAAAATGCTCTACACTTTCATTACAGCAATATTTTGCTATTCATGGTACATGATTACAATGTATCTGACACTTGATCTTGTAAGCAAAAATAAACCTTGTTTTTTGATATCCAAATCACATACATTTTTGAGTAAGTAAATCAATGACATGATCAATAGATAACTAATATACATGAATACTGACCGGCTCTCTGCAAATAAAACATGTGGCAAATTTAAAGTCCATATCCTTCTGCACTTTGCATTCAAACTGCTTGTGCTCAGTAGAGCCACATTTGAAACAAACTCCATCTGCAGCATCTACCCCTGGTATCTTGGATTTCAAGTCGGGACAGTCTGACAAGTTGTGCCCACCTTTCCTACAATTATAGCACACTTCTCTCTTAACTCTAGCCAATGCTTTTTCTGCCCGTCTCCTCTCTAGTTTCATGGTTCTCTGAACTTCACTTTTCGGAATTCCTTTCTTGATCATATTATTTTTTAACTCTTGTAAACGTTCCGCATCTTTCCTCATTACAGGGAAGCCATCGAATCTGATCAATTCTACTTCTTTGCCATTGATGATCAGCTGAAAACTGTTGTCGTTTATCTCTTTCCTGCGAACTGGTTTACCGTCCATACGTTTTTTAAATTTCTGATTTTTATCTTTATTTTTGTTTTTAAAATTGTTATTGTTAGTATTGATTGTTTTATTGGGTGACTCATTATTGAGTTGTTTAGGTATATCAACATGATTATCAGATTGCTTATCAATATGCTTTGGACCTTTCAACTTTTTTCCTTTCTTTGATTCATTCTTTTCAGTTTCCACATTAGATTCTTGGATGTTTGATTCAAGTTCAGAAGTAACTGATTTTGCACAAAAGTCTGTTTTAGTTTTAGTCTTATTTTTCTTTTTCTTCTTTTTAGTTACTGTGACATCATTTGTAGCATTAAGCTCATTTACATCAGGAGCTCCCACCTTCTTTTTATTTTTTTTTGGAGGTATCCTCACAGCTTCTGCGTCTGCCTCTGGAAAATCACACCATGTTGCTTTCTTTTTTTGCACTTTCTGTTCTTTAAGAAAGCTTTGATAATTTTCCATGCGTTGCTTTTCAGCCTGAAATTTTAAACAAGAACACTGCTAATACAATTGTCAGGTTAATTTTAATTGTAAATGTTAATTAAATCAATCTGCTACAAACAGTAAAATATTAATTTTGTGTAAGTTTAAAAAGGAATGTAATATAGTGATGATTGATAAAACATTCTTACAGCATTATACACTGACCTCTAACCTCTTTTTTGATTCTTCATTTTCTTTCTTTGAGTGCAGCAATTGTTCTTTCATTACTTCCCATGGTGTACTGTCATCAGGTGCCTTCTCATTAGAAGACTTAGAACCTTTAGCTCGAGCGAATCTAGTCATTAAGTAGATCTAAAAAAAAGTTATATTAGGTACTTAAAATATAAATTTGAGTTTAGCGTAACAATAATAATTATGGCTAGCATAACCTAATAATTTACAAACCTTTTTTACGAAAAGTTATCCTTAGTAATTCTAAATGGATCAAATATAATTAAAGGTAATGTTTCTTTATACCAATTTAAATCAATTTCTTGTTTTATGGTTCGTTCGCTGGGAATATTTCACAAAGCACATGCAATAACACTTATTTATTTTGTTAAAAGTAACTGTGCCGCATGACAATTCAATACAATTTCTAGTAAAATGTATGTATCGCATCGCATCGCATGTCGGTCTTCCGTCTTTTTTTTTAAAGTGTAGTTTGTTCCCTGAGGAACCGGCTAAGGTCATAAACCATGCTGCCATAACATTAGTCGGTCATCCATCGCTTCATCTCCAGATGTGTTTTTTTTTTATTATTTTACGGCTCCGGATGAAATCCATCAAGCCTATTCGTCCCGTTCTATCTTCTTACGTACCTAACACATAAATAAAGAATATTTCCTTCCTATATGATGATGAATGATAATAGAAATGGGAAATGAGAAATGATATACCCCCAACCCCTCGAGTATCTCAGTAAAGATGTGGGGCTTTATTTGGTCCTCACGCAGACTTGAGAGAATTTGAAAATCGGCGTTGCTGTTTTGTTTCATTTGCCAACACTCATGCACACTCACAAACACTTAACGGTTAATAATAAACCATTCTTTCACATTAATATTCGACATAATACAAATTTTAGAAAATAAAACTAAACCGCAGACATGACTCTTCACTTTCCCGTCAAGAAGCCCCCATTGATTACTTGCTCAGTGACCCCCACTCTGAGTACCGACTGAAACATATGGAGATGGTATACCTACGAAAAAAACGTGTACTTACTTGTATTGCCGCAGCGGCAATCAGCAATCTCTCTAAAAAAAAAAAAAAAAACTTGGAAACAAAAATGGCAATTATTTTATTTTTGTGTGTATGGTGTTGGATGCTCTGCATGTAAAATTGATAAACAAATTAATAAAATAAATTAGAATTATGTAAGGTTATGGATTTTTATGCATTTTAATATTGGACTAATATTTGAGTTATGGAAATGGGACACCATATCCATAATATATGGAACATGTAGTGTCCACTACACAACAAAAATCCTTTGTCCCTTAGCAGACTTACTGCATGCACGGAATGAGATGCAGCTGGAACATTCTTTTTAATTTCCAGCCCAGCATGGGAAAAGATATAGGTAATTAAATAAAAGAAAATGCTACATTATGCAAAATATATTATTTTTATACAACAAGGATTTTAATGATTATTATAAACGCTACATATGTAATAAATATATAAATAATCAAATGTTGACAATAAAACAAGTTATTTTGATGTTTGCCAGTAAGGAGGCCGTATTCTCGACGACAGCAGGCGGCGCCGGCGCCGCGCGCGGCCACTCAGTCTCATTCATTTACAATATAAATCACAAAGATACAGACAACTACATTTACGATTTCACAAGTAAAGCAATCATTCTCATTTTTATAACAATATTAAATACAAATTTTACATGAACACCTATATTTTCGATTATACAAGCAATGCAATTACTCTCATTAATTTACAATATAAATCAAAAAGACACAGACAACTACCTTTTTGATTGTACAAGCAATGCAATCAGTCTCATGTCATGAATTGAGTGTTCGTGAATGCGGAAGACAAGTATTATATACACGACGAACAAATTCGCAAGCTTTCGGAGACAAAAAGCGTAACGTTATAGAGAATTTTCTTAATTCCTCAAGAGTATTTTTTTTGTAATGGTTCCCCTTTTGATGTCGCTATTTGCCTTTTCAGGAAGTGTTTGGGCCCAGCGCATTCTTCTAAGGCTATAATATTTTCTGTATTCACCAAATGCAAAATTTTGTAAATCTTTGACAATTATTGAAAAATATACAAATTTCTTTCTTTGTCGTCTTACTTCTTCATTTAAAGCTTTAATTTTTTTCCTATAATTTTTACATTTTAAATTTAACCTCTTAATAGTTTTTAGTGTTGCATCCGGAACCTGGAAATCAAAATTATAATTATATTGAGAAAACAAATAAGAACTAAATTGTTCTATGCATCTTTAAATTTTTTTGTCATTATTGAAAACTTGGATTAAACATTGACTTGACAATCATGGACCAGTCATACCCACTAAAACCTATTTAAACTTCGAAAACTAACTTAAGATTAGATCAATCGCTAGATATTGTCAAACTATTAATTTAATTGTTGCACTTATAAAGAATGCTTTTATGAAACCAAAATTTTGTAGGCACATGGCTTTTTCCTTGGTCGGCGGACCAAGTGGCTGTTGAGTACATCAAAAACTTTATTCATAGTATTTATGAACTTTACAGTTCCACTGCAATCATCAAATACTTTTAATTTAAATAATCACCCAAGACAAGTTAATAAACAGATATTTTAATTAACTGCGTCGCCTTAAGCACTCTTACATAAAATAAGGCAAACATAAAATGTGTCCTCACCAAGGCAGATGTAGTATGTTGTAAGCTTGAAATTGATTTTATTTGATTTTGTTCATTGTTGACTTTCAAAGGCTGAAAATAAATAAAAGTATCATAAATGCACATTATTTTGCTTGAAAACTAGAAATAGTTTCTCATTCTAATATTGCCAAGGTTCACTTTTCAGTTAGATCATAAGCACCTTATGTACGGACGCCTGCACATCAACCTATCCAAAACTAAATGTTCAACCATATGCCTTATACATAAAGTTCAAATTCTTTTGAGGAAATTTGACAGTTTGTGGTAGTCTGATGTGCAGGCGTGTGAACAATAAGATATAATTTAAATAACATAATAGCCCCACCATTGCAGCTGATGATGATGTAGCGTCTTGTTGGTATGTTGTTCTTGGGTTTTGTTCGTCATATTTTAAACAGATTTGATTAGGCTGAAAAGAAGAAATCAATAATGACATTACAAAAGAAAATTTCAGTGAATTATGTTTTAAGCACAATATAATTAGGTAATAGCATCGACGAGTATACTTGATGCAAATAAATTATTCTTATTATTATATTATTATTATTGATAAATGCTGCATCGACTTTTTCTCGTAACATTTAGTGAAGTACTTATTTATATTTGCGGCATAGGTTCTGGCAGGTATGCCTGTTCACTGCAGACATTGAAAAAAGTAGCCTTAATTAGTAAAATTTTATGAGATTATTGCATGGGTGAACTTACCAGACATTCCAGAATCTTCTGCTCCTTTCATAAGTGTCTAAGCTGCCACTATGTGACATGTCGCGCGTTTGCGTCTGAACTCGCAGCTAGAACCAGATATCAGATGATATCTAGATATTCTCGGCCACCTTTTTCAGTCCGCTATAAAAAAAAGGCTCTTAGATTATAGCAATTTAAAAAAAATTTATGAGTATGAGAATGAGTAACGCGCGGCTTTACATGTAGCACATGAGTAAACCGATCCGATCCGAACCCTTCGGAGAATCTAGTAGGGCACGGGGACACGCACTAGTGCGTGATGCCGTTCCCTCTACAAAACCTCCGAAGGTGATTCGTTTCTCACGGCTTGAGGAACCCTTTAAGTTTCTCGCCGCCCCCAAACAAGCCCAGTGAAGCTGAAAATGCCGTTTCAGGCAATCAGCAAACTTTCTCAAAAAACAAAAAAAAACATGAGTAAATACCCGACAGAATCCAAGCTTCCTTAAAGTGCGCAAAAATACTCACCTTGGTAGGGTTGTAACGATATAATAAATGAAACAAAATATTTTATTTTATTTTTCATAAATTTAAAAATTACATCCTTTAAATATTTTCTATTTATTATTTTTGTTTTTCAATAAAAACGCACGCGCGTTTTGCTTGTTTTTTTATTTTTCAGATTAAGGTAAATTCTAATCTGACATAAAGTCTTTTTAAAATAGGTACTGAATTGGAAACACTCACATGGCACATCAAATGTACAGTTATTTATTCATTCATCATTATACACGTTCTAAGATTTCATTTCAGTGCCAATATTTATAATGTTTGCTTTAAGATCGAAGTGTTTGCGAAACTACGTGAAATAGGCAATATTTTTATATTTCTGGCATTGTTGTTCATACACACTGTAAAGTAATTAATATTTTACAGTAAACCAGTCTAATTTAAATCAAACATAACAAAACCTCAAATAATTACAATATTTTACGAGCGATGACAGTTCACAACACGAAACAACGCGTGTGACACTCACTGAGATTGTCCGCTGGCTGTGCCGTGTCGGTGTAAACCGGTTTGTACTCTCGCGGCGCGTACGTGAACCCGTGTCGGTAAGAGGTCACGTACAAATAACATGACCGTGCTTGTAGTAGTGTAACTGTCGCAGCGCGCTCTAAGGAAGCTTGGACTCTGTTCGGGTATTTACTCATGTGACAGACAGTATAACAGTGCAAATGAGTCAATACGCACCTTAGCCTTGCCATTTTCAAATCACAGTAGCCGTCTTCTGAGCCGGGTTCTCCATCCGTGGTCGCTTGCACGTCAGGGAGGACCCTCTCTGAAGAAGCTTATATAGAGCAAGCTCTCTTAACAAATCTTCGGATCTTGATAAGAAGATCCCACCCATTCCAATGGTGTCATCTCCTTCCCAATATTCTTGACGCAAACCACGGAAGCGTCTAGTCCTGGCTGCATATCCGCTACTAAAGCATTTTGGGAGCACTCGCCCTCAGTCACTCTCGCCACGCTCGGTCCTCCACTACCGCCTTGGAAACCGACAAGCTCGCCTGTAGGCCTCTCCTCTAGAAGCTTAAAGACGCTCTTGTCAATGCCCGTATTAAGGCAGTAGCCCTTCGCCTTGATGAATGCTGCAGAGACAACATCCATGAGTATAATTCTGCGAACAGTTTGAGTCTCGACCTTTGTATCAACGACCTTCCAGTTTGAGGTCTTCAGGCCAGGATGGTATCTCTGCATCATCCTCAAGACCCTACCTATGTCAAGGCAGCTGATGTTTCGTGACCTCCACGCCATTTTCACTGGCTTTGGAAGATCCTTGGCATCAACTACCTTAAGTGTTACGCCTTCCACGGTCAGACCGTCTTGGGCTAGTAGCCAGTTTGCCGAGTCACTTCCTTCACATGAGAAGAATATAGCGCCCGACGAAATGCTTCCGATGTTAACCACAGGGAGGGGGTCAGGTGTGGCCTCCAACCGGTCCCAAATGGCTCCTTGGATTGCCACGTAATGACTCTCCCCCAGTATAGTTGCCGGGTAGTCCTCAGCAATGATGGCCATTTTATAGCCACTTACTGCCGTCGGCGTCGTATAACACTCATCAGACTTAACACGTTTGGCTTCAACCGCCTCCTGACTTTCATTGTTGGCCTCTCTCTGCCTTTTCGTACGGTTTACCGTAGTCTGATTTTGCCCCGAGTTTCCTCGGTCTTCCATATGGGGTTGCTGGGCAGGTGCTGTAGCCCCTCCACTACTGTGTGACAAGCCTCCTCCAGCTTGGTTCCCGCGCGTAATGTCCGGCAGGACGGGCCTCATAATGTCCCTACTCCCACCAGACTTTCGTATGGATTTCGACTGCAATGGATGCCATGACGGTGCACCTATCGCCATACCTCTTTTTTTACGGTTCCTACCTCGCTTACTACTGGGCAGAGTTGGTCCCCGAAGGTGTCCATAACTGCTTTGATTCGGGGTAGTTCCCGCCTTGAACGCGCCTGCACCCACAGGGGCGCGGCCCGCCATCGACCCTTGCGAGTCCTTAACACCGCTGCTCGACGCAGCTACAAATACTGGCAAACTTTTTGCCCCCCCCAGATACAAGGGGCAGCCTGAGCCCGAAAGCCCAGGGAGGGGTTCTCCGGCTCCGCCGGTACCCTCCTGGGGAAATTTAGTTTGAGAAAATGTGCCATTATTATAATTTATTTTTTTTTGACAAATTTAGAGTCAAGGTTGTCATTCCTCCAGGATAGAATTAGGAAAAAGGAAAAACGGTAAGGAAGAAAACTGTTGTGGATGGAGCACGGAATTATAGGTAGGGGATTGGCCCGCTGTGCGGGATATCACTGGCGGGTTAGCCCTCCACTCTTTGCTACTGTGATCGCAAGAAAGATAGTAAATGTGCGATGCTTGCTTGGTGACCACAGCATTGCCCGGAGCGGACGACCCACTGTAGGGTGGGTTCACCGCCTGCCTGTACTGGTGGTCGACAAGGCAGATGGCAACGAGGACGTGCTTGGTAGGACTTGACGGCAGACGCATAAAGCTCAACATCGCACACTTGAGTAAGTAGGTATCATACCGCCCAACCGCTCCAAAAAATTATATTTAATTGAAAAGAAACAACTTTTACGGATCTACTCGCGTTTATTTTACACATTAGTTTTAATTAATATTTATCCTGACGTTTCGAACCCTTTTCAGGGTCCGTGGTCACAGGGAGACTGAGGTGTTGGTCGTCTCATAATTAGTTAGTAGCTTGTATAAATAAGGGTTATTTAAATTTAATCAGGTGCGTTCCGTTTTGCGCAGAAAGAGCTTACAGTATCTTTTGGTCTGGCAGTATGGTGTTGGGGCTGGGATTTTGTATGATGGGATCCCAGGCTGGTGGTAGATTCCAACCATCTTCTCTATTCAAATTAGGATGTCTTTCATTTCAATAGCCTCGCGTATCATCCTAGGGATGAATTGTTGTTCTCTAGCGAGTATTTGTGGTTTATCAAATCTAATGTAATGGTTGGGACCCTCAAGGGAATGTTCGCATACTGCAGACTTATTTTCGCCCCTATGCTTGACGTCGGCTATGTGTTCTTTAACACGGGTTCCTACACTTCTCTATATTTAATTATTAGGCGTGACACTGGGAACCTATTTAACGCTGTCAAATGAACGTTTTTCAAAAAGTTCCTCTAGAGCTACTTTTCCATTGGCATTGTCGTTGCGTAAGGATAAAAGTAGGCGTTTTCTTTTCGACTATAATGTTGAATATTACTATACTCTTTGGTTGAATGACAATTTGGTTTTTTTAGCGATAAGTACCTACCTACGTTTTATTTCTTAGGTAGTTGATAAATGAATTTCAGCCTGCTATGCGACTATCAATGAGTGGAGTCGACATTTGCTGAAGATAATTGTTTGGTGTGTGCCTAATAAATAAGACTATAGTAACATAATAAATTTTAGCAAGCCAATTTACGACATTTTATGTCATTTGACATTTTGACATTTTATGTTACATACATGTTGCTTTTCATATCTAGGTACATATTCTGCCTGAACGGACTTAAAATGAACTTTTAGCATCCGATGTTACCATTACACCACCTCTGTGGTGCACCCACCACCCGGACAAAGATCTATATGCCCCAGTTTTAGGTACATAATAATGAGGGGCGCAGTGGTTAACGCGCCCGTTCTGCGAGTGCCAAGGTTAAGCAACTTTCGCAAAGGCCGGTCATCGGATGGGTGCCCTACAATTTATCATCCCGAGCTCTCCCGTGCTTCGGAAGACAGTCTTTAGCAGTCGTTCAAAACAACCAATCCAAACTGGTGCCTGCGTGGCGGTTTTTGGCCTGTTCTCCCCATACATCCATAGGGAAGGCTTTTGCCCCAGCTGATATGCCAATATTAATGACTAGGTAGTTGGCAAATTACTGAATACAATTTTTGTTTTGTTGCTTGGAGTGTGCCTAGTAAATAGCTAGTAATTAGAAGAGTTAGGAAGCCAGTTTATACCATTTAAATTTTGTTTCATAAAATTCACCTACTTGTTGGTTCTGATACTAAAAGCTACATCGCTATTTATTGTCAGCAACTTCACAATGTTTTAAAATTATTATTTTTTGGATTAAAAATACCATATTATTGTGAAGATTGGAATGTTTTATTATTTTATACCCTCACTTTTATATACAGAGGGAGAATTTCACATTCCATATTATAACATTTCTATATTAATAAAATTTATTATTACAAATACCTTACCATTAGTAAAGTCCCATAAATCCAATAGGTATATTCTCAGTTTGATTGTGGGAACAACAGTTTATAAATAACTTGACATTAATGTAAGGAAATAATTTGTTTAATGTTGTCTTATGACTTTTGTTTTGTACAAAAAATAATGTAAATGTCACTAATAGAAATAAAGATTTTTTTTTTTTAAGTTTAGTTTGTTACTTAAGGAACCGGCTAAGGTCATAGACCATGCTGCCATGTCATTAGTTTCTTAATTTCATTGTAATACATAAATAAACAATATTATATTGATGATGATGAATGATAATAGAAATGGGAAGTGAGAAATGATATTACCCCCCAACCCCTCGAGTATCTCAGTAAAGATGTGGGGCTTTACTAAGTCCTTACGCAGACTTCTTGTGAGAATTTGAAAAGTAACATTGCACTGTTTTGTTTCATTTGCCAACACTCATGCACACTCACGAACACTTAACGGTTAATAATCCACCATTATTTCACATTAATATTCGACATAACACAAATTTTAGAAAATAAAACAAAACCGCAGACATGACTCTTCACTTTCCCGCCAAGAAGTTCCTAAAAATAAAGATTTTTCCCATTCATACATGTAAAAAGACCAAAGGGATCTTGTTCATACAGGCAAATGTTTGGTAATTAGTTAATTTGCATGAAAAATGATAGACAATTAATGAAAAATAGACATTTTTCCCTAAATCCTCAAGTGAAAGTAGAAATTTTATTTTTGTAAAGACACATAACATAAACGTAAAAATAAAAATAAATAATAAGTTCTAGCTCTTAACAATATCTGACGAGTATTTTCATAGTTTTTACTTGTAATTTTGCATAAGACCATCATTTTGTCCAATATCACACCTAGTATTTATTAATACTCGTGGCAAGCACTAAACGATTCAACTTTGAGGAAAATTCATTAACGTCAACACTACGACATCAGTTAATCGTTAAGAAAATTTTGCGCGATACCATTTTTGACATCGGCTAAACCAAAACTTTATTTATCGTTAACGTTTGAACGTTTTGAGTCAGTTTGAGATGTTGGCTTATAGCGCGATCGAGGCCCTGAAATAGGGATTTTAACCAATAGAAGCGTTTTATTTTGAAAACAAAAACATAATGTAATAAGATCGCGTTCTAAAAAAAGGCACGATATTTTTGCTCTCCAAGTTGTCATTTTTTACTTCCGCGGTTACACTTCAAGTACTGTAGCGAGTTAAGAAATCAGTCAGTTAATAAGTAACAAGTAGTAAGTTGTAAGTAGCGTCCAAACGTAGGCGCATGAGTATATAACCACAAGTTGCCGTTCCAACAAGAAGAAAAATTTATGCACTGTACTAAACTTGCCCGTCTACATGCATGCCCGCCAGTTAAGTTGGCGGGGTGCGGGAGACGCGAGGAAGGGGCCTACTTCGCACTGGACTAGCCGAAAAATCGGATCGCGATCTATTCAAATCAACTTAATATACCACTTATTAGGTTTTGCCGTTCGCAAACGACAATAACAACTTAACTCGCCGATGTCGTAAGTTAACTCGCTACTGTAAGTACCTACTTATTGAAGTGTAAATCGGGCTTAAGCGACGATTATGTTTTTAAAATTCGTACTCTGTCGTAGAATTAAACCTACATTATTTTCTAAATTACTTAAAGCACACGTTAAATAATAATAGGTCCCGTTAATAAATGAGCCCGGAAGCATAGAGTATAGAAGAACCATAGAGGAAGAGCAGACCTGCTGTAACGAAACGAAACGTAGTCCAATCCATTCGACTGAGCAAGTAATCACTACGTTATAATCCAGTCATTCATCAGTAATTGACAAAATGTGCTCTGCGCACTCAACAAACACTCCGGCCGCTGCGCTGCATCTGCGGCGACCAGCCTAACCCTAAATCTTATTTGGCTAAATTGAAAATACATAGTACGCGTTTGAGTTTATAAGCTTTTGGGAGGGGGATAGTTGGGGTCCCCTTTACCTCCTCCCAAAATTCGATGTTTACTACCCTAATTTATAAAGTTATGTTGTAATTTTTTTTAAGTTTAGTTTGTTCCTTAAGGAACCGGCTAAGGTCATAGACCATGCTGCCATGTCATTAGTTTCTTAATTTCATTGTAATACATAAATAAACAATATTGATGATGATATTGATGATGAATGAATGAATGAATAGAAATGGGAAGTGAGAAATGATACTACCCCCCGACCCCTCGAGTATCTCAGTAAAGATGTGGGGCTTTACTAAGTCCTCACGCAGACTGCTTGTAAGAATTTGAAAAGTAGCATTGCACTGTTTTGTTTCATTTGCCAACACTCATGCACACTCACGAACACTTAACGGTTAATAATCCACCATTATTTCACATTAATATTCGACATAACACAAATTTTAGAAAATAAAACAAAACCGCAGACATGACTACACTTTCCCGCCAAGAAGGCCAAAAGGCATGTTGTTTCTATTTCATTTGTCATCAGTCATGCTCATTTACCTACTGCTTTATTTTCTCTCTTCTTAGCTGTTCCCTAATATTCATAGTTTAAAACTACTTACGTGTTGTTGGCATTAAACAATTTTCAATACCATTTTCATCGCAACCAGCATTATCATCACAGATCCTTGATACGTACACGTAAATGTAAAATAGTAAATCAATATTTTTTGTAAATCCTGTGCTAGCGCCACACAGCAGTGTTGTGCGTGTTAACTTAATCTTAATAAATGGTTTCGCGGTACACGCATTAAGCCCATTTCAAGTATTAATCAGTAATCTAGGAGTCTCACACACAACGCGTGTTATAGAATTTGAGTAAAACCTACTCACATTCACAGACTAAGCGCCACGCGTGTGACGCGTTTACGCGTTATGACGGCAGCGCCCGCCGCCCGCCGCCGGGTGCGCGTTGTTTTTTTTTCCTTTAGTTTATGGCTTTGTGCGATTAGCACATTTAGCCAATGTCAAAGTAATTTTTCTTACAAGTAATACATAAATATACAATATTTCCTTCCAGTCAGTATGATGATGATGAATGATAATAAAAATGAGAAGTGAGAAATGATATGCCCCCCAAACCCTCGAGTATCTCAGTAAAGATGTGGGGCTTTACTAATTCCTCGGCGGACTTCTTGAGAGAATTTGAAAAGTAAAGTTGCACTGTTTTGTTTCATTTGCCAACACTCATGCACACTTACGAACACTTAACGGTTAATAATCCACTATTATTTCACATTAATATTCGACATGAACACAAATTTTTGAAAATAAAACAAAACTGCAGCCATGACTCTTTGCTTTCCCGCCAAGAATTCTATCTTGATCATTGTTATTGTAAATAAATAAGTTAGCCTTAGAATACTGCCCTGTGGCACAAGTATTTTGTGCATGTTGTGTGGTTATATCAAATACGATAACTCTTGTATGAATTAAATTATTTAAAATAAGAGAAGATTTCGATGGCGATGGCGCATGGCGAAGCGTCTAGCGCGCGCACCTTTTGTCATACCGGGCCCAATACCGAGCTTATTGTGGCTATAACTTGTGCAATATCTCTAGAGAAGTTAATTGTAGAACCGGGTATCGCGTTCGGATTGTTTGGATCTTGCAACGTGCGCGCATCTGAAATCTTATTGATGGGCCGATAGGATGTCATTCCATGGTTATTGAAAATTCGTGTGTATTCAATGTAAAAGTAAAAGTAAATAGCCTATATGCCAATGCTAGGCAAAGGAATGGAACTACCAATGGAATCAAGTCATCACTACAGTTGATGGGTAATGTTATGGGCTTAATCACCAAGCTTGCCAAATGCGGATTGGTGATGATCACAAACTCGGGCTATGCATCAAAAAATCCGAAACACACTTTGCCCGAACTGGGAATTGAACCCACGACCATCGGGTATCGGGCCGAACGCTTTGCGACTGAGGCGTTTCCGATGTGTATTCAATGAAATGGATAAAATAAAAGAAGTATTCATTATAGTTTCGCTTCTATTAACTTGACCCAGTTTTCAAATTGCACATTATCATCTGGAGACAATTCATCACAAAATTCATCAATGTCTTCATCTTTTATATCCTCCTCTTTAAGTTCAGTTTGTTTGTCTATTATTTTCTTATTGCTCTTATTGCTTTTATTAGATGATACTAAAGTTTGGCCGCTCTTACTAGCAACTTGGTGCGGCACATCGTCTACAAATATTGTTTTCTTAGATTTCATAGCTTTCTCATCTTTGGGCGCAACAACACTTAAATCAACGTTTTGACGAGTGCTATCGACAAATATATTTTTTTGTGATTTCTCTTTAATTTTTCTACTTTTAGTATCAACAATTTCGACTGAATCTAGAGTTTCTTTGGTTTTGACTTTAGACTTTTTAACTTTTATTTTAACAGTATTTTGTTCGAGTGTTATACTATCATCTTCCTGTAATTTCTGTTTTTTGTGGTTTTCACATAAATGGCTGGACTTCTTGTTTCTCTTTCCCATGTTTCTGTAAATAAAATAAAAAGGAGATACATGGGCATACAAAGAGTTACACATACAAAGAGTTAGGCATACATATTAACTTATGGGTACATTTTAAGTGCTCACCAAAATAATTTTTATACCCTAATATACACACATCAGAATAATTGTATGTTTTGTATATATTCTTTTTGCTTGCCAAAATGGATTAATGCTCACCAAATATTGTTTTACTGAAACAGTAACATTGATACCAACAATTTTTACACTATTATTCAAATTATCGAGGATACTAGCTGCCCTACTCCTGTAGGTCACGTGAGAGGTTATTTTTTTATTAGACAACAGGAAGCAAAATTTACCAAATTAAAACTCGAGGCATAAAATATTGGTATTATCTATTTGGTGACAATATAACATATTTCTGGTCATATTTTTAGGTCTGAAATGCAGTTAAAAGGTATTCATATATTTCTAAGGCATTTAATAAAAATATAAATTGTATTCTTTTTATAATATTTTAGGAAACACAATTTGATGATCATTTATCCATTTTGGTAAGCGTTTTGAATTTTATTGGTAGTAATATTGATACACTTTTGGTAGGCGTTTAAACACAGGCCTTAACTTATTTACCCTTATAAAAAAGAATATAAAGGTTCGATCTGGTGGATTCTAATCAAATATTATTTTTTTTTTCTTAACAAAAATGGTTTCATACAACAAATACAGTAAACATAATGATATTCGAAAACAGAGTAGCGGATGGCAACATACGGGTGTATGTTGCTATCCGCTACTCTGTTTTCTACCACGAATGAGTCCAGAGCCATTCTGTAGGACTTAACGATGATGATGGATGATTACCAATGTTTATCATTGATAACAACAACAGTATCATTACTGAGCCGGTAAACAAGCGCACACAACCAGTCTGATAGAAGCCGGCCACAACCAATAAAAATAAATTAATGATCTAACTAAAGTTTCATAACTTAATCATCACGTTCTTTTACGAGTATATGCGAGCGTTGACAAGTTTTAACCAATTTAGTAATACGTGATTTTTTTCAGATAACCTTGCTTAATGATTATTCATTATTGAATAGAAATACTTAATAGCATAAGATTTTTAGTAAGACGATGCTTTCAGTTTTAATTTCGGAACTGTATGATCTTTGTCTGCAGGAGGTCATCAAATTATTGGCTATCATTCTGGTTAAGTGTCCCGTGTACAAAGATCTGTGTATCAAACCTTATCAAACATAATACTCGTATAAGATTTTTACAAAATTAAATAACAGATACTGGTTATATTTTTCAACTAAAGACTTTTTTGACCTGTGTAAGGCTACAGCAATATTAATGAAAATTTTGAATAATGATGACTGTCAAATATGTTGCTTTAACACTAATCGCAAATGAAAACATGCGCAGATTATATATCGGACAAACATATACCTAAGTCACACGCACACGCATCGTGCCGTACCAGTGGCAACAGTGTTGTTTTTGTTTTCGGACTAGGGTAAGACGGTGGTGGTGGTAGCTAGTGGTAGTGTAGGTGGACTTTGTCCTTAGAACCAATTTCAATCTCCAACCAAACAGAGCGTAGTAAGTACCTACTTCCGCTGGAATGGAACTGGGACCTCTGGGTCTGACTGAGACTGGTACAGCTGCGGCGATTTTTTGTTTAATTATTATACGTCACTTTACCTACGCCTTACGTTTATTTACAGAAAGAAATAGTAGCACAAAGGCGCAATAAGGAAAACAACAATTGAAAAAGACGGGTCGTCTTGTTTACGTCTCAGGACAGGACTGATTTTTCAATCGTCAGATAAAGTTTAATCATTTAATAATTTTGACATAAAATTATTATTATTATTATTTTCTTGTGAAATGGCTTCTGTAGGGTTTTTCCAACACCAATAATTTCGCCACAGATTCTCTATTGGAAATGTCACAATGACAATGATATTCGTTGGATAAAACTTATCTGAGAATTGAAAAATCAGGCCTCAGTCAACTAGAACGAGCTAATGGAATACATACCTATAATATATCGATGTACTTATCGTTTAAAGTTTACTAGATGACTACGGACAGGGTGCTTAGTGCGAGATTTATTTGCTACCACCTATTCGATCACGTTAACGAAAGCGAGAATATTAGGTATATGGCATTGATATCCATAGCCTCATGGTGACAAACAAGAAGAGTTAACATTGTGCCACAATGTATTCTCGTTTTCCTCAATCGATCAAATGGCCGTAGCGTAGCAGCAAAGCGTGATGATAGTTTAATAGTACTGTATGAATATTGATTAATTAGAAGATTTCGTTTTATACCAATGTAGGTATAAAACGAACATTTTAAAATGTTTTTATATTTACAACAATTTTCTAAAAGTAAATAAGTAGGTGTTATCATGGTGATTTACAAAATACTCCAAAATTGTTTTATCTATGTTGTAATATAGCGTAGCGTGCGAACGATGATGTAGTAACTATTGTTCTTTTTTAACGACGACACGGTCTAAGTTTTCGCCGAGCGAATAAAACCAAATTGAACCGTTATTGAAAATAAAATATAACTATTTTTTTTAACAAGGTGAAGGTCGCGGGAAGCCGTTGGATGCGAGCAGCACAAAACCGGTCGTTGTGGAGATCCTTGGGGGAGGGAGGCCTTTTGTCCAGCAGTGGACGTCTTTTGGCTGAGATGATGGTGATGATAAACCGTTAATTAATAGGCTTTACCTAACCAAATTTCGGGAACGTTCTATATTACCTAGTCGCCCGATATTGCGATTAAACTTTGGTAAATTGTTGTGCGCATGCCCACGGAGGTTTCACAGTTGGTAATACCATCACAGGACACGGACGAAGTCATTGGGGCAGGCCGCTAGTTGATAATAATAATTAAAAAAAAGATTTTTAAAAACAATCTTTTATCTAAATAAAAACGTAACCCAAAAATTATTTAAATAAAAATTAAAAATGAAAAAGAAAAAATAACGCGAACTAAAAATAAAAATAATAATTTTAGTGACATTTTTCATACACAGGGTATAACGTTGAACGTTTACATCCCTTCGACCACATTCTCTATACCTACGTCACCCTGAACAATGTATGTTGGACGACTGTCCCAATACTTATACATAACATTGTATGATAGGTAGATTCTAGGGACGTATATAGATAAATATAGATATTTTCCAAATGTAATCTTTAAATAAACTTTAAACGCTGGAGGCACCTTGCCTTGGGCTATAAAGATTTCGCTTAAATCTTTATAATTTCGCCAGAGCCTTGTTTGTTAATCAGCAGGATACACCACGATCAGGTAAGGTTGACTTGGCTCCTGAAAGATGATGTTTTGGAAGCCTTACATCCCAATGCAACCCTAGACAAATATAGACCAGCCCCCCAACCGCCTAACTCTATCGACATCGCTCTCGCTATCGCGCTCTATAGTTTATGGCGTCATTTTGTAATTTCTAAAACGATATGAAAGCATTAAGAAAGCAATATCGAAAGCTTTAGTCTATAGCTTTCGATATTGCTTTTATATAGCTTTCGAAATGGCAAGATTACGCCATAAACTATAGAGCGCGATAGCGAGAGCGATATCAATAGAGTTAGGCGGTAGGCCCCCAGACCCCTACACAGCAGTTCCTAATGATCTACCAGATATCATTTGATACCCATAATAAAAGGGTTGAACAGAACTAAAGGTGTTATAAAAAAAATAATCCGCCATGTCGGAGCGGCGGCCATATTAAATTTAGTATAATGTTATGGGTTAGTGTGTTAGGCCCCCGGTGTGTGACGCCCCCGTGGTGGAGGCCCCCGATTTACCTTATTGTTTTCTACTCTTTAAGCCCTTTCATTTGATACAAATTATTAAGGAAGTTGAGAAAAAATTGGCAATCTGCCATCTTGGATCGGCGGCCATATTGAAATTATTACAATACTGAGTATTTCACATTGTATTGTCACCAGAACTAAAAGTTTAAGCAAAATTCCAGCTTAATCGGATACCAACAAAAGGTCGAAAAATAGTTTGCAAATTTTGACGGACAATTTACATACTTACACACGAACAGTGAAAGTTAAATAAAAGCTTGTAAAAAACAACGACCTAGTTGTCTGTCGGTCGTGGAAGTGTCAACCAAACTAACAAACAACCTGATAAAAATCAACATGAAATTGATGTAGTGAAGTATGTACCAAGCTAGTTGCATGCAACGCGAATGCGAATAACGCGATATTGGCTCCAACCTCAATTATAACAAACTTTAATACATTAAGAGGCATTCCTTTTGTCCGGTGCGCAGTTGGTGGACCACAGCACAGCTCATGGTTACGTCATTCTGTCAGTAGTGGAAGAAAATAGGGGGAGCCAAGTTCAAATAGATACTATCCAATTTATTCGAGAAGCCGGCCGCGGCCCCAGCTAGCTCAATTGGACAAAACCAAGCGGTAGGTTTTTGTAGAAATGTAGTCTTGATAAATGAAATATCTGTAGCTGGAAAATTGAGTATGAAAATCCATCTGTCGTGTTTAGCGGCAAAGAAAGAAAGAAAATCCATAGTATCTGTCCTCCCTGACCTAAGTGAATATTGATGCCAGTTCATTAACGATCCCTAGTCTACTAAATGATCCATAGGCAAAACTCATGTGGTCTGCGTCTGGTCTGGTCTAAAACCGGACCGGTCTACAGGTGTTGCGAGCGTCAACATAGGCTGGTGACAGCTTCTGCGCTCGCAGCGCAGTCGCTGTAAACATTGAAGAAGACTGACTATAAGGTCACTAGGTCAAGGTGGCGTGTGCGACGCGCATGTTGTATAAGACGGTTATTTATTTATTTAGAAGCGACGTGGGCGCTAACTGAGAAGCGAAAATGTATGCATTTATCTTTAACTTTTTATTTAGATAAAACAACTTTTACGGATAGGTAGGTAGGTACTCACCTCACGTTTATTTTACACATTGATTTATATTATTTTATCCTGAACGATTTGAACCCTTTGCATGGTCCGTTGTCACCCGAATCTTTTATTTAAATGTGTAGTGTTCGCGTAAACTTAAAAAAACAATACATCTCTCGCTCTAGTGGCAGGCAGCACTCGACATGGTGAACAATTGAACATAATTCTCGTCGACTTTGGCTTTTCCTGATTAATTACGACAAAAGTGGTAGGGTATTAACAAAGCATGTTAATAGGTAGGTACCTATTAAGATCTACTACACCTGTCTTCATAGCTAGCCAAGTTACAGGTACCTAGGTATCTACTTCCTTAATTATTTAGTTGGTGTCATTAAAGGTTTTTAGTTTGTAGGTAAAACGCAATATCTAGGTATTATTTAAAAGTCATTTTATATTTTCATCTTAAAATGTATGTTTGAATGTAATTTGGATCGGAGCTGGCGAGCAATCGGCGCAGACAAAAATACTTATCAATCAAGAAAACACGGTTTCAAGACGAACTAAAACAACTCTGTTTAATATCGAAACACACACGAAACACTTAAAACAATATTGATACGAGATATTTATTAGCAATATGTTGAAGTGTGTGATAAACAATCATTTAGGCAGTACCTATATGATAAGAAACGTGTTTACGTAATGTATTACCGAGGCAGACAGCTCCCGCCCGCTAGTTGCGCGCGTCCAATCCGCCCGTCATACGTTCGCCACGTTCGAGGCAGCGCCCGCCAACTACCGCAGACCGCAATCTAATTGAAAACACAGCTAGCTATACGCACGCTGCTGTCGCGCCGGCCGAGCTAGACATATCGTCAACTCAAGACGCTACTTTATCATTCGACGAGCCGAACAATTTATATTGGAAGTTAGCTTCTTTATAACTGCAAGATGGCAGAGAAACAATATATTTTGGGAATGGACATTGGTACCACCTCCGTCAAGGTCTGCGTTTACGATGCGGATTTGAAGGAAGTTGTTGCAAAGCAAAGCAAGGATACAGCAGCTAACATACCAAGTGATCAAGGCATAGAGGGCAACAAGCAGGATGTTCCAAAAATAGTTTCAGCAGTCCACTACTGTGTATCACGTCTTCCGAGGGATGTTTTGCGTCAAGTCATAAAAATCGGTGTTTGCGGGCAAATGCATGGAGTAGTGCTATGGAAAGACAGGTATTTAATTTATGACTGACTTTGCATTCATTTTTATGGTACTCTTAAGAAATTTGATAATGTATAATGATGACACAAGAGTTAGAAAAGGTTTTAAAACCATTTGATATAATGTCTGTAACTATCTTACAACATCTAACCCTTAGAGCATTAAGTCTAACCGGTCTGGGTAAAAAAATAAATAGTTTTCTAGAGAATAAGAATTTTTATTGTCTTTAATTATTATTACGATAGGACTGCTGCAAAAGGAGTAAGGTTCGGATTTTTCACACAAGATTAATTAGCCACTTGTTTTGCTTATAAGCTAATTTATGTTCCTACCTATTTGCAGTGCTTGGGAAAAAGTTGAAAAAGACAATGCGGTGATACGATATGAAGCTGTCAGAGAAAACATGTCAGCTCTGTACACCTGGCAAGATACAAGATGCAAGCCAGAATTTCTGGAATCACTTCCAAAACCAAATTCCCACCTGAAATGTTATTCTGGTTATGGATGTGCTACATTGTTATGGATGCTGAAGCATAAACCAGAAAAGCTCAAAAACTACAAATATGCAGCCACTGTTCAGGACTTTGTAGTAGCCATGCTATGTGGCTTAGAAAAACCCATTATGTCCGATCAAAATGCTGCAAGTTGGGGATATTTTAATACAGAATTGAATGAATGGAATGTTGATCTACTAAAATCTATTGATTTTCCTGTAAGTTTGTTACCAAGCATAGTTAAAAGTGGGGTATTTGTTGGTAAACTTAACAGTTCATGGAGTGGCATACCTGAAGGAACACCAATAGGAGCTGCATTGGGTGACTTGCAATGTTCAACTCTAGCCACACTAGAGACTGACCAAGATGCAGTTCTCAACATCTCAACTTCAGCTCAATTAGCCATTATTGTGAAGGATACCTCAGATCTCAATTATAGCACTATTGAACATTTACCATATTTCAACAGCAACTATTTAGTTGCAGCAGCTTCATTGAATGGTGGAAATGTTCTTGCTACATTTGTAAAAACACTGCAGCAATGGATGCTAGAATTTGGTTTTCCAATTCCTCAATCCAAAGTGTGGGATAAATTAATAGCTCTTGGCTTAGCAGCACCAGCTTCAACAACAATGAAGATAAGTCCCCATTTGTTGGGAGAAAGACATATGCCATCAGCTAAATTAGCAATAGAAAATATTGATCTATCAAACATCCAGTTAGGTCATGTTTTCAGATCTCTCTGTGACAGTTTAATTGAAAACTTGCATAGCATGATGCCCAAGGAGATATTGCGCACAGCAAACATTAAGAGAATTGTTGGGAATGGGTCCGGTTTATCAAGAAATGCTGTTTTGCAAAGAGCCGTCGAACATTATTACAATCTACCTCTAGAATTTACATGTGGAGGTGATGCAGCAAAAGGGGCTGCCATAGCTGTAATCTAATAACATAAGATAAAATATCATTTCATAGAGAACAAAATTCATAATTAGGTATATGATTATCTTTTTTCATAAACATACAAGTAAAGTAGGGTTTAAAACAACTATGGTCTAAGCAAGATTTTATAACTATATATTACTCTGTACATTGAATGTTATTAGATAAATATGCTTATTAGTCAGTTTAATATAATTGTATTTAAAATATTTTGAAACAAAGCTGTTGAATTAATTTAGAAGTTTAACAAAAATAAGATTAGAGTATTCTGGTAGAAGAATGTTTAATGAAATTATGGAATCAGTGTTTAACACTAGTTAAGTAAATCAAAATGAAAGTAGTTGTTTAGTGCGTTTAGTGGCATAATGCCTAATTCGCAAAATAGCACCTGAGCCTTGAAAGAGCTAATTTGTAAACAGAGAAGACTCTGGTGCCATTTTGCCAATTAGGTATTATGGGACTAAACAGTTTAATGCATGCAAATACTAGTGTTAGCTATTGAACAGGTAGTAGGTGCTATAATATTGTCAAAGGCATTTAGAAATATAAAGGTGCTCTGTAAAAAATCCTCTATGATCATGGGATACAGATACATTTACAGGTGTTGTGGTCACTGTTTATTATTATATTGTTAATAGAATTAGGACGCCGATCCCAAGTAACATAGGTCCAGAGCAGAAAAAAAAAGAAATAGGTCTCATTAATTTTTACAAAAAATAAATAACTATTCCACCATCCGCCAATCATTTTACTTCACCGTTATTATACCAAAACCTGAATATTCAAAGATAATGTTAAATTGTATCAAACATGATTAACATATTGAAATGAGACAGTACATGTGGATACAAATGCATTCATACAATATTATATTTTTTTTGGTTGTTATATTGAACACTGCAGGATCTTAAATCATTGGGCCGTTAGTAACCTAAAATTAAACGTAAATAAACGCGAGAAGACCCAGCATTATATTTTGATTCGAAGTGTTATTAGGACAAATGTAGTCTATGACGAATTAAGACATGTATGGTATTCTAGCTTAGTGCAAGAAAGATTCACGAGTTGAATAAACATTGTTTTTGATGTGTGAAACTTACCATAAAATGTATGTAAGAACTTCAGATACCTATACAAAACAGTATCGTTATGCCACACAACAAACAATAATACTTTGCTTTTATCAATTTAATAAGAATTTATTAAACAATAATAACTTTCTCAAAGTTTTGTAGGTTATTTGCAGAGGTAGCTAGTAGTAGTAGTAACCACTGAGCAATATTATTTTTTTTAGTGTAGTTCGTTCCTTGAGGAACCGGCTAAAGTCATAGACCATGCTGCCACGTCATTAGTTTCTTAATTCTATTCGTTCGTTCTATCTTCTTAGGTAATACATAAATAAAGAATATTGATGATGATTAATGATAATGGAAATGGGAAGTGAGAAATAATATACCCCCCCCCCCCAATCCCTAGAGTATCTCAGTAAAGATGTGGGGCTTTACTAAGTCCTCACGCAGACTTCTTGAGAGAATTTGAAAAGTGACGTTGCACTTGCAAAACCGCAGACATAACTCTTCACTTTCCCGCCAAGAAGTGTCAAAAAGTTTTTTCTTTCTTTTAGTTGATGGCTTCGTGCGATTAGCACATTTAGCCAGTGTCAAAGTAATTTTTCTTACAAGTAATACATAAATATACAATATTTCCTTTCAGTGAGTATGATGATGAATGATAATGAATGATAATAAAAATGATAAGTGAGAAATGATATACCCCCAACCCCTCGATTATCTCAGTAAAGATATGGGGCTTTACTAATTCCTCGGCGGACTTCTTGAGAGAATTTGAAAACTAAAGTTGCACTGTTTTGTTTCATTTGCCAACACTCATGCACACTTAGGAACACTTAACGGTTAATAATCCACTATTATTTCACATTAATATTCGACAACATTAATTTTAGAAAACAAAACAAAACCGTAGACATGACTCTTCACTTTCCCGCCAAGAAGTCACCTATTTATGTATTATGGTATTACTTGTAAAAAAAACGGAAAAAAAAAAAGATTTTTCTAATCCTATTTTCTATTTGAAAAGTTACTTTGACACTGGCTAAATATGCTAATCGCACGAAGCCAAGCCATCAACTAAAGGAAAAAAGTACAATGGTGTCGTGGAATACCTATCAGCTGATTGTCATTTTGACTGGCTTTGACAAGTAGCACAGATAGTTAGACCTCTAGACAGATCAAGACTTCTTGGCGGGAAAGTGTCATGTCTACGGTTTTGTTTTGTTTTCTAAAATTTGTGTTATGTCGAATATTAATGTGAAATAATGGTGGATTATTAACCGTTAAGTGTTCGTGAGTGTGCATGAGTGTTGGCAAATGAAACAAAACAGTGCAACGTCACTTTTCAAATTCTCTCAAGAAGTCTGCGTGAGGACTAAGTAAAGCCCCACATCTTTACTGAGATACTCGAGGGATTGGGGGGGGGGGTTTATTATTTCTCACTTCCCATTTCCATTATCATTCATCATTCATCATCATCAATATTCTTTATTTATGTATTACCTAAGAAGATAGAACGAACGAATAGAATTAAGAAACTAATGACATGGCAGCATGGTCTATGACCTAAGCCGGTTTCTCAAGGAAAGAACTACACTTTAAAAAAAAAGAAAAGTTAGACATCAGAGTCAAGTAGGTTGCCAAAGAAAATGTTTTCGATTTCCTATTTCCGTATTCTTTTCACAAAGATATGATTATTTTATAGTATTCTTATAATTTTTATCCAGCTGATGTTTTTGTACTTAAATAGACCAGAAGATATCTAAGTAGAATATGGAGAACGCGATGGACATTCCGGCGGCAGAGGGTAACCTATTGGAACAGCCTAAAGAAGTGGATATACCGACCCGCAACCCATTAATAAAGATGCGAACGTATGTGCTGGCGCTGCGGCCGTGGTCGCTTAGCGCCAGCTTGCTGCCTACGATGCTGGGCGCAGCGCTGGCATACCGCCTACCCGGTGACAGTGGCTTCAGCTGGCTTACTCTACTGCTGACGCTGTGCACCGTCGTACCCGTTCACGGAGCTGGAAATGTCGTCAACACATACTTCGACTTTGTCAAGGGAATAGACAACCGTAAATCTGATGATAGAACTTTAGTAGATCACATTTTGAGTATAGATGAGGTGGTATCTCTTGGTGCAATCTTGTATTTAGCTGGATGTGTATGTTTCGTTCCCCTCGTAATGTTATCACCGGCAAGGATGGAACATTTGGCTTTAGTTTATTTTGGGGGATTGTCATCTTCCTTCCTTTATACTGGCGGTATTGGTTTAAAGTATATAGCTTTAGGTGATATATTAGTTTTAGTGATATTTGGTCCAGTGTCAGTAGTATTTGCATTTTTAGCTCAGACTGGAAGAGTAGATTGGCCTATTATATATTATGCTGTACCCCTTGCTTTAAATACTGAGGCTATATTACATAGTAACAATACCAGAGATCTTGAAACTGATAGCAAAGCTGAAATTGTTACTTTAGCAATACTAATAGGAAGAACAGCTTCATACTTACTGTTTGCATTTTTACTATTTACTCCATACATCATGTTTGTGGTAGCATCGGTTCGTTGCTCATTGTGGTTTCTGTTGCCCATGCTGACTTTGCCAAGAGCATTTGAAATAGAAAGAAGGTTCAGAAGTCCAGAATCAATGAGATATGTCCCGAGACAAACAGCCAGGTTGAATTTTTACTTTGGTATGCTTTATGTTATTTCATGTCTCTTTGGTAGTAGGCTTCCATTTCTCCTTCGATAGATAGTAAATATAATCAATGTAAATACAAATAAAAAAATTTGCTTATGATGACGGCCATGAGTTTTCTTACCACTGGTGATAGTAACTAGGCATTTATTGAAAATGTTTGTATGCATGTAAAAAGTCATAATTGTACTAATTACAATAATGGTTGTTGTTGATCATGTGCCCATGATCATGTTTAATTTTAGAATAACTGTATGAGCAACTTTTAAGCATCTTAGTTTAGCCATTGATGTGTATGTATTAACCATGTTGACCTTCATGTTGATGGTAGCAGCTGATATTAGATATTTTTATACAAATGTAAATGTTAACATTATGTATGTGTGTCGTCATTACATTAGGATGCTATTCATATTCAAAACATAAATTCCGCTCAACTTATGACAGGAAAACTACCTCCTATTTAAATTTTACTTCACTATTTACTGTGTAAGTGTAACACATTATATTCGCCTAATTGCAGTTATAATATTTTTTATTATTATAGTTACTAAGTGTGGTAAATTTGGTTAAACTAAAAGGAATCTCATGTATGTATTGACAATAATTTATTTTAGATAATTTAAAAAAAAAATTAATTTTAAAAGGAAAAATATATTATTTTAATAAATAATTTCATTTTCTTGGGAATTAAGACAGAGGTTTAAAACACACCTGGTCTATGGTATATTAGCAGTATGTATTGTGTTCCTCTGTAAGCTCCTAAAACGCAAAAAAAGAAAAAGACAAAAATAGTTCAGGTTTATATCAATTTTTTTTATTTACTTGGGTAGGTACTGATGTGAATATCTTTAACATAATTCCTTTATATTTTAGTTAGATAAATGTTTCAATGTTTTAACTTCTCACAAGAATTAAAATTCATAAACTCCTTTAATAATTATTACTTTATTGACATATTAACATAAGAGACTTCTAGCATATAATCTTCATAATACAAAGATAAATACAAGTCAAATTATACTATACAAGTGAGACCATGTAATTTTAAAGAAATGGACTTAATTAGGAATGGCTTTACTAGAATTCAATATGCTGACAGACTTGGCAGTGACTGGATAAAATTTGTTAACTGAGATATTTCAATATAAATATTATTAATTATACATTAATGTTGTAGTGATGATTATGCTATTGATATTACGAGTACTATTTTTCTAATCAAACTAGTAAGATGGAAATCCATTTCAAATGACAACGACAACTAACGTAAAAAGGAACAAAATCACATAATTGACAGTATAGTTTGTAATTAAAATAATGTTGGCTAACAAAATCTAAACATAATATCACTATATTATACGTGAACAGTTATCAAACTCATAAAATAAATTCATTTATCTACTCTTTTTCACTTTGCACAAAAATAAAATGTCTTAAACATTCCATAAGACGCCATTTATCATTTATAGTTTTATATATTTAAAGTAAACCATTAGTCAAACTAATGCAGGACTATCAATCTATAACAGAAATGACTTGCTTGCGAATTCGCAATGGAGATTTTCTATAAAATGCAAGACAGCACATGCTTCATGCTTATTTCTACATTTTGTTAGTGTGTGTGTTTATTCAAAAGACATTGGGGTCAACGTTTATAACAAGCACCTCATCATGGACTGGCAGAATGTTAATAGTTAGGCCATTTTTTTCTATTGTGATGGATGACGGTGAAGATAATTTATTTATAAATTTAAACTGGCTTTTTAAATAGTAAAAATATTGATACAAATGCTGCCAAATCATATGATATACTAAGAATCACAGAACGTTTAAAGAAATAAGTAAGGCGGATCGACGGGCCATGGCCACTTCCTTGAATCAACACACAGAGATGAACGCAACAATAATGCAAGTTGTGATCGAGTTGGTGAAGTTAAGATCGCCTTCCTAACTGTTAGTTCTCAACTGCACGAATCTTTCGCACTACGTATCAAACTTAGAATAATCTCACATTCATGCATCTGGACAAAAGTCCATATAATGCTGGATATATCCAGATTTTAGTCTTTATATATGTGATAAATTATATACATCAGACTTTATCGTTGGCTTAAATATTTACGAGAAGGATCCTTTCTTTTCACGCTGCCATTGGAAGATTTTCTCTTTGAGTTCAGTAGCTGAAATGAGTAAAATAAAAGTCAATTTTACTACAATTATCCTCTCCCACTCGTATTTGTATTCGTAAGTGTGACTATCTTGATTAAAAAAATTCTTAAACGAATTTCATGATGCGTACAAGAGAAACAAAAAACACTCATATATATTTTAAAAAAAAAGAGCGAGGAGTAAATAATATATTACCCGGACGTAGCTGGTCCTCGCTGAGCGGCTGGCGGTTGAAGGGATCGGTGGCGCTATTGAGCAAGTGCCGCAGAATCACCGAACGGTCCATTACCTGCGCCAAACACAGGCTCTTATAAAAGAAATTTAATAACCGTAAATGCGTAACCTACTGACAACACTTGTAACATCGATATATAAGATCGCAAAGTACATTTTTATATCTAGAGGTATTATAGATGTGCGAATGTTATTTCATGTTGTAATAAAATAAAATTGAGTTTTTTTTTATAGAAAAGTAAGTTACGTAAAATATGATTTTGCATGTTATTTTACACTGTTCTTTATACTTGGTTGCATGGTTATGTTTCTGGAATGTACACCTATTACCAAACATCCTGTATACCTTAAAAAATAACATAATTGGAATGGACGGTTTAATTGCGACAGCGCAGTAATCGATAGCACAGCGTCACTGTTAGGGTACGTCTCCACCAGAACTGTGCGAGATAACTAAGTTGTGCGCTAAGAAAAAATCCACCAATAGGATAATTTATAAGGCGGCTAATCAGCCGATCACCACCAATCAACTTCACTGTGGTTGGATGTTAATGGCGCTCTTTAAGACGCGAGATGCAACAGTCTAAATCATCATCATTATCATCAGCTCATTTTATATCCGCATTGCTGGGTCCCAAGCCTTCCCTATGGATGGATAGGGGAAGCGGGTCATAAACCACTACGTGGTTTTTAACCTTTTGAACGCCACGGTCGGCACTGGACGACAAATGAAAAAGTGCCCAACACGCCACCGTCGTGTATGGCCGACGAGAAAACGACATTTTTAAAACACAAAATAAACATACTAAATCAACTTTTCTGTGTTTCTTTTTCCTATTATTTAAAAGTACTTTAATGATGTATTGTAAAATGGCACGAAGATATATCCATCAGTTACATTTCACTAGCAAAAATTATCACTAAATATTGCTAACCGAAATGGTGTTCTCCTCACGCCACAGTCGGCAAGACACGACAGCTAGTGATGGGTAAGTTAGGTAAATTAAATTTTGAATTTATGAAATATTTTATTGAAAGCAGCTTACTACTACTTCGATAATTATTTTTGAATAGCAACTATTTGTATCTGAATATTCCTAATGCGTAATATTTATAAAATTATGGAAAAATGATTACTATTTATATCTATCGATCGATAGTTAACTGTTCACTCTCGCGCATCCCTACGGAATATAATCCCTTATACCAGAATAATTGTTACTTCATAATATTTTATAATGAATGTATTATCTTATTTCGATAAAAACTATAAATACAACTGCAAAATTACTACAAAATATGTGCCGGCCGTCCGAACTCAGCTTTTTCTCGCAGAGTGGAAATTTGTTATACTAAGCATGAATTTATTATCCTATTTCCATAAAAACGATAAATACAACTGGAAAATTGCTATAAAATGTGAAAAGGGGCATTTTACGCAAAAATCACGGTCGAGATGTAACAGGCCTCTTTAAGTAAAAACGGAGAAAATCAACTAAAGCTAAGTAATTAATTAGTACTCTAATAGACAACCCTTTCTTTACCTTGTTGTTTATAATTTATAATAATAATTATTAGTTTACTTGAAATGTCACATCATTACCTCGCACGCAAGAAAGTTGTCAAAGGTCGTGCCAACCACGCCAGAGTCGGGTCTTCCCGACAGCGAACGCCTACACGAACGAGATTAGTGATGTATCTTATTATTACCTGATTTATTCGTTTGTAGTTCTAATGTCTACTTTTACTTTGTATAGAATTTTGTAACTGCTGTTAAATGATACGAAATCAAAAAAATATTTTTTATTTCAAAAATATGTGACGAATAGCAGAGATTAAATCGGTTATTGACAACTTATCGATAACATCGTTGGCATTCCTATTTTATTTGTAGGTATTTGCTCTGAATTTGTGGCTTGGCGTGGGAAGGGCGCCGATGCGTTTGAGCCCTGGCGTTCAAAAGGTTAACGAGACGGCTAATGCAGACGGCTTAACGTGCCTGCCGAAGCACGGAGGAGCTCGAGATGATACAATTATGATCTCTTCGCCTTTCATCAGCAATCGCAGGCCGAGCTCGTTAACTACTGCGCCATCGAGCTCTTAAAAGTAAAGTATAGTAGATTTGACCAAATAGTAATTACCTTTCCGGAGGGCAGCAGCACGGGGTCGGTCATGAGCGTGTCCATCAGCGGGTCGCGGAACTCCTCGGGCGCGTCCGCGAACTCGTCGCTCTGCTGCTGGTTCGATACTGCCAACGAGGGGCACTCCTCAGTATATGGGTAGTAGGTGGAAAATTCACTAGCTCGCATCGGGCCTTTACCTACTATCTTTCCGTGTGCATGCGGGATAGCCTGAGTCTAGCAGTGGGACGCTTGACCATTTCTACAAAACAGCTCGCATTCAACACTTGCGTGGAGTAAGAGCGCGCAGAACATGTCCATTTATTGCAACACCATAGACGCGGGCGCGGGCGCCGACATATTGAGGGCCAATAGCGTGCTAGATATTTTAGAGGGCAGCGAGAAACTTAAAGGGTTCTTCAAGTCGTGTGATCGAAACATAACCAGAGGTTTTCTAGAGGGGATGGAAAGACGTAAGCCACGGGCTAGCGTGAGTATATCCCCTTCTATAGCAGGGGACGGCCCCTATTGGATTCTCCGAGGAGTACGGATTGGACCGATCCGGGTAAAGTACCTACACTTCCACACCAGCTCCCCGACCGCCTAACTCTATCGCCATCGCGCTCTATAGTTTATGGCGTCATCTTGTCATTACAAAAAGCTATAGCCTTTAGCTTTCGATATTGCTTTTATATCGCTTTCGATAGCGATAGAGAGCGATAGCGATAGAGTTAGGCGGTAGGCCCCCAGCTTGACCATCACTTAACATCAGGTGAGGTGAATGTAAGATCTTGGTTTACCAGTAATGTTTTAAAGGAATCTCTCTATGTGCATGTGGGATGGCCTGAGCCCAGCTGTGGGATGTTTATTGGTGAGGATTTGGTTACCTGCGATCTGGTAGGCGTGGTCGGCGAGCGCCTTGAACCGCTCAATCTCGGACGGCGTCTTGATGCACGACTTGGCCAGCCGCACCGCCGCCTCCTCGAACAACTCCTTGCGGAACGACCTCTGCGAACATAATCGACGATGTTAATATTTTATTTCAAGACGAATCGAACCCACGACCATTGGATAACCGGACCAATGCTCTAACCGCTGAGCTACCGAGACCCAAGAAGAATCGTTGAATTTTTCTAGTAGTTTGTGATTTACGCTGCAAGCCAGCCGTATAACGTCACTGTGAAGTTACTACCCTCACAGTCGCAAGAACACTTGCAAGTATTTATTAATCGACAGACTTAATTCATTATAAATATTTTTATATTTTAGAATTTATAAAAATCACAAACTTCTAGAAAAACTCAACAAGTCTTCTGGGTACATGACATAAATAAGATATTGACAGAACTTTTTGAAAAGCTAATTCAATACTATAAACTATCGAACAACACGTTACCTCGTCGGCGGCGAGCGCTGCGTGGAAGGCGGGCGTATCGAGGTGCAGGTAGATGTCCACGAGCTGGCTCAGCAGCCGCCGCGGCTCCCAGCCGTACTTCTCGGGCCGCCGCACCTGAACATAGCACTTATTAGTTGGGTAACAAGGTTCATTTTCATACACACGCCAGCACATCAGACTAACACAAACTGCCAACTTTTGTCAATAGACTTTGAACTTTACGTATATAGCAATTACGGTTGAATATTAATTGAAAAAATTTGACAGTTTTAGATAGGTTTATGAGCAGGCGTCTGAACATACTATCAGCACAAGTTTTGCTTAACTACTAAAGACTTTAACTAAACAGGGATCGGTGACAGTAACCACTCCCATACAAATCTATATATAGATTAAGACCTTAAAAATTTTATACTATACGTTTGTTCGTAGTAACTTGGAGTATGCGTCTCAAGTGTGGAACCCAAGATACCAAACTTATATATCGCGAATTGAAAATATTCAAAAAAGGTATATCAAGTATCTTTGCTTTCGTTCCAAAGACCGGTATGACTCAACGCAGTGTCTTGGTTTCTGCAAAAAACATCACCTACTTCCTTTGGAGAACCGCCGTGAAATTGCCGATATTTTGTTCCTACTAAAAGCTGCTTCTGGTTCCATTGACTGCTCGGGTCTACTGTCTCAAATCACTCTCATAGCGCCCACTATGCTTCGGTTTAGCCTGCCTTTTTATATCTGCCCCCTCTTCCATCTATAGGCAGAACACGTATATCTGGCGTGCGAGTAATACCTTTAATGCCTTATTTTAAAAAACTAGATTTTGACCTCTGTAACACAAGCGATGCATCGGCGAAACGGCTCATGAGCCAGTTATTTTATGAGTAGTTTAATGAATAAATTTAAGTGTGTGTTTTCTTTTGTTAAGTGCATCACATTGGTATTAATTCTGTTTTTATTAGTGAGGACCTATAATTGGCTTTCTGTTATTATTTTTAAGTTGTATCATAGCTGTTGGTCTTCCTATAAATAAATATAATAGTGGGCGGAGGTAACTATAATCGCCAAATGCTATATATATATAAACTTTTGTCGATAGTACAGACGCCTGCACGTCAACCTATTCACAGATGACAAATTTCTTCAACAAATGTTCAACCATATGCCATATACATAAAGTTCATAAAGTCAAGTCAAAATATGACAGTTTGTGGTAGTATGATGTGCAGGCGCGTGAACATACATCCATATAAAAAACCTGATGGCAGCAAACAATACGAATGTTGGAAATCCTGAGATAACAGTCCGCATCGAATTGATATAAGCATAACCTCTTTGGTTTTGAAGAGAATACGAATCTATGTTTGACAGCGGGTCAACCCGAGCCGAAATCCTAGCCTTGAGGTGCCCTCGGGTTCGGTTCGGGGACATGAACACTTGAGTGATGCCAAATGGAACAAAATGTACTGTCACGAGCATTAACATGTCAACAATGTAACTCTTAATACAATGGAATAAGAGTCAAATTAGTCGATACATGTTAATGCCCGTGACTGTGCTCTTGGCGGCACGTTACCTTAAGTATCTTGCACTTGGGCCCGCAGAGCTGCTGCAGTTTAACAAAAACTTGTCAATTGTACAGCAGCGTTACTTAGATTGCACCTGAATCGCATTGATCAATTAGATGGGGACTGTCAGGGCTTGCAACCGAGACCGAAAATACAGGTATCATATCAGTAAGTACCTGTATTTTCCATTTCGGTTCCTGGATACCGATTTTTCAATGAGTACCGGTAATGTCCCTCAATAATACCGGTACCTACCTGCGGCGTTGCCAGTCTTTTTGTCACGTGATATGCAGTACTCTGCGGCCGTGCGGAACGTACATAAAAAGGCAAACTAAGACGAGAGCGCAACGCGTGCAGTTACCAAATCCAAGCGCCTTTCCAACCAACCATTCGCGCAACCATTTATCTACTCAGTTTCTCGTGCTTGCACTAATAAATTTGGTTACCTGGTACCGGTATTAGTATCTGTATTATGGTGTATAATACCGGTATTCCAAGCCCTGGGGACTGTATATTATGGCGTAGCTCGTTACCTTAAGGTTCTTGCACTTGGGCCCGCAGAGCTGCTGCAGGTTGAAGTTGAGCATGGATGCGAGCCGGTCCACCAGCTCGGCGCGCAGGAACGGCTCCTTGATCTCCACGGTTAGGTACTCCAGCATGTCCACCGTCTCTCTGCGATGTTGTGTTGCTTTAGTACTTTATACTTGCATTCCATCAGTAAAAAAATGCATTACAAAATTAGCAGTTTGCCCACGTATACATACATATAAATATAAATAAATAAATAAATACATAAATAGAGAATAAACTCGAAATAGTTATTCCGTGTTTTGGTCCCGTCGTGTAAACGTTGAGGAGCTCGATGGCGCAGCGGTTACGCGCCCGGTCTGCGAGTGCTGAGGTTAAGCAACTTTCGCAAAGGCCGGTCATCGGATGGGTGACCAAAAATTTATCATCTCGAGCTCCTCCGTGCTTCAGAAGGCACGTAAAGCCGTTGGTCCCGGCTGCGTTAGCAGTCGTTAATACCCACTAATCCGCACAGGGCCCGCGTGGTGGTTTATGGCCCGTTCTCCCTATCTATCCATAGGGGAGGCTCGTGCCCCAGCAGTGGGGACATTAAATGAGCTGATGATGATGATGATGTAAACGTCAATTCAAATTAGAGTAAAAGAGACAAAACAAGAAATAACTATTCGAAGCTTACTCTCTGTTTATTTGTAAGACGCTAAATCTTGAACATAAAAACACAAAAGGGCGGCATTACTTGTGGACTCATAATTACAATGCTGTAAAGTACTATGAGCACTAGCAAATATTTAAGTGAGTGACGTCAAGTGGCCACTTTAAATTAACATAATTAAATAGTGAATGCAAGTGAACGTCTTAACACGTGAGTCGAGACAGCACTTTCTGTCTTTGCAAAGACGGTAAAGGTAAGTTACAGACAATAACTTCCTGCTTCAAAAATTCCCTTTTACGTAATAATGTAATCGACATTCCTAATTTGAAATAAGACCATAAGAGTATTTGTGGTTTAATCTCTCAGACTGTTGTTGGAGCGCTTATCGAGATATTCGGGATACTAGATTTCCGTAATAATTTTCATGATGCATTTTGTTCCGTTTTCTCAATCTAGTACTATTCTTGATTGAAGTAATTACACAATAGATTTTTTTACAATGATACAAATTATCGACCCCGTCGGGCACAGCTTTTACTTTTAATGTACACATATAGTTATTAAGTTTATATTTTTATTATTTAAAACAAGTGTAGCGGATAGGAGTTCGTTGTTGAGTTGAGGATTCGAAAAATCTATTTTTGATAACACTGTTGCTTTGGACGTGTCCCGGTGCCAAACCGCGTGGGAACGCGCCGCTACCGAAAAACAAAATGGCGCGCACACGTCATGTTCCATTAATGTTAATTTATACTTATTTCTTACACTAATTACACTACAATAATAAAATATTTTGACAATGATTTTGAAGAGAGGGTCCCATCTCTCATCCATCCATCATTAATTAAAGACGATTCCCAATCCCAATACGTCTGCTAACTACTGGACAGTTAGTACTTACCCACATCGAATTGTTAATTTATTAATTTCTTACGTATGTGACTGTATGGTTTATATAAGCAATAAATATTCTTAAAACACAACGAGTGAATGGCTACCGAATGTCCGGTTACCTGGCGAGCGTGAGGTAGGAGCGGCACTGGCGCTCGTCCTGCGCCAGCGCGCGCGCCCGCGCCTCCGCCGAGCCGCTGCCCGCCGCGCCCGCGCCCGCGCCCTCCTGCGCCTCGTGGATGCGCTTCAGGTACTGCGACCACACGCACGATTCAATACCAGTAGGCTTACTCTTGAACGAAAACTCAATCTCAATCAATCACTCACGTAAAGTAAGATAGCACTCAATCAATTGCGTGGAAATTGAGTAACAAAATATTATCGAGATGGGGCGTTCCGAAATTGTGAAATTTATCCCAATATCGATACATATTAATCGCATTGGAATTGTATTGAAATTGAGTTTGCGTTCAAGAGTAAGCCTACAGGGGTCGCCTACTGCTCCAAATTCGACCGTCATTTTATTAAGGCTGCACGGATTGTATCCTAAGCAATGAAAAATTAAAAAAGATAGAATGTGAGTTTGGATTGGCATTGACAGATTTCGGCCACTCCTCACCCATTTTTGAAATTTTTGAAAAATGTATGATGCAATGTTTATTTAATTTAATGTATTTTTATGCATTATTTAAAAAAATATTAGCAGTCTGCACTCCTTCTCTATATAAACTATAAGTGTGCGAAATTTCATACTCCTCCGTCTACGCAATTTTTGTAAAAAGGGGTACAAAACTTTTGCGACACTTATTAATATATAGACGAAGATACACGAAGGTTATATCCAAATAAAAAAAGCACCACTAGGCCGCACTTTGGATGCGTTTTCGTACTAATTTTACAAGTACAGTCGCCTGCACATCAACCTTTCCAAAACTGTCAAATTTCTTCAATACATTTTTAACCATATGCTTTAGGCATAAATTTCAAAGTCTACTGAGGAAATTTGACAGTTTGTGGTAGGTTGATGTGCAGGCGTGTGTACGTAAACATACGATATTGAACGTATGAAATACGAATTGAACGCGCACACTGACTGATTGCGTTTATCTTAGTTGAAACGCCAGTGACACTTTCACCTGACTTTTGTTTTTATGAACGCATTCAAAGTGCGGCTGGGCGTATAGTTGTTAGCGGGAAAATGAAGATTTATTTTTTTAATTTTTTTTTGTTCAATAATTATATAATATTATTATATTATGTGTAATAATAGTAGATTATTAACCGTTAAGTGTGAACGTGAACTTGAACGTGCACAAATGTTGGACAAATGAAACAAAACAGTGCAACGTTATTTTTTCAGTTAATCCAATGCCATTTCACTTAAGGGGTTGAGAGACCGACCGTTCTTCCGACCTGCCTTCGTCCTAATAATGATAGAAGAGTATATAGAACGTATAAAAACTTACCGTTAGGCATTCATCTAGGAGGAATGTGGTGTCATTCATGAGCATGTTGATGAATTTGACGAACTGACGACCGGATCGGGACTCCTTCACGATCGCCTGTAACCACATAAAAGTATTAAGGCTCTCCTGATAACGATGGATTGAACGTAGCTACACCCTATTGACAATTATGTTCATGGTCATTGCGTATTTCAGATACTCGCTTCTCGATAGTTGATGATTTGATTTTCAAAATCGCTATGATAAAAACACTTAGCACTTAGCACTGTTGTGTTCAGTCAGACAGTTACGAAGTAAGATAGCCAGTCTCAGCGTTTAAGATTACAGCTGATATTACTAACCTGTTTATGTATAGGCCGCTCCCACATCCCCTTCAGTATGATGCTGATGTGGAAACGAATCGTGAACTTGTCGTAGAACTCAGTGCTCTGGCCGGTAGTTTCGATGTCGGTGTAGAACTTCATCAAAGCGCTCGGCAGGGCGGTCTGAGACATGGGGTGGTCCATGAACTTCTCATATACGTTCTTCAACTTCAGCGGCACGGAGAGATTGATCACGAACAACACCTCAACTATCTTGGCCACGAGGTACGGGTTCTTGATCATTTGAGAGTTGCAAATGGCGCTGAGCAGCCATGTGATGATTGGGTCCTCGATGTAGTCCGCTACGATTTGCGGCACGTATCTGTAACAGATGTATTTCGTTACACCTTCGCGTTCGTTTAATGTCCAATTTTTGTTCTAATATTAGAAGTTGTTAATTTTACAACCAATGAAAGCAAACGGCTTCGATATTGTATAAAAAAGTAACACCGGAGTTTTAACATTCGTCAACCTTAATTAGTATTTTATCCACATAGTATTTAAATTATCAACAAATCTCTCTTCATATTAATCGTCAATAGAACTCAATTAGGTAATAAAAAAATTGATATGTTTACATTTTTTAAAATAAACAGCTTAGTACGCGGGCACGTCCACGGCTATGCCCCTTCCCCCCTATGTACTATATATAAAAATCACTTTAATTTCATAGTACATGGTTCCAAACACAAGACCACACAAAAAAAAATTTTTGACGCGACGACATGCTCACTTTACACTAAAATATTTATGTCAATGGTTGTCTGAAAGAGATCACTCTTGGTGATAAGACCGCCTTTTGTACGTATACATAGGTTTTTTTTGTGTACAATAAAGTAAATTTGTCATATCTTATTAATCTCATTAATCTTCATCATCTTACATCACAGTGTAAAATCTAAATAAACATATTAAGAACTAGATCACACAAAACAACACCGAAATCAGTAAAGCGTCAACAACAACGACTAGTACAACTAAATATACTCACTGCACAGCGAACAGCATGAACTCGGCGATGTCCTCGACGTACCACTCGGGCGTGGCGTGGAAGGCGGCCGCCGCGCCCAGGCCGCCGCCCGCCGCGCCCGCGCCCGCGCCCGCCGCCGCCTGCAGCTGCTGCGTGAGCAGGGCGCATGCGGACGCGCAGAACTGTACGCTGCGGCGCATTAACTCGCCGTCTAGGAGTGCCGTTTCTGCACACTGTTTCGATCTAAGGAGGTAGAAGTAGATTTTTTAATGAATGCGATACAATACAATATCCTTTTTAGAAAAATACATTAAATCGGCGAGTATGCATGAAGAAATTAATGTGAGTAGATGAAGCGAAAGAAATATGTTAGAATTGTAGCAAGTAGTAAGAAGTGATATCTGCTTACTACTATGGGCAACAGGCGTGACTGTTTTTTTTTAAATAGTAACGGTTAAGCTGCCTTGATCTCACCTGATGTTAAGTGATGATAAAGCAAATGATGGAGCGCACTTCACCCGGGATCCTCAACTAGTGAGGCACTGGCTATCTATCTCTAGCTGCCGGAACACAACTAATGCTACAAACATTGATGTTATGGCGACATATTTAGATAAGATAGTGGTAGCTTAGCTAGCCAGGCGGACAAACAAGCCCTACTACCAACCAAACCGAGTACACAAATATGTACCCACCGCTGGGAATAGAACCCGGGACCTCTGGGTCTAAACCGGTGGTCTTAGCCACTAGACGACAGAGGCGGTTAAAAATGTATGTATGTATGTATGTGCTGTCATAACCCAGAGCGCTTCGCCAAGGCGATGCCTGGGTCCGAGTTTCACTACTCGGAACACTACACTTGAGGCCGATAAAATCTAATCTTTTCAATAAAAGACTGACTTGCGTGTCTCTCTATGGATTGCGTGTTGTTGATATCGTTCTGAATGGTGGTAGAATTATGAATGCTATATTCTCAGTGAAAACTAACGGCTCAATGGAGAAAGTGCGAAGGTACCAATAATAAAAAGAGGTTAGTTTTTGGTTTTTACAGTTTATACGAACACTACACATTGAACTGGAACACTTTATACGGATCTACTAGCATTTAAGTTACATATTGTTTTAACTTGATGTTACTAATACTTTGTGGAAGACCACGATAATACAAAAACACAAATGTTGAAAAAAAATCCACGAGCAGTAGGCTTACTCTTGAACGCAAACTCAATCTCAATACAATTCCAATGTGATTAATACTTATCGATAATGGGATAGTTTCGCAATTTCGGAACGCTCCATCTCGACAATTGCGTGGAAATGAACGAGAAATGAATGAATGAGTGAACAAAATATTATCGAGATGCGGCGTTCCGAAATTGTGAAACTTATCCCAATATCGATACATATTAATCGCGTTGGAATTGTATTGAGATTGAGTTTTCGTTGAAGAGTAAGCCTACAGGATTTGAACCTGCACCTTCTGACTTTGGCCCTTTGGCTTTCAAAGTAAAAAGTAAATAGCGTTGAATAATTTCGGCGGGCTGGTTAGAACCACGATAGCTTATATTGGAAGAGCACCTGACCCGGTATGTCAGAAGAGTGCAGGTTCAAATCCTACTCGTGGAAATTTTTTCAACATTTGTGTTTTTGTAATTTGTTTCGCAACAAAATTTGCGTTAAAATTGTATAAACAAAACAAAAATCACGATAATAATTATGTAAAATAAAGAAAGTTTACCTTCGTGCTTCGGAAGACACGTAAAGCCGTCAGTTCTAGATGCATTAGCCGTCGTTAACAACCACCGCACCGCAATTTGTTCGCGTGGTGGTTAATAGCCCATTCTCCCTATGCTGTTTCCATCCATAGGGAAGGCTCGTGCCCCAGCAGTGGGGACATTTAATGAGCTGATGATGGTATACTGTACCTGTGAAGACGTTTGATCTGCCGCCGCCACCGGCTGAGCAGCTCGCGGTTGCGCAGCGCGGAGAAGCTGTTCCGCCACTGGGGCTCAGCGGCCATCAACTCTTCAATGACCTTCTGGAGGTCTCGGAATGCCCTGTCCAAAGAAATATACAGTTATTATCTTCATTACAGTTTTAGTACGGAGTTGGAAAAAACTAATCAATATGACACTAATCAATCAGTCAATAAAGAGTGGAGATAATTTTTATACTGACCATTCTGTTAGGGCTGGCTAGCTACTACCATCTTTTCTAAATATGTCGCCATAACATCAATGTTTGTAGCATTGTTGTGTTCCGGCAGCTACCTTCGGCCTTAATATCAGGTGAGGAAGGCCAAGAGCTAACCCGTTGGCAATTAACCTGTCGTCTGCTGTGAATACAGACACAATAGAATTTTACTTGCACTAAGCAGACTAAAGGTTAAAAATTAAAAGGATTGAAACAAAAAGGCTGTGTCTATCGTGCCGGTTACCTAATACGACGCTGATGCGTATGCAGAGCGGGAATGAGCGCGACGTGGTGCATGTGAAGCGTCAGGAACCAGCACACCGTCTGGAACTTCGACTCGGGCCATTTGTGGTTCGGGTCCTTATCTGAAAGTGATATTTTATATCAATAACATTTATACAAACATTTACAGTGAAAAAAATTAAATGCCTACCCGACCCAGTTAGGAATTGAACCTGGGTCTTCCGCAATCCGGGCGGCTGCACTGACCATTATGCTATGCTTCCACAAAAATTGGGGTATCAAATGCAAAAATATTTCTTCAAATCCGACTAGCGCATTCAAACAAAAAAACAAACTCTTCAGCTTTATTATATAATTAGTATAGATAATCTTCTTTTAAATTGACACGTATAGGTATCATTGCTGTGACATATCGTCTGGTAAAGCGCAGAAATAAATTGCGGTTTAATAACTAGATAATTATTATTAAACCGCAATTTAATCAACTAACCACCCGCGTGGTGGTTTATGGCCCGTACTCCTTATCAATCCATAGAGAAGGCTCGTGCCCCAGCAGTGGGGACATAAAATGAGCTGATGATGATGAATTAGATATTTATATAAAAATCATGTAACCAACATAGAATAAGTTAATAGTAACACATTGAGTCTTGGTCACTTTAATAAGTAGGTAAACATTCTATTCAATTCTATAGGTACGTGAGTAACTCACTGAGCGCGTCGAGCCAGTCCTGCGCCTCCTGCGCGGTGTAGAAGAGCCGCGTCTCGTCGCGCACGCCGGCGCACGAGTCCGCCTGGAACGTGTACAGCGGGTACACGCGCTCCAGCTTGATGCGCACCGACAGCAGCTGCAGCGCCGAGCACACATTCAGCATGAACCCGTCACCTGTGCAACACACAACATATTGTTAACAGGTCGTTGTGGGACAGTCATTATCTTATACTTCACTTATTTAAATGAAACCACTTATACGGATCTATAAATGATTTTTGAATTTGAATTTGAATTGAATGTATAAACTCGCGTTTACTTTACAATTTTTTATCCTGACGTTTCGAACCCTTTGCGCTGTCCCTGGTCACAGGGAGACTAAGGTGTTGGTCTTCTCATAATTAATCAGTAACTAGCATACACTCATTTTATTTCAATGCCTCCATCTTGTTTATTATCAACCCTCTCCACCACTAGGTTGTCTGGAAGATATCGCTTTTAGTGATAAGGCCGCCCTTTGTACTCCAATTTTTATTTTTTATTTCTTTGATAGCATGTACCTATGTGTTTTTTTATTTTTATGTGTACAATAAAGTATTTTTATTCTATTCTTATTCAATCGGGTGCGTTCCGTTTTAAGCAGAAAAGGTTATGGTATCTTTTGGTCTGGCAGTATGGTATCAACTTTTAGAATTGATGACGACCCTTTTTATATAACGACAAGTGGACACTGCTAGTTGTGCTCTTCGTACAACGAGAAGTGAGCGCGGACTAAACGGGCGACTCTTTTGAGATACTAGCCCTATGAGTACCGGGTGAGGAATGCGCTTCGGTGGGCTCTTATCTGGCGTTATGACCATGATATATGATGTAGGTAGATGGTTCCCTGTGCGACTTTTTCTGGCACCTTTTCGTATAAACTACTGGTTGGTACGGGGTGTCATTATAAACAGGTAAGTAAAGTATAAGAGAAGGGTTAACCGCTGGGAGACTTCTTAGCGAGAAAGTGAAGAGACATGTTTGAGGTTTATGTTTATTTTCTAAAATGTGTGTCTTGTTGAATATGAATATGAAATGTTGATGGATTATTAACGGTTAAGTGTTCGTGAACGTGCATGAGTGTTGGCAAATTAAAGAAAACATTGCAACATTACTTTTAAATTCTCTCAAGCAACTAATGTGATTGATAACATGAATGGTAAATTAATAGTACAAATGAAACCTAAAAGTTTTCCAAAACATTAACCACTCTGTTTTTTGACCTAGTTAAAACACAATTGATGATTCATCAATTAACAGCGCTACAACTTGTTAACTCATAAATGATGAACATACTGACTGACTCTAGCTATTCCCTTACAATCTTTATCAAACTATTCGTTTCGACCGGTTCAAAATTTACTTGATTGACAAACCTATCAACCTCATTGAACTATACCAACTTAACTTAGCCCGTTTGGAATAACCTAAGTTTAGTACAGTCACGAGCACCGATATGTAAACACTTTGTCTCTTATTCCCTCGTATTAAGAGTTACAATTGTTTACATGTTTTTGTCAATGTCAATAATTCAAAACTTTAAAACAGTAATCCGAAATGTGTTTTAGTTATATCCCTAGTAAGATAGTTATGGAACGCTTTTATAAAACTATCCTCCAGTATATAATTTCACCAACAGGGTTAAAACTTAATTAAATATATGTACATTTTTTCATTTAACACGGCTAATGACTCCATTCCACACGATGATAAGTGGAATTGTAGTCCAGACGCGAAGACAACTGGCGCAGCGTTAAAACTACGTGGCATCAGTTACCCTCACTATGCCGACCTACAAGGTGCCTCTTCACGCCTCGTTTGAAGGACCCCACGTCATAGGAAGGAGGGAAAACATGTGCTGGTAGACTATTCCATCTTTTCGAGGTGCGACAAAGAAACGAGTCACCAAATTTCTTTGTACATATTTTGATCGAGAACATCCAGCATGGCTAGTTGAGCTAGAGATTCCATTTATACATGTAGATGTAGATCAATTCCCTTATTTTAAAATACTAAACTATTACTAGGAAGAGAGAAACAAACCAAAAACAGTTTTAATTAAATTAACAAAAGATAAAAATAACCGTCTTTTAAACATCGTAGTAGCAAACATATCTATTGTTTTAGAACAACTAACAAACGCGTAAATTGTCATTCGAAGAGCATTTGTCTTTATTTATACGCCGCAGGTTTGGACGGATATCAAGACTTCCTACATGATTTCGCGAATCGGTAAATACAAATATTTACAAAGAGAGAGGTAAAATGAATAACTTGGATAGGTGCCAATACAAAATCCGCCCGTAGGCACGAGGTAAGTGAACGACATGTGGAAGGTAATTATAATCTATTTCGGCCGATCATTAAACTCGCGTCTACGCACTCAATGCTACAACTAGCATTTATTAGAGTCATCATTTGTCTGCCGCTAACACGAATAAATGTGTTTATTACCTTTGATGTAACACCGTCTGGCGACCTTACAAACGTGATACTATCACTTACAAGTAGGTATGTAGTGTGATAAGGATACATCACATCTAGGGAAAGTTCGTAATAATGTATTGGACATTAGTTGTAATTCAACAAAAAAAATATTTATTATAAGTTACTATTACGATGTGAGTGCAAGATGAATGCAACACTTTTTCTAATATTTTTTAATAAAGAAAATAATCTAGAAATAGTGTATTTGTGATGATGAATGATGATAAAAGGTATACATGTGTTACAGGTATGTTACTAGGACACCATGACGACGCGAGCTCACGTACCTAATGTACAGAGAAAAACAATTACAGAGACAAGACAGTAACCTCGAAACTTAGTCGTTTGTGTTGTTACTCCAAACTTCTAATTGGAACTTAGTGGATAAAGCTTCTGTGTGCCGCTCTCAATTTGGCTAAAATTGACTGATGAAATTGAACTACACTAGCGAGCAATAAACCGGAATCACTTGCTAAAGATAAATTTTTACCATTTTTATGCAATGAATTATAGATTGTGGTATATCATTTGAAAGGTAGTTTTATACGCTTTCTAATGATATCAAAAAGGTTTTTACAATTAACAAAATTTCGTACCTAAATATAGGGAATTGTTGCAAAAGGTTGAAGTTGTGGATGTCTAAATGAATACGATGTAATATGAATGAAAAAATATGTTTTTTATTTACAATGTGTATTTTATCCCCCTCTTAATACTTTGTATTACCCCCCCTGGCCCTAATAACTGCCTGTAAACGGTTTCTCATTGACCGAATGAGTTTCCTGACGGAATCTTGTGGATTTCCCTGCCACTCTTCGACCAAAGCAGTTTTTAGATTTTCTATCGTCGCCGGAGCTGGATATCTTCCTCGTACCCGTCTTTTCAGCTTGTCTCACACATGTTCAATAGGGTTCAAGTCAGGACTGAGGGCTGGCCAGCCTAAGGTGGAAATCCCGACTACGCAGTTAGGACCACCACCAGGTACAAATACCAGCTCTGTTTTTGCGTCTATAAAAAGCCCGCTTCCCCGGGCTGCTAGACTCTCTGTCGACGGTCGCTACCATGCAGGCACATCCTTGTTTCGTCCCAGAACAGAACTCGACTCCATTGCTCTCTATCCCAATCTAAGTGATCGCGAGCAAACTGAAGCCGGGCTTCTCGGTGGGCCGTAGACAATTTGGACCAAATGGGTTAAATCCGCTTCTTTAAGTTTTCGCCTCACTGTACACTCGCTAACAGTCCTCTCTCGAACTTCTCTAAGCTGCCGTTGGACGTCCACGCCGGTTAGGTGACGATTCAACCGATACATTGTCACCACTTCTCTCCGAATCGGGGAAATGGTGACAATGACTTGGTCATCTCTCACCGAAGTGCAACGCTGCCTTGCAGATCCTGGTCTCCGGACAAAGTTTCCAGTCTCCCTAAACCCTCTGTACACCTTCGAGGCACAAGACTGGCTTAGATGAAGCTGTCGAGCAATATTACGCTGAGACAACCCTTCCTGGAGTAAGATGACGATTTGAGCGGCTTCTGCAAGTGGTTTCTATTTAATTTCAGATTCAGTGTTCCCAGTGACGTGAAATATTGAACTGATGACCAATTTTCAGGGATGCTCACTTTTTATAGTGTTTCAGGACTCCAAAACAAAACAGTCTTTTGTTGTAAATAAAAAAAGTAAAGTAAAGTTTATGTTTTTTGTTTTTACGTTTCATGACGTAAGGGATATAATCTTTGTCTGTGCCATTGAAAGAGGTTGAAAGCTTATTAAATTACCTTTGAAATCATATACCACAACGTATAGTTCTTTGCATAGAAACTGTAAAAATAGTCTAGAACATCCCGCGGTAAAACGATTCCGGTTTATTGCTCACGAGTGTTGATGCGGGTTGCACACAACCGAGACGAATGGCGGCAGCTGAAGGAGACCTACCCCAACATGTTGGTAGGTAATGGCTAAGAAGAAGAAGAAAGACGAATAAGAAAGAAGAAGGAGAAACAAGAAGGCTGATGAAATTAAGCTTTGTGCTAGAATGCACCACAAGACACACGATATACATCGATGTATCGAATACATTCGATGTTTACAATACGATACATCGCATCGATCCGATGTTTTGAAAAGCTATTGATTTACTCGATGTATCGATGTATTTTGATAAAACATCGAATCAATGTTAATTAGCAAATTTTTAAGTGGTATAAGTAACTTTTCATTGTGTTCGGTCGTAACAGAATCTAGAAACTAACACTGGCAGCATTGCGCAATCGAAAATTAAAAATCTGCTCAAGGACTAGATTCCAAGTCATGAAATTTAAAAAGAAAGGTGTTCTTTTTTCGTTCATCATGTTTATTGGTTAGTTGATACAGAAAATAATATTAATTACATTTGATTTGACTAGGCAGGCTGTATGGTAGGCATCTCCGTTCCATCAGAACGTTTATTTTCTAAAGCGGCACAAATCGTCAATCAGCAACGAAATAGACTAAAAGGGAAATGCCTAAATAAAGTTTAAAAAAAAATATTTCAGATTTCCAGAAATTGGTAATTTTGTTAGTATTTTCGTAATAAATAACAAAAAATATTCTCACATTGCATTTTTTTTTATAAACAACAACTGGAACAGCGGAGGTTTGCATAAAAGTCAATTTTATTAGTTACAGTTAAAAAGTACTCGATGCTGAGAAAACATCGATGTTTTTAACCGATGCATCGCAAAACATCGATGCATAGTCTCGATGTATTGCATCGAAAAAAAAAAAACATTGATGTATTTTCTAAGTGGACCACCCCTAGCCTGGACCCACCAAAGTTTTTGTTGTTTTATTATTTACCTCACCAATAAATCTATCACAAATTTTATAATTGAAGACTCAATGTTCTAAAGTTTATTTGTAACAACAAGAATTCTCAAAAAACCTGTTCCTCAAACAATAAAGAATGCTACGGTAGACTATGAACAAAGTAGTTTTTTATTTAGTGGTAAGCAGCTGTTATCCTATTAATTAATTAAAGGGTGTTGGCCTCGCCACTCTTGCCTTGCGGGTTGGTGATTGGTCAACCACCTTTACCTATACAGAATGTATGAGCCTAAAAAATGGCTGCCGAGATAATTGTCCTACATAGTAACATTATTAATTATCTTAACATGTGTACTACTGCCTTGTATATCAAACAATAATAAGTATATAAATACTATAGGCTGATTCTATGCTGGACTGGTATATGCTTTGATGGAATTTTTTTTTGATGGAAATACAGGTAGGTATAGGGTTGTATTTCCACCAGAAATGTGTGAGGTAGCTAACTTATGTGCTAGGAATCTCAATTCAGGCGTTGTAAAAATATTGGTGTTTTTTTTAGCGCACTGCACAGCTACTCTGTTGGAAATACAGTTAGTCTAATAACTCACCCGCCAAAGAGCGTTCGTCGGTCTGTAGTTGCGCGCGGCGCTCGTTCCTCTGCAGTACAGCAGCGAAGTAGTTGAGGAACGGCTCGCGCGCCTCCGGGCACAGCAGGATGTTGTGGCACACGTTATGCAGCGTGTTGCGACTCGCCTCCACCTCGCGCTGCAGCGCGAACGCGAGGCTGCGGTCGCCCGACCCGGTCGCGAACAAACGCTCCGCCAGGCGGGGGTTCTCTTCAGCGAACAACGAAATCTGCAAAGAAAATTTTGCTATAGCACTGACGTATACAAATACGGCCAGCGTTCAAAGCGGCCACCACAGGTCATTGACACTTGCGACACCAAGGGTAGCACGCGCCGGATGTGAAGCTTCAGTTCTTATGCCTCTCATCATCACCATCATCATCATCAGCCTAATCAACTAACAACTAGAAACCAAAACAACTGATAGCTTACCGCAAAGAAAGGTCCGAGAAAGCTGACCCGAGCGATCTCTCGTCCAGGCGCGGTGGTAACGGGTTCCGGGCAGAAGCTGGGCAAGCGAGCGATGAGCGCGCACACTGGCCTAGCCGAGTGCCGCGGCCCCGCGCGCAGGTCGCACAGCGAGCGGAGAGCGCGCAACGCGGCGCCGTGCCCACGCCCCACGGTGGGCGACACGCAGCGGCGCATCTCTTCGCGGATGCCCATTAGAAGCGGTATGAATACCTAGGAGGGCACATTTAAAAATTAAAGTAAATGATAAACGTCTTTTGTTAAATCTAGCTATTTAACAATCAAACTGATGTGAAATTTGTAGGAAAATTTATCTTTTAACTAATTTATTTTTTAACTTAGTACTCATTTGGATAAACAATCAATAACAAGACACAAAAATAAAAGCATTTTAAAATAATTACAACCTAAATTGACATAGTAAAAAATATATATATTACCTCCTCAAAGACATCCTTGTCATTATATGTAGCAAGCAAGATTTCAGGTATCAAGCCAGAGGGTGAATTTCCGTTCAAAATGTACGGTAGCAATGGCGATTTCCTGCACTTTTCTAGTTCGAATTGCCCTTGAAGCACTAACACCAAGTGGTTCACAATGAAAGTCCTCATGTTTAATAGGAGATCGCTCAGAGGCGGCTCCGAGCTTTTCTTTGGATGTTCTCTTTCGTACAGATTAATGTTGTTGTAGAATCTTAACAGGTAACTAACGGCGAGACCCTCTGTGGGAATCGTTTTAGGCAAAGGCAGCGAGGGCGCGGGGCAGTCGGCCCTATCGGCGTCCATATCGGAGCCGAGCGGCCCGCTCGTCGACGACTCATCTCCACAATCTTCACTGAGCCTCTTAGAAGTTTCCGAGACAGCTAGCAACTTTTGGTTCAGTGGATCAGCTCCATTCGATATTTGCATAAGGACGTCCATTATAGCCTCCGAAGCTAATTCATCGAAACTCAATTTGGGATTGTCAAGTAATGAAGCTGCTACTGATGGGACGAATATTCCACCTGCGAAACACACAATACAAAACAGCTTCTTTACTTCAAATGGTAGTACAAATGTATTTATTTACATACATTTTAAGTCACTCTGACCAGGTATGGTAAAATAAAACATATGAATCAACTATTGTTAGACATTAGAAGCATGAAAATTCTAAACAGTTGGGGAGCCCCTATAATTAATTATGTTGATATTGAAACAGTGTTTACAGTAACATGATCTAACTATAGATAGACAAAATTTTGATATAACTCTTTACACTCACAGAGACATAGCAAAATAACAATTAAACAAAAAGTAGGTAGAGATAATTAAAAAAACAAGTTATTTAAAAGGTATTGTAGAAGTAAAATTTTGGCCCTCTTACAAAAGAACAAACACTAATATTTAGCTAATATGTATAGAGAAAAAAACAAATGCAAAACTAACAACACAATTTCTAAATCAACGCTTAGTAGGTAGACCTACCAGCAATGTCCTCCGACCACGAGACCTGCAGAATTTTGGCGACAATGTGCCGCAACTGTTCTTCCGTCAGCTCTGTACAGCTGACTGTTCGCGACCGGTATATTTTCCGAGCGGGTGATGATATCGAGTCGTCTTCTACCTTGGGAAAAAAATATGTTGTGAGTTTAATTGTTTTTATATTTGTTGTGGTCACATTTAAAAGATCTTATATTTAAATATCTAATAAACAGAGGTGTGACCTTGCTTACTTATAAAATAAATACATAATGTATTGTTGTATTGTGTTATATTGTTATATTGTTGTGCAGTTTATGAATTTTTAATTTTTTACAAGTTCAGATGTGTATTTGATTAAAAACTACAGAGATCTTGTAATTTAGAAAAGGGTGAACTTACAATAATTATATAAACATATAGTTCCTCTTCATCGGCGCCTGCAACTTTGTCTTTACAAGCTTCAGTTCAACATTAATTTAATAAACATAGTCATACCTTGTGTTTGTCATTATTTTTCTATATCTACTACTATACTATTAATAAAGAGGTAATGTTTGTGACTATGTTTGTTTGTCGTAGCTAATCTCTGGAACTACTGATCCAATTCCAAAAATACTTTTACATTCTTTGCGGGAAACTTAGGCTATAGGTACTTTAATTTAATAAAAAGTTTCCCAAATACACGCGGACCAAAACGCAGGTAAAGTCAGGGGGGTGTCACTCCGCAGTTTAAGTGTATTCGGCCAGCGCACCGCCCGAAGCGGTGTACGGCAGTGGGCTGTCGCTCGGCTCGCACGACATGCGTCGCGCTCGCGCATACTTGAAAATATATTTTTTGCTTTTCGACACCCGCAATGTCTTCTAAGCCTAAACGTCAATATAATCCGTATAAATGATATTGCTGTGTTTACGGATGTCTGAATAAAATATATATAGTGAATCGGAACTATTTTTTTAAAATTCCACACGGTATTATTACCTAGTTACCCAGTTAATCGCACATCTGTGCAATAAACTAACTTAACATAAATAAGCTGCCAGCTCTCTGACTACTATAACTGCGCGTCATCGAAGTACGTGTAAAAGCGGAGGCGGCAGCCGGTCGTTCTTCTTTAATTCCATAAGTCTTTAAGTACCTACTTAGTAATAGTTAAAATAAAAATCCTTAATTAGTTGCCCAGAAACAATATCAGCATAGGATAATGTTTACAAAGGAATACCTACACCCGTGGGAATCGAACACACACACACACAACATTCAGATGGAATTTTTATGTTTACAGAATCAACATTTGTAATGCTTAATCTACTTATTTATATTAAAACTAATAAATCATCAACTACTATGGAGTTGTCACTTGAGAAGGTTTTGTACCTAGACAAAACCTTCTCAAGTGCAGACGTTCGCAGCTCGGTCATAAAACTGGGACGCGCAAAGGAAAATTCACGGTTCGCGCGCGGTTATAAGTTTCAATTTTGCTTGCAGGTGGGTAGCTATAGGTGAATATAATTGTAGGCGCTTAGCACTGAGCGAACTAGCTGAATTTCTACTTTATTGCGTCGTCAAAGGGTCGTTTTATTTATAAGGGGCTATTCATTTAAATGTTTTTGCGGAGTGATCCGTACCTGTACCTGTACTATTAAGTATTCTGTGGTAGAGCTAGTATTTTATAAATTTGTAGATGTGTGTCTAAGTAGCTGATTTGTTTTTGTTTTTGTACAGTCACCTTTCATCATCATCATCATCATCATCAGCCTATACTGATTCACTGCTGGACATAGGCCTCTCTAAGTGCACAAGTAAAGTTACCGTTATGGCACAGTAAATCACAAGATCCATCAGTTCATCATTAAGTGCCTTACCAATAAACAAAGAATAAGGCCCAAATAGTAATTCCGTGTTTTGTTCCTGTCATGTAAACGTCATTTCAAATAAGAGTAAAAGCTACAAAACACGGAATAACTATTTGGACCTTATTATTTGTTCATTTGTAAAGTGGTAAGGGTCTCACTTCACGCACATATATTTTTCCAATAAGTATTGTTATGTTACTACTTCTTGTAATGTTCTTTGATAAAGAACAATTACAGTAAATTTTATAAATTTAGATTTTTAAAATTTTGAATTAGTAGGTACTTTTATTATTACTATTATTAATTTAAATAAACTCAAAAAAATCTTATGATGTTGCCACTACTCCTACCTAGGATATTGACATAACTTAAATGAAACATAATTATAATTTAATTAATCCATATTTTAAGCCCAGTGACGCTGAAAAGGGTGTCGGAACAACACAGAAGTTTCTCTCGAAAAAAAATTTCAATGTATAACCAGCCATAATAGGCTGGCCTTTTAACTGATCAATAAAGTGAATGAAACTATGCTGCCATATTGAAGTTAAAACTACTGTAGAAGGAAGCTGCAATTTTTATTGTATTATTGCTGAAATACAAAATTCACTGTAAGCCTTTGTAATAAATGTGCATAATGTATAGTAAACTAGTAACACAAAACACTTTTATGCAACAAGAAATAACATTTCATTATATCAATAATTATAATTGGTTCAATTTTCATAATGTTTAATAGTTTTTTGTGTCATTTAATAGTGATAACTTAGAACTTAGTGGAATATTAAGAAGATAGTTTAGAAGTTTCATAAACTGCTTACATCATCATGTATTTAAAAAATAAATAAAGTAAGAAAACTCAATAGACTTACTTCCATGGGTTCATGTTGTTGTTCTGAATGAGAATTTCTTTCAGATGAATCATCTACTTCCATAGACAGAGATCGCCGAGAACAACTAGGAGACACATTACTTGGTCGCGGTCTCACTGGTGAAGGTTCTGCAAACTGTGCTGGAGATATTGACCTAGATGTACTGTCCTCCCTTGTTGAAGTGCCTTCTGAACCACCAATAGTGGATTGAGGCAAACTGCTAACTCTGACAGAGCCACAACTCAATAATGTATCATCACCCATTGAGTCAAAACTATTGTACTGTCTGGTCTGTGACAGATCGGTCATTTTTGTATCAGGCATTTCATCTAATAAGTTATTGTCTGTTTTCTCAGTCACAATTAGTCCATCAGCTGGTATTTTTGTTTGATCTGTTACATCACTTTTACTGACCCCATCATTATAATTTGGTTCTTTGTTTGTGTTTCCAACATCAGGTGTATTTGGTTCTGTAGAAGTGCGTGGTGTAGAGGCAGGTGAGAGTCGTGACAGTTGGGCTGGTTGTAAATCAAGCGACGGCATAGAAGCACCTGGGGTGGCCGGTGGACTGGCCGGGGATGGATTTGACCCCGCACCACCCAACGCAGCCAGACGAGCTAAGCGTCGTCTTCTTATCTGTAATAAAGGAACATGAGGTCTCTAAGCACGTGTAAGAACTAATACGCGCCTCTTAGACACACCAACGCTTTGTTTTGTTACGAAATTAGATTGGCCATACGCATTACGCCAAGGTTCGTTTACAAAACAAAATTACCACTTACCTCCTCTTGACTTAATTCACTCATGTTCAAAATGCTTCTTTATGCTCTGGAGGATATAATATGAATATACTGTCTCAAAATTTTGCCCGAATTACAGATTAAGAAAGAAGAACACAAGGAGCAAGCCACAAAACGACAAGCAATCAGTCACCTCGCTCAGCTGTTTGACGTTTCTCGCTAGTGTGTTGAAAAGAAGAGATGACGAGAAAGTATTGAAAATACACGCGTCATCCTCGTTCGAAATTACATCGATGCATTGTAAAATGAACTTTGTCTCTATCTTTTTAAGAAAGTTAGAAAAGAACAAAATAGTTTAGTGCTGCTATACTGAGAAAATTAACTAAAATTATCTGCAATATAAAAATATTTGGAAAACAGTTTTTAATGAAAACGATTTAAACAAATATGATTAACTTAAGTTTCTACAATAAGAAACGTAAAATAATATGATTTGTGTCATTAATCGATTTTGAATTAATTATTATTGTTCTTGAACGTAAGATAGGGATGTACGCGCACGTAGTGCTATACATCAGATCAAAATTGAATAAATAGATATTGATTTCAAAATGAGAAATGAGCAAGTGTTGTGTGCAATTAATTGTTCGATTAATTTACATTCCAACCTTTTAACCCCTTTCTAGTTACAAAAAGAACAGAATGTTGTAAAAATTGTTTACGGGCAGGCTGGACTAGAAACCGCATACTTGGGTAGTAGTGCTATTCATTATGTGCTCGTAAAATTAAGAAGCTAAATTTGAAAAACAGCTCAAAACAATAACTCTTAATAATATTGATTTATCAACATGATAAAAGTAGTATGTAATATTTCATTAGTGTTATCAACATTATCACTACTTACACGCAAATTGACCTTTGACCAGATTTTGTCAAGAAAATAGAAATAAATGAACCACATTTTAGTCAAAAACAAACACCCAAACTACATTTTAAGTCTTGATAAGTAACGGAGAATATCATAATATTTAATTGATATATTTGATCTTCCACAATCCTATAATGTGTACCTAACTATTCTCGTTTCCCTTCCCTATAACTGTCATCTGTCTCTGTGGTCAATGGCCGCATGTTTGCTGAATATTTGTTTTGTTTATATTTTGGATTCTGGAAGTCTTCCGTATTTTAGATTGGGTCTAATAATCAAAAATGTAGTATAACCAAAAAAATATAAGTGTCTGTAGCAAGTGCCTATTGCTTTACCTAATCATTTAATTTATAATTTGTAATGGTGGTAAATTGGTTTGTAACCTGAGTTTTGATGTGGAATAACAGTGCAATGAGCATCATGTCTAGCAATCAAGTCACTGAACTAGTGTCGGGGCTTAAAGCTCGCCACACGGAGACCCGGCATAAAGCTATTCGTGAATTATTACACTTTGCAAAAACTGAATTGCGTGAAATGTCTCAGGACTGCATGTCGCAAGTGATGGACGACTTCAACCAGCATATACACACTATGACTTCCAGCTATGACAACAACGAAAAGAAAGCTGGCATTCTTACTATAGGTACCTTTATTTTGATAGTACGGATTCGATATTAGCTATGTACTGCTGTGTAGGTAGACCTTTCTATTCTTGCTTGCTTTGTAAATGTAATTAAGAAGACCTACATGATTATTCTAAAGTAACAGAACATTGGAAGTTGTTATTTGATATAAATTGTCTACAATATAGAAAGTTGTATATAGATTTTTTCTATGGATGTTTTTAATGTTTTCATGTTACTCGCTTAAACTATTTAGTAATCTTATTTAAATGACAACTATAGTTGTATGCTTGAGAATTGGTTGGAAAATATTTTTTTTACCCATTTTTCTTACAAGATTATATAGCTTAAATGTTATTTAAATGTTTATACAGGGTGTAATTGTTAATTGTGACCAAGCGATTATTCCGGAACTATTACAGATATCAAAAAACTTTCAACTGATATTGAAAGTATGTTACCTAAGTAATGAGTAAAATTACATCAACGGGTGATCTTCTAGCGTACGTTGCACATCTCTGGGGTGAATCAGTGGCTGTTAGCTTTGACATAGCCAAGGCATTTGATCGGGTCTGGCACAAAGCTCTTATCTCCAAGCTTCCTGCATACGGTCTGCCTGCTCAGCAACTGGGTCGCTGGCTTCCTGCATGAGCGTAGAATCCGTGTCCTGATGGATGCGCTTCACGGCTCATGTCAGTGAACGCTGGTGTCCCTCAAGGTTCCGTTCTGTCCCCGTTCTGCATATCAATGATATGCTTCCACTTGGAAATATTCATTGCAATGCATGTGACCTATGCTTATTGCTATGCCCAGTGCACGGTGGGTATAACGGTCTCCCTGCGGCTGGGCGAGTCGAGACTGAAGAAAAACGAGTGAATCTTGTTGTTGAGCTCTATCGGGTATTGGACATATCTAATTGGAGCTCCAATAATCTTGTTGAGTTCAATGCCAAGAAAACACAGGTATGTGCGTTTACGGCCAAAAAATCACCATTCCTTCCCCTTCCAACTCTTCAGGGCATATCTCTAAGCCTGCAGAACAATATCAACATGCTCGGTATGACGATTCGCTGTGGTCTGAACCAAAAGGACTACATCGAAGCCAGTGATCAAAACAGCCTCACGAAAACTCGGTGTCCTGAACAGAGTGCGGCGATTCTTTACGCCTGACCAGTTGTGTCTTTTGTACAAGACACAGGTACGTTCTTGCGTGGAGTATTGCTCACACATCTAGGGCGGTTAGCCTTATGACCGCCTTATGACCGCCAGCCTTAGGCGGTTATGCCTTAGACAGATTGCAGCGTCGCGCTGTACGCATTATCGGCAATGCAGAGGTCACTAATACTCTCGAACCCCTGCAATTGCGTAGAGATATAGCGTCACTCAGCGTCTTCTATCGCTTATACCACGGCGAGTGCTCTGAAGAACTCTTTGACTTTATCCCACCTTCTCCTTTCCTCCATAGGAGTACACGTGCTGCATCGCTTCACTGTAACACATATCCCATCGCGCACAAAGAAATTTGGTGACTCGTTTCTTTATCGCACCTCCAAAAGATGGAATAGTCTACCAGCACATGTTTTCCCTCTTTCCTATGATATGGGGTCCTTCAAATGTGGCGTGAAGAAGCACCTTGTGGGCCGGCAGAGTGAGGTTGACTGATGCTGCGTTGTTTTCACGCTGGCTCCAAACGCCGAGTTTTCAATGTACACTATGGAGTTACTATGCGTGCGCGCAAGCAGAAGCAAGTAATCGTCACGAAAATGTGAATCGATTTCATTGCTTTACTTTTGACAGACCATACTTTCGATATCAGTTTAAAGTTTACTGATATCTGTAATAGTTACAGAATAATCACCTGGTCACACTTAACAATTACACCCTGTAATATACTTAAATGTATGTACTTACCCAAGTATTAGATTTCCAAATCAAAAGCTATAAATATGGTAGTACCAGACAAGCAAATCTCTTACTTATCATAATGTAGAAATTAAACATTTATCTTATAAGATAAAGTATTTTGATTTTTATAAATAAAATACTTAACTAGTCCATTGCAATTAATCCATGTTTTTCTTTTTCCAGTCTGTCTTATTGGTGGGGACACTGAGACAACTAAGACAAGAACAATCCGCTATGCACATTATCTACGAAATATATTTCCTACCTCAGACATAAGTGTCTTGGAGTTAGCAGCTAAAACTATGGGTCGTCTAGCTGCAAGCTTAGGTGTCAAACGTGGAGAGTATGTGGATTTTGAAATCAAGAGGGCTTATGAGTGGCTTGATGAAGAAAGAAATGAAGGAAAAAGACTTTCAGCAGTACTTATACTTCGAGAGCTAGCTATTGCTATGCCATCACATTTTTACCAGAATATAAACAGTTTTTTCAGACAGATTATGATTGCCCTCCGTGATCCAAAAGATGTGATTAGAGAAGCAGCAGCAAAAGCACTGAGAGCAGCTCTTGTTGTGACTGCCCAAAAGGAAATACCTGAAAATAGTAATAGAGTTGACTGGTACTCTGACTGTTATGAAGAAGCCATAAGTTCATTTGCCGACCAAAGCATAAGAGAAAGGGGACTGAGCAGAGATGATTACGTCCATGGTGCCTTATTGATTTTGAATGAGCTCTTAAGGTGTTCAAATGCCGCCTGGGAGAAAAAATATACAATGCTAATGCAGAAATTAGATACTAAACAAGAAACATCTGACGATATGTCTTCTTTTGGTTCAAAAGTACAGAACTCATGGTTTACACAGAATTTTCCAGATGAAAAAAACCAATGTAGTCCTGTATATGAGTCTGCTGTTTGCAAAAAGTTTATTGCAGAGAAATACGAGAAAATTTGTTCAGAAGTAATGGCTCAACAAATATCTAGATCAAATAATGTACACCAAATGCTCCTCTTGCTGATACCAAGACTTGCTGCATTCAATAGGGAAGCATTTGCTAGGCGACATCTTAAATCGACGATTAATCACTTAATAACTTTTTTACGTGGAAGGGAAAAGGAAAAAGCAATGGCATTTACAACATTAGGTCTTATTTGTGTTGCAGTAGAATCTGATATTCAGCAATACTTGTCGCGAATTATTGAAATTATAAAATTGACCTTACCTTTTAAGGATACACCAAAGAAACGTAACGGATCTGATACTCCTTTGTTTAGTTGTGTTACACTTTTAGGATTTGCCATGAAGGAAAATGTTGTTAATGATGTCAGAGAACTACTAGATCCAATGTGTGCCACAGGTTTAAGTCCACAGCTCACCACTTGCTTTAGAGAGGTAAGTTATAATATGCCTTCTTTGAAGAAAGAAATCTCTGATAGATTAATAAATATGCTATCACTGATATTGAGAAAGAAACCATATGTTCCTAATAATTCGGAACAACAAATTGTTCACATGATGTCAAATGCAATGTTAGTGGAGCCATATGATGCTACTAAGTTGGTACTAGCTCTGCGTACCTTAGGATCCTTTGATTTCGAGTGGGCCAACACTTTAATGTCTTTTATAAGAAGATGCACAGATCATTATTTGCTTAGTGAACAACATGATATACGTTTAGAAGCAGTCAAAACTGCTGCAAAGTTGTTAGTGAAAGCAATTGAAAGGTGTGCACAGACTAACTCAAGAACATTAAATCTGATTATAGATGAATCTATTGGAAAACTTTTGTCAGTAGGGAGATCCGATTTTGACCCAGAAGTCCGTTACAAAGTCCTTGAAGTATTCACAAATCCTGTGTTTGATAAATATTTAGCTGTGGAAGAACATCTCAGTTGTTTGTTCATTGCGATCAACGACTCAAGTACTGAAGTGGGCGAATTAGCCCTGTGTGTCATTGGTAGGTTGAGCAATATAAACCCGAGTTATACAACACCTACATTACGCCAACTATTCGTACAAGTTTTAATGGAACTACAACATTCTGAATCAACACGTAATAAAGAGCAAGCTCTCAGAATGGTGAATAACATAATCTGCCACGCACCAAGGATCACACAACAGTTTGTGGATATTATACTTAAAGTTCTTGTTCCAAAATTGAGAGAGAAAGAAAGCAGTACCACAATGATATCTACAATATTAAAAGCAATTGGAGACTTGGCTGAGGTTAATGGTGGTGGGCATGCTTTAAACCAATGGCTACATGACTTACTCTCTTTCCAAATCGAGACATTCGCAGACCCAAATCAACCTGAAAAACGAAGTATAGCTTTGTGGTCGTTCGGGCAAGTTATTTGCGCTACGGGACACGTCATATTACCGTACATGGAATATACGAACTTGATGGATCTATTGCTTAACTTTTTGAGAACGGAACAACATAGCAGGGATAGACGAGAGACCATACGAGTCTTAGGATTATTGGGAGCATTGGATCCTTATAAACATAAAGTCAATAAAGGTTTGATTGATTTCCAAACAGTTTCAACATTAATACCTGTGACAGAAAATGCGAAGAATGATTATTTGGATACAAGCATGAGCGACATGCTGATCAAAATGGCGCCTTTGGTTCTTGATGAGTTTTACCCAGCTATAGTAGTGACGTCACTGATGAGCATTCTCCGGGACCCTATGTTGGCGCAGCATCACACAAGCGTTGTGCATTCAGTGACGATAATCTTCCAGTCATTGGGTATCAAATGCGTCCCGTATATATCACGGGTCACCCCCAGCCTTTTATATGTGATCCGTAACACCGACAACAACTGCTTTCGCGAATTTTTACTGACTCAGTTGGCTCAATTGATTTCTGTGGTCAAAATTCACATTCGAAACTACCTTGAAGATATATTTGATATGATCAGAGAGTATTGGACACCCGATAGTCAGCTGCAACCTACACTCATCATGCTGGTGGAACATATAACGGTTGCTATAGGAACAGAGTTCAAAATATATTTAAGAAAAATTTTGCCTAACATCTTAAGAGTTCTCAAATACGATAGGAGCAAAGACAAAATGTTGACTGAGAAATTGTTGTTGACCATACAAAAGTTCGAAAACAACTTGGATGATGTGCTCTTATCGGTGGTACCGGCTATCACAGGGCTTTTTGACGGAAAGAACATACCTTTGTCTACGTCCAAATTGGCTATGGAGACTATGGAGCACTTGTCTATGTATTTATATTTGAAACCGTATTCCGCTGTGATAATACAAGCACTTGCCAAAGTATTAGAAAATAATCCTACATTAAGAAGTACTGCTATGAACACACTTTGCGCTCTGATCGTGCAGCTGGGGCGTGAGTACATCGACTATATACCGTCAGTTGAGCGACTACTCCTCAAACACAAAATCCAATGTCCTAACTACATCGTGTTGGTGACGCGCCTCCAGGTCATATCCACGCTGGCATCAGACGATGACTATTTAGATGAAACGAAGTCGCGGTTGCGTAACCAGAAAAATGATGTGAGTAAATTTTTCAAGACTGTTCGAAAATAAAATAAAGACCATCTTGTTACTAGACTTGTTTACAATAAACTTTTTTCAAAGCACTTTCGACGTTCAAGAATTACGTCAGGTCTCTAAAAAAAGGTTTGTTTTCCAGATGTTAACTAACGCTGGGGATATGCAGAGCATTCAAAAGCTTACAGTGAACAGTAACAACCTCCGCAAATGCTGGTCGACGAGCAACATCATTTCCAAGGAGGACTGGTTGGAGTGGCTGCGGCACCTGAGTATTGGTTTTCTTTCGGAGTCAAATAGTCCTGCTCTAAGGTAAACCTAAATTGGAAATAATATTTCAACAACATACACACACATACATTTTTGAACTTTCGTTTGAGCATTCTGATATACATTCAAAACAAACCCTAACACTCACCAAACCGAGTACGAAAATATATAACTCCGTTAGGAATCGAAACCAGGGATCTGTGGTTCTGAGAGGTTACCACAAACCACAGAGGTGGTAAAACAAATAATAAAGTTATCAAAAAGTGTTGGTTATGTACAATACTACACGCACAGAAATGTGTAGTGATGTTTGATATCAACTCGCGACTTGCGAGTACTTAGTAGCAATTGGTTTGTTAATATATTTTTGTTATTTATGTATGCTTTTCTTGTCGCGTGTTTTGAGATTGTTTTTTGTTTCAGGGCTTGTTCATCTCTCGCGCAGCACTACCCTCAGCTAGCGCGCGATTTGTTTAATCTCGCCTTTATGTCTTGTTGGACGGAGCTCGACGAAAGGGCTCGCAAAGAACTAGTCACGGCCCTAGAAAGGGCCTTAACTGTTCCCGATTCGCATGAGTTAGCCCTCACTGTGTTAAATTTGGCGGAATTCATGGAACATTGCGAGAAGGGAGCGCTGCCTATACCGATCAAGTTGCTTGGCGATACAGCCATCAAATGCAGAGCTTATGCAAAAGCTTTGTATTATAAGGTATTGTGCCATTTGAGTCTTATTAATCATATTTGTTACAATTTTCTATTGTTGACTAAATTGTAAATTAGATGAGTTTTGGAAAAAGTGCTGATTTTACTACGGCGCACTACTAATTAGACTGCCCTATTTGTAAATGATAAAAATATTAAAACTTTCTGATTTTTTATTTGTTTGCACCATAATATCATAATGTGTTTTCTTGTAAGTTAATGTTATGATTATCAGTTATTCAAAAGTGTATTCACATTGTTCATAGGAAGAGGAATATAGAAGAAATCCAACTACGCAAGTAGTGGAGGCGCTTATTCACATAAATAATAAATTACAACAGAGGGAAGCAGCCAGTGGTCTCCTAGAAAAGGTTATAACGCAGCAGAAAGAGGGCAACTGCACCTTAAACGTCCACGTGCGCTGGTACGAGAAGCTTCACAACTGGGAGCAAGCACTAGATCTGTACAACAAGAAACTAGAAACAGAACCTCAAGATGGAGATTCAAAACTCGGTCTAATGAGGTGTCTAGAAGCTATGGGAGAATGGCGGAAACTCCACGACATTTCCACTGAGCAATGGGGTAATATGAGTGATGAAATCATCAAGAAGTCAGCTAGAGTCGCCGCTGCTGCATCTTGGGGCTTGCAAGAGTGGGACTCGATGAAGAAATATGTCGATTGCATATCTGAAGAGTCTCAAGAGGGTGCGTTCTACCGAGCAATACTCTCCATTCATGAAGGCCATTGGTCAGAATCCAGGCACTACATTGACTCCGCAAGGGGCATGCTAGATGGCGAGTTGACGGCTGTCGTGGGAGAAAGTTATCAGCGAACTTACGGCGCTTTAGTAAACGCTCAGCTTTTAACGGAGTTGGAAGAAGTTGTCACTTATAAGCTGGTGGAAGAAAGAAGAAACACTATAAGGAAAAGTTGGTGGCTGAGGCTTCAAGGAGGCCAGAGGCTAGTAGAAGATTGGAGGAAGATGTTGCAGATACGCGGATTGGTACTATCCCCCCGTGAAGATTTCCAGACGTGGCTAAAGTTCGCCTCCTTATGTCGAAAAACCGGAGCGTTCAATGAAGCTCACAAGATTGTGCTATCGATATTAGGTTGCGATCCCGTCAATAATCCTGATATACTGTTGCGCGTACAAGAGCCCAGGGTGATTATGGCGTACAGCAAAAATCTTTGGGACGCCGGCAACAGGCGTATCGCGTATGACGTTCTGCAGAGATTCGTCGACAATATGGAGCCGGATAGCGAAGACCAGAGTAGATTGTTAGCGCGCTGCCACTTGAAATTAGGCTCTTGGTGTGAATCCCTTCAGGAGATTAACGAGCTTTCGATTCCCGAAATTTTGAGAAACTACGCCGCAGCCATCAACTTGGCGCCGGACTGGTACAAAGCGTGCCACGCGTGGGCATGCATGAATTTCGAAACGGTTTTGTTTTTCAAACTACAAGACAACGCATCTGAAAGCAGTACTGCTGGGAGCTCTACTGAGAAAAAGGTGTCGAGACCCGACTTCATCAACACGCACACGATACCGGCCATAGAAGGATTCTTTAAGTCAATTAGCTTATCAAATGGCAGTGCCCTACAAGATACGTTGCGGCTACTAACTTTGTGGTTCGACTACGGTCATAACACAGCTATATACGACGCTTTATTTGAGGGAATAAGACAGATAGATATTAAGATATGGCTCCAAGTGATCCCGCAGCTCATAGCTAGGATAGATTCTCCGAGAAGTCTTGTTGCGAAGTTAGTACACATTTTGCTTATTGATATTAGCAAGCTGCATCCCCAAGCGCTGGTTTATCCCTTGACGGTGGCTATGAAGTCATCGTTCGTGTCCCGGAAGAATGCTGCCAGCTACGTACTAAAGACGATGTGCGCGCACTCACAGAATCTAGTCAATGAAGCCGCCATTATTTCTGAAGAGCTGATCAAGGTGGCTATTTTGTGGCATGACCAGGTTATCATTGCAATCGACGAAGCCTCCAGGTTACTAAAATTTAATTATTAAAAGAAAATTGCTTATATTACTATAGGATAAGCAAATTAATTCATTTTATGCTTTTAGGTTTTACGCTACCGAAAAGGACTTCCGTGGCATGTTTAGGACACTAGATAAGATGCACGCAATGCTAGATCGACCGCCGGAGACGTTGAAGGAAATCTCTTTTCTCCAAATGTATGGAAGGGATTTAAAAGAAGCGCAGCGCTGGAGTGAATTGTATAAGGTTTGTCTTTATTTGAAATGTAAAAAATTTACAGGTTGCATCTGTGATGTCTTACCAAATACAACCACTAAAGATTTTATTCATAATCCTTTGTCCACTGCTGAGCAAAGGTCTCCTTCAAGGACCTCCATATCGACCGGTTCAAGACTTTAAAGTGCCCTTTCCTAAGTTCTCAGACAACATTCAAAGTCTATATTCTTGTACATTTCAACGCTCACATCGCTTTAACGCCGATTGTAAAAGTTATTAGGAGCTCGATGGCGCGGTGGCAAATACGCACGGTCTGCGATTATTGAAGTTGGGTAGCTCTTGCAAAAGTCGATCAGATGGGTGACGAAAAATTTGTAATCTTGAGGTGCTTCGAAAGGCACGTAAGCCGCTTGTCTCGACTACATTAGCAGTCGTTAACAACCACCAATCCGCACTGGGCTCGCGTGTTGGTCCCGTTTATATCCCGTTCTTCCTGTGGTGTTTCTATTCATAGACTCATTATGGCTCGTGCCCCAATGGGACTATAAATGATCTGGTGATGATATTGATGGACGACCTCCTTAGTCGAGTGGTTTGTACACCGGTTTTCATGGTGTCACCATCTCTGAGATCCCGGGTTCGATCCACGGTCGGGTCAGTTTAGAAATTATTATTATTTTTCTAAATTATTGTTTTTCTAAATTGTGTGTTTTCTATGTATAATAATTATGTATTTAAGTATTTTAAGTATGTTTATCCGTTGTCTAGTAACCATTTAACGAGTTTCTTATCGAAACTTCTCTTGGGCTAGATAATTGGTGTGAGTGTAGGAAAGATTATTATTATTATACTCTTTATTTATTTTCTTTCTTAGCCTAGGTTTGTTATAATATTAATATAAAAGTAAAATACAAAAGTTATTATTAATAATATTATTATTATTATTATGTACAAGTTAAACTATTGCTCTGTACAGGCGACCGGCGAGGACAGGTACCTAAACGAGTCGTGGGAGCTGTACTACCACGTGTTACGGCGCATCATGGCGCAGTTTCGCTCGCTTACCTCCCTGGAGCTGCGCTACGTCAGCCGCCGGCTGCACACGTGCCGGGAGTTCGAGCTGGCCGTGCCCGGGTCCTACGTGCCCGACGAGAAGGTCATCAGGATCTCGCATATACACAGCCATTTGCAGGTCAGTTGACACTTTACCTTTGATATGCGCGAGCGCTGAGCAGCGCCGCCAAACAATTAAAATTCTATTGTCTGTATTCACGGCTGACGACGGATTTATAGGGTTTTGGCAATATATAAGACCATGACTTAAACTTTAGGTTATTGATATAAGGTTGAAGACACGAAAACCAATAAAAAAAATCAGCATGTGCCCTACAGGGTTAAGACACACATAAGGGACTAGAACAGATAGAACGAGATAGAACAGCGGCTAACGTGGCCAAGCTGTGATTTTGCGAATTAAAAATTAGGCTCTTAGTGTGAAACTCTGCAGAAGGTTAAAAAGTTGTCGATTCCTGAAAATTTGTGAAACTACGACGCAGCCACTACTTAGCAGTCGAAAATTTCTCAAAAACTAGGTTATTCCTTTTTAATTTTCATAATTTGATTTCAGTCAATGAATGCATAAATAAATACCTTACAAACTAACATGTTACATTATTAAAGGAATGAAACAATTTTTGTTAGTAAATATCACTTATTAACAGTAAACACCTATTTAACACAAGTAATACTGTCTTTATCTTGGGTTGTTTTTTAAATATCAAGGCGTAAATTACCTTCACTAAAAATATTGGTACTTTATTCAATGATTAATAGAAGTAGTTAAACGCAGCTAAATAGGCATTTTTACTTTTTATTTTGAAAGTGCTTGCTGCACTGAAGCTAAATTAAATATTTTATAAAATACAGTGAAAAAATTAAACGCCCACCCAACCCAGCCAGGAATCGAACCTGGGTCATAGCGGTCAGTGCAGCCGCCCGGATTGCGGAAGTCCCAGGTTCGATTCCTGGCTGGGTCGGGTGGGCGTTTAATTTTTTCACTGTATTTTATAAAATATTTAAATAGGCATTGTTTAAAACCGAATGAGTTGTAATTAGATGTTGACGATAAGAGTGATTTGTTATTTAGTATTGAGAATGTAGCTAAAACTTTACATTAGCATTTTGCGAACTTAACAAATTATCACATGCAGCCAACAAATGTTTTTAACAATAAGGCTGCTCGTCCACGTCCGACTTTTTGTAGAACAGATTTTTTCCTACTACCCATTCAGGACGTCAATTTTTTAGCTGTGGAGAAAAATGGGCGCAAGAAACTCAACAAAAACTTTGACAGTGGCTTTATCCTTCCCTTACGGTGACTGTCGGTGAGTGCGTGTGCGTTAGCGCATACATTCCATCTTCTACCGACAATCGGATTGGCCGGGATGCACAGATTTTTGTACAGACCGACCTTTTATAGGACGTGTGCGCCGTCAAATTAATCGGTCACCAATTATCGGACGAGGCCGGGCACCTTAAACTAAGCACAATAAATGTCTCCTTTACGAGGAATATACGTCAAATTGTAATTTTATCATAGGTCATAAAGTCGAAGCAACGTCCGCGCCGCCTCACCATACACGGTTCGGACGGCAAACAGTACATGTTCCTACTGAAAGGCCATGAGGACCTGCGCCAAGACGAGCGCGTCATGCAGCTGTTCGGCCTCGTCAACACGCTGCTCCAGGCCGATACCAACACATACAGGCACGATCTAGCCATACAGAGATACGCTGTTATACCCCTCTCGCCTAACTCCGGCCTGATAGGCTGGGTCCCCCAGTGCGATACGCTATACAACCTTATTAGCGACTACAGAGAAAAGAAGATCAACAAAATGCCTTTGAACACGGAACAACAGATCATGCTACGTATGGCATCCGACTATCAAAACCTCATGCTGAAGCATAAGGTTAGTTTATCTTGATTTTGTTATTCGAATTACTATTATTGTAATCCCAAGATATATTTTATCATTCAGTTTGTTTAGCTATTAATTGATATTATGATAATCTGATAACTATGATTATTACTTCTTATAATAATCTATTTATCTATAATATGATAACATACTCCAAAAGTTATCATTATCTTAAATAATCTACATGGAGGTCATGATGACAAAGGAATGTCTTTTTCTAGTGCTTATTTAGTAATCGGTAAGTACATACTTAAATTTATCAAAGTAAATATTTTCAAAGTAATATTTATTAAATGTTACTTTGAAATTTTAATTAATTTCAGATTACTAAGATACGTATTACTACCTCAGTTTTCATATTTCTGTATCATCATGTTTTTGACACAGATTTTTTGCTTGTGTTTATGTACAGCTGTTTGGTATATAGACCAATAAATGATTATGATTATTTTCATATAACTGTACGCAAATATCGTTGCGAACAAATTACAATTTTAAAAAAGACAAAGTGTAATTAAAAAAAAGACAAAGTGTTGAAAAAATTCCACTAGCGGGATTCGAACCCGCACCCCATGACATGCCGGGTAAGGTGCACTATCAACTATGCTATCGTGGCTCAATCAAACTCGCCGGAATTAATCAACACTATTTACTTTAAATGATTATTGATTTCATTTCATAAAATCAATATAACAATAAAACATGACAATGATGCAGTTTATACTATATGGAATAAACAAAAAAAGACGTGGACAGTGGCATGCACTTGGAGAGTCCTATGTCTGGACATAGGACTCTCCAGAAGTGTCAGAATTGCCAGTCACTGCTGCCAGTGGACTTACTAGTCGACTGCTGGACATATATAGGCCGATTATGTACAAAAATAAGTACAATGCATAGAAAATATGATTAAAGAACAATACTCAAAAATGTATGGACACCGTCCCTATTTTTAAACCTATGTTAATCGATGGGCCATAGCCGTCTTATCATTTTATTGTATGGTAGCAAAACTGAAATGTCCCTCCGAGAAGTCACATCGACATGAGAAACCGGAATCTGCAGTCACAAATTATGTTGACGATATTTTAATCAAACCCTAAGAAGCTGATTAGTTATAGTAACAGGCGTACGCGCAGCGCAACACAATACAAAGGGTAGTAAGTGCGGGGCGCGGGCCGTCGAATTTTATCAAGACAGGTCAAATGCAACCTATTGCACATGTTTACTACTGAACAACGCATAGGGCATAAAGCGTTTATTTAGGCATATTATTGCTGTTTGACAGGTATGAGGACGGTTGTTGCCTGCGCGTGACACAAGGTGTTTAAATAAAAAAGATGTGTTCGGTATGAATCTCTATAATAGACTGCCTTTCTAAACATAATTTGTCTTACACCTAGCGTTTCTTATCTTGATAGGGCTATAAAACTTAAAAATCTAAGTACACGCGCACGCGCGTGTGCGCGTGTCACGCGCATGTAATGTGGTACTCGTACTATGCGATTAGAAGGCGTTTAGACTCCAAACTTTAGAGAATTTAATTGGGCCAGCCTGGGACAATATTGAAATAGACTCTGAAAACTTCGAGTAATCTGTTTGTTGTATTAAGAGTAAAATGATTTATTTTTGTAACAAAGCTATTTTTATTTGAAAACTCCCAAAAACATCAAATCACTTCACGAAAACGATATTCAACAGAATTATTAATTTAACTTGTTTGAATGTCATCCTCCAAAATCATCCCACAAAAGAAGAAAAGCTACGTGAGTTGTCACATCCTCGATATTTTTTTGCAATATTTTTTATTAACAAAGAACATTAAACGGCAACATTTGTCCTTGTGACTGCAGATTCCGGTTTCTCATGTCGATATAACTTTTTTCAGATGGACATTTCAGATTTGGTCATACAATAAAATTATAAGAGCCATCTTATTATATATTAATCGAAGGGCCATAGCCATATGGCCCTTCGATTAATATATGGTTTAAAGTGCTACAAGGGTGGGGACATTTTGAGTATTGTTCTTTGCGGTTTTCCGACTTATAGCTATCAAATAATGCTCATAAATATAATTATAATATAATATAATATAATTTGTACATCTCATTATAAACAGGTGGAAATATTCGAGTACACGTTATCACAAACCGCCGGGAACGACCTATCCCGACTGCTATGGCTGAAGAGTCCGTCCGCGGAGGCTTGGTTCGAACGCCGCACCAACTACACTCGCTCGCTGGCCGTCATGAGCATGGTGGGCTACATCCTGGGGCTGGGAGACCGCCACCCTTCAAACATCATGCTGCATCGGGTCACGGGCAAAGTGCTGCATATTGACTTCGGAGACTGCTTCGAAGTTACGCAGACGCGGGAGAAGTTCCCGGAGAAGATACCGTTCAGGCTGACGCGTATGTTGATCAATGCGATGGAGGTATGTTATAATTTAATAGATACATACTTACAGTTGGAAAGATACGTGAAAATATTTTAAATGTTAAATAATTTATATTTTGGCTCCTTAATTCTGAACGAATCTTAAATCAAATGTTAATAAAAGTATTACTTAAGTAGTAAGTAAAATTAAAGCTCTATTTAAAATATATTTATTGATTTATCTAAGAACGGTCTAAATTAAAAGGAATGAAAAATAAATAACGTAACAGTGTTCACAATAATAAAAACTGTTAATTAGAAAAAGTAGAAGTAGAAAGTAGGTACTTGCTCTTTTTTAATATCTTTCTCAGTTAGCCTGTCCTATATTGAATGTGTCGGTAAAACTGTACATTAGCGTAAACAAAATTGGGGGGTTTGGGGGAAGGGAGGAGCCCCCCAGCCCCCCCTTACTACCCGCCGCAGTCGCATAGTTTCAAAGATATGCAATAAAGAAATTTTGAGGTTATGAATCTATAAATGTTACATCTAATATATAAAATTCTCGTGCCACGGTGTACGTTATTGAACTCCTCTGAAACTGCTCGACCAATTTTCGTGAATCTTAGCGTGCATATCGGCTAGGGTGGAGAATCGGACAACGTCTATTTTTCATCCACCTAAATGTTTTAAACATTAACCCCTAAATTTTTTTTAGATTTTTGAAATTTTTCCAATTCAAAATGATTTGTTTGTAGTGTTGTTATGGAAACTGTCAAAGCGGTACGAAGTCCGCCGGTCAGCTAGTAATATAATAAAAAGTGTAAGCATTTATTCAGTTTCACAATGACAATTAAAAAGTACGCCCTCTCAATCTAGATGTCAGATATACCAATTGTTCTTGATACTAACATCAATTAAGTTAATTGATGGTTTAGTGAAGTCTAAATTTTTTTATAACGACAAATAAAGTACCTACCTACTCTTATGTTATTAATCTTACTGTTTTGCCGTTTCGTTATATGTTGAAATAGAACGTAGCATGACCGAATATTTTTATTCTATTGTACAATTGTATAGGGATGTATTTGAGAACGTTATCCATAAATAAAAACATCGCCCGCACGATTGATGGAACCCGATTTCTATTAATCAGTTGGCCTCTATCCGCATCTATTTATTTGGGAAGAGGTCCTGCAGGGTGTTCCACTCTCTAAAACCCCTTTGAGGATGTTCCATCACCACGGTTTGATAAACTTTTAGTTTCTTGCCGCTACAAAAGTCCGGTTACGCTGTAAATGCCCAGACCTATATTAACATAGATCACGCAAGTACACCTACTTCAAACGTTTCGAATGAGCCCATCTGTGCACAACTGATCGCTGCTTATAATCAGTCGGCGATCGACATTACCCAGGGAGACATCTGTAAAAAACACGAAAAATGCCTCAATGTTCTGTTACACATTGTAAAAACACTTAGTAGCCAATAAGTAGAACACGATTAATTGATTACGAAGATTAAGTGATTACGAAGTAATTTTATGATGGAAATAATTAATTTTAAAATGATTTAGTTTGATTTTATGACAGTATTGAGAAAATCTAGAGTGTCGCATGTTCGTCATACATTGCGGCTTTACTTAGCTCTATACATGAGGGTAGTGTATTGTGTAAACGGGCAATGAACATCAAACTATGGTTTCATACTTACTTCGCATCAGTTTCGAGGCACAGTCGCTTTTGTCATTTTCCTGTCAACTTTTATTTTTTTAATATCACTGGTAATTTCAAATTATGAGTAAAATTAAATACATTATGAAATAGTTACCAGTGACCTTGAATAAGAGAAAAAGGAGAACTCGTTCGTAATTGATATCATAGCGTTCAATCACCACACATAACTTGTGCTTTGGATTATTTCTTAACAAAATTTAATAAAATAAAACTTATTTTCATACAAATCGTGACAGATGCGTGACATGCGTCGTCTATCTGTTCCGTTTGACGACTGCCGCTTCCAAAATCTACCTATCAATCGAACTGTTAATGCCTTACTAGTACCACAAAACGATGGCTAAAGTTAGACAATGCTCAAAACAGACGCTGTCACTTAATAGCTACTAATATTAGACAGATACACAATATTTTAAACACTTATTGAGCTATTGTTTAACTTTTAGCACTGATTTGTAGTACAAGGGTTTATGTTCCGCGCAGGTGACCGGCATCGAAGGCACGTACCGGTCGACGTGCGAGGCGGTGATGCACGTGCTGCACAAGCACCGCGACAGCGTCATGGCCGTGCTCGAGGCGTTCGTGCACGACCCGCTGCTCAACTGGCGGCTGGTGGAGCTCGAGCCGCGCTCGCTCACCGCCTCCGCCTTCTCCTCAGGTAAGCTTAGTTCCACCTTAGTTCGGGCCGCTGCTCAATCGATGGAGATGTCGTTAAGTAATAATAGCAACAAAAGTGGAAGCGCACCTCACCTGGAATCCTGAGCTACTAAGTAACCTGTTATCTTATCTCTAATTTTTTGAAACACAACAATGCTACTAACTGATGTTGTGGCGACCATTAAATAAGATGATGGAAATTAGCCAGGCGAACTTATTAACTTTACTAATACAAGTACCACCAACCATACCGAGTACATATATCTCTCGCTAGCTCTCGAAACCGGGATCTCTAGGTCTGAGCCCAGTGGTGGTCCAACCCATAAACCACGTAGGCGGTTTCATATTTTCGGCGTTGAAAAAGTCGTCAGTGTTATTGCAAAGGTATTGTGTCCCGCAGACATCGAGTCATCGTACTCGCTGCCCAGCCGCAGCCGCAACGTGCGCCGCGAGTCTTTGGAGCCGGCGGCCGAGCCGAACCTCAACAAGCGCGCGCTCGCCGTCCTCAACCGGATCCGGGATAAGCTCACCGGCCGCGACTTCCCGCACGTCGAGGCGGTTGTCAGCGTGCCCAAGCAGGTAGACCTACTCATCGGACAGGCAACGAACAACGAGAACTTATGCCAATGTTACATCGGCTGGTGTCCGTTCTGGTAATTTGATTTGTGACCAAAAGGCCACACCGAGGCGAACGTTAACAGGATCCGCGCCAAGCTCACCGGTCGCGGATCCCCTCAAGTCGAGACGGTGGTCAGCGTGCCCAAGCAGGTAGACCTCCTTATCAGGCAGGCCACAAACAACGAGAACTTATGCTAATGTTAATTTAATTTGTGACCAAAAGGCCACGAGTCGAACATTAGCTAGATCGCGTCAAGCTCACTGGCCGCGACTTCCTACACGTTGAGGCCTAAGCGTTCCCAATCAGGTAGACCTACTTCAACGGAGAGGCCACAACAAGAACCTGCGCTAATGCTATATTTACTGGTGCCCGTCCTGGTAAGATATCACTATATTCGATCACGTTTACGAAAACGAGATTTTCTATAGAAAAAGAATTAACTCTCCTCACAATTTTCGTTTTCGTTAGCTTAATCGAATAGAGATTAAAACTTGTTGATTTGACATTGTCCAGTTTTTTGACTTACGGCAGCGCGATATGGAAGTTGAAACGATTTTTAACTTCGACTTTTGTTGTTGTTTGTTTTTTTTAGCTTTAATAGCTTGTATATTTAGATGTAAACAATTAATTAGCACTAAAACGTTATTTGGAAATTTTAAGAGACCGACTAGTGAGATTTAAATGATGTCGGATCATTAGAATTCTGCATAAACGGAATTATGTAAAACTTTTTATATCAAAATCTCATAAAAAGCAGTGTGCCGCTTAATGACCGCTGCATCCGTAAATTATCTCATTAACGACAAATGCACTACTGCTAATGTGTGGAAGCGCCCTTACAAGTAAACCAATAATAGAGATTAATTAAGTAAACCTTGGACTCTACTCGGTAAATCGAACTTTTCGATCATCGATAGCTGTCATCGACATACATCACGATGCGCATTTAAAAGGAGTCTGGAAACTATGGAAAAATTATCTATACTAATATTACAAAGAGGTAACCTTTGTAATTTTTGTATGTATGTATGTATGTATGTTTGTAACGAATAAACTCAGAAACAACTTGACCGATTTAAAAAAAACTTTCACCAATAGAATGCTACATTAGCGCTGATAAACATAGGTTATATTAAAAAAAAAGAAGTCCACTCGTGCGATGCAGGGACGGGCCGCTAGTAGTTCTATAATTACCTACGTTGAGTGATGATTTAAAAAGTTCCTTATTATTTTGTGATATAAATCAATTTGCTACTTTCTTATGACTGCATTGCACTGAAACCAAAGTTCCCTGTTACTGTTAATAGTATTAACAGTGTGCGCTCTACACAGCCACATATAACCATCGATGATCGATTGTTCCATATATAGAGTAGTGCCCGTTTTCATCGATGACAGTGTAAACCATGTTAGGTGACAGATGCCGGAGTAAAACCGTCACCTAACATAGCTTAGGAGTCACCTAAAACTTAGAGATCGGTGGAAACGGGTAAAGGCGTCCTTAGAACATGTACGTGAACAGAGTCTGAAATCCATCTTTTTAATTTTAGTTAATACCATTTCTGTATTTTTTGGGTCTTATAAATAAACAAAGAATAAGCTGCGAATAGGTGTTCCGTATTTTGTTACCGTCATGTGAACTTCATTTCAAATTAGAGTAAAAGAGACAAAACACGAAATTACTATTAGAAGCTTATTCTCTGCTTATTTGTAAAGCACTATTTGTTTTCAGTTGTTTTTTTTCTTTCTATGTAATAAGTGCTGTTGTAACACAATCACCACCGCAATTCGTTGTTACTTTCTACCTCTTTTGTTATGTTTTAAGAAATGTTGCATTTATTTATCGGATTATTTGTTACGACCTATTAATTAATATTAAGTGCAAAAATAAATTATAGTAGACGTTATAATCTTTACAAATTGTAATTTATTATAGAACGTGAAAATGGTAAGTTAACATTTTGCTGCGTTGTATCTATGAGAATACAGTTAGACTATGTTTAAAGTCCACAGATTAGTTTTACGAAGTACCTACCTAATACTGCTTACAACTGGACTTCTATTTTGTAATATTACCACACCTATTTAACATTAATAAATACATGAATTCACTGCCCTTTATTTCACACAGAGTATTAAGTATTGCCTCTACGCATCTTCAATATCTTTGTGAATAATACATTTGTTTGAAGTAAGTATATAACTTTTTGTAAACACTGTATATAACTTGGTGTTATGGCATTATATTGTTAAGTATTGTAACTATGTATGTGTAAATACAACTATGACTCAATAAATATATTTAATTATTTTTTAGTATTTTTATTTCGTATAAATCATAACTTATTTTCTTATTTTCTTAAACTGAATTTCATAAAAGTAGGTGAATTATAATTATAACATATTTCTAAAACATCACAATTTACATACTGACATGGTATGCAGTTCATTATCTGTTGTAATCAATACAATGAAAAAAAAAACTAAAAACATACAAGTTAAAAATTGTTTATTTGTATCGTCAGGGCCTCATGCCTAAAGTCACATTAAAAATTATCTACTGTACCGAAACAATATTTGGAACACTGCTATCGTAGACGTACGATCTTCTACACGTGAAATTACAAAAAATTACATATAGCCAGGTAAGAAAGACTTCAGTTTGTACTAAAGGTTTTAACGTCTTGAACTCCTTTATGTTTCCAAATGCACGTCAAGCCATTAGCTCCGGTTTTCATCATAAGATTGTAGCCATTAAAACCTTAATTAAAATTGATAGCCCGGCCTTCCTATGTGCTATATACATATAGGTTTACGATAATGATGATAAGTATTGCACTCAGATCTGAAAACGAATTCCACTATCTCGATTCTTTCATTGGAGCACAAGACTCCACCGCTTTGTCGTATATATTTCAGCTGGCAGCTCGTTTTGCTTCATTATCATTATTTTTTTTGTGCGGACGGCAAGGCTGTGGACCACTTCCGGCGACTGTGTTTTCTGACAGATATAAAAGTGCTCCCTCACCAGAAGCATTCGCTTGTAATATAACGTTTCAGATTAGATTTGAGTATTATATTACAATATAAATACTGCCTCCCCGACTTGACGAGCATTTAGATGATTCCACAATGTCAAATGAAGCGGTTCTCCTCACTCACTAATATAATGCTCAATCTGTAACTTTACAAGCTGCGCACTGAAAGCTCGGTTCCCTACCCTCACTGATGTAATGCTTGGTTTTGTAACGTTACATTACAGACGAATGCTCCTGGCGAGGGAACCCCTTAACATGGGTCTATTCAAGGTCAGAGTGAATGGGCACCTTTGGGGTGAGCGCGGTCGATTTTAGACCACATATACACTTCCTATCAGGTGAGACAGTGGCCAAGCTCAAAACCATTACAGTATAATAAAAAGACGCAGTTCCTTAAACACTTTTATGATGTGATGTTATCCTCTGTAAAGCTCACATACGACAGCGGCAGAAGTTCTGAGATCTTCGTACACATCACCCTGTCCATAGTAGGTTTACTCAAGTACACGTCAATGTCTCCACTAGAGCTGCGGAACTCGCAGAGCGTCTGCCGGCACACACCGCACGGTGCAGTGAACTCCTTCTGGTGGGCTACCACAGCTACAATTCTGAACTTCACACACCCTTCAGACACTGCTTTAGAGACCGCTGCCCGTTCAGCGCAAATCGACGGTGCGAATGTGGCACTCTCGATGTTGCAACCCGTGAACACTTTGAAATCTTCTGTTAATATTGCTGCTCCTACAGGGAAGTTTGAATACGGGCTGTATGACCGTTTTCTTATTTCAACTGCGTCTTTTATTAGACTTTGGATTTCACCACCTGTAATTAAAATAATTAAAATTATCATTTTATACATAAATACTTCTAAGTTTCTTTCAAACTTTTAATAAGCAAATTTTATTGAAACTTTCTATGTCGGGATATAGAGATTTTGAGACAGTTAATAGATGAGTGAATACACGTATCCTATAGAACCCTAAAGCAGTGCCACCTACCGGGTCCAATTATATGCATGTACTATTTACCTTCCTCTTGAATCACTCTATCTATTAAAAAAAAACATCAAAATCCGTTGCGTAGTTTTAAAGATCTAAGCATACATACATAGGGACAGACAGACAGCGGGAAACGACTTTGTTTTATACAATGTAGGTAAATATGTAAAATTATCACGATTATAGATCCATATCGTTTTGATCCTTATGGCATTGGTACTTAGCGTAACTACTACTTCCGACTATTTAAATTACTGTTTAACTATTTATAAAATTTATAAAGTACAGTGAAAAAATTAAACGCCCACCCGACCCAGCCAGGAATCGAACCTGGGTCTTCCGCAATCCGAGCGGCTGCACAGACTATGAAATGACATGCTACCAAAAAATAAGTTAAAAAAAATAAATTGTTTAACACAGGTCTGTGGTTTATTTAACATTAACTTTATCTTTCTATGCTATGTTATTATATTGTCTGTATCACAACAGAAGCTAAATATTAGGGGTTAAAGTATGAAATTGCCGATTTGTACTGAAAAATTGAAATTCGTTTATTTTTTAATTTAACATATTTATTTAATCAAAATAATTACCATTATTATCGATACATTGCGATAGAACTCTCGTGACACGTCTCGACATAATGTGTGAAAGCATTTTGTACTGCCTCCTGAGAAGAAAACTTTTTATCACGGAGAAAATTGCCCAAATCACGAAAAAAATTGTAGTCCGTTGGAGCAAGGTCTGGCGAATACGGAGGGTGACGAATGGTTTCTAATTGCAGTTCCTGTAGAGTTAAAACGGTTTCTCGTGCTGTATGAGGTCTCGCGTTATCATGGAGCAATAATGGTGAAGATCGATTCATGAGTCGGGGCTGTTTCACTGCTAGTTTTGCTATCATTGTTCGAAGTTCGGCACAGTAGACATCTGCCGTAATTGCTTGACCAGCCCCCCGACCGCCTAACTCTGTCGTCATCGCTCTCGCTATCGCGCTCTATAGTTTATGGCGTCATCTTGTCATTTCGAAAGCGATATAAAAGCAATATCTAAAGCTATAGGCTATAGCTTTCGATATTGCCTTCATAATGATTTCATATCGCTTTCGAAATGACTAGATGACGCCATAACCTATAGAGCGCGATAGCGAGAGCGATGGCGGTCGGGGGGCTGATCGGAGAAAGCTATAGTGAATAACACCATGCTGAGACCACCAAACAGTTACCATTACCTTTTTATTGGTAAGCTTTGCTTTAGGACACTGTTGCGGCGTTTGACCAGGGGGCCTACCGCCTAACTCTATTGATATCGCTCTCGCTATCGCGCTCTATAGTTTATGGCGTAATCTTGCCATTTCGAAAGCTATATAAAAGCAATATCGAAAGCTATAGGCTATAGCTTTCGATATTGCTTTCTTAATGCTTTCATATCGCTTTAGAAATTACAAAATGACGCCATAAACTATAGAGCGCGATAGCGAGAGCGATGTCGATAGAGTTAGGCGGTTGGGGGGCTGGGGTCAGCCATTGCATTTTTTGCTTACGGTTATCGTAAAGAATCCACTTTTCATCACATGTCACAATTCGATCCAATATTCCTTCATTTCTGTATCGATTCAACAAGGCAACACAAGTTTCAACACACGTTTCTTTCTGCAGATCAGTCAAATCATGAGGCACCCATTTCTCATATTTTTTTATTTTATTGATTTGACGCAAATGAGTCAATATTGTTGGTAAGGTAACGTTAAACCATGCCGCTAATTCCTGGGTAGTTTGGCTCGGATCGGCTTCCACCATCTCTTTCAATTCATTGTTATTCACCTGTGAGGGCGGTCTTCCACGTGGTTCGTTCTTCAAATCAAAGTTTCCATCACGAAAGCGTTTAAACCAAATTCGCACGGTGTGTTCATTAGCAGTCCCCTCTCCAAACGCAACATTGATATTGCGAGCTGTTTCTGCCGCGTTAGTTCCGCGTCGGAACTCGTATTCAAAAATAACTCTAATAATCCATCTTTCTTGTCTAAGCTGAATAAAAAAACAACTGAAAGTCGATAATCGAATGTTGCACATTTTTTAAAAGAAGAACTTCATAGGTATCTTCCATGTGAAAAAAGTTTCACTCAAAAATCTCAAACCATGAAGGTTCTATGTCAATTCGAAGTACCTAATACAATAAAACGGCAATTTCATACTTTAACCCCTATTATTACATAGCAATATTTAAAAAATCATTATAAAAGACTAGCGTCAATAATTAAAACTAGTTCTATTCTATCTGACCTGCCATTACTTCTAAGGTCATGATTTGCTCGTGACTAGGAAAATACGTATCTAGTAAAACAGTTTATTTTTACTTCAACAGAGATACAGAAGCGGAATCAAAATGTTTGTTTTATTCACAATGTCGGCGAACGAAAATAGATGATCTATAATTTATAAATATCTCTAAAAATTATCAAATTATTCGAGTCGTTTACAAGCATTAGTCTTATTGTTTCTCCAAAGTATGAGTGTGAAAAATGTATAAGCTTATTATGCGTAGGTACTTACTCAATGTGTTGAAGTCAACAATTTGGAAGCGATCCATGGTTACGCGCGCGTGTGTAACTGCACTCACGTTGCCAGGCGCGCCGCCAACTTTGCGTGCGTGCTCCGCCGCGGTCACTGGCCAACTGTAGGGCAAGCAAGCACGAACATTTGCGAAAAAGTATTCGTATCGTCATCGTCAATAATTTGTATGAGAATTGAGCAGCGCCCCTACCGGACGTAAAAGGAATCAAATCGTAGTTTAACGTCACTTGATATTGTTTTATTGAAATTGGGAGCACGAACATTGTATGACGTTAGGAGTCGTCAATTACGAAGGCTGGCTATCGTGAACTTACGAATGTTTCTTCACGTACAATTTGTTGGTGTAAGAAGTTGCGTTGTAGTAATGAATTCGTTTAAAAAATAGTTTTTTCGTTGTTACTTACCTCAATATTTTACATAAATATTAGTAAATAAAGATGCAAAGAACACATAGCTATTAATATAGTGCGTTATATTATTATCTAGCGGCAAGTTTAATTTAAAACGCTGAAAATAAATAATGAGAAGCTAGGTAGATTATAAAAAGTTATTAGTACTTAGGTAGTTATTTTAATAATAATTATATTTTGTACTTTTTAATTGTTATTAGCCTTATGCATAATGGACTATGTGCGTGTGTGCTATGTGCGTGTGCGTGTAGGTGTGTGTGCCCGTTTTTGAAAGTTGATTCAACCTTAACAATCAAGGGAAACATTTAGGAAATCATTGTGAAAACTTTGAAGTTTAAGTTCGGGTCAAATAAGTAGAGCACTCATCTACTCGCCTAAGCAAATGCCTTAACTTGCACCTTTTACTCCTACTACATTTGTGACAAATTTTTTTTAATACAATTGTGAAATCTATTCTCAAATACCTACTCAATTTATTTTATCGGTTCATTTGGATTTTATAAGGCTTTGATTGAAACACTCAATCCACATACGCCACAGGCGAAGTGTCCCTTTTTTATTTTTCCTGTGGCCGAGTCTCCAGTTCCATCGTTATTTAATTTATTAGTAGCTTCCTTCCATTTTAATTGTATGAAATGGTGATCTCGAGGGCACCCAAAGGGTATGGATATATCGCCATTTCTACAAAATAAAACCACATCGTATCGAAAGTCACAAACACAAAAATAGATATGCTTACCTCTCCATAAACTCTACCCTAATTGCATATTGGCTTGTCCTCATTGTGTTCAATAACACTTTTAACTTTGTTTTCTTCTAAACGTATCACTAATTCACTATAAAGTTACTTTCTGAAGCTAAGAAACAACTAAACAAAGTTGGTTTTGCCGCCAGCAATGGGGAAGAAAATTAGAAAATGCAAAACTTTTTCACAGAGGGCACTGTGTGTTTGTTACTTGTAAAAATTCTGTACAAAAGTCGGCCGTTTTTATTTGCTTTTATGTCTTTTTTGAGGTGCAAGTAAAGTTTTGAGCAATGTATTCTATCTGGCGAATCGCAAATCTGAAGGAAGAATTGAAATAAAGGGGTGCCTAGCGTCAAGGAAAGAAAGCTGATCTGATAGAATGGTTAGTTTTAATATAAATTCCACGCCTATTTCACGCTTCTATATTACTATAAGTATTTAAATAAAATAAATGACACACTTCTGTAATGAAAACTAGTAAAATATAATGTTTTTTCACTTTACAGACGAATTAATTTTTTTTTAGAAAACTAACATAACGTCTAAATAATTAAATTATAAAGAAGAAACATTTTATTTCTGTTACAGATTCGAGGCTTATCACAAAAACTTCAATTTTAAGAGCATCACGAGAGGACTAAGCGTCTTTCCAATCGCTCTGTTCGGGCTGAAGGAGAAGGTTCTGCTGTGCTATTCCAGGAAAATTGTGTTGGCACCGCTGATTTCTTTAAAAATTAACGCCTATTTAAGTGGAAAACCTGTAACAACAAGTAACTTTTATTAAAATTCTTTTATTAAAATCTATAAATAAATGTTAAAGCTATACTCTGGCTTTCACTCAATGTTTATAGTAATTCTTAGAAATTATTAAAAAATCCGTTTCTTTGAAATGTTTACTACATAACCTAGTGTGTCTTTTGCTTTAAAGTTTCTTCTTGTTAAAGCACTTTCCCATTTTTTCCTGAGAGTAGGATTTGAAGAAAATTTAATTTAAAATAAGACTATGGTAGTACCTAAGTATAAAGATCGTATTGATCACCTTTTATTTTGGAGCGGAGCACCCCAACAAAGCTACGATTAGTGTTCGATGCCGCCGCTAAAGTACAAGGTAAATCACTAAATGATTATTTATTAACAGGCCCTGATTTACTAAATACTCCGTTTGGTGTAATGCTACGTTTTCGTGAAAACAAAGTTGGTGTTGCCGGTGATATAAAAGATATGTTTTTACGCATAAAAATTAAACCGGAGGATCAAAATGCATTACGTTTCTTATGGAAAAATCACTCCCACGATATGGTAAGAACATAAGTAATGACTTCGCTATATTTGGAGCAAACTGTTCGCCATTCATAGCTCAATTCATTAAGAATAAGAACGCGCAACTAGATGAGTCATCCCATCCGGCCGCCGGCGGTAAGTGCAATACTAGAACAACATTATATGGATGATTATATTGATAGCCTGCTGCCTGCTTGTAACAGTAAGTGTGTTTTAAATAGCTTGCCAAAAGAAACCTTAGGTGAGGTAGCCGTAAGGTTTAAATCGGATACGCAGAATAGTGGTGAACGCGCACGTGGTATGATATGGTATCCAGAAAAAGATGAGCTTGCCTTCGATTTTTTTTTTTGAGAGAGATTGCTGATTGCCTCTACGGCATTTTCAGCTTCACCGGGCTTTTTTGGGGGCGGCGAGGAACGTAAAGGGTCCCTCAAGCCGTGTGAAACGAATCACCATCGGAGGTTATCTAGAGGGAACGGCATCGCGCACTAGTGCGCGTCCCCGTGCCCTACAAGATACTCCGAAGGGTTCGGATCGGATCAGGTTGCCTTCAATGTGTCTTTGAAATGGATTCCCGAAAGTATAAGACAAAACAAGTGCAAACCTACAAAGGGTTTAATGCTAGCGGTGGTTATGTCAATATTTGACGTCTACGGTCATCTTACAATCATCTGAAGGAAAATACTGGCTGGGGGGACGAAACAATATCAGACGTTGTTTACAATAAATGGGTCGGCTGGATAACACGATTGAAAGAGATAGGAGACCTGCGCGTGCCGCGTTGTTATCTGCATTCCAGTCGCACGACAGAGCCAGAAGTTGCATTTGCCCCGAGCGCGACAGAGACGAATAATACATCATTCGTAGCACTGCTGCAACAGGTAACTACGAGGAGCGGCTACGACCGCCACGGGTATTCGGCGAGCTACGATACATAACGGGAATTGTTATAGCAAGCTACAACTTCATGTTTTTTGTGATGCTTCCTCTAAGGCGATGTGCGCTGTTGCATATTGGCGGTGGATCGACGATAATGATTCGGTACGTGTTGTATTGGTTGCGAGTAATGGTCGTGTCGCGCCATTAAAACCGACCACTATACCTAGGTTGGAGCTTCAAGCTGCCATGCTCGCGGGGGCGAACGGGTGCGAGACCATAAATTAAATAACGTTGGAACTGGAGACTCGGCCAGAGGAAAAATAAAAATAGGGACACTTCGCCTGTGGCGTATGTGGATTGAGTGTTTCAATCAAAGCCTTATAAAATTCAAATGAACCGATAAAATAAATTGAGTAGGTATTTGAGAATAGATTTCACAATTGCATTAAAAAAAAATTGTCACAAATGTAGTAGGAGTAAAAGGTGCATGTTAAGGCATTTGCTTAGGCGAGTAGATGAGTGCTCTACTTATTTGACCCGAACTTAAACTTCAAAGTTTTCACAATGATTTCCTAAATGTTTCCCTTGATTGTTAAGGTTGAATCAACTTTCAAAAACGGGCACACACACCCACACGCACATAGTCCATTATGCATAAGGCTAATAGCAATTAAAAAGTACAAAATATAATTATTATTAAAATAACTACCTAAGTACTAATAACTTTTTATAATCTACCTAGCTTCTCATTATTAATTTTCAGCGTTTTAAATTAAACTTGCAGCAAGATAATAATATAACGCACTATATTAATAGCTATGTGTTCTTTGCATCTTTATTTACATTTTATCTTTATTTATACGAATTCATTACTACAACGCAACTTCTTACACCAACAAATTGTACGTGAAGAAACATTCGTAAGTTTACGATAGCCAGCCTTCGTCATTGACGATACCTATTACGTGACGTTAAACTACGGTACGATGGCGATACGCTTGCGATACCTTAGCATTCGTGCTTCCATATTTGATTCCTTTTACGTCCGGTACCCCCGCTGCTCAATTCTCATACTAATTGTTGACGATGACGATACGAATACTTTTTCGCAAATGTTCGTGCTTGCCCTACCGATCATACCGAGCTGAAGTGCAACTTACTTACCTCCACTACCTGGCCTGCGGGAGTAGCTGCGTGTCTCCTGGTATCGTTTTAAGGCATATTGCATCGATGAGCGCGGAACATTTATTTATTTAATCTTTATTGCACAATAAAATAAAATAAATTACAAAAGGCAGACTTAATGCCAAATGGCATTCTCTACCAGTCGACCTAAGGGTTAGGGAGAAAAATTGGTAACCGGTGCGACAAAGAACGTAAAGGAAACATATACTACATAAATTTATAAGAACATTAATTGCAATAGCCACCTCTCGTTGTCATTCCTTGGTTGATCAAAGCTACGGCTTATGCAACGGCTTAGTGTTAAAGGCATCTTTTTAACTTTAAATCACGGATGAAACAACACAATATCACAAAAGTTAACTAACACAAAGCTACACTTTTCACAATACCGAATTCAAAACTTGAACTGATTTGCTCAAGTCCCGATTCGACTAAAACTTAGAGACTAACCCCATATCACTCTCAAACATAATGAATTACCCTCTTCAAATAAAGATAAACATTTTTTTTACCTACCTCCAAAAGAAACATTTGTAATGAACCCATATTTGCGATTTTTTTATATGGAGAGATGTCCCGATACATTTTATGTGTAGGTTAAATAAAAAACATTACGAAACGTTATACACTTAGCGACCATTTGTTATCTTTAAAACTCTTAAAATAAAAAACTAGTTACTATAATAATATTTTTATTGTATGATAGAACAGAAAACAAATATGCTCATATGGCTTAGATAAAGGTACTTAGAACTATATTACAGTTTATATGTTACATAATTAACTAATAGCTTAACACACATTTTATGACAAGGATTTTATTCGTTTTGATATTTTTGATAATCTAATGTGCTTTGTATGGCCTAAATTTAAAAAAAGAAATCTTAATTTCATAATATGACTATACATTACTTACTACATAACGTAATGCTATGACTATAAAATTGTTGTCAAAGCTATATACATAAAAGTTTTATTCCTTTATCTTTGATAAAGATTGACCATAAAAACTGAGAAAATTAAACAAAGTCATACATTGCACAAAATAAAAGTCTAGGTTTTGTCTTTTCTACGACATTTTTTATAAAATAATATTTTTTAATCTAAAACGATTTTGTTTCTACATGTCACCTAAAATAATTAACAACCATTCAGTAAGGCTACTGTTTTACATAACAAATATGAAGACAACAAATAAATCCAATGATATTTATTTGTTAGACTATTAGCAACCTCCACCCATTTACTATCGAGTATAAGACACTACTGGAGTTGGTGGTTCTTTAAAATATCCCATCTCCTAAAATCTTGATTTTCTTGAATATCAATGAGTTTACAAAACTACAAGGGCAACCGTTTTCAATTCATTCAAACAGAGCAGGTAAATGTATCAGTAATTTTATTTATACTGTTCTTATAGGTTAAGCACATTGTTTATTGTATTTTTGTGGAGAGAAAATAAATAAATTTTATTATTATTATTAATTATTATTATTTATAGTCAGTAGATATAAATTCTTGTATTGAATTTCAGTGTATAAGTACATACATTCGTATTCGATATTCGTAGATTCATTTTAACATTAGTAAATGCATCAAAATGAAACCCCTTGAAATCTGAACCCTGTGTACAGGGTTTGAAACTATAAAATAAATGGAAAAAAAACGCGAGTAAATGCGGAAAAGTATTTCATTTTAATATGTAGTGTTCGCGCAAACTTTAGTTAAGTGTTTTTGTTTTGTTTATATAATTTTAACGCAAATTTTGTTGCGAAACAAATAAGCAAAAACACAAATGTTGAAAAAAAAGCCTTTGGCTTTCAAAGTATAAAAGTAAATAGTGTTGAATAATTTCGGCGGGCTGGTTAGAACCACGATAGCTCAATTGGAAGAGCACCTGACCCGGTATGTCAGAAGGGTGCAGGTTCAAATCCTGCTCGTGGAAATTTTTTCTACATTTGTGTTTTTGTAATTTAGATAACAATATAAGTCAATGTGTTAAATCGGCCAACTCGCTGGTATAAATTAGTGAGCTTGCTAAGTAGTCGTATACAATATTTAATTTTAAATAAGACTGAGTGACTAATTGTAAGATACACAGTAATATTTTATAGGCGTGGGTGTCTCAAACAGGGCGCGCGTTATTTATCCATGTCACTGAAACTAAGAGTTAAACGCTCCCTAACCCAGATAATTATATTTAAAAAAAAATTGTCTCTTTCAATTTCATACAGAAGGAGGGTAATAATGTTACTTTAAAATACGGTCAACGTTAACGCCAATTTTTTATGAATCTTTGCAGTAAGTTGCGGTGCAAGCCGGCCTAAAGGTGACAGTTGAAATTATTTCAATAGATTTTGCAATACGTTCATTCGTACCATCAACATGTAAAATTACAAACACTACCTGTTTTGTTAGTGAAGGTGGCGTTATCTTAGGTCGAACGTTCAACAAACGGTGGCGTCATGTTGTATTCTGGGGGAATACCCAATTTATAAGAGAAACGATATGTACTGTACCACAGTCAACATTGAAAGAATCAGGGGTTTTTTTTTTGGAGAGAGATTGCTGATTTCCTCATACGGCATTTTCAGCTTTACCGGGCTTTTTTGGGGGCGGCGAGAAACTTAAAGGGTTCCTCAAGCCGTGTAAAACGAACCTTCGGAGGTTTTCTAGAGGGGACGGCATCACGCACTAAGGCGTGTCCCCGTGCCCTACTAGATTCTCCGAAGGGTCCGGATCAGATTGGAGCATCAGGGTGCCCAGTTAACCGCATAACAGGTTTCTCATTACCAAAATATATTTGGTGCCTAGTGCGAGTTTCATTCGCCATTCGATCACTTGATCATTCGATGGATTTTTAGCTCGTCGTTTTCTATCAGGCAGCGGTGCTTTAATGTCAGATTTACGTTTTCGTTAACGTGATCGAATGGCGAATGAAACTCGCACTAAGCACCATATATATTTAATACCTTTAAAGGAGCAATCTTGTTTATATGTATATATATAATCGGAATCTCGGAAACGGCTCCAACGATTTTCATGAAATTTAGTATAGATAAATCGATCTAGTTAGGTTTCATTTTTAGAAAACGTCGTTTTATCCGTAATAAAATACCGAGCAAAGCTCTGTCATCCAAGTACTTTTAGTAATGTGAAACCAGTTATGCGGTTAACATTTACATAACTGTGATTAAAAGTTAAATGGTAGTGCTTTTACAATTATTATTTATAACAGTGCTATAAGTGTTTTTGCGTTTAACCTACTTCTATTGACATATTTTTGAGGCTTACAGACAGTTGACGAATTTCGTGTATGCCGACCCTAAGAATCACAAACTATAATAAATTAAGCGCTTGCTTGAAATGAACACGACTTGCGCGCTAAAAAAAATAAAGAAGACATAGAAGCATAACCTACTCTGTACTCTCGGCAGGACATCTTAGGAATTAGGGTTGAGGCTTGCGACGCTTTCAGTTTGCGTTGTGCGTTTTTTACTGTTAATTTTTACTTAATCTTTATTTCTCATCCCACTGCTAGTTATTTTACTATTCGACCGAATTAATGTAGACTACAATTCGTGTGGGAATGACGTAGTGACAAGTTCGTTCCATATTTTCGTTACTAGATAGCACTACTTCGACCCCATAGAAAATGTCGTTTACTTCAAAATACATCGTGCGAAGAGAACTTGCACTCAGCACTCAGTCTTCTTTAAACTCTTTTCGTAAGGCAATAGAGGCAACTTACCATCTCTTTCATACTGTAGTGTGACCTATTATGTATAGGATAATAGGAAGTTATGACTAGCGCATTGTTTGTTTCGAGTCTAAAATAACAATCAACTATCTATAAACGAATTGCGAGGAACTATTTTCGAATAAATAGTATTACAAACAACATTCCCTTAAATTAATATTTATAAAATAATAGTAAATATCTATTACATAATCAAAGAGCCGATTTTTTATTTACTGATAAAATTTATAAGTTTGTTTGATATATTATACAGGCAACTATAAATTTTTTTCGGTACCTGCTATTGTTGTTTTCATTTGGTTAGTTAAGGTTTTATCCGATGGCCAAATTTTGGCGGAAGTTTAAAAAATCAGCCCTAAGTTTCATTCAAAAATTAAATCAAAATTTACCTTAAACATATAAATCGCCACTTATTTGTACTAAACATTAATTTATGAGCTACTTCATAATTATGAATAGAAAAATAGTAGTTATCCGCTTAGCTTTTCTATGTTTAGACATTAAAGCTACCAATGTAACACAACTAACATTAGGAAATGCGATAATAGTTGCACTGTATGATAAATAATATTTTTATTTGCACATTTTTTATTACTATTATATACCGAACATATATTTGCAACAGATCTGACTTTGCAACCAATAACTTTTGACAGCTTTAAAAAATCCATCGGAATAAATACAGGCCTAGTTACTGAACCTATTCCCTGTTATTCCAAAACGTGGACTAAAATAAAACCGGATAGTGTCTCTGTCTGCCTATATTAACATAAATGAGACAACATCGGTTTTAAAACAGGTTTAATTAAATTAATTTCTGTTGTCCACGTTTCGGAAGATTATCCCTATAATAACTATGGCCTTAGGTAAGTATTTTTACTGTACAAAATCCTTTATACACCTCCCAGGACAAAAATAGGCTTCTATGTTTGTCGATTATGGCTACAGCTCTAACCTGTGACCTGCGATCAATTCTCATGTTCTATTTATCTACTCGTTCGTTTGGCGCGTCGCGCAATCGTCATAAATGCCCTCTACTAAAAGCAGTGTTTTTAGGAAACATTTAAAATTCATGGTTAATAACTATAAAGGCAGTAAAGGACAACTACATTTTTAAACCAGTTTCAACTTCAAGTTTCGGATGTTCGGCTGCGTCCCCAATAGGCACATAATCGTACCATATAGCGGTCTGCTTTTTTGTACGGATCATTATTATCGTAACGCTTTGTCATTAAACCAACACTTTACCAGAACGGGCACTGGCACAGATTCTCGTTGCCGTTGCCGGTAGCTTGCTGGATCAACAGTTCCACCTGTTTCAGTACGGAGACAGTCTCGTTAATGTGCGGGAAGTCGCGACCTGTGAGTTTGTCTCTAACGCGATTGGCCATATCGAGAACGCGCTTGTTCAAATGCTCGAGCGGAAAATCGTACACATAGTAGTCTGCTTTTATATCGTAACGCATTGTCGTTAAACCGACAATTTACCAGAACGGGCACCATCCGACGTAGCACTGGCACAGATTCTCATTGCTGGTAGCTTGCTGGATTAACAGCTCCACCTGTTTCTGCACGGAGACAGTCTCGTCAATGTGCGGGAAGTCGCGACCTGTCAGTTTGTCTCTAACGCGATTGACTATAGCGAGAGCGCGTTTATTCAGATGTTCAGGCGGGTCTGCGGTAGGCGCAGCGGCGGGAGGGGAATCGTCAGTTCGTCGAGCAGCTTCCACCAGTCGCCAGTTGAGAAGAGGGTCGTATACAAACGCTTCTAGTACGGCCATCACGCTGTCTTTGTGGCGGTGCAACACTTCCATGACGGACTCGCAGGTGCGACGGTACGTGCCTTCGATGCCGGTCACCTGTGGGGGTGGGGAATATTAACGGTTACTTGGTAGCAGTTTGCAGTTTGTTTAAATTCATAATGAGACAGTTACATGTATATATAGTCAGCGTCTCATAATGATTTGAGCGTACAAATAAAACAAAAATCGAACCTATTACATGTCATTAAGCTGCATATTAATTTGTTTATCAAATTCATTATTTTAGACATGAAAATATCGGTACCAGAAGACCCCGTTCTTCAATAGCCATAAAGAAAATTTTCATTTTTTTGAGGTTATAAGGGTAAGGTTACATTTTCTTAAAAGCCTCGAATTGATAGTAGTAGTAGGTAGCAAATAGAATGTGACGGATTACTCATTAAAACTACTTCAGACGTGATACAAATACAGTCTTTAAAAAAATAACACAACTCACCTCCATCGCATTGATCAGCATACGCGTCAGCCTGAACGGTATCTTCTCCGGGAACTTGTCTCTAGTTACGGCCACTTCGAAGCAGTCTCCGAAATCGATGTGCAGGAACTTCCCAGTGACTCTATCCAGCATGATGTTTGAAGGGTGGCGGTCTCCCAGCCCCAGGATGTAGCCCACCATGCTCATGACGGCCAGCGAGCGGGTGTAGTTGGTGCGACGTTCGAACCAAACCTCGGAGGAGGGACTCTTCAGCCAAAGGAGCTTCGCGAGGTCGTCGCCTGCGGTGTGCTCTAGGGCGTGCTCGAAAACTTCCACCTACAAATGTGAGGGTACTTTTAAGATGCAATTTCTAAATGAGTTTTCGATAATTTACTTTATTTATAAATAAACCTGAAATTACAAAAGGTGTACTTTACGTTTGAAATTTTATACTAATTTCTTTACTCATTAAGACGAATGACAAAAATAATAAGAATAATGTCACATTCATGAGAAAATATAACAGTTGTTTACTGATGTTAAGTGGTCACTTCACCCGGAATCCTCATCTACTTTGGAACTGGCTATTTTATCTCTAACTGTCGAAACTAATTGAAATAATGATAATGTCATACAATTCCTCGGTGTAAGGTTAAAAAAAAAGAAAAAGAAAAAATAACAGAAACATACCTTCTGCATCAGCATCAGCCTCTCCAGATCGAAAGCCATGCGCTGCATAATTCTGTGTTCTATATTGAGGAGGCACTTTCTCTTATCCCTATAATCTCTGATTAAGGAATGCAGGGTATCACAGTGCGGCACCCAGCCTATTAAGCCGGAGTTGGTTGAGAGTGGTATGACCGCATAGCGTTGTATGGCGAGGTCGCGGCGGAAGGTGTCGGGGTCGGCCTGGAGCAGCGTGTTGACGAGGCCGAACAGCTGCATGACGCGCTCGTCCTGGCGCAGGTCCTCGTGGCCTTTCAGCAGGAACATGTAGTCTTTGCCGTTGGAGCCGCGCACGCAGAGGCGGCGGGGCCTCTGCTTCGATGTTATGACCTGGGGGAAATTTAGGTTTTCTATGTAAGAAGCTTTGGACGGTCTGACAGACAGCTCGAGGATTGCGGATCAGGAATTGCGCGCGATGTAGAACGTAGATGGTTTTTATTCTTGTTTGAAAGTCGTCCTACGTTGAACCGACACTAAGGTCTAATAACGAGGACATACTTTCAACGGCATATTTTAAAATCCTTTTAAGCTGAATAAGGTCCTGCTCAAAGCTCTTTTTCTTTTCATTGTCAGTCAGTCAGCACGTGATTGCTGTCAATGAATTCTATACTGACCAGAATCCGTCTGGATGACAACCACCCTAATACCTATATCTGCCATTAATTATTATTACTGTTTCGTTATGAAGATCCTAGGAAATTACGAGGCATAAAGACAGAATCTTCAGGGTTGGCAACGTTACAAGCATTCACGAGCTAAGCTAATGGGCTCCTTAACGAATTAAAATTAGTAGTAGAAAATTTCATAAGTGTAAGCTTGTAGCGAGGAGCTCTATGGCGCAGTGGTAAACATGCTAGGTCAGCGATTGCTGAAGTTAAGAAACTTTCCATCCGTGGGGAAGTCCCAGTAGAAGTGGGGACATAAAATAAGCTATTGATGAGGTATTGTAGGTTGTATGGAAGGTGTTGGTGTGTTTGTGGTTACCTGCAGACTGGTCTGTATGTGCGCGATGCGTATGAGATCCTGATCGGGCGCGTAGGAGCCGGGCACCGCGAGCTCCAGGTCGCGGCAGTGCAGCAGCCGCGGGCTCACGTACTGCAGCTCCAGCGACGTCAGCTGCGGCAGCTGGCGGCTGATGCGACGGAACACGTGGTAGTACAGGTCCCACGCGTGGTTCAGGTCGCGCACAGAGTCTGATTCCTAAGGCGAGGGTTACGTTTAAGATTACCGCCAAGATGTAAGGAATTATTAATTATAATAAAAGCGATTATTATCTTATCAGTTATCGGAAGAGGTAGACTATATATGCCCAAACTTCACGCCACACGAGACTCAATATGGAGATAGACACTTAAATCTCCCGAAATTTCGTTTTTTTTTTAATTCTGCCATTGAAAGTGTTTATATATTTCAATACGATTCAATAATATGGCGGGAGCCACATATGCCTTCTAGGGGATAATGTCGAGGGAGGTTACCTGTGCTGCCGAAAATAAATACTACTAACATAGCTATTACGTTATCTATTGACAAAACTGCATTATTTCTATATATATATGTTAGTTTTTAAGGTATGTATTTATGCGCTTGCATCGCCTGACAATAAAAAGCTTACCTTAAATCGGTTACACCACTCCTGCGCGTCGTTGAGGTCCCGGCCGTACGCCTGGCTGAAGGAGACCTCCTTGAGCGTCTGCGGGCCGCGCTTCAGCAGCGCGTGCAGAGGCTCCAGCGTCTTGAACATCGCCTTCACATCGTGCTCGCTGAAGTACAGCCGCGACGCCTCCTCCAGCGCCTCGTGCCACTGCTCGTGCCACAGAATCGCCACTCGTATCAGCTCCCCCGAAATCATTGCCGCTTGGTCCACCAAGTTCGTCGAGTGAGTACACATTGACTTCAGTATCTGATTCGCTGCATTCCTCCGCGCCACGAAAGACGACTTCGACGCCACGGTCAGAGGGTAAACGAGAGCTTGAGGATGTGATTTCCCGATATCGATTAACAGTGAATGAATCAATTTACCCACGAGAGCTCTTGGTGTGTCAATCCTGGCTATGAGTTGGGGTATCACTTGAAGCCAGACGTTGATCTCGATGGTGCTGATGCCTTCCACGAGCGCCTCGTGCACGGCGGGGTAGTGGCCGTAGTCGAACCACATGGTGAGCAGCCGCAGCGTGTCTTGCAGCGAGCTCCCGTGCGAAAGGTAGATGGATTGGAAGAATCCATCGACCGCCGGCACCATGCGGGTTTGAATGAATTCAGCGGTCGGCTTCTTCTCTCCCGATTGAGCGTCGGCCGCATTCGTCTCTTGATGTTTATAGAACAGAACAGTTTCAAAGTTCATATATGCCCACGCGTGCCACGCTTTGTACCAATCGGGGGCTAGTTCGATAGCTGACGCGTAATTCTTTATTATTTCCGGAATAGAATTTTCATTGATTCCCAATAGGGACTCGCACCAAGATCCCAGTTTTAAGTGACAACGGGCCAGGAGTCTGCAGTGTTCCACGTCGCCCGCTTCGGCGGTCTCGACGTAGCGCTGCAGTTGATCGTACGCCAGCTGCTTGTCTGTCGCTACCCACAAGTGTTTGGCGTAGGCGAGAGTGAGTCTGGGTTCATGACAAGGCAGAGGTAAGTCCCGGTTATGGCTGGGGTCTGATCCCAGTAACATCACTAATGTGCCATGGGCTTGACGCGGGGCGCCGCTCTTACGGCAGAGCGATGCAAACTTAAGCCAGGTAGCCATGTCTTCTTGTGGAGTCAGCACCAAACTGCGCACTTGGAGAATCCTTCGCCAATCCTCGACCAACCTCTGGCCTCCCTGCAATCTCGTCCACCAGGCCTGGCGTATGCACTCTCTTCGTTCGCCTACTAACTTGTATGTGATGACTTCCTCTAGTTCTGCTAACAGTTGCGCGTTCACTAAGGCGCCATAAGCTCGTTGGTAGCTTTCACCAGCCACAGCTGTCAGTTCAGAATCTAGCAAGGTGCGCGCTTGGTCAATGAATTGTTTCGATTTTTCAAACTGTCCATTGTGGATGTTCAGAACTGCTCGGTAAAAAGCACCATCTTGAGTGTTTTCTGGCAAGAAGTTGACGTACTTCTCCATCGAGTCCCATTCATTCAAACCCCAGGCGGCGGCGGCTGCTAATCTTGCTGCTTTAAATTTATCATCGTTAGACATAACGGGCCAACGTTGTGACACTGTGTTATAGAGTTTGACCCATTCTCCTAAAGCTTCGAAACAGCGTAATTCACCGAGATATGCTTCCATGTCATCGGAATCCTCGGTTAACTTCTCTTCATAGAGATGTAGTGCTTTCTCCCAGTTGTGAAGTTTCTCGTACCATCTGATCTGTACTTTTAGATTGTTGTCTCCTGCCTCACGCTGAGCCATCACTCTCTCGAGTAGACCTTCGGCTGCCTCTTTTTGCTGTAGTTTATTGTTAATATGTATCAAAGCTTCAACAACTTGAGAAGTGGCGCCACTGCGGAATTCTTCTTCCTGAATAATAATAAAAAAGCGCATTATATCTGATAAAAAGCTTCATAAAATCTTTGACAAATCAAAGTTTACACCCCATGTGCTAAAGTTTCAACTTGAATGCCTGATTCCAGGAATTGATAAAATCGTTTGAAATTAAGTAGCGGATGTTTTTTTACATATTGGCAGTGGTACCTATAATTATTTGATGCGTTTAGTTCAAAACCGTAGTATTAATTTTATGTGTAAAATAATGTACTAAAATATTGGTAAATCTTAATGATAAATAAAAAGGCATAACTTACCTTATAGTGCAGCGCTTTAGCGTAAGCTCTACAATGCATCGCCCTCTCACCCAGCAGATGAGTAGATATAGGTAACGTTCCACTCTCACAGTGCTCCATAAACTCTGCCAGGTTGAGGACGGTATGAGCCAGCTCTGGAGCGTCGGGCGCCGTCAACGCTTGCTCTAAAGCACTGGAGAGCTCCGCGCGCGAAGAGTTGTCGAGCTCCGTCCAACAGGACACGAAGGCAGCGTTGAACAGGTCGCGGAGCAGCTGCGAGTAGTTGTGGGCGAGGGCCAAGCACGCTCTGTGAAAATAACAAAAAAGGTAACGTAAGAATGCGAGCGTTCGCTAGTACAAGGCCAGCCGCACTTTGGCTGCGTTTACCGACCCTTGGCCTACTATGGTACCTCACACACTAAGCGAGAGATACCATAATAGTCTGTCTTGTATTCCAAATCACGAGCAAACTGCAAGCGGACTCGCCGAAGTGCTGCGGTCAAATTTGGACCCGTAGCAGCTCTACGATCCGCTAACTTCTTCTCCCTCAGTCTTCGTCAAACCGTAGACAAGCTCACGGTTGTTCTGCGAGCTGCCTGGAGCTGGTGTTGCAACTCAACAGCATTCGAGAACCGATTTTTCAGAGACGTCAACACAATGAATCAGTCGTCTATCTCCGAGGTGCAGCGACATCTACCAGAGCCATGCCTCCGGACGAAGCCACCGGTCTCCAGGAACCGCTAGTAAACTTTTCGAACTGAAAAACGGCATAAGTTCAGTTGCTGAGCGACATAACACTGCCGCATCCCTGATTGCAGTAGTGCAATCACTTGGGCGGCTTCATCAGCAGTGGTATTCATCTTCAAGGACGTTTTTCTTCTGAAAGACCTTCTCGTATGTCCTTTTAACGGTTGGATAGCGATAACTCCCATTTTGTACCCACAAAAAATAGCGCAACTAGCGGCCCTTTTGAAAAGCAAAATTGCCATTATTTTTAGTCGCTCGCTTGTGGTGTTCTTAAGAATAAGAATAAAAGACATTTTTAGAATCACATAACAAAACACAATTAAACATACAACATGTAACAAAAAGAGTAAAAATAATAACATTTGACATTGTGCCCTGTTATGCGATTAAGTTTTTGTTTGTAATAAACTCATATGTGATTATTTAAAAGTTTTTTATAAGGCTTTGAAATGACACCAATATGGATGAGGTTACATACGTGGATCAAGGGTTGATAAGGCTTGAAAGTTATTTTCATAGAGGTGCGACTTCTTTGACGCCGAGTGTAGGTATCAGGACCACTTCCGAGATGCATTTTTGTTCCGGATCCTTTATCTAGTACATTATTGATCGAAGATTTCAACCAACCTGAGCGCCGGACTATGAGACTCGGTGAGCAGACCGATGCTGAAGCGACGCAGCCACTCCAGCCAGTCGTCTTTCGACACGCGGCTGCTGACCGTCCACGCGAGCTTCAGGCTGTGCGCGTTCACGCATAGCTTGCGGATCGATTGCGACGACTCGCACACTAGGATACGAGCCTGATTAAAGAAAAATTGGTATTTATATATTAATGAGTAACAAAAGGTCCCGGCAGCATTAGCAGTCGTCGATAACCAAACCACCAATCCGCACTAAAACGGCTTAACCGGTGGTGGTTAATAGCCCGTTCTCCCAGTGGTGTTTCCATCTACAGGGAAGGTTCGTTCCCCAGCAATAGGGACATAAAATGAGCTAGTAAAGAGTTAGAAAAGAACCTCGAATGCCAACTAATTGTATTGTTTTTTTAAGAACATTATTAATACTCTATTAACATATTAATAACTAGCGGCGTGTCCCGGCTTCGCACGGATGGACATTTCTGTTTTTTTATATAGCCTATGTTACTCAGCACTAACATTAGTACTGAGTAACATAGGCTAGTAGTAGCATTCTAATGGTAAAAGATTTTTTTAAATCGGTTTGATAGTTTTTGAGTTCATTCGTTGCAAACATACAAAAGTACAAAGCTTTCCTCTTTATAATATAAATATAGATAGCCCATCCAGAAAACCTAAGTTAGGTATGGGTTCAAATCAGTAGGCTGACGGAGATATAGGTATAGGTATACACGGTGACTTTTTATCGGTGATCAGGACCTACTGATTCCGACTAAGTTAATGATAGCCATTGCAATAATAATAAAACTTACATGTCAGCATTCCATTTTTTATTTTTTTGTTTAGGAAGTAAACTTAATAATTATGACTATTACAATCATGGTCATCCTACTCCTCCTTGTTACAAATAAAACCTCTTTAATCTTTACTTCATAAAAATGTAGGAAGACCATACATTCTAATTCATATTGGTTACCTAATTAAAAATACAAATTAAATTTATAAAAATGATAACATGTAACTACTATTATTATTGCTATGGGCATCATTTACTTAGTCGGACTCAGTAGGTCCTGATCATCGATAAAAAGTCACCGTGTATAATCACGATATAACAAAATCATTAATCCGTTCAGCTTACAAGTGTAGTACGGAAAATATTGAATTTGATTGACCCTTTTGACATTAAAAAGTAAAAGAATAATTTGCTCACCTCTTGATTGTTATTTCGGGGCTTACGTCTCGTGCTTTGTAAGAATTCGTCCATCGAAAAGGTTTGACTGGACTGCAATTTAGATAGTAACAGTTCATAATTAGCGTGTTGTATTCTATGCTTCGTAATCACTTTCTGCACTAACGGTATGAAGTCGTTGTACTTGCGGCCCAATTGCACGATCACAGCGCACAGGGTGTCCATGGCAGTGGGCCGTAACTTAGGATAAGTGTCCATGCTTCTCACAATAGGGTGTATTATTCTGGACACCAGCTCACTATAGTTTAACGTGTCTGAGAGATAGTCAACCGTCTCCATGGCGACTTTAGCCACATTTATAGGGCAATCTGACGCGTCAAATAGTTTGACAATTGACGGTATGACGAGGTGCATATAGTCGTCCAGGTTATCTTCGAACTTTTGCAAGGCGTACAAAAGCTTCTCAGTTACGAAGCGATCTTTACTCGTATCGTGAGCGAGGACGCGCAGTATCTGTGGCATCAACTGAGGCAAATACACTTTGAACTCTGACCCCAGAGCTACAGCTATGTGCTCCACTAACAATATTAAAGTAGATTGCAATGGACTATTCGGCGTCCAGAACTCTTTGATAAGATCGAATATTTTGTCTAAGTAATTGCGGATGTGTTGCTTCACAATAGCAATTAGTTTGGCCAGTTGCGTGAACAAGAACTTGCGAAAGCTGTTATTATCAGTAGCTCGAGCTACATACAGCAGACTGGGTGTAACTCGCGATATGTAAGGCACGCATTTGATACCCAGAGATTGGAATATAAATGTTACAGCCTGCACCACACTGGTATGATGTTGCTGCAAGGTCGGGTCTCGCAAAATACGCATTAACGTAGATATGACGATCGCAGGGTAGTACTCATCGAGAACGGGCGATGGCATATTAACCAACATTTCGCTGGTGGTCATATCGAAGTTATTCTCTTCAGCTTTGCTGTCAGCAACGGGTACCAAACTTGAATCAGGTTGGCCATCAATCAATCCTCTTGTCATTTTGTGTTTGTAGGGATCCAGAGCTCCCAAAAGTCCCAGAACTCGTATTGTCTCTCTCCTATCTTTGGGTTGTTGTTCAGTCTTTAGAAAATTCAATAATACATCCATTAAGTTCGGAAACTCTGTGTAAGGAGTTACTACATATCCAGTAGCGCTTATTAATTGGCCGAACGCCCACAATGCCACGCTCCTTTTCTCCGTTGCGCTGGCGTCAGTCAACAACTCGAGGAGCACTGTCAACAGTTCAGGCAAGCATTTTTTGAGGCCGCTGTTGTCGCCATGCACATCTGCAAGATCTCCTACGGCTTTCAAGACGCTGATAACGACTCCAGGGTTTGCGTCGGACTCTTTTAGTTTGGGCACTAACACGTTTAAAATGGTTTCCATGTAAGGCTTGACCAAGTTCGGAGCATGCAATATAAGGTTATCCAGCATTCTAGCTGCCTGCTCTTTGTTCCTGCTCATTCCGGAATGTTCTAACTCAGTCAGAAACTGGACTAACGTTTTGCGCAGACCCGGCATGACGTAAGCAGGGTTGACCGTACTCAGGCGACCTATTGTGCAAATCGCTAATTCTCGAATTTCTAAATGTTCGTCATTCATCGCAATGAACAGAAAGCTTAAATTTTCAATTTGTGCTAAGTGCGTGTCGAAGATTTCATTGAGTGATTCCAGAACCCAATAACGAACTTCATAATCTGGATCAGTAACGGAAACGACTAGCAATTTGCAAATAACTTCTGCAGTAAGCATAGTTAACGTTCGCGACGGCGTCTGTGCGGTTGCCACTGTAGCGTCAGCAAGCAGCTTAGCAGAAGTTTTAACAGACTCTAACCTCACCTCCTGTTGATCGCTTTGCAAGAAATGGTCAGCGCATCGACGAACAAAAGTAAGCAAACTATGCTGACCCTCGAATTGAAATGTGCCCAAAGTTCTTAAAGCTAGAACTATACTAGCCGTATCTTGAGGCTCAAGCACCAGACTCATAGTGCTCTGTTGTTCTAAGCTTCTTGGGACGCCTGGATGTAAAAATGGCTTATTTCTAAGCACCAATGAAAGCATATTCAACATTCCTTCAGATATTTCTTCTCTAAGAGTTAGAAGATTTTGACTCAACTCTTTTAAACATATGGTTAAGGATGGACTGAGTCCTGTAGCAAACATAGCTTCTAAAAGCTCTTTTATGTCATTCACGACTAAATCTTTTACAGCACTTCCTAATAAGGTAATGCAAACAAATATAGAAGGATCAATCCAAATCCGCCTTTTGTTTTGCGAATCTCTGACAGGCAGTGCCTGTTTAACAACGTCCATTATTCTGGGAATGTAGTTTTGAATGTCATGTTCAATAGCAGCTGCCATGAGGCCCAATGTTGTAAATGCCATATTCTTATCTTTTTCTCTACTACGTAACGACCCAAGCAGGTAATGCATCGTAGAGTCCAGGTATTTCTTACAGAAATATTCTTTGTGGAAAGCAGCAAGTCTTGGTATTATGATAAGTAAAATCTGTGGCACCCCCTGTATTTTTATATGACGTTGAGCCATTACATCTGGAACAAAGATAATGAATTGAAATCAGTGCTTTATTATGGTTATAAACAATTTTACACAAATATTGTTGCGAACAAATTACAATTTGAAAAAAAACCGGCCAAGTGCGTGTCGGGCCACGCGCAGTGTAGGGTTCCGTAGCCCATCTCAATAACTCTGAGAAGTAGGCTTTAATGAACATTTATTTAACGATGGCTCATATACTTAAATGTAGATACTACCGGTTTCACACACCTAACAACGTTATTTAAATAGTTCCCAATGAGGAATTTTTACTGCGCCAAGTACATTTAATAAGTTGGTTGACTGTTACTCGTAAACTTATAAAGCCTACTTAGCTGTGATAGTTTTCCTTTTAACTTCGTCATTTAAACAACTACCGTGAATTTTTTCACGTATCTAAAAGCAACCATTTGGCTGGCAGTGGGGGGGGGCACTTGACACTAACAAAATTTTGCACTTAAAAGCTGAATAGTTCACAAACGGATGCCTCAATCAAAAAAAGGTTTCCACAAACCCGCAATATTTTTGAAATTGCTATCCAACGACACCCCACACAATGAGGTAGACAAGAAAAAAAAATTACATCCCCACTCCACGTGTAGGGGAGGCAACCTAAAAAAAAAATATTTTTCAAAATTTTACTTTACCACTTTGTCGGCGTCATTAATATGTATATGCCAAATTACAGCGTTCTAGTACTAACGAGTCTATGAGCTAGGCTGGGGACAGACAAATAGACAGACAGACGAACATGGCGAAACTATAAGGGTTCCTTGTTGACTATGGAACCATAAAAGACAAAGTGTTGAAAATATTCCATAAGCTTCGTTAATTCCTTTGGCTTACAGCAAATAGTGTCGAATAATTTCGGCGAGTTGGATTGAGCCCAGATAGCATAATTGGTAGTGCTCCTCACGCGGCATGTTATGGGGTTCAGTCTTGAATCCAGCTCGTGGAGTTTTTTCAACACTTTGTCTTTTTCCACAATAAATATACACAATAGCTATAGCCAAAAAAGTATGTAATGAATATTACCTTGGCAGATCTTTTCAAATTTTTCACTGAGCAATTTACGACACACTTCGGATTCATATATAGGCACTGGATACTGAACATTCTCAGTTTTAAATCCATCACTTAGGTAACCTCTTTTCACCGATGGACTATGTAATTTAGTACTTATGAAGATAATATCATCTGACACAGTTATATCTTTTTGAGTGTCTAAACTTTGCATCAAATATGTATACCTTCTTTCCCAAGTGGCATTGGAACATCTCAATAACTCATTGAGTATCAAAAGGCCTCCATGAAGTCTTTCTTCTCTTGTCATACCTTTTTCTTTCAAACTTATGTCTTCAAAACATAGCATGGCTTCCTCATAACATTGCATATACCACTGAGGTCTAGCAGTTGATTGCTTAGCTGTTTCTCTTTGTGCTGTGACCACTAAGCCAGCTCTTAGAGCTTTAGCAGCAGCTTCCCTTATTTGTGGCTTTGGGTCTTTTAATGCTACTAAAACATGATCAAAAAATCCTGAAACCTGTTGATAGAAGTAAGTTGGCATAGCTATTGCTAATTCTTTGAGTAAAAGTACAGCAGAATGTCTCCTGCCTTCATTTCTCTCTTCTGACAGCCATTCAAAAGCTCGTTTCACTTCAAATTCTACATATTCTGCTCTTTTTACACCTGATACTGTGGCTAGACGACCAACAGTCTTAGCAGCAAGCTCCATGACACCCACATCAGATGACGGCAGCAAATTTCTCAAATAATTTGCAAATCTTGTTATTCTAGTTTTTGTTGTATCACAATCGCCACCAATGAGACAAACTAAAACAAGGTATTTACATTGAAATTTTAGATAATAACATTTAAATGCATTAATGATAAATGTGTATCTTTTTACAAATTATTTTGTTTTACAAAAACACAAATGTTGAAAAAAAAATTCACGAGCAGGGTTTAAACCTGCACTCTTCTGACATACCGGGTCAGGTGCTCCCCCAATTGAGCTATTGTGGTTCTAACCAGCCCGCCGATATTATTCAACACTATTTAATTTTTACTTTGAAAGCCAAAGGTGCCTATTTAACGTCAACAACTACCGTCATTAACACTCGACCCAGTATGTCAGAAGGGTGCAGGTTCAAATCCTGCTCGTGAAACTTTTGTGTTTTTGTAATTTGTTTTGCATTTCATGGTATACCAGTGTTTGGAATGAAGGGGGCTATTTTGGCTAGTTACTGACAAGATAAGACTAAGAGTAGGTAAATTCACCAGAATGTTGTTAATTTATTTAAAGGGTATCCTGGATCTCAGATATAGTAAAAGTTGTCTTGAAATTCATCAAATTACTTGTATTGTTGTATTTAAAAGTAATATCAATGCGCACATTTACAATATTTATTCCCCCCTTCATTCAAATCACTGATTATCACAACATACAAATTAGCAGCATTATAATAATAATAAAAGGTTGGATCAGGGGTCAGATGCAAAAGGAAGTACTCCTTGACACTGCACGTATTGTCACGAGGTTCCTCACTCTGCAGCCCTAACCAACAATAGCTTGGGTCTATCCCCGCTGCTGGTGGCAACCTAGGTTAAGTTTTTTATAATATTTTATATTGTAAATATGTTTTTATATAAAATATTGTAAAAAAAATTCTTAATATATATATTTAATAAAGAGAATAATAATAATAAAAGCCTTTATTCTCTGACCTTTCAATTTTACAAATTTTTTTCAATTAATTAATATTTGAACTTAAAATTTTGTTTTTAATTTACAAGTTGTTGTGGCATCACCATCCTCTAAGGCCTCCTCCAGGCATTTTCACAGTTCTCTGTCACGTGCTGACCTCCTTTAGCCTTTTGGTAAATCATCCTCCCATGTCTTTAATTGCCTTCTCTTAATTAGCAGCATTAGCGCAAAACAAATATTTTCTATTTACTTTAAATGAAACACTCAATAACTACTCTCTACTCTCTTTTAAGTTTTGAAATCTTTACAGGGTACATGGTTTCTGGTCTTTATAAATTTTTTTATTGCAAAGTGTATAATTTGCTTAACTCTAGAACTAATGAACCGTTGTATGTTGAGGGATCAATTATCCTTTCAGTTGATCCTCAACAAGTTAAATATTAGGGGTTTGCATGTCAACAGTATTTTAATTCACAATTGTTATTGTAGTTAGTGGTGGTATAAAACCTAATGAGGGTAATTATAAAAAATCTTGGGGTTTATTCAATAATATACTTGTCCTCTAGAAGTCCTTTTTAATGGAAAAGGTACAAAAGGTACACAATTAAAAAAATAAGTACCTAATCTGTATGTTAATTTACAACTAATGGTCCAAAATTTGGTTATAAGTTTTTATGTTAAGAGTAACAACCCAAATTAAAATACGTACCTATAGCCAAAACACCACCCTTCTTTTCGTGGACGTCATTGCTGGAAACCATTTCAAATATCTGATGGTTGAATTCATCTAAAAACTGTGTTAGCTCCTCTAAAGGTACTTCCCGTAGTTCTGTTTTTGCAAAGTGATAAAGTTCGCGGGCTGTTTTTATCTGAATATCAACATTTTTTGACTTTAGCCCAGCAACGAACAGAGCTACTTGGTTCGACATTTTGAATTCTTGATTTTCAAAATACGAATAAATTTAGTACAGTTTCATTGTTTATTAACATAATGAATGAGCGGTAGTTTTCGATGAAAATGTTTAAATTACGCAGTTCGTTTCCAATTTATTGAATATAAATAAACAATCCTCTTCGATCCGCATGCTAACCACAGACAACTTGACAGTAACTTTTGAAGATGTCAAATGTCAATAACTGTCACTTACTTTTTCAGCTAGTGTTGCCTAAGTACCTATACTATATAATAGGTAATCATTTCTTATAAGACCGGAAAAGTCTCCAAAACTTTATTTTATTTTAGAGCAGCGAAGGTTTTAGTATAATCAGGTAAAATCTATCAATCAAAACAAGATATTTTTTTTATTGAAGCTGGAGCTTTTTAAATTTGATAAACAAGGAATCTTTTATTTTATCCATTTATAATCCTAATCTTTACTTACACTTAAAAGGATCATCGGAAACATCGACAAATTATCACGGTTTCAATAATGTATCATGAATATAGAAAATAACTTAACTTAGCCGATTTATTAAGATCTCTTTGCCTGCCGTTAATTGTGTGAAAGAAATAAAAAATTGCTTATGACATTTCCATAGATTTTTTTTTAAGTGTAGTTCGTTCCTTAAGGAACCAGCTAAGGTCATAGACCACGCTGCCATGTTATTAGTTTCTTAATTTCATTGTAATATATAAATAAACAACATAGATGATGATGAATGATAATAGAAATGGCAAGTGAGACATGATAAATACCCCAACCCCTCGAGAATCTTAGTAAAGATGTGGGGCTTTACTAAGTCTTCACGCAGACTTCTTGTGAGAATTTGAAAAGTAACATTGCACTGATTCGTTTCATTTGCCAACACTCATGGGCACTCACGAACACTTAACGGTTAATAATCCACCATTATTTTACATTAATATTCGACATAACACAAATTTTAGAAAATAAAACAAAACCGCAGACATGACTCTTCACTTTCCCGCCAAGAAGTCCCATTTCCATAGAGTTTTTTTACAGACGTCAGAATAGGCTTCCTTTTCTTTATGTCCATTTCTGTCTTGTCTTGTCTGTCGTGGTCTGTCGTTTATGGTTAAATACGGGCGGTCATCGTTCGTTGATGATTTGCATTAAATTATTAAATGAAGGTGCTATAGGCGTTGATTTTATGAAAAAGCTGTAGGTTATAAAATTTTGAATAATGATCTTACTGGAGATCAATAATAGAATTATAGAAGAAACTTTAACTGTGAAATATAAAAATGCATTGGCGCGGTGAGTACGTTACGCTTAGAAAGTTTACTGTTTTTTGTCAACTGTGATGTGTTGTAATGGTGAATAGTGAGTTTGCGTGTTATTTAGCCCCACTTTTGGTAAGACTTGTTTATAAATTATACATTGAAATTAAAATAACCCCTCTGGAATTACTTGACAAGTGTCAAATTCATTGGGTGGGCCCACGTTGGTCTTCGTATTACACATTTCGCTATCAAACTCCGTAAATACATATTCAATAACAGGAAAAATGGTTAATAGTTAAATTAAGCAATGCAGTAGGGCTATGACGCGGCGAAGGTACCTAGCGCCTATCTCCGCGCGTATGACTCATATCGGTTGTTTATTAGTGTCGGTGGGTGCGGAAACATCTCTTAAATATTTTAAAATTCCAATGCTCACAACACTGAAAACATAGTTTGTATATTGTTTAAATAAACACAAACTGTGACTGTAACTGAATACTGCAAAGCTATTTTTTGATATTAGATACTTATGTACATATCTTATTGTATAATAACATGCATGTACATAGGCTTCGGGAATCCAAGCTCCTAAGGTGCAGCGCAGACGACACACTTTGTGCGATCGAGTCTGCGGCTTACTAACGCGCATAAAGTCCACCGCGGATTTTTCACAAACTCAAAGCACACGAAGCACATCTTCGATCATTCTGTCGGTAGAACTGTAGGGACGTACACGCTATGGATATCCAGAGATCGCGAGGAATTATTTTATGCTTGAAGTATAGAAAAAAAAAAATAGAGAATTTTGGGAACATCTTATGCTTTCGAAGAGATTACTAAAAGGACAGTTCCATATTAAACATTCAATTTTCACAGACTAAAAGTTAGTCACGGTAACGGTCTGTTGTCTGCGCTGCACCTAAGACTGCAAGGGTTCAAATGGCCATTGTGAGGGATGATCAAACGAGGATGAGCTTCTTGCTAGGAGAAGTTTTAGAAGTATTGACCTGGTTGCTTCAGGGCCATTATGGCAGGCTCTTATTTTTTTTGATTGTATGGAATCTGCTATCAGTTCTTTTTCAAACACATTGATTTTTAGAGCCGAGAGGAGTTGGGGGTCTGCCCTACTTGGCCCTACCCACTAAACCAATGCTTTATGGCCCTCCTTATATTCGGATCTTAAAATGAGACACTATAAAAAGGATGCATTTCTGTGACTACCAGACCCTAAGTGGCCAAAATTTGTCTGAATAAAATAATAAGTACAATAAACTAGAAGTAGAAACAACATGATTTGAAAAAGCTTATTAAAAACACTGATCATTGCACTAAACAAATTGAAGGTTGAATAGTTATTATACATTATATTTACCTGATATTGCAGCATATAAATTACAATATTAATTATTTTGTATTTTCAGCTTAAAACCTGAGTCTATAGATGTAACAGTTGCAGATTTTGATGGAGTTCTCTTTCATATATCTAATGTAAATGGAGACAAAACCAAAGTTAGGGTAAGTGTTTTAACAAACTTATTTACTAAATCTGGTAATTGAACTAGTACTTAGTTAATTAAATTCTACTAAAAGTTTTTGTTCTTAAGCTAGCCAATGTTTTAACAACTTAAACAAACTGTGGGTTCAATTCCCACTCGAGCTTCGTGAGGCTTGTTGATTTTTTCTAGTACAATTTTATCTTGTTTTTTCTAGTATAAATAGCATTGTGATGCAAAATTTAAAATAATAAAATACAAAAGAATATAATTATATGCAAATGATTCATCATCATCCTCTTATCAATGCATAGTAACTGACCTCATACTTAAATGTTGTGAGTTATTTTCTGTAACAATTGTAAATTGCATTCATGTTTTGAATTATCTGCAATTAGCTTGTTACCATGCACTTCCTATCTTATGGTACAATAATTATATACCACTTGACAAAAATGACCATCTCAGTTGTGATTATTTTTAAGTAGCTTATATTTTAAGCACAAGAATGCTTATAATAAGACAATTCGAAATATTTGGATTATGAATTTGTAAGAGTAAAATAACATGCTAATTTTTTCAAATAAATTTAATACATTTTTTCTTGTATTTTTGATGATTAAAGATTGTGTACTATCTTTTTCAGGTTAGTATATCGCTGAAGTTCTACAAGCAGTTAGAGGAACATGGTGCAGATGAGCTGCTCAAAAGGGTATATGGGCCATATCTCACGGAGACGGAGTCAGGTTAGTTAATTAAATCTTATTTAAAATCAAAGCAAATATTTTTGCTAGGGTAGATAAAACTATGCTATTAAATACACCTGTTTATAATTTACATATTGATAACTAATATCTGCCTTTAGCAAGAGTTGCATTTATTTTATTTTATTTTATTTGTTTATTTAAATTAGGTAACAATGGCCCATAGTAATAATAACACTAGGTGACACACATGTATACTGGGTGTGGCTATAAAAACTAAATTTTGTTTGCTCATGCCTTGTTTGTAGGTTTGATTGAAATATGTATCTTATAAAACTAATAAATTAATGATTACTGACATTAGCTTTGTTAAATAAGTATTTCAAGAATTGCAGTTTACTTATTTAGTAATAGAAATGTTACATGAAAGCATAGACTGGCCATAACAGATAGACAATCTATGCTTGCTATGATTAATAGAGCAGAAAAACTCATGTTTCACCATAACATTTATAACTCCTTCAAACCAGTTATTGCTGTAGTGTGTAATATTAATAATCTTTAAGTTTACTAAAAAGCAAATTATGTTTATCTATTGGCATATTATTTATTTTATTGAAAAGAACAAAATTAATAAACATAGTGATATTTTTATCAGTCATAGATGATAAGATTAAATGTGTCGCCTACAGGGTTTGAAGATAAGATTAAATATACAACAACATGTAATTTGTGCATATTTTTTATGATTCATTAATTTTCGTATATTAACGTTATATAAATAGAATAGTTTCTAAAAAGGTCAAAACACGCATCACAAACATTTACGTAATATAAAACTGGTTTTCCTTCCCTTTTTTATAACATGTTTTAAAGTAATAAATATTTATTTTATTTTATTACTTAAATAATTGTGTGCAAAAAAAGCATCAGAAAGTTAACTAAAACACTACATTTTTAATGAAACACTGTACTAGCATATATTTTTAAATGAAATGAAAAGGTTATTTGTTTCTGTGCCAAAAACACATTACAAATACAAAATATACTATTATCTGTTTGGAATCTAAAATCCATTATTTGTTACAAAAAGGCATGGCAACAAAAAAACTATAGTAACTTCCTTCAAAATTCAAAATCATTTATTCAGTTTAGGCTACAAGTAGCTCTTGTGAGTGTCAATATGCCATCAGTTCGTAAGTCTACTCTGGGCGGGTGATCTTGTTCTGAGAAGAACCGGCAAGAAACTCAGCAAGTGTCCAGCTCGTTTCTCCCTTACAGCGTCAAAAATATTGGAAAATGCCCTATCAAAGCAGGACACTTTTCAGTACAAATTTAACACAAAAAATATAGAAGACAACCACAACATGTAAAAAAAACAAAATAAAACAATCTAAGAACAAATTTACGTCAATTTACATCTTCCTTTAGTAATATTACTACAGTAACTTATTTATAACCATAATCATAAATATGGCTTGCCTAATTCTTAACTGATCTTAAATATTTGTAAAAATATTAAGATCTGATGTTGATGACGTAGTTGTCGACATTGAATAGGGCTCCTTTGGCTTACAGAGTGAGAGTAGATAAGATAGTGTTGATTAATTTCGGCGAGTCGGATAGAGCCACGATAGCATAGTTGTTGATAGCGTAGTAGGTGCGGGTTCGAATCCCGCTAGTGGATTTTTTTTCAAATTATAGTAACTTTTAAAAAAATATTACACCTAAATTAACAAATATGCACCATGACAGGGTACAATGTGTCGCTCCTGTTGGATATGGAGATCATCCCCGAGGACTGGGAGGGGGTGGTGAAGAAGGTGGGCCTGCTGAAGCGGAACTGCTTCGCGTCCGTATTCGAGCGCTACTTCCGCATGCAGGAGGACGGCGACGTCGGCCAGAAGCGCGCGGTCATCAATTACAGGCAGGATGAGACACTGTTAGTATTCCTTTTATTATTTAAAAAAAAAATTAAGTGGGTGGCATTATTCCTTTAATAAGCAATAACAAACAAGCCTTCTAATTCTGATTTTTATATTATGATTTCCTTAAATTCTTAAACTTATAGTACTAGCCTTACAATAAACAGAATAAGCTTCAAATAGTTATTCCGTGTTTTGTCTCTTTTACTCTAATTTGAAATTAAGTGCACATTATTGACCTAAACGCGGAATAACTGTTCGCAGCTTATTCTCAGTTTATTTGTAAGACATATAATTTATATAGGTAATTCTTTTGGATTGAGGATATGTTCAAACTGACTTCTAGTTGATGAGTCACTGTTGCTTGTAGATACGTGGAAGCGCAGGAGGACCGTGTGACAGTGGTGTTCTCGACGGTGTTCCGGCATGAGGACGACATGGTCATCGGCAAGGTGTTCATGCAGGAGCTCAAGGAGGGTAGGAGGGCTTCACACACTGCTCCTCAGGTAAAGTACACTTTTAGAAAGAAAAAATAAGCATTTATTAACAACACACATACATTATTATACAAAAAATAAACGAGGCAGACAGTATACACACAAGAGAAAAAATAAGATGGAACAAAAGGAATAATAAAAAAGAAAACAAAGAGTACAAAACATTGACGCTCATAAGGGACAACTGGGCTTATGAAATTTTCTAATTGATTAAAATGTTAGAATTCTGAGCGTTTGCCAAAGAAGAAAATGTATGATACTACTCAGTTCAATACCAACATGAAAATTTTTTTAATTAGATTAAAAAGAGAAAAATTATGAAGTCAATGTACTATTTGTTTGTTATATTGGTTGTCGTAAAATTTTAAATTTTAAGGCACTATACCTGTAATGATATATTTATATCTAAGTTGTTATACAGTGGTGGACATATAATTAGAAACACTACCAATGGTACTTAACGTTATACAAGATATTTGGCCCTAATACTTTTTATTTGGAAATGAAACAACAAATAGCATAAAATATGTTCAATAACTTATCATTTATTAAAAAAAAACAAAACAACAAAATATCAACTAAACAAGTACCGATTCAATATTAAATTTCATACAAACAACTAAATGAGTTTTAAAGTACCAGCAATAATGGACAACTAATTAGAAACAACACAGATAAATAATTTATAGTGTTAATTATTGAGCATTATATAATGTAGGTAATAGATACTGTGTATAGGAGGCTACTAAAACTTATAATTAATATTTTGTTGCATATCCTTTATTATCAATCACAGCTCTACAACGACGTGGCATTGATTCAAGCAATTTCATACATTTTTCTAGTGGGATTGAATTCTATGCTTCGACAAAAGCTTCGTAAAGTTCGTTGTGACTAGTGTTACGTTTGTTTGAGACTGTCTTTTTTAAGACATGCCACAGATTTTATATGGGATTTTAATCAGGGCTATTTGCAGGCCAGTCTAAGACGGAAATACGCTGTTCCCTAAGAAAATATTTTACACTGTTGGCGGTGTGTTTAGGGTCATTATCATGCTGAAAGATCCAGGTTACAGGCAAATTGTCGTCAGAGTAGGGAATCATTGTCTCTTCTAAGATGTTTTTGTACTGCAGTCGATCCATTGTACCTTCAATCTTTCGAACGGGTCCAACCCCACATCCGAAGATACACACCCATACCTTGATATTGCCGCCCCCGTGCTTGACTATGCTTCTAGTGTATTTATAATTAAAAGCATGGTTTATTGGACGTCTAACGTAGCGCATGCCGTCTGAATTTACCATGTTTATTTTAGTTTCATCTGAGAATAAGACTTTTTTCCAATCTCGCACCGTCCAATTGGTATACTTTTTAGCGAATAATAATCCCTTCTCTCGATGTTGCTTGGTAAGAAGCGGTACCTTTCGAGAAACCCACCCAACAATTTTGCTTTCACTAATCTACGGCGTACCAGTCTTGACGAGACGTTTCTAGTGTCATCAGGCGAAAAAACTTCATTTTTCAACTGGCTGGATCCTTTAACCCTAGAAAGATAACGTTATTTTTTGCTACTGAAAAGACAAAGATGCGCCTTAGAGGCGCTTAATTTACAATATCAATTTCTTATACAAATTTAAATAATTATTAAATTATTACTTATTATATCTTTTATTACTTTTTATATCTTTGTTAAATGCTACATTATTAATAAGTAAGTAAAACACAAATTTAAGTTATTATTTTTTCATAATAATAAAAATTATGGCATTTTAAAAATCTCTTACGAAAATCAACAAAAATAAAATGTCTTCTTTTTTTACAAATATATAACATTTATAGTTTTTTATGTTACTAACTAGTGAATTATTAAATATTCAGTCTCAAACACAAAAAAATGCTTTAAAAAATTAAATTTATATATAGTTGTTGCAAACATTTTTTTCACACACAGTCTTTTTACATTTTGTACAAGCCATCTTTTTTTTTTGATGTGCATAGGCTGCAGTAGCGCCGAATTTTAGCTGGAGGTTCCTCATCAGCTTCTACAGGTACCTCTGCAGTGGTTTGTGGCAGGATGTTTTCAATATTCTCTCTCAAACGTTTTGACAAATTAGGGATTTTCAATTTAGACTTCATCCACGGCATAGGCATTCAGTACTTAGCTTTTTCATATACTCTCTTCGGTTTAACGGTTTATCTCCTTTTGATAACATTGTGAGCATATATTATATATGAGTTGACAAAAGCAATGTTCAACATGCCATAAATCATAGCCAATGGCCATCTGTTAGTTATTCTCGAACAAGACATCAAAGAACACATCTGGTCAAACGTGTTGACTCTGATTATAAAACATAATCATTTCAGGTTTACCAGTTCTAGAATAATTGAGCTAAAACCAATAAAAAATAATTAATAAATACAAAATCTACTTTTATATTTACCATACATAAGTAGAAATTAGTAAAAAACAACAAAAACTAAATAACAAAGAAATGTTTGAAAGGTGCACAAAAGATAAAGTGACGCCTTTCGAGCGCAACGTGTTGCCATAGCAACGAAACTATGGTGCTTACCGAACAGGAGCGGTCGCTTCTCGGGAGTGTTGACCGACGACTGAGTCGGCGCCGAAACACAAGCTTGTACTCGCGTAAATTAGCAAAAGACAGCAATATATTTGTTTTACGGGCGCCTCTGAAGAGCACATTATCTTTCTAGGGTTAAAAGGGTCTTGTTTAGCAATACGTACGATTAGCATATCTTCTCTGGGCGAAGTTTTCCTCGCTCGAGCCTTTCTAAGAATATTTTCAATAGTTCCGTGTCTTTTATAACGGCCAATAGGATTAAAAACTTTCTTTACGGAACATTTTAAATGATCAGCTATTCTCCTGTACGTCCATTTTTGGTCGATGTGCAAAACTGCAAATTAACAAGGCAGGTGGCGCGTCACAACTTTTATTTTTCCCATTTTTAACAAATAATCGTAAACGAAATTCCAATTTGATGTTCAATTGCCGCCAAAACGATAGAAATGGCTATGAAATTTCAAAAATGGAATGTGCCGTGCATGTTTTTCTAAAGTGTTTCTAATTAGGCGTCCAAGTGGCCAGTAACAGAAAATAAGCTATGTATGCTTTAAACTCTTTTTATGATTGAAGTTTAGATAGTTTTGTTTTTTTAATGTTTTTATGAGTATTCAAATTGAGTGGCTATATTATTGCATGACTATTAAATATTGAATCTATAAATGTTTCACGAATATTGTATGTGGACTTCAAACTATCATAATTCATATGAAGTGTTTCTAATTATAAATCCACTGTATGTATGTATTCGCGTGTGTATTCCATACGATCCTATATTTTAAGGGCAGTTAGATAAGACCCTAATTAACGTAAATTGGTACATTAAGTTAACAAAAGAAAATATTTTTTTTCATACAAATTAATTCGGCACGCAATGTATTCAAATATCCAAGTCGTCTACGTAAGTATATACTTTGATAAAAGTGTCAAAATTGTCAACTCAATATTTGCATTACATTGCTGGCCGGGAAAACTTAAAAAAATCATTACGCTTAATTATTGAAAGTATTTGTTAAAATTTATTACTGTACCTCTTAATACTGCTTAAATCTATCGTATGTTAAAATTTTGGATCGTATGGAATACACACACTGTATAAACATATTTTAACTATACAAAAATGCTACTGTCGATGGTGTAACAAGTAAAGAAGTATCTACCTAAAAAAATATTTTTTTTATCTCAGGTTCTCTTTTCACACAAAGAGCCGCCCTTAGAACTCATGGATACGGATGCCAGAGTAGGAGAAAATATCAGTTACGTCACATTTGGTAAGTATATTTGAAATCTATAATCAACTTTTTTTCGGCGGTAGATTTAAAAAAAGTACGGACGCGAATTTGCATTACTATTTTTTATTTAATTAATTTACATAAGTTATTGCCTCTTTTAATGTGAATATATTGTGCGTCTTAGAATATATTTTTTTTATTTCTAAAATTGTTGTCTTCACCCAATTGCACCTACCATGTTATTTCTGCACCACCCTTTGGTTGACTGGTAGAGAATGCCTCAGGCATTAAGGCTGCCATGTAATGTATGTTACTAAAGTTTTAAATAAATAAATAAATAAACTTTGATCGGTTTTTTTATCTATTGCCTACTGGCTCTTCTTAAGTATTTTTTGCTATTAATCTAGTGTTCCTTGATCTTAAAAACATCTTAACTGAAATTTTGAACACCTGGAACGCTCAGTTACATTCTATTTTATTATAATATTAATAATTTATACACTTATAACTTTCGCGTTCCGTTTTAATAAAAGGCTTTATTCTATACCTCTATACCCTACGTTTTGACCGATTTGCACCGATCGTGGTCGAGAGCCTGATGAGGCGTGGTGACTCAGCCACTGCCCACAACCGGTACCATGACAATGTAGTTTGCGACTTTGTGTTAATTTCGTTGAGTAATAAAGTTAACCTTTTGGCGGCCACTTCATAAATGCGTCAACGTGTACCCAGACGCCAAGTATTTTATTTGAGTAAAAACTTGCAAAAAGAGAAAGGATTCCAAAATTTCCAAATATCTTTTTTTCTTAATTTTTATAAACTTTAACAACGAATTTAAATAAATAAAAAATAGTTTTAATTTAATTGGTTTTAATAATTTGTTTTGGTTTTCTTTCCTTTCTAAAATGTTATTTATTGTTTTGAAAATTGTTATACTGTTATTTAAACATTCTGTAACACCTGTTTTTTATTTAAATTAAAAATTAAAATCTTTTGGCGACGAAATCTATGATGATCACTGGTGCTATTACCCTACGTAATTAATAAATAAATATAGGTATTGTCGATTAAAGCCGACTGTGGCGGTCAAAAAAATGAGTAAAGTGCAATACGTGATTTGTATGGGGGGTTGTTGCCTTTTTCAAAATTCTTAACAAACGGAATTTTTTGAATAGAGATCATCTAGACTAGACAAACAATTATTGCTATGACAAGTTAGCTCGAAACCTTTTGGAGATATAAGCAAATCTGACACTAAAATAAAAATACTGTTGTTGTATTTTAAGTTAATAACTTAAAACTCAGATTTTACTGACTAAACAGTTAAAAAAGAGCCCTTTCCTAAGTTTCACATTTGACATTACTTTAGAGAATTTTATACAGGTATTTTTTTTTCTCTTCAAAAAACAGGTTTGGTTCTTGGATAGAAAAATATTTTTTGTAAAATCTAATGATATATTTTTTTGTATCAAAATGGGCTTCAAAATATTGTACGTATGGATGTCCTCTACACATAAAACAAAGTTTTATTCGTGCGTAGACATTTTCAAAAAATACACCAACACCGCCGATTGTCCTTTGCTGATAACCAAAGAGCGATCCCCTCACCTGCCCCGCAGTGCTGTTCCCGCGGCACACGTGCTCGGCGGCGCGCGACAACACCATCGACCTGCTGCACATGTTCCGCGACTACCTGCACTACCACATCAAGTGCTCCAAGGTGTACGTGCACTCGCGCATGCGCTCCAAGGCCGGCGACCTGCTCAAGGTGCTCAACCGCGCCAGGCCGCAGGCGCGCCCGGCGGAGCGCAAGACTATCACGTACGTACTACGAAACTTATTACACACGCCTACACATCTACCTAAGCAAAACTGTCAAATTTCTTTAATAAATGTTCAACCATATTATATATATATATAAAGTTAAAAGTCTATTGAGGAAATTTGACAGTTTGTGGTGATGTGCAGGCGTGTGTACCTTACAAATAAACAGAGAATAAGCTTCGAATAGCTATTCCCGTGTTTTGTCACTTTTACTCTAATTTGAAATGACGTTTACATGACGGGAACAAAACACGGAGTTAGTAATCGCAGCTTTGTTTTGATTTGTAACTGCCGCACTCATAGACGTCAATTATCATTAATGATTACTTAGCACCTAAAATTGTTAAAAAAAAGAGATCGTTTTACCACTAAGAACGAGGCTTGATAGTAGATATCGATTCAAGAACTACCGGTTTATAGGTCACAGTCGACTAATTAAATTAGCCCTGACTAAGAATAATGAGTAAAAGAACTGTTTATTTTGTCCAAATCTTTCTTTTGATAAGCACAAATCAATTTCCTTATTTGGTAATTTAGCTCGCATTGTGTTAAGATGTGAATTATGAATTTCTCTTTTTATTTTATAGGGGAAAAACTTTCGTGAGGCGAGATTGAGTGATGCGTGATGGCGGCACGCGGGCGCCGGCACCGACGCCCCGGTAACATCCCCCACCCCCCACCAAACAAAACCCCCCCCCCCCCCCACTCCCCCGCGCCTCGCGCCTTTGCTACGGACTCGCGCTCTGGAAAAGACATCCGTTCAAACCTTACTTCAGTAGACGCGTATAACAACACTTCAACAATGTGCGTATTTCCTTTAAAAAATAGTGTTCAGCGAACCGATCAAATGTTTAACGTATTTTATTTATTATTACAATAATTTATATCAGAGTTAAATATAACATAAAACAATGACTATTATAGTAAAGATATGTTTTTTTACGAAACACAGTTGCGTAAATCGCGGCGTCCCATCCAGCCGCGTAATGTTTGTTTTTATCCTTTATCGAAATGTGCGCATTGTACATAGTATAAATAGTAATTGTCGACTTGAAAACATAGTGTAAAATTGATTAATAATTAATGTTGCCGTAGTTTCTTGTTAATAACAAAATTATGCTTTATTGTAATAAAAGTTATATTTTTATTGATGGCACTGCGGTGGTAATCACTCGGGTTCCTAACTACTTAGCGAGGGCGACGCAGGGCCGTCGGCGGGTAGTCTGTCGATAGTGAACTTCCCTCTAGCTTACGTGATTTTGTTGATGTGAGTTTTGCGATTCCCGATCCTCGTTTAGGGTAAAATGTATTATAAAATCTAGCCTATACTTGTTGTTTTCGATTGTAACAGAGCTGTAAAAATGTATATCTCCGGAGTATCGACACAGGTACCATGCACAAACTCGTACGAATTATTTAATTACTATTATTAACACTGCTCCTATGTTTAGTTCAGTAACGTTATGCAATATACGAACAATAACTTGATGTTACATTCTTCTGTTTTAGGTAGGTCCGATTCAATTATAATGTTAAGTGAAAGTGTATAGTAATTCTCAATAGATTCTTCCATAGCCAAGAGGTACTGGGTGATTGATTAAATTGCAAGGCCTTATTTATGACGAGCGTTTGGTTTAGTTCTGACCCTTTGTTCCCAAACGCTTTCGCCGACTATGTTTTGTACTTTCCCAAATCCATCCAAATCCATACGTAACAGTGAAAAATAACATATTTGTTAACTTGTTGTCGAACAGTGTTTGGGAATAAGGAGGCTGCCGGTGTAGGAAGCCGCAACACGCGGGGCTTGGTCGATAGAGTCGCTAGATTAGAACACGATACACTTGTATCTACTTTAAGTGCAATTCGAGGACACAGTTTCTTATTCCAATTTTGCATTTAATTTTAAAACAATTAAATAGTGTCGTCGGAATTTTAGTCAATTTTATTTTGAAAATTATAATTAATACTTTTTATTATTGTGTAGTTAGTAACATCGTAGAGTAAACACTGAACATGGGCATTATGTTCTGAGCGCGCACCAGAGATTTGCTCAACATTGAACACCAAGGGCTGAATGATAGTGCCACAGCGATAGTAGATTATTGCACCTGCTGGGAAAATAATTGTAACTCAGTTTTAGATGCATTTAATCGCCTAGTTTTGAATTACAATGTTTTTCCTTGAAGGTGGAACATCGGTGCATCCATAAACATATGTTTGCCAAGTAGCGTGTAAGTCGAATGTGTTTGGGTGAGGTTTATTACGGAAAACAACAGCCATTTGTCGACTGAGCGATTGAGCTATCAATGTAATGTTTAAGTCAGTGCAGAATCACTGTTCTACATGAACACATAATAAAATATAATGTATTTGCTAAGTCATAAAATAAATGACACATAAAATTATTATAACATGACAGATATATAATAAAAAAAATACATACGGAGTGTATGGGTAAGAATGGGAAGTAATACAAGCATGTAGAAACAATTTAAATATTTAATAAAATTTTGTAGCTAACTTGAATTTTATGTAACTTTTTATTTGCAAAATGTATTATTTATGTATTATAAAATGTAAGTTAATGTTGCTTTAAAGTTATTCCTTACTATTTGATCATTGTTTTTACTGTCAGTTTTAATGCAAGATTTGTAAACTGCAGAATACGAAAGTTATTTGTGAATATGTAATTATTCTTGTGATTTCGAAATACCGTTTATACTGTATTTTTATTTTCTAGATTAAAGAAAACATCTTACTGCATAATTTGGTTTCATTAAGTATTTTTATTATGATTCATCCTAAGGATTCATCTAAAATAGTAAAAATATTTCCTACATGTGAATAAATGAGAACAACAGACGACATAAAGTGAAACGCCCGCTGGTCTCACACACAATCACAAATACGAACGAGCTATTGCCCATTTTACATTTCGGTATTTCATACAAACTTCAAAGATGTGAATCTTTCCAACCAATAAGCTAATTTTAATAAAACTTATATATCCTTTATATACAGAGATCTAGGCAGTTATTTAATTTTTAAATACGTTTGATTCAGTCGAAACACACGTAAACCTTAGCTATTTGTTTTTTTTTTTAACTTTAAAATTGGTTGGGTTGTGTGGGATTTCGTAATGTATTAAAGGCTCTTTTAACCCTTTAACCGTAAACGTTTTGACCGCCAGAGCTTAAGAAATTGGCTTTAAAAATTCGGGGGTATGGGGATCTTAGGGGTTTTTGTAAACCGTAAGTGTTGTTGATCATTGCCGTCGTTGGGATACAGGGCTGCTATCGCTTATGGATTATTGCCATCTGTGGCGGTCAAAAGGTTAACTAAACGGAAAAATTAGAAGTCCATCTTGTTCGCTGACGGCGTAGGCGAGGTTGGCGAGGCGGGTGCCTTGGGCTGCAGTTTGGAGAGCGTCGCCACCTTGTTAGCGAACTTGGCGAAGCTTAGCCCCGACACCTGTGGTTCACCCCGCTGCCCGCCCGCCGGGAACGGCGCGTCCAGTGAGCCTGCGGACCGAACGAGCTGCTAAAACCTTTTTAGAGTCGCCTCAATTATTCTTAACTAGCTGTCCCACAGACGTCCTGTTTAAATTTGATTAAATATATAATACCTATGCAATTATTATTATTATACATATAAACCTTCCTCTTGAATCATTATCTATCTTTGAAAACAGCATTAAAATCCGTTGCGTAGTTTAAAAGATCTGAACATTGACAAAAATTAACCTTATTACAAGGTATTAAAGTATACTTGAAAAGTTCAATGGCGCAGTAATAAACGCGCCTGGTCTGCAGTTACTAAGGTTAAGCCACTTTCGCTAAAGCCGGTCAACGGATGACCAAAATTTTATCATCTCAAGATCCTCCGTGCTTCGGAAGGTATAATTGGTAGATACCAATTCGTACTGGTCCCGCGTGGTTAGAGCTGGTGATGATGATGATGATGATGAACCTTAATTCAAGTTACTAAGGTGCACTTAAGGAGCTCGATGGCGCAGTAACGTGGTAATCGCCCTCGGTATGCGATTGCTGAAGTTTTAGCTCCTTCGTGCTTCGAAAGGCACGTAAAGCGGTTAGCGTTGATCCCGGCTGCAAAAGCAGTCGTTAACAACCACCGCACAGGGCCCGTCACTCAAAGGTGTACCCGGACTCATTAACATGAGGTCGATTTTTGTCAGAAGTAGAATTAAAATAACTATAGAGCTTCTTTGTGCTTCGGATGGCATGATGAGTTGTTGGTCCTAGTTGTTGTCGTAAGTCGTAATCCACCTAATGTGGGCCGATCTCCACGTGCTACTGTTCAAGAAGAAAGGCCCGAGTCCTGCAATAGGATTGTGTGGTACAGACGCCAGCACATCAACCTATCCAAAACTGTCAAATTTCTTCAATAAGTATTTAGGTACCAATGTGCCTAAGACATAAAGTTCAAAGTCTATTTAGGAAATGTGACAGTTTGTGGTAGGTTGACGTGCAGGCGTGTGTACATACCTATACGCTGTGCTAACGCTAACGCTCTTTCCAAAACTTAACCGCCAAAGCTTCCTGATCTCCATAAACGGCCGGTTGTATCCACTATTTCCTATATAGCGCCGTAAATTCATTAACACAATAAACAGCTGCGCAGGCGGCCGGCAGCAGGTGATTTATACAGTGAACAAAAGTTTGTAAGTATGTTGTCTAATAGAACCTGATATCTTACTCTGTTGCGGCGACATAATGGAGCTCGGCTGCGACTCCTGTTGGTTTTCACCTTCCATGTTGTGGCTAGTGCTACTATGCAGCAGGTCCAACGCTTGCGTGAACAAATTACAAAACAATTAAACCTAATAAAAGTTGGAAACGACAACAGATGAAGACTGTCATGTGCTTCTCTCAGGTTTTATCTTATCATATACTAAACATTCCGCCTGTCGGAAGAGTCTGTAGATACCCTGTGTAAATAAGCATAATGCCTTAATTCACAACAACTTGTTCAAAAAGTTATAAGGATTGAATATGTGCTGTACGTACCGGTAAGTACAGGCAGGAGGAAGTTATTTATTGTATTCTCTTACGTCCTTCTCCAAAAAAGGAGTAGATTAGATCATCGAAATCACCATAATATGAACACTCGCCATTAGTGACCTGACGCCACATTTAGCATAAACAAAGAAGGGTTTCGCGGTGGAATAGATGACAATCTTATATCATGATATTTTATTAGAAAACTTTATACGGATCGACGACCATGTCGCAAACACTACATATTAGTAAGTATATGTATTATCCTGAAGTTTAGGTAGGTACATTAAAGAATTGTCGTTTAATTATTAGATTACCATCTTTTAGAGACATCGCGTCCATCTTAGCGTCCTGAATGGTTTCTAGCTGCTGCCGGAACTTGGTGGTAATTTTCCGGCGCTGGTAGTCCGCCTCGATCTGCTGCTTCGTGCGCGGTATGCGGTACCGGAAGCAGCAGCACACCATCACGACTGCAACCATCCACTTGGAAGTCATTGGCATCTCAGTAGGAAATTTGTAACAATCATAACAAACCATACATAATAAGCATACCAAACATAATAAGCATAACATACCTACATAATAAGGTGCACTGCTTGCAGTGCCTAGTACGAGTTTTATTTTCCATTGGATCACGTTAACGAAAACGAGAATTTGTATTGCATAGCACACCTATCGTCATCATAATCTCAGCCAAAAGACGTCCATTGCTGGACAAAGGGGTCCCTAAAGGATCTCCACAGCGACTGGTTTGCGGCTACCCGCGACCTTTACCAGATCGTCGGTCCACCTTGTTGGAGGCCTGTCCACACTGCGTTTTCCGGTACGCCGCGGTCGCCACCCGAGAACCGTTCGGATGACTGATGACCGCCCTAGCGGTCATCAGTCCCGCGAGCGATGTGCCTCTGTAACCGGAGGCAGATAAAACTCACACTAAACCCCTTGTTTTATTGACTATTAAAGTTACTCTCGCGCATTGTTCATCTTACTAGGCACCATAGCGAAGTCTGCGAAATCACCAACAAACGAACGCATTTACCTACCCATGCCGCCAAGCCGGCCGGCAGAAGTAAGTATAGTTTATATTTTGTAGCAGGAGACTAAGGATCTTACAAATAAACAGAGAATAATGTCGGAACAGTTATTCCGTGTTTTGTTCCCGTCATGTAAACGTCATTTCAAAGTAAGTAAAAGAGACAAAACACGGAATAACTATTCGGAGGTTATTCTTTGTTTATTTGTAAGACCCTAAGTGCCAAGTGCGGGTTTCATTAGCTATTCGCTCACATTAACGAAAACGAGAATTATTTATAAGGCGATAAACTTTTCTTGTTTGTCAATAGTGAGAGGCGCTGTTTTAACGCAACACAAAATTGTTGTTTTCGTTAACGTTATAGAGCCGGGAATAAAATTCGCCCTAGGTACTTACCAGACTGAAATGTGCAAATATAATGAGGCGGCGACATGCTGGGTTCAAAATCTGATTTTATGCTATGGTAAAACATGGATGGAACAGCCCAAGACCTAGATATCCCCGTAAGCTCCTGCATGGTGATACAACCCGAAAAGGTTCATATCCCACTAGTTACAAACATAATTATTCTCCTTTAATGTGCATTAAACAGATTAATTTAGTGATTAAAATGTACTCACTTAAAGAAGCCATCCCAGCCAAGCAAAGTATCATTATTTGCCATAATCTGAGTTCACCCACTACAGATTTCTCGAGCCATTCCGGTTCTTCAGAGTTTTTTATAACATCCATTATGGGATCCATAATTATTTAAATACAATTTACGTACACAAAGCAGTGAATAGATGTTAACAAACAATTACAAAATGATCCAATTGCAGGAAAGTGTAGTTTTCCCAATTCCAAGGAGTGGTTAATAGCCACACCTAGCATTACGCTATCAACCCTCGACACTCCCACTAATTTCATTTGCAAAACAGTTGCGATAGTGCTTCACGTCAAAAAAATTCAATTATAATGGCTAGTGTATTTTGTGCAGCAGTGCTAATAAAAACAATCGGTCTAACGTAGTTGACGTTTTATAAAATATTTTGATAGTGTTCGAAAAGTATCAAGTAAAATAAAATTTAAATTTGCCGCTACAATTTTTCATCGCTATTGTGTGAAAATCTGTGTGGCCAGCTTCACCAATGTCATGTGAAAGTTATGGAGAAAAATGTTTATAATAAACTAGTTTAAGTGGCATTATTTTACAATGAGCCAACACTAAGATACAAATTAATAAATGTTTAAACACGTTTGAATAAAATGTAAATAAATGTAGCAGTTTCAATTAAAATCCATACTAATATTTAAAGTTTAAAGGTTATGTTTTTCTTCTGTTTTAAAATGCTTTTCTCTTTATTAAAATATATTTTTTAAAAAGAATTTCTTATTAATAATTTGCGTTCCATTCAGCTAATTTTAATTTGACATTCGTTTGTGAATGAAATGCAGATTTTTTTACATTGACAACCTTTAAATAGTTTTCTCTTTCGCTTTTGTATCGCTGTTTCACTTTCCCGCAGAAAATAGGGTGTCGAATCTGTCCTATAACCTCCGTTTATATTTATTACTATTTAAAGATCGAAGATGAATCTTTTATGATAATTGTGGATTAATTCGTGTGAAGGTTGTCATAAGTGATGTTGTGTAAGATCGTTTGTGTTCTTGCGGTCATTCAGTAGTGTTTTTAAAAATTAAACATGGCCTCGAACCGAGGAATTCAAATCGGATCCGCGTGGTTTCAACGGAAGCTGAATTTGAGGCCGCAGCACCGGGGCGTGCACCTGGTCACCGAGGAGATCTTGAAGCAGGTGCCGGAGCTGTCCCAGTTTGCGGTGGGCCTTTGCCATATCCAAAGTGAGTGTCCGTCAGACGTCAAGTCCGCGTTCCTGGCTCTTGCCGCCGACGATGCACCCTTTCCACTTGTCACGTGAACCTTGTATTTTGCGGCATTTTTTAATTACACCTTTTGTATTGAAAGTAATGAAAATCCTAGTAATACTTCGTAACGTAAAAGCGGTAGAAACGGACCAGCTGATCATTGTCTCACGTCATTTTCAGTTATGCACACATCGGCGAGCCTGGCCCTCAATGAGAGCTGGGATCCTGATGTTAGAGACGATATGGAAATGATGCTCAATAAAATTGTACCAGAGGGTCTCCCTTACCGCCACTCGTGCGAAGGCCCTGATGACATGGTAAGTCAAACTCAAAAAATAAGAATGTCAATTGTTTTTATAATATTTCAAAACTGTCAGAATTTTGATTTTGATATCAATTAATTGTTTTTGTCCTAATTTCTTAATAGCTATTGTTTGTAGGCTCATCATTAACTTTCAAGCTAAGCTCAATTATCAGAATTGAATTCAAATCACCAAAATTAACAAATCTCGCCAAAATTTTGGTGAGATTTGTTAATGCAACATTTTGAATACAAAGATATCAATGCAACATTTACTTATTTATTCATGAATAGTATCATCTTTAAAGGATCTTTAAAGCATAATACAATTTGTACAAAATATATTATTTACCTTGGATACTTGGATAAGTTTTGCATTTTCAAGTTATCAGAATTAGTGTGTGTAAATGGTTCACAAATTGTAAACATAACAATGTGTTTACAAACAAATCAGTTATGTCTGCAATAATATTGAACCTATAATGGCCACATTTGGCCCTACTTACCAGATTAGCTGATGGTAGGTATATCAAAAATCACCTAGAATAGTCAACTACTATGCAGCTGGCTATCTTTTCTCTAAATATTGAAATGCAACTGTGCCATTAACATTGATATTATGGCGATAGCTGGCCAGGCCAACATAAAACAAACTCTACCACCAACCAAACCAAGTACAAACATATGCAAATCAGGGATCTCTGGTCTAAAATACAGTCTTATAAAATGTTTTTGTTTTGTTTATATAATTTTAACGCAAATTATTTTTGCGAAACAAATTACAAAAACACAATGTTGAAAAAATTTTTCAGATTCAAATCCTGCTCGTGGAAATTTTTTCAACATTGTGTTTTTGTAATACAGTCTTATTTTAAGTAAATATGGAATAAAGGAGAAATATTTGATAAGATTGATGCTCTGGTAAAACATTCTGCCCTAAGTTATAGTATAATTCTAGTGATAGTAAAATACAAAGGTAAAATTATTACATAGAGTAAATAAATGATAATTTGTGTATTTAGAACAACAGCTGAACTCTTGTGTTTTGTTTGTTTAGGTAGGTAATATTAAATGTTTCAAATGAATTATTTTCAGCCTGCACATGTGAAAGCTTGCTTTCTGGGGTCATCACTGACTATTCCCATCACAGATGGCAAATTAAACCTAGGAACATGGCAGGGAGTGTGGCTCTGTGAGCATCGAAATCACGCAGGCAGCCGGAAGGTAAACTTTCTTGCTTTCATTATTCTTCTTTTATTAGAATTGAGAATGGGTTTTACTTAACCCATCTTTATTTAATGTAGTACTAGCATACTATAATTTAATGTAATGTTCTTCTAATTATGAATATGGATTTTGAATATTGCTTGGACAAAACATTATTAAGATTAATTAAATAGTGCTATTTTATAAACCAGTTAAGCAGATAAATTTTTGGTTTGACATCATATTGATAAAATGTTTTGTGTTTTGTTTATATAATTTTAACGCAAATTTTGTTGCGATACAAATTACAAAAACACAATGTTGAAAAAAAAATTTCCACAAGCAGGATTTGAACCTGCACCCTTCTGACATACCGGGTCAGGTGCATATATCATCATATTGATTCTGTACGTATAGAAATACCCTACAAGTTGAAACAAATATTTCAGCAACTTTACTTTACTAGTGTGCGAGTTAACACTTTTAAACTTTTAGTGGTATCCTCTGTCCATTAGTTAGCTAAGTTCAGTGCTAATTTGGCTACATGGCTTTACAAATAACATTTTGGCTCTATGCTAGTTCTGTTTCATCTGACATCAACATGGATGTGAAATTATTATTGTTCAATGCAATAACTATCTCCTATCAAAGGGTAGAATCTGAAGGCTGTAGATATTTAGTTACAATATCATTTCTTAACAACATAGTGGCTGAGTGGTTTATAATCCTGAGTTCAATTCCAAGGCCAACAAAAAGTGTGCTTAGGATTTTTAGATGCATAGCCTGGGGTTTTGATCAGCAACTTCATTTTACAAACAAATAATATATAGGTGAATAAGACAATACCCATAATTTATAATGATAACTTGATTAAATTAGTTTCAATAATTACTAGTTTTCAATTTTGTTGTATATGATAAAAAAATTAAAGAGCCTGGCCTAGACAAGACAAGGCCAGGACAAGGCAAGACAAGGCCAGGACAAGGCAAGACAAGAGACATCAGAATAGAAATAGAATTGAATGATTATTGTAATGCAATTGACATAAGCCAACAACACATTTATTATGATTCATTTCCCTTACGTCTATAATTCTGTTCCATTTCTGTTTTCCTAGCGTAATGCCACTTGTCTAGGCCCTACCAGAGGGCCTAGTTATTATAAAAGACTAGAAGAACTTATTATTACATTTTTACTTTTTTTAATTTTTTAGTGCTTGCTGCACTGAAGCTAAATTAAATATTTATAAAATTTATAAAATACAGTGAAAAATTAAGGATCGATTCGGCTGGGTCGTCGAGTGGGCGTTTAATTTTTTCACTGTATTTTATAAATTTTATAAATATTTCATTTAGCTTCAGTGCAGCAAGCACTTATAAAATTAAAAAATAAAAATTTACTATAGCGTTGTGTTATCAAATTTGTGGTATTTCATCTGCAAAGATGAATCAGTTGCAATAACCGTTGTTGGATAGATGGGGCAGTGTGCCGCTATTAGCACTCAAAAGAATTAAAAAAAGCAGTGACAAAATGCAGCGCTTACGTCAGCCTTCCCAGTAGCATAGCGGTCAGTGCAGCCGCCCGGATTGCGGAAGACCCAGGTTCGATTCCTGGTTGGGTCGGTGGGCGTTTAATTTTTTCACTGTATTTTATCAATTTTATAAATATTTAAACTTATTATTGATTTTAATTAATCACATCGTCATCATCAACTCATTTTATACCCTCACTGCTGGTACATGAGCCTTCCTTATGAATGGATAGGGGATAGAGGAGAACGGGCCATAAACCACCATGCAGGGCCCAGTTTGGTGGTTGTGGAAAACGAGTTTACATGCCTTCCGAAGCACAGAGGAGCTCGAGATGATAAATTTTTGATCACCCATCCGATAAACGGCCTTTGCGAAAGTTACTTTACATTAGCAATAGCTGATCGGGCGCGTTAACCACTGCGCCGTCGAGCTCTTCAAAGAATGTTTAATAAAAATGTATATTTATAGAATATATCGTGTAAAGTAGCTATAGTAGACGTGTGTGGTTGTGTGTGGCAGGTGGTGGTGACGCTGTCGGGCTGCCCGCGCGACTCGCCGCTGTCGCCCGTGTCGGCGGCGTCGTGCTCCAGTTAGGAGCGGGGGGGGGGCGCGACCCCCCACACGCACTCGCACTCGCGCCCCTCCTCCAAGAGCACGCGGAGGTAAACACCCACTCCGCACACTTTTTGTATCCCCACACCTAACCTAGACGTTAGTTCAAAGCTGCGCGCAAACCGAACACGGAACGGCAACGGGTGGGCCCGCGCGAGTTCTCATGCGGTTGTATCGACCGCGACACGGCTGCGATCGTACGCGCGAGCTTACTAAGCGTACTAGTGTTGCCGCACTATCAAAGTTTTAATCTTAAAGAGTGATACCAACCCTATTTGTGAAACTATCGATACGATAGAATTATCGATACTATCGGTAGAATTATCAGTAGAACTATCGATACGGTAGAATTAACGATACTATCGGTAAAACTATCACTACGGTAAAATTATCGATACTATCGGTAAAATTATTAATACAATCGGTAAAAATATCGATACTACCGGTAAAACTATTCATACCATTCATGCAATTAGATCTTGAAGAGTGCCACATATTTGTTATATAACCCTGCCTTCTTCAACACAGCCCTCATTATTACTTCATTTGATTGTTCAACCCCAAATTCACGTATTGAGTCTTCAATAATTTCTTCTGTTATTCCATTCTTACCGATTTGGATAATTGTTTTCTTATCTGTGTACTTCCCTGTTAGTGTAATGCCCACCTTGTATTCATTCAGGATGATTTCTTCTCGAGTGCTTTGCCACGATCCTGTTGTGGTCTTATGTTCTGACATTATTGGCTCAGCATCGGTAAAATTATCGGTAAACCTATTGATACCATCGGTTGAATTGATACTATCTACTGATAAATCGATAATTCAACTACTGAATAGTCGATATTACCTTTATCTGGCAGCTATCGATATACTATCGATAGTCTGCTTATTATCGGCAACACTTTGTATAGCTGTATCGTCCTCGTTACACATTTCTTGCAGCATTCGATGACGCTGTAAAAGCTGTCAGCTGCTTCTAACAAAATTCATTTAAAATGTATCACAACTCGCACGGGCTTGTGCGCTTCGGTGACGCGCTCGGTTTGGCGAAGCCTTTTGGGAGGCGTCCCTTAATTACGTGAGTGATTTATACATTTGAAGATTTACTTAATAATTATAATATTGACTATGACAGCAATAATTAATGCAGTCATGCCACAAATTTGTGTCTTGAGCTGAACAATCACTTGTGTTTTTATAGTTTAAGTAATCAGATACAATAAAAAAAGTGTTGTTTGTTCCGATAGGAAGCCCCACATTGACATTTTTTGAGTAACAATTCAATTACTCACGTTTAGCAATCCTGGGAATGGTGCTGACAAAGACTTGCAGATATGCCACTTCAAGTCACAGGTTTTCAAAACCGTGTGTGTAAAGTAGAACTTAAGAATATGTCCCCAACGTCCAAAATAAGGACACTACATTCCATCACGGAATATAGGTTCAAAATGTTACTCTACTCACGTAATTACAGGACGCTCCTTTACTCTTATCTTCGAGCGACAATATGTACATAAGATTAATATTTTGTAACGCTTCGCGTGGCAGGTTCGACCGCTTTTAATGTGCGGCTTCGAAGGTCTCGAGCCGAAGCGTGAGAGCGCCGTATTCCAATGCGGCCGAGCCGATCCGTCTCTAAGGGGCTTGCTTGATACTTGAATCGAAAGATTGATCTCTGTTAGCTGTCACCAAAATATTATGCGACGTATCTATACCGCCGGTCTACATTTTATATTTAAAAAAAAACACTTTCCCTGATATACCTAAGGGTACGTTAATCTTGATTTAAAATTGATTTTGTCTCTACCTGCCTTTATTAACAGAAATGAGATGGAGTTAATTTTAAGCCAGGTTTGACATTTTTTTAATAAATAGTTAGCATAAATTTAATACTAACATCATTCCAATTAGGATGATTTTCAGATTTGTTTTTTTGCAATTGCTTATAGCAAACAGTTTAGAGGTTTTTCTAAAACATGAAATTACCATTAGAGTCGGACATAAAAAAGTATTTAAAAATGTAGATAGAAGGTACTGACACTTCACCGTCGACATAAATGATGAGGACGCCTGCTGAGATTTCAACTTAATTAGTAACTTCGCGTTATATTATTTGCAACCAGCATCAAATTGATCGGATAATAATAAATGGTCAAAAAGGTCTTCACATTTGAGGGAAAAAAAAGTTTTAATGCATAATACTTAAGTCTATTTTTGCTTGCATCAAAGATGTTGACAGTGTTACTTTAAAAAAATTCTTAGATCAGTAAGGTTTGTTTTTCTTGAATGCCAGGATGTTTTGACGATAAATGTTGCATGGATCAATTTGATGCAAGCTGTATAACAAAAATAGTGATTGAAGGTGGAACGTTCGATTCCCGAATAGCCTCATGAGGCGGTGCGCGCTCGACCAGCTCCTATTTGTAATATAGCGTTTATAGGAATTGACGATTGACTAGCTTCTGTATTTTATTTCCGTTGAAGTGCCACGTGAAGACTGAATCCCTATTGATGTTACGTTCGGTCAGATCGAAACTGAACCCGTTAAATTTGTACATAAAATTATGTGCGTTGGTTTTAAAGTATACATTAAAGTAACTGTTGTTTTGTTATTGCGACTTGTCGATATGTACATAGATCACGCGTGGACGTTGCCGTTGTGAATCCGCTTCGTAGGTTCGGGTGTTGAAAGGGTTGATGTGGCACCTACTTTTAACATAACTATCCGTAAAGTATGTTAGGAACAATACGACGTAAGGAGTGGTGATTTGAAGCGAATTACTATTTTCACTACTGCACTTGTTTACATATTTTTCGAGTTTCCCGGAGACACAATCATATATTTTTGAACATGAAAGCACATTAGGCATTTTGGAGTTGGACACTAATTTTATTACACCAATTTTGTATGTAACTGCACTGGTTAACGATCAGTTCATGTAAGTTTTAAGAGCTGAATGTAGGTAATATAGTTAAGTACTTTGTACGTCTACGATAGCTCCCTTCATTCTCCGTGTTAGGTTAGACATTATTAACGACTAGTATGTGAAACATGTCCATAGCTTTAAATGTGTCACGCCCGTTGTATCAACGGGTCCTTCACGGGGCGACAATGAGCTAACATTTGGTACCACTAGTTAGTAGTTGTATATCATTACTCTTAAGATCATGTAAGTGCCTCGGATTTATGGGGTGGTCATGAGTTAATTTGCTGACTTGGTTTCCGAGATTTGGGCTACGGCCAGAGTTAACTCTGTAGACTGAATCACTTAGCTTATCCGTTCGAATGACTTCCTCTCATGTCAATACCGATCTCCCCGAAATGTTTATTTTAATTACGTATTATCTATTTTTATGTTTACTTTGATAATTACGATTCAATCTCAGGAAATACCGATTACTCTACATATTTGAAAATTAATTTTGCAATGATATTGAAGGCGTATATGTTTAGATGTATGTCTTCCTATGTAAGTTCCATCGTGTAAGAACCATGACTTGCGCGACTGTCGAGTAAACGCATCAAGTACACGAACGGAGTAAGGGTACGCGAGCGTAACATTTATATCCGGCCACAATTCGTCACTAGGTTACTTGTGTAGGTAATCCAAATTGAATCCAAAAAGTACTAGCTACTTTTAATAGGAGTGGAGTAATCTGGTAGTGTTCGATTGTAATTTTATATGAAGTGTCGTAGTGAAAAATACCATACTAATTTGTTACAGGGTTGTAAGCTCTGTTTTTACAGGAATATAAGTAATAATTATTCCGAAATAAACATACCTTAACTATTGGAATATTGTAGGGGTCGATATGATGAAGGTTTAATTGCGTTCGGCTTTAGATGTTCCATCGAGATCGCGCTTGTGTGGCACAATTTTACACTTGAGACTTAGTTAGGAGCTAATGAATTATAAATTGTAGCATACAGTTTGGGGTTAAGGATACGAGCGGCTGGTGGTGCGCAGGCGCCGAGCCAGCACCGCTCCCCGTTGTTTTGATACCGCATTGTACAAAGTGTAGATGTCGCAGACATGACACAGTTTTGTCTCATGGACAACCTTAGACTTACTTCACTTAGGGAGCTTGTTGTACTTTCATACTTCTGCCATTTAATACGATCTCCACTTAATTCTGGTTTTGAGTTAAGAATGTAACATGCTTTCGTAAGTTGTATATTTTCCATGGTCATTCCATAATGATTATGATTACAGTAACAATAAGCTTAAATAATTGTTTGTAATAATTGTTTTGTTTACATAGGTTGGGTTAAATTGTTATATTAGACGACTACTTGTTTTTTTATCGTTTACAAGAATAAACATGTCAGCTGTTTCATTATTAATTATATGTTTTTAATGCGTGTTTTTATTATTGCTATCATGTTTAGTTTTGGTAGGGGGGGGGGGGGGGGGGTAACAAATGGCTTTTAAGTGCTTTGTAACGCATAAATAAGGATTTGTAAATATGTTTTGCATTAATATAATGTACATGTATATTTAAACATGTACAGTGATTGAAATGTAAAAATGTACAAGTGCTATTTATGTATGGGTCTTAGTATGCCACTGCCATTGGAAATATGCCTCTTTACTATAGTGTTGTTTTAAGTTTAATTTCATTATAACTAATTGTAAACATTCCTATGAATATTGAAGCATGGAAATATCCTATTATGAATGTAGATACATTTGTAACGAAGGAGAACGGCGACTGGTTCGCTTAGTAGAGTTAATCAACGCATTCCTTATTTAACTGTTAGTCTTCAGTCCTGGGACATTGTTGATTTTTGTTGTACTGTTTTTATATTTAGCATTTAGAAAATGTCCCATTTTAGGCTGTTACAATAACAACGAATGTGTCTAGTGTATACCTTTAAGTGGGGTAACATTCTGTTTCGTGCCCTTTGCAGAATCGACAAATTATGTACCTACCTAAATATCTGTAAAAATGTATTTGCTATTAAAACCACCTAAATATATTCGTTCCCGAATATCAATTATACGTAAATAAATACGGCCAGTATGTTAACATGATGATTATACTATATGTGTTTGTTTTCCTTTGTATGATTCAAGTGTTTTCAATAACTCAAATGTAATATAATTATAAGTGTATAAATTTCACTAATAATGGCACGGAATTTTAATGTAATGTTTTTTGAATTAATAAATTCAGTATCGTTAAGTTCATTTGTCATTATTAATTTTAATTGCACATAGGAAAATGAGGTTGTAATCAGGATTAATAAAAATAACCAAAAGGGAGACAAATAAATTGTGTGTATATTGTTTAAGATTATTATATCAATATATAATTATTGTACAGTTCATTAATTCACTTTTTCTTAGAGGATCCTTGTCAGGTGTATATTGTTGGTTTTACGCTCACTTGTAAGTGACATTGAGATATCGGTCACGAATAAATTTAATTGTATCATATAACTTGTACAATATAAATATATAGATCCACAATTATGAAAGAGATTAAATATTTGCAAAAGTTAATATCTTAAGGGTTTTATTTTAAATTACAAAATCTTCCTAACATTCAGTCAAATTCTAATTTAACCTATCCTTAATTAGTAAATTAGGTCTACAATTAATAAGTTTTGGCACAGCTGTTTTAAACTGTCTTTTCCGAACTGGCTATTTTGTGAGGGCCGGGGCCGCTATCTGTAAAAAGAAAAGTATTAATAACCATTGTGCAAAATTTATATAAATGCATATTTTTTTTAAGATAATGCAGGAGTTCCTTTTTAACTAAGTAAACATAATTTATTCAATGCCTCCAATGGCACACAAAAAAGAAAGCATAATGATATAAAGAATTTGGCGATTTGTATACTTTCATACCCGGAAGATTCAGTAGAGAGTGGCTCATCTTGGCTCCGCTACCATCACCAACTCTAAAGATTTTAAAGATAATTTGTAGCAACCAGTGGCGGTACTTTTATATAAGCCCGAAAGATAAGCTTGTCTATAATTAAGTTCTTAAATTAATATAATACTCGATCAAAAATATTTTCTTAAGAATTAGTCATAATAAAAACTATTTTTTACTAGGCTGTATGGGATAGATACTTCCCTCCCTTCCCTAAAGGTATGCTTTGGTTTGCTCATTTCCACAACACTCGATTGCATGTAAAAAAAACTAAAGAATTTGCAGTAAAGCGGCAACCAGATAGATTAGACCAGGGTTTGCCATTATAGTCTGAAAATAGATGATGACGCCTGCTAAAACTGTTGGCGATAAAAAAATCATATTATAATCAGATTATATGTATAAAGAGCAAATTCGAAATTTTTTGTAGTAAACCAAATCTATCTTGTTTCGTTTTTACTATCCAATCGTTACTTTCACTTGCAATCGCCTGTAAGGACCAGGTGTAACTAGACTAAACTCCCCTTCACCTTCAGGCTTGTTGACCGTGCCCAGGTTGGTCCTGGCCTTGTCCAGCGCCGCGCCCAGGCCGGTCTTGATCTGATGGAACTCCTGCGTGACCAGCGACAGCCGCCCTAGCAGGTAGTTGAGATTCTCGTCCACTTCTGCCATGCGCGCGGTGATCTTGCTCACCTGGGATGGCACGACATATACCCACTTAGCCCGATAGGGTGTTATTACACCACTAAGAGTATTATAAAGATGTACCTTAATATGATACTTTTAGAGTCTTATTTACAGCACACTAACGCATGGTCGATCTAAATGGGTTACTAGCTGTTTCACTACCCACCGCGTCGCCCGAATGCCTTCAACGGTCATAGCATGCTGTTAAATAGCCTATAGCCTTCCATAATTTTTTTTTTCTATAAAATGCATTGCATGCATGCGTACAAAAATTATTATTCAGCTTTATTATATTGGATATATATGAAGATCCTTAGCAGCGTACCCGCTATGAGTGTATCATGTAATGTATCTAATACGGTCCTATTGGGACTATCTAGTGCGCGATTACAAATTCTCACGCTATGATATCAATAACGAGTGATCCTTTATCTCTTATACTAAATCACTTGTAACTTATTTTTGTCACGGAAAATTCTTTAACGATTTGTATTAATAATCAAATTGAAAATGATGATCTTTTATAGTGTATTTCATGCCACTTTTAATTAAGATAACCGGTGAAATTAAAAAATCGCTTCCCGGGTGAGTTAAGTCAAGTCAGTTACTTCATTTAATCTATACTATTATTAAAGAGGTAACGTTTGTTATAATGTTTGTTTTCTTCAAATAAAACAATGTATTGTATACCTTGTCGTTAATGTTGTCCATTGAGGTGGAGGTCTCATTTACATAACGTACTGTTTGTACCTGTTAACAAAAAAAAAAACATATTTTTACATAAAAGTAAATTTAATCTATTATATCAAAGTACAATTCTTAATATAGTGGATTTACGAGTCTCGTGCCCACGTCTGGGTCCTTCCAGATGGACTAGCCGATTAAAGGAACGTGTTATTTTCAATTTCATATTTTCATTGAAATTCGATCTTATGCCATAGGGATAAAGTTAAAATTATGGTGTGCAATAAATAAAGCTATAAGACTGCCTCTGCCCACCTTTGTTTAAATGTTTGTTGTTTGTTTTCTGTAAGAATATAGGGTGAGTGTTTTATCTATCGAAAATGCCAGAACCCTATAAAGAGCTAGGCAGCCAGTATTTCTGGTCTGGTCCTTGCTGCATTAGCAGTCGTAAACAAACACCAATGCACTGAGCCCGCATGGTGCTTTATAGCTCGTTCTCCATGTGGTGTTTCCATCCATAGGGAAGGCTCTTACCCCAGCACAGTAGGTATGTAATTTTGACTGAGTTGTGGCCATGTATATTTTATGTGTTTATTCAAAAGAGCTTGAAATGGTAAACAATTGATAAAAATTCCGACAGATTTTTTTTTTGTAAGGTCCATTGATAGTATGTACTATAAAACTTATGTTACACTGTAACTTACTAGATGCAAGTACTACATGATTACATCAGATCTGCGGCAAAGCTCCTTATGGACTCTATATAGTCTCCAAATAGTTTATTTATTTAAAATGTTTTTGTTTTGTTTATATAATTTTAACGCAAATTTTGTTGCGAAACAAATTACAAAAACACAAACGGCGGGCTGGTTAGAATCACAATAGCTCAATTGGGAGAGCACCTGACCGGTATGCCAGAAGGGTGCAAGTTCAAATCCTGTACGTGGAAATTTATTCAACATTTGTGTTTTTTTAATTAGTTGATTTATCTAAATATTTAAATATGTCGCCACAACATCAATGCTACCATCAGCATTGTTGTATTCCGGCAGCTAGAGATAAGATTGCCAGTGCCTCAGTAGTTAAGGATTCCGGGTGAAGTGCGCTTCCACCTTCGGCCTTATCATCACTTAAAATCAGGTAAGATGAAGGCCAAGTGCTTACTCGAAAGATATAAAAAAAATACCCTAGTTGCTTATGAGTAGATTGCTTTTAGATAATGATGCTGACGACTTACTGTGAGCTGGTCGAGTGACTCCTTGTTGGCAGTAAGTTGCTTGTACATGATACCGATCTGCCGCCACACGGGCGCCATCTCCGCCTCGATCTTGTCGCTAATGTTGCTGCGGGCGAGCGCCTGGTTATCCAGCAACGTCGATTGCACGCTGTCGAACCTTTGGGAAGCGCGAACATGTTAAAATCAATATAATTCATGCTAAAAAAGCATACTAAACATTATCTTAGTAGTTAGTACCGTTTATCTGCTGCTGTGCTTTGCAACTACCGCGAATAAATTCTATGATTTTTGAAAGGAGTACTTATGTGTCTGCTACATTGAATTAAATTGAATTAAAGTGCCATCCTGATTATAAATTTACAAGAATGTTAAAAGAATGGCTAATTAGTAAAGTATTTTATAAAAAGTCTATGCGTGGGCAAACCGTAGGTATACGTCGCTACAGAGTGCGTGTGGACCGATACCAACAAAATCGCCTCTTTCAAAGTGACCAAAGAAAAGTATACAGACGTTGGGAAGATGCTGATCAACGTGTGAACGACGGGCAGCTACCAGATGTTGATGCCATGACTAATTTCTGGCGCAGCATTTGGTCGGTGCCCGTCGAGCACACGGAAGGTGACTGGATGAGTGTTGTCAGGGAGGCGTGTGAACCTATCGAGACCATGCAAGCTATAAATATTAGTGCAGCTGACGTAAGTTGTGCTATCCGTACGGAATACAAAATTGGATATGCCCAGGACCGGACGGATTGCACAACTTTTGGATCAATTAATGGTTTCGATGTTCACACGAGTTACTGGCAACGCAATTCCAAGAAGCCATAGAGCTCGGCTCACTCTCAAGTTTGTTGACTATTGGTGTCACTTTTCTGCTCCATAAATCAGGTAGTACCACGGAACCGAAAAATTATAAACCCATCACGTGCTTACCAACATTATATAAGCTCCTTACATCCATTCTGAGAACAAAAATTAACTCGCACATTGTTGCAAACAATATTTTGGACATGACTCAGAATGGATGTAGGGTTGGGTCCCGTGGTACTAAGGAGCTTCTCCTCATTGACATGACCATATGCCAGAAGATTCGGTGAGGCAGAGGGACTCTTCACAGCCTAGATTGATTATAAGAAGCCCTATGATTCGGTGCCGCATTCATGGTTAGTAAGGATTTTAGAGTTATATAAAATTGATATAACTTTAAAATCATTTTTGATGTCATGTATGCGGCAGTGGACCACAGTCTTGTGTCAACCAGGATGTCGAGATAGTGTTTCTGCCACGCAGGATTTTATAAGGATAGAGCGTGTCATATTCCAGGGCGACAGTCTGAGTCCTTTATGGTTTTGTCTAGCTTTGAATTCTCTCAGTACTTTATTAAGAAATTCAAGGTTAGGCTGTCGACTGCGGAGAGGGGGTGAAGTTATGTCGCATTTATTGTACATGGATGACCTCGAGTTATTCGCACAAAACCGCCAAGACTTGATAAAACTGCTGAAAATTTCTGAGACTTTCAGCAGTGCCATCAAGATGGAGTTTGGGGTGGATAAGTGTGCGGTTATGCATGTACAGCATGGGAGAGTAGTAAATTCAACCAATTTACAACTCTCGGATACGATAAACTTCAGACCTCTCTCTGAAGTTGAAACATATAAATATCTTGGTATTTCACAGTCTTTGGGTGTTGATGACGGGGACATAAAACAGTCATTACGGGAGCGATTTTTTTTACCGCCTGAGAAAAGTACTTAACAGTCTTTTATCTGGTGGCAATAAGACGCGTGCCTTTAATGGCTGGGTTATGCCTCTGCTCACACACTCCTTTGGCCTAAGATGGACTCAGACCGAATTGGACGCCTTGGATAGGAGAGTCCGTCAAATGCTCACGAATTCCAGAATGCTACACCCGCGCTCATCTGTTATGAGGCTGTACATCCCGCTGAGATGTGGGGGTCGCAGCTTTTTAAATGTCAAGGACCTACATAACCGTGAGGTGTGCAGTCTCAGGGATTATTTACTTAACAGTGAGTGCGGGATGCAATTGGATGTCGTGGCAGTTGATAGACACTTTACGCCGCTCTCCTCGGCAACAGAAAACTGGCGCAAACCAGTGGTGCTGAGCACTCTCGATTGCAAGGACATATGGAAGAGCAAGGTGCTACACGGGCGCTACTATCGGGCTCTAACTGGGTCTGATGTAGATTTGACTGCCTCGGTGAACTGGCTACGTTTCAGTGACCTCTTTGGGGAAACCGAAGGTTTTGTCTGTGCCATTGAAGATGAAGTTATCAAGACGAATATACCGGAAATATATTATGAGGGACGGTACGGTCGACATCTGTCGGGCATGCCGCCGTCCAGGAGAATTACTCCGACATATTATTTCTGGTTGATCTCATCTTGCTAACGGAGAGTATTTGCACAGACACAACCAAGTAGCCAGAATAATTCACCAGCAACTTGCTCTTGGATATGGCCTTGTTGAATCGGAGGTGCCGTACTATAAATATGCACCTGCGCCAGTACTCGAAAATGGTCATGCAACGCTCTACTGGGACTGCTCTATCATTACGGACAAGACTATTGTCGCCCATAAGCCTGATGTCGTGGTGGTTGACCGATCCCAGCGCCGGGCAATACTGGTTGATATCACCATACCTCATGATGAGAACCTCGTGAAAGCCGAGAAGGACAAGCTCAGTAAGGACACCTTGACTAAGCTCACGAGGTGACCGCCATGTGGGATGTTGATTCAACCATTATTGTCCCGATAGTCGTTACAGCGAACGGTCTGATAGCGAAGAGCCTCGACCAACATCTTAAGAGGCTCTCGCTTGATGGTTGGATCAAGGGTCAGATTCAGAAAGCAGTACTCCTTAACACGGCACGTATTGTCAGGAGGTTCCTCACTCTGCAGCCCTGACCACCGCTGACCACCGGTAGCTTGGGCCCTGCCCCGCTGCTGGTGGTACTCTAGAATTAGGTTTTTACAATGTTTTATTGTTTTTATATTAAAATATTGTAAAAATCTAGTTTTAAGAAAGAAAATAAATAAAGAGTATAATAATAATTAACAACAATAATTAAATTTTAAATTAATTAATTAACTAATTAATAATAATGTAACCTAGCAAACAAAACTGTAACAGTAATGCAATAAAGTTTTATTCTATTCTATTATATTCTATTCTATCCTTTCCTTTTTAGCCATAATACATTATTTGGGTTCAGTGTGCGTTTTTTAACCGCTTTCGTACTTTTTGATACTTTTTTGTATTTGGCTTTATGTGAATAAAGTTATTATCAAATTATAATATTATTGCCATAGAATAGAATTGAACTCTATATTGTATAAAAAACAAAATACACACGTTAAAATATGGTGTCTAAAAAAATTCGCTATAAGACCTTTGCCCAACATTGCATTAATATCGTTGTTATTTAAAAATAGGATGACGATGTGCCAAAGTGAGCCGAGTACGAGTTTTTTATTAATCGAAAATTAGAACAAGTGTTGCTTACTACAAATGGTATGGGGAACGATACGGCGCCACCTATTGACAAGCTTGTGTAAGCAACTTGTAAATTGTAGCAATGCTATTTTTTTAAATTTGTAAATGATTTGAATGAAGATTGTAACCTTCCAATCATCAAATCAAATGTGGCAAAAAACTAAAGGGCCTCAAGCCGTAGTGATCGAACCTCCTCAGAGGGTTTTTAAAGGGGATTGCATCACGCAAACGTGTCCCCGATCTCGGAAAATCTAGTGGTCAAGACAAGGCCGCACGGACCGGCTCCGCGGCCACGGAAGAGACGCGCGGGGGAACGCGGGCTTAATGCTACGCCGCGCCTCCACCGCAACGGCGGACAGATCGAATCGGCCCCCCACTACTTAAACGACGCACCAGCCACTCGGGCGCACGTCACACCGCGGTCGCTCAATTGTCGGGTCGAAGTTGTATGTCTTGCGTAATACACCAGCACTTATGTACAGTCCACTTGCTTTTACTGGACAATTATCAGAGTTAGGGCCTTGGCCAGTACACTAGTCTGCTAGATTTTCCGAGGCATTCGCGAATCGAAATCGATATAAATTGTGATTTAGCTAACTCGGTCGATTAGTAAATAAAACTCGGAATAGAAGCTGTTTTTACTCCAGCGCTCTAAAGCAAATACCGACCTTTCATTAACGGTCTTGTTCAAACTCCTCCCCTGGTTCTTGACGAGGTCTCCGACCTCGGCCAATATCTGATGGACTCCGTATTCGATGCGTTTCTTCGTTGCAATCACATTGTCCGCAGTTTGTAGAAGCACATGTTCATTCTTCGTAAGCAACTGTACCTGTACCAAGTATGTATGCCAATGAGTTAAGCTGGACTACGAGTATATCTACGGAAGATAAATATATACATAGAAAGGAATACTCATTAACCTTTTCAAGAATATTTATTTAGTTTATTTAGACGCAAACAAACTGTTATTACGTATGCATACTTTGAATTAAAAAACTGATGGTTTGACATTCGTAGGTAGGTACGTCGTCGTCGTTCCCTGCACATCAGACTAAATACCAAAAAAATGAAAAAAATTCTCAATTGACTTTGAATTTTATGAATGTCATATTATGGTAGTACATTTATTGAACAATTTTGACAGTTTTGGATAGATTGATGTGCAGGCGTCCGTTCATGGTTGAATAAAGTTTTATAATGAGAAAGCATTCAATTCTAAACTGTGGCTTAAAACCTTTCGTTGCGACCGTCTAAGAATACATATATAGGTACTATACATATAATAAAGCTAAAGAGGGTCGAAAGCCGATACTTTGAAGATATTCGAAAAAAAGTTGGCTGGGAATTCGAAAAAAAACTTAAGATCGATAACAGAACACGTTCCAATAGTTTTTAGAATTTTTGTCTATTTTTATGTGTGTCTGTTTATTTGACCGCGCATCACGGGAAAATGGCTGAACGGATTTGGATGAAACTTTGCACATAGACAGACCATAACCTGGACTAGGATTAAAGGATACTTTTATCCCGGTAACAGGTCACTGTGGGATAGTGTAGTCTTCACGAACGGAGTCGCGAGCGACAACTAGTAATAATATATATTTCGATAGTTACCTCATTGCGTAGTGATTCGTAGCTGCGCGAGATGTCGTTGTAGGCGCGTTCGGTCATCGTGTTGCCCTGCGTGAGACTCTTCTGGATGTCCTCGTTGGTGGAAGCCAAGCGATCGGTCAGTTCGCGCAGTTTGGTTGTCACTTGAGTCACGACTACAAATGGACACCACTTTAATGTTGTCTGCGTTTACTCAAGTTAGTGTAAAAATTATGTTTAACTGTTTTTCCTTTTGTATGTGAGTACACACAAAAGGAAAAACAGTCGTTTTATTAAAGGGTAAGTACCTACATATTTGAATATCGAAATTTGAAATACCTACGTGTAAAATATCTATGTTCAAAACATCGATGATTAAAAAATTAAAATTGAAAATTAAAATTACGAAAGTTTATATTGTTGAATGGTTATATAACCTACGTCCAATATATCGAAAATCTAATTATCTACAAAAGTAACATCGGAAAAGCAAAATATCGAAGTACAGAGTATCTAATGTCCTAAACATCGATATTTATTTATTACTAGCTGACCCGGCGGACTTCGTACCACTTTGACAGTTTCTATGACAACAAAACAAACAAATCGTGGAACATTTTGTATTGGAAAATTAAATTGTCGTTTGTAGTATTTTCCATTACGTATTATTTTTGTTTCTCATCGTTAAAACCTTCCCTGAACTTCCAGCCAGCTCTGTTTGTAATAAGTTACTTAAATAAAATTTATAAAATAGTTACTCTATTGTTTTAGCAAACGTGGTCTTTGACAGCTCGTCAGAGGTCTGCGCTTGAGGTTTGTCAACGAGCCATGGACCGCAGTATACTTGGTGTGAAACTTACGGATCACGTCAGGAACACTATAGGTACTGTGCTCAAAAACAAAAATTGCTGATACCACACAAAAAGCTGCCATGCTAAAGTGGGACTGGGCAGGACATGTCTGTCGCATGTCGGAGGAACCGAGGCCAAGGTAACTACCGAATGGGTCCCACAAAACCGAAAACGACGTCGCGGCAGACCAAAAAGGAGATGGCGGGACGACCTTGACTCCCATCTAAAATATTGGTCAGTTGTTGCTCCAAATAGAACAAGATGGAAAGAGGGTCGGGACGCCTTTGCACTGCAGTGGGACACAACAGGCTTATAAATATATAATACTACTCTATTGTTTTAGGTTCATAACCTGTAAAAGTTATTGTAAATGTAGAAAAAAAACATATTGTAATTGAGCTTACTTTTGTCGTCGCTCTCCTTGAGGTTCTCCTTGGCGGCGGCGATGGCGTCCAGCGTCTGGTTGGCGGCGGCGCGCAGGTCCCCGCGCGTCGGCAGCTCCTTCCACATGCTTTCCGCGTCCGACAACAGCTTCTGGATCTTCACTATTTCCTTTTCTTGCCGCTCCATTACTGGCATGAGGGTTATATGAATTGACTTAATGACATGAATAGATCACTTGGATATAGGGAGCTAAAGTTACTGCCAAATTAAATAATAAATACCTATTCACTCTATAGTTCGTTAAAAGAATATGGTTTTTTAATATAAAAAACGACTGCTCAGATAGGATTCTTAACTCAAGGCTAACTCCAGAATCCACTATAATAATACTATACGTTCAATATAAACAAACAGTTTATATATTTTAACAAACCTTTTCTACATACAACCTACTCATGACAAATTTACTCCTGGTATTTAAATATCCTATTTAAATAGACGACCTCGTTGAGCGGCACGAATTCAGTCTGCGACTGGTTGTACTCGTTCAGATTCAGCTCGTAGGTCCAGCAGCGCGCCCGTCTTCGAGGTGAGCAGTATAACCCTGTGCCGTCATGAGAAGTTTTTCTGGAATCCCTAAAGAACCATAACTCTACCTTCAGACATCTTGTTGTGCCAGGCCTCATCAGCCAGCGACACCTCGCTGAGCGGCACGAAGTCGGTCTGCACCCGGTTGTACTCGTTCAGCTTCAGCTCGTATTTGTCCAGCAGTGCGCCCGTCTCCGATATATGCTTCTCCAGCGGGTTGTAGTTGGATGCTATGTCTAGGAAAATTCCTTTCAGCGCCTCCTAAAGAGATAGTACACTCAATATCGGATTTTGTTTCTTTTTTGATGCTATTGTGTTGACTTCGATTATTAAGTAGTAATTATTCTAATGCCCTGCAATTGCACTGGATCATCTTCTAACCGGAAAACAGCAAAGCAAAACAAGGCTGGGCTTTTAATCGGCTAATTCAATAACGTCTCAATAGTGTGACGATGGAAGAAATTTCAAAATCTGACCACCAACTATTTTTTTTTCAAATAGGAGAACCGAGCTCCTTGCCAAAAATAAGTTTATGGGGAAATAAAACACTCTATACGGATCGTCTCTCCTAGTGACCAAGAAACTTGCAATGAATTGGCATCGTCAGGCTTAAAGAAAACGTAAAATAAATGTGAAAAATATCGAAACGACAAACCTTGCTGAGACTGCTCTTCAAATTGTCAATTTCAGCCTTGACAGCATCTAGCTTAGCGTTAGTGGCTTCCAGCCTGACATCGAGGGCATCCTCGCTGGTCGTTAGGTTCTCCTCAGGGCGCGCCGGCTCCTTCAGACTCTTGTTGATAGTGGATGTCAGCGCTTGAAGAGACTTCTGAATCTCTTCGAGAGCGTCGCTTGTTTTCTTCTGAGTTGTCTTTTCACGTTCTTCTTTCTAAAAGTAATGGAAAAGAAATATACTTATACTAGCCGTCACCCGCCTGCTTCGCTGTGCGAAAATATTTTTTTTTGCCTATCATTTTTCAATTTCATGTTCTTACTACATACCTACCAATTTTCATCAAGATCGGTCAAGCCGTTCTTGAGTTCTAAGAGGGCATACAGACAGAGAGACAGACAAATTGTGTTTTCAAACCATCCAGGAACCCATTGAAATATACACACAAAATTTCATCCAAATCGGTCCAGCCGTTTAGGAGGAGTTAGGTGACAAACACACGTACAGAAAAATTATTGAAATAAATATAGAACATGGTGATTACCTGTAACAGTATAGTTTCGACGTTGGACAGCCGCTCGTCGAGCCGCGATATCATGCCCTTCAGCGGCTCCAGGGCGCGGTGCTTCTTCTCCAGCCCGCCAATCATCTTCTTGAGCTGGTCGCCAAGCGCCTTCTCGCGGTACTCGTGACGTTCCAGCTTGGCCTCCGACGTCCGGAACATGTGTACTAGCGACAACATGGCGTCCCGGATATCTTCGTGCCTGTTATGATACATCAGTATGTTTAAAAATAAATATATTTTATTATGGACATTTAATTCATTCAAGTGTTGTCTTGTGTGATCCTTATATCTATTCTATATCGATATATCATATAATATCATCATCATCAGCACAAACTAGTCCACTGCTGGACATAGGCCATCTGCTGGAATATCTTTGTGTGATTTTATATACACTGGACCGCAAAGAAAAAGGGTCGGTTAGAAATATTCAATATAATTATTCAAAAATACCTATACTATCTTTACAAAATAAAAACTAAATTTAAGAATATTTTAATGTGCTTAAATGAAAATAAAAAATTGAATTCAAGCTTTTTATTTTTTATAAATGTAAAATAAATAAAAATGCGTAGTTTTTCCAGTATTTTCGTAAATGTAGATTGGTTACAGATGTGCCGTTTTCACGCAATTTAGTACTTTGTGTTGCCTCCGTATTTATATATTATTTTATGTGGCATTAAATATTCTTTAATTTAACTAGGTCAGGTGCTTTTAAAGACATTGAAGATTTTCTAACCGCCCCTTTTTGTTTGCGGTCCAGTGTAATTGTTTGTTTCCCTAATAATGTACAATATATTTATTTTTAGGAAAACCTACAGTTATTATACGAGAATAAACATTTTAATTGCTGCTAAGCCAGTTACGTCCTCAGAGGAAGAAAAAGTATTAAAAAAATATGATACACTATCAAACAAAATACACGTATAGACACGATCAAATTGACATCACACTTGTTTACTATTGTTTTTATTGGCCAGTCACAGTAACATTATTTACCTATAGGTATGTAGGTATCTACTTAATTTTGAGGAAGAGAGCTCGATCAGGTTCGATGTCGGCGCAGCGGCATCGGCAGCGGTATGCGCGTTCGGGTTGCAAGTAGTCAACTCTCCCCCAGTCACTAGATGGGGTGACCATATTAGGCCTGATGGTCAAATCTCCCAATGTACATGTGGGAAGGCGTTGAATACAGTAGTTGGATTATTTAGGCTACGATTGGATTATAATATCGATATTTTAACAGCCTATGGATTCACTACTTTGAGATAAGTGCCAGATGCGATATTTATAATTAAAAAATGTTCAGTGTTTCATATTCTTGTAGGTACAGTGAAGTTGTGACTGACTTATGTATATGGCTTTTATTGCGAACCAAAATGCTGCAGTTATCTACATTATTTATAGGAAATAGACTAAGCTGCTATTAAAATAAAACAAGCATCTGTGGTTTGTAACTATCCGGATTAAAGTCATTTCAAATGAATATGATGGTAAATTACATAACCAAGTACCTAATTGAAATTGTATTTTATATGGTCTTGAGTTTAACATACACAGGTGTGAGAGAACTTTCGAGAAAGTTTTACGAATACCTATGAGCTAGTCTTCACACGTGTTCATTACCAAAGCATGGACTAAGATAATCAGGTCACAGTGCGACGATACGGTGAAATGCCTAATTTATTAGCGAATAAGTACTTACTACTTTTTTTCATAAATATTTTAAAGGCTACTCCGTAAGGACATTTACTGAGTTCGCATATTCTATTTTCGGAGATTGTAGTATTAGTGATAGATAATAAGGTAACAGGTAGGTATTTAATAATAATAAAAGCTATTTACCTAATTTAAGTCCTTGAGCAATAGTTACAAGTAATTGTTACACATATTTTTTAAAACTAAATCTGTCTGAAATCTGTGTATAAAAAGGTCAGTCAAAAAAAGTCAGCCTTATTTATGAACAGACGCCTGCACTATCCAAAACTATACCTATCTTTAAAGTACCTATACAGTTTAAAGTCTATTGAGGAAGTTAGACAGTTTGTGGTAGGTTGATATACATTCGTGTGTAGGTACTATTCCTGCTGACAGATCAAAATTCAATTGTTTATAGCAAGCCCCAGAACAAAGACTATACTTAGTTTGTTTAAAGTCAATTGACTACTTCACGGCAATGTTGTGGCAGTCTGTGACTCTACATAATTAGCAAAGGTGATTTGCAGTCCCGGTCTTAAATCAAGCACCTACACTGTGAACGATTACTTACAAATGCTTAACGAAACGATGACGCCTATGTACACTACATATAATATAATATAACTATGTATATTGGTTATCCTTTTTAGATTTTGTCTCTACCACTATTAAGGCGAAACAGCAGCGGCCGTATTTCGGCCGAGCCTATTATAATACAAGTAGCTTATACGGGTAGCGGCCAAAGTTATGGCCATAATAAAAAATCTTCTATCTTTATTTCTAATTTTCTAATTTGGATAGCATTGAAGCAGCACCACAGAATAGGTACATAATGCAGCACCTTCTATTATAGTGACTAACGAGAAAAGTTCAAACATTTAACCATTATAATCATAACCATTCAAATTGTCGTTTTCGTTAATGTGATCGTAACGTGTCTTAACAAATAAAACATAATGCATTCTTACAATCATACATCAGTAGCGTTGCCAAAGCTGATTTTCCTCTAATTTTACCGAGAAGTGTTGCAAGGAATGCCAGCCTGAACTAAATTTATTATTAGGTTACAGTTCCAGTTAAGAAAGTGCAACACGCAGGCAGCTCCACAATTCATACCTAACACTTTCGTATGTTCGTGTTCTTACGAAAACATTTATTGCTAACTGCGCTAATTATGGATCACACCTTTAATATACAGGGCGGTTAGAATAGAGTATTCAACTATATTATGTTGAAAGACGACGACACATAACCCATCAACATTAACAACTTTTAATAGAGAACAATCTTAGACGCGAAACATTTCTACTGTTTCAAACAAAATTTAATCCCATACTGAATGAAACAGCTTATTTTATTATTAGCTAAATAAGTGTATTTCATTTAATTTTTGTAGGTATAGAGTGCTATACCTACAAAACACTTACAATCACATACAGCTCATAGTGCAAGGCAAAACACAAAGCCAAGAGGCCGTAGATAAATTCAATGGCTACAGAACCTCGCCGAGTGATATAATCTGAGTACACCAAAACTTTTCCGAGCTTTTTAACTATTACTTAATGTGACCACGGGCCCAAGTATGGCAATAATGATAGCCGACTTCCGATAGGTTATGGCATAATAAGATTAAAACACTTGTAAATATAAGTAAAATTAAAAATAAAATTGTTTATGCACCTAATTTTATTTATAATTGGTAGGTACACCAATAACGGTATGTAATTTAAGTGCTTACTGTCAGACAGAACTATGTAAATTTTGACATAATGGACCCAATCGAATATAAATCTTAAGTCCATTAATAAACGTTGAGACTTACCCACTAGTATTAGTTGAACAAACTTTTATGCTATTGATAGACCATCAATCACCGCACGTAAATGGAAGTGAATGCATGCTCTTGCTTCTCCCAACTGTTTAATGACGATTTATGGATGTCTCAATGACGCATGCTGTTGGGGTTAAACGGCGGTTAACTTAATTTAAAGTTTTGTCGGGCGACGAGATGGCGACTTCAAAGTTTTAAGTTGCTACTTTTTATATCAAAGTGTTTTTTGTTTAATGTAAACAAGTACAGACGGCGTCATATACATTTAGCATCTCAGGAACCTAAGACTTGGTGATCAAAAAGTTTTCACATTTAGGTAATTGAAATGAAAAATGAATATTTTCTAAATTACCCAAACATATTGACAGTGATTGTTAAAAGTTTACTCTTATCGATATTTTTTATCGGTTATTTTTTGTTAAATTCCAGGATGTTTTATAAACAGTTATGTTGCTTCACTATGATGATGTCTGTTGAAAACCATTTATAAGATTTTTTTTTCATATTCAGTTCATATTTTCGGTATACCTATTCAAAAAATTAATCGTAAAAAGTACCTATTACTTAGATCAACGTCGTTGGTCAAACATAAACAACAAATCATCGACATACAAAAATGTGTTTAGTTATGCCATGAACTTAATACAAAATTCAAAAAGTTTTGGTTACACACGAGAGCATGGGCGTATATGTATGAAGAGGGGGTTTAGAGGGTCTGGACCGGGGGATCCAGAACAGAAGAATCAAAAGGAGGGAGGGACCCTCAGCATCCAATGCAATCCAAATACAAAATCCCAAAATACAAATCTTTTCTGCTTTAAGTTGTGCAAAAAGTAGTTATAATTTTACAGTTTTGAACCCCCCTCCCCGTGATAAAGATTTAGTTACAACCATGCATAAGTGAGTGTATCTCCTCTAAAAGTAACTCCTTATGAGCTAGTCACCATGTGGCAATGGGATGTTATAGACTAATGATTCGAAAAGTTTTTATTTGAATGGTTACATACTGTTTTTCTATTGTTACGTAGGCAGTTGACTCCGCTCTACCTGATGTTAATCGTAAGCGGAGTCCAGATGCGACGGCAGCTAGTGAAGTGAAGTGACGCCATTTTCACCGGACCGGACTTTTTGGCGGCGACGTAAAACTTTTCAATTAATGAAATCATGAAAGAAACTTAACTAGATAATGTGAAACTAAACAAAAGTAGAGTTCATTTATCATAATAAAGTTTTATCGACTATTACAATTAATAAACCGAATTTATTTAGGGCTCCTGCTTGCTTTCACCGAAAGGCGTCATTAAAATCCAGTTAATATATTTAAATACTAGCTGCCCCCGGCGGACTTCGTACCGCTTTGACAGTTTCCATGACAACACTACAAACAAATCATTTTGTATTGGAAAAATTTCAAAAATCAAAAAAAAATTAGGGGTGGACCACCCTTAACATTTAGGGGGATGAAAAATAGATGTTGGCCGATTCTCATAGATACCGGATAAGCACAAAAAATTTCATCAAAATCGGTCAAGCCGTTTCGGAGGAGTATGGCAACGAAAACTGTGACACGAGAATTTTATATATTAGATACAGCTCCCCATGATCAATGTCTGTTTCTACAAAACACTAAACATTTAATGTGAACCAGTATTGATAAAAGCCAGTAAAAGTCCAAGGAGCGACCATGTACCTACCTACTGATCTAACAGGAAACGAATCATGTAATATTTACGATCCAATAAAAATATAATTAAACGGTGAAGGGAAACCTATTGAAAAACAAGATTTATTTGGGCTACGACTTGAACAGTCCGTGTGTAGCAATGTGTTGTACGCAATTGATGAAGTTACGCAACATTCGTAAAAGCTGGTCATCGGAAGGGTGACCAAAAACTTTATCATCTCGAGCTCCTGCGTGCTTCGGAAGGCACGTAAAACCGTTTCTCCCAGTTGCATTAGCAGCCGTTAACAACCACCAAATCGCATTAGGCCCGCGTGGTGGTTTATGGCGTTCTAACTGTGGTTTTCCATAGGGAAAATGAGCTAGTGATTTGTGATGATGATGAGTTGAACACTCACCATCAAATATAACAACATAAGTGGTCAACAGTACCTCTTTGTATTCAAGAAAAACAAACCTGCCAGTTATTTGATTAAGAAATCAATATTTTTTTACATCATCGACAGTGTAAAAATTACATTTAAATAAAAATAGACTTAAAGCTAAGGTACGAATTAGAGCTCATTTTGCATGATTGTAAAAATCTTTTTGTCTTTTCAGTATGCTTCGATTATGCTGACTATAAGTACTTGTACTTAGGCGTATAGGTAGGTACCTACTTGGAAGGTGAAGCTCATGCAATATAAGTAACTTACGTAACATTCCGGCAGTGTATGTGCGGAGTCCATATTAACAGCGCCGCGGCCACCCACAGCACGCTCTGGGGACAGCGAAGCCATTTAAAAAACAGCGTAGGAGGGGGAATAGTTCCCCCTGTATTATTAGAAATGATTTCTAATGATCAACTAAAGTACTTGACAAATGATGTAGCTGTCACGGATGAATGATAATGTGATTGATCAGATTCTTCAAGAAGAATCTGATCATTCACATTAAATAAATAAATATTACTTGACCATCTCTCTACACTTTTGAAACGTAGAGTAGGTAACTAGTAGGTACTAGTATTATTGTATTTCTAAGCACTAATAAAATTACTCTACGTTTTGGTAGAGTAATTAATTAGGTATGGCCCCCGACCTGTGGGTATGGCACACTGTAAGGAATAATTTGTAACTTGGATAACGTGATCATGTTATTTTGCTAGATAGGTAATTGTTATTGCCTACTTAGGTAGTATAAGTAGAAATATTATTTTAGTATGACGGATTTACGTTCATGCTCCTATCCTATTTCAAAATAATCAGTTAAGTATTACAGATTAATAATTCGATCGATCTATGAGGTCTGTAATATAATAGAAAAGATAACCTTTGAGATAACGTTGGTCCGTCTCTACTATCGCGCAGCCGCCTTGACCTTTGGAAATGTTTTCAATGATTCTAAACTACTAATCATCATCATCATCATCATCATCTCAGCCAAAAGAAGTCCACTGCTGGACAAAGGCCTCCCCCAAGGACCTGCACAACGACCGGTTTTGTGCTGCTCGCATCCAGCGGTTTCCCGCGACCTTCACCAGATCGTCGGTCCACCTTGTTGGAGGCCTGCCCACACTGCGCTTTCCGGTACGCGGTCGCCACTCAAGGACTATTCCGCCCCAGCAGCCATCAGTCCTGCGAGCAATGTGCCCTGCCCACCTGCCACTTGAGCTTAACAACTCTTCGGGCTATGTCGGTTATCTTTGTTCTTCTGCGGATCTCCTCATTTCACGATCACGCAGAGAAACCCCGAGCATAGCCCTCTCCATTGCTCTTTGAGTGACCTTGAGCCTTTTTTTGAGGCCCATAGTTAGCGACCACGTCTCAGTCCCATATATCATCACTGGCAACACACACGGTCAAAGACTTTCGTCTTGAGACACTGCGGTATATCGGACGAAAAGATATTTAAGTTAATTACAAACGGTGTTCAACTGTTTCAAACTTTGTCTCAAACAATAATTTTTCCCTTTTTTAAAATACGAATTTTATCTCATGAGCTGGGTTAGGACCTTCACCTCCTCCTTCCAGGCCATTCCCTACCTTAAGAAGACTCGTGCTTATTTACACAACATTATTAATTGAATGTTAGTTAAAATAAAAAATACTTATAACACAAGACTTATCAAAATCTCCAAACCTAATTAATAAGCTTGTTGCCTCGTTAGTGTTTGGGCTACGATCTTGTAAACTAATCAACGATTACAATGCCAATGCTGTTTCCCTGGAAGGGTGAACCATTTCCCTACATTATTCTGAAATCCTTCGTGCTTAAATCCGTTGGCTGTTGTCGTAAAATGGTACTCGTTGAAATCCGTATTAGGCGTGTTGGAATATTATCACAGAATAACACAATTATTATGACCGATTTTTCTATGCACTATTGTTTCAGTGGGAAAGCCTAAGCTCATACGTTGATATGATGATAAACCAAATCGCACCCTTTTAGAGCTAAAGTGACTTAACTCAATAACGTCGATTTGTGGGAAATTAACAAAAAAGATTTAAAAAATGTTTCTCAATAGTATTAATTTTTTTTTTGTATTTTCTAATATGTTTAGATTATCGTATTTATATTTATCTTAACTTTTTTGAGTGATATTTTCACTTAAGTTGTAAGGGTTCGAAATATAACTTTATCATATTTTATTTTACATTTAGATAAAATGTCCAATCGATAACAGAACACGAGTGGCGAAATCTTTAATACAAATCGAGATTCTCCGTTCCGTTATGTCGATGTCCTTAATGTAATTTAAAATGCTTTACTGAACACAGTTAAACTAATCTCTAATCATCTCAGTGCGGTGGCCGGCGGTACAGACGGTTAGCTCAATAAAATAAACATTTTCATTTATCATCATCGGCCCTGCAGTGCATCGCCGCAATTGAAATTGACGTGATGTAGCAATCTTGTTTGAATTAGATTAGTATTTGCTTTGATTTGCGTTGAATGCTACAAACGGCTAAGTCAGAAGTAGTTTCTTATTGTTTTTTGTTTATTTTAGTAAAGCTTAGGTATGCTTTCTTTCAAATACCAATTAGAAATAAACAGAGCTAATGTAAATGGCTAAAGATGACGTCATTAACAAAGGGAAAGGAATATAAGCGCTGAAACATAGTCCTTGGCCGGAATCCAAGCTAGCCATGTTGGCGCGCCCGCAAGCATTATCAAAATTAATTCATTTTACTAGCTATTCGCGACATTAACTAGTAAAGTAGGTAAGTAAACATCCTATAACTGTCCCACAGCTGGGCAAAGGCCTCCATCATTGAAATCAAATCATCACTACAATTGATGGGTAATGGCTTAATCACCACGCTTGCCAAATGCGGGTTGGTGACCACAAATCCGGTCTATGCATCGAAAAATCCGAAATCCGGTACGTGTTGCCCGACCTGGGAATTGTATCCGAGACCTTCGGGTATCGGGCGGGCTGAGCGCTCTGCCACTCAGCCACCGAGACATTGACTACTGATGTTATACTAGAAATAAAGTGAGCACCTCAAAAAGTACCCATGGTTCAATGAGGCTGAAGAGCGGCGTTTTTTAAGTCAACTACAACGAACGTACCTTTGTAACTTGAAACCTCAATACATATACTACATATACTAGTACTAGTAGTAGTACTACATATACGTCATATACTATATACATATACGTATACTAGCTGCCCCCGGCGGACTTCGTACCGCTTTGACAGTTTCCATGACAACACTACAAACAAATCATTTTGTATTGGAAAAATTTCAAAAATCAAAAAAAATTTAGGGGTGGACCACCCTTAACATTTAGGGGGATGAAAAATAGATGTTGGCCGATTCTCATAGATACCGGATAAGCACAAAAAATTTCATCAAAATCGGTCAAGCCGTTTCGGAGGAGTATAGCAACGAAAACTGTGACACGAGAATTTTATATATTAGATAGGTACACTTATTCTGAAAACGGTCTTCATCTAGGTATGTGTAACCCAAGCTAAAATAACACTAAAACAAACGCTAGTGATCCGTAAAGTAATTTATTTAAATAATTGTTATTTTCTACCATCATGAAGTTATGCAAAGTTCATTGCTTTGTTTACTAATTAGGTAGTTTAGGTACCTGTCTATCTTACAGAGTTTACGCCGCCCGCTGACATAGAAATATTTGATAATGATCATAAAACTGTCTCGCAGTGGATCTTTCAAGATTTCATAGAAAACTATCTTGGAAGGCTGTTTTTTTTTTATGAAATATTTCTTTAGTGTTCTAAAGTTTACGTAAATACGACACATTAAGCCCTGCAATTGGTTCGAATCATTGGATAAAATAAATGCGTTCATTTCAAGAACTTTTGATTATATTAAAACAGTATAATGATAATGATACATAAACTAGGTGAACGGGGTGCCAAGTGCGAGTTTCATTTGCCATTCGATCACGTTAACGAAAGCGAGAATTTGTATGGCAAAATGTTAACTCTTCTCGTATGTAGCCAGGAAGCGCTTCTTCAATGCCATACTAATTTTCGTTTTCGTAAACGTAATCGAATGAATACGGATAGTAAAGAAAACTTACACTAGGCCCCCTGATGATAAATTTCCCTTCATAGCGGGCGCGACGAATGTGCAAGATCACGTTTTGAGAGGTGCGAAAAGCACGCGCTAATGCAATTGAGTTGGGGCAATAAACCTTCATAAAACAACAGCTCGCGTATTCAAATTAGTGCGTTTGGTGTCTAAGAAAATTATACATTTCTTTATTAGCGAGGAACGAATATAAGTTTTTATCGCACACAACAAGTTTATTATAAATAGTGATAACACTAGCGTACCTACATAGTAAGTTAACGAATATTTGACAATCTCTTGTAAAAGAAATCTGAATCCGCTGACCCATGAACGTTAACTTATAAGAAGAAGAAGAAGAATGCATGAAAAGGTAAAGACGGAAGAAATATTTTATCCTTCTAATGAAGGAAAAATATTAAAAAAAAATTCAATAATCGAAAGTAAGTAAATATTCTAATAATAATACAAAGAATATTCTTTTATACGATTCAAGGGTTGCAAGTTGAACACATTGTTGCTGGAAATGATACCTATACAAGTAGAACATACTTCCTTTCTTTTGCTGAATGTTGAGCTTTGTTGATATAAAATATGACGCATCGTCATTACTTATAAAATGTTAATTAGTATTATGATCTCGCCGTCAAAAGAATCGACTCTTGATAAGCAACATCAAAATTATGAATAAAAAAATAAAACAAAAGCATACCAGTCTTAAAACCGCCATGTTGGCCTTTTAAATTCTAATTTAAACTAGGATGCACCTTTTGTTCGTTTGGGATTCGATCCGCGGCGTACGCACACAAAATCTAAATTAGAATGGAGCGAGGATACTGCGTGCGCGCGCAGTCGATCGCGAACTGACGATGAACTTTGTTGACTTGCGCCGGCGCGGCGCCGGCGGCGGGTGCAGGGTCGGGTGAACGCATGCGCCTGTTTATTAATGCCGTATTGACGTTCGTTTCGATCAACATTCCGAAGGGTTAAATGAAACCTTATTTTGGGAAGCAATCACTTGATCTGCGTTTGGTGTATCGGCCCGCGCTCCTGCTGTTTGTGTTTGTCATAATTATTTCATGTGTGCTTCTGATGAAAGCAAACTACGTATAGATAACATCCTCGTTTAAAAGATTAGCATCTCAGATGCGCGATAAAGCAGGACATTGCCCCTTAATTTCGGTTAAGTCAACAATTACAACATAACGCGTGGCACCCATTTGCAAACTAAAAATCGCATTAGCAAGCATTATAAATAAATAAATAAATATGTCGCCATAACATCAATGTTTGTAACATTGTTGTGTTCCGGCAGCTAGAGATAAGATATCCAGTACCTCACTAGTTGAGGATCCCGGGTGAAGTGCGCTTCCATCATTGGCCTTATCATCACTTTAACATCAGGTGAGATCAAGGCACTGTGCTTACCCGTTAATATAAAAAAAGTAGCATTTAAAAAACTATAAAAAAAATCGAGGTAAGGTACTGCCTGCATATATTGGTAGGGAGTCTAATCTATTCTAGCCATTAAAGTAATGGCTATGCTTCTTTCGATTTTAACTTTTAAACAAAATAGAATAAAAATAGCGTTTACTAAGAAAAGATAACAGAACATAAAGTAATAATAATGACCCGAAGATAAAAGGGCAGGAGGGTCAACAAAACTTCAAAAGAGTAATAAAAATACGAATTACTTAACTAACATTTATTGAACTTTCACATTTCTATGTACAATTCTTTTATGCCTACTGACGCAACCTGCTGTTCGGAACGTTTTCCCGCACTCCTGGCAACTGAACGGTCTCTCATCAGTGTGGGTTCGGTTGTGGACCCTCAATATATCCAAGGTATTAAACCTCTTGCCACAAGTTTCACAGCTGTACTTCCTCTCGTTCGCGTGGTAAACGAAATGCCTTCTGTATTGCGCCAGCACGTGGAATGTCTTCCCGCACACCTCGCACGTCTTGCGTGGCGTCGAGTCATGCACCGCTTTGTGAATCACCAAACCACTTTTAAACTTAAACTTTTTGTCACACACGTTGCAGGAGTACGGTTTGCCGGTAGAATGCATATCCAAATGGCTCATCAGGTTCCTCGTGTGCTTCCCGCACACTTCACAAACCTTCCAATAGTCATATCGCGGCTTTCGAACTTTTTTCCTTTTTTTAATTACTCTTGGAGCTTCTATTTTCACTACCGGCTTCGAATCAACTCTCGGCTCCGGCTCATCGAGAATGTCATCGAAGTGAGTGTCCATTTCTTCTAAATCGTTGTGTGCCAGTTTATCTCTTACGTTATCAATATTATTATGGTCCCGATTCTCTTGATTTTCCTCAATTTTTTCGAGAATCTCAATTTTTATTTTGTTGTTACTACGCAACTGTTTATCGACTTCTTGGCATTTTTGCCGAAAATTGTAAGCATTTTCTAGTTCACGAAGGCAATCTAAGCAAATTTGTAATGGCAAATGATCCGTTTTATCCACCTGCAATCAAAGGATGCTTATGTAACTCTTAATACAAATAAGAATAAGATTTAAAACTTGTCAAAAGTGTAGGTATACATGTTATTGCCCGTGACTGTACACATATTATGCGCTTGCAACACCATGGGTTTATATACCCATAGGTCGCGTGTTGCCAACTGCAAGGTCTTATTAATTAGTTCTCGTCTAAGTATTAGGGTGGTAGGTATCGGCTGATAACACTTCAACTCTAAAAGAAAGCGAAAGTTTAAAATCACACAAATAATACCAACCTCTATACCGCCAATTGTTTTAAGTTTGCAAGCCACATCTAGACCACTACCATCGACCTGTCCGAAGATATCGACGCACGCTTGCTCCGCGTAGCAGGCGCGACATTGGTTCGCAACAACTTCAGATTTCGGCTCGAGACTCCAGCGCTGTTTCAGATCTAGCAGTTTCATGTCGTCCTCGCATTCGTCTGCTTCGATAAAGTCGTCCATGTCGCGTGCCTCTAGCTTTGTCTCCTTTTGTTTCCTCGGCTGTACGCTTTGTGTTTCCAAATACTGAGCGATAGCGTCGTAGTAAGGCCAATTCTCGTTAAGGATACCTTTGCTAGCGAATTTTTTTTTCCACTAAAATAATGTTTGTCATTTAGAATTTCAGAAATAGGAAACTAATAAATAAGGGCTTGCGTTATACAAAAGGTTTTCCACACCATCTTTTCTAATTTATAAATTTATAAGATACGGGATATAATAAATTTATTATTTTTATTATTGTATTGTATTGTCTTGTTAACTTCATTTGAAGATGTTATGTTAGGCTAATAAAACCCTCGAGAATATAAAAACACGAAAATGGCAAAAATAAAAAATGTACATTACCTTGAATGTCTTCAGCAAATGCGTCCAAATCTCGGGTAGGTCAAGCATACTGTGGTCTAGAGGCAATCCGATACTACGCAGCCTTTTCTCTACTTCTCTGCACAAACAAATTATGGTTTCATCAAAACTATACGTACTCTATACTCCCATGCATAAAAGCCCAGACTCGACCGCGAAATGAACGAGGTCATTAACGAGCCCTTTTAACTCGCAACGATAATTTTCATAGTTGAGTGAGGCTCTCCGCTAGCCTCTTTCGCGGTCGAGCCTCAACTATGAAAATTATCGTTGCGAGCTAAAAGGGCTCATTAATGACCTCACTCTTTTTGCGGTCGAGCCCGGGCTTTAGGGTGCCTAATACGAGTTTTATTTGTTATTCGATCAAGTTTTAACTACTCTCGTTTGGCGCTGCACCAATCCAATGCCTATACATATTCCCGTTTTTGTTAACATGAACGAATACCAAATAAAAGAGACAAGAACAAGGCGAATAGTGTGAACTAGTCACCTTGTTCTTCCTGTGCTGTGCCGCGTTGAAATACATACCTCCACCCGCCGCTCTGATCCCGTAAAGAGAACTTGAATAGAGGTTCTGAATCAATTCGAGCACTTATTAAATTGTGCACCCATTCTTCCTGCCCTGTGGAGTAGAATGACAGTTGAAAATGTAGTTTGTGGATTCAGAATTCTCGTTGACGAAAAGGATCATATTCTTTTTAAGTCTGGACCTGTTTTGTTACTTTTTTTTAGACTTGGGGGAAGTTTACTGAATTTGGCAACCAAATAAGCAGGTGATTTTGTTTGTATTTTCGATTTCTGCTTATCGCCTTTACAGTGTATCGGACCGGGTTTCAAGAGAGGGTATGGCATCACGCAAGTTTATCTTTTTTAGATACTTTGCCGATTGCCTCAAGCGACATTTCAGCTTCACCGGACTTTTTTGGGGGCGGCGAAAAGCCGTGTGAAACGAATCCCTTCGAGCGATAAGGCACCACGTTGGTGCCTAACAACATGTGTTTATCTGTGTGTGTGACTTATTAGTACTAGGGGTTTTTTCGTTCGACAGGTTAACCGCCTGTGTGATCTAGTGGCTAAAACCACCGGTTAAAACCCAGAGGTCCCGGGTTCGATTCCCAGCAGAGGGTACATGTTTGTGTACTCGGTTTGGTTGGTGGTAGGGCTTGTTAGTCCGCCTGGCTAGCTACTACCATCTTATCTAAATATGTCGCCATAACATCAATGTTTGTAGCAATGGTGTGTTCCGGCAGCTAGAGATAAGATAGCCAGTGCCTCACTAGTTGAGGTTCCCGGGTGAAGTGCGCTTCCATCATTGACTTTATCATCACTTTACATCAGGTTAGATCAAGACACTGTGCTTACCCGTAAAATATAATAAAAAAGTGCGTGTCCCCGTTCCCTACTACATTCTCCGAGGGGACCGGATCGGATCGGGACCACGCAAGCGTGTCCTCGTCCCTTACTACATTTTCCGAGGTGTTCGCAAGCGTGCTCCCGTCTCCTACTACATTCTCCGAGGGGTTCGGATCGGATCGAGGCCACGCAAGCGTGTCCCCGTCCCCTACTACATTCTCCGAGGGGTACGGATCGGATCGGGACCACGCAAGCGTGTCCTCGTCCCTTACTACATTCTCCGAGGTGTTCGCAAGCGTGGCCCCGTCTCCTACTACATTCTCCGAGGGGTTCGGATCGGATCGAGGCCACGCAAGCGTGTCCCCGTCCCCTACTACATTCTCCGAGGGGTTCGGATCGGATCGGGACCACGCAAGCGTGTCCTCGTCCCCTACTACATTCTCCGAGGGGTTCGCAAGCGTTTCCCCGTCTCCTACTACATTCTCCGAGGGGTTCGGATCGGATCGAGGCCACGCAAGCGTGTCCCCGTCCCCTACTACATTCTCCGAGGGGTTTGGATCGAATCGGGACCACGCAAGCGTGTCCTCGTCTTCTACTACATTCTCCGAGGGGTTTGGATCGGATCGGGGCCACGCACGTATTTTATTATGTATTGTTTATGTGCAGTAAATAATAATTAATTATTCTCACAGTTTGCAACAGGATTCAGGCTGAGACTTTCTTCACCTAAATAGACCTCAAACAGTGTGTAATACACCCAAGATTTGTTGTTTGTCGCTTTTGCTTTCTGGTATTCCTGTTAAATATAATATTCTTTATTGCTTTGCTTTATTCTTTTTGTCTGCTCATAAAAAACAAAACCCGCATTAACTTCAGTAATTCCGTGATCATGGCGCATGCAATTGTGCCGAAGTATCGGATACTCACAAATAATAAACATGGTAAGAATCCCGTTAGTAATTACTCTATTGCAAGTGACCATGATAGTTTAAATAGTTATATTCTATATTATACAAATATAATAATAAAGCCATTATTATTCGTCAAATCGCCCGTTGGTTTAGTATATTATATATTTTTAAATTTTTTTTATTTTTATTTTCAAGTGCTAATTGCTGCACTGAAGCTAAATTAAATATTTATAAAATTTTATAAAATACAGTGAAAAATTAAACGCTCACCCGACCCAGCCAGGAACCGAACCTGGGTCTTCCGCAATCCGGGCGGCTGCACTGACCGCTATGCTACCGGGAAGGCTGACGTAAGCGCTGAATTTTGTCACTGCTTTTTAATGTTTTTAGAGTGCTTTTTTAGCGGCACTGAGCGCCATCTATCCAACAGCCGTTGCAACCGATGGCCATGCAGATTCATCTTTGCAGATGAAATACCACAAATTTGATAACACAACACTATAGTAAATTTTTACAGCCTTCCCGGTATCATAGCGGTCAGTGCAGCCGCCCGGATTAAGGAAGACCCAGGTTCGATTCCTGGCTGGGTCGGGTAGGCGTTTTAATTTTTTCACTGTATTTTATAAAATTTTATAAATATTTATATTATATATTATTAACTGTTATATATTATAAGACGAATAAATAAATAAATAAATAAATAATTAATTTGTTTTAATACTCACAGAAAATGTTGCAGCCCATTTTCGGCATATCTCTCTACTTGTTAAAGTTTTGGGGAAGCTGTATTCTTCCACCATAATTGCATGAAGATCACTGATGGTAAAATATAAAAACTATTAAATAATGTATTGCGTTATTTGTTATATGTTAGGCGATGGCAACAAAAACTTACTTCCAAGCCCATTTCTTTTTACTAAAGAGCCAATCATTTTGTAGCCTTATTTGTATAAATGTTTCGGTTATATCTTTTGACCCTGTATAAAAATAAACGAAATCAATGAAACACTCAGTAATTAATACCTTACAGTATTGCAATATTTTGCATAAGGATTGTGTAAATTAAAAAAAAAACTAAATCAAAACGTTTTTTATTTTCATTATGAATAAATTTATAAAAAATTAAGAGATATTTTTTTTAATAGCGACATGCATCCTTGTGGCTCCAACCTAAGAACTTTTACAATCCGAGCAACATTTCTTCCAACTAAGCTACTGAGACATTAGATTTTCTATAAAACTTTTTAAGTGATTGTATTCGAAATGAAACCGTATTTGTGAGTTCCGAGTTTGGGTAAGTCTTTAAATTTCAAGTGCTATTTAAATATTTAATATTATCTATAATACTTAAAAAAGCGATAGCTTTCGATGAAATTCGAAACTAAAATCTTTCGCAATCACGACGTGTACGTGTGCTCTAAATATTATTTGTAAATATTTAGTTATCAAGTATGATTGATTAAATAATAAGAACAGTAAAAATTTGTTCGGTTTTTAAACACAAGACAAAACGTGAAAAATAATACATAGAAATTACAATAAGGTAAGGTGCATTTTTAATCAAATAGAAGCAAGGTGGTACATTATTATTACCTAGAGGCTAGAAATAGCCTGTTCTCCTCTGTTGCCCTGAAGAGGCCTAAGTATTATATGTTGCATTCCAAATCAAAAGGTACCTTATAATGGCATGCGCTTACGCCTTTTTAAAGTATATATGTATTTTTTTTTTTTGTGCTTTAGAGCTTAAACGCCTTCTGAATTAGAACGCCACACATTTATGTAAAACATTATAAGATAAGAAGAACTCACACTGAAACTCATTTTCGTTATCATTGGCATCAGTGCCTTTACGTTTCTTGTACCTTGATATGTTCCTTTGCCTGACACCAAAATCACTAGCTGGCTCAGTCTCTAGCTTCACAAGGTAGTCTGGTTCATGGTTTTGGAGATATTTCAACATATCTTCATAAAGGGGCCACAGAGCCAGATCGGCACCCTTTTTCATTTTCAATCTATGTTTTCTCTGCAACAATAATAGCACTGTTTCAAAAAGCTTTATTTATAGACACATTTTAGTTCCTACCAGATCGTTCTTGGCTTACTGCTCTCATCAATAACATGAAGTGTTTATAAAAATATAACAAATTCAAGTGCATACTTGAGAAAAATGAAGAATCTGTTTGTGATCTTAATATTGAAATAACTCACTATTATAGAGATACAAAGAATTTTAATTTTTAACCAGATTTGTAAAACACAGTAAATAATAAATTGCATTACAATACAATGTCCAGCAGTGGACTAGTATAGGCTGATGATGATGTTGATGATTACAATACTAAAAAACTATTATAAGACTATCAAAAATTATAATTTCTGAAATTGTAATTGTATATTAATTATATTATTATAAGTATATTATTATAACATAATATTTGATTTGTAATTATAATACTTGCATGTCAATACATTTGGTAGGATATTATGTTAGACAGTAAATATTACTAAGACTTAATATAAATATGTTTGGGAGAGCATCTTTTCTCATTTGGTGAATTAAATAGATTTTAAAGTAAATAAAAAATAGTAACTAGTGTTGAAGGGGTGAGTCGTGGCGGTGTTGAACGTGGGTTGGTGACGACGCGAAGGTCAGGCCAAACAGCCACATGATTGTTGCTGGTTTCATTGAAGCAGCGGGTACAGTTTTAGGGTACAAGGTACAGGGTACACAGTACGGTACAAAAAATAGGGTACAGCTTTTAGGAGTACTGTTCCACACAACCACTTCCCAGGAAGGACGGAGGCGGCAGATGTAGTCCGTTAGGTAAAAAGTGCTTAGTTATCGGTTAAGAGCGCAGTGAGTTCCAAGTAACCGTTCTCAAAAGGACGCGACACCTAGATGCACACAAGCAATTATATCCTCGAAGTTGCTTACAAGTTCAAAATCAGTCACAGTAAATATACACGGTAAGTGAAATCTTAATAGTGCCACACAGAAAGTGTGCAAACTAGTACGGTGCCATCTATGAACAGTTAGCGGAACTAACAGTGGTTCTTGCAGATATTGAGTGATTTCGTTACACTAATTAATTAAATCAATTAAATTTATTTTATTTTATTGAACCAAATAAAGATCTGAAAACATGAAACAATTTCTATTTGTATTTAGTTTAGCAATAGTTGTTAAAAACATTAATAAAGTATTTGTGCATGTTTTATAATAATATGTAATTAAGATTTGTTATTAATTATTAGTGCCTTACAATTTTTTATTTTTTTTTCCTGATTTTATCTTGCGATCAGCCCTTAGGCTATGAGCAGATGTTTTGAGTGGCTTTTGGCAAGTAGTCAATTCCCCAGCGGGGACCTTTCCATGGACATAAATTCACAGAATAGAGTCCAGGTCTATAATTTTGCGCCCTTTTTAGACGTCTTATTGTGTCCGGGATAAGAAGCTGCATCGCAAGCTGATTTGGATGGGTCTGAAGTCGAGAACTTCCGAGTTTCTAATAGGGAGCATTCGATATGCTCTTTAAAATAGAATCTTCAGCTCTTTGTATAATGTTCAAATTTGAGTCGCATGCGGAACCCCAAAGTTGTAAGCCATACGTCCATACTGGCTTGAGGACAGTATTATATATTAAGAGTTTATTGGCCAATGACAATATGCTGTTCCTTCCAAGTAACCAGTAGAATCCACGGAATCTGATATTAAGTTCATCTCTTTTGGCCCGGATGTGGTTGATCCACGTCAACCTACGGTCAAGGTGCATTCCCAAGTACTTCACTGAATTTCTATGAGGAAGTTGTTGATCGCCCAGTGCACAATCTCCTTTATTTAAGGAAAATGTGATGAAAACTGAATTGGCTGAACTCGCTGACTCGCCATTTTTGTAAACATTCCTGAATTTTGTTTAATCCTGTTTGTAGGGTCTTTGACGATTCCTCGGCATTTTTGCTAGACGCTAATAATGCTGTGTTGTCAGCAAAAGTGGCTACTGTTACCACAGTCATATGGGGAAGATCATGAGTGAACAGAGTATATAGTACTGGACCTAACACAGACCCTTGGGGATCTCCTGCTACTATGTTGTAGAATGATGATGTGTTTTCTCCTTCTTGGACCTGAAAATTTCTCTCCGAGAGATATGATTCCAGAATTCTGTAGTATCAGTGGTTGTGTAGTTCTTATTTAAAAAAAAAGACCCCCTGTGTTATACCTTATCAAACGCCTGCTGCCGAGCACTATTCTTTTTTCTCAAGGGACACCCTGATTGCCTGGTACACTCTATGAATTTGTTCTATGGTTGTTCGTGCCTGAAGCCAAATTGGTGGTTTGCTATTATTGATCTTTCCGAGATCTCTATTAGGAGTCTTTTCAAGATAATTTTTTCGAATAGCTTGGACACAATAGGCAACAGGCTTATGGGTCTATATAATGTAACTTCATGAGTTGGTTTTCCTGGTTTATGTACCATTATAATTAGCGAAACCTTCCATAGAGCTGGGAAGTATCCAGTCCTCAACATGCTGTTAAAGAGAAGGTTCAGGAATATAAAGGATTTCCGTGGTAATTCAGTAAGCACCTTTTTATTTATAAGGTCGAAGCCCAGAGCCTTGTTGTTTTCCAAGTGGTTGTTGACAGCAGTGCATCTCTCGAGGAGATGTTGGTTTGGCTGGGTTATCAAATTGTAGGTTTTCATTCATAACCTCGTCTATGTCCGATTCATCGCATCCAGGGCTAGCCTCATTAGGAGCGAACGTACCCGACAAGTGAGTTGCGAAAATGTTGGCTTTTTCGTCTGTTGTTCTAGCCCAGTTATTCGCTGTTATCCTTAGGTCCTTAGGCTTGGGAATGATGGGCCTGTTTGTATTTTTGCAAGCTCCACAAGGAATAGTTTGTAGCTCTAGCTGCTGTAAGCGACTAGATCTGGGCTGTTACAGTTGTGTTAGAAGCTTCAGTGATCACTTTTTTGAACTCTTTTATTGCCTTATTTAGAGCTGTTTTATCTGCTGGGTGCTGGCTAGTGTGCCATTTTCTACGCAGCCTTCTCTTGTCCTTAATCTTTACCCTGATATCTTCGGGAACAACTCCATGTTTTGGCTAAAGATTATTTGTTTCAGGGGTGCAAGTCCAGCAGCTCTTTTGTACTGTAGTGGTGAAGTCATTAGCAGCGTTCTCAATATCATTATTTGTTTTGAGAGCTATTTTCAGTTCCAAGCGTTCTTCAGCCATTTCTCAAAATGACATTCAATCTGTTCTCTTGTTATACAGAATGGTTCGTTTCTCGTAGTGTAATACTGTAGAGTCGTGATAGTCCTTTTGTGATGAAGAAATCTATGACCTCTGGAAGCCTATTAATATCGGCAGGCCAATAGGTAGGTCCACAGTTAAAAACGTAGTAAGATTAAGTTTATCCAAGCTCTTTACGAGTTCTCTTCCGCGAGTTGTATTCATTCTGGACCCAGTGAACGCGTTTTGCATTCCAGTCCCCTCCGGCGATAAATCTTCTGCCTAGCGTTTCTATGTACTGGTTGAATAGGCTTTCGCTTATTGTATGCCTAGGGGGGCAGTAAACTGCTTGCTTTTTTTTTTTTTGAGAGAGATTGCTGTTTGCCGCTGCGGCATTTTCAGCTTCACCGGGCTTTTTGGGGGCGGCGAGGAACGTAAAGGGTCCCTCAAGCCGTGTGAAACGAATCACCTTCAGAGGTTATCTAGAGGGAACGGCAGCGCGCACTAGTGCGCGTCCCCGTGCCCTACTAGATTCTCCGAAGGGTTCGGATCGGATCGGGGAAAATTGCTTGCTTAGCAGCAGCACTGTAGCAGCAGCAGCACTGTAGCTTGTACCGAAATTCCAGACCGCGTGGCGGCGGGATTTAGTGCACAACTGCTCATACCTTAATTGTGTAATTACAGGGTTCATCTACCGGGCAGCGGCTACCCCTGCACACAGCCACCGTCTTCTGCGGCCAGACGGCAGCACACCCCCGACCGTACATCTCCGGGGCAGAACAGCGGCGGATACGGCGACACCAGGTTCCAGATTCCACCGGCGCAGACTATGGCCCAGGTCTAGGCTGACCTAGGCGCCGATCTGCGCTCACGTACTCCTTCCGCTGGAAGCTAAGTCCCCTTATAAAACCGCGCGACCGTATAGAGTTGTATAGCGTCCGACGTAACCCACCCCTTGGGAAATAAATTTATTGTACCAGTTTACCTCTTTTCTTTCTATTTCTCTTCTGAAACACTGGTGGTGCCTAACCCACCAGTGTTTCAGTGAGACGTTAATATGTCCTTGCTTATCCTCTACCAATACAGTTGCTGCCTGAATATGGTTTGTCGCAAAACCCGGACACTCGTGATGCTTAATAGACAATCTTATTATTATAGCAGAACTACCATGAACAGTTCCGTCTGGGTGATTAGTATTGTATGTACTATAGTTCCGTATTTTTATTGAACTATTATTAGTAAAATGGGATTCTGACACTAGTAAGATGTCAAGTTTGTGTAACATTTAACAAATGTTCGATTTCGTATTTATTAGGCGCCAACCCATTAACGTTCCAGGCTGCCTTACAAATAAACAGAGAATAAGGGCTCAAATAGTTATTCCGTGTTCTGTAACTCTAATTTGAAATGAAGTTTATGTGACGGGAACAAAACACGGAAAACTATTCGCAGCTTATTCTCTGTTTATTTGTAAGATTTTTAAGGTTTTTTTTATGCATGACACTCACATTGAATGTAGTCCTGATGTGTTGCCATAAGCCTTTTATATCCTGAATACAACAATCATTTGGCAGATCTTGACTCCTAATTGCTCTCTCTACAGTTCTGTAATGGTTACAAACTCGTTATTTTTTCATTTTAAACTATTAAATCAATTAATAAATTTAGAAATATACTACTTGTCGCCCACGACTTCGTTTGCAAAGACTACACTATCCGACAGGAACCTGTTACCGAGATAAAAAGTATCTTATGTCCTAGTCAGGGTCATGGTCTGTCTATGTGCAAAGTTTTCCATAAAAATCCGTTCAGCCATTTTCACGTGATGCGCAGTCAAATAAACTGACAAACAAACAAAAATTCAAAAAATTGTTATCGATTCTATCCCCAGTCAATTTTTTTTCGAATATCTTCCATGTACAGACTTTCGACCCTCTTTAGCTTTATTATATAGAAATGTGTTTGGTAATACATATACATACTTCCACATTGTTCGATAATCAAGTTTATGGTATTTTGCTTCTGTTATGCATGTTATTAACTTTAATCTCCACTCGTCGCTCCCTGTAACAATATTCAATTTGATTAAGAAGTATTATAAACTTCAATGAGTTAGTAAACATTTTAGGTAAAATAAAACATTCCTACCCATGCATCTTCATTTATAAGTACTGTTACATTACATACTTACAAGATTCATATTTGTCCAATATTGTGGATTTACCAAAATGCTTCTCAAATAACTTAAAATACTTCCAGTTCTTATTTCTTGTATTCTTAGCTATTTTGTAAGTCTGTAAAAAAGAATCTAATAAGTATTGATATCATAATAAATTTATAGCCATTCAATAAGTTTCCTAAAGAAAACTTATTATGACTGTACTGTACCAATGCAAATAGATTTAGGTATTTGTAAATGTAAAATGTCATTACCACCATAAAGTATCTCACATTGTTTTCTAAAGTTTACGACTTTTAATACTCGCATTTATTTTAATTTAATTTAACTTTTATTTCAGGGGTAGCCCATAAATTGTGATTTTACACATTGATTTATATTTATTGTATTGTTTTAACGTCAGGATAAAAAACACAATGTGTAAAATAAACACAAGGAAATCCGTAAAAGTTGTTTTATTTATATGAATTATTATTTCTCGTGGGGACGTCGCCAGCGAACGGACAATCCACACGCATTGTCTGCGGGCCACTTCATCCTTTTCCCCGTTCTCCCCTTTGGGGAGCTTGGGTTTATCCAGCTTTCACTGCGCCCCGTTGAATCTTTTGGTTTCTTTGGTGAATCTTGCGATCTGCTCCACCTTCTGATCCTTCAGGTCCTCTATACCTAGTGTATCCGACCCACAGAGCTACCATCTTATATCATTTATATTATCTTTATTTATATGAAAGTATATGTTAATTTTTGAGATCCCATTAGATTTATGGGTATACCTTCACTTCAAATCCAGAGGTACCTCCTAAGTTTAATAAATAAATAAAAGAAAACTAATAACTTACATCATATGTGTATGACCACTTTTTTCTCACATGATTAATGGTCATCTCTTCTGGAAATCCATTCTCAAGAAGTATTTTATAAAATTCTCTGCGTGAATTAGAATATCATGTTGGTTAATTTAGTATAGATAACCTACTGCACATTTTTAAAAAGTTCATGGTTCAAATCTAGTTGATATTATTATATTCACAATCAATAAATAGTAGAAGTTAATTGATTTAAATCAAGAAAGGAAGTGGTTTATTTATTATTAACTTTACCACCATCGCATTATTGTAGGGACTTAAAACAACAAAAAATCAAAAGCTATAAATTTGCAATATTATATTATTTTGTAAACTTGAGATTTTTTACCCCCATGGTTGCTTCTTTTGTTTAAATAACCAATCATTTTCGAAACGGAGTTGGAATAATTTTTTATTCAGCTCGGATGTCCCTGAAATGCAATGGGAAGATAAATTAAATATTCAGTATTTAGATCTACAAACGGTATATTTTACGATTAGCAGCTAAAATAATAAGTTTTTATAAAAGTACATTCCCATTGGCCATAATCAAAATACCGTGTAGAATCACTTACAAATAAAGCCTTTTTCATCCATGACAAGATTTTAACTAGTAATTAATATTGCCGATACTTTTAATATATTAATTCATGTAAATATCACTTTAGCTTAAATAATCCTATCCATAATCTTCAATATTTTGACACGAGTTTGACGCACAAAAAATTGACAAAATATTGACAATGACAAGTTCTTTTTTTTATTATTATTTAGAAATATCAATGGGATCTAGAACACCAGCCAAATCTTAGTTTCTTATCTCATAATCTTACAATAAATGACGATGATAAAATGATCAATGAAAATGTGTTACAAAATATATACTGTAACGTTGAATAGGTTGTCCATCATTATTATATTTCGATTTAATTTGTTAAAGTAAAAATAAAATAAATGTATATACATACTCTTATAATTTCTTTGCCTTTGCAGCCTGTCTGTCAGCTTAAAAAGAATTAAAAAAGCAACTGTCATGTTTATTTTGGTTCGCAATTTGTGCACATTTTTCACGTGGTTTTACAATTTTCGTTATGTTTTGTGAAACTTTCTTGTAATACTGAATTAAATTAACCACGATGCATCGCCTTATAAGTGCTAGAAATTTATACCACTCTTCTTTCCATGGATTACCATTACCTGCTAACAATTCTTTCAGAAGTGCAACTCTTTCCGAAATACATTGTTCTTACTGCCGGAATATTCTTTTAGGTCAGCTAGAGTCAGGTGATTAAAAATCTATGTGATTTAAACGTAGTCACATGTTAACTCCAGTATCTAAATAAGTCTTCTTAGTTTTTTTACTAATATATAACCTATTGGAATACAACATTGCGTAACTTGCGGTTTTGTTCCAGAAAAACTCTTTTCTATCCGACATCAATCTACTAAAACGGCTAGTCTTTTAAGGTCTCTTAAAAAGAAGTCTAAGCATAAGCCATATAAGCAATATGGAGAACTACTCGAAGGTTTGTTATTTACATAATGTTCTGTTTATTTTCGGAAGTTACAATCAAGTGTAATGATTTAAAAGTTGTTCAATTCATTAAAAACTTTTTACAGTGGGAGACAAGGCTATGACTGAAACTCAGGTGTCAATTAGTAAGCTGCGAGCTGTGCACCTTTCCAAACTTGCTTCTAGTACTGTCTCTCTTGGACAGCTGCATCAGCTGACAGCTAAACCAGCAAAGAAATCCAATATTACTGAGGTTGACCCTGAGTTGTTGCAGAGTGTCAGAGAGAAAATACTGAAAAAGACTAATAAGCCAGCAGCTGTTAAGGAAATTATCCTGGAAGATGACAACTGTGCCCTACTTTACACTAATCACAAAATTGCTGGGTTAGAAGATAGATTAAAAACCAAGCAGTGTATAGACATGGTAAAAGAAAGTTATTATAACTTTAGAAAGGCTACCATTTATGACCAAAGGCTTCAAGATCTAAGATATGCAATAAGTGAAGGTCTCACACAAGAATTTGATGTAGGTATGAATAAAACAAATTCAAAAGATGAATTGAATCCTTATAGCTTACCAAAAAGTCCCCATGCAGTATTCAGAGAGTTATTTATAGATAACCAATTAGATAGCTATGATCAAGAACTTATGGCTCATATATCAAGTATGGAGTAAGTATTTTTAGCCATAGTACCACTTTATGTTAAATAAAAAAATTAACTATAATTAAATTAATCTGTATTAATTTAATAATATATTATTATTTTGAGAAAACTAAAATACATGGCATAAAAGAAAATATATTTACAAAAAAAGCAGCCCAATATTATTTTGTAAATTATGAAATATAGATTTAACCAAGTAAGCTATTTCAGATCACAGGGCATAGTACATCCAGCAATGGATGACATCCTTGATGATCCAGCATTGCACGGTGAAATAGCTGACATGAAAGAGGATGTTGATATAGATCACTTAGAAGACACTCCAGAAGTGGTTCAAGCTAAAAGCTTAAAAATAAAGAAAGTGTAAGTAGATTTTAAACTTATTGGAAATAAACACACTAGTGATGGTTTTACTGAATAAAGTTATTTATGTATTATGGTATATTATGGTTATGACACACGGCAAGGATGACTGCAGCGGATGGTCATGTATGAAATTGATGTGGGATGATAGCCGGAAGTGAAAAAAACATTCAATAACTTGCAGAGCCAGACAAAGGGATTTTAGAATGTAGGGATTTCACAGGTTATTAAATTACAGTAATTAAAAAAAAATACGAGTGAACTGGTTCATAGCTACAGTTGCCTGGATCCGGAGGATAGGCTTTGCAGGCCCACTGCGCGCCGTACGAACAGCCGACTCAATCACACTCAACCGGTGACCTAGTAGCCCGTACCGAGGGGCTACAATCAAATATCCTAAGTAAATGCAACATTCTCACAGGTTATGCTAATTTAATCCACCCTTTGTATCGAAAGAACCCACAACTTACCCAGTTGGCCTGGCTTTTTGGTGATAAAACTTGATGGATCACGGGAAGGGAACAAAACTCGTTTCCTGCAGCCTTCTCAAAGTTTTCAGCAAAAGTATACGGCAGATCAGCAGGATACTTCCCAATCTTTCAAATCTAATAAAATTCAAGAAAACTTCAGCTCTTCCACCACTATTCAGAGTCTCCAGCAAGAATGATCCTCGAAACCGAAAAAAAGCGTTTACAATGAAAAAATAGGAAAACTTAATTCAAACATTTAAAAATTATATTGCAGTCACACTGATAAGCTGCCAGCAAACAACCACAGAGGTCCCTGTAGTACCTTAGGTCAGAATACACAAAAAGAGATAGCTACCAACTGATTTAATCACAATTTAATAATATTAATAAAATTAAAGAGCGTCGAAAGTTGACAAACTAGTAGCAGTGATTTAAACCCAGCATCAACGCTACAATATCCACCCATCAAACAGTACGAGACCAAACGTCACCTAAGACCCAAAAAACTTCTGACAACCAATTAAAATTCGTCAAATAATAAGAGACTGTAAGTCAATCAACTGTACCATCTTATAGAGCACCCCCCTAACACAACATCACAACAACAACAACAACAACAACAGCAACTTCAAGAAGAACACTAATTACAACAACACCAACAACAACAACAGCAACTTGAACAACCACAACGAAAGTATCGATGACTCCATGAAACCAAGATCGACGTTTGAAAAGAATGACAAAGGGACCTTAGTTAAAATAAGTTAAAAATAGATTACTATAAGAAAAACAACAGCAATAATAACTACACCACTCGAAACATCAACAAGATAACTCCAAACCAGAGACTTGAAACTAAACTCCAAACCAGAGACTTAAAACTAACTACCACCCCCAAAATACGTCGCATAAACGCGAATACCAGGCAATTGGACCCGGCCGGCTTCCAAAACCGGTAAACTCGTCTATGTGACCTTAACGCTCCTAACTGAATTAATACTAGCACTACAAAGATAAAAGAAAAATCAGAATAAACATCCTAAATATAGGGAGCGGAGTTTAGTGAGCGAGTGACCTGTACTCGTTAAAAGAGCGTTACAAAAAAAAATCGGATAAAGCATCCCAAAAAGTGAACGGACAAACGCGCTTTTTGAAATCTTGGGAAGAAAGGCATATATAAAAAAGGTAAATTCAAAAAAAATAACACTCGGAAACAGTGCTTACATGACCCAGAAAAACTAAATAAAAAAAAAAATGGTTTCAGAATATCTTTCACATGGTATGTACACATGTTTAGTATCCGAATCAGCCAACACGTATACTTGCGGAGACACGCGATTAATCACCCGACACTGCACAAAGCGCGGCGCAAACTTGCCACCCCTGAAAGCGTCAGATGTTCCTCTCTGGAAATTTCTGCGCCAGACGACCTGTCCAACATCGAACCTAACCGTCCTACGGTTCGCGTTGTACTTTCTAGCTTCATGCTAGAACTATCGAATCCGCAACCCTCTCATAAACTTCACGAAGCGTACGAAAATTGGAAGCATGCTCGTCCTGGCTGCGTCCCACCTCTTGGTCCACAACCTGGCCATCCACACGTTGTCGAATCATCGATAACTCGCGTCCATACATGAGGAAGTTCGGAGTTTAGGAAGTATCTAAATTAATGCAAGAATTTAGATACAGGGCGACCCGGCGTAAATTATTTGCCCAATTGCGCTGATCGTTGCCGGCCAAAATGCTTAGAGTTGTAACCACCACCTGGTTATACCTCTCCACGACGTTCGCTTGAGGAGAATAATATGGTGTGTAACATGGATTAGGGATATCGAAGCTTGACAAGAATTTTAGAAAACAACATTGCCCATTGCAACATTGCAACATTTTCAATTAGAAATAACATTGCCCTCCTAGTAGCTTATTGTCATTTATCAAGGGGTAAATATGAAGGCTGAATAGGAATGCTTTTCTTAATTTTGGTACTCTGTTTGGTTGGTGGTAGGGCTTGTTTGTCCGCCTAGATACCACCAATTTTATAAATATGCCGCTAAGACATTAATGATAATAGAATTGTTGTGTTCTGGCAGCTAGAGGTAAGATCGCCTGTGCCTCAGTAGTTGAGCATTCCGGGTGAAGTTCGTTTCCACCTTTGGCCTTATTGTTACATCTGGTAGAAAGAAGGCCAGGTAATTTAATATAAAAAAATAATATAATATGTAATGGAATATGTTTTAAAAATTGTCCATTTGTGTATAGTAAGGAAACTATGAAGCAAAAGAAGAAAGCGCAGCGCGACAAGCGGCGTGCCCTGCAGGAGCTGAACATGCGCCACGACATGCGGCAGCTGAAGCGGCGCGGCAAGCAGGACGCGCTGCACCGGCTGCTGGCCGCGCACCTGCACCTGCTCTGCTCGCTGCACATGATACAGGAGGTGGGGGACACTATAGTATCAAATAGAATAATGTTTAATACTTGTTTTAACATAAAAGGTTCCTCAAGCCGTGTGAAACAAAGCACCTTCGGAGGTTTTCAAGAGGGAACGGCATTACGCACTCGCTCTGCAGGTACAAACATGTACCTGGAGAGAGCGTGTGAACCGGCTCGTCGTACCCTTGTTCTACGAATACGGTGTCTAGGGCCTAAACTAGTGTACATGTTTAGTGTATTTTGTAAATATGTAGTGGCATTTAATGGATCGGGATCTTTGTTATTAGAGTAAATATTAACGAGATTCTTACCATGTTTATTATTTATGAGTATCCGATATTCCGGCACAGTTGCATGCGCCATGATCACGAAATGACTGAAGTTATTGCGGGTGGTTTTTTATGAGCAGACTAAACGATAGATAATAAACGACTAAAGAATTATTATTATTAAAGAATAGACTAAGGTATTCTTCTAAAGCTCATAACGCGGTAGCTGCGGCGTTCTGGTTGCGATCAGATCAGTGTTTTTTTTAATGTTTTTTTTTTTTTGATGTTAGTTTGGGTGCCAGTGAGGAAACTACAGCACTTTGCAACCACCAACAATAGGGATTCCGTCACCCAAGCTCCCTAGAAAGGTGGCCGAACTCCCCCACCCCTCCTTGTGCAGTGTGTTTTAGCTGGCTAAAACTAGGTGTAGCCGCACTTCGGCTATTAGCCGTAACATATCCAAGTCGGTAGTCACGATTTGTAGCTATTCACAGGAGTACGTAAAACGATCTCAAGTCTCAACTGAAAGGCAGACAAACGATGACTGAAGATGACATTTACAATGGCGTCAATGACGGCGTCGCTTTGCGTTCCGTTAGGGTGAATTTTTGAAAAAAATGTTTTACAATGTGGTAAAATTAAGTCAATTAAAATGATTATAATAAACTTGGTGATAGTTGACTTGATTTTAATAGAAATGTAAATGGTTTTAATAGAAAAAAAATATAAAATGTGATTTGAAAACATAACGCAACATATTAGGCTGTATGAACTTTCATCCCTTTGCCTGTCTGAAAGCAACTGACAGGCCCAATTAAATGAAAAAAAGTACGAAATTATGTAAAATTTCAATAATTTATTGTGAAAAAACTACAAATCTCCGGCGTTTGAAACTTCGCACTTTTACTCCCTAAAATAAGATCTTTTAGCCAAAAAATTATGAACGTCCAACTCGATGGGCTATAATGTACACATGCCTGCACATCAACCTACCCAAAACTGTCAAATTTCTTCAATACGTTGTCAACCTTAAGCCTTAAACATAAAGTTCAAAATCTATTGAGGAAATTTGACAGTTTCTGGTAGGTTGATGTGCAGACGTCTGTACATTTTGTCCCCATTTGTTGTTTGGTATGTATTTGTTAAAATTTTACGTCAAGTGTATTTCTAACTAACTTGTAACTTATGTTTCCTTCCACTTATAAACGACACGTTGTCGCTGTTTTAATGTACTCGAATTATTGTTTTTGCTACTTGAGATTTGAGAATAGAAATAACATAAAGTAACCGTGAAAAAACACAAAGTAAACAAGAAGTTTACTTTTTATTCTCACGTAGTGTTAAATTCTCTTTGATTTTCACTTATTATAGGGAACGCAAAGGAATCTAGCCCATACAGCCATGTCTTCAGTAATAATTTTTCTATATTTTGGTGTGATGATGATGAAAGGTGATAAATGAATGATATTTGATGGCTGATGAATGATGAGGTGATAATGCTAGATAATAAGATAATAATACTCAATAAATTGGCCAAAAATCAACTCAAAATGTGCATGATAAATGTTAACCAAAAACCGGTTGGACGCACAACACTGTCGCTTTGTGTCATTCGATCCGAGACTCCTATGATTGTTTATGATTCCGGAGAAGGTGAGCGATTCCGAACATTTTTCGTAGTAAGTTCACTATCGAATAATCGGTCGGGAGGTCGAATCCGAACATTTGAATGTATAATTTCGTAGTAGATTTCCAGGTTCACTGTCGAAAAATATAACAATGGTTCAATAAACTGTTATGTGTATCATAATGTGGTCTGCGGAACAGTGAACCAGCTAAGCAACAAGCACAATTTCCGTGTACTTGGAATTTGACAAATTTATAAAAAAATACTGCCTTTTATGACAGCATGTTGATGTTAAAGGCATTAGTCTCGGTTGCTGTCAGAAGATGGCAGTCGTTAAAACTTCGCATTAAGCAAGGCATCGTGGCTGTGAGCCGATCTCTCTCCGTTTGTGTAGGAAAGCTTGAGCCCAGCAATGGGACGTTTATATGCTTATAATAGTGATAAATGCCCTTGACCATTGTTCAATTGTATTTAATTCATTGTGTTGGTTCTAGGGTCGCCAAGTATTGCAGTATTACAGACAGAGAAGTACAAGAGCTTCGGATCATCCAAAGATTACTGATGTCAAAATTTACAATATTCTTTTACACGGATATGCTTCCAAGGTACCTAAATGTTATTTAATTACACATGTGCGACAATATGTAGTTTAATTATATTTGTTAAAGACATTTTGCAAAATTTCAGGGTCACTTAGAAAATACCAAAGAATTGTTAACATTCATGGCAGAAGGTGGCGTTGAACCGAATGAGCAAACCTACGCGGCGATATTCGAGTGTATAGAGAGAAGTAAAATAAACGATAAGGCATCTTTATTGAAATTCTACCAAAAACTAATGGAGGACAAGGTATGGCAACTTCGATTGGTTGTGTTATAAATTAAGTTACAATAGGCAAATTATTTGATAAAGTCGCATGCATCCGGTTCTAAGGACCACAAAGTTAAGGTCGATTTTTAATGTAAGATGATAATTTAATTTAACTTTTTTAAAGGAACTAAATAAGGCTTGTCAAGTTCTAATAAAGTTATTACGATATGATACTTAAGTGTTCAGTCTTAACTCTACAAATAGTTTTGTAGGGTTAGCAATGGCATTTTTATTGTTAACCATACAAAATGATTCTTAAATCATTCCTAACTGTAACATATTTTTAGGGTATGACTCTTAACGACGTATTAGATAAATCGAAGTTCCTGTATGACCAAAGGGAGCAGGTGCTAAGTGCAGTGCACAGGGTACAGCGGGACTTCGTACCGCAGTACACACCGCCCGTGCTAGACTACGACTGCCCCCTACTGGAGAACTTAAAACTAAATGTCATAGAAAACAGGCAGGGTCTGCTCCAATCTCCCGCGGAAGGTCTAATGTCACTTGAAGATATTATACAGATGGGCAAGGAACAGTTGCAAATCGAAATTAATGGTGACATTGAGGTGCAGAACATTGACGTCAAGAATGATGCGAAGTCTGAACCGGTTGTGTTTTGTGTAAGTGTGATATTGTTATAATATTTTTCTTTGCTATAACTACTACTGTTTCCTTCTATTTCATTTTATTACTACCATAGGTCTATAGTCCATACATAGTTAGTAAATTTTAAGATTAGTACCTTTTTGGTTTGTATAAAAACCAAGGGGCTTTCAAATTTACGCCATGTTGTATTCAGAATGCAACTGCTCTTGTTGCGCAGTCTTAATAACAGGGGGGATTTTTTTTTTTTAAATGCTTAACAATATGACTTAAACTTTTGACAGGGACTTTTTGGCGGGAAAGTGAAGAATCATGTCTGCGGTTTTGTTTTATTTTCTAAAATTTGTGTTATGTCGAATATTAATATGAAATATTGGTGGATTATTAACCGTTAAGTGTTCGTGAGTGTGCATAAGTGTTGGTAAATTAAACAAAACAGTGCAACGTCACTTTTCAAATTCTCTCAAGAAGTCTGCGTGAGGACTTAGTAAAGCCCCACATCTTTACTGAGATACTCGAGGGGTTGGGGGTATATCATTTTTCACTTCATTTCTATTATCATTCATCATCATCATATTGTATATTTATGTATTACTTGTAAGAAAAATTACTTTGACACTGGCTAAAAGTGCTAATCGCACGAAGCTATCAACTAAAAGAAAGAAAAAGAAACATTTGACAGCTGTGAATCAACCCACATAGCCCGACAGGTTGTTGTAACACCACTAAAAGGATAGAGCTTTGTTTTTAAATATTAAAAGGAGGCAAACGAGCAGGCGGGTCACCTGATGGAAAGTAATCACCACCGCTCATGGACACCCGCAAAACCAACGTAATCGCAGATGCGTTGCCGGACAGATATACCCTAATATGATACTAATAGAGTTTAATTTACAAACACCTGTTCGATCTAAATTGGTTCTTTGGATCTTAAACAAATGCAGCATATTGATTTATATAATTAGCTTTCTACCTTATGTCAGGGGAATAAAGTTAAAACTATGTTTGAATATATTGATACAGCACTTTAAGGGTTAAACGAAATTTTTGATGATGTACATTGTAAAAGTTTTCTCATTTCTACAGAGGCAGAAATTGCAAGAGACCGAATTTGAGTGGCGTGATGTTATAAAGACGGCTTTCGTCCGTAATCTGAGCACACTGAAGTCTCAGAGCAACGCGTCGCATTCCGCTATCTCGCTTTATCCTTATCTTAAAGTTTTGGAGGTAAGCATAAGTTAAACACCTCAGTGACTGAGTAGCCAAGCGCTCGGACTGATAACCGGAGGGCCTGGGTTCAATTCCTAGGTCGGGCGAAGAATGTTTCGGTTAATCCGAGATGATATCCAACCTTATCAATTGTAACGAAGTCATCGCTACAATTGATTGATTGAATTGATTTCAATGATGGAGACCTTTGCCCAGCCGTGAGACAATAATATATAGAATATTTACCTACTTACTTACTAGTGTTTGTTTTTGTAGGTTGACCAGTTTGTAGATTTAATGGTGGGTGAGGTCAGCAAGCTAGTCGACGGCAGTGAGACTTACAGTCCGACGCTTAAGTTGTTGCAGAGGGATCTCGGGACACAGGTTTATCACAAGTAAGGAAATACCTTTATTATTCGTATTGGAATTCCTTAGTCCTGCGAGGGTTGTATGCATAGAAAGTCCAGGAAAAAGTAAAGTAGGATGTAGGTAAACAGGACTGTTGTTAATTGTGTAAATAATATATAACATAAAAAGTTATTAATGAGATCAAATGATTATACAAATGTCCCGTCTCCGACCTCGGAGACTTCAAGGGTTGATTCTTGGCATCATTTTATTTATTTTTAAAAATTAGAATAGGTAAACGGGGTGGTTTTTTCAGTACCTGCCCCGACAGATTTTTTTTTATATTTTGGCTTTTAAGTTATTATTTATATTTAAAAAAAGGTTTGCATGAAAAAGTCTTAAGTAACAATATATCACCTTTAAACAGTTTAAAGAGCTATGAAAATAATCTATTTTTTTATAGCATAGGACATCCACATCCGACGCTATAGCTACTTTAAGGTGCACGGTCTTGTGGACATTAATTAAATATTAGAATTGCTGCATTGCTAGGGGGTTGGAGTTAAACCCCTACTTTTATTTTTTTTAAATAAATAAAATGATGCCAAGAATCAATCCTTAAAGTCTCCGAGGTCGGAAACGGGACATATTGTATAAAAACCGAACTCACAGTTAGAATAAACTTTGTTTTGTCAACAATTAGATATCAAATCGAACAACATCGCCGCAACGGCGTACTCAAGAAGATTGAGGAGATCTATGAGAAGTACTGCTCGTGGTACGTGAGCCGCGACGCGACAGACGAGCCCTGCAACGGGCGGCAAGCGTGGCAGCTACTCGCGCATCGCCATAGGGACGGCGCTAGCCTGGTAACTAGACAATATTATTGTGTACGATATAATATAATATAATATTTGTATTTAGCATAGATAGCAAGGTCTTGGGAGAGGCCTATGTCCAGCAGTAAACTAATATAACCTCAGGATGATAATGATGATGATGATCACAGATTGCAATATTTAGTTTTTTTTAAAGTAACTACGTCATAAGGCCTTGGTCCGTAGTGTAGTAAGATTTGTTCCAATTCGATTCAATAGATTCGGATCGAATAATGTTGTTTTTTTTACCCAAATCAGATCCGGCTCGTAAGGACCAATGTTGCTTTTTTTGTTCCAAATCTAATCAGACTTAAAGTACCACTGTTGCTTTTTAGATTAATCTTTGAATCAAAAATTTTATTGACATGTTTAGCTGCTTTAATTCGCTTAACTTACTTAATACAGGAGCTATCGTTAATATGCATAGTACAAAAAGAATATTTTTTTATTTTTTTTATTAGCCTATTTTGTTTTCTATTGCTGGGCAAAGGCCTCCCCTCTGCGGCTCCACTCATCTCTATCATCGGCCACCTCATACCAGTCCGGCAAAAAAGTGGTTAAGTCTTCCCCCCATCTCTGAAAAAGACTATTTAAAAACGTTAAAACACATTGCTGAGGCAGCAACGTAAAATCTTATACTATCTTATCATAAGTATTTCTGTAGGACGCCGAGGAAACGCCGTGGCCCGTGGAAATGCGACAGAACATTGGAAAGTTTTTATACAACATCATAATCAACGACGTGAAGATTGACGTGAACGTATTCAAGACCAAATCTAAACAGTGAGTTTGTAGTTTATGCATCGGAACATTGTATTTTATTGTGTATTTCATAAGTAAGTAGACAGGGTCATTCTACTACAACAGGGCGCCTCCATCCTGGGACCCCATCTCTGCAGGCTGTATAAAGCATGCATAGCTTTTGGACACATTCCTAGAACATGGAGGCGTGTTAAGGTAATTTTCATACCCAAAACGGGAAAACCAGATTACGAAGAACCCAAAGCCTTTAGGCCTATAAGTCTACAATACTTTCTCCTGAAGACCCTGGAGAAAATGGTAGACAAATATATCAGAGCGGGACCTCTGAAAAGATTTGCACTCCATGGACTTCAATGTGTATATCAGGCGGGGAAGTCAACCGAAACTGCTCTTCATCATGTGGTAAGTCGAGCGGAATTTGCGCTGTAAAACAAAGAAATGTGCGTCTGCACATTCGTAGATATTGAAGGTGCATTTGATCACACTACCTTTGAATCCATCAAGGTTTCAGCCAAAAACCATGGTGTGCCACAACCGATCTGTAATTGGATTGAATCCATGTTAAACGGTAGAATTATCAACTCTGAACTAGGCTAGGTGACAGTCTAATTGCACGAACAACCAGAGGATGCCCGCAAGGAGGGGTTCTCTCAGCTCTTCTGTGGAGCCTTGTTGTTGGTTGGGCTATAACAACGACATCAAGCATAGTCAAAGCATGGAAAAAATTTCCACTGTTTACCAAGCAGAAACTTTCGCATTTTTCCTATGCGCAAATCAGAATATAGAGTAGCTATGAAAAAGCGCAATATATTCATCCTGAGTGACAGCCAAGCTCTCAAGTCACTTATGTCCCCCCGAATCAACTCTGGCCTTGTCCTGGAAACCATAAAAGCTCTAAACAAGCTAGGTGGGCATAACAAGGTGCGATTGATCTGTGTCCCAGGACATATGGTAATCCACGGCAACGAGATGGCGGATGCACTTGCCAGGGAGGGCTCAGAGACCCAGCTTATTGATCCTGAGCCGTTCGTGGCACCATTAACAAGGCCTTAAAAGGTTAAATCGAAAACAGGCACGGTATCGAATGGAAAGAGCAGCCGGGTATGAAACACTCCAAATCCATCCTAGGCGAAAACGCCTTAAGACGGAGAAGTTCATATGCGGAGGCAGCACAAGGCAGGCCCGACTAACCATCAATGCCTTGACAGGGCACTATGCCACAAAACAAATGCCTCACAGAATGCACCTTTCAACAAATAGTTTGTGTAGGGCATGTGGAAAGGAAACGGAGTCAATACAGCACCTACTGTGTGACTGCGACTCTCTGGCTAGGAAAAGAATGGGACTCCTGGGGTCGGCCTATCCGAAACGGAAGGATTTAAGGCTCTTCGCTCTTAAGGACGTTGCCAAACTTATGGCATCTATCGTTACAGAGGAGGAAGAGTGAAAGGATGGGGTTGCACAAAAGATCCCAGTGGGTCGAAGAGGACTGCTGGGAGAGGGAAACCTCAGCAGGCCCCACTAAGATAAGATAAAATAAGTTAAGTAGACTGTGTTTCATTGTGATAGACGAACTTGACTTTGAACATGAGGAAATTAAAATAAAGTAGTAGGCACGTATACAGTAGAAAATCGATTATCGACTGTACATAGAGTGGAATATTTTGTATGCACCAATATTATGATCAATTGTTTTTGTTTTTCACTAGAAACAGCTTTCTATTTGCCAGCAAGTTCAAAATATAAAAAATACTTATTGAAGAATAGTTACTATCTTGGTTGCCACAAATGTACGGGAGTAAAGAGTTCGTTCCATTTTTAAATAACACGCCAGATATAAATTTTTATACTGACATTGCTGGCTGCTAAACGCGATAGTTATGGATTTACATTTAAAGTTTGCTAGTCGCAGCTCGCTGGTATTTGACCAGTACAGCAATTTCGATTTCTCTCCAAAAAGTTTGTGAATAGTGACTTCATTTCCAAGCATGTTTAAGAAAAATCATTAATGGCGCAGGAAGAAACTGCCGGCCGTGAACAAAGTGCACCGGCCGTGGGGTCGTCTGGTACGGCTGGAGTTAAAGCCGCACCCGGTGCTGGCGCGGCTGTGGGCGGGCGCGGCGCGGCCCCGGCTGCGCATGCGCGCGTCGCTGCTGCCCACGCGCGCGCCGCCCGCGCCCTGGGCCAAACCTAACGAGGGCGCCTACCTGCTCACGCCCACGCCGCTCATCAGGTATAGTACCTCTAAATTAAAGTTTTTTTAGACAATGTCTCATAAACTTTTCTGATCCCAAGGTAAGACCTAAAGCATTCGTTTTATGGAAATCAGGTACAATGACGATACAAAAACCACCGAGACCCGGCACAATATCTAAAAGTTCGCTTTCGACATGTGACCCAACCGGGAATCGAACCCGGGACCTAAGAGTTAGTGCCGACCGAAGTCCGGCGTGCAAGCCATTCGGCTACGGAGGTTGTCTTTTTTAGTTTACTCTTGTGATAATAATTATGTTATAATGCCAAGGTCGATGTGTGAAGGAGACGAATGTACACACGCCTGCACATCAACCTACCACAAACTGTCAAATTTCCTCAATAGACTTTGAACTTTGACTTTGAACCTAAGTGATATGGTTGAAATGTGTTGAAGAATTTTGACAGTTTTGGATAAGTTGATGTGCAGGCGTGTGTACTAAAACATGGAGCATGGTGCTAAAACGGTAGGTACGAGAGAAACGCAACTTATAGCGGCTGGAGCCCTACAAGTCAAGCGGTGTATATGTTACGCGTTTAAAAATTAACACGCCGTGCACAATGTACAACGCCCGTTGGGTGTCTCGTACGCCTAGACACAAAATAGCTACGCTTGCACTGTTGCAAACTGTTGCTACATTCCGTTTCCGTGGGAGGTCTATGTGTGCGTTGCTCAAGCAAGTCACGAATGAAAGCTGACCTTCTACAGTGCAGAGCTAAAGCTGCACCCGGTTCTGGCACGGGTGTATAGTAACAACGTTGACTTTGTTTCTTACAGGATGCCATTCAACGTGTCGACGCAGTGGAAACGACTGAAGGAAGCGCCCCCCACGGCCTTATACCCCGTCCTGGACAGCCTGAACCAGCTCGGCGAAGTGCCCTGGCGCATCAACCAGCCCGTGCTCGACCTGCAGCTCAAAGTATTCAGGTCAGTCTTGAGTAACTGAACTTGGACATGTATGGTTTTCATGATAGCTATTACGATGATAAATTAGATTACGACCATGGCTGGTGCAACCCGATTTTAATTACTTAGCGTGCAATATACAAAGTGTCGATTTGCGTTTTAATTTTAGAAAATAAAACAAAATCGCAAATATTACTTTTCCGTAAAGAACCTAAAGGTAGCTTATCTATCTCTATATCTACGATCTGGCGGGGCGTTGCCGGGGTGAACGCTGAGCAGAATGCCTGACGGCGGTCACGGTTCACTTTAGAGGAGGCTACAATATTTAGAGGAAGTTCCAGTGGTGGTTCAATAGGGAGTCCTCCCGACACTGTCTAGGCCTTTGGACGCAGTGGTACGCGGCACCGCGTTTTGCAATGGAATAAAAAAGGGCTTATCTGCCCGAAGTTTCGGATGAAATCTAATAAAGAGCTATAATCTAATAAAGAGATATAATCACCTTTTTGAAAATATCCGGAAGTGTTTCAGTAATCAGAAATAAAAGCAACAAAAATTTGCGTTAAAATTATATAAACAAAACAAAAACATTTTATAAATAGCTTGCCTACTTCTTAACTTAATCTCTAGTAAAATTTAAACACTGAAAAAAGACGACAACCTCAGGCGGGAATCGAACCACGCACCTTCCGCATTCCGGGCGGCTGCCTTAACCACTTCAGTGTTTAAATTTTACTTAAGTATATTTAAGCGTTAATAAAACGCTAAAATATATATAAAAAAAAAAAAAAAAAAAACACTTATCTATAACGCAGCTTCATCTTAACCGAATGTTCAAATATTTGTAAAAATATTTCTTTCGGATCTCAGAGGTGAAAACTTCTAAGATTGATGAAGCAATGTTGACTAAAAAACATAGCATCAAGCACTGAAAAATTTCGACGGGTGAAAGCCAGACCTCGGTAGCCAAGTGGTTAAGGCAGCCGCCCGGAATGCGGAAGGTGCGTGGTTCGATTCCCGCCTGAGGTTGTCGTCTTTTTTCAGTGTTTAAATTTTACTTAAGTATATTTAAGCGTTAATAAAACGCTAAAATATATATTAAAAAAAAAAAAAAAAAAAAACACTTAATCTCTAGTATTTGTAAAAATATTATGATCGGATGTTAATGATGGTAGTTGTTGACATTGAATGGGCGCCTTTGGCTTTCAAAGTAAAAAGTACCCGGTATGTCAGAAGGGTGCAGGTTCAAATCCTGATCGTGGGAATTTTTTTAACATTTGTGTTTTTGTAATTGGTTTCGCAAATTTTGCGTTAAAATTATATAAACAAAACAAAACAAACTTTTTTTTTCAGAAATAAAAGTTTTTTTATAACTGTTTTTTTTATTTTATTTTATTTATTTACAAATTTTTACTGTTGTTGTTGTTAATTGTGATTTACAAATTGACACAAAAGCTCATTGACAGGTCCGGTGGCAATAAGATGCTGGACATCCCCTCTCCGTCCGCGTCCTTGGACACGTCCGCGTACGGCGCGGCGACGGACGCGGCCGCCATGTTCAAGCGGCGCGTGGCCATCAGCCGGGCGCGCGCTGAGATGCACTCGCTGTGGTGCGACTCGCTGTACAAGCTGTCGCTCGCTAACCATTACAGGTAACGACTTAGCATTACATTTTTTTAAAGATTATTATTAACACATTATTACACAGTAAAGAAGTTTTACTTCAAATAAAACGTAATTGAAATAATATGTAGTGTTTATTTCGCTAACTCACTCGTTTATCCAGCTTGGATGCAATACGCATGCACCGCCCGCAAAAAGTACGCAAAAGCGTACACAGCTCCCGGCTCACAGCCGTAGCCGTAACAGTCGGTGTGCCGCTCTCGACCAGTCAACAGCTCCTGAGGATGCCCCGTGGAGGGGCGAAACACGTGTCGGGTATCGGTGTTGGTGTGCATGTTCGCTTGCATCCATTGTTTCTTCCGCATTTGCATACTTTTTGCGGGCGGAAAGGCGGGCGGTGCATGCGTACTGCATCCAAGCTGGATAAACGAGTGAGTTAGCGGAATTAACACCACATATTATTTCAATTACATTTTTTTTGTACAATGGATTTCCGTAATATAACGCCTGATTCCATTAATTAAAGTTAAACTTATTTATACACAGTCAGGTCATAAGTATTGTCACACAGTAAAAACTTTTCTTTTAGAATGCTGGCCACAAAAAAGTTTATTGAATTCGAATTTCGAATTGTTCATGAAAATAAAAATGTATACTTTTTAGAATTTTACTCATTTTTAAATATGGAGTGGACGCTTAAAGAAGAAAGAAAGAAAAGAAAGAAAGAAATTATTTATTGACGATCACACAGACATAACAGAAAAGAAAAACAATGAAAATGAGAACATTACAAAAAAAAAAAGAAATAACATTAAGACTAATACAAAAATAATAATTATATAACAAAGAGTGTGTGTGAAAGCCAACTAGGACCCTGCCTCAGCTTTGTGTCGTTGCGGTGCTGAGAAACAAACACCACCACAACGACGCTGGTATTCTGACAGGGCCTATGGTGAGTGTTGTGGTATTGTGTGTGTGCGTGTACATATAAAGATGATATAATATAAAACATAGTTACATACATATATAATATAAATGTTTATAAAAAAAAAAAAAGAAAGTTTAATACATAAAGATACTGTAAGAAATATTATATATATTGAAATACAACAAAAATAAAATATCAAATAAATAAATGAATGTGTGAGGCTCGATGCGCTAAATGCCTTGCCTAAAAAAAAAAAAAAAAAAAAAAAACAGAAAAAGTCTGTGAAACTTGTCTATTCGGCTTTTGACACAAAAACATGCCATGAAAATTATGAAGAAGAAGAAGAGTATATTGTCAAAAATAAATAAAAACAGAAACAAATAAACATCATAGGATGGATCAACACGTCGTAAAACACCAGACGGTGAGTGGTGAAAATAAAAAAATAAATGAATTTTATGAGACACAAATGAGCGCTGATGATTCTATCTGTTGCTGTAGAAGATGCTTTTTAAGGCATTTCCTAAACGTATCAATTGTTTTCAGATTACGCAATGGCGGAGGGAGATCGTTCCAGCATCGTGTGGCAGCGAACTTAAAGGATCCGCGAAAAGCCCTAGTGCGATGCTTTGGGGTTGCGAAGACAAAACTGCAAGCTCTTTTAGGATATCTATTGTGGTTTACAGCCCATGTGAGTTTATCAAACAGATATTTTGGATTCCCCGCACCAATAATCCCAAAAAGCATTGTCGAAAGATGTAGTCTCCTGCGTGCCTCCATCTTTAACAAGTTGAACTTATTGAGAAAGGGAGTAACATGGGACCGTGGTGGCACATGGAAGCAGAAACGAGCACAGGCGTTCTGAACCCGCTGGATGAGTTTGGCTGTTTTAGATAATAGGCAAGGACCATATACTGTGTCACAGTAGTTTAGCTTAGACAGGATTAATGACTCACATAATTTTATTTTAAGCTCCTCTTGCAAGTAGGGTCTCACTCTGTACAGTAGTTTAAGCCGGTAAAAGCAATTTCGCACACAGTTGGATACATGACTCTCAAAATTAAGACGGCAGTCCAGAGTTAGCCCCAGATTTCTGACCTTGTCAACCCGCTCAATCACCTCCCCATCCAAACGCACATCCAATGGTATATTTTGGAACCTATCAATGCCTTTCCTTGAGCCAAACAGCATAAGTTTGGACTTCTTTGGATTGATGACAAGACAGTTTGACTGGCACCAAGTGGCTATTCGTACTAGGTCCTCATTTATCTTAGTAACAGCGGCAGCATAATCGCGTGGATGGAAAGACATATACAGTTGTAAGTCATCTGCATATAGATGGAACTTGCAATGTTGGATGTTATTTATAATGTCAGCGCTGTACAGGATATAGAGGATAGGGCCTAAAATTGACCCCTGAGGAACTCCACGCGCAACTGGGAGGAGGGATGAGCGCGATTTAATTCCGCCTGCCCCCACAAGCTCCACATACTGATGTCTATGTGAAAGGTAGCTATCAAACCACTTTACCGCGTTTGTGTCAACTCCGTAATAAGACAACTTAGACAACAAAAGTGTAGTATTAATTGAGTCGAATGCACGTGAGAAATCGAGGAGCAGCAGGGTGCTGACATTGCCCTGATCCTGAGCAGATAGAAGGCCATCCACCACATCCGCCAGTGCAGTGGCTGTACTGTGACCTTTGCGGAACCCTGATTGTGAGAGGGGAAGAATTTCATTTTCCTCGAGATATCTCGTAAGCTGATTGCAGACTACACGTTCTAGTATCTTGGAGATACACGGCAGTAAGCTGATGGGGCGAAGATCTAGAAGAGATGATGGTGGATTGACCTTTGGTAGGGGCTTGACAACTGCTATCTTCCAGGCCTCAGGAAAGACCCCTTCCATGATGGATCTGTTGACGATCTCGGTAATAGCGTCCAGGGTGTAGGGCATGGTCAGTAGAAGCATCTCCAGAGATATACCATCGCACCCTTGAGCATTAGACTGTAACTCCTTTATTATTTTGATGATGGAGCCCTCACTGACCGTTCGCAAAGAAAAAGTAGCCGGGCTATGTCTGTGACATTCAAAATATGTTAAATTTGAGATGGACACATTATTATCACCTGGTACTTTAAGAAAATGTGTGTTTAAGGCGTCAGGGTCGTTAATCCATGATGGGAGATCATCCTTATTATTTGTGTTTGGTAATACCGTGTTCTTCAGGTTACGCCATAAACTTTTCGGATGTCTAAGATTGCTGTTGATGTGTTCATCAAAGTAACATCTTTTCTCCCGTTCGATCGCCTCCACTACTAGACGCTTCATGTTTAAATAGCAGTCTTTGAATGACTCAGTCTTGTGCAACCTATAGTTTGCTGAATATTTGTCTCGAATGCGCATCATAGCCTTTACCGTGTCAGTGATCCAAGGGTGTGGTGGATGCTTAAACTTGCGTGTCTTTATTGGAGCATGCAGGTCGAACAAATTCACTATGCAGTCTGTAAGGCTATCAACTAAGACACTGACATTATCTGCTTTACTAAAGTAAGTCCAATCGATAGCAATTAAGTCTCTGTTAAGCTGATTCACCTGGATGTCTTTCAAAGGCCTGTATTGTACCCACCGGGGACGTGGTTTCTCCCTTTTGAACTTAAACTCGGCCGAGAGCATGGCGTGTCCCCCCAGATCATGGCTGTGCTTGACAGTGACATTTACTGCAGCTGAGTCTGTGCAAATAACGTCTATCAGGCTGTGACTGTGATCAGTGAAATGAGTTGGCTCTGCCACTAACTGTCTGAGGCCCATGCTATCAATGAACTCAGAGAACAATCCAACTTTACTGCTCCCAACATTGAGCAAGTTGATGTTAAAATCGCCCACCAAAATAAGACCATCCCGCTTGGCAAATGAGGTGATGGAATCCGTAACGGCGCTGAAAAAGACACCAATGTCCAACCACGGCGGCCGATAAGCTGTCCCTATCACCATGTCCAAACCCTGCAAACGAACCGACAGCCACATCTGCTCAACCACTGACAAAATGGGGTGGGAGCGCCTTCTCGCATTAATTCCTTTTCGAACATAAAAACCAACCCCGCCACCACGCCCTCGAATGTGAGGAGGCCGGGGGGTGTGCCATAACCTGTAGCCCGCTAATTTAGGTGCCATGTCATCCTCTCCCGTCCGAAGCCACGTTTCATTTATGGCCATAATATCGGGGGCCAACTCCTCCATCGCCACCAAGAATTCCTCCTGTTTTGTACACAAAGAGCCTGCATTAAAAAGTCCAACTATGAATTTATTGTTAATCATTTTTAATATATTTGACGAAAATAAGGAACCGGAATATGTTTTTATAAGATAAAATTAATATTGTACATAGTTTTAAAGAGCATAATATGTATGTTATATCTAGATGTTCATAGATTTTTTTTATTAAAATATAGGTTATTAAATTGAGTGTGATAAGAGTATATGAAATGTTTAACTTATATGTATGTTGTATGATTAGAATAACTGTGTGTGGTGTATTTATAAATGATTTTACAAGTAACAGCTTTTTACTCCATTTCTCCATACAATTAACTGATAGCAATTTAAAGTTAGTATTTGCAATGAAGTAACAAAAGAAACTGTTATGTATTAAGAGATGGACGCTAAACAACACCAAAAAGCAAAAGAAAGGTAAATATAATAACACAATACTAATAGTGATATTTACAATATGTAGCCAAAAAACAAAGTAAAAATTACATGAAAAATTGCAGGACGGCACGAGTCACAGCATAGGCGAACCCGGTAAGGGCGGCGCCGGCGACACCGAGCAAACCATGACGCCGAAGATCTTCTCAACGTCGACCTCCGAGCGGAGCCGCAAGACGGGCTTCCCATCACTCTGACGAGCGAAGATGCAGCCGTGCTTTGTCCAGCAGTACCGCCAGTTGAGCCGACGGCACTCCATGCGGACTCGGTGGAAGAGCTGGCGATTGGGGCGAGACAGCCGCTCATTTATGTATATGCGGCTTCCGTCGGGAGCTTTGAGGTCGCGGCGGGCCCGAGCAGCTCGCAGCACCTCATCGCGCAGGCCGCGTCGCGACAGTCGCACCACTATGCGGCGCGCACGACCGCCGACGACAGGGGGAGCCCCTACACGCTCCGCGAACACCACGTCCTTCTCTTCCAGCTTCACACCCAAACGCGTGCCAATTACGGATACGGTGTGCATGACGTTTTCACCCTTTTCCTCTGGAACTTGACCAATGTCTAGGTCAGTCAGCAGAGCCTCTTGATTTCGCACATTGAGCTCGAGCCTCAGCTCGGATATGGTACGCTCCAGCTCTGTTACACGCGACGGCTCACCGCCATCAGCGGGACGGCCCTCCAGCACCTTCAGCCGCTGCTCCATAACGTCCAGTCTACGATCTACGCCGTCCTGCCTCTCGCTCAAAACATCCAGCCGCTCCGATATGGCAGTAATGGAGGCCCTCAGTAGTGACATCTCTTTCCGGAATTCCCTTATTTCTGACACACCCTCCGCGAACAACCGACGAAACTCCACAGCACTCTGCACGTCAGAGAAAGAGCGGTCTATGTTTTGGTTTTCACAAACTACGCCGCCATCGTCCACATCATCGCCATCGGAGACCGGCGACCCGCCTGCTGAAGGGCCACAGAGGCCTTTGACAGGTGTCTTGCTGTTATCTCCCTTCCGCACGCCCTGCTTGCAGCTAGGACAGACCCAGCCCTTACTGATTTTGGCTTTCTCTGGTAGCGCCAGACAAGCTTTATGATACTTGCTAGGACAAGAACTACAAACAGCGGCACCTGTAGGGGACAGGAACTTTCCGCAAGCCCCGCACTGTGCCATGGTTAAATGGTTCTTATCTACTTCAAAACCCTGCTAACGGTCCGACAAGTAGTGCCGTGTCAACTTCACAGATGGCGCTGCGCCAACAGCAACGGTGGCGCAATCGATAGCGCCGTACTATTCAGCTAGATGGCACTAGTGAGCGAGAATGTCGAGGGTTTGTGTGAATTTTTGTTTCTGGTTTTGATTCCAAGACACCCTCCAAATGTAAAGTATGACTAGGAATTAGCTGGTTAAAAACCTTATTAAATCGCAACGCAGATACGAAATGTCGCACCCACACTTGAGCAACTTCACTGGCACTTCACGTATCGAATGAACACTGTTTCTATACACAAAGGCACGATTATGTATTATTTCTGAGAAGAGATAACGCACGAGTTGTTTACAGTAGGTCGTTCGAAACGTCACCCTCACCAAGACCGTTGCCGTTGTTGCAGTTATTGCGTTGCATCGTTGCGATTACGCGCCAATTCAAATCTTTGACATACTGAAAAATTTGAATTTAACCAAAAGATTCGTTTATCGTACCATCAAACGATACAATGAAGACTCTAGTGTAGATGACAGGTCAAAAAGTGGTCGCCCTCGGTCTGTTAGGACTCCAGTAGTGATAAAAGCTGTGAAGGCGCGAATTCAAAGAAATCCCAAACGTAAGCAGAAACTGTTGGCCCTTCAGATGGGGTTAAGCAGAACCACGGTGAAAAGGGTGTTAAATGAAGACTTAGGGCTTCGGGCATATCGAAGAAAAACAGGACATCGTTTGAATGCTCGTCTAATGGACCTGAGACTGAAGAGATGCCGCTCTTTGTTGAAGCGGTACGCGGGGAAAAAATATCGGGAAATTCTTTTTTCGGATGAAAAAATTTTTACCGTAGAAGAGAGCTACAACAAACAAAATGATAAGGTGTATGCACACAGTAGTGAAGAAGCGAGCAACCGTATTCCGCGTGTCCAACGAGGTAATTTTCCATCCTCGCTCATGGTATGGTTGCGAGTTTCTTATTGGGGCTTAACAGAGGTACATTTTTGTGAGAAAGGTGTAAAAACGAATGCAGTTGTGTATCAAAATACAGTCCTGACGAACCTTGTGGAACCTGTTTCTCATACCATGTTCAATAACAGGCACTGGGTATTCCAACAAGATTCGGCGGCAGCTCAAAGAGCGAAGAGCACACAAGACTGGCTGGCGGCGCGTGAAATCGACTTCATCCGGCACGAAGACTGGCCCTCCTCCAGTCCAGATTTGTGTCCGTTAGATTACAAGATATGGCAACACTTGGAGGAAAAGGCGTGCTCAAAGCCTCATCCCAATTTGGAGTCACTCAAGACATCCTTGATTAAGACAGCCGCCGATATTGACATGGACCTCGTTCGTGCTGCGATAGACGACTGGCCGCGCAGATTGAAGACCTGTATTCAAAATCACGGAGGTCATTTTGAATAAACTTTATTGTCATAAGAATCTATGTTTTGTTAAGTTCATTTTGGTATATAAATGGTTACATAATGAATAAACTTGTCTCAATTAATTTATATTAAACATGTGACAGAATTTATGACCTGACTGTGTATATTTAGTGTAACTATATTTCGATAATAATTGTTAAAACATTGTAAACAGCAATTAAAGGCTTATATAAATTATATTTTTTTATATCTGAAGTATCTGATCCGCGCATTGATGGATGCCTATGCCTCCAATAGAGATAGTATCTTCTGGCTGCCCCACAACATGGACTTCCGCGGGCGCGTGTACGCGTGCCCGCCGCACCTGTCGGCGCTGGGCGCGGACGGCGCGCGCGCGCTGCTCCGGTTCGCGCGCGCGCGCCCGCTGGGCCCGAGGGGGCTGCGGTGGCTTAAACTACACGTCATCAATCTCACTGGCGAGTTCAAGCGGTACACGGTGCAGGAAAGGTAAGTTGATTCGACAAAATTCTCTCTTACACTTAGGGCTGTTTTTTCAATCGTCAGTTAGAGTTTATTCATTGAATAATTTTGACATAAAGCCAGATTGTCTTTAGAAAATATGTCAAAATGACAATGTTATTCGTTGGATAAAACTTGATTGAAAAATCGGGCCTTGCGGTGGGTGTTTGCACCAGAAGGCAATTTTTTTTAGAGAGAGAGAGAACAGCTTCACCGTGCTTTTTTTTGGGGGCGGCGAGAAAATTAAAGGATTAAAACTCAAGCCCTGTGAAACGGAGCACCCCTCAGAGGTTTTCTATAGAGAACGGCATCACGCACTAGTGCCTGTCCCCTACTAGATTCTCCGAGGAGTTCGGATCGGATCGGGAGCAGAACAACCCGAGGGCGCCTCTAAAGGCTCGGATCGTGGGAAGAAGCGCCCAGATCTTGTCTTGGATTATGGATCGTGGGAAGAAGGTACATGTCTGTACCTGGTATAGAGCGCGTGTGAACCGGCTCGTCGTACTCTTGTTCTACGAGAACGCTGTCTTGGGACTGAACTAGTGTGTATGTTTAGTGTATTCTGTTAATGTGTAGTGGCATTTAGAGGATCGGGCGGGGCACCAGAAGGCTCAAAGTGCACGTAGTTACTAGTAGCATTTTTGGCCTACTAGTTTTAGTAGGCGCAATATATTGCAATTTAGTGGATTGAACAGTAAAATCTTTTGTTTTAGGCTTGATCATGCTGATAAAATATTGAATAAAATCCTTGACTCTGCCGATCGACCTTTAAATGGCCAAGGCTGGTGGATGAAGTCTGAAGAGCCTTGGCAGACGCTCGCCTGCTGCATGGAGATAGCTAATGCCGTCCGCTCGCCTAACCCCGAGGGTATGTCACTAGTTTTGTTATTATTCTATATTTTGTGTACTTATATTTTAAAAACGATAAAATATATGCTAGGTACTGCTGAGTGGACTTCCTAAAATAATTTCTGAATGGGTAGTAGATAAAAAAAGATTGGATGACTCAAAACCACGGAAAAGGCATGAGGGGAATATAGCTGAAAGCACCGCAGCAACACATTGAATTGAATCAATCTCTTGCCGCCCAATCGGGCGCACTTTATATACCACCATACCACGGTCGCTTGCATTATCGGGTTGAATATGAAGGATACGAAATATACCATCATCTTATAGTCCATTTGCCTTTTACTGGACAATTATCTATCTATATCTTCATCCTAAAAAATCTTTTGATTTCTTCCACTAACCTATCGGGTTATGGGCCCAGCACGCTTCCACTTTCTTCCAGTAGTTCCAGGCCGGTTTACATGAAAAAAAATGAGTTTGAGGTGTGTTCGGCCGGCAGAGTACCTGAGCTCGTTCCCGGTGCACCAGGACGGGTCGTGCAACGGCCTGCAGCACTACGCGGCGCTGGGCGGGGACGCGGCCGGCGCCGCCGCCGTCAACCTGGCGCCCGCCGCCCGCCCGCGCGACGTCTACGCCGCCGTCGCCGCGCTGGTTAGCACGCACTCACCACCTGGCCGGGGGGGACGAGGAACACTCAATATCGCTCTATTAGTATATACATAAAATTAGTGATTAAATTAAATAGTAAATACCGGTTACTAGTGTTACCTCTGACAACATTTAAATAAATTAATATAAATTTGAATAACAACTAAACAGATGTATATATTTTTAATTATTGACAAAATCAACATTCCAACCGTCAGCACAAGCTGACTTGTGAAACAAATTTATATCATTTATTGACTTCGGACGTCGAAACTATACGTGCGAGTTAGTCATGTTCGATATATCCGCTATCTATCGGTCGTTCCTCGGCGACTCTAAAATGAATACACAACTTAATGTATAAGCATTATGAGTCAAGAACAGTATTGATGAACAGTGTTGGTGCAGGTGGAGGAGATGCGAGCGCGTGACGCGGCAGCGGGCCTTCGCCCCGCCCTCATTCTGGAGGGCTTCGTGCGGCGCAAGGTCATCAAGCAGACGGTCATGACCACGGTCTACGGTGTCACCAAGTTCGGCGCGAGGCTGCAGATCGCCAAGCAGCTTAAAGGTAGCTCTTTGTTTTCAGTAAATGTAGTAGTTACAGATAGTTTTTTTTTTTGTGATTGCTCTTTATTTTTTGTGTGTTTATTTGTAATGGAAAGTGTCCTTTTATGATAGGGCATTTTCCAATATTTTGACGCTTTGTAAGGGAGAAAAGAAGTGCCCTTGCCGACTGTTTGTTGGTTCTTCTCTGTACAAGGTACCCGCCCAGAGTAAACTTACGAACCAATGGCATAATGACGTTCATAAGAGCTATTTGTAGCCTAAACTGAATAAATGGTTTTGAAATTTGAATTTTATAGCTTGTCGGGGCTATTTTTGAACTTCTAACAAAATTCTAATATTATGGTCACACAACTCACTCACGATTTTCTTTGTTTATTTACAGTACATTTAATATGAAAAAAAAAGAGTATTTTAATGTACTTTTGAATATAAAAAGTATACTACTTTTCTAGTTTAGCTGTTCCAAATAGAGTTCGAAGAAGCTTTCTGGCAAGACCTCGCGAGATTTTTTAAATATTTTTAGATCGTGTGTGTCTACCAAGTCGATAAAGTGTAAAAGAGTATAATAAAAAGTAAGTCAAAGTCATCATCAGCTCATTTAATGTCCCCACTGCTGGGGCACGAGCCTTCCCTATGGATGGGTAGGGAGAACGGGCCATAAACCACCACTCGGGCCCAGTGCTAAGGAGCTCGATGGCGCAGTGGTTAGCGCGCCCGGTCTGCGATTGCTGAGGTTAAGCAACTTTCGCAAAGGCCGGTCATCGGATGGGTGACCAAAAATTTTCCATCTCGAGCTCCTCCGTGCTTCGGAAGGCACGTAAAGCCGTTGGTCCCGGCTGCATTAGCAGTCGTTAACAACCAAGTCTAAGTAAATAGTAGTTAATCTTTTCTGTGCAGCAAGCTCAATTTAATTGTATTCCATGCCTGTGTGCAGACATCGACGAGTTCCCCAAGGAGCACGTGTGGTCGTGCTCGCAGTACCTGACGGCCAAGACCTTCGACAGCCTGCGCGAGATGTTCAGTTCCACCAAGCTCATCCAGGACTGGTTCACAGACGCCGCCAAGTAAGACAATGTTGTTCAATTTAATGCGTTTAAAAAGAAATTTATTAGACTTTGTGATATGCAATTATGTGCTTTGGAAAACATAGTTTCATAAAAGTTCTTACCTTCTGACAGAGTCCGGGTCAGGTAACATGAAGCGGGTTCAAATTGTAGCTGTTGATTTAATGTTTCCATATTTTTCAGAACTATAATTTGGTATTTGCTTATGCAAATACTGTCTTCCTAACATAGAATTCACAATTAAATTAAACAAGAAAGTTACGAAGATCAGTAATAATTATAACTTACTCTATTTAGCATAAAATATGAATAAATTAAGATAATTAAATGATTATACCTCGTATAATTTTCATTAAAATGGAAAGAGTTTAATATAATTATTAAATTATCACAAGATCAGTCTTGTGGTGTGTCACCACATCAGTGTGGTGGTGGTGGTGTGATGATTATTTCAATTTTTATTATTTACGATTTGTGTAAAAATATGTTTACTACCAGGGCTTGATACCGTTACCAAATTCCCACCATAAGTACCGGTAAGTAACGTTATTTCTATAAAGGTAATTCGGTACCGGTAATGCAGGTAACGTTATCTAGAAAACTATCACTACTTTTGTCGTTAAATATTGCGCTTTAGCCAATCGGCGTAGAGCGGTTAGTTAATTTACTGGTTAAAATGCCACCCAGGTGGCTCCTAGCATACCGGTATTTTTTTTTACCGGTATCTTCGTTTGACAGAAGTATCGATACGATACTAATTTTTTTACGGTATTTAAAACCTTGTTTACTACAACGTGTGCGCGTGTGGTTGCGCAGGCTGATCTCGGGCGTGTGCGGCGAGAGCGTGGAGTGGGTGACGCCGCTGGGGCTGCCCGTGGTGCAGCCCTACTACCGCCGCGCGCCGCCCTCGCCGGCGTCCTGCCGCCCCGCGCTCGACCACACGCAGTCAGTATGCAAACCATACGCACACCACACATATAGTCATAATCATCAGCTCATTTTATGGCCCCACTGCTGGGGCACGAGGCTTCCCTATGGATAGATAGGGAGAACGGGCCATACACCACCACGCGGGCCCAGTGCGGATTGGTGGTTGTTAACGACTGCTAATGCAGCCGGGACCAGCGCTTTACGGCCTTCCGAAGCACGGGGGAGCTCGAGATGATACATTTTTGGTCACCCATCCGATGACCGGTCTATGCGAAAGTTGCTTAGTCTTAGCAACCGCAGACCGGGCGCGTTAACCACTGCGCCATCGAGCTTCTCACATTACAATACATTTTTTTTTTTAATCTACAATAGGGAAGCGGTTTCCCTTTTTTATGTATCTTACGGGTAAGCACTTAGTCTTCATCTCACCTTATGATAAGTTATGATAAGGCCGAAGGTGGAAGTGCTTTTCATCCGGAATCCTCGACTACTGAGGCACTGGTTATCTTATCTCTAGCTGCCCGAACACAACAATGCTACAAATATTGATTTTATGGCGACATATTTAGATAAGATGGTGGTATCTAGCCAGGCGGACAAACAAGCATTATCACCAACCAAACCGAGTACATAAACTTGTACCACCGCAGGGAGTCGAACCAGGGACCTCTGGGTCTAAAACGGTGGTCTTAACCACTAGACCACAGAGGCGGTCTAATTTACGGGAAATGCCCGCATATCCTTTTAGCTTTTCGCGGACTGGCACCGAGTAAAACCCCGAGAGATTATTGCTTATTATTTTTGTTAACTACAATTAAGAAGTGCTTGGTCGTTTTTTAGCCTGTAAGGGCCTAATGCCTGGAAGAGGCGTGGATTCTTGACTCCGAGTAAATTGGGGTGTTACTGGAGTAACATCTCTCGCATATGTAGGAACGAAATGGGTCCACCCTAGAGCCTCGTATACACGACACCTTTACTACGGAAAAAAAAAGCCTTACCGTCACTTAACATCAAATGAGATGAAGGCAAAGCAAGAAATAAAAAATAAAACTTATATAATAACGCCTCGGGCACAATGCCGTGTAAACGACGACGCCTGTGTGCGCGTGCGTCGATTCGGGCGCTTAGTATAAAATCGAACTATTGTTAATTATGTGTATTGTGCCTCGGAGGCCGAGTGGCAATGCGCTCGGCCCGATACCCGAAGGTCCCGGGTTTAATTCACAGGTCGTGCAAAGTATGTTTCGGATTTTTCGATGCATAGGCCGGGTTTGTGATCGATCACCAACCCGCAATTGTAGTGATGACTCGACTTCAATGATGGAGGCCTTTGCCCAGCAGTGGGACAGTATAGGCTATTTACTTTACTTAGGGCTGATTTTTCAATCGTCGGTTAAAATGTATTCACTGAATAATTTTGACATTTCTCTTCAGAAAATATGTCACAATGTCAATATTATTCGTTGGATAAAACTTATCGGAGGATTGAAAAATCGGGCCTTAGTATATAATAACGTGCGGCGGTGTGTCCCGCAGACGTCCGTGCACGATGAAGCAGCGCAACGCGTTCCCGCCGAACTTCATCCACTCACTGGACTCGGCGCACATGATGCTGACGGGGCTGCGCTGCCAGGCGGCCGGGCTAACGTTCGTGTCCGTGCACGACTGCTACTGGACGCACCCCAGCACCGTCGACCGGATGAACCAGGTGCCGCACGCTATCATCACCATATACGTCCCCAATGCTGGCGCACGAGCCTTCCCTATAGATGAACTAGCTATTACTATTATACTACTATTTTTTTTATATCCTACCATTTGCACAATTTCATGTTCTTACTACTTACAAATTTTCAAGATCGATCAAGCCGTTCTTATGAGGACATACAGACAGACAGACAGACACAAAAAAATTAAAAATCGTAGAATTGGTGTCAGTGAGTCATAACACGAATATTTATCCCATAATTTGTCAGAAAAATTGCATGTACAGACAGAGCCTAAAGATTTATAGAGTAGTATAGAAACGTAGTGTAGGACGCCCTCCGGCCAGGTAGGATGATGACCTGCGAAAGACTGCAGGCAGATGCTGGATGCGTAAAGCTGAGGACAGGGCGCTATGGCGCTCATTAGGGGAGGCCTATGTCCAGCAGTGGACTAAGATAGGCCGATGATGATGATGATAGGAACCGGGCCATAAACCACTACGCGGGCCCAGTGCGGATCGTTGGTTGTTAACGACTGTTAATACAACCGGGACCATTACGGCTTTACGTACCTACAGAAACACGGAGGATTACACACCAAAGCCTAGGAGTAAGGGCACCGAAACATGCAGTACCTAAGGCCTATACATGGCTTAATACGGCTCCGACACCATAGCCTGGACGTCTGGAACACGCTCAAACATCCTCGGGTGACTGGTGATTGCGAAACCGGTGATCCCAATAAAGAACAATATTTTCTTTGTATAAATATAATGATGCTGAATGATAATAGAAATTATATACCCCCCCAACCCCTTGAGTATTTCAGTGTGTATTTCATGTGGGGCTTTAGTAAGACCTCACGCGGACTTCTTGAGAGAATTTGAAAGTGACGTTGCACTGTTTCGTTTAATTTGCCAACACTCATGCACTTTCACGAACACTTAACGGTTAATAATCCAACAGTGTTTTACATTAAAATTCGATATAACACAAATCTTAGAAAATAAAACGAAACCGCATACATTACTCTTTCCCACCAAGCTTTTTTTCCTTAGGTAATGACAAAGTTCAAAATTTAAAATCATTTATTCTGTTTAGGCTATAAATATAATAAAAAAAATAAAAACAGCTATTATGAATAATCCTGCGTATAATAATGTGTGGTGCAACATAGAAACTTATTATTGTTTCACTCTTTTCAGATATGCCGCGAAGAGTTTGTGGCACTGCATTCCCAGCCTATTTTGGACGATCTATCGGAATTTTTAGTAAAACGCTACAGTTACTCTGAGAGTGAGATGGAAGATCGTTCGATGGGGGCGGCCAATAAAAGACGCGTCAACAATATACTTCAGAAAGTGCCTGGCAAAGGAAGCTTCGACCTTAAGAGCGTGATCGACTCCGTATACTTCTTCAGCTAGGCCGCGCCGGACCTGATACGTTCCTTTTGCACTGCGGTGTACAATTGTGTATATTTTACTGGTATGTATAAGGTTTAAAATTGCTTAAAAATATAAAGCTATAATAAGATGTTATTAAAAGATACGCAATCTTTAATTGAGAGACTGATGGTAATGTTTTAGATGGACATTTTTAAAATGTGTTTTATTGTCTTGATACAAGGCTTAATTTGCGTTGTGTAGTTAGGAAGTCTTTTCCTAAATGATGTCGTGAGTGAGAGGTAAGGTTTTTATCCTATGCAACCATATGGAACGACCGAGCTACTGGAGTTGGCCATGAGTAATTGTAGAAGACTTTAGTTAGAGTGCAAATTATTTAGTCGCTAATAGTTGACCTCACAATTATTTTTCCTTTAGCATTAATTCTGAATATCTTCCACTTGTTTGATATGTCACAATTACCAAAGCAAGCGCCATAAACTGACGTCTTTTTGATAATTGTTAAAATTATAAATCAAATGTATGGTTTGTATTTTCGTAAGTTTGCTACAACTGTTTGACTGTTCCTGTGGTAATAACACTTTAGACACAAACCCGGCTACACTGTAAAAGCGGCTAACAGTCAATTCTCGCCTAGAAATATTCTTAATTTAAGGATGTAGGTATCCCAAACCAAAATATTACAAATGGAATTATTTACAATCGGCGATCTAGTACACCTATCTATAAATAGAGCTGCTTGGGATAGGAAAAGGTAAAATTTGTTGTTCACATGAATTACGTCGGCCGTGGCTATCCAAATACGTGATGAAGTTTTGTTATATTGCAATGTGCAATGCCACAAAATCTGTGATTTGTTAGTTATCTAAAAATAAATTAAGTTGCAATATTAAGGTTGTTTTAATGATCCCATTGTGATCACAAATAAATAAATCCAACACTGTGTTGATAAATAGTTACCTAATAATGTTAAAGTTTCAGAAATGTAGAAACAATGTAACTAATGAGCCAAGAATAAGGTAGCGTGTATATATGTAACTAACAGCGACAATCGGTGTCTAAGTCGGCGCGCGCGCAGTTAATAAACTGAATACAATTAGCTCGACGCTTGACGATAAATAATATATCTTTAATGAATATAGAACAATGATTCATGATGAAACATAAATCTTGTAATAAAATTATTTTGTAATAGGTATTAATTTCTTCAATAAATGTATAACTATATGCCATATGTATAAAGTTCAAAGTCTATTGCGAAAATTTGTCAGTTTATCGTAGTCTGATGTGCACACACAAAAATATAATACATATACCAGTAAATTAGTCTCCAATACAAATGAAACACACATTTTACAAATTCGTTTATTTCTGATACAAAAAAGTAATGTTATTACACGATTACATTACAGATGATTACAATAATTTGACTAGCAACGTCACAGGTACGCGACAGTACGGACATCGACACATCACAATATTACTACACTAATTAATTACAATTTAACAACAGCGTTTGTTAGTTTAAGGGCCCATTTTTCAATCTACGGGAATCAACTTATCGATCCGTAAAGTATTGCTCAATTAGATGTCATCAGATGAAAATGTTACAGGGGAATTATAATACAATTTCAAGATTATTGTATTTATACATATTATTTATATGTTGTCAGACTTGTGTTGTATCTGAGGATGAAAAAATCGGCCCCAAGACTATTTTCTACAAAGTATTTTTGTGTTTTCCAGATTTTTTAACAGATTATGTCGAGTGTACAGTAACAATAGGTCAATATATCTATTTGGCGCATGTGCAGTCTACAAAATTATTTTCATGGCTTTAATAAGTCATTCTTTAGCTTCAATTTTTATTGGTTTGGTCTAATATTTGTGCAAAATATCTTCCTTATTCCATGCAATTTTTCTTAATCTACATTTTATATTAATACTAATAAAAGTGATTATTTTTAATTTGCCATTGCATTAAATTCGTAATGTATAGAAAAATACTATTTCTATTGAAAAAAAAAAGCAGTGCTTGTGGCTGTTTTGCTATCTGCTTTTATGAAGAGATATCAAATTTTATATTATTATCACGGTATTACAGTTTAATGATCAGTAATGCATAGCAATTGTTGCCGCATTAAACCTGTTTATTGTTTTCGTACCAACTATTTCGTAAGTGACCATTTCACTGTGTTCTATCCCGCTATACTCCCAACGTTACATTTCTAAATACACATTGCACAATTTCAATCGCTTTCTTTCTACGTCATAAGATTTCTATAAACAACCATCTAAGACATTATCGAACAGCAAGACACTACACTGGGGCAAACATTGGTCACTCCACAGCACATCGCGCTAAAAAGTGTTGCACATAACTAAAAAAGGAATAGGTACTATAACTGTGAATTCACACGTCAAACGTCCTAAAAACGTCTTAACATCCAATACAAAACCGAACCTACCTCAAAACAATTACGGTGTATTTTAAAATATAATTTTAGTAGATGTTAGTTAATCGTAATGAATGACACTACTAACATTGGTTTAAATTTGATAATTATACAGCTATGTAGTTTTAGTCAACGTCGTCGGTGATATGCTCGGGTTGAATGTCAGAAACCGTGGTTTATTACCCATAGCCAAGGGACAATTCATTATTGATGCATTTACAGCCTATAATTTGATGCTGCCATTTGAGTCTTCGAGTGAGCCCACAGCACTTTGAGCTGTAAACTGTAGCAAAAAAAAATCGGTTAGTGGAGTTTTAATCACCTGGATCGCTGAGCTATTTTAAATAGTGCGTGTACACGAGCTTTGGCGCCGGTCAGTGGCGGCAGTGCGCGCGCACGCTGGTGCGCGGGCGCGCGGCGGGGTCGGCGGCCGGGGCGGCGGCGCGCGACCCGCTCGTGGTGGTGCGCTGGCTCGCGTCCGACGGGCTGCGGAACAAGACACAGTCAATGCGGAATCCGATTACATCTTATTACAAAACGTGGACTCAAAAGCCATTTTACATTTTGGTGTCCCATACAAAGTTCAGAGTTATAATTATTTAAAACTTTAGTTTTTAAATCAAGTATTTAAAATTTTCTATGCTTAAGGAAAATACAGATGTAGAAAATGTTTGTTGAACTAATTTTGTGTGATTTTAAACTTTCCATAGTAGACTATAAATTGCAAAAAAATTGTTACACATTTTCTTGTTTTTTATTCTATTATCTTCTCTAATAATTTTATTTGCCATTTGGCTCTTATCTATACATATAATAAAGCTAAAGAGGGTCGAAAGTCTTTACATGGAAGATATTCGAAAAAAGTTGGCTAGGGATACTTAGAATCGACAGAACACGTTCCAACAGTTTTTAGAATTTTTGTCTGTATATTTGACCGTGCATCACGTGAAAATAGCTGAACGGATTTTTATGCAAACTTTGCACATAGACAGAACATGACACGGTCTAGGACATAGGAAACTTTTTATCTCGGTAACAGGTTCCTGTGCGATAGTGTAGTCTTCGCGAACGAAGTCGTGGGCGACAACTAGTATATATAATATCTTATATCTTCAATGAAAGTTGGAAGGCACATTAATGTAAATTTTTTATTAGGACTATTTTTTAAACGGTATTGTTATTTATCACTATTTAAAAAAAACATACCTGGGAGATACGGTATCCATATCGTCGTTTTGCAAACAAATCCAGTGCGCTGCTATAATTTCATCAGGTTTGGCACTGTCTAGAGTCCCGTTGTAAATCAGTAAATCGTCCATTAACACCTGGGAATTAAACGATTTAGATTAATAATTTGCCGAATTATTATCATTTTATAAAAATCAAAGCGGTAACTGTCTACCGGTACCTAATCCCTAAATTGGTTAGACAAGTGATCAACAAACAAAGAAGACGTTTCATTTTATGCCAGAACACTGTACATTTACAAAAAAAAAAATTAAAAATACAAGTATTTAGTTAAAATAAGTTATACTTCAATACGTTTTATCGTTTTTATGTAAAAATTTAAAAAATACAACTGAATTGAGAACCTTCTCCTTTTTTTGAAGTCGGTTAAAAAGAAAACCGAAAGACATTATTACAAGTTGTTTTGACAGCTACTTGACATTGGCAGAATTGGCGCTGTCATCACGAAAGTTGATTAATTTTAGTGTTTAAGATAATTCTGACATGAAAACTATTCGTTTATTTGAAGAAAATCATTTCGAATAAGCTTATTTCATACCAATTACGTATGTCACAGACGGAGGACCCAAAAAAAACCAAAATTATTTTATTAAACTAAATTTTAATTGATAGAAATTATAATAAAATGACTTATGGCTAGGTCTGTTCGATGCTAGATACAGAATGAATGAATAACTAAATAAAATAAATGTTGCAAGTGGCGTAAAAGCGTTGTCAGCAGAAACGGTCACGTAGGCACCGGTGGTGGCTTGAAAGCGTTGTCAGCGGAAACGATCACGTAGGCACTGGCGACTAGGTCAATGCATGCCTTGCGTATTGCGTGGAGACGAATGACGTAACACCTCCCCCATCAGATCAGCAACTATTTTGTAGTCTTCAGGTGATAAAATATTGCTGAGGGTTTCGTCTGGCTTCTGGGATTCCCAGGTTTTTCATAGATTATATTTCCAGGAGATGGGTCGGATGCTGAGCGTATCTTGTTGGCTGTGTAGCGGCGAAAGATGAAGAAGACGATGAGTGCGATTACACCTAGTAGGATGATAGTGTAAATCGGGATGGTAGTATGATATAAGTAGTCCGACGGGGTTTGCCTCAATTGTAGAGCAGGCTGTATTATAACTTTATGTTGGATATCATGTAATCTCCTTAGATCGATCGAGTTAAGATTCACGTGTGCTGTTTCTTCTCGTGGTCTCTCGGTGTCGATCGAAAGTTTGGTTATCTTCAACGGTCTGCCTTCAACTTGATCATTGGAGTTGGTTATAGTGAATTCCGGTGTGAACAGGAAACAGTTAATTGGTATTGTAGCAAGATAACTTCCGCTGAGCAAATTGTAATCTTCTTTGCCGCATATCGTATGTACCCTCGTAGTGTTAGGAAACGAGATGATATAATGTTTTTCATCCAACTCTTCCATGGCCGTCTTAGATAGAGTGATGGTGATGATGTCGCAGGTCTCGTCGAGATGCTGGTCCATGATGAGATGCTGAATACAGTCCGATCCTTGTTGAAGCTGGTGATGCATCTTCTCGCAGAGATACCAGTTATTGTACTTCGGGCATTCTGCCTCTATGTACACGTAACCTTTCCTGTTAGTTGCTATTAAAGGATAAGGAGGGATTAGGGCCTGGTTATGTTTATTGGGAGCCATGCATAATCTATATAAATCGAAACTATTTTCTGAAAATATAGGTAATTTAAAAACTATTACAACTTGGTTGCCCGAATAATAGTAGCCTGGCCTAATAAGATCATAGTATTCCCTGAGTTCTAAATCAAGGATATGATCCTTACCATAAATTTTTATTAACTTTAAAATCATCTTATCTAAAATCTCAATTCCTATCATCGAATGATGCGGACTGGAAGCATGTATAAAGGCTAACATATTCTCTATCCTAATTATCTTATTTAATACTTCATCTACATTTTCAGTTGTAATGCTAAGATGCTGGGCAAACTTAGCATACTTTATAAGGCTAGAATCTCTATAAGCCTGATTATCCAGTATTAACTGTATAGTATCATTTATCTTAGATTGATTTTCAACTAGCCTAGTGATTATATTAGAATGCTGGACCATCCACTCTTTACTGAGACTGACATGACTGTTAAATTCCTGAGTGATCTCATCATTATTATTTTGGAGAATTTTGATTGCATTATCATATCTTACAGCATCTGAATGATCTAAATTTCCTGTAACGCTCTTAATAAATGAACCTAAACCGTCAATGAGACCTCTCTTTATACGCCTTGGCTTTAATGTATCTAAGTGTTCCGTAACGGTCCCTAACTTATTATTAAGATATTCTATTTGAAGCTCGTAAAGCATGTAAGTGTCATTACGTAGCCTAAGTTTATAATCTACTAATTGTTCCTGTAATAACCTAATTTTCTGTTCAATATCGTCAAGATCAATATACTGTAGGAATGCATGATGGTGAGTAATAAGCCTGGTTTCGCCCAGACGAAACGGTAATAATCCAGGGCCTTCGGCAAGGCTCTCAAGTGTTATCTCCTGATTGGTCCCTTGGGACGCTATCAAAGGAGCAGTCAGGACCAGTAGCACCCTGTAACAATTGGGCACTTTTAGGAACTCTTTTAAGGCGATTCTTAGCGACTGGACCACGTTTTCGTGAGGTATATATATGTATAGGTAGATTGGCAAGAACTGTATCCCGGCTATACCTAGGGGCTAACTTCTGGCGACTGGCTAGAGGGTTACTAACAAATATACGCTGTTGGGGTTCATAGTCTATCTCTGGATCGCGATTTTTATTTCGATTCTCTATTAAGTTAGTGCGGGTTGCAAGGCTATTCTCATTGATTGCATCATATACTAACTTCATCTGTTCTCTATGATTTTCTATATATTGTTGCATTAAATGCTTATTTAAATCTATATGAAATGGATCACGTGGGTCAAAGTGCCCAGTTATGATATCGTAGGGTCTGCATCTGGTGAAACTGTGGACCGAACTATTGTACGCTAAAACTGCATAGGGAATCAAGTTATTTACGTCTTCGTTTTTGTTAGTTAATTTTAAGATACGGAGATGCTCCAGCAGAGTAGAATGGAATCTTTCTACAATGCCGTTGTCGTTTGGTGAATGCGCTAGTGTTCTATGGTGATTTATATTGTGCAAATTAATAAACTCGTTAAACAATTGGTTCGTAAATTCTGTGCCATTATCAGAGACAATAGTTAGAGGTAGCCCATGGTGCGTGCAAAACTTTAGAAGAGCTTGTAGGATGCTGATTGCTGTACCATCGCGAATGTGGTAAGCCTGAGCGTACTTAGAGAATACGTCAACGAGAGTTAAATATTTTTCACTTTGTATGGTCAGTAAATCAGTATGTACTATTTCAAATGGTTTTGTAGCGGGAGGAACGACATTGAATTGTGGCCTTATAGGATTACGGTCATATTTAGCCTGACCGCAGATGGTACAATCATTGATGAATTTTGTTATTTCATCTTTCATCTTAGGCCAATAATAGCGGTGGGAAAGAGACAGATAACATTCATTTATACCGCGATGGTTAGTTTTACCTTCGTGGTAGTGTTTTATTATCTCTTGTTGCCTGAGATATTCTTTCACATTCTCAACTTCGGTCTTAGCTAAAACTAGACTCATTGCCGAGCTCTTAAATTTGTCTTGGATTATGGGAATTATATCGTACATAGATAAAGGTGGGTTTATAAGTAACGCTGTTTTAACTTTAGGATTGACGTATTCCTTAATAACGTTAACTATGTCTTCCTCTAGATTAGTTTGCGATACCTGGACTGAGGTTCGCGTGTGTGTATCAAATGGCTTGGATGCTGTGGGACGTTTTTTTATATCGCCTACCACAGTTATAACAATCTGTCTATGAAATTTATTTAGTGGTTCAGCAACTATAGGGACTTCCAAGATGGGGTTTTCGAGACTAGTATGAGCAGTAGCTGTGGATGAGTTTGTTACAGATGATGGTGAACGCTCGGATGGATTAGCTATCATAGAATCAGTTTCCTCATTGTGGATTTCCACGCGCGAGAGAGCATCTGCATTTGTATTAGATTTACCTTTTTTATATATTACACAAAAATCATATTCAGATAGTTTAAGCTTCCACCTGGTTAAACGCGAATTGGGTTCTTTTAGATTCATAACCCACTGTAGTGGTTTATGATCAGTCAATATTTTAAATTTCCTTCCAAATAAGTACGGTCTAAAGTACTTAGCAGCCCAAACGATCGCAAGGAGCTCTTTCTCGATTGTACTATAATTCGTTTCGCTCTCATTAAGAGTACGAGATGCGTAACATACTGGTTTGTCCAATCCTATAGTGCCCTGTGATAGAATAGCGCCTATTGCTACGTTAGAGGCATCAGTTGTTAAGATGAAATCTTTTGTGAAGTCCGGATATTGCAAAATCGGATCATTGGTTAGAAGCTGCTTACACTTCTCAAAGCACTCTGTGTATTCAGAATTTATTATAACCTTCTTACCTTTTTTGAGGCACTGTGTAAGAGGTTTGGTAATGTGCGCAAAGTCTGGTATAAATTTTCTATAGTACCCAACAAGGCCAAGGAACTGCTTTATTTCCTTCTGTGTTCTAGGTATTGGATACTTTTCTATGGCTGCAATTTTATCAGGGTTAGGCTTAATGCCCTCCCTAGTAATGACATGACCGAGATAAGCAGTTTCTAATTTTAAGAATTCTGACTTGTCCATTTGGACTTTGAAGTTTGATTCTCTGAGTTTTATGAACACCTTCTCAAGATTAATCATGTGTTCTTGGAGCGAGGTGCTGAAGACTATGATATCATCTAAGTATACCAAGCAGACAACGTTCTGAAGGTCTTTAAGAACGTTGTCCATCACTCTTTGAAAAGTTGATGGTGAATTTTTCAAGCCCATTGGCATACGCAAAAATTCGTAATGTCCGTTCTCTACGTTAAAAGCTGTCTTTGGGATATCTACTGGGTTCATCTCGACCTGGTAGAATCCACTAGCAAGGTCTAGAGTTGAGAAATACTGGCAGTTCCCTAGCTTGTCCAGCACATCATTGATGTTAGGTATAGGGTACTTATCGTCATAAGTTTTTTCGTTAACTTTACGGAAATCTACGACTAACCGCCATTTCGTTTTTCCTGAGGCGTCTGCCTTCTTTGAAACTATCCAGATGGGCGAGCTCCAAGCAGATTCCGATGGTCTAATGATACCTTGACTAAGCATTTTACTAATTTGATCTCTAACTTCATCTCGATGTACATATGGATACCGGTAGCTTTTGGTATATACTGGGACCTCGTCGGTCGTCCTAATATGATGTTTGATCTTATTAGTGAATGTTAAACATTCACCATCGAGATAGAATACGTCTGCGTATTTCTCACATAAAGTCTCTAAGTTAACGCGCTCTTCGGGATTGAGATGATTTGTACGTAACCGCGAGATAACCTCTTGCGCTCGTGAATTAGGCTGTTTAGTACGTGTGCACTCGATATTGTAGGACTCTGCTTCAACGGCTCTATCCATACTAAATATTAAATCATGTGGAGTAGGGTTAGATATTTCTAAAAATCCGCGGCTATTTTTAACAGTAGTTAGACACTCTTTAATAACGCAATTAGATATAATTTGCTCATCAATAAAGGCGTCACCGTCATGTAAATTGATGGGTATCCTAACTAGCTTAGTCGTATTAGCAGGTATTACATCTTCATACAAATTAATATTACGCGAATTGTACATATGAATATTATTAGTAGAGTTACGAGTTATAAGCAATTTATCTTTAAGGTCTATTTTAGCTTCCCATTTTTCTAGTAAATCTAATCCAATTAACCCATCGAAAAAATTATGAAATCTATAAACGAATAGCTTAGCTGGTTCCTGTTCCTGAAATTCCTGAAAGCAAGGGATAGTTATGGAATAATTATCGCGTTTTGTAGCGTGTACATTGGTCACTTCGAAAGGATCAAAGTTCAGTGGCACGTGGCTATAAAACTTATCTACAGCTTCCGGGCTAAGAAATGATTGATTCGCGCCCGTATCGATCAAAAGCCTTAACGGTGGTTCAGATATCTGTATATAAGGAAGCTGTCTCTGGCACTGTAAATTTAATTCTATTTTGACCTGTCTAATTTCCCGCGCTTCCGAAAATCCTGATCACTAGCCCTGCTCGTACAAGGTTCGGAATCATCTAATTTATTTGCCGGGACGTCGTTACATCTATCATACTCGTCACCTGGCTCGCTACTCGAATAAGGTTCAACGTTATAAAAATCGTTATTTTCTGCGTAATAATGTTCATTTGGATCATCATAATAGTTGTAAAAATCAGGGTAATAAAAATCATTGTAAGGCGCGACCTCGTTCATATTCATTTCCCTACTCTTAAAATAGTTGGAGGCCGGAGGATTACCGTGCCTCCTCCAGTCATGACCGGATAGCTGCCCAAACTGAGGTCTTTCCTTAACTACATAGTGGCTGACGCCACTCATAGGCTTAGGGCCCTGATTATGGGAATCGTTCCTAGGTGGCATCTGGAAACGGTTCTGGAATGCGTTATAATTTGGTGGGGGTGCCCTGAACATCTGTTGCGTACGTGAGGGCATCCCTGGTGGCCTATTATATCCCTGCTGAAGAGGCTGGGTATTAGGCTTCCACATTGGCTGCTGTTGCTGCCAGTTAATCCTAGGTGGCTGTTGTACAGGGAGATTGAACGGTTTGGACGTTGGCATGTTAAACGGGGCCATTGGTAAAGGCTTATGTAATAACTGTGGCTTTTTATCAGCAGCTGGTTCAACGCGATTCTGAAGGTACATAACGTTCAATTCTTCTTGTACAAATTCTAGCGCTTTCTCAACACTATCAGGACGCATGCATCGGATGCGAGAGCCTAATGGCTCCTTTAGACCGCGAACAAACGCTTGCATTGTAAGCTTTTTGTACAAAGTACGTTTAGCTTCAATCGTAGTTAAAATAGCTTCATGGAGCATAACATATGTCATGATAGTGCTGAACAAATTAACACAACGGTCATAAAATTCTTGAGGCGAACTATTCCCCTGTGTAGCTAACATAAGATCATTATACAGAGCGGTCTCATCTCTCTGATCTGAGAAATTATTAACAAGTGCGGTCTTAATGCAATCCCAATTCTCAGAGATGCCGTTAGAGTTGATAATTCGTGCGGCTGGTCCAGTAATCTTATTTAAGATACCGTTTATAAGACAAAGTTTAGCTAATTCGTTACCGGGATTCTGTTCAATGTACTCACCTACGATTTGATCACAAAGGTTAATAAATCTTGGTAGAATATGAGGATTGCCGTCAAAATCGGGCACGAGGCGTAAGGCCTTGAAAATACTATCTACGTCTGCCATTTTCTTAAAAGGTTCGGGGCTCACTGACTTCACCGAATCTTCCACAGACTCAAATGTATTATCTAAATGATTTATATCCCTATTTGCGTCTAAATCTATTCTACGGGCTTCCCTGCTACGCAGAGGCCCTCTAGGGGTAGTTTGCCTTGGATGAAAAATGATTGCAAATTAAAATAGGACTTATAGGAATAATAGGAAAGCAACACAGAAACGATTTTAGTGTACTTACATAAGCTGCATTTTGGTACCTCTGGGATCGATGTCTTGATTTTCCTCCGACCGGGACTTCAGGTTCTTCTTATGGGATACTCGGACACGCGATCGCTCGCGACGAAGGTAGCGATTTCCCGGAATACGGTATTCGATGTGAGAATAACCCTATCCAAACTACCTCGAGACGCCTCGAGTATCCTACCGACTGCGCCAATTACGTATGTCACAGACGGAGGACCCAAAAAAAACCAAAATTATTTTATTAAACTAAATTTTAATTGATAGAAATTATAATAAAATGACTTATGGCTAGGTCTGTTCGATGCTAGATACAGAATGAATGAATAACTAAATAAAATAAATGTTGCAAGTGGCGTAAAAGCGTTGTCAGCAGAAACGGTCACGTAGGCACCGGTGGTGGCTTGAAAGCGTTGTCAGCGGAAACGATCACGTAGGCACTGGCGACTAGGTCAATGCATGCCTTGCGTATTGCGTGGAGACGAATGACGTAACATACCGGTAAATATTGACGGTAGTTGTTGACATTGAATAGGCGCCTTTGGTTTTCAAAGTAAAAAGTAAATAGTGTTGAATAATTTCGGCGGGCTGGTTAGAACCACGATAGCTCAATTGGAAGAGCACCTGACCCGGTATGTCAGAAGGGTGCAGGTTCAAATCCTGCTCGTGAAATTTTTTTCAACATTTGTGTTTTTGTAATTTGTTTCGCAACAAAATTTGCGCTAAGACTGTTATATACTTACACCGAATTCTTTGACACCTCTCGTCGGTGTTTTCCCGTAGTTCCAGATCTTCATGCCGTATACGGAAACCGGAACGTCGAACACGAAAAACACCCTGCACAAAGAGATGGTAACTTGACTAATTGCTCTAATTTAGTCGATGTTATATTAGGTACTGTATCACCTAAATTATTTTGATACATATTTTTGTTACATTAAATACAATATATCTTTATAGTCAATTGTACAGGGTGCCTAGTGCGACTTTCATTCGCCATTCGATCACGTTAACCAAAAAGAGAATTCGTATGGCAACATTTTAACTCTTCTCGTATGACGTTAGGAGGCGCTGCTTCGTAAACGTAATCGATGATAGTGAAGAAAACTCACACTAGACGCCTCCACGCCTGACTACCACAAACACTCAAATTTTCTTAATAGACTGACCTTTATGTCTATGGCATAATATGGTTAAGGGCATTTGTCAGTTTTGGATAGTTTGATGTACCACCGTCGTCTGTACTCCATCGGCTAAGTGTAAGTATTTTAAAAAACAACAACTAACGAGCGGTGGCCAAAGTTCGACCGTAATGCACAAAATGTACAATGTTTATACAATGTAATATAACAACACATTATTAAACACTAGCGGCCCGTACTGGCTTCGCACGGGTGGGCATTTCTTTTTTTATAGCCGGTTTCCGAAAAGGCTTCAGCACCATAGACCACATAGATACGCTGCGGCAGGTTATACAGAAGACCGAAGAGTATAACCAGCCTCTTTGCTTAGCGTTTGTGGACTATGAAAAATTCGATTGAAACATGGGCCGTGCTACGTCTCTCCATCGGTGCCAAATTGACTACCGGTACATATAAGTGTTGAAATGTTTGTATGAAAGCGCCACTATGTCAGTCCGTCTTCAGGACCAGAGCTCGAAACCTATCCAGTTGCAGCGAGGATTGAGACAGAGAGATGTGATATCTCCGAAACTGTTCACTGCTGCACTGGAAGATGTTTTCTAGCTTCTGGACTGGAAAGGACTCGGCATCAACGTCAACAGCGGATACATCACTCACCTTCGATTTGCTGACGATAAAGTGGTCATGGCTAAGACCCTGAAAGACCTCGGCACAATGGTCGGTAACCTCAACAGAGTCTCAACAAGTGGGTCTTAAAATTAACATGGAGAAGACGAAAGTTATGTCGAACTTATGTGTCGTACCCACTCCTCTGAAGGTTGGGGACCTGCCCTTGAAGTTGTGGACGAGTATGTTTACCTGGGACAAACGGTACAGCTTCAGCAAAGAGGTCAATCGTCGGATCCAATTAGGCTGGGCAGCGTTCGGTAAGCTACGAAATATCTTTTCGTCCGATATACCGCAGTGTCTCAAGACGAAAGTCTTTGACCAGTGTGTGTTGCCAGTGATGACATACGGGACTGAGACGTGGTCGCTCACTATGAGCCTTATCAGAAGGCTCAAAGTCACTCAAAAAGCAATGGCTATGCTCAGGGTTTCTCTGCGTGGTCGATTCAGAAATGAGGAGACCCGCAGAAGAACAAAGATAACCGACATAGCCCGGAGAGTTGCTATGCTTAAGTGGCAGTGGGCAGGGCACATTGCTCGCAGGACTGATAGCCGCTGGGGCGGAATAGTCCTTGAGTGGCGACCGCGAACGGGAAAGCGCAGTGTGGGCAGGCCTCCAACAAGGTGGACCGACGATCTGGTGCATGAAGGTCGCAGGAAGCCACTGGATGCGAGCAGCACAAAACCGGTTGTTGTGGAGATCCTTGGGGAGGCCTTTGTTCAGCAGTGGACGTCTTTTGGCTGAGATGATGATGATGATAGCCTATGTAACTCAGTGCTAATGTAGCATACCAATGGTGAAAGAATTTTATAAATCGGTCCAGTAGTTTTAAAAATACAAAGCTTTCCTCTTTTTAATATTAGTAATAGATAGGTAAATATATCTTTCTGCACTTTTTCTCCATATGAACTTAAGCGCCCAGGTTATCCGGGCCTTCATACTCTTGTTCTACGAGTACGGTGTCTTGGACCTAAATGTTCAAGTTTAGTATATCACGTGAATGTGTAGTGGCATTAAGGATCGGTCGGGAAGTTGTCACCTGTTGAGCGTGGCGGGCAGCAGCGGCGCGAGCCACGAGTGCGCGGCGTCGCGCGCGCTCGCGTTGCGCCCGTCGATGAGCTTGTCCGGCGTGCGCACGTCCGCTGCGCGCGCCTCCAACACGTTCACGCTCGCTGGGTGCGCGCACACGTCTACAGAGTGACAACACAGTCGCGAGCATTAACATGTATACAGTTTTGACTAGTTTTGGCTCTTATTCCATTGTATTAAGAGTTACATTGTTTACATGTTCTCAGCATCGAGTCGCTAAACACTAGCAAAACTGTAACTGCGAAGAAATGTTATTCACACGATCGATGGGCGTGTGCATAAAATTTGCACTAGACAACCTAAAGGTGGATTTATATTTGTCTGACGTGTCGTGTCGTGATGCATCAGAACGGAATCGGTTTCATACATGTAGAATGGTAACGTTTAACTAGAGTGTTGTGGCGTGTCGTGATGGCTTCTGACGTGTCGCATCAGAAGCGATTCCGATTCGAGTCAGAACGGCGGGTAGGAGGGGCGGGTAACGGCGCCATCACGACACGTTAAATCAATATGCACGCGCCTGTGCTGTGATCTGACGCGTCAGAATCGTTCGTAATTTTAAATAGATTATTTTTTGCTTTTAAGTATGGACGAGTTGATAGAAATTGTACAACAGTATAGCGATTTATAATTCTAAATCTCAACAACAATCTTTCTTTCTTTTTTTAAAAGAGTTGCCAGCATTATAAATTAAATATCTTCTTTATAATCTGAATCAGATTCGGATAATAACTCATGGGAGAACATTGCAAACGTTTGACCTTTCCTAGAGCTGCAACTGTATTGATCCAAAATATCGTCCAAAGGCGTCAGAACACGACACGTGTTGTCACGTCAGATAAATATAAATCCACTTTAAGGCCAGCCGCACTTAGGAATTCGTACGAATTTTACAAGTACGTAAACATACGATATTGAACGCGCACACTGGTTGCATTTTTCTCAGTTGATTCAATGCTAATGAGACAGTCACTTGACGTTTATTCGTACAACCACATAAAAAATCAAAACACGTTGGGATTGATTTTGAACGTCGGAACAGAACGCGCGTACACGCACGACTAGTTTGCACCTAGCATGCGAGGTATTATACAGTGGGAGGATCGGGTTGATCGTGCGTATTCGTACGTGTTCGTAGGAGTCATTTTATTCACATTAAGGGAGTTGCAATTACCTTAACAAATTCTCGTCTTCGTTAACGTGATCGAATGGCAAATAGAACTCGGACTGGACATCGCATGATGCTTGACGACTTCTAGTATTGTGGGTATAACATGATACTAAGGTGTTTTACAACTTCTGTTGCTGACTGACTCTACTCAACTTAGTTACAACAATAAGAAAGGTTTACGCATAAATAGAATAAACTTATTATTTATGGAAAAAAATGCAATGTTTTTGCCACGACTGGGGAACTGTCAATCAGACTATCGCGGCGTGAATCGAATCCTGCTAGTTGAAACTGTTTTAACACTTTTTTTATTGTGTGGCGTACAGAAGTGCAAATGCTGCCGGGTAGATTTCTAAACCTCATTGTTGCTCTTCACTAAATATATAAAAGGCGTTAATGAACCAAACAGCCACTGACTAGTCTCCGTGAGCGGTATGAGCTCCCCGCGCGGGTCGTACAGCTCGACGCCGGTGAGTCCCACGTAGTAGGGGTCGCCCCACGTCGAGAAGATGCTCAGCTGGAGCACGAAGCCGGTAGGCGCGCCTGTGCCCAGCCCGCTGCCGTACACCAGCCAGTCCATGTGGAAGCTGTCAGAGTCCTTTGCGTCATCCAATCTACATAGCAAGCAAGAACGAAGACGTTTTCCATACAAATTTGTCTGCAACATAACTATAATCCAATGCTGGTCTGGGACGTGAAAATAATGTGCATGTCGTAAAAGCCGACTAAGGAACAAAGGTACCAAGATACTCGCACATCAGGCGATCGGCTAGCAATGGACCATATCCACCTTGGAGCCCTACTTTTTGATTATGCTAAATGTGGCGTCGAGATTACTAACGGCGAGTTTACTCAAAATTGGTAGTAAATAAATTGGTGCTTTGTCTACCCCCTTTTGGGAGATAGGGTGAGAGTATGTATATATGTGTTAACAATAAGAATTAATCCTATCTGCCACCTGACTCTGTCTCCCATGCAGGATGACAAATGGGAATTGAATGTTCTTCGATCCCCTCGTCACTCGTCATGTCCCTCGGTTTTAAAAGATCCCTTTCCCGGCATGTCCACTTCCCAAAAAGTCCCTTTATCAGAATGTCCTTTTCACAAAACGCCCTTTTCCGAAATGTCTCTTACCTACAAAAGATAGAATAATCGATTGGATACATTTAGAATATGGCTATAATAAAATTAAACCATATACAAAAACACAAATGTTGAAAAAATTTCAACGAGCAGGATTTGAACCTGCACCCTTCTGACATACCGGGTCAGGTGCTCTTCCAATTGAGTTATCGTGGTTCTAACCAGCCCGCCGAAATTATTCAACACTATTTATTTTTTACTTTGAAAGCCAAAAGCGCCAATTCAGTGTCAACAACTACCGTCATTAACATCTGATCATAATATTTTACAAATACTAAAGATCAGTTAAGAAGTAGGCAAGCTATTTATAAAATGTTTTTTGTTTTGTTTATATAATTTTAACGCAAGTTTTGTTGCGAAACAAATTACAAAAACACAAATGTTGAAAAAAATTCCACGAGCAGGATTTCAACCTGCACCCTTCTGACATACAGGGTCAGGTGCTCTTCCAATTGAGTTATCGTGGTTCTAACCAGCCCGCCGAAATTATTCAACACTATTTATTTTTTACTTTGAAAGCCAAAAGCGCCAATTCAGTGTCAACAACTACCGTCATTAACATCTGATCATAATACACTCGGCGTCAAAAAAATCGCACCTCTTAGAAAATCACTTTCAAATGTCATTTACTCTTGATATGCACATGCAGTCGCATTAATTATGATTTTATTTACAAGGTTACTTAATTAACTTAATAAAAAACATTACTTTTCATTATCAAATAAAACCTAATGCAACAAATAAAGTGTCACAAAAATTCGATGCAAATTTTGCTACCCGTGAGAGTTGCTAGTTGCGCTTCCTTTGTGGGTATAAAACGGTCAACACGGGTTCAATGTGGGTCATTCGCTATTCAACCGTTGAAGAGGACACACGCACAGATTTTGATGGATACCACAGCTGATAAAGCCGCTCAAGTGGTTGCACTACTGCAATCAGGGGTGCGGCAGTGTGATGTCGCCCGGCAACTGAACCTGAGCCGTTATTCCGTTCGAAGAGTGTACCAGCGCTTCATAGAGACCGGTGGCTATATCCGCAGACACGGTTCGGGTAGACGTCGCTGCACTTCGGAAAGAGACGACCGGTTCGTTGTGTCGAACTCTTTGAGAAATCGTTTCTCCAACGCTGTTGAGTTGCAACAGCAGCTCCAGGCAGTTCGCAGACGCACCGTAAGCGTATCTACGGTTAGAAGAAGATTGAAGGAGAAGAAGATAGCGGCCCACAGAGCTGCTACGGGTCCAAAATTGACTGCAGCGCATCGGCGAGCCCGCTTGCAGTTTGCTCGTGACCACGTCGATTGGACCCTTGAGCAGTGGAGAGCTGTTCTCTTCTCAGACGAGACGCGAGTGTGTCTTTTCTGCAACGACCGACGGAGAAGAGTATACCGGAGGCAGGGTGAACGTTTCGCCCAAGCCTGCATCCAGGAGACGGTGGAATATGGTGGCGGATCCTGCATGTTCTGGGGCGGTATGTCTGCTGCCGGCAAAACCGACCTTGTCTGCGTCTCCCGGACTGGAGGTGCTCGCGGACAAGGGTCGCTGACTGCTCGCCGCTATGTCACTGAGGTCCTGGAAGTGCATGTGGTCCCCTTTGCCGAATCTTTTGGCGAGGGGTTCACATTAATGCACGACAACGCTCGCGCTCACACTGCAGGCATCGTGAGCGACTTCTTGCAGAGGTCCCAAATCTCTGTGATGCAGTGGCCAGCGCGAAGTCCGGATCTGAATCCTATAGAGCACCTCTGGGACCATCTTAAACGTAAGGTTCGATCTCGGGATCCAGCTCCTTCGACTCTACAGGAGCTCCAAGACGCGGTGATTGAAGAATGGGGGCTTATCCCTCAAGAAGAGCTCCTGAAGTTGGTGAGGTCCATGAGGGACCGTATGGAAGCCGTGATCAGGGCAAGGGGGGGTAACACTAGATTTTAAGTTAATTTTAAGACACTTTTTGTACATTTTTCTTTGTAAATTATCTGTTGTTAATTAGGACTTAATTAAGGATTTTTATTATTTTATTAATTTTAATGTTGTTTGTATAATTATAATTAAACAGAAAGTTAAATTTAATTGTTTTTTGATACTCCTTTTTGTTACCTTTCTAATGATACCCAACACTATCCTCTACATAAGGTTTAAGAATTTTTAAAGATGATTTTTAAAAGGTGCGATTTTTTTGACGCCGAGTGTATTTTACAAATACTAAAGATCAGTTAAGAAGTAGGCAAGCTATTTATAAAATGTTTTTTGTTTTGTTTATATAATTTTAACGCAAGTTTTGTTGCGAAACAAATTACAAAAACACAAATGTTTTAAAAAAATCCACGAGCAGGATTTCAACCTGCACTCTTCTGACATTATGGTTATATTTGTGTAAATATGTATGTGTGTATATATGTGTATTTATGTTTATGTAATATATTATTACTGTACACTTTTTTTTTTCAACATCTCCCTCTTGTTTAATATCAATCCTCTCCATCCCTAGGTTGCCTGGAAGATATCGCTTTTAGGGATAAGGCCGCCCTTTGTACGACACTCAATAAAAAAAATATATTAATGTATGTTTTTTTTTGTGTACAATAAAGTATTTTATTCTATTATTCTATTCTAATATCTGTGTACATAAAATGCTAAATAAATAAAACTTGCTTACAATATAACAGAAACAACAGAAAAATCACGTGACGTTACTCAGTATCATAAATTGACCAATAATTACTGAACTGGTTTTTAATTTTCTAAATCAGGAGTTGTTTCATTTATCATTTTAAATTAAATGCAATATTCTATTTTAAATTACTTTAAAATTTGTTAAAAGTTGGTCAGTTGAAATTTGATTAACCATAATATGGTTTTATTTTATTTTAGCCATTTTTCAAATGTTCCAATTGATTATTCTATATTTTGTAGGAAAGGGACATATGGAAAAGGGACATTTCGGGAAAGGAACTTTTTGGGAAAGGGGCCTTTTGAAACCGAGGGATATTATGGGGAAGGGACATTATGAATCTGAACGTTTAATAGAATAGGGCATAGAAGCAGATCCGACGCTTCCAGCAACGCGCGCGTGATACCCTCCCCACATCGCAAGCGTCCTTGTCCACGGCCTGCGGCGACAGATTCCCATCAGACAGGCCGGCAGGTCTCGTTTGTCGGCTCTCTACAACGAAAATACCTATCGTCCAAGGTGACAAGGTCTAGTTGGTGCACGTAGTCGTAGCAGGTCTCGCCGGGCGCGCGCCGCAGCAACGCCGGCCGCCAGTGCGCCGGCGCGCCGTCCAGCCACACGCGCACGTGCTTCGCCCCGATGTACGACAGATCCATGTTCGCATTGTAATTCCATACGCGGACACCTGAGACGTTTGTCATGCAGATTTATGATTGTTTATTAGCTTCTCAGGAAGGAAAAGACCAAGAAGAGCTAATATGGAACTTTAAGAGGATAATGAAGATAATAAAAGACAGCCTTGTTTACACAGCGTTCAATTTGGAGTTCTCCAAGGCTCTATTTTCGGGAATGTCTTGATTTTTAGGGCCTGTTTCACGACCTACAAGTAAGTTCCCATTAGCGTTTACTTGACAGATAGTCCATACAAAACTGTCACTTTATCTGCCAAGTATCTCCTAATCAGACATTGTGAAACAGGCCCTTAGTGTGTTGTAATTTTTGTTTGCAGATGAGTACTTTCAATATAACGTTAACAATTAATTACTTGTATTAAATTATTTGACAATAGAAAATTCCGATTTCTTATATATTTTAGGGCACCCACTTGTGATCTCCGTTTCTTCCCTCAGTTCCATCACGATGTGGCAGAACTTCGTTCCTGCCGCGAAGCTGGTACACCACATGTCGTCGAAGTCGGTGCTGATGTTCTTCCCCGAGAACAAGCTCTTGCACTCGATCAGCTCGCTACGATCTGGCGGCTGTTCGTCGTTTATGAACGAGCAGTACGCGTACGCGCGGTACACTTTCACTGGTTCGCTGTAGCATAGTATTTCTATGCCTGGAAAGAAAGTATGCTTGTCGTAATTTTATCTTTAAAGCTTGATAGTGCAACGGCTTGTCGAGATGCTATCTTGCAAGTTAAGCAACTTTCGCAATACCGAGTCAACAGATCGGAGAGCAAATTAAAATATGTCGAGTCGAAATATGTAGTTATAGGCTACACCACCAATCCGCATATTATATTATAGATGTTATGATTATGACTAGCGCAAACCTCCCTATGTGTTTTATTTATGCAGCAATAAGTCATGGAAGACCTGATTCGAGCAGTAGAACGTTTCTATGCTGACGATGATGATCGTAGATTGTTTGTTTAATTAAATTAATGTAGATACCAGTAAGGCCGATCAAGTTCCGTTGTCCCCAATTGGACATGAGCGTTAGTTTGATCTGCTTGGCTACATATTTGGTTTCGTTTTCTTCGCTGCTCAAAGATTGCAAGAGTTGTTCCGGGCTCAAGTTGTGGTTGCTGTCGTTGGCAGTGAGAGGCCGTTCCACATTAGCTGCTTCGTTCATTGGCTCGTTGTCCTTGAGGAGAGCTTGAAAGTTCTTGTCATTGACCATTATAGTTTCGAGAATATTAGGATCTTTCGTAAAAAGTATTGTCTGTAAACAAAAGCATTAACGATAATTAAATACGCCATGAATTCGACAGTCTACTCTATCAAGTATCAAGACATACTAGGTAGGTAAGTTTTTGTTTTGATTACATACATCTCCAAAACTAGGAAGTGGACCCTTGAGCTCGCCACTGGATCGGGCAATTTCACCGTGGAAAATGACTTGATCATCTAGTTTTATTTGAACGAGGCGCACTCCACGGGTCGAGTATATTCTCGATTTGTTATAATTCTGGAAATAAAATAACACAGTAGCTAAAATGTTTTAAGAGAAGTTTTCACTCATTATGTCGGGTGTTACTACTTATAATACGGCACTAACTCGCCCACAACCGCAGTAAAGCCATGCGTGTGGTATGGGCTAGCAGGACATACAGTGTTACGAGCCGCTGCCCATCCTACTAGCCGGAGTGGTTCTTACGTAAAATGCACTAACCCACCCACAACCTCAGCAGAGCCAGGCGCGTAGTATTAGCTAGCAAGACACTCAGAGATATGGACAGGGCCCTAGGAGCTGCCGCGGTCTACGTGTGTTAAGCTATAACTCACCCACAACCGCAGCAGAACGAGCCAGGCGTGTAGTATGGGCTAGCAAGACACTCAGTGCTATGGGCAGCGACCTAGGAGCGGGCGCGGTCAACATGCGTGATGCTATAACTTACCCACAACCGCAGCAGAGCCAGGCGTGTGGTATGGGTTAGCAGGACACTCAGTGCTATCGGCAGCGTCCTAGGTGCGGGCGCGGTCCATGCGTGCCGCTCGTCGCGCGTACGCACGACGCCGTCCGCGATATTCTCTGCCCGACCGTGGTTAGAGTGATCGCCCGTGTCCGAATCTGTCCACACCTAGATATGCCACGGTTACGATAAAGAACATCATAGGTTGTATATTGGTAGATACTTTTATAAAATGCGCAATTCTTACCTTTTCAATATCGACTATATCCCCATTTGTGTCAAACAACTCGATACCATTTAAACCAACAAGATATTTATCACCCCAATTGGAATAGATTTTTATTTCCAACAATCTTCCCTTAGGAAGCTCGGGAATAATAAACTCGTTTGTCGACTTTTCCCTTTGTAAAGTTTTACTGGGAACCGAATTTAAAGACGCTGGTTTTTTTGACGAACTTTTGAACGACCCCCTTTTGCTGCTGTCATTTTGATGCATGTTCATCGAACTTTCTTTGGAATACCCCGGCTTTTTGTTTTTTTTGTTACTTTCTTGAATACCTATAAATATTAGTAATAAAAGTAAATATCTTTAAGTAAAAGTTATTGGCCTTACTACTAACATCACATTGCAGTTGATCCGGTTATAAGGACCAAATTCTCAACTTCTTAAATGATAAGTAATTTGTATGTTACTTACGTGAACCAAAAATAACGTCGTGAAAATCGTCATCGCTAGCGTTATTTACCCTCCCTCGAAGCCTCGGGCTGACGTAATGAGGTAAAAGATCCGATAAGAAATCATTGGAACTTGAGTTTGAAGAATCACCCCAATCAACCTTATTACTTCTAACGCTATATTTCCAGCGGCCATTAAGACTATATCCTAGGAAAAACAACAATAAACTGTCATATAATAAAAATAAAATTGATCTATCGTTGTAATTATGATAATTGATATACTAACCATCTTTTTTATTGTGATTGTGGCGTAAAGTACCCGCAGAATGAGCCATATTTTGCACATGAGGCTTTATCAACATATCTAACGTGGTATCCAGAGAGGTCCTTCGAGATATTCTTTAAAAAGATATTGATAGTTTAGTTCAACTTCCCTTAACTAATAACATTGGGTCTAATAGTAAGTTCCTTGAATTACCTGTGATTTTCTTGTCTAGTATAATCACTATTGTTCTGCGGGTCTTCGAGAGGAGATAAGTCGCTTATATGAGTCTCTTTCATCTCCCTAAAAACGTTAGACTTTGTCAGGTGATGTGAAGCTACTAACCTAACATCAAATACAAATACAATTTCTTATGGGGTTGGTGACCTTGTGAACTTTCACGGAAGTAAAAGAGTGTTGTGCTAAAAAATAAGTTGGTATTGACGCGCATTTAGGTCATTAATCATTCGGAAAGCAATTTGTCGAAGCACTCACTTGGTAATGTCTTCGAGCCAAAACGGTATTTCCCTGTCTTTTGTCGCGTATTCAAGCCCATTTTGTTTATGTGCCATCCTTCAGCCATGAGAGTAAACTGGTATATACCTTTGAAGTAACTATAAAAAATAATTAAAATGCAATATCATTGCACTACCATCAGAGGTGATGAATATTTATCAAAAACTTATCTTTACAAGAAAATATTAATATGGAATTAGGTACTTCGTTCACACTTGCCACTTTTGAAACATATTTTTGCCGCTGTTTGTTTGACCTTGGTTGCTATGAGCAACCAAAAAAGTAGCAATTATAAATCAATGAAATGTAAAATACGTGATGAATACATTAACATCTATGACTGAATATTTAATATATATTTTTAATATTAAAATAAGGATATTAACGCAAAGCACATGAAATGTAATACTATTTTTAATAGGTTCTTACCTAAAGAAATATTACTGTCATGACATTTCAAGACTGTATATTAAAAACTGTACACCAATATCTATTCATTTCTGCACGTAAACAAGAACTGTAATTAGCAGCATTTTTATTTCAGAATAATAACAACACGCTGTATACAGGGACCTAGAGACGGTGTTGGTTTAATGCTCTAACTAAGCGGTATAGCACCGGGTGCGACAGACGACATACAGACGCTAAGTGGCTGAGAGTGCAGTAACATCCAGACACTATTTGCAAGGACAAGGAGCGGACATGTATATTAGTTTGAATCCACTTTGGTTTTGGACCGTAATTATAAAATTTATAATGTCTTGCAAAAAGAAAATGTTACTGACGGCATGGCTGTATGAGTCAGACCCTTTGCTTTATTCCTAACGTAAGAAGAAAACAAACAAATAAAAACGTCATCCGATCCGATCCGTCCGTGTCTGGCTGGCTGGTTGGGCTGGTATAAAACGTAGTGATTACATGCTCAGTGGGCTCAGGGCTGGTGGGTGGTGGTAATTTCGTGGTGGTGACTGATCAGGTGGTCGTCGTGTGATGAAATTATAACCTAAGAAGATTTCATCAAGTACTACTTTATTTGATAATTATTGAATGTGTCAGAGTGTCTTAACACTTTAAAGTAATTCCAGTTACTATAAAATTAGTAACCTAAAATGTCTAACATCTATCATATAGAATTAGAAAAACGAACGAGGGAAGCTGAAGAAGTGGCGAATGCAATAGAAGATGAATTGAATAAAATTTCAAAAGGCGATCTTAGCTACACCAATGATCCTCGTTTGGATAAAGTACTGACTGATAATGAAAAGCTGAAACACCGCTTAGCCATTCTAGAGAATGCTATCATAGCGGAAAGCTCTTCTTCTTCTGAGAAGACTGTTAGTAAAAAAGTTAGAAAACCTAAATTAATATCCAATATCAATTCTTTGGATGGTAACATTTGTGTTGTGGATGAACTAAAAAACATTTTTGAAGCAGCAATATCATCAGCATACCCGGACTTGGAAGATCCACCCATAGTAATATCCCTTGCCAGCAACAATCCTAAGTTCGGTGACTATCAGTGTAATTCTGCCATGCCTATATCACAGCTATTAAAAGCTAAAAATGTCAAAACCAATCCAAGAGAAGTTGCCAACAATATTTTAAACAAGACTCCTTCATCGCCACTAATTCAACGTATAGAAGTGGCAGGTGCTGGATTTCTGAATATTTTCTTAAACAAAACCTTTGTTGAGCATATACTGAACTCAATACTATTGTTCGGCATTAAACCGCCTCCAGTGAAACGACAGCGAATAGTAGTTGACTTTTCCTCACCAAACATTGCCAAGGAAATGCATGTAGGCCATTTACGGTCAACTATTATAGGTGAAAGTATTTGTCGTATACTGGAATTTTTGAATCATGACGTACTTAGGATTAACCATCTGGGTGATTGGGGCACACAATTTGGTATGCTGATTGCTCATTTACAGGATAAATTCCCAGATTACAAAACTCATTCTCCGCCAATATCTGATCTACAAGCATTCTATAAAGAGTCAAAGAAAAGATTTGATGAAGACAATGCTTTTAAAAAGAGAGCATTTGCTTGTGTGGTGCAGTTGCAATCTGGTAATCCTGATTATATTGCTGCTTGGAAACTGATATGTGAAGTGTCAAGGCAAGAATTTCAGAAAGTATATGATCGTCTTGATGTTAAAATTATTGATAGAGGTGAATCATTCTACCAGAGTAGGATGGTCCAAGAAGTAGCATTTCTAAAAGAAAAAGGTTTGTTAGAGGAGGATGAAGGAAGATTAATCATGTGGGGTAACCCTGACAAGCATGAAGGAATACCTTTGACTGTAGTAAAATCAGATGGTGGCTTTACATATGATACTTCAGATTTAAGCACCATTAGGAACAGAGTGGAAGAGGAAAAGGGAGACAGATTTATTTATGTCACTGATGCAGGACAACATTTACATTTTGTAACAATTGAAGCTTGTGCCAGGCGAGCTGGTATTCTCAAAGATCACCATAAGATAGAACATGTTGGCTTTGGTGTTGTCTTAGGGGAAGATAGGAAGAAATTCAAAACAAGATCTGGAGATACAATCAAGCTCATAGACCTTCTTGATGAAGGTTTGAAAAGGGCACTAGATAAATTAATAGAGAAAGGCAGAGATAAGGAGTTAACTCCGGAAGAATTGAAACAAGCTCAAGAAGCTGTTGCTTATGGTTGCATTAAATATGCAGATCTTTGCCACAACAGAATTAATGATTACATCTTCTCTTTTGATAAAATGTTAGATGATAAGGGCAATACAGCTGTTTACCTTTTGTATGCTTTGACTCGAATTCGGTCTATAGCTAGGACTGCACAGGTGTCAGTGGAGGAGTTGCTGGAGCGAGCCCAGAAGTCCGGCATCAAAGTCAGCCATGATGCTGAATGGAAACTTGGAAAAGTTCTTGTTAGGTTCCCAGAAGTAATATTGAAAGTATCCAATGACTTATATCTGCACACTTTATGTGAATATGTGTATGAAATAGCAACAACTTTCTCAGAATTTTATGACAAATGTTATTGTGTGCAGAAAAACAGAGACGGAACAGTTGTAACAATTTATGAAAGATTGATGTTATGTGAAGTTACTGCCAAAATAATAGAGAAATGTTTAAACATTTTGGGAATCAAAACAGTATCGAAAATGTAACTAAAAATTAAGCAAGAAGTATTTTGATATTAACCATTATAATATAAGGCATATCATATAATTTAAACAGAAGTGTGCTTAGTTAACTCTGTAACGTTTCCTGAAAAGAAATAAAAGATTAATGAAAGCTTCTTTGTATATTATTTTTTATTGAGTTTCCAAAAACCTCTACAAAACTATACCAGGGTCCATTATCAAAGGTAACACTGACAAAACAATTCTAGACTGGTAAAAAATTATGTAGAACAATCACTGGATATACTGGATAATACCATGAATATATGCATGTATCTGATTAATTATCTTACCATCTACAACAATATACACTATGTTACAAACTACAGCATACAGACAGACAAGTTGACTTCATTCACATTGAAACATCAAATAGCTTGGAGTTGGTTATACTTTCGTTTAGAGGATATCTGTTTATAATAAGAATGGTAAGAATCTATTTACACCACGGACGAGAAAAATTGTGCTTACTATTTATATACTAACTTCAAAATTGAAGCACCCAAAGTAAGTCAGACCAGTTTGTAAATTACTGGTAGGTATATGCACATTCACAACATCGGACATTGCATAATCCACGCAGCATGCTGCCACAAGATAACTAGACTGCAGAAGGTAAGCTTCATACAAACGCGCTCGAGCAACGCACACATAGACAACCTCTTACGGACACGGACTCTCGCAACAGCTGCGATCGGACTGTTCCAAGATCATTGTCCGTGCAAGGGATATATGTGTGAGCTCGAGCGCGTTTGTATGATGCTCACTTTCTGCACCTGTCTTTATTTCTCGCCCAGTGACTTAGGTTTACCTTCTAAAGACTTTATAACTCTTGAAATAAGCTTAAGTTAATGGTAACTTAAGCTTATTTTATTATTAGGTATGGACCTACTTAATGACAGACCGGAAGGAATTCATTTATAGGTAGGTACGGTGTCGAAAAACGGTACCTATCTAAGTAGGTAACAATATACCATGGCTAGATTCACTATTTGTTGTCAAGTGTCAGATAGGTAGTTTGCCACCTAAAACGGTTGTCTTTGTCGTACTAACATGAGTAACAAAAGCTCTTGATAAGCTGTGATAACTTAGATAGTAGGTACAGTCAGCATCAAAAATATGTAAGTATACACCTTTCGCACCTTATTTACTAGAAATATCAAAATCTATATATATTTATTCCTTACGGCCCTTGGTCTTCATCTCACCTGATAATAAGGTCGAAGGTGGAAGCGCACTTCACCCGGAACCCTCAATTTGTGAGGAACTGGCTATCTTATCTCTAGCTGTCATTACACAACACAGTTACTAGCATTGTTGATATGGCCTGGTTAAATACATATTTTGATATATGCTGACTGTATAACAACCATATCACGGATCCTTATCTCATCGCATAAAGAGAAACTCAACAATTTAATTATTCCTTGTTATAATATCAAAAACCTATTGGTTTGTTATAGGTATATCGGCAATACAAAGTTACATAGGAATGTGAAAGGAATTGGCATACACTACACATATTTAAAAAAATGTCTTTGGAAGACTGCATAAATACTTTAGGTATATATACCAATGTTTTGGCGTAAATATGATAATATAGGTATCTATTTAAAGTTACAGAAGATAATAAATAAATGGGTTCAATTAACTTAACGGGCACTACACAATGCAAAATAGTTCGTATGTCCTAGTACTTACAATTCAATTTTACACTAAAGTGCAGTTCATACGAATCTGGCTCAAATATTACCGATAGAGGACCCTATATTATCTAGGTACCTACTCACATAAAAAACAAACCCAAATTGTGTTCTACCAGTCCTTAGAAATAATTTGCACTCTTTAAATTACATTAAGACAGATTAATTTCCTATTGGAAAACATATCCGAATATTTCATTTACATTCCCCACGAGCCGATGCCGATATGGTGTAAATAAATCTACAATTATTTTCCTGCCGTACTTTTACAATAGAAATTATTTTAACATTAACTTTCCAATTACAAAGATAAGATAACGTTACATTATTAAAAATACGAACGCACAGTCATGGTGAATTAACCATGAGATTGTGCAATAATGTTATGTTTTGTAACATACCAAATTACCCTGTGATAACCTTGACTAACCGGTTTATTATAATTTTAAACAATTTTGACGCACTTAGTTCACTTTCAATAGAACTAATGTTATAGGGGCTGCAACAGGCATGCAACGTACCTAGTGCGAGTTTTGTTGACAGCTTGATCACTTTTAACGTAAGCGAAAATTTGTATGCCGTAAAAAATCTCGTTTTTGTCGTCTCTCGAATGCTAAATACAACTCGCGCTAGGTAACCACCATAAAATTATGCAGCGGGTTGACTACGCCAATGCGTGTCACCCCTCGTAAAATTCAAAAATTAATTTTAACAGATAATAGATTTACTTTTGTCTACACTGTTTGTCTACTAGTCTTAAAAAAATAGAAAAAAGGAAAAAGATATATTTTAAATGGAAATAAGCAGGTAAGTATATAAATATTGTTCTATCAAAAGTGAATAAATCATTTAACAAAAAAATATATAATAACAGAATGCATATGTCGTTACTAAATAATAATAATAGTAGGTAGTGTATATTTACATTTCATTTCAATCATTTAAGATCACAATAGTTTTGTAGCAAATAACTGACTAGAAATAATAAACGGTTGAAACAACCCCTGCAAATAATCACCAAATCAACCATGACTGGTAAGAATAGCTGCATTTCGCTGAATATGTCACGTAAGTTGGTCAGTACCTACTAACAAATATTGTTTATGTTAATATAAACGCGATCCCTCCGTGATCTAAAATGTAGACTTAAGTTAGACCTAGTTTAAAGCTAGTCGCTAGGTATCTGTTTGTATACAAAAATGATAGCCTAGTGAGAATTTCATTCGCCATTCGATCGTTAACGAAAACAAGAATTTGTATGGCAAAATTTTAACGCTCCGCGTATTCCACTAGGGGGCGCTGCTTTAAGCCCGACTAAATTTTCGTTTTCGTAAACGTCATCGAATGAATACGGATAGTAAACAAAACTCGTACTTACTCAGATTTAAACGACATTTAACTTACGTCCACGTTTTGAAATAAGTAGGTTTAAGTATATTCTAAAATTATATGCCGGCACAGTTAAACTCATTTTAAAAATAGTATAGGCTGCAAGGAGTTTGCGTTTACACGATAAACAGAAGAAAATACCAATTGTATCAAACACCGTTGTCAATAATAGTAGGCGGAACAAATCAGAGGCTAAGAGGATGGCTATAAATAAGTATACTATTTATTGTTAACAAAGTTAGTAAAATGGCATATTATTATGGAATGAGCGTAACCGATAGTTCACGATAATTCACCGATAATTAACCGATAATTCTACGATCAATTCAAAACGTTGGTATCGGTCGATTATAGCTGTTATGTAATTTTTAATTGCAAGGCAACAGACAGGCCGTTATGACGGCGGCATGCGTTATATCGGAAGAACGTCCAACTTTTAAAACAAACTGGATTGTTTTCATTATCGCATAATCACACTAGTACAATGACTATTCATTTGCGATCAAACATGCTACCAAGCTATGACGTAATGAAGGTAACTCCTCAGAACATTCTGTTAGTTATAAAAATCATTTTCACGCTGTACATACTAAAACGTCTCATAGGTTAGGTTGAACATGATTTATTAAAACTCTAATATTAGATTTGGAAGTCTAGCAAAAATTACCTAGTCACACGATTGAGCAATTCTTAAATTATCTAAATTGGGACAATAAATAAAATTAATATTTACTGAACGAAATAATAAGAAATAGGACACATTAAAACCGTTATAATAAAAACCTATCAGATTTAGGAGATGTTAAATTGAACTAGCTACGCTAAAATATATACGAACTATCCTAGAGGGAAGTCACATTGAGGTGTATACAAGATCTTGTTGAAAAACTTGGATTTTATATAACTATAAGGTATAAACTTTTCTAAAAACCCCTCGACGCATTATATAGGTTCTATAAAAGGGTTGGATTGGTCACGAGATTCTGAGGAACGACTACAACACTACAACAATACAATAACTTTCAACAATATCTTACAAAATATACACACATTTTAATCATTTTTACATGTATTTGGCCGAACGCGGTCTATGCTGTTCTGCACTGTGTTAAATGTACTCGCATTATCAACATTATATAAAAGCATGTGTGTCAAACTCGCGGCCCTATACGCATTTGCCTGCGGCCCAATCTAACTACAAGAACAGCTTGCCAATGCAATTTTGAATTCAACTTCCGCTGATAAAATTAGCCTGACTTACTGATTTGGTGTGCCAAATAAATAACTTAATTCAATATGCCAAATTTTGGAAAGGAGATTGTGATTTTTTTACGGTCACCGTTTGGCCCATCAATCTGAGTTTGACATGCATGCTAAAAACAATGAGGTTCTTACTAACACTACGCTATGAAATACAATGAGATTATTATGTATACTTCTATGGCTTACATCAGATCTAAACGTAATCTAATGTACTCGTCAAAGCACAATTATGAAGATAGATATGCAATAACATTCTTTTACAATGAACTTAACAGTATGGTACAGAGATTTATGTAGCAACAGAATGTTACGACACATACAAGTATGAACCGTGTACCGTGTAATGACCCCAACAAAGCCACAGTACTGTCGCACCGTCCACCGTCTAACAATGCGGGGACGATCGTCGTCGAGCAAATTATTTAATCTGCGGCCTTGTGGTCGAGTTAGTTACAATTTACAAAAATAGGTAGAGAGCCTTACTAATCGAGATTCAATGGAGGTGTGGAGGTGGAGCAGTCTTTAGGGTTTGAGTTCTGGGAAGAGGTGGCGCAGTATGGCGAGGTAGTGTACGGAGGCGGCGAGCGCGACGAACAGGTGCCAGATGGCGTGCGCGAACGGGATGCGCCCGTCGGACTTGAAGAAGAACACGCCCAGAATGTACAGCATGCCGCCCAGCTTCAGGTCCGACATCGCCGGGAACTGGTGCTGCGGACAAATACAACTTTGGTTATAGCACGTACATAACATGGATATTACTTAAGACAAATTAACCTCAACCTTAGTGCTATGCTAGAATAAGTTTGAGTACCTACTAACATACCTATGTTCTACATATATTGCGAATAAATGTACCTATCTATTTTATTTCAACATTTTTAATTCAAGACAAAACAAACTAGTGTTAGTAAGCCCTATGGTTGGGCTCAGGCATTTTCTAATAATCTACCGCGGTGGTCTTCACCTCACCTGATGGTAGGTAAATGACTGAATATCAACCACTCAGGAACTGGTTATTTTACCTTTAACACCTCAATAAGAAGATGGTAGCTAGTAATTGTCAATACAGTCCAGGATCCTCTGGTATGAGACTGGTGATTCAACCACTAGACCAGTGTTTTTCAACCTATTTCATGATGCGACCCCCTTAATATGCAAAATTTTTTGCGACCCTCCCCTTTTTTTAACAAGTATTTTATTAAGTTACAAATATCAAATCCGTACATTTTAATTTATTTTCATAATGAAGTACCTATAACGGACATATATTTACATCAATTTCGTCACCAAGCGGCTCTACGGAAAAACGATACGTTTTTTTTTTTTTTTTATTTTTAGGAAGGCTTCGCGACTCCCCAGGGGTCGCGACTCACACTTTGAAAAACACTGCACTAGACTATATAGTTGAATGCAATTTTTTACAGCTTCTATAATCTAGTGACGTGAGTATTAATGGCTGCAAAAACTTGCAACAGTGAAAATTAAAAAACTGATTGAATTTTAACGACTTAACATTTTGATTCAAGTCTGTTCTTATATAATTACGAGCGGTGTTAACACAATATAACAGTTACATATAGATCAGTCAAAGTTTTTAAACAAGTTAAAATACATTAGAAAATGTTTTTGTTTTGCTTATATAATTTTAACGCAAATTTTGTTGTGAAACAAATTACAAAAACACAAATGTTGAAAAAAAATCCACGAGCAGGATTTGAACCTGAACCCTTCTGACATACCGGGTCAGGTGCTCTCCCAATTGAGCTGTCGTGGTTCTAACCAGCCCGCCGAAATTATTCAACACTATTCTTTCTTCAAATCCTGCTCGTGGCAATTTTTTCAACATTTGTTTTTTTTTAATACTTACATTAGAATAGACAAACACCTACAGTTTTTGACCTTGAGGATATTCAGCTGGTGCTGGGGTATCTGGCAACTATCCGGTGCACATACTTGTCGTTATAGGTTATTCTGAATACCAACGGAAACCATGGTAACAATCTGACGGCCTAGCTATTAAAAGAAACACGTAGATGTATGTACGCAATCTATCAGGCGCACGCTGCTTTTAAACTCAGCACCTTTCGGTTACAATGACAACTGTTGCGAGTCTGCTTTTAATTAAACAAGTTCGGTATTCGTCTTTTCTCTCATCTATTCGAAAACCGTGGATACACTTTGCCCGACCTGGGAATTGAACCCAGTCCGGATACCGGACTGCTGAGTGCTTTACCGAAACGTTAAAAATAATATAATAATCCTAATATATAGTATTTTTTAAATTAAATAAAGCAACTTTTACGCATTTATTCGCGTTTATAACAAACATTGATTTCAGACAGTCAGTCACCCTGTGACCAAGGACCCTGCAAAGAGTTCAAAATGTCAGGATAAGGAAATGTCAGGGAATATATACGTAAAAAATGTATTATTTAATTGTGTAGTGTTCGCGTAAACTTTAGAAAACCATATTGTATTATTATAAAAATATTTACCGTAGCGATATGAAAAGCATTCACGATAAGGTAGGTATATGGTACTTATGTATGAGTACCCATATATAATTTTGTTGAGTACCAATTACAATTTACAAGTGTTAAAAAACTCATTTTTTAAAGACACCAAGTAGATTTTTTTAATAAATAGTAACTTTTGAAAATTGGTTTTGATTCAGGAATCGCTAACATAAGTTTAGTAGAACTGTGCCATAACTAAAATTAAATCAAGGACCGTAAAACAAAGGCATATAAATATTCAACTAAGGAGGTTGACTTATAGTTTGGTGACCCGACATGGCCTCATTACGAAATAGGCGCCTCAATTACAAAAACTTAATACACATAGGTAGGTATAGAAATCGCTTTTAAATATTCAATTTCCGTGTTTTTAGTGTTAACTTATTTTATGACGATTTTTGTTCGTGATATCGGCCTATGTACCTACATATATGTATTTCGAGGATAGTAATATGTATTCATGAACATGAAGTACAAGTAATTATTATGTTTTAAATAACTAGTATTTCTTACTGTGCAAATCACATAGTGTGCTACTACCTACTGCCGAAGGTGTAACTACCAAATACCAATAATGGGTGTGACAAAATAATTTTAATACGGTCGGTACGGTATTATAAATAGCTGAACACTTTAGCATTCCTTCAAAACAACTAAATAATTTAACAGGCACTTGTCTAGACTTCTAGGAAAGCTATTATAATGACATGACCTGTTTTTCAAATTGACATGGTATGAAATTGGTCAGCGAGTTCCGCTGTGTGCTTTAGTGCCATCTTTATACTGAAGTTTGGAGATCAGTACACCATCCAACACCGGTCCCACTTAACTGGCAATAGTTAAGTCCAGTCCAGTTCACAGCTGTGTGGCAAAGCCCTGCTTCACTAGCTTTATCGCATCAGGATGTTGATGGTAGTGAGAGCTTTATTTGCCATTCGATCACGTTTTAACGAAAACGAAATAATGTATGGTATTGGAGCAGCACCGGTCTCAGACCCAGAGGGCCAGGGTTCAATTCCCACCGGGGGTACATGGTGTACTCAGTTTGGTCGGAGGTCGGGCTTGTTTGTCCGCCTGGCTATCTACCACCATCTTATCTAAATTTTTATTAATTATCTAAATATGTTTGTAGCATTGTAATGTTCCGGCAGCTGAGATAAGATAGCCAGTACCTCATTAGTTGACGCATCCGGGTGAAGCGCGCTTCCATCACCTTTGGCCTTATTATCACTTAACATTAATGAGGTGAAGGTCACTCGTAAGAAATTAAAAAAAAACATGCCGCAGGCATACTTGCCCCCTAACAAATAAACAGAGAATAAGTTCCGAATAGTTATTCCGTGTTTTGTCTCTTTTGCTCCTGTCATGTAAACGTAATTTCATGTTAGAGTAAAAGAGACAAAACACCGAATAACTATTCGGACCTTATTCTTTGTTTATTTGTAAGGCGGTTAGTTCAAAGCAAGTTAAAGAGTTCAAGAGTTCGCAAAATTACAAGCGATGTGTAATCTAGCTAGTTTTATTGTTTTTATAATTTTTATTTTGTACCCTGACGTAAGTGCACTCGCGTTGTAAATCCACTAGGAGCTCCCATTACATCTATTAAGTCTTTCCAATAAGGGAAAGTGGATACCGATAACATTATCGTTACGGAAAATTGATTGAATGTGCACTTGCATACTTACCATGCGATAAAATAAGCTGTAGGTACCTATTTATATAATAGATATTGTATTGTATGTGGGTAGGTAGGTGGAGCTCGATGGCACAGTTAACGCGCACGGTCTGCGATTACTGAGATTAGGCAAAGGAGAATGGGCAAAATAGTATGGAGCCTGGGCGATCCGCGGCCAAACTTGATTTTGTTGTTTTTTTATGTAGTTTAGCCCTATAACTACTTTGTAGATGTTTTATTGCCGTGACGCACTTATATGACGAATAAAACACATTTTTGTTTTTGAGCACTTTTAATAGTTTAACAACATATTCTGGCTTATATTCGGAGCAAAAATGATAAAAAGTAAAGCAACAAATCTAGATAGTACCATTTATTATACACAGTCAGGTCATATATTCTGTCACATGTTTAATATAAAATAATTGAGACAAGTTTATTCATTATGTAACCATTTATATATTAAAATGAACTTAACAAAACAGATTCTTATGGCAATAAAGTTTATTCAAAATGACCTCCGTGATTTTAAATACAGGCCTTCAATCTGCGCGGCCAGTCGTCTATCGCAGCACGAACGAGGTCCATGTTAATATCGGCGGCTGCCTTAATCAAGGATGTCTTGAGTGACTCCAAATTGGGATGAGGCTTTGAGCACGCCTTTTCCTCCAAGTGTTGCCATATCTTGTAATCTAACGGACTAAAATCTGGACTGGAGGAGGGCCAGTCTTCGTGCCGGATGAAGTCGATTTCACGCGCCGCCAGCTAGTCTTGTGTGCTTCTTCGCTCTATGAGCTGGCGCCGAATCTTGTTGGAATACCCAGTGCCTGTTATTGAACATGGTATGAGAAACAGGTTCCACAAGGTTCGTCAGGACTGTATTTTGATACACAACTGCATTCGTTTTTACACCTTTCTCACAAAAATGTAACTCTGTTAAGCCCCAATAAGAAACTCCCAACCATACCATGATCGAGGATGAAAAATGACTTCGTTGGACACGCGGAATACGGTTGCTCGCTTTTTCACTACTGTGTGCATACACCTTATCATTTTGTTTATTGTAGCTCTCTTCTACGGTAAAAATTTTTTCTTCCGAAAACAGAATTTCCCGATATTTTTTTCCCGCGTACCGCTTCAACAAAGCGCGGCATCTCTTCAGTCTCAGGTCCATTAGACGAGCATTCAAACGATGTCCTGTTTTTCTTCGATATGCCCGAAGCCGGGCCGTGGAGGAGGAGAGAAGCGCCCAGGTACATGTCTGTACCTGGTGTAGAGCGCGTGTGAACCGGTTCTTCGTACCCTTGTTCTACGAGTACGGTGTCTTGGGCATAAGCTGGTGTGCATGTTTAGTGTATTCTGTAAATGTGTGGTGTCATTTAGAGGATCGGCCGGGGCGGAGAAACTAGCCCGACCACCAACCAAACCGATACACAAAGATTTACCACCGCTGGCAATCGAACTAGGGACCTTTGGGTCTACAACCGGTAGTTTTAATTAGACCACTGATGCAGTTCAGTCTGTGCACTGTGGGCTTGAGGAAAGTTAAGTTTCTCGCCGCACAAAATTCCAATTACTCCTGTAATGTAAAGGCCATAGACGGCCAACAGCAAAAGAGGTCAATTTCAATTTCAATTTCTTTATTGCTTTCCCATATGTAATAATATTACAATATTAATAAAGAGGTAACGTATGGAGAAGGAATCACGATATATAAAGTTTACGTATGAAATGTAACACATGTACACTACATTCTATAAACGTTGTCTGTTATGTAAACTACGTTCGAATTTCAACCACTGGGCGACCACTAGTACATTAAAATTGTCATCAAAATACTCTTGCAGTGTATAGTAGCTCTTTTCGGTGAGTAACTGTACTCACAGTGTATGTATATAGCAAATATAGTAGACCGGTCAAGGCATTCTGCGTTAATTATTTTACGCTTTAAAGCTGCAATCGAAAAAAGTGCCGCCTTATAAACAATATGTTAATATCTTTATCACTTTGGTTTAGGGACGAAAACACAGTTTGTACAAAACAAGTTTAAATGTGTAATGTATGTAAATTACTTTTCTTTAGTTTAATTTTGCTTGAATCAAAAATGTTGGCATAAGTATTATTAAACACAAATACAGAAAGTTATATATTTTTTTTTAATGACAATATTATTTTTGACTTCTGTTTGCGAAGATACAATGTATTATTATCAGTAACATTACGTTACGTACAATAAATAATAATAATGTAAGTACCTACATATAACCAAAAGCTTGTTCAAGTCTATGCAAAACCGTCTCTAATTTATGAATGTATTCATAAGCTTACAAGGTTACAAGTAAATAAGAATATAATACCTATTGACTGATTTAAGTCACTGCTCTTTCGGTTCGAAAGGGCTGCAATCTGTCGAGGATTTGGCAACTATTATGTAGGTATACCTGTGGTGGATACTCTATTGGTTCTGTTGATCCAGGACACAGAAAAAAGAGAGCAGAGGGACAGCACTGTAATGTGTAAGCTCGCCGCTTTTCCCAGAGCAAAAGCCAGTTTTGAGAGATGGAGGGGCATAGGCACGCACTAAATCAATTACGCGGAAATAACGGTTACTTTGGACCAATCTAAATATAATGTATCTACGTGTTATGTTCTAAATATTTAGCTATTAAATAGTTTTTAAAATAACAAAAAAAATATATAATAGTTTTTTATATCCCAATAAAATACATAATTTATGTAAGTTGAGACAACCCCAAAGAGTCATGAAAATAATTGTGTTGGGGTGGAGACACAAGCTATGTATTCAAATTAATGTCGTGTCAATACGAAACTTGAATAAATATATGAATTGAATTGAATACTAATCAATCACAATAATGTATTTACCGGCTTACAGTTGACGAAAATTTGTGGGTAATCTCGAAATTAAAAGTGACATAAAAATACACTATGAAATATAATATTTTTGCAATATTTACAATTTGATTATTAAAATACATAAGTACCGTTCGAGAATATTTGGCGTCAAAAATTTGTTGCCAGTGACTTTGATTAAGAGTGAAAAGAATTGTATTGATATCATAGCGTGGGAATCAAGTTACTGGCTCTAAAACAGCACGCCTACGCCGCCTGTTGCAAAAATATAGTAATTTTTGAATCCACTAAACGTTTGTATGTTCAATGTATATTTCTTAGTTCAAAGTTGATGATGACGTGAAGCAATTGGAGTTTCCTCCAAAAAAGAACGGAGGCGGGAGACACGGACGCGGGACACCATTGTTGATTCAGCTATCAACCAATTTACCGAAAACGGTATAGTCTGACATTAAAGCTTACGTCTTTACGGCTTCGTCTTACTCTAAACGCTTCAGGATGCCAAGTGTGAATTTTTTTTACTATCCGTATTCATTCGATTACGTTTACGAAAATGAAAATTAGTAGGTATGGCATTGAACAGCGCCGGCGACATACGAGAAGAGTTGAAATTTTGCCATACAAATTCTCGTTCTCGTTAACGTGATCGAATGCCGAATGAAACTCGCACTAGGCACCCAGAGGATTTTATGATAATGGGTCAATTTTACCTAGTCAAAGTCAAAGTTTAGAAATACGACCAACACCCTGTAAAGCCCCACCCAGGATCAAAATAATATGTCAAATTCGCAAAAAAAAAATATTTTCAAACTCAAAGGAAGAATGACCATTTTACTTTGGGAGTTAGGCTAAGTTTGCGTAACTATGAGCTTTAATGAAATCAGTAGTAAACAATAGCAAAATGATTCTGGATTAAGAAGAAAAAAATTCAGTTTAATTTTAAGCGGGAATTTGTAGCATTTTTTATTTTTAGCCGGTATTTTGAGGTTATGACAACTGTATTAATTTGTCAAGAATTATTTATTTAAAATGTAAAAGTATAGGTTGTAATTTAGCAGTCTTTTTATTATGAATTTATTTAAATACTTAACTAATGCATCTTTAACACCCGTATTTATAAACAAGCCATACTTAGCAATTACTTTTTTTTTTTTTAAGTTTAGTTCGTTCCTTAAGGAACCGGCTAAGGTCATTGACCATGCTGCCATGTCATTAGTTTCTTAATTTCATTGTAATACATAAATAAACAATATTGATGATGATGATGAATGATAATAGAAATGAGAAGTGAGAAATGATATTACCCCCCAACCCCTCGAGTATCTCAATAAAGATGTGGGGCTTTACTAAGTCCTCACGCAGACTTCTTGTAAGAATTTGAAAAGTAACATTGCACTGTTTTGTTTCATTTGCCAACACTCATGCACACTCACGAACACTTAACGGTTAATAATCCACCATTATTTCACATTAATATTCGACATAACACAAATTTTAGAAAATAAAACAAAACCGCAGACATGACTCTTCACTTTCCCGCCAAGAAGTCCCCTTAGCAATTACTTTGTTCTTAGAAATGTCACTAAGATGTAATTTCATTTTATATACAAGTAACGTTTAAATTAGAATAGAAGTTTTCTTATTCTATAAAATAAAAGTATTATTGTTATTATCAAATTCATCAATTTTATATTATTTTAGATGTGCAAACTGTCACACGGAATATAACCTCAATTCTAGCTTGTCACAAGCTTGTCACTATGAATTCTTTGAGAAACCTAACTAGATTGCTTGAGTGAAGATATTGGCGACTCTTGCTTGACTAAGAATTCTAACTTTTGACGTTACTAAAGAATATAAAATTTTACTTAAACAATTACTTTGCTTCAGTGTGAGCTTTTACACGTTTAAAAATACGTGGGTTAGAAATATATAAGTATGAGTAGAATAGAGTAACTTGATCGAAAAAGAAAGAATAATATTATTCGAAGCAATCGATCGATTTTATCTAGAAACAAGAAAAGATTGTTTAGCAGACCATAGAATAGACTCTGATCTATGATCGTATTCACTTTAATAATCATTTCAGCATTTATCTAAAATAGTTTTCAAAACCCCGCATTCTTTATACTGAATTTTTAAATATTATATAGGTACCATAATTTAGGAGAAATTTTTTGATGCATAAATGCTTTAGACGCAATGTAAGAAAAAAATAGCCCGGTTTTATTTATTCAACAAATTAAATTAATTGATAAGCGCTTTTAAACCGTCCACATCAATTTTTACCTATCAGGAAACATCCAGTAAATACTAGAGATACCAGGAAAATTTTTTTCTTCAAACTTTATATCTATGGCATATGGTTTAACGTTTATTGAAGAAATTTTACAGTTTTGAGTAGTCTTCCGTACACGGAGTAATTGAATAACTTGAATAAACATTATTAATGGTAGGCATAAATGTTTGGTGTAGGTATATCAAAAGGAAGCAGCTAATAAATATTTTCTAATGACATTGCTCCACGCACTTTATCAGGCGGAGTGCAAAGATCGCGAGCTGAGTGACGACACCAAGCACAGAGGCATCTTTTGAGCAATACTGACGCTCACGAACGGAACTTCAGCTCAAGATAAGAGTTTTATTGACCACTCGATCGATCACGTTGACAAAAACGAGAATTTGTATGGCAAATTAACTCTCCTCGTCTGTCACCAGGAACGCTGCTTCAATGCCATACACTATTTTATAAACCAGGCTGTCTGGCTGGGCCCGCACCGACTGAGGAATCGCCCGAGAATTGTGATGAGCCAGAACTTATTTCTATTGCATTTAAAGATTTCTTAAGACGACTTTTAGACCTTTTAGACCTGCGTATTTGCCGGTTTCTGGTGTTGCCATCCCCGGAGGTCCGGAGTTCGATTCCCGGTCGGGTCAATGTAGAAAATCGAACTTTATCTATATTTTCTCGGGTCTGGGTGGTTGTGGTACCGTCGTCGTTGTTCCTAATTTCCATAACACAAGTGCTTAAGCTACTGTCTTTGGAGTGGGCAATAAATGCGATGTTGTCTAATGTATATTTTTTTAAACAGTTTTTGAATTTTAACAGTACCTACCTAAAGTACATTGCATTGCGACATCGTAGTAATTTGAATCCTACCTGATTAAACTTTGCATAATTAGACATTCTTGTGAATGTTGTTCTCTTCTTTTGTATGTTATTTGCAATGAAAATTGTCTTTTTATGATTTTCCAATATTTGACGTTAATAAATCTTGAATGCATCATAAAAATACACACGGAAGAATAAACAGTCCACATGAATATAGAATTTCATTGAATTTAAAGTATCCTTCTATGATTTTCCAATATCTGACGTTGTAAATAAATAAATACATGGGTTGCTAGTGATGCCAAATAAAAAAAAACTTGCATTTATCATCAAAATACACACGGAAGAATAAACAGGCTACTCAAATATATAATTTCATTGACTTTAAAGCAATATCACAGAATAAGTAATCAATATGTTGGTATTTCAATTAATTCATATACCTTTATCAATATATAACGATCTAAGGAACATTACTCGATCGGGTATTTCAGTAGTTTCCGAATTTTTGTAACAAGTTAAAAGCCGAACAAGCTTGCATCTCGCTCCGGTAAATATGAACCGGTCTTAAATCATGGTTTGACCTAGAAACGGAGCCCTCCAGATAGTCTGCGCATAATAATTGCTGCATTGTTGTCACGAAATCAACAACGGGATGCAGAGTGCTATAATGTTTTGAAGTCGAAAATCATCAATAAATGTAAGTTAATATGAAATGAAACACTTTTTGTAAATAATTAAAAAAGTAAAAAGCCTATGACTGTCCCACAGCTGGGCAAAGGCCTTCATCATTGAAATCAAATCATCACTACAATGGGGTAATGGCTTAATCACCACGCTTGTCCAATGCGGGTTGGTGATCGATCACAAACCCGGGCTATGCATCGAAAAATCCGAAACACATCCGACAAACCCGGGATCTTCGGGTATCGGGCCGAGCGCTTTACCACTCGGCCACCGAGGCGTTCAAAACACACAGGCGTGAAACACTTTATGAACATACTCAATTTATTACACTAATATCATAAATGCGAAAGTTTGTGTGTATATTTGTTGCTTCTTCACGCTGCAACGGATGATGAAGCAGACTTTTTCTAGAGGGAATGACATCACGCACTACCCGTTACCTACTAGATTCTTCGAGGTCTTCGTATCGGATCGGGCAGGGGAGCTCGTGATGAAGATGTAGGCCATCGGTCCAGTGGAGGGAGTGCCTAATTCTACAGCAACTTAGTCAACTATGTACGAAGATAGTATCTTAACTTGCACGATTGCTAATGTGACGACATAACCTCTTATTGGTCTAAAGCAGAAAGAATCATTCTCACACCTCCTAACTCAAATTTAATATATACTATTCATAAGAGGTAAAGTTATTTTAGAATAGTATATATAGGTATTTTAGTTTGATAAAAAAGTTTTTGGTAAAGCCTCAAATTCAGGCGGACAAAGACGCGGATGTTATGCTAGGTAAAAGTAAAAAGCTCAAACTCACGTTGGAATTGACAATGATGGCGGCGGGCCCCAGTCCCATGACGAGGTACAGCAACAGCTCCAGCATCTTGTACCGCTCGTGGAATATCTGCTGGTAGGTGATGCCGAGCACGGCCAGCAGCCAGATGGCCCAGCGCAGTTCGCGCAGCATCCAACAGGAGAGCGTGCCCACCGTCAGCCAGGGGAAGTATGAGCTCGCGATGAAGATGTAGATCATAGCGCGGTCGCACCGGTGGAGGAAGTGCTTCATTCTACTGCAACAAAGGTCAGCTTTTAGCGGGCAGCACGTGGACAGCACAAGCAGATCAACGTGATTGTAGCTGCTTCTATAGTAGTTTACTTTTAAATCTTACGGGTAAGCACAGTGTCTTCATCTCATCTGATGTTCAGTGATGATAAGGCCAATGATGGAAGGGCACTTCATCCGGAAACCTCAACTACTGAGGCACCGGCTATCTTATCTCTCGCTGCCGAAACACAATAATGCTACAAACATTGATGTTATGACGACATATCTAATATATAAAATTCTCTTGTCACGGTGTACTATATACGTTATTGAACTCCTCTGAAACGGCTCGACCGATTTTCGTGAATCTTAGCGTGCATATCGGCTAGGGTGGAGAATCGGACAACATCTATTTTTCATCCCCCTAAATGTTAAGGGTAGTCCACCCCTAAATTTTTTTTAGTTTTTTGAAATTTTTCCCAATATAAAATGATTTGTTTGTAGTGTTGTCATGGAAACTGTGAAAGCGGTACGAAGTCCGCCGGTTCAGCTAGTTTAGATATAAAATAATGAAATAATTTAAAAATGTGTGGCTATGCACTTTATGGGCTATGCTCGATACACGTACAGTGATTTTAGCATAATTTACGAAACCAGCACACAACCCAGTGACCTTATAGATCTATATATACAGACGCTGCTGTAGTGGCGGTGGTAGAAAGGCATGCTGATGATATATGTTTGGTTATAGGTAGGTATCTTGTTGATTATTTTTATACATACATACATACATACATACATATAATCACGCCTCTTTCCCGTAGGGGTAGGCAGAGACCACTTCTTTCCACTTGCTACGATTATTACACACTTATCTACCTTACCATCCATTCCTCCTCTTACATTCAACGTAGCGAAGCGGCTCTCCATGGGCCGCTTTTCGCCCCCGCGAGAAACGAGACGTGTCGTGATCGGTGGCGAACCACATCGCCGCCATTCCGGTTAATTAAATTATTTTTATGAATCACCATTGCGTACCTACGAATTTATTTTTATTTTTATTTTTATCAATAACAAATAATAATCACATATTGTTTTCTAAAGTTTACGCGAACACTATACACATTGAAATGAAACAACTTTTACGGATCTACTCGCGTTTATTTTACACATTAGTTTTAATTAATGTTTATCCTGACGTTTCGAACCCTTTGCAGGGTCCGTGGTCACAGGGAGACTGAGGTATTGGTCTGTGACCACGGGCCCTGCAAAGGGATCAACAAAAATCGGAACATAAAAATATATTGAACAACGCAAATTGATAAACACAACTTTAAACTTGAGTTGAGTTAGACAAAAAGGTCTGACTCTACTCGGTGGCTGCAGCGGACACGCGGCCTCTGTTAGGTATTCTGCCAAAGCCAACGTATTTTGGGTACAGCACATATTTGTTAAGCACACGAAGATCATTTAAAATCGCTAGATACATTATATTATAATCAATGACTGATGTAGGTACTGGTATTCTGCATCTATTTTGTAACACCACACTACTACCATGAATAACTTACTTAGTACTATGTGGTAAGTACTACATACATTATGCATATTTGCTGTTGCGACCTTACAAGGTCCTTGTTAGCACTTTTTTTTTAATTTGAAGACCAGACCAGGTTGTACACAAAAAATATCGTGTATTGAAAAGAAAACTTGAGCGATGAAAAATTAAGTCATAAACTAAGTCCATGGGCTGTAGTAGTACACTGAACTCTTGGCGTGGTCTTAAATTTGTAATGTTAAGCATTGATAATTTCATCCATTTGTCTTGTAAACATACTTGAAGTCCTGATTGAGTCCTTGAGTCTTGAGTCTTGATTTACGTATAAATGCTGTGACATTCTTATCGTGAGACGCGCCTGATGTAATGAAGCAGGCGTAGACCACTATTCAGTCACGGAATAGGTAAACAAATTATGACTATTCCGTATTTTTTATGTTATATTCAAAAAATCTTGACACAATTCCATGGACTGTTATGGTCAAATATCCTATAACAATTTGACATTAATTTAGATGATAATTTAAATAGGTCTGTACCTATTTAAATTAACATCTAAATTAATCGATTTTTCCAAAGTAAAAAACATGGTTTACCAATCTAGGCTTACCTTCATCAAATGAACAAACATTATGAAACAATCAAAACAAGTTCAAACAAACTCTCGTATACTCGTGATACGTACGTAACACCCTTTTCCTCAATTATTTATTATTCTTTATCAATATTTCTAAAAAGCCATTGTTTAAATAAAGAACAAACAAAGCAGTATGGTTTTCATGTGGTAATTTAGTCAACATGCACATATTTTAGTTGACTAGATAAGGTGAAATAAGAGTGTAAGTGCCACACAAAGATTCCGGTCGAGTGTCACATTGCCCTACAATCGCACAATGTATGGCATTACCTTGAATGCAATAAATAACACCCTGCGCGACAGAGCAGTATTTAGACGGAGGTTTTCAGGGAAAAAAACTTATATATTATTATGAACAAAATAGTTATCCAAATATTACATCAACTAGTATATGGAATGGCATTGTTGTAACACAAAGACATGTTACTTGATAAGTACTACAGTACAATTAACAATTTAGGGCGACACGCACCACAACGTCACAATTCAAATCAATCAATCAATCAATCAAGATTGAAGATTGAGAAATCAATCGAGTAAGAATTTTTTTAACTTAACAATAATAATTGAGAGAAATGCAATGTCATTTTAAATATTATTAACGCTTAAAGCATAACATATTTATTGTGCAAGAAGGCCATATCACTAAAACAGTAATAAATATATTTTAAACGGTTTTTTAGAATGTTTTAGTGCAATAACAAAAAAAAACAGATTTACAATTAGGTTAAAAATCCCGTTAGGATTGCAAGTATTTCAAGGATTAAAAAGTAGCCAGTAGTTGGAGGAAACCAACAACTAACTGTACAAAAACTTGAATTTAAATAAGAACAAACAGACTAACAAACACGTTACCACATTTCTAAATGATAAATAAGACAAGTGAGGATCTTAAAATCTACATGAAACCAAATGAAAGTTGTCGCATTTTGAATAAATTCAATGGACATTTCTGGCTCAATGATGTCGGAAACTCGGAAGGTAGGACCAGATCTCATACATTTAAAAGAGTAGGTAGGTACTCCTTTTCCTAGCTATAGGCCTCTTTCGGCGCGGCGATGCCCTTTATGCTTAAAATAAATACAAATACAAATACAAATAATTTATTTTATATTATTATGAACAAAATAGTTATCCAAATATTACATCAACCAGTATATGGAATGGCATTGTTGTAACACAAAGACATGTTACTTGATAAAAGGCAAGTAAGTTCTAAGTATATAGTCTATATGTATAGGTACAAAAGAAGCCTCGGTATCACCTCCCGCGCGGAAGCCCAAGACGGCTTTATATAAGGATTATTTCTATTTTCGCGTGAACCGTCTTACCGTGTTATTGTATATGGGTCAATAGCAGGCAAGTTGAATAGTTAACATATCCTTAATATGGTTTCCCTTCAATTTGTTAACATTATTCGCTGTAGATTTTTCTTTACGTACGAGTAAAATAAGTACCAATACGATTTATTTTGAAGTAAAGTTGTGCTTTATGATTATTATCAATTAAATATGTTTCGCGACATTACTTTTCTTTTTGGTATTGTTTTCTAAAGCGTAAAGTTACGCGAACACTACACATTGAAATTAAACTACTTTTACGGATCTACTCGCGTCTCCCTGTGACCACGGACCCTGCTAAGGGTTCGAAACGTCAGGATAAAAAATAAACGCGAGTAACCGTAAAAGTAGTTTCATACTTTTTGATTTTAAATTTTAAATAATTGTTTTAAATGTGAAATGCATCCCCCGTGACTATTTGTAATTTAGAAAAGAGAAGAAATAATTACCAAACACGTGTATTAACTTTGTGAATTATTGTTCCCTTCCCTGTTGTACCGTTATGATTATGAGAGATTTTTACTTTAATTATTTTATTTATTTTTATTTTTAACAACTTAAACGCCACTTGACCGACAAACAATGAATTTCTATTATGTCTGGGCCCGGCGGGCGGCGGTGGTCAACCTGTTATTATATTAATAGTCTGCAAACGAGCAAGCGGGCCGCCTGATGGTGAGCGGTCACCGCCGGCGCCGCCCATGGACATCAGCAACTTTAACATCGACATGGCTCCTTCGATTGACCGAAGCGTATCATCGTAACGTACCATTCGCGGCGACCTTGATATGTTTATTACGGCGTCATTTCTTACTGACCGATACACCGATGCACGCGAGCTCACTGTACTGACCATGCGAATGCTCGCACCGAGCATGTTACTTCACGGCAAAATGTTTTTTTTTTAAAGAGCTTGCTGATTGTCGCTGAGCATTTTTAGCTTCACCGAGCTTTTTTTGGGGGCAAGGGTTCCTCAAGCCGTGTTAAACGAATCACCGTCAGAGGTTTTCTAGAGGGAACAACGACGCCATCACGCACTGGTGGTGCATATCCCCGTGCCCTACTAGTTTCTCCGAGGGGTTCGGATCGAATCGGGAGGCAAAATGCTTCGGGTCAGTCCCCACTTTTATAGTAACAGACTTGTCTATCTGACTGACCCATTTGGATGTGTTTGGATATGTTATTATGTCTTTATGATGACCTATGTTTATCCTTGCGATTGCGAATATCGATAAATTATATTGGCACAAGTAAGCGATATCGTTCAAACACTCTCCTATTACCTTTTCAGTTATAAATAGACTTGGAGGTAAAAATAGGTAGGCGTCAGAGTTCACTCTAGTTATTGTCCTGAGGTTGTTACTGCCTAGCTACGTCACTGCGTATGTCTGTCCATTGTTTTGATCTCCGACGACCGACGCCGAAGGACGTCAGCATCCAGAGTTCCCGACACAATGATTACGGCGAAATGTATCAACTTCGCATTCGATTGTGACGGAATGAAAAGCTTTCAGCCTGCCACTGGGCGTATAAAAAAAAAAGTTTTTGATCGAAACTTCCGCACAGTCTATGTTTCAAACATAGACTATGCAGCTATGCTTATAGTTGAAGCTTATTATATCTACTTTTATTTTAATGTCTGATATTTGTATGTTTTGCTTTAGCGTACTATAAAAGTAAAAAAAATTAAAAGGGTACAGACGCCTGCACACCAACCTATCCAAAACTGTCAAATTTCTTCAATATATTTTCACCCATATAATTAAGGCATAAAGTTCAAAGTCTATTGAAGAAATTTGACAGTTTGAGGTAGGTTGATGTGCAGGCGTGTGTACAAATACAATTTATAGGTTAAACAGAAAAAACACGAAAGTCCATGTCTATGGTAGGGAAAAAAGTGCGATAGGAGACTTGCATGGAAGAAGGAAATAATATTATGTAATTTTTAATAAAATTGCTTACTAAGTAAGTAAGTATTTAAATGTGTTTGCTATTAACGTACCTACTATAGGTATTGTTCTTGACTTGAAGATAGTCGGTAGCTATAGAAGGGCAGCAAAAACAGCAGCTACCGGTAATTTTTCGCCCAAAAAGGAATTAAGTAATACGAGTACCTACCTAGTAGTAGCGATGGCAAAGTGTACTGCTGCTACTGTTATAGAACTATGAACTTTATTTCAAGACACGTAAGAACTAAGCAACAACATTGTACTGCTGTTATTGCATATTGTAAAACTGGTTAAATTAGTTTATTATTATATACCGAGAACTTCTAGCACGATGCTAGAGCTCTTCGGCGCAGTGGTTAACGCGCCGAGTCTGCGATTGCTAAAACTAAGCAATTGTCTCGAATGCCGGTCATTGGATGGGTGACCAAAAATCTTATATCATCTTGAGCTCCTTCGTGCTTCGGAAGGTACAGACGCCTGCACATCAACCTATCCTAAACTGTAAAATTTCTTCAATTAATTTTCTACCATATTTCTTAGTCATAAGATTCAAAGTCTGTTGAGGAAACTTGACAGTTTGTGGTAGGTTGATGTGCAGGCGTGTGTACGTAAATCTGTTGATCCCGGCTGCATTAGCGGTCGTTAACAACCACCAATCCTCACTGGGCCCGCGTGGTGGTTTATGGCCCTTTCTCCCTATCCATTTAGGGGAAAGCTCGTGCCCCAACAGTGGAGACATAAAATGAGCTGGTGAACCGAGAAGCTGATGAGATACCTACGTCAGTTGATTCTCATATTTCTTCTTCTTGGCTGATGCGACAGACTAAATAAATGAAGCCATTTTATCAAAAGCGGCCTCATCATTTAACTAGGCTACTGATACTATGTTAATTAATCTATTAGTATTCGGTTTGGTTGGTAGTAGGCTTGTTTTAAGTTCGCCTGGCTAGTTACCTACCGCCTTCTAATATTGCTAATCTAGCTCATTAACAATTAACATTGTTCTGCTAGCTTAGCTTAGCTTGGTTGGTTGCTAATCCTAAGACCGCCCACGCCGCCGCGCGCCGTAGTGTTTATGTCTTTGCCTCTTAACGTCGTTCAGAAGCATGCACAGCTAAAACTGTCCAAATTCTCCAATAAATGTTTAACCTTAAGCCATTTACATAAGGTTTGAAGTCTATTGACGAAATTTAAATGTTTGTAGTAGTGTGCTGCTGCAGGCGTGTGTACATATCGTATCGGTTGTAGTTTCGCTGGATCCCATACCTTTCTAACAGAGCAATGCAAGCGCACAGGCATTACAATCTAAGGCAGCTGTCCCACCGAGTAAGCGACGAACTATCGACTATTTTCTCGTTCAAGAATCGTACAATAGATATAGATCCTGTGTCAATAAAAGAGATGCATATATTAATAGTTGATCGCTGACTATTCACACTGCCGCCGGCGAGTACTCGCTTTACTAGTTTGCCGCTGGCGAGTACTCGCTTTGTGTCGTAGTGTCGTAGTGTCGCTCAGCGATACTCGCTTGGCGGTCAGATCACTCGCCGAGTGGTCATTTCTACCTAGAGTGCGGATCTGAGTGCTAGGGATAGCTAACATACATGTATAATGAATCCAGAACAATTATTTAAACTATCATTGTTGTCTAGTTCAGACGATGACGATGATGTATGTTTTAATAGCATTAGTGTAGTAGCAGCGGCAGTTCTGAAAAAAACGGAAGGAAAAAGGGATATTTTGAAAAGAAGAATTTGGATGCAAAATATTAATTATTTCAAAAGAGAATACAGCGTGTGTTTCCTAAATGTACGATATCGACGTGATCAAACGTGACAAAGTCACGATGATTTTTCTTGTGTAACTGGAACGACAGTCACATAACGACTTTGCTCATGCCTACAGGACTAGCTGCCCCCGAACGAGTAGTGCGAGTATAATCGTCCATCGCACAAGACCACTCGCTCGCTTATAAGCCCAGCGACAAAACTATCGGAACTACAACTCGCTTGTCGCTGCTCGCCAACTCGCTTCTAGTTTCTAGCTCTACTTGCTATTCGCTCATCGCCGGCAGTGGGACACCTGCCTAAAGTCCAGTGACGGCCTACTGCAAATAAAAAACAGAAACTTACGTATCAGAGCGACAGCAGCACACCGAGTGGAAGGTTGTTGAGACAGCGAAGAGAAGGCACAGCGCCAGCCCGTACACAATAGCGGCGATCGCTTGCGGCGCGTTCGCCGAGCGCGTGAGCAGCTCGCGCGCGCCGTACGACGCGGGCGCGACGCAAAGCGCGTGCGTGCACACGTTCGCGACATTCTCCACCTGGCGAAGCGAACATTTGTTACACTACAAATAGGTATACATTTTTTAATTGTGGACAAAGCGAAGAATAGAAAAAAGAAAAGGATTCGAACACATTTTTTTTATATACATAGCTCGGCAAATGACTCCACTCCACCTGATGTTAAGTGAAAATGGAGTCCAGACGCAAGGACAACTGGTGCAGCGTGAAAACAACGCAGCATCAGTCACCCTCACCCTGCCGGCCCACAAGGTGCTTCTTCACGCCTCGTTTGAAGGACCCCATGTCATAGGAAGGAGGGAAAACGTGTGCTGGTAGACTATTCTTTTGGAAATGCGACAAAGAAACGAGTCACCAATTTTCTTTGGGCGCGATGTAATGTTCGAGACAGTACAGCGGTGACTCCGGAGAGTAGCACGCGTACTCCTATGGAGGAAGGGAGAAGGTGGGATAAGGTCAAAGAGTTCTTCAGAGCACTCGCCGTGGTATACGCGGTAGAAGACGCTGAGTGACGCTATATCTCTACGCAATTGCAGGGGCTCGAGAGCATTAGTGACCTCTGCATTGCCGATAATGCGTATAGCGCGCCGCTGCAATCTGTCCAAGGCATCAAGAAGGTACTTTGCGGGACCGTCTCAGAGGTGCGAGGTGGAGCAATACTCCACGCAAGACCGCACCTGTGTCTTGTACAAAAGGCACAACTGATCCGGCGTGAAGAATAGCCGCACCCGGTTCAGGACACCGAGTTTAAGTGACGCTGTTTTTATCACGGCTTCGATATAGTCCCTCTGGTACAGATCGCAGCGATTCTCCATACCGAGCATGTTCATACTGCTCTGCAGGCCGTAGGGGCCGTAGGAATGGCGACTTTTTTGCCGTGATCGCGCATACCTGTTTTTTCTTGGCATTGAACTCAACAAGATTATTGGAACCCCATTTAGATATGAGGTCCAATACTCGATTGAGCTCAATGACAAGATTTACTCGTTTCTCTTCAGTCTCGACCTGTCCAGCCGCTGGGTGACCGTTATACCCACCGTGCACTGTACTATCATCTGCATAGCAATGAATATTTCCAAGTGGACGCATATCATTGATATGCAGAAGGAACAGCGTGGGAGATAGAACGGCCCCCTGAAGGACACCGGCATTCACTAACATGAACCGCAAAGCGCATCCGTCTGAGAGTACTCGGATTCTACGCTCATGTAGGAAGCCAGCGACCCAGTTGCAGAACTGAGCGTCGGATCTAACCGATCTCCTTTTTTCGGAACCGGTTGCACATTAGCATCTCTCCAAGATTCCGGCACACAACCTGAAGAAAGCGAGAGACGGTAAAGACGAGTTAACACGGGGGACAACTCCACTGCACACATTTTTAAAATTATTGCTAGGATGCCATCAGGGCCATTAGCTTTCCGAACATAGATTGACTGCAGCTCCGCACGACACTGCCTGATTTTAATATCAGGCATTGTGTGGCCACAGTGAAGAATTGTAGGTGGCTGTGCATTGCAGTCAGCGATTTGGGAGTTAGTCGCAAAGAGTCCGACCAGAAGATCAGCCTTCTCCTGCGGCTTGTGAACTAAAAATCCGTCAGATTTTGCCTGCGAATGACTACATACTCGCGGGTGCAGGATTCCAATTCGAACCCTTCTTTATTATAATGTGCTCGGGACGAAGAAATGTAAATTTGAAATGCCTTTATTCAAATTAACTCGAATTAGCAGTTTGTTTATGAGTGTTTCATTATTTGTTATTGCCATAACGTCAAAACAAACCAATGATTTGACGCGACATTTTACACAGATATAATGAGGCCCAAGAAAGCATCTCATCAAGATCTCATCCCTTTATTATTAGAAGATTTTTTTTTCTTGATAAACATTGTCAAGTTATTATTATTATCTTTATTTCTTTTATTTTTTAGCCTAGGTTTGTTATAATATTAATATAAAAGTAAAATACAAAAGCACATACAAGACATAAAAATATTATAAAAAACCTAGCCTACCTAGAGTGTCGCCGCCGGCAACGGGGCAGGGCTCAAACTGCCAGTGGTTAGGGCTGTAGAGACACGAACCTTCGGACTATACGCGCCGTGTCCAAGAGTACCGCGTTCTGTATCTGAACCTTGATCCAACCATTGAGCGAGAGTCTCTTAAGGTGTTGGTCGAGACTCTTCGCTACCAGACCGTTCGCACAATGATTGATTATTATTATTATTATAAGCCTGTAGTGTCCCACTGCAGGACATAGGCCTCCCTACCCTCTTTCCAACTTGTTCTATTTAAAGCAACAAGTGACCAATCTTTTAGATGGCAGTCAAGGTCGTCCTGCCATCTCCTTTTGGTCTGCCGCGACGTCGTTTTCGGTTTTGTGCGGAACCATACGGTAGTGACCTGGGCCCATCGTTCCTCCGACATGCGACAGACATGTCCTGCCCAGTCCCACTTTAGCATGGCAGCTTTTTGTGTGACATCAGCAATTTTTGTTTTTGAGCGCAGTAGTTTGCTTGCATATTTTTGAGTTAGTTTAAATTGTAATAAAATCAATAGGATAATAATGAGAAATCTGTGATTTAACCTTAATAATATCGATACTGCAACTAAGATTGGTACTAAATTAAAGAAATTGCATTAAAACATTTTTTTTACGTAAACAAGTAATTAAAATTCAATTATGAAACCATATTTCACGCAGTGAAGAGCAACACTATCGATAAATATTTATTATTTAACTGTCAGAAGAAAGCGCATCTATTTGAGGGTATTTAAAGTTTTGTATTTTTCTGGTGTAGTGATTTTATAGGTTCGCGCGTACAATAATGTAAGTTTTATATGTTATTTTTATGAGTATTTATAATGAAACAGGAAATTTAGTTAGTTCAATTGTTCCTTTACGTGATGTAGTCATAAAATTTTAGATGAATTTTCGATTTGTGGCAGTAAACAATTTAGGAGACAGCGGGTCGCCGGTCGTTTTGTTTGACGCCTCTCTTTATGTAGATTGTCAAGTAAACAAACAAAATGACAATACCACGCGACGACGACGTCAAAAATGAGGAGGATAAATATTCGATTTTTTCTTGAAAATAAGCGGGCAGATCCGTGGGCGGAAGCTATGGAAACATTGGGCGTTTGACTTTTACTTTGTGCCCGTACCACAAAGGGCTACTACTATACCAACTATGGGAATTTTTACTTGACAAAAATGCGGTCGAGGCTACCGCTGCCGAATAGGTCTTTTCAGTCAGTCAACCAAACACTGACGCCACCTAAATCATCTATCATAGAAATAGGCGGATATTAACCATCCCTTCCATAACAGTAAAGCTGAAACGAGCTAACAGTATCGACTATCGATCACATGCGTAGATTTCGTGGTAGGAGGTTAACCTAATAATAGGGCCGTGCGGAAAATAGAACGGCCAAGGTTATGTAATTTAATAGGCTTAGAATTAAGATTGATCGTCTTTGTGGAGGCAGTAGCTATCCAGGGGTCCTACCATGAGCTGTTAGAGCAGTATTACTGCAGTGTTACTCTGTTGTGAAAACTAGACGCGTGTTTCCGCACTTCCAAAAGATGGAATAGGCTACCAGCACACGTTTTCCCTCCTTCCTTTGACATGGGGTCTTTAAAACGAGGCATGAGACCTTGTGCGCCGGCAGGGTGAGGTGGCTGATGCTGCATTGTTATCACGATGCAACAGTTGTCGTCTAGTTATAAATACTATTAATGGTCAATAATGAATTTATTGTTTCTCAAAATATTCTCCCTTTGCGTCAATGCACTTTTTCATACGGTTAAACCAATTTTGAAAACATTTGTGCCACTCCTCCGTGGTGACGTCAGATACATTCGACAGCCCCTTCTGGTGATGAAAACCGTTGATCGCGAACGGAACAGAAAAAAAAACACACGGTGCCAGGTCAGGACTGTATGCTGGATGGCTCATAAGTTATACCTTTTTCGCCTTTAAAAGCTTATTTGTCTGTCTGGCCGTGTGGGAACTTGCATTGTCGTGGTGCAAGATGATACGTTTACCGTTATTTTCACGGAGTTTGCCAATAATTTCCGGTAAACAAATGGTCGTGTACCAGTCTCTATTAACGGTACGACGATTTTCTAAAGCAACAGTTGCCACGTGTCCAGTTTTATTAAAAAAAGAAGCAATCATCCGCTTCGAGGCGCTTTTCGCGCGCGCCACTTTGGTTGGTTTCGGCTCATCTCTATAGACCCATACGCTCGATGGCTGCTTCGTTTTGGGATCATAGCTGTAAATCCATGTTTCGTCACCTGTTACTATGTCCCACACCAAATTTTAAGCGCCTTCGATGTATCTGGCAAGCATAGCATGGCACCAAGTGATGCGGTTCGTTTTTTGAGCATCGGTCAAATTGTGTGGGATCGATCGAGAACACAGCTTTCTCACACCCAAATGTTTGTGTAGGATTGACTGTATTTGACTCATGCCTATGTCCAAAGATGTCCGGATCTCATGGCAGGTCACATGCCTGTCTGTTTCGATCATACAGCGCACAGCATCGATGTTTTTGTTGTTAACAGCGGTGTACGGGCGACCTTCACGAATTTCATCATGGAGATTGACACGACCACGTTTGACTTCCAAACCAGCAAACCAGCTATAAATAGTCGTCATGCATTGTTTCTTCACCAAAAGCAGATTGAAGCCAAACGAGGCTTTGCTGAGCTGTCAAATTACACTTAAAATCGTAAAAAATCATGCAACGAAAATTTTCCCGAGTTAAATCCATTTTATTGTAATCACGCGATTTTTTAAATGACGCCACAATACAATTGAAAACAATTGACAATCAAATGAAACAAATTGTATCCTACGGCTAAAGAGTTCCATTTTCAAATGTAGTAATAACTTTTTAAATATTGTTTATGTAAGTGCCCAATTCCGGAAACTTTTAGTGTGACCTATGTACAATAAAGTATAGACGTCGCTACACGCGTCTTGTTTTCACAACCGCAACAACACTGCTACAATGTTGTTCTAAGGGCGTCCGCTGCGTCAAGCGGGCGCCTACGCGTCGGCGTGCTGATTCTACCAAACCGAGTTAAACCGAGCCGAGGTCCTTGGCTTTAGAGGCGAGGGATCGGGTTGCTCCGCTCCCGAACCCATCCGAACCCCTCGGAGAATCTAGTAGAGCGCGGAGACACGCACTAGTGCGTGATGCCCTCCCCTCTATAAAACCTCTGACGATGCTTCATTTTACACGGCTTGAGTAACTTTTTAAGTTTCTCGCCACCCAAAATCTCTTTCAAAATAAAAAAAAAACTAGCGAGCCTTACAGTAGTCGCATAACTCGCATATGATGTGTAACATTTGTCATCTCACCTTAGTAACAAGCAATTTTAACATTATATTCTAAAAAAAATGGGTCAGGTATAACATCATTTTATAACTATAAAATAAATGCAGTAAATACTTATTAGAAGACATTTGACGTATCAAAATGACCTTAGATGGTCAAGTGACACAATATGTCACATATAATAATAATATGTCATGTTCATAATATCGATTTTAAAATTATAAAATGACGCGCGCTTGCGCGCTTCCCCGACTTCCTGTCACAATGTTACACCTACTTCCGTCACATTTCAAGAAATCACTCCCACAAATTGTATATATAGAAAGCGAGCGGAAAGATGTTACACATCAAAAAGGCGTGCCATTTCACGTAAATTCATAATAGAGCAGCGCTGCGTAACAGCTCCAAAACCGCTAAATTTGTCCGCACCGTGCGCCCGCTTGACGCAGCAGACGCCCTAGAGTTCATGATGGTTATCCACCAGGTAGTGGTGAACTGGTAAATACTATGCGAGTTATGTTGGCAGCCGATCATACGTAACAGTTTGGACTTTGCGCTTATGATGTTGTAACTATGATAAAGATATTATATTTGCGCGCATAGTGTAAATTGGCAGTAGGTAGATAGGTATATGATTGTTTTTTTATTGAATAAGTAAGTTTTTGGGACGATGGCGCGGCACCTTGTGTGCATTGGTGGGTTATCGGACAGGTGACCAATTCCAAATGTCGAGCTCTTCCCTTATTCCGGTTGTTATTGTAAGATGGCAATCGGTAATATCTACCAATCCGTATTAAGACAGCAGAGCGGTTTATTTCCCGATCTCTCCGCGTTACTGTTAATGAGGGAAGGTCTGAGCCCAGCTGTGGTACGTGTAACGAAAGTAAGAAAGAGAGAGAGGACACACTAATCGGACTACTTCACCTTACCTTATCAATCTACGTAATCCAGCACTACCAAGACTACCGAGTACCGACTGATCTATGTATAAACGAAGGTCGTATGTGTATATTGCTGGAATACATAGACTCGTTCATATACTAGACGTGACGAGTGTAACACATTGGCACGTTTGCATCGCAACGTAGCGATTACTTCGCGGCAACATCCAGGCTCTCGCGTGACAGTACGACTGCGTTATCTGCACATGACTATAGAATAGCAACAGTATTAATTAAATATGTATATGTATACCTACGTATAGGTACAAAAACTATTGTATGAACAGATATTTATACCCGAGCTAAATTTGTAAGTGACAGCTAGTCGTTCTGCTATGTACGTAGGTATCACATGATTGCAACACGAGTCTATGTGCTTTTCAGATTAGTTAATAAATGTGAAATAAATATTTTTTTTAACTCATTTTACCCACACAATACTTTGATCGTAATCGTATCACCTAGGGTAGCTGGTATGTCCTCGTCAGTCGATACACATAAAAAGGATAGACCTGAGGGCCTACCGCCTAACTCTATCGCTATCGATCTCGCTATCGCGCTCTATAGTTTATGGCGTCATCTTGTCATTTCGAATGCGATATAAAAGCAATATCGAAAGCTATAGGCTATAGCTTTCGATATTGCTTTCTTAATGCTTTCATATCGCTTTAGAAATTACAAAATGACGCCATAAACTATAGAGCGCGATAGCGAGAGCGATGTCGATAGAGTTAGGCGGTTGGGGGGCCGGTTAGACATAAACAGCTGAAATTTTGCTCTTTTCCTACGAGCAGAGCCAAGTCAGTGGCTAAATATTTAATTTACCCATAATAACGTTTCTAAATCAAAATTGGTGGTTTATAAGACGGAAGGGAAGCACAACTATTTTTAGCCACATGCTTGATATTTACGAGCCAACCCAACTTCTATAAATAAAACAGACGTAAATATAGTCAAGAGATTGAGTTGGTCTATAATCAAATCAATGATAATATAAGCTTTATGGGAGGGGAGTTTACACAACAGTGTTGTAAACGTAGGTTTAACGCAAACTGCTTAGTTGGGTACGGTCAGCAATGAAAGTAGCTGAACACTTTAGGTAACTATTAGGTAATCTGTGACTTTAGTACCGTGTCATAACAAAATCAAAGAGGTTGACAAGCGCCTAGCGCCCTGTGCGATTCATTTTGCTTTGACAAGTACATGTCACAGAAGAAAGACACTTCAATGTGACCAGTGACTTTTTTGGCTGACTGTCCCTGTCTGTCACAGAAGAAATATTTGGCCGATTCTTAAAGAGTCAAGACAAAGTAGTTCCTATTAAGATTTCGATTTCAGCTCCTAGATGAATCATTCACCAGTTTGATCACTTTAAATCACTTACTGCCGTAATCAGGCATCAACCACAAAAAATTGTTTACAACATTTTTTATAATATTTACAAAGAAAAACCATAGGTGCTAAAGTGGTAAGTAATCATAAATGTTAATCCACATCTCTGATTGCCGCAGGTAATGTTGGTCGTTAACTTTGCTCCTAAGGTCGTTAGTATAAAAGCTATAATAGTACCTATGTATACATTACGTAGATTAGACCGTAATTATTATTTTTTGTCCCACGCAACGCCTAAAGAGTGGTAGTATAAGGTTTTATACAATAATACACTAATACGTACTGAAGGCACCGCACAGATTGCAAAGCGCTGGCTGCCTAGCGCGAGTTTCAAGTTTAAGTTTTTAGTCAACTAAAAAGATTTAGTATGGTATAAATGCCTCTCACCCAGTTCGTCTTTTCTAAAGCGGAGACGGCGGGATAACTAAATCATTTTTTATGAGGTAGGTACCATGTAGGTAGCCAAGTGGTATGAGGTGGCCCAGGATAGGGATGAGTGGAGACATAGAGGGGAGAGCTTTGCCCAGAAGTGGGACACAATAAAGGTTATTAAAAAAAGAAAAATAGTTACCTACCAACCTACTATTAAAAAATAAGAGTTTCTTTGATTAGATTTTTTTGATCACGTGTTTCGATCATTTCAGTGATGACTACATCTCTAGATATAAATCCCAAAATGGCATAGCTTGATAGCTTAATTTAATCTGACTGGTGTATTTATTTAGCAAAAACTCTAGAGTCGCAATTAGTCAAGAGTACCTACATATAAGTACCTAACCTATTACCTACACATATTGTGAATGAGCTGAGTTAATTGAATTTTAGATAAGTAGCACACAAAGAGCCGCTCAACCTTGAGACTAACTTTAATCTGTTTGTATAGATTCCTTTAGAATTTCTTTTTACCGTTCTTTTTGTCTAATATGGTCATTTCTTATTGTGAATCGTATCAATTCAATCTATTGTAAGTACCTACCTACCTAAAATAACGATTCAAACTTCTTCAAACTTTCACAATAATATTTTAAATCGTTAGTACACAACCAGAGGTGGGTATCACTATCAGGACTGTCATGTTTTTGAAAAATACTCTTTTTATAATTTAAATCATAATAGGAAAATAATGTGAGTTGCCTAAAGTGACCTTTATAGATCTAATTACGTTCTTTACGACTCGTCGCCGATTTGAAAGAGTTTTACGACAGTAATTTCTTTTTTATTATCTAAGGGTCAATTCACACCGAAGTGGCAGCGCAGCGCAGCAGCGGTCGGCAGCGCAGCGGCAGTTTCACTGTCAAACCATAATAAGCTTTATGCATATTGGAGTAAGCTTTCAAGCAACACTAGGTATGTTGCTTTAAAGAATCGGGTTGGACGCGGGGCCGCGATAGGACAAGCGTCCTATCAAAGTGATGGGGCGGGGCGACTGCTTTCAAGCCATACTTTGAGTGATCAAATAGAGAAATAAATCTTTAAATTGTTTGACAGTAAAACTGCCGGCCGCTGCGTTGCCGACTGCTGCTACTTCGGTGTAAATTGACCCTAAAAGGTACTCTGACCAGGAGGTCCTATCAAGAAGGATCTTGATAGGGCGCGGGCAGGCGGGCGGCCCTACAAATCATCAACAATTTCATCATCATCATCAGCCTATACTAATGAGTAGCCCTACAAATGTTTGTGAAAATTTGAGTGTTTGTTTGCGAGTCTCAACTCTGGTGCTGGTTAGGCGTGTTAATTTTTTAATAGAAGTATATATTTTTTTAATGTAAGTTGTATGTAACAAATCAGTTTGTTCAGTTCACCTGATGGGAAGCAACCACCACCCACCATTGATCCATACACCATACACTCACAACATAGAACAATAACATAGTTGTTCTATGGGGTTGCCACAAAAAAAGATTTTAGGTTTACAATTAGTTGAGATATCACCAATTGATAGGTTAAAAGGAAAGTTTATTTCAAAAGAGGGCATCGGAATATCAGGATATTTTAAATTCTAATTTAATTTCCAATCTATACAGCTTATGAACTATTTACAGACATTATTTATATTAAGTGGTTGCTTGTTACAAGTTAATCTTTGTTATCTAAGGTTAAATGGTAACACTAGAAATAATTTTTAAATTTCATAACTTGTTAATTCTAAGATATAACAGTTTTAGCTAGTACTGTAATGAGCTTATATTTAAAACTAAATTTATTCAATATGTAAAATTATACTTTTCACAGTGTATCTTAACAAAATAAATAAATACATCAATGATACTCTATCTATAAATTAACATAAAATAAGTAGGTAGATATGCCATATTATTTTAAACTTCATTCAATTAGAAGACAAATCATTTCCATGGATTAAAGCAAATTATATGAATGAATATTATTATACCTCGTTCAATCGCAATAAGAAAAATATATAACATATGAATAAGGCTACAGAGGTATAGGCTTGTAAGTGTTGATTCATAGCTCATCAAGAAATATAAGCACTACTTGGATAGGCATAGTAGAAAGGCTACTTTGAAGACACTACACAGCAATTTTAATTCTAAGATTGATTGAAAAAAATCTAATCATTTAGGTAATGCCATTAACCCATTCCCTGTCCCTGATATCATGAATCACATATGATACAAAACAATTGAAATTGATTGTTATAATTCTTGGACAGGGAACCTGTTAAATGATTTTTAATACTTGGCACTTCATTTTCCCAAAGTAGCATTTAAGTAGGTAATTACAATTTATATTAGAATAACACTATATTATTACTATTAACAACTGGTTCTATTAAAAAAATATCCTGAGTTATTTTTACTTACCTTGGTAGGAACGTACGCCCTGTTGGAGGTAGCCTTCTCATTCATCCATTTAACGGTCCTAAGCTTCTCCCAAGGAAGATCAAAGTGGAAATAAATTTTACTTTCATTGAACTTAGATTTAAATTTCATTATTATCACAGAAAATAAGCTTACAACGTCACCCATTTTATTAGAATGGCGGCTAAATGTTAAATGGTCATGAGACCAACAACGGTATGCTTAAATTTATAGTATTCTCAACGCTCATGTTTTAAATTAGTTTTCGTTTTTACAACACATTATTATTATTTTTTCCGCCACACAACCACCTCGGTCGATGCCACTTGACAGAATGATCAAAGTGATGTGCGTTGAATGAACTAGCGATGTGTTGTTATCGTTTTTGAAATCACGAAACGAAAACGTTATCCGTTTGTAAATAATAAATAGATAATTAAAACTATCTATTTTTGACAACTATCTATTTCCACAACGTCGTCGAACTGTATGAATATTAACATTTTATGTTGTTAGGTTTGAGTTGTTGCTACTGTTAACGTTTACAATTAACTTTCCTTCGTACTTTACTAGGCTTAGGACTGTCTTTATTGCTATATTGCCAGTGAAATATGAATAATCACACTTATGCAAACGTCATTGATATAGTTTCGTTCATTCGCTCATGCGTAAACAAACCGTCTATCTATCTATCGTTTTCTCGTTTTCATAAAGTGCATATTCGCTCGGTTAAAGAAGTTTAGAGCGTTGTTAAAATAGATAGTTTTTTTGTCGTTGGATAACTAGTGATCGTTGTTCTGCCAAATAGATAGTTGTATCTAAGTTGAATAACGCCCATCGCTAGAATGAACGGACTAGTTGATTCGATGGTTCACGTAGAATCAACGCCGCGACAGTCCATCGTCCACGCGTCGACTAGTTGAATTCTTAGACGGCTAAACTAAACGTTCACAAATCACAATGTTCATTATCTACTGGGATCGCGACGACGACGGATTAACGTAGTCGGTTAATACAGTCAATTCGTTCATACAAACAAATTTGAACTATGTTTAGTTATGCAATAGAGTTCATATTGACGACTTCAACTACGACGACTCGTCGATCGACGGCATTTGGCGCGTCTAGGTCAATTCACCATAAAATTCTATTAGAATTAGCTTCAAGCGAATTTAATCTTTGTATATAACGCAAATGAGTTGATTTTGGAATAGTTGCGTGGATGGACTGGCCGGTGTCGATCGACTGTCATCTCTCTCACACTTTTCTTCTGTTAGTAGGTAAACATTGCGATTGCGAGGTGGTGTGAAAAAAATAAAAGAATTAAGTATAAAAAAAACATAATTATGTACATAAAATCAGTTGTCCCTTTAAATATGTCTGGATAATGATTAAAATTCATATTCAACCAGTCCTAAGTCTAAATGAAAAAAAGTATGGGGTTCCCCTCATCAAACTGATTTTTATTTTTTATATAAGTAGTACGTAAGATATAAAATTTCGAAAAATAACAATACCTATACCTATTTAAAAAACTTTTTGAAATATTTTAATTAATAAGATAATATAAAGTTGTCTACGACGATAGTCCGTCTAATCTACTGTTTATTCAGTCGTAGAAATCGATGACGTGTCGTGAGTTTGAACGTCTATATAACGAAGACGTCACCGTTAACTAGTCGATGAATTCAACTAGTCGATGGACGAAAAATAACGGTCTAGATTCGTTGACGTTAAAACCGTAGACGACCCGTCGCTACTTGGTGCCAACATTAAATTACGAAATAATGCTACCAATGAACAAAGTTAATAAAACGTTCTGTCTTATTGTACCAGCCACAACACGCTAATTTAGTCGCATTATACGGTCTAGTCATGTTGGCCAGCATGTGACGCGCCATAGACTATGTTTACGCGCCATTGTAGTTCTGTTAAAATATTGTGTGTTTTGCTCAAGCTCGGAAGTTTAAAAACTGTAAAAAACGTGGTAAAATTACATCATGGGTAGCAAATCTTTGCGAAAGTATGAAATTTGTGGTGTTCAAAGAGTGAGAAAAATGATTAAGGATATATTTTTGGCTATATTTCTGCTTGACCCAAACAAGTAAGTTTTGTAGTGTATTTCAAGTTTTATGTTAATTTGAGTAAAAACAGTGTTAATAATAGTGGTAATATCGGTAAATATATGTGTCTAAGTCACATTTAGAAGAAAATTTGGGCTATTTTTCAATTGCAATAACCTTTCTATTGTCCTAGTGCTGTGCTCAAGTTATCGATACTTTTTATTTATTTTAGATGTCGATTATGTCTCTGGACTCACATTATCCATAATCCTTTTCATATATCTCCTTTTATTCTTTAACTGTCCAATATACCCCGTCTCTTTGTATGACATCCTACCCTCTAAAATTCCCCGTCCTATAAACTTACTATTTCTTCTGTCTTTCCCTCATCCTTCCATATTAAATTATTTATGTAAGTTCAGTGAAATAATATAAGATTATAAACTAACAGAATCTCCCTCTTAACATTGTGTCGTCTTTCTATGTGTTGTGTTTTGTTTTAGGTGGTGCTAACTCCGTAGATAGATACTCAATTCACAAAGTTTTTAAAAAGATATATCTTCTACCGGCCAATATTTGTAACTTTTACTGGCCATTTTCCAAATTATAACGTGCCTCGTTAATCACTCGACATTGGCGAAATTATTGGTGTTGAAAAACTCTACAGAAGCCATTTCACAAGAAAATAATAATTATATTCTTGCCACTTTGGACCCAGCTTTTTTAATGACTTTGCTGATCTGATTAGTGAATGTTTTCCTCATAAAGGTCGATTTTCCACTTTTGTTATAGTGCAAATAATAAAAATAATAAATAAGTGCAAATATCTTTCTTTAATCTTCTTTCATCCATCCGCTCCACATTGCCAAACCATCTCGGCATACCCCTTTTAATTTTAGTCACTACATCATCTTTCTTTCACGATCTGATTTCTAATCAAAAATAGCACTGTGAATACTGAAAATCTCACTTTTTTACAGGTTGCTGTAAATAACCCTATTTATAAATACATACTACCCTGCTAAATGTAAGTAGAACTTTAAGCTGATGAATTTTGTTCAGAATTTTTTCTAACAGGCTCTACAAGATTGTTTTCTTAAATTGAAGCAGACCTATATGAGAACTTGCAAAACATCGAAATAGCAGATGTGTTTAATGAGTAAGTACATTCACATAGTAATGTCCTCCAGTGAAAACACCCAAGTGTTTTTTCTAATTATTCTTATACTATATGGGTAGCACTTCAATCCATCGGGATTATTGCTGTGATCCTTTAGATTGCAGAGGCGGTTAAAAGAGAGTGAGCAGTGACTTCACCTCCACAGATGGATAAAACACTCAAAGTTGTGTTCTGGATCAGTTGATTGTTAAAACCAAATCAATGGCTTAAAAAATTATAATTGTTGTGTGTGAAATGTATATATTTTTTGTATTTTAGACAGTCGTCGTCGTCGCACAATAAAAATGCCGCGCATTGTGTTCCCAGAAAGCGACACTGAACCTGAAAAATATTCTAGAAGGTAGGTTATGAAAATTCTGAGTTGGGAAAGGAGTTTTACCCCTGCAGTTGCTTTTGTAGATGTCATCATTCACAGCTCTACTTTTACATTAAAAATATAACAATGTAGCAAATATAACAATTTGCCGGTGTTGGTTGAACCCCTTTCGCGTGGTGCTGGCCGTAGAGGTAGTGGAGCCAGTAGAAGCAGGGGGGACTGCGGGAGCCGTGGAAGCCAAGCAAGACCCCATGCAATTGACCAGTTAGCTTCTTTGCTTTTTTTTATTAACTCAGTAATCTAAATTAACGCTTCAGGTATTATATGGTTTCAATTAACGAACCAATCGTATTGGAATTTCAATAGTTTTTACCTTTACAGGCTTGAACTGGTAAAAATTGCGGAGTTAGCTAGTAGCAGCCCTCTGGAGGAGCCTAAAAAAAGGCGCATTTGGAGCCCGTAAGTATTAATGTTACCCATAATTGATAGCACATAATATATGAGTATGTTGTGCCTTTACAGGCTATCGGACAACGAGCCTGGACCCTCCAGATTTCCAGAGCCTAGATCGCCCTTTCCGTCTTTAGCGTAAGTTAATTCCTTTTTTATTAAACAAGATTTCCAAGTTAACACTGTGTAGGACAATGATGTGTTTTTTCGACAGGATCTCTACGTTTGACTCACTTCAACATACGATGGAGGTAGTTGAACTGAACAGGGATGATGATCTAACCAGATTCGCCAGTTTGTTCCTGATGAATTAATGCGCTTAACCAAAGCAAATATGCGTCCCGGTCAAATTGCAGGGTACACATCTGGTGACGTCGACGTGATGGTATGGCGGGACCAAAATAGGGTGGCAACCATTTCAACCTACCATGGCAACGCCACTGCAACTTCCAACGGCAAAACCAAACCAATCCTTATCTTAGATTACAACATCATGATGGGGGGTGTTGATAAGAAGGATCAGATGTTATCCATGTACCCCATCGAACGAAAGCGTACTAGTGTTTGGTACAAAAAACTTTTTCGTAGACTTCTTAATGTATCTGTTTTAAATTCTTTTATCATAGCTAAAAAATCTTCTTCTTTACAGACTCATCGAGCTTTCCGTTACTCTCTGATTTCTTCCCTCCTCAGCCGACACAGTACACCTAGCGTGGCTACTACCCTGAGGCAGAGAGGGGGGTTATTTGAAGCTAAAAAGCATTACATTGCTGAGCGTCCAATAAGCACCAGTAAAAGTAGGTTGCGTCGCAAATGAGCCGTCTGCAAAAAGTTGACGCATTTTTACTGTGTCGGCTGTGTTGACAAATCTGTCTGTATCACCTCTTGTTTTGTTTTACTTCATTCATAATACGTATCTATTCGACTTTTTGACGTGACAACGTCTTATAAATTGGTTTGCCGGGTGACACTTCAAGAAACTGCGTTACGCTCCGCTCACGTTATGCGCTCACAATGAGAGCGAGTGAGAGGCACGCGTCCCTTCCACTCGGGCATGGTTAGCCCGCCTAAGAGCGAGAGAGACAGACATAAAAAGTGAAAGGTAAATACGTATGTATGTGTAAAGGTAAAAATAAAATTTTGTTAATATGAAATTCAGTGCGAGATTCTTTGTATAAATTAATGTTTTAAATATAATTCTTTGTATAAATAAATGTTTTAATTTGTTACTATTATTTCATCCTTCTTCCTACTATACGAATGAATATTCACATTAAATTATTTTACCACTCAAAGTCGTTGTCACGTAAAACTTTCGCCCGTATATCGACTTTACAGGCAACCAATTTTTTTTTATTTTCTTTATTACCTGTATTTATTATTGTGCCAAACACTAGGTTTTCGTTAACTCAATTACTACTGAACCAATATTTACCAATTAATTATCTTCGAGTTGGACTCATTTTTGAAGGATTGGTTCCAGAAAGCTACAGACCGTGAATATTGGAAAAACACTAGGTTTTCCTTAACTCAATTACTTCTGAACCAATATTTACCAATTAATTATCTTCGAGTTGTTCTCATTTTTGAAGGATTGGTTCCAGAAAGCTACATTGATAGTATGAGTTTATTTGAACAAATAATTTTGACTTTTAATTTTCTGTGTGTCGTGCGTAGTATATTAAAGATGCGGCTTTATTTGAATTTATTGATAAAACTAACTATTTAAAATTCTCAATGCGCAAACTAATGTCAATTCAAACTTTCTTAAAGGATGCCCTGCAAATAATGTCCTATGACGATACAGAGAAATTGTTGACTGTAGATAAGTAAACATTGCTATACCTACTTATTTATTTCGTAGATTTTGTTGTATAATTCAAAAGAAAGTTGCTAAGTATATAAGTTAACGCTTCTTTTTTCTTTTATTTGAATAATGATTTGATTTTACTCTTCACCTAATGCATATGTAAAATACCTATTAAGTAATTATAATTATACTTATTTTAAAATGTTTAGCCTTAATTTCTCGCCTGAAAAACAGGATTTCCTAGTTCAGGCATGACAATTTGTATTTTTTCCTAGTTAGTAAGAATTTGTATGTATGTACCTTTTGTTTTATTTTGTAAAGATATTGAACAAATTATTATACTATTTATTTATTGTCTTTCTTAAAACTAGATTTTTACAATATTTTAATATAAAAACAATAAAACATTTAAAAACCTAATTCTAGAATACCGCCAGCAGCGGGGCAGGGCCCAAGCTACCGGTGGTCGGGGCTGCAGAGTGAGGAACCTGCTGACAATACGTGCCGTGTCAAAGAGTACTGCCTTTTGCATCTGACCCTTGACCCAACCTTTCAGCGAGACGCTCTCTATCGTGACGACGTACGATCTAGACGTGTTGATCGAGGCTCTTGGCTAAAAGACCGTTTGCCGAAACGAATATCGGTACTATAATTATCATCATCATCATCATCATCATATTATATACCATTACCTACTTATTTGAATATAGATTATTTAGACTTTGACTTTCAATACATAAAAGTTTGAATGGGTAATACAAAAATATTGATGATTCAATCTAATTTTTTTGTGTGGAAATGATGTACTGTATCTAAAATTAATAACGTTAAAAATATGTGTGTTTGTTTGAAAGTCCTAATAGATTAATAATATTTTTAAATTGGTACTATGAAGTATCTATTGTAAATAGCAATCCGCTCCGTCCGTTTTAAATTGCATTTCATCAAGTAAAAATAGTATTAAAATTTCATATCATGCCACATCCATTCATGAATCACTCCATGGCGCTCTTTGGTACTTGTGCTCCTTTTTGCAAGTTTTTATTACCGTATTTTGATTTTTTTTGTATGATTGTAGCTCATATTTCATTAAATTTCATTAGTTAATGTATTGTAAGTCAAGAATGTAAAAAAACCATTTCTAGAAAATAACTTAAAATACGTTCTATGACACAAAGCTCAATGTAGACTATTTTTATACTATTTTCTATTGCTCTAGGTTTTCAGTCATAAATTTGAAACTAATCAATTTTATGAAATGAAATTGTAGCAATGTTATGTCAACTATACAAGCTTTAATTTTTATTTATTTTTATTATTATTTATTTATTTAAAACAAAACAACCGTTTCATATCTGCGCTGTGAATAATTCAGAGGAGTTCTTAGACTCAGTGTAAAAAAAAACTTATGATTACTAGTAATTTTCTAATAGATTATTGTAATTTAATGTGTAATATTATAAATAAACAAATATTTCTTTATAAAAATGGTTTTATTTCTACTGTCTTGGGGTTTTCATGTAAAAAACGGGGAAAAATGCAAACCTTATTTTTAGCTCAACATAAAAAAGAACAAATAGTTTCAATTGTAAATATTATATATCAATCATTTAGCTTATTTCATTACGAACACTTTGACATGATACAATGCATATTCGCTTCCTAACGTCTGGATATTACTCATAACGTAACCCGACACCCAAAACGCTGACTACCTGCGGGGGCCCTTTGCCACTCGACGGCATATTGGCTTCAAGTGTCTGCCACTTCAGAGGCAGTCTGGTCTAGTAAAACTCCACGGGAATCGTACCCGTGACTTGACTATACTGCGAAACAAGACAGTTCAAGAATTAATGGGCAGAATAAATCTAAGCTAAGATGAATAAATAAATAAAATTATTTTTTTATCCGTCGTTAGAAAAATTTACACAGCTGATCGTGTCGAGCCAAAACACAGTAAGTTAGGGATGTCTAAAAAAAATCCGATATATCGATATTTTTAAAAGTATCAATATCGGTCTTGATATATCGCAGAAAAATATCGATATATTAGTAAAAAATTTAACCGACTAAAAAAAGGAGAAAGTACTGCTTTATATCAAAATCTCCTTTATTTCATAGCTACATTTGATAATTTTTGGTTGCAGAAATTAATAAAAAATATTAAACCATTTATTTAACAAACTTCTTGAAATAGTTTGTTATAAGTAAATGCAATTTTCTTTTATTAATATTTATTTGAACAACATTAATGAGTCTTTAATAAATCTAATTTTACTTATTGCATAGTGACATACTTTTTATATTAGTATAGCATTTAGATAAAAATATGTTTTCGAAATCCTAATTCCGTGCAATTACTGTAATTAAATAATATTGTATGAAAAATTATGTGACATTAACTAAATAAGCTAGGCACTCATTTTACTTCATGTTGGGTACCATATTTCTATTATTAAACTTAACTAATATTCTTATATATAACTCATACTCATTACATTTAAAATTATAATTAAATAGCTAAGAAACTAATTGGAATATTTACAAATAAATTTGTTAATACATTTTTCTAAAAGCTATTTTCAAACAGCTGAAGAAGTCTTTTGATTTCTGCAATTCTAGCAGCTTGTGCTTGGACAGGAACCATTGCTTGTGAAACCTCCTCACCTTTTGCAAGGATTGTGTACATACTTTTAATATTATTATCCATTGCATCACAAGTTTTACCAACTGCATCTTTATACACTTCCATATTTTCAGCTGTCAAGGAAGAATTAGAATGTAATATGCTAGACAAGTTTTCTATCAGATTATCAACAGACTGAGCTATCTTTTGGGCTTCATATTCTAAATCATTTAGTACTGTAATATCAATTTGTCCAATTTGAGGTGCCAATAATTGTCTGTAAAGTTTTCCAGAAGGAGTGCTTGATCTTGAAGCGCTGGAGCTTCCGAATACTGGTGTTTCACCTCTTTTTGTAATAGGACTGGAAATCTTTATCTTAAATTCCAAATCATCGGCAACATAGTGTGTCATGTCTCCTTCGTATCGAACGTGTCCATCCATATCTAAAGGAAACTTCTCTTGTTTACGATTTTCCGACGGCAAATCATATGGCCTAGAAGGTCCAGCAATCTTCTGTTGCTCAATACCACTCCCATGGTCTGAATGAAACGATATTTCACTGTAAGATGCGGTCATCCGAGCTGATAATTCTTCATCCAATTCCACATCATGTTTATGTGACACTCCAGGCAAACTCTTGTCTTCTGAAGTAGGTGAAACCGATTCAATAGAATTTTCAGCCATATTATATTTGGTCTGAAACTTTCCGTATATATAAAAGTACTTTGTGTCTGAAACCAAATTTACAAAATCTAAAACAAAATGTAAACAAACAGTTTCTTTTTTTTAAGTGTAGTTCGTTCCTTGAGTTACCGGCTAAGGTCACAAACCATGCTGCCATGTCATTAGTTTCTTAATTTCATTAGTTACTTTGTTACTTCTCCTGTCTTGTTTTCTGTATGATGATGATGATGAATGATAATAGAAATGAGAAGTGAGAAATTTAGACCCCCCAACCCCAACCCCTCGAGTATTTCAGTAATGATGTGGAGTATTTACTAAGTCCTCACGCAGACTTCTTGAGAGAATTTGAAAAGTAACGTTGCACTGTTTTGTTTCATTGGCCAACACTCATGCACACTCACGAACACTTAACGGTTAATAATCCACCATTATTTCACATTTATATTCGACATAACACAAATTTTAGAAAATAAAACAAAACCACAGACATGACTCTTCACTTTCCCGCCAAGAAGTCCCTTGTTAAATGTGTTAAATATTAAAATGTCAATTGACCTTTTTTCATTTCACCAAATAATATGTTTCGCAAATCAAAAAAAAAACCTTGAAATTCAAGACAAAAATTACCAAAAAGAAACTCTTTCTGTTGTCTAATAAAAAAATAACCTCGAAATTGCTAAGGGATCATTTGCTAAGTGAGCTTTTAAGATGATACTTTTGTCAAATGTCTCGTTTGCGAAATGAACATTTGGTAAAACGTTGTTTGTCGAATGACCATTTGTCAATAATTTTTTGGTCAAACATTAATTATCCAAAGTGTATCCGAACAGGCGAATTTTTACGTGAAGGTTGGTCAAACAAAAAATATCTGTCATATTTGCGGGAAACTTTGACAGTTGTCATTGTCAATAAAAACATCGTGTGTAGGTAAGGTGAATTTTTGTGAGCAAAGATTTTTATAACTGAGACTATTTTTATGATTATTCTATGCGTAGAATTAATTGGTATAGTGTCTGAAAGTGAGGTAGTATTAATTGGTGAGTTAAATCATTCAAAATTGTCGGGACCTTAGATTTCATTGTCCATTTAACATGGCGCTTAGCAACGACATGTGCGGACGTTAACGCTCATACTTTGTCGTGTTAGTTACTATTTTGAGTGCCGAATACGTTAATCGTGTTGTATTTGGAGCTCCCCTGTTGTGTATCATTATTGGTTTGTTACATAACGGGTTTGTGGTCTTGAATGTAACGTTACGACACAAGCATTGCAATGGTGAAAACCCGTCGCAGTAATGGAGAGAACGGGGAGGTTGACGATCGGAATTACACTATAAACGACGTTGGCAGCGTCTCTGATGAGAAGGTGAAATACTCTCATACTGTTTTTAGTTACACATAATTTTGTTACTTTGCTTTGTATGGAGATAGATGATTTGTCAACTTCCTGTCCCAATTTCCTTAATGAATGATGCAAGTAACTGCATGCGCTTCTATAAAAGATAGATCTGATATAGAAAATTGTTTATGTGAAACAAGCATATTCTTGGGAGTTCACATTCTTTTACAATTAAGGTACCTACCTTTTTTATATCTGTTTCTGGAAATATTAGCATCACAAAACAAATTTTATCTCCCCCACTCTCCCATTTTATTTTAACTCCTCCTTTTATTTTAACTCCTTTTATCTGAATACTCCATGTACCTTTTTAATGTGACTACAATTAAGTTTTCCTTACTGTTGCAACAGATTTTACATTTGGTATGTTTCATTTAAGTATAAGATTAGGTACTATAGTTTTGCTCACTACATAATTTTCTATAATTACAAAGGATTCAAAGGCTTTAAATGAAAACAATAAATAAAATCTATGTTGACTGTTATATAAAATAGGTTTTTGAATATACAAACTCTAGTCATAGCTATTTTATTATTATTTGTGTTCTTTTGTTTTTATTGCATTGGCACTCGTTGCAAAATATTGCAGGCTTTTTGTAATGATAGTTTAAGTTGACTACTCCTATTTGATGTACTTAGCTACTTTTTTTGCATGATGTCATGTTTATGGTTTTGATGGTAATAGTTGAAAGCAGTTGGTTTATATGGTTATTTTTAAAGGAAAGACATGTATTACACAAAAATAAAGAAAATGTTTGTTTTGTTAAGCATATAATTATTATATGATAGGGACAATAATGTTCCTTTTACAAGTTTATGCAATTCACAAATTAGTGTCTTATATTGAAAAGTTTCAAGTTCGAAAAGTAATTAAAAATGCTGAACCCGTTTAATTAAGGGATGTTTAATCAAGAATAGACTGAAATAGAATTGCCCAGATCCGTTGTCACAATCTTCCTGCATGTGGACATTGCTGTAGATTCAAAATACACAGTTTTACAAAGCTTTCAGGAATAATTATTTTAGTGAAATCAGAATACTAAAACTGATTTCACTAATAATATTTAAATAGTAAATAGGTTTGACCTTATTGGATTGAAAACACCTTAAATGGAGTATCAAATAGTAAAAACATCTAATAAAGGAATCCATGATGTAGGTTGACCTGAATTATGACTTGTTAATTTTAGGCTTCCAATTGGTCTCAGCGAGAATTACGAAGCAGTCAGTATAAGGTTACAAGGAAGATACAACACTGGCCTGCTAAATGTAAGTAGAACTTTAAGCTGATGAATTTTGTTCAGATTTTTTCTAACAGGCTCTACAAGATTGTTTTCTTAAATTGAATCAGACCTATTTGAGAACTTGCAAAACATCAAAATAGCAGATGTGTTTAAAGAGTACATTCACATAGTAATGTCCTCCAGTGAAAACATCCCAAGTTTTTTTTCTAATTATTCTTATACCTTATGGGTAGCACTTCAATCCTTCGGGATTATCGCTGTGATCCTTTAGATCGCAGAAGCTGTTAAAAGAGAGTGAGCAGTGACTTCACCTCCACAGATGGGTAGAACACTCAAAGTTGTGTTCTGGATCACTTGATTGTTAAAACCAAATCAATGGCTTAAAAAATTATAATTGTTGTGTGTGAAATGTATATATTTTTTGTATTTTAGACAGTCGCCGTCGTCGCACAATAAAAATGCCGCGCATTGTGTTCCCAGAAAGCGACACTGAACCTGAAAAATATTCTAGAAGGTAGGCTATGAAAATTCTGAGTTGGGAAAGCAGTTTTACCCCTGCAGTTGCTTTTTTAGATGTCATCATTTTTAATGTAAAAGTAGAGCTATCTTATCTTAGTGAGGCCTGCTGAGGTTTCCCTCTCGCAGTAACACTTCGACCTATCGGGATCCTTTGTGCAACCCCATCCTTTCACTCTTCTTCCTCTGTAAAGATAGATTGCCATAAGTTTGGCAACATCTTTAAGGGCGAAGAGCCTGAGGTCCTCCGGTTTCGGATAGGCCGACCCCAGGAGTCCCATTCTTTTCTTAGCCAGAGAGTCGCAGCCACACAGTAGGAGCTATGTTGACTCCGTTTCCTGTCCACACTCCCTACACAAACTATTTGTTGATAGATGCATTCTGTGAAGCATTTATTTTGTGGCATAGAGCCCTGTCAAGGCACCGATAGTTAGTCAGGCCTGCCTTCTGCTGCCTCCGCTTATGAACTTACTCCGTCCTAAGGCGTTTTCGCCTAGGAAGGATTTGGAGTGTTTCATAACCGGCTGCTTTTTCCATTCGATGCCGTGCCTGTTTTCGAGTTGAGCTGTGGTCACAGCTCTACTTTTACACAGAAAATATAACAATTTAGCAAATATAACAATTTCAAATAATACATTTAAGTATTCATATAATATATGAATACATGTTATGTAATATTTCATTGTTTGGTTTTTCTTGCCCTAAAATATTAGGAGTATCAAACTAAATTTTTTTGTTTAACATCACTGTTTCATCAAAATTTCTTCTTAATGCTTTATTGCATAATCAAATAAAATTAAAACACACTCCCTCCTGCTATTTTTATGATTTTATTTATTCATACTATTGCTTAATAATTCGTCAGTAGTATCATGTTTATACTTTTGCCAATATATTTTAAATGTGTGTATTATATAGTTTTTACTTACTTTTGCTAGGAGTATATAATTACAATGCTATGTAAATGTTATTTGTAATGTAACTTTAATAAAAAAAAATAATAAAACTGTCAAAATTTCTGAATCTCTTTTTGTGATGGGTATTGGTTTAAGTGGTCAAGTTACTTTTTTAGATCAAGACAAGTAAGAGTGTTCTTTGCTGAAGACAATGATTCCACTAATAGGAGTATGAGAATTCGGAGTAGAAGGGCTCCTAGAAAAAATTATGTAGAAGATAGTGAAGATAAACCAATTCAAGAAAGTAAGTCTTCTGTTTTGTTTCTTTATAAAGATAGTTTGAAAACTAAATATGTTGTACACTTAACAATTCATTCTTATTTCTTGTCCATCTTAAACAAATGATTAATGATAATTGACATGATTACGTCATAGTTATGACGACTGCAGACTGCTAACTACAAACTATAACTACTATTTACAAGAAATTCATTTCACTCGCATTGTCGCCGCGCTCAAAATAAGTTGGATAGTAGATGCATACAAATCTCAGTTGGCTCTCGCCATCGGAAAACCATAGTACGCACCATATTGACCACAGAGAGATCATTTAGAATCTTTTTGTTTTTGTGTATAATGATATCTGTGTGTAGTTGCCACACTACTAAAAAATGAGATTTCCTTCCCCACGCGTATTTCTTGCTACCTGACCTAACATGGGGAGGATCCCATGCAAGCAAGTTGCAAGTCACAATTCGTAAGTCGCTGCTTCACACGTTGCTTGAAGGATTATAAATTTTTTTTGTTCTATATTTTAGGGACTTTTGCCATGTCAGTCCCATCATAACTTATACTTACTACATCAAACTTATTTACTAGTACTTTAATAACTTAATTTATGTTTAACAATAAAAGTAATATCAATCATTGACGGCTCACCGACACCATATCGCAGACAAGTCTGGCTGCTTCTGATGTAGGGTTTGCTAAAATAGTTTGATAGACACCTAAATCAGAAGTTTTGAGTTTTAGTCGATTCGTCTATAATTGTCGCTCTCTATGATTTTTGGTACATTCCATTAACAAGTGTTGCGCATCCTCCAGTTTATAACATACTTCACAATTCGGGGAATCGGATTTTTTCATTAGATAAGCAAACTTGTTAGACGGAAAGTGACCGGAACCCAAGCGGCACCCGTTCACGAGTATGACGTATGATTATTATTATATTATTAGTGATCTCTCATTGAGATTCCAGCCACGATTCGAGCCGAGATCCTAGCCTTTCGCCCTCACGTTGTTACGATCTCGATTCTAATCCGAACGTCATAGAGAATCCAGCAGGTGGCTGGTACACGAAACTCTTAATATTTGCAGATGTAAGAAGAAGCTGCCGTAAACGCAAACTCCTGCATCACAATTTCAATGAGAGCTGGATTACCAATGAGCTGAAGGTTAAAGGCTATCCAGATTTATATGGGTTTCCTGGATCAAGCTCGTCAGACGAATTCACCTCTGGTGACGAAGCAAGGGATACTAAGAAATTGGTAGGTGAAACTGTTACCTTTATATTTTTAGAATATATAGATTATTATTTATCTGTGCAACAACATAACAATTATTATTCAGTTCTCGTTAAATGTATTAGTATGGAAAAATCTGTATACCAATGTATTTTAGTCTCATTCTGACCTATCATTGTACAGACTCACACCGTTCCCGCCAACACAGATGAAGATACACAGCTTTCAGCTCGTCAGAGGAGAACATCTGCCAGGTTCACAAACAAAAAAACAAATGTAAGCATATACTTACGATATGAACGTCCCCAAACAAACCAACCAATAAAAGCTACTTTTTTCTAGCAAAGTCTGAATAGCATAAAGTAGAATTACATAACTTATAAACTTATCTAGCGCCCATTTGGCACCAAAATTATTTTCATGTCTAGTTTTTAGTAACTTAAAATTATATTGCAGGTACACGCAGCTACTTTTTCTTACTTCACAATCACATCAGTTATTCAAATATTTTTATTATATATACGCTAACAGGATTCATTCAAAAATCAAATAATTTGTAGATTTTCTAGAAACCGCGCGCACTTTCATTCATTTGACACAGCCACATGTTGATATTCATTCTTAATTTTTAGGACGCGTCAGAATCAGACTCCGAAGATGACAACAACCTGACAGTGATAGAGAAAAAGCCAGCGGTTGAGAAAGATGAGGCCAAGAGTGAGGGAGCCGAGGAACCCGCTGAAGATGCCAAGAAAGAGACTGAGACACCTAACCAAGAACAGGACAGTGGGAGGTATGTTTCTTTTGTTAATGAAAAAACATGTTAGCCATGAGCGTATACAAGGAGTATAAGAGTTTATGAGAGTATACAAATTCCCTAAATACAATATTTTTTCTGTTTTAAGTCCGCCATAAAAAGTAGTAATATTTTTACAACCTCGTACCTTATTTCCGGTGTACACGAATGTAAATGAAACATTCTATATATTTATTTGCAACATTAATGTATTTATATTATATGCAATTTTTTGTACATCTGTTATTAACACAAAAGTATACTTATTTTTGTACCTTTCTAGGTTCAATATCATTACTATAAATTATTAAAAACATAGGTCTGTCTCACTCCGCACTTCGATATAACGCTACAGCTGTAATGATCTTTTATTAAAATTCCTTTAAAAACCCTACACGATAAGAAACAGAACACAAAACAAAGAGAATTTAATCACTTACATAAAACAAGAGAAACAATATCAAATTAAAAAATATAAGGTTCGAATGAATGATGAACGAATGGGACGATACAATTGCCGTGTTGCCATTTTTAAATATCGCTAAAATAGAACACGATAAAACCTACCGAGCCGAGTCCCGTGCTAGCAGTTGTAGATCAAATTCGATAGATAAACGGTTTTGTCGACCGATAAATTTATCGATTGGTAAGATCCGTGCTCGCACCACATGTTCATCGGCAGGCCCGTTTAAACAGACCTACAGGATATAAGAGCTACGCGATGAAAAGGGACGATTTTCTTAGCCGCGCCTCGCGCCTTGTGATCTACAGTCTGAATTACTTAATTTGGTCGCAGCTAGAATCGCTATTTAGTTAAATGTTTTTGCGGAGTGACCACAGTTTTAATAATTTATAATGGTGTATGTAAGAAACACAAGTCTGTATAGTGTTTGAATTTAATATGTTTGTTTGTGTTTTGTAGTAATCAAGCTCCGGCAAGAACTACTAGAAGAAAAGGCAAACCCAAAAAAGGAGATAGCCAACAAGAAACAGGTAAAATTGTCTAACTAATAATGTGTTGAAATTAGGTAATTCTTTAACTAATAATCTGTTAAAATTAGGTCAGTTTATTTAAACAATAAAAAAACACATTTACTATAAGCTTTCTACAACATATTTAGATTTTTTTAAAATATTTTGCTAACAATAGCGGTCTGTTATATCACTAGCGCGCGATGCAATAAAATATTATATATATTTTTAGCATAGATAATGGTTTATTTTTTTAGCATACATATTGCCACTTCTATTCAACCTTTTAGATACAATTGCAATTAACTTTTATTTAACTACAAAATAGCTCCTAGCTCCTAGAGTAAATATTCTACTCTGTTCGAACCGAGCACTTAAATATAGTCCTCATTTCCTACGCCATAGCGTCGGAATCGTCGTCATCCGAGTCGGTGGGCTCGCTGACGCTGCGAAGACAGCCGCGTCGCTCCAAGCGAACGCGCAACCCCAAACCCGCCTTCGTGCAGATCGCGCAGCGAGAGACGCAGGGCAGGGGTAAACTATTACGTCATACATCTAGTTTTTTAAAGTCATAAATGTTATTTTCTAAATTTTACAGTAGAGCGCTGCAAAGTTTTTTTTGTCATAAATTGCTCTGATGCTATAATGACAGTGGCACTCATTAATGCATAGTTGTTGAATTAAAAAAAGCCCTTATTACATTCAATGCATTCACATAGGAAAGTTCAGGCCTTGCTTACTCATTTTTGTTTTATTGACATTTATGACTTGTAATAACTAAATGGTGCGACTTATACATACTTTTTGCATTGTTAAAAAAAGTTAAAAGAGTATTTGTGATGTATATTCTAACCTCTTATTATTGTTACAGCAAAAACATTCACAATAAGGAAGAAACCATACTCGTTAAGGGAGAGAAAACCGAAAATACTTCGTAGGAAAACAAATAGATGTAAGTGTTGTGTTTAGTTTAAGTATTTAGTTAATTGCTTTTTTGTGTAGTTGAGTTAGGGCGTCCGTTTGTATTTATCTAGTTGATCCTAGTGGTTCCCTGTATCTAAAAGGACACTCAAATTCTCAACCTGTATGGAACTAGCTATGTACCCTCTGTGATAGACAACAAAGCTATCATCAATCATAACAAATACTGCTGGAATAGAAAACTAAACGTCTGAAAACCATGGCTATAGCTACTTGATTATAGAAGAGGTTCAACATGGTATGGAATAAAAGTGTGTTTTTGTTTGTTTGGCAGCTCAATCTCCATCTTGCAGTAGTAGCAGTAGTACTTCGAGCAGCGACACTGAAGAGGACCTAAATGTTTCTATGAAAAATAAAACTAAGGGCAGGTAATTGTAAATTATTATTATTTTACTGTAAACTATAATAAAAAATCTGATTCGAAGGACCATTTTTATGTCCTAAGTAAACATTTATGTAAAAGCTATTGTTACACTACTGTTAGTTGTGTTTAAAGTTATGTTAAAATCGGTCTTTATTTTAATACGTAAGTAATAAAAAAATAAATGACCAATCCTACAAAATATCATACTTTATGGTTTTTTTAATTTTTCAGACAAAAGTCAAAGTCTATGGAAGATAAGAAGACGGACAGAGCCTTGAGAGATATACAACCTGTTGAAGTTGATGGCAGCGTGAGATTCTCATCGGTGAGTCTGGCTTATTAAATTACATTTTTGACACTAAATAACCCTTATTACCTTTGTAAGAAGAGTCACAACTGTCTAATGTATTTATTATTTTTAGACGTAGATTTTTATTTGCGAAGATCATTTTGTAGGAAATTCCTTTGATAAAGATATGTTTTTAATTTCTCTAAAATATAAAATAGTCTTTGTTATTTTTCATAATAAATCACTACAAAGTATAAAACAAAGTCGCTTCCCGCTGTCCCTATGTATGTATGTATGTATGTATGATGATTCAAGAGGAAAGTATATATTATGGAAAAATACATGCATAATATAGTAGAGAAACACTGAAAATTTTATAATTTTAGAGGTTTCACATTTTTTTGCGCTTACATTGCAAACGCTGGCTGAACCCTACGACATAAATAAAAATAATGTACTACAGTATTGTACACCTTAAAAAGGTCTACAAAAAAGTCCGCGATGGTCTATGTCTATCTCTTAGGGATAACCCACAATAATATTTTTTTTTAACTTTTGCTTTTTACGAGAAATAATGGCTTATTTACGAAGCGATTTTAAGCAATACAGCATTAATCATTATCCAATTAAGTATCTTAAATACATTGTGCATTTAATATAGATCAATATGGCCCTTTACAGCATGTAATTTAAATGAATATTTTCGAAGATATTACAGATTTAAAATGCAGGAACATAGCGGTTGCGTGTATCAGCATTGCACCCGTGCGAAGCCGGGGCGGGTCGCTAGTAATATATAAAGATTTTATCAAATAATTACATTTATAATTAAATAGCCAAACAAAGAAGAAAATATTTGCCTGCACAACACAAATAACTTTAATGAATAAATACTCAATGGATTATGCCGACCATCCTTTAAGATTTACCTTCCTACTACTCAGGTCCAGAGTTATTCTAGCCCTTAGGCATTGGAATGTATATTCCCACCATATTTTTAACCTAATGTGATTGAGATAATACAAAAAAGCCTATGAAATATTCAAACATGTTCTGCGTTAGCTGCTAGCTGCCGTTTCTCAGATATCTTCTTGTCAATCAGGTTGGCGGTCTAGAAGAGCACATAAAATGCCTCCGTGAGATGGTCCTCTTTCCCCTCATGTACCCGGATGTATTCAAGAAGTTCAAGACACGGCCCGCCAAAGGTGTCCTGTTCCACGGTCCGCCTGGTACAGGCAAGACTTTGTTGGCGCGAGCGCTGGCCAACGAGTGTACCATGGTTGGTGGGAGGAAGGTGGCCTTCTTTATGAGAAAGGGGGCTGATTGCTTGAAGAAGTGGGTCGGTGAGAGCGAAAGGCACCTCAAGCTGCTGTTTCAACAGGTAAGACGAAGCATACGTTTAAGCTTTTTTTATGAGTTCGCGCGAATATAACGAATACAAAACGTTGTGTTGTTAATATTTGACTAGTTTTTTTGCATTTTCATTACATAACATGAAATATAATATATTCAAGACATAAAAACATACTTTTATAAAAAATCGATGTTGCCTAAACCAATTAAAAAGCAAAAACACAAACATAATGTAGATTTACTTTTATAGTTCAAAATTAAAAAAATCAAAATCAAAAATTCAGTTTAGGCTACAAATAGCTCTTAAGAACGTCATTATGCCATCGGTTCGTAAGTCTACTTTGAGCGGGAGACCTTGTACTAAGAAGAACCGGCAAGATACTCGACAAGGGCATTTCTTTTCTCTCTTACAGTGTCAAAATATTGGAAAATGCCCTATCATAAAAGTACACTTTCCGTTCAGTATGCTAGGTTAGAAAAGTTAAAACCAAGTCTTTCTAAAAGCAGTTTTAAGAGCATTTAATCTTCGTTCGGTACAATACATAAAATGTAATCTTACTACAATGCCCTTTATTTTAGGCGAACAAAATGAAGCCCTCTATTATATTCTTCGACGAAATCGACGCGCTAGCGCCCGTGCGGAGTGTGAGACAAGAACAAGTGCACACCAGCGTGGTTGGCACCCTACTGGCCGAGATGGACGGGCTCTGCGACCGGTTAGTGTTGCCAGTTAATTGATTCTACTAAATGTTATAATAATGGTAGTTTTGTCAAGTTTTATTATGAATATAACTTATACTAATTTTAGTCATGAGCCCTGATGTTTTACTCAAAGCATTGGCGTATTTTCTTTCAAACGTATATATTTTGAATAGGGTAATGGCATGAGTGTTCGACAGCAGGACCTAATGTACAGATGCCCCAGCATATCAACCTATCCAAAACTGTCAAATTTCTTCAATACATTTTCAACCATATATCTTATTCATAAGGTTCAAAGTCTATTGAGGAAATTTGTGGCAGAGGCAGGCAGGCGTGTATACAACATTTTTTCTCTTTAATAATTAAAAATGGTTGATTTTAGTCTGTAGCAACAAACAAATACCGTGGACCTGCTTCCTAGTTGTCATCCCGTAAAACTTGAATGGCGCCCAATGTTATTTTTTGGCGATGAAAAATGTGTCGAACCACTGGCCCTAAAGTCTGCCACTGCCCTACCTTGAATTACATTATATATTTTTAAAATAATGCTGATTTATTATTTTCAACCAAAATATTAGACGTCTACATCAGATGGATAAATATTAGGGGTGGGTGTATACTAGCCGACTAATCGGTTGTCAAATTGCCGACTATAGAGCGACAACTCCCCGCTACACCGCCCGCCACCCGCTGACATCTTGTGTACCTCGTCCCCGCCACCGTCTGTCACCACGCGGGACGGTCGCGCACGAAGTTGCCGAACTATAGTCGGCAATGCCGATCATTTTCATACTCGTCTTTCTTCGTCGAGCTCTTCTGGCTTTTTCGTCACCACTCGGCTTGGTCATTGCAAATTATTTAAATTTTTTAAGTGTTTTCCTTTCAATATACGCAGGCTGCCTTTTAAGTTGTGTCGTTTGCAAACCTCCCGCGATTATTAAAAAAATCATGACTTTTTAATTTTTTTGAATTTAGGATTCGAAAACAAAAGAATGTTTTTTGATTAGTCGATTAGTTTATTGTATTGTTCAAAGGTGACAAGTCGGTTGTAAAAATGGAAATATCAAAGTAATAATTTTCTACAACTTTCAAAGGGGATTAACGCGTCTTCAGTGCTTTGAGGAGATCACTTCTGTGTTTAGTGATGCAGCACCATGTCTTAGGACTGTAGAACGCTGGTATTTAGAATTACAAGGTGGGCACTCTAGCCTCAGTGATAAGCCACGTGAAGGTCGTCCAAAAACCGCCATTTTTGCTTGCCAAGCCACATTTGCTTAGCGACGACCAAAAACAGCCCGTGTTAGATGGTGTCGCAAAACTCTGCAGCGATTCAGCCGAGGAGAGTCAAAACACGTTTATGATATGGTTAGTGGTGACGAGTCTTGGATATATGCTTACGATCCAGATTCCAAGCAGCAGTCAACTGTCTGGGTCTTCCAAGATAAGCCAAAACCGACGAAAGTCATACGCTCACGGAGCACAAAAATGGTTGCCTCGTTTGTGGCAAAGGGTGGTCACGTCGCCACTATTCTAATAGAAGATCGCAAAACTCAAAACGTCGAATGATACTGCACCATGACAATGCAAGTTCGCACACCGCCCGCCAAACAAAGATGTTTTTGAGCACCCAAAATGCTGAAATTTTAGATCACCCGCCTTACAGCCCTGACTTGATCCCTAACGATTTTTGACGTTCCCCAAAATTAAGCAGTCTTCGTGGTTAACGTCTCAGCTCACCGGAAGAAGCTGTTGACGCATACAAATCGGCCATTTTGACTACCCCCACTTCGGAGTGGAATAAATGTTTTTAAAACTGGTTCGAACGCATGCAAAAGTGTATTAAATATCGCGGAGAATTCTTTGAAAAACAATAAATGGTAATAATCTTTTAGATTGTCTATATATCTCGGCGGTATTTTTGGACCATTACGACGTAGGATCTTCAAGAAACGAGCCTATTCCTTCCTTAAAGACCGGCATCTGCGATTCCTCTGGTTTTGCGGATGTCCATGGGCGGCAGTGATTGCTTTCCATCAGGTGACCCGCCTGCTCGTTTGCCTCCTTCTAATATTAAAAAAAAAACTTATTTCAAACGTCACAACTTAAGAGGGGCCCTCGTATAAAAAAATATTTAAGGACAAAAATTTAAGTATGAAGTTATTAAAATTTATGCCTTAGCCATTTTTATATGTTCCATATTTTTTTTACTGAACTACTGACCGATTCCAAAGTTCCTATTATGTTACCTTATTGCTACTTTGAAAATGTTTTACGAATGAAACTTTAGATATTATTAGGGTAAATTGTAAAACATGAGTAATTTTTTTGTTTTATTTCATTTTATTTATCGCGTGCCGATTATAATCGGCATAATTTGCCGAATAGTCGGCGACAGTCGCCGACAACCAAAGATGCCGAATAGTCTGCTTTCCCGACTAGTCAGCCCATCTCTAATAAATAATTAAATTATATAACTCAAAGAAGTTTGCTGATAATTTCGTCTGTTCAACCAGGGGTGAAGTGGTGATAATAGGCGCGACCAACCGGCTAGACGCAGTAGACCCGGCGCTTAGGCGGGCAGGTCGCTTCGACCGCGAACTTTACTTCCCACCGCCAGCCACGGCCGCTCGACGCGACATACTGGACATATACACGCAGCATTGGACGCCGAAGATACAGCATCATGATTTGGATCATGTAGCTGAACTCACTAGTGGCTATGGAGGTTTGTGATTTGGTTAAATTACGTTGTTCTCATACAAGATGTGTGTGTCTTATCAAACTAAGTGCCTAGTGCTTGTTTGATTCACCATTCGATTACGTTAATATGAATGAGTTTTTGTATGGCAGTGAAGCAGCGTCAAACGGGTGTTGCTTTAGAATAGAATAGAATAGAATAAAACTTTATTGCATTACTGTTACATTTTTGTTTGCTAGGTTACATTGCATTAAAGTAAGAACAGTTACCCTTAACGGGCATACAATAGAAAAAACACATTCAACAATTAAATAATTTTAAATTAAACAATTTCACTCATATTTTATTATTATACATTACAAACAAATTAAATATTGTTAATTATTATTATTGTTAATTATTACTATTATTAATAATATAATATTCATGCATGCTTAATCAATTAATTATTAATATCATAATATTCATTAACATTATAAAATGCTTTATTAATTAGCCACTCTTTCAACATTCTTGTAAATTTATAATCGGGATGGCACTTTAAGTCAATAGGCAATTTATTGTAAATACGTATAGCAGACACACAAGTACTCTTTCCAAAAATCATAGAATTGATTCGCGGTAGTTGCAAAGCATCGAAGCGTCTCAAAGGAGCTTGTCTTATTTCTTGCTTTGCTATATACATTTCATTTTAGTTTAGTAAAAACTTCACTTTTGATGAATAAAACTCGCATACAGTACTCTCATTGTGACAAGACACTGGATGATATATAAATAAAATCTTCCGAGTTCTGATTTATAAAATTCCTAGAAAAGTATAACGTAATTTAAAACGGTATAACAGTAATATCAAACTTGAGGGCCCGATTGCAGTTCTTACTTTGCCATATTAGACAGGATAATTATATGTTATTACCCTATAAGGGTCAGCCTATACCGACAGAGTTACGGAGAGCAGACGTATTAATTATCAATTGAAAGTCGACTTTAGCCACTATAGAATACGGTTGAAATTAAACTAAATATCAGCTAACATATTTATTTATAATTTTCATTGCTATAGGATCGGATATAAAGGCGCTTTGTTCAGAAGCGGTACTGAAGGCACTAAGGAGAGTGTACCCCCAAGTGTACGAGAGCGAATATGCACTTCTTATCGATACTAAAAATGTAAGTACTTTTGCTACATTGTCAACACTATCATTACATTATATTCTATTACATGCTACAGCATTTGATCGATTACTTATATCTATGTGTACCTATTATAAAAATTGTTTTATACTTTATTTATTCTGTGTTTTTATTTATTTATTTTTGTTTATTTAAAAACTATTTTGCTATAATTTTTAGTTATACACGTGTTAGTAATCACTTCCTTTGCCCGCTAGAAGATATTGCAAACTGAAGGTTTAGATGGGTTAAGTTTCGTTCGTCTTTCGTTTAAAATGAATGAATTAGGGAATTTAAGTTCAAATATTAAATCAAAAATTTTATTAATTTATAGACAAAATAAAATATATTTTTCGTTTGTCCAGGTGGAGGTGACGACGCGCGACTTATTAGACGCGATGTGCTCGCTGGTAGCGGCGGGCGCTCGCAGTACGCCGCTCGCCGCTCGCCGTTTGCCGCCACACGCCTGCCCTTTACTCCAGCCGCAGCTGCAGAAAGCCGCATTGTTACCGAACCGGGAATGCAGCGCGTGAGTCTTATGATGTGATGCAACCTTTATAGCGTTCGTGAAGCAAGGAGAACCAGAGAAACTGACATAGCTCAAAGACACAAATGTTGAAAAAATATCCACGAGCAGGATTTGAACCTGCACCCTTCTGACATACCGGGTCAGGTGCTCTTCCAATTGAGCTATCGTGGTTCTAACCAGCCCGCCGAAATTATTCAACACTATTTACTTTTTTACTTTGAAAGCCAAAGGCGCCTATTCAATTCAACTACCGTCATTAACATCTGATCATAATATTTTTACAAATACTAAAGATCAGTTAAGAAGTAGGCAAGCTATTTATAAAATGTTTTTGTTTTGTTTATATAATTTTAACGCAAATTTTGTTGCGAAACATTTGCGTTAAAATTATATAGCTCAAAGAATTAAAGATATACGAACTTACAAAAACACAATGTTGAAAAAATTTTTAGCTAGCTAGCTAGCCTACTTCTTAACTGATCTTTAGTATTTGTAATTTGTTTCGCAACAAAATTTGCGTTAAAATTATATAAACAAACCAAAAACATTTTATAAATAGCTAGCCTACTTCTTAACTGATCTTTAGTATTTGTAAAAATATTATGATCAGATGTTAATGACGGTAGTTGTTGACATTGAATTGGCGCCTTTGGCTTTCAAAGTAAAAAAGTAAATAGTGTTGAATAATTTCGGCGGGCTGGTTAGAACCACGATAGCTCAATTGGAAGAGCACCTGACCCGGTATGTCAGAAGGGTGCAGGTTCAAATCCTGCTCGTGGAAATTTTTTCAACATTGTGTTTTTGTAATTTGTTTCGCAACAAAATTTGCGTTAAAATTATATAAACAAATCAAAAACATTTTATAAATAGCTAGCCTACTTCTTAACTGATCTTTAGTATTTGTAAAAATATTATGATCAGATGTTAATGACGGTAGTTGTTGACATTGAATTGGCGCCTTTGGCTTTCAAAGTAAAAAAGTAAATAGTGTTGAATAATTTCGGCGGGCTGGTTAGAACCACGATAGCTCAATTGGAAGAGCACCTGACCCGGTATGTCAGAAGGGTGCAGGTTCAAATCCTGCTCGTGGAAATTTTTTCAACATTGTGTTTTTGTAATTTGTTTCGCAACAAAATTTGCGTTAAAATTATATAAACAAATCAAAAACATTTTATATACGAACTTAATTATTTATGGGTTGGTCATAATAGCCACAGGATACATAGGATATACACATACTGCCAGATATAATCCTGACATGTATTACCATTAGAGGCACCACTGGAACAATTACCTAAATCATAACTTATATTATTTTATTTGTGTTATCATCGAAAGAGGCCATTTGTTTTGCTTATTGATCGCCTATATCGTACTGCCTATAAAAGCAATATCGATAGCTATAGCCATAGCTTTCGATGTTGCTTTCATAGGTGGTACGAAATGACAAGATGACGTCATAAACTATACACGTAGCCAAAGCAATCGGTTAGTCATAGGCACTATCAACAATGCTTTCTTTTCACCTGAGAGGGTGAGCCAATCATAAAAGTGCTTAGGGTTCATATTTTACGCTCATACGCCATAGCCTTAATGTTGTACAAGTAAAATACGTATTTAAAACTGCGTTGTCAAAATTATACCGCCAGCTTAATCATCCAGCCAGTTAGCCTTACTTATTTACTTAGTCTTCTTGTTGTTGGTTGTTCTCCGAGTTGCTGGGCGGCTACAAAACGGATCGACAACACAATCGTTCCGTGCACTACGATTAAAATGTTTTATGTAATAAGTGCAATAAATGATTTGTATTTTGGTATTTTAGAGCGAACCGCTCGCTGCCACCGACCGCGCTGCTGATCAGTGGCGAATGCGCGGAGACCCACATAGCGCCCGCTATGCTAGCTGACATGGAGCATTGCACCGTCAAGGAACTCAGCATGGCCACTCTGCACTCTGCCACCGCGTTCACGGCGGAACAGGCTATTATATCGGTAAGTCGACTGAGAGCTGGTACTACATGACTTCTTAACCTAGCATGACTATTTTTAATACAGTTATATTAATTAGAGTTTAGGGAAATGGGAACAAGAATGTTGTATCTAAGCAATCGTGCTTGTTAGAAACTTTGTGACTAGTCAGCATGTACAAGTTAGATATGAGTGCTGCGCCGGCGCACCGCCATCTCGCTCTCAACTAGGGCATGCATTATTCGCTCTATTTTGATATTCGGATATATCGAATACTAATAAATTTGTATTTTTCGAATACTGCTTTTTTAAACTGATTTTAGTAGTAAAAGACATTTTAATTCATTTTTTTAAATCATTATGCAATATACCTACTATAATAATTTAATCTGCGCCGAACCCAACTGATGAAATTTTATATAGCATCATTCTTTCTAGTGCGCTTATTACACTAGTTCTGACAGTGACTATGCATGGGATATCTTTGTCTATGGATAACCCATATTAAGACCCTTGAGCTAAGTTAACCCGGCGCCCGGCACCACATCGAAGACATCAGCCTATATGAGGTATAGGCATATATCTATAGCTGTAGCCTATAGCTTTCGATATTGCTTTCATAGGCGGTACGAAATGACAAGATAACGTCATAAACTATACACGTAGCCAAAGCGATCGGTTAGGCGGTCGGGGGGCAGGGAGGGGTTGAAAAATATAGAAAATAATAATCAAAATAAGTCAGCTCCTATTTGAGCTTTCAGCTTTATCCTTTAATCTTTGGCCTACATCCCATATTCCCATCTGATGAAAGCCAAAGATTAAAGTAAGTAAGCTGTTTCCATTGCTTCTCGTAGCTGTTCTCGGAGTGCCGGCGCGCGGATCGTGGCTGCGTTCTGTTCGTGCGCGACATCCTCGCGGTGTGGTCGTCGCTGACGCCGGCCGGGAACGCGTTGTTCCTGCAGCAGTGGAGAACGGGTGCCGCGGGGGAAGATACGCTGCTGTTGGCTACCACGGAGCAAGGGCATGCTGATCTGCCGCCTGAGGTGAGACATTTAACCGTCTAGCCTTCTTAAACACCACATAGTAGTCACGTTTAGCAGTCAGCTCGCGACCACGACCGGTGCAACTCGGTCGATATGTCGGGTATAAAGGTATGTCTATGATACCTATATAAAGTAGTTTGCGTTAATCCCCGTTATAAAAACTGACCATGTATATGTTAACAGGAACATTTTTTTTTGGAGATTATGCTGTCGACATAGGTGGTTGTTTAATTCCATAATAATGATAATAATAATAATAAATCTTATTTGCATAAAACATGGTATTATTTTTATACATTACTAGCTGACCCGACGGACTTCGTACTGCTTTGACAGTTACCATGACAACAAGACAAACAAATAATTTTGTATTTTCCGTTACTTATTATTTATGTTTCTCACCACTTAAACCTTCCCTGAACTTCCACAAATATTTCAAAATCAAAATTAGCCAAATCGGTCCAGCCATTCTCGAGTTTTAGCGAGACAAACGGACAGCAATTGATTTTTATATATATAACTAGCTGACCCGGCGGACTTCGTATCGCTTTGACAGTTTCTATGACAACAAAACAAACAAATCGGCAAATAGTTTACGCGTGAAAACGTATCAAACAAATAAACAAACTCCATACCATAGAGATTGGACCTCATACTACAGCTATGAAACAGACAAATTTCTGAACGCACCTATAAATATTTGACAACCTAGTGACAATTTTTTTATTTCTAAAAAGACATAAGACATTAAATGTTTCACAGCTAGGAACATTTTGTGTTGGAAAATTAAATTGTCGTTTTTAGAATTTTCCGTTCCTTATTATTTGTTTCTCACCGCTAAAACCTTCCCTGAACTTCCACAAATATTTCAAAATCGAAGTTAGCCAAATCGGTCCAGCCATTCTCGAGTTTTAGCGAAACAAACGAACAGCAATTGATTTTTATAAATATAAATATAGATATAGATTACATAATAACCAAATTTAAAATATTCTCATATATTTCTATTAATTTATTAATTGTATCTTCGTCATGTTGTCACTTTCCCCATGTTGGTAAATCAGTGAAACACATACCCCCGTATTATCTTTTGCGGAACTAATTTTTTTTCAGGGAGGACAGAAACATGCTGATAACATACCTCAACGTATGAAATGTTTCAGAAACATTATTTTGTTTGTTTGTGAAACACTGTTTATAAACAATCGCTTCTCGGTGAATACATGGCTTCGTTGTATCGATGTAAGAGACTTTAACAGTATTCTGTATTGCAGCTTCAAGACCTATTCCCGCTATACAAAGACTGCGTGTACCGGATGCGCGAGCCGAGCGCCGCCGAAGTGATTGGGTTCCTAAAGCCTTTGATGGCGGAGGCCTTGCTAGAACCTCCGCCTGAGGAGAACACTGAACCGCCACCACCGTTGCCGAGAGGTATTGAATAACTATATTGTTGACGTGGATTATTATCATGTTTTCTTGTTGCTTTAGTGCCTTACAAATAAACAAAGAATAAGATCCGAATAGTTATTCAGTGTTTTGTCTCTTTTACTATAACATGAAATGACGTTTACATGACAGAAGTAAATCACGGAATAACTGTTCGGAGCTTATTCTTTGTTTATTTGTAAGGGGGTTAGAATTTACGATATTCCGGTACAGTTGCATGTTCTATAGCACGGATGTACTGCGTATAGTCAGTGCTTTGTAGGATAGTGCGGATGACGCTACCAGTTAGAAATGGTTAAAGATTGGACAATCTTTATTTGCAGAAGTTAGTAAATATCGATTGTCGATTCCTAGTCCAGGCATTAGTAAAAATTCAACAAATATTACCTTACCTTACATTATATTACCTAGCCTGACCTTACGTTTACCTTATAATTTTACTCTCTTACCCCATCCTACCCTACAGTCAGTTTCTGTACACTCACTTTTGAATATATTTTATTTTATTTATTTTTAAACATCCGATGTTTTCTTCCTTTTAACGGCTTTGTACCTAGGAAATTGGCCACGTCAGATACGTCACACAAAGATCACGAGTCTACGCGTCGCATCGCGTCGCCCGAATGAGCTGGTACTTCGTATACGCTTAGCGTTTTTTCAGATTTTTTTAAGGGTCATAGTGTGATGTTGAATAGCCTATAATAGACTTCCACAAAAATTTGGGTTATCAAATGCAAAAAGATTTTCTTAAATCCGACTGGTAGATTTAAAGATTAGCGCGTTAAAACAAAATAACAAACTCTTTAGCTTTATTGTGTTGGTATAGATTTCACGCTTTGTTACCTCCCACAGCGCCTCCGCCCCCGCCGCCGCGTGAGACTAACGAGGAGATGCATCGACGCAAGCGCAAGGAGGACTACAAGCTTCGGGAGTTGCGCATCTTCCTGCGGGATATATGCCGCAAGTTGGCCTCGAACAGACGCTTCTACAAGTTCACCAAGCCCGTCGATTTGGAGGAGGTGATTATTGTTATATTTTTTATATAACTTCCTTAAAGTTGATAAATTTAAGGAATTCCTTTAATGAATATAAATTTATGATGTGAATTTATGATGAACCATTTGTTCTGGATACATATTATTATGTAGTTAAAAAGGCGTTAAACCTTTTTTCATCTTTTGTTAATTTTTTTGCTTGTCTGAATTTAAGCCTGATTTTATTAAAAAATAAGCATAAATTCAGTCATAGCAGAAAAACTCGCAAATTCAAAATGGTAAAAAAAAATAGTTTCGATCTCTACTTTAGAAGTGGTTGGCGGGACTTCTTAACGGGAAAGTGAAGAGTTATGTATGCGGTTTTGTTTAATTTTCAAAAATTTGTCTTATGTCGAATATTAATGTGAAATAACGGTGGATTGTTAACCGTTAAGTGTTCGTAAGTGCGCATGAGTGTTGGCAAATGAAACAAAACAGTGCAACTTCACTTTTCAAATTCTCTCAAGAAGTCCGCCCGAGGAATTAGTAAATCCCCCAAATCTTTACTGAGATACTCGAAGGGTTGGAGGGCATATCATTTCTCGCGTCTCATTTCTATTATCATTCATCATCATCATACTGGAAGGAAATATTATATATTTATGTATTACTTGTAAGAAAAATTACTTTGACACTGGCTTAATGTGCTAATCGCACGAAGCCATCAACTAAAGGAAAAAAGTGGTTGGCGATTGTGACGTTGATAAATTAGGTCTTGATTGAATGGATCGATGCTAACGGTATTCTTATCGACTCAAACATTATTAAGTGTTTCATTCATGATATTTATTCATGATAATAATATTTTTTTTATGCTGATTGGTAATTGCAATTTTATTTCATAATTGAAAACTTATTTCAGCAGTTTTATATGTGTGATAGATAACGTTACACTTGCTTTCATTTTTCATTACATAAAAAGTAGCTAGCTCAGGATCAAGGCGAATGGCATAAGCAAAGAGAGGCCTATGCCCAGCAGTGGGTCGAGAGGGGCTGATGATGATGAAAAAGTAAAACTGTTTACGTTAAAGTGTGCTGTGCTATATACAGGTGACCGACTACCTAGACATAGTGAAACTACCCATGGACCTGGAAACGATGATGACGAAGGTCGACATGCACAAGTACAACTGCGCTAAGGAGTTCCTCGACGACATCGATCTCATCTGTGCCAACGCGTTGGAGTATAACCCTGACCGGTGAGCACATGTTTATTACTCAAGACATTATCTTCTTCTATATATTAATACGTAAGCAAACTCTCCAAAAAACTATTTACCCATTTTCTTTGCGCACGGAGGAGTGTGGGATAAATGACAGTTTAAGTTCAAAACTAATAAATATATTAAAATTCAAAGTAATAATTAATTAGTAGATTATAAGTTATAAATTAGCTCTTATGCCATCAGTTTATGTGAAGAAAGTAAGAGAGTGTAAATTGGTAATGTATTTTACATTGTGAATTAAGTTCGAATTTCGACTACTGGGCGACTGCTAGTTGTTATATACCGGCTTTACATGAGCCAAGCGACTGGTCCGCGTGGATTAACCCTAACGGGCACTATATGTTGAATTTCTTGTAATAAAGAAGGTATATAATTTTTTACTGTTACAAATCACTTGGACTGGACTAACTTGCATTCAATTGAATTATTGTCCACAAACGCTGCTCACACCACACATAACACAATGAATCGAATACAAACAGTCTCGATTTGATGAACTGACGCTGATAGACGATGTCCAGTATCGAATCAAAATTATCGAATGCTTACTTGTATCGGAATGTCCCTATTTGTGATTTTCTTCACATACTTGTTTCCAGTAAGGAGATTTTATTACTCTGGTGCTGACTGCTTTACTGTTTGATATCATGTTTAATATTTAATTTCCAAATTTTTTTATAACATTCTCGTTTGTTTTTCGCATTTCCCGTCCATTCAAAGGGCTAGAGGAATGTATAGGTATGACAAAACGCTTCTATAGAAAATAATAAAACAATAATTTTGATAATCTAAACTAATTTATGTAATGCATTACATCCTCTAACCTTTTGTTGTCCATAGATTTTGGGCAACTTGCATGCGTCAAAGGTTATTGTGATTGTGTTTTGCGAATCATGATTTTTTAATCTTTATTTTATCTAATTCTATCTAATGTCTTGCATAAATATGAAGTCTTTTTCAAACCGGTTGCATAACTTCCTTATAAATGGCAGATAGTCCATCAAGAACTTTGACATTCTTGTACATAATGAGTGTGACATATACATAAAATACCAGGGCTTTGAATACCGTTAAAAAATAGATAACCATGCTTGCATAACGTTATGCTTGGTAACAATGATAACAACTAACCGCTCTATGCGAATTGGCTAAACCGCATTAGGTAATGAAAAAAGTAACGAAGGTCGACATAGATAACGTTACCCTCGTCACTTAACGATATTTATAGTGGGAATTTGATAACGGTACCAATACCTAGAGTAAACTGTCTGCTACTTATTAAAAAGTTGGGTAATCGGCCCTGAGTCATTTAATTTTTTATAAGTAAAGTATATTTTAAGGTAAATATAATTATAGCGTAGCTTGATCATATTCGTAGATTAATAATGATTTTGTTCGATATTAAGTCACATAGTATTCTAGATATCAATTTAATACATGCAAAATGTTAATATCGATTTCTTCATAGGACGTCGTCAGACAAACAAATCCGCCATGAGGCTTGTTCGCTCAGAGATCACGCGCACGCGCTCATCGATGTCGAAATGGATAGCGACTTTGAGCTCGAGTGCCAGGACATTGCCAAGAAGCGGCGAGAGATAGGCGACATTGCGGACAACGACTTGCCGGACTTCATCTACACTGCGTCTAATTTACGTAAGTTAAATCTTACTTAGTGTATAAATTAACGACCTAAATGTACAATATTTTTTTTCGATATTTATTAACTAATAGTGTTATAGTCCTCAGGGCCAGAAAAGTTTAAGCTTTACCAAAAACATCGGTAAGCTGCGATGTTTTATATCAGTTGGACTAAACACTTTGTTATGTATTATTAACAGTGAATATATATTTAATCCATAAGTAAGGTGTAAAAGTAAATTATTACATTGTCTTACTAAAGTATTAATAAGGTTATTAAATAAAATTTTATGAAAGAATTTAACGCTATCGCTTTAAAGCTGTAAGGCCGCCAAATTGTTACTTTTGAAATTATTATTTCATGGATCAACTTACGTTTATTTTACACATTGATTTTATATTAAGTTAAACTAACGTTTCGAACCCTTGTCAATGTCAAATCAATGTGTAAAATAACAGTGAGTAGGTAGGTGCGTCCGTTGTTTTATTTAAATGTGTAGTGTTTAGAAAACAATAATATTATTATTTTATGTAATACGTTAATTTATCTATCTATTTAAAGTCAAAGTCAAAGGTAATTATTGCCAACTAAGTGTGCTATGGCGGCCACAAACGCTTTACCGGTCCTAAGGCGAAAATCCTGTGCACCGCGTCGCTCGTTTTTATCGGCGTGACCGGTGCGGCGGCGATGCGCGTGCACACGAATATTTGTTCAATCCGGTAAAGCCTTCGAGACCGTACATAGAGGGTTTAAAGTATTTGGAGCTTACAACTTAGTTACCTTTTACAGGTACTGCAATATTTTAAACAATACTATGTAGTAATGACGATAACACTTAGTATCACCTAAACAGAGTAGCTACGCCGAACTAAAGTAATTTTTATTTAAAATTTATCAACAAAAAATTAATGAAGTGTGTTATACCATTTTATTTACTTATTTATTTATTTCAATAGGTCTACTAACAACCGTTTACATCAATACTACTAAAGATTCTTACAGGCAAACTGGCCCATATAGTGCCGATTTTCAAATCGGGTGATAAATCACTCTGTGATAATTACAGACCTATCAGCGTTTTGTCACGTTTTGCCAAACTCTTTGAAAAGGTAATTTATAATCCTTTATATCATAACTTTGAGAATTTACTGACACCCCAGCAGCACGGCTTTCTGAGGAATAAATCAGCGATATCAAATTTGTTGGAATATAAAAAATTTCTTTGCAATGCATTTGCTCATAGTGCTCAAGTGGACTCATTTACACTGACTTCCGTAAAGCATTTGACAGGGTTAATCACAAAATTCTATTGCAAAAAGTTATGGCGCACGGTATCCGGGGTAACCTGTTGCGATGGGTTGAATCCTACTTATCAAACAGGAGTCAGCTTGAAGGGATATCCTGTCTCTTCCCATTTTTGTAACCTCTGGGGTTCCACAGGGTTCACATCTGGGTCCCCCCTATTGTTCATAGTTTTCATAAATGATCTCTATCTCTATCTGGTTAACTCACTTTCTAACAATTGTTTATTGTATGCTGATGAGTAGTATTCTCTTCTGTGACGTCTTGTCTTGACTTGATTGACGAAATGTGGTGGTGCACCTCTAATAAAATGTCTCTCAATGTCGGTAAATGCTATGTGATCTCGTGTCCAATCACAGGATCTTGAACGACGTAGTGTTGTGAAAGACCTCGGCATATTGTTTGACTGTGAACTGACATTCAGAGCACATTATAACTCCATTATGGAGAGGTGCAATCAACTTTCGGGCTTTATCATTAGATCAACAAAGTCTTTCAAGAATCAGAACTGTCTTGTTATGCTCTCGTCAAGTTTGGTGCGAAGTGTGATAGAGTATGGATCCGTTATATGGTCTCCTTTTTATCACACTCATATTGAGAGACTCGAGTTCATCCAGAAAGGTGCCTCAAGTAGGCCTGTTATCGCTCTGGAATTTGTGTCCGCCAGTTGCCTTATAGTGATCTACTACAGAAATTCAAACTATCTAGTCTTCGTCTGCGACGTCTGCACTTCGACTTTCTGTATCTTTATAAAATTATAAATTCTCAGTTTAACTCTCCTAATTTACTGTCAGCCATTAGCATAAACACAATAATATAAGCCGTCGACGTAAGGTTTTTTCACTCAATGTGTACAATAACAACACCTCATACTACAACCCCATCGTGTGTATGTGCAGAGTCTACAATGAGACGGTTGCTAAATACCCGGAGATTGACATTTTTGGGCAACAATACCTATCATATACAAAATTTATCAGATTTAATATTTTGAGCTGTGATTGACTACTCGCTCAGAGTATTAAATTTGATAAATCAAGTCAAAATTAATTATAATTATTATAATATTGAATTTTTTAATTTTATTTCCATGTATTGTCTCCTTTATTGTCGTGTGATGTAATGTAATGTATATATTTAAAATTTAATTAATGTAATATTTTTTTTTCTCTTTATTTAATTGTCGAATTTGTTCAAATTGTGTACATTGTTTGGGGTTGCATCCCAGCTTAATATTTCTGATATTATTTGTTGTTATGTAATTTTGGATGTGACCTGTTAATGTACCTAAGTAAATAAATAAAAATAAAAATAAATTAAGCTAAGTGTTACAACTAATTACAGGTAAACACAGCATGCTCAGTAATAAAGACAATTTTATTTATAAACATGTAAATATGTATATTATATTTTTTTTCTAGCTCATGACCTCGGCGACTCGACCGCCAACGATAGCAAGGCGATGCGCACGCCGCAGAACGGCGAGAAGAGCGACTCGCAGTCGGCCAAGCGCAAGCGGCGGCGCATGAACGCCTGGTCCAAGGGGCTGGTCGTTAAGCGGCAGAAGACCTCACAGAAGGTTGGTTACTGACACGTAGGCTGCGTTACCTCCATCAATTAAAAAAAACAAGGTCGAATGCTATGCGGAGGAACTCGATGTTGTATACATTTTTGCTGGTGACAATACAATACTTAGGATTGAGCTTGTAGTGGTTGGACGAGGAGGAGACTCGGGGACGATCCCCCGTTATGTGAGACACCTCTTCCCTCGTCCAGCTCCTTAAAGCTCAACTTTATGTCTCCACTGATGTGTAGCAGTCATAAATAAGTTACTTATTATATTACTTGTATACCAATCCCTATATCTTAGGAGCTCGATGGCGCAGTGGTTAACGCGCCCGGTCTGCGATTGCTGTGGTTAAGCAACTTTCGCAAAGGCCGGTCATCGGATGGGTGACCAAAATTTTTCCATCTCCAGCTCCGCCGCGCTTCGGAAGTCACGTAAAGCCGTTGGTCCCGGCTACATTAGCAGTCGTTAACAACCACCGATCTGCACTGGGCCCGCGTGGTGCTTTATGGCCCATTCTCCCTGTCCATCCATAGGGAAGGCTCGTGCCCCAGCAGTGGGGACATTAAATGAGCTGATGATGATGATGATGATGAATCTCTATATCGTATTCATTGTATATTTGTTATTACAACAACATAGGTGACATAACGGTAGCTATTAATCAGACTGATTTTGCGACGAAACTGCCTACTACCACCAGCGTTTGTCGCCCGATCCTCTAAATGACAGCACACATTTACAGAATACACTAAACATGTACACCAGTTTAGGCCCAAGACACCGTACTCGTAGAACAAGGGTACGAAGAACCGGTTCACACTCGCTCTACACCAGGTACAGACATGTACCTGGTCGGTTCTCTCCTCCTCCACAGCCCGGTCAACCCGAGCCGAGATCCGTGCCTTTAGAGGCGCCCTCGGGTTGCTCCGCTCCCCGATCCGATCCGAACCCTTCGGAGAATCTAGTAGGGCACGGGGACGCGCACTTGTGCGCGATGCCGTTCCCTCTAGATAACCTCTGAAGGTGATTCGTTTCACACGGCTTGAGGGACCCTTTACGTTCCTCGCCGCCCTCAAAAAGCCCGGTGAAGCTGAAAATGCCGCAGCGGCAATCAGCAATCTCTCTCCAAAAAAAAAAAAAAAACCAGCGTTTGTTTATCTCCACATCCCTTTCCAGACTTTCAAGGACTCCAGCATGCCGATTACGGATGAAGAGTCCAAGGAGAACAAACCCATCACGTCCACGCCGCTGCCCAACGGTGGGCTGTCTTCGTCGTCGGGCTCGGACGACGACGCGCCGCTTCGTCGTCCGCAAGATGCCGAAGTTACGCTTAATATAAGCGCTCAGGGCGGCAACCATCATGTGCTGGACAGGTTAGTTCAATTCACATTTATCATTACATCTTGCATTTTTAATATCTAAATCAGAAGGTAGGCTGATTCCGTGTCCCTGTGTCGTGTTACTCGAGCGCGTTTTTATAAAGCGTACCTTCGGCAGTCTCCTTATTTTGGTTCGGCAAGAAGCGCGTAAACAACTGGTGCAGCGTGAAAACATCATAGCATCAAATGTTTTTTGTTTTGTTAATGACGGTAGTTGTTGACATTGAATTGGCGCCTTTGGCTTTAAAGTAAAAAAGTAAATAGTGTTGAATAATTTCGGCGGGCTGGTTAGAACCACGATAGCTCAATTGGAAGAGTACTTGACCCGGTATGTCAGAAGGGTGCAGGTTCAAATCCTGCTCGTGGAAATTTTTTCAACATTTGTGTTTTTGTAATTTTTTATCATAGCATCAGTCACCCTCACACTGGCGGGTTCCAAGGTGCCTCTTCACGCCTCGTTTAAATCACCACATGCCATAGGAAGAAGAGAAAACTCCATTTTTTGGAACTGCGACAAAGACACCAGTCGCCCAGTTTCTCAGTGCGTGATTGAATATTTGAGACGGTAAGGCGGTGATACCGGAGAACAGCACGTGTACTCCTGTGAAGAAAGGGATTGCTAAATAAACCATATAGCACCATGAAATAAAACAACTTTTACGGATCTACTCGCGTTTTTTTTTATATGGCTTTGCACAAGCATTTATCTTACAAGTAGTACATAAATAAACAATGTTTCCTTCCTATATGATGATGAATGATAATAGAAATAGGAATTGAGAAATGATATACCCCCCAACCCCTCGAGTATCTCAGTAAAGATGTGGGGCTTTACTAAGTCCTCACGCAGACTTCTTCAGAGAATTTGAAAAGTTACGTTCCACTGTTTTGTTTCATTTACCAACACTCGTGCACACTCACTAACACTAAATGGTTAATAAATCCACCATTATTTCACATTAATATTAGACATAACACAAATTTTAGAAAATAAAACAAAACCGCAGACATGACTCTTTACTTTCCCGCTAAGAAGTCCGCGTTTATTTTATTCATTACTTTTAATTAATGTTTATCCTGACGTTTCGAACCCTTTTCAGGGTCCGTGGTCACAGGGAGACTGAGGTGTTGTCGTCTCATAATTAGTTAGTAGCTTGTATACTCTCATTTAAATTTAATCAGGTGCGTTCTGTTTTACGCAGAAAAAGCTTACAGTATCTTTTGGCAGTATGGTGTTAAGGCTGGGATTTAATATTTTGTATAGGATTTATTCCAGGCTGGTGGTAAATTCCAGACATCTCTATTAAAATTAGGATGTTTTTTAATTTCAATAGCCTCGCGTATCATCCTAGGGATGAATTGTATTTCTCTAGCGAGTATTTGAGGTTTATCAAATCTGATGTAATGGTTGGGCCCTCTAAGGCATGTTCGCACACTGCAGATTTATTTTCGCGTCTATGCTTGTCGTCGTCGAGTAGATCCGTAAAAGTTGTTTCGTTTCAATGTGTAGTGTTCGCGTAAACTTTAGAAAACAATATATAGCACCATGTTAAGTACGAAAGAGAACAAGCCGATCATTTCCACGCCGGCGTCGCAGTCCCCCGTAGGAAGCCGATGTCAGACACAATATCAGCGCTCAAAACGGCAACAAACATGCGTTAATTTGACTAAATAGTACATTTTAATCTTATACCTTATAATCACTAATCATCTGGAAATATGAAGGCTGTTGAGGAATAATGAAAAATGCAATGGCAATGTTGTAATTTCGGGGTGCAATACTTTTATTTCCATCGTTGCAGCCCTACTAAATCAACTGAAAAGACGCCGTCAAAAAGCTCGCCAAAGAAAAGGAATTCAGGACACGACGGAAGCGCAGGTAAGATTCACTTTCTCTATACATCCATCCGGGGCTCTGGGTGCCTAGTGTGAGTTTCATTTTACATTCGATCACGTTTACGAAAACGAAAATTAGTATGGCATTGAAGCAACGCCTTCTTGCGACATACGAGAAGAGTTAAAATTTTGCCATACACATTTTCGTTTTCGTCAACATAATCGAATGAATACGAATAGAAAACAAAACATAAGGCATTCTGACCTTGCGAAAAAAAAAAATTCTTTGCATTATCGTTACACGAACGCGCTAACTGCTAACCAGTTCCTCAGTAGTTGAGGATACCGGGTTAATGGCGTTACCACCTTTGGCCTTAACATCGCTTAACATCAGGTGAGATGAAGGCCATGTGCTTATCCGTAAGGAAAAAACTGCGTAAGCGTGTTCTTCGACTTATAATTATATTTTATTCATTTTAGTCCATGTTGTGTCTTAATGTGTAATAAACATTTCATCTTTTGAAACTTTTATAATTATCCGGGTCGAAGGACCAAAATGCATGATACATTTAGCCTAACAAGTAATATTCTTTGCAAATGCCTAACATTTTTAAACACATTCTTTTGCGAGTCAGACAGTCACGTCACGACTGGGTGCACTTGCAGTAGAAGCCGAGATGTGCTCGATGAAAATATAGTAGACAATCTTTACCCCGATCAGATCCTAATCCCTCGGAAAATGTAGCGTATGTTGCATGATGTCATTCCATCTAGAAACCGTCTGACGGTGTGTCGATTACACGGCTTAAGGAACCCTTTAATTAAAAGTTTCTCGCCGCCTCCAAACTACAATGACACTGTAAAAGACGCCAGAGCCCAACAACAAACTCTTATAAAATACATCTTTAGTTTGACCCTTGCATTGATGGCAGTAGTTAAAACCCAACAACTCTCGTTTGGGCAAGCTTTTTGAGTTGTGGCCGTATCTTCCCTTGCTCTATTGCTTATGTGGGAAGCCCTAAGTCTAGTTAGATTCTATACTGATATCGATAGTAAATAATAATGTTTTTATTCCCTTCCAGAAACAGAGAGAATACTGATAAACAAGACTGAGCTAGATAACGTTGTATATAAGAACGCCAAAGCCCTCCGCTCGATAGGGCTCATCGCCTTACTCGATCTGTACGCACAGCTAGCCCGCGCCATCCACAGCTACTCCACCACGTACGACCGGACCAAACTACCGCAAGATCTACACGCCATTGTCAACAGGTATTTGCAGTTAGCTAAGTGAAGTTGAGAAAAAAAAGCTTAGGTCTAAAAATCTAATTCGGAGAGTATTAACACGAGATATTTATATTTAAAACGTAGATGTTGATATGTAAGGCCAGTCACTCAAATTGTTATGTGCAAATGTTTATTTTTTACGTAGGAAAGTAAAAAGTTAGAATTGGTTCTTACAAATGCTCCTTAACACTTGAGGATTTGCGTATCTGCGCTTTGTTTGAGGTTAGTTTATGAGATAACTCGAATACATCGTGTTTTACATAGTTATTATCTAAACTAAAGAGGTACTGTAAAAGAATAAGATGGAATTTAGGAGAAAGGCGAATGAATTTGTGTCTAGTATTTTTGGAGGCACCAATAGAGTTGAAAATGTGTTATAAAAATTATGTTGGATGGAAAAGGTGATGAAAATTGACTTGTGATTAGCCTAATAGCTAAATAAATCTAATAGGTATTGAGTACACGAATAGAAGAATTCTAGAAATATTGAGAAGGCTATATTTATAGCGTATATTAACAGGGAAATGGAAAATGAAGGGTATTGAGGAGAGCCATTTGTATTTAAATCTAAAATAGATAAAATTGAGTAAAATTGGATTATAGGGGAAAAACTAATTTGTGGGACATGAAACTTGGTTGTTATGGAGCAATTGACCTTCAAGTCAAAAAGTTGACGATAGTCAAGAAAAACAATGGAGAGAGCATCTGGATAAAAGATAATAAAAAGACAAGAAAGGGAAGAATTTAAGGAGTATCTATTAGATAGAGCATGAACATATGATATGAAGGAGGTGAAATTCAAGCTACAGACTTAAAATTAGAAGTTTAAAATACGTAGAATTCTTACTGGATTACTAAGAAGAGCTACATATATTTTTATTAGGTAACGAGAAGAAAGAGGTTACATGTTAAGAACTGTGTCACGATTTGTTGGAATAGTAGCACATGAGTAAACATCGAACAGACGGCAAGCTTGATACGGCAACTGCAATAGAGCCACGTGCGAGAAGACCCCTTATTTGCAATATTTTTGAGATTTTTTTTATATAGAACCTATTCTTTGTCTTTTTCGTCTTTCTATTTACAGACACCAGCAGGGCAACCTATTACAAAATGTCAAACTTCTTCAATTAATGTTGAACTTTTGTGCTTTAGGTTTAAGGTTCAATATCGATTAGAGAAATTTGACAGCTTTTTGTGTAGCTTACTACTGTCATGATTATGTAAAATTGACAGATGGAACACAATCAATAGCTTTTTAATCAGAATGTGTTTATAAATACGCGGCTACTTTCACAAACGCGTACACTTAAGCGTTGTCAGTGGACAAAGGTTTATTTATACTAAAATTAAATAAACATAAAAATTAAAATAAAATAAAATTAAAATTAAATTAAAATCTATATCATACGCGTAATTGGTTTCTATTCTCCACTCTATGGAAGCTTGTTTCCTGTGCGATGTTTATTCTTGTAATTATTAGCTAGGTTTCGGGTGAGGTGAGGTGAGGTTTGTTAATGTGTCGTTGTTGTTCGATTTAAAGGAGTGTGGTGTTAGAGCATTCCATATCTAAAAGTTGTAATCGAATCACTGCCTTCACGGCTATAAATTATTCGTAAATTATTATTCATGTATTTGTAAGGGGATGTTGATTGCGACCATTCCTATTGAGCCAAATTGTGTGTGATACTCTGTTACATTGTAAAATACACTGTTGTTTAATTTTGACAGGAATTATAGAAGTCTGCCCAAAGAAATTGCAAACTAACTGATATAGACAACTTTGTAAGGATTCAGACATTATTTCTATAATGTTTGGTGTAGGTAAAATCCATTACTAAAAATAATAAATAAATTTTAGAGAAATCCTTACGAGCCATTTTACAGCATGTCAAAATAAGTCGCAGTTTTTAATCTATTCGATATCTATTTCTCTATAATGATGTGGAATTGTTATGTAGCGTTCTTGCAATTCCACAGAATTCACTGCCATCTTAAATCAAGTATTGCTAGTAACTGTTGACCCTTTATAGGGCTCTGTTAATATTTTGGACATCATAAATTTTGTCTTTATTGCCTTTAACATAAGGCCAAAAATCGGATTTTTTAAATAACGTGGTTTAATATCTACTTCACATTCTCGACTTTATTACTAATGTAACAGGGTTGTCAGTTTAGGTTAGTTCGCCGGTTGTTAGGACGCCCGTTGGTCTGTGATATGAAGAGGAGTTTCGACTGTACATATGCCCTTCGTTTATTTATTGTATCGCCTTTTGCTAACTTGATTATCTGTAATTATGTGTTACGTATCTATGCTTACCATATTGTTTTTGAGTTGAAAAGGTAATTGTTAAAATTATAAAGTGTTTTAAATAGAATAAAGATTTTGTGTTAATAATTGGTGGATGAAATCTATCTTTACTGTTTAAAATGTTATTAGAGTTGGTAACGAAAATTACTGATTATTTTATTTTTATAATTTAGTTTTTACAGTTTTCCCTGGTTCTGATTTTTTTTTCAAATTTATTAATCTTGAGGGGCAATACAAACTTTATCGTTTAAATCAAGAACAATATGGTTGGCTCTGCGTTATAATCATTGAAGTATTTGCATCGTACAAAACTATGTTACAAATATCTAAATTATGTACTTTCTAGTTAACAATTTGGCTTTTTAGGTGTGTAGTAAAAATAACGCACTGATTATGTTTAAAAGAATTTAATTACCAAATAAGCTGAATTAATTAACCATTGTGTTTATTTTAGACTAAGGTTGTACTAACATAGTTTTAATCAATTTATAATAATTATTAACTGAATCGTTGTGTGTTTGTACCGTGGAGTTGTATGTACATTTCACTGCCCGTCTCTTTTTGACTTGTGATACGACCGCGAACAATTGTCACGTAACGCTGAAACTGCTTCGAGGCATTTTTTATAGTATTTTGTATTAGATTTCTAAATTAAGTTACCCAGCAAAAAGTTTTTTTTTGATTCGGTAACTTCGGCGGCAAAATGCTTTGCACAGCTCTGAACACTAGGATCTGCCTACTTAACCCATCAGCCAATGTGTATAGGTACTACCACAAAATAGATAGACTGCAGAAGGTAAGCTTCATATATTGTGTCGCGCTCGAGCCACGCACAAAATTTAAAAAATCAAAATCCTTTTTTTAAAATTCAAAATGAACCAACCAATTTTTTTAAACGTCAATTCAAAGCCATGACTTCGTAAACCCTACGGTGGAACATGGGCTGTTTCTTTCTCCTGTAGTGTTACAATATACATAGACGCTCACACGGACACGGAATCTCGGAACAGCTCGAAACAGTCCGGGCGCAGTCTTCTGCAGTCGCCTTATCTTGTGATATTACGAATTGTGCGGTGAGGTCGCTACGTCGCAATAGTTTTACTAAATCAGTGTTAAGCATGAAAATAATTGATATGCCAAAAATAGAGCTTCTCGTATAGATTTATAAATTACACTGTCTTGTATTAACATTTGGTTTAGAAAACAACATAGGTATTTCTTTATAAATTTAAACATAAAAACAAAACCAAAAAGAATCGTACTTCGAACGCGTTGTATGTCGCCACCAGTGACTTTTCAACCAAATAATGTTTTAATGGATGGAATCGGCCGTTACCTTTCGTAAATACATGGCATACAAAAATGCAATTTTAGAGTTTCAGTTCATTCCATCAATAATTCGTATATTAAGCTTGGCTGTATGTAGCACTGACCGCGAATTATGCACACTTGCATAGGAGATAGGAGCTATCAAACAGCCAATCAAAACCCAGGTTTGTAAATCAAATAGTTTGCGACAGTAACACTACATATAATTTTATTTGTATTTTGGTTATTTCATTTTTGAGTTCGCCCAATCGCAGCGACTCTGGGTTGTTAGTGGCCTATCGTGGACTGATATAGTGTACACAAGGAAAACTACAGATAGTAGTCAAGTTGAATGAAACAAAACGTTACCACAAAATAAATGGGTACAGAAGAGCGGCTAGTTACCTAATCTCGGTCGAAGTGCTAGGGTTAATTCCTACAATATGTTGTGATTTGTAAGGTTTAACCCGTTTCTATTTATTTTCATAATTAAACAATTTCATACTAAGCAGTTTTTAAACGTTTTCAATGAACGTCGTCAACTCATTGTATATAAGGTTGCGTGGCGCCCCGGCAAACTCACGCAGCGTGTTTAGCTTGTTTGTATGGAGCCGTCCTTCTGTAGCTATTTATTCTGTGCCATAACTATGTCGTTCGAATTATGTCTGCTTGCTTGGGCAACATTTGACTTGCTGCTATAGGACTACTGTTTAACTTAAACGGCTTGTGAGGTAAGTACGCGGGGTTGGAGGTACGTAGCACCACGCCACGAGAACGAGCATCTTGCGACGCTGAGAACGGATTTTAAATTATCACGTGTGTAGCGCCTTACCGCCTGGCAGCGACCACTGATGTCTTGCGATAGCGCTAGCGATGTCTAGTTCATTGCGTTGACGTTGAGGCTAAGCGTATGCTAACCTGCAAGGCAGGGCAGTTGGGGCGGACATAGGCCGCGAACGCATGCTACGACGCAGCTAAGTGACACAGACCAGACACTTCATTCACGTCCTAGCTAGTACAAAGGAAAGACGTTTTGGAGTTGATGAACAAAAAAGCACTCTTTTTTGTAGAGTAGTTTTTTTTTAGTTTTTAGTAGTTTTTCAGAGTAGTTATGATAAATTAGTAAGTAGGTCTGATTATTAAATTAATCAATTGCTGCTACTTTACAGTTTGGTAAAGTGTGGAAACACTATTTGGCAAAGTGATTATCTGATAAAACGTTCTATTAATGGAGAGTTTGTACTATCGAGATAGTTCTATTAATTGTTCGGTCATTGTAACAAAGTTATAACAAAATAAAGGGGAAAAAAAACACGTGTCGACACGACGCAGAAATCTGTGCCGGCACTACAACGAGGCGTAGAGCAGGACAGACACATGTCTGCGTCGCATGTGCCTAGGCGCCAGAGCGTACGCACCTTTCAGTACATCTATGCATTACAAAGTCTGCACTGCTCTTATAACGCGCAATGAACTAGAAATCGTGGCAGAGGCCCTACGTAAAATTTTGGTATCCCCGCCCCCCGCCCCGCGCAGCTATCTCAAGAGCCGTCTCAGGTAAACGTTAGGCCTATAGCATGACAGCATTATGATCATCGGTGAATAAGATAATAATATTATTATGTGGTTGAGACACTTTGTTATGAATCTTTCTAAAAGCTTGGATCGCACGCTGAACGAGCCATTTAATGTTTTGTTATTATTAATTTATACCTGTTAAGTAGAATCTGTCAATTATGGAGAACCAATTAGTGCCTATTATTTTTTTTCAAGCTTATTACCTGTCAAAATAATTTTATTGTTTCGATTAGACCTTGTCAGCTAAGCGAATGTTTTATAATGAAATTAATAGTTAACCACATGACAGCATCGATTTGTATCATATTGATTCATATCATTTGATGATTGTACTACTGACTATGACTTCTAAGCCGATTGGGTATTTGACAGTTATTGTTATTGCTTGTTTTATGTCTATGTTGTTTTTAATTATTCAAAATATTTTATTATCAAAAACAGCTCAAAGACTATAAAGAAGCTAGTTCATAATTAGTGGGGGATTTTTAGGTAACTGGTCAAAATTAATTTTTATCCTGTGACAATCGGTCAGCAGAGTCAATATGTTTTTAATTTGAAAGGGTAGATTATTATATTGATAAACGTATAATGTACTGCAGCATGTTCCTGAACTGACAGAAAATTAATGAGTCTGTCACTGTGTTAGTTTTTGTGACATTTTCTATAGAATTTGAATTAGTCATCGATATAAATCACATTTACTAATAAATTGGTCTGTAAAATGTCAAATGTTAAGTGCTACACCGTCGTCGAGAGTGAAAAACCATTAAAAACAGATTTTTATGCAATACGCATAGGTTTAAAAAGCTTTTTCAAAACCACAAGGACAATAGTCAACTACCCACAATATAAAATAAAATAACATTTAAATACAATATCAGTATTTTTTAACCAAGAATGCTTGAAATGCTAACTAATAAATAAATAATAAATAAACTTTGCTACACTCACCAATTATCTAGCCCAAAAGAAGCTTCGTTATGAAACTCGTTAAATGGTTACTAGACAACGGATAAACATACTTAAAATACTTAAATACATACTTATTATACATAGAAAACACACAGACCCGAGACAATTTAGAAAAACAATAATTTTTAAATTGACCCGACCGGTGATCGAACCCGGGACCTCAGAGACGGCGACACCATGAAAACCGGTGTACAAACCACTCGACCAAGGAGGTCGTCAAATAATAATATTAAACAGTTGGGGTAAATCGTTAATATTTTATTTATTATCAAACTTATTTAAAACGTTTCTTCATAATCTACAAGGCACTGCCCATTGCTACATCGACACAGCGTTCTTATGGAATTTAAATAAAAAAAATTAAATGGTTTGTTTGTGTCATATATGGACGTGTTAAAGACGCCGGTACAAACTGTCAAATTTCTTCAATAAATGCTCAACCGTATGCTATATTCATAAAGTTCAAAGTCTATTGAAGAAATTTGACAGTTTGTGGTAGTATGATGTGCAGACGTTTGTACTCGTACTGTTTTCGTACAAGATTTAGGTACAAATTTGAATACTAATCTCTTGGCCATTGACACGTGCGGTTTGTTGAAGCGTTCTTTTCATTGCGTTCTTTATATTACTATTAACTAACATAACGTGACGCGCAATGATAGAAATTGATCGTGTACTTCGCGAAGTTCTACGGCTGGCTTGCACCACAGCTCAGAAAATATCTATTAATATATTATTATAATTTAAAATACCGTTGCACTTCTTTCAATAGCTTGTAAATAAATACGTTTTTAACATGATTAGCGCATATCGTTAGTAATGAGTTTTGGTGCAAGACACCCTTTAACTTAAGTTTGTATTTATTTATCGGTAAACATATAAAATTAACTCGACCACCAGATTTGATCAACGTCATTTTAAAGTTTTGTATAGTGAACACTTTACTGACAGCTGTATTCTGTAAGTTCATTTATGTATTAAAAAATTGTTTAATAACTAAATAAATTTAAAAAAAAATAAATATGTAATGATATGAATGAATATTCAATTGGGTATGTACCCTTATCAACATCGGCAAATCAATTATTAGAAACTCCTAATGCTATCAAAATTATAACCTACCACAAGCTGTCAAATTTCCTCAATAGAATGTGAACTTTATGTGTATGACATATGGTTGAAAATGTATTGAAGAAATTTGAATTTGTGCAGGCGTCTGTACTCGCGAAAATGACGCGAATTCAATTTACATAGAGCAACTGATAGAATATCCTTTGTTGTTTTTGAAGTTCGATAAATTGGTTTTGCACATCTAGTGCCTAATTAACTGGAATATATTATATTGACATTAAAATACAAACCGCCTCTCCTGTTTTATTTATTTGCGTCAATTGTCAGCTTTTGCGGTAATAATGTAATTTAGATGTATTGTCATGTAGGTATATTTCCTTGTGAAAAGTAAATGAACGTTTTAGCATTTTCTAACATTTGCAGTCATCAGTTTTCAGTCGTCAGCGTCTTAGTGAATTATTATGACGAACGTTCAAAAGGTTAATTACTTTTCACGTGTAAATATACAGTTAACAAACTGTTGTTGTACAGTCACAAGCACAATTACGTTAACGCTTTTTTTAGTTTGTAATTTTTAAAGCAATTAAATATGACTCACAAACGGTATAATTTATAGTTTTCATATCTGCGCTAGTGACTGTACTACACAATGGCTATAGAATGTTGCGATCTAAGTTTTCGAATAATACTTTTTTTGATGTGTCTGCGTTCGTGGTTATTGGTGTTGTAACCTTTTATAAATGTATAGTAATAACAGATACAAAGCAGTGTGATATTGGAGGGATAAAGCAACATTTACAAAGTATATAAAATAGTTACCTCGTATCAATAAGAAATAATATTCTATGCCATATAAGTGAACTAAATGTCCAGTTACTACTGCTCGTATGCATCAATTGTTATGAATCTGCTTGCATTTGCTCAATTGGAGTGTTGAAGTGGTCTTGTACGCACTCAGTATCCACCGTCTAGTGTATAATTTTTTGTATTTATAAAGTTGTATTTAAATGAAACAGAAAATAAAAGGGTACGATTTTATGTGATATCAAATTATGTGTTTCATTGTTAACCTTTTGTTACCTTTTAAATACCTTAGGTGCGTAAGCGCACTAATTTAGGCGGATATTTTCTTGAATAGAATTTTCCCCGAACAAATACGTATTTTTTTTAACTTACATACATTATTTTGGATCGCATTTGTGTAGCTTTTTTAAATGCTGTTGCTGATTGTATGTATTTTAGACAGAATTATCGTAAAAGCAGGCAAACTAAAATGTGCTATGAGGAAAGTCGAGAAGCGTATCCGCAGACTCAAGGTGACGAGCCAACAAAATGAAACGATACAAAATGGTATTTCATATTTTTATTTTTACACTTTACGTCGTCGGTGACCGTAAACGAATTTTACTACATCGCTCCATCATTTTAATTTCAATTACACGATATAATGATACTAGAACATAAATATTTTTTCGTATTATTTAAGATCAAATAGATAATCTTTTTTACATCCTAATGTAACGATATCATTTAATTTGTCATTATATTAAGCAAAATACAACAAATTAAATTACACAACTTATATTTAATTATACTCTTTATCGGAGAGAACAATTTTTCTAATAGCTAAAATCATTGCAATTACAATTTATAAAATACTCGTAACAAAAATGAAGGAACTAAATATTTGAATCTACTATCAACTAAAAATAAGTACTCGATGTGTCTTAAATATATTATCTATTCTTTACGTCCTTACATTTGGCTCCTGGTGAAATTCTTCTGTATATAAATGTATAAGTACATAGGTACACTTAGTTAAAATAGTGCCGAGAAGCGAAGAAGTGAGGGTACCGTCGCGATACCCCGGCAGTTGTGGAATAAATAACTGGTATAGACAGGAGGAAAGTTAACAGGAATTCTGACTAATATCCAATAAACAACGCGGTAAGTGCAGTTCTAAACCAAATTATTATGCGTACTGAGTCCGTAGATGGACGTACCTACTTATTATAATCACCTCATCAACCCCCAACTAACAAATAACAACTTAATTAAAAAAAAAACTTCTCAATTAAAAACTTTAACAAAATCACTCTAATACTGCTTGAATTTGTACGAATTAGGTAAAATGTCCGACAACACAAACCCTAAACACAATTAACTAATAAATGTAGCCGTACCGTTCTATGATTCGTCACTGATTAAAATTAATATTTCGAAAGATATATTATTGTTTTCTAAAGTTAACGCGAACACTACACATTGAATTAGAACACTATACTCGGATCTACTCGCGTTTGTTTACAAAATATTTAATCCTGTCGTTTTAAACTTTTTCAGAGTCCGTCAATATAGACACAGTCAGGATAAAATAATATGTGAAAACGAGTAGATCAGTACAAGTGTTTCATTTAATTTGAAAGACATTTCGATTTGGTAATACGACATCGTTGGCGTTGTTGTCAGCTCTCCCAACGTTTCCACATGAATCCTGATGAAATACAATTTTTTTGGCACATGTATTTGTTACACACAGACATTGTTTCACATATCAATATATTATTTTCTTACCTTACAACCATTTACACTGTCTGCGTAACGTGTGCAAAGTGCTATACATAATATGCGAGAAACTTTAAAGCAATTCTGTAACGTAATTCTTATTGGAACTGAATAGAGAAAAGAAGCAATATGGTATCTGACAAACTATAGTTACATATTCAATACAATGTAATTCGTTTATATATAAAATCCCTGTAATGATAATATTGTTATATGACGACACTAAGTGTACTACTGGGTGCCTAGTGCGAGTTGTAACCATTCGATCACGTTAACGAAAACGAGAATTTGTATGACAGAACTTTAATTCACCTCGTTTAACACCAAGGGGCGCTGCGTCAATGCCATACAAAATAAATGGTCAAAAGAACTCTCACACAGCACCCTTTGAGGTTCACTGCCAGAGTTACTGAGATAATGTTTAATGTACAAGAATTATATAAAATAGAGTCGTAAATAGTGTTCAGTCTTCTGTTAAACAGTTTTGCAGTTAAATGTACTGACGAATATAATGTGATTCAATATAATGTGACGGTTGTGATTCATCCACGGATAATCTCGTAAAATGTGTGCGTGTCTAACTCGGAACAACAAAATACTGTTAGTGATGTTTGGGAATGATCATAGCGTCGTTATAAAGGAAACATTAAACACTTTTTAACGTAGTTTAAACTCATTATTATACAAATAAATCGTATATACAACAGGTAAACCATAGAAGTTTTTCTAGTTGGTATCTCTAATTCATTATGAAATCATTGTATACAATTATCTAAAGCCAGGTAGGATTCAACCTCGATTTATTCTAACTTTCATTATTATTTACTAAAACTTTGAAAGCTCCTTTTTATTTGAACATTGAGTGCAGAATCTTTTATTTAACTAACCTGGCGCGCACTGTCGTTTGTTTAATTGAGACCATACTCTTTTGAGAAGGACAGAAAACAGCTGTATAATTAAGATCGCTCGTTCGACATACCCACTTAGTTTTCACACGTTTTTTTCTACGAAGAAGTATATTGTATACATAAAGACAAGAGTGGAAACTAAGCGAAATACGAACGAGAGTATTTCGTAAAGGAATTAATATAGGTCGCAGCTTGTGTTCTGCTTCAAAACAATTGTTGGAATGTAAGAAGAATGTAATTTTATTATGGAATTGTAACGAAGTCTCGGACTGTTTTTTGGATTAATAAAATTCTGTGACGAAAACATGTCGTCTGGTGCCCGTGGTGCCGTTGTGGGGGGCTATGACTAGTGCGTGCGGACCGTCCTTATGTCTGCGTTCGATTTAGAACATTTCACTGTATTCAGTTTACTAATACTACAACAATTACAAATACACTACAATTTACCATTTTAGACAAGTAAATGTCTCTTTAAAAAAAATGGTTACTTCAAATCCCCATTAAATTTTACATTAACTATTTACATTTAAAAATTGTTTATCATCGAATATAACTATTATTATTACGAAATATTTTACAAACTTTGGTGAAATGCAGAAGTGTAATCGCACATATAACACAATATCTACACCGGGATCGTATAACAGAGCGGGCGCATCCGAAAGCCGTCATCGTGCTCTTCAATAAAATTACTTAGTATAATTAATTACACTGTAAATGATAAGGAATAACGTTAAAAAGGAATGTACGTCATGGAATAATAACAATAAAAAAGTATTCGGAAAATCTTAACGATAACAATCACAACACCTTTCATACTTATTGCACTCCTTCGGAATAAATTATCGCCTATCACTTAAAGAGCGATTTAATATACATTTACAATATTAACACATCTTTAAATATAAATTTAACTAATTTAATGTGGACGTCGCTCGTATGAGCTCCGGAGGTGTTTGACAAATACGTTCTAAAAATATTGTTACACAATTCTTGGGAATACACTGCATACAACTGACTGGTGTATTATAAAGAGATCATCGATGCCCCCACTTCGGCAAAGTATTGCACATCCAAAGGTACGAGCGAAGTAGTCTCCCCTTCTCAGTAAGCGAGAGACAAAAGGTGATGCTGTAGAATGAGTAAGAGAAGAATGAGAAAGTCTGACCCCAGGTGGGCCGAAGTGGGGGCACTTGTCAGATTTCATGTAATCCAAGTCATGCAATTGGGCATTACACTAAAGAGAATCCAGTTTTACGTCCTCATTTGATTCCTGAGCGACTTTTCATTTAGACATCACAAGATGTGCTCGATTATTTACCTAATTTTAGGTACAGTAGAGATTCGAAGACGTTTCAAGTTATGGTGGAAGGGGATTAGTCCTGGCCGTTGTGGTGGAGCAGGGTGCGGTTGTCGGGCGGGTGCGGCGGGTGCGCGGGCGCGCGGTACGCGTCGCCCTCCTCGTCTGCGGAATTCTCCTTTGACCTGTCGCTCTTGCAATCCTCCTCCTTCGTTACTCCAGACAGCGAGTCTAGTGCCATCGGCATCGACTGATACAGCTCCCTCGCTTTGTCGTTAGGCGGCAATAAGTGTAGCATGTTCAGCGGCATTGGGAACCCGGGTGGAAACTCTGGGTAGAACCCTTGCGAGAACGGGTTGAACATGGGGTTTGATGCGATGTCTGGCTCCGAGCTGGCCGGCCGTTGGCCCGCGTTCTGGTGGTCCTCTTTGTCGTGTTGGTGTTTGCTGGTAGGGTGGTTGTTGTTGTTGTTCCCGGAGTTCATATTGAGCACGTCGAGCGGCCCGCCGATGCAGTCTTTCCTCAGCTGCTCCAGTTTTAGGCTCTTCCCGTACTTGCCCCGCACGTACATCAGCAGCGAGTTGTACGGGATGCCGAAGATCCTCGACGCCTGACTCGTGGTCATCTTCTTGTTCCACACGTGCTGCAGAGCTTCCGTGAGCTCGGCGTTCGTCCAAGATCGAGGTGGGCCGCCGCGCGGCGCGCTGTGTTGGCCTTTCGGCCTCCCTGTCGACAACAAATAGATATAAAGCTTTCCGTGTTAGCAAGAAATGTTCAGCTAATTACGTTATGAACAACAATGTGGAGTTTGTGATTTACGAGGAGTGCAGGCGGGCGCACGACATGTGCCGTGTGCCGCCGTCGCCACGGCAGCGGCATTACGCGAGTGCACCGCCATAGGTATCTAATAACCGTGTTTCGGTGGAGCAATAACTCTGTACCGGCTTACGACCGAAATGAGCGGGTTGCGGCGACATTTCGTTGGCGGCGATTTGTCATTAATTCGATGCGGGCACGCGACTATTACCGCGACTTTTGTCAAAAAGAAACGCGACCATGCATATGCGGCGACGTCGCCCCGCGTAACTTTATAGTTTTATAATTTCCGCGGTGCACGCTTAACTCGATTCCGATCGGATAATTCGTAGTACGCTTCGGATTACGGGGCGGAATGATATTTTATTATGGAAATTAGTTTTTCTTTTAATAGTCGTCGCGGGTCACGCAAGGAGGTGGAAGCCGAATTAAAAAAGGATGTTTTCCATTTGTAGCTCGTTAGCATTTTATGAGGGAGCGTCGTGCGCGCTGTCTCGGCGCTAATCGATCGAGGACTATTGTGCGGCCGTCAGCGCCGAGCCGAGGCGGCCATTGAAAGCATACGTTAGACTCGCCGTCAGCTCCCCTATGCGATACGCTATCAGATCGTCTTAATAAACATTTGCTGGGAAACAATAGCCGTTTAACATTAGCGATTGCGATACGATGAGATGTGTGATGCGCTCCAGCTCGGGCGCTATTATTGGCTGAGGGCATTGTTGCATAACTCCTAGATGCCTGCTGCCTACTTGCGGTTGCGAAATATTACTTGTTACAATAAATGTTAGAGTAATCGTGAAGGGCCGCGTAACTGCCGATCTCTTGTCTGAATATAATGGTTGCATTGAAACTGTATACTGCATTGTGGTAAAAATTATAAGGTCAACAACAACGATTGAATCTAGGGTAAGTACGTAACTGTTGTTTTTATGAAAACAAATAAAAGAAATAGACTTAGCATTGCCAACATGAATTTGTACTGCCACCGCTATAAACAAACTGAAAACATGGGCGGCACAGTGACCTCAGCTTGTAGGGCGGGCAAGGGCCCGAGCCTGTCTGAAGGGCGCGAAGGTGTAACAAACAATATGCTTTGGAGACATCGAGATAAAACTTCACTTCAATCTCGTTATAATGAAACGCCCTAAGGGATACTGGATAATCTTACGCGCTATCTCTTAGTAATACAATAGATATTGTTTTCTAAAGTTGACGTGAATAAGTATTGCTACTACACGTTGAATTTAAACCCTTTGCATGTATCTAGTTGCATTTATTGTAGGGATGACTTTAAAGCCTGACGGTTAGACATAATTAATTTGTTTTATTTCTGTCTTTCATAGATTCTCGTTTGTTATAACGTGATCGCCAGACATAAAACTCGCATAGTGCTGATTCACAAACATCTATACGATGTGTCGGCTCGGTAGTTTTTTTGACATTAGTATACCTACTATAGGAAAATTGGCAAGAACGGTCAAGACATTGCCGCCCGGATTGCGGAAGACCCAGGTTTGATTCATGGCTGGGTCGGGTAGGCATTTAATTTTTTCACTGTATTTTATAAATATTTAATTCAGCTTCAGTGCAGCAATTAGCACTTAAAAATAAAAAGTATAATTTACTATAGCGTTGTGTTATCAGATTTGTGGTATTTCATTTGTAAAGATGAATCTGCATAGCCATCGATTGCAATAACCGTTTGATATATGGCACTGTGCCTCTAAAAACAATCAAAAATTAAAAAACAGCAGTGTAAAAATTCAGTGCTTACGTCAGCCTTCCCGGTAGCATAATGGTCAGTGCAGCCGCCCGGATTGCGGAAGACCCAGGTTCGGCTTCTGGCTGGATCAATTTAATTTTTTCACTGTATTTTATAAATATTTAATTCAGCTTCAGTGCAGCAATTAGCACTTAAAAATAAAAAGTAAAAGTTTGAAAAGTAAATAAAACCAAAAAGCTGTGTGACTTACATTTCTTTTTGACATTGGTGAAGAGTTGCGCGTCCAGGGGCGGCGCGCGGTGGTCTACGTCCATCATGGGGTACATCTTGTGCTCCATCCCCGGCGGGAACAGCCCCAACGGCGAGTCGATGCCGAACACTGAGGACAAACGGATGAGGTTAGCACTGAACAATATGACCTCTTTACCAGTGGCATAGCTCTCCTAGACGGGCACTGAATCAAAATTGGTTGGGGCGCCCAAATGGTGTATAAGATCGTGGTTGCGGATAACATTATACAAAGTTACATCTAACATTAAAAACGGATATGGTAAGAACTATGTGAATAACACGGCCGTCCTCTTTACAGTATGAAGAAAGAAAAAAACTATTTATTAATTTCCACTTTATCATCTTCACCAGTACTAGTCCACTTGGTGCACGCCACTGCACCCACCCGCGGCTACTCTCATCCACCTCTCGCCAGCCACTTAATACCTACATTACTTTTTATTGTCAACGCACAATTTGAAAGTAAAAAGTAAAAAAATACTATCGTCAAGAAGTAATACTTTCAGTGTGTGCGTTTACTATGTTACATAATTTATTTGTATATATATATATTTTATATTAACGGGTAAGCACAGTGCCTTGATCTCACCTGATGTTAAGTGATGATAAAGCAAATGATGGAAGCGCACTTCACCCGGGATCCTCAACTAGTGAGGTACTGGCTATCTTATCTCTAGCTGCCGGAACACAACAATGCTACAAACATTGATGTTATGGCGACATATTTAGATAAGATGGTGGTAACTAGCCAGGCGGACCAACAAGCCCTACCACCAACCAAACCGAGTACACAAACATGTACCCCCCGCTGGGAATCGAACCCGGGACCTCTGGGTCTAAACCGGTGGTCTTAGCCACTAGACCACAGAGGCGGTCAAGATCATCAATAATGGCCAAGAGCCTCGATCAACATCTAATGAGGCTCTCGTTAGGCGGCTGGATCAAGGGCCTGATTCTGAAGGCAGTTCTCCTTGATACAGCACGCTTTGTGAGGAAATTCCTCTCTCTGGAGCCCTAACCACCGGTAGCTTGGACCCTGGTCCCGATGCCGGCGGACCCCTATTTTTTTAAAAATATTTTTAAATATTTAAAAATGTTAATTTATATGAGAAAAAATAAATAAAGATATAAATATTACATAATAAAACAATGAACACCTTCTCGACCATGTAGGTATGTGTACCGATCACAATCATACCTACTTTAAAATGTTATGAGATAAAGGAAAGATAGTATAAAAAGATTTCATAATATAAAACTTTCAGTGAGACTTTAATAGGATGATAATGAGATCTCAATTTTGTTCGGTTACTAAAACTTTTTATCTGAAGAGTGTTTGATTGGCCTTAAGCGACCTTTACAGCGTCACCGGACTTAAATTACTAAAACGAGTAATAAACTTAATTAAATGTACCTGTTAGTTTCATATACTTTTAGTTATTTATCTTCATAATACCGTATTTATCTATATTTTTCATAAAGAGGTTCTCTGTTTGTAAATAACTCCGGTTATGAGGTGATATATTGAATTAATCTAAAGAAAGTCTTATAATTACGTAGCTACAAAATGCAAAATGTTTCTTTTAAACACGAAAAGAAAGTTGCTACACGAAAACCCTTCGAATTCAATAGGAATGAAACATATATATATAATACGATATTTATTTTCGGTAAACTATACAATTATTAGATACGAATAAAATTAGTTTTTTTTATGGCTTTGCACAAGCATTTAGCCAATGAAAAAGTATTTTTTCTTAAAAGTAATACATAAATAAACAATATGGGAAGTGAGAAATGATATACCCCCCAACACCTCAAGTATAAGTATATGTTTAATTTGCCAACACTATGCACACTCACGAACACTTCACGTTTAATAATCCACCATTATTTCACATTAATATTCGACATAACACAAATTATAGAAAATAAAACAAAATCGCAGACATGACTCTTCACTTTCCCGCCAAGAACTTCCTAAAATTAGTTTAATAATGAATAAAATATTTGATACATTGCAACAAATAACATTAAGAGAAAAGCTTCACTTTTTTTTCCTTTAGTTGATGGCTTCGTGCGATTAGCACATTTAGCCAGTGGCAAAGTATTTTTCTTACAAGTTAAGAAGTGAGAAATGATACCCCCCAACGCCTCGAGTATCTCAGTAAAGATGTGGGGCTTTACTAAGTTCTCACGCGGACTTCTTGAGATAATTTAAAAAGTGCCGTTACACTGTTTTGTTTCATTTGCTAACACTCATGCACACTCATGAACACATAACGCTTAATAATCCACCATTATTTTACATTAATATTCGACTTAACAAAAACTTAAGAAAATAAAGCAAAACCGCAGACATGATGAGTCTTCGCTTTCCCGCCAAGTAGCCAAAAGCTTCATTTTATAGTTACTACTGTGTTTTAGTGTGTCTACTCACCGCTAGATGGCGCTACTAGTTCGTAATACAGCGGTGGTGCCATGGACTAATAATAATGTTGTGTGCCTAACGGTTTGTACGAGTAATTCCTAGTTTGAGCAATGCTACTCGTAATAACTTACTTTTTATTGATTTTTAGTTATGCTTCATCAAGAGTTTTTAATATGTATATGGTGTAGTTCTCGCGAGTTACTAGTAAGTTTGAAGAATGTCTAAAAAGGGCGCATGTTGGTAAGTACCTACCATTTTAATAAGAACTTTTAAGAATACCATTAAAATATAAATAGGTATTTACACTTCTGCGTGATCACATTTCATTCATGACTTTCGGCGCTTTTTCCCCAGCTTTAATTATGTGGGTACTCAAGTGTGTTTAAGGAAAAATGATTTCATAATTATACCTACCGATCATGAAAAAATATTTCATAATGAAAATATTTTACCGTTAACATTATTGATTCGGCTACTTCCCGTCTGGTAAACTTCCCATTTGTTAAACCGGATTAAATGTATGAAGTTAAAAAAAAAACTAAGCGCCACATATATTTATTAGACTATTTAATTTATTTTTTAATTTCTTTCGGGTAAGCACTTGACTTCCTGATGTTCTTCTCCTTCTTCTCCTGATGTTGAGTAATGTTAAGGCAGGTGGAAGCGCACTTCACCCAGAATCCTCAACTAGTGAGGCACTGGCTATCTTATCTCTAGCTGCCGGAACACAACAATGCTACAAACATTGATATTATGGTGACATATTTATTTACATAAGCCAGATAGACAAACAAGCCGTACCACCAACCAAACTGAGTACTGGGAATAGAACCCTGGACCTCTACGTCTGAAACCGGTAATCACTTGAGTGGCCAAGAGGCTGTTAAAAAAGTTTACCAAATGAGGTTTACCGAACTGGAAGTAGTCCTCTATTCATTCAAATATGTTGGAAGTACCTCTGTAGGTGTAGATAGTCAGATGGTGTCCTACACCAACCTTCGCCTGTCCGTGTAAGATGTAAATGCAGACTTTCTCGCTTGCTTAGTCCGTTGAACCAAATGCGACAAATCGATACGGAAACAAATAAGGGGACTGCCAGAAGGTAAGCTTCACACAAACGCGCTCGAGCACCGCTTAATAGACACGGACATGGGACCTTGGAACGGGGAGCCGTCCGCCTAACTCGATCGCTTTCGATCGCTTTGAAGGCGAGGCGAGGAGGAGGCGACACCTTGTCATTTCGAAAGCAATATCGGAAGCTATAGCCTATAGCTATCGATATTGCTTTCATATTACTATAGCCTATAGCTATCGATATTGCTTTCATATTGTTTTCGAAATCCTCGCTTCGCCTTCAAAGCGATCGAAAGCGATCGAGTTAGGCGGTCGGGGGGCTGCTCGGTATAGTCGGGCGCAGCTGTTGCGGGAGTCCGTGTCCGTGAGAGGTTGTCTGCGTGTGCGTTGCTCGAGCGCGTTTGTATGAAGCTCACCTTCTGGCAGTCCCCTTATTTTGTGATACAGTACCGCGTCTTGCTTTATTGGGATTATTTGGGATCCTTTATCTCGGCAAAGAGTTTGCATCCATTTACTGGCTCGTAGTATATTTTGATTTCTTTATCTATTCTTAAAATTATTTTAGAGTACCCTTACATTTGAAATCTTGTTTCTGAAAGCTTGATGCTGCCTAATTTGATAAAAAATAAATAAATAGGAATTTTCTATCAGTCGTGAGATACTTAAAGTACATTATAATTATATTATATAGGTACTAGCTTCCCGATCCTGCTTCACACGGGTGAACGTTTTTTTAATATAGCCTAGGTTACTCAGCGCTAATGTAGCATTCTAATGGTGAAAGAATTTTTTAAATCGGTCCAGTAGGTTTTGAGTTTATTCGTTACAAACATACATACAAAAATTCAAAGCTCTCGTTATAATAGTAGTATATAGAAGACTGAGCGAAGTGCAGATGATGATGATGGCGATGATGATAAAATACTCGTATTATAAAATGGAGTTCAATATTTGTGCAGTGCATACTTAAAAGGAATGTTTGTATGGTCATCTTCATTAAAATATTTTTTATAAGAAGGCGAACAATTAAGCAAACAGATAATTTGACTTAGAACATTTTGTGTCCCTGTAACGACAAACACCGGATAAAGTTCGAATCGTCAGGCCAAAATAAATAGAAACATCTTCGCGTAAACATAAAAAAAAACAACAAATCGCTATCTTTATTAAAAGAGAACGATACTCAGACCGCGTAAATCAAAAACAGAACGCTTCAGAAGTCCGCTTTATCTCGATTATTGTGTGTGGAAGCGAAACTGGCTCGCTCAGGTAATTGGATAAACCGATACATTTAACGACATGTGGATACACGACGCATGCAGGCACAGATTTAACTGTGCCTAGGTTTTATTACAGCCGCAGGAATACCTAACGAACCGTTAATTCGTGTCACTCGTTAAAGCACTCGTTAGACCAACCGATACTCGTTATTTTGCATAATTACCGACAATCAATAAGCCTACATCCATATCGATGGAATCAGCGTAAAAATAAGCCACCTACCTATCCTTTTTAACAAGTTTATGCTGCTTTTAATTAGCGTTACTCACATTTCACTTCGCATTAAAATTATTTCGGATTTTATTTATACGCGAAAAGTTACAATCAAACTAGTGTTCAATAGGCACGATGCGGTCTCATTCCAGTGCGCTATCAAAGTACCTATAAAATGTTTAAGACGGTATTTTGCAGAATTATTTTACGTTCCCATAATAGGATCAGTTGAAATGGATTTTCTTACGTCATATTATTTTCTAGCAGAATAGCGTAAAACTTGCGGTCAATTAGTTGTACCGGCGGCGGCCGTTTGACGCTTTCTAATTCCGATGCCAGACCCCTTCAGAGAACTGCTCGACCATAAACAATACTTTACGAAACACACCGGCTGAGCGGCCTGCAATACGCTCGCACTTGATTCGATTCGTCGCTTTTTTCTCCCCCACAAAATTTTGGTAAGTTTCACAAAACTTCACTGACGCTTTTCGCAACGCGCCTCGCCCAGCCTTTGTTCGTGTAAACTCAACCGGCTATTAATCTAAAACCGTTCGCCGCCGTAATCGTAAGAAACTCGACCGCCAACAAAGTTTACGATCGATCGCCGCACGCCCCATATGCAACACGCGTCGAAATCGAAAGCGCTCAAAGTTTGTTCGCAAAGCTCACCCTTTCACGGGCATGTGAACGTAACTTGTCAAACTTTGCCCCGTTCATTCATGCAAAAGTTTGGGTGCACCGTCTCGCTCGCACGGGGGTCACGCACATGTGTGTTGTGTCGTTGCGTGCGTGCTCAACGTAACCCGGGTAGAGGGAAGCGGCGGGAGTGTGCTCGTCTGCGGTCGGGGCCGGGTTGCTTCCGTACGCGGCCGGGTAATGCGGGTTGTAGGTGCGCATATTCGCACGTGACGGCGTTTGCGGGCGGCACACACTCGCTTCCGGCGGCCGGAGCGGAGGCTGTGTGGGAGTCGCCGCGTGTTGCCTACGGTCAGGCCGCGCGTGCGCGCCGTTTATTTTGCAACGAGATTTACAACTATAACTGTAAATTAACTTTATCGAGCGGACCCGAATCTAGGTCGTATGGAATCAGCATTAATTATCGCTTTAATCTAAGACCGATGTCGACTGTACGTACAATAGATCACATGATAGATAGCGCACGCCAAGGATACGAAAGCAATAATGTCGCGGGATAACGCCGCGGCCATTACAACAACTGGATTGATCTATTGTTTTCAGTGAAGTATATGCCGTGATGTGGGGAACGATTAGCTGCAAATAAGTCTAGGTCGCGATTATGATGGGCAGCGTCGCCTTGCATTGTTCGCGGAGATCGCGTGTCCAATATAAGTCCCCAATACATAAATAATATGGGGTGTTGATACTGGCGAATGATCATAAAACGCAACTCGATATTTATAAGCCTCGCCTTGACTGCTTACCTTGCTGATAATAGCTGGACTACGGAGAATGGAAAATGGATGCGTGGGTACATAATTTTCAACAGAAAAGTTGTTAATTACCCATTACCCAGCTGAAATAGGTTCAAGAACGTATTAAATTGTCTTATTTTATTGTTCGTGCCAATTGACTGTAAATTGAAAGGGGTTTTTTAAAAACGCACATTACCGCTTGACATTGGAAGTGCGTTGAGTTCTTGTTTTGTGAGAAGTCACTTAAGCCACTTTGATTCGCGTCTCACTTTTAATGTGAATAAATCCTTTTTGTCACACAACTTTTTTAAAAGTGCACGAGAAACCTACTTTGTAAATTCCTGATATCTTCATCATCATTAGTTATTTAATAAGTCCATTATCGGCACACTGCTTCAGATCTTCTATCTTCAACATTGGGTGATTGGACTTGTCCGTTCACCACACTCATCCAAGCGAGTTAGTGTAGTTCAGTTATATTCTTGATACACATAACAGAAAGACCTTCAACTGACATTTACACACACTGCAAAAAACAAATGAAAGGTGAAATCGTCTGACACGTGTGGGACGTAATTATAAAGTGGCGGTGTGTTCACAATGACAGCGCGCTTACCAAATTAGTGGTCCGAATTGGTATTGTAACAAGAACACATTAGGTGGGATCACACACGGCGGCTCACACGCTCCTGAGAATCTCCATACAAATGAATTACAGCCCGTCGGACGTGTTAATTTCGTAAGCTCGCATCCAATTTGGCTTTTAGCCTATTGAAATGCTATTTTCGTTAACTTTCTGATGCGCCCGCGCCCGTGTGAATGGCCACTTCCACTTTCTATTGTGTTCTTGGAACGGTTCGCATTGTCTGCCGTTTTAATATATAATCCTAATCCTCGATGCCCGATTTATTGGGACACTACGCTACGCTTGCCTCTGCCGAAATTAGCTATTGTTTTGGATATTTGCGGTCGATTTTATAATTTATTTTAAGTCTTAAAAATTACATAGCAGATACAGTAAGGTAATCGTGTTACTTGGAACAGCAAGTTGCTTTTATCTCACCTGGGGGCGATTTATGAATCTCGAAATAGAAATTAAAAGTGTCATTATAGACACTATGAAATATATTTTTTTTATACGTAGCTCGACAAATGACTCCACTCCACCTGATGTTAAGTGGAAATGGAGTCCAGACGCAAGGACAACTGGTGCAGCGTGAAAACAACGCAGCATCAGTCACCCTCACCCTGCCGGCCCACAAGGTGCCTCTTAAAGTCGTGTGTAGTGGGCTGTCCCACTACTGGGCTATGGCCTCCATCATTGAAATCAAGTCATCGCTACAATTGATGGGTACCCTTGCCAAATGTGGGTTGGTGATCAGATCACAAACCCGGGCTAGGCATTGAAAAATCCGAAACACATTTTGCCCGAGCTGGGAATTGAACAGGACCTTCGGGTATCGGGTCAAGGGCTTATACACACTGCCGCCGAGGCGAAATGTGTTTAGATGATGATTAAAAACTTTTTTGATTTTAAAAGTAGAACTAGTTTGTTTTTTGATATTTCGTAAGACTTTTCTTTTAGCCATAAACTTATGCACCCGAAATTTTCAAATTTTCATTATCGTGTACTTTATAAAAATGTTTTACTAATATTGACGTCCTTAAAAGTTCACTTCAAAGAATATTTTATAACGGTTCCTCAAGTAATAAGCACCTACAACCTATGACCACAAAACGCAAAACTTTGTTTAAGTATTTAAACACATCTGATATTTCCCTACTGAAAATGGTGAAACCCTCCGTTAAAGGGTGACTGTGGTTGTTGGCGATAGGGTTTTGTTTTGTTCATTATATGAAGATATCGCTTTTAGTGAAAATACCCCTCTTTGTACGACTGCTAAACATGTAATTTTATAACGTGTTTGTATTTTTTGTATAAAGTATTCTATTCTTTTCTATTATGGCTGCCGAATTAGAAGTATGACCAGTTTTAAAGTCTCTTTATGCACTCCAAATAATAATGTTTGTGTTACACTAATGATATGTTTATACGCTATATGTAAATTATACAATAATGTTACACGCTCTGCGGTGTTTCATTATTAAAGATATATTAAGTTTAGTGGCATTTTTTAAAAATAATTAGGAAATGCTGTATCTACTGCAAAGCACCTACCTTTTTGGCTTGTTTTCTAAATGTAACTCTTAATAATATTTGGCAATAAAAACAAAACGCAAATAAAAGACGTGCGAATGTGCCGATCTAGGATACTGGTATTTTTTTAAGCCTAAGGTTTGAGACCTTGTTTGAGGTCTACAAGCAACTTCGAGTATTAAAATCATTAAATTACTTTAAAGCTGAAGAGTTTATAGAAGCTCTTACTTTTCTAATAAACCAAAGTTTCCTGGATGGCCAATTACCGGACCAACTCAAAATAGCATTAATAAAACCTCTACATAAAAATCTAAACCATTATAGGCCAATAGCATTACTACCCACATTAAAAAAAAATTGAGAGGGCTATGTCTAACAGATTGTATACATTTCTTAGAAAAGCACAGAGTACTCGATGATAGTCAAAATGGCTTCAGAAAATCAAGACACTAGCAGTATACAATATGTTCAAATGGCTCTCCAGCATAAACGATAAAAAACATTCAGTTGCTATTGGTTATAACTAAAGCCTATGATAAAGTTTTTTATGATGTAATTGCTCTTAAAATTACATCGGTTCGGGTATACGTGGACCCGCCTACAGTTGGTTTGCATCGTATTTAAATAATAGAAGGCAAATAGTCCAGATTGATTATTACAACCAAAGTATTACGGAATAGAAAAACTTCTTTCCGAAGTGAAACTCTTGACTTGTTCCATTACGCAAGGAAGTGTACTTTTTCTAATTTATATTGACGATCTCCCAAAATGCATAAACAATATAGACCACTGCCAGTACTGTTCGCGGACGACGTTTCTATTTTGATTAAATGTGAAATGAAGTGAAATGGTGTGAAAGACCACTCACCAAACACTAATCCAAAAAAATACTTACAGTATGGGGCCAAAGTTTTTTCGCATTTTTTAAGAAAACTCAATACATTTTTTAATATAGTTTATTTACATTTAACTAAAGTATGTAGATGCCATTTTGTTCGATAACTTTATGCCATCTTGTAGGTAGGGACATGATCCCATTGCTATAGAAATTTTGGGGCTTCTGATCAAAATGCCGCGACAAGTGGTTTTGGCAGTCCTCAGTGATGTTAACCTGACACTGCCTAAAAAATTCTGAAGAGACCGAAGCAGGTGGAAATCTGAAGGTGCAAGGTCAGGACTATACGGCGGATGCATTAACACCTCCCAGCCAAACTCTCTTAATTTTTGCTGAGTGGCTGAACAGGTGTGAGGTCTAGTGTTATCATGATGAAAAACCACACCCCTGTTCTGTTTATTAATTCCGTCCGCTTTCTCTCAACTTCTTGCTTTAATCTCGTCAGTTGTTCGCAGTAGAGTTCAGAATCGATGGTCCTGCCTGGTGGTAACAGCTCATAATGAATAATGCCCTTCCAATCCCACCACACACACAGCATCACCTTGTTGCGAGTTAACCCGGGTTTCGCCACAGTCTGTGAAGCCTGACCGGCCTTTGACCACGACCTTTTTCGCACGTTCTTGTCGCACGTGATCCACTTTTCATCACCAGTTATCAGCTTCTTCGAAAATGGTTCGGTTTCATTACGTCGTAATAAAGAATCACAAATGAGTAGAAGGTTCATTAGGTTTCTTTCAGTGAGCGCGTGAGGTACCCAAATATCGAGTTCTTTTGTGTACCCAGTTTTTTCAAATGCGCCAAAACTGTTTTGTGGTCAATTCCCAGTTCTTCAGCTACGTCGTAACTACTGATATGCCGATCTTGCTCCACTTTTTCAAAAATGGTATCCATTTTATCCGTAATAGGGTGACCAGAGCGACGTGTATCTTTGACATCAAAATTTTCGGATTGAAAACGCTTAAACCAAATTTGTGCTACTCTCACAGACACTGCACTAGGTTCATAAACATCGTTGCATTTTTACCTTTTTTGTAGTCAAATTTTAAAATGTATCGAATTTCTTCATTAGATTCACTCATCTTGGCAGTAAAAAAAAAACAATGAAAATCACACATTTTCCTAATTTGAATTTGGAATTATCTTCTTTAAAATTTAAACTTTTAATGATACCAAAACCAGCCAGATACAAATAGTATAGCCAAAGAGATTTTATTACAAGTTCATACATACTATATGCGAAAAGACGTTTTTCCCCCAACCTAATAAATTTATGGCTCCATGACCACAATCAGAAATAAACCTTACAAAAAGTAAATTTCTTTTTTTTTAAATCATTTAATTCCGATGTTATAATAAACCACCCTTAGATATTGATATAAAATTACAGAATACACAAATAGAAATGGTAGATAGTTTCAACTTACTTGGACTTAACATAGATACTGATCTAAATTGGAAATCCCATATTGAAAAAGTTAGATCAAAACTTTCAAAATTTATCTATGCCTCTTTCGAAATTAAATACAGTACCAATATGGAAACCGCCCTTTCAGCATACTACGCCTACTCTTGCTAAAGTATGGAATAATTCTGTGGGGTAACAATGTAAGCGTAAATGAATTATTCTTAATACAAAAGAAATGTATCAGAATTCTAGCACACATTAGTAACACACAAAGGGAATCGCCAATTTCGGCCCGGTTTGAACAAGTTGCTCAGTAAAAAGTATTGTTACGAATAAATATAATTAATTCGTTAATAATTATTGATGCAACACTCATCGCAGGAAAGTGTTCTGTAAAAATAGTTGTAAAAATAAGTATTCTCGCCGATTGCATGAACAAAACACCGCCATTTTTTAGTTGCAGCCTTGCAGGCTCAATTTTGGGTTACCTACCACATGAACGCTAATACGATAACATTCGTTTTATAAATGAATAATCAATTTCTGGTACTTCAATTAGAAAACTTTTTATTTTTAATTACCTGGCAACACTGACAGAATCAGCTCATAAGCCGAAAAATATATTTTGTTTATATCTTATTTAATAATAATCAACAAGGCAGATAAGCAATTAATCAATATTGTTGCAATTGCATGTAAGGCCGATGGGTTGCTGTGCTCACGTTATGACAATAATGAGGTATTTAAGCTGGGCAAGGCATGAAAATAATATTACACCACCTGTCCAGTTTCTAGACAATATTTTGATTACATATCATTCTGAATAAAACCATTATACGAAATAATATTGTTTTATTTTATCCGCTAATATTACACTCCCTGACATATTAAGATTTTTTTTTTCTTAGACACCCTTAAAATTACACCTACTTATAATATTCTATACCATAACGCATAAATAAGTAAATATCTTTAAAGTAAAGAATAATACTTAACTTATTTTAGAAAGAGATAACAATTTTTTATGAGTTTTAGTAACAAAATCACAATATTACGCATGCTACATTTGGTATGTTTTTTACAACTTGCTGCAACTTTGTTATGTTATTTAATTTCTTTTAGGTATGAAATATTTAAATAGGAATTCATTCACTATTAAAGTTAATGTCCACGCCAGGCCAAAGCACCCTAACAAACTGATCAATTCCCTTTGTAGACCGTATTTCATAAAATTTAATTACTAACATTAATATCTGTATATATACAAGACATATGTATTTTCGTATTTAAAAACATAAAAATATTTTAAAATGCTTAACGAAAGCCCTGACTATATGGCTATTAAAATATACAATAAAATACCATTCAATATAAAAACAGAAATTACATTTACTCTTTTCAATAAACACTTTAAACAATACTTAATTTTAAAATGCTACTATACACTTGATGAGTTTTCGGCTGATAAAACTTAAATTATTTAGTTTGGCGTACATATATGCTTAAATTAGGAAAATTGTGATACCTATTTATCGTTATTATAAATACTACATATGCTTGTAAACAATATTGCAGTACCTTTAAAAGGTAATTAAGTTCATTGATCACTAAATATTAATATATATAAGACCTTTTTGTACACTTAATTGCATTAAATCACTTTGACTTTGACTTATTTGACTAAGCTCAATATCCCTAAGGTGTTAAACGTTTTGTTTTTGAACTGAACTGTTTTGTACTGCGCAGTTTATGAGTAAATGTTCTTTCTTCTTCGATATTCTGTTTCTATGAATATTGTGCTTAATAACAAGAACCAGAGTGGCACTATTCGTCATATTTGTACGCAGACAACATTACGACTTACGACAGATGAGTTCGACTACGCTGACTCACGAGAAACAACGGTGGGTGGTGATTACCGGAAACATTATTAAGTACCAAAGTATTAACTCACATTATACCATGTTTGCGCATATAAATTAACAGTTACTTGTCTCTGATCAATTTCGAAAAACAAAGCTCTCAACGATAAAATATCACGTGAATTTCTTGACGGGAAAAGACAAGACAAGTCATCCAAAAACTCTGTACCCTGTCACTTTTGAATATCTTAGGTCCACAGTTAACATCGGCTGTCCCATCCCGGGAGGCGACCGTTCCGTCAGCCTATATGTGAAGCCCTTCCAAGGCTATAGGCAACCCCCAGGGGTTTTACCGGGTCGGCTTCGGCCATCACCGGAGCTTAAGATTCTTTAAGACCCGTTGGATTGGGTTTCTCCTGGGTAAACAAAAAAAAACATGTTACCGAGATAAAGCCTGCAATTTTTGTTTTAAATCTTTACTTGTCTTAATCCGCATAAGCGGTATTAAGATGCGAAGACAGGTGTGGAGCCGGATTGTGGACCACTAGCCGTCCTCACCTTGCCGACCGATCCGATCCGAACCCCTCGGAGAATCTAGTAGGGCACGGGGACACGCACTAGTGCGTGATGCCGCTCCCTCTAGAAAACCTCCGAAGGTGATTCGTTTCACTCGGCTTGAGGAAGTCCCTTTAAGTTTCTCGCCGCCCTCAAAAAAGCCCGGTGAAGCTGAAAATGCCGTCTGAGGCAATCAGAAAAATCACTCCAAAAAAAAATCACCTTGCCGACCCGCAAGTTGCTTCTCACACACCTGTTTTATGAACCCCATATCGTAAGAAGGAAAAAAACCGAGTGCTATGCTTGATTAAAAATTAGGGCACAGAGACGGTTACTATAATTCAACATTGAGAACACCTACGGAGTTAGGGAGTGCGCAGACGACGGACTTTTGTCCGCTTGCTTTGTTATTTTCAGTCATTCGTGCGCGAAAGTCCGTCGTATGCGCCGTCCCTTAAGAAGTTAAGGGCTAGCTTGTGAGCTGTCAGCTACCTGCTTGATGTCAGTGAATTTACGATTGCATCAAAGGTACCAACTTTCGTTGTAAAAGTTTCTCACACAATGAACATATTATTTTCTGCGGTTGTTCGTACTTGCCCACCGTAATATCGCCGCGTGTGTAATCTTCTATCATGTGAAATAAGAGATTCAAAGCGATTGCGGTCATTCGCGAGAAATAATTTAAACTGGATAAAAACGAGCAAATAAATGTATCGATACGGTGTTTATACCTACGCGCCGTTTGACTTTCTCTCTTCAGCGGAATAATCAATAAAATGAATAAAGGAAACGACAGATAAAATTGGTACACAAACGGTGTGCAGTGCAATTATATTTAACTGCATATTATGGCCGTTATAGTGACAAAGGATATTCACTGGGAAATTAATTAAGATCCTAATTAAAAGTGCTTCTTTTGATAGCAGTTACAGTTGAGTTCCATACTATATTAATCCTAATCAAGTCCTAATCAATATAACATCCGTACTAATAAACAGATTAAAAGGTTCGAAGTTTGTTTTTTCCCGTTTTGGCTGTTGTACTTTAATTTGAAATTAAGTTTTCACGACGGCGACGCCGGGAACAAAACACGGAATATCTATTACAAGCCTATGGATATATATACATTCATATATATAAAACCTATACAAGTTAGGCTCTTAAGTTATAGGTCGTTGTTTTTTTATGTTGCTAAGCCGGCAAACAAGCACGTATCACGTACGTATCACGCGCGTGTTCTCTGAAGCTTCAGTTCTTGTCTCTATGTTGTGAAGTTTCTTTGGATCTAGCACCTATCAACCACCAATGTAACACAACGCAACTTTGAAAATGGCATTAGGGTCGTCGTCATGTTTGATTCTAAGAAGAATACTACCAGTAGGCTTGTCAGTAATTGTCAGTATTATGAGTTTCGTTGTCACGAACACAATAACGTTTACCATTAAAGTTACCATTAAATATTGAACTCGATTTTACTTTAAATTAATCTACGAGTACGCTGTTCGCCAAATACAACGCAAATATTATATTTGAAAAAAGAACCAAAAGACTTGTGTAGACGAACGTGTGATTCAATTCGTTCAGTGGGCACAATAAATTAATGAGAAAATAAGCAATACAAATTATGTTGAGTCATATTGTTATTGGTTGATTAGTTTATAACACATTTCAATTACTATTTAATTCATATTTTATTGGTACAAGTTCCTTACTTAGATATATATAATGCAAGTAATGGACACACATCGAGCGCGATAGAAAACTATGATGAAATTGTCTACGTTTTGTTACGCTCCGCAAATTTGGTAGGTAGGTTTTATTTTTTTGCTTGTGATTTCTGAAAGTCTATGGTTCATAGACGAAGCAGCGTGTTCTTTTTTCAAATTATTGTTCTATGTTTATATTTGCATATTTTTTTTCGTCTCATGTAAGATAGGCAAATAGAAATAGCCTATACTGCCTAATCTTCAGGTTTTCGTGATAAAATAATGATTTTTGAAGGATAATATTCATATTTTTATTTCATTGTAGGGGAACCTAATCCCTTAGTTTTCAATGAAGGTGTGGGTACTTTACTGAGATCACACTCTGACTTATGTTGTTTCACAGTTTTGTTACATATACATGTTCACGAACAAGTTCAAACAACGGGCACAACATAACATATTCCAAATATTTAAAAACTAGTTGTTGCCCGCGACTTCGTTCGCGAAGACTACAGTAAAAAAGAGTAAAAAATAAGTATCGTATATGCTGCTCTGGGTCATGGTCTGTATACGAGGAAAGTTTCATTAAAATCCATTCAGTAGTTTTTACGTGAAAGAGTAACAAACAACCGTCCATACTTACAAACTTTCGCGTTTATAATATTAGTAGGATAGCACTAAGTACTCTTTTGTTTGTCTTACGTTAGAAATAGACAGGTAGGTACACAATTTCCGTTCGCCCGCGCGGTTCAATTCGAAGCATTGTTGTAGGAAGCAGCTTAAAAAAAGTTTTGATTGATACAAAATTGCTGTTTACGTGTGTGGTTGACCGCGAACGGTGATTTGGCCCGGTCCGGCGCGGCGGCGCCGGCGGCGGGGGCGCCACAGCTTTTGTTGCTCACATGCTTGAGTCATGCGTGCTTGATACCGATGCCACGCAATTTGTAATATTATTACTTAGAACGAGCTAATGACATTTAGCAATTCTCGGTAACGTTAATGCGTGTAATAAACAAACTACATGTCGAACGGTCATTTGCGAATCGTAATTTGTGTAAAATTGGGTATCGCTTCCCGTTTGGTTTTGTATGAGATTAGTAAAGTTTTTACTTTTTTAATTATGCTGTTTCATCTTTGACGTTTCGAATCCTTAACGGAAAAATGTTTTATTTCATTGTAGATAGGTACAGTGTTCGCGTAAAGTTTACAAAACAGTTTTTGTAAGATTTTTATTTATTTAATTAGGCTCTCATAGGTATACTAATCTTAGTTTATTACAGGAGGTTCTTAACTAAGTGTAACATTACTTAAAGGAGAGCGCCTTTTTTTTGGATGGTATGGCATACAATAAATATAAAAAAACTTAACTTTTACATTAACTCTTACACAGATACTACTAAAGTACTGTGGCTTATATACTTACGCTGCTTGTCTATGGGACTTTGGACTATGGGAAAAGTTACAGAATCAAGACACTGAGACAAAGACAGACAGACAAAATTAAAATAGCAGAATCGAAGCTTCGATATTCTGCCTGCTTTATACGAGCGGATTGTTATCACTATCTTGCCTAGACTATCCTTTAGAGACACAGTTGTAATAGCATAAAATGTGTGTTGAATACAAACAACCACACTGTTGCGATAATTGAAACGTGTATGTTTGATTTGGACGTTTTACTTTCTAAAGAGGACTCTGAATGTCAAATTGCTGTTCCCAACATTGGTTTAATGCTTGCAATAGAAATCGATTTCATTTTAATTATGCCTAAACCACGAAGTCGTAAGAATATCATTGACACTTAAGAAAGAAAAAAAGTTGTTAGAAATGTAATACAAACTTCTTTATAACTTTGTTTTGCTTTTAAAAACCTGAATCGGAAGTCACGTTCATAATAAGATGCCTACCGTAAGATAAGTAGTGTAAAACATGTGTGGTTACGATAAGTCCTCCCAACAAAATTGTGGTCGGACCCTCGCCCGCGGTCCGAGGCGAAACTTCGTAATCGCAGGACTCATAATCTGATTCGATTTCGAGCTTTTTTGCGACGATAAAAAAAAGTAAAGTCCACCTCAGTTTCCCGATCCTCTTTTGTATCGTTTCCCGCTAAGCCCGCTAAGTTTCGGGAGTTGTTTACAGAGATAATTTTATTTTATTCAAGGAAAATAAATTAGCCGCGTCAAACATTATATTGCGGTGTCAATAGACCCGCAATGATATCGTTGAAACCTTTTTGTCGCCTTCAGTTACAGCGGCTGTCATTGAGAGTTGTGTTTTTGTCGAACCACATCTTTCCGAGAAATCTTTTAGGCACATCGTGAGGCCGTTTCGTCTAAGAGTAAATATCTAAGAGATCCGTTCACAATGCGCGACGTGGTCGACAATTTCATGTGTCGATCGAACTTTTTGGTCGCGTTCGTTTTCGTGAACACCGATTTTAATTGCTTTCTACATCCATTCGTCGCTCGATTCCCATGACGGTCGCTGTGAAATTGACTAGCACACGTAGATGCATGACATGTAGTTTTTTCGTGGCGTTTTTTGTGTTTATCAAGAGAGAGAGATCTGGCCGTATGCGCGGTCATTGTGCCGCGCAGTGAGAGGCTCGAGCGCGGGTTTCCGAACGTACCCGCGATCTTATTTTGTTATTTGGTGTCCATTCACGGAACACTCATTCAAATTTCGAATTTTATGGGCGGAATCAATTACGAATGTGTGACGGCGACACACGGCTACCGGCGACCGGCGAGTAACAACCGATTGAAAGGAAACCCGTGTACCACAAGTTCCAATGGATTATAATATTAATTATGAGAGTCGGGGCTCACAGCGGGTAGATACGATCATACATGCACATCAATCTCGATCCGAATTGTACGTCGGCACCTCTTTACCGCCAACAAAAAATCGGGCAGTGTTTTTTCTCATGGTCCCGTGGCATACAACACAATGGGCAAGTGCACATCTCACTTGTTATTAAATTCGTATATAACTAAAGTGTAATGTGTGATTTCGGTTCCGTTCGCGTGTTGGGAACTCGACTAACAGTTATTTATTCATGAATGTCTGACAAAAAGAAATGCCCAATTCTAAAATTGCGATCATTTGCATGATTCATATTGAACTAAGTACTTTGAATTACTAACTTGCTTTGTAAAAGTTGTATCTTAACTTTTTAAATGTTTTTTTTTTGGAGAGAGATTGCTGATTGCCGCTGCGGCATTTTCAGCTACACCGGGCTTTTTGGGGGCGGCGAGGAACGTAAAGGGTCCCTCAAGCCGTGTGAAACGAATCACCTTCAGAGGTTATCTAGAGGGAACGGCATCGCGCACAAGTGCGCGTCCCCGTGCCCTACTAGATTCTCCGAAGGGTTCGGATCGGATCGGATTTTTAAATGTAATTTCAGAAGTTCGTGCAGTTTTAAATTGGATATTAACAGTACTTTTTTTAAAATTATTATTATCATTATTATTTATTATTTTCAGCTTATATCGTCCCACTGCAGGGCAAAGGGCTCCCTTCCCTTTTTCCAACATTCTCGGTCTGTAGCTTTTATTAATCTTGTAAAAAAAACTTTGGGGTCATCAGGTACTATATCAGTTGTTTTAATCCCGATCCGATCCGAACCCTTCGGACTAGTGCGCGTCCCCGTGCCCTCTAGAAAACCTCCGAAGGTGATTCGTTTCACACGGCTTGAGGGACCCTTTGCGTTCCTCGCCGCCCCCAAAAAAGTCCGGTGAAGCTGAAAATGCCGTCTGAGGCAATCATCAATCTCTCTCCAAAAAAAAAATGGTAGTTATTATAAATTATTAACCATTATAAACAGGAATAAGTAACCTGTGAACCAAAACCTGTTTTTATAACATCACTAGCGGCCCGCCCGCGACTTCGTCCTTCGAACACCCTTATCCCGTAATTGTTTTACCAACACAGAAACGTTCGCGGGCGTGCGTACAATCACTTACCAAGGATATATCGCAATTTAACAAATGGTATAAGAACGCGTTCGGAACAAACAGAAAAACATTATAGATCGACAGTTGATAAGAAAAATAAAACTCGTCGTATTGACACTGACTTTTATTATCGTTTGTTTTAGGAAATATACATATACCTATCTGACATACCAATAATTAAAGTAGCAAAATAGAACCAAAGAGGTTGGCGCGTTGTACTGGCAATCAACATAATTTTTTAAAGATCGGCCGAATAAGAAAAATAAATCTCATTTCTCATCTTATTTGTGTGACACTGAACACTGAAACTGAACTGACTGACACTTAAATGACACTGACTATTTTCTTTTGTTTTAGAAAGTAGGCATCACATGCTAATATGAAAACTAAAAAAGAAGAACCAAAAAGGTTGGCATTCACGCGTTGCAGGTCGCCAACGCCAACAAAACAAATGAAAGCCCAAAGATAATGGAGTGTCTCTGATTTGTCGTCTTAATTGACCACCCTCGGCTCGGCAACGAGAGGCGGTATTGTTATTTCATTAAGGCAGCTTTCAATACAGCGATTATTGATAACTCGGCGTCGCTCGTAAAGCGCATAATTTACAACGCGGACTTTAAAGAGGCGGCGTGCGCGCAGTATTCCTGGTCCTACCAATTAACCGAGGGCATTTGTCAGCGGCTGAGTAACGGCTGGCTATTGAGCCTGCCCGTGTATGTACGACATATAGGCAAGCGCCGGCGAAATCGTTTAAACTTGATGCTTGTTTATGACTCATTTTGATGTTTCACTAGTTGCGTGGTTTTAGTAAAGTGGCTAGTTGAAGAACTGAAGCTGTTGGAAGTCGTTGTTTGCCGCCTGCCAAACACTGAATAGTTATAGACGCTCGTTGTTTTTAACACTTTTCTAAATACCCGATCCTCTAAATGCCACTACACATTTACAGAATACACTAAACATGCACACTAGTTTAGGCCCAAGACACCGTACTCGTAGAACAATGGTACGATGAACCGGTTTACACGCGCTCTTTACCAGGTACAGACATGTACCTGGGCGCTTCTCTCCACCACCACGACCCGGTCAACCCGAGCCGAGGTCCGAGCCTTTAGAGGCGCCCTCTAAAGACGCCGAGGTTGTTCCACTCCCTGATCCGATCCGAACCCTTCGGAGAATCTAGTAGGGCACGGGGACACGCACTTGTGCGTGATGCCGTTCCCTCTAGATAACCTCCGAGGGCGATTCGTTTCACACGGCTTGAGGAACCCTTTAAGTTTCTCGCCGCCCCGAAAAAAGCCCGGTGAAGCTGAAAATACCCTCTGAGGCAATTAGCAAAGAAAAGCTAGAATAGAATAGAACAACTTTATTTGTACCTCTAATTTATCACACACATCATCATCATAATCATCATCAGCCTATACCAGTCCACTGCTGGACATAGGCCTCTCCAAGTGCACGCAACCGAGCACGATCCGCGGCTACTCTCATCCAGCTCTTGCCAGCCACACACACAAGAAAGTTATATTGTTAAAATGATCATAATTTATGACAACGTCTCTGTATTATTATTAAACAAAAAAGCCCAACAGCTACTAAATGATTATTATAATTCAATTATTTTTAAGAAACATTTTTAATTTTATGCCAATTCCGTTTTTAATAATTAAAAATTGTATGTAAATAGATCATATACTGCCGTACTCGGAGACGGCAATTAAGTTTTAATGACAATTAAATGTCTTTCCTTCTCTATTTAGCACTATACATAAAAAAGTGACAGCAAGATACTTAATTATCATTAAAACTTAATTGACGTCTCTGAGTACGGCAGATACCTACTTGTGTCTAAGTAAAAAAGTAAAAACGTTATTCACTTTTTAAACATTCCCAAAGATAAGGTCTGTTTCGAAAAAGGATTGCGTCACATATTTTTAAAATATTTTGTATAAAAATAGGATAACCAGCTATCATAGTTTGAGTAGATTTTTAATAAAAAAATTGTATAAAAAACGTTATTAAATTGGTTTCTATTTTAAGTGAGCATTGTTGGTTGTAGTAAGTATAAATTAACTAAAACTTTGTGTTTGAAATAGTTTAAAAAGTGTCTAAGTACTTATAATATTACTTATATGTATCCAATTCAAACAAAACGAAAGCAATAACAGAAAGGACATCTCAAATATCCTACTATCCTACTAATATTATAAACGCGAAAGTTTGTAAGTATGGATGGATGTTTGTTACTCTTTCACGTAAAAACTACTGAATGGATTTTAATGAAACTTTCCTCATATACAGACCATGACCCAGACCAGCATATGGGATACTTTTTTTTTCTTTTTTTTTTTACTGTAGTCTTCGCGAATGAAGTCGCGGGCATCAACTAGTATAATATAAATGAATAATCAACGCGGACTGATCGGAGATAATCGCCATCGTGCTATTGCTAATCAATTCAGTTCCCGTTTCCCTAAGAATGACTACTTAGCGCTAACCGTCTTATGAAGCAACAAAACTATAATGAAACTGGTCCATATAACTTTATCCTTCATTACAAGCTCGTAAGTGTACTGAAATGGGCCCAAGTTATCTCCCACCATATTTATGGTTACTAACGCGGTTCACATTATGTGAACTCAATTTTCATAAATTGAAATGTAAATTCACTGCATCCGCATATATGATATGCGTTTTGCATAAAACCAATAAAATCGGCATACGAACCGTTGTCATTCGGTTTTATGCGATTCCCGTATGTATTAAGTATCAAGCTTGGTTATTACTTTTGATTAATAAGGTTTTAATTAAAATTATTGTGGCCTAATTGATATATAAAATTTTATAGGTCTATCGTTAGTAGGCTTTCTCGCACTTTTTATTGCGAACTGTCGATTAAGATTACCGGCCGGAGTCTTTGACCGTAGACTGTTCTTTATAATTGACATATCAAATGTTGTACAGTCACGAGCAGTAACATGGAATCAGTGTAACTCTTAACACAACGGAATAAGGGTTAACAATGCCGACATTTGAATGCTCGCGACTGTACCTCTGATCACTGGTTTAAGACAGATATCCCGGTTTCGATTCCCTGCGGGAGTACAATTCTTTTCACAATAATGTTACTAAAACCGCGAAACCGCTGAAAATACTCTTAAACATCGTCAGCTTGTAAAGCCTTCCTATATTAGTAACAACACAGAGAGATTGGGCGATAACCTATCCCCAACGTGGGTTAGTGGTTTGACTTCCGCTTTATGCCAACAATCAGAACCTGCTCAACGTTCCTTTCCTTTCGATGTACGGAAACAAATTCATCAGCAAGTCTTAGGCGACTGCTGGACTAAGCCTCTTCCAATGTATGCCACTGAACACTGTCCTCAGCTCTTCTCATAAATTCATGTGTCGGATGAAAACTCTTATACATAAAGAGAAACTTATATTCAGACCCTGAATCGACAGTAAACTAATCACCATATAAATAGCTGCTAAATGTCGGCCATCCGTCAGGCGCACGCGCACCTTCGTTCACTTTATGCGGCGAGACAACTGTCAGTGTTAAAGAGAGTTCGTTTGACAGGCGAATGCGTTGCGAAACGTGCACCGTTCAGTACCTGGCTTTGTAGAATTAGAATAGCTACAATACTAGGGTAATGTCACCGAAGAGCACTTAGTATAAAGAGTACGCACTGCTACTAAGAGCCCCTTCACATTAGCGTTTTTCCAGTATAGGCGTTTGACAAATTATGCGTAGCAGACGTCCGCCGGCCGCAACAACGCACACGTCAGGCAAACGCTGCTCCTATCGCGCAGTTCACTGATACGGTTACAATTGCACAGACGACAGCAGGATAACCTATCACAAAATGTCAAATTCGCTCAATAAATTTTGAACTTCATGCTCTAGGTAGGGTGTAATATCGATTAGCGAAATTTGACAGTTTTAGGTAGCTTCCACAGCTAGCTTGTGCACCTACGTTGGGCAGCTAGGCGTAACCTTACAGGCGTTTACGCGACGTATGCGATGCCTGTTACGGCGCGGCGGCCGGCGTCGCGCTGCGCATATGCTTTCCAAACTGGAGAAGTCTCTTAATGTGTGCATGGAACTATTAAGGTTAAACGTAGTTCTTACTAATTCCATGAATGTGTGTCTGCCAATCCTATGGTTGCCTGTAACTTAATGCGTGTCCAATCACGCCTAATAAGGTTGTACGCAGTATTTATTAATTCCATTGAATGTGTCTTTCAATCCTATACGTAGTCATTGGTAGTGTGTACTCTTTGGTGCCTTTCCTTTTTTTTAAGTGTAGTTCGTTCCTTGAGGAACCGGCTAAGGTCATAGACCATGCTGCCATGTCATTAGTTTCTTAATTTCATTGTAATACATAAATAAACAATATAGATGATGATGAATGATAATAGAAATGGGAAGTGAGAAATGATATTACCCCCCAACCCCTCGAGTATCTCAGTAAAGATGTGGGGCTTTACTAAGTCCTCACGCAGACTTCTTGTGAGAATTTGAAAAGTAACATTGCACTGTTTTGTTTCATTTGCCAACACTCATGCACACTCACGTACACTTAACGGTTAATAATCCACCATTATTTCACATTAATATTCGACATAACACAAATTTTAGAATATAAAACAAAATCGCAGACATGACTCTTCACTTTCCCGCCAAGAAGTCTTGGTGCCTTTGCCTTATAGCCATTAAGTCCGACTCACAGACCAGCTTTTATAGTAATGCCCTCTTGCTAAATATTATGTGATCTGCTGCTCAGGGCTGTATTAAGCTAGAATAGGGCTACTGTGGCTGTGTCATCTCCGAAATCTTGAATTTCAATACATAAAATATGTATTTTTCTAAAGTTTATATGAACACTGCACCAAAAAAAAAAGAAATTATAGCTTTTTATGTATTTAATACTCCCGTTTATGACGTAAAGATTAGACTATTTAGTAAGTATTCGAAATGTGAGTATAAAATAATATGACAAAAATTAAAACAAGTACATCAGTAGAGTGTTTAAACATTGCTGCATTGAGATCAAGTCACTGCTACAATTTTTTGATGAGTATTGAATTAATCACCACGCTGGCCACACACAGGTAATTACAAACCTAGACTTTGGATCAAAAAATCCTTCACTTTATAAGACCTAGGAATTGAACCCAGGACATCCGTATATTTTACCAAGCGTTTTACCAATCGGCCACGAGGCAAAGATGGAAACGCTAACATAAATTATTGTAGCGCAATCGTCGGACACCGATGCATTTTCACTGTCATGTAGATTAAACGGAAATCTAGAGTGTAATTCCAACCTAATACGGTTAAAGCAGTTTAAGGTTTATTGCGACGCAGTAAATATCGTTATTGTTCGCATTAACGGTTTCATTAACGAGCTATTTGTTAAGAGAAATGGTAAATGAAATAGGTTATGTTTTGAATACTCGATCATAAAATAAAGAGACTTCAGAAGGTAAGCTACTTATAAACGCGCTCGAGCAACGCACACATAGACAAACTTCCAAGGACACGGAATCTCGCAACAGTCTGCTGCGCTTGGGCTGGTTCGAGATTGTCAAAGATTGGGTCAATGTGTGCGATGCTCGAGCGCGATGTCGTCGTTGAAACTGCAATACTGCGTAACCAACAGTTGCTGATAACGCGGAACTACAAAAAAAAATCATATTGAGATTTCGCTCGTGTAGGTTCTAAATCGCCATTGGCGTCATTCCCTGTGCTAATGCACCTAAATCTTTAAATATATTTATAGTTTAATCAGACAAAGACGTAGTAATAAAGAATATAACAGGTTTTTTCACTCTCCTGTAAAATTGGTCATTACCAAGTTCCGCGGTATTAATCACTGTTGGTTACCTTCTGGGGTCTCTTTATTTAATGACTCGACGATGTCAGTCAATAAGTGGCCGTATTTTCATACGACTGTGAGATTGAAGATTGTGTCTTGTGACAGAGCTGGCTGACAGATGTACGGTTTGCTGAATGTAAGCAATCACCGCAGCCTTTCGACTATTTTCATACCATTTGGTATGATTTGTATGTTTGTATAACCGCGTATACGCAGTTGTTTTAAAACTTCTAACTCCCTTACAAATTAACAAAGAATAAGGTCGGAATAGTTATTCCGTGTTTTGTTCCCGTCATGTAAACGTCATTTTCGGGGCAGGGCCCAAGCTACCGGTGGTCAGGGCTGCAGAGTGAGGAACCTCCTGACAATACGTGCCGTGTCAAGGAGTACTGCTTTCTGAATCTGACCCTTGATCCAACCATCAAGCGAGAGCCTCTTAAGATGTTGGTCGATTATTTTAATTATTTTAATTGATTATTATTATTTAGAAACTTCATGCTACATATTTGTTTTCTTATTTATTACTCCTTTTGTTTCATCTTATTTTTTCTCTTGTGTGTTTACTGTCTGACTCATTTATTTGTTGTATATTATGTATGTGTGTAAATGTTTTCTTTTTCTTTCTTTCTTTTCTTTCTTTAAATAGTAGTCACCGTAGCTCTAATCCTGAACCTCCCACCACCACTTAAAAAATACCACGTCAGGTTATAAAAAAAATACCACGCGAGAGTGCACAATACGATGTTTATGCCACTTGGTCGGTTAGCCTTTGGGACCTTTAGACGACTTCAATTTTACACTAGCAGTTTGCAAGCGATTTTTCGCGATTTCAAATTAAAATAAAGCCTATGGAAGCGTACCCGTAAGGGATGTACCATTCTATCAGCGAAAACATTTTTGGAATTGGTCTAGTAGTTCCAGAGATTGCCCTTCTCAAACAAAAAAACAAACAAACAAAAAAAGTCACAAATTTGACCTCATTATCAATAGCATTTAATAGTAATGATATAGCTATATACATATATATCAGTAGCAATAAGGATTTATTGTCTCATGGCACAACTGTTCAACACCAGTTATAAAAAAAAAGTTAACAGAAATTCATAGACATTTTACGGGATCACAGCTAGGAAGCAGGAGGTCTGCTGCCCCCTGACTACGAGCTCTTGTAGCAGTATTATTGCAGTTGTGGAAAAGAGACGCGAGTATATTCGCCGCTACATGCGTCTCGTTTTCACAACAGCAACAATACTGCTATTAGAGCTCGCGGTTACATTGTGCTAATGTCAAAAATCAGTAGCTAACACCTATTTTAAATATACAGGTTGTTTGGTAATAGGTGTATATTCTCGTAACATGGCCATGCAACCAAGTATTAAAGAACACTGTGATAACATACAAAATCATATCTATGTAGGTTTACTTTTCGATAAAAAAGCAAATTTATTTTTTAATATGCTTTTGGTCGGCCCTGCACATAGAAGAATAGAAGTCGAAACAGACTTCTATTTATGTTTGACCATGAGGTTGACGACCAATAACAACAACGTATCGGTATGGTATCAGCTTTATTTAGGGTTGTCACTTTTCAGTTTTAAATTAGCAACAAAGAACCTTAACATCTAGGCCATGTGGTACTTTTCAGTTATGTTCATATTTTCCTAGGGTTCTATGAAGGGTACCCAATGTTGAATATTTAGCGCCATCTAGCACAGACAAGGGGACTTAACTATGAATGCAATCTGCACAATGTTTCATTAATTCGTGTCTTATAGATTTATAGATAGATGGCGCTAGACTCGCTGATTGCACTGTAGTTTCTGTATTTACCATAGACAGCGCCAGTCCACTATTATCTATGGGCCTGCGCGCCCGCCACTCGGTCTCTTTCTTTCGTTTGACGGCTGCAAGGTAGAACACAATAAATGTACCTTTAATAATTTACAGGTGGTATCATTCGCACAGTCCTTGTCACACCCGATCTGCTATATTTGGGATTATACAGGTATTACCAAACGCCCTGTATAAAGGAAAACAGTGTTGATCACTGGTCGATCCAGCTCGAAGGACCAATGCTCGCGTCTTGATCTTGCTACACAAACTACCTTGATTGTTCTTGATAAATAAAGAGTCTTTGTTGATAGTAAAATGATGTTTATTTCGTAAACTAGATTACAAATTAATTAATTAATTGATATACGCTTGCTAACGACAATGCCTTGATTGCAAATGTGTAGAAAATGTGAATGAATATGAAAACGCTGACGCGATGACCTACTTAATGTGCGGTAGAACCGTACAACTGGTTTCCGCTAAACACTGGAAGGTGTCATAATATTAAGTTTTGTTACATTTGAATTTTGGAATTGACACGTTTCGTACGACTGCATAATTTGACGACATCTGAAACAATGTATTTAGCGGAAGGAAATATTCGACAGTTTGTTTAATTAACAGCTTAAATAGGTACCCTAAACGTTGATATAAACATTAGATTTATTTAAGTTTTATTTATTTAAGTAATACATTAAAAACCAGTGTAAGTTTCACATAGGTACACACTTCATTGAGCTGGATGAGAGTAGCCGCGGATCGTGCTCGGTGACGTGCACTTGGAGAGGCCTATGTCCAGCAGTGGACTAGTATAGGCTGATGATGATGCTGATTATGACACACGTTCATTAGTGGCACCAATGTTCAACACAGTTATCCAGTGTTTGACACCAGCTTTTGTCGCCAAAAAGTAATATAAAATTTCACTGAATGGACAGCTAGGAAGCAGGCAGTTTGCATAAAATGGTTGCTTAAGTACAATTTACTTCCTGAACCCTATATTTAATGATTAAAGGATAAACGGTCGAACACTAATGCCACTCACAATCCTACATTACATTTATCATAGAAACCAAGTGATGCAATCAAGTCAAATTTCACCTGTACACGTTTAGTATAATACCATGTGAATTAGCGGATGAAGATTCACCAGGTGCTCGTTCGTACACAATACTTGTACGTTTGCGCTTGATTGTAATTCCCCGTGCGTCATCGCATTAATTAATTGCCTATTACATACAAGTAACATCATTAAGTAAGTATATCGTTTTGTAGATATGTAATTGGTTTAAAAGCACAGTTTTACGTAATACGTGGGCAATGTAGTTGCAAATGAGAGTACTGGCCACATATTCTTGGTTTTTTTATGGCTTTGCACAAGCATTTAGCCAATGAAAAAGTAATTTTTCTTACGAGTATAACATAAATAAACAATATTTCCTTCCTATAAGATGATATACCCCCAACCCGTCGAGCATCTCAGTAAAGATGTGGGCTTTACTAAGTCCTCACGCAGACTTCTTGAGAGAATTTCACACTCACGAACACTTAACAGTTAATAATCCACCATTATTTCACATTAATATTCGACATAACACAAACTTTACAAATTAAAACAAAACCGCAGACATGACTCTTCACTTTCCCGCCAAGAAGTCAATTCTTGTTTTACGTGTACCTACCTAGCTAACGAAAAAAGTTACGAATGTGTCGCGACTACTTATAGGAGTAAGTAATAAATCCGAGGCCATTTTGTTTTTCTTAAACCAAATATGATACTTTTTTAATACGAAAGGCAAAGGATGACTTGGATAATTTTAAAGCTTCATAAATTAAATAAGATTATTTTATTCTGCCAAGTAATGGCACAATAAAATTATCCGATGGCTCGCCTGACAGTTTGACCACTATATTAAAAGTCGCCAATTACACACGTTGTTGGTTTGGTTGTAATCCCGTGTCGATGTGAGTGCGTGTCGGATGCTAATTGACGTGGTTATGTTAAAGACATTGTGCGCACGCTGCGCTGCTTAATTAAAGACCGGATTTTTGTTGTGGGTTTTATTTGTGACCCATTTTTAATGTTCGATGGTACTTAATTTTTTTTTGACAAATGACTCCACTCCTCCTGATGTTAAGTGGAAATGGAGTCCAGACGCAAGGACAACATGTGCAGCGTGAAAACAACGCAGCATCAGTCACCCTCACCCTGCCGGCCCACTATTGATAACTGTTTGCGTTTTTATTCGGTGTCTTAAGATGTTGAAACTACAGTTTATTGTAATAAATAAAAAATAAAAGCTTAACAAATACCTTAAGTTTTTCCAAAATAGTTTTCTGCAGAGTCAATGTCAATAAAGTTAATTCAAAGTACCGGTAGCCGAACGACGAAATGCTCGGGTTGAATGCGAAAAGTCGTTATTCAATCCTAACAGCCCCGTTACACTCGTATCACTGACGTGAACCCAACCCATAACACAAGCATATTAAATTATTAAGCAGGACTATTATTAATGTGTTAACAACAAATGAACAATGTTTTTTTTTATTCGATAAAATGCTTGCAAAGAAACTGAGTTTTTAATTTTGGCAACACAATATCACATCGTATAATCACGTAATATAAAATCAAATCTTTATTGCTAACTAGGTGTATTTTACAATAATAATAATAATAATTATTATTTATAATTTTAATGTAACGAAGGTTTTCGTATTGCCTTCGCAAAAAGTTATTTTCTCATGGCAATCACGTGTTATCTCATGGAGTACAGTTTTTTATTCCATCGTCACTACACACGGTGCACGTGTGCGATTATTAATTAACTGAAGACGTTGCAGGCATTGTGATGCCGCCATTTATATTGTTTATGGTTTTTATACAACAATAATTAATGGAGCATAGACATTTCATAATTTACTAAAGTCAGATTTAAAAAAATAATATTTTTTTTATACAGGTTGTTTTTTTTCGACTAAACTCATTAAACAGTTTATTTTATTTCTGGAATACAGCATTCTTCCAAGATTTTATGTAAATAATAATTTAGATAGTTTTTTAATAATTTGTGTTTACGCTTAACAAAGCAAAAAACTTATATTTTACAATAAAAACACAAGCGGATAGGTATGTAGCTGCGATGCCAAAGGACTGAAGCTCAATTATTTATTTCGTGTTTTTTAAGTGTGTGTTTAGTTTTTGTTTGAAAATTTAACAACTTTGTACATTTTCTTATTTTATTTAGTTATAATTTACAGTATTTTTTTCTTATAAGGAATAGAAATGGAATAACACTTCAGGCCAAATGTTTAGTTTTAACATTCACACATGGTTATCTCAACTTGTTATAAAGTATTGTTGGATACTTGTTATAATGCTATTACGAGTATATCAAAACTGAAAAAGGTTGTCGTCACATTTTTCTTAAGTAGAGGAAAAAAAGGTTTAGCACATCTAAATGTGTTACAGTCGGCACAAAGTGGGTCACGGGGCGCAGATGCATCGATTGTATTTAAATGCGCAGGCGCCTAGCAGTTTATCATCTTGCCCATTGTTCATGGTGGTATTTCTTTTTTACTTAGCATATTCTATTTTTTTCCACTAAAAATTGTTTGATACGTCGAAAACTTGTCGAACGAGGTTATACATGTTTTACTAAGATTATTATTGCACTTTGTAAAAAAAAACCTACATAAATGCAGTAATAATATTGAGACGATGACTAAATTCTATAATAATAATTGAAATATTGTATATTTATATGTTGGAAGTAACATTTATTTTATTATGAAGGCAGTAAAGAATATATTTATATATCCGTTGGTATGACGGCCCCCTCGTCGTAAAAAGTATTGGACGGATTCAAATTAAAGACATCGTTTAAGCTTATATATTAATAGGGAATTTAGTTCCTATGTTATAGGCATGGACTATAGGCAAATAATGTTTGTACGTAAGTTTTGATTACTTTGATGACATACCTATGGGTGGAGGATAAATAATTAGGATTCTCAATAAAATAAGCCTGATAACCCTAACAAAGTTAAGTTTCATTGACATATTTGAAAATTTAAGATAATTGAAAAAAGTTCCTTCTTTATTTTTTATATGAATAAGTATTACAAATTGAGTAACGAAGTTTAAAGCTAGTGTTAAGAGGAAAGTGACATGACATTTTTCCCTTTGAAGTCCTGTTAGTACATCCACTGATCGTGGCCATAGAGAATAAAAATGAAAAAAAAAAACAAATATTAACTAACTATAAATAAGTGATATTATTTTTATAATGCAACAAATGTCGTATACATCAATAGTATTTTTTTTTCAACATAACAAACATGTTGCTCACCAATATTGCTCAAAAAAATTGATCTTAGCAAATGTGATTGATAAATCAAAAAAGTATTTGTTTGGTGTTACTTGCCTGCGCAAACGCGTGTTAAAAGTGTAAGATGCGTATGCGCTGGTACGTAACTTTAAATTTGTTAGCAGCACCTACTAAGCGTTTTTTTTATTATTAATTCTTATCAAAAAATTACGTAGCAATTGTGAGAGGTTTAAAATAATGTTTCAATTTTCCTTCTGTATTCAGAATTTTTAAATTAGCTTTTTAAATATCACTCTAGCCTACTTTAAATTATTTGAAGAATGTATTTTTTTGAGGATTTCTTATGGTTACTATCACTTCTGCTTAGTTTGTAATACAATATAACTTTTTATCTTATATCTTCTAATTGAGGAAGTACGTTATAAATAGTTATTATAATTTTTGTTTCATATCACGACGATGGCCGCAGTTCGGTACAAATTGTGAAGCAGAAATTATTTGGAAAAAGCAAATCAAATCATTCCGTATAAAGTGATTCATTGCAATATAATTCGAATTGTTATGCGCTTCAAAAAACTATCTACAGTAATAAGTTTTGTCTTACTGTTTTATAGCTTTTTTTGGTTATTATTGCTTTGGTGTGTGTGACGGTAGTTGGATAAATAATGTGACAGTGGATGTGAGACTGCGAATGACCACGGCCGAAGTGTCGGATCGGATACTAAAGGCAAGCTTAGGATACTAATACCTACTAGGTACCTAAATTTAGCGGTAATCCTCGTTACATATTTTAGTTGTATATTTTGCCTTTAACATTATGCTGAGAGACAAGAGTCACAAGCCACTCTTCCCGAAATCTTTAGGTTCTAGATTAAACTCCCAGGGAGTGTAAAGTGTGTTTCGGATTTTTCGATGCAAAGTCCTGGTGTGTGGTCACCGACCCGTATTTGACAAGCGGTGGATACGTCCATCAATTGTTGCAATGGCTTGATTTCAATTATAGGCCCATCAGTAGGAGAGAATAAAGGCTATTTACAACTACGTAAAGAATATGCTGTCTGAAAAACTGTAAATGACTGATCGTTAACTTATTAAAACACGAACTAGCCAATACCCATCAATTGTAGCATTCACTTGATTTCAACGATAGAAGGCTTTGCCCATCGGTGGGACAGTATATAAAGGCTTATTACTATAACTAATAATTCAACTTCTTCTGTGTATTGTTGCATAATTCGGCGGCCCTAGTCACCCTTGCGTGTGCGCAGTATCTAGCGCTTCGTGCCAATGTCACGCGGCCGTAGTTTTTTCTTTTTTTTATGTCACCCTCGAAGGTCATGTGGACGCAGCGCTCGCGTGTTCCACAGATTGAAGTAAACAATAGCCAAGTATCGATCACGGCATTTTTTTAAAGATTGGTATTGTTCTTTTTGCTAATATGTTTAAGTGTACTTACTAGATTGTTTATGGTTGGTTTTGTATACATATGTAATATATAACTTTTTTTTCGTAATAAATGTGTTGAGGAAAATGTTTTGTTTGCTTTATTCTAATTGCTGAAGAATTTACTAGTTAGGACAAATTAAACATAAAATTTAAACGAGAATCATAGCATAGCATAGTTGGCAGTGCACCTGACCCGGCATGTCATTGGGTGCGGGTTCGAATCCCGGGAATTTTTTTAACACTTTGTCTTTTTTCAAATTGAGGATCATACACTTTAAATGCTTGCTTTTTGAAATTTATCAGCATAATAGTTTAAATAAAGCGCCACACGCGAAGTCTCGCTATTGTCTTATTTAGTATTAACGTAATTAACGGACAATATTTACATTTATAGTAGGTTTTTACAACATGCTGCATCTAAAGTTTACTGTGAAATTACCACAATGATCAGCATTTACCGGCATAATAGTAAAAGGTCTTTATGAAAAATAAGCGAAAGAATCAAATTTGAAATTGCTTGACAACTCAAAGTGGCACAATCAGGAAGCCGGGCCGAGGTTCTGCCATTACGAGCGGGCCCTGCCAACCCCTTATTACATTTACGCGCCACTATTAAGCATAATCAACCTCTCATCACACACGGAGATGGAGGAAACAATAAAACGGACACTTGTAATAAAACTGCTTGGTTCGCCGTCATTTGTTTTGCGAAACGAAATTATGCGTTCTAAATTCAAATTAGCTGGTAGTAGGATTGCCCAGAATCCGATCGAATGGCGAATATTCTAATACTACAGATCTATTTGGACTGTGCCTAATGCCTTATTATGCCGCCGAAGAATATTGCTTTGTATTCCTGTGTTCTGGCACAGAAGAGATGGTTCTGGTTCTGGTTTTAAAGTTACTAGATCCAGTGTAATTACGCAGCAACAAATCCAGTAACGCGCGCGTTACTTTTGATATCCCTAGCGTCTATGCGCTGCAGTGACCGCTTTCGATCAGGCTAGCCGTATACTCGTTTGCCGGCTCAATATTATAAGAAAAATAGTTTGGACAAGGATTTCAAATTTGAAATTTTCAGAATTTTAAAAACAACCGCTTTCCATTAGGCGAGCTGTACCGCTGTACCTGTGCTCATTTGCCGGCTCAGTGTTGTAACAAAAAAAGTTTGGCTAGATATTTCAAATTTGGAATACCTACTCAACCAGATTTTAAAAAACAAAAAGAGCGTAACCTTTTCGGAGTTAGTGCAATTTAAAAATTTTGCTTTCCAACCTGAATGACAAGTGCGGAAACGAAACGCTCCGAACTCTCCCCTCGTGTATTTTAGTTTCCCCACGCACGTCATCGTGAGTGGAGTGCGTGCAACCCTTCATTATAACCTACGACCATTATAGCGCAATCAAGCACTCGGCACATACGCGAAACTGAGGAAACAATAAAACAAAATTGACGTATAAAGCCACTCCTTAGATTTATTCTAGCTGGAGGCCGCGCTGTCATGTAATCCATTGCGTTAACAATACTTAATACTGGATTGTTCTAAAATATAGTAATACCTACCTATATCTACTACAAAAACAAGAAAACTCTAATGTCACTATGATAGTTTGAAAATTTACCTAGATTTAAGGAATATTTTGCTTTATTATTCAACTGAAAAGTATTGACATGACACTTTTTATTCGGACACTGGTGACCACAGAACATGCAAGACTTTACGAAAACGTCAGGAATAATAGAATGCTCAAAACGCGAATGGATCCGTATAAATTAATTTCGATACGGTGAAGTGTTTTCGAAAGCTTTAGAAAACTCCGACCCAAAAGTAATCTATTAAATTAAGCCTTATAATCAACCAATAAGTAACAAAGTATACAAAAATATAAATATTAGTAAAAATGTAATCTTTCTCATTAGGTAACCAAGTTCTTGTAAAAATTTTTTTGCTTGTCGGCATTTCTTATCTGGGCGAGTGAAGATCCCGCCAAACTTTTCAGAAACAAACTAGAGGAAAACAAAAACTTTTATCTATGCCTGTTATCATTATTAGCACACGGACCGTAACCAAATAGGTTCTATAACACAAAACGACGTTTAAAGTAGCAACCTCTTCCGTAGACAAGCATAAACTTTAATTATTGTGGTGTAAAATTCACACTGACCCATTTATGGAGATACCTTAAGACATGACTACACTATAGCCATTTAAAACGATATTTTATAGCCCATGTATACAACGATGCCTTAATGGACTCAACTTGAGAACCTTTCACGAGATAATGCCCGACGTATGAATAGGTAATCTTAATTTACTAAAAGGTTCCGGTAACAGTGTGTGTATCACTCGCTAATCGAATCACATGCATGCGATTTATGGTATCGATAACAACGATGGCTATCTTATGGATCCTTTAAAGACGCGGCCGCTTTAAAACGGTCAGTGAGAATATGATTTGTTGCAACATTTAATGGCTGAGTGAAACGGATATAATGTACACCTATCGAAAGTTACAGTTATAATTAATAATAATCATAATAATATTATAATCGACGAAAATAATTCGGAAAGGAGGTTTACTTTATTTTAAAATGTTCATTCATAATTATTTTTTAAATGTTGGTTTTACGGTCTATATTCATCTATGTTCCAAACTTGAATCGTCTGAAGCAATCGACAGTTTGAATCCGAAATGTCAAATTTAACTGAAAAAATAATAATTCAGTTTTCATTTACGCTTCATTATCGCTTAGTTTTCGTTTTCATTGTTTAAAATTTGGTTTTCCACATTATCACCTATCCTCCTTGCTTTTACGAGTGATTCACATGATTCATTTGCAACGAATTAATTAATTTGTCAATTAACCTACTCACATCAAAATCCAGGAATTTGCGCATCACGCCCGTATCTATTTGGGTCACCAAAATTTAAAATGTGATTGTGTGTGCTTTGCCGAACCTAAAATCTTTTCAGTGGATTCCGAGTAAATTTTCCGAATTAATAATAACAGACTTATTAAATGACTGAACTCATAATAGCACCGTTTTTGTTTTATTTGTCGTACAGATCCAATTCAGGATCGCATTGATAATATGAATTATCAGGTTTTTCTATATGCTTTTTGTAACACACCAATTTCAATCAGAAGTAATAACGTAAAAAGGAACCCTATAATAATAATAACTGTTGGTTTAGCATTGACAGAAAAAACAGAATCAGAGACCGTTGACAATGAGTAGCCGAGGTCAGTTTTTGCTTATAATTATGTGTTTATTTACACTTAGTAATTACTTATCCATCCAAGACGGCATTGGTAAAATCGACCTTTGTTTTTTCACTAAACACCTACCTATCACAAACAATAATTTGGTTTGCCTTAAAAAAATATATGATCAATATTTTTCACTATTGGCACAGAATAATTAATAGTATGTATTGGAAATATTTTATAAGCTGTCAAAACAAATTTAATATATCGTAATTTTGGAACCTTGTTTTAAAAACATTTGTTTATCTTTTTAAATTCACATTGCTTAGGCTAAAAATCCGAAAACCAAATCTGAAAAATGTTGTTTATCTGAAAATATGCAAACATCACGTTCTACGTTCAACAAAATATTTGTAGGGTTTTCACGTTTGCCAAGAACTGGCAAATTTCTCAAATTTATTCGTAAAGAGGTTTCATTACTATGATATTATTAAATAAATAATTGTTACTCTGTGCATATAGCAATTACATATCAGAAGGTCGACCAGGAACTCGGGAGATGACACACACAAATTGTGACTCAATTCTGCGACATCATTGGTTTAATTAAAGGGATTCCTTCGAAAATCTTTTCATATTAGCAAGAAGTTAGCCTTCAACTTTGTTCTCATCAATATTATAAAAGGGTTATCTACTTGAGTTACGTTTATTACTTTCGGTGTTCATGTTTCGAAATTACACTCTACGAAGATACTTAGGTACCTACCTACTTAAATGCTTAACTCTCATTTTGGGTTGGCACTAAGTCGGGGTATAAAAAAATAACAATGCAAACAGTATGATGTACTTACTGTGTGGTGGTGTCAGTGAGAGTGCTGAGACTGCTGACGGTGGCACTGGTGGGAACATGTCCTGGTGCGGCGGGAACATTCGTGGCGGTGGAGGCACCTCCGCTTCTGGCTCGTCAGCCTCCTTGGGCGGGGAGCGGGGCCGCGCCAGCCTTACCGCCTTCAGCCCACTTGGTGATCGTCTCATCGACAGATTTTCTGGAGTGTCTGATTCTCCGGAGCGGCGACGAGGGCGCGCTTGCTTACGGCGCGGCTGAGGACTCGCCGGGCTGGCGGGCGGCGACGGCGCCGGGGTCGCCTGCGCCGGGCTACGCGCCAGCGGCGTCGGCGAGCGCTCCTGCCTCTCCTCGCGGTCCTGGTCCGCCAGTCCTCGCACCTGCAGTGACTCTCCTGCCCGAATCACGGTCCCTAGTTGCTCTTGCGCCACCGAAACCTCTCCCCGGTACATAAAGTCTACCACTGCTTGCACCTCCCATCCTTGGAAGTCCTTCAACACGATCACGGGATGTTTGCACGGGTTTTCGCTAAATATCCGCCGGAATAGCGGGCTGCAAGCGCCGAGCAAAACTTTGTGTGCTCGCACTCGACGCTCCGCACACACGAGGGTCACGTCCACTAGCGTCTCGGCATGCAGCAGAGCTTCGAAAGATCGCAGTAAATGAGCCTGGTGGTTGTTCCAGCGAAGGCTGTAGTGCTCCTCGCCGCCGGTGGCGGTCGGCTTGTCGTCCATCGCGCGCGCCGGTGCCGACGCGTGTGCGAGCCGCGACGGGCCTCGCCGGGCGCTTGCGCGACTGAGCGCCGCCCTCCGCCCGCTTCGCACCCCACACTCCAACCCTTTCGGTCGCTCAAAGAGTCGCCTTTCCGCCGGACCGCAATCTTATCATCGCACTATTCCACAATTTATATTGGTTCCGTCCGAAAGCACAATAAAGTTAAGTTTGATCACTGCACAGCACACTGTTCTCGGATGTCGAGGGTAGCAGCACTAGCAGCGGGAGTGAATGCGCGTACGTGTGTCGCGGGCGGCTCGCGAGCGCGTAGTGAGCTGTGAGACGAGCGCGCGGTGCGGCGGTGTCGCGCGAATACCGAATATCGGGTCGCAGTCGGCGGGCAGCGGCCGCCCGCCGGGGCCCGCCCCAGGCCCCGCCCCGCCGCACACACGCGCGCCGCCCGCGCCTCCACACATGTGCCACATCACATGCCTACACATGTGACGCCTCCTACGCACTATGTATTTTCGGGATACCTACTCTTCGGTGACTCAGCTGGTGCTACCTCGATGCACATAGACGATAGACACTTCTTTAGAAGTTTTCCATTGTAAATAAAAACCTGAGATACTGCTTGGCATTCGAGTGGAGGAGCTAGGAAACGCTGCGCACCTGTTTTGGCGTCACATTCATTGAACTGCCGGTTTCTCTGCAGATGTAAGATTTTGTTACTTCTTTTAGTAATCAATTTATTGTATTTACCTATCTATTTTTAGGAAAAAATACTTATTGACTTAATTTTGAATTGACAAAGACAACGTTACAACCTAAATACACGTTGTGTGGGAAAGTTTTTCATCTATTAGCTAATTTAATTACACTTTCTTCTAAGTAATGTATGAATAATACTTAATCTCCTATAATATAGGTAATATAATTCAATGACTACGTAACTTATTACCTACGTATCGGTGCATGCAGTCATTGTTGTAAGTAGTTGTGTAAAGTTCAATAGTTTGTACCTCAAAATATTATCAAGTTATCGTAAAGTAGTCTTCGTTTATTCGTTATTTGTTAAAGTTTTCTCAATCTATAAAACTTAAGTAAGCGCTTGTTTGTAACTAAGTAAGTAGTTCAATATTAACTTATCTTACAGTTACTTAACAAAATAATTAATAAAGGAAAACATAATAACTTAGATATCAAGACTTCTTTTTGATAACAAGTAAAACTTTTTAAGTAAATTTCAATAGAGTTTTAGTAAGTTACATGTAAGTAATTTTTTTGGTAAGTAGGTACGTGGCTCAAACGTAAAAATAGAATAGAATATTAGATTATGAAGTAACCACAGCTCAGTGTTGTTAGCGTTACCTACTTCTATGTTAACTGACATGCCGACTTTTAATATTTATTCTCCAATTGATTTCAGCATTTTTTTTTGTTCATCATCACAGCTGTTTACAGCCATTTTCATACTAAAGTTTGGAGATCAGTACACAAAGGATGATAGGTACTAATACACTTTCGTTCTATCTAAAGGAAGGTATCATTCGCGCGGTTTACGCGTTCGTTAGATGGCGCTAGCGGTTGCTCACCCGCTTGGAAGTTTTCATCTTGTAATGAGGACGCGCAAATATACTAAAAGACAGTAAAAAATATTGTTCTGCCTAAGGCCCGATTTTTCAATCCTCTGAGGATAAGTTTTATCCAACGAATAACATTGTCATTGTGACATATTTCCTAAAGAGAATCTGCCAGTGTCAAAATTATTCAATGAATAAATTTTAACTGATGATTGAAAAATCAGCCCTAAGCAAAGTATAAATAAAAATATTACTTAGAATATAATAGAATAGAATAAAATACTTTATTGTACACATAAAAGAAGAAACAGACATGTTAATAACAGTTATAAGAGTTGTACAATTAACGGTCTTATCACGAAAAGCGATATCTTCCAGGCAACCTAGGGATGGAGAGGATTGATATTAAATAAGATGGAGGCGTTGAAAAAAAAGTGTACAGTAATAATATATATATTACAAAAATATTAATACATATACACGAAGACTTTTTATCGGTGATCAGGACCTAGTACTGGTTCCGACTAAGTTAATAGCCATTGCAATAATAATAAAACTTACATGTCAGTGTTCTATTTTTTATTTTTTTGTCTGGGAAGTAAAGTTAATAACTATAAATATTAAAATCATGGTCATCCTACTCCTCCTTGTTACAAATAAAACCTCTTCATGTTTACAAGTACAACGATGACAACATTGATAACAAACATTTTGAAGATTTAAAGTTTTTCATGTTATTAGTAGTAAACTGTTAAATGGCAGACAACATTAAAAAATCACTTTAATCTTCACTTCACAAAAATGTAGGAAGACCATACATTTTAATTAATTTTAGTTACATAATTATAAATACAACATTAAATTTATAAAAAGAAAACATGTAACTACTATTATTATTGCAATGGGCATCATTTACTTAGTCGGAATTAGTAGGTCCTGATCATTGATAAAAAGTCTTCGTGTATATACACACATACATACATACAATGCTAAGTAAATTAGTAAAATAAAAACTTTTGATTAAAAGTTTATCACTACTTTCCATTCTTTCTTTCATTCACTCCATTTCTTTAATAAGTTTAACTCCACCTTTTTAATAAGTTTTCATTTCATTTCCATTCCACCGTACCGGTACCGGTTTTAAAATATTAGATCTCTTTCCTGCTTTCAAATATAAATTGTGATGAACACGTTTCGATCCTTCATTATCTAATTACGCAAAATCATTGCAAATTCATACTGCGCGCACACATAAGGTTAAATAATTTTAATTGGTAATTAATGTACTTGTGACATGACTACATGAGTAATAAGTGATTACTGTTTTCATTTTTATGTAACACTAACCTTTTGTGTAACACTAATTACATAACTAATTACGGTGTCGCACAAGTACTGTCAATTAATTTAACGAGTTACATAAGTAAATGTTTAGGTAAAACAATGCCTTTTTACCTGCTATTGTTTAAGGAAAACCTTAGACCTTATGTTGTAAGAACAGAGTCACCTCTTTATGACACATTCATTTTTTTTATTGAAGTTAATAAACGCATGTTTAATGAGAAGTCTATGCCCAGCAGTCGACTGATTACGTGATGGAAAGAAACCACTTTCTTTTTTTAAAGAGGATTTTGTCTTTTAAACTGTTGCACCTTTATGAATGCAAACGTATTTCAAATAATAACAGAACTATCAACAACTATTAAGGGTCTATTTGTTCTATTACAGAGATTTTATTAAAACTAACTGTTTAGCATCTGCACTTAGCTAAAAAAGGAAAACTTTAATTAACATGGTTTTATAATAGAATTCAATTTGAGAGATTTGTCTTACGTATGCGCCTTATCTTTGATTCTTGTTAATCCAAATGTTTAGAGAAAATTAGTTACAATATACTGAATTAGAAAATATATCTTCGGCTATCACTGTACCTATATAATAGTATCTCGTATGAAACTATATTAAAGAGAAATCCCGGTGATGTTATTCTAGAAGATCCTTTATCTGCTCTAAATACTTACGAAATACGATTTTTAAACTAGAACGTACCAAAGAGGTAAAAAAAGGTTTACTAATAGTTACTACGTATTTATGTCGTGTAAAAACAAGTGTTGCAATGAAAAAAAAACACAATCGACTCATTAAAATTCCACCGGCAGGTAAGCTACGATCGGAACAACTAATCTAACAAATTCTGTAATAGAAACAAAACAATCACGGCCGACTATAATAAATCCGTCTTAATCAACCCGTTGGCGTTAAAGAACATGCATTCCAATTAGCAATAATAGAGGTGTTACTGTTAATTTCGTCCACTTGTGTTTATATGCAGTTAATACGGGGATCGCGTGGCCAACAACGTAGCCATTTTGTTTCATATAAGTGGCATGTAACACTTGTTACTTTGGCACGAAGACTGCACTTCATCATCAATTATGAGTTAATGGATGGACGATGTTCAGACGCGTGTTTAATTTCACTAAGAAACCCAAATCTTATCATTGCTGTTAATAGTTGTGGCTATTGAATAGATATGGTGTTGGTAGCTAATCAGCAAGAATTATACCAAGCCTTACCAGCAACCTAACCCTTGCTAAAATTAAACCCAGGACCCCCTTGAAACACATCGTCGCATCAAAGGCATTTTATGTTTTAAAGTTCTTCATCAGTTTATTTTATGTCCCCACTGTAGGGGCACGAGCCTTTCCTATGGATGGATAGGGAGAACGGGCCATAAACCACCACACGGGCGGTTGTTAACGACTGCTAATGCAGCCGGGACCAACGGTTTTACGTGCCTTCCGAAGCACGGAGGAGCTCGAGATGATCCATTTTTGGTCACCCATCCGATGATCTGCCTTTGCGACAGTTGCTTAACCTCAGCAATCGCAGACCGGGCGCGTTAACCACTGCGCCATCGAGCTCCTCGTTTTGAAGTTCACATATACAATACTAAGTCTCACGCTAAGCTTTTAATTAATTGGCCTAAGCCCTAAACAGTTCTCGTATACAGTTGCACTAATTTAAATCGAGAGTTGACATAGTGAGCGACACAGTCCTAGTTATAATCTACTCATTATGTATGCTCACTGGGCGGTCGTCGCCACCTACGGCTTGGGCAGTAATGCAACAGCACGTTGACAGCATATCTGGCTTAATATGCATCAGCCATGTAATAAATGTTTGCAGTTATATAGCAGTTGTCTATTAGCAAGAAAGACAAGGAACAGATAATTTTATCCGATCCTAATCCCTCGGAGAATGTATTAGGGAACGGGGACACGCACTAGTGCGTGATGCCATTGACACTAGAAAACTTCTGACAGTGTTTTTTTTATATTAGAACGAGGCAAACGAGCAGGCGGGTCGCCTGATGGGAAGCAACCACCGCCGCAAAACCAGAGGAATCGCAGATGCGTTGCCGGCCTTTGTTCCGTTTCACACGGCTTGAGGAACCCTTCTGGCTGCCCCCAAAAGTGTCCAATGTCATTGAAAATTCCTAAGTCAATCAGCAAACTCTAAAAGGGATCATTTCGCTGTGATATATAGCAGTTGTTTTTTTTGTGGTGGAACGACGATATTCTTCAAGGTGACTGACAAGAGCTGGATGAGAATAGCTGCGCAGAATAGCTGCGCGGTGCTCGGCATGCACTTAGGGAGGCCCTAACAGTAAACTTATATTTGCTGATGATGATGATGATACAGCGAAATAATCCGCCATTTACTGTCAAAAAAGACTTCCGCAACGTAATGAGGTTTTCGATTTGAGATTTGATGGGGGATGTTAGATTGACAGATAGCCAAAGCAGACATAGAATACCGCAACGAAATGAGTTTCACGGTTTGAGGTGTCATGGGGATGCCGATAGATATCTCTTCAAGATCAGTTAACGTTTATTGATTTATGTCATCCACCAGATAACTCCATCCTGACGACGGGATTAGCCCAGGTCGTCAGGATGGAGATATCTGATGGTTCTTTCATTCTCAATATTCCACCACAAACTTCTTAGGATTGCCAATGAAGTGATTGGTTGAAAGAGTTGATGTCTGCCTCCGACAAACCCTTAGAGTTATTTGGGCTTCTGGGCATTATCACCATCAGCTTTATATATATCTACTGCTGGACAAAGCCTTCTCTCAAAAACGACGCAAAGTCCTATCCTCCGACACAATATTATAAGTAATGGGGCTACCAAACCAAGCATACCACCTACGCTGGTATTGTACCAGCATGATAAATCTAGATTTAGCTTAATGCTACTGCCTCTATTGTTATCAGGGTTAACGCTAATGAGTGTTTAATATTTGGTATCTATCCTTTTTGATTGAACAACACAACCTTTTTCCAACTTCATAGGTACAAAAATAAACGATGATTTAACCTTCTTTAACAAAGGTCGCAAGTCGATATAAAAACTTTTCCGTGCCAACCTGTTCGTAACATAATAAATCGTGTGGAATTGGCCAGTGCGTGGCCCACGTCACCCAGAATTACTGTTACGTGTGTACCATTAGTGTGTGCCGAGATAACATCTGACCCCCTCGATAGGACTCTTTGGATGTTACGCCAATTTGAACCTTATTGAAAAGTGACTTTTGACGATTTTTTTATTAGTGCTTTGTTTGATTATGCTTGCTGTGATTTTGGCTTTTTTCTGTATTGTAGAAAATGTTATTGGATAGTTGAAGTTGAAGAATAGTAGGTATTATTCCGGTTAGCGGCACAATATGTTATAGTCATTAGTACCTACAGTAGAGAAAACGATATCTGTAAGGATTGTAGCGAATTAAAATGACGTAAAAATTATTTTGATGTGGTTCTTCAATGTCTCACAGCGGGTCAGCATTCAATTTCCTCGATTGTAACTTCTAAGAAGGGTTAATCACTTCGACACTTGATTATACCTAGAATTATTCCGTGAGGAAAATAGCCGTAAGTAGGTACTTTATGTATGGTTAATCGTTTAAGTCGTTAAAGTCCAAAGGTCCAAAAATGCCGTTAAGAAAGGATAGATAGAAAGATGAAACACTTTATTGCTCAAACTAAAACATAGAACGCAAACAATAAAAATTATGATACCAATGTGGGCATAGGCGGTCTCATGGCTTAAAACGATCTCTTTCAGAGAACCTTTGAGGCATAAAACAATATAAGTACCTACCTACTGCACCGACAACAAAAAAAAATGTGGATGTCAGAAAGAGTAAAATCCATTCCCTGTTATATATATTTCATGTCAAATCAGTCATGCACGTCCACGCCCCATTAACGGTTAACAAACCACTTGGTTTCATGTTAACATTTGGCAAAACACAAATTTTACAAAAAAAAAACTGCAAACATGGTTCGTCACTTTCCCGCCAAGAAGCCTTTGCAACGAGTTGCGGGCGTCGACGCGAAAGATGAATATCTTGGCCCCACGTCTCCCTATCGTCTTGGAAAACCCTCTGCAGACCACTTATTGTGTCGGAAGTCAGAGCCTGCAAAATTTTATCGACGGAATTCTGCTTACGAGTGAATGTGGAAATGAAGTACTTAGATGCGTTAGCATTTCTTTTTATTCCTCTGGAGGTAAGTGTCTGTCAGTCACCTAAATTGTTAAAATCTTAAACGTTGTCTATGTAAAATAATTAAAAATGTAGTGTATGCTTGTAATTGGCGTACAAGTACAAATGACTCCGGTCCACCTGATGTTAAGCTGAAGCGGAGTCCATTTTAACTTAACATCAGGTGAAATGGAGTCATTTGCCGTGCTAAGTATAAAAAAAATGAAAAACAGTTAGTGAAGTAGGATTGTGTCGTCCTCGCCTTGCTGGCCCACAAGTGGTTCTTCATACCTCGTTTAAGGCTCCGAATATATCTTTCTTTCTAACTACTGACGATATCGAATAAATTTTGTTTAGCACCTTTTGATATGATTTCTGAACTGTTACACATGCGTAGTTAATTAATTTTTTATTTTTATTTGGAATACTCAGCAGGAACGTGTCCTAAGATTAACATATAAAATCTGTTGCATTATGTTATGATAGCAAATAATGATTTAATCCAATTTTAACCATGTCATGACAGATGTGGCTTAGTAAATTAAAGCGTTGTTATTTTAAATGGTGCTCCTTTTTGATACTGTTAGATATTTTGTTGACTCTGTATGTCGTTACACTATGCGACGCTACCATGCATGCGATGCTCACATCACCGCTGCCCATTGGAGGCTGAAAACTGAAAAAAGCAGTCACGTCGCGTCGGCACTTGTCTGGCAAGTTGTACGACTCGCACTTAGATTAGTTCGGAAGTTTCTACAGCCATCCCCCCAAGTTTCGCCTGTACCTGGATATGTTCATTGGTATATTTATTTATTGCACAAACTTGTTATGATTTGTGAAGCGGTATGTTTGATTTTAAGTTGTTGTGCCTACGGGAAGGTGTAAAACTTTAATTCAATATTCGATGCTACGACCTATAAAGTGGTAGGATCATTACTGGGTGCCTGTAAGTTTTATTCGACATTCGATCACGTTAACGACAACGAGAATGCCATAGAAATTTTCGTTTCCGTAAACGTAATCGAATGAATACCGATAATAAAATAAACTCACACTGGACACCCTGTTATTCCAATGCTTCTGTGAGTGAGCTTACTTGAATAAAAACTCTTATTTTGATTTAGATGTAGGTAATCAAGACAGCTTAAGGAATACTCTACATTGTCTTTACAATCCGTTTTTAATTCCACTTCGGGGAACTTGGCAATACAGTAAAATTCATTATCGCCATTCGAAGTAACAACTTTGTACAGTGTTTTTCGATGTCTATATACCGTTCTAACAAATCATAGTACAGACGGCAGCAGACTAACTTACTACAAAATGTCAAATTTCTTTAATAAATTTTGAACCTTAGGATTTGGGTGTAAAGATCAATATCGATTAGAGAAATTTGACAGTTTTGAATAGATCGATGTGCAGGCGCGTGTACCTACTTTTTGATTGTTGTTGTTCTTCTTAGTTGTTATTATTTATCTTTAGTATGTATGCATATTCGATTGTATATAAGCGGACTAGCACTTTTGATAACTTGTCCCTTATACATATCATTATCATCATCATTATCATCATCATTATCACACAAACACATACATACAAATAAATATTTCATAATTAATAACTTTCTTATTTGCTTATTAGAGAAAGATTAATTGATTAGCGAAGTAATAATTAATTAATTAGTAATTATTTGGTCCTTCGAAGTAATTAACATAGTTTCAAATAAATCCTTCAACAATCGCCATGAAAAAAAAATAGATAAATTATTTATTAGTAGGTATAACATTTTTTAAACTTAAAATAAGACTGAAATATATGAAGTTTTTGAATATTAATAGTTCATGTAAAATACTTATAGTAACGTATGTTTTCCATTTCAAAGCATTCAGTTGCAATCACATTAGAACGGAAACGCTATATATCCAATACAACATTGTGGCAAGCTCAAATCGGAATACTAAATCATAGCGGCGCTTATATGGAAGTGTATGGCGCATTTAACTTTTGTCTGTGGCCGATAAAGACGTGTATGGCCGCCGCGGGTTGTCTGTGGTTCTGGTTCGGGCATAGAGAATGTAGAGTGCGGCCAGAGAGCGCGGTAATGAATCAGATGTGTATCGGCCGACGTGTGAGAACATACGGCCAAAATACAGACCGTAAATATAAGCTTGCGTGCGCTTGTATTCGACTTAGAATGTGTTAGATATGGCACAATCTTTTTATCGTGTTTCATTGTGACTTTTTTTTTAATGTTAAAAGGAGGCAAACGAGCAGGCGGGTCACCTGATGGAGAGTAATCACCGCCGCCCATGGACACCCGGAAAACCAACTTGCAAGACTTGTATACCTGTTTCAGTTAGAACACAAATGTTCGCGATTACACTAAACATTGTAAAATAAACGCGAGTACACACGCCTGCACATCAGACGTTGATGTGCCGGCGTCCGTGTCCCCCGATCCGATCTGAACCCTTCGGAGAATCTAGTAGGGCACGGGGACACGCACTAGTGCGTGATGCCGTTCCCTCTAGAGAACCTCCGAAGGTGATTCGTTTCTCACGGCTTGAGGAACCCTTTAAGTTTCTCGCCGCCCCCAAACAAGCTGATTGGATCTGGTTCAGTTCAACCATTCCAAGACACAGGTTTGCGTGTTCACCGCCAAAAAGGATCCATTCGTCGAAGCACCACAGTTCCAGAGCACTCCACTTAACATTTCAAGTAGCATTTGGATCCTTAGTGTTGACATATTCAGTGATGTGCAATTCCGCAAGTATCTAGAGGACAAAGCGAAGATGGCATCACAGAAATTTGGAGTTCTTAGGAAAGCGAGACGGTACTTCACGTCTAACCAGTTTTTACAGTTGTACAAAGCCCAAGTTAGACCACACATGGAGTACTGTTCTCACCTTTGGTCCGGGGCTCCTGAATGCCAGCTTGACCCTCTAGAATCTTTGCAGCGACGCGCCATTCGACTGGTCAACGATCCCAAGCTCTCAGACCGGTTAGAACCCTTAGCCTTGCGACATGACATCGGCTCGTTGTGTGTATTCTACCGTCTGTATAATGGAGAATGCTCAGAGGAACTTTTTAATTTGGTGCCCACTTACTCGTTCTACCATCGCATCGGAACAGGGCACACGGCATTTTCTCAGGTCGGCAACACAAAAGCAACATTTCTGATGTTGCTGATGTCCATGGGCGGCGGAGACCGCTCATCATCAGGCGGCCCGCCTGCTCGTTTAAAGACTGTCAATATATATATAAAAAAAAACAAAAACAAAAAAAAACAAGCTCAGTGAAGCTGAAAATGCCGGCTGAGGCAATCGGCAATCTCTCTCCAAAAAAAATCTAGATCCGTAAAAGTTGTTTCATTAAGACATGTTTTATTCTTAGCTTTCCTTGCCTAGATTTGCGAAAACTTTTGTAGGGTTTTCGTCATTTATTTTGATAGGTGATGCCGATTTTATATAGAGCGATCGTATTACCTTAGTTTTCAAAGTATTGAAATACAGCAGGCTCAAGTGGTTTTTAATAGTAAGGCTAACTCTTTTCATCTATAAATAAGTTTATATTGAGTTCAATGCTGTTTTGTGGAAACCAATGTGATATGTTACCAGTAAAACACATTGTCCAATCTAACTTGGTATTTGCTTATATTTTTAATAAATACATATATAATAAATTAAACATACACGTAACAAGTTCATTGGTCTGGCAAATATTGAACTTTTATATGACAGGAAAAGGAAACCTGTATTTCTGCAGCCGTGTCTATTAGATTCAAAGGCGACTGACTCGTGCCCACACTCGCTCGCCCGGGGCAAAAATAAAAGTTAAATCGGCGCCTGATAAGCGCCGAAATTTTCAATGTTTTCCCTGCATTTCGCTCGCTCGGCTCCCACCTATACTATGCACATGTGTTTTTGTGTGTACGCGATGTGGGAAACTGTGAATGCGGTATTAAGATTAAAAATACTCAACTACTTTGAATAAACACTTTTTCTAAATTACTATTAACATTGAAATGAATCAAACTTTTACGGTTCTACTCGCGTTTATTTTATACATTAGTTTTAATTAATGTTTATCCTGACGTTTCATTGAACGTGTTCGCGTGAACTTTAGAAAACAATATGTTACTAATAACATTCAAATTTAAATTCTCTATTTTATTTGCGTAGGTGTAGGTGCAATAGTTTTGTTTGAATTAACTTTACCTAATGATAATACAATTTCTTTTTGACAGGTAAAATACCAATACCACAGTAGAAGTTACTTCTTCCTCTTCAATATTGAAAGTTGCCTTAAAAGTACTTAGGAATCTTATCTTGAAGGTAACTAAAAAACAGAAATCGAAAAAATGTATACTACGCCATCGGTTCTTAAGTCTACGGGGCGGAAGACCTTGTGCTGAGAAGAACCGGCAAGCAAATCAACATGGGAATTTCTTATCTCCCTTTATTTTACAGCGCCAAATATTGTAAAATACCTATACAAACATATATATATATATATATATATATATAGACCTATGGCAAAAGCTACTTCCATTACAAATAAACTGTTCAGTTGTTTTAACTATTTATTTGTAACAAGACGGATAACATTGTTTATAATTATAAATTTCTATTCTTAATTGAAATAAAAACAAAAATATATGAAACATAGTTTTCATTGGATTAGGGAATAGGGAACATCCAATGCCCTCTCTTCCATCGATGTCCAAAAATCTGATAGCTATACACGATTATGCGCTATTAGGCGAGTGTACACAGCGGGCTCGTTTAGAGCTCGTTCACACGATACCCTGGAACTAAGTTCTACACGTGCTTTTTGTATCTTTTTGTAATGCGCCAGTTTCGTTAGTTAGCTGGCTGGCGAATTTTCGTTTTCTTTTTTCGGCCATGTTTTGGATATTGCCTGCGCGCTAGTCAGTTGTTTATGGTTTCGAGAGGTTGCATTAAGTTTTTCTGGAATGTGTAGTGGCGTAGGTCTATGGTTTAACATTTCTGTTATAGTTGTTTTTTTTTTAATTGGTTGGTTCGTTTTTGGCGGTAATTTGGAGATTTACTAGTTTTGCTTAAAGTGTTTGGGATCAATTCGTATGTTTAGGTGTAATCCTTCATTACTAAACACTCAAAAATATCACATAATATAGCATTTTAATAAAAATTTAATTAGCACATAGCGTATGTAATCAATAATACGTTGCTTCTTTCGCCGTTTACTGTTACTATTACACCAAACAGTCATTAAGGAAGTATGTTTTAAAATGTCATACTCTTAGTACAGAAAATCTTTGCGAACCTTTGAAGTGGCGATCGAAAACTTGACTAAGAAATCCGCTAAAGAAATCGCCAAAGTACAACCACTAACAGCAAAGACAGTGCAAAGACAAACAAAAGAACACGCAGGTATATCATACACTTGACTCACGGATGCGTTACCTTCTCGAGCCGGTAAATACAGCCATCCGACGCACGTTGTGTTTTAACACAATAGATTCACTTACATCGGATGTTCCCGCATTGTCATATGGCTGAAAAACAAAAGATCTCTACCTGGCTACACTGCCAACACATTTCACACGTATCGTTTCCTGGAACTGATAAGTAAGTAGGAATAACAAAAAGTTTACGACACATTGCCTTTTTCTAGTAATTTTTTAATTGTTCTCCGTGTGGTGGTAACTTTCCCATTTTTTCTTAACATATCTTTGTAAATGTATTATTGCTTAAGAGTAAAAAATTGTAACTACTTACAACCATTTTTATTACCTCGCCACTTTATGTTATGGTTCGAAGTAATTCCCTTTAATAACCTACGTCTTGTTTTATGAAACCTATTAAATATTAAAAAAGCTTCCGAAAAATATTAATCTCTTCAGTAAGGCATCAATAGTGCTAACAATAGGGTTATTGACAACAATACCAATTAATTTCAAAACTATAATCCTCGTAGTACCGTACAAATATCTTAGGGATGTTTACGACTATGCTTATAAATACCAAATATTGAAATAATACAATGACTTATTTGACCCAAACTTCAGTTCCTATCTGTAGTTTAAAAAGTGGTTAAAAACACTCAATTGGTGCTGTATAACAGTGACGTCACAGCTTGCTTTAGCCTATGACGTCTTGACTTGATAATGTATTGACAGGTACAAAAAAATGTCCACTAACCTTACCAACTACACATTCCAATGTATTCTTATCGCTATCGTCAATAGAACAAAGCTCATTATCATTTATAACAATGACACTACAAGCTAATTTGTATTGTTCTATCGTGAACTTCTAGATAAAGTGAGCTCATCATTACCTTCCTCGCACCAACTCACCGGCCGTAAAGTCTACTCAGTCCCGGCGTGTCATGACCCGCGCCAATAAAGCGCACACACTTCGAGCCCACTTTTACGAACACACGAATTTCGGAAGTCCAGATAAGGGTATTAATGGATTGGCTGACATAAATGTGACGTCACTCCACATATTTCAGCCGTCGCATGTTACAAGTGGCCAGCGAAACCAGACCTTTAAGTCTCCACGCTTTAATAGTTAACACACCTTCTTTTGTTTGGCTACAAGGGGGATGGGCAGCTCTTACCATTCTGGCAGCGATGGAGGTTTATCAGATAGTTCAAGGGTTACATTTAGTGTTGTATGCGTGGCTTGCCCACGCGTTCGACCGTGATTACCATCGGACGCATTAGCATTTTTCGATAGTGTTCGTTCGTACGTGTCTTTGAGGTCATGTGTTAATGCTAGTGGCTGGCACGCGATCTCGAAGTCCACTGATAAGCCACGCTGTTATGTAAACATGTTCGTGTAGTTTCTGATTTTGGTAAGTCACCCGAGTTAATTATTCAAATCTTAAATAATGAACATTTTTGATTTTTGTTAACTGAGAGAATGTAAGTAATTTTTAGATGAGTCTATGAAAATATGTTTTTTTAAGGAAAAGCTTATGTATTTTAAACTCCACAAAGCTTAGCCTTCGTCTCACCTGGGCGTCAAGTTTTCATATTTAATAGCGTCTCAATAGTGTGTCGGTACCTTGATTTAGACATTTTAGTTTATTTTTTTTTTAAAAGTGTTGAATTCGCTCGCAAAACAGGGTGCAGGTTAGAAATGTCCCGCTCGTGGAAATTTTTTGCAACACTTCCAAATTGTAACTTGTTCAACAAATTTCGTGTAAATTTATATATCTATATATTATAATACGTGAAGCAAAAACTTTTTACCCCTTATTACGAAAATTGCGCGGACAGAGGAGTATGAAATTTCGCACACTTATAGTTTATATAGAGAAGAAAAGCAGAATGTTATTAAAAAAAATATGTATAAAAAATACATTTAATCAATAAAACAAACATTACACACATTACCATGTATTTGACACAATACATACCAATAAACACCATTATTTGACAATAGACTCTTTTCAAAAATTTCAAAAATGGAAGAGGCGCGGTCGAAATCTGTCAATGCCAATCCAAACTCACATTCTATCTTTTTTAATTTGTCATTGTTTAGGATACAATCCGTGCAGCCTTAATAAAACCGTTTAAATAGTGTGTTATTTAAACGGTTAGCAAAGTATTCGTATTTTTGTTAGCAAAAAAATGCTAGTTGGGCAGCAAAAAAGCTAGTTGAGCAGCAACTTATGGTCAGCATATATTTCTAAATCAGTCTGCAACTTATATCATTCTGAACAGCAGTCTTGTCTTGAACTGCGCCCCCCTTCCGTGACTGGCCCAACAAAAAACAAAAAAATTAACTTAACCTAACCAACAGTAAGGATTTCTTATGCTGACCGATTGTATAATTCTGCTGACAAAATAATAATTTTACTTCAACCGTTATATACATAAAATATACAATGTAATGTAACACATATTATACATACATGTTATTTTTCGGGAATTCTCCATATAAACTTTAATTATACCAACACTCTCTCTTAAACAGAGGCACGAAGTGTTCGCTTTACGTATTTTAATATATAGTAATAGATGTAGTGACTTTTTCAACAGTAAACAAAAAATTCGCTATTTTAAATAACTTTTCACGCCACGACTCTATAAGTACTTCATTAACAACACCTTTTTCTCATTGGAACTCATAATAATTAGTTTCTACTAGTGAATGTCAAGGGTTGTTACAAATTATAACTAGTCGTCGGTGAGCAATTACCAGAGTCGTTAACCGCTCAAACGGCAGTTTAACTGCTCGCTATTGTGAGCGGGCCGCGTTGCCTAACTGTTTATTTCTAATGGCTCACCAATTAATTTAAACTTTTGACGGAATAGTTTTGTGTTGATCGATTTCCGCAACATCCATGTTTCAGGATAGACTTGGATCGAATGGTTACTTAGCTTTTTGGCTTACTTGGGGGGGGTTAGTAAGCTTTGTATCTCGACACCTCAGAGGTCGAGTGGCGACGCGCTCAACTCGATATCCTGGGTTTAATTCTCAGGTCCGGAAAACATAATTCCGAACCCCTCGGAGAATCTAGTTCCGATTCGATCCGAAGGTCCGAACCTCTTGGAGAATCTAGTAGGGCACGGGAACACGCACTAGTGCGTGATACCGTTCCTTCTAGAAAACCTCTGACGGTGCTTCGTTTCACACGGCTTGAGAAGCCTTTAACTTTATCGCCGCCCCCAAAAAGTCAGGTGAAACTTATGCCTATGTTTAGAAAAGATAGGGAAAAGTGTGTTTCAGGTTTCAGCCCGGGTTTGTGATCACCAACCCGACTTTGGCAAACTATAACGACTTAACGGCTTTAATTCTGTACCTATTGGTATATCATAAAACATGTTATTAGTTCGGCAAAGCTTTACCTCACGATTGTAATAAAATGTTACTTTCGTAATTATCCCGAAACGATTGTTAGACGTCGTCCTTGAAACCCAAAGTCAGCCCAACAATGACCCCACTTAAATACTCCACACATAGCACAAACAAGCAAATAATACAGGTAGATTTGTTAAAATCTAAATTACTGTTACACGTTCGAGCTTGAACAATAATAAGTCTTATTGCTACAGCAGTAAAGTATTTATTCCAATTTCCAATTCCAAATTGTTAAAGAAATGCACATCGGAAATTACAGCATGCCAACAGATATTTCTACATATTGTATTGTTTGTTGCTTGTCTGTCGGCGCGTCTGTTGTGACAAAAGGCCACAAAAGGAAAGATGAAAAAAGATAAGACTACCTTTCCAAATGCATGAGGGTTAATATGCACCTCTCAATTTGTTTTTAGTAACGACTTGACATGTTTTTTTATTAGGGGTTGAAGATGGAAGCGCGTTACTTAAAGAATCTCCAACTACTCAGGAACTGACCATCGCACTTCTAAAGAGTTTGCCACGAACAAAACATACTATTTAATTATTAAAAATATGAATATAAAGGCTTTTTATTTGTTTTGCAATACTTATGTGGTTTGCTTATCCTACTAATATTATAAACGCGAAAGTTTGTAAGTATGGATGGATGTTTGTTACTCTTTCTCGTAAAAACTACTGAATGGATTTTAATGAAACTTTCCTCATATACAGACCATGACCCAGACCAGTATATAGGATACTTTTTTTTTACTGTAGTCTTCGCGAACGACGTCGCGGGTAACAACTAGTAGAAAAAAACAAAACCGCAGACATGAAATGAAATGAAATGAAATGAAATGAAATAATTTAATCACTGAAAATAGAGTAGTACAAAAGATGGTAATTTATATTAGGGTTCGTCTATTTTGCCAACGCAGGGCATGTGAATAGAGATAATTACACAAACAAAAAAAAAAGTTAAAAAGTTAGAGAAATAAAATAATTAATTAAGTACATACATAAGGCCAAATAGCCAATTTAATATACGTCACATTATACCAAACAAGATTAAATGATAATAATAATTAAGTACTTATATTGTATTATATTCGTTGTATTAAATTCATTGTATTAAATTACATTATATACTACAATATGTCAATATTACAATTTAGAAAATCTTTAATAGAGTAGAAACATTTTATTTTAAGCCAGTTAGATAGTTTTCTTCTAAAAGTACTTATATTCATTTCGGTTAAGGAGTGAGGTAACTTATTATATATTTTTATACAACTGGGATAACAATTTCTCTTATATAGTTCTGTCTGCATTTTGGGTAACAACAGCTTTCCACGATATCTTATACTTCTGCTAGTGTTTACATCTTTATTAATAAATAAATACTGATGACTCTTACCTTTCCCGCCAAGAAGTCCTGGCTTGTATTTAATTGTTGCTAAAGTCAAAAATCAGTTAATAACCCCAATTTTTAGTTATTAAAGTCAAAGAAAATAATGTCAAGTACTGATTTCTTTCGAATATGTGTGCCAATACCCTATTGTCTACTGTAAACCTCCTAAATATTGCCGCCTTCTATTTGCAACACTCATAGAGATATCCATCATCATCATCATCATCAGCCCACTTCCGCCTACTTTACGGTCCAGCGCCATCCTTATTCATCCCCTGCTCGCCACCCAGACTGGGTCGTCCGACCACCAGACAGAGAAATCCACCACACAGAGATATCCAACAAAAACTAATATCACTTGTTCCCCACAATTATGCTGACAAAAATAAAACACAACACAAAACTAGCTTCGCTGCTGAATGAAATTATTTGACTTAGGAGGACAAACATCCATGTCTAAGTATGATTTGTTAAGGGCCTCCGCCGTGAAAGTTGAACGACCCCTGTGAGAAACCGGAAAAAGTTACGTTCATTGAGCGACGGAAGTGACAAGGCCTTTCTTCGCGGTCAATGGAAAACTCCGCTTCAGCCTCACTGGTGGGTTGACGTTTTTGTCCTGACTTTTATTTCTAATAATGTGTATACAACATCGATATATTTGGTATTTTCTTTCTTTGAAAGAGATTGCTGTTCTATGCCGTTGACTTTTACAGAGTAACCAGACTTTTAGGGGTGGCGAGAAACTAGAGGTTCCTCAGGCTGTAGTGGTCGAACACCCTTAGGTGTTTCTAGGTAGAATGTCATCACGAAAGTGTCCCTGTCCCCTACTGGCTTCACCATGGCACCCTATCTAGAGCGTAACAACCCGGGCGCCTGTTAAAACTAGGACGTCGGTTCAGATTGACCAAGTCATGGGGGCGAGGAATATCTTTGGTATGAATCTCTAGTGAACCTGCAAAAACCAACCGTTCGCTATCAACGCCTTTTTACCACATTACAAGGTAAGCAGTCGTCCTTATCCTGTTGTCCTGTGTTGTATGTGGTCCTGACTTAGTGAGGCACAATCATGCTCGACTAGCAGTCCTCGCATCTGGACTATGCTTCTGCTTATGGGTGCACCGACTAAAAAACGCCAAAAATGCAGTCACGGTTAAGTTGATATAATTGAAAATGTTGTCGTATTACATAAACAAAATATATATTTAGTATCATAGGGAACGTGTTTACAATTAGACCGATCCATAAATTCATAACACACTATAGTTTTTTCTACAATATCTTTTAAAGTTGGGCAAAAATCATAAAAACGAGTGGCGGCGTTTAGATGATATCTTATAGTTTATCTAAATTATTGTACCTCTGATTTGATCTAAACAATCACCAATGGTCCAAACTACAAATCGTCCGTCTCACATTTTCGATTTAATTATCGAGCAGTTTTTTAAATTATTATTTTTCAAATTAACACGTCAAATTCCCCATACAAAATTAGTATGGCCGCGCGGCATCAAATAAATATGGACGAAGACATTTCAAATAAAATATGTGATACTTGTCACTTACGGACAGCGCACCCTTAAAATCAGGCAGGGCAGAGCTATTTGCCAGATCTTCTATTATTATTACACTCTTTATTTATTTTCTTTCTTAAAACTAGATTTTTACAATATTTTAATAAAAAGACAATAAAACATTATAAAAAACTAATTCTAGAGTACCACCAGCAGCGGGGCAGGGCCCAAGCTACCGGTGGTCAGGGCTGCAGAGTGAGGAACCTCCTGACAATACGTGCCGTGTCAAGGAGCACTGCTTTCTGAATCTGACCCTTGATCCAACCATCAAGCGAGAGCCTCTTAAGATGTTGGTCGAGGCTCTTCGCTATAGACACGTTGATGGTCGGTTCAAGGGTATGAAACAAAGACAGCAGCCGAACACGATACGCAGTAAGATTAGTTCCTCCCTCTGTTGCCCTGTAGTAGACGCGCATGCAGTTCTAATTTATAGACTGAGTCCATCGCATGCGGCGCACTACACCACCAGTAGCGGGGGTCGTACGCGGGGCAGAATGTCCCACTGATCCCAAGCGTGCCGGCAGCGGTGGTCGTCCACGTCGCGCAGGTCGTTGTGGCGGCGGGGACGGCGATCGCCCGCTCGCGCTGCTCGACTCGTCTCTGATGTAATCATCAGACGAGGAGCTTACGGTCGGCGGAGCGGGCGATGATGGAGGGCGTGCGCTTCGTCTTGCTCTTCTTGTTATCATTTTATTTTCATTTTAAGTAGCTATTCTTATTCCCATGTTTATTATTTGTGAGTATCCGATATTTCGGCACAGTTGCATATTACTGAAGTTAAAGCGGGTGAGTTTTTTATGAGCAGACAAAACGATCTACCCTCTTATTTGCGCTCGATTCCCGTACCACCGGTTTCTAAGTCACTATTCACCCGAAATTGCTCACGACACACTACACTCACAGTATCGGAGAAACGGCTTTATTGTTGTTTTTGCGGTTTTTAACAAGACTAATCACTGGATTCCAGACACGGGACAGTTAGAATGTACGATTGAAAATTTTGCATTTCTTAATTTCAATCGCTTCTCTCACCAATCTAGGTACGTAGTGGCGTTCTGTCGAAATTATCTGAGGGTTGTAAAACTCAATCCAGTGATTAGGATCCGACTGGATCAGATGTTCAGCAATGGCCGATTTTTGCGTATTTTTGTTCTTGACAACTTTGATGTGCTCCTTAATTCGCCAGGCAACTGTACGTTTCGTTTGCCCAATATAGGAGCTACCGCAGCTGCAATCGATCTTGTATACACCAGGCTTTTTCAAGGGAAAACTATCTTTCAGCGACCGTAAACATTGTGCTACTTTTCTAAAGGAGTGAAGATAGTATTCATTTAGTACTTATTAAGTATGTTTGAGACCTTATCTGTCACTCCCTACATATACGGCAAATATACTGGTTGCCTGTCTACCTTGTACTTATGGTGTTTGAGTTTGTGTCTATATGGTACCTTCCCTCTGTATCCATTCTTCTGTAGAACATGCCGGACATGGACTAATTCATCGTGCAAAGTTTCATCATGGCACAAGTCGTATGCACGGTTAGTCAAGGCTACAGAGTCAAGATGTCTTGGGTGGTGATGTGAGGTTGCGTTAAGATAGCGGTCAGTGTGTGTAGTTTTCCTGTATACAGAGTGGCCAAAAGAACCGTCATCCCGCACTCGCACCATGACGTCGAGAAATGCCAAGAGAAATCCTGTGTTCTTCCATCTCAAAAGTTAAATTAATTTTTGGATGTATACCATTCAGACTTGCCAAATAAACCTCGACATCGCGCCGACCACCAGCAAGTATACAGAAAACGTCATCAACGTACCTTTCCCACAGCTTAATTGACGTGGGTGCAACAGAGATAGGGCGCTCTTTAAAATACTCCATCTAGATGTTTGCCACCACTGAATCCACAAGACTACCCCATGGTACCCCGTCAATTTGAAGGTAGTATTGATCTTGGTATACAAAATAGTTCGCCGACAAACAGTGATGCAATAATTGGGCGTAATCCATCGGAATGTTGCTATTAATTAACTTTGCTTCAACGACCTCTAAACAATCTGCTACCGGCACGTTAGTGAAGAGTGATTCTACGTCGAAACTGACCATCAACTCATTGTGCTCAACCCTGTTTTGGCGCAGAATGTCCACGAAATGACGGGAGTCCTTTATTTACGTACGACGACGTTTGTCGTACCAATGGTTGCAATACGCTCGCTACGTGCATCGCTAGTTCATATGTCGGTAAGCCTATCTGGCTCACAAAACTCACCCCCATTAACTTCAGTAACTCCGTGATCATGGCGCATGCAACTGTGTCGAAACATTGGACTCTCATAAATAATAAACATGGTAAGAATCCCGTTAATAATTACTTTATGACATAAATGGTTGAATATTTATTGAAGAAGTTTGAAAGTTTAGGATAGGTTGATGTGCAGGCGTCTGGTACCATTGTATTATTGAATACAAGGTATGTTTGAGTGTGCTTATTGTTGTATGTTTTAATAATTAACATGATGGATAAAAAATGCAACTTCATAGAAATATTTATTATAAATCATGAATGAGTTCGAAATTAGACTGCTATCCGCCATCTATACTAATATTATAAAGAGGAACGCTTTGTATTTTTGTATGTATGTTTGTTACGAATAAACTCAAAAAGTGCTGGACCGATTTAAAAAAAAATTCACCATTAGAATGCTACATTAGCGTTGAGTAACATAGGTAATATAAAAAAAAAATGTCCACCCGTGCGAAGCAGGAACGTGTCGCTAGTTCATAAATAAAATATCGAAATATTTAAGTAAAAACGGAAATAAAAAATTACGTTTTTTGCAAAGGGTTACTTTGAGAACTGTCAATCAAAATGAACCGAAAACGTTAATTTTTGTGCCCAACTCCGCGTCAGCATTGTACCCGTATACAGGATGTTCATTAACCGGTAATACGCGGCGGCACGCGAGCCAGACACACGTGCCTCATCACGACAAATGCAAATGAATAAGCTTTCATATTAAGCAGCTACAGGGTGATGTTCATTTGGTTTATTTTTTTGAAGGATTGGTGTAGATTTATTTACCTACATTTAGTTAAAATATCATAAACATATATCATAAACCAGACGGCCTAGATAAGTGCCATAACGCTAGTAGAATAGAAATGGAATACATATGATTATGAATATTATGATACAGTTGCATGCGCCATGATCACGGGATTACTCAAACTGAGCTGAGGTAAGTACGTGTATCTTATAAAATACTCATACATATTTCAACTAGAGCGTTATGCCGCTAAGGTGCTTAAAAATTCATTTAAATATCTTTATGGTGTAGTAGTTAACGGGTTCGATGCCGACGGGGTTACATATTATTGTGCTCGGTTTGGTTGCAGACTTGCTAGCTACCACTATCTTATCTAAGTTCTAAATCTAAATTTTACTTTTTAATTTTCAAGTGCTAATTGCTGCACTGAAGCTGGCTGGGTCGGGTGGGCGTTTAATTTTTCACTGTATTTTATAAAATTTTATGAATATTTTCTAAATCTTACCTTATCTAATAAAGTTTGAAAGTCACTCTTTCCAGTTACCAACGTAAGGACATACATTTTGGATTGGAAGAGGATGAGAAAGATAAGAGCAAATCATTTTGTTGGTATTTAAAATAATTTTACAATTAGTGATTAGTGAGAGGAAGGACGACGAATAGTGTGTATAGTGTCCAAATAAAGACTTTATCTATCTATCTTTTTAATACTTTATATAATGGCGGGAAATTTTTCGTAATGTTAGAAATAACATCATTTTACTTCTAGAAAATATTTCGCTCCTTACTCAAATTTTATGATATATTATACGAGTAGTACATTGCAAATCTTAAATACTTAAACTTACATTGTATACACCTTGTTGGGCACACAAATAAATAAGGGGAATGGTTAACAATTTCACAATTTGTTATTATTATTCAACCTTTCAAACAAAAATGATATATGGATAGAAACTTTGCATAAGTCACTTAATTTATTCGGCAATTATTTTTAAGTTAGTTTTCACAACATTCTGTATACGGCTGTTAAAGGTTGGCGCAAATTCGGGTAGAGTCGGTGCCAGCCCGCGCCGGCACCCTGTATAATTGCCGGCTGTCTTCACGTGTGCTGTGTATGACTGTAATGCTATATGTTGCTTAATTACATATCTTCACGCTATCCTTGCACATTTTGTATTTTTCAATATATATATATATACAGGTTGACTTTTTTATCACCGTCCAAACCCTCTGAGATGACTCCCGTGGTACAAACGCACAACTCTTACTAATGGACTTACTATTAACTAGAAAATAAAATTCAGCTGTTCCATACATTTTGGTCGAATGATTATTGATGTTTGTTCATTATTAAACAGCACATTTTATGTCACCACTGCTGGGGCACGAGCCTTCCCCCCACCGCGCGTAACTATTACTTAATCTGCGTCCACGCGGGCTTAGTGCGGATTGTTGGTTATTAATGACTCCTAATGCAGGGACGAGCAGTTTTATGTGCCTTCCAAACACATGAGATGATACACTTTTGGCAACCAATTCGATGACCGACCTTAGCGAAAGATGCTTAAGTTCAGGCTGGGGGAAGCTCGAGGAGCCTGACGGTGCAGTGGTTAACGCGCTTAGTTTATTATTGCTAAGTTAAGCACTTTACGAAAAGGATGGACAGATGGATGGAGGCAGTGAGACCAGAGGGCAGCAGCTTGATTATGTGGACATATATTTTACTATTCCAGTTCTTTCAAGTCAACGACGCATAATTATTACTGTCTTAAAGTCTGATATTGGCAAAATGCATCATTGGGCTATATTAGCTATTATTACTTCCCGGCGGACTTCGTACCGCTTTGACAGTTTCTATGACAACAAAACAAACAAAGACATCAAATGTTTCACAGCTTGGAACATTTTGTATTGGAAAATTAAATTGTCGTTTTTAAGTAAAAAATATATATTATAAAAAGATAGTTTATTTAACTATTCAACTGTTTTAATACTGATTAAATTATTATGCTTAGCGTTAATCGCTTGTGAAAGAACAAAGCAGTTTGTAATTATTGCCCCAGTCCGTGTCCAGATACGTGTCTGATCACCAAGTCCACGTTTCGCAATGGATATTTTGACACCATGTGCCAACATTTAAATTGTGCTTGGACACTGATTTTCCACCTGATTATTTCGCATTGAGCCGATGGGGGTCGATACACGGGTCGCGGCGTGTTGTCGCACACCGTGGGACATTCTACGCAAACGGAACGCAACTGTGACCGATCGATTGCCAACAAACGATTTTTCAATATAACAGTATACCAATGAGCGATTTACATCTCGATAGTTACGTAGCAATTTGTGAGCGTGATCGATGAAATTTCCTTTTGCGGGTAAACGTTTGCTCATTGAAGCTTCAACTATCATTTCATAAGGCACGCCGACGATAGCACGAACACAGCACACAACGATGTGGTGCCACTTGTGTCTATTAACCTCTGTCCAACGGTCTAAGCTCGTAGTGTTTGTACGGGCGATGCGGGGCCGGCCGGGTCCAGTTACGTTGGTCGAGTGACATATTGTCACCGGTCGCACGATTTTACTGTCCGGCGAGACGTGACGAGTTACGCGTGGTCGCCGTTTTTATTTCTGCCAATGACGGGTGTCGAGGCGTGGTGCGGACACTGCAGATCCCCAACGTAACTGTGCGTCGGCGCTGGCTCTTGTGCGGGTGGCATAGGGCTCATTCTTTGCTCATCATTCTTTTTGATAAGCTGGCGGCTGCGTAACCGGTCGAAGTGGGAGTGATATGTTTTTTCATCGGATACACACGCCCACCGTGCGGCAATCGTCAATAGAGTAATCGAGGTGTGATTGCGTTGTCCGATTTCTAAAATTGATTGTCGTTTTGTTGGATCGATTACGAGTACAGTTCGGTAGTATTTTACTTATTGTTTGCAGTTTTTCGTAGATTGCGTGTTGGGTTGTGTTGTTTTGTTCGCATTTTTGCAACTGAAACTGGGCTTGAAAGAATACTTACCAAATAGTACTGTATTTTTGACGTCATTATTTTAATAAATAATGTTTAGAGATATATATGACTTAAGCATTACTTTTTAGACATGTAAATCATTATGACTAAGCAACAATGTGAAAAAAAAACTGTTACTATTAATTTCAAATAATGACATAAGAAAGAGCCAATGTTTGTCAGTTCATTTGATCTCCATTAAATCAAATTTGGTTCATTATTCGAAGTATCGTATACAGTTGGAGTTAACGTATCTGCCGGCAATCATGATTGAAGATGTAACAGTAGGATAACTTATTTGATATTTAAGTGAGAATGGATCTTGATGGACAAAACAAAAAGTTCCTTTCAAAGAAGTATAATACAATATTTACACATGTTTAAAATGTTTTAAAAATAGTATAACAGTAATTTGTCTCATCGTTCGACGATCAAAATCTATAAAGAACGATTTGTTGTTAGGCCAATAGTTTTGTTTCAAATATTTCCTCAACTTTAGTGATGGGACATGTCAAGAAAACAAAAAAATTGCGCTATTTAATTTATCCACTCTTTCCAAATGTTATATCAATTGGTAAATGTATCCCATGCGACCTTTAGAATTCGGTATAAAAAATTAAACTGTACCTTTACTAGTCTTTGGTACTAAATTCACAATTTTGGATAGAAGAGAATCATAACTGGATAGCAACCACCTATATATCTATTTGTGCAGCCAAGCATCGTTTTGTACTGTTGGTATTACATGGTATTACAGTGCATATAGCAAAAAAACTGAAGCTTCAAGGTCGGTAACGCGTGTGTGATGCCTTTGGTCTCTAAGCTGTGGTGGTCGCTTTCTACCGAGCGAGTCGTTGTTCGCTCGCCGACTTACTCAGATAAAAAAATAAAAATAATACCCCATGCTGGTCTGGTACGTGAAAAGAACATCGGTTGCCTAACTTCCCGTGCATGGGAAGGGACAAGGGTTCCAAGTTGCTCGAACATCAAGCGATCTGCTAGCAACTTATCACTGATGCTATCTATTCTATATCTATCTATTCTATAGCCTTACTTTAATTATACTAAATGTGGCGTCGAGGTCACTAAAGTCGAGTAGACTCAAAATTGGTTATTTTGATGCTTTTTTACCCTTTTTTTTTTAGAGAAGGATGTAAGAGTATGTATGTATGTATGTATGTATGTTATTTTTATTATAAATGTTCGCGTTAACTTTTGAAACCAAAAGGGTCACAGCTTTATTTGCCGCCGAAGCTAGATTTTATCATTTATTTTGGCCATTATACGCATTTTAATAACATTAAATATATAAGTTAGTACACTGTCCACAATACGGACAGCACCACTAATAATTGTAGTTAGAATTAGTAACGTTATCCTGCGAAGATATCTCCGAGATTCGATTGCCTTTGTGCGCCGCCATTGTGACTGTGACGTGACGCGCACATCGGCGCACGCGCCGCCGCCAAATCGGGGTCGATGCACTCGTTATCTGTCATTGGAGAAATGTATCTTTGATTTTTAGTCTATGGATTCTGGTTCTATGGTGGAAGTAGTTCTGTTTACATTAAGATTACGTTAATCTGATTTTCGCTAAAAGACGGTCTATGTAAATAATATTTATCGTTGAACTTATATATCTTTGCTTTTTAGTTTAAGCTGGAAGTTTAATAATAGGCAGTGAATTTGATATATTTTGAAATTGATGTGATTAAGACAAGATTGAAAACCAATAAAATTTTACGCGTTTTGCATAAAAATGTTTTTCCTACACTAAGAAACTATCGATATAGTACTTACTGTACTCGTGAGAGACAAAACTCAATATACAAGTTTCCCAAGAGCTCTACATATGCCACAAAAAAGGATGATAAAATCATGACCCATCTTTATTCTCAGTCGTTTTTACCAGTAATGGGCAAGTTAATCGATACATCTCGATTATCGATAACATTCACACGTCGCACACGTTCCGGCGTCGTGTCGATAGAGACGGGCGGGTGCTTTGTTGTTATCGACCATCTATCGACTATCGACATCGGATTTTCGGCGGTCCTGTCACTCAAGCGATCGAGGTTTTTGTGTGCACGTCGATATGTCTATGTTGCGGTGCAAGTGGAAAAACCGAGTAACTAATAAACGTTGAAATGTTTTACACATACCATTAGTTTACTTACTTATAGTTAAACCGATTCATTCGACATATAGCTATCTCCGCGTGTTTAAATTTTTTTAGTACTAAAGAAGCATAAAATAATAAAATCGGATTTGACAAAATAACCCAAAAATGTCAAAGTCTAGTTGTTTTCTAAGTCTTACTTAATACCACTAAATGGTTGTACCAAATACAATGACAATAGATTAATACATAATGTTAAAAGATATAGGTTTAGGTTTAGAGAATATTTATTGTCTCAAGAAATTACAATTTCACTTAAAAGAGTAATAACAATTAAAATCAAAAACAATATAGACAAATTACTATTAAAAATAAATATACACATTAAATTACATTACAAGTTAAAACTTATTTTAAAAGTGAGCATTAGTGAGCTGCTTGTTACAAGATATGTTTGCGATATAGCGCGCCTTTCTTCAATCTGAATATTTCGAATGCTTTTAAAAGCTCGTCATTAAATAATTAAAAATATTTTTACGAAAAGTTTGAGAAAACCCTGAATATAAGGTGGTATAGTTGAAGTTAGATCTTCGTCTTCAAATTTTAATGTTGTTGCTAAGATTGTGCAGTTTAACTTTATTCTGTCAGTGCTTAAAACACTGAACAACTACATACTTAGTAATTTCATTCAAGACTTATTGGCTTATCTTATAACTATGCCCTTAAAATAAAAGTAACTTTCGCTGTTTGTTTTAAAAGATCTTTATATTTGTTCGTTTATTTTTCCATTTAAAACTAAATAGTCTAAACAAACTTTTTTTGAAATTAACGGATCTACTTGTACGGAGCAAAGGGTTCAAAACGTCAGGATAAACATTGAATCAAATTAATTTGTAAAAACACATTAATTTGATTCAATGTTTATCCTGACGTAAACGCAATTTGCTCCGTAAAAGTAGTTTCATTTCAACATTGATTTAGTTTTATCTTATCCTGACGTGTAACTTTTGTTAACAACATATTGGAAACATTATTTAAAAGTATGTAGGAAGCCAATGGTAGGGAGAATGCCACATTGAGGAAGGCCAAAGGGAAGATCTTCCTCCGAGCTGGGTGGTATAGCTCGGGGACCGAGGTCCAGCGGATGTTAGTTGGAGGTGCTATATATAGCGAAGGAAATGGTGAAACTTTGCAACCGCGATGCAGGCTTCCCATACTATCTTATCGTCGTAGTATGGCGACGTCGTTGGTGTTTGCTTCGTGTCAAATAATGCGCGGCGTATGCGGTAGGTGACGCCGTCACAAGTAAAACATTAGACATTTAGGAAAATAACATAATTCTTTGAGTGTCCGCCACAGATGATATATCTATAGTATTGGTGTTATTAAGTTGTGTAAAGACGCGGGTATCTCGGACATCTGATGGCGCTTGGAGATGGTTTGATGCCGCCAGTGACGGCTGGCAGCCATACGAGGCTGAGATCACACCTTTTTATGACGATTGCTTGCGAAATAAAACTTGGCAAAAAAGTATTGCAGGACATTCTTGGCAGGAAAGACGACGCGAAGAGTCACGTGTGTATGTCATGAACCAGTGGTCGACACTTTAAGCCCAGTGTTTGACATAGATTTTGTCGCCAAAAATATTTCGCGTTCTATTGTTAAACAAAAGAATTTAAACAGGGAATTAACGCAAACTATCGGTCGTTATCTTTTTTGGATGTTAAGATGACCGTGAGATCCAACTGGTCCTTGTCCTACTGTGTCTACCCGCTACCTTATATCACCACCCTCGGCAGTTGCAATCCGTGATGACGTCACTAAGGAACAGAGCTTTTAACCTCTGTGACCCTGAACATTTGGAGCGTGAGCTGGTTCATGTTCAGAAGGTACTCAAGAAAAACCGATATCGAGTTAGTGGAAAACGGAAACAGCCCACAAAAAGTTGCAAGCATCCCGAAGTTGGCAGGCAACCAGCCTACATGCCTTATGTCAAAGGAGTGACAGACAAGATCGGCCATATATGACGGGAGTACTCCATACCGACGATATTTACTTCTGGCATAAAGGTGAACAACATCGTGGACAATAATAACAGAAATAATACACTAAAAATATGTACTTATAATGTCAGATCACTATCTTCCACAGAGAGATATCTAGAACTAAACATGCCCTTGAGAAAATTGACTGCGACATATTGGGACTAGCAGAAGTTAGAAGATTAGGCTGTAAAATAGAAGAATACAACAATTACATTCTAAGCTACATCGGAGAAACAAAGGCTCTTTACAGAGCTGGCTTTTTAATAAAGAAAGTTCTTAAAAATAATATAAAAGACTTTGTTGGTATCTCAAAAAGAGTAGCTCTACTGAAAATGCAATTTAAGAAGTTTTCCATCTTTGTTATACAGACTTATGCACCTACAGAAAGCTCAACCGAAGAAGAAATCCATAATTTCTATAAAAGTGTTAAGAAAGCTCACTCACTCGCAGATAACTCTGTAATAGTTGCGGGAGATTTCAATGCAAAAGTAAGAAAACCCACCAACCACGAAAAGTTAAGTTTGGGAAGCTATGGTTATGGATAACGCAATAAAAGAGGCGAACAGCTAACTAAATACGCATATGAATACAAACTATCACACACACACACACACACAATTATGAATGCCTCTTTCAAGAAGAAAGAAAGATTTCTTACTTTCTTTCTTCTTGAAAAAGGCATTCATAATTGGACATGGTCTTTCCCTAACCACAAAGTTAAAAATGAAATAGACTTTATATTAAGTAACAAACCACATCTAATAAGTAATATAGAAGTTCTGGGTCTACTAAGCTTCCCATCGGATCATAGACTAATACGCACAATACTACATTTAAGAAGTCATAAGAAAAGCAGAAACGTCTTTCAAAAAATACCTAAAACGCCTAAAACAGAGATGGAAATAAAAAGCTACCTAAATAACTTAGAAGTACACACCAGAGTGATCAGAAAAGCCACCCCAAAAGATGCAGATAATATTCAAAATTACTACAATGTGCTAGAGGAGGCAATCTTAAAAAGCTTGATAATTGAGGACAAGCCAAAAAAGGTAACAACATTTTTGGTGATAACACCAAAACGCTTATTAAAAGGCGCACAGAATTGATACAAACAAAGAATAAAACCAAAGAGATTAAGAAAGAACTAAGCACTGTATACAAAGAATTGGATACAATATCTAGAAGACCTAAGAAGAAGAACTAAGTAGTAATGAATGGTGGGAATGAATGATGAGAATAAATTATGTGAATGAATGATGGGAATGAATGATGGGAATGAGTGATAGGAATTAATGAATTTCTTTTTGTTCGGTTGGGTGTGCTCTCAGGGTGTGCTATACACCTACACACTGTGTCAATAGATAGTTAGTTTTGTAGTAAGTTAATATTAAGTCTCATATCTCTTTAATCTTAGTATGTAGTTAACGTGTTTCCACGAGAACGCTGCCGACAAACTGTACTACATTTTGGCAGAATGTAAAGTCAAATATTTTTGTAGAATTTCTAAAAAATAAATTTAAAAAAAAAACCGTTCCAAAACAACCACATCAAGGAAAGAAATATTAGACAGCGCAACACATTTTTACAAACAGCTATATGGAAAAGGAAGTGATGATGGACTAGAGTAATGTAAAGAAACACAAGAAAACCATGAGTGGTTCGCAAACGAAAACGATATAGAGCAAATACACGACAGTGAAGTAAAAATGCACATACATTCATTGAAAACAGAAAAGAGCCCTGGGCCAGATGGAATTAACAATGAAGCTCTTAAACTTGGATCTGTCACTCTAAACAGTTCACTAACAAACATAAACAACTTGGTACTAGAAACAGAAACCGTGCCAGAACAATGGTGCAATTCCGATATCTTACTTCTCTATAAAAAAGGAAACCCCCTTGACATAGCCAACTATAGATCAATCAGCCTACTGCCAAGCATTTACGAGCTCTTTACTTCAATTCTGCTTCATCGAATAACCAAAAAAATCGCTTCCCACCAACCAGTAGAACAAGCAGGCTTCCGCTCGGGATTCTCAACTATAGACCAAATCCATACGCTAGAGCTAGTTATGAAAAAATATAAAGAATTTGATAGACTACTCTACATAGCATTTATAGACTACAGCAAAACGTTTGACTTTATAGGCCACAGCTGTATCTGGGCAGCACTAAAAACATGTGATATCAACCAAAAATACAGAAACATCTATCATAACAGCAAAAGTAGATTACGCATAAAACTGGAAAAAAGAGGCGAGATAATCGAGATAAAAAGAGGTGTCAGGCAGGGAGACCCGCTGTCACCAAAATTATTTATTGCCGTTCTAGAACTAATATTTAAAAAACTCAATTGGAAAGGTAAAGGCATAAGGATATGTAATAACTACTTGAATCACTTAAGATTTGCGGATGATATTGCAATATTCTCTGAAAACGCCAAAGATCTTGAAAGTCTGGTAGATACACTTGCTCAGGAAAGTTCAAAAGTAGGCTTAGTCGATTAACAAAATAAGCAAAGAAGAGAAATAAAAAGACGTATCAATATAACATGGAAAAAATGTTGGTCACATAAAAAAATACTCAAAGGAAACTACAATCTTAATGTAAAGAAAATAATAATGGATACCTGTCTTCTACCTTGCCTCACATATGGCTGCCAAACGTGGGTCTATACCAATAAAATCTAAGCTAAAGACTTGTCAGAGAGGAATGGAAAATAAAATAATAATAATAATGCATTTTGAAAATAAGAAAAATTAACAAATTTAGAAGTGAATTGATTAGAAGTAAGACGAAGGTAACTGATGCATTAAAATATGCCCTAAAAATGAAATGGCAATGGGCAGTGCCCTGTTTATCAAAACTTACAAGTCTACACGTTCACAAGTTACACTTTACAAGGAAGTTTTTAAAAGTTCGATTAAATTAAGTTTATCAAAAAATATTTACAAGATATGTAAAACTTAACGCTTGTAGATTCTACTTGTAAGTTCTAAAATCAAAAAGGTATTCCCGCCATTTTTTTGTAAGTTTTTTAATGGAATATGCTCTACTTAAACGCTTGGCTGAATGGTATATTGTCTGTGCCTAATATGGACGGGACGAAAAAAAGTAGTAGCGACAAGGACAGTAGGTAGAGAGTAATCTATATTAGGTCTGTGGGTAGAATATTCGCGGCAAGGTTTTGCGATTTATCTCGAAAAATTTCTAGAAATGATAATAAAATAACGGTTTTACAACTGATTCGCGACAAAAAAGACATTTTATTTGGTGCATTTAACGACAGGTTGTCCAAAGATAAAAAAATAGAAGAATGGAAAAAAATATTAATTAGATCTCAGTCGCTTGGTTTGGTTACCTTCTGGAAAAGATTACACCTATGTCAGAGATACATTTTACTCAAATTTAATTTGGTAAACATGTTTTAAACATTCGTTATATTTCAATAAGTACTTGATTAATATTATTGAAAATAATTTTCCCTGTAAGTTAATAGTTATTTGTTCAACAAGTGAGCAAAGTTATTTTTTAATGCGAGGTGCTAACTTTAAATCACGAACTGGTTAAATAGTCTTGAATTGAATCACGAGCGAAGCAAGTGATTCTAATATAGTATAATAACTACTGAGTATAATAACTAGTATAATAACTACTGAGCACAGTGAAGGTTTTAAAGGCACGAGACATTATAAAAAATTGCTATCGTATGAAACATACATTTTTTCACCTCTAACAGCAAGAAAGATGTTATAGGTTTGGTAGGTAGGTAGGTATAGGTAAGAAATAGCACTTTTCACGTGGTTTTTCTAGTAAAAGCTATATACACTTGCGGCGTTAGAAGCTTGTTTTCTCCACATTTTTTGAAGTTAAACAACTATATTCATCGCTGGACGTAAGTAATAATTTTTTGCGGTACTAAGCACGACACTTGTAAACTTGTAAGATGGAATGGAGAGTCTTCGGACACTCTCAGGATTAGCAATGATTTTCTATAAATGTAACGTACAAAGGATTTTTTGATGAACAAAATCACAATTACATGTGTAAAAATATACTTGTGAAATAAATAATGACACTTGTAACCCGTAATTTGCACGTGTAGTTTACAACACACATTTGTAATAATTACATTTTTACAGGAAAATTGCTTGTAATACAAGGCATGTAAGTTTTGATAAACAGGGCACTGGTCATGTTTCTCGTCTCACCGATAATAGATAGACCATAAATGTGGAAAGTGGAAAGGACCAGGCTGTATTAGGAAAGTTGGTAGACCCAATAAAAGGTGGGCCGGTGATATTACTCAAGTAGCAAGCAGGGAATGGATGGAAGTCGGGAAAGAGCGGAAGAAATGGAAAATGCTGGAGGAGGCCTTTACCCAAGAAGGGCTCCAAATCTGAGGTTTTTTTTTAAATACTAATCGCACTAACTGTAAATAAGTTATTACTAATCAAAACTAACACAATTTATAAATTAAGAAAATTGAAATGGTATTGGTATTGTATTGGTAAAATTGTATTTTATTATGCAAACAGACAATATTTAAAGTTACGAAATGTACAAATAATAAATGTAATTCAATGTTTCAATATTTAAAAAAAAATTGCCAAGTACTTTAGAATCGTCCAAAAAATATTCTACCTATTACTCAAGCAAAACCATGAACACTACATAATCATAAAGCAACCCATAAACCAAATAGCTAGACGAAAAAAAAAAAACAAAATCCACCTTGAAAAACCTAAATCGGATTACGCAACGGGCCACTCACTGGCCACTCAGTTCAGCGACCTCGCAATATTAAAAAGTTACGGACAATGGGAGAAGTAGGTAAATTTGAAAACAGAATGTCAATAGCCGCCGGCCGGCCGAACCTGCCCCACGCGCCCTTGACTTGCGGAGATAAAAAGGGGGAGATGACCGCCACCCCCGATGCCCCCTTGGGTTTATTGCTTCTTTTATCGGGCAACCGAACTTAGGAGCTGCGGTGCAACTGGTGGGAATTCTCTCATAGTTCCACACTTTGCTTTTGTTGGGGCTTTTTTTAAGTTGTTTTGTTAAGTTAGTTGAAATGGTACCTATATTGTTATAGCAAAAACTGTTGTTTGACTAATGTTTTTTAGTTTAAGAAAATGCGCAAAACATATATTCTTCCTTTTTTTTGTGTATTGGTGACCTGAAAATATTAGAAGATACGGCAACAAAGTCTCATGAGCTTTCGTTAACGTTTACAAGCGTTTTGTACAGTACGTACTTAAATTAAAAACAAAACAAATTAACACAAAAAAAATGTTTGTAATCTAACAACAGAAGCAAAACGCTTTAATAATAGCACAACGCAGTATTGCACAAAATGATACCACGGTCACAGTACGCGGCGCTATCAGCTGATCGTGAACTGTCCCCTCCGGGCGCCGACCTTGAGCGGTACCCCACTATTGAAATTAAAAAGGAGCACCGGGGTCACTGGAGCTTTGCACTTTTAAAAATGGAATCGCAGTTTAGACGCGGGGTTGATGACCGTCGTAAAATTTAATAATTCAACTTTTTTATACGGACTCGTTGCAGGGCGTTTGAAAAGAAACTTTTTGGATGCGGTAGGTACCTTCTCTAATTTTAACATTTTAAATAGATTAAAAATTTAAATGGTAAGTAACTAGTTTTTTAAAATGTTTGTGTTAGATAAAGAAGAATGTTTTTTTAATGAAAATACTTTATTTAGTAAGATTACAGATACAATACAATAGCGGTAGCACACTTGTACACGACTCATGTGTTCTCTTGCGATGTAGTCTAACCGAGTCGGGTAAGTCAAGTCATATAGCTTATTATTTAGCTTTGGTATAAATTAATGTCTATATTGTATTTTATTATCACCAAATGTTGAACATTTTTGCGAGCTTTGATAATTTTGTTGACTTAAATGTGATATTATCTATCTCTATCTCGCTCTCTCTTTCTCTCTTTCTCTCTCTCTCTCTCTCTCATAAAGTCAAAATTGACATGACACTCTCTCGTGAATAGTATTGTCGCAAAATAATTTCTACTAACTTGTCAGAGTAGAAATACTAGGTCAGTGGTTGTGGTACCGTCTTTGGAGTCAGAGCATATGTGATGTGGTCTAATATTTATTTATTATTTATTTTATTATTTAATCACCACGCTTGCCAATGCGGGTGATCACAAAACCGGGCTATGCATCGAAATACGAAAAATACGACTTAAGAATCGAACCCGGGACTTTCGGGTAGCGGTCTGAGCTCTTACCGAAGGGTTATAGAAGCAGGAAATAGAAATTGAAAAAAAAAGTATTTATTACCGAAGTGCATGTTCGGCCGATTATAATTGCTTGTGACTAAAACTAGCAATAATTTGAATTCACAATCAAATGTCAATAAAAACATCTTTGACGACCTCCGTAGCCGAGTGACTTGCACGCCGGACTTTGGGCGGCGCTAACTCTGAGGTCCCGGGTTCGATTCCCGGTCGGGTCAATTTCGAAAGCGAACTTTTCGATATTGTGTCGGGTCTGGGTGGTTGTGGTACCGTCGTTGTTTCTGATTTTCATGAAACGAGAGCTTTAGCTACTTACCTTGGGATCAGAACAATGTGTGTGATGTTGTCTGTTGTCTCATATTAACTTCACACACTACCTACCTATTTTATTTTCTGTTCTTTTTTTTTCTGCCTATCTGTTTTAATATTTTTTCCTTTATTGTTATATAATTGTTATAATTAAGTGTGTATGTTAATAAAAACTTTTCTATTCTGTTCTATTCTATTCTATATTTATTTACTTATTTATTTTCAGATCATGCATAGTTCATCCGGTACAGTCACGAGCATTAATATGTATCATCATCATCATCATCATCATCATCAGCTCGTTTTTGTCCCCACTGCTAAGGCACGAGCCTTCCCTATGGATGGATAGGAAGAACGGGCCACACACCACCACGCGGGCCCAGTGCGGGTTGGTATTTGTTAACGACTGCTAATGCAGGATCAACGGCTTTACGTGCCTTCCGAAGCACGGAGGAGCTCATGAGTTCTCTTGCGATATAGTCTAGTCATTAATATGTATACACTATTGAATCTTTTTTTCTTTAGTTAATGACTTCGTGCGATTAGCACATTTAGCCAGTGTCAAAGTAATTTTTCATACAAGTAATACATAAATATACAATATTTCCTTCCAGTATGATGATGATGAATGATATTAGAAATGAGAAGTGAGAAATGATATACCCCCCCACCCCTCGAGTATCTCAGTAAAGATGTGGGGCTTTACTGATTCCTCGGGCGGACTTCTTGAGAGAATTTGAAAAGTGAAGTTGCAGTTTTGTTTCATTTGCCAACACTCGTGCGCACTTACGACCACTTAACGGTTAATAATCCACCATTATTTCAAATTAATATTCCATAAAACACAAATTTTAGTAATTAAAACAAAACCGCAGACATGACTCTTCACTTTCCCGCCAAGAAGTCCCTTTTGAATCTTATTCTATTGTTTACATGTTAATGCTCGTGGCTGTGTGATTAAAGCACAGGGAGATTATAATTAGACCATTCGATTATTTTTGAGCAAGTTCTGTTATTATATTTTTATTTTATTTTATTTTTCTTATGTGTGTGATGTATAAGAGGTACAAAAAACCGTCCAAGTGCGTGTCGGGCCACGCGCAGTGTAGGGTTCCGTAGCCCATTTCAATAATGCGGACTCTGAGAAGAGGGCTTTTATGAACAATTTTTTAACGATGGTTCATATACTTAAATGTAGATACTACCGGTTTCACACACCTGCCAACGTTATTGAAGTAGTTCCCAATGAGGAACTTGTACTGCGCCAAGTACATTTTATAAGTTGATCGACTGTTACTCGTAAACTTGTAAAGCCTACTTAGCTGTGATAGTTTTCCTTTTAACTTCGTCATATATACAACTACCGTGATTTTTTTCACGTATCCCAAAACAACCATTTGGATGTAACAAAATTTTGCACTTTAAAGCTTAATAGTTCACAAACGAATGCCTCAATCCCGGATCGGTACCCTAAAAAAGTGTTTCTACTCTAATCTATTCTAAAAATAACAAAAAAAATAATTAAAAACGTTCCCATTACATAGTTCAATTGAATTCATACTTTATATCGAAAATGAATCTTATCGCCATCCCAATCCTAAAAAACGGATAAATCTTTTATTTCGTTATTTTTTTTAAAGGTGAAATTTAAATGTCACTCAGTCAGACCTCATAGAGCCAGAGGTCCCGGGATCGATTCCCAGCGGGGGCATCATGTTTGCGGTTCTTTAAGACCGCCTAGCTAACAGCATCTTATATAATTAAGTTGCCATAACATTGGTTCCTTGGTAACATTTTAGTTTTCCGAGGTCCGACAGTTGAATATAAGATAGCCAGTTCTCAATCTAAAATATATTTAATTTTTATTTTAACTCAGTAGTTGAGGATTCCGGTTGAGTGCGCTTCCACCTTCGGCATCAACACCACTTAACATCAGGTGAGATGAAGACCAATTACTTACTTATTATAAGGTAGAAAAGCACTCACAAAGAAAGTAATGTTTATAGTTTTATACAATGGCAAGAAAAAGTAGTCAAATCAACCAAAAAAAGAATAGAATAGTTGTTTGAGCGGGAACCACAGCTAAGAGTAGCTAATAAATAGGTTTTATTTCATTTTTATTTATGTTCATAGGTGTTATGTAACAAAACAGTTATGTAACAAAATAGTAGACAATTAGACATCAATAAAATTTGAGAACTTTCTTACGGTTGTATTACACAGTTACATAACAAACGACAAAAAAAAGGTCATTAATTGTTGATTACGTAAAACCTCATGCTATAATGTTCGCTGCGTTGTAACAGGCGAAAGAAATAAAACGGAAAAAAATATTCTCCTAGATTTAAGTTGGAAAAGATTATTGTGTAACAATTTGGAAATTAGAAAATTTCCGAGAACCGCAAATACTGTTCGCGATGAGCTGTTTTATGAATCGGTTTCGCGTCCGAAGATGTCTATTCATCAGTAGTCTCACAGACAAACAAGAAGGGGCTAGGAAACGGGCGATTTTAATGACAATCTTTGGTTTCTCTGTGGTCGAAGATTCTGGCTGAAGTGCGGTATTATATCATAAATAAACTTTTCATCAGCTGAAATGAAGTATGTGGAATTTAAAAAAACTCGCATTTATCAACAAAAATACAAATCAAAGATTTAATTTTGGCACACACCTACTCAGTGCCAAGGAATAGCAGTCCGCATTACTGTTTCTGCCACTTAACAACAGTGGTTATGATTATTAAGTAACTAGACGAAGAGGTATCACAAAAAACTGACGATCAGCAATCTCAATGGTTTTGCTTGGAATAACTGCTTTCAACTCTACCTTTCTAAACCATGTCTACACACTGCTAGTTCTGTGGCTACAGCCTCACACAATCAGAGGCCAACGTCCACTGCGTTCCATTGATTCGGCTTTCTTCAAGAAATCACGTCTAACACCGGATGGCGATTCGACGCGCCACACAGACCAGAACGCTAGCCTTACGCAGGCCATTCTTTACATTAAATCATGAAACCAAATCTAAAAACCACTTTTATCACCAACACACAAAGTTTAAATTAAAACGCTGTAATGTTGAGATGAAATTGAGCGAATTATGAGCTTTAAGTAGCAGTGTTTAGAGTAGGAATTAGTGTCGATGATCTGGTTTCCGAGCGCCTTCACGCGCGAGTGCGAGTGGCTAGTCATCGCAGATGCGTTCCGCACTGATACGTGGCACTGTCACACGAGGACTGGTCATTGAGGCAGAAAAGAGGCGCTCTAATACTTTTTAATGAATGACATTTACAAAATGAGGTCTATAGTTTTGAACACAAATTAAATACAGCACTTATATAAAATACAAATCTACACATCTCACAACAGACCCTAGAACCTCCATACTCGTAGAATAACGACACAGAACAGACCTCCACAGACTCACATTCATGAAGCTGTAGATATAACCCCCGCCTGATCCTCTAAACCCCCGCCCAATCCTCTAAATGACACCACACATTTACAGAATACACTAAACATGCACACCAGTGTAGGCCCAAGACACCGTACTCGTAGAACCGGTTCACACTCGCTCTACACCAGGTACAGACATGTACCTGGGCGCTTCTCTCCTCCTCCACGGCCCGGTCAACCCGAGCCGAGGTCCGTGCCTTTAGAGACGCCCTCGGGTTGCTCCGCTCCCCGATCCGATCCGAACCCTTCGGAGAATCTAGTAGGACACGGGGACGCGCATTAGTGCGCGATGCCGTTCCCTCTAGAAAACCTCCGAAGGTGATTAGTTTCACACGGTTCCTCGGCGCCCCCAAAAAAGCCCGGTGAAACTGAAAATGCCGTAGAGGCAATCAACAATCTCTCTCAAAAAAAAATGTAGATATAACACAGCTTCATGCACACATTATACTCACGATTGCCATGATCAACAGAATGCATGGCTAATGACTGACATCTATTCTATATCTATTCTTTCTTTCTTTTAGTTGATGGCTTCGTGCGATTTAGCCAGTATCAAAGTAATTTTTCTTACAAATAATACATAAATATACAATATGATGATGATGAATGATAATAGAAATGAAGTGAGAAATGATATACCCCCAACCCCTCGAGTATCTCAGTAAAGATGTGGGGCTTTACTAAGTCCTCACGCAGACTTCTTGAGAGAATTTGAAAAGTGCCGTTGCACTGTTTTGTTTCATTTGCTACTCAACAGTTAATAATCCACCATTTTTTCCCATTAACATTCGACATAACACAAATTTTAGAAAATAAAGCAAAACCGCAGACATAACTCTTCACTTTCCTGCCAAGAAGTCTAGTGTGAATTTCTTGCGCCCATTCATCTCCACAGCTTAAAAATAGACTTCCTGAATAAGTAGTAGGTAAAAAAATGATAGATGATACAAAAGCACTTTTCTTAAGTTTAATTAAATAAAAAAATATATTTTGTATCTGAAAAAACTCTAGTCTCTCTTTTTAAAAAATTTTAGAAGTAGTATTTAATGTAATAATATATACAATCTCTTGCGACTAACGAGACAAGTATGTCAGAAGAGGGAAGAGAAAGTATGCAAAACTATTTACATATTTCTTAAAATCTTACGAGCCAAACAGCTGCAAACTGAGTTATTAGTTCGAAATTGGTTAAAGACATTTCGTTTTGAATAATGAAAATGTCGAAAGTCTTAGTTAATTTATTCTAACTTCAATTTTGAACAAACTTCTAAAGGATATTCTAGAAATGTAAGTGTTAGTTGGTAGTGACCATTTATTGTTGAAGCCTTTTTAATTTTTCAAGCACTTTAAGTTTAACTAACTAAAATAATAGCAAAGGTCTTCGACATTGAAGCCCAGTGTTCCACTCAAGTTTCGTCGCCAAAAACTAACATATATTTTATTGAAATTTTACGGGATGACAGCTAGAAAGCTAGGAAGCTTCTATTAAAGCTGTGGAGTTTCTTGCGCCCATTCTTCTCCACAGCTAAAAAATAGACGTGCTAAATGGGTAAAAATGGTAGGTAAACAATGTATGGACGATTAAAAAGCACTTTTCCTAAGTTTATTTGAATAAAAATATTGACTTTGTCTTTGAAGCAGGTGGTATATGTATTCAATTGTTGCTAAAGACTAAAATCAGTTGCTGAACCCTATTTTTGATAATATCACCGCTGGTTCCTGTCTCACACGGTTGCCACTGTTACCCTGTTTATTACCCTAACACTGTTACCCTACGTTCGTAAAGACATGGTGCCATACAAATAAACAAAGAATAATGTCCAAATAGTAATTCCGTGTTTTGTCTCTTTTGCTCTAATTTGAAATGACGTTTACATAACAGAAACAAATCACGGAATAACTGTTCGGACCTTATTCTTTGTTTATCTGTAAGGCACATAGTTAATTAGAGCCGTAGCGCTCGTAGTTCGCAGTTAATTCCGTAGCATACGTCGTTGAATTCTTTTACATGTATGTAGCGCTACTACGCATGCGTGTAGCGCCTGCTCGAGCTACGGAACACTACGACGTTTGAGTTAATAAAAAACTTTTCATATATTGTTGAAAACACACTGTCATTTGTTTTGATTTCTACTGTTTATGAATGAACATATTCACTTTTTATACTTACAGTCACATAACAAGCTTTAGAAAAATATGTTCATATTTTGATATGTATAGTAATGCTTTAAGATTAGATTAAGCACAAACGGTAGTGGATTCAGTACCCCCGCCCGATCCTCCAAATGACAGCACACATTTACAGAATACACTAAACTTGCACACCAGATTAGACCCAAGACACTGTACTCGAAGAACAAGGGTACGAAGAACCGGTTCACACTCGCTCTACACCAAGTACAGAAATGTACCTGGGCGCTTCTCTCCTCCTCCACGGCCCGGTCAACCCGAGCCGAGGTCCGTGCCTTTAGAGGCGCCCTCGGGTTGCTCCGCTCCCCGATCCGATCTGAACCCTTCGGAAAATCTAGTAGGGCACGGGGACGCGCACTAGTGCGCGATGCCGTTCCTTCTAGATAACCTCCGAAGGTGATTCGTTTCACACGGCTTGAGGGACCCTTTACGTTCCTCGCCACCCCCAAAAAAGCCCGGTGAAGCTGAAAATACCGTAGAGGCAATCAGCAATCTCTCTATCAAAAAAAAAAGGATTCAGTACCAAATTACTACTAAACTCTGTTGATTTATTACGCATTGAGTATTGAGTATACGCATACAGTTATTACCAATAAGGGGTGTGAAGTTTCTAACAATGTGGTTTAACTTTTTGAAGTCTATTACTAAAATATTAATATTTCAAGTTAATACAATATCTAATAAGTTCATATTTTTATCCTGTTCCTCTAAAACACGGACTCAATTTAATTTGGTTTAAAACTAAATACTGCCTCATTTGTCTTAATAAAGTTAGAGGTAAGAGGGACAAAAATATCTGTTAGTATAATTCCGCGAAGCGCTGAACCAGATTTCAATTAAACCAGAGTAAACCTCATGAGCAATATACGCCGAATAATTGCCGTCGTCGCCTCATTAAAATTCTCGCAATCATTTCAACAAAAAAAAGTGTATATCCGTTCCGCAGCAAAACCTTTTACGGCCCCCCCATTCCCTTGAGTTCATTACACATCAACAGCGAATACCAATCAAGCTTTCATTAGAGAACGGGACAATCAATATTCATATCCCATGCGGAATCTTTGTAGCGACGCAGCGTCGCAGCGTATAGACGCAAACAGAAAAAACCACATGATAGATGATCTGCGCGCCGCTCCCGTCCCAAAACCCGCAACGAAATTAAAAAGAACAAGCCATATCACTTAGCGCACACAGGCGAGGTTTTTATTAAAAAAATTCTACATATCTCTCGCGTCTTCCCCCTCACCCCCCAACAGAGACAGACAATAAAAAACACAGCGGAAGAAAGGGACGGTCCGCGAACGCGAAAATTATAATTGCACGTGAATTAACACTGATTTCGTCTCTGTCTTGTGGTGGTGTGTTAGAGTGGGACAGACTGTGTTTGTGTGTGATTTACACATGGTCCGCGCAAACAGGATAACGGTGAGGCGTGGAAAATCGAATCGCCGATCGGTTTCCTTGCATTATGGATGCGTTCGGCGCAGACAATCGGGGATCAATGGGTGCGCGAATGGCGAATTCGGTGGAATATTAATCCGGTCCGTAGTTCATTAGAGGTTGCGATTTGAAATGACTTTGTTTAATTTCGCTGGCTGACTTGCCGGTTGCACCGCACAGATTTGTGTTTTGCTGTTACGATTGTGACGTCACATGATGTGTACTCGTAAAAAATATAAAGGTCGCGACAGTGGAATGTTGACGGAGTGACCTATGTCAGTTTTGAAAATAACTTCCTTGCACTAAAAGTGCTTTTGTGTAAATAAAATATCTGCTAGACACAAATCAATTGTCAATTGTCAAATGAAATCGCAGTAACTTTTAAACCTATTAATAAATATTATTACACAATAATAATAGTACATTTTTACTTACATATTAATTTTTCAATTTTCTTTATTGTTCTATCAAACATTCACCGTTTCCAACAAAAACATGATTGCAAACGAATCAAATATAAAATCACATAAATAACCATATAGTTACAAACATACAACTGTTGTATATTTCTTAACTATTATTTTATTGACAGCATAGATTGTTTATTACTTGACGCTAACGCAAGTTAACGGCCGTATTTTCAAACACTAGTAGGCTGTACAATAGTTATACAATTTTACTGCACATCTAAGGGAGATGTGCAGTATTCCCCCAAACCATTTTGAGTTTCAGTAAAGACCTGAGGTAAAGACAATGAACATTACACATACCTCATGCGGACATCTTATGAAAATTTATAAAATGATGTTAATTTGTTTCTTTTGCCAATGCCCGTGCACGTACACGAGTAGGTACGTAATGCCTATCAATCCACCATTATTACACGTTAATATGCGTTTTTAGAAAGTCTTGTGGAATTTCATAAAAGCTGTGTATTATCTGCGCCCTTTTTCTCCATAGCCAAAAGGCCTTAATCCTAAAAGGTAAAAAAATGTGAAGACGATTCAAAAGAGCTTATTTTTAATTGAGTTTGAGTTTGTTATGAAATAAAGATTTTTTATTATACATATTGTACAGTAATGATAATAATATTATGAACTCTTTGGGTTTGCTAACTTACTGGTAAAATTAAAGTTAACAACAATATGTATGGGATCGAAGCAGCGCCATCTAGTTTCTAAAGTATGAAACCAAATTGTGTGACGGAAAGTCGCATAACGTCACAAAAGTCGCGCGCAAAGATTTCTACACTAGCGTCACCTTTTTCAAGTGCGGCCACTGGTTGAATTGATGTAAGTGTCACTTTGATATTGTTCCAATGAGATGACGTCCCAAGCAGGCCTTGTAAATACCGGTATTTTTAGGAACCAGTACCACACCAAGGCCAAATGTACCAACAGTGTGCAGGTACCAACCTGACATAGTACCTGATGTAGTATTACTTTCTAATACGTAGAATTTTCTTACTTTGGACGATGATTCGCACTTCATGTTCGATAGTAGCTGTTAAATAAGATGATTTTATTTAATCGAAATGCTAACCACAGGTTGGGATGAGGAATGAGTCGGCCCTGTGTTTGTGGGGCTGTCTAGGGATGTGTCAATTATGAAAGGGTAGGTACATACAATGTACGTAAACAAAGTCTCAAGATACGATTTCAATACCAAATTTTACTTAAAACCGATTTTAGCTCGTGTCGAAATGTAATGACAAAGATATTTATTCGTTCATAGAGCACGTTTAACTAAACGAATTGTCCAATCGACAGAATGACTAAAAACAAAAGGGGTAATTTCGTCAACGTTATCATCGATTCATTTGTTTTCGTAACATAGAACGATTTAAACACTCGTTCGACATTTAAAATGGGAAGACGTTTAGAACGCTGTACAAGTACAGGTGGGTACATAAAGCTAAGTACGGTACCTAAGGCGGGTACAGGCACGCACAAAACAATGGCGCGCGACGGTTGACCTCGCGGCCGCCTCCCCATGTCTTGCGCCCGCCCGGTAGCGCCGCGTGCAATTAATATGCCGAGGCGGCCGCGTGTAGCGCGACGGGTTGGCGTTGGTGCTTTGATTTTTAGGTCAATTTTTAAAGTTCTTTGTTTAGATTTTGAAATTGCACTTTTTAAGATTGAATGTTTGTGAATGCGTTTTTATTAAATGTATGAGGATTGTAGATGTTGTTTAAATTTAAGAGTTTATGGTACCTATATGATTTTTGTTAACAGGTTGACACCCGCCGGGCCTATACACAATAGAAATTCAATTGTTTGTTGGTCAAATGGCGTTTAAGATGTTAATGTTATATCTTTATTTCATTGTTTAGTTAACAGGCATATTATTATTATGGGTGCGATTAATACTGATGACTCAAAATGAAGTTTTATCTCAATCAAATCAATTGAATATGGTCATAAATTTGAATATTTTGGTTTAACCAAACATAATGTTGAGTAGGTAATATAAAAAGTTACGTAACATCCTTTAGATATTCTGTATTTTCTTATAGTATTTGACTATCTTCCTCAGCGAAAGTAAAAGTTTACACAACTATTCCAAACATTCATCCCTCAGTATGTTGCATTGTAACATATTCCTATCGTAGGCATGTTAAATAAGGCACATCGATAGAAATGTACGAACTTTAAAACAATAAAATTTAATTAAAATATCTAATTACAACGATCAAGCTATACCGGTTGACACATAACCCGTCCAAGTTTTCTTTTGCGAAAGAAGAGAGAGAATTTTTGATCAATAATTGTCACTGGGCGGCACCCTCCCCGCGCGGGTGTGAGGCGGGGATCGCGTCGGGGGGGCGGGGGAGGGGGGTAATTACGAGTGCGTTTTGTTACCGAGATGATAGGCGCGAAAAATGGCTTGCGCGTGCCTTTACGTGTCTCCTAGTTTTGAATATTCAGAGTCGGCCTCTCGGCCTGATGAAATATTGAATAGACCCCGTAATTTATTCCCCGAGGAGAGTTTTCGAACGGTCCGCTCTCCGTTCGGATATTGAAATTAGGCGCTGCTTTGCCTAAGAAAAGCGTTTGTTTGGCGGGTGTCCTATAGACGCTCTTTATGCCTCCAATAGCGGCGAAATTATTCTTTCTCACTTCAATTTTGTCTTCAGCTCCGAATGAAGGTGTATGAAGTTACTGCGTCTAAACCGTTTGGATTACAATTATTGTAATGTCAAAGCTTTTAAAATTACGAAGAAAAGTTATGACGCTAAATCGGTTTTGATTTAATAAAATACTTAGGTATTGTTTTTGTTAAACAGCGGTGTACCGCATTGCTGTGTTATGTTTGAATGGTACCAACGATATCCACTCTCCATCCACTATCCATCTCTATCCGATGGCATAGTGACATTCACAAGAGCTACTTGTAGCCTAAACTGAATGAATGATTTTGAATTTTGAATTTTGAATTTTGATCCGAATGCCTCGGAGAATTTATTAGTGAACGGGGGACATGCTGACGTGATGCCATCTCCTCAAAAACCCTCGGAGGTGAGGAACCTACCTATTATTTTGTAAGCATATCATATTTAAATAGCTTTATGTGTTCATTTATATATTTTTTTTTATTTGTGAGGACCAGTTATAGATTAGATATTTATGTTAAATAGCTGTTGGTCTTCCTAAAATAAAATAAAAATAAAAATTGTTAGAAATAAGATTTCCAGTTCCTCAGTTTTCAAGAATTCTCTCCAGGTGTAGCGCGCTTCCATCAACATCTTTAGCCATATTGTCGATTACAATTGAGAGAGATGAAGGCCACTTCTCCGTTGTGTACAAAAATAAAACGGTAGTTCTAAAAACAAAAAGTGTTTTTTTTCTCTAAACAATTGAAAAGGCCAAAAACAATAGAATTAATGCAACTGAGAGACACATAAACTGTGATTCCGTAATCCCGGCAATTTACTAAGCAGCTCCTGTGTAAAAGCCGAGACGTCAGCGCAATCAAGGAAAGAGGGACATGCAAACGTGTTAATAAGATCTCGGCCTTCATTCCTGGACTGTTTTAATGACAGGACTTTTTATTTTTATTCTATCTTTTTTTACTCGAAACGTGGATTTGTAAAGACTACACTTATGAACTTAAGCTTTTTATTAATAACTTTTTTGTTATAAGAAATGCATGATTAAGAGTTTAAATAAAACAACTTCATGTATAATGTGTAGTGTTCGCGTGAACATTATAAAACAAAATGGTGATTAATCTTTAATATTCTATCAGTACAATCCATTTAAACTAGCTTTTTGGTAATTTCAATAAATCTGGCATGAATGCATTGCGAGAAAAGCAATGATAATATATTATGTTTTTGTAATAATGAAAGTTATTATTTACTAGTATTATATATTTATATACTTTTTTGTAATAAACATAATAATATGCTTTTAATAATTTTTATATTAAAGAAGATACCTTCGCTGTAAGTAAGTTGTCAATAGTTTAAATATAAGAAATACTTTTATAAATCAACAGTGAATGTTGATTTATCATCATGAAAGTCCTACTTTGCTATCTATCACCGATTGCACTCCAGTAGCTACCTTAATTCACATGCCAACCTTTCAGATACAACCATTCTTAGCCTGTTTACTTTTACTTTCAATAAGCAAGATTTCACCGCACTCACATTATGGAAGTGAAATTCAAACGTTCATATATGCAAATAAAATGCGATTGCGCATTCAATACCAAGTGTATCACGTGCTCGAGTTGCTTAATGAAGGAGTCACAAATTAAGGAGAATGCTGCCAGAAGAATGTTGGAGAGCTCGCAAACAAGCCATCGCACTTAGTGAGCGGGCAAATATGCAAATTCATGCTTTATGAAGCTAGCAGTGCGTGGTGTATGCGTTGAGGGAACACGGGTGGTGTAGAGACAGCGTGTTCGAACTCCTTGGTTGAAGTTTAAAAAACAAAAATTGTTTTGTTCTAAAAAGGTGTGTTCTTAATTGAGTAAATACTTTTTGGTCAATTAATATATATTTTATGAAGCTAGCAGTGCGTGGTGTATGAATGCTCTAAAGGTGTATGTGTTGAGGGAACACGGGTGGTGTAGAGACAGCTGGCTTGAACTCGTTGGTTGGATAGTTTGGATTAATTAAAAGGTACATTAAAAAGAGGTTTGGTGTTTTAGATGTGTTTTTTTTCGTATTGCGTTTCAAAGAGATTTTGTGGTTTTTAATCGAACATTTTTCTTAATTTTCTTGATGTGACAAGGAGGCTTGGTGTGGGTAATATATGAAAGTTTCCTTTCGTTCCTTCCGTTAGATGAAACATAATAATTTATTTAATATTTAAGACTTTACGTGGCTGTGATGAACTACCATGCATGCCAACTATCAAATGCCTCTCCATAGTTTTCCTTACCGCCCGCTGACAGTTCCGTAAGACGAGGGTGGTTAATGATAAAAAATACCGTTTTTTTCTCTCCACAGCTCAGTGATTAGTTACCCTTGTAATGAGTAGTGCATGTGTGCGTGTGTGGGGGGCTTAAGTCCGTACGCAGTTTGATAAGGGGTGAAGGATTATGGGTTTTTTGTTATTGATCGTGCAGTTCGGTATGCAAATGGGGAACTTAAAAATTAAGACGGGGGGAGACGCCGGGCCTTGTTTCACGGAGCAGTATTTATGGATGGCTTTGGTTTCTTTTTTAAAATTCCTTTTTCAAAATGTATCTTAATGAAATTTCTCTGTGAAACAATCAATGTGTGGATAAAAGTATTGGTTTAATTGTTAATCTACATATTTTTCTTTTTGCAATTGTTTTGACGTAGAATAATAAATAAGTCTTTAAATCACTCATTAGAATCAGTGGTGAAGTAAGCATGTTTTTATTTCAAAATGTGTCTATTAATTGCCAAGATCTCAGTTAAGCAAAGAAAGTTTCATTCATCATCATCTCATTTAATGTCCCCACTGCTGGGGCACGAGCCTTCAATCCATATGGATGGATAGGGAGAACGGGCCATAAACCACCACGCGGGCCCAGTGCGGGTTGGTGGTTGATAACGACTGCTAATGCAGCCGGGACCAACGGCTTTACGTTCCTTCCGGAGCACGGAGGAGCTCCAGATGATAAACTTTTGTTCACCCATCCGATGACCGGCCTTTGCGAAAGTTCCTTAATACACACTCATACACACCACAAACCACACAAAATAAACCACCTCACATACACCTACACTTGTTGTAATGGTTCTCGTTTATATATTTATAAAAAAGAAAAAAAACGTCTTTTTATTATTATTATTTTTAAGTTTTACTTTTTTTCTTAATTTCTCAATTGTCTGCTTAAGCTGTTTTGTAATGTACCCCATTTGGAGAGCAACTGCCTCCTGACATACAGGCTTTTAGCCTAGTTTTGGAGACAGGACAAATTTTACCGCAATCATGCTTTTGAGGATAATAAAGATTATAGAGGTAAGATTATAGATAGAAGATATATGGATAATAAAGATTGAGAATAAAGAGAAGAGAGAAGAAAAAAAATATTTTTTTTTCAACATTTCTGTTTTTGTGATTTGTTTCGCAACAAAATTTGCGTTAAAATTATATAAACAAAACAAAAACATTTTATAAATAGCTTGCCTACTTCTTAACTGATCTTTAGTATTTGTAAAAGTATAATGATCTGATGTTAATGACGGTAGCTGTTGACATTGAATGGGCGCCTTTGGATTTCAAAGTAAAAAAGTAAATAATGTTGAATAATTTCGGCGGGCTGGTTAGAACACAATAGCTCAATTGGGAGAGCACCTGACCCGGCATGTCAGAAGGTTCAAATCCTGCTCGTGGAAATTTTTTCAACATTTGTGTTTTTGTAATAAAGGTTATTTATTTATTATTTATTTATTTAATGTTTTATTTGGTTTAAAAATTAAATAATTTATCTTATGTTTATTATGATTTAATTTGTGTCATATTGTATGCTGTATGACAGTTATATATATGTGAGACTCACGAACCAATGTATAAGGGCTTGTACACAAAACTGCGATGCGACGTCGCACCGTAAAATCTACATAATCTAAATATTCATAAAATTTATAAAATACAGTGAAAAAATTAAACGCCCACCCGACCCAGCCAGGAATCGAACCTGGGTCTTCCGCAATCCGGGCGGCTGCACTGACCGCTATGCTACCGGGAAGGCTAGGCCGGGAATTTAGCTTCAGTGCAGCAATTAGCACTTAAAATAAAAAAAAGTAAAATCTACATAATCTATCTATTTAGTTATTTGCGTTGTGAATTCACATCGCGCCGATTCGCAGTTTTGTGTACAAGCCCTAACACCACAATGTGCCATATTTTGAACAATAAATAATTTTATTATTATGATTATTATCTCCCATTTTTGGCTTCAAAAATTCTGTCAAACACTGGCCTTAAAGTGTCGACCACTTGCTATTTCATTATATGCACTAGGATAATGACTGTTATAACTACTAAGTCTAGAATATTATCAGATTAGGATGTCAGTATTTGCGTTCTCATTCCACTCTTCACCTTATTCTGTAAATTAACCGACCAATTTGTCAGCAATAACAGGCATACACGGAGTTCCCGGAGGAGGCGCGGCCCAGTTTACCCGTGCGTACGTGTCAAGGTGAGCCCCGGAGAATCTGGCTCACCACCGCGTAAGTATAATGAGGAGTGGTGTTGTTCCCGTAAAGGAACGAAATACCAGTGACAGATTAGAAGTAAGTATACTTTTATCTTTCAAGTAGGTTTAAGAAGTAAACGTAAAATATTAGTACTAGGGGCGTACTAGGGGCGTAGTGGCGACAGTATTCGACACAGTAAGCCAAGTGTTAGATATACCAGTTTATGTCGCCAAAAAATAACATACATTTTCATTGAAACATTATGGGATGGAAGCAAGTGGTCTGTATTTATCATCATCAACATCAGCTTATTTTATGTCCCCACTGCTAAGGCACGAGCCTACCCTATGGAGGGGTAGGGAGAACGGGCCATAAACCACGACGCGTGCCCAGTGCGGATTGGTGGTTGTTAGCGACTGCTAATGCAGCCGGGACCAACGGCTCTACGTGCCTTCCGAATAATTTTTTGGGCACCCATCTGATGACCGGCCTTTGCGATAGTTGCTTAATCGCAGCCCTCGTAGACCGGGCGCGTTAATCACTGCGCCATCGAGCTCCTCGGTCTGTATCCAATTGTTACTAAAGACTAAAATGAGTTGCTGACCCTTATTTTTTTTTTACTGATTAAAGGAAAAATATCACTAATGCCATTACCTTTCATTTTTTATCTTTCCAGGAAAGGGACACACTTGAGATGCTATCCCCTCTAAAAACACTGAGGATGTTCGACCACAAATGTCCAGTTACACTATAAAAAGCATTAGTGGCAAAAAGCATTCTTTTACCAAAAGAAAAACACAACCCTTCACAGCATAGCTATCTAGGTAATACCTATACAGGCAAAACTTTGAAAATGGTTGTTTAAGCTACAAAGCAATTTTTCTTTAAATTAAAAAGAACACTAAACGCTGTTAATTAAACATACACAAATATGAAACTAAATTTTTGAAGTTAAGTATAAAAAATATTACGTGATTGCGGTCACAACACACAACACTAGAGTGCCTTAAGAAATGGGGACTTTCCTGCTTTCGTCCCCATTCGTGACACGTGTCCAGAATTTTGTGAACTTCAAACCTTGCTGAAGTAGATCCTTTTCACCTTTCTGGGCACTTCGGGAACGGAGCGCGGGAGCTCAGGCTGCATTGGTCATCGTCAACTTACAACGTAAGAGTGACTCAAGTTAAATTAAGAATGTGGAGTTTTTTCTTTTTTTTACTTTTTTCACTCACTTTGTTTGTCGCCAGTGACTTTTTTGACATTGTGTGCGCCCTCAACTTTTCCTTTTTAAGTCTTGAGGCGACCGCGTGCGAATATACAGACTCCTTGCGATGCAGCTCCACGTTCCTGTACGGGCTTTTATATTTTTTTTACTGTTTATTAAGGGATTTTGCGGAGGTGTGTTTTTTGGATTACGGATCCTCTTTGAAGTCGATGATTAAGGTTTTAGAGGATGCGTGTTGTTTGTTTTGGCGCAAGGGTGCCTTTATGCTTGCGAGGCCTATGTGCTTGAGATCTGAGAAATTGAGACGGTACTCGATACCAGTAAATCTTACGCTCTTATGAATAATAGGGAAGTATAATATCTGTTCTTTGTGAACGTCATTGTATATTAAAATAAATAGATTCTTTGTTGAAACGTATAATCCTTACTTATACGCTACAGCGATAGTACTGAACTGTACTTTAACAATATTATTATCTATACCTAAAAGCCAAATCGGATCTTGGATCTCAGTGAGTCAGCCCGCGACCACGGCCTTTGCAATTACTTAAAAATCGTATGCCTATGATACCTACACTAAGCAGTTTGAATTGAAACAAGGTTAAACATTTTATTTAAAATGCAACGTGAAAGTTTGTAACTGTACCTTTAAAAAGCATATTATAGTTACAATTAACCACGTGCAGCTAATTAAGACCGGCTCAACGACAAAATGTATTTGCTCCAGTCCACGCGCAACTAAAAACGTATCTAACGGCTCATTTTCAAATTAGATCGATGCCATTAACCCGGTCTTCATACTTCCAAGAAAACATAGATTGTCACTTACCAAAGCAAAAAGCGAAGAATTAATTAAAAAAAAATACACCTGAAAGTCAGCTAGCGAAGGAAACATGTGATTGGAAAATGAACTCTGTGCCGCTGCGATAAAGGTTAGTAAATACAAAGCATGTTAAGAAAGCCATTAAGATAGGTGGAGCGTGTCGCGGCAAACGGCCACAACTGGAAAAATTAATAAAAATCTTTTGTCGTACGTAACGACTATATTATGGCTAGCTGGAGACCTAGGCCATTCACTAATATATTCTAGAAATAGTACTTTATTCTCTAAACTGAATGCACCGTTTTGTTTAACTTGACGATAACTCGGATTCGAATGTATAATTATAGTGAAATGGTAAATAAATAAAATGTTTTTGGTAACGTAAATTTTTGCGAAACAAATTACAAAAACACAAATGTTGAAAAAATTTCCACGAGCAGGATTTGAACCTGCACCCTTCTGACATACCGGGTGAGGTGCTCTCCCAAATGAGCTATCGTGGTTCTAACCAATTTAGGTAAGGTTAGAATTTTTTCAACATTTGTGTTTTTGATAAATAAATGTTTCTGTTATGAAACATATAATGTAACTTTACTCTACCTTATGCTGAAAATACTCCACAAAACACATAGTTACTCTATTTGACAAAATGACAAAAGTAGTAAATGAAAAAAGCAAATAAAATAAAAATATCATGCAGCGTATTCTAAATTTGAATTAAAATTTTCGCGGAACGGAACGTCGTGCAGCGTGAAATACTAGACTTATCTCAAAGAAAAAAAAGAAAAAGCAACCAGTTCCATGTGTTCGCGTTCGTGCCTCCGTTTGCATTGTGGAAATGTAAAAATTTGTTCAAACTGCTCGACGCGGAAGCGAGCTTTGTGAACGTGTTTTGCGAGGTGCTACCACGGGTGGTAAGAAAGCTGCATTTGGCGGTGTTCGAAAATTAAATAAATCGTGTCGGTTACCTATGGTTGATTTGAAAAGAAGAAGATTTGAAAGAAGCTCATTTATCCGTGGTAAATTTTTCAAAAAGCACAATCTTGTTACTTTCAAACCTCTTTAAAGTGATCTGGTCTCACTATGTTTTCAGAAAATGTTGAATTCCATAGTAAGGGCCGCGGGATTTGAAATGCACCGTAAAGGAACTCTAACAATGTTTTGTTGAAGAAATTTCGTTTATCTAAACGCGGCGGTGCTAAAATTTTATCTTGGTTTTTAAATCTTCTGAAAAACGACAAACAGCCATTGCGTTGCTATAACACGGAAACGAATTAGCCATTAAAAACAATTAAGTTAACGTGAAACAAGGTCTTATTTACAGTTTCCCCCGTGACAAAATTGATCCATGATAGTTTTACAAATTGAATAGTTTTTTCGTGAAAAGTTCGGTCGGCTTTAAAGTTTTTCTAAAAAAAAAGTATAATTATCTACAAGATCTGTTGGTACACAAAAATGCGACCAAAAACAGTACCCTTGCACAGTTTGTGACCAATCGGGCACAGATCCACCTGTTGTTCTAGGCCAGTCACATTGACTTTCTCACGACTGTACATCGGCGTCACTAAAACGAAAAAAGATACAAAAATAAATGTCAAAAACTTCAAAATCTAAGTTTATAGACTTCATACCGCGAAGAAGGCGTAAGAGACTCCATACACGTTCTTGGCGGGAAAGTGAAGAGTCATGTCTGCGGTTTTGTTTTATTTTCAAAAAATTGTGTTATGTCGAATATTAATGTGAAATAATGGTGGATTATTAACCGTTAAGTGTTCGCAAGTGTGCATGAGTGTTGGGAAATGAAACAAAACAGTGCAACTACTACTTTTCAAATTCTCTCAAGAAGTCCGCCGAGGAATTAGTAAAGCCCCACATCTTTACTGAGATACTCGAAGGGTTGGGGGTATATCATTTCTCACTTCTCATTTTTGTTATCATTCATCATCATTCATCATCATACTGACTGGAAGGAAATATTGTATATTTATGTATTACTTGTAAGAAAAATAACTTTGACACTGGCTAAATGTGCTAATCGCACGAAGCCATCAACTAAAAGAAAGAAAAAAAAAGACTCCATACACAAGCAATACAATTTTTTTTGACATAATCTATACATAGAAAGTGGACTTTCTAACGTAGATATTATAGGTAACCTCAAGCCTAAATATATATATATATATTAATTGTATATCACATGTTCTGACTACATGACTGTAAAGAAAAAAAATAAGTTTATTACTATTTGGATTTGTTATTGTTTTGTCGTCAATAATTGCCTGTGAAGGCTTATATTAATTAAACTATTTGACTTATATTTTGAACCTTTTCTTGTCTTTATATTTCTTTGGTTAATTGAGCCCAAGCTTTTACTCATTTTTGTCATTACGTCACCTATTCACATATGACAAAAATACTATGTAGCATTAACTTAACATAATTTGTATATTTAAAAAAAAAGTCTTCCAACGCTTTTTCCATGGAAGGCAATCTCATTTCGTATTCCAATACTGGCAACTCACAAGTTTTGAAGTGTATTTTTTTTACCGGCTTGCCAGCAGGTGTGGGGATCGGAGCGTGGTTCCTCAATCAGTGCGGGCCAGGAAATTTGCGGTCGCCACAGGAACGGGCCGGCTGCAACTAAACTGTATTATATTCGTAGTACAGTTGGCAATTATCCTGATGCGCATGTTACTCTAGTGAGGCGTGGCGTATGAGATTTTTATTTTCAATAGATGTGCTGATTAAAAATTTATTTTAAATTCTTTTTTTAAAGACTCAAGCCTCCCGAGTCTAAAACCCATTGAAGGCTCGACTCTTCTAATGAGACTCCGAGACTTTAACACATTCACTACCAAATAGACGGCGCCGTGGAGACGAAATAGAAATTCAATTGTTTGTCATTTCAAGGCAGTGAATGTGTTAATGAATTTTAGACTTTTTACAACACTACTCATGTGGCAGAAAAAAGAGTTTTTATATGAATTACCGGCTTTATACCTTATTGGCATGGTAAGACTAAACTAGTAAATGATTTGTCTTGATGCTGATAACTATAATTAAATTATGAGTAAGATAAATTACATAATCAGCGCCATGGCATATCTATGTCACGGCATCAATTTTTTTTTTTGTTTTTTTTTTTTGAGAGAGATTGCTGATTGCCGCTGCGGCATTTTCAGCTTCACCGGGCTTTTTGGGGGCGGCGAGGAACGTAAAGGGTCCCTCAAGCCGTGTGAAACGAATCACCTTCAGAGGTTATCTAGAGGGAACGGCATCGCGCACAAGTGCGCGTCCCCGTGCCCTACTAGATTCTCCGAAGGGTTCGGATCGGATCGGGACGGCATCAAGCTGAGTGGTGGTCATTTCGGTAGCATCTAGTTGTGTCTGTTTAGTATGTTTAAGTTTAAATGTTATTGCTCCGAATAAATTTTTCATTCATTCATTCATTCATAGACTATCTGACTTATGTGTATTCGTCAATATTACTAAACTATAATGATACGCGCAGTGATAACGCGCCCGCTCTGCGATAGCACTTTTGCAAAAGCCGGTCATCAAATTGGTGATCAAAGACGTAATAACTCGAGCTTCTCCGTGCTTCGGAAGGCAAGTTAAGCCGTTGGTCCCGGTATCACCAATCCTGGGCCCGCGTGGTGGTTTATGGCCTGTTCTCCTTATCTATCCATAGTATAGGGAAGAATCGTGCCCCAGCAGTGGGGACATAAAAATGAGCTGATGATGATGGTTATACATGAGTGTTTTTATTGTTATGTTTGTTCATAGCTGCATATGTCCTGTACTTTATATTACTATTTTATAAGGTGAATAATATATGAATTGGTATTCGCTGTTACGTAGAGATATAAGAAAATTAAATTACTTTGTGTGTTGGTAGTAAGACTGAACCAATTTACTTAGTTTCACATAATCTTACTGTTGTATAGACATGACATAATATAATAGTAATAGTGTCTTTCACGTGTCTAACAGTAAAGGCGGAGCTTGAATAGAAGCGGAGCAACGATCATGCTTTACTTTAAGAAAACAAATATTATTTTTAAATATTGAAACAATGTTAATTATTTAAAACTGAGTAGAGTTTAACAATCATACTTTGTAAGCACTACTTATAAGTAGTGAAAGTATGATTGTTAAATAAGGCTTCTGCATATCATAATATTGAATAATACAATTTAAGTATTTGGTGATTGGTGGTTGTTAATATTTGTTAAAATAGCACAGACCAATGGCTTTACGTGCCATCCGAAGCACGGAGAAGCTCGAGAAAATTGTTGGTCATCTATCCAATTACCAGCCTTTGCTTAACTTCAGCAATGGTGGAAAACCACTCGGGGTTTTCTCATAACCTGTCGTCTGCTGTGAATATAGACACAATAGAACTTTTTTATTTTTAAGTGCTAATTGCTACACTTAAACTGAATTGAATATTGATTAAAATACCGCAATCCGGGCGGCTGCACTGACCATTATGCTACCGGGAAGGCTAATGATAATGGCCAGTGCAGCCGCCCGGGTTGCGGGAGACCCAGGTTCGATTCCTGGCTGGGTCGGGTAGGCATTTAATTTTTCACTTTATTTTTTAAAATATTTGACACAATAGTATTTTAATTGTTTGTAGAACGGATCTGGCACTAAGCAGACGAAAGGTTAATAAAGCCTAAATCACGAGCACGAGCGGATTGCTAGTGTCTCTCCATCGCCGCTGACTATATAACTGCTATATAACTGCTATAGAACTGCCGTAGTATGCCGTGCAATGCATGCACTAGAAATCCGCATATCGCATCGCAAGATGTCAGTGGTCGTGGCCGAGCGGTAAATATCATCATTATCTTAATTTCAGCCAAAAGTCGTCCACTGCTGGACAAAGATATCACCTAAGGATCTCCAAAACGACCGGTGTTGTGCTGCACGCATCCAACGCCTTCCCACGACCTTCATCAGTTTGTCGGTCCACCTTGTTGGAGGCCTGACTACCACCACCACTCGAGAACTGTTCCGCCCCAGCGGTAAATATACAAACGCTGAATTCGTAACCACGTCCCCAATACGAACCAAGTGGGTCTCTCCAAACCCACGCGCCACTCCGCCAGCTGTGTTATCTGCTGTGCGTAAATGCGGCGCTGTCAATACGGGAGCGTTTTATTTTTAGCGGCGAGATATTTATGGGTGACAGTGGCGTGCTACTGGTACCTTTCAGATATTTGCCATACATCGGCAATGCAATATAATTTGAATTCTGTACGGTTTAGTAACGGGGAATGGTCTTTGGATTGTCAGTGGGACGCAATATCATATGAGTTGGAAGGACCATGTACTTTTTATGAAATATATTGAATTGAATTTAATCTGTGAGGTAATGGTTTAGCAAATATTTTGTTTTCCGGTTTTGTCTATAAAGAAGAAGGTCAACTTATCTAGATAAAGAATAAGAATAAAAGACATTTATTGGAATCACATAACAAAACACACAAGTATACATACAACATGTAACAAAAAGAATAAAAAGAATAACAATTGGCATTGTGCCCTGTTATGCGAAGCCAACACTTTGCACGCAGCAAGCGGGCCCTGCTGCACTGTGTTGAAAGTGATAATGCTGGGTTCCATCCCTATAGTTCCGTTACACTACTACTGACGTGAGTCTATGCCTAACACAAGCATAATTAGCTTTTTAGTTGGGTTAACAGGATTGTTCTTAAAATGTTTTACTAAAACAATTTTTGAATATCTCTTTGTAACTCGAAAGTGACAATGAAGGCCGAAGATGAAAGCGAACTTAACCTGGATTCCACAGCTACTGAGGAACTGATTGTCTTACTTTTTATTGCAATTATATTATTGTTGTTATGGTAACAGACTTAGATAAGATTGTGGTAACTAGAGAGACTTTAATGAAGCCTCTATGGCTACAAAACTGAGCACAGTATGTGCCACCAGAGGCGGTTATATTTTGTGCTGTCTGTAATTAAGAGCACAGTAATTTGCATCTATTAAAAAAGGAAAATATTTATTGTCAATACGAAAAATCTGATATGGCTTTTGTAAATACATGTATTTTGTAAATACTTTGTTTCGTATTTGATGGATTTTCTTTCAGTCGTCAACATATCAGGTAAAATAACAGTGAAATGTGTGTAATATATATTTTTTTATCTTTATATCGATCGTTAAAGTTTTAACGCAAACACTAAGTAGTGAACAGTTACATAAAAATGAAATTGTAATAATTTTATAGCATTCCGATAATAAAGTGGAAATATACTGCGATCTGTAACATTACTGACTTTTATATAACTCGCTTACATTGTTAGCTTAACAGCTTAATTGTTGCTGCTTTAAACTATCACTTTTCTTCTGTGATATGAATACGCTTGAGATATTGTTGATAGTAGAAATAGAGATAGAAATAGAAATAGAAATAGAAATAGAAATAGAAATAGAAATAGAAATAGAAATAGAAATAGAAATAGAAATAGAAATAGAAATAGAAATAGAAATAGAAATAGAAATAGAAATAGAAATAGAAATAGAAATAGAAATAGAAATAGAAATAGAAATAGAAATAGAAATAGAAATAGAAATAGAAATAGAAATAGACATTGTTTTTTTACTAATGCGCCTTATCCTGTGATGCCTTATTATATATACCCCCGTTGGGAATCGTACTGACGATATCTGGGTCTCACATTGGTGGTTTACCCGGTATACTGTTGTAGATGTTTTATAATCTTACCCTTGTGTAATGTTCTTATGTATATGGACTGGGATCCTTTCTTCAATAAAACATCTCAGTTTTTATCAATTACGGCACCATAATTTATTGATTTTCTTTACTACATATTTCTATCAAAATAATACTTTTAACTAGATATTTACGAAATTACATGATAAATAAACAATCCGAACAATACAAAAGTCTAAATAGAAGTCATCAATTTTTCATTTGACATATTTATATAAAATATTCAAACATATTCTAATAGCTATTGCTTTTAAAGTCATAGGCTGAATGCCAGCCAGTAATTACATAAAATTCCATAGACAAAATTCTATCAAATTTATATTCCAACATATACCAAGCTTGAGAGGCGGGGCTATACTAGCGCGTCGTCAGTCCAAAGGCCGTAAATATAGGCCTCTTTATTCTAGTAGATGAAGTGAAACGACGTGTGACCATAACCAGAACTGCGAAATCGCAACATTACTAAAGCCACCAAAATAAGGCTCGTGCGAACACTCGTATTCCCCATTTTTCTTTACGCGGCAGAGACGTGGCCAGTGCGTGAGTTGGACAAAAGGGAAGCTCGGCATCACGCAGCGTCTGTTGGCCGTAGTACAGTTGCGCATACTGCAGTGCTTTGGCCATGTCTCGCGGTGGGCTAACGACTCTATAGAGCAGCTGAAAGGTGGAGGGAACCAGATTACGTGGCAGGTCACCTATGCGCTGGACTGATCAAGTGAAATCCACAATAGGGAACTGCGTAACTGACTGTTCCAGACAGTTTACCAACAGGGAGAGATGGCGTGAGGTCGTGCGGAGAGCTGTGTCCGCCTCAACCACTGAATTTGACGACTCAACGTGACTACGACCGCTCTGCCAAGAGCTAATCGATAAAGAAGAAGATTCCCCATAATGCAGAACCACTTTTGTGGTCTAGTGATTAAGACCACCGGTAACAAACTTAGGGGTTCCCATCTCTTCGACTTCTTTTCTAATCGTTTTCCAATCACTATCTATAGCGTCCAATCATCTCTCTATCTTAATTGTATTGTTGTTTTCCGACCATTAGAGATAAGATTCAGTTCCAGTACCAGTTCCTCAGTAGGTGAGGATACCGAGTGAGGTGCGCTTCCATCCTTATCATCACTTAATATGAGGTGAGATGAAAATGAAGGTGCTTAATCGTAAGAAACAAAAAGAAAATGTATATGAGAACAGTAGCGTTGAAATAAGTTCTCTGCGGGTACTACAACAAATCATGTCGTTTTCTGTAATTGGTAACAATGATCTTGAAATTCAAAAAATTCAAAATTCAAAATCATTTATTCAGTTTAGGCTACAAGTAGCTCTTGTGAATGTCACTATGCCATCGGTTCGTAAGTCTACTCTGGGCGGGAGATCTTGTACTGAGAAGAACCGGCAAGAAACTCAGCAAGTGTCCAGCTCTTTTCTCCCTTACAGCGTCAAAAATATTGGAAAATGCCCTATCATAGCAGGACACTTTCCATTACAAATAAACACAAAATTATAGAAGACAACCACAACATGTAAATAAAAAACAAAAATATCACAAAATAAAAAAGAAAAAAAAACTAAGTTAACAAATTTACATCAGGTAAAAGTTTTAATTTCCACAATGTCATACAGTACCACTACAGTACTCAAAAAAAAAAAAAAATTTGTTTTGGTTAAGAAAAACCAAGTCAAACTACAGTAAATAATATTAAAAATAAGATAAGTATGCAAGAGCAGACCAGCCTCCACAGGCAGCACCCGTTCACGAGTATGACATATGAATCAGCCATCGCTTCGCTCAACCATATTTTAGGGAACGTAACGACCCGACGCACACGCCACCACCGCAGAGACAAATAAAGAGAGCATGACATACTCAAGATACTCTAAATAAAAACTTAATGATCTATTTAACGCAACGCTGTTTGTTATCTGTAGGACACTGCTGATAAAGGCTATCATATCAGTATAAAAATTATATAAATTAATTTTATTATATTAATTCAAATAGAGTATGTGTTTTTCATTATAACCAAGCTGTTTTATCATCTAAATATTCTTTGACTGTATAATAACCTTTTAAAAGTAATATAGATTTCACATGTTTTTTAAACTTATCTAAAGGTAAATCTAGTACAGTACTTGGTATTTTATTGTAATAGTGTATACCTTGCCCCAAGAAAGAACCAAGAACCTTCTGTAACCTGAACAGTGGCATTACAAGTTTTGTCTTATTCCTAGTATTGAAATTGTGTACGTCACCATGTTTAGTATAGGAGTTGATATTGCAACGTACAAAAACTATACAATTATAAATATATTGAGATGCAACTGTCAGGACACCAATCTCCTTAAAAAGATTTCTTAAGGAAGTTCGTGATCCGAGTCTATAGATTGTTCTTATTGCTCGTTTCTGTAAAATGAATATAGTTTCAATATCAGCCGCTGTTCCCCACAGTAGGACGCCATACGACATGACACTGTGAAAATAACTAAAATAGACCATTCTAGCAGTTTCAACGTCTGTTAACTGCCTAATTTTTCTAATGGCATAAGCAGCAGAGCTGAGTTTACCGGCCAATTTCGATATATGAGGATTCCATTGAAGCTTTGAGTCAAGGGTTATGCCTAAAAAGACTGTAGAATCTACCATATCTAATTGATCACCGTTTATTTTAATATCGGTTGGTTCATATTTGACATTTGGTAATATAAATTTAATACATTTTGTTTTCTTAGCGTTAAGCTGTAAATTATTAATAGTAAACCAACGGAGTACCTCTGAAAGAGCTTTATTTACATTTTCATAATTAGTCCTACACCTAGTTACATTAAAAATGAGTGAAGTATCATCTGCAAATAATACAATTTCACAAAAGTTCTCTACAAAGAATGGCAAGTCATTAATATAAATCAAGAAAAGGAAAGGACCAAGAATCGACCCTTGTGGAACTCCCATTTTTACATGTGAACCAGATGATTTAGTACCATTTATATCAACAGTTTGTGTTCTAGAGCTGAGATATGACTGTATTAAATTTAGTGCAAAATCTTTGAGACCGTAATAATGAAGCTTCATCACCAGAGTCCGGTGCTCAACGCAATCGAAAGCCTTGGACAAGTCGCAAAAAACACCAAGAGCGTTTTGAGACTTCTCCCAGGCATCAAATATATGTTTTATTAGAGCAACACCTGCATCAGTAGTAGAACGACCCTTAGTAAAGCCATATTGCTTACTATGTAAAAGGTTGTTTGTGTTAAAATATGACATCAACTGTTCGAGTATGATTTTTTCATAAATTTTACTTAGCGCTGGTAATATTGAAATGGGCCGATAGTTACTGGGATCTTCTTTGTTCCCTGATTTGAATAAAGGTATAACTTTACTAAACTTCATAAGATCAGGAAAGATTCCTTTATCGACACAGTTATTAAAAATTTCAGCAAGATACGGTGCAATAGAATGAATAATATTCTTAATTACTTTAATAGATATACCCCACAAATCACTCGTGTTTTTCATTTTAAGTGATTTAAATGTTTTAATAATATTCATTGAATCAATGTATTTAAATTGAAAGGAAAGATTACATTTTGGTACATATTTTTGGAGTAAAGTTTGTGCAGCTTCTGGTGATGAATCTAAATTTGACGTTGTTATTACAGGTATATTTACAAAAAAATCATCAAAAATATTAGCAATTTGTGAATCTGAATTGACTAAGTTGTCGTTTACTTTTAAAGTGAAAGTATTATCCCGTGGTTTAAATTTACCTGTTTCACGGTTTATAATGTCCCAAGTGGCTTTAATTTTATTGTTAGACTTTTTAATTTTTTCTTTAAGGTAATTAGATTTTGCTATTGTGCACACTTTTTTAAACATTTTCGAATAATTCTTTACATATTGCGTAAAATTAACATTTTGGTTATATTGTTTTAAACTATATAAATCATATAATTTATTTCTACTCTTATATATACCAGTCGTGGCCCAGTCACAGAACTTAAGTTTATGAGTAATTTTTATTGTTTTTGGTGTAAACACATGGTTGTATTCGGTCTTAATTAAATTAAAAAGATTACTATAAAGTACATCTGGATCATCTTGTACAAAGGGTAATGCATCAATTTTACAAGCTATACTATTTTTGAAACACTCCATTCGCTCTTTTGTAACTGGTTTACAGTTCACTATTTTTGGTTCATCCCTAATATCAAAATCATAGGTCACCTTCAAACCGCAATGGTCAGACGTAAAATTACTAATGAGTGACTTAGAAACAGGGTCATAGTCTGTAAAAATATTATCTAGACAAGTGGCCGAATGTGAAGTTATTCTAGTGGGTTCGAGAAATAGATTTGAAAGATTAAAACATTTAAATAAGGCAAGAAGACGAACACTCGTTGAAGTGTTTTCTAAAATATTTATATTAAAATCTCCACATACTAAAACAAATTTATTTTTTAATTTTAATTTTCTAAGTACATCTTCCATTACTGATTCAAAAATATTAAAATTGGCCGATGGGGGTCGGTATACACACACTATTACAAAACTATTGAACTCCACACACGATAGTTCAATGTTACGCTCCACTGATAGGTCTACAATGTCGTTGCGATTTTTGTATTTAATATTGCTTCTTACTAATATTAGAGAACCGCCGTGAATAGCTGAGCTTCGCACGAACGCGCTTGCTAATTGGAAATTATTTACATGGAATGATGTATCATGACTTCTTAACCAATGCTCAGTTATACAAAATACATGAATTACCTGACTTTTTGCTAATAATTCTAATTCTAAGTCCTTGCCAGCCAAACCCTGAATATTTTGATGTATAATAGTAATGGATGTGGGCTTGGCCTTTGTCTTAGACCTCAGTTTAAACCTGAGGTTGTAACCTTATTACTAGTTGTAAAAGTTGCATTAGTAGAACTACTAATGATTAAGTTATTATTATGAAAAGACTTAGTTATACCACCTATAACTGTATCATGTATATTAAAAGCTAACAAATTAGCTATCTGTGTCCTACATTTCTTAGAAAGATACATCGTATCTGACATCAAACTAAAGTTATTAATAAATTTATTAATATCGAAATATAAAATAGTGTCACTATGACGACAAGTCAAATTAAACAATAATAAATTTAAGTCATAAATGCGCTTGTTTTGTTCCCAGGTTAAATTTGTACAATAGGGAAAAGCGCTAACTATTAACCTGCAATTCGTATCTGATTGCAGTTTAATCAAAATATTAAAATTATTTATAATGTCACGTTTCCTAGTATGTGAGCTGTCACCACACAATACAATGACATTAGTGGAACTATTCAGTGAATCCTGTGATATGTTATTTACTATAGCATTAAATGATTGACCTGGAGTACAAATATTCGTCATTGGATGGTTAAGATTTGCATTCATAAGCAACCCTAAGCCCTGACCAAGTTTATCTGAGTACATAACTGTTTTTCTCACTAATTTAGTTACATTAGGATTATGTATTGTTTGAGGAGAGGCCGATGTAGGGCTGGGAACCAAAACAGACAAGTTATGCGACTTTAATTGAATATTAGAGTTCAGCGATAAAGACTCTTTGTTTATTTTAATTTCATTACTAATTAATGAGTTGTACCGATCAGCATTGTACTTGCACAGATCAACTAACTCTGTGGCTGATTTGATATGTTGTATTACCGCTCGGCTACGACCACTGGCATCTTTCGACGCGGCGAGCGGATTCCTATTTCATTGCGTTCTACCATAATCGTTGGAAGGGAAGGTGGAAGGGAGGAGACGCGTTACACAAAGGAGGAAGTAGTAACTGCAGAACATCCGGGAGTGAACCGGCATAATCTCTGTCGAGCAGCTGTTCCGTCTGGCCTTGAATAAAGAAGAATTCAAGAAGCTTACGGCCAACCCTTAATCTTGAAGAGGCACAAGAAGAATAGAAGAATCACTGTTGACTATTTCTGTTGTAGTATAACGCGCAGTGTACTACAAATCCGCTCGCCGCGTCGCAAAATGCTCGTGCTTGTGATTGAGGTCTTATGCGGTCTCGTATTGGAGAGTGTGCGTGTGCAATAATCGGGCAACTTTAGTTGGCTCACCGCAAAAGATCTCCGTGATTATTTTTTTAGGTTTAACCATAATAATAAATGATGAATGTAAATGTCAGTTCTGTGTGTGTGCAAAGTCCTAGAAATAAATGCCCTTAATCACCAGATGATTTTATGTCCCCACTACTGAGGCACTAGCCTCCTTTCCCTATGGATGGATAGGAAAAACGGGCCGCAAACTACCACGCGGACCCAGTGCGGACTGGTGGTTGTTAACGACTGCTATTGAAGCCGAAGCATAGCGAAGCTTGTGATATTTTTGGTCACCCATCCGATGACCAGCCTTTGAGAATGTTGCTTAACTTAAACAATCGCAAACTGGGCGCGTTAACTATATGTGCCATTAAGCGAAATCTTGGTTCGCCCGTAGCCAATGGGGTATTGCCAAACGATATCAAACCACACGTTTTCTATTCAATTATGATCAATCATTCAGAATATTCTGTTAGTGTCTTATTTATAGAATTGTTTCCCGTTTGTGTTTTAACAATCTATATCTCTATATTTTATAATACATAAACCAAAGTCTACTTAGCTTAAGCCAATACTCTGAATAGTAATTTAAAATATTAACCATTAAGTATAATTATGTTTGCAGATATCCAAAAAAGAACTTTAAAGTACGCATTTGAATTTTACCTAACTACTGAAATTCTAATTGTTATATATTTAAGCTAATATACTATATTTACCAACAATCAAGGTGACTCGAATAATCAGCCGGCAATACACGTCCAAGCATAGTAATTTGGTCGTAGAAAGAAATGGAACATGAGTATATTCGTGCGACATTTTAATTTGGTCAAAGATTCTGACGTCCACTCAATTTTGTGAAATAGCGTTATCGCTGCGATTAATCGCCGTTTAGGGACGTGTGAACACGGCCCTATTAAGTGTATTATGCTTTAGAAAACGGTTATTTGTTAAAAACTCTTGGCTGACAAATATTTTTAAAATTATCGCTATATATTATTATATATTAAAACTAAACACAGAGTTTGGTTTGTTTTTGTTATTTTGAAACGTCCACAATCGTGTACCATATAGAGGTTTGTGCCTAGTGCAAGTTTTTATTAATTACAAGTACCCGGCGGACTTCGTGCCGCTTTGACAGTTTCCATGACAACGAAACAAACAAATAATTTCGTATTGTAAAATTAAATTGTCGTTTTAAGTATTTTCCGTTACTTTATTATTTATTACTTTATTATTATATTATTCATGTTTCTCTCAGCTTAAACCTTCCCAGAACTTCCACAAATATTTCAAAATCAAAATTAGCCAAATCGGTCCATTCATTCTAGAGTTTTAGCGAGACAAACGGACAGCAATTGATTTTTTATATATAGATTGGATATTATGTATACCTACACATAGAAGAAGAAGAAGAAATATATTTATTGGCACACTTTACAACAAAAATTAATTACATTTAAAAAACAAAAATTTTGAAAAACAAAGGTATTACACAATTAAAAAACAAAACCAGGACAGAAAGTGTCACAATATACACAATGTACTGTGACTACGATACCATACGAGTAAACAAAATGTCCAGTGACCACGACACCTGTAAAAAAGGGTCTGAAACGTCAGAATAACATTATGAAGAAAATAAAACGAGAGTTAAAAGTATTTAATTTCAATGTGTCATCATTTCAGCCAAAAGACGTTCACTGCTGGACAAAGGCCTCCCCCAAGCATCTCCACAACGACCGGTTTTGTGCTGCTCGCATCCAGTGGCTTCCCGCGACCTTCACCAGATCGTCGGTCGACCTTGTCGGAGGTCTGCCCACACTGCGCATTTCGGTACGCGGTCGCCAGTCAAGGACTGTTCCGCCCCAGCGGCCATCAGTCCTGCGAGCAATGTGCCCTGCCCCCTTGAGCGTACACTTCAGCCACTTGAGCGTAGAAACGCTTCGGGCTATGTCGGTAACCCTCTCCATTGCTCTTTGAGTGACTTTGAGCCTTGATGAGGCCTATAGTAAGCGACCACGTTTCAGTCCCGTATGTCATCACTGGCAACACACTGGTCAAAGACTTTCGTCTTGGGACACTGCAGTATATCAGACTAGAAGATATTTCGTAGCTTACCGAACGCTGCCCAGTCTAATTGAATTCGACGATTGACCTCTTTGCTGAAGTTACCTTCCTAGCTGGACCGTTTGTCCCAGGTTAACATAATCGTCCACAACTTCAAGGGCAGAGTCACTAACCTTCAGAAGAGTGGGTACGACACGTGAGTTCGACATAACTTTTGTTTTCACCATGTTCATTTTAAGACCCACTTGTTGAGAGACTCTGTTGGGGTCACCGAGCATTATGCCGAGGTCTTCCAGGGTCTCAGCCATGACCACTATATATCGTCAGCAAATCGAAGGTGAGTGAGGTATCCGCCGTTGACGTTGATGCCAAGTTTTTTCCAGTCCAGAATCTTCGTGCCACGTCTCTGGGGTTCTGCCTCCTAGTACGACGGAATTAAATAGTTTAGCTTTTGTTAATAGAAGCCCACCAAAAACATTTTCATGTAAAATGTTGCCAAGACCACACCATATCGTCGCTACCGTCACATGGGCGTAAGGTGAAAAATTTATTCACTATTCATTTGTTTTTTGTTAAACAATAGTTATTGTAGTAACAAAACGGCCAAGTCACATATTTTGACTAAAGTGTAGAGTTTGTAAAGTTAGTGCGTGTAGAGTTAAAAGCTTGGCTATACATGAGATCTAATAACTTTTTGTTAGTGTGAGTCATACGATCTCGCCTTGGCAAGGTCAGGACGGGTTGTGAGGCGCAATCCTGATCCACTAGCTGTCCTCGCATATGGGCTCTGCTTCTCCTTAACGTCAAGTAGAGCAGAGTCATTTCCCAACTTCACGATAAAAAAATATCTCCAAAAGTACAATCAACGTACGCACACGTAAAAACGTGCGTGCCCACCACCTCCGCTGAGATGGTATCGTCCGCCTCCGTTATTAATTACGGCGTCGTGGGGGCAGAAGGGTTTGTGGGCATATTAACCAGCGTTATTTATCGTCAGCGGCGAGACGTGCTGATACGTATTTCGGTAATGCGCGCTCCGATTTTACGATGTAAGACACGCAAGTGTGGAGGTCTGGGGCACACTGGGGATTGGAAGACAAAAAGGAAAGAATGATAATTTTAACACAGACACGAGACAAAACTAATGTAAAGGCAATGGCACCAGTGTTCGACACTAACCAGTAATCGTAATATTTTCCTTTAATCCTTAAAAATTGGGGTATGCAACTTATTTTAGTTGAATACAGACCACCTGCTTCATAGATGTAATCCTGTAAAATTTAAAAAAAAATCTATGTTACTTTATGGCGAAAAAACCTTGTTGAAGACTGTGCCTAAAGTGTCGAACACGGTGCCACTACTATATAAGGAATTAACAGAAAAAAACAATTGAAAGTGTCTTACGGTTGTGCCAAAACAGAATATGTCAAAATTTTGTGATACCTTCTATGATGAGTTAGTGAATCCGGTAACGTTGTTAAGCCACAGAAAGAAACTGAACAACATAAAAAAAAAACTGTATTTATTTAAATATTTTGGAAAATAAATAATTTCTCTGTCGTTTACAAACTGCTGAGTACCGTGACTCATTCCACTAGCTGACTTCATCGGTTGCGCTCCGTCGCTAAGTGTAGTGTGGCGCTGATAGATATATCTAGTTCTTTAGATATCTGGCCAAACCACCGTATGAGACTTCGGCCGCTAGCTAAAAAAAGATAACATTAATAAAAAAAAAATCTCCTATTATGCAAACAGCCTTAAAATTTTAACACAAGTTTTATCAAATGAGGAAATCGTACATAGGCGGCTATTCACAACCGCATGTTAACGTTTTGGAGGGCGAAATTAGTCAGCGGTTAAGATGTAATTTTCGGCGAAAATTTTGTAAACTAATCCAAGTTAATTTGTACCTATTTTAACCAAACATTGAGTTAATGCTATTATTTTTTGCTTTAATTAAGCGTGTAAATAATAACTACGAGCGCATTCACTCCTTCCTTACAACACAGGTATGTTGGTATGTTGGGCTGTATTTTTAACCAACACTCTTTTTATAATGAGGTCCTTAACGAGGTGTGAATAAGCTTAAAGCTTTAAAGATTTAGCTTTAAGCTAACTTGCGGGTCGGCAAATTGAGGACGTCTAGTATAGTTATCTCATCTTGAGTCTGCTTCTGCTTGACATGAGGTGAAGCGGAGTCGTATGGAGGAGCTCGATGGCATAGTGATTAACACGTATGGTATGCGATAGCTGAATCCAAGCATCTTTTGCAAAGGCTGGTTATTGCATGATTAAAAAAAACATTGTGAGCCGTGCTTCGGAAAGTAAAAGCCGTTGGTCCCGGCTGCATCATCCATCAGGCGTTAGCAACCACTAATCCGCGCTGAGCCCATGTGGTGGTTTATGGCCCGTTCTCCCTGTGGATTTTCCATCTATAAGGAAGGCACGTGCCACACTGGTGGGCGAAATTAGCTGGTAATAAAGATGTGATGATGGAGTCATATGTCTATACAAATATAAAAAAAAAATTGAGAAAGTTGCTTTGTAAAATCAAAATTGAGAATATTAGGTTTTTTTCTTTATTCTCCTAGAAATGGCCACAGCCTTATAATATGCAGGGCATAGCAGAAAAACCGTTGGTCGATCGAAAAATTCACTTAAAGCCATCCGACGCCCCGTGAATAATTTAACCAATAACAATCCGTCGGCTAATTTTAGCGGCGTATGGAAGATGCGGCGAAGCACGCTACCTCGGAAGGTGGTGGTTCCGTCTACAAAATGCAATGTAAAGTTTTTGCTACGAAATTTATGAAGACTTTTTTATAAATTTTCTGACATTAGCTTTCATTTATCATCATCATAATCGGCCAGTGTCATTCTACAGCTGGGTATAGACCTCTCATAATCCAAACCATTGAGGTCGATCTTCGGTTTTTTACATCCAACCGATGCCAGCTACTGTGTGTATATCATTTCTCCATCTACCACAATAACAATCCGTCGGATAATTTAAGCGGCGTATGGGAGATGCGCTGAAACACGTCATCTCCGAATTCAGTGGTTTCGACCAATTGTATAAACATCTGTCGTTTTTATTGTCATAAGTGGCCAGTGTCAGTCCACAGCTGGGTATATAGAGGCCCCTATAATCCATACCACACGCTGTGCAACGTGCAAAACATTGACAATTTCAACCTATGTTACTATGAGAAAGTTGTTTACTTACCGATTCTGAGTCGCTCCAGAAAATTTGCGTACTGGTAAAAAAATTATCCTGTATAAAACAATATAACGCAGCTTCATCTTAACCGAATGTTCAAATATTTGTAAAAATATTTCTTTCGGATCTCAGAGGTGAAAACTTCTAAGATTGATGAAGCAATGTTGACTAAAAAACATAAGCATCAAGCACTGAAAAATTTCGACGGGTGAAAGCCAGACCTCGGTAGCCAAGTGGTTAAGGCAGCCGCCCGGAATGCGGAAGGTGCGTGGTTCGATTCCCGCCTGAGGTTGTCGTCTTTTTTCAGTGTTTAAATTTTACTGTATAAAACAGGTTAGCGTTTACCCCGATCTGCGGGACCCTACGTTCGCTGAGCGTCTTCATTGCCTCTGCGACGCTCGGTAAAGCAATTTGCGAGAAGTGACGGAGCGCGGCGCTAGCTATGGCGACCAGCATGGGACCCGCTGGTAAAAAGCTTCACCCAGTTTCGCTGCAACTGGAACAAGTTGTTTCTAGTTAACTAGTGGATTGTTCAAGATGCTAGCCGTGGACGTAACCAAATATTAAATTTGTGTTTTTTAGGTATTTTTTTTTTAATTTATTCTGGCACGTAACAGTCATTACAAAGAAATATTAATACTAAAAAAATTTCAAGATTAATAGACAATGAGTGCCCAAACATAACTTTAACATACAAATACATTGAACAAAAAGAAACAAGTAGGTATAGTTATTATGCAATTGCAAAACAATGCTATTAGAAGCAAAAAAGAAAGAAACAGACTAACAGTAGTTTGCTAAATGGCGAAGAGGCAGAAACCGGATTGCGTAAAGCCGCGGTTGTGAAAAATTAGAAATGCGCATTGGAAAAACTGAGATTGTGATCAGTGTCGCCTGACTCTAATCATGTACGTATAAAACATTAAAACATAATCATTAAAAGTGAAATATACAGAATGTTTGGTAATACCTGTATGATCTCTAAAATGGCCGATTGGGTTCCAGCATAGAGCCTCGGAAAGATGTGAACATGCTTGAAAAGCACCATAGGTCGGTATTGAGGTTATTTTTATTTGCAAGGAGAAAACTTAGGCCTTGGACTAATTAGTCCATGCTTAGGCTATGAAATAAGCAGAAATAAATAATCTAGCTGATACATTGTTATTTGTCGTCAATCTCATGGTCCAAAAGAATCAGAAGTCTAAGCATGTTTGAGTATGAGAAAAAAGCTTGCAAGATCCCATTCCAAACGCACAAGTCGCTGCGTCATGGTGCCTTACCATTTTGACCATTGCAAGGAAATTACATACAAAATATACACAGGGAGTGTATAATTTAAACCACGGTAGGCGACCAATCCTGTATGTTTGCAATGACATACAAAGCGAGTGTAGCTCAACTGTATAGGTTCTACAAGAATTTCGAAATTGCTCAAACGAATTTTAATATTATCTATCAGTTTCAATTAAGCCTACAAGTGACTATTTTAATTTCCACCATCGGTCGGCCAACACAAACCTTACACGACGCTTTCGATTTCGAGCGGAAGTTGTAATTGCGCACGTGAACCGGCAATGCCACTCTTCAGTGATTGGCTTAAAGGCTATATTGGCATAAAACATTTGCAAATATGGCCTTCGTGTAGGGACACTTCGTATTGAGATTTATAGGGAATTTAGAAAGTGTTACGGCAAAAAATTAGATTTTAACGTATTCCAAACATGAACGCGCTGCGCCGATCGGAGCTGACAGATGGAATTTGGAAGCCATTTTAGATTATTTTGGAAATACTTTTTCTAATGCTTCTCTCACCGGCTTTTTGGGCAGCGGACAGCTCTCAAGCTGTGGGGCCTGAATGATCCGCGAGGGTTTTATAGGCGCTATTATCTTGCAATCGTGTCCCCGTACCTATTTAACCAGAATCTTTGAGGCGTTCCAATGAGCAGTATTCTCGCGCATAGAATAGGTTACTGATCTTAAAATCTTCAATTAATCTTACCCACACACGCTGTCGTCACCTTCCTTCGTAAACAGATCATCATCTCTTGTCCGGTTTGAACATATTTTTTGGTCACCTTATAGCCAGTATGGCCAAACATTAAGTTGTCTCCTACATTAACGCGAGCGGTTCTTAATTAATGCCCTATGCTGCTATCAGTGTTAAAAGCGACCGTTTATAAAAATAACTCCGACACGTGGAAGCGAAGGTGCTCCTAAAGGAATTTACTCACTTAGAGAGCGATGAAAATGAATAATTGGTATGTTGTACCCAGGAGTCGCGGGTTCGATTCCTAGCTGGTATTGTACTCTGTTTGGTAGTAGGTAAACCCCTTCTGGTGTATATTAGTTTGAAAACCGTTGTTAGACACAGAGTTCCCGTGTTCGGTCACAAGAGGAGGAACTTGTTTGAAGTCCGACTGGCTCGCTACCACCATCTCATCTAAGTATGTCAACATAGCGAAAAAAATTGTAGCATTGTTGTTAGAGTTTGAGTTTTGACTACCCACTTTTCTCATTAGCGACAGAGTCAATATCTATGACTATGACTATCTTGTTGAGTAGTCCTATCCTTGATCAATGTACATCGGCAAATCAGAAAAAAATAAAAGTCAATTTGTTTTATTCAAATAAACTTTTAAAAAGTACTTTTGAATAGTCTAAAAATGTTTTTACCTTCTACCCATCCAGGACGTATACTTTTTAGCAGTGGAGAAGAATGGGCGCAAGAATCCCCACAGCTTTGATAGAAGTAACAACATTTACAAAACTAAATGCCGTTACCAAATTATACAAGTTTACAATGACTTAAAAATATTTTGGTTGGAGTGATTGCAGCATTTCAAACCCATGCTGTTTTGTTTTCTGTGTATATAACAAAATTTTCAAATGTTTTTAAGATTCTCCCAGAGTAGATTAGTAAATGTCACTTCTATTCACTTATAAGGTCTATGGCTCGTCGCGACATGTCACTTGAATGGACGCGCGTATTCATACTATTTACATATTTAATGACGTTTAACGTCGCCAGTCGGCTGGCTAATGAGGCTCTGCAGCAAATAGTTGCTACTGTCAGACGTCGAGACGACTTTTTGGAAAAACAGAGTCCTGCAGGCATTGTTAGGGGTTCGTTTGTTTCAACTTTATGGCACCGCACGTTCGTTTGGACTGAACATTGGTTAAGTTAAAAAATTTTAAGTTATGAAAAACACAAAAAGAAATCTTTGCAACCATTTTTGGTTAGTTCAAAGTTAAAGTCATTCAAGCTAAGAAAACATGATAAGGACTGTCGAATCTTTAATGTCTTTATTACCTCTTACCTGTTTAGGGCAACAATACTTTTACTGTGGTGATAAAGGCTATGATCAATAATCCCCACATAGTACACGTTATATCGCATTATGTTCCGGAAATACATATTTTTTAAATACTAAAAGTTACATATTAAGAATAGCCTAAGCCTACACTCGGTAGAAATAAATAAACATCCAATCCATTCTTGTTCGCAAATTTAATAACAGATATGAAACTATTCAGGCGCTCACGCATGCCCCATAATGAGGGCACCGAGATTGCGCGCGATTGTCATTGGTGCACTATTGTTCACTCTATATGGTGGCGCTACCGACCACGCGGCTCGATTTGGACCAGTCTAAATAGGCATAGATCTATGCGAGCGGCATCGCTTTTTACTCCGACCAAACGAACTAGACATCCCGCCCCCCTCGCTTCCGTTACGTTGTAAGACTTCACAAGGGGTGCTTTATGGCTTCCGAGGGCTCAAGTAAATTTTGATTCTTACATCCACTGTTACGTATGGAGAACATTGTCAAAGTTACAGCTTTCTTCTTGGTTGCTGACTTAATTAGTAAGTTGGATATGTGAATGGCAGGGCAATGCATTCTACCTCTTCTGCGTAAATCTAGGAACATCGTTATATTGAAAATATGGGTGGCATTGGCATTGCGTCGGCCAGTTTTGCATGGCCTGTTTACGTTTGAGACCGCGTTTTGTTTATGCTAATTGTCGTGCCGGTGGAATCTCTAAGTCCGCTTAACTGGTCCCTGTTATTTGATCCACTGGTGACAACCGTTGCCGTGGGCAACCGTTGGGGGCGTGGTCCTCGCAAAATATAAACGATGATAACGAAACGCGAAATTTTAATTGCTTAACTCATTTATGTTGATGGCAGCGGATCTGTTAGAAACTTGGAGCATCGGTAGCGGAGCGGGGAGACGCTCATTTTGAATTGGCAATTTCGCAGTTCGATTCTGTAATCTGTAGCGACGTGAACACTGTCATACAATGACATAGCATGAGCTTCAGTTTAAGAATTTAACAGATTCGGATTTATTACAACTAAACTGACAGCTCAAACTCTACTTATCTCAAACGGAACTGATAGCAATGTCGCGCTTTCGCTGAATATGTAGCGCATCGATCAAACAACCTTAATTAACGTTTTCATTTTTACTAGTTGTCGCCCAGTGGTCGAAATTCAACCGTAATTTTTATTAAAAGATGTTTACTGTTTCGGCTGAATGGTTTGCATGAAGCTGTAGATGGTTTGTAGGGACCAATGGCTATGACAAATTAAAAAAAATGTATTTGACATTGACTGATTCAAATCATCCGCATTTTTAGTATCCTTTGATATTTTTTGTAACACATATAGGTACTCGTACATACATTTTATCTTTTATCACTCCATCTCCTTATGAACTTGTGCATGCGGTGCTGGTGAACGAGCAGCTGAATCAAATAGATGTCATATTTATAATTGGCACCCACGAAAACCTTAAAAACGATACCTATATTGACTTTTGAAAAAAAAAATCACGTCCACCATTTTGGATCTTGGAACAGATGTCATATTCATAATTGTCATCCACGTAAACCTTAGAAACGATACCCATATTGATTTTTTATAATCAAGTTTGCCGTCTTGGATTTCGAAACAGATGTCATTTTTATAATCGGACCTACAAAAACTTCAAAAACCCTTAATAACTTTATTAAAAAAATCACGAATGGTGAACATCTTGGATCCCGAAATAAATGTCATACAATCGGCACCCACGAAAAAAGCGATACCCATTTCGACTTTTTAAGTTGTCAAAGACGAATAGAGCCTCAGAATAATAACTAAAGCTACAATATTGTTCTGAGGATAGTGCTTATCAAAAAATAAAGTCCCTGCCTAAACAGCATCTTCAATATCAATATGAAAATTAAAAAAAAAATCTCTTATTATTTGTCATTAGTTATTACTTCGTTTCATCCGATTCCATTTTTAAAACAACGTTTTATTTAGGCTGCAGTGATTGTATCCTAAGCAATGAAAAATAAAAAAAGGTTGACATGCATTGACAGATTTCGGCCGCTCCCCTTCCATATTTGAATTTTTTGAAAAATTTATGGAACAATGTTTATTTAATTTAATGTACACACGCCTGCACATCAACCTATCCAAAACTGTCAAATTTCTTTAATCGATATTGATCTTTATACCCAATCACTAAGGTTCAAAATGTATTAAAGAAATTTGACATTCTGTACATATTTGTAAGACATATTATACGTATATTTTAACGTTTGTGAGATCAAATCAAATCTCAAACTCTTCCAAGATTTGCTCCACGTATTTATACTGGGTGACGCAAAAGTACTGACACTATAGAAATCACTAGCTGAACCAAATAGGGTCATTACTTTTGCGCCCACCAGTTTTTACCCAGTATATAGATCACAAACGCATCCTATTGGCGCTTGCGACACCAATGGTATTACACATGCATTGCCGACCATAGCTTTATAATTAGTTTATTGCTTTCATGCCCTGTGATTTTACTTTCACCCTTCAAACCGATACCCAGCAAACCAAAACTATGCTGTAAAGCTTGCTTGAGGATCTTTTAGTTTCTCTCTGCCTTTAAAAGTCCGGTTGTAATTACCATCAGATTCCAATAGCTATCTCTTTCCAGAAAAAAGATAAGTTAGTCTAGTCGGATCCTGAAGTAGAATCATACCTCCAATCGAAACCAAAGCAATTTGATGAGTATTTTGTCGTGGGTACCAAGTGCGGCTAATAATTTATTGTCCAAAGCTCGCGTTACGCGCAAAGACAACCGAATGAACGACGCCATTACTTGGACGGTACCGAGCTGGTAAACCTCAATCATGGCGGCATGGTATTTTTTATTTTACTACTTACAAGAAATGCGCTTTATTTCTTTTGATAGTAAATGACACAAGGATATCCGAAGGTACAAGCGCCGAAGAATTGGCTAAGAAGTTGCCAAGAACCGATTTCCACAGGTTAGTAATGAGCAGTACGTATCACTACTAAAAATGGGCAAATAAGTAAAGTTGACATATTAAGACTAGACTAAGTCGATTGTAGACTTAAAGGTAGAAATAAATGAACATCCAATCCATTCTCCTTATAATGTCGCCATAACACCAATGTGTGTAGCATAGTTGTGTTCCGGCAGCTAGAGATAAGATTGCCAGTGCCTCACTAGTTGAGGATCCCGGGTGAAGTGTGCTTCCACAAATTGAATTTATCATCACTTAACATCAGGTGAGATGAAGGCACTGTGCTTATCCGAAAATATGAAAAAAAAAAAAGTTGTAAAAAAATATAAATGACGAAATAGGAACGAAAAGTGAAAGATGGTGTTCTACTTCACTACCCATTGACAATTTTCTTGGTTTCCTTCACGTTGTACAACATACAATAGCCAAGGGTACGCAACAAGGTTACCTTAAATTTCACTCACGAGCTGTGTTTGCCTTCTGTAAACTCAATAACGCCCCAAAGTCAAATAAACAAATGGAACCGCTCATATATCAACCGCCAACAATAGCTTTATATTAATTAAAGGTGCAGTTGCGTGCGCATAGACAATACGGGTGTTCACGTAATAAAGAATCAATAAGACTAAAACCGTGTTAAATCAACATTGGGCCAGCGAGCAAAGACAAGAAACGAATCCGGCAATTTATGGTTGCTACTGCGCAGAGCTACGAAGCGACAGAGCAGTGCGTCATTGTCAACTCGCCTCGCCGGGCGTTGTGTGATAATTTTACGTTCGGATAAGCTGGTGGGAGGTTTAGACGGTTATTTAAAAAAATCTACTTATAACTTTGAGAGTCGCGCTTAGTTTTTTTAGAACATAATTATGTTTGTATGTTATTTATTAGTAATAACTTTGAATTATTACGTGTTTTAGACGTCACTTAATGATAATAATTCTTAATTATGTAGAACAAATTAGGAGCTACATAAATATTGCTAAGTGAACAACTCATGTTCATTTACATGTCAACATCAACAACAACGTCAACATTACAGGTTTACACACACTACAGCGAGTAGTGACTCATGCGCTAATGGCGGCATTCTGCATTTAAGTGTATCTCTAGTCTATGATATCTCGTATTAGACATTAATCAAAGCGTGAAGACATTACTGCCAAGTTTTGATATTTATTATTAAATCTTTATTGGACATTGATGCCAAAAACTTAAATAAAAAAGACAGAAATCTATATATATAAAATAAGATTTATCTCTCTAAGAGATCTCTTTCAGCCAAATAGCTACTTATGGATAAAAAATATGATTATTTTCAACATACAGTAAAGTCTACGTATTTGTAACTCTATAGTCTATAAGCCTAATTTTATTAGGGACGCGCCCGCACCCGAAAAAGGCGCGAAACACACGCGATATAAAAAATGGCGGCGTGCGATTTGAATGCGTGAATTATTGTCTTTTAAGGAGGAATAATACACCTTCGGAAAATAATATGAAACACTCGCCGCGAACACATAATGCAAATGAAAAATGGCGATGGGAGAACGCTTTTGTTGTGTTGTGTTATTGTGAATGTTCCCATTTAAAGTCCGCACCGCGGGCAATTTGGTGTTTTGTTATATATTTCAGTATATTGAGTATATTGATATATATTTCTCGAGGAGATCGATGGCGCAGTGGTGAACGCGCCCGGTCTGCAAGTGCTGAGGTTAAGCAAATTTCGCAAAGGCCGGTCATCGGATGGGTGACCAAAAATGTAGCATCTCGAGCTCCTCCGTGCTTCGGAAGGCACGTAAAGCCGTTGGTCCCGGCTGCATTAGCAGTCGTTTACAACCACCAATCTGCACTGGGCCCGCGTGGTGGTTTACGGCCCGTTCTCACTATCCATCCATAGGGAAGGCTCGTGCCCCAGCAGTGAAGACATAAATATGAGCCGATGATGATGATGATGATGATGATATATATGTGCAACAGATCGACGATCTTCACAATGTGGCTGGCAAGAACTGGATGAGATTAGCTACGAATCGTGCTCAGTGGCGTACTCTTGGCAAGACCTAACTCCAGCGTGGACTGATGATAATGATGTTGGTTTCAAAGTTCACAATTCAATATCATTTATTCTGTTTAGGCTACAAGTAGCTCTTATGAATGTCACTATGCCATCGGTTCGTTAGTTAGTTCTTCTCAGTACAAGGCCTCCCGTGTAACCGGCAAGAAACTCAGCAAGGGCGTTTCTTTTTTCCCTCACAGCGTTAATATATTGGAAAATGCCATATCATAGCAGGACATTTTCCATAACAAATAAACACACAAAATATAAAAGACAACCACATCATGTGAAAAACAAAATGAAAATATCTAAGTTAACAAATTTATATCATTAAATTTTTACTAGAAAAATTCAACGAGTCTTCTGGGGTTCAGTAGTTCAGCGGTCAGAGCATTGAACCGGTTATCCAAAGGTCGTGGGTTTGATTCCCACTCGAGCTTCCTGAGACTTTCTAGTAATTTTTTTCTTGTATCATCTTGCAACATGTCATTAATATGCAGAAGAAACAGAGTAGGCGACAGCACACACCCCTGCGGGACTCCAGCATTTACGGGCTTCAGGTCAGAGCATGATCCGTCAACTACGGCTTTGATGCTACTCCCAGAAAGAAAGCTGGCGACCCACGCACACAATTTCTCAGGAAGCCCGAATGATGGAAGTTAAGAGAGAAGAGCCTTGTGCCATATCCTGTCGAAGGCTTCGCTATGTCCAAGCTAGCGCCTCCCCTTTCCTCTCGACTGCCTCCGCCCATCGGTGAGTGTGGTACACTAAAAGATCACCAGCCGAACGACCGCGGCGAAAACCATAATGGCGATCGCTTTGTAGCTGATTCTCTTTTAGGTACCTCAAGAGCTGGCAGTTTGTAATGTGCTCGATTACTTTGGAGAGCAAAGAGGTGATGGTTATAGGCCAATAGTTGGATGGATCTGAGCGATCGCCTTTTTTAGGAATCGGGTGGACAAGGGCTGTCTTAGGATTCGATCGGTGATAAAAGCGAATGTAATTTATCTTAGTTTAACAACATTACAACAATGTTAGTAGCTTTTTTGTGTCCTGACAGTTAAAATAAGATGTTCCTCAAAGAACTGGAATCTTATCGGAAATCAGCTACTGATAGGAATTTCGCTTTCGCCATCGGCCTTATCGTCACTCAGGTGAGATGATGGCTTCTGTATTGTGATAGAATTGAGTCAACATTTTAAGGGCAGTTGCCAACTGTACCAGTCCCAACTGAGGCTGTTATTTTTATAATACACATAGTTACTGTCAAAAGTAGAACTTTTGGATAGATCATAAATTATCCTTGTAGATTGAAAACGGACTTCGGAACAAAAAGAGTATAAAAAATAATTTAAATAGCTTGGTTTGGTTTGCACATTAGTAGTTAAAGTTAATTTTTAAGTTTCATGGTTTAATAATTGATGATGATGAATAATATACGGCAAAACTCAAATACGCGAATATAAAAGAAAACTGCATACCTTTTGGGGCACGGGCTTTAGGGAGAACGGGCCATACACCACCACAAGTGCCCAACCAATGCGGATTGGTAACAGTCGCTAATACTTATAGTAAAGTTTTTATTAAGGTCGTTAGGCTCATTTATATTAGTGATATAAACGGCCTAATGACCTTTCATTGTTGACAAAAAAGGTTATCATTACCATAAACACCACAAAAAAAATAGTTAAACCTTTTTGAATGTAGACACATATTTTTTACTACATCTACAATACTTACAACTAAGTAGGAACAAGTGCTGGGTTACAAGTAATGTTTTTTGCATATCCTTGGCTGTCTCAGGCGGCTGGTTTTCTTGATCGAAGCCTCATTAGTGTAATGAGGTGAACGAGGAAGGCTGCATTGTTAAAACCACTATACACCTAAGAAAAACTAAATTGGTAAGGGGATGTGGTTTGTCGTACGACACTGGGTCTCGTTGGAAGTGTATATAAAGTTGTGAAGTTTATTACACTCGTAGTTACTAACTATGTTTTGTTATCTAAAGTTTGAGAGAACACTAAACATTGTTATAAAACAGTTTATATGCAGTGAACGAGAATAATTATATTAAACATAAATAAATGTACGTATATGTGTTATGTTTGAATTTTATATTCATCCGTTTAAGATTGAACATTAATTGAAAAAAATTGACAGTTTTGGATGATCTGATGTTCAGGCGTCTGTACTTAAAATTGGGTGACCACTAGTTAAATTAAATATATGAATATTAATATAATATATGAATATTTAATTTAACTAGTGGTCGCCCAGTGGTCGATGTTCGACCGTAATTTTATTAAGGCTGCACTGATTGTATCTTAAGCAATGAAAAATGTATTTATAAATATTTTTTTTTTGCATAATTTAAAAAAAATATTAGCATTCTGCACTCTTTCTCTATATAAACTATAAGTGTGCGAAATTTCACACTGCTCCGTCCGCGCAATTTTTAGCTCGTGCGGTGGTTTATGACCCGTTCTCCCTATCCATCCATAGGGAAGGCTCGTGCCCCAGCAGCGGGGACATAAAAATGAGCTGATGATGTTGACACAATGAACATTTATTGCGTAACTGTTAGATACTATTTTATTCTTATATTAGTTAAACCTTCTTTGAATCGTCAATGTTAAACGTCACTTAAATGTAAGTGGAAAGCTTATATTCACCTGCAGAAGAAACACATAAATCTTTGGCGACACACACTGATTTGTTGCACTATATTCGCGTTCCAACTTAAACTGTAGGAGTGGAAGCCTTTCTAAGTGATAAATATTCAAAGTTCTCTACCGATTTTCACCTGCATTAATGTCCAGTCCACTTATCGACGTGTCACCTCCACCTCTAAAAATAGTCCATCACTAGTTCATATCTATGCGCGGCATGCAGTTTCAATTAGCCATACCGCAGTTAGTGTTGTTCACAACTTTTATCGATAGTATTTTTTTACTGATTTATTTTTGATAATTGTTTTTTTTACACTACCAATAGGTTTATTATAGAGGACTTTAATATTAAATTTATTATTACAAAGAGACATCTTATCAAATAAACATTGACTGATCCAAACAAAAACACGCGCCTTTCCGTAACACTCAAATCGTGTTAACATCGTCGAATTAATCGATTGATCGACCTCACCATCGATTCAGGTTCCATAATGAATGCGATTCGATCGTTCTGAAATAAATCGATCTAGCTTCTGTCGATGGCTATGTTCGGAAGGCGTGCATCTACATACGCCGTATCTCTTTATTGATCTATCGGACAGGTTCCGTCTAATCATTTTACGTATTCAATCTTAATGAAATCCGCGAGGTGGGGTTGTCAACATTTTATTTATGCGAAAATATTTGAGCGACAATTAAATTACATGCTAAACGGTGTTTGCTAATGCATTTGGATTGAATTATTGTATTATAAAGATATGTTGGCGTTAAATTGCTAGTTGAAAGGCAGAATATAAATAGGCACAATTAAGTTTGGAGTAAAGCAACCAAAAGCATGGAACAGTAAGTAAAAAGATAAAATGTACATTGAAATTACAGAATAAATTACATTATAAAAAACATATACAAGTGTGAGCTTATCTCTAAAAAAGATCTCTCCCAGCCAAGCCTAGCTGTAGTTGGAAAAGAAAGTCTGCGGGATGAGGACGTGATGATTTCGTGACTATTTTTTGAATATTGTGTTCAAATAAAAGGTAAACGAAGGGAAGAAAGAACCTTACCCAGCAGTAGGATAAAGGCGTAAAGAAAAAAACCAGAATCTTTCACACACAAATAATTTTGCTTTCGTTGGACGCAATCGTTATGTAGCTTTAGAAGAAAATGTGCTGTAATAAAATAGATAGTCATGTTGTCAGAAATAAAACATAAATCTTCAAATGCCAATGGGTAGGTATATTGTTACATATTTTAAGATTTATTGTTAAGCCAATTACAATTTCGTTGTTAAATATATTTGTGTTTATACTATATACTTCTACAATGGCTTACTTATAGGAAAATAACCAATAACAAGCCGATACACAATCTTAGCAGTACATTTTGTACCATTCCAATTGCAAACAGATTCTAGCTATTGAACGCTAAGATTTCTCAATAAAAGCAAACTGCATATGCAAATGGAACGACAGGCCAACAGTCGGGAGAACTATCGATTTGTCAATTGGATATATGAAAATCGACGGTTATATCACAAACAAAGCGGGCTGCAGAAGGTAAGCTTCACAATGACGCGCTCGAGCAACGCACACATAGGCAACCTCTTAAGCGCTGTCCACACATTTCTCTGGTCAGGGCTATCCGATTTCGGAGTTGTTCGTTTCAGTGTTTCCGTCAGGGACATGCCATCCGTCACCCGTGTTTACACATATCAGGGATATCGGTATCAGTGTAGTCTGTTTCGGTGGCTGATACATACACAACCCGATGTCCTTGTTTAACACAGAAAAATTGGCAATTATTGCAATAGTTCTACAAACCATTCTATGTTCATGCTGCATTTGCACAAAATGTCGTCCAATCCACTTAGTTAAAATTCGGATAGCACTGTCAGAGCGAGCGAGCTCCGAAACAAGTTCGCACAATCGTATGTAGGTAACCGATTATTTCTCCGTCCCTGCCGTGTTCCGTCAAGGACGGGAACTCGGAAATGTGTGGCCAGCGTTTTACGGACTTGGTATCTTGCAAAAGCTGCGCTTTGTTGTCTGCGTTGCGAGCTGTTGCGGGGTTCCGTAACCGTGAAAGAGTTTGTGTGCGTTGCTCGAGCGCGTCTTGTATGAAATCTCACTTCTGCTGTCTTCTTATTCAGTAGCTATGTCCTGAGATTTTATGTGGTCAGTAACCGTCTATCGGGCGATTCTGACGTTGGCTAAATGATATCCACAATATACCGGTGATAAAACGAAATTGCGGGTCGGTTCGGTTCCACTTATGTGATCATAAGAACGCTTTCGTATCAGAATTGCTAATAAAAGCAGAATCTATGTGATGGAGCTACTAAGTCGAGCGAAGCGGGGAGCGGACGATGTGTTAATGAATTCTGTAGTGGATTGTTGGTGATATTCTAACCTAAATATAAGAGCTTAAAGCTCCCGTTGGCGTTGTAGCTTCATGTTCTGAGATTTAATTTCAAGCATCTTATGCTTCAATCAACTTATTTCTTTTATTAGATAACTATTCGCTTGTTTTGTTATCTTTGAGTATCTTCAACGTGTTGTCCGGGGGCCCTGGATTCAATTCCTAGGTCAGGCAAAGTTGTTTCGGATTTTCCAAGCCCAATTAAGGCAAGCTTAATCACAAGACAACACCTAATTATTGTAGAGATGACTGTTCAAACGTAAGCTTACGTACTTAGTAGTAGTAGTACTTTAGTATCCCATTTGTTGGTTGGTAAGCAAACAACTGTGTCAAAACTAAAAAAAAGACGTAATTTTAAATTTAATTTTCTGTTAATTTAACACGTTGACTGCCGCAAAACCAGACACAATAGAAAATTTATTGTTTGTCGGTCACCGGTGACCACCACGGCGATTAAAGACTTAAAGAAAACTTATTGTATCATTTATATGTTTAAAACAGGAAACAGTTGTGTACCCCTGGGCGAGGAAGGCTCGCTATCTGTATGCAATATAGGTTAGTTAGACCTCATATTCCAGTAGCATGCGTAATGGCATGCGCCGAGATAAACGGAGCTGATGCAGAGATTTGAGAATATAACGCTGCCGGTGAAACGGCTAAATTGGTTTACAAAGGTTTAATATAATACAGAAAGACATATGAACAGTTCTTACTAGTCCATATTATACGATTAAATATGTTTTTACCCTTATTGAGGGTAGGTACATATGTTAAGGTCGAATATTACTTACCTTGGGATCAGAACAATGTATGTGATGTTATCTAATATTTATATTTATTTATATTTTTTACTGTCCCACAGCTGGGCAAAGCCGTCCATCATTTAAATCAAGTCATCGTGCATTGCTCCAGTCGATGGGTATTGTTTTGTCATCACGCTTTCCATGTTGTTAATGACAAACCCAGACATCGGAAAATATGAACAAACTTTTCCCAAACAAGAATTTTAACCCCTAAGGCGTCTCTTGCAAAAAAAAAAATACTTATAATTTCATATGAGACTTAATTATATATTAATAATTAATACAGTTATAATAATTATGAGGTCGTTATCTCCGTACTAAATCCTAGTACACGCGACAGGTAGACAGGGCATGAACAACATACATGCCGCGGACTCAGCTGACGACCAGCAGCCGCCACACTTAATGAAGCATTGTCGGTCACTTTTAATTAGTCTGCTTGCTGGACTAGTTTCTAAGCGGTGAGCCCCTTCACACTAGCGTTTCTCGAGCGTAGGCGTTCGACAAACGTAATATGCGCCGCGCAGATGCCGCGACAAAGCAACGCTTAGTATTAGAGAGAGATTGCTGATGCCCCCAACATACGTCGTTTTCAGCATCACCGGACTTTTTGGGGAGTGGGCGGCGAGAAACTTAAGGGTTTCCTCAAGCCATGGAATAACACCGTCAGAGGGTTTCTAGAGGGAACGGCATCACGCACGCTTATCCCCTTTCCCTACAAGATTCTTCGGGGGTTCAGATCGGATCGGAACCGGAACAATCCGAGGGCGCCTGTATAGGCTAAAACCTCGGCTCGGGTTGACCAGGTCATACATGTCTGTACCTGGTATAGAGCGCGTGTGAACCGGATTTTCGTAGTCTTGTTCTACGAGTACGGTGTCTTGGGTCTATGCGAGTGTGCATGTTTGTGTCTTATGTGAATTTGAGGGTTGGGCGGGAAGCAAAGCATACGTCGCGTAAACGCTATTTGTGGCGCGCAGTAGACGGATGCGGTCGCGATTGTACCAGTGTGCCTAGTGAGTACTTCGGTAATTGTTTATAACGGTCCCAGTTCATCCTAGCAACCTGATCGTATATGATGAATAAAATTCACACATCGTAGCTGGGCGTAACGTTGAAGCGTTCTGCGTTGCATTGCATACGTGCTGTGCATACGTTTATCGAACACCAACGCTAGTCAAACGCTTGTGTAAAGGGGCTTTTAAACTCGTATGCCTGTTGGACCACTGCACATAACGTGAAACGTGGTTAGTTTAGAATCAAGTGTAACAATGATCACAGCTTCTTTTCTTTTAAGTTGCTCTACATGTAAATCTACTATGCTATAATGAAGATAGTCACACGAGAGAACCACCCCCACGACCCGGACAACCCGAGGCTAGGTCCTAGCCTTTAAAGGCACTCTCGGGTTGTTCCGCTCTCGGTACAGATCCATCTAGTAAGGGACGGGTACACGCTTTCCTGATGCCGTTCCTTCTAGAATGGTCTTCATTCCCACGGCTTGAGGAACCCTTAAGTTTCTTGGTCATTACCATTGGCCACATGAGGAAAACATCCGATCATAATCCTTAACTGATCTTTAGTATTTGTAAAAATATTATGATCGGGTGTTAATGACGGTAGTTGTTGACATTGAATGGGCGCCTTTGGCTTTCAAAGTAAAAAGTAAATAGTGTTGAATAATTTCGAGGAGCTAGTTAGAACCACGATAGCTCAATTGGGAGAGCACCTGACCCGGTATGTTAGTCAGAATGGTGCAGGTTCAAATCCTGCTCGTGGGAATTTTTTCAACATTTGTGTTATTGAGATTTGTTTCGCAACAAAAATTTACGTTAAAATTATATTTCAAAACAAAAATATTTTAAACTAAATAAAGGCGAGTGGATCCGTATAAAGTGTTTCGTTTTGATATGAAAGGATTTCTGCTCTGTTTGTGTGTCAAGAGGGGTGCAAAGCAACTTGTCTCTTTGATATTGTAGTTTTTGAATATGTTTTATTTGCACTTTTATTGTAGGTCGTTGAACTCGAGTTAGTTACCAGATTCTTTTAGACCGCACTTAGAACTAATGTTAGAAACTATGGCTGATTAAAATTGTTTTTAATTATTTTGTTTTCTAATTTCTTATTAAAATCTAATTAATAAAACGAATTAAAAAAGGCGTTACCAAAATTATTTATTTAACACAAATAAATGGAAAGTTTATTTCAAAATGAAATTAGAAAAAGTGTGCACGTCACAATACAAAATAGAACATTAAATATAATTACATATAAAATAGTAACGTCAAATGTCAGTATTTTTTTGTAAATTCGTTTATAATCAAATTTATAATTATTGCATAGCTATAAAAATATCTTATATCTAACGAACAACGGCCACATAAAACTTTTCTCTTCCTTACTTTGGGGGCAAATGTATCTCATTTGACTAGCAACCCTTATAACTTTAACGTAAGCAAAATATTATATGGTGTCGCACCATTTTATAAGATGCCTCTGTTAGTGAAGATCGTCAATATTAAAGTTATCTTTAATAGTAAGATTAACCGGAGTTTTGGTGCAATCCATCTCATACAATTAAAGCTTGTGGATAGAGTCTACTCGTTTACCATTTGGATGTTTGGGTTCTAGAAATCACTTATCCATTTTATTTTATTGCGAACAAACTACAAATTAATTAAAGTTAATTGATTAAATAAGCGTTTTGGCAGATGGTGTGGGTTTGAATTTCGCCTGTGGAAACTTTTTCATACATTTTCTAGTTATCGATATATTTTTTATTACGTGAAGAAAAATTGACTTGCATGTGTGATTTGGCATAGTTAAAGTTCATAGAGGAGGAGTGCAGGATGACAAAATTGATGGATAATATGTGTTACAATTACAAATACATTAAATTTCGTAAACATTGTTCATAAGCTGTGAAAAAGTGGCGAAATAAATGTGGAGTGAATTTTGAGGTGATGCGGTTTGTATGATTTGTAAATTCACAAGTTTGGTTTAGATAAAAAAAAACGAAATAAATATAACAAAGCAGGTTGATTGTCTATCGTATTAATAAGTTTGTTTTTTAAATTATTTTCTTGGCCCCGCCAATACGATCTCGCTGCATTACCGCGAATTAGCCAGTGCCGCCATAGCAGCCGAAGGATTCTTGGAGTCGCTCCTGTAATATTACCCCATTTCACATTTACAAGCACAAAAAAATAATTGTAAACACTAAAAAGGTTTTGCTAATGAGATTTTTTTTAGAATAGTTGGCAAATGACACTCTCTCTCTCTCTCTCTCTCTCTACTATTTGTTAAGCAGAAGCAGAGTCCAGAGGAGGTGAGGAGGTGTTGTTGAGAGGGGAAACATATACCATAATATGAATGATATTATTCAATGTATTAAAAAAATATAGATTGGCTAGGCCCACCGAAGCGCAGTACTAAATTCAATTAAATTGAATTAAATATCGTTTATTTCAGATTTTTTCATCCATATGGGTTAGTAAGACTTAAAAATATTGTTAGAGTTATATTATTTAGGTATACATGTATTTATATCTATTGTGCTAAGAGTGACCACCACGGGAAAGGATAAGTCCCCGTGATTGTCACTCTCGCACAAAGGACCACCAGAGCGGTGATGTGAAGCGATCCGCTAATGTCTTTAGGATGCTGTTGGAACTGTTCCTCACTCTGCTGATCAGGGAGGCAGTTTTTTTACGATGATGGCTGGATGGTATTTTATTCTTCGTACAATTTTTTTTTTAAATAATTTTAAATTTATTATTGTATTGCCATTCTTACTAAATAATGGTAAACTTTACTTATTCGAAATTCCTCGTACCATTAGCAAATATCTACGTAAGTAGGTACATCTCTGTGAAGATACTTTGCATAGAATAAAATCGAGTTCCCTTTACACTTGTTGCGCCGCTCTAGGCGGCTAATTAAAAGAGGCCGTTATCGATAAGACACGATGCGTTGCATATTACCTATTATATTATGTGGGAAGGGTTCTGTCTGGCAAGCAGAAGGACTGCTCCGATCGACACAAAACATAAAATATAATATTGTATTAATGATTTTGGCTAATAAATAATTAAAGTAGATATCTATCTAAATAAAACTGTACATATTATTACATAGTATTACAGATAAAATTTTACTTTAAAAAGTCAACCAGTCTCGGGGAGCTCGAGTGGAAATTGAACCCCCGGGTCGCACTTGCTGAGCTACCGAGACTGGTAGATTTTTTCTAGCAAAATTTTATCTTATTACTTCATATTAGCTTTGTGAATGCTAATATTAAAATAACTAAAAATATCTGTACACGTGTAAATTTAACATATCGTAGTGGCATTAGTTTTCGACACTTTAAGCCCAAAGTTCGATGTGGCGGCCTGCGGTCGCCACATAATTTCTTATCCTCACGTATGGTTAAAGAGTTTGTAAACGCATTCCTAATCGCGTGTAGATCTGATTAAGATAAGACACGACATCCTCCCTCCAACATTAACATAGTTTATATTGTATAAATAGTCTTGTAAGGTTTAGATAATAAGTTAGTCACAATGTAGTCACTGTAAATATACAACATCACATAAAGAGACGCAGTCGTTATTTACCATCGCCATGGAACCCTCCATCATCACAACCTCACAAACGTCTCTACCAGAACATTCGACATAGTTTTCGTCACCAAAAGATAATACACCGTGACTGGCTAGACGACGGACGCGTTAAAGGAGGTGTATAAGAAGCCGAAAGATGTTCCATTAAAAATGAAAACACCACCTTAATTTTTTACTTTCTTCCTAACTGAAATGGTTTTTTTGCTTATTTACAATTTACTACGCGGGCGAGCGAAGCGACTAGCGAGGCGTTGTCCGCGCGTGCGGTTGACCTTACTCGTGCGGTAGTACATGCGAAATGCTGACAGTTCACTTTTATAAAAACGCGTAATAACTCGCGTGTTTTAAAATTTGCTATAACCTTTTTTAACTAAAAGGGATGTAGATAAGTTATTAGTTTACCTCCTTAAACGCGTCCGTCGTCTAACCTGTCACGGTGTATAGAAGAATTTCATTGAAATTTTACTGGATGACAACTAGGAAGCAAGTGGTCTGTAGTAGTCAATTGTCTCCAAAATCACAAATCAGTTGGTGACCCCTATTTTCCCCTATTTTACCCCATTTTTTTTAAAAGATTAAAGAAAAAAATGTCGATGAGTGGTTCCTGTCGATCACTGGTGCTATACCCTAATATAATTTTGGGAGCCTTTTGCAGGTCATGTCAATAAATTTTCTTTGGACCACCTTTTAATAGGTACCATGTGATATGCAAAACAAATGAATATGAATATCAACACAAACGATTTTGATACGTGAAACTACCTAACAACCTACCCTTCCGTTTACCGGTGGACTGGACCGAACCATCTGCGCAATCATATACTGTACTGATCACAACACTATCGCTCACTACTAAATCTCCCTGTATCGTAGCCATTTATCGACGTACTTACATGCTACTGGGGTAACTGCAACTTGATTTTTGTTTGCGAAAAGCTTCTGTTTGCTTGTGTGTTGTGTGTAATTACACACAGGTTTAGGTTTAGGTTTAGGTTAGGTTACACAATAAGGACTGCAATTATTAAGTGTTCGCCTTATTGAGGCCTCCGGTGACACGAAAGCTGGCACCTGTCCGATCCGATCCGAACCCTTCGGAGAATCTAGTAGGGCACGGGGACGCGCACTTGTGCGCGATGCCGTTCCCTCTAGATAACCTCTGAAGGTGATTCGTTTCACACGGCTTGAGGGACCCTTTACGTTCCTCGCCGCTCCCAAAAAGCCCGGTGAAGCTGAAAATGACGCAGCGGCAATCAGCAATCTCTCTCAAAAAAAAAAAAAAAGAAAAAAAAGAAAGCTGGCAGCTACCTCTGCCAGCGTATTAGCTTGGCAATCCAGAGGGGCAATGTTGCCAGCATTCTTGGGACCGTTCCCATGAGCCCACAGCTGGAAGACATCTTCTATTTATAGGTATTTAGTTTTTAATTTTCTTTTTTTTTCTCTCTGTTTTTTGTTTAAGTTCAGTTGAGTTATGTTTCTTTTTGTTGTGTACATATTACTTATTACTTAATCTGTTTTTAAGTTATTCTTTATTAATGTTATCGATGCTGGGCAAAAGCCTTTATCATTGAAATCAAGTCATCGCTGCAAATGATGGGTGGCGCTTCCAAATGCTTGTCAAATCTGAAACACTTTTTTTTTTTGAGAGAGTTTACTGTTTGCCTCAGACGGCACTTTCAGCTTCACCGGGCTTGTTTGGGGGCGGCGAGGAACGTAAAGGGTCCCTCAAGCCGTGTGAAACGAATCACCATCGGAGGTTTTCTAGAGGGAACGGCATCGCGCACTAGTGCGCGTCCCCGTGCCCTACTAGATTCTCCGAAGGGTTCGGATCGGATCGGGCCTCGTGGAGGTGCTGAGCTCAGCGGTATCTCAGCGGTATCTTGAAACTATATTTATCATTGTGAATGAAAAATTCAAAATAATATAAGAGCTGGCAGCTACCTCGGACAAAGAATTAGTCTAGCTATTCAAAGGGGGAACGCTGCCAGTATCTTCGGAACCTTGCGTAAAGGGACTCCTTTTAATAATATATTTTAGATAGTTATTATATTATATTTTTTTTTAAGAAATAGCTTATTAGATTCAATTTTATCATATAAATTAAATTTATAAAATATACTTATTAATTAATTATTGTCTATTCCACATCATAAATACTTTGAAACTAAATACTATAAACAGTAGTTTTGATTAATCCCCGTTATAAACTTTGAGGGTCTTACAAATAAACGAAGAATATGTTCCGAATAGTTATTCCATGTTTTCATTCTCACTATGAATTCTTTGAGAAACCTAACTAGATTGCTTGAATAGATATTGGTGACTCTTGCTTGGCTAAGAATTCTAACTTTTGACGTTTCTAACTTCATCGGTTTACTAAAGAATATATACTACTCAAAACAAAATAAGGGCCACGAGGTATTTTTTCATTTTGGTGTAAATTAATAAACATTTACATATTGAAAGTAGTAAAATATTGAGTATACAAACTCTTTGATACCTAAACTTTTTAATATTGTTGTATTCATCTAATGCTGGCAACAATTTTAAATAAAATTTGGTATTTAAAATTATTTTTGAAAATTTTGATTCCATTTTCTTTGACGTTTTGCTTTCCTTAGCTTCTTGGTTTATTAGAAATTATCAGAGTTCATTGATATCTCGAGTCAGAAACATCTTTTGCAATATGCCACAAGCACGCAGGCGTCATATGGACTCGCTGACAGCAACCAGAGCCGTTACAATGATTGAAGAAGGTCATTCGCAGCGATCTGTGGGTTTGCAATTGGGATTTTCTCGAAGAGCTATTCAAAATCTATGGAATCGTTTCCAAGAGACCGGCAGTGTTAGAAGAAGACCTGGTTCGGGCAGAGTTCGCATTACAACAGCTCAAGAGGATCGTTACATTCGATTAAGTGCGCGCCGAGATCGCACAACGACGGCCCGCAAGCTGCAAAATCGTTTACGGCTCACAACGGGTACTCGTGTCAGTGACCAAACTATTCGTAATCGATTGCATGAAGACCAGCAGGCATCAAGAAGGCGAGTTGTCCATATTCCATTAACCAGAAATCATCGTGCAAATCGTTTAAGATTTTCCCGTCAACATTTGGACTGGGACAAAAACCAATGGGGCATGGTGCTCTTCACAGACGAATGCAAAGTTAAATTTTTTAACGACGATCGGCGTATTAGAGTATGGAGAAGACGCAGCGAGAGATTTTCAGAAGCCTGCATCCATGAAGTCGATCGTTTTGGTGGTCCAAATGTAATGATTTGGGGCGGGATAAGCTTACACGGCAAAACTGAGCTCGCTATTTTAAATGAGGGTACTGTTACTGCTCAGCGGTATATTGAGGAAGTCGTCAGACCACATGTGATCCCATTTGCCCAGCGAGCGGGTCCTGGATTCATCTTGATGCAAGACAATGCTCGTGCACACACGGCTCAAGCGACTCGGTTTGTACTGGAAGCGTCTCAAATTCAAGTCTTGCCGTGGCCGGCGAACAGTCCGGACTTAAATCCAATAGAGCATATGTGGGATCAGTTGAAACGAAGAGTTAGAGACGGTGATCAGGAAATCCACAACCAACAGCAACTCATCAACGCTGTTAAAAGGGCCTGGGAAGAGATTCCAATGGAAAATGTCAGGCATTTGATTGAGAGCATGCACTCCAGGCTTCAGGAGTGCGTAACGAAACGAGGGGGGCATACCCGTTACTAAAAGATGAGCATGGAGTATTTTCTTTTGTTTTCAGTAACTTTACATTGTTTTTATTTTTAACCTTAAATGTGTTTTTTCTTTCAAAAGCAAATAAACTTTTTAATCATTATTATTGGAATAAATTTATTGGTCTACACGGTAAAAACAACATTAGTTTTCGTTATGGAGACAAAAAAATTAATATTGGTTTTATTATTTTCATGGTACAGACAAAATACCTCGTGGCCCTTATTTTGTTTTGAGTAGTATATAATTTTACTTAAGCAATTACTTTGCTTCAGTATGAGCTAATACGCGTTTATAAATGTATGTATATAGACAACTCTTTTCGGAATTTGAATTTACTTCGTCAACACAGTTTCTGTTTAAGGTAAAGACTAGAGCTAGACTAGACTAGAGACTAGAGCACATAATCTTAATAGCTATACCATTCAATGTAAAGTGTTACATCAAGATAAGCTCGTATAAATTCATTTGACAATTTTGTACGAGAACCGTTAATTGCTGGTACAAATCTATGCCATTACCCCATTGGTCAGATCGCGGGCCTAGTAAAATTTGTTGGAACATAGTAGTCGAGGCGTGGCAAAGATTCAATATGGCAGAATATTCTATTGAGTTCATTTGTCGATTAAAACTACTCAACATAAGTGGTGGTTTACCTACAGTTTGAAAGTTGTTTGCACGATACAAACGTTAAGCCTGTAGGCTGAATGTTAGATATAAATGTATCGAAATGTATATACACTTCGGTGCGGTCATATATCCCGTATGGCAGATGAGAGAGTGGCGAAGCGCATCTTATATTCTGAACTTGAGGAGGGCAAGCGGAAAACCGGCGGACAACTCCTCCGATATAAAGAAACTTTATTTGGTACAGACGCCTGCACATCAACCTATCCAAAACTGTCAAATGTCTTCAAAGCATTTTCAACCATATTGCTTAGTGCTAAAGTTCAAAGTCTATTGAGGAAATTTGACAGTTTGTGGTAGGTTGGTGTGCAGGCGTGTGTACAATTACACATACACATTCAAAGCCGATCCGATCCAAACCCTTCGGAGAATCTAGTAGGGCACGGGGACGCGCACTTGTGCGCGATGCCGTTCCCTCTAGATAACCTCTGAAGGTGATTCGTTTCACACGGCTTGAGGGACCCTTTACGTTCCTCGCCGCCCTCAAAAAAACCCGGTGAAGCTGAAAATGCCGCAGCGGCAATCAGCAACAAAAAAAAAAAAAAACACATTCAATACATAGGAACATCACATTTGCATTACCAATAGAAATAGCAATAAGACCTGCACACTGTTACCTTTTTCTTTACACAATAAAGTACTTACTTACTCATTACTTAATGTTCAACATATCTGCTTGACAACTGCACCAATGTTAAATAATATGAAAAAAAAAAATTTATGGGATTATTCTTTTAAGAAAAAGTAAAAAAAAAACTGTTTTTTTTGGAACTTAATTATTTAATTCGTAGTCAAATCTGCCTAACAATAAGTATTTCTCAAATCTGACTGTTGTACCTGTTATAAAAAAAATATAACAATGTTATCAGTTTCCCTGTTTTCTTTTTTTACTTGACTGTACCCATTTTAACTGAAAGTTTACCAAACGGGACACAACACATGTAATTACTCAATTTGTCAGCCAAAGGAGCTTTACTCAAACATCAACATCCAATCTTATTTTTTTTACAAATATCTAGGATACGTTAAGAATAGGCAAGCTATATTTTTTCAAATATGCACTCATTAATACACAACCATAGGTGAGTAACGATAAGACCTAAAGTGAAAGCACTCTTTATCCGGAATCCTCAACTACTGAGGAACTGGCTATCTTATCTAACAACTGCATTATTCGATGAAGTACTTATAAGCCCCACCACCAATCAAAGCGAGTACAATAACATGACTTCCAAGGAACCGCACTCGGGACCTAAAGCACAGTTTTAAAAGCATTACTGTGCCTATAGGCTTGAGACTAATAGTTAACCCACCACACCACAAGGGCGGTTTCAAAACAAAAATAAAAACAATCCTATAATTCAACTACAATATGTAAGTATTCCTGTTTCAGAACCTAACTTACTGATACAAAAATACCTATAGCTTAAACATAGGTCTGTGGCTAAAACGGATAGATGAGAGATTCTCATTTTTTACCTGGAACTTAATAAAGAATTTTCTCTAAATAGGTAGTACGAGTATTAGCTCAGAAAGAAAAATTACGCTATTTCGCACTTGTCTCGCTTTTAATAGCCATTACACCTCAGTTCCGTTTAAACACAACGCGAGCGCTCCAAGCCGTAATAAATAAGATAAGCCAGCATCAGTCCAGCCACAGTTATACCACACTACATATAGACGCAGAAGGACGCAGGCGCCCTTTTCAGTGAGGCGGCACCGTCAGGGGTTTCTACAGGGAATGGCATCACGTAAGCATGGCCCCTTTCCCTACTAGATTCTACGAAGGGTTGGGATCGAATCGGAAGCGCAAATGAAATCGAAAGGACGCCTCTAAAAGCTAGGAGCTCGGCTCGGGTTGACCGTGTCGTGAGGGTGGGGAGAAGCACCCAGGTTCATGTTACCTGGGGTATAGAGGGCGTGTGAACCTATATACTATAATTGCTGTGCCCTTTTTAAGGTCTACAATGTACAGACGCCTGCACATCTACCTATCCAATACTGTCAAATTTCTTCAATACATTTTCAACCATATAATTAAAGCATAAAGTTCAAAGTCTATTGAGGAAATTTGATAGTTCGTGGTAGGTTGATGTGCAGTCGTGTGTACTTAATGTAATTTTACCTACCATCTTCTTATCACTGTGGAATGCAATAAACTATTGAGTATCTTCGTACTCTTGTTCTAAACTATTCTAGAGTCTACTTGAGTACACACGCATGCACATCAATCTACCAGAAACTGTCAAATTTCCTCGATAGATTTTGAACTTTATTTGTAAAGTTATATGGTTGAAAATGTATTGAAGAAATTTGACACTTTTGAATATGTTGATGTGCAACCGTCTGTACAGTGTCTTGGGCTTGTAAATTGACTAGACATGCAAATAAATAATTTGATTTTGAATTTATGCAAGTGTGCATGTTTATTGTATCATGTGAATGGGAGGTCGGATGGGCTGCAGTGGTTACTTTTAAAGCGGGCCGTATACGCATTTGCTAGCTAAGTAACCTAAAAAAACATCGCGAATGGTAAGTTCTCAATTCCCATTGTAATAAACCCTTCTGTCCTGTTATGCGCTAGTCGGAGTGTATAGTTTTGATTAGGGCAGCGTGTCCGCGCCCGTGGGCGAGCGGTAGCGCCCACGGTACACCGAAGGACAATGTACCGTAAGAGACACACACTACAGGCTGCTCCAGACACCGATATACGTTTTAATGCACCCGCTGTGTAATTGGCAAAGCTTTTTTTAACTTAAGACTTGGTTGTATGAGTAAGATGCCTTTGCCTTTCTTTAATTAAATAGAAGTAAACATAAAGATAAACCGTATATTTTTTAAAGTTGCATTCAACCTCAGGCAATAGCAGGAAATAAATAAGATTATTGTAAAGAAGGATGATTGTAAAATTGGACCTACGATCGTATGGTGGTATAATTATGCCCAGATTCCGACACTGAACTACGGTGCAAGATGTATTTGTTTTAGTTTTGGTCCAATTCAGCGTATCGCGGATACCATTTAAAAAGAAGATAAAACAGAGTAAACTATTTATTTCATTATAACAACCACATAATAATACCAAAATTGTGCCTAAAAAAAAAAATCTTAATATTAAAGATTGATTGTAGCATCGCATTTTGCAACTCTATCATCTCAGGAAAGTTGCAAAATGTTTAGGTCACAATAATTTAAGAAGAAGAGTAAAAACTGGCCCAATATTGTATTTACTGTATTTACTCTGGGGTTGTCTCACTACATGTTATGTATTACGATGGGAAATAAAAAACTATTTTATTTTATTTTATTATTTATTTTATAAAATTTTACCGAAGTAATCGAAATGCATTATATAGCAACATCCTGTGGCTCAACGGGTCCGCGTCGTTTCCATTTCGCGTTTTATAGGGTACCGGGTAACACCTGATTATCTGCTCACATTGTGCCGTACTGCGCACGCGCCGATGCAGTGCCCCGATACTGATTGCGTTATGGCTTCAATTGAAAATAGCTCTAGTGTTATAGATTTAAGATAGCTATTGCCAATCTTTTGGCACTTTATTGTCTTTTCGGATTATAAAGCTTACTGCTTGCGATATTGTTTTGATTTTGGAATAAACCTCATTGCATTTCTTTTGTTTTTGGAATCGATAATTTAAGTCCAATTTACAATGAAATTGGTTTATTAGAATAACAAACAATTGCGTAGTATTAATGCTAACATAACAAATAAAACTTCCACCCACTTACTTACATAAAACCGCAGCGTCATTAACAATTAAATAATATGTTGATGACGTAGTTGTCGACATGAATACTCCTTTGGTTTACAAAGTAATAATATTTTGATAGCATGGTTGGTAGTGCACCTGACCCGGCATGTCATGGGGTGCGGATTCGATGCCCCTGCGGTCTAGCCATCCAGTATTACATAGTCTAAGGTCTAGAAGTTCGACCACCCGGTCTTGGATCCAGAGATTCTGAGTACGAATTTTAGTGGTGGTTTAAGTCCGTCTTAATAGCTATTACCTAAGACGAAGCCTGTCTATATAACAACAATTTTAAAAGCATTATTGAGTTCCGTCTATGGGGTAGCTTTCCACTAGATCTAAACGAGGTAGCTAAGCGTTGCGCGAGGTATGAATCCACCAATCAGAGAACACTGCAAGGACAATGAAGTATTTCTATTGGAGGTACACACGCCTGCACATCAGCCTACGACAAACTGTCAAATGTCAGTTAAAATACTGGAAATAATAAATAATGCCTAAAAGTATATACGAATATAAATTTTTTAAAGGATAAACACTCTATTCTTATGGTAACAAAGTAATATCTCAAGCCTCAAAACAAAAGGATTCACTCGACTCGTAATCTCGGATATCGGCCAGTGCACCAACTAATAAAGACTGCCAACACGTACATTCGTCGTGCACTTGTTGCGCAAACGGGCGATAAAAGTCGCGCGAGTGACGTCGTGACTGCTTGTGACCACCAGATAAGTGGGCATGTGGTCATGTATGCCACTCCAGCGGCCAGTAAGGAGGCAGCCACAATGGAGGACACTAATAGAATATTGGGCATATTTCAAAAAATTGTGCCAGACGTCATGCATGCCTGCTCATGACCACCAGACAAGCTAGCATGTGGTCATATATGCCACTCCAGCTAAAAGTAAGGAGACAGCCAGAATGGCGGATTTTGATAAAAAATTGTAATTTCATTAGTAGTCTAAGCATGTGATACCTTAGACAAAATAAAGGCGGATGGAAGTCGCGCAAGTGACGTCATGACTGCTCGTGACCATCAGATAAGTGGGCATGTGTCATGTATGCCACTCCAGCGAAAGTAGGGAGGCAGCCTAAATGGAGAAATTGCTAGAAAACAGTATTAACTTTAGTAGTTTAAGCCTACGATCCTTGAGCAGCGTTAAAAGATTTGCTAGTGACGTCATGACATGACCACATACCCACTTATCTTGCCTGGCCTGGCCTGGCCTTTACTTGCCTGGAGTGGCATACATTGTATGCCATCCCAGCGGCCAGTAAGGATATAGCCACAAAGAAACACATTAATAGGAGATTGTGCTTATTTCAGTAGTTCAGTTCTCTGATCTCTGAGCAAGAATAAAGGGTTTAAAAATTGTCTCTGTCCAAGTTTGAGTTCTAAATGCAAGCTCCAAAGCATTTCCGGATATTTAAAAAGAAAGTGACGAGCCATCATATAGAAGATAGATCACCGTGGACCATATATAGGAGGCATTACTGTTATAAGCTCTAAGTACCAATTAAATGCAAATTTTTATGACGTCATAAATATTGAGACAATCAATCTCGCCTGTGCTTTACAATTCCATTACGCAACATGTAAAGGTACCATTACACTCGCTGTAACTACTGTTATTATGCCGTTCTTGCAACGGCTCCGTAATGTATGCAGCCTAAACTCCCATATCGTTAAGGGACATGCACATTACCCGATTATGGTCCATTTCGTTACGATAATGCAACGGTATTTAGACAATGGTAACGAAGTACAGTGCCGTCGCTAGGGCTAGTGCAGAAGGAACAAAATAATGCTTCTTCCTAATTATTACAGGTGAGATGGCGGCGGCGGCGGTGCGTGCATACTACATTTAAGTTTGATAAGTTTCAACGGAATCAACTTAATTAATAGACGGTGGTGCTTCTGTTTAAAAAACACCTTAGCACTGTAGACATACTAAATCATTAAAAAATGCATTGTGTTGCATACCCATGAGCAACTCGCCCAACCCAGAGAAAATTGACGCACCGCGTGGGGGCAAAAAAAAGAACGCAGTACCATCCACTTGCGGAGGTGGCTCTAGACCACTTTCAGCAGGCACTGAGTACCACCCCGCGCATTTAATACAAGCCCTAGATGCTACCCTGTGGTGCCCCTGTCAGGCCCTAGGCGCGGCCCCAAGGACCAGTTACTGGTAATTGCTAGCACTATAGGCTTTGTAATCCACAGATAAATGTTAATGAAGACACGTTTTGTGCGCTTTTAGTTAGCGCTATATATATTTGATTAGGGAAATTGAATTGGTTTGAGCCGGGTGGATGCGAGTTTGAAAGTACACATAGAAGACAAACAGATGCTTCTACTGACTGTTTTTGATAACTCCAATCGAATTAGTTTAAGTCTGTGTTGTGTAATAGTATTGATTGACTCTACCATGCTAAAAGTGTAATTTAGAAATGTTTTTGTTTTGTTTATATAATTTATAACGCAAATTTTAGAAGAGCACCTGACCCGGTATGTCAGAAGGGTGCAGGTTCAAATCCTGCTCGTGGAATTTTTTCAACATTTGTGTTTTTGTAAAGTGTAGTTTAGCCTAAAATTGCGTTTTTCTGACTTTTTGACTTCATAACGCATATTATAGAATTCTAGCGAGTCTCCACCTTTACGAGATCTGACGGTGATTTTGGACTTTAAAACTAAGAAAATAAATTAGCACAAACTAGAAAATGATTTAATTCTTTGTGTCACAAAATTAAAACAAAAATTTTACAAATAAGGAACATCCTTATCGACGCTGATATCGTTGTATTTAAATTTATTGTTTTTAGGGTTTCGTACCCAACGGGTAAAACGGGACTCTATTACTAAGACTCCGCTGTCCCTCCGTCTGTCTGTCTGTCCGTCTGTCACCAGGCTGTATCTCATGCACCGTGATAGTTAGGCAGTTGAAATTTTCACAGATGACGTATTTTTGTATTTAAGGGGGCTCCCATACAACAGACATTATTTTTTTAGTCGTTTTTATAGATAATGGTACGGAACCCTTCGTGCGCTAGTCCGACTCGCAATGGCCCGTTTTTTATTTATTGTTACTGGGCTTGCGCCCACAGCCCGCGACTGTAGCTTCTACAGATGTGTACTTGGCCTTCATCTCACCTGGGGGGTAACCACGAGCTCTTATAGCAGTACTATTGCAATTGTGAAAACGAGACGCGTTTAGCGTCGAATATATTCGCGTCACTTTTCCACAACTGCAATAATATTGCTATAAGAGCTCATAGTCAGGGGGCTGATGTTAAATGAAGATAAGGCCGAAGGTAGAAACGCCCTTAACCTTTGGTATGCCGAAAAGTGGATCCACTGTGCCAAACAATTAAAATTTTATTGTGTCTGGTATTCCGACATACTAAAGGTTAACCCGGTACCCTCAAGTACTAAGTAGCTGGTTATCTTATACCTAACTGTCGGAACACTATATGCTACTTACATATTTAGAAAAGAAGATGGTAGCTTGCCAGATAGACTTATCCTTACCACCAACCAAACTGAGAACAAGCATGAACGGACTCCCCATTGGGACTCAGGTCCAGGACCTCTGACTCTGGGTTTTGTGGTCGACACTAGACCATATAGACAAAAAAACAAAATCTATTTAGACAGGGAGACATATATAAATAAAATAAACTTAGTCAATTTATGACGCTGGGTATGTTAAAAGAGGCTACAAATCTTTAGTTACATAAAATTTTATCTATCGGCCCGGCATTGCATGAAAGCGATCAGTATTTATTTAAATACCTGAATTTAGTAAGTAGCCATAGAAAACCTAATACATAGTAAATTTAGTTCGGTTCGTGCACATAAATACAGCTTAGAGCCACTTGGGAGTTTAATGCGTGCACCAACAGATATAAAGTTCTTTGGAAATGAACATTTCAAAGAAATGTCAGAGAATAAAGAGTTACATGGTTGGAAGTGGGATTTGATTTTGGTTTTTGTTTTCTATTTGTGTCATATACAGCGTGTGTATTCCATACGATCCTATATTTTAAGGGCAGTTAGATAAGAGCCTAATTAACGTAAATTGGTACATTAAGTTAACAAAAGAAAACATTATTTTTTTCATACAAATCAATTCGGCACGCAATGTATTCAAATAACCAAGTCGTCTACGTAAGCACTTTAATAAAAGTGTCAAAATTGTCAACTCAATATTTGCATTACATTGCTGGCCGGGAAAACTTAAAAAAAATCATTACGCTTAATTATTGAAAGTATTTGTTAAAATTTATTACTGTACCTCTTAATACTGCTTAAATCTATCGTATGTTAAAATTTAGGATCGTATGGAATACACACGCTGTATAGTACTTATATTGTCAGAAATATTATTGGCATGACTGTGGGTACTTATTTGCCTTCTTAATAAAAAATACGACTTAAATAGATAGGTAGTTAAATAAAAATTAAAGTAATATATTTACCAATTTGAAAGCCTTTATTTTTGAACGTCATCAGAGTGATTATATACGAATAGTTATTGCTTATTCATAGTCAACGGTTTACAGCAGTTTTATCACCTAGTGTTTAATACAGAATAATTTATTGACTTAACATATTAAATCATTAAATGATTGACAATTAAGTTGATCGATTAATATCCATATTTTACAACAACTAACGTGTTTGACTAAAACAATATTTGTCTAACAGGATTTGTGTATGATTTATTGAAGTTTCTTCTCGCTATAAAGTATCATAGTAGGTTTTGTGACTGGTTAACATAGTACTTTATGAGAAATACCCTTCGTTGAATTTCTTAAGAAATTCCGTAGCGGTGATACCGAACCACTCAAACTTAAATTGGAATTTAATTATGCGTTGTTCTGTGCTTGCAGTTTTAACTTGTCATAATAATTTTTCATGACGTAATTTCGGATACTGTATTGTGTGTGTTCGCTTTTGGCAAGCGTGGTGATTTCAAAGATGTAGGCCTTTGCACAGCAGTGGGACAATATATAGGCTACCTAGTTTACTTTAGTTTACTAACTTAATTTATATCAGTGAAAACTTATAAAAAATTGTGTAATGTGTAAACTTTAGTATACCTAGAAGTTCAATTATTTTATGGCAACTAGCAAGACAGGAGAAACGAGAGGACTAGTAACTTTTGACGACCTCCTTGGTCGAATGGTTTGTACACCGGTTTTCATGGTGTCGCCATCTCTGAGGTCCCGGGTTCGATCCCCGGTCGGGTCAATTTAGAAATTATTGTTTTTCTAAATTGTTTCGGGTCTGGGTGTATTCTATGTATAATATGTATGTATTTAAGTATTTTAAGTATGTTTATCCGTTGTCTAGTAACCATTTAACGAGTTTCATAACGAAGCTTCTCTTGGGCTAAATAATTGGTGTGAGCGTAGGATATAAAAAAAAAAAACTACTGTTGAGTATTCTATCGGTTTCATAATATTTCCCGAAGCCCACGAGAACTTTAACATGCATGCCCGTGTGTCGGTTTGTGAATTCATGTATTTATGAGAATCGAAGCCTTTTCAAATGCTGATTATGCATTTCTAGAGGCACTGGTGGTGCTTTCGAAATGCAAGTTGGATAGAGAAGATGTATTATAAGTTTAAGGGAAATATAGATTTACTGCAGTTTGCTATAGTGAAACTTATCAAAGAGAACTGTAGAAAGTAACAGTTTATTGCATCTGCTTGTTATTTTATAACGCTTTGTTAAATAGCAGTTTGATAGAGCACAAAACAAAACTGCAATTATTTTTTAAAATAACTGTTCGGATTTCTTGATGAGGTCGATGGCGAAGGGGTTAACGCGCCTGGTCTGCGATCGCTAAAGTTAAGCAACATTTGTGACCAAAAATTTATTTTCGCGAGCTTCTCCATGCTTTGGTAGGCCACGTAAAGCTGGCCGGCCCCGGCTGCATTAGCAGTCGTTAACCACCACCAAACAGTACTGGGCCCACTTGGTGGTTTATGGCCCGTTCTCTCTTTCCATTTATGTGAAGGGTCAGGCCCCAACTCCGAGCTGAAATGCAGTTTTTGCTAAATCTAATCATACCAAATGTAACCCCATCGGTCCGCATTGGTTAGTACACCACATGTGTGCTATTGTCATTTGCCACTTGCAACGAGCAAAGTCCATTTTCCGGACAAAGTATCCATTAATAATAGTTTTAATTTTAGCATATACAATACGTCCCGCAACTAGGCTCATCTCGTCCCATTTTTTTTCATTTATTAGGGTAAACATATGTACAATAACATGAAGAGATTGACTCATACATACATAACCCACGACCCGCAAAATTACATCACAATAATTCTACAAAAACAAAAGCTTTCATAACTCGATGACGTCACATCCACACTCGAGCGCGGAAGTTACGTTCACTTTAAATTTTAAACGCAGCGTTTGTTTCGCCACTGATTATCAGAGGCACGAAGAATGGACACCAGATTAAGAACTAAGTTTTAGCACAAAAGGAGTGGCCCTAACGGCCGGTTACCGTGGGCTTAATGAGAGCTTTCTGTTTAACTGCGGTTAAAAGGTGCGCACTTAATGTGAATTGGCAATTGTTGGGGTGATTCTTTAATTGTTTTATTTTTGCTGATAGTGGTATCAGGGGAACCCGGACGCTAGTCACAGGAGCTTTTTGTTTTTGATGCTTTTGTTTTTGGATACGATTACCCAGATTGTCATAATCATCAGCTCATTTTATGTCTCCGATGCTGGGGCCGAGCCTTCCCTATGGATGGATCCCTATCGGGCCTATCGAACCCTATCGAACGGGCCATGAAATAAACGCGGGCCCAGTGCGGATGTGTGGTTGTTAACGACTGCTAATGCAGCCGAGACCAACGGGTTTACGTGCCTTCCGAAGCACCGGAGGAGCTCGAGATGATAAGTTTTTGGTCACTCATGCGATGACCAATCTTTGCAAAGGTTGCTTAACCTCAGCACTCGCAGACCGGGCGCGTTAACCACTGCGTTATCGAGCCCTCTAACTACAATTTAACATCACATATTTGTAGAAGATGTGTTTGTCAACTTGGCACTCCTAAAAACCAATTTAAATGCCCAGTGGCAACCAGCAAACACTCTTTAAAAAAAGTATCTTAAAAACCCACCATGGGTCATCGCCGTGGAGAGATTATGGCTCCTGAGCATGCATACTTTTATTTTTAAAAGTCAATTGTGTATTGGTGGCTTGATTTTGACAATTGTCTAATGTCAAATCAGATGTTTAGATGGCGACCACACTTCTTACCACAAGCTGCAATGACAATATCATAATTATTTAAAGAACAGTGCGAGATCCACCGTGAACAATATGCGTACAGGCGCAATAACATAAAGTCTAAGAAACGCCAACATGCATGTACGAGCAAGCAACGTACATTTTGCCTGTCATCAGTTTTAACTTGCCCTCATTTAGACATTATTGAATATTTTCACCGTTTTCACTTTAGTATGCAATTAGCTATCAAGTCAGCCGCGCTTACTCATCTATCAAATCATTTTATAGTATTGTTTTAAGTTTTAAATATTTACAAATTATATTTTATTATCAAGTTTTCAAGTTTATCATTTATCAATCATTTAGTTTCGGTACATCCCGAACAATGCAAGATTTACTTATACCTTTACCAGAGTAGGTATAAGCTTCGAATAGTTAATGTTTTGTATCTTTTACTCAAATTTGTAAATAAACCTATAAGTACGACAGAACAGATCACATATGTTCAGATGATATGAAGGCCAAGTGTTTTCCAGTAAGAAATTTATTTAAGAATTTAAAACACGCAATATTTTTTTATATTTATTAAGTTTACTCTATTTATTAGTAAGGCCCATAGTGTTGAAAGCGCTAGTGACTGTGGTTAGCGCTAGTGACACCAGCTTGGTTAAAACAACACAAATATCTTGATCTTGATCTATCTTAAAACGTATATCGTTCTACCTTGGTGTTGAACCAGATTATTCATATACATATACATAACAAGCTATGTACGCGTAGATCGTACGGTACCGCATCGCAAATCCGCTCCGGCCCCATTAGGATCTCATATCTCAACATAACAGTGTCATTGTTATCATATTTCAGCGCGAACGTAAGGCTTCTATCCGCACAATTAAGCGCACACATACTCATATATACGCTCGTGCGAGCGATCTCCGCACGCACGAGCGCTTGATTTACGCTCGCCACGCCAATATCAACACGGCTCGTTTGCGTAGATTGTTATTTACTGGGTTAGGCTTGGTGTGCACTGAACGTCTTTGTAGGTACTGTTATCATTTTCTTTTGTACCTGCTTGGGGTGCCCGGTGGAAAGCGTCTTCCGAAGCCCTTGAACGCTTGCAAATCACGTATGCGACTATAAAACCAAGTTCTTATGTCTCAATTATATAGCCTGGAACAGATCAAAGCAAAAGAACGTTGCTTGATGACAGAAATAGAAAGAAGGAAAAAAGAAATACAGAAAAAACAATTTTTCAACACACAAGGAGTTATCACAGAAAAAAAAATTAGATAGTCTCCTTCGGCTGGTCTAATGGCTGCGTCAAATTAGGTGGCCAATTCAGCATATGTCAGGTTTATGAAACCTGTAGCTGGTTCTCAATTGGCTACTTGATGTTTTTGACAGGTGGATGCTATAAAAGGTGCTAGGATTGTCGCTATCCAGCCGAATTCTTTGTAGAATCCTAACACCAGGTAGGGTAGCGCGACCAGTGTTTGACACATTTCATCATCATCATCATCACCTCATTTATATGTCCCCACTGCTGGGGCACGTGCCTTCCCTATGGATGTATAGGGAGAACTGGCCATAAACCACCACGCGGGCCCAGTGCAGATCGGTAGTTGTTAACGACTGCTAATGCAACCAGGACCTTTACGTGCCTTTCGAAGCACAGAGTTCGAGATGATAAATTTTTGGTCACCCATTCGATGACCGCATTTGCAAAAGTTGCTTAACTTCAGCACTCGAAGACCGGGCGTGTTAACCGCTGCTCGAGCCATCGAGCCATCGAGCTCCTCGACAAATTTAGGACCAAACAATAACATTCGTCGTCTATTTTTAATGAAGAAAAAATGTCGATCACTCGATTCTTACGATCACTGGTGTCACTACCCTATGTACAGGATTGCTGCTTCGATTGCTAGAATAAATGGAAGACAGAATATAGTTAGACGAAGTTATGAAAATAACACAAGTACTGAGGTCTTCCCTTACCTCCGAAATCGCAAGTGAGCGCTTGCCTTAACCCGGCAGTATGTGGGCCAGTATACCCGCCAAATCAACCTGTCGTCAGTCCCTATGACTTACTGACAACCCAACGTCTAAATTATGGCTCCTTTATGCATATGTGGGAAGAACACCCACACGTTAGCAAAAGCATTGTTTCACATTGGTATGTTTCGGTGTGAAAGGTACTACCATCCAGCAAAATTTCAGGGTTAAAGGCATAAGAACTGAGGTTGTGGAGTTGGTTACTCACGCGTGATACTTGGAGTTGCAATGCAAGCGTTCATAGGCTGCGGTGGTTGTATTCCCATCACGCGAGCCGTACGCTCGTTTCCCGGTTCAATCACATAAAAAAAACTTAAGTTACTTCTCTCAACAAATCGCAAGTGAGTACTTACCTTAACCCGGCAGTATGTGGGCCAGTATTATTTGTGTACCCGCCAAATCAACCTGTCGTCAGTCCCTATGACTTACTGACAACCCAACGTCTAAATTATGGCTTCTCTATGCATATGTGGAGGAGAAAACCTACTCGTTAGCAAGGAACTCCGCTGATTGATGTATGGGGCTTAAGTTATGCGGAATTGTCGAGGACTGATATGTAAATGGGAGAAAAATTTAAACGGAGTTTTTGCTTTCGAAGGAAATATTAAGATGAGTAGTTTTAGAACACTAAATAACAGCTAAATTAATTTCATATTATGTATGTTATATGTTTTCAAGTCAAGATATAACTTTAGACACCTTTTCAAATTAATCATTTTAGTTCCACTTTCGAAATACTCGTACTACGAAAATAAAAAAGGTGTCCGATAACAGAATTGACCAACTACCGTGTCTACGAGTATACAACCTATGTATCTGCGCGTGCTATTCTTGTGTTCAGTAATTTATGCGAAAGTTTATAATGTTATAAGGTTCCTAATCATTAGCATTTACAATGCTATTAGTGACCCTGTCTAAGTTATTGCTTTATTCATAGAGTACACGCAAACACACTTAATTATTGACCAATAGGCAAGGAGCTTCTTCATTTAATAATGCAGGTGAGAAATTATCATTTTATCCTCAATAAATACAATATGTAGACAGACATAGTCGTACACAATCGTTTATTTACGACTTTAGCACACATTATACATATTATTCAAAATAAATAAGTAATAAAATAGTAATAATAATAAGAATAAATATTTTTTAACTTTTTATTTTCAAGTGCTAATTGCGTCACTTAAGCTGAATTAAATATTTATAAAATAGAGTAAAAGAATTAAATAGCTACCCGACCCAGCCAGGAATCGAACCTAGGTCTTCCGCAATCCGGGCGGCTGCACTGACCATTACGCTACCGGGAAGGCTGAAATACTCGTATGCACTGAATTTTTCCACTGCTTTGGATTTTTGACTACTACGATTTCGTTCGATCCCTGGCTGGGTCGGACAGGCATTTCGTTTTTTTTTTCACTGTATTTTATAAATTAATATTATATACTTTTTTGTTTTATTCTACATATATTATACTTATTATGCTTTATTAATAACTAATACACCGTGTGCGTGGCAGCTCCAGCAGCCTCCTGCAGACGGTCGCGGCGAGGCTGGACGTGGACAGTGCCATTATGAAACACTGGACCAGCGTCCATATAGCTAAAGAAACTAGGATAAGTTACAATAATTTTTATTACATACTAACATAGAATTAAGTAAATTGTCACTAACACTACGGATGCAAATCCGAAATAAATAAATTTAATTTAATTTTACTAATATCTATCTAATACCTTTAAATCATCAAGCAATTCTTGTATATATATAATCTGAATCTCGGAAACGGCCCCAACAATTTTCATGACATTTGGTATGCAGGCGGTTTCGGGAGCAATAAATTGATCTAGCTAGGTAAAATTTTTAGAAAACGTCGTTTTATCCGTGTTTTTAGGCAATGAAAAACTGCTACAATATCATTAGAATACGAAAGTAAATCTCACCACCACCTACAAGGTTATAATAGCTCAGGTGGGAAATCGGGCGGTCCCGAAACCAGAATACCCCGGTTCGAGTCCAAATGATTATTTTAATATTATGTATTTCACTTTTTATTTTTTTTGGGTAAGTGTCAATAAAAATATTTCTATTCTACTCTTTACTGTTTTATTTTTTTTTATTAATATGTCGGTAAGATCGAAAAATATTATTCTTATTTCATCAGTATGTATGTAATTCGTATCTAAATATAATTTCCAAAAAACAGGATTTACCAGAAAAAAAATACTTTTTATTAATAGTATCAATTGATAACCTTATTCATACCACATACACAGCGCTACATATCTCCAATACCGATTTTAATATCCATAACTCCGACAAACGCATAACATAGGAAAGCTGCTCGATCCGATTCGTTATCATAGGACTTGTATATGCAAATCAATTCAGAGTTCCGCTGCACCATAAATAACAAAGTTTTGATTAGAAGGAGCCCGTAACGACATGTACATATTCATATGTATATTAATTAGGCCGTTGAAACGCTATGTTTTATCGGCTCGCCTGTGATGGACCGGCCGGCCTGGCATTTTAGCCTGTAGCGTGGAATATTAATCGACCAGATGCTGCGGTATGTTGCTTTGACATAATGTGTGATGATGCGGAAAATTGTTGAGGGGCTTGGAGATTTAGAAAAAAAGTCGAGCAGGCCAATAACTCGGCTCAACATGGTGATGAAATATTTTTGTGGATTTATTTTTGAATTTTGGTTAAACCTGACGTTTTAACCATGGCCTGTGGTCACAGGGACTGTCACCACTAAGCCTTGGAGATTGCAAGTCGCATTATTATTTTACTCTCGTATATATACTCTCGGTGTATAAAGTGGCCATAGACAATAGTCAGCTTACCATCAGAGGGGCTGTAAGGAACCTTGCCATTTTTGTCTTATAATAACAATATTAAAGTAGTTTTTTTCTTGTCCTGTCTCTTTTTCACTTTCCTTATTGCATCCCATCATGTTTAGTAAGTAAACTATAATTTCTGCAATTTTCTATGTTAAAGCACTTGAAAACAAAGAATTTCAATGGGGATTAACGTAAACTAATTACTAAAAGGTATCATACTTTCCAACCAATCCGCACTGGGCCCGCGTGGTGGTTTGTGGCCCGTTCTCCCAACATCCATAGGGAAGGCTCGTGCCCCAGCAGTGGGGACATAAAATAAGCTGATGATGATCATACCTTCTTATAATAGTAGTTTAGTTTGCGTTAATCCCCGTTTAAATACTTTGTTTTACTATGGAACGCGAATGTTTTAAAGTGTATATTTGGAAAGTCTTACGGAAAAGAAAAATTTTACGAGCGGGATTTGAATTTGCACTCCTTGACATTCCGGTGCACTTTAAATTATGCTATCGTGGCCAAGTTCAATACAAGCAAATTTATCAACTGTAAGTACACACGCCTGCACATCAATCTACCACAAACTGTCAAATTTCCTCAATAGACTTTGAAGTTTATGCCTAAACGATATGGTTGAAAATGTATTGAAGAAATTTGTCAGTTTTGGATAGGTTTATGTGCTGGCGTCTGTACCTTTTAAATTTGCGTAATATGATATATTCCCATATTAGTATTATCATCTTTAAAATACATTTATTGCAGTGAGCGATTCTATTTATGTTTAATAAGATAGTTAATATTTAATATTAACGCAGGCTACTATGTGTTATGTAGGTATCATAGGCATACCTTTATATCCGACGTTTGGATCGGGTTGCGCCGGTCGTGGTCGCGGTCTGAACGATGGGTATAATGTTAAAATAAAAATAAAAATAAATAATATAAATAGTACTTATACATCAATGACCTTCCAGTGTACACACAAATCAGTTGAAGCATAATTAAGTGAAATTTCGATCATGTGCCATGTTCGCGCTTTGGTATTGTGTGGCGCGCAATGTCCATTGTAGGTCATTGCTGTGAAGGTGATTGCTATACATAGTAGTTTTCTGTAATCTCCGTTATGAAAACTTTGATTAATATTGATTTATTTATACGTATAGGCACAATAACGGACTTCAGACAAAAACCTAAAATAATAACATTAAAAAAAAAGTGCATGCCTGTGCCCAATTACAACAACATTTACACAAAATGGTTGGCAATGATAAAAAAAGGAAAATATTTCAAAATTCAAAAAAATTCAAAATTCTAAAATCATTTATTCAGTTTAGGCTACAAGTAGCTCTTATGAATGTCACTATGCCATCGGTTCGTAAGTCTACTCTGGGCGGGAGATCTTGTACTGAGAAGAACCGGCAAGAAACTCAGCAAGTGTCCAGCTCTTTTCTCCCTTACAGCGTCAAAAATATTGGAAAATGCCCTATTTTAGCAGGACACTTTCCATCACAAATAAACACATAAAAATAAAGAATATAGAAGACCACATGTAAAAAAACAAAATTAAAAATCTAAATTAACAAATTTACCTCAGGTAAAAGTTCCAATTTCCACAATGTCATACAGTACCACTACAGTACTCTAATAAAAGTCAAAAATTGTTTAAGAAAAACAAAGTCAAATTATAGTAAGTAATATTAAAAATAAGATAAGTATGCAAGTATGCAATTTGAAATTAAAATTAAAAAGTGTTAAAGATAAAATGTTTTTGTTTAGTTTATATAATTTTAACGCAAATTTTGTTGCGAAACAAATTACAAAAACACAAATGTTGAAAAAAATTCCACGAGCAGGATTTGAACCTGCACCCTTCTGACATACCGGGTCAGGTGCATACTAAAGATCAAGATCTTTAGTATTTGTTGATATATTATGATCGGGTGTTAATGACGGTAGTTGTTGACATTGAATGGGTGCCTTTGGCTTTCAAAGTAAAAAGTAAATAGTGTTGAATAATTTCGGCGGGCTGGTTAGAACCACGATAGCTCAATTGGAAGAGCACCTGACCCGGTATGTCAGAAGGGTGCAGGTTCAAATCCTGCTCGTGGAAATTTTTTCAACGTTTGTGTTTTTGTAATTTGTTAAAATTAAATTAAAATCAAATTAAAGGTTGGGTAGATACACATGCCTGCACACCAGACTACCACAAACTGTCTTTCCTCAATAGACTTTGAACTTTACATCTATGGCATATGGCTGAACATATCAATTGAAGGAATTTGACAGTTTTGGATAGTCCGATGTACAGGCGTCTGTACAATTCTAATGAAAACAATAATAGCCTACCTTTTATTTCCTAAGTTGCATGTCTATAAGTGATCTCTTGATATTGAACGCGAGAGTTTAAAAGTGTATAATATTTAACATTACACTCAGACAGACTCATGCCTGTCCAGTGTGCAGTGAAAATCTTTAAAAAAAGCAGCACTGACTGACTGACTGGTTATGACTGCAGCCTGCTCAGTCATAACCAGTTCCACACAGTTAGCTCTCATCCCCGTAGACAAGGATCATGTAGAGACGGCGTTGTTTCATACAGGGCTTCAGAATTAGCTCACAGATAACGCTGTGTGATTGCGAAGATAAATAGTGGTGTCCGGCTGCGTTATCGACACATCGAAAATGTCGACGCTATCGACTGTCGACTGTCGACTATCGACGCGGAGATTTATAGCGGGACGTGCGAGCATGTGTTAATTAACGACCTATTAAAGTTTGAAGGAAGTGCTGCCATAGTGATGTGTAGCGGTACTTGGTTTCTCTGTCAACGGTGTTAAGGAGGCTATTTGCGGCTAAAGAAACTACTTATGTAGCAAGAGGATTGGTTACTTTAATTTTAGTTCTGTTTTGTTCTATAATGGAAAGCTCTTATTTGCCTTTATCTCATCTATGTTGGGTGATGATAACGCCGAAAGTGGAAGCGTACTTCACCCGGTTCCTCAACTACTGAGGAGCTGGCTATCTTATTTGTAACAGCCAGATCATAACTATGCTACTAACAGTGATGGTATGTCGACATATTTTGGCAAAGATATCTTGAATTATATATATTTTCCGAGAGCGTATTACGAATCAGCCCTAGCTTCACGGCGGGCTGTCACCGAATCCCCTTCTTCTGTTTTGTCATTTGTTTCGTTCCACGAGCTTCCATAACTTTTTAATTCAGATCACGGCGACTGCCAGTAGGCTTGCCCGAGCAAGTAGTCCCGATCACCACAGTAGCGACACAGGCGGACTTAAACAAGTCCAAGCCCTACCACCAACCAAACCGAGTGCAAACATGTTCTCCCCGCTGGTAATAGAACCCGGAACTTTGGATCTAGACCGGTGTTCTTAACAGCTAGACCACAGAAGCGGCTTTACGGGTTCTTTTGCGCTTCACCACATTTTTTTTTGGAGAGAGATTTCTGATTGCCTCAGACGGCATTTTTAGCGTCACCGGGCTTGTTTTTAGCGCGGCGAGGAACGTGAAGGGTCCCTCAAGCCGTGTGAAACGAATCACCTTCGGAGGTTTTCTAGAGGGAACGGCATCGCGCACTAGTGCGCGTCCCCGTGCCCTACTAGATTCTCCGAAGGGTTCGGATCGGATCGGACTTCACCACTTGCCTACCGAGACAAATATCAGTGTAATATGATAATATATGTATTTAATGAATTTATTAATATATCATTCTATGTTTTATTTATTCTTCTTGCGTCTTATACTCCAATCCAGTATTGTGAATGTTGCTTTACTTCTAAGATCGCAATCTGAAGACGAAAAATGCGATCTAACTCCTTACTTACTAAAAGCTAGATGTTTTCAATTCTGTCTGGTAGTCCTAATAACGAGGTTTGTATTTTACCTAGATCGCCTAGAAAGCTGCATGCAAAGGGGATGTGATGCGCGACGCGGTGACGACGCGCGACATTGATTGGCGTTTCCTATGCTCGCTGCGGGTGCGCACGCTACAGTTTTGCATTGATGTTGCCGTTGTTTTGATCCAAATCTCTTGAAATTAAAAGTTATCACACTGATTATGAAGGTTAGAGCCTGAATAATTCAAATATTACTTACCTGGAGGTAAGTAATTGTGAAAGTGGTAAATTTTCGCGAATTCCTTACCTCATAGTTTTTTATTAGCGTATTTTCGAGCGATAAGGTCACATGATTTGAATCCTGAGGTGCCACATTCGATTCTCAGCATGGGTACACTGTATCGTATTAAAGTGTTAAAACCAGCACTTATGCAAAAGTGAAATTTGACAGAAGTGCTGTCACCTGGATCGCAATGGTCGTAGGTTCGAGTCCCATCGGAGACCGTCGTCTTTTTCAAGTGCTATTTTCATTTTCGTCTTTAGCATTATGTCCTCCTTTGGGTTTCTACGCATTGTTTTGCGCATTTCGCTGAAAAGATACGGGTGATAGGTTAACTGTAGATTTACGCCCGTGTCCCGCGAGACATCGCCATTGTGCACACCGTATTCATATGCCAACCCTGGATTTATATCGTCGCCATTTTATAATTTCTATCTCAATAAAAAAACACTACAAAAAATAGGTCTAAAGATAACGACGTTAGAGTTGAAAATCGTGAAGCAGCGATTTATGTACAGGTAAGTTTATCTTGGTTGACAAATCAGATATAGCAATACTTATTTACTAATCTCTAGGTTAATTATTTTTGTCTTTTTCTTTTATAAAATTATCAGCAGTAATAATCAAGCGTTTGCGTAATTTGATAGTCTAGGGGTCTACAATGTAGTGTAATATATATTGTACTGTGGAAGTATAAATGTATATAATAATGTAAGCAGCTATTTGCGGTCAGTTAAAACTAAGATCACGAATGATTTTCAAAAACATAGTGATAACATATTTGCAATAAAAGTATTATCTATTTATCTATCTATCTAAATCCGTTAAATACTTTATACCGTTTCATTATCATTATTAAGCATTTTCAGGAAAGTTATAACAAAAGGAAAGTCATTGGCATTTTGAAAAATGGTACTAACTTCCAGTAAGAGTATGTGTGCCATTCTGTGCCATTTCCATATATCAATATCACTTTGTGTCAAAAACATTTTTTTTTGTAGGTTTTTTCTTTTGGACATTCAAACTTTTTCATATCGTTTATCGTTTCGCCATAGACAAGAAACCGAAGCTATGTTTATTTGCGCATCTATTTATTTCTTATTAACTTGGAAATTGAAATCCTTCTACGTTTAATTACGAGCGAAGACCAGACAAAAGCGACTCATATTACCCAGTATCAATTTACCGGGGATAGATTAGCGAGATTAGGTGATTCCCATTGAATTCTGTTCGGAGAAATTTAAATTTGATCTTTATGGACCTGTTAATTGCTAATGAAAGATTTCTTTTGTAATTTAATTGTATTTTTGTTTTCTCTAAAGGTCAAACAAACAGTATTGTTGCTTGAGAAATATTTTAGCTTGCAAGAGACATTTGTGTGAAAACGGGTTAAATGTAATTCGTATTATACCTTCAGTATGTCTTCCTCCCTCCTCCTCAACTGCTCATTTTAAGTCCCCACTGGTGAGGCACGAGCCTTCCTATGGATTGATAGGGAGAACGGGCCATAAACCACCACGCGGGCCCAGTGCGGATTGGTGGTTGTTAACGACTGCTAATGCAGCCGGGACCAACGGCTTTCCGTGCTTTTCGAAGCATGGAGGAGCTCGAGATGATGAACTTTTGGTCACCCATCCGATGACCGCCCTTTGCGAAAGTTGCTTAACCTCAGCACTCGCAGACTGGCCTTCCCACGAACAATAGCATATGGAGATAATATTATGCGAATGCTTATCAAATTTACCAACGGTATTTTTATAATTTGTTTTTATTATTATTATTATTTAGCTTCAGTGCAAGTAGCACTTAAAAAAAAAGTAAAAATTCACGGTATTTTTTTTTGAGCAGCTCGATGACGCAGCGCCAAAATTTCTAATCTAGACCTCCTCCGCGCTTCTGTGTGCACGTAAAGCCGTTGGTCCCGGCTGCATTAGCTGTCGCAATCCGCACTGGGCCAGCGTGGTTATTTATGACCCGTTCTCCCTATCCATCCAAAGGGAAGGCTCGTGCTCCAGCAGTTGTGATATAAAATGGGATGGTGATGGTTGAAATAAATTTTCAATTGCAATTAAGTAAATTTTATATTAAATCTTATCTAATGTAATCTAAATGGGGCCTGCCGCGGTTTCTCTCTTTCTGTAGCACTTTGACCCATCATACTTCTCTGATCTTTTGTGTAAACCTAACCCTTTCACTCTCCTCTATCAGTAAAGACGACTTCATTAAGCTTGACAAAGTCTTTGAATTAGAATATCTCGGAAAAGATGAGAGCCGGAAGCAGGATAGTCCGATCCCAGGAATCTCAATCTATTTATTAATATCTAACAAATAAAATTAAATGTATAACCAGTTCCATGTAACAATATAACATTGTAGGTACGTGCGTAAAATTAAACATAAAATATTAAAAAAATGTTTAAACCATGTTCTTGACATACTTGAGACACCTTACTTACAAAAAAAATCTGAATACTCCCAAAAACACATTTTATACAAATGATATATAATTCCACAAACAAATGTCTGCCAAGTATAGGGTTAACTGATAACTCACACGTTTCGCTGACTTTAAAAGCTGTTAGATACTGCTTGACTTTCTTTACCGAGGTACTCGTATAACGTAAAATATTTTAATTAAGACCTTTCTAGAACACAACATGAAACCTGAATATTCCTACACAAGACATATTGATAGCACAAACCGCATTAGATTCCATAGCCTACACGCCTCGGTCAAACTTAAATAATTTATCAAGCAATAATATGGCGTCGGCCGTTTTCCTAACATCAACTTGTAATTAACGTCTCACAAATATGTTTGCCACATAATTTATACTTGTACTTTTCACAATCACGGCCGTCCAATAAATCAATTAGCTAGTATTCTCATTAAGTGGCCTGTTATCGGGAATCGAACCTGGGACCGGTCGGCGTCGCGTGCGCTCGGTGAAAGTGTTTGTTTGCACATATCTGCGTGTCTGTTTGTCTGTTAGGCATTATCGGGTGATGCGGCGTGACGTTTCTGTAATAGGTGTACGATTTAACTTTAGATTTAAATAAAAAATCGTTTATTTTTATAGGTACTATTTTAAAAGTAAAGCGCCTCATCTGGTTGAGAGTGCTATTATGTTTTATTTTACTTACGATAACAGTAACGATAATAATGAAAGGGTAAGCGCAGTAAGACTTCACCCGGCACACTCAAAACATGCTGTCTGCTAAAAATTCTTCACGCCGGATCAGTTGTGCCTTTTGTACAAGACACAGGTGCGGTCTTGCGTGGAGTATTGCTCACACCTTTGGGACGGTTCCGCAAAGTACCTTCTCGATGCCTTGGACAGATTGCAGCGGCGCGCTATACGCATTATCGGCAATGCAGAGGTCACTAATGCTCTCGAGCCCCTGCAATTGCGGAGAGATATAGCGTCACTCAGCGTCTTCTACCGCTTATACCACGGCGAGTGCTCTGAAGAACTCTTTGACCTTATCCCACCTTCTCCCTTCCTCCATAGGAGTACGCGTGCTGCTCTCCGGAGTCACCCCTGTACTGTCTCGAACTTTCCATCGCGCACAAAGAAATTTGGTGACTCGTTTCTTTGTCGCACTTCCAAAAGATGGAATAGTCTACCAGCACACGTTTTCCATCTTTCACAAGATAAAATTCACAAGATGGGTGACCAAATAAAATATCTCAGGTCTCTCCTTTAGATTATAGGCATATGACGTATTTGTGGACCGTCATCGTTACGTTCTGTAAGAGCTGTGGTCCAGGGATGACCTGCAATAAACTATATGCAAATAGCAGAACAGAATATAGTCTACATTCTCTAGATGATAAATAAAAAGGCAAAATTACGTTTAGAAACAATATACCTCTTAGGGCCTCTTTCACCATCTACAAGTAAGTTCCCACTAGCGTTTACTTGACAGATATTCCATACAAAACTGTCACTTTGACTGCCAAGTATCTCCTAATCATTGTGAAACAGGCCCTTATTCGTTTTTATTTATGTAATAAGTTTATTTTTGTTACTAAGTTTTTTAAAATCAATTTACTATTATTGAAAAAGTACTAGGGTAACATAGATTCTAAGTAGTTCGTGCCAGTGTTTATTTTTGTGTTACCTGCTCCAGAGTGAGCAGGTAACACATGTGGCGCATTTTAATAAGATTATTTTAGTAACTAAGTTGTCAAAAATCACTGTAAAAGTACCAGGGTGACAAAGATCAAAAGTAGTTCGATCCAAAGTAGGCAGTTTATTTCTGTTGCTAAGTTGTCAAAAAATCACCTTGTACAGGAAAATGTACTAGGGCAACATAGATTCGCAAAGTAGTTCGCTCCAGAGTGGGCAGGTAACCTGTGGCTCTCCCGGTGACCGTATCGCGGCCGCGGCGTAATGAAAACGCTCCCGGTTTACTCAATGCGCTATTTGCATATTGGTTAGATAAAGGGCTTCGCGTGCTGTGGAGTATCCTTGCTCGAGAGGAAAGTTGTAACATACAATTTTACTTGGTACATATCATTAAATAGGAGTGAGGGTAATTTTTACCATTTGACGCTGTTAAAGAAATGGAGAGGAGATAAGGCTTCTGGCGAGTTTCATGCCGGTTCTTCTCAAGGTCTTTCGCTGCAGACTTACGAACGATATAACTTAGGAGACTTACGAGCGACATTTATTTTTATGAAAAATTGCATTATATAATTTTCATGTCTCTGTTTCTTCAAGGACTGCCGGTTTGTTCTCGCGCAACCGTTGTTGCACAATTATATAATAGCTATTTAAAATTAGCAAACTTTCCGGAGGCATGGAAATTGACTCGTGCAATCCCAGTCCCGAAAGCGGGGTCTAGTGGTAATGTAGATCAGTTTAGACCTGTGGCGGTATTGTCTACTCCGGCCAAAGTCTTCGACTCGGTTTTACAAAAGAGTATTTTAGAACAGGTAAGCTCTCAACTGTGTGACGAACAGCACGGGTTCAGACCAGGCCGCAGCACAACAAGTAACTTGCTGAACCATATGGCTCAAATCGTGCCGATAGTGGATGAGGGGGGGCAGGTGGACGTCTCGTATTTTGACTTCCGCAAAGCCTTCGATGTCGTGGACAACGATGTGCTTTTAAGAAAGTTGGCGGAGGTCGGGTGTACTCCCCACTTGTTAAGGTTCCTCGCCAGTTACATGCAGGATAGACATCAGTATGTGGAGTATGCCGGGTGCCGATCTTTGCCATACTTTGTTAGATCCGGGGTAAGTCAGGGAAGTAACGTTGGCCCAATCGAATTCCTCATAATGATCAACGATCTACCAGTCGTCAAACACTCCAACTGTTTGCGGACGACCTAAAGTTATCACTTCGCGTCGACACAGCGATGGATTGTGAGCAATGCAAGGAGATATTAACCGAGTGGTTTTGTGGTCTCATGAGAATGGACTTCAGTTTAACACATCCAAATGTGTCACGATTACCTTCACGAAGAAACAAAAACCTATAGAAACGTTATATAGGGTGGAAAACATTACCATGAAAAGAGTAACGGAAGTTAAAGATCTAGGTGTTAACTTACAGCCGACTTGTTATTTAGGAATCACATTAATAACATTGTTAAAAAGGCATTTAGAAACTTAGGATTCATTCTTCGTAGAGTGCATGGCTTCACAAATGTTACAGCTATTACTTCCTTGTACAATGCCTTAGTAAGAAGCCATCTAGAATGCAACGCAGTCATTTGGTCTCCACATGAAGCTAAATATAGTCTCATGGTGGAGCGTATTCAGAATAAATTTGCTAGATATTTATACATGAGGCTTTATGGTATCTATCCGTATTATCCTTTAATGTATCCTACCTTATTTGTCCTGGGTATGGTGGGATGCACTAAACTGAGTGTGCGGAGAGACCCTAGCCCTAGCACTATACATTTTTCAGCTGATTCGCGGAACTGTTCACAACCGAGAATTGCTTAGTTTGGTGAGGTTGTGTGTTCCCGATGAATACGTGGGGCGCCGCCGCCTACCACCGTTACTGTCGGTGCCCAGGGGGCGAACCGAACTCCTGCACTGTGCTCCGCTGACGCGCACGCTGCGCACTCTCAACCAAATAGCCATAAGAACAGACATTTTTTCTTGTTCTTTGAACGAATTTACAAGAGTTGCATTATTTATAATATGTTATTGTACTTAGTACCTACCTAGTGCTTTTCTATCGTATTGGTGTTATACAGTAATTAATGGTTAAACAAACTTACCTTAGTGACGTTTGACCATAATTATGCTAGCCGTTGCATCCGAAGAGATTTATATATTCACTAGGTAGTACACTCTTCAATGTACCGGGCAACAAGCACAATTTTAGAGCTAAAATTAATAAAAAAGACCTAAAACGATTTCATAGTTCCCCGTTACTGCCACAGGTGGCGACTTCTCGCGCCATCTTTACTCATTACTTTAGAGCCAAATTTCGGAAAAATCAGCTAATGGGTTTAATTTGCATTATGACAAATAAGGGTGTGGGCGGGATATAAATCTCTTCGGATGCAACGGCTAGCATAATTATGGTCAAACGTCACTAAGGTAAGTTTGTTTAACCATTAATTATACTACGCCGTTGCATCCTCGAGATTTATATATTCACTAGGTAGGATGTTTAGAGTTTCTTGCGAAATTTGTTAAAAAAGGAGTGTAAAAACTAAGTAGAATCATATTGTAATCAAAATTATTTATAAGCAACTTAAATAGCATTAATAATTTATAACTTAGTTACAAAATAATTAAGTGCAATCAAATACCGCTTCTGCAAAGGCGCTTTCATTGAAGTTGGAGGTTAAACAACGGTTGTAGAATTTTGCGAAGACTAAACTGTTTCCCGATCAACCAGTGCATTTCTTAATAAGGTCGATCGATGATCCATGACGATAAGCAGCTGAAGTAGACGCATGGCGAGTACTATGTGCGGAATAAATATCCGTATTAACTCCACTTTCGCCCATGATTTCTTTAATCCATCTACTTATCGACGCAGAGCTGGCACTATGAAACGGTTTCCTTGTGGTTAACAGTAAACGATCAGTGTTAGCTCCAGATCGTAAATACTTTGTAACCTCCATATACGATAAGAGCGTCTTTGCAGGACACACTTCACTTCACACCTTATCAGGAAAAAACGGAATCACCAAATGCGGCATAGGACGATTAGGTGCTGACGTTTTGACAATATCATTGATAACAATCTTTATATTAGAATCACCAACTCTGACATTCTATAATCTAATCAAGGACAGTGTTTGAACTTGTTGTCCTGACGACAATGCGAGTAACTGCCACCTTCCTAGTAACTTGGGATAAAGTTAACTCTTCATTTGAGTACAGCTTTGAAACAAAATCAAGAATAATATTAGGGTCCCAAGTAGATTTGTATCTTGGAAAAGTAGGTCTAGGTCAGGAATGGGTCGGCGTTCTTAAAATTACAAAAGCCACCATTTTTTTAATGCTACATTGTACTGCTTTAATGAATTCACTGAGAGTGATTAGATCATAATATCAATAGTCTCTACATTAAGTGAATGTTTTGAGTAGGCTGACCTGATAACAGACATGATACCAAAGTAAGTGTTCTCCATCGTGGATGAGGTTGTCTGAAAGGAGACAATAATAATTGTTTGTCAGGATGAAAGTATATTGATTTCTGACATGACAGAGACTGGAACAACGGATACCACGGTTGGCTTGGCCTATAAGGTACCACGATAATTCCGGTTGCTCTGTCATTTATTATTTTACGAAGGCATCTTAAAATTTGTGAAATGGGAAGAAATGCATAGAAAAGATACGAATTCCAATCTAATGTGAATGCATCTACATTGAAAGCAGATGGATCTCTCCTCCACGACACATATTTCTGGCATTGAGCATTTAAAGTTGATGCGAAAAGGTCAATATCTGGTTCACCAAATTCGACAACAATATCTTTAAATGCCAAGTCAAATTCCATTCGGTAACAATGTTTGTCCGTCTAGACTCTTCGTCAGCCTCTTTATTTTCTTTAGATTTAATATAAGAAGCAAAGACATACAGTTGCCTATCCTCACACCACATCCAAATATTCCGTGTGATTTCATTTAAATGATTATATTTAATACCCCCCATTCTATTTATGTAGGAAATAGCTACTGTATTATGTATACGTAATAGAATTTCAGAATTACGTTTTTCCTGAGCAAAACACTGAAGGCCAATAAAAGCCGCATTTAATTCTAATAAATTACTATGACTTTGCGTATCCTCTGAATCCCAAAAGCCATTAGATCACTCTCCATTACACATAACTCCTCATCCTGTTAAGGATGCATCAGAAAAATATCTCAAGTGTGTATTGACCGTTATGAATTGCATTTTTACATGTCATTATTTGTTGTTCCCATCAAATGAAATATAATTTTAAACTTTTATCTATGGTCATTTTACAGTCATAGTTATCATTGCTTTGTATAAGAGCTAGAAACTTCCAATTACTTTGTATACCTACTGCTGGACAACCGTAAGCTACTGCTGGACAAGAGAAGAAGATAAGCTGGACAGTAAGTATACCTAAACAAAAAACAGCAAATTGTCTTATGATTATATTTATTTTTATAGAGATGTCTCTGACGAGATCTAGTATTTTATTTCGTTTTTCGAGGGGAAGACCTATTGTCATATTAGTCGCGTTCAGTTCAAAACCTAAAAAAATTTTTGACATTGACTTGGCACTCATTGACTTTTTTCGTAGTTGATTACGATTCCTAGATAGGTTAATAAATTAACTGTTTCTGTAATGCAGTTGTGACAGTTCTTGGATGAATCTCCTATACAAAGAAAATCATCAAGATAATTTTCAATTAAGAAACTTTTACTTCTTAGAGACGATAGCACTAGTTTCAGTAATTTAGTGAAAATATATAGTGCTGACGAAATTCCAAAGGGAAGACATTGAAATTCGTATGTATTTTGATCAAATCTAAATCTTAGGTATCTTTTAGACGATTCGTGCCATCTGCTTTAGGTATGAGAAATATCTTGGACAAAAAATGATCGTCTTTGCAAGGTATTACCGTGCCAATGCGGCGTAACTTTTCTATTTCTACCTTAAAAGTGACAGTTTGTAATTCAGAGAAATCTGAATTGTTAGGACCTATTTTTGAAAAACTGGTTTAACAAGTAGAATTTTGTAACCCTTAACAATATTCAAAATAACCGGATCGTTAGTGACTGATCTCCAACAGTGGAGAAACTTTTTTAATACGCACGAGAGTTGAAATACCTCTATTGAGTCTTGGAATTTGGCCTCGGTCGGTTTTTCGGCGGAGGCTGGTAGCGGTCGGTCGGCGGGGCAGCCCTCTTTGGAGGTTGGTAAGTCGTTCGACCCTTGATCCCTGCTGTATGTTGGTTTTCTTAGAAGCTGGGTTGTCTGCGGGATTAGCTCTCTTGATTTGTAGACCTGATTTCTCGGCTAATTCTGATGCCTTTATCTTATCCGTAAGATTTTCTCCAAAAAGAAGAGAATCTCTCTGTACTTCCTTTACCATGTCTTGAAATTTTTTATCTAGCACATACGATATTAATTTCCTTCGATTAATTGTACTCTCAAAGTGTGAATCTAGTAAAATCTGGTTTGCTTCAGATAACCTCTTAAAAATGTCCATCTTGTCTATATATCTGTCAATAAGAGACGATATCAAGTTTGTCAATACCGAGATCCCAAAGCCAAGATGATACTAAGCCCTTTCTAGGCCCTTTCTCGATTTCTTGGCGATTCAATCAATACAGCCGCTATTTCAGGATTTAACTTAGGTGCTTTTAGTTGAAAGTTATTAGGTACAAGGATCTTTCCTATCAGTTCTTTTTTCTGTTCTTTATTCAATCCCTCACATAGAATACGCCCCCAACGTTTAGAGATTTCCCCTTGAATCTTTGATCCAAAAACCTCTAGCTTTCCTTTTGATTCCCCCAGTACGTCAAGAATGTCAGCAGGCAAACTATTAGGTGTTGGGTCGCCATTGCCTTCAGATGTAACACTCGTGTTCTGTCTGCTTGAAGAAGGCATCGGATCCTCAACAGATGTTGATGGAGCTGTCGCGGAAGGGAACGTTGCAGCGTTTGTGACATATTCTATATTTGGGGCTTCATTATGAACATGAACAATGTGTATAGAAGAACGAACATTGGCATCTAGGTGAGAGCCGGAGGCATCAGAGTCTGATAACTCCAAGACCTTGTTGACTTCCCTATAACGTGTTGGGTTAGGGCTCCAGTCATAACGACTGCGGCCTGCTAATAAAAATAAAATAGAATGAAAAGGCCATGATCGCATCATGACTCGAACGAGCATGTAAACCTTTGACCGTAATCGCGTCACGGTACATAAAAAAAAAAAACTATGACTACAACCGCATTGTAGTACTTACGTGCACGACTATGATCGTGTCATAGTACCAAGGCACCCATGTTTCACGTTGGAATATTAAAATAGGAAATCCAAGAAAGTATTGGCAAAGTTATTAAGAGACCAACTTATTAAAATGTGTCTTAATCACAAATTATAAGATACTTTATAAAAAAACAAAAATGTTAGCAAGAATTTAAATAAATTCCAACTCGAATTTCAGATGAAATTGTTGCATCGTTAGTTTCCTGTATTTTTAAAAACACAACTCCAAAAGTGGATAGTCGGCAATAGATTTATAATAACACAATTACATAATAAGTTAACGTAGTTCATATTGTTATGAATCTTTTTATTTCTATTCACACTGTTAACTTGTTAATGTAAATAAATTCCAACTCGAATTTCAGATGAAATTGTTACATCGTTAGTTTCCTGTATTTATAAAAACACACAACTCCAAAAGTGGGTAGTCGGCAATAGATTTATAATAACACAATTATATAATAAGTTAACGTAGTTCATATTGTTATGAATCTTTTTATTTCTATTCACACTGTTAACTTGTTCTTCATAAAAGAAACGAAAAGTGTAAACTTTGCAAAACAGAAACATGTAATATGCATGTAAATAGTTTGAAGAATTGTTGAAAACGTATGTTACGTATGTATTAGACAAAAAAGGCATGCTAAACACTCACTGTCGCTGCTGCTGTTCGAATTTTTATACCATCGCAGGCGCTCCTCATATTTTCGAAACTTTTTCTTGATATGTTCATAGGAATCCTTATGCTTATGTTTTCCCATAACACTCACTTAACAAAAAAATCGAATCACACAGTCGAATATCACAAAAACCTTAACTTTACTCTGTACATGAAAAATATTTTACAATTACATGCTGTGATGCCCGCACAAAGAAAGCGAATGAGTAAAGATGGCGCGAGAAGTCGCCACCTGTGGCAGTAACGGGGAACTATGAAATCGTTTTAGGTCTTTTTTATTAATTTTAGCTCTAAAATTGTGCTTGTTGCCCGGTACATTGAAGAGTGTACTACCTAGTGAATATATAAATCTCGAGGATGCAACGGCGTAGTATAATGATAGATTTAAGCTAATATTAATAAATAAATAAATAAATAAATGTCGATTCGTCGCCTTGATACATAATACTCGTACATTCTATTGTTTGCTGTGATTTTTTAAAAATGTTTTTCCACTATTTGTACAATATCTTGACGCAAGTGCATTTTCTATATAACCGGGTATCGGGTTCAATTCCAAGGTCGGGCAAAGTGAGTTTCGGATTTTTTCGATGCATAGCTCGGGTTTGTGATCACCAACCCGCATTTGGCAAGCGTGGTGATTAAGCCTTTAACCATCAATTATAGTGATGACTTGATTTCAATGATGGAGGCCTTTATAGGCTATTTATTTCACTACTTCACTTCTATGTTATTATATATTTTTTAATGTTAAGTTCCAGTAGTTCTGCTTCATACAGTCCTTTTGATAGTAGTTGTAGTACCACTATATCCCGAACAATATTCTGCAGCGCAATTTATGAACGCAGTAAAGAGCATGTGAACAGTTTCGAGAAAATAGATCGTAATGTCAGCACCTCAAATATTACAATCCAAAACACAGTAAGTGGTACTTACCGCGTTCATAAATTGTGCGGCAGTATTACATAGGTATGTTATATATGGAGACCGTGGATAATGTAAATAATATACAACAACAAACACAGACGGCAGCTACATTCAGGATGTTCCTAATTTTCTAAATTTACATACCAAAGGACAACAAGAGAAGAGAGATCGTTATGAAATCGAAACGATTTCGTTGTTCTTTGAGTAATTGTTGTTTTTAAGGAAACTTCAAGTTACTTTTTGCTTAATTCACGAGTCCTTTGTTTAAAGTACTACGGGCAAATGTTATTTTACGTGGCTCAAACTTTTGACAATTCTGATTGGAGCATAATGTTTATGAAAATGAAGTTACCACAGTGGGTCTAGCAAGTAAAGGTTATGTCATAACTTCTATAAAAATAATAACATGTCTGTCAAGTGTTAGTTCACCTACGAACGAACGTTGTGACGATGTACCAATAATTTCAATGCAATATTCAATTTTTACGCAATTGATATTGTTTTTGCTTTTGCATTTTTTTTTAAATTTTTTATGACTGTTTATTTAATTGTGTTTGTTTTTTTGCTGTAATTGTTAATTAAGTCCTATCAGGAGATGTTTATTCGTTCTTATGTAGTAAATAAAAAAATTCCATGTCTTTCATCTAGGACAACTTTCTTTTAATTGCATAGCGCATTTGGCACTTTACAATGCACAATACTGTACAAGCTGAGGCGGGGTCCTGATTGACCTATGTTTTGTTTGTTTTTTATATTTTATTTTATGTATATTAGTGTGTGTGGTCAATAAATGTTTCTCTCTCTCTCTCTCTCTCTCTCATAACAACACTAAAAGAAATATATTATTACACTAACTGCGACTCCACACGTCCCGTTACTGGAAACGCATGGGTGAAGTAGCGAATATCAGCACATACAATATTGATTTAATTCTCTAGTCGTGTATCAGTCCGATGGGACGATAACTCCGCACGGCGCTACTTGAAATCAGTTCTTATTAACATATTATTTCGATAAGTTAACGTTTTCTTACGATGACGAAGATGTCTTTTAGGTGCAGTTTTCTTTGCATTTACTGAGATTGAATAGATATGAGGTGGCTCTCGATCTCGACATTGTTATTGGAGGCGTGTGTGACGATGATTAAATTATAAGAATGTTTGCATGATGATGTGATAAATATTGACAATGTGCAGATAAAGTAAGTGACTGATTCAGTTTGTAGGGCATTAAGGAGGTTTCCTCAATCAAAGCTTTGCTGACACATTATTTTAGATTCTGCTTTATAAATTAAATTAACTATAAAGGTAGACGAAACTGTCTATAGTTTTATTACTGTTTAAACTATCATGGTCATTAGAACTATTATTACTAACGCATTTTTCTGTTAATAATATTAATTCTTAGTAAAGGTTAATTTGTTAGTATAGCAGGAATACGCATTATGCATTTTTGGAAGGGCGTTATTATTTTCAAGTCTTTTAAAGATTACACTTTTTGGCAAGTAAGTTCGCCTGGGTAACTACAACCACCTAAATTAATTGGGTTTTTAGTAAATAAATGTATATGTAACATATATATGCCAAAAATTCTAAAAATTCTATATATTAAACATTATACATCTATACTAATATTACAAAGAGGAAACATTTGTATTTTTGTATGTATGTATGTTTGTAACGAATAAACTCAAAAACTACTGAACCGATTCAAAAAGTTATTTCACCATTAGAATGCTACGTTAGCGCTGAGTAACAAAGGATATATTAAAAAAAAAGTACACCCGGGCGAAGCCGGAGCGGACCGCTAGTATTAAATAAACAAATTGAGAAGCTCAGTGGCGAAGTGGTTAACGCGCCCGGTCTGCGAGTGTTGAGGTTAAGCAACTTCGAGTTCGTAAAGGCCCGTCATGGGATGGCTGAGCAAAAATTTATATATAAAATAAATAGCAAACTATAATAAAAAAAATCATCAAAGAAAGCAACCCATATACGAACCCTGTTGTGATATTAAAATTAACCATAACCTCTTTCGCACAATTTAGATCGTAACCACATCATTGTGTGGTTATCATTACCCGGTGTGCACAGTGGGCTGTAGGTATGTACCAATAATATACGAATTTCAATTGCACATAACGGTTATGGTGCGCCGCAGGGTAGACTTTCCTCCGTACCTATCATGTAACTATTACAATGCATGCACCTACAATTCATGTAGAAAGTGTTCTGCAGCCGGGTTCGGACTACGCACTGTGCGGACTTGTGTACTGTAGATTGTTGAAGCTAAATGAAAATAAAATGGTTTTTTTTTTCGATTTAGGCATAAAAGTGCACTTATGAGCGTCAAACAGGGTAAAAGGTAAAAAAGGGTTAGGTAAGTAAAACTAAATTTTCGCCTAGAAAATTATAAAATGTTTTTTTGCTGTATTTTTAGCTAAACATATACTTTATTACAGGTGGGGCAAATTGTTTGAAACGAATAGGCACGAGACCACGAATAGGGTTAAAATATTTTTTATATTTATTTGACCATTTATCTTATATTTATGCTTTTTGCTTTGCTTTGTTTGCCTTGCCTTGTGGTTTCCCCATGAATGGAAGCACCTCAGAGTCTACGAGCCAAATACCAACATGTGGGCTCAGTGCGAATTGGTTATATTTACAAGGTATGTAATTTCTGAAACCGGTAGTTTAATAAACCTGTTTGTCTGTTATGTAACTGAAATAACCACTGTGTACTAATATATGTTTTTCATTAGATTATTTTACATATTTTATATTCTGTATTGTTTTCTATCACATTGCATCCAAGACCGTGATGTAGTTTAAGTGGTGGCCCTTTAGAAAGCTGGGCGCGGTGTGTGTATCAGATCGGCGGGCGCCCGCAGACATCCTGTACAATGTGCCACGCATCTAATGCTGGAGCCTTCGTGTTTGCCTCAACAACCTGCCCGGGCTCAAAGGACTAATGTGGTACGCCAATTTATAGAAGTTGATTAAGCTGCCACTGTGAGCCGCAACTGACAAAAGATTCGACGACCTCCTTGGTCGAGTGGTTTGTACAACGGTTTTCATGGTGTCGCCATCTCGAGAGGTCAATTCAGAAATTATTGTTTTTCTTAATTGTCTCGGGTCTGGGTGTTTTCTATGTATAATAAGTATGTATTTAACTATTTTAAATATGTTTATCCGTTTGCCAGTAACCATTTATCGAGTTTCATAACGAAGCTTTTCTTGGGCTAGATAACTGGTGTTAGTGAAGGAAATTTTATTTATTATACTCAATTAGGTACTTGACTGGTTAGTCAATATAGAAACTTGTTAACAAATATCAAAACGATTATTTTTAATAGAAATTGTATGGGATTAGCAAACTATGACGTCACTATTTTTTTCCGTCAATTCAGTGTTTATTAAGAACTTTTTAGTTTACAGAAATTCATGCTTAGGTCAAATAAAAAATTGGTTAATGTTTTAAAGAACTGTTACGTGATTTCATTTATACGTTTATCCTTCTGGAATCAATTGTTGTTGTTGTCATCTACCCAATTATCCTTCTCGGCTATTATTTATCTTATTGAGGACTAAGCAATAGGGTTTGTAGTTGATTTGTGTGTCAGGTAAAGTGAACTAAACATATATTATTAGGAATTGAAGGAATTGAAATAAAAAATTTAACCGCCTTTATCTATACTAATATTATAAAGATTAAACCTTTGTATTTTTGTATGTATGTATGTATGTATGTATGTATGTTTGTAACGAATAAACTCAAAAACAACTGGACCGATTTAAAAAATTCTCACCATTGGAATGCTACATTAGCGCTGAGTAACATAGGCTATATTAAAAAAAAAATTAAAAAAAAGTCCACCCGTGCGAAGCAGGGACGGGCCGCTATACGCTATAAATTCGTATTAGGCGAGCTTTTTTAAAATTACTAATCCATTAGCCTTCATCTTTCCTGATGTGAATGACCATAAGGCCTGAGGTAAAGCGTACTTCACCTGGAATCCTCAATTACTGAGGCACTAGCTATCTTATCAGGTAGCTAGCCTGAAGACAACAACGCCACTCACATGGATGTTTTGGCGACATATTTAGATAAGATGGTGGTAGCTAGCTAGGCAGACAAACGAACCAAACCGAGTACACAAACATGTACCCCCATGCTGGGAATCGAACCCGGGACCTCTTAGAGACCGGTGTTCTTCTTAAACTTGAGATATTTAAATTCGGCCACCCATCCGTTGAAGTGGCATAGAATAGTTGCAAGAAGCACCCTGTAAGCTCAAGCACCACGTCCTCCTTAGAAATTAATATCAGTTCCTACATCTGTGGCAAACACAAATATATAGTATGTTGCATATTTTGCGCTTCCGTAGTATCAGGGATCGGTACATTCTCCAACCAGAGCGGCAGTGAGTGATGCGCGCATTTGCATGCGCTCTGTAGCAATCGTTTGTTTTGATGTCTTTAAGGGAATTTCTCTGCTTCCTTAAGAGTCAGCTTTGCTCTAAATCCACAAATGATGGAATACGATTTCTTTTTGTCTGCCTCAGCTCTCTTGTGGTTAAGCCACCGGTCTTAGACCAACACTTGGATTTGATTCCCTGGTATATACATATATTGTGCTCTTAGGTAGGAATTACCTGGCTAGGGATCACCATCTTATCTTAGCTTGTTGCCATATTATTATTATTATTATATCAGTCATAGCTGTCCCACTCCTGGGCAAAGGCCTCCCCACACTTTTTCCACACCTTCCGGTCCCCTGCAACTTCACGCCATTCCTCATAAACCTATCAAAATCGTCCCACCATCTTCGTCTTGGTCAACTAGAAAAATGTTTGCTAAAAAATTTTATCTTGTAACTATATAACATTGTGAAAGCAAAAATTAAAAATAATAAAAATATGCATTTTTGTGCTCCGCCGAGGAAAGGAATATTGTTAGATTCTTCGTGAATAAGGATTCCATGGGGTATGCCCATTCTATCCATCTTACTTTGCTTACTTTCGCTTACTATCATTTGAGATGAAGGCCGTATAAAAACCAAATTACATATTATAAAATATTTGATGTGAGATAATATTATAACACTTAATTTATGTATTTTTAAATTAGCTTCTAGCGTGGGAGATAAATCTAACAGCCAGTATGTTGTCTATAGCTTCGTGAGCTGAGAGCTTAGAGAATTCTGTATTTGTATTTACACCTCATATACTAATTATTAAGTATAAGCTCCAGCTGGAAACAGCCAGTGTGTGTGCTCTAGATACAAAGTCCGAGTTGACGCTACATATTGATTGACTGAACGACTTACATCGTGTCTAGATTTTAAATTGACTCGCTTTAGGTATATCTTATCTTAGAATAGAATGATGTGCCGTCCTTTTACTACAATGGCCCAATACAGCCCACTGCGATTGGTGATAGGAGTTGCACTACCACATTACGAAATAATAAGTACGTAATGGGTAATAATAGGATGAGGTATTTGATCACCCATCTAAAGAACGTCAATGGTGGAAACACTAACCTTTCACGATTGTTACCCTTGATTTTAAATCACATATCTGCAATAAAAACTGCAGCTGCAACAAAATGTCAATGATACTCGTACTTCTAACACGTATCCCCTACCACGAGTTTATAAAGAGTAATGAATAACTTTTCGATCGAGTTAATGTCAAATACAAATTTAATGGGTTCGATAAAGTGTCACCTAGTGGCCGTGGCCTAAACCGTAAAACGGGTTGTCATTAGCGTACGAGCACGCTGTCAATTAAAATAAAAATAAATTTGAATGCCGTAGGTTTTGACTCCAAAGGTTCCATTCGGAGTCGTATAGTCTTCTTTGATCAAACGTCCAAGAAATACCTACCTATATCTTTCATAGTGTACTCATATAAAATTATAAATTTAAATTTTAACACTCTTGTTTTAAATAACTTCATTTTAAAAGGCATCAAATAGAATAAAACTATATTGTCATTTTTTTTTTATTATTGAGAGAGATTGCTGACTGCCGCTGCGGCATTTTCAGCTTCACCGGGCTTTTTTGGGGGCGGCGAGGAACGTAAAGGATCCCTCAAGCCGTGTGAAACGAATCACCTTCAGAGGTTATCTAGAGGGAACGGCATCGCGCACAAGTGCGCGTCCCCGTGCCCTACTAGATTCTCCGAAGGGTTCGGATCGGATCGGGGAGCGGAGCAACCCGAGGGCGCCTCTAAAGGCACGGACCTCGGCTCGGGTTGACCGGGCCGTGGAGGAGGAGGAGAGAACCGCCCAGGTACATGTCTGTACCTGGTGTAGAGCGAGTGTGAACCGGTTCTTCGTACCCTTGTTCTACGAGTACGGTGTCTTGGGCCTAAACTGGTGTGCATGTTTAGTGTATTCTGTAAATGTGTGCTGTCATTTAGAGGATCGCAACACCAAGTATGGTATATGAAAAGTTTTTACAAGGTGCGTGAGACCTCTGGTGTTGCAAACATCCGCTACGGCTACCTTACCTCAGTGGTCATAAACAAAAACTTTCTTTGCGAGATGCTCAACAGAACCTATGGTAGGGCTTTCAGTGGCACCTGTGTTTTGCGCGTATCAGATCAGTGGCTGCCGGCCAATTATTCAAATCACTCTGATGGCTGTTGTCATTGTACATGATACGCACATGAGATACGCACATATCCGGTGGACGAGTAGCAGCGACAAATACTGTTTGCATATGCGTCCAATTACTGTAGAATGGATAAGAGGAAAGATTAGTTGTCATAGAGTATATTGTTCTGTAAAGTTTAGGTACGAGAACATTATATCTATTGTTTTCATATGCAGCCAATTTCAATATAATAAAAATATATTAAGTTTTAAAACTGAACTCTTATGAAGTATATTGTTTTTTGAAGTATACGAAAACATTACATTTTATACGGATCAACGCATAATAATTACCTATATCCTATAGACAAGCAGCAGCTACAAATGTTGTTTGCATATGCAGCCAATTACTCGATGCATGCAGTAGTATAGATTAAAGTTATAAGCTATATAACTCTTGTAAAGTATAATTGTTTTGTGAAGCTTACGAAAATTTTAAATTTTATAAGGACACTCGAAAAATAGCGGGCATCTCAAAATTAAGATTTTATTATAATGTCATGATTTACCGTTAAGAATATTAAACGAGTGCGTGCCGTATTCCGCATCACACCCCTAATGATGTCACAAAATTAAAGACCAGGGGCCCGACCGCCTAACCGATTGCTTTGGCTACGTGTGTAGTTTATGACGTCATCATGTCATTTAGCTAATAGGTATAGGCATATATCTATAGCTATATCCTATAGCTTTCGATATTGCTTTCATAGGCGGTACGAAATGACAAGATGACGTCATAAACTATACACGTAGCCAAAGCGATCGGTTAGGCGGTCGGGGGGCAGGGGGCCGACCGCCTAACTCGATCGCTTTCGATCGGAAGCTATAGCCTATAGCTATCGATATTGCTTTCGAAATGACAAGATGCCGCCTCCTCCTCGCCTCGCGTTCAAAGCGATCGAAAGTGATCGTTTTAGGCGGTCGGGCCTTGAACATTGAAATCGGTTGTAATGAATCATGAAACTAAAGTTTAATTAATATTGTGGCAAATTCTTGTTTTGACTAATGAGGCAGGCACTATTAACAACTCATATCGAACAAGAACAAAAACTATAATTTAATTAGATTTTTAATATACCCTAGATTAAATTTGAATTTAGTGACCTAAATTGGAATCTGTAGAGGTATCTGTATCTGTATCTGTATCACACACTTAATCGGACAAAATGTCGGAGGCGCAAGCGACCATCTTGTGTCGTGAAGAGTGATATTGTACCACGTGCGACTGTTGATTTTGCAACATTTGTTATTTCTGAGGCTCACGCGCAGCCACTAGCAAGTCCTCAAGAGGTTTGAGCCGTGACACTATACGTCCAAGGAGATCGAATTGTTATGATTATTGATTTAAATCAGACAATATGCAGTAATACCGATGCCAAAAGTAGGTATCAACATTTAATTTAATAAAATATTAAATTTACCAATTTTTGTTTTTAATTTACTCATTAATTTAGGCTACATACTATGTAGAGAATGATTGGTATATTATTATGTCCAATATGTCCAAATGTTTATTATTATACTTAGTTCGAGAAAAAATAATTGTTTAATTTGGTCTTTAAATTACATATATGTTGCCAATGACCAAACATCCTTAACCCTTTGTTAGTAAAAATTTAGTTATTATCGAAAAAGCGTACGTATTGAAATTAACTCGGGTAAAAATTGGTAGGACCAATTGCTCAGAAAAACTAATGATGTTTCATAAGTTACATAGAGCAAAAGATTTAAGCAAAATTGCTTACATGATATTTGTTATGGTATATTCTAGTTCAGACTACGAAATTTATACAAACGTATTTTTCACTTGCTAACATTAACCATAACATTATCTACGTTAAACATTTAAACTGATTAAAATAATTCCAACATTTAAAATCCAACTTGAGAATCCCAGCCACCAATCCCATAACCATCAATTGGTGACAATTTAATCAGCGCACGCAACACACGCTCTAGCCCCACAATCCACATAATTGCTAAAACAATAAGTTACTCTCCCGAGTTTCCCAAGGCTCAGCTACTAGGCCAATAAAGACAAGACCACTTCGAATAATATTTGCCTACATCATCTTACATCACCGCAATGCATACCAATGAATATACAAACACTTGCATAAATACGTATGCACCATTATAAGATGGAATTCAGTTCGACGCGATATATGACGCGGCGGGCGCCGTACGCGCAGATCATGAGTAATGCCTCGGAGCTCGCTGCCTTATTTATAACTATAACTGTAACACACGTAGATAAATGCGTACATTGACAGGCAAATTAAAGTACTACTTTGAGTAATCTTGCGGCAAATGGGGGTGTTGTTCTACAAGTGCAGTTGAAGGTCATGTGCGGCGACTTCGTTAGATGTTTTAGTTACTGAGCCGGCAAACGAGTAAACAAACTGCCTGATAGAAAGGGGTCACCGCAGCCCATGGACGCTTGCAACACCGTAATGCGACTCTGAGGCTTCTACTTTGATACATCTATGCCTTGTAATGTCACTGGATCCAGTACCTTTCAAACTGGAAACAATGCGCCTTGACCCAAACCGAGGTTCTTGATTTTAGAGGCGTTCTCGGTTCCACTCTCATTACTCGGCTTGAACTCCCAAGATAATGTAAGATGAGGTAGCTTCTATGAGATGAAAGCTTCTATGTCACACGAGGATTGTACGCGTGATCATATATGAAGGATATGATGAAGGAAAAAAGTTTTTCGGAGCACTCGCCGTGGGTGGTATAGTCGATAGAAGGCGCTAATAGTTGTAGAGGTTCAAGATGTTTGGTGGTTTCTACTTCGTCGATACTGCGGTGGGCGATGCTGCAACCTATCCAAAGTCTATTTAAAAATCTGTGCCTATTTTCATGGCTGCCTGTGTAGCAGCGTGTGTTGTTCACCCGTCAAATTTCTAGCTGTTCTTAGGCCCTGGTCCTGATCTGATCCTGGTCCCGATCCTGGTCCTGGTCCTGGTCCTGGTCCTGGCCTAATCCCTAGAAGACCCTAAAATTTTTCCAAAGTTTTCATTGGCTGTTTGTTTCGATAATGATTCTGTTAAGGCCATAAGGGGTAAAAAAATATTTTTTTTCTAATTAAATTCAGAGTCATCATGTTATCAGAGTTATTCAGAGTTATCATGGCCGCCAGTGTAGAAACGTGCAGGAAGGCTTCTATCGCGCTATATACGACAGCAGGTGATTAGCAGCACGAGCGCGCGCATGTCCGCCATTATGCTTTGTCGTGTTTATACGAGGTGGTCAAATTTTGCTGACAAAATTTGTACAAAATAAAATCGAAGCCTGTTTTCATGGCCACCAGTGTAGCAGCGTGCAGGAAGGCTTCTGTGGTGCGATATACGGCAGCAGGTGATTAGCGGCACGAGCGCGCGCATGTCCGCCATTATGCTTTGTCGTATTTATGCGTCGCGTCCGTAATAGTGAGCGCGCTTTATTTTAATCTGTTATTGTGCTGTTTTATGCTGATTATTCGATGTTCATCTGCGTTTTGCGGCGGTAATGCGTACGCTTGTCGCTTTTACAATTCTGTTGTTATTGCTTATTTTGTTTTACGTTTGCGCTGTTGCGATTTATATGGAATTGATTTTGTAATTTCTTTGTTGTTGTTTAGAATTTAATTGAAACTTGCTCTGTAAAATGATTGTTTGCACCTAAGTTTTTCGTAACATTATCCTTATGAGTATGAATGTCGATTTTGACGCTTTGTTCGCGACAAAATTTGGGTCATTATCATCACCGACAGCTAAACAGGCAAACGAGCAGGCGGGTCCCCTGATGGGAAGTAATCACCGCCACCCATGGACATCCGCAAAACCAGAGGAATTGCAGACGCGTTGCCGGCCTTAAAACCCTACTGCTGGGGCACTAGCCTTAGATGGCAACACCAAAGGAGAACGGGCCATAAACCACCAAGCAGGCACAGTGCGGATTGGTAGTTGTTAACGACTACTAATGCAACCGGGACCAACGGCTTAACATGCCTTCCGAAGCACGGAGGATCTCGAGATGATATTATTTTATTCACCCATCCGATGACAGGGTTTGGAAATATTATGTTACTTCAGCAATCGCAGACCGACCGTGCTTTACCACTGCGCCATCGATGTCCATTAATGATAAGATTTATCATGTACAATAATTTGAATTTAGAATAACGTACTTCATTGTTGTTTTGTTTTTGATTTTCGTGTGAACTATATAGAGCTGTATAGCTATAAATCGTAAATCAACTACGAATGACACAATAGTAATTCCCCTTATTCTAAAATAAATTAATAATAAGTAAAAGTAGGATTAGCAACTCTATATACTCTATAACTGATAGAAATCCGACGACAGCCGAAACACGAAGTTTGCCGAGAGACATTAAGAAAATAGATGGACTGTACAGACGCCTGCACATCAACCTATCCAAAACTGTCAAATTTCTGTAATAATTAATCAACCATATGACATCTATATAAAGTTCAAAGACTATTGAGGAAATTTGACAGTATGTAGTAAGTGGTTTTATGTGTAGGCGTGTGTACCTACTCGTACCATAAGCGTCGGTTATCCGCAATACACAGCCTCTCCTTCTTCTTACAGTGGCTCTCCATTACTGGAGGTTAGCCTTCAGCTCAGCGATCTTCTCTCTATCCTGCGCCAAGCAAAATAGGTCTTCAACCCTGGCAATGCTTGTCCATTCTCGAATGTATCTCAGTCACGATTTTTTCCGTCTTCCAACTCGTCGCTTGCCTTCAAACTCGCCCATCAGCTGGAGCAGTTGGTATCTCTCATACCGCAAGGCATAGCCAAGACAGCCTCATATACAACCAAAGAACAGTTTGAATAAACAAAGTAGCGGTAATCATGAAGTTTTATAGTCACCAGTCATTTTATCAGCGATTTAGCGTCATATTATTTTTGCTGGAACGACACTCAATATCCAGACACGATTTGCATAAGATAAGGGGACGCTTAGCATATATTACAAGCTACAAGGTGCAAGAGCGCAGTGAAATCATTAATTTATTCAAAGTAATTACATGCTTATTAAGTAGGTTTCGAGTGTAAATGTCGATGCTTTATGTTAGGACTCAATTAAAGCAGATAAAGTTCATATTGAGATTGTTTTAACAGGTTTTGGTGGATTGTACGTAGCTGCGTGCGAGTTTTATTTGTCATTCGATCACGTTAACGAAAACAAGAATTTACATTTTCTACCAGTGCCTCCTGGTTAAAAAAAAAGATCGAGGAGAGATTGAAATTTTCTCGTACAAATTTTCTGTTTCGGTAGTGAAGTGATCGAATGGCGAATAAAACTCGCACTTGGCATCCAGTATGGCACAATTGAAACTCTTTTCATTGTCATATAAATAATGCCAATAAATTAACGTCAGTAGTCGAAAGGGACTATGGGGATTGAATTATACTTCCTCGCATTCAACCCCACATCTATCCTAGGTTTCTTTATTTTAATTTTTTTTTATACGTAGCTCGACAAATGACTCCACTCCACCTGATGTTAAGTGGAAATGGAGTCCAGATGCAAGGACAACTGGTGCAGCGTGAAAACAACGCAGCATCAGTCACCCTCAGCCTGCCGGCCCACAAGGTGCCTCATCACGCCTCGTTTGAAGGACCCCATGTCATAGGAAGGAGGGAAAACGTGTGCAGGTAGACTTCTAGCTTATGGCAAGCATAGTTCTTTATTGCGTTAATACAGCAAAAGGTTAATAACTTCTATCTGATGTGAAAATTATATATCAACATTCAATTAATAAAAATCAAACAGTTTGATACGACAAGCACTAGTTCTTATAACATTAATTTATCTCGCACATCAAAACTACTCACTATCGCACTCGTAAGCTAAGTAAAACCAGTTGCCACTAATCCAAATAGGATTAACATAAACACCATTTCACATATATTTATATTCACATTGACCGTTTGAACTGTCCAATAAACATTATGACATGTTGGCATTGAGTACAGCCACACGATCCTAATAGTGCCGAGCGTCTCACTAGACAAAGCGGCCATTCTTATCCCATGTCTTCCCAGTAGCAAATGAATGCTCGAATCCAATTTCCGAACAAAGAGCCAGGTGCTGGATTTTATGGAGTTTAATTGTGTCCAGGCCGGTATAATCGACGCCGCAGGACGCCTGAGCAACGGTGCAGCAAGCCGATATACGAGCGGCAAGCGACACGCTAGCCGTGTGTCTGGCTGACGTGTGCGCTAGACCTGCGAACCGGTGAGACTGTCCACTTTATTTATTATTTCTCTTTTGTTTTATATCATTTGTTTAGTGGCTAGTGGAAATGTTATGTAGTTGATACAGTTAGTAAAAAATGTGCGGTTTGTCGGCCTGACTTTAATTCTAAGCTAGTGTGACTGCTAGACGTGTGCACTAGACTTGCATACAGGGACAGTAACACTGTCACCTATTTAGTTTATTGTCCTGCGTGTCCTAAAAAAAATTTCTCAAAATATATTTTCCATCGATATATTCATTTCGATGCATAGTTTTTTTTTGGAGAGAGATTGCTGATTGCCTCAGACGGCATTTTCAGCATCACCGGGCATTATACTGCACCCAAAAGGTGGTTATGTTGAACATACGCCTTTTGGCATTTAGCGCTGTGTGTTGGTAATATTGTGTTCTAGAACAATATATTGAACGAAAATGGCACCTATCATCTCCATTGTCAGTTAGAGCAATTGAGATGCGATCTGTGCGTCTGTCAGACGTGATCGCTAGACCTGCCAACTATTTTTCTTTTACGTCACATTTATTAGAGAGTATTCTCATAAAATATTTGGCTCGGTCTATTCCTCTAGATGCGTAGTGCACGTAAGAATGCGGCGAGCTACACCCAATCAGACAATGGTTGATTTAGCTACTACCGGCCGCTTACCGGCCTACGCACTCGCGCTGTCGCTGTCCGGCCGAGATATTGCGCGCGGCGATATGTTATGTTGGACATACGCCTCTTGGCATTAGCACTGTGTGTCTGTACTGTTAGGTTGCAGATAGAGCTTAGGTTTTAACTGTATCTGCTTAATTATAGCTTTGGAGGCCGCGGTCTGTTTTATTGGTTGAGATTTGTGTTCTATTAAATATACGTTTTGAAAACTGGTTTTACTTTTATGTGTTAACACTTTGTGAATAACGCTGCCGGTAGCTAGTAGTTATGTAAATTTTGCGCGTGTGACGAATACGACACAATTTTAGTCACTTTCACTCATATTGTTTTCTAAAGATTACGCGAACACTACACATGGAAATGAAACTGTAAACACACTTGCGTTTAAACACGTGCAAACCACCTAGCAAAGTGTTCGAAACGTCAGGATAAGAAAACTAATGTATGACATAAATGCGAGTAGATCCGTAAAAGTAGTTTCATTTCACTTTCACCCAGTTAATAATTAATAACTAAAGCCGTGTCGGATCATCGAGAGGGTAATGTAAAGCCACTGGTGGTTAAATAAGATAGCATTAGCCACCAAAATCAAAACCAAAGTCCCAAACCAAAATCCCCAATTTAAGCAAGTGTGGTGGTTATGGGCGGCGGGCAGTTCCCGCCGGCTGGCCGTTGCTGCATGCATCTACACTAACCAACTCATTAATCGATGACAACATAAGAAAATTGTATTAGTACCTACACACTTCAAAGTATTATTGTCATTGTATTATATTATTGTAAGGCACTATGCCGAGTCTAATAATGTGTATGTGAATGACCAATCAAGGTACGCGGAAAAACGTACATTAGTTTATGCTGTACCTTTTTGTAAGACAAAGATGGTCATATGGGGGGGGGGGGCTTGACCTTTTTGGGTTTGCTTTTTACCCCCTTCCTATGCTCTTTAGAGTGTAGCCGGATTATTATACTGAAACATCAATAACAGTTCTGTTAACCCATCTTGAAAACTAATATGCATGCATATTAGGTAGTCAGGTATTTATTTATTTATTTATTTATTTTTGGCACGGTAACAAAATACAAATCAAAACATACAAGTAACAACCGAGCACAACATTCAATTTAAATATATTTAAAACAAAAGATATAAAGGTAAGTAAGGTATCAGTAGTCTACGGAGCTTTCGGGATTGAACCTCGATTGTATGTAGTGGTTCTATATCGTCGCTTAAGTTTTTTTTGGAGAGAGATTGCTGATTGCCTCAGACGGCGTTTTCAGCTTCACCGGGCTTGTTTGGGGGCGGCGAGGAACGTAAAGGGTCCCTCAAGCCGTGTGAAATAAATCACCCTCGGAGGTTTTTTAGAGGGAACGGCATCGCGCACTAGCGCGCGTCCCCGTGCCCTACTAGATTCTCCGAAGGGTTCGGATCGGATCGGGGAGCGGAACAACCAGAGGGCGCCTCTAAAGGCTCGAACCTCAGCTCGGATTGACTGGGCCGTGGTGGTGGAGAGAAGCGCCCAGGTACATGTGTACACCTGGTGTAGAGCGCGTGTGAACCGGTTCTTCGTACCCTTGTTCTACGAGTACGGTGTCTTGGGCCTAAACTAGTGTTTCAGGAGAGCAAGAATATCGTGCCATATATCGCGACGATAATACATATTTTTTTGTTTTCAAAATAAAACGCTTCCATTGGTTAAAATCCCTGTTTCTGATTGGTCTAGAGGTGCGTCTTTCGATTCTCTATCGAATGACATGCAAAAGTCAAAATGACAAATTTTGGACTTCCGCGGTGTTAGAACTTAGGCGACGATATTTGTTTGTTATACAATTAGAGTCAATGTTACATTCATTAGGTCATTCGTAACACAATTAAGAAGTCGGTCAGTTGGCTAACTAAATACCAATTTTAATTAAAACAAGGAAGCCTAAGGCGCGGCGCACACTGATAACATCGGTTATGAAATGCGAACAACACACGATGGGGGAGTAACAAGGCGATATCTTGTATCTCGTTCACGCCTCGCCTCTTTCTCGTGCTAATTCCTTAATTAAGTGTAAACCAATGCAAAGTGTTCGATAGTTATGCTGTAAGGTTCAGCGTACACAGAACGAAAGGAGAATATTTCATTTACTGATGATTTTTTTCTAACCGAACGACTGACTATAATTTTCATGGTCATGATTATTCTTGAGTTTCTCTGGTAGGCGCCACCCAAATGGACACATGGCAGAATCCTACCAACAGGCCAAATCGATTATTAATAAGTCATTCACCTACCCTGTTCCTAATCTTATTTGGATTTGGCGTAATAATGTCTTCTTTTTCTATACTTCTCTATCAGTCGTTATCTCAACATTTACTTCTTTGCTTGTTATTGATATTTTTCACACTGTTTCAGTTTGAAGAATTTTGTTACTTGGCATTTTTCAAACGAAAACAAAACCAAAATAATATGGGACGTTGTAACCGGAACTGTCTGGCTCCTTCTTTGAGAGCGACTGAGGCGAAAAGGATACGGTTGCCTTATTTTGTGCGGCTGGTTTTCGGGGTGCTAGAACGTGTTGAATTATTTTATTGATAAAATCTAGCATTCAGCTTTCTAGCTGGGTTTAAGTAATTAAGTAAAAAAGGTTAACAGAGCTGTTATTATTACTATGTTAAAAGTACATTAAAAATTATCTTAAAAAGCAGTCTATCCGGTTTTCTTGGATGTTCATATAAACATAAAATGATGATGAAATTATGATTTAAAATAATAGAGCTCAGTGTACGCGTCCGTTGAACCCGACCGCAGTTAAGGTGGCAAAGGGCTCTGTGTTGACAGCAAACAGTAACACGAGATACGCAATTACTACGCGCACACACCCGCATGAGACGATCGGGCTGCGGTGATAAACTGATAATTAATGTGGTGAGTAGTGTTGCAATCAGAGTTGGTACTCCTGTATCTCTATAACGGAGATTTTAGTTTGTTTCATCATCATCCCCATCCCCATCAGCATCATCAGCATCATCATCAGCATCGACATAATCATCATCATAGTATCATAACTAGGCCTCGAGTCTGCTAATTTCATAACATCTTAATAGAATAGTACAGTGCTTGATTTGGACATTGGATGGAATAGAAATATTGTCAAAGTCTAAGGAGAGAGATATTGTAAATATGAAAGTGTCTGTCTGTCCTTTCTTTACGAGTATAAGAAATTTGACTTAGCAATTAGTAAAGGGCTCACGAGTGCTATGACAGCTTATGAGCTACTTTTGCGAAATCTCTTTGACTTCAGCAATCGTAGACCGAACGAGTTAACCATTGCGCCATCGGGCTCCTCTGAAACCCTTGTTATTTGTACACCCTCATGGGACGATCGGGCTACGGTGATCATTTATGTGGTGAGTGGTGTTGCAATCACAAACGTTACTACATAGTATTTTATCTCTATAACGGAGATTTTTGTTTATTTTATCGTCATCAGCATCGACATAATCATCATCATAGTATCATAACTAGGCCTCGAGTCTGCTAATTTCATAACATCTTAATAGAATAGTACAGTGCTTGATTTGGACATTGGATGGAATAGAAATATTGTCAAAGTCTAAGAAGAGAGATATTGTAAATATGAATGTGTCTGTCTGTCCTTTCTTTACGAATATACAGAGGGGCGAATAGAAGAAATTTGGCTTAGCAATTAGTGCTTACGAGTGCTATGACAGCTATTTATTAACATCGATCGGCTTTTGCGAAAGCTCCCTAGCTTTAGCAATCGCTGACCGAGCGCGCCATCGAGCGCCTCTGAAACCTTGCTATTCGTACACCCTCATGAGACGATCGGGCTGCGGTGATCATTAAATTGGTGAGTAGTGTTGCAATCTCTAGAACGGAGATTTTGGTTTATTTCATGATCATCACCATAATCAACATCATCAGCATCATCATCATCATACCATAACTAGGCCTCGAGTCTGCTAATTCCATAACATCTCTTTAAAAAAAAAATGTTTATCTTTCAGACAACTTTTAAAGGTCCATAAGAAGGCTAAACCTACTATATGTTAGTAGTAATATTTTTTAGTTTTGTGCGCGTGATTTGGCACATGTGACATTGGATCTATAGATCCTCTTCTTATATGATAGGAATATCATCAGAGTCAGAGGAAATAGATATAGGAGATAGAGGAAATATATTAAATATAAAAGTGTCTGTCTGTACTGAATGAATGTAAGAAATTTGGCTTAGCAATTAGTAAAGGGCTCATGACAGCTTATGAGCTATTTATAATATCGTAGCCATAAACCACCACGCGGGCCAAGTGCGGGATGGTGGTTGTTAACGATTGATTATCATTATTATTAGTGATTATGATGAAATAAACTAAAAAAATATTTTAGGGATACGTGATAATATGTACCTACCATCAACTGTATTGCAACACTACTTACTACTGGGGGTGTGATCATAGCAAGGGTTTATGAGGAGCTTTCACAAAAGCACGTCATCGATGGGTGACAACAAATTATCATCTCAAGCTCCACTGTGCTTCGGAAAGCTAAAGCCTTTGGGCCCGACTGCATTAGCAGTCGTTATCAACCACTAATCCACGTTGGGCCCGCGTGGTTTGTTGGCCCGTTCTTCCTATACATCCATAGGGAAGGCGTGCCCCAGCAGTGACAGCAGTCGGTAGCAAGTGTATGTATATACGAGTATTATAAATGTGAAAGTGCTTTTGACTAGCGACGTCACTGCACTTCCTAAACCTCTTATACTATAAGCAGCCCACAAACCCTTGCCAATTCATTTGAATATGTAAAAACGATGGTGGCCTTACACTCCCGCGGCGGACAGCCGACATAACTTGCCTTAATGGAGTCCGCAGCACGCACCAACACACATCACATCGGACGGACGGACAGACAGACCTATTTAAGGGGTAAGTTGAAGGTAGACTTTAGAGCTATAGACTTATAGATGAGATTAGATTGGCCGTGTGTTTGATATATGTAAAGAAGCAATTACACGGGGTGGCTTTAAATAATTTCAAATCCGTATGTTGAAAATAAGTATGCCACCGGTTTTGAAGCTTTTCATCTTCATCTACTTGCTTGATGTAAGTGTCTTGGATTTAATTCTTTGATCGTAACCAGGTTTCCGACATCAAATATAATTCTTTATGTCAGTTTTTATTCAATGTTTAACTGACTGTCTACAACAGCATTGATTATTTTGGGGACAGGTTGGAGAACCTCAGATTACGATATCTTAGTGCACAAAAGGTTGATTAATAGTGCCACTAATAGTGGTGCTATTAGGATTGTTTGTGCCTAATCAACCTTTTGCACTTCTTTTTCAATGAATATTTTCATTTTCATCCTTTTCTTAAGCATAGCAAGATCTTTGAGGGTGAAGAGCTTGAAGACTTCTGGTTTCAGGTAAAGCGACCTCAGCGAAGCTAGCGGTTTAATAAACCCTCCAGCGTCAAACGACCACCGGCCACTGGTCGCTAACAATTGATTTAACCATTGTTATGCGTTATTGACGCTCAAAGACCTAAGTAAGCTTTATTAGTTTGTGTCATATGTTTGCATGGAAGAACTTATATTTGTTGTTTTCTAAAGTTTACGCGAACACTACACATTGGAATGAAACAACTTTTACGGATCTACTCGCGTTTATTTTACACATTACTTATTTAATGTTTATCCTGACGTTTCGAACCCTTTGCAGGGTCCGTGGTCACAGTTATATTAGTTTATTTGTAATGTAAATGTTCTTCTATGACAGGGAGGAAACTTTCCAATTTATGATACCGTAAAAGAAAGTTCTGGCTGAGTTTCTTGCCGGTTCTGCTCATTACAAGGTCTACCGTAGTCTTACCCTCCAATGGCGTAACGACATCTATAAAAGCTCAATTATAGTAGTCTTTTTTTATACATTTCAAATAAGTTTAATTGTGATCAAGTGTAAAATCTCCTTAACCCGGTTTAGCGTGTGCCCGCGTCACATCTCATGAGCCAGCAACGACGACGGTCGCATAACTCTACGTCCAAATGAAGTCACAAATCTGTAGCCCAATGGATATATCTGTCGCCTTGTCGATATATTGTTGTTCAAGATCAATAACACTTGTAGTGCTATGTTTTATCTTTCGCTTTCACGCCCCAAGATTTCTAATGAGTCTAAGGTTGTGTGTGCACCGTTTGTGTTATTTAGGCGAGTGAGCGAGTTGGCGAGATTCAACAATGGCTTTGCGAAGTCGTTCATAGCTTCCTATATAGTTTACACCCGGTTTATGGCCCGTTCTCCCTATCCATCCATAGGGAAGGCTTCGTGCCCCAGCAGTGGGGACGTATATGAGCTGGTGATGAAGTTGGATTTTCGATGGATCGTTTCATCGGGTACTATGTAAAGCTTCGTAATATTAAGGCATCGTTCAATGAAGCAATCGATTAATGGTGATGTTCGTTGAAATGAAAATTGATTAGGTGGCTTCCGAATTCAGAAAGGTGACCCAAGTAAAACATGTACGAGTATACATGATCGAAAAATGCCATCCACCGTCTAAAAAATTAAGAGACGTTTCTCTCCAATAACTGAAAGGACCATTTTTACCTTTTTTTTTTTTTTTGGTGTCCCAGGGGAAAAAAATCTTTAAATTCCTTGTTTAAAATTTAACAATGCAGCATTCCTGGATTTTAAGGAAAAAAAATGAGTTCTACGTGATTAGAGTATGATAGTGTTGTGACTAACATCATCAACGTTGTTAATTCCAAAAAAACTTACACATTAACTTATTGTACTTAAATATAATCTTATTGACTATGACTTATTTACAAAAAACACAAATGTTGAAAAAAAATCCAAGAGCAGGATTTGGATATGAAAATAGGTAATTAGGTTCAGGATTTGAAATTTTATGATCGGATGTTAATGACGGCAGTTGTTGACGTTGAATGGGCGCCTTTGGCTTTCAAAGTAAAAAAGTAAATAGTGTTGAATAATTTCGGCGGGCTGGTTAGAACCACGATAGCTCAATTGGGAGAGCACCTGACCGTACCTCACGTACCAGACGTCAGAAGGGTGCAGGTTCAAATCCTACTCGTGGAAATTTTGTCAACATTTGTGTTTTTGTAATTTGTTTCGCAACAAAATTTGCCTTAAAATTATATAAACAAAACAAAAACATTTTATGACTTATTTCTTATTGGCCTTAATGTCATCTTATTGGCTATTTCGCACTTACACTTCAATCAAGTTTACATCTAATGTATTTTTTATATTTTACAATTTTGGGCAATCCCTGGGTAAAAAATAAAGTAATGTTATGTAAAATTAAACGCAAACTAGCATTTTAAACACGTTTCATTACAATTCTAATATTACAAACAATACAATTTTCGCCAATATCACGCTCCAAACTGGGACATAAAATACACACGTCAAGTTAAAAGCCTAGCGATAAAACTCGCTAGCATCTAGGGCACGTTTTATTGTCGGGCAAGTGCGGCCCAACTATTTATTAGCTCACGGCAATGATTAATTCGGGCCGAACCTTTTGTAACATGTATCACTCGAAAATTACGTGACCCGATTGTGTTTGTAGTAAAATTGTGACGAAACAATAAGTGAAATGTATAGCTGCTGTTTTTAACATAACTATATATGTTTATAAAATATTTGTAAATGAAATATATTAAAGCTAACATTATAATCGTCATCAGCTTATACTCGTATTAGTCTAATAGATAAACCTCTCCAAGCACACGCCACCTAGCACGATCCGCCGTTTTTTTTATTTAGGTAAGCTTACTTTGCGGAGATTCTTTAAGATTGTGACCTTCAAAAACAGACAAAGTGATCCATCGTCGCGTCGATCAAATATTTCTTTTACTTTGATAATATTTTTTTTCTCATACAAGGTACATAGCATCATCCTTTATACTAAATAAAAGTGATACTATGTTACAGCCAAATTCAATAAAAAAAATATATAGTTTGCCTAAACTTTTAAAAACAGTAAAACTAATGCAGCCCCCCTTAGACCAAGTGGGGTGGGGGTGGACTATGGGATTGACATATACGTCATTTATACGTATCCTTGACTTATGTCAATACCGTACAATAATAATTCTATTTGATTTCTATTCTATTAGCGTTTTGCCACTTGTATAGGGGGCAGATTTCTCTGCACAATGCAACCAACAAGGACAAGACAAAATAAGATACAACAAAGTTTTCATAAAATCCTAATTACAGTCGACCTTCTCACAAATGAGTTTCGCAACACAACAAGTAACAACAGGAGTGACAAATGTAAACGGAGAATCAAGTCGTGATGTTGTAAGTTTTGCCAAATTACAGGGCACAGAAATATGCCTAATTCTAGAGAATATTGTGCGCAGGAGTTTTCTATTAGCAAGTGCGGTTTAAGGTGCAGACCATAGTGTTATGTGAACAGGTACTTACAAGTGTGCGTTCATCATGGCATGAGCTGAGTGGTAAATGGTAGCCCATTTAGTTTGCATAGATTTTCATATAAAATATAAATATTGTAAAGTTGTAAATAAACCGCCTTTGCCCAAACTAGCTTTAAGATTATGTGTGACTGTTTTTTTTGTTATCTTTTGTGTTAGCATTATAGCATCTATCTATCTATGTCCAATATGTTGAACTGCTTTTTTTCTCTTCATCTAGCAGGTTGGCCGTCTGCTTCTTTAATTCCTTCTTGTCCAAGGCCAGACTGAACAATTGTTCGACAGAGGTAATGCCGGTCCACACCCGGATGTTCCGCAAGTACGGCTTCTTCCTTCGTCCAACGCGTCTTTCTTCTACCTTGCTCATCGTATTTTTATTGTCATTTCATTTATACAGTCCTTATAGCGCTACTTACTGGTACCCGCTGCCTGCTCCGACCGTCACCGTGCCATATGCCACCCAGTGCAGCTCGCTAGGACGACATTCCTACGTTGACCGCAACCGCCACACGCGCACGAGAAATTAATCACAATTATGCGACAGCGCCGCTCCACACCGCGATGCTACAATGCTAGTGTGATCGCACCTTTATGCTACAGTCGGCAGTGTTGATATCCATTGTGTGTACTGGTACGATTACTGTTTTCTTTTGTATTGGATATAGAATGGTGGAAGTGTGTTTTGTTGTTATAATAGTTGTGACGAATCGGATGTTGAGTTACGGAGATTAAAATAATATTTATTTGTAGGTAACAACTGCAAATGGTACTTAGTAGGTAGTAGTAGGTACTACTAGATAGTACTTCGTAACCCTTTGTGGACACAGCAATTTAGACGGGAGTAAAGTACCTATATAATCTAAACTTATATTAAAAATTTTTTTTTTTGTAATTTTCTTGCAAAAATATGTTTGAACTGTTAGAGCAGAGTAAAGTCAATTAACTGTTTTGCAGATTTATGTTGTAGGTACTGTTTACCTACCACAATTAATTAGGTAATAAAACAATATATAATCGGGCAAATAAAGAATTTATCTTTGCACAGGCAAATATAATTATACTCGATGTCTGGGGTGTTCTGTGCAATTTGTTGCATCCAACAATTTTCCTTTTACTATTTTTCCAATGATTTTCTAGAGGAGATCGTTGCGCCCTGCTCCCGATTACATCAAAGATCGTGATGTATGTGGAAATTCTATCGCCTCTGTGGTCTGGTCCACGGAAAATATATGGGAATCTGATGGCTTAATTATGGCGGCCATTGCTGAAGTAATATTGCGGTTGATTTATGAGATAGCGACTTGCGGCCGTAGCTTTGGTCTTTAATGTAGTGCGAGTTAAGCATGGAAACAAACTGCGTTGTCAAAATCGTAGCCTCAGATCGCTATACCTATTTGCTGTTGGTTGTGTGTGACTGGGCGTCAACAGAATGGATTTACAACAGACTTAATTGTTGCTGTGCAGTATGAGGCTCACCTTGTTTGGTTAAAGTTTTTTTTTATCTTACGGTTAAACGCTTGGTCTTCATGATGTTAAGTGATGACAAGGTCGAAGGTGGAAGCACACTTCACCCGGGATCCTCAACTACTGAGACAAAGCAAGTGTATAGTTTTGACTATTAAATAGAAACAAATATTTTTTTGTCTCATATTAAGTACCTTGCAGAAAATATATATAATTTTAAAAATATGGTCATGATATGTTACCATATACGTGTATGTATATAGTAAGTATGTAGATTCGAGTTAATAAAAAAAATAAGTTAGGTTTCTGGTATCCTGTATCTACACAAATGATACTACTCGTATTAGGTTCTTCAAAAAATCTTTGTCTTCTAAAATCTCATTCAACACCATACACTAATTCAATTAAGATAATTGTGAAGAGGGTTCACATAAACCATCTGCGCCTGCGCAATGCTTACTGCCTTATCATTAGTTGGTGAGCTTGAGTAAAATATCTGGAACATGTTATTATCCGACAATATCCGCGTTCAGTAAAACGATGTTATATCATCTGTGCTGTAGGTGCAACTCGTATTGAAAGGTTGGGTTGCACCGAGAGCGAGTCTTAGAGCCCTCGCCCACGTCCGATAATCGATGACCGATTTTTTAGTCGGTGAAAATGAAACGTATGAAATTCTATGTTGCAGCTCACACGTCCTACAAAAAATCGGTCACAAAATCGGTACAAAAACCTCAGCGAAAAAATCGGGTGGGAGCCGTTATACTTGTGAGGATATTAACGGGCTGTAACAGGAAGTAACGGTCACTCGTTGGCTGTAAAGCGCAGTAACCGACAGTAACGGAAAGCAACGGGCAGTAGCCGCGGCCGTAAAGTGGCTTCAGAAATATAAGACACCTGGCAGCCTTTTACCATGGAGCTGTGTAAAAAGCTGCCATGCTTAGTCTTGTGACGACGACATGACGATAAAACTATAGGTGGACATTGATAGCGCACTTGTCATTTTCAATCCTCGTCACTGAGGAACTGGCTATCATTATATAATTCTTAATTCTAACTCTCGAAACACGAAATAATGAATAACACGAAATTTGGCGTCGCAAGCATCCTTGATGTTCATGGCCGCTATCTACCAGACGTGTTCTCGTGTGACAGCTTATTAATATCATAAAATGGCCTCGTTGCCACCAATGAAACCGGTTACAATAATGTCTGTCCTCATCTGGGAATCGATCGCAGAACCTCTGGTTCTAAGACCATTAGATCACGGAAGCGACGCACGTCAGCCATGTAAATCTCAACATAGCAAACAAACGATAATTGAATACAGAATCAATAAGTAATAACTGCACCCGGTGCATCCCCGCGTATGTAGACAAGTGCAGATAATATCGATATGCAAGATAACAATGCACACCTTCTGGGCAAGAGAAATTGCCGGTTCGAAAGTGGATTTCATTAGTGCAAGGGAATCGAGGGAACCGCTCGCTATGATTCATCTCGAAATTGTTATTAAGCAAATGTGGGCCAGTGTGATACGCCCACCGGTATCTGTGAGCTCGTTACTCGTTCGGACTATACACTTTCTGTTTCAAAGTTTTGTAGTGGTTTTGATTCAATTATAGTCATGTGCACTGTTTTATTATCAGGACTATTTCTAGTGGACATCCATTATGGATGGACCTTGGTGCATGGGGAGATTGAGCCACAACTGCGCTGGTCCAACTAAGTGCACGCACGACCACTCGCCCATCGTTCAAATGCATACCGGCCTCAATGCGCTCCTGTGTCAGCAACCTGCCTGTGATGTATTTGTGGATGGCTGGGCAGCTATCCAGTCAGAGTGTTTATGTTTCTGTGAAACTAAATGTCCTCTATAGCGTTCCTATGTGTTATATCTGTGTTTAAATGTTTTTATAATTTGATATAGTTGTGTAATAATAATAAATTGTAATTAGTGTATATTGTAATAATAATAATGATGATAATTTTTATATTCTGTATGTTAGTTATGTAATTGGGTCCATCCCGTGTAACTAATAATAATAATAAATAAATAAAATAAATAAAAGTATAAACGGCTGCCATCTTGCGACAACAGTCTGGACAACGACTTCTACAGCACGTGCCCAGCTCTAAGTAACGTGTATGGTGTAAGGGTCGGCAGAAGAGTCCCACATCTATCTGCGACTCCCCAGTGTTACGCGCTAAAGTGATTTCTCTAGTGTAAATGATTAGAAAAAAAAACCTCATGTTAATTCTTTGCTGCACGATATGGCCAAAGTTGTTTGATTTATGAGCGCGAATTTACAACCAAATGTCTTCGTTACTGTGCTTAATCATCCACTTTTAAAAGCTGGTCAATCAAAAAGGTTTATAGCCCCAAATTACGAAAAAATCTTGTATAAAGTCTTCTTGTAAATGTCCAAGGGGTTGCTCTCGTGCCACCGAAATGTATATTCAATGGCCACCGAAATTACTTGACACTGCCACCGAAATGATAAGTGACTGCAATGACAATATAATACCGATAGTAAATCAATATAACTTAGCTGCTGCAAAATTTAAGTGGTAAATGCGTTCTATGCATCAAAAGCTGACCACACAATCAGGCGCAGACGGTCAGCGCGCGACGCCTCACGATCGCCAGATATATAGTGCGCGTGCGCTCTAAATAAATCACTTCCTGCTAGCGATACAATACTGCAGAAAACAGCGGTAGTGCTATAACGGTGTAGAAGTGGCACTGTAATCTATAAGTTGATGTTTGATGTAATTTTGGAGGTTACTACTAAGATGTAAGAAGTGTAGGTTTTGCACAACTCTGGCAACCAACATTAACCATTTTAAAAGCCGTTGTCTAAACTTCCTCTAGACTCTACCAAAACTAGAGTTCTTCTGTTGTTTTCTGAAGTTTACGCGAACACCGTACATTGAAATGAAACAACTTTTACGGATCTACTCGCGTTCATTTTATAAATTAGTTTTAATTAATGTTTATCCTGACGTTTCGAACGCTTTGCGGGGTCCGTGGTCACAGGGAGACTGCCTCCCTGCATAAACGCGAGTAGATCCGTAAAAGTTCTACTTATCATTCTCCAATACATTCTCCAATATACCGTGTACGTTTGCTTTACTCAGCTCAGATCTAGTTTTAAGGAACTATTTAAAAGTTATAAAAGAAGTTCTTTGGACCTTTTTTTTTTGGAGAGAGATTGCTAATTGCCTTAGTCGGCATTTTAAGCTTCACCGGGCTTGTTTGGGGGCGGCGAGGAACGTAAAGGGTCCCTCAAGCCGTGTGAAACGAATCACCTTCGGAGGTTTTCTAGAGAACGGCATCGCGCACTAGTGCGCGTCCCCGTGCCCTACTAGATTCTCCGACGGGTTCGGATCGGATCGGTTCTTTGGACCAGTTTCCTATAAGCTTTGTCAATGTCATCCTAAAACATAATTATTAACGTAAAAAAACATGTGGGTTTGTTCATCTTTCACGTCACAACGGAGTAACAGATCAGCGTGTTTCATCACGAAGAAGCAGTTGCAGGGCACGGATGTGACATAGGCTACTGTTCCACGAGATTGAAGTCAGTGGCGCAAAGCTAGTAGTATTGTCCCACTGCTAGACAAAATTACCTCTATCATTGAAATTAATTCATCGCTACAATTGATGAGGCTGGTGATCACAAAGAAGGGATATAAATCGAGAAATACGAAAAACACTTTACCCGACCTGGCAATTGAACCCAGGACCTCCGGATATAGGACCGAGCGCTTTGCCACTCTCCCACCGAAGTGTCAAATGCTAATGCTTAAAGTAACCAGCTGGTAGCGGATTCTTCAGCCTGTATTTTCCTACCAATTGGGGGACATGGTGGAATCTGTGGGTCTATGACTCTATATCGCCGTCGTCCGTATGAGGGCGGCGTGATATATCGCCCCTGTAGCGTTAATAAGCGAACACGGGGCTCGTGATCGCCAATAGTGCAGGTGCGGTGCCGTTACGACGAATTTAGTAGGTGTGGCTCCGATACGTCGAATAGTACAGGTGCGGTTCGAACACGACGATTGTTTAACCTTTATTTGTTGTTTGTTTTGTTATTGTTTGTTGCCTTGTTTCGTGAGTTATAAGTGACTAATGTTATTAAGTATCTGCGAAAAGTCAATGTTTCTTTTTAAATCACCATTTGTATTAGTTTTTAATAACAACAGTTTTATCTTAACAACACGGTATAAGTGCATAAAGAAATAGAGAAACCAAGTGTAAAACTTAATTAAACTACAGAAAAATAATAATTTTAAACAATCTAGTTGTTACAATTCGACGTTGTAGATCCGCAAATGACGCATATGGGTCACATTCGCGTGAAATGTCCGTGTTTGGACGCGCTGCGCCGGCGCCGATAAATATACACGTCACAGGAACGTGTTCCCGACGGCTAAACCACCATTGGCACATGTATAACCGTGTGCCAAGCGAAAACCGTCTTTACCCTAAAACCAATTAGACCAACATAAGCAAATCCAATTACATATAAAACCTTTGTGAGATGTCTAGGGATACTCCTGTACAAACAAATTCGTACCTTATAATTTGCGATGTAATGAGTATTATTGCCTGCTAAAAGCGTGCCCAGTAAAGATATAAGATCCACTCAAGAGCATCTTGGGATCGTCACGACGATCGTACAATTTGTTACCCGAAAGAGGTTTCTTGTAAGGCTTGAACGCTGAGAATGGATTGAATGCGGGAGGAACACTTATTTAGTGCAGGATTGTATGGCGAACTTCCATAGTGGATTCACGTTTAACGTCGAATATATTTGTGTTCTTAAAGTACTTTTATGTTATTTACCCAATTAGGTATTGTGATATTGTTTTCTAAAGTTTACGCGAACACTACACATTGAAATGAAACGCGCAAATAAACGCGAGTAGATCCGTAAAAGTTGTTTCATTTCAATAGGTATTGTGATATTTTTTATTTGAATCGCAGTTTATTACCTAAACTGGTTTTTTATTCGTGAAAATGTTATAAGGGGATTTAATGCAAATTCATTAAAGGTATTCTAGGCTTTATGTGAACGCATTAGTAATCATCTTAATGAGTGGTATGTAATGTAACCGCCTTAGTGGTCTAGTAATTAAATCACCCCATCTCAAACCCAAAGGTTTCGATTCTTAGCAATCGGTCGGTACATTATAATATTACTTGGTATGGTTGGTGGTACATCTTAATATATTTCATTTTAAATATTTATAAAATTTATAAAATACAGTGAAAAAATTAAACGCCCACCCGACCCAGCCAGGAATCAAACCTTTTACAAGATAAAATTTTACTAGAAAAAATTAACCATATTCAGTGAAAATCGAAACCACGACCTTTGGATAACCAGTCCATGTGATTTTTTCTACTGTAATTTTATCTTGTAACTATATTTATAGCACTGTAAATGCAAAATTCAGCATAATGAAAATATTCTCATGTGGCTGGCAATAGCTACCACTTATGAAATGAATATAAGCCTATCGCCATGACAATATTTTTACTAGCATCATTGTTGTATCATAAGATAACCAGTTCCTAAGTAGTCAATATATGGGTGAAGTACCTACACTTCTACCAACAGCATTATCGTAACTAACAATCAGATGAGATGACAGTTTATCGCTTGCAGTTTGAGGATTTTTTTTTAAATCAATCATGATTTATTTTTAACCTCTTCTGTAGTATAGTAGTTAAGGCTGTCTCAGACCCAGAGATCCCGGGTTCGATTCTCAGCGGAAAGTACATGTAAGGCTTAGAGTAAGTGGTAAGGCCGCTTGGCTTGTTACCACAATCTGTCGCCATAACAATAATATTTGTAACAATGTTGTGTTCCGGCACCTAGAGATAAAATAGCCAGTGCGTCAGTAGTTGAGGATTCCGGGTGAAGTGTGCTTCCACCTTCGGCTTTATCATCACTTTACATCAGGTAAGATGAAGGGCAAGCTCTTACGCGTAAGTAATTAAAAAGGAGTTCCCATGTAGGTAATTAACTGTAACTGTAATTAATAAAGGTCCAGTGATTCAATTCTCAATGAAGATTCTCTCCAGCACCACTTGTGCAAAGCGTCTGTCAGTCACTAGTGAGATTTAATACCACCAAACACTTTATTATCACCACATAACCGAGCATACTAATTACCGTTACCCAGGGCCGGGGCGAGGGCGTGCCACAATAACAGTGGCCGGTGATTACAGTTACAGGGCCGGATCTGGAGCGATATTAATATGCAATTAACTTGCCACGCGATCCTATCCGGAGTATGTAATGTGTAATAAGTATGTTGGGCGCAATGTTTTATGGACTATAAACTATGGGCGTACGACTTTAGAGTTTAATATGATGATGTCGTTATGCGATTGTTTATTATGTCCACTAACTAGCTTTTTGTGCTATTTGTTGTACAGTAGTTGCTGGATGAATTATCTTATAATCTAAAGGTTTAACATGAGATTGGATTAGTTTATTTTAATTTTTTGAACAGACCTGTTTTAATTTACAATTTTGTCAGTGGAGTAATTCTATTCAGCTATGCAGCTTTACATGAAGAAAGAGAAGCAAGAAAGGTGAGGCTTTATATTTCTGCTGTTGCGTTTCGAACTGCTGCTGCTTCTGGAAAATTCTGAAATAAATTAAACAAGGGTTTGTTTCTTTATCAAAGTTTTTACCTGATTATAAACTCGTCGCTAGAGTACCACCGCGCCCGGGGAGGCGCGTTTGGTTATATTGTAGGAGTGTGACAGGACCTACCAGATCTTTTGAAATTAGCACTTTAAATGTTGATGCCGACTTCCTAACATTTTCGTTCGTGTATAAGTACTCATTTCTAACAAAGTAACTGTAGGTAGGTAGTTATGCTTTCTTTATTTATTTTTCTTTGCATTTAATTTATTTTTAATGTAAATTTTATTTAGGTATTATGTTCTTGTTCAAAACTCTCTCTAATGCGGTCTCATATCGTCATATAATGCAGGCAATGTTTCAGAAAAATATTCTATAAATAAAATGGTCAGTTGGCTAACTTTAAAAAATAGCCATCACCAAAGTTTTTCTTTTGTGCTCCTAAGGAATAAATGAGTGAAATGAGATTACCAGATACATTATTTTCTAGTATCAAGAATAGTGCACATTTTATAGGTAACATAACCATCTATAACTGGTCTAATACAAATAGTTAATCTAAAGTTTAAGGCTGTAGCTAAGTGGTTCATAGAAACTACAATTATTACATAATTATATGTGTCGGAAGGATGCAGATAGCTTAAGAGTCGATTAAGGGTACCAACTGATGGCAATAGTTTTAAACCAAATATAAATATTATAATATCTTAGTTTGATAAAATCAAGTTGAATTATTTGTTATAATATTATAATAAAAAATCTTTTTTTTTCTTTTATGAAAAACATTATTTTTTATGATAAATGGTTTCTTACTAGTTAGGGTAATGCCACCAAAGAGCACGCACTACCAAAGAGTACCGCAGTGCTAATAATTGAATATAATTAAATCTGTTAGCAACTACTTGCCGGTGACATAACATGTGCATGGAGTCAACATGGTACGTAGTATTTATTAATCCCATAAATGTGTGTTTGCCACTAGGTAAAATAGAATTTCGTATGGGAATACGTACTCTTTGGTAGTGCGTACTCTTTGGTGGCTTTACCCTATGGATGGAACTTTGTACTTGAGTGATGTAGATTGCTGTAGTATTGTTGAATTCCAATAGTTAACCATATTACTCGTATAACCACTTTCTCAGTATTGAAGGATTCAGGGTGAAGTGCGCTATCATCTTCAGCCTTATCGTCACTTACCAAGTTACCATCTGATGGAAGTAAATCATCATCATCATCATCATCTCAGCCAAAAGACGTCCACTGCTGAACAAAGGCTCGCAGATCATCGATCCACCTAAAAGTAAACGAAATCATAAAAAAAACTATTTCAAAATATAGCTTCATATATTACTGGATAGCAAATCTTTTTCTTTCCAATAGCAAAAAAAAAACACTGTATATTTTATGTATGAGTAATAAATACCCTTTATAATTATTTTGTTATGTCATACACAATAAAATATAACTAGATATTGAAATTACACTACTTTTACGGATCTACTCGCGTTTTTAGGGTTCCGTACCCAAAGGGTATAGCGGGACCTTATTACTAAGACTCCGCTGTCCGCCCGTCTGTCACCAGGCTGTATGTGAACCGTGATAGTTAGACAGTTGAAATTTTCACAGACGATGTATTTCTGTTGCCGCTATAACAACAAATACTAAAAACAAAATAAAATGAATATTTAAGGAGGCTCCCATACACCAGACATGATTTTTTTTATAGTACGGAACACTTCGTGCGCGAGTCCGACTCTCACTTGGCCGGTTTTTTAATACATTTAAGTTAAAAACAAGCAATAAGATCCGTAAAAGTAGTTTCATTTCAATGCGTAGTGTTCGCGTAAACTTTAAAAAACAATAATAACAATAATTAGAACTAGAATTAGAATTTGAGTGATTCCACAGATTGCAACCTGCATACCTATGTACGAACTTAAATATCCTTGTAATGTGTAAATGTAGACGAAGCCACAGGCAATGTTACTATTTAATACTCATAAGTCAAATCATTCGTTCATTTGCCATAGGCTTTTAAGGCTGCATTTTGATGAACGAGGCGTCGAACTGAAGCCTCCGGGCCCATGTCCGTTTATTTACTGAGCGTAGTGGGACTGTAAGTGTCTGACTTCATTTGTTAGGCTAGTAGTTTTGTTTTAGGATGTATATATTAATATGTTTTTTTGATATAGTTTTTAACTAATGTTAATCTTGTTACTGATAGCAACTGACAGTTAGTGGTCGAGGACGAACCCTGATGTTGAAAAGGTTATTATTTATTTTGTGTTCTGTTAACATTTAGACTTAGACATACAAAGATAATGTTTTTGTTTTGTTTATATAATTTTAACGCAAATTTTGTTGCGAAACAAATTACAAAAACACAAATGTTGAAAAAATTTCCACGAGCAGGATTTGAACCTGCACCCTTCTGACATACCGGGTCAGGTGCTCTTCCAATTGAGCTATCGTGGTTCTAACCAGCCCGCCGAAATTATTCAACACTATTACTTTTTTACTTTGAAAGCCAAAGGTGCCAATTCAATGTCAACAACTACCGTCATTAACATCTGATCATAATATTTTTACAAATACTAAAGATCAGTTAAGAAGTAGGCAAGCTATTTATAAAATGTTTTTGTTTTGTTTACATAATTTTAAATGTCAACAACTACCGTCATTAACAGTTGTTGACATTGAATTGGCGCCTTTGGCTTTCAAAGTAAAAAAGTAATAGTGTTGAATAATTTCGGCGAGCTGGTTAGAACCACGATAGCTCAATAAGAAGAGCACCTGACCCGGTATGTCAGAAGGGTTCAAATTCTGCTCGTGGAAATTTTTTCAACATTTGTTTTTTTTTTGTAATACAAAAAGAACATTTAAATAAACAAGGCAATCACAAATTAAATTTCGGATTGATATGAATACCTAAGTTAAAGTAACAAAAAAGTATAAAAAACATCCATAGGAGAGTGACACCAGTAATCGACAGGAACCAGCGATCAACATATGTTGCCTTTAATAATTAACTAGTGGTCGCCCAGTGGTCGAAATTCGACCGTAATTGTATTAAGGCTGCACGGATTGTATCCTAAGCAATGAAAAATTCAAAAAGATGGAATGTGAGTTTGGATTGGCATTGACCACAGACCAATGTTAATACAGGTCTGTGGCATTGACAATTTCGGGCCGCTCCTCTTCCATTTCTAAAATTTTTGAAAAATGTATGAAACAATGTTTATTCAATTCAATTTATTTTTTATGCATATTTAAAAAAAAAATTAGCTTTTTGCACTCCTACTCTATATAAACTATAAGTGTACGAAATTTCATACTCCTCTGTCCGCGCAGTTTTCGTAAAAAGGGATACAAAGTTTTTGCTTCGCGTATTATTATATAGAATATAGGGGCCAAGCACAGACCACCTAGCTGTTTTCTAGCTGTGATTCCGTAAAATTTAAATGAAAGTCTATGTAATGTTTTGGCGACAAAAACCGCTGGGCTTAGTGTCCAATATTGGTGTCACTACCATAGGTAAATGGAGGTACTTATTGTAGTTTCATCATCATCACCGTCATCAGCTCATTTATATGTCCACTGCTGGGGCACGAGTCTTCCCTATGGATGGATGGGAAGAACGGGCCGTAAACCACCACGCGGGCCCAGTGCGGATTGGTGGTTGTTAACGACTGCTAATGCAGCCGGGACCAACGGCTATACGTGCCTTCCGAAGCACGGAGGAGCTCGAGATGATAAAGTTTTGATCACTCATCTGATCACCGGCCTTTGTGAAAGTTGCTTAACATGAAAGTTCCTTAATATTACTACTACTGTAGTTTATTAAAAACATATTGTATCTCTGAAGTAAAATTTAAACACTGAAAAAAGACGACAACCTCAGGCGGGAATCGAACCACGCACCTAAAACGCATATAAAAAACACTTATATTGTATCTCTGTAGATAATTTTCATCCAACCATTATAATAAGATACGACAAACCCTAAGCACACGCTAAAGAAATGTTTATGTGCCTACGCGAGGCTTTTCAAATTAAGAAACAAATGGTATTGGAATATACCAACTGCCTCCGATTCTACCTCCGTGAAACGGAACCGCGTAAGAATTAGTGAAGGCAGTAAGTTTCAAATCTAATAATCTTGTAATATTACATTTATTACGTGAGTGAAAATCTTCGTGTCCTTTTTTAAGCACATTGTGCGCAAGGAGGAGTGTGAGATTTGGCACAGTTAAAGTTTTTATGAAGAAATAGTCCCCAAATATAAAATTTATGTAAAAAATTCACACATTCGATTAATTATATCAAATATCCTACTAGGAAGAATCCTATGACCTCGGACCATTATTATGTATTGTAAGATTTTACAACTTCATTCTTAAGAAAGATATAATAAAGTAAACTCTTCAATACCTAATGATATTTAAATTTTGACATGCGCAGATTCCCGTTTTCCCATAATAAATGAATCATGAACAGAGGAGCGGATAAAAAACGGATACCCCACGACACTTCCAAATCACGTGAAACCTCGGCGTGACGCCCCTGACACACTCGATCCATCACGCAGCGTGTTAACAGCATTACCAGTATCAACCTCAACATAAAAAACTAAATATTTTTCTTACCTCTTACAAAATAAGACTTATTTTTGCACATACAACAAGCAACACTAAAGTTGTTACACGATGCGTTACCAATTTTCTCCGACAATCTCGTTAGTCTTTATAACTAGACCGTTAAGAACGAGAATGGTTCAATCGGGTTTCTTTTTGTAATGTTGTTACGTCATACGTCGAGAGAGTTGCCCAAACGTAAAATTGCGATATAACTTTATTTTTTAACTGGAAGATAGATTACTTAAGAGGCACTTCATGGGACGGTATATGTCGTAATACGATCAGCTCCTTGAGTTTGACGGTGAGATTATTATTACCGCAGATTTAAAAGGCCACTTAAAGACATACTATTTTCCTAATATGAAAATCAATTTATTCACATTTCACAATATTAATTGACCATTTTACGAAAATTAGAGGAATTCGTTGCTAATAGAATAAAATGAAATATCAGCAATAAATTTTCAATATTTTTTTCTCGGTGTACCTACTATAAATATTATTTCGTAAATTTTAAACTTAAAAATATCCATAAACTATAGCATACTTTGTAGTTTACAAAATACTATAAAATATATTACTCACATAAAGTTCCAGGAACCAGTGATCGTCATTAGTTTTCTTAAATCATTAAAAATAGAAATCAGCGTCTGATTTTAGTTTTGAATAAATCAAATATTTATAAATCTCTCGTCAAATCACATTTACTGTATCTAATTGAGATTTGGAGCAGCGCTGCTAATACAAAGTTGCAGGGTCTTCAGAGAAGGAAAAATAAAGTATAAAAAAACGCTTACCATATTAAACACCAACTCACATAATTTTTAATGAAACAAAAATAATGAATGTTAAGCAACTCTACGGTTATGTATGTATCTCTATATTATAAACACATGTATTTTAATTAGAAGTATTATTGATAGAACCATCCATAACACCATACCATACATACCATTTTAAAGGCCGGCAACGCATCTGCGATTCCTCTGGTTTTGCGGACGTCCATGGGCGGCGGTGATTGCTTCCCACCAGGTGACCCGCCTGTTAAAAATTAATGCCGCCTGTTAATTATAAAAATACTTATTCCTTTTCAACTGACATCTAGTTATATTATAGAAAGTTGTTCTAGCAACCATAAGCAGAATTCAATCATCATCATCACCATCGCCATCATCATCACCATAATCATCATCAGCAGCCTACATTAGAGCGAGACTCCATTGAGGCGAAGCGGAGTTAAGCGGAACAGAGCTGTGTGGAATTCAACCAATAGCGTTCCTTAGCGCAGAAGAGACGTTTAAGCAAGAGAACTCTATTGGTTGTTGATTTCCATACAGCTCTGTTCAGGTCCGCTCCGCCTCAATGGAGTCTCACCTTAATGTAGGCTGATGATGATGATGCCTCAATGAAATCTCACTCTTAGTCCACTGCAGGCCATAGGCCTCTCCAAGTGCACGCTACTGAGTTATACGGAGCACGATCCACGATAGAGCAACATATCTTTTTTAAATTTCACTGAATCCGTGAATTCCGGCGGAAAAACGACCATACTAATTCATTAACATCAAAGTGAAATCCCACTAAAAGCCAGTCGTAGTCGGAGCTGTAACCTATAACAGGAGTATTGATTAAAAAAGCAACATAAATTAGCGATTTGCCGGCGAGGCGGGAGGGGGATGTTGTCAAAAAACTTTTATAAGTGTTTATGTGTACGCTCCCCCCCTCCGCGCCCCGGCAGCCCCGCGCTGACACCCTTTCGCGTATACCCACATTCGTATAAAACACCCGCGGTACAGACGCAAGACGTTTTAGCTCGAGAGCTGGGACCTCGGTCAATGATAGAAATTACAAACGACAAAATTTTGGCCATAATTTTTTGGTATGATCATGATGAAATAAAATAAAATAATTTTTATAATCATCATTTTTATCACTTACTGAAATCAATCAATCAATAAATCAATTACCATTATAGCAATTAAGTAATGAGTAAATTTTGGGCGATGATTTATTATACTCGCAGCCTCAGTCAACAATTTTTATCGCCCCAGTAAACAACGTACCTATTCTATTCGATTGAGTGAAAAAGATCCTATGCTAGTAGTAAAAGTGTTTTATTATGCCTATGGATTAAGCGTTAAGTGTTCGTTAACATGGATGGATATTGACAAGTATATCAAAACAGCGAAGGTTCGATATTTCTTAAGAAGTCGGAGGTCTGATGAAAGTCCTACATCTGATGAATGAACTGAAACTCAAGGGGATCGAGAGGAATGGAATGATGAGGAGGTATCAATTTATTCATATTAAACTCATAATAATAATATTAAACTAATATGTTTGCTTATAAAAGCAATAAAGCACTTTTAAATGTAATATCTAGTTTTAATAATCCTTTTAGGGCGCTGGTTTCTGATCTCTTAGAAGAAAAAAGAAAGGATTTACATCCATTGAAATAAGGTGTTGTAACATTATATAGTTATGAATTTTTTTTTTATAATAACTTGTGTCCGTTTTTAAATTGCAACTTTAAAGCTGTTTTCCCGCAACAACGAACTGAAGCCACTATAAAAATCAATCACCGGCACTGACGCTTCCGTCGTCCGTCTGTACGCTGACATACAAGTACATGTAAATTAAACACCACCGCACACAGACACGCACACAAATAAAAACGTAAAGAAACACCGCGCAGAGGAAGAATGTATTAAGAAAGCGGGAGAGAGACGGCCTTCTAATTAACACCACGCGAGCGAGCGGGACGGGGATACACGACACGCTAATTAAGAATACAAGAAGAAAGACGCGCGTTTTATGTAAGACCTATCGCTGTGTGCGCGCTTTCAGTGTGTGCTGACGATTTTCCATTTGTACGGAGAATGTATAGGTGTTGCGTTATTAACTCATTATGTGAAGAGTTAGCGAGTACATAAGGCTCTATTTACTGGTTAATTGAAAGCGGTTTTCTGATAAGGGCTTGGTAAAGACAGCGGTATCGGCTGTGTAGATTTGATTTTGATTTTAATAAGTTGTATCGCAACAATAAGTTTTTGCGGTCCGACTCCGCGAAGTTGCGCCAAGTTTGGGACAGCGGTCGTGGGTGGGTGTAAAGTTTGTTATTTCGTTTTTCAACGTCACTGTTATAATTATGTAGCTTCGCTGTAATGAGTAAAGGCTTGTCAAGGGAGTTTTTTTGGCTGTCTTGATTATGTCAGTTGTTGTTTACAATCAACTGACATTTGTTGCTTTGTTGACTTTGTATGTGTGCCATAGGGTAGTAGGCAGTAGAAGATAGGTTAGGATCAGATCTCCACGTGCTGTTTATGTGGGGAGGCATGAGCTCAGCAGTGGAATGATTATAGGCTGATGATGACGATGATAAAAGACATTCTCAATAAGCCTTTTCAGTAATTTATTTGAAATGAATTGTACAAACAACTTTATTTTATTTGGAAAAAAACTTTCCACTAGCGGGATTTTATCCCACACACTCCGACATACCGGGTCAGTTGCGCGGTATGTTAGAGGGTGCGAGTTTGGATATTGCTCGTAAACATTTTTTCAACATTTTTCCCTCAACAAAATTAGCGGAAAATTGTTTAAAACCAAATATTATATCTATGTTCAATTATAAACTTGAAATTTTAAGGAGTTGTTTGTTACAGAACTAGCCGTAACTGGTAGGGATAACAAACTCTCTAGGAATCAGCATAAGGCGATTATCGTCATTGAAGCAGACTAAAAAGTACATAAGAAGCTTAAACCATCTCCTCTATGAAGTAGATATTATTATATATATACCTTATAGATATTGACGTATATACACATCAAGATGTTCTGAAATAAACAAGGACGCTACTTATCTTTTTCAAATTTCCTAAGAATTACCGTTGTCCTGGTTGTTGTTTTAAGGTAGCAGTCGTTTAAATCCACCTTCATTAGTGTTGGACTAAATGTGGGTGATGGCCCAATTTCGCCATGTGCTATATAAGCCATGTGAAAGATCAGTAGCGGGACTTTTATAATTCGATATCATATTCTTAATAGTGGTAAAAACTTTAAACTTTTGTGCAAAATCATAGTCGTCAGCTAATATATGTAAAACAATTTATCAATACTAACATTTTCTTTTAAGGGCATTTAAATATAATTTCTAGACACAACAGGAACCTAGACTAGAGTTTTTTCGCCATTCGATCGCGTTAATTAAATCTAGCATTTGTACATATGACACCGAAGCAGCGCCTCCTGGGCGACAAAAAAAAAGTGTAAAAATGTTGACTTTCTAATTCTCACTTTTTTTTTTAAATTTATTCTTTCATTTAAAAATAATCTTAAATATTACATACATTGTGTATTAAAAAGGGTTTGTTTATACGCGTTGGAGTCACCGACCGACGGTGACCAACATAGACATTTTGTTTATTTATTTGCACCATCTTCAGCTTATGCTACGCACAACGCACCGATATGCCCAGAAGCGAACGAGTCCGATTTTGCGTAGACGGTAGTTGGCTTCGAGCATTAAACCAACTAATGCTCTAATAGTTGGTAAAAAACTATCGCATCCTTATCGCTACGATTGCCGGCAGATCGGCGTACAATATTGATAGCTCGCGTTCGTGTCATTGTGTCCCTTTTTCACAATTTAACGTGCGTTAGTGTATTGCTGGTGGTGTGGGAGCGGGACAGTAACCGCGCGAATCGTTCACAGGATGTCTATTTAATACTATGTGATTGGCATTTGCCAAATGAAACTTGCACTGTGCATCCTAAAGCCACAGTTTTTTTTATTGTACTTTACGTCCTCAGCCTGACTGGAGTCAGTCGCAAGTCGCAACACACAAATCGCTTTTTGATCACCCCCGAACCGGCGGAATCTTATCTCGCGACGTCCCACGTTTATTTGTTTTAAGCTTTCAATGCGGACGAGTGAAACAGCCAGTGTGTATTGGGTTACTGATAACGTCATAAATGTGACCGCAATACAATCGGCAATGAGCTTTCCCGCCTTCGGTTAAGGTCTAGTTTGGCCTGCGGGTGTACGCTCGAGATAGATGCCAGGTATCGCCGTCTTGCTCTGAGAAAAAGCTTGTAAGAAAGCGAAGAATGGCGGAAGAAAAGGGAAGGGACAGAAGATATGTCTCGGAGTCGTGATGAATTAAATTTTTGGGGGGGCATCAGAGGGGGGGACTTGCCCCTTTCATTGGCGCGTCTTCATCCAGGCATTCGTTTCTTTAATTTGTGTTAATTAATTTTTTGGACACGTAAATAGCGGGTTGTGAGCTGGAAAGCTCGAGAAGCTTCTTTATGTGAAGAATTCATAAATTATTGTGTTTTATAACTATCTGGGCATACAGTCTTGAATCAACCACCTCTGTAGTCTAGGGGTTGGATCACCGATCTCAGACCCTGAGATCCCGGGTTCGATTTACAGCGGGGCCTATATTTAACTCTGTTTGGCCGATGATAGAGCTTGTCCGTCTAGATAGTTACCATCATCTTTACTGAGTGGATAAGTGTTCCGAATGTTAGAGATAAGATAGCCAGTCCTGCAGTAGTAAAGGATTCCGGGTGAAATGCCCTTGCACCTTTGGCCATATCTTCACATTTTCGTTTTAATTATAACAAAATAAATTAAGAAAATTTACAAAAGATTTTAGCTAAACGCAAACTATATGTCTCGATCTCGTCTTGGACGCTTACTGTATCCAAACTAAGGAAGACAAACTTTTCTCCAATTCCAATTCTCACCGCACACCAAGAGAGTAAATCTCACAAGCTCACGTCACATTAACACCTACCTACTAAAACCGACGACGAACATTCGGCCGCGCGTTCGAAATTACAAAAGTTCGAGAATAGCTCACGTCAGTTAATTTCCGAGTGCGCCCTCGTACAAGCACGTATGCACACTAAAAAAAAACGCGAATCGATATAACGCGAAACAAAAGAACCCCACTCGGATCTGCCGAAATCGATGCGAAGAAGTGTCATTAAAGAACCCCCAAAAATTAAAACCCCTAACGCACACATACACCCTAATGAACTATTGAAGGGATGCGTTTGACAATTTCGTTGTCATGCAAAAAATATGGGCCCGCCGGGGTTACTCGAGGTCGTGGTAAGGAGGCATTATTGCTGCCTAATCTTTAATCAGTAATTTGTAATCATTAATCATTTGTTTTCTATAAACATGGTACAGTTATAAATACTCTATAGATTTCGCATATTCAGCTATAGATTCTTAACATGCAAATTACCAATTTGACATAAAAAAAGATATAGTAATTAAAAATTATGTCACCAAATAAAGTTAATAATAATAATTATGATTTAACATGAAATATGCAATAGGACCGATAAACTGGCAAAGGTCGCGGGAAGCCGCTGGATGCGAGCAGCACAAAACCGTTCGTTGTGGAGATCCTTGGGGGAGGCCGTGGTCCAGTAGATGTCTCTTGGCTGAGATGATGGTGATGATGAGGATACTAATTGGCAATTTGACAAAATAACAAAAAAGTACCAAAAAGTACAAGTATGTGTCAAAAATATTATTGCTTTCATCAAGTTATAAAGAAATACAATTATTATCATTACCATCAGCCAAAATACACATCGGCTGGGGTTTAATGTTCTCTTAAAGCATTATTGTAGCGGTTGCGAAATCGAGACGCGTGATGATAGTAGTATTATTGCTATAAGAGCTGATAGTAAGGCCTACGGTCTTCTCAGGTCAGGTAAGATCAGGTCACAATCTACAACGCTGGCCCAATCCGCCCAATGCGACAACAACTGGGCCCAGCGGCTTTATTTGCCTTTTAACGCACTGACGAGCATGACATATTTTATTTTGGTCACCGATCCTTCGGCCAGCTTTGCGAAAGTTGTTTTACTTGCATGATCGCTCCCCAACTCCTTCGCTATCATTCGTCGCATAGCGGGAGGTTTAAGGCTAATAAAAATAAACAAATTTGCCCATATTTCAGCGTAAGCAATTAAATTGAACGATATCGCTAAACATTCCAAGTTTTATGGCCAATAAAAGGCACGCAATGTTGGTCCAAATGTAATTGTTGATATATCATATGCTCAGTTAATAATGTTATTAAAAGTTTATATGTCTTATAATAAACTACACGATAAATTATACATTCTAAACGGCATAATAACTCAAAATGTACAGCACAAGAAAATAATTCACATAACTAGCATTAAGTTACATACGGTAATTAACGTCTTTATGTGATGTGGAATAAATTAACAAAACCAATATTTTATAAGTCATGTACAAATACATAAGTTTATCTCATACGAATTCATTTTGACCTTTAGTTGGCGCTGTAAACAGTCTTGATCATTTCTTAATTAGATACACCGACATGACGTAGAAAAAGAGAAAATATTTAAATATCAACCTCTCATAAAGTATCTTAACGGCCGTGCCCAAAGAAAATGACGCAAGCAGCCTCACCCAAAAGAAAATTACATTAATACGGAGACCGTAAACATGTATGTATGTGTGTGTATGTGACGGGAGTACGGGACGGCGCGAGGCGGCGATGAGTTTTAAAGTTTTTAAGGGTTCGCCGAAGATTGCGTGCCTTGATTACCGTCCCCCCCACCCCTTGGGGTGCAAGCAGCCGCCGAAAACACACCGCTACCCTCCCTTTTTTAAGGAGGGAAAATTAAAAGTGTAGCGTGCGTGCGACAAGTTTTGACACTTCGAAGACATTCGTAATTAGCGGATGTTTTTCCTTTTGGCATGGTACGCGGTATTTACTTTCTCGTTTTGGTGTGGCGGTTTTTGATGTTTGTTTGTTGAAACGTTGTTTTATTTTTGAGTAGTTCTAATCATTGTCGATTGCAGCCAATGTTATGCAAGCGTAATATTTGTTTTATAATATCTATTAGAAAAATTACAATGTTTAATTCTGTGACAAAACCTAATACAACATGACATTTGATTTTTATTTATTTAGTTTAGCTTGTGTATATGATAGATTGTAAAATGATTTGGATAATATTTGGATACACTTAGATATTATTATGACATTGTAATATCTACAACAGTTTACCGTATATATTCGACATCACAGTGTAAATTTAACACGAAACCACTTTGCTGTTCCATATCTTGTGCACAAAGAAGTTTGATAATTTATATTTTACAATACCTTAATTCAATTAGCCGTTCACCCTACTCTACAAAAATGTCATCATATTATGTAGCTAGTTTAGAACGAGAGAACAATAATTTTAAATGTTACTTACGCTAAAGTATCAACTGCGTTAGGTCGGCGTACGATCCAACATGTGCGTCTACGACAGGCATCGCCGTTCATTTACGAACGATTCTAATTCCTATATTTATGTCGCATAGGCAATAATATTCAACCGGCTTGTTCAACAAAAACACCCTGTTTTGTTTCTTGTTACTTCAAATCTTTTAAAGTCACACTTAATCTTTCTATTTTTTGAAGTAACTGCTACTAATGATAAATGAAGATATTTTTTAACACTATAAACTGACTACTGACCCAGCAACCGGTTCGAACGGTTAAGCGACAATAAAATATAAACAAAGTAAATGTGCCAAATTTATAAAAATTTCGATATTCTTTGAGGTTTGCATGTAAGAATATCATGAGTATTTAATTAAAGAAGTTGAAGTTTAATGCAGTGACAGAAATATTGATTATATTGATCAATTTATGTTCGGTGACCAAACAAAATTACAAGAAAAATCTGCTTATAATCAGCGAAATCATTAATCGTTAATTAATCTAATAGTTACAAAAACACAATGTTGAAAAAATTTCCACGAGCAAGATTTGAACCTGCACCCTTCTGACATACCGTCACTGACATACTGTCAGAAGGGTGCAGGTTCAAATCCTGCTCGTGGAAATTTTTTCAACATTGTGTTTTTGTAATTTGTTTCGCAACAAAATTTGCATTATATAAACAAAAAAAAAACACATTTTATAAATAGCTTGCCTAATTTTTAACTGATCTTTAGTATTTGTAAAAATATATGATCAGATGTTAATGACGGTAGTTGTTGACATTGAATTGGCGCCTTTGGCTTTCAAAGTAAAAAATAAATAGTGTTGAATAATTTCGGCGGGCTGGTTAGAACCACGATAGCTCAATTTTAAGAGCACCTGACCCGGTATGTCAGAAGGGTGCAGGTTCAAATCCTGCTCGTGGAAATTTTTTCAACATTGTGTTTTTGTAATTTGTTTCGCAACAAAATTTGCGTTAAAATTATATAAACAAAAAAAAACACATTTTAATCTTATAGTACCTACTAATAGGAATTAAGTATAATCTTCTTTTATGACTTAGCTAACTTTTATTTTAAAAGACACACTTACCACTAGAATGTAACAGTAATGCAATGCAACCTAGTGAATGATAATGAAAAATTATCGATCCTGCGAACCTAAGTACATTAGGTACCTCTGCAAAAAATACAAAAAGATAATTCCAATTAATAACAATCATTTTGTTTGTATAAATAAACTGAATCATGATTACTAACTCTAACTTGATTACTAAATTCATCAAACAAGCGCTAGTACGTAACAGCCAAGCGTCGTCATTACGCGTAACCTAGTGGGCGGTAATGAAAAATGAATTCTTCCTGCGAACCTAAAGTCACCTTAAGGCGTCTTAAGCTTAATACACACGCGCGTCACGTCTGCCGCTCATTTGAGGCGTTCATCGATCGGAGACAAAGCCTTACAGGCCCCGATAAACGAATTAAGGAAATGGGAGATTTTTTATCTGGGCCGTGGGGGAAGGGGGGCAGCCACGCGTCGTAAAACGCAGCAATACTTTCTTATGCAAAGTCCCTTCGATAATTAGGTGAGCTGTTTGTGTGTTAAGTTTTTATATTTGTACGTTCATACGTATGTGTGTGTGTGTTGTGTGTGTGCGTTTGTTTTTAATTTGCGAGGGTGATGTTGGATGTTAGTGAGTTTCGTGTCGTGTTTTTTGTCCGTCCTAATGTGTTTGTAAGTCGTTTGTACTGTGCGCGGTTGTTAAGAGAAAAACGAGGGAAAATATATTATAAGAAATAGACAATGACATGCTGACTATACCACCGTAAATTTTTTTTCTGTATAGAACCGCTTGACCTTAATCTTACTTGATGGACGGTGATGATAAGGCAGGTGATCGAATAGCACGACTGAAACAATGTTATTGTTCACCATAACATTTATTATATAGGTATTCAGTTACCTAAAATGTGGTTATAATACACTCTATTGATGGAGGACAACAATGACGTCACAACTCGCTACACCTATACAATTTCTATGAGTAGGAGAAAGACCTGTATACGTAGTAACTATTAGGTAATCTGTGCCTGTATCGTATTGTATAATTACTGTATGCTTTTATTTTTGTCACTCAGTACCCCTTACCAGGATTCTTAATTATCGTTTTTAACTCTTTCTTTCCTTCTTGTTCGTACCGAGGTGGTGGGAGCCTGATGACCTGTACAACTGGTATATTAATGTCGATCACAGGTCAGTCTCACACAAACTACTTTAATGTACAACTGTTTACAAATAATCGTAAAACGGTATACATAATGTTTGTGATGAGAAAATAAAGTTTATTTTATTATTGTTCTCTTTATTTATTTTCTTTCTTAAAACTAGATTTTTACAATATTTTAATATAAAAACAATAAAACATTATAAAAACCTAATTCTAGAGTACCACCAGCAGCGGGGCAGGGCCCAAGCTACCGGTGGTCAGGGTTGCAGAGTGAGGAACCTCCTGACAATACGTGCCGTGTCAAGGAGTACTGCTTTCTGAATCTGACCCTTGATCCAACCATCAAGCGAGAGCCTCTTAATATGTTGGTCGAGGCTCTTCGCTATCAGACCGTTCGCTGAAACGACTATCGGGACAATAATGGTTGAATCAACATCCCACATGGCGGTCACCTCGTGAGCTAAGTCAAGGTACTTACTGAGCTTGTCCTTCTCGGCTTTCACGAGGTTCTCATCATGAGGTATGGTGATATCAACCAGTATTGCCCGTGTATTATTATTGTTATTATTATTTATTTAAATAAATAAAAAGTTACGAAGAAGGTCAAAATTCGAAGGTCTAAAATCCCTAAAATGTTCTAAAATGTTACCCATTTGTAACATTCGGCCTTTTTTTCTTCTTCGGCCTTTTATAGTCTTCGAAATCTTAACACCACAGACTAAGTAGTATTGTGACAAATACTAACTTATTAAAAACGGTTAGCAATATTCCTTGTACAATAGAAAAAAAACAAAAAAAAAAATAACACAATTAAATTAATATGTTGATGTTGCTAATTAAACCTACCCTTCACGTTTAACTTGTATTAACGCACGTAATTTACCAAAACCCAAAAGGGATATTTAAATAGCCAAAAAGTTAAGCAATAAAGACCCCAAAGCGTCAAAAGTAAATGTATTAAAGCAGGAACACATGTAGCTCGATAACTTAGCAATTAAGAAACGCATTAATCAAACATCGGACTTGGCGGCCCTACCACGAGCTTACTCACGCGACACTTGTAAGCAGTTGCTTACGAGTGTCGCGTGAGTAAGCAAGTTAAGGCAGTTGCTTTAACTTGCTTCGCGATTTGTTTAATTGTGAAATGAATCTTGCTCTCGAGTGTAGCACGTACGTAAATTACTCGTAAAATATATGATGAAGTCATTACCATTATCACTATAGAAACGTCTCACTACTGGGATAAGTAAGATCATTTCACATAAGGTGAACACTGAACATGAGTCATTAACGACTGCCATCTTGCAATGAAAACTAGGATCAGCTACTGCGCTTTCTGTAGCAATTGATGTTTTAGGTGTTTTGCCATCTATCATCGTATTGTTATAAAGGCTTAACTTGCAAGATTTCAGCATTTCAGCATAGGACGTGCCCCTACGAGCTCCCTAAACGGTAAGTCATATTGACCTTGAAATTATTGATTTTAACAAATGCTGATTGTTTTAGTATTCAAAACATAAACGTTGTTGTTAGCGTGCCTTGTCGAAGGGAGTCGGCTGTACTGTATGTCAGCCACCCCCTAGTGCGTATTTCTGTCGCCGCATTGTTTTGCATTGCTTGTTTCAGCTTGAATGCTATTTGATCCTGCGAAATTACAAGCATTATATAGTGACCTAAGAATTTAAGCGTAAGAGTTAGCAACGCTCTCGTGAAACGCTGTTGCAAGCTTCATTGGACTGCGGTGGCCGTAAGCTTATTTACCAGCTCGTACGTACAATGAAAAGAAAATAGAAAATTCCCTGCGCAAACTCATGGTAGGGTCACGGAGCCTTTTTCAACGCGTTCGTACTGCGTGTGACAAACTGCCATAAGTCATGCGTTTTCAATAGAAAGCGTGGGTGGTTGTGCGAGCGGGCCCCTTACGACATGCGATCTTTACTGAACGCACAGACACATATACAAAGAGTATATAATTATCTCCAAATTATCTGTGGTAAATACTGATTTAATTTAGCAAAAACGATCTATACAACAAAACATTCATTTGCATAGTACGTTATGGGAAGTGTGAAAGTAGCACCAGTGACAGAAAACCAAAGAAAAATGGTTTAAAGTCTTCGTATGGAGATATCAGCATGTGACGAAAAAAAAGCATGAAAGTTGGCCAGCTTTGTAAGTAAGAGAAAGAAAGAAGAAGATATCAATATAAAACATATTAGAATATAGAAGTATGTAGGCCATTTGTAAACTTAAACCTCTAGAGACTGAAGTGTTATTTTAGATAACAATAAAGCATTGCGAATGCTAAGAAAAAAAGAATAGATTAGTACATAAATTAGTGGCTGATAAGTATTGTGTTTAGTAAATTGGCTTACGGAGTGAGAACGACTCTATCATCCTAATCCGAGCCGAACCCCTCGAAGAATCTAGTAGGGAACGGCGATACACACTAGGCGTGATGCCATTCCCTCCAGAAAACCTTTGATGGTTGTACACACGCCTGCACATCAACCTACCACAAACTGTCAAATTTCCTCAATAGACTTTAAACTTTATAACTAAGTCGTATGGTTGACATTGTATTGAAGAGATTTGACAGTTTTGGATAGGTTGATGTGCAGGCGTCTGTACGGTTTACTCCGCTCATTACGCGTGATCAGCCGTTAGAGTGAATTGCACTTCATAATAGCCTACTTTACGTAATTATGTTTTGTTTATATATTATGACTAACACCAATAGTTTTAAGTGTCTTACTAAATCGACTACTGTACTCAATAAACGGAAAATCTTTTACTGTGGGTTTTCCTCTCGACACTTCGCAACATCTCTGATACTTAATTAAGACTCGTTAGTCTATTTTAGTTAGACTAATTAGTCTATTTTAGTTTATGCATGTCGTGGCAACCCTAATTCAATATTTATTATTAACATTTAAGGTTCTCATAATAAGTTGAAGTTGTTGATGCTATCCAATGTTTTTTCAGATTTTATTATTCGAAATTTAAATGTATATATTATAGATATGAGCAAACAGGACCACTTTCTAGAAGAATTTTTATTCCGGATCCTTTATCTAGTAAAAAAAAGAAGAAGCAACAGTGGCCGAAAGAATCTAATATTTTTCAATGGTTTTTCTAACTTTGCTTGCTTACCGTACAATAGTGGGAGTACGCCTACAGTGTGCGTGTAGGTAGTGTCTTGATTGTATGCGAACCTCGGTAAATGCTCCGTAACGAAGGGAGCAGTTTATTTAGTTTGTCTTGTTAACTGTTGAAATATGATTATGTCATATCGTGAAATTACTCTCACGGTGATTGGCTAAAACGGACTGATAACATATCATCATTTCAGATACTGTTAATACTTCATTTGTATTGCTAAATGTCACTTTTTGTATGTTTAAGTTTGAACTGTCAAATGATGTGAGAGATCCAGATCCATTAAATGAATTCTATCCTACTATCCTATTCTATTCTAGTATTATCTGCAGTATAAATAAATGTTTACTCTGGTAAATTATTTTATCAATAATGCTTATCGAAGAATATGCATCATCTTCTGCATATGAATGGGCCTCTGAGCACAGGACTTCCCACATAAAGAAGCATATGGGAAGATATATACCTTCCACCAAATACGGGTTATATATTTTGAAAGCTATATGTAGAAGAGAAACCAGCCGGTTGCGTTTTTGTACAAATTTGAAGAACGAATGGTGGCGCGAGCTGGTGAGTGTACTTAGCGTGCCAGGTATCATAGTACTCCGAAGATCGGGATGTATCGTGAGTATCATGCCTGCACGTGTTCGTACGAGTCAAATTCGTATGAAAACACAGCTAACGTGCGGCCGGCCATATGATTAAATATCAATGACGTTTTGGTCATCTCATTTTCTCATATTCTGAGCCACATTTGTGCTGACAGCTGACAAAATTAGCACAAGTTAAACCACAATGGCCTAGTTGGTAGTGCAGCTGACACGGATTGTTAAAAGGTGCAAGTCCTGATCGTACATTTTTCAAGTTGTTTTTTGTATAACAAAGCAAACTTTTACTTAAAATGCCGTGTTACCTTCGGAACAATATAATAAGGTATAAATAATTTTGTAAGACGGTATGTGATTGGTATTACCGAAAAACCACTAAACCAAAAAAGTCAGTAGGCATTTGTAAGATATTCACAGTAAATATGATTAATAATGGTATCAGATTGATTCCCACCCGAACGCCATCCATCCATCCCATAATATAACCGTGTTTCGTTCGCGCACTTTGTTTTAATATACCATAAAATTTTACCAAAAATTGGGCCGCCGTTTCGCACCTCAAAGAAAAATCGGGAGGTCGACTACACAAGCTTAACAATGCGGTTGCATGACCTTTATGCGTTAGAAAACAAGGTAGAGTTTAAGGCTGTGTGTTATTCAAAAGATTGCTTATTAACACGAGGGAATGGACGTGACATTTATTGTTTGACAAGCATCGATCTGCCCTTTGCTATGCGAGGCGTGAACGAGCCTAAAGTTCATGGGTTTTTTCATTCTTTTTAATGGGTGAGGTGTCTTGAGTACTTTCATATATTAAATTTTTATCAGAGATATTCCCTTTTGAAATGTACGTTTGAATTTGCTAAGACTAGACAATGAGTTTCTTATGGGCGTTAAGTTTTTAAATGAATATTTTTACAGGAACGGAGACACATATTGCTTAGATGTAAATATATCTATCTACCAACCCCAGTATACCATAATAATAGTTAATGATATCCAGTGGTGAAAATTCACCATTCATTTTCTGTAAATTAGAACTATAACAATAGCAAAAGACAATAATATATAGATAGAAAACCCTTTTAATTACAACAGCAGCACACACTACTAAAAACAATACATAAAATATCAAAAGGAACAAAAAAAAAAGGATTTTTTTTCCTTTTTTTTTACATATTACATTCCATACACAGAAGCGAACTTGTTTATGACACCAGTCTTAAACTCAGAGAAAATTATCAGAATTTTCAAGAAAACTCAGAGGTTACGGGATCAATTTCCATTCGATATTATTGTATACCTATTTCATAATCTTGTTCTGGTTTTTAGTTATTGTTAGGGCTTCTAATAAAATCACCTGCCCCCCTAGACAAGTGGCATAACGCTAATAGAATTGAAATTAAATTGAATGATTAATGTACGAGATTGACGTAAGTCAAAGATACGTATAAATGACTTTATGTCATTCCATACAATAATCATTCTATATAAATTCTATTAGGTATTTAAGCGTTATGTCACTTGTCTAGGGGGGCTGGCTACCACCATCTTCTCTAAATCTGTCGCTTTAACAATAATATTGGTAACATAACTTTAGCTCACGCATTGATGTGTAGAAGACTACAAAAGGTTTCATTGTGATTTTAACGCACAGATATTTATTATTCGTTCGGTAAATTAATTAAACATAACAATGGTATTATGGTTACACAAACAGCCTCCCTAAGGAATGGGTGATCTCATAATGAACTGAATACTTTTGGTATAGCGACAAGAAAATTGGACAAGACAACCCTTTTGTTGAAGATCAAAAAGCTCCCGAAAAAGTTTATTTAAGTATATTATTTGTGAGGTGAGTGTAAATGTTAAATTTAATTATAATTATTTTAGGTTGCTGTTATTGAGAAGTGGATGCTGGTAGGGTGATAAATGTAGTTAGTATGTAATTAGTATGTAGTTATGTAGTTAGTATGTAGTAGGTATAGTAGGTAGGTATTTTGTATTTTAGTTTTTAATTTTTATTTTATTTTTTACGTGTACGCACAGTGCCTTGATCTCACCTGATGTTAAGTGATGATAAGGCCAATTGGTGGAAGCGCACTTCACCCGGGAACCTCAACTAGTGAGGCACTGGCTATCTTATCTCTAGCTGCCGGAACACAACAATACTACAAACATTGATGTTATGGCGACATATTTAGATAAGGTGGTGGTAGCTAGCCAGGTGGAAAAACAAGCCCTACCACCAACCAAACCGAGTACACAAACATGTACCCCCGCTTGGTCTAAACCGGTGGTCTTAACTATACTAGACCACAGAGGCGGTTAATTGAATTAAGTGTGTGAATTAATTTATTATTTATTTATGTACGCGTCGCGGCTGGGCGTTCGGTGGAAGGCTCTCCCAAAGTCCGAACTGATGGTAGATTCAGTAGTTTAGTCTAAACTAAATTTTTAGTTTTTTATTATTATTTGGATTTTATATTTATGACGTCAGTAAGTGACTGTGATAGCTTATGTTGAATAAATGATTTCACTTTGGCTTTGACCGTTCTAGCCAAAACGGAACTTGAAACGAACTCGAATAACTCGAGTGACGAAAATAGTGGCTGCGTCCAAGCCAAGCGCCCTGAAGTACACAAGCCACATGACAGCTGTCACTTGTCACCCTACACTTAATGATATGTCTTCGAAAAACAACATTAATAAATCAGATTTTTCACTGTATTTTATAACTACTTATTTCAGCTTAAAAATAAAAAAGTAAAATTTACTATTCCAGTACGCGGTCGCCACTCAAGGACTATTCCGCCCCAGCGGCCATCAGTCCTGCGAGCAATGTGTCCTGCCCACTGCCAACTAGCAACTCTTCAGGCTATGTCGGTTACCTTTGTTCTTCTGCGGATCTCCTCATTACTGATTCGATCACGCAGAGAAACCCCGAGCATAGCACTCTCCATTGATCTTAGAGTGGCTTCTGATAAGGCCCATAGTGAACGACCACGTCTCAGTCCCATATGTCATCACTGGCACTGGTCAAAGACTTTCGTCTTGAGACTCTGCGGTGTATCGGACGAAGCTGGACCGTTTGTCCCAGGTAAACATAACCGTCCACAACTTTAAGGGCAGAGTCCTCAACCTTCAGAGGAGTGGGTACGACACGTGAGTTCGACATAACTTTCGTCTTCTCCATGTTCATTTTAAGACCCACTTGTTGAGAGACTCTGTTGAGGTCACTGAGCATTGTGCCGAGGTCTTCCAGGGTCTCACCCATGACCACTACATCGTCAGTAAATCGAAGGTGAGTGATGTATACGCCGATACCGAGTCCTTTCCAGTCCAGAAGCTTGAATACATCTTCCAGTGCAGCAGTGAACACTTTCGGAGATATCACATCTCCCTGTCTCACTCCTCGCTGCAACTGGATAGGTTTCGAGCTTTGGTCCTGAAGACGGACTGACATAGTGGCGCTTTCATACAAACACTTCAATACTTCGTTGTACCGGTAGTCAATTTGGCACCGCTGGAGAGAATGTAGCACGGCTGTTTCGATCGAATCGAAGGCTTTTTCACAGTTGCTACGAGGGCCACACCGAAAACATCGGGAATGGAATACTTTTGAATAAATTGGACTTAAAATATTTTTGGTATTTGAAATTTTGTATTCTTCAGAACTTAATTCCATTTTTGAAAAAAATAAGAAGTCTGTGAGAAAATGGAGCTTACGCGGGAACATTTCCGTGCAATAATTTTTCACAACTTTCGCCGAGGTTTATCTCAAGAACAATGTCTTGCCGAGCTTGTTTCTATTTATGAACGTGAAACACCTAGTAAAACGACTATTATATCGCTAGTATTCTGAGTTTCGTCGAGGACGTTCATCTCTTACCACAGTTCCATCTACTGGTCGGCCAAAAACAGCAGTAACACAATTAACCATCGATGCTGTACGCCGATACAAGAAGATAGACATGTGACATACGAGCAGATACGGGCTTCTCTCAGCATTGGTATGACAGCCATTCAATCAATATTGCATGATGAACTGGGTGTCAGGAAGTTAGTTTCCCGCTGGGTGCCCCATCGTTTGACCGAAGAACAAGAGTCGGCTCGTGTTAATTAGTGTCGGTCTGCTCTACATCAGTTCAATAGAGTGAGCTCAAATGCTGTTTACAATATCATCTCGGGGGATGAATCGTGGATTTATTCATATGAGCCCGAAAGAAAACACCAATCGGCTGTTTGGGTCTACGAAGGTGAAGGTGAAGTGCGCTCTCGTAGCGTGTCGAAAAAAATGGTCGCTTCGTTTGTATCGAAAACCGGACATGTGGCTACGATTTCTTTACAGGAACGGAGAACGGTTACTGCTTATTGGTATACAACAGTTTGTTTGCCGGAAGTCATACGAGAACTTCGTAAAAGTAATCTGAATCGTCGCATAACCCTTCACCACGATAATGCGAGCTTTAACACCGCTCGGCAAACAATCGCGTTTTTAAATCAGGAAAACATGGAGTTGATGGACCATCCTCCATACAGCCCTGACCTGAGCCCCAATGTTTACTTTACATTCCCAAGAACTAAAGATATGCTACGTGGTCAACGGTTTCAAGGTCCAGAAGAGGCAGTCGAAGCTTACAAATTGGCCGTTTGACTATGTCGACTTTAGACTGGAATTACTGTTACAATAATTGGTTTGGACGAATGCAAAGGTGCATTGATTCTTAAGGAGAATACTTCGAAAAACAATGAAAATAAATATTATTCATTGTTTTTTTCTGTTATGTCTGTGTGATCGTCAATAATAACAATAATCGACTCAGTTAAAGTATTACCTATTTAATTATATTCAAAACTCGTAACAAACAATGAATCGATACACTTCGAATCAAATTACGTTTCGCATCGTCATTACATTGTCATCTCGCTCACACCTCCACAGTTTGTATGGAAATCGCTAAATCACTGCAATGAATGTCGAATGTGTGAAAACATGCCACTCGATAAGCCTCCCGGGCGATTGTATCAAATCGAATTGTCGGGATAGACCCCTTGCTTTGTGATCGGCGCTGATGATTTTTTATTGAAAAACATCTTGTGTGCAGGAGGGAGGAATCTGTTTACGGTATTTGGGTAGCTTAACAATACTTAAGATGTGTTAAGTTTCTGTTTGATCACAACTATGGAAAAAAAGTAATAAAACTTTAATTTGTACCTAGCTATATCTTTTAAGATCACATTAGTCATGACTGACTAATTCATTAAGTCAATGTCAAACTATATTTTTTATGTAGTCAAACAGGTTGAGTCAGCAAATATCAGTAGCAGTCGAAAAATGTTTCTTCTAACATTTGTTTGTAACAAAATGATATATTATAGATATATATAGATAGTAAAACACAAAACGTACACTCCTTATAAAGTAGATACGTTTGAACACAAAACACCATTACCAACACCAACATTTTGTAGAAACAAAAAAACTCTTCATATCTAATGCCGTACTTCACAATAAGCCTTGTACGGTTGTTAAAAAGTTAATAAAAATTGTAACTCCACATTTAAATAGAAGACTAATATCTCCATACGCATATCCCAAATTACACCTGAACATAACTGTTCATAATCTGCGGGCATAATTTGAAAAATTCGCTTCGAGGGTGGCACGCGTATACGTATACTAACTTACACCCCAAATTAATAGCATCCCAACAAAAAAAAACGCCCCCTATCTTATGAGGGGGGGAAGTTCATTTGCATATATGTCTCCCTGGCACCCTAAGGAGAGGATGTATTTTTAATTTCATTCTTATCCCTGTGCTTAAATCATGAGAGCGGCCATGCGTGGTAGGGTGCCCCCCCCCTTACCCCCTAAGGCCGTTAGCTTGCGTCATACGTCGGTAACCACGTACAGAGTAAAAAGAAAAGAAATCTTAATAAGTTTGTTAGGGTGCGCTAGTGTTGTGTGGATGAGGTGGCAGGGGTGCATTTTGGGAAAACTTCATGGTCCGTCATCATCGTTTTCAGTCCGTATCTATCCAATGCTGGGCATAGGCCACCTCCATGTTACGCCAGTCTGTTTTAAGCTGATCGCATCCAGGTTTTTCCAGCGACCATTCAGGGCCAGAGATATAGAGCTAAGATCCTGCTAGATGCAGGTGGTCGGCCAGCGTTCCGCTTGTCCGTCATCGACAGCCATTGAATGTCGAATGGAAAAAACTTGGGAAAACGTACAAAATAAAAATTTAAAGACTTGTATTATTATACGGCTAGCTAAATACAGCTAGCTACCAGCACTGGCAACAGTAAATCGATAGTGTATAAGTATAATAATTGTGTTACCAACAACGTTTCTTTCGATTTTATTTTAATTGTTCACATAAGAAAACCAGCAGCGTAATCTGAAACGCACCTAGTCTGTTATCTACTAACCAATAGTTAGTACTAGATTTTACTTTTACTGATTTATTATAGATTATAAAGTTGATAAAATAAATAAACGAAGTAAGTTTTCAATAAATACCTTATAAGGTTTCCGTGTTAGGATCATTGTAACGTAATAAACTGTGTTTCGTAAAATAAAAAGAACAGTACATTTAAAAAAAACTCTTCAGCAAAGCAAGAACATCACAAATAAACTACGAGTTTTGATATCCTAAATACATAGCACAGTTTACAGTATGATTGGTCAATTGAGTAAACAATACAATGCTGTCTCATATAAACACTTTTTGACAACACCGAACCGATTGGTCTTCATAATTATACATTATAGAACGAGGGAGAAGTCTTTGTCTAGCAGCAGGACAAAATTAAAAAAAAAAAAACTTTAATGAGCTTGCGGCATATCCACAGTGCTCCAACGTGCGTTCATAAGCAACCACCTACAAAAAACAAGCGTAGTCATTTGGGCGAGCAAATTTGGTGGAAGTTTTCCGTTCTTTGCCCCGCATACTATATCTTGTGTCCAACTTCATATATATGCCATTTGCGGTTGTGTGTGCGTGTATGGGTGTTTTTTATGTTGACATTAACTGTGGTAGCGTTGCCATGATAGTTTATAATAATTATGTAAATTAATTTGTGTTAATTACATGATTTATCAACTTGAATTTTTGTAAGTATTAACTAAATTAATAAAATGAAATCGTGTAGAGTGATCAGGTATTGACATGAAGTTCTCTCCACCTAGCTTCCAAAAAGGTTTCCAGACTCTTTTGTGAAATGTGGAACTGAACCTCCTTATAAATGTTAAACACAAATAGTTTTGTTTTTCTGAAAAGATAAAATAATCTTACGCTTAAAGCCTCTTACGCTTGTCACTAATATATAATGGTAAAGAAATAATGGTGGATTATTAACCGTTAAGTGTTCGTGAGTGCGCATGAGTGTTGGCAAATATAACAAAACAGTGCAACTTCACTTTTCAAAATTTCTCAAGAAGTCCGCCCGAGGAATTAGTAAAGCCCCACATCTTTACTGAGATACTCGAGGGATTGGGGGGTATATCATTACTCACTTTTCATTTCTATTATCATTCATCATCATCATACTGGAAGGAAATATTGTATATTTATGTATTACTTGTAAGAAAAAATACTTTGACACTGGCTAAATGTGTTAATCGCACGAAGCCATAAACTAAAAAAAAAAACTATTGATTTTACTACTTGTCACTTAAATAAATGTGAACTTTTTACTAATTCTATCTTTCCTTTTTAACTCTTTCTTTGCTACCAGTATGCCTAATAAGCTTAAATGTGTGGTTTCTATGTGCGCTTGGCAGAGTTCACAGTAGTTTTTACGAGCGGCGAATGTCCGGGATTATATTATCTGTGGGTGCTTTGTTTCAGTAGTCTTTTTAAAATTATCTTATATGATTATTACAGAGCTTAAGAAAGCTTTGCTATAACATTTAAAAAGTAAACAGGGAACACAGTGCTTTGTTGAATACTGAAGGATTATTTATTACATGAACGCTTGTATTGATTAAATTAATTTTGGGCATAGAATAGAGATCTTAAAAGTTATGGCGTTCCAGATAGTTAGTTACAGGACTGTTATTAATGTGTTATTGAATCATAACGTTTATAAAAATAATATAATATTGTGTTTAATTATTACTTATAATAAGCGTTGTAAATATAGTGACAAAATAAATATTTAAGCATCACAGATGTCACACTTATACCCAATTACACATATTTATTGTCAATTTTTTTTTGTTAAATATATTTTACGATTAAGCACAGTGCCTTGATCTCACCTGATGTTTGTGATGATAAGGCCAATGACGGGAGAGCACTTCACCCGGGATCCTCAACTAGTGAGGCACTGGCTATTTTATCACTAGCTGCCGGAACACAACAAATCTGCAAACATTGATGTTATGGCGACATATTAAGTAAGATGGTGATAGCTAGCCAGGCGGACAAAAAAGCCCTACCACCAACCAAACCAAGTACACAAACATATACTCCCCCCCTGGGAATCGAACCCAGGACCTCTAGGTCTAAACATGTGGTAACCACAAGACCACAGAGGCGGTTACATCTTCAACTACAAACATTTTTTACATTGAAATGTATACGTTTTATCGCGTCTTTTTCTTTTTATTTTATAAATTCAGCAATTATGCGTTAAGGTAAGTATATAAAAGGGCTGACATGCCACTCGTGAAAGAGAAAAGCCTCAAAAAAAATAAGATCAATAAAGGTATGATAATATACCATATTTGTCACATACTATGCTTAGTAAATTATGGTATTAAAAATGGATATAAAATAATTCTTTGTGACTACAAAGAATTATTTGTATACAAGAATAAGATTAAAAACAAACGCAACTTAAGACGTAACAAACGTTTACTATACACTCGTCAAAGCAGTGTCATTTTCGCGCCTCCAAGCGTTCCCCGTTCGAAATAAATTCCAATTTTTTTTATAACCAACAAAGAAAACTTCCAAACAGTCAACTTTCGAGTCCCCGAAAAAAGGTATAAAGCAAAGACCGTAACCTCTATAATCGCATCAGAATCAGGATTGTTCTCGTTAATTATTGATAGAATGAAACTTTTATCAAAACTTCAAGAGCAGAAGCCGTATTATTTGGAAGTAAGGAAACCCTTCATAATGCCTGTGAAAATATTAAAACAAAGCCAAGGTGGCCGCCCCGCCTACTACGCAGGACAGGGTAACTTAGTTGACGGTAGTGTATAGAGCTGCGAGTGCGATAAGAAGGTCAGAAATTTAAAAAAAAAAATGTTGTAAAAATTTTTTACAAGCAGAATTTGAAAACGCGCTTTTAGCAACACGGATCGTTGGCCTTCCCATTAGGTTGGAGTGTTGGTTTAACGCTATAAAGTTGGAGTCGCGACACGTGCAATTTTTTACGGTTAAACAGGTGCACAAAACAAAACAAAGCGCTTTTGATTTCCTGGGACCACCATGTCATGATCACATTTTTATAATTTTTTACACTACTGTAATAAGTTTGAAACGTCAGCATAAAGTTATGTAAAAATAATGCGAGTACATCCGTACGAAGTGTTTAATTTCAAAGTTGTTTCAACGACAACGAGTGCAAAGCAGTGCCTCAGACTGCTGGGGATTCCAGGTTCCACCTTCTGCCTTATTATTACTTAACATCAGGTGTAACACCAAGGGATTACCCGCAAGAAATAAAAAAAACAGCTCACTATACTCACTTGTTTTAGGTTGTGAGGCGAAAGACAAATACTTACCCGCAAAATATTAAAAATCTATTTAACCGGCTCGAAGGTTGTAGCGGTATTACTAGCTCTATAGACGCCCCGCGAAAATCTTCGGAGACGACTGGAAGCGGGCGGTGATTAATACAACGCATCTCCCCCGACGGTTTAATCGCTGGCTGGCAACATTTTTACCCAATTTTTGCCCCCCTCGCCCCCCGGGGTAGCCCACCCCTTTCTTTCGTTAAGATAAATTATCCTGCGATCAGGATAAGAGTGTAGGTTCAAATTGCCGCCTTTAAAATTCAACGGTGGATCTAAATATTTATGCTGGAGTTAGCGGTTGTTCGGTGTCTTTGCTCGTTTTTAATTTCTCAATTAATATTGTATTTTTATTCAAATTTTAGGGCCAGTTGCCCAATGAGAATTTAGTGGTTGGTCAAATTAAATTTCTCTATATATAAATACAGTCCTGTAAAAGATAGAAAAGTAGATAGATAAATTTATGATTGCTCACAAATAGATGAAAAAAAAAAACAGTTATTCCTAATCTTAAATGGGCAAAGGCGGTCTAAATTCACTACGTGTACAAAAGTCCGTTACAAACTCCGCTCCTAAGAATTGCCTCAACACTATTTCTGAAATGAAATTTATCGTAATAAAATTGCTTTAGGTACTCAGTACATTTAAATAAAAATCTAGTGAAAAGTCACCAAAATATATTTAAGATTTTGTATACTAGAGACAGCCCGCTACTTCGTCCGCTTTAACACCATTATCCCATGATTCCTTGAGAATTTTGAAAGCCTGGCCGCATTTTTTGTATACATCATAGGCAATTTTTTGTGTACTCTATGCAAAATTTCAGCTTTCTAAGTCGAAGGGTTTGCGCTGGGCGTTGATGAGACAGTTCAGTAATGAGTCAGGACTTTTCTATTTTTTTAATTAGTAATAGGTCCAAGATACCTTACTCGTAGAACAAGAGTACGAAGGCCAGGTACAGAGATGTACTTGAGTGCTTCCCCCCACCCCCACGACCCGGTCAACCAGAGCCGAGGTCCTACCTTTTAGAGTCGCCTTCGAGTTGTTCCGCTTATCTGATCCGAACCGCAGGAAATCTAGTAGGGAACGAGGACACGCTTACGAGGACATTCAATCTAAAATCCCCTGACGATGTTTTGATGAAACGACTTGAGGAACCCCTTAAGTTTCTCTTTCTCATCAAGTCCGGTGATGTTGTAAAGGCCGCCTGTGGTCAACAGCAAACTTTTATCAAAAAAAGTGTAAATAGTAATAAAATAAAGTTTTTTTGGTATGTTGTGTTGTTACTTAATATAACTTAGGTAAGGGACTGTAGGTTTATATTAAAGCTAATTTTGTCTCTTAAAAAAAAACTACGACGTCACAACGGACTGAAGCAATTCCTTCCGCCTAGAGGTGTTCATTGTCCCCGTATTAAATCCCTCTGCAATGGCGATTGTTTCACAGAGAAGCGAACGATTTGTTATTTCCCCGTTTGTTATATATTTCACCCTCATTCCGTTTGGTTGTGATCGTTATTCTTTGAAATTTGAAAGCCTTAAAGTCTAAGAAATGTTTGTAACTAACGCTATTTGATTGCAAAGAAACCTCCCGTTGACATAATTACGACGAACGAATGGTTCGCCTTTGAAGGACTCCTGTGTTTATTTTAGTTTTCAATATTGTTCCAGAGTTATTGTTTGAGGTTAAGTACTTTTAATGTTTGTCATTTGTTTGTTAGTTAAATAAATAACGGAATTTATGTTAGTTCTGTTTGTGTGTTGTTGAATGCAGCAGTTGATCACAGTTTTAAAAAAAGTATTTATTTTGAGATACTTAAGAGATTTTAAAGAAGCTGTTTTTATTTTTACACGTAGGGTAGTAGAACTGGTAGATGAACTATAGTCAATTCTCCTAACTCTTTCAGAAAAAAAGCTGCACTACCCCTTAATAACATAAAAGGTATAAATAAGATTTTGTATAAAAAGTTGAATCCACGCGCACGACATAGTCGCAGACGGAAAGACTTTGATTTTTCTGATGTTGATTTCTATTAAACCTTTCACCTTTCACCGTATGGTGAGTGGTGGGTAGTCAATGGCGACCCTCCTTAACAGTTTGGGTAGTGATTTTCAGGCTTCTTTTCACTTCAATGTAGGGTAGTGCCGTGTTCGACAGGAGCCAGTGACCGACATTTTTTCTTTTAACTATTAAAAATAGGCGTCTGCCACTGATTTTAGTCTTTAGCAACAATTTAATACACACCACCTGGTTCCTAGCTGTCAACTCGTAAAATTTCAATGACAACACACACTGGTGCCATTACTCTAATGTGTATTTATTGGACTTTTACGTCATGTCACTTACGGTTATAGGACTGACAAAAGTCGAACTTAAAAAGTGATTAAAACGAGTCTTACAGTAGTCGTATATGATGTGTAACATTTGACATCTCACCTTTTGAAATCAATATTACAATAGAAAATAGATTAAAGAATTAACCACAGAACAATTGTTGTGTGGAATTAACAATGACGTATATTTTTTTATAAATCATAAAGAGAATTCAGTAAATACTCATTAGAAGGCATTTGACATATCAAAATGATGACACATTATGCCACATATAATAATAATAATGTCTTGTTAAATATCGATTTAAAATTTACAAAATGCAGTAAATACTCATTAGAGTTCCTTCCTGTCTTGAGCTTTCTGCATCCAGCCTCTCCCCGCTATTTTTTTTATTTATTATTTTCAATAATATGTCATGTTCATAACATCGATTTAAAATTCGCGAAATTGCGAATTGCGATTCTCCGACTTCCTGTTACACACTTCCGTCCCATTTCTACGAAATCTTTCCCGAAAATTGTATATATAGAAGGCGAGCGGAAAGATGTTACACATCAAAAATAATTCAAAAAGCATAGTCAACAGCCAATGTGGACAACAAATCGGTTAAGCTAAAAAAACAAAACATCGATACTCACTCGTCCTCACTCTAGTAATGCCACAGAAATGACATCGCAGTGGTCGCGGCACAATATGCCGCGATCCCGCTAATTGGCAGGGCAAGGCTTTGTCGCGGCAGCCGGCCACAGCGCACTGCGTGCCACTCGGACTGTGTACTTGGATTTTAATGAACAGCCATCGACTTTTCAGTTGTCGAATGGAAAACAAGTTTTGTATGCTGCAAACTGACCTTTTTTACTTGTGCTTGTACTTTTTTAATGCTGTGATTTATATTAAACAAGAACACAAGAGTCCGGTTCACTTGATGAAATAACATTTTCTTTTCATTTTAATACTTAAGTATAAACGTCGCCGTCTTGATTTACTTTAACATTATTTATTTATTTTTAAAGGTACATCAACAATGTTCACAGTTTTACTTAATAATAACTCATTATTTTAAATAAGATAGCTCAATTGGAAGAGCACCTGACCCGGTATATCAGAAGGGTGCAGGTTGAAATCCTGCTCGTGGACATTTTTTCAACATTAATTTGTGTTTTTGTATTTAAGCATTATTTAGTTAATCATTGTTTTGTCTCTTTTTCTCAAATTCAAAATGACGTTTGTGTGACGTTGACAAAACAATCTCTAACAAAATAATGCTCAAAAAGTTTTTATAAATAAGGGGGTTAGTGGTTAAATTAAGTAAATTCATTTAACTTTAAACATATTTTATATTTTAAATACCTAGTAATCGTCGATTTTTAAGAAATTCAATACAATTCTGTTTACAACATAGAAAACTTGTTTTTCACTCCATAACTGAGAGCTCATTAAAATCCAAGTACACAGTTCGAGTGGCGCGCAGTGCGCAGTGGCCGGCTGCCGCGACAAAGCCTTGCCCTGCCAATTAGCGGGATCGCGGCATATTGTGCCGCGACCGCTGCTGTGTCATTTCTGTGGCATTACTGGAGCGGGGACGAGTGACTATCGATGTTTTATTTTTTAATCTTACCAGTTTAATCGATCTGTTTTTCATATTGAATGTTTTCTTCGCTTCTTGATACTACTTTCAATTATTGTTAAGTCAAACAAACAAACACTAAAGAATTTACGGGCTACAGTTTTGTAACGTAAAAGTCCATTACCTAGTTTATATCTAAATTTTCCATCCAAACACATTGCTCCATGACCCATTAAAACCTCTCACTCTGTACAGATTGTAAGTACGATACTCTAAGCTCCCTTACATCCAATTCTTTTATTAAATACTGCCTTTTACCTGTTAGCACGGCAAAGGGACTAACATTTATTAGCCAGTGTTACGTGTCGCGAATGAGTCGACTTCCTGTCGCCACATGTTCATTTCATTCCCCTTTATTTGCTTACGGCGAGCTCGATTGAATACTAAACGCGGCACTTGGTGTTCTAAAGGCGAAATCAATTTGGTACACTTTCTTTTTCACCACAGAACGATGTTACAAGTTAAACAGTGAACTAAAGTTTCTGTCAGTATTATTTTTCTGTTTTTAATCAAATAGATTTTTTTATTTATTTATAGATTAGGCTTACAAACAAGTTACAAACTAAGCATGCACTTAATTGTTATTACACTTTTAAATTAAACTAAACCGTAACTCTTAAGATGTAGGCACAATACGATCCAAGTAGGTGTAGGTGTAGTAGATCCGACAGGTGCTAAAAATGAGGGTTAATTAATACAACTTAGCCACTAGTTTAATTGTAACCAAAAAATTTAAAAAAAAATAATCATCAACATCGGTGCATAGATGACGGAGATATGTGTAAAACCAAAAAAATATTTAGGTACTGACAAATCGACAACCTTACCTTTTTGAAGTCGTTTAAAAATTTATTTATTATTTATTGACTAAAGGCCTACGTAGACCGGGACGGCATGGCAAAGGATTAAAATTTTTACCAAAGGACACTCAAACATATCGAAATATAAATAACACATGAATACATACTTCGACGCAAGGCAAGGCAAGGCAAGGCAAGGCAGGGCAGGGCAGGGCAGGGCAGGGCAGGGCAGGGCAGGGCAGGGCAGGGCAGGGCAGGGCAGGGCAGGGCAGGGCAGGGCAGGGCAGGGCAGGGCAGGGCAGGGCAGGGCAGGGCAGGGCAGGGCAGGGCAGGGCAGGGCAGGGCAGGGCAGGGCAGGGCAGGGCAGGGCAGGGCAGGGCAGGGCAGGGCAGGGCAGGGCAGGGCAGGGCAGGGCAGGGCAGGGCAGGGCAGGGCAGGGCAGGGCAGGGCAGGGCAGGGCAGGGCAGGGCAGGGCAGGGCAGGGCAGGGCAGGGCAGGGCAGGGCAGGGCAGGGCAGGGCAGGGCAGGGCAGGGCAGGGCAGGGCAGGGCAGGGCAGGGCAGGGCAGGGCAGGGCAGGGCAGGGCAGGGCAGGGCAGGGCAGGGCAGGGCAGGGCAGGGCAGGGCAGGGCAGGGCAGGGCAGGGCAGGGCAGGGCAGGGCAGGGCAGGGCAGGGCAGGGCAGGGCAGGGCAGGGCAGGGCAGGGCAGGGCAGGGCAGGGCAGGGCAGGGCAGGGCAGGGCAGGGCAGGGCAGGGCAGGGCAGGGCAGGGCAGGGCAGGGCAGGGCAGGGCAGGGCAGGGCAGGGCAGGGCAGGGCAGGGCAGGGCAGGGCAGGGCAGGGCAGGGCAGGCCATGAATAACCACGAAGACTACATGAATATAGCCCTATATTAAAAATAATAGGGCTATATTTATAGGGCTATTATATTTCACTATAACCACGAAGCTCCTCCTTTGTCCCGGACTCACGCGCCTCACCTAGTCCGCCCGCCCGGATTACCTCGAGGTCGGCCGGCAGCAACCCCGCCAGCACTGGCAGGGCAGCAGAACTCGGGGTGCGAGTCAGATACCTCCACGTGGTGCATCCTGGGCAACGAGTGGTTCCAACGGTCTCCGTGGAGAAAGTTGGACCCAGTCGGCTAACATCTGGCAAGGCAGGAGCCCCCTTTTGGGGCCCTGCCTCTCCTGTGTGCGTGCCTTCTCTGGGCCGCTCAACTCGCTGCACCTTCTGAGCAGCTTTGAGAGGAGTCTCGGCGGCGCTCCTTCTGAGCGCCGTCTTTGTGGGTTTTTTGTTGTAGGACACGACTTCGGGTATCGAACGTCGAGCGTCGAGTGTCGAGCATCGAGTGCCGAGTGTCGAGGGTTGGGAAGTGTTTGTGAGGGTCGGAGTCCGAGTCGGGTCAGATTCGTGGTCGGAGTCGGAAGCTGAGTCGGGGTCCGGGTCACCAAAGAAGGGCAGGCGGGCTTCGCGATTTGTTGTGTCTTTTCGTCTACCAGCGAAAGCAGCGGCAGAGAGCGGAGAAGGGGGCCGGCGGTGGTCGCCTGGCCCCCAAGGGAGGCGCTCTGCTCTTGAGGGAGCACGAGAGGAGACGTTCCGCCTATAGTTTGGGGGTCTGGGCAAGGGGTCTCGGCTGCGCGAATGCGTGGTCTGGAGGCCTTGCGTCCCGTCCTCCGGGCATGGGCGGAGCGGCGCCATGGGTCGCTCGCGTACCATCTGATGCGGATACTGTCTGGACATGGTTTGTTCGGACGCTGTTTGCACCGGATCGGGAGAGGGCTGACCCCGCGGTGCCACCGTTGCGGGGCGGCGGGGGACGCGGCACAGCGCGCCCTAGTGGTGTGCTCTGCGTTCGATGTCCTGCGCTCCGCATTGGTCGCTGTGATTGGCGCGGACCTCTCTCTGCCGACCGTGGTTCTGTCCATGCTCGGTGGCGAGGGGTCCTGGGGAGGTGGTCAGCGGAGGGCGCGGAGCGGGCCGGGGGGCATGGCCCTCTGGCAGATCCGTGCCGCCGCAGACGCCTCCTGTGGGGAACCAGCGCGGTCCGAGCTCTAGGGGGGGCTTTGACCGTGCATTGCACGGGTCCCCACTGAGGGCCGACGCTCCGTATGTCCCGGCGCGTCGACGACCCGTCTGTAAGGACGGGTCAGGTGTGTTCGCCCATCGTTTTCGAGGGTGGTCACCCGCCCCCCACCAGGGGCGGGAGAGGGGCTCGCCCATCTGGGCGAGCAAACCGACGGGGTTGTGGAAGTGTCCGAAAGGGTTCCCATGACCTCGTCAGGCTCCGGCATGCCGGCGTTCGATGCGTCCTCCTCAGGTGAGGACGACGCGGATCGCTGGTTTGCTGGTTCCAAGGTGACGAGAGGACATCGGAGTGGTTTTACCGAGTCGGCCTATACTCGCTTTCTCTAGGGCTTCGGCCCTGGAACAGAGTCTTAGCAAGAGCCTCGTACAGCCAGCGGGACAGCGGGACCCCTTTTGCCCGCTGATGCGTCTGTTAGCAGATTTCCACTCCGTCAAAAAAAAAAAAAAAAAAAAAAAAGGGCAGCAGAACTCATCGAGCGTTACGCCTTGGTCAGAAGAACAAAAGCGCGCTCCGCACAACATGGAGGGACGCCCGCTCATACCAACACGCCGCAGCATACGTTACCGTGGCGAGTTGGTTACGGGGCAATGGGAATTGAACGACAATATCTCGCATTCAATCCTTGTATCTAACCGTTTGGCTACCGACGAACAACTACTCAGCTTGCCTGTGACCATAAATCCAGCAAAGAATTCATTAGACTTACATAAAAATGTAGAAGAAGTCCTTATAAATACAAAATAAAATTTTACTAGAAAAAATCAACCAAGACCTCAAGAAGCACGACTAAGAACATTTTTTTTGGAATTATATATATAGCACTGTGGATGCAAAAATCAAAAATAATAAATACTCCTTATAAATTTCAGATGAGTTTTATTTCAAATTAAATTTTATTATCACTATCAACTTTAGCCATAACATATTACACCAGCAACTCACTTAAGCTAACTTGCAATCAGTTTCGCACTAATCTGTCCTCAAAGGATAATCACAAGACGTCCTATACATTAATCAAGTCGACGCTCTATAAGTAGGTAATTAAGACTCATTAAAGCTCTTCCCCACATCTGCCTAATGAAGGTTGACGGCATAATTACCGGGAGCACGGAAAAATCCAATCCAAACACACACTAACACACACGCACACACACAATCTCCCAATCCATTTTACCATCTTAATTCCCGAAAGAAATTTAGGCACGCCACACGCACACAGCGTGATATAAATTAAGAATCCCTCTGCAATGTATGCTGTATCTATGTGTTGGTATTGTAAAGTCTTAAAAATGAGAGGACGGAGAAATCTTTAAAAGGGTAGGACTTAGGGTGTGCCCCCCTGTCCTCACTCGGCCCCGGGGGGCGCCGCGCCGCGCAAACGCTTTCGTACGGCCTCCTCTCATTGTCCATTATTTTGGTTCGATATTCGGATGACTATTAAGGTGGGTTAACTGTTTTTTTATGGCACCTATCAATTGTGATTGGGTGCTGCTTGAACGGTTATGTGGATGTACTGTGGCTGCTTATTTTGAATAATTTGGAGTTAGCAAACATAAAATTATTAGCGATAATAAGAACGGATTTGTTATTGTAATAACTACTTTGTTTTTATAAAAAGTTAAGTATAAAATAATCATCTTTTGTTTTAAGCTAATGACTTTTATAATTGCATCTAAAGATATGTTAGTAATACTGATGGAAGTGACCATTTATGTTAAACAATTTTAAACACTGTATAATTAATTATCATCAAAAAAAAATTGAATCTACATCAATGTATGAGAGAAGTGAAGTGCACTTCCAATTTAGCTATATCTTCACTTCATCAGAAGAGATAAAGCACTACCTTTGTGTAATAAAAATGTATTATAATTAGTAATATAATTATTATAACATTTGCATTCACTAACAGTAGCCACTGGCATTCCTACAAAAAATATCAATACCAAAAAAAAATAACAACACCGTAAAACTTTAGTTTAAAACTGCGGCTCTTTTTATCATCAAGTGTTTTGTTGAATATTGATGTGAAATAATGGTGTATTATTAACCGATAAGTGTTCGTTTCGTATAAGTGTTGGCAAATGAAACATAATAGTGCAACGACTCTTTCTTTTCAAATTCTCTCATGAAGTCCGCGTGAAATCTTAGAAAAGCCGGGGTTTCTATTATCAACATCTTTACTGATACTTAAAGGGTTGGGGGAATATAGTTTATCACTATGTACTCATTTATTTTATCATTCAATATCATCTTAAATAAAGAAAATATTGTTTATTTACATGAATAACTTGTAAGAAAAAGTATGACACTGGCGAAATGTGCAAACCGCACGAAGCCGTAAGCTAAAGAAAATAAAAAAAACTTTAGCACGTCTACCGTGAGCAATGCAAAAAAAAGAAAGTCCAGATTCTGTTGTTTCAATAAAAAGATTCGCCTAATTGCCGTCTCCCATGGAAAGTTTTCGTACACTTTTTTTTCCAGCCAATAATTTGTGGACTAATATACCTACGTACGTAAGCTAACAGAGCGCTCGCTGGCACGGTGTGGTACAGCAGTTCGTGCATAGATTTTAATTATTGTCGTGTACCAAATACGACTTATAATAAATGTCATTATGAACCTGCGCTGGTGCAAACTTAAAGGAGACCTCACGAAAATGTGTACAACTCTTAACTCTAAATACATAAGACTTAATATTCAACGGTTTGCATTTTTGCAGTGTACGTTTAAGTTTGATTTTGATATAGTTCTTTAATGGAGCCGCCATACCACGTGCGTGACAATGATGGTACGTAAATATTACAGTTGAGGGTTTTATATGGACCTGTGGGAGAATGAAACTTTCGAGGAATCTTTTAACGACTGAATTTACCATATGAACTATGGAGTTGCCGATGGAGGTAGCGAACTTCTGCTTTGTAAGCTATACTTAGTATGCAATTACTTTAATGTTAGAACGAAAGTTGCCATGACTTGTTAGTTTATAAGCAACTTTAATTTTTATAGGAATAAAAAGGTAGTTAGGAGTCGAAAGTGTAAAAACTTATAGCTCGTATATTTCAATATTTAAAATGAATATATGATAAATAACGCACGCCTCGATGGCCGAGTGGCAAAATGCTCGGCCCGATACCCGAAGGTCCCGGGTTTAATTCCCAGACAAAGTGTGTTTCTGATTATTCGATGCATCATCATCATCATCAGCCTACACTAGTCCACTGCTGGACATAGCCCGAGTTTACTATTACCAACCCGCGTTTGGCAGTGATGACTTGATTTCAATACGGTACGATATTTCTATTCTTTGGAATTTAGCATTCACAATGCTATATATAAACGTAATACCGCTGGTTAGCTTGGTCTTCTGGGGTCTCGGTATTAGACCAGTTATCCAAAGGTCGTGGGTTCGATTCCCATACGAGCTTCCTGAGACTGGATTAATTTTTTTTTATATTAGAAGGAGGCAAACGAGCAGTCAGAGTGTTTTTATTTGTTGTTTAATAAATGTATTTTACCAAACTCCCCTTCAAACTTTCATTGGATGCATAGAAGCAATTACAAGCCAAGGCTAAAACATGCTTTTGCACGATCGATCTACCAACAATTAAGGAGTATTTTTTAAACAGCTCGTTTAATTTAACGCGTAAAATATTGCATTACCCTCCACACGAGTCCTGGTCACGTGGCTTAGAGGAAGGAGGGGAATGCCGAACGTCAGTAGGTATTCAGGCATGCTCCTAACGCGAATTAATGTGTGGCCACCGGAACGGAGTGGGAATACTAAGAGTCTTCGCTGGTTTTTTTTTACACCACAATTTCGTATTTGAAATGAATTTCGTTTTCGTTTATTTCTGATTTTGTCAAGTAGTAACAGAAATGTGTGGTACAAATAAAAAGATCCAAAGTGTATCCGATATGCAGAGTTACTAAGACATTGTTAACTTTCATGTGTTATGCAATTTTTAATTTAATATTTTTTTAATATTATCTATTGTGACGTCACATCAAAATAAACAAGTCTCAGCTCTAATGGTTTAGTAACCTCTGTGTACTAACATTTATGATCACTGCTGCTTGCTTATGCGCACCTGACGCGCATCATTTCACAAATATAAATATTTCATTAACCAATGCATGACAATTAAAGCCAATAATTATGTCTACAAGTTATAGGGATACACTTTGGATCTTTTTATTTTGACCACACCTTTCTGTGACACATTGAATAATAGATAATTAGTAAATTACAAAAACACAAATGTTGAAAAAAAGTTGAAAAAAATTCCACGAGCAGGTTCTCTTTTTTTTTTCAAAAGTTTTTCAAAGTTTTTTCAACATTTGTGTTTCTGTAATTTGTTTCGCAACAAAAATTTGCGTTAAAATTATATAAACAAAACAAAAACATTTGATAATTAATAATATTTTTAAATTCTCAATACTCAATAATTTATTGCATTACATAATGTTTACACAATAAGATGGTAGGTTTTTATTTACTATGGGATCAATTATGGACCTTGTCGAGCACAGAACAGCTTTGTAGACTAGAGGAAGAGAGATCTTTATTGCTACTACCATAGTAGATAAAATTGTTTGTCCAATATTGATATTGATTTATACCCGTTTGCGACATTACACCAGAAGATTTTATTTTTATGTCACAATATTTATTACCAGCCCTATATTATATACCTACGTCTAATGTCTCACAAGTGCTTCAACAGCTTTCTACATGAACAATGATGATGAATGAATGAAGATTTTTTTTAATTTGACGACGTTGTGCTGAGTTGCATTTTGACTTTGGGCGGCGCTAACTCTGAGGTACCGGGTTTGATTCCCGATCGGGTCAATGTTGAAAACGAACTTTCCGATTTAGTGTCGGGTCTGGGTGGTTGTGGTACCGTCGTTGTTTCTGATTTCGATAAAACGAGTGCTTCAGCTACTTACCTTGGGATCAGAACAATGTAGGTATGTGATGTTGTTTTTTATATATAAATGCAAATTGCTTATTAAAGCTTATTACGACTTAAAAAAAAACTGATTATTCGTTGAGGCTTCGGTTTTCTGTTTAAAAAGAACAAGGTATTTTTTTTTATCTCGAAGCCATGTAGGAAATATGACAAAGATCGCAATCAAGAACTAGACTATTATTTATTATCAAACTTGACTGTTTATTACATAAAAACTAAAATAAATATATATGACGTAAATCACCATAGAACGGATCCCGAATTTGTTCAGTCATAAAAACTCAGCAGTCTTCGTCCGCGCCAATTCGAGTTGTAAAGTCGACTAATGGGTTGAGATGGGGGGACGGATTTTTGGGAAATTTCTGATATAATTAGTGGGGAATTGCGTTAGGGACGTCACTTTTGCTTTATGGCTCACCACGGGGAGTGTCCCTAACGCTCCAACGGACTCCATAATGTTGGAATTTTATCGACATCTATGACACTTTAATACCGCGGTGGTCGAGTGGCAAAGCGCTCGGCTCGATACCCGAAGGTCCCGGGTTCAATTTCCCAGGTCGGGCAAAGTGTGTTTCGGATTTTTCGACGCATAGCCCGGGTTTGTGATCACCAACCCGCTTTTGGCAAGCGTGGTGATTAAGCCAATACCCATCAATTGTAGTGATGAGTTGATTTCAATGATGGAGGCCTTTGCCCAGCAGTGGGACAGTGTATAGGCTAATAGGTCGCATAAATGTGACCGTTAGGAACCAAGTGTCAAGGATGAAGTGGGCTTGGGCTGGCAACCTTTGGCGCCGTAATGATGATATATATATACTACTAGCTGCCCCCGGCGGACTTCGTACCGCTTTAACAGTTTCCATGACAACACTACAAACAAATCATTTTGTATTGGAAAAAATTCAAAAATAAAATAAAATTTAGGGGTGGACCACCCTTAACATTTAGGGGGATGAAAAATAGATGTTGGCCGATTCTCATAGATACCGGATAAGCACAAAAAAATTCATCAAAATCGGTCAAGCCGTTTCGGAGGAGTATGGCAACGAAAACTGTGACACGAGAATTTTATATATATAAATATAAATAAATAAAAACCGGCCAAGTGCGTGTCGGGCCACACGCAGTGTCGGGTTCCGTAGCCTATATCAATGATGAGGACTGAGGATGATTAGCTTTAATGAACATTTATTTAACGATGGCTCATATACTTAAATGTAGATACTACCGGTTTCACACACCTGACAACGTTATTTAAGTAGTTCCCAATGAGGAATTTGTACTGCGCCAAGTACATTTTATAAGTTACTCGTAATTATACTCGTAATACTCGTAATAATATAATATAATATACTCGTAATACTCGTAATACTCGTTTTATAAGTTAGTCGACTGTTACTCGTAAACTTATAAAGCCTACTTAGCTGTGATAGTTTTCCTTTTAACTTCGTCATATTATTATACAACTACCGTATTTTTTCACGTATCTAAAAACAACCATTTGGCTGGCAAGGGGGGGACGGGGACACTTGACTGTAACAAAATTTCACTTTAAAGCATATTAATTCACTAATTAAAGGGAAACCTAAAAAAAATATTTTTATAAATGTTACTTCACCACTTTGTCGGCGCGTCATTAATATGTATATCCATGCCAAATTACAGCTTTTTAGTACTAAGAGTCTATGAGCTAGGCTGGGGACAGACAGACAGACAGACAGACGGACATGGCGAAAATATAAGGGTTCCTTGTTGACTACGGAACCCTAAAAATGAATCGCTAAATGTGTTGCTAATCGCATAACTCGAGAACGGCTGAACCGATTTGGCTAATTTCTTTTTTGTTGTGTTTGATGAAGTCTGAGGAAGGTTCTTATGGAGAGAAAAAACGTAAAAAATATGAGGAAAATAGTAAAAACATCAATTTTCTTTTCTCGTACACACCATTCTCTAATGGACCGGCTTAAAAAAATCTTTCACCATTAGAATGCTACATTAGCGCTGAGTAACATAGGCTATATAAAAAAAAAACATGTACACCGGTGCGAAGCAGGGACGGGCCACTAGTATTATACATATATATATATTTAACATGAAAAATTTACGATTTATTCAATAAATAACATAAAAATAATATACATGTAAATTAAATTAAATTATAAATAAAGTATCACAAACCACCCCGTGTGGTTTCACAAATTGCTGCATGTGTGGTTTGGCAGCGCTGAGCTGTACGAACTTAATTCGAACGCAATATGTAGCCCTGTTGTTAGTAGTTTGTAGTATTCACATTGTTTGACTGTGTAACTGTACCTGTTTTCTCTTTTTATATAAATGTGAGAGTAAGGTGAGCATAGTGATGGAGTGCCAGTGTGTGGACAAACCAATATTGGTTTTTGACACACTGCTCAAAGTATTGATTATTGTCTAGTAAAAAAAAAACAAATTTCCTCTTTATAACTAAGTTTTATGGTTGAAAATGCATTGAAGAATTTTGACAGTTTTGGATAATAAATATAATTAATTTTTGATAGTTTTGGATAATAATAATAAAATAGACGACAATATAGTTCCGATGGCATTAAAGCAGTCGCAGGGCCGATTTGGACAAGATAGGGCTGATTGGACGAGGATTAGAGAGTCGTATGTATAGCCGTGGACGATGATGCGCTGAAGGATAAAATGATGAAGATATTCTTTAAAGTTCCATGTTCAAGAAGGCTTAGATACTTATTGCAGTGAAAAGTGGACGAACTTCCCTTGATTGCGTTTTTATTGAACGAGACGAACTGTTTTTGAAACATGTTATTTTCTTTTACTACTTAGATCGTAGGTTTTGAATTATTTTACTAACGATAACGACGAAGCACTTTGCTTTTATGTCATCTGACTTGTATGCTATTGGTTTCCACAAAGTAACGACTAATTCCATTAACAGTCACAAGCCAGAGTGGAATGACTGTACTGCATAGTGCTGGGAAACGAACCCAACAAGATGGCCGCTGGTCTATATACTATAGACCACAGATGCAGTATAATTAAGGCATCATCAATGACTATATATAGTGTTTCATTGTTATGTTAACAAAACATTGCCGTGTAAAACATTTCAATGCAAAGACTTTACAAAACAAAATCTTAAGCTTGTTCGCACACATAGAACGTAACACTACGCAACGCGGCTACCACAGATTATGTAAATCCTGAACACCAATCATCAGTCACTCTCCCAATTACACCGCTTATCAGTACCGCACACATTAACTTAGCACCCTTAAACTTCTAACACTTTGCAACCTCCACCTTGCTGCTTACATAACAAAGTTCATAATCGAAAGTGGTTTTGTTAAAAAAAAGTTGACGCTATCGCTAAGATTACGCAACTTTAAAGAATTGTAGAAAGATTCGTAGAGGCAATGGTTTCGGAATTACAGGCGGTGACGATTTGTTTTTCTTTTTTCTTTTATTTTATATAGAATAGTAGGCAATTGATTCCGCGCTACTTGATGTAAAGAGTACGTCGCCTGATTTGTGGTTTGCTAAATATTTCACCCTTCAATTAGTAATTTGGTTTGTGTCTTTACTGTTTATAGGTACCTACTGTAAACCTAAGGCCCATAAACCTACCACGCGAACCCAGTGCGGATTGATGGTTGTTAACGACTGCTAATGCAATGTTACGTGCCTTGCGTGCCTTCCGAAGCATGGAGGAGCACGCAAGGTGATAAAATTTTGATCACCCATCCGATGACCGGCCTTTGCAAAAGTTGCTTAACCTCAGCACTCGTAGACCGGGCGCGTTAACCACTGCACCATGGAGCTCCTCGTAACAGTTAAATATAATTCACACGCAAAGCTTAAAAAAATTCCAACCCTCTGACATACCAGATAAGGTCCACTTTCAATTATGCTACCGTAGCACTGTCCACTCTATCTATCTATACATATAATAAAGCTAAAGAGGGTCGAAAGTCTGTACATGGAAGATATTCGAAAAAAAGTTAGCTGGGGATACTTAGAATCGATAAAAGAACACGTTCCAACAGTTTGAATTTTTGTCTGTTTGTCTGTTTATCTGTTTGTCTGTTTACTTGACCGCGCGTCACGTGAAAATAGCTGAACGGATTTGGATTGAATTTTGCATATAGACCATGACCCGGACTAGTATATGATACAAACTATCAACACCCTTTTAAAGTGAACTATCGTCAATAGCTATCCACGTGATAGTAAACGGATTCTAAATACAATATAGCAAAGTGTCTCGCCACAACGTAAATAAGGGCGTGTACACACGAGCGACCCAACGTGAGACCCGCCGACAGTCGGCTGAAGGTGACAGATCGTCTCGGCGGAAACCTGTGCTGCGGCAGTGTGGAGACGGACTTACTATTCAATGTTTTTAAGAGCTTTTGGAAGCTTGATAAAGCAGTATTCAGCATTCAGTCTGCAATTGCTGAAGTAAAGCAACGTTTGCAATTGCCGCTAATCGAATGGGTGATCAATAATGTATCATCTCCAGCTCCTCATGCTTTGGAAGACACGTAAATTGTTAATCTCGGCTGCATTAGCTATGCGTCGTTAATGTTGTGGTTTGTAATAATTGTAATAATTATAATAATTATAATAATTATCAAGATAAATAAATTTTAAATACGAAAACTGTATTTTCCTATAGGTTTAAGGGAAAATAAAGACCCATATTGTATAAAATTTAAAGTAGTGAGAAAAAAAAAATGTTTTTTGGCATACATTTTTTTTCTCGTTCATAAGTAAGTACGTGTACACAAATCATTATTTTTTCCCGATAACACCTGAAGGGCTCTCCATCCTCGCGAGCCGTGAATGATTGTCTGAGACACGCGTGTTCTATCGCACATCTTGGCCTGTACCATGGCGCGACAGTCGCAAATTAGTCGCTGCGCTATCGTTTATGTAGTCGCCGGCAATTATTTATAGGTCATATAAATTTTTTCCACATTAAAAAAAACGTTGTCGCTGCATGCTGCGTTCTGAACTTCTGCGAAAAGCAATAAGAAAAAAGAAATAGAAACAAATAAAATTAAGATATTAAAAACAAATTAAAAATAAATACCTATAAGTAAAAAAAAATATCCACCAGGTAGGCTAATAGTTACATTATGCTCGGAACCCCATTTATAATAAATAATACTAGCAATACTGATTGATGTTAATAGTAAAGTTCTTTAATTTATTTGGCAAATCTGTTTGAAGAATTTTCATAAGTAGAGAAATATTTTTATCGAAATTCTCAAAAACCGCAAAACCCAGTTTTTTTTTATACGTAGCTCGACAAATGACTCCACTCCACCTGATGTTAAGTGGAAATGGAGTCCAGACGCAAGGACAACTGGTGCAGCGTGAAAACAACGCAGCATCAGTCACCTCCCCCTGCCGGCCCACAAGGTGCCTCTTCACGCCTCGTTTGAAGGACAAAGAGTTTAATGTTAAAAAGTATTTACCACTCCTTATTTTTTGGTTGGTGGTAGGGCTTGTTTGTCCGCCTGGCTAGCTACCACCATCTTTAGAGATAAGATAGCTAGTGGCTCCCTAGTTGAGGATCCCGGGTGAAGTGCGCTTCATCATCACTTAAACTCAGGTGAGATCAAGGCACTGCGCTTACCAGTCAAATATATAAAAAAAAAACAATAACATTTTAGTGTGACATTTAAGTTGGTTACGTGTCGTGGTAGAAGTTTGCGGCACAGGGCCGGCTGTGCTCGTGATGCGTGTCATTCTAATTAATTATCTCTATCGCAAACCTGAAGTTGGGGGTTTTATCTTTTTGTCTTATTTTAGCAAGCTTATACTAAATATATTGAGTAGTAGCGCTAACTGACTCAGAAACGTCAGGGATTGCTTTGCAACTTTGATCATGCTCGTCGTCGTTGTTCACATGTTATAATCAGCAACGCTATATAAATAAATAAATAAATAATAAATAAATAAATAATAAATAAATAAATAAACTTTCCTACACTCACACCAATTATCTAGCCCAAGAGAAGCTTCGTTATGAAACTCGTTAAATGGTTACTAGACAACGGATAAATATACTTAAAATACTTAAATACATACTTATTATACATAGAAAACACCCAGACCCGAGACAATTTAGAAAAACAATAATTTCTAAATTGACCCGACCGGGGATCGAACCCGGGACCTCAGAGATGGCGACACCATGAAAACCGGTGTATAAACCACTCGACCAAAGAGGTCGTCAAATAAAGATAAGATAATATTATATATATATTCAATATTGTAAGATGACACTTAGCTCAAGTCCATTTTTGTACGAAAACAATTTTGCTTGTGTTGTGTTAATCTTGTTGGTTATCCTATTAAATAAAATAATAAATAAAAGGAAACACTACAGTAAAATTTCATCAATTCATAGATATATAGTCTTAACTAATTTATAAATCTTAACTAGACTTTCTAAATATACAAAATTGATAACTAACGACCTGTCCGTTACACAATAATACATTGTTTTCAATATCTTAATAGACAATGTGCAATGAGAAAATTAAATCCCACTTCCAAACACTAAACTCTAAACCATGTCGCCACGACCTTAATAAAACACCAAAATAATTGCTCAACCTTGAAAAACCGCGCAAAAAAAAGCAACACTCCAAGAGGATTTGCCAAACTCGACGAGATACTTCCCAACAGTTCGCTAAGTAAAAACTAAGCGGAACGCACCTTCCCCCAAAACAGCCGAGAATCGGGTCCACCAATTATTTTTTGCCTCTGGAAATTGGAGACTTAACGAAATTTAAATCGCTTAGTGAGCGGAGAAATTATAGAAAAAGCTCCGCTCGTCTTCAAAGGTGGGCTTTAACCCTTTAGGCAGGGGTGCGGCCGCGGGGGGTACGCACAGTAATATAGAAAACTTGTGTTAGCCCAGTTCCGAGCCTTTGTAACATCATTTCGGCTGCCGGTGTACGAGGCGCGAACGGTTTTGATACTTGCAAATGTTTAAATTATTTAACTTTGACATTTTTTGATTGCTAATGATTCTGTCTGATGAAAGTCGTTGTAATCTTTGTATTTTACATTGTTACATAAACTAGAGGAAGGGAGCCCTTGCAGGTTTTTTAACTTCTTCTTGGTACTAGGGTATCGTAGGATCTACAAAGTCACGGCTAAGAGTCTGAAATTAAAAATACTTTCATAATTATTTAAAAAATAAAAATAGTTTTATTTAATTAACTGGGCCGGTCTTTATGTTTAACATTAAAATATGTTCTTTCTTCACTTATGTAAGTAAACGTCACGATTTCTTTTATTAACTGTTCCTTGTTTAAACTGATACCTGTAATAATTAAGAAACTGGTGTAAAATCCAATTAGATTAATCAATCCAATTTAGTCTTAATTTTTTTTAACAACCTATATTGTCCCACTGCTGGGCAAAGATCACTCCCATTCCTTTTTATCTGTTTCGATCTCCAACTATCTCCCCCCAGCTTAGGTAGAACAAATCTTTTGTAATAAAAATATACTACACTCAAAAGTATCAAGACCAATCGTGTGACAGAGAGGTTTATAATTTAAGAAGAAGAAACAGGCTATAAGAAATAAATGTAAAGAAGGAGAAGAAACGTTTGGACCCCGAAAGGGTTGAAAAAGGGGTGCGAAACACCCCACCTGTACACACAGGGTTAACAACATCCACAGAAATGTCGTGGAGTGTGTCTGTTTGTTGAATTTATTTTAAGGAAAAAAATTACTTTGCCCCGAAAATGCGATTAAAGGAAATGAAATAGGATAACGATAGAATTATTTTTAACAGTTCGTAATTACTGTGGTAAGAATGTTTCTGGAAAACTCAACGGGAAAACGGTTGGCTGTGTTAATTGTGCAACCTTTGGGGGTTATTAAATATTTTGTAAGTGCTTTTGAGAGAAAAATAAATAAAGCTTCACGCCTCAAAGAGGAAAAGTAAAGTGCTAAATGGTAATATTGAAACATTAATAATTTGTTTAAATATATATTTTTACAGTTTTGATTTTGATTCGATTTTTTAATTTGTCAATGTGTTCAGCTAAAAACTTTTTTAGGGTATACCCCGATGGCGAAGACAAGGGTTAAACCCTTTAACGGGCGTGGGTGGATTTTTGCGCACGCAGTAATTTGGTGCATGTACTTTTCTTTGTTTCATTAGGGGGTTAAGATTTTGTAAGGACCCTTTTTGGCGTATATTGATTGCCTTGGAGTGCGATGGGGAATATTCGGCTGATAAAAGAAACTGTAAAGACTGTCTTGTGTAACACGGCAGAATAGTTGTGTTTTGGTTAAGTACTTATACATTTTAAATTTAAGGCTAGTCGCCTAGCGTGGTTATAAGGCTAATTAATTGCAGCTTATAAGGTAGCAGCGGGACAGTTAATAGTTTAACTAAGAATACAACTACTCATGTTACAATTTAAGAATTTTAATAAAATAGTCATCTTTGGTTTAAATACATATTGACATTAAATATGACGTAACACGGTATTCAACATAAAATTAGTCATTTCAAACATTTTGATCATATTTGGTCCGAGTATGGGGTATGTCAATTTGACTAGCAGCAATTCAAAAAACTCAAGCTAACGTAGGAACTGTTCAGAAAAGAGAAAAGAAAGATACGCCCTTCGCGTTTCTATTCTCTTTTTCTTCAACATCGTTAGGATATTGAAAAATTTCTCTCTATCCTAAAAAAAAAAAACACAAAACCGGTAGTTGTGGAGATTTTTGCCGGAGGCCTTTGTCCAGCAGTGGCCGTCTTTTGGCTGAGATGATGATGATGATGATGATCCTAAGCTACAGGATACTTTCCATCACAAAACATCTTACAAAGATCTAATAATAATATCATAAAGTATTGATTACGAGTAAAGTAAATAGCCTATTAACCTATTAACAATCCCACTGCTGGGCAGAGGCTTCCATCATTGAAATCAAGTCATCACTAGAATTGATGAACGGTTGCCAAATGCGGGTTGGTGCGAAAAATAAAAATAGAACACGGGACCTTCAACCGTGACGTGCGATTGATTACAGGAAAAACGCCAAACACTAAGTTAAATTGTCCAGCCTGGTTATCTATCTATCAATACTGTAACCTACAAGATTGTAAACTTAGATTAGATTTAGATAGATAAACTTGCATCAAAGCGAGGTTCTTTACCACACGTTAAAGAATAGTTCCAAAAAATACAAATACCAATTATATAATTATAAACGATGTAGTTATTACGAGACAAAGTTATAATTTCGGCCGAGTTCATAAAAAAATATAATGTTAGTAGCATTGTTGTGTTGCGATAGTCAGATATATAGATAGCCAGTGCCTCCAGCCAGTAGTCGAGGATTCCGGGTGAAGTGCGCTTCCACCTTCGGCCTTATCATCACTTAACATCAGTGAGATAAAGGCCAAGTGCTTACCCGTAAGCTAATATTGCTTAAACAAAAAGCTTGTAAAAATGTTAATACAAGGCAAGATAAAGAGCGTTTACTACCAACACCATAACGATTATTTGGTAACAAGAGCTGAAGGAACCTAACACCATTCGGTACAAATGACAACCCTTCCAGAACTCCCATTTACACAGACATTGGAGGAAAAAAAAAACAATACCTACTCTCCGAATCGAAACTCAATACCAATTAGTATGGGCCATTTTTGCTCGTCTTCCCCTGTCGCGAGTGGCTCGAGATAGTATAAATTAAGGAATACTCTCATTGAGTCCTCCCGAGAGTCTAATTTAAATTAAGCTTTTTGAAAAAGTCTCATATCTTCTTTACCCGAGGCGCAGTGGTACATCAAAGGGGCGGGGGCGGGAAAGGGGTAAGGTATTTTTCTTCGGGAGGGGAGGGGGCAAAAATGCGTACACCCACACTTATGCGTGCGCCGGCGACGCACACCAGCGCGGCTTGTATGTAAAACACTTTAAGAAGCGACGAAGAAATGCGAGAAGCTTAGCGGCTACAGGGTGTTCGGAGTACTGAGATGCTAAGAAGACTATTTTTAAAAAAATCTGCATAAAAACTGAACCCTAAATCACGCTGTAATTGCTGAAAAAGCTGCAGCTAACTGCTGTAACATGTTTGCTTGGTGGTACGATTTGGTTCAGAATTCGACTGGTTCATCATCAGCTCATATTATGTCCCCACTGCTGGGGCACGGGCCTTTCCTATGGATGGATAGGGAGAACGGGCCATACACCACCACGCGGACCCAGTGCGGCTGTTGGTTGTTAACGACTGCTGATGCAACCGGGACCAACGGCTTTACGTGCCTTCTGAACGGAGGAGCTCGAGTTGATAAATTTTTGGATACTAATCCGGTGACCGGCCTTTGCGAAAGTTGCTTAACCTCAGTACTCCCAGACCGCGCGCATTAACCACTGCGCCATCGAACTCTTAATAATTATATTAATAATAATTAATAATTAAATTTAATTCAGATTTTTTTAACAATCTATATAAACACCGTTAGTGTTGTCATGGCGAATGGGAGTGCCTGACGCTGCAGAGGTTACTTGGCTGCGTGCAAGCGCACCCAACGTGCCAGCATCGGGCAGTCCCACCGCGCCGCTAATAAATCTATAAGTTAACAGTAATAAAAAAAAATATTAAAAAAAAAATAAAAAAAAGTTAAAAAAAAGACAAAATGTTGAAAAAATCCACGAGCGGGATTCGAACCCGCACCCCATGTCATGCCGGGTCAGGTGCACTGCCAACTATGCTATCGTGGCTCAATCCAACTCGCCGAAATTAATCAACACTATCTACTTTTACTTTATAAGCCAAAACAATTTGTTTGCAATAATAGTTGCGTAAAATTATATGTAAATAATCATAATAATAAGTAATTAAATCATTAATTATTATTAATTAGGTACCGATTTGAAGGATTCTAGATTTAGTGAAACTACAGGGCATAGACACATAAAAACTACTAGTTCACTTCGAACAAATACACTCTTACTAAATTAGAACCTTTCTTGCAGTAGCACTGCCCAATTTTTTAACGATACATTTATGAACATCTGTCGCAATGAAGTTTTCCTTAACAGAGAACAGTCCGAAATAACTTTTTGGGTTCAACAATTTCGTGTTCAGGTCAAACAAAAGTGGTTAAGTTTTGAAGTACTTTTACGTAATGTTATTTGTACTTACAATGTTTCGTAACTAATTGTTAAGATTTCCATGACCAAGTGCTTGTTTCTTATGTTATATTATTAGCCGGGGTTGTGACATCAGGCGTTGAGGGTTCGTGTTTTTAACAGAATGTTGCTCGAGTATTCTATTGTTGAAAACGATTTTGTAATGGAATGAAAAAAACTTTTACGAATCTTTTCGCGTTTATTTTCATTTTATAATGTTACATGAAATGTTTACCCTTTTTTTTGGTGAGTGGTTATAATAATTAGACTGCTGATACCGAACATTATAACTTAAATTACCTTATTTAATTAGAGCCTTCCCAAATGTGGAGGTGGAAATCCACTAGCGAGAGATTCATACTCACACCCTCTGATAAACCTAGTTGATAAAAAACTTGATTAATTTGTTTGCAATAAAATTTGCATAAGATATAGTAGTGATACCAGTGTTCAATATCATTTATTAACAGTATTCTGGGACTTGCGTTCCAGCACCCTTAAAGCGAACATTGTTTCATTGACGTGTAACGTCTTTCCGTTCGCTTTCTATATAAGCAATATGTGGGAGTGATATCGTGAAATGGGACGGAAGTATGTGTAACAGTGTAACAGGAAGTCGGGGAAGCGCGCAAGTGCGCGCCATTTTGTAAATTTAAAATCGATATTTTGAACATGACATATTATTATTATATGTGACATATTGTGTCATTTGACTATAAAAGGTCATTTTGATATGTTAAATCATCTTCTTTCTTCTATCATCAATTCTAATGAGTATTTACTGCATTTATTTTATAGTTTTTTATTTTTTTCAGAATATAATATAATGTTAAAATTGCTTATTTCTAAGGTGAGATGTCAAATGTTACACATCATATTATGCGACTACTGTAAGGTTCGCTCGTTTTTTTTATTTTGCTCTGTTGTGTTGCCTCCATTCGTTCTATGTTTTAAATAGTCTGCCGCAAACTTGTCCATTATTTTGAATAACCTGTCTGTAATGTCCATTTAATATTTCAAATCAACACAACCATCTTGCCGATTCTGTGATGTCAAATGTCATCACAGGACACAGATACTAGGAATGTCATCCATAGTGCAAACTTTTGTTTTTTTTTATTTTTTGTTTTAAGTACAGGAAGGCAAACAAACAGCCAAGATAGTGCTGAGTAGTGTTTAATGTTTAGTGTCTTTTATATCATTATTGTGTTTTTTTCAGTGTGTTTAGCGTTTTATTATTTTTATTTTTGTTTGTCCATGTTGGTTTATTTATCATTGTTTTGTGGACACGTGACTAGTAGGCTCTAGGTCGCTGTAGCACGTGCTGAGGCTGGGACCTAGTTGGCCACACTTGGTCTTTTGTTTTTGCTTTGTATTGTTATTGTAAATATCGTGTAATTTTGTAGTGTGTGCCAATAAATGTACCTAAATAAACCTACACAAACCATTTGTCATTGTCACTCTTGTATGGTGAACACAGGAGATGAGAGCGATAAATTATTTGATTTGAAAAACTGTAGGCTCAGATGTCCTAAAAATATTTAAAAAATACTTTTTTGTGTTTTCTTTATAATTTTTTTTATAGTTAGGAAAAAAAAACAATTAGGTAAGGTTTTTTAATTTTTACATTTCTTTTATAAAAGTCGTATTTTTAGCATCATCTTGTATAGTGGGGGTAAAAGCGAAAGGGTTGCGGAGGCGATCGCCACCCGGGGGTGTCCACCGCCTTCTTACAACCTTTTTACTGAGGGGGGTGCAGAGTAACGACGCTCAGAGAACGCTTACGTAGATAAACGAACCTTCTTTAAATATATAAGACGTAAAAAATCAATAATTTCGAACGCACTCAGCATATTGAAATTTTAATTGGATTTATGTTAAAAAAGCTTTAATGTACTTTATGCATGCTTACGTTGTAAAAAGAACGGGTGGTTATGGGATCTACCATCGTATCTACGAGTTTTGACTTTTGAATAGATCTGTCAATAATAATAGGTGTTAAGGTTAGGAAGGAAAGTAGGCACAGTTAAAATAGTTTTTATGTAAAGCTATCTAAAAAGCAAAATAAAGTTTTTTTGTGTAGATTGTTCGTAACATTCTTAGGAACTCTCCATTTCTAAGTTTCGGGATTTTTAAAGCGAGTGCTTAAATATACATTTTAAAACATGTCACTGAACATTAAATGTCTTCGACACAGATATTATTTTAGAGCTTTGTACAAGCTTTTGCATAAGGTAAAAGTAAGAATAACTTTAAAATATTTATTTAACTATTTTTAAATGAGTAACTACTAGCAACATAACTTAACCTCTGAAACGACTGAAAATAATTCTTACAAATTCATTCGGTTATCGACAGAGCATTTCACAGCGAGTGACTCCAGTACATTATTATTGCGCCGGCTCATGAATTCTTAATTGAGTTTTTCTTACGTCTCCGACCTCTGTCCCGATACAGGCTGTCGCCAAGAATGTTGTATTAGAGACGGGCGGGTGAGGCGCGGGGTGGGGGGTAGGGTGTAATTGCAAAATAAAATTAGCCAGAACGGGTACGTGCTCAATTTGCGCCTCCCAACACTGATTTGTTTTCGTTCGCACGGTGCCAGTTGCTACTCCGCTCTTAGCTACTCTGTGCTCGCTTTCTTAGCCTATATATTATTGATCCGACGTTACGCTCTGCCTCTGCCATATTGTTTCAGGGGCTACAGCTACACGTACAAACAAAGCTGCATTCCATTTCAGGCCAGAAACCCTTATTAGTTGACAGCGCTGTTACGCTCGCGGCGAAAAACTCTGCGCGACTCCCAGCCGCGGGAATGTTGAAAAAGAGCCACAACTTTCGGGCCGGACCGGCCGGGAGTCAATGGCTTTTTTATTTTCGCGTTTCCTTTCCTTTTTTCCGGTTGAACTTTCCCAAAGTTTTATTTTAGGAAGTTGCCACGAGTGTCAGTGCGGCGGCGTCCGGGCGCTGTGGCCGCAATTTTCCGCGGTTTGCGCCGATAATTGCGGACGCAGGTGGGGATGGTTGTTTCTACGTTTTTCTCTTCGTTGCCTCCGCGACTCTTGGCCGTTTTAATTTGGTCGTTTACTGCTGGGAGTTTCTCGCGTTCGGCTGGCGCAGCGTTCGGTTATTTTCCGTGTGGCGCACCTATCTGGGGTTATGTATTCATGTGTGGCACGCCCACCGCAGCGGACGCCCAGCGCACGTGTATATACGTGAGTGCGTGCGTGCACATGTGGCGATTGCGCATGACGGGGGCGTGGCCGCGTGACGTCACGTGACACGCCCGTATGTCACGCCACGTTCCGACGCCGCTGCGCGTCAACGTGACGGCCATTTATTCCCAAGCGGAGTGTAACGATAAATGAGTTATAATTTATTTTTACTCGAAAAAGGAAGGGTAAGGCAGCCCCCGCCCGTAATTAATGGCGAAATTGGCTATTCCGAGTATTCGGGAGCCGGTAATGAGGTGAGATTGAGATTAAAACTTGGGTAAATGAGCTCCGTAAAGGATTAAGGATGGAAAAATTGAGAGTTATAAAGCCACATCCGACCGTTGATGACGCAACTTTGATAGTTACGCGAACGGCGATGAATTATTAAAAGCGCACGCTTTTTGGTTTGTCAACTCCGGCTTTTTGTTTCGATGCCGGGTCGCAGATGCGTAGTAGTAGGGTAAAAGTCGTCATTTGTACTTATCCTTTCTACGGGGAAATTTTATTTTCTTAACTAAGTTGGTAGGTGGTACCTATACACTGTGGGTATCATTTTCAGACAATTCAAGCTTATGAAAGATATTGAAATCAAAATTTAAATAAAATAGGTAGGTACTGGCGTTAACAAGTGTAAGTCCTTCACCTATTATTGAAAAAGTTGATTTATTTGATCAAAATATAAAAAATGGAGCTTGATATCAAGCAAATTTACTTCAGGTGATTAATTGAGAATATCTTGAACTGCTTTTGAACTTTGAAAGGCACGTTAACTACTTGCCAACAACTAAAATGATTTTAATTCCTTACGATTAAGCACTTGGCTGGATGAGAGTAGCTTGGTGGCGTGCACTCGGAGAGGCCTATGTCCATCAGTGGACTAGTATAGGCTGATGATGAAGATGATGATGATGATGATGACTTGGCCTGTATCTCATCTGATGTTAAGTGACGACAAAGCCGTATGTGGAAGCGCACTGCACCCAGAATTCTTCAACCACTGATGAACTAGTTGTCTTATCTCTAACTGTCGGACGGACCAGCTACTAACATTGATGTTATGGCGACATACTTGAATGAAAATGGTAGTAGCTAGCCAGGCGGACTTAAAACAAGTAGGGCACTAACCAAAGAAGTTGTGACCTCTAAGTCTGAGACCTGGTGTGGACTTCAGCAGACCAGTGATTAACAAGGCGTTCACAAGCATGTCCCCAGCCCTTAGAAGTCTATCACAGTTGGCGTATCGCATTATTCTCGAGTGCTGCAGTGTGATACAATTATTCATTAATTTACTCTCTCGCCTGAAGAGTTACTTACCGGGGCGTCGGCTCCGCGTAATTTATGGTAACAGCGCTACAGCGGGTATTTCTCTATGCTAATGTGGCTTTGCTGGAAACTACGGGACAAACAGTGTATTCACATATACAAAATCGTATGAGGGGACTGTAAAAGCGTATGAGAAGACTCATTCTACACTTTGGTTTGTTCTAAATTCAATCTTATTGTTAAATGTTTTTTAATTCGAAATGAGGTTTGTACAAATTAGTTATTGTACGTTAATCTAAACCGTGAACATGGTTGGTACACCTTATGATGGAGACACCGAGCCGAGAAGAAGCCGCGAGAACCTCGGCAAGAGGAGACTGTACATAAGCTCTACATACTTGGTTTTTTTATGTGTAACATCTTCCCGCTCGCTTTCTATAAAAGCAATTTGTGGGAGTGATTTCGTGAAACGGGACGGAAGTGTGTGTGACAGTGTAACAGGAAGTCGGCGAAGCACGCAAGCGCGCGCCATTTAGTAAATTTAAAATCGATATTATGAACATGACATATTATTGTTATATGTGACATATTGTGTCATTTGACTATCAAAGGTCATTCTGATGTGTCGAATGTCTCCTAATGAGTATTTACTGCATTTTATTTTATAGTTATAAAATGATGTAATACCTGACCCATTATTTTCAGAATATAATGTTAAAATTGCTTACTACAAAGGTGAGATGTCAAATGTCACACATCATATGCGACTATTGTAAGGCTTACACGTTTTTTTATTTATTTATTGAAACCGAGGTTTGCACAAAGTATTTAGTAATACAATACACTAAAGTCAATACCTACAAGTAAATATAAGTGAAGTTGTCACGGGCTATTTCTTACTCCGTCCGGCAAGAAATCCAATACTTACAATTCCAATACAGTTTCCCGTGTTTATGACTGCCTCTATTCCATTCCTATGTCCCGAGTACGTATTGTCTGCCGCCATTGTGTTTCAAAAGTTAGCGATTGAGATTGTCAGTTTTTGACTAGTTAAGGATTCCGGGCGGAGTGAGCTTTTATTTCCAACCTTAAGTCATCGTCATCAGAGTTATAGACTAAGCGCGTCCTCTAAGCAGCAAATAGAAAATACGGAAGTCCTTTTTAGAATTAATGTCAAAAAACTACTTGCTCGATACGAAAAGTTATCGTTCGCTAGCAATCTGTATTGCTTATTGCATCTACGTCACAGACTGATTTGCTACTAACATTTATTACCAGAGCTACCGCTAGCAATATTGCAAAATAACCTTCAATTTTATACAACTCCAGTAATATATTCCGAAAGTTATAAACATAATCCTTTCACAAAGTAGGTTGGTTATTTATGTTCTTAAGGGCTTACGAGTTTGTTGGACCTACTTACACATCGTATGGTTTCTTAGTAACGTTTAACAATTGATTGCTATTACATGCCATCAATCTTGAGCCATACATACACGCTCGTATATTTTTTTCATTATTTGCACTTCGCGTGTTGGTCGTCAAAACAGTTTCGATCTTATTTACAAGGCCTTAAAGCATATTACTAAAATGGGTAACGGCAACTCTATGTTTGTAATAAAAAAAACTGCAAACTTAAATTGCGGTCCAAATAGTATATTCCGTTAAATAAACAACTTTATTTCGATTACAGTAGGGACTACGTGTTGAAAGGTTAATGGAAATAGTGTGTTGTCCCACGTATGTTGACAAATGACCCCACAGCAGGCAGTAGGGTGACCATTAAGCACCGTCAAAGAGGCACGTGGGCAGGAATTCAGGTAGTGCTTGACTGATGGACGGGAGCGGCGAACGTGTGGTCACTGCTTTATATACAGAGTGTATTGTTTGTATTGATTTGAATTGAATATTTTTATATAAATTGTCATGATCATTATTATCATCTGCCTGTTCCAAGATGGTTCCATGAGAAATAGCACATAGGGAAATTGGACTATAACCCATCGTGCTGATTAGTCCAATGTGGATTTGTGGCTATTGTGCCTTAACGTGCATTCTTCAACTTGACTTCAACGACAAACGAAGTGAGATCTAAATGGGTGCCAAGTTCAATGGTCAGTCCTGAAATTTACTTATAACAACATACATAATTTAATAACAATTAAAATACCATTTCTTCTTTTAACTTAGGATAATATTTGAAGCCTAAGGTCTGACTTGGCTAGTTCTCATATACGAATTATTATAAAGTACGGACGCCTGCACATCAACCTAGCCAAAACTATCAAATTTCTTTAATACATTTTTAACCATATGACCTGAGTAATAAAGTTCAAAGTCTATCGAGGAAATTTGACAGTTTGTGGTAGGTTGATGTGCAGGCGAGTGTACCTACTAAAACAGTCATGGAAGAGCCATGTTCGATGGCTAGTTTCTACCTGTCAGCCTAACTTCCGGAAGAATAAAATGAAAAAAATTTAGAACTTGCGAAGGCTATAATATAATTCGTATATGAAAACTAGCCAAGTCAGACCTTAGGCTTAAATATATTATCCTTATTATCCTCGAATTACTTATAAGAAGAAATAATATTTGAAGTTTTTATGAAACATTGTATGTTGCTATTAATAAATTTCAGCACTGACCATTGAACTTGACACCCATTTAGATCTCACTTCTTTTGTCGTTAAAGTCAACAACCAACGCATATATCATAATATTGAACTTGGCTCTATTTCACATTTGTGTTTTTGATGGGATATCATTGCTTTTTGTACAGAAATTATTAGTAGGTTTTTATTCATAATAAAATTATCGCACCGCTGCCAACCCCGCTGCTCCACAGCCGCCGCCCGTGCGCCGTGTTCCGTGGTAATATTTAATCATTTATAAATGATCTTACTCTATTGATGTGCGCTAATTGTTGAAATAATAATTAATACTAAATTCCAGTTAATAATAACGTAATAAATACGAAAGTCGTCTATACTCTTAGTTATAAGTAGTTATAAGTACTAAAACTTAATGTTTAGATAAAAAAAAAATAAGGTTGGTATTCCACTAGTTATATATTCACGTGAAGACCTTAAAATTCACATAAAGACCGGCTGTCATCAATTTTGATTGCCGATTCTTACATTACAGGCATCGATAAGTAAGTGTTCCTAATAGAATCAATTAATTGAAAAATATAATAAATTGATAAAAATTTACTAGTTTCTGATTTATTCCTTTGCATTCGCCCAACTATCTATCTGGATGCCAAATTTGAACTTTCTAGGTCATCTGGAACTGGGTTAAAGTTTTGATCTGTACATAGATCAGTCAGTCAGTGATAAAAATGACGATTTTTGAACGTTAACATTTAAATAACCATCTGATGTATGTTTATGAAATTTCAATATATGAGCCAAATATGACATGTTTATGTGGAATAGGTTTTGAGTTATGAGAAGGTCAAAAGTGGGTCCAAATGGTTCGTGTAATATTACACGCGGTGCTGCTCGCCAGTTCTGTTAGCTTAAACTTGGCTTGACACGACTAAATCATTGATGATAATTTATTTTTATGAATAAGTATGTTTAAAAAAAAATATTAATATTATTAACTTTTGGAAATATAAAAGAGATTTTTAAAAAACTAGATCGCTAATTACAGCACGTCCAAAAAGTAAAAAATATAGATTGTCCTTTAGCTGCTTGCGTCAGTAGTTGAGGTTTCCGGGTCAAGTGCGCTTCCACCATATTGGCCTTATCATTAATTAACATAGGTGAGATTAAGGCACGTACAATACACTTCACGTAAAATATTAAAAAAAAGGTGCAATTATTTTTACTGAGAACACCCCGTATAATTTTAATGTATGTGGACGGCAGTATCATGCCTAAATAGTTTTAAATACAGAGGCGACCGCACGTCGCGTTTGGCATGCGCCATTTTGGTGTGTTACCGTCTGGGCTCTCTTCATTGGATCCATTTTTATTAGTAGAATGCAAAATATTGTATCTAATTTCTTCAATAATAAATTGTAGCAACAAAAGAAAAAATAAAAGAAAATAAAAAGAAAAGAAAAACCTTTTAAGTAAATATTAACGGAATCCTTTCCTTGGTTTATGTCGTTTTAAAGATATTAAACTTTCAAGATTGCGACACTTGATTGATCTTTTTCAAGAGTTTAAGTGATTTCATATATTTTTAAAAGTTTTCATGAACATGGTGATACTATCCCAGAACTTTTTCTCGACTTAGTTTGAAGTAGCTTAGCTAAAAAATACAAAAAGGTTGTATTTTTTAGTTGCTATTTTATTTCTCGTTTTTTAATGTGACTTTGTGTATGAGTCGTGTTTATCCATTAATTATTCATTTGTTCATTCCGAATTCATTAGTAATTCCGAAGAGCTTTTCATCAGGAATTTCCTGATGAAAAGCGATTCGTTCCGAGTAAACACGTACAATTATTATTCACCTCAATTGATGTTAATATGTTTCACTTTCATTTTCTAGAAACAAACCTTACCAACATAAGATGTTCAGCCGGGAATAGACCGCGCTTTGAGCATATTTTTCATACGGCTACGCCACATTAGGTGTGTCCGAATCCGAACACGATGTGGTACTGATACCAATTACGCCGCGGCTTATCAGATAAGATACCAGATAATGATTAGAAAAAAAATGAATAATGCACTTGTTGTGTGTATTAGATAATCTGTCATTAATAATTATAATGGGTTTTTTATTGTCAACAAACATCAATATTGAAGTTGTCAATTAAAAATGTATGTATGTATTTATAAGATTATTATTATTTTTTGCTAATACAATTTATCTTGTAACTACAAAAGCATTGTAAATGCAAAAAATAATAATAATAAAAATATGTATGTAAAGGTATGCAAATGTTTTTACTTAACGGTATTCTACCACCTGGTTCGTAACGCATTCATCAAATTTTGCAGAGCCTAGCAAAAAAGTGCTGCTCCTACAAAAAATACAAATTAATTAATTGATTAAGATAAATTATACTTAAATCTATATATAATCTGACTAAAAAACATAAGCATCAAGCACTGAAAAATTTCGACGGGTGAAAGCCAGACCTCGGTAGCCAAGTGGTTAAGGCAGCCGCCCGGAATGCGGAAGGTGCGTGGTTCGATTCCCGCCTGAGGTTGTCGTCTTTTTTCAGTGTTTAAAATTTTACTTAAGTATATTTAAGCGTTAATAAAACGCTAAAATATATAAAAAACACTTATCTATAACGCAGCTTCATCTTAACCGAATGTTAATAAATATTTGTAAAAATATTTCTTTCGGATCTCAGAGGTGAAAACTTCTAAGATTGATGAAGCAATGTTGACTAAAAAACATAAGCATCAAGCACTGAAAAATTTCGACGGGTGAAAGCCAGACCTCGGTAGCCAAGTGGTTAAGGCAGCCGCCCGGAATGCGGAAGGTGCGTGGTTCGATTCCCGCCTGAGGTTGTCGTCTTTTTTCAGTGTTTAAAATTTTATACTTAAATCTTTGAATTACACATTATAAAGACATATCAAAGCCAATCAATTCGACCTAAGTTGAAGTTACATTTCACAGCTGGAACACATTTTTTATTTTTATTTTCAAAGGTTTCATTTTGTCTTCAATTAAGTTATGTTTCTTTTGTTTTTTTCTTTATGTAGTAAGATAAGTTATCTTTAAGTTTATTGATCAATATTAACAGTTATAAAGAGGCACTTAAAGGTTGCCTCGGTATGCTTTCAAGCGTGTAAGCTAAATTATTTGGAACCACGCAGTTGACCAGTTGGTCAACGTGTAAGAATATGGAATCGCTCCGAATAAATTTAATTTAATTAATGTATATCTAAAACAAGTTCCCGTTCAAAATCACACTGACTAAGTTTAATGGTTTGTTCTAATAATAATAATAATAAATATATTATGAGGGACGGTACGGTCGACATCTGTCGGGCATGCCGCCGTCCAGGAGGATCACTCCGACATATTATTTCTGGTTGTTCTCATCTTGCTAACGGAAAGTATTTGCACAGACACAACCAAGTAGCCAGAATAATTCACCAGCAACTTGCTCTTGGATATGGCCTTGTTAAATCGGAGGTGCCGTACTATAAATATGCGCCTGCGCCAGTACTCGAAAATGGTCATGCAACGCTCTACTGGGATCACTTTATCATTACGGACAGGACTATTGTCGCCAATAAGCCTGATATCGTGGTGGTTGACCGATCCCAGCGCCGGGCAATACTGGTTGATATCACCATACCTCATGATGAGAACCTCGTGAAAGCCGAGGACAAGCTCAGTAAGTACCTTGACTTAGCTCACGAGGTGACCGCCATGCGGGATGTTGATTCAACCATTATTGTCCCGATAGTCGTTTCAGCGAACGGTCTGATAGCGAAGAGCCTCGACCAACATCTTAAGAGGCTCTCGCTTGATGGTTGGATCAAGGGTCAGATTCAGAAAGCAGTACTCCTTGACACGGCACGTATTGTCAAGAGGTTCCTCACTCTGCAGCCCTGACCACCGGTAGCTTGGGCCCTGCCCTGCTGCTGGTGGTACTCTAGAATTAAGTTTTTATAATGTTTAATTGTTTTTATATTAAAATATTGTAAAAATCTAGTTTTAAGAAAGAAAATAAATAAAGGGTATAGTAATATTAAGTATTTATGTCAGAATAATTCCATAGTTAGTAGTTACAATAAACTTTAAACACTAATTTTAGTTACAAGAAAAAAAAAACTGCACATTTAACAATAAAACAAAACACCACCGCTATAGGACAGTGTGTAGTCGCACGGTCAGACAACGCGTTCAGGATATGGCGAACTCTTTGGTTTTCAAAACAAAACTGTCCATAAACAGGACTTCACTTCTTGGCGAGAAAGTGAAGAGTCATGTCTGCGGTTTTGTTTTATTTTCTAAAATTTGTGTTATGTCGAATATTAATGTGAAATAATGGTGAATTATTAAAAGTGTTCGTGAGTGTGCATGAGTGTTGGCAAATGAAAAAAAACAGTGCAACGTCACTTTTCAAATTCTCTGAAGAAGTCTGCGTGAGGACTTAGTAAAGCCCCACATCTTTACTGAGATACTCGAGGGGTTGGGGGGTATATAATTTCTCGCTTCCCATTTCTATTATCATTCATCATCATCATATAGGAAGGAAGTATTGTTTATTTATGTATTACTTGTAAGAAAAATTACTTTTTCATTGGCTAAATGCTTGTGCAAAGCCATAAAAAAAACAGGTCTTCCTAAGGCAATCTGTAAGCGTGTCCGTTTTCGCCCAGCAACCACCAGCCATGGTATGAGTAGTAGACGCTGAGCCCACTCAGCCATACTTATTACCATACTATACACATAATAGTCAACTACAATTTTGACAATGCAGTTTTGTTTCCATATTATTTCACTGGCTCAAGATTAAGGCAAAAGCCTTATAGTAAGAACTTATTGGCGGGGATTTATTAATGAGCGTTGCAGCCTCCCAGGTTTCCCGTCCATGATATACTTGCCGCGACGACGACGCATCGCCGACAATGTCCTATGAAGGCATGGAGTCGAAGATATTAAATATTTTTTGGTACAAAGTTTTATTCTTAGAGAAGTTTGACTATATTTTTTTAAGGTTATGCAAAGGACCGATTAATGAGAATTAGCGACTTGCTACCTACTTGAGAAATGAATGCTGATAATCCTCATCAGCCTATAGTCACAGTTTCCTAAGGTTAGTTTAGCTTTACGCTGGCCCCATAATTAAAAACTGCAATATTTCAACCATAGGACCAACGAGTTTGAGCATTCCGAACTAGTAATTGTCACTTTTTCCTTTAATCATTCAAACTGATTTTTTACTTTAGCAAACAATTGAATACGTTACTTACTTACTTACTTACTTACTTGTTTTTTAGCTGTCATCCAGAAACATTTCAATGAAATTCTATTTATATTTGGCGACCAAAACTGGTACTAGGCTTACTGGGTCGAACACTGATGCTACAAGCTACAGGTCGAGTGGTTCAATCACAATTGCATAAAATTCAAGTTTAAAATAAACTACTCGTACCCCAACGTTAATATATGTCATATTTGTAAACGAGACGCATCATACGCTACTCAGATTAACCAAAGACCCATGAATAATAAATTGGTACTACTATAATTACCTGTACGGCGGCAATACGGGATGTCACATTATACTGGCTACATTCTGCGCAGGAATGGCGCTATCGCAGCGTGTGTCCCGACTATCAAACGGCAGTGTGGTTTACTGCACAACGCGCAAACATGGGTTTCATAGTGTCATTTATAATAATAGTACTATACGATTAAACATAGAATATAAAAAAGTGATAGACCTATGTTCAAGAGTTGTGGAAACAAAAGATGATGTTAATAAGTGAGGTTGAGGATTCAGCGAGAATTAAAATATGTGTATGTATGTATAATTATGTATAATTATAATTTAATGTATTGTATTCTATGTATAATTTGGTTACAAACCTATTTTAGTACGGGCTACATTAGTATTTATCTATGTTAGTGTGTAGATTTACTAGTAAAGTCATAAGTAATAACATGTTTACACTTTTAACTAGTTTTGAGTCTTATTCCATTGTATTAAGAGTAACATTGTATAAACGTGACTCGTGACTGTACCCACCTATTGTTACGATCCGACAGTTAGTTAGGTCATGTTAAGGTCAGTTAAACTAAAAAGCGGTGCTAAAAATAATTTTAAATACTTTTATAAATTTTACAACACCAATTAAATAAATATACACATGTCGCAAATATTTTTTTTTAAATTAAAATAACATTTACTTTGAAATGAATTGCGTCTGGCTAGCTATCAACACAAACAACAAAGAAAAGCAGGCAAAAGCAAAAACGAAACGCACCTTTGACTCCTTAACTTCCACTATCCACCCGAAACAAAGACATAGTAGCAACATTGGGTCCATTCATCACTAGCGATGTCTATCTACCAGTATCCGAGCGGATCTGCGCGCGCGCCGCTATGATTAGTATTGTGAGCATTATTTTAATAGGAGCGATTTATAGGAAGCCGGCGGTTACGCAACTCGATAGTTGGCTATGCTATTATCCTGTAAACTAGTTTCTGTTTCGTCATTAAAACTTTTGCCAAAGGGCTCGTGGTTTAAGGATGTTTGATGAAGAAAATTCTATGAAACAACCTTGGAGACTTTTTAAAAATAGGTGTAAAGAGGTTTCTTTTAGGTTGGCAACGTCAATATCACTGAACTTTACTGCTTTTGTGGTCTAATGGTTAAACCAGCATCAGACCTAGAGGTCGGTTTGATTCCCAGCAGGTTTTTTCGGAATAAGAACTTGTTTTGAGACTGCCTGTCCAGCGTGTGTGTCACTATATTAACAATAAATTTTGTGGTATTAATAATTTCCAACAATGTTGACACTCTGTTGTTATGGTTGGTTCACGATTCCGGGTGAAGTGAACTTTCACCTTCGGTTTTATCTTCACAAAAGGACCGTAGTGGATTAAAAAAAAAGTCGCTTATGTTGCTTAAGTCGCTCGTGAGAGTGGTGTTGCTCGCTCGTCAGCAAGCAGCCTGAGTCCTATAAGTGTGAGTTATTTTTGATCACGTTAACAAAAACGAGAATTTGTATGGCAAACCTTTTACCTACACGTATGTCGCCAGGAGGCTTTTTTTTTGGAGAGAGATTGCTGATTGGACGGCATTTTCAGCTACACCGGGCTTGTTTGGGGGCGGCGGAACGTAAAGGGTCCCTCAAGCCGTGTGAAACGAATCACCTTCGGAGGTTTTCTAGAGGGAACGGTATCGCGCACTAGTGCGCGTCTCCGTGCCCTACTAGATTCTCCGAAAGGTTCGGATCGCATCGGGGGGCGCCAGGAGGCGCTGCTTCAATGCCATACTAAATTTCGTTATCGTAAACGTAATCGAATGAATACGGATAGTAATGAAAACGCACACTAGGCACTCTGCCCGTTTGCATACTTGTCTATATATATAAAAATCAATTTATGTCCGTTTGTCTCGCTAAAACTCGAGAATGGCTTGACCGATTTGGCTAATTTTGATTTTGAAATATTTGTGGAAGTTCAGAGAAGGTTTAAGCGAAGAGAAACATAAATTATAAGTAACGGAAAATATTAAAAACGACAATTTAATTGTCCAATACAAAATTATTTGTTTGTTTCGTTGTGATGGAAACTGTCATAGCGGCACGAAGTCCGCCGGGTCAAATAGTTGTTAATAAAATAAAACTTTATTTTAAAATCCAACAAACATAATCTGCATAGGTTATAGGAATACATTGCCATCAAACTTAGTAAATTACAAAAACACAAATGTTGAAAAAAAATCCACGAGCAGGATTTGAACCTGCACCCTTCTGACATACCGGGTCAGGTGCTCTCCCAATTGAGCTATCGTTGTTCTAACCAGCCCGCCGAAATAATTCAACACTATTTACTTTTTTACTTTGAAAGCCAAAGGCGCCCATTCAATGTCAACAACTACCGTCATTAACATCCGATCATTATTATATAATTGTAACGCAAATTTTGTTAAGAAATAAATTACTTAAACACCAGGGCTGGTTAGAACCACGATGACTCAATTGGGAAAGCACCTGACCCGGTATGTCAGAAGGGTGCAGGTTCAAATCTTGCTTGTGGAAAATTTTTCAACATTTGTGTTTTTGTAAATTGTTTCGCAACAAAATTTGCGTTACAATTATATAAACAAAACAAAAACATTTTAAATTTTAGAAAAACGTAAATAGCCTATAACTGTCCCGCTGCGGTGATCGCAGACCCGGGCTATGAATCAAAAATCCGAATCAGACTTTGCCCGACCTGGGAATAGAAGAACCCGGGACCTTCGGGTATCGGACCGAGCGCTTTACCACTCGGCCACCGAGGCGATAATAAACTTACCTTAATAAACTTTAAAATTTAAAATACATGTACTGTGTACTGCTTAATGGGTATAAACGTCTGCACATCAGACTACCACAAACTGTAAAATTTGCTCAATATACTTTGAACTTATGTCTATGGCATATGGCTTTAATTAATTCATGAGGCAGCTATAAGAAACTAAACTAAAGCACAAACATTCATACAATTAGCTTCATACACAATATATCCCACAGGCACATACCATACTTAACACACTATACAACACATCCTTACACACACTAACACACACGTCAGTATAAAATTAGACTAATAAGTATTATTAAAAAATTTGTAATAAGAATTTAGTAAAAATAAAAACATGTATGTTAACTTTTTATTATTATAATTTTACACTTAGTTATGCAGAGCGTTGCCTCCTGAAACAGGAGACTAGATAATAATTTCTAAGTCTTGTTAAAGAAATAAAGAATTTTGAATTTTTTGAATTTTTGAATTTGAATGGTTGAAAATTTACTGAATAAATCTGACAGTTTTGGATTGGTTGAAGTGCAGGCGTCTTAAACAATATGAAAATCTAATAAGAAAAGTTAATAGTATTCAACGATTACTTATATAGTAGAGTTATTATGTTTATTACTACTTGTTTGACCTGTGGGTTAACTACAATCGGCCTCTCAAGTAGTAGGCGCGTGTGTGCTGGCTTTCTTTTAGGGTTCCGTACAAAGAGTTGGAGAGAACAGAAGGTTGTCTTTAGCTTTGTATATGCACGCCAGAGTGAGGGTATAATATGAAAAGGCTCTTCTGATATTTGTTTGTAGAAAGTAAATAAAACTTTTTGAAACACTCCATCTATTAGTTTGACCTAATAATTAATTGTCTACTTTATTTTTATACTTTCTAATGTGCAAATAAAACATATAAATCTGCTGGAGAACCACTTTGTTGTCGTAGTTGCAGTAGTCGATGACACAGTAGTTTACGCGTTCTGGTATATTTCTTGCAAGTTAAGCCACTTTCGTAAAACCGGGTAACCATATGAGTGACGAAATCTCTCGTCCATGCTTAAGAAACATGCTTTTGAGGCGTTGTAGTCGATAGACACAGTTTAACAAACCAACCTGCATTGGGCCTACGCTACGTAGGCCTTTGACAGTCATAGTACTTGGCTCGGAGATACCTACTAAAGCACTGTATTGGCTCAACGCTTGCAGCTTGGGATTGGGACCACGAACAGCAGGCACCGAGTACTACCCCATAGCTGTCTACCAAGGAGATGATGCGCGGGATAATTTAAGCATGTCCCAGACTCCAAGTTCTTCATCTCTATCCATAAGGCTAAAACAGTGGCTCGACCGACCGCGTCGTCGTCGGTGCGTTCGTCGGTCGAGTATGCTTAAATACATAGTCGCTTATGAAATACATCATCAGGACGCTGTCCATTACGCGCCACCGACGGTAAGTGTCTTACTATTGTGTATCATATACATAGGCATGTATTCAAACAAACACGGCCGACGTATGCACCGACGACGCGGTCGAGCACTGTTTTAGCCCTTATAGATTACCTTCCAAGAAACAGTTTAACTTACCTTTAGACATTTCTCTCCAAACATCCGTTGAGCCTAACGCCTCTCAACACAGTTCTGACATTAACACCCGGCCCATATAATAGGGTATCCAGTCCACGAACAGCTGTGAAGCACCATAATCGGCGCGTGGCGTAATCTAGACCTTTTAACCGACTGCGCGGGAGTGGATAATGCATGTGCGATGGTATCGTTTATCGAACGCCATACTGCTCGGCCGGCGGGCGTCGTTGGACCCATATTTATAGTCGATACTATTATGTTGAAATGAATAAAGGATAGATGAAAGGTTTTATATGGGAATAATAGGTGCCAATCTCCAGAGTATTTAGTCGCAGATTGTCTTAATAACTCAAATGTCCAAATCAGACCACATAGATTTAGGACTATTTCAAATAGTAGAATCTAAGCATTGTTGAGATCAAAATTTGATCGGCTTTGCTTGGTGGACTTTGTCTACGTCTGGTAAGCTACCAACATCTTATTTTCTGTCGCTATAACAACTGTGTGTTCCGATAGTTAGAGAAAAAATGGTTGAGGATTACGGGTGAAATGAGTTTCCATCATCGGCCTCATCATCTTTTACCATTATGTGAGTTAAAGGCCAAGCGTTGTTGTGTGAAAGGAAAAACAATATCTTTATTGTTAATGATAGACACAATGTCAATAATGAATTAAGGAAAAATTATAATTTTTTATACTTATTTTATTTATAAAAACACAAATGTTAAAAAAATTTCCACGAGCAGGATTTGAACTTGCACCCTTCTGACATACCGAGTCAGGTGCTCTTCCAATTGAGCTATCGTGGTTCTAACCAGCCCGCCGAAATTATTCAACACTATTTACTTTTTACTTCGAAAGCCAAAGGCACCCATTCAATGTCAACAATTACCGTCATTAACACCCGATCATAATATTTTTACAAATACTAAAGATCAGTTAAGAAGTAGGCAAGCTAACTATAAAATTTTATTTTTGTATGTATTTTTGCGTAGTAGGCATTGCACCTACGCCTATCTTAGTAGTTACGAGTATCTAGTTTAATAAAATAAAAATTAAAAAAAATCTTTTTTTTTAACGAGTTTAATGATTATGAGTTTAGTGACTTAATTCTTATGAGTTTTATGATTATAATTTGAAAAAAAGGAAAAAGCCGACGTATTAAAAAAAACCCGGCGGCATGTCTTTAATTTTATTTAACTTTAATATATTTAATTATTCTAATCGGTTATGTAAGCGTTTTAATTAAATAATAATAAATAAATAAATGCCACGGGGTGCGGGTTCGAATGCCGCTCGCGGAAATTTTTCAACACATTGTCTTTTTTCAAATTGTAAAATAATATATAATAACCATAATCATTAAAAGTTTTATGATTGTGAAAATACATTTTGAAACAATAAACATTTTTGTCTACAAGTCCGTCTCAACGTTATCAAAATTAATGAATTATTTTTAGTTAGACACATAATTCAGACATTGACTATGAATGTGTGCTACTGGGTACACAATATAATGTAAGATGTAATTCTCTGTGCATTACAAGGCTCTGAGGAGAGTGAGAATTGAAGCCTCCAGGACATAAGGGCGCGTACTACGCAATACTAGGCTGATATTCGAAAACGTCTAGAATGAATATGGTGTAAGTATTATTTGAGGAGCCAGTAATAATAAAAGACTACTAAGATAAGATAAAATATTATGTTTGTGTTGTGCTATCTGGTTTTAATTTTTTTTCTATACCTATAAATGTAAGACGCCTCGGGTGGCTGAGTAGCAAAGGTCCTGGTTTCAATTCCCAGGTCGGGCAAATTGTCCGCCTGGCTAGCTACAACCATCTTATCTAAATATGTCGCCATAACATCAATGTTTGTAGCATTGTTGTGTTCCGGCAGCTAGAGATAAGATAGCCAGTACCTCACTAGTTGAGGATCCCGGGTGAAGTGCGCTTCCATCATTGGCCTTACCATCACTTAACATCAGGTGAGATCAAGGCACTATTCTTACCCGTTAATCTAAAAAAAAAAAGAAAAAAAAAGATGGCCATAGCCTGGGTTTGTGATCGCCAACCCGCATTTGGCAACCGTGGTGATGATTAAGCCATTGCCCATCAATTGTAGTGATGACTTGATTTTAACGATGGAAGTCTTCGCCCAGCAAGGGACAGTTATAAAATAGGCTATTTACTTATTCGCTTTACACATAATTTAACTTTGTTGTATATGGAAGTTGAAAAAGTTAAAATAACAATATTTTGTCGGTAAATTTACTTCAAACTTCCTATTAAATTTTATAGGGCAACTTGAATGCTAAATTTATTTCAGATATATGCCGTTTAAATAACTCATTTAGTAGTCAATGACACACTCTATTGCCTTTAGGTATCAAGTTTCAAATATGATTATCGTAATAAAGCTGTACTACCCTCACTGACTGACACGTCACTGTCATAATGTCACAACTGGCAGACAGCATATCCATCAACGCTGTCATAACTTATGCAAAATGGACATGAATATCGACAAGATTTTGATGTCATGATCTACGCTACTCCAGGCACTGCTCTGGTGATATGTTGTAGATATTCAACTTAATAATTATTTTGCAATTTAAGCGATACTTAGGTCTATGTGGTGCTCGATGGCGCAGTGGTTAACGCGCCCGGTCTGCGAGTGCTGAGGTTAAGCAACTTTCGCAAAGGACGGTCATCGGGTGGGTGACCAAAAATTTATCATCTCGAGCTCCTCCGTGCTTCGGATGGCACGTTAAGCCGTTGGTCCCGGCTGCATTAGCAGTCGTTAACAACCACGAATCCGCACTGGGCCCGCGTGGTGGTTTATGGCCCGTTCTCCCTATCCATCCATAGGGAAGGCTCGTGCTCGTGCTCGTGGGACATAAATGAGCTGATGATGATGATGATGATGAAGGTTTTTGTATAGATGAACAAAGATTTACAACCTAGAGATTTTATTCTTCTTCATCATATCACCAGCACATTCTATGTCCCCTAGGACACGAGCCTTCCCTATGGATGGAATCACCATAGGGAGAGCGAACCACCAATCCAGTGCGGATTGGTGGTTGTTAACGACTACAAATACAGCCGGGAGCAGCGGCTTTACTTCCTTCTGAAGTACGCAAGGCACGTATCTTAGTTATATAAAATAAAATCTGACTATAAGTATGTCAAAGACAACATATTCGAAATTAATATTAGTAACCTACTTGAAGTTCCAATTAACTGACGTTTATCTTTCCTCCAGTAATTAAAAGCAATAAAATCCTAATAATTATGTATGAGATTGATTTCTCCTATCGAATCGAATCCAATTTGTTTTACATTCACGCAAACTTTCGATACAAAATTTACACAACCTGTAGCCCGGCCTACATGAAATACTTTTAGGAAAAGAAAAGAAAAAGAAAGTACTAATTCAAAAGAAAGAAAGATAAAAGAAAGATAATTACATGGTAGAGCTCTTAAAGCTCAAGTTTATTAAAAACTTTTAGGTTCTATAATGATTTCGATCAAATAGATGTTAAGAAAGCTTCCTTACTGCCACTAGTCCATTAACCAATGATATTTTGTATCAAACAAGCACTTTAATGACCCAACAAAACGTACTTACGTAAACCGACATTATCGGTCCGAGACAATCTAATACAGAAAAAATACAAAAATGCCAAACTTGGGTAAGGAAGATTGATTTGAGCTCCCATAGCTATATGAGTTATCTTCAAGCGTGACTGATTGTCGCATAGACCACTTATAACGACACACGAATAAAAAAAAGAGGCAATCACCAACAAAATAACGAGCCTGCAGAAGGTAAGCTTCATACAAACGCCTTCGAGCAACGCACACAAAGACAACCTCTCACGGACACTGAATCTCACAACGGCTGCGCTCGTACTGCTCCTAACTGTTCTAAGATTTGTGTCCTTGAGTAGGTCTATGTGGGCGTTGCTTGATTGCGGTATGTATCAAGCTCACCTTCTGGCTCGCGTTATTCTGTGGTTCACCGAACCCGGCATCAATCCAGCTCAATTTATTACCCACTCGAGCGTAGGAGGCAACTAAAAATTAACCATGAACACAACTACCGGTCTCAGTTTTAAAATTTCCACGCTAGAGTAATAGTCGAGATTAAGAGCATTGTTGCCTCAGGAGGCGCATAGAATAAACGCTTATTAGAATTTATGCGATAACCGACCTACTCGGGCCGCGTTTGATGTAGCACTAGCCGTTTTTTAGAACACCCCGGGACTATCAACGGTTTTATTAGAGGAGGAAATATGGTAGCTGGCCGTGACGTATAGCTTGGCTGGTAGGCTTGTTAGCCGCACGCTCCGGGCTGCTGGCCAGGAAAATAGGATAATTCCGTTCAGTAATTTGAGCTGTCGTCGAGATATCAGCCTCTGGTGACGACGCAGCTATGCTTACGCGTTCGCTGGTCCTCGATAATGGCCAGTATTCCAAAGTAATAGTCAAGGCTGTTCAGTAGCGAGCACCGAGTAATAGGTGGGCTCGATAGGGCGGAGTTGAATAGCCGTGCGTTGCGAAACGCTAGGAATTCGTGGTGGGGACATGTACCAACTCTGGTACGCTTTTAAACACCAATTGGTCCGGTATCTGACAGGTTGATATATGAAACTATTATTCCGTAGAGAAATAATAGAATCAATAAGATTCGGTCCTTAGCCGGCTAATTTTATAGTAATGCGGCATTGCAGGTAATTATGGTATAGCTATTTGTTTTGTATAACGTTTGTGGATGCAGTGTTAGTTACAAGATTTTATTAAGGCGTTGTCAAACAGAACACGTTCTTGGTGTGTTTCAAAACACCGTCTTCCAACAGTGTGTTTAGCAAATAAGTTGTACATTATTACGGACTAGAGCGTTTTGTTTCATATAACCCTTGGCTAAGACCAACATAGATAACGCGTTATAACCTAGATCAATTCGCTTTTTCACTGTCAAGAAGAGTTTTCTAGCGTCTCATCGACTGATTGGCAATATATTATCGTGTCTGTATCATAAGCACGGCGTTCGAACGCGGCGTCAGCGCCTTGAAGCTCAGACACGCGCTCATGACGCGTTCTGTTTGACCCAACCTTTAGATGTCATCATTTTACTGTAAATCAATTTAGTAATTTGTTACCCGCTAATAGAGTTATTTAGTTAGCTCGTTCGTGTTGCGACCGTAAAAGTAGAGAAACTATTGCAATACCCGGTCCTCGGACTGGTGACCATGTTACAAAGTATCAGGATGGCACGATAAACCGTTGTTAACAGTAATTATCATTGGTGGCGTCGTTAATCTTTTAGTCGCGTATTTTTAACCGACTTCAAAAAAGGAGGAGGTTTCTCAATTCGACCATATATATGTTTTTTTTATGTGTGGTCGCAGATAACTTCGTCGTTTATGAACCGATTTTGATGATTCTTTTACAATACTGACTTACAAGGCACAATTTTCACATGAGGGCCTGTCCCCCTGAGCTCACCAGTGGAATGTTTCTAGATCTAATGATAATGATGAAAATGAGTTTTTAATGATTTGTTACGCTTTGATATATGGATATGGACGTTTTTAGTAGGTTTCCTCAATTTAAAAAAATGGTCACTGATGTAATGAAGGCCAAATGTTTCTCAACCTCCTCCTCCATTTGTCCAATGGAGCGGAGTCAGTCAGTTAGATAGACACCCACCTTACTCCGTTTACTATTGTAAGTGTTAATGTCCTTACATTGTTTAATCTTTTTTGTATTATTATTATTATTATTATTGTTTTAACTATAACTTCATTTAGGACCAGCATTGTTGCGTTTCAAATTATACCCAAAAAATGTCATGCTGTGTACACTCCTTTTGGATAACCGTCTAGCTAGTAAGGTTAACCAAATATGTTACTGTACTCATGCATTGATTGTAATCTGTTTGTGTACCTATAGAAATAAATAAATAAATAAAAGAGTTAACAGATTGCTGAATAGAAATGACACTACAGAGAATTACAGTTAAACAAAAATAAATTAAAATAAATAACCTGTATGCTGTCAAAGGCATCATTGAAATCAACTCATCACTATTGATGGATTATTGGCTTTATCAACCCGTTTTCAAAAAGCGGCTTGATAATACTTACCAGGCTAAACATGGGATAAACCGAATCACTATACACACAAATATTACATTTACAAAACAATATGATTGTTCTAAACTTAGTTTTTATGCATTTGTCACGATTAGGTATTACTTTTATAAATTAAATTTATTATTAAGTAAATATATAAACAAGAATATTATGCGGTTTGAGACCGGTAGTCTTATTAATATGACGGTAAGATATTATGGACATTGAAACAACTTATTACCTGGGGAGAATAAGCAAATAAGATACGAGTTAAACATGCACACGCGTGGTTCAAAGATTTGACACTTTTCGAATATTCAGAGCAATGGTAACATATTTTGCTATTTCTTAAGTAGATAAATAAAAAAATTACAAACATCAAAACACATTGAATTAAATATTGCATAAATTCAAAAGGGATATAAAGATTAAAGCATTCTTGCCCTATGGTTGATATTGATGTGGCTAAATTAGATCAAATAGATCAATTACAAACATAATATATTACAAAGTAATGATCAAATGTTGATTAGCATTATTAATGTTATATAAAATTAGCATTCGACTTATATCGCAATCCTGATGTAAACTAAACAAACTTTCCTACACACACTTCAATTATCTAGCCCAAGAGAAGCTTCGTTATGAAACTCGTTAAACGGTTGCTAGACAACGGATAAACATACTTAAAATATTTAAACACATACTTATTATACATAGAAAACACCCAGACCCGAGACAATTTAGAAAAACAATAATTTCTAAATTGATGATTGGATCTAACCCGGGACCTCAGAGATGGCGACACCATGAAAACCGGTGTACAAACCACTCGACCAAGGAGGTCGTCAAATGTAAACGTACCAATTACATAACAAAACATATCATTGTGTTTTGTAATAATCATTACAAAGAAACTTAATTGAATCGCATAAAATCGATTAATATCAGTATCGAGTGTTCACATGGCTAATTCACTTAACCGCTGACATACAACATTAAATCGTTCTCATGTAATGTAGGTAACTAAGGTATACTAGGTACATGACTTAAGGGGGAGAGAAAAATCAATATATAATAAAAAAAAATTACCATGAATTTATATCGGTATTTTAACGGGTAACATATTGTTTTCTAAAGTTTACGCGAACACTACACATTGAATGGTCACAGGGAGAAACGTCAGGATAAACATTAATTACTACTAATGTGTAAAATAAACGCGAGTAGATCCGTGAAAGTTGTTTCATTTCAAGGTTTAATTTACACATTTCGCTTTTGAAAATCATGCTCCCATAATCGTCGTTGTGTTAATATTACTGATACAAAATAACCTATGTAATATTTATGATACTAGGATAATAGCTGCTATGCCTACTCTTCTCCCGTCAAACATTCATAACTTTTGATCTTCACTAAAAGTACTACTACCTGTATCCATTAAAATTTATAAATATAGCTGCTTATTTTTAACTGATATCAAAGTTTGTAAAAAAGTAAAGCTCGGATGTTAATGACGTAGGTATTTGATGCCGATCATGGATTAAGAATATTTGGTTGACAAATTTAGAGTAGATAGTGTTGATAAAATTTGCACGGCTTTGCATAGTGGTTGTTTCTATGTAACATATACCTACCCACTAAAAATTGCATGCCCGACTAGGGTAAATTGTTTGTTCCCAATTATGCTTAACACCTGCTATGTATTTACACAATTTTATGGCAATACAAATTTATCTTATCTTATCTTATCTTATCTTGACAGAGTTATTTGGAAGCGCACCTGACCCGGTATATCATAGGGTTCATAGGGGTATCATAGGGTACAAATACCGTTCGAGGATTATTTTTTCAGAACTTTGCAACAACAAAAATGCTTTTACTTTCCACGCGCTGCGCCTTAACACCAACTGATACAACCACAGCGACCATACTTATTACGAATGTAGTCATTACACTAAGGAATGCCAGACATGTATGATTTTAACTATAGCTCGCCTTGAAAGTGTGTCACGACTGCGACCACTCTTGGTTTCGTTAGACTGTGCAAATAAATTAAAATCTACTGATACGTTCGTTTGTAGTGATTATGGCAACACGCTGTATGTAGTAAAATGTAGAGTAATGTAATAAATCTACAATAGCGCACTACTTGGCCAAGGCTTCCGTCATTGAAATCAAGTTATAACTCCAATTGATGGGTATATGCTTAATCACTTAATCATCAACTCGTCCCCATTTGGGACGAGTTGCAGAACCACGACGAACCCGGGATATGCTTCGAAAAATTGGAAACACACGTTGTCCGATTAGAGAATTTAACCAAGGTTTTCGAGTATCAGGCCAAGCGGCGCAGGTCGCAACCAGAACTTCTTAGCTCCTTTTCTTAGGAGAGTGTTTGCCGTTGGTCTTAAACGACCTCTAACAGTGTCACCAGTTTTTTGGGGCGGCGAGAAACTAAAGGGTTCCTCAAGGTCCCGTGCGTCCCAAGTGTCCCGTTCCCTACGGGATTCTCCGTGGGCTTCGGATCGGGATCATGTCATAGCACACGGGAAACAACTCTGAAGGAAGACCATTCCACATCCAACAGGTTCGCAGAAGGGAAGAAAAACTAAATAAATCAACTTGCACGGTTACCATTAAGCTCTTAAAGCAGTATTAAAATATACACACATACATACTCTGACGTCCATCTCCCAAAGAGAAGTAGACAGAGCATCGAAATCACCAATTATGAGTAAACTTGCCATTGAGTGACCAAAGTTAGCATAAACAAAGTAGAGTTCCGATAACATCAGTGATGGGTTGCTAGCAGATCGCCTGATGTGCGATTGTCTTGGAACCCTTGTCCCTTAGTTAGCGACAGGCACGGGAAGTTATATAAGCATATAAGATACATTATTTTCTTGTCTCAGACCACTATATTATTGAAATTGTAAGAGCGAGACGCGTGTAGCGGCGTACATACACTCGTCTCGTTTTCACAACTACAGCTTTACGATTGGTTTAAAATTACGCTGGCTTAAATCACAAAGTACTAGAAAATTCAATAAGTCTTTTTGAGTCTCGGTATATAGCTCAGCGGTCAGAGCATTGGACCGGTTATGTCGTGGGTTCAATTCTGTCGAGCTTCCGGAGACTGGGTAACTGCTTTAAAAGCTTATGGTAAGGCCCCAGAACTCGCTAGCTGCTGTGCCAACAAACTTTCCGTTAGCAGTTCATACCACTAGCCAGAAGTAAATAGAATTAAATATAAAAATAATCACCGGCCAGAAGTTACATCGCCACTCTTAGATAAGTAAAAGCTTTTCAAACAACATCGGTGTCTAGTTTGTAACATTTAATTTGCACAATTTCCCCTACAATTTCCATTTTAACATCCATGTGTGATTAGAGATGACTTGGAATAATCGCGTCCACCAATTAACCGCATGTCTCGGTACAACGCGCTCACTGCACGTAAACACTACTAAACGGCTTACCATCGATACATAATCGATTGGCGATTATAGTAATCGATTCTGTCCTTAGGGATGTTCTCTTTGCATACGCTTAATAAACATACGTTTATTGGAGCAATCACGAGAACTCGATTGGCGGGTCACAATGACATATTGACAGGGGTGTCCAACTGGTGGACCGTTAGGAGTCGGGTTTTGATGGAATATGTCATCGGGACTGCCGCGGGCCGCAATTATGAGCCGCTGTCTGTCGGCCAATGATTTACATAGTTTGATCGCTTGCTTTGGGCGTCTTTTAGAGTGAAGCTTGGATACTGTTCAATGTAAAGAGTTTAGGATTAAATGTAGATAGCGATGGTAAATAAGCTTAAGCGTGATATCCAAATCTCATATTAACCAATATTTAATATTAAAAGATATAACAATGGAAATCTTGATAGGTATATTTGAACCCGCACCCCATGACATGTCGGGTCAGGTGCACTACCAAACAATGCTATCGTGGCCTGGTACGGCATTGGTTGAATCCCGCTCGTAGAATTTTTTCAACACCTTGTCTTTTTCAAATTATAATGCGTTCGCATCAATATTTGCGTAAAATTATATGTAAATAATCATAGGTATAGTAAGCTAATATTGAGTAGTTCTAGGCTAAACTGGACACTTTATGTGTTATGATGACTTTCTATAAGAAACTTTTACATAAGGTTTTGGAAATGCCTTCATCAAAAACCCTCGTAGACAAAAGTTTAACTAAAGACTTAATATGTATACTTGTATAGACGCCAGCACTTCAATTTATCCAAAACTGTCAAATTTCTTCAATTCGTTTTCCACCATATGCCTTAAACATAAAGTTCAAAGTCTATTGAGGAAATTTGACAGTTTGTGGTAGGTTGATGTGCAGACGTGTGTACATGTGCCCGATACGATGTTATTACGAATATTTATTATGCTAAACTTGTACCTAGCTTGCATTTTATTACAAAACCGGAGAAAGAAATAGCCTTTGCCTAGTTTCTTGTGGCTTCTTATCGGTACAATGTCTCCATAATATGGTTTCGAAATCAAACTTTAGATATGGACATTCAAAAATGTTTTGTTTTAAGTTGCAATGAAACTTTTTACAAGTTGCGTTTCACGTAAAATGAGCTTACAGTTTCTTTTAGTAACTTTTGGTTCCGCTTCACGCAAAATTTTGCGTGAAACGAAACGTACCCGATTAAAAATATTGACGGCGGAAAGGTACAAATGAATTTTGAGACAACAAACATCTCCATAGTGCCAAAAGATAAAAATAAGACGAAAACAGCGCCAGTTATAGTTGATATTCTATGAAGAGATGAAGATGTCACGTTTACTTTAATTCTTTATACAGACCCTGGCATATGAGACTTTATAGAAAGTAGTTTTTCTATGTAGTCAAACACAAGATCTTCCTGTCGCAAGATTTTCCTGTCGCTATTTTCATATGTTCCATTCCATTCCATTATTAAACAACCTTCAGATAAGAAGGATTTGTCTTGTTTTATTTAAATCTTTGATACAGTTCCCTCTCATAGGCGAATTTATAAAAACACTCCTCAGGATCACCCGCTATCTTAAAGTTCCATGCGATTTGTAAGCAAAGTCAATGGTCGAAATGCAATATGAAATTCATAATAGCAAGATTGGCATTAGCTCATTTAATTTCTGGTACAGAGCCTTTTTTAGCGTTGAACATATTTTGGATGAGACTTTACTCCTCCTAGTAGTCCCTGTCATATAAGCGGCTTCATAGAACGCATCAGACTGAACACAGGAACCCATACCTTAGAATCCTTGCAAGTCGGAGACAAAGATCGACATGCGATATGAAATTCATAATAGCAAGATTCGCTCCATCTCATCTACATTTCCCCTAACAAAGTGATCAAGCAATTTTTGTCAGTGAGGTAATTACTGAGAAATCTACAAGTTAATTAAGATTACACGAGCGTGGTAGTCAGTTTTTACAACCGTTACACCAAAACACGGGGGTTAATCAGACCGTGCTCGAACGATTTCTGGGTATTTTAACATTGGCCTTTCTTTGGATTTAGTTTTGGTTAGCTTCTAATTGATTTCGTAAGTCGGTAGGCCTTTATGTCACCTCTGATGGTAAGTGACAGCATTGTAGAAAATACTTTCTTAATAAAGACACTGGCAGTCTATTTTATTCTATGCCCGGTCACTCTCTTACTCTTTGTCAACGCTCTAGAAAACAATTTTCTTGTCTCTAATTGTCCATCCTTATTAATTTACACAATTAAGCAAATAAACAAGAATCTGCGTTTACATTGTAAGCATGTCTAATAGTAGTACTTAAACCTAATCCGGAAATCTCAACCACTGTAGAACTAGCTTTCTTATCTGAACTGTCGGAACACACAATAATGCTACCACATTTGAAACTTAAATGAAACTTTTTAAACTATCATGGTCGCTTACAACACTTGTAGAGTAATTACTAACGGTTTCTCAAATGTTTTTTGTTGTCTTTTAAGTAGTATTTCTGCACAGTTGCACAACAAACAACTGTTTTGTTTGTTTAAAACAAATATCCATCCGAAGTAACTTCAGTATCATCTGTGATCATGCAACTGCACCGAAATATTGGATACTCAAAGAAAACAAAAACAAGGTATGAAACCAGTTAAAGACAGAGTTTAAACTACTACTACTACAACTAGTACTAGCCAAGCGGACTTATAAAAAAACCCTACCTTTAACCAAACACAAGTTCAATATGTACATCTGAGTCTAAGGTGGTCTAACCACTGCACTGGACCAATGGACCACAGTGATCCTTTTTTAAATCACGTAATCAAATAATTATATGTCAGCCATGTATATCAGACTTAACTTCAAACAACCTTCATGGTTAACCCGTTTTATTTCTCGCTGATCTAGGTAGGTAGTTATTTCGTTAATATAATAACAGATTACAGCTTGTCAACCTGATTAGCACGATTAAATTTCTTCATCAACTTTATAAGTCAATCCGTGGTCAGACCAAGTTACAATGTGGCTATTATGGCTGACCATTACAACGTATATGAAATGTTCGTCGTCCATAGATGGGTGCGGTGTTGCTATATCTTTGAAAAACGGTTCATAGCCCTCCATGTATGTCGATAATAGCGAATACATAGATTTACGCAGTACACGGTTATATTAACGCAGGTTGATCAGGCATGATAGCTACTGGGAGTTCTATTCAACACACACGACTGAACTCTTTTAGAATCTATGCATAACTAATATTGTAAATGTGAACGTTTGTTTGTTTATCCTGGCTTCTTTTCGTTCGTCTTTCTCTTCTTGCACAGTTATCAGGTCCAAGAGTGTTTTAGGCTAATAATACATCTCGGAGTATTTTCTTGGTAGTTTGGAATTGGTTGTTCCTCTAATATGTAGAACAGTGAAGGATAGCAATTGCATAGTAACTGGTCAAGTTGACGGTTGATAATCTGGATCTCGCGGCTAGTGGGTATTGAGGACATTTCTTTGGCTAAGGTTTTTTTATTCCACAAGAAAGCAATGTTTTACCTTAATAAATGATAAGGTCCTTATGGCACTTCACCCAAGTTTCAACTACTTATCATTTCCGAAGTATCACGTACACTTTGGAAAAAGACAAAGTTTTGAAAAATTCCACGAGCGGGATTTGAACCCACGCCCCATGTGCGCTACGTAGTTGTCGAATCATCAATCAATCATGGTCTCATTTGGCTTACAGAGTAAGAGTAGATAGTGTTGATTAATTTCGGCGAGTTGGATTCAGCCACGATAGCATAGTTGGTAGTGCACCCGACCCGGCATGTCATGGGGTGCGGGTTCGAATGCCGCTCGTGAATTTTTTCAACACTTTGTCTTTTTTCAAATTGTAATTTGGTCGCAACAAAATTTGCGTAAAATAATATTCTATATAATATAATATATAATATATTTCACAGCTGGAGGACATTTTTTATTTATAGGTTTTATTTTGTCTTTGGTTATCTTAATTTTTTTTCTTTAATGTAGTTAGTTAAATTAAAAAAGCCTTTTGGATTCCATAATACTAATATATATTAATATATTTTTTTTTTTTTATTTATTTATTTATTATCGGAATCAAAGCATACATTATTTTTATGATATGGGGTACTAGTTAAACCTCTTGGGTTTGTGTGTAGTACCTAACAATAGTATTCATCCACGTTATCATAGATAAAGTAACCAAATACATTAATAATATTATAATTCTAAGAATCGACAATGTTCTGACAGTACGATCACATTTCCGAACACAACACAGAATTATTATTTTAAAACTGACAAAAAATAACTTTTTAATTTGTATTTAATATTGTGTTTAGTAATTGCATTACGCGTGGAGGTAGGTAAAGAATTAATCAGACGTGGAATTTGGAATGCGCTCGTCCGTTCCCCGTAGTAGTTGTTTGCCGATACGGTAACGAGTTTATGTTGAGCGGTTTGACGCGTATATATAGGGTGATTTATTTTAAATTGTATCTGCCCATTAAAAAATTGTTCTTTTAAAAGGCAGATCTTAACTTTATCATAAACTGGTAAGGTTTTGCAATATTTAAAAAGATCGTTCTCATTTTTAAAGGCTGATTTTAAATTTGGAGATATTATAAGCTTAAGTATTCTATGTTGCAATCTATATATTGAATCGAGATAGGTCTTGAAAGTACGGCCATAGCTGGAAATCCCGTAGGACATTACTGAGTCAAAGAGAGCATTGTACAGTAGGAGTCTTGTTTTAAACGGTAAGCGGTTTTTAATAATATAAAATTTTGCCAAGATCGCACGTAGCTTATCACATACTCGCACGATATGTGGACCCCAGTTAAATTTACTATCTATGAGTAGTCCTAAATACATATGTGTGTCAACCTGTTCAATAGTAGGACATTTAAGGTCACAATTGGTTGTATTATTGTGTAGGCAAAAGTGAGTGTGGGCTAATAGATCCGACACTCGTGTGCTGCATTTTAAATACGGAGATTTTATGTGCATTAACTTAGTTTTTTGGGCGTTCAGCACTAGACCCATATCGTGACACCACATGTTCAGCCTATCAAAGTCATTTTGTAGCAGGGTGCTGATTTCTTTTAAGTCATCGCCTGTGATTAGCAGGCATGTGTCATCAGCAAACTGGTATGACTTACAGCTACGGAATATTGTGTCCATATCATTCACATAAGACAGAAAATGCAAAGGCCCACATACAGATCCTTGTGCTGTTCCGTAGGTAACGGAAACTGCGTCACTGAGGCTGTTGGCAATTTTAACTTTATATTTTCTATTCCTTAGATAGTCGACACACCAGCTGTGGATAGGGCCCCTCAGGCCTGAATCGTCAAGCTTATTAATAAGTTTATTATGATCTAATGTGTCGAAAGCTCGAGAGAAGTCGATGAACAGGGTAAGAACATGTTTTTGTCATTAAGTGCGGTATTTATGTGGTCTGTAAATTTTGAAAGAAGTGAAGTGGTGCTTTTGTTCGGCTGAAAACCATATTGTGACTCACTAATAATTAGATTTTTGCCATAAAAGTCGTAAATTTGATTGCAAACAAACTTTTCGATAATTTTATCTATTGATGATAGTAGCGTAATTGGACGGTAGTTAGATACATCATTTTTTTTACCTTTTTTGAACACTGGTCTCACACATCCTAGTTTCAAGTCATTGGGGTACAGTCCTGTGTTTATGCTTACGTTTATAAGGTTGGCAATTGTTGACGCGATTTTGTTGCTAATAGCTTGAATGTCGATCATTCTAATATTGTCCAGGCCCGGCGCCTTATTATTATTCAGAGACCTAATCAGCTTCTGTATTTTTTTTGGAGTAGCCTTCTGAAATCTAATACTGACATTTGCTGGACTATTAGTATGACTAGCCAGTAGAGGCATTGAACAGTTAGGTAGGATTTTTTTTACGGAGCTATCAAAACCATTGGCAAACTGATTCGATATTTCAGGGGGTGATAAATTTTGAGAACTAAACGCGTCAATGATAAGATTGTCAATACTTTTTGTTATTCTACCACAGATTGCGTTTATAATATTCCATAATTTTTTTGGGTTACTATAGTTGGCTTTAATTTGATTTTGGTTGTATTTATTTCTATAATATTCTATTGTTTTATGTACTTTATTACGCAACCTGTTATATTTTAGCCTTAATACTTTATTATAAGGATCTTTTTTCCAGTGATTGAAGCTCTCATCTCTTAAATCACACAGTTTAATAATGTCGTTACTTATCCACGGAAGATTTTTCCTGTTTTTTTTATTAATACGTATCGTGCGTTTTGACTTTTCTAGTGCACTGTTAAAAGCATTTATTATGTACTCATGAATAGCATGTGAGGTATCGAGGCTATTAGATTCTTCCCAATTGATGTCATTAAGCACGTTATACATAATTTTTTTATCGTAAATGCTTTTAGTAATTGGCACATCCCGTATAGCACGGCGATCGGACGAGCTGCCGGTCAAACAAAACATAGTCGCGCGATGATCTGCCAGAACAGTGTCGAGTGCCGCCGTGTACGGTGTTAACGTGTGTGAGCGTATAAAAATGTGATCAATGCACGACTTAGTTATTTGATTATTTCGCATTTCGATTCTTGTGTAGTCCGATATTCCACACGTTAAGCCACACGCGGACAGCATCTCCAAATACATATTTTTGATGGATGTTTGTGATTTAAGATCGATGTTCATGTCACCTATTATTACTGTAGTGCTTGATAAATTATTACTCAGTATATTGCTAAGTTCCCGAATGAATAGCGTTTTGTTAGATGATGGTGGTCTATAGATTGCACACACAACTATCGTGTCATTATTATATGTTTTTAAAGTGCCTTCAAGATATTCAAACGTACGAGTGCTAGTGATTTTAGGAGTAAATTTAAGACATGTTTTAACATAAATTATTATCCCACCTCCTTTTTGATGAGTGCGAAGCTGTGTGTACATTCTATATCCAGGAAGCTTAAATAAATTAGAAATTATGTCAGAGATACCCACTTCTGTCAAAATAACCAAGTCGATAGTTTTTAATGAGCAATTAATTATTTGTGTAACTTTAGAAAAGTTTTTGAGCATCGATCTTATATTTACATGAAGGCATGATAGCTGAATATTGTTAGTTTCTATATTACTAAAAAATGAATTTATATTGAGACAATCGTATAGTTCGGAGTTTGGTAAATCATAATTAATAGGTTTGCCTTTTATAAGTTAAAAGTTAGACACGTACAGATAAGATACCTTTTCAATTTAAAGGTTAATTTTGGATTACATTTGGAGAAGCAAGCAACATCTCAATATCGCCCATTGAGCGAATAATTTGGACTTTCTTACTATTATCTGACTTTTTTACATAAATTTTACCCTCCTTACACCATACATACTTGAACAGACCGTTGGGTGCTTTTAGGCGCTGCTTAGCTTGATACAACAGCGTTTTCTTGCCCCGAGTTAGTGCCTCCCTTACATAGACCTTATTTATTGCTCTTTCGATAGGTACAGGGAGCGAAAGTTCACCCACTGTCACTTCCTTTGATCTTGCAGCGGAGAGCCATTTGTCACGAGCAGATTTGTTGTTAAGCTCCACCAGTAGATAACCAGACGTCTCAGTGCGTCCTGTAACTTGACGAACGTCATAAACGGCATCAGCTTCGATATTCAATTTAATTGCTATAGATTTTGTCACTTCCTTGAGATCAGTGTTAGTTATATTCGGTAACCCAGCAATTTCAACGAAGGAGCTTAGGCTTTTCTGATCTGCTTCTTCCAAGCGTTGTTCCATGGCACAGAGACGTAGTTCCATATTTTTTTTTGCGTTTACAAGTTCAGTGTTTTTATTTTCAAGTTGCTTGATTTTATTGTTCTGATTTTTAAGTGTCTCCTCTATGTTCGCTACCTGATCTCCGATAAATTCTAGTGACTCTTGGAAATTCTCGAGCTCTTCTTTGATGGTCTTCTTAATTTCAGCGGTGATGCTCCTCATAAACTTGTTCATATCGAATGGTATCGTAGATATAGCTTCTTCGGTATCATCTGGGATAAAAAAAGATGAACGTCTGCTAGCGCTATGAAGGCATTCTTCGCAACTCCATTCCAGCCCTTCTGATGCTCGAAGAGCTGCTAACTGCTTTATGGATAACTTTGCGCAGTCGTTTGTTGCGTGAACCACCTTTCCACACCTGCTACATTCCAGACCAGGGGCTTTTTTGGTAATATTGCTATTACATTTCAAACATTTCTTTATCACCATTTTTAAATTTTCGGGGGTAACTATAAATTAGCTCAGTTGATCGTCACACAAGTGTTCGCTAAGACGGTAACGCGGAGAATGTATATATACTTAACCATAATCGTAGGGGTACACTTTTAGGAACGATTGTGAAAATTGGTTATCATACACACACATGGTACGTAAATTATTCTCACGGTGCAATTTCGACGTCACCTAACACCGAGTACAGCGTTTGCAACCGACAACATGTGCATAGCATTGATCACTTTAATGGCGGATCGAGGGACATAAACCACCGGCCTCCGCTTATGCAGATAGAACCAGAATGTGGTGTATTCTGCAATTTTTTGTTTGCATTATCAAGGAGCTCATTTGCAGAGCTTAGATCTAAAATGGTAGCGTATTGTGTAATATTATAGTATCAAGGAACTTTCTTCTGCTCATGAACTTTCTGATGAGATGTTTCAAAAAGATTTTTTTTTATACTTAGCACAATAAAAAAACATATTTTCTTTTAAGACTCAAATATGTATATCTATAAATGTAAGTTTGTCAGTAAATAAATAGTAAATATGTATAGTATGTAACATTTCTTTGAAACACGACGTTATTTTCTTTTGTTTTGTATTTCTAAAATTCTAAAATTAAGTATAATAATAATAATAATTAGGAATAATTAATAATAATAATAATAATTTGTCAGGGGGTAATAAGGTGCGTGCTTTCAACGCCTGGGTGATGCCTCTACTCATATACTCCTTTGGCATACTAAGGTGGACCCAGACTGAGCTGGATGCTCTGGATCGCAAAGTACGTGCATTGCTCACCACACACCGGATGCTACACCCACGCTCGTCTGTTATGAGATTGTACATTCCGCGAAAGTGTGGTGGTCGCGGCTTTTTAAATGCCAAAAACCTCCACAACCGCGAGGTGTGCAATCTTAGGGACTATTTCCTCAACAACGAGTGTGGGATGCATCGGGATGTGGTAGCAATGGACAGGGGCCTAACTCCGCTCTCCTTGGCAAATAAGAACTGGCGCAGACCAGTGGTACTGAGCACAGAGGATCGCAGGGCGGTATGGAGGAGCAAGGAGCTACACGGGCGGTTCTACAAGGCGCTTACGGGCCCCGATGTAGATTTGCTCGCTTCGGTGAACTGGCTACGATTCGGAGACCTCTTCGGAGAAACCGAAGGTTTTGTCTGTGCAATTGCGGACGAAGTTATCATGACGAATAACTACCGGAGATATATCCTGAAGGACGGTACAGTCGACATTTGTCGGGCATGCCGCCGTCCCGGGGAATCACTCAGGCACATTATCTCCGGTTGTTCTTATCTTGCTAATGGCGAGTATTTGCACAGACATAACCTGGTAGCTAGGATTATTCACCAGGAACTTGCTCTTCTATATGGTCTTGTGGACTTAGAAGTGCCGTACTACAGGTACACACCTGCGCCGGTTCTCGAAAACGGCCGTGCCACGCTCTATTGGGATCGAGCTGTCATCACGGACAGGACTATTATAGCTAATAGGCCTGATATCGTGCTGATAGATCGATCGCAACGCCGGGCAGTGCTTGTTGACGTCACCATCCCGCATGACGAGAACCTCGTAAAGGCCGAGAAGGACAAGGCTAGCAAGTACCTTGACTTGGCTCACGAGGTAACCGCCATGTGGGATGTTGACTCGACAATCATTGTGCCGATAGTTGTGTCTGCGAACGGTCTGGTAGCGAAGAGTCTCGACCAACACCTTAAGAGACTCTCGCTTAATGGTTGGATCAAGGGTCAGATACAGAAGGCGGTACTCTTGGACACGGCGCGGATAGTCCGAAGGTTCCTGTCTCTGCAGCCCTAACCACCGGCAACTTGAGCCCTGCCTCGTTGCCGGCGGCACCCTAGGCTAGGTTTTTTATAATATTTTTATGTTTTGTATGTACTTTTGTATTTTACTTTTATATTAATAAACCTAGGCTAAGAAAGAAAATAAATAAAGAGTATAATAATAACATAGCTTAATTCAGTTTTTTTTTATCCATATGGTAATAGGGCTTCAGCTGATAATGTACAATAAGCAAAATGCTAACTGTCAAAATAATAATAATTTGACTCTACTATAATAATCAAAATCGTCAAAACACTCATATTATGATATCATGATCATATCATATTATGATGATCACAATTTAATATCACGCATTTAATATTCATTAACTCTAGAATGCAGATGGGTGCCAATTTTCTTATCGTGAATCAATCAATCGATCGAATAAATAGTATTGCAGAATTGCCCTCCTAAGGCTGGATCGGCGGGCAACCCAGTAATTACCATAACACATGACTCCCGTGTTCCGCATGAATAAAACTCCATGTGAATAGACCACTACACGGTGATTATCGAATAAATCAGTGCCGTTTCGACCGGTAATCGCCCGATGTATCGATACATCGCATCGATTATCGATGTACCGATCGATATCTTATGCGGAACTCGCAGCCGGTAAATTAGAGCTCAGATATAATTTCATATGAAATGTGTGACGCGTTATAAATTATTGGGTATTAGACGCATGGTATAAATCTTTAGTAATGAATATTAAATTGTAGATAAAAATGTTATACCGTGGTGTTTGTGTCCGTTATTGATTTGAATGGCCATTGGGCGTAATAAAGTAAGTTGTAGATGAATGTTTTGGTTCACACGATGATAAATTGTGATCCAATGCTTTTTTTTTAAATTTCATATCTCGAAAAATGTATCGTCATTATTTATCAATAAGTCATGATTCTTCAATTAAGTCTATTTTAGTTATTTTAATAGTAGATATCACTTTGTTTTATAACCTTTGATGACCTTTTTGACTTAAAATCCAATGTTTTTTTTATTATTTTTTTTTCTGAATGCTAGTGTGAGCATTATTCAGCACTCGATAACGTTAACGTAAACTAGTTTTTTTTTGCAAAATTGTAACAGGTGGCGCTGCTTCAAAGTCATACAAAATGAATAAAACTCGCATTAGTCCATCTTAAGTTGTTTTCGAAAGTCCGATTGTCGCGCGTGCGGAGCCGCAGGCATAAGCTAATTTAATATCAAAGAAACAGGCACTTCATTGACTTAATTAAATTGTGTTTTTAAATATAACGAAAGTTTAATTAAATACTTCATAAATATGGATTTACTTTATGCGTTTATGTTATATAGGGTCCTTCTTAACCCTATAGCTGGCAGAGATTTTTTTTGTGGAATTATTATATATTATTTGTATAAAATGGGTTCTTAGGAATATTCAGTATTTTTTTGTAAGTTAGGTGTTTCAAATAATCCACTATGCCAAGAATAGGGTTAAATAGTACATGTTTTTTTGAGGTGGCAATCAGTAGGTCATGGAGAAAAAGTGTGTGAAGAAAAAAACCGTGTGTAGTGAATTTATTTTTATAAGCCCAAATTACAACTTTTGGAGAGTTTTGCATCATGATGACATTCACAATAATTAATCAAATGAAACAACACTAGCTCCTTCTCTTTCCGCCCGCGTGTTATAAATAAATGCACTGTTGACCCGAGATGCCCTCCAAGGCCAGCTGCCAGCTAACGCTACTTATTCAAATATATACAAATACAATTTTTATTGCACGTAACCTGATTCTTTAGTTATACTGATTGCTTTCTCAAAAAAACGTGTACTATTTAAGAAGGACCTTATATATTACACAGACTTTTTATAACCAGCTCATTTGATGACCCTACAGCTAGGGCTAGCACTCCCTATAGATTTTTATTTTTTTTTATACTTAGCACGGCAAATGACTTCACACCACCTGATGTTAAGTGGAAATGGAGTCCAGACGCGAAGACAACTGGTGCAGCGTGAAAACAACGCAGCATTAGTCAACTTCACTCTGCCGGCCCACAAGGTGCTTCTTCACGCCTCGTTTGAAGGACCCCATATCATAGGAAAGAGGGAAAACGTGTGCTGGTAGACTATTCCATCTTTTGGAGGTGCGACAAAGAAACGAGTCACCAAATTTCTTTGTGCGCGATGGGATATGTGTGACAGTGAAGCGATGACACCGGAGAGCAGCACGTGTACTCCTATGGAGGAAGGGAGAAGGTGGGATAAGGTCAAAGAGTTCTTCAGAGCACTCGCTGTGATATAAGCGATAGAAGACGCTGAGTGACGCTATATCTCTACGCAATTGCAGGGGTACGAGAGTGTTAGTGACCTCTGCATTGCCGATAATGCGTACAGCGCGACGCTGCAATCTGTCTAAGGCATCGAGAAGATACTTTGCGGAACCGTCCCAGATGTGCGAGCAATACTCCACGCAAGACCGTACCTGTGTCTTGTACAAAAGATACAACTGGTCAGGCGTAAAGAATCGCCGCACTCTGAATGGATGGATAGAGAAAACGGGCCATAAACCACCATGCGGGCCCAGTGCTGATTGGAGGTTGTGAACGACTGCTAATGAAGCCGGGACGACGATGGCTTTACGTGCCTTCCGAAGCGCGGAGGAGCGTGTGATGATCAATTTCTGGTTATTCATCCAATGACCGGCCTTTGAGAACGTTGCTTAACCTTAGCAATTAGGCCGGGCAGCTCCCTAACCACTACTAACACACCACACAGTCTGTTACATATACTACATGACGTCATTCGACGACTCCTTCTGATAACGAAACAAACGAAATTTTTTAATATTTATTTAGTAATATTTTTCAAGTCTCAAAATTTCAATTAGACTACACAAGTAGTAAATTATTATAAAAAGTTAAATTCTCAATATTTGAAATCTCGATCGCAATTGTCTGCTAACATCAACCGTTCACAATTACGCGAGAACATTACACTATGTCGAGAAGTCAATAAAATACGAACACGTTCATACAAAATGTAAGTGATTTAATTTCATATTTTATTAGTTTTACTGATACATTTGATACGCTGCCTCCCGTGGACACCGTCGTACACTTTCTAGACAATCTATAGGTAATCTGTGAGTGGATTATTGGAAAACATATTGAACAGTATCGAACGGTAGTCGGACCACGACACGGCCCGACGACTGTGAACTGCGACATAGAGAGAATGGATGAGACAAAAATACTGGTTTCATCACAATACATAGTTCAGCCTGTGAAGCCTCCAATGAAGGCTCAGATCATAAAGTAAAAGTACGAAAACCTAATTCACGTCATGTCTAGCCCCTCGACCCGCTTAACCTGAGCCGAGGTTTTAGCATTTAGAGGCGCCCTCGCAAACCCCACTGAGGATGTTTCGTTCACACGGCTGGAGGAACCCTTTAAGTTTCTCACCGTGCAAAAAGATCCGGTTACGCAGTAAAGGCCACTGTTAGAGATAAGATAGCCCGTTCCTCAGTAGTTGAGGATTCCGGGTGAAGTGGGAAGTGCACTTCACCCGGAATCCTTACTTTCGGCCTTATCATCGCTTAAGGTCAGGCGAGGTGAAGGCCAATTAAAAAAATACTACTAATTGAAATCCTTTATTGTATATTAATTTTACAGTCTAACTTACATTATAGAAAAACATATACAAGGGTGAGCTTATCTCTAAAAGAGATCTCTTCCAGCCAACCCTAGTTGTAGTTGGAAAAGAAAGTCTGCGGGGTCAATTGTCGACCATATTATATCTTAAAACGTTAAGAACGTTTAGTGAACGCTTAGTTCAATTTTTTTTTTGTTTTGTTTTGTTTATATAATTATTATATTTATTATAATTATTGTTGAATAATTTCGGCGGGCTGGTTATAACCACGATAGCTCAATTGGAAGAGCACCTGACCCGGTATGCAGAAGGGTGCAGGTTCAAATCCTGCTCGTGGAAATTTTTTCAACATTTGTGTTTTTGTAATTTGTTTCGCAACAAAATTTACGTTAAAATTATATAAACAAAACAAAAAAAAATATAAATAGCTTGCCTACTTCTCAACTGATCTTTAGTATTTGTAAAAATATTATGATCGGGTGTACATTGAATGGGTGTCTTTGGCTTTCAAAGTAAAAAGTAAATAGTGTTGAATAATTTCGGCGGGCTGGTTAGAACCACGTAGCTCAATTGGAAGAGCACCTGACCTGGTATGTCAGAAGGGTGCAGGTTCAAACCCTACTCGTGGAAATTTTTTCAACATTTGTGTTTTTGTAGTTTAGTTCAATGTTATAACTTGAATTCATAAAGAATTTGCGTTTAAAAACCTGTGAGGCTGTTAATCATTTCGCTCTGGCTCTTCCATTAGAGTCAAGAAAATTCTCCTAGTTCTATGTAAATATACCTTCCAATTGATCGTGAGATTCAGACGTGACGACCGTGGAAGTGAAACTCTTTCGCAACGAACGATTATAAACGAGCCACCAGATTTTTTGTTCGCAACACAATCGATGATTGCAAATTTCTAGATTATACGATCAAAGCTGAATTGTGTATTGTGTGCGACGGATAAAGAAAACGAGTGGCGAATTTGTCTGTTGCTCCAAATGTTCGTCAAAAGAAACGAGAATCTCAATAGCGAATGCGTAAAGAAACTTTGACCATGCCTAGATTTTTCTTGGTGGTAGGAGTCTGCACAGTGCTCATTATCTGTCTTTATAGCGACTACATTGTATGCATTGTATGGTGCATGACTCATCATCACCACCTCAGCCAAAAGATGTCACTGCTGGACATAGGCATCCCCAAGGATCTTCATATAGAGCGGTTCTAAATGCTGCTTATAAGAAATATTAAAACATAATTTTACAACAAAAAAACAATGCCACATAATTCAAAAAATGTTTTATAAAGAAAATATAATTTTTATGCTTCATATTTATTTCATTCGCGCTAAAAAGTCGAGTCGAGTACGACTTATTTCTTTTCTAATACCACAAACTAATACCAATGGTATTTGTTTATTATCGTTATTATTTTTTTATTCCTAGCGAATACCACTCATAAACGAATCCCAAAACAAATCAAATGGTAATGAGATAAAGTCAGTAATAAAAATACTTTTAAATGTGTTTTAAAGTAATATTTATTTAATCAAAATCAGTCTTATATTATCAATATTATTAAATCAGTGTGCAACGATTTTTTTGTTATGTGTCATGTGCTGTCGGTCTTCCAAATAAATAAATAAATAATATTAAATATTAAATTATTAGAAAGCAAAATAAATTGTTTCTGTGACTGTACCAGAAGTTATATTTTGGTATTCGTTGGGAATAGATTTGGTACTTCATTTAAATATTTAAAATTTGGTATTAGTTAGGAATAGAACATTTATTAAGTCAATAAACAAATACCATTGGTATTAGTTTTTGGTATTAGAAAGGAATAGGTCTCGAGTACCTACAATCTAAAAAAACATTGACTAAATTGGTGTCCGTCTTAAAATTGCCAGTCATCATTTCAGCGTCCATCAATCGTCGTATAAACCCGTGACAAAGACTAATGCAGTCACCGATGTGCGTCATGCGTCAGAGATGCGTCAATTTGTCACCGTCGATAGAGACGGTGTAATGGAAGCTGCGATCTATAGATTGCGCGCGCCCATTTATGAATCTTTTGATGCGCCAGCGACTGTCATTTGTCGTTCTATCAGAGTGTGCGCCGATGACGTCCGATAGCAGAATTGAAATACAATCGTGTTGAATGTTCGATTGAAATAAAGTTTTCACTCCATCTTTTAGATCGCGATAGGACAAGAAATGTATACACACATTAAATTAACTATTAATTTCAGGGATTTTGAAACGTTTTTTGTTATTTGCAATATCCAAGGTAATATTGGAGTGTTTTATCTTGTTTGTGTTGTTTTTTAGTATTCGATATTCCATGGATTTATAGATTCAGGCATTTAGTCACTGCAGTTTTTATTTATGTTACCTTATAGTCTAATTACCTTATAATTTTTGAGGCTAGAATTCCAAGCCGCCTATTCATTGTCATATTACGTAAACATAGTTTATTAGATACTTTTCTGTTGCAGATATTGTTGTCGATGTGTACATAGTTATGTATTTATGCTCGTGACTGTACCAAGTTACAAACATATATTCAAATTTAAATTCAAATTCAAATAGTAAATTACATAGTCAATTACAAATTCACATAGTCAACCATTAATAAAAACTGTAATTTTAGTGACCATGATTTTATATGTAAGTAATACTAAGTATTTTATACTTTTTATTTATCTAAACTTTCGCAACTTAATTATATGACTTAATGCCTGAGGTATTCTCTACCAGTCAACCATAGGGTGGTGCAGGCAGAGATAACATTGGTAGGTGCAATTATATATAAAGCAAGATTAACTCTGAAAGGGTTTTTTGTTCGTTTTTAATGTCGAAACGTAGCAACGCATGTGCGCGATTTGCCTAGATATATTTGAAGGAGCAAAGAATCACGTAAGTCATATTAAATATTTATAAAATACAGTGATTAAATAATAATTAGCTCTTAAAAATAAAAAGTAAAATAAGACATTAACAATTGCGCATTAATACGCGAATGACTACATCCCTTTCCAATGAAACGTGCGTTTTCACTTTTCCTGCTACCATAAAAGCGGGGTTTTCGTTTTCTAAAACTAGTAGGTAGTTACGTGGTTATACAACCCGCATCGACAATAATATGTAATCAGTTAATGTTCTTGTATGTCTGTAATGATAGGCAGTGGCCACATGCGGCGGTTTAGGGCGGTTTCCTCTGGCAAATTGAGCAGGTTGAGGTAAATCGGACTATGGAAGGGATTTCAATCAACTTTTTTTTCGCACTTCAACCCGGAATCCTTAACTACTGACGCATTAGCAAATTTATCTCTAGCTGCTGAAAAACATCAATGCTACAAACATTGATGTTATGGCGACATATTTAGATAAGATGGTGCTAACTAGCTAGGCGGACAAACAAGACCAACTAAACCGAGTAGATAGACATACAAGTACCCTCCGCTGGGAATCCAGCCCAGGACCTCTGGGTCTAAACCAGTGATCTTAACCAGTAGACTACGGAGGCAGTTAACTTAGTATTTTAAGGTTAATACGTTAACGAAAAAGAGAATTTGTATGGCACTGAAGCAGCGCCTCCTAGTGACAAAAAGGGACAGTAAAGTTCTTGGTAACGTGGTCGAATGGCAAATAAAACTTTCTTTTGAGGCACAAAGATCTCTTGACGTTTCCCCGAGAGAGGATATTTATCAGTTCGAAGTCAGAAGTCCTGGGTTTGTATTGAAACCATAGTTACTCTTCTATTAGCTCTGATTTCCGGGAAGCATGTTAAGCTGTTGAAAGCCGTTAAAACTATAGGCGGCATTACGCCAGCTCGATATGTAGCGCAATATCATAATGCTATACTGCCCATATGAGAATTCCTAAGCCCTGCTATATTTATAGGCTTTGAAACACGCTGACCTCTTCTAGTAATTTAATTTCCCCTTTTTTAAAATGTTTTTAATTTGTTTATATAATTTTAACGCAAATTTTGTTGCGAAACAAATTACAACATTGTGTTTTTGTAATTCCCCTTTTTTATGAATTATTATTTAGCTCTAATTTATCATATATAATTTTCACTAATAATTATGGTTTATTATTATGAATTCTTTTGTTTAATAACGAAATTAAAGAAAGCTGTCTTTCAATGTAACATAAAAATACATTGCACGTAGAACCTTTATACTAGGCGCAATTAATTAAAAATACAAATTATGCTAACCCCACTCTCCCCATCTCGGTTACCACTTGACACAGTTCCCGATATAATTGTAGCAATTTACCGTCGACTAGAGTTGGACACGTCAAAACATATCGACGTAACGCATTGTGCAACCTTGTCATGATTGAGCCATTCACATATAATCAGTGGTGCATTTATGCCAGCTTCACTCAGCGATTTGGGCCCTTGAGGCGATGCCAATGTGTGTTTGTAGGGACGTCAGGGTGTTTAGATAGCCTGCGTTTTGTTTCAACAGTTGGTTTCTTCCATCTGAACTTAAAATTAAAATATATGAAATTATATTTGTGACGATTGAAAATGCTTATTTTGTAAGTTAAAGATTTATCTTGTTTTTTTTTATGAAATGTTATTAAATTTAAATTAATTTCATTTCAGAACCTTAAAGATTCTGTCCTGCCCCCCGACCGCCCAACTCAATCGCCATTGCTCTCGCTATCGCGCTCTATAGTTTATGGCGTCATCTTGTCATTTTGAAAGCGATATGAAAGCAATATCGAAAGCTATATACTCGTTTTTTTTCGGAATGAGTTTTCTAATTGCCTCTGACGGCATTTTCAGCTTCACCGGGCTTGTTTGGGGGCGGCGAGAAACTTAAAGGGTTCCTCAAGCCGTGTGAAACGAATCACCTTCGGAGGTTTTCTAGAGGGAACGGCATCACGCACCAGTGCGTGTCCCCGTGCCCTACTAGACTCTCCGAAGGGTTCGGATCGGATCGGCGATATACTCGTATTACGTTAAACTATCTTGAAAGACACTGAAATATAGTAATAAAATGTAAAAAACACTACAAATCAAAACCAGTTGCAACCCCTCGGAGAATCTAGTAGAGCACGGGGACACGCACTAGTGCGTGATGCCGTTCCCTCTAGAATACCACTGACGGTATTTCGTTTTACTCGGCTTGAGGAACCCTTTAAGTTTATCGCTGCCCCTTAAAAAGCCCGGTGATACTGAAAATGCCCAGTGTCAATCAGTATACTCTCTAAAAAAACAACCGAAACGTCATCTTTACCGTTTGAGTGTAAAATGGCGTTCTCAGGACATATATTTTTGTCTAAGATCTAAAGCGCTCTGCGGACAAAGCAATTTTGGTTTCCAACAGGCAACAGACATCTCGCAACTAGCTGTGTCCATATCATCATCAGCTCATTTTGTGACCCTACTACTGGGGCACGAGCCTTCCCTTATGGATGGATAGGGAGAATGGGCCATAAACCACCACGCGGGCCCGGTGCGGATTGGTGGTGGTTAACAACTGATAATGCAGCCAAGACCAACGGCTTTACGTGCCTTCCGAAGCACGGAGGAGCTTATGATGATAAACTTTTGGTCACCCATCCGATGACCGGCCTTTGCGAAAGTTGCTATTTGTTGTTGTTGAAAGTTGACTATGGATTTGAAAAGTTTATTTAGAATTGCAGCAACCGTAAACTGCTACTGCAACTGGCAACCTTTAACGAAAACTTTTTAAAAGTTGATAATTTCTTTAACAAAGTTGATAGTTTCTGCAAACAAAGTTGCTCTATCTGCAGAGCGCCTTGGTAAGCTATATTGTCCTAATGTAATTCTTATTTCATTAGTTTTCTTATTACAAATTAAGGCAGCCAGCCCTATTACGCGAGAGCATTACACTCCAACGGGACGTTGTTAGAATGACGCATGCACGCAGATACATTGCGCAGGACAGTTCAGGCTGTCAATCAAAAATGTTACCTCCAAGCTGTTTTCATAAACATCGGGCATATCTTCATTACTTACTGCAGGCGAAAAACGATCTTAGTGCAGGCTTACCTCACATGACAAGCAACAACATATAATAATAATAATAAAAAATTAAAACAATGTCAGTATGTTTTTTTTTCCTTTAGTTGATGGCTTCGTGCGATTAGCACATTTAGCCTGTGTCAAAGTAATTTTTCTTACAAGTAATACATAAATATACAATATTTCCTTCCAGTATGATGATGATGAATGATAATAGAAATGAGAAGTGATTGAGAAATAATTGACCCCCCTACCCCTCGAGTATCTCAGTAAAGATGTGTGGCTTTACTAATTCCAGGCGGACTTCTTGAGAGAATTTGAAAGTGAAGTTGCATTGTTTTGTTTCATTTGCCAACACTCATGCGCACTTACGAACACTTAACGGTTAAAATGTTTTTGTTTGTTTATATAATTTTAACGCAAATTTTGTGGCGAAACAAATTACAAAAATACAATTGTTAAAAAATTTCCACGAGCAGGATTTGAACCTGCACCCGTATATTCCGGATTTTTTAATAGCCTATGTCACTCCCACAGTCAAAACAAATCTAACGACACTTCATATGTTATCCACCGTTTGGGCTGTAGGACGTGCCAAAGAAATAGACATACATACACACATAAATACATACATACATACATACATACATACATACATACATACATACATACATACATACATACATACATACATACATACATACATACATACATACATACATACATACATACATACAATCATACATACATACATACATACATACATAAATACATACATACATACATGCATACATACATACATATATACATACATAAATACATACATACATATATACATACATACATACATACATACATACATACATACATACATACATACACATACACATAATACATACATACGTGCTGAGGTTAAGCAGCTTTCGCAAAGGCCCGTCATCGGATGGGTGACCAAAAGTTTATCATGTCGAGCTCCTCCCTGCTTCGGAAGGCACGTAAAGCCATTGGTCCCGGCTCGGCTGCATTAGCAGTCGTTAACAACCACCATTCCGCACTGGGCCCGCGTGGTGGTTTAGCTGAACCGTACTTAAAATTGATAATGGGCGTTATTCCAATTTTGATGACGGCCAATTCTCAACCACAGTCGTCAATAAAATGTGCGAGTTGAAATCGAAAACTCGTGGTACCACCTTTTGACCGATGCGTAACGCAGTGGCGATGGCGGTAGAAGCTCATTTCATGCCCCATTGTGGCATCTTGTGAAAGCAATCACTAGATAGCCGACGTTTTTTTGTACGCCTAATAATTACCGCTTGTATAGACCTTTATTGGAGGGGCTCATTGATGCAGCTGTGATCGTGAAAGTTAAGCGACTTTCGCCAGTGGTGGTCACCTTTTCATTACCAGGCTCGGTATGAGAAGGCGCTTGTTCGAGTCCTAATTGTGTATTTTTTTAAAGACTTGCATAAAGTTAATTTGGCTTACAATTTCTAAATCACAAATGTAGGTAACAATAAGTATGTGGTATTTATTGTACCTATCGATGGTGGTGGATACATATAATATTTTTCAAATAACCCTTTTCTATACTATAACTGGATGGACGTCTTTTGGCTTAGTTGAGATGATGATGGTTTACCAAATGTTGAACAAAATATATAAAATAGATTTTATAAATAATAAGAGTGTAAAAAATAGGAGATATTTGACATTTCGCCATCGCCATATAAATCGCTAAACAACAAAGACGAAGCTGATATTTCACACATTACCTTTAGCCAGTACACGTTATAGAGCACGACTTCCATGGTTTTCGGTGTTATGGCCGCTCGACCTTTGGCGGTGTCTCGTGTACACCTGCCTTGCACCAGACCCAACCGTCACGTTATACATGTATAGATATATCTATGTATCTATATGTCGCGGAGAATTGTTGTGAAACCACAGTTCCCACGATATGTGGAGACAATTTTTGACCTTTATTAGTACTGTATGACATTGAGAAAATTTTAACTGGTTGCTGATGTAAATTTGCTAACTTAGATATTACTATTTTTTCTATTTTTGTTTTTTTTTTAAATGTGTGATTGTCCTTTATGTTTTGTGTTTTTATTTGTGATGGAAAGTGTCCTTTTATGATAGGGCATTTCTTGCCGGTTCGTCTCAGTACAAGGTCTCTCGCCCAGAGTAGACTTACGAACCGATGGCATAATGACGTTCAAGAGCTATTTGTAGCCTAAACTGAATAAATGATTTTGAATTTTTAATTTTGAATTTTATGCGCCTTATTTTGCCTTATTTGGCTAAAAGGTGTTTTGTGTGCAAATGTAGACATAAATTTACTGCAATGTTATTCTAGTAGAGGCGCCCCTAGCTGTTGTAATTGAAATAAATTCTTAGTATTTTTATTTTAAAACGTCTTTAATGATTTAACCGCATCTGTGGTCTAGTGGTAATGATCACCGGTCTTATACCAAGAGTAAAATAATAAAAAAATAGGATAAATTAATAAGTTTTAGGAAAAAAATATTTATCTATAAATTGATTTGTAAGTTAAATCTCATAGGTAAGAATCATATTGTATGACACTTTGTAGAAAGTGACGAAACATGTCAAAAGCCAGTAATTCAACACAAAAAAAAATTACGTGCACGACTTCTTATGTGAAACGTCGACGTACCCAACAGTAAAACGCAATAGTGTTAATTAAAAAGCGTCAGACAGTACAGTGTCACTGGCCGCAAACCCTCATAATACATACATGGTCGAACGACGAAACGAATCGGAACTCTTTCGAGTGTTTCGAAAAAGGAACAAAATCCCATCTTGGGAACTCAAAGTCCTACCGTGACGCGGCCAGTGGAGTGTAAACAATGTGTTAACACCCCGAAAAAAACCACTGACATCATTTCACGTCGATCAACGGGCGATGAATAAGACGGTCGGTGTTGCCGTTCGTAGAAATAAAAAGAAAAAAAAACAAGCCAACCTTCTCAATGCAACCAATTTTATGAATGGAATAGATACTTTTTTTGCCGGACCGCGTCAAATACGTGCTTTCCTTTCTCAGTCTGGCTGGACGTGCATTCATTTTCAATACTTTTTTAATATCGTTACGTAGTATCACTCTAGTTGAAGCTGCACGCGATATTGCATTCAACGTCTCCCAGTATAAAGTAGGTGTTTCTACCAACTGAAGTATGTAGTAGATTTCTTTGAGGTGTGACAGGCAACACTGTAGCAACTGCATCAGCTAGGAATATTAGACGCTTGAGGGACGCAGATGTAGTCTGAGTAACGAGATTTCACTTATACAGGGGTATTCGTTTGGGATGTGATTAAATGTCTTTTAAATGAACGAGATGGTACGGAAGGTCCGCAATGAAATGGAATGACTTACCTAAAAGAAATAATGTTTGTAGAAATTGGTTTTTATTATTGTGTTATGGCGATAATGAAATCTTTTAGTGTGGTTAAAAATTTCACTATTTAATTATTTCGAGCTACATAGCTACTTATATTTGTAATTGACGATATAATTATGTGTAAGGAATGCAATACGTTTTGAAGTTTCATTCAACTTTCATTCACACTGAGTCCTCTTACCTAACACATACTGCAAATACAATCTACCAAAAGGCGTTGTAGGGATTAAAAAGGCTTAACGTTTTAATTGTAACTTTGTAGTTTATAATAGTTAAGTATTTATTAAATCGCGAGCGCGTGATAAGACATGCATTTTTATTACATCATTTTAAAGACATTGAAAATGGCACTTGAAAACCATGCATGACTGTGAGATTGATAAAAATAGTAATTAAAGGTATTGTAAAAGTATGTCAATGTACCGATCCGATCCGAACCCTTCGGATAATCTAGAGGGCACGGGGCCGTTCCCTCTAGAAAACCTCCGAAGGTGATTCGCTTCACACGGCTTAAGGAACCCTTTACGTTCCTCGCCGCCCCCAAACAAGCCCGGTGAAGCTGAAAATGCCGTCTGAGGCAATCAGCAATCTCTCTCCAAAAAAATGTCAATGTATTTATATGTGCTATTATAAAATATACTTAACTAGCATAATATTACTTAAAAGTTTTCAGCGCTACCAAAAGTGATCCCCCTGTAGATTGATCCACGTCGTCCGAAGCACGCGGCCATAGCAAAAACTGCCGCAGCTCGTGGGAAGTCAATTACACGATTAGTGTCCGGAGGTGCCTCCGTACTCCGAGAGGGGATGGGGGGGGGGGGAGGGATCAGTCAATCGAAACTGTACGGCCCGGTTAGACGGACGGCTACTGACCTCTGACTGCAAATATACTACAAAAATTATTTGTGTAACATAATAAACTTTTAATGAATCACTGCCTCGGCGGTCTGATACTCTTTTTTTATAGAAAGTTAGACTAATGCCTCTGCCTGATATTAAGCAAAATCAGAATCCAGATGGAGGCACTGGCTATCGATCTTATTCCTAGCTGCCGGAACACAACATTGATGTTACGGCGACATAATTATTTAGATAAGACTAGTAGCCCGCTCGCGACTTCGTCCGCTTTTGCTATTGCAGCGCCACCTACCGGATCCAATTGTAAATCTAAACCATTCTCGAACACACACAAAAATTTCATCCAAATCGGTCCAGCCGTTTAGAAGGAGTTCAATTACAAACACATGCACAGAAGATTTATATATATAAAGATGATGGTAGCTCGTATCAGTGATTGTTATTATATAAATTAAGTTAAAAACACAATTATATCACCGTCGCCATTGCAATAGCAACGCATGTGTTATAGTGTTCATGTTCAAATTGATCGCAGTGCGTTAAAATTGCGAACGGAATTAACAAAACAAACAACTATCGCGAGCCGACTTGGGGCAAAGAAAACGAAATAAAAACTAGCTTTACATAAACGGTTAAACTTTCGAATGCTAACGTAATCGAGATCACGACTCGATCCTTTGTGCGGATCGATACGATCCATCGATCTCTGCGCGTCGCCGTGCGTGCGCGCATGTATTATGTACTTGCATGCCTTCGTAGGTGGGCTTCACAGTCACGGTTTAAACTTCAGCTTGTTTTTTAATAATATTTAGCTTTTTCGTATCAGGTCTATTGTAACACAAGTTGAAATGATTTTAATTAATTTTGTAATGTAAACTTAAACCTGTATTTTTATTTGAACTGATTATAAAATAAGACATTATTAATTGTAAGGTTTAATGGTTTTTATGTCTTTATGTCACAGGCTTAGGTTTCATGTAATACTTTAGTTCAAAAATCTTATTTTATCTCTTTATTTAATTATAAAAATATTATAAGTGAGATAAAGTTCACACATATCAGTAAGTCGCCCATATTGGACTAGGGTAGAATCCGGAGCGTTCGAGATGCCCATATAAAGCGGAAAATCAGAGGTTTCCTTTAACGGCCTCTTCTAGGGTTGTCCGTGTTTTGAGGAAGGTAAATAGCGCCTAGACTCTTATATGTAGCTGATAAAGCACGCGTGGGACCTTGGTCTTCCTTACTCATAAGCGACGATGTAATAAATGATTTTACCCAAGTAATACATTAAAGAGTATCTAGGTGTATAGGTGGATTGCATTCAACCTGTACAGACTTAATATAAATTTAACGCAATAAATGCGAGTCAATTCTAAAGGTGTTGACAAAAAAAAATCAACGTTTTACCCTCATCCTCATCATCATCTCAGTCAAAACACGTCCACTACTGGACAAAGGCCTCCCCCAAGGATCTTCATAACGACCGACTTTTTTACCGTCATATAAACTAATATTATAAAGAGAAAAGCTTTGTATTTTTGTTTGTAACGAATAAACTTAAAAACTACTGGTCCGATTTAAAAAAATCTTTCACCATTAGAATGCTACATTAAATCAGACCGGGTTTGTCTGAAAGTCTGTTCAAATTTCGCTTCAGGATTTCTTTCGTAACACCGTTTAAACTAGTTTTAATCTTGCACCAGCTAAACGGTGCCACCGGCCACTCTACGTGCGGAAACCCGATAGGCATCCTGCAATGGGATCGTTAGTTAGCGCAGCGCGAGAGCTATCGCAGGCATTCGGTTTGAAATAAACAATTATGGTCTTGCACTCGATTTGTATGTACAATCACGCGCATTAACATGTATAACTTTTGGCTAGTCTTAACTCTTATCCCATTGTATTAAGCGTTACATTACGTGTTGCTCGTGACTATACCCGGGAACGAAGTAAGTTGTCGCGGTATGTTGTGTATGTGCTGATGTGCCTATTAAAGTGCGGTTGTCAGATAAATGGGACTTTGTAACTTGATGGTGGTATTTTTGTGGTCGGTTTGTGTGTGTGGTGCGAAAGAATATTTTAATTTAGACCGTTTACTGTTTATGTGGTTTGTTATGTATTCTTTGCTCCGGAGGTGATGCTTTAAGTGTTTGCTTTATTAAGTAAATATATGGCTTAAGATATGCGAGCACCATAATACCGGTCGTATTGGAAATCCTTAGAGGAGGATTATGTAAATCAGTGTGCGTCTTTTGGCTGAGATGATCTTAATGGTGATGGCTTTATGTTGATTATATTATGATCATCGTCATCATACCAGCCCCCCGACCGCCTAACCGATCGCTTTGGCTACGTGTATAGTTTGTGACGTCATCTTGTCATTTCGTACCGCCTATGAAAGCAATATCGAAAGCTATAGGCTATAGCTATGGATATATGCCTATACCTATTAGCTAGATGACAAGATGACGTCATAAACTATACACTTAGCCAAAGCAATCGGTTAGGCGGTCGGGCCCCAGGCCTGTGTCAGTCCGCTGCTAGATATAGACCTCTACCAACGTATGCGACTGAACCTGCCCCCCGACCGCCTAACCGATTGCTTTGGCTACGTGTATAGTTTATGAAGTCATCTTGCCATTTCGTACCGCCTATGAAAGCAATATCGAAAGGTATAGGCTATAGCTATAGATATATGCCTATACCTATTAGCTAGATGACAAGATGACGTCATAAACTATACGCGTAGCCAAGGCAATCGGTTAGGCGGTTGGGCCCCTGGTCTTCATTTTTTTTCGTTTAACTGCTGCTGTTGCTGCAACACAAGTATGTTTCTAGTTTATTTGATTCTTTCTGAAGAGTGGAGGTATAAAAACAAACCGATTTTTTTAATGTTTAGTCAAAGTGATTACAAACAAGATCAGGCCAATAAAGTAGGGTTGTCAAATTATATTTTAATGGATTTATTGCATACATCAAGTTAGATGCATAAACCTTAAATCTAATTTTGTTGTTTACTTGAATGCTTGTTTGTTTTAGTCGAAACGCACTAAAATAATTGAAAAAGAAAATAGCTAGTACTATTGTGAACGAACTTTTATCTTACGATTCAAATACTTTGAACCAAATGTAACTTTTTTGCAACTGAAATACCATAATTTCCATAGTTTCCTTCAATTCATTTTGTACAAACAAGCGTCCATTAACATGGCTGTCCGATGCAGGAAGAGGATGGTTCGCACACACCGTCCGTCGGGTACAACCTTCGACATTACACGCTAGTGTTGTCCGCATCGATAATTCAATATAATAATCGATAACTTCAAACTGTCAGATGGTATGACTTGACGATAACATGTTATAAACTAACGTCTTAAAAAAGTGAATATAGAATATTGAATTGCATATACACGAGAAGATTGAGCCATAAGCCAACCATCTAATGCGTGCTGGTTGCGGCTGCTGGTGCAGGTTTTAATGGTTGTTATATTTGATTACTCCTACATTAAACAACAATTTATAATGCCTTTTTAGACCGTTATTCAATAAATGCTGTTTATTTCTATTGAAATATGTTTGTTCATTAATATAGTAAAATACCCACTGCAGAAAAATACTGACTTAATTATTACTTCTTCCAATTTAAACACTCATACGACAATTTAATTATATGATTCAATATATGTTATTTACGAAGACTTTTTTTAAATTTATTTTCACGACAAACGAACTTGAATTTGGCAAAACCGTTTTGCCAACCATTAATTTGCACCACTCGGCTCATGTAATTGTGATTGCATCTAACAGACTCCCAGACGAAGTTTTCGCCAGACTGCGGAAAGCAAAAAAAAAATCAGAAGCCCTAACCCGTAGCACGTTAAATCTCATCTTAGAAGCTAGGTAATTATCCTGGCGACACTCCAAAGTGCCGCGCTCATTTCAATTAGCTCTCTTAAATATTCAATGTCTTTAAAATAGGCTGCGCGATTCCTTCCCCCGACTAGTTCAGAAGTTTCATTACTGGGAGGTTAATTGTTGACTCCGGTTGGAACACTGTGGCGTTTCATTTTTATGGGTGATTTTCAGTTTTATGAGTTATGAAATTTGATGAGCTTGCCACTGATTTGGACAGTGACATCTGCTATTTGACTGCTTGTTAATTTATTAACGAATTGTTGGCAATTCGTTGGAAAGTCTCGATTTGTTTGGTATCAGTATAGAAGTGTAGCAGCTTCTGCATTGGGTCGATAGGTGGCGTGAATGTGTCGGTTCCGTTGGTAATAAATAAACCACCGAGAACTCTGGATACACTTCTCTATTCCTCTGAGACGCCGATAACAGAAAGAGAGTTAACAATATTGGCATACTTGCCAGTACAATAAGTGACAAAATATTAACGATATTAATGTTTGGTTGGCAACATCCAACAATACAAACAACAATCCAGCAGCATAATAATGCATTGCGATTGAAGCGTCAAAAGACCTTAACCAGAATCTACTGTAGCGTTGTTTTGATTTCTTTGATGGAGGTCTTTGTCCAGCAATGGGTCAGTAGATATATAAGCTATTTTATAGTTACTACTAACTATGTTTTTTGACAGCATGGCATGGCCTTGCTAGTAGCAGTGGTATGCGTAGTCATTACCATGTAATTATTCAAATAAGCATTTAACAAACTAAGCGCTGAAGGGAAGTTATGGCGCTATTAAAACCTATCAAAATATTTTTAGCTATGATAATTTTATTAACATATTGATGTCTATTGTTTTAAGCAATCATTTGATAAATGAGCACGTTTTAATATACTTACTATTGACATTTTTGTGTAAGTAGGTACATTAGATGGTTTTTCATCAATACTGACAAATAAAAATAAATATAATAACCAATTAATAAAATGTTTTTGTTTTGTTTATATAATTTTAACGCAAATTTTGTTGCGATACAAATTACAAAAACACAATGTTGAAAAAATTTCCACGAGCAAATTTCCTCAATTGGAAGAGCACCTGACCCGGTATGTCAGAAGGGTGCAGGTTCAAATCCTGCTCGTGGAAATTTTTTCAACATTGTGTTTTTGTAACCAATTAATAATTATATTTAACCGCAGCCGTCCAATCTTTCAGCCATATGCGTTACCGGTAGGTAATGCTATTTAAAGTTAAGTTCACCAGCTCTGCTTTTATAATTTGTAATAAAAAATAATAAAATAAAACAATCCCACATCGAAACTGCACGGGCGCATCACTAGACGCACACGGACTGATGATCATTGCCGGCGCATGCTCTCTATAAATAATATGTTGTAAAACGATTTTCGATAGATTAATCTGAATCGTGCGCGCGGTCGTGCGCCGCCGGGGCAGAGGATCTATAGATCGATCGGGACTTAGGAATCGGGTAGAGCGGGAAATCGGGTTGGCGACGCTAAATATTTTATTGTTTATTGCTGGCTTTGGTAGACTTGAAGTCTTAATGTGTTTCATTCAGAGAATCATTTAATATTTTAATAACTTACCAATCCATATTGTACCAGAGGGGTGGGCTATGGCTCGATCTCTCAATGTACAGGGGATATCGAGCTGTAACTCACCACGCTGGCCTAATAGAGTTTTGTGGGTGTTAACTGCTACCATCTTACAATACAACAAACGAGACTAAAATGTTTTTTTTTTGTTTTGTTTATATAATTTTAACGCAAACTTTGTTGCGGAACAAATTACAAAATTTTGTGTTTTTGTAAACGAGACTATCTTACCATGCCTTCCGAAGTACGGAGAGGTTCGGAATATATTTTTATTTGGTCACCTACCAGCGATCTTAGCTTAATTTGTACGAATGCAATCTGCAAGTGCTAACAAACCAATCAAGCTGCTACAATTTCCATAGAACTATAAAAGCTTAATATAGTTAATTCGCCTAAGTAGAATGTTACTGAAACTATTAGTCTTATCTCATAGAGCCGAAGCTACGCCACACGATGCGATGCGATGCCACACGCTTCACGCACGCAACCAGCAAGCCCGACTGCAACAGCCTAGTATATGTCCAGTGGGCACTTATCATTTGCCTCGTTTAAAGTAAAAATGCTACTGGATTGAGCTATTGATCTTATGTCATAGAGCTGCGTCACCAAGCTTTACGCACGAAACAAGCGGGCCCGTCTGCAACAACCTGGTACAATCCAGTGGGCACTTATCGTTTGGGACTGTCTCAGTTAAAGCAAAATGCTATTGACCTTTTGGTCTTGGTATAGGGGCGCAGCTCTGTACTGCCACACTTTTTACATAGACACCTGCTAACCCGTCTGCAACATCCCGGTAAACAGTCTAAAGGACAAGCTTTGCGATGCCATACATTTCACATACAAAACCTGCAAGCTGGTCTGCAGCAACCCGGTACATGTCTAATGTGGTGCTCTCCTTTAAGTAATGGGACACTTAGTTAAGAACCTCTTCATTCTCGTTTCGCTCGTCGCGCAGGACGCACGTCTCGCTCGTGCTCTGTCGCGCGCTCGGTCGCGTTCCGTTTGCTTGTCTCGGTTCCTTTTACTGTGTACCGGTACGGCTCCGGTGCATAGTACGTCGCGTACAGCGCTCTCGACGCAATTTTCATTGCGGGAGCGCTCCTTCACTGTTTCACAACGGTAGTTGTCTTGGAAGACTACGCTTAGTAGCCAACTGGTGGATACTTAACGGTGCCAACGAAGCCAGTTGGGGCACTGACCCGGCTGCCCTCCTGATCTTACGAGACTATTTGTCGGATCGCTCCTTTCGCTTCCGCGTCGAAGGAACGCTCTCCGCCCCTCGTCCCATTCGGGCCGGCGTTCCGCAGGGATCCGTGCTCTCCCCAATCCTGTTTGCGCTTTACGCAAACGACATTCCGAAAACCCCACGCGTAGAGCTAGCTCTATTCGCGGATGACACCGCGCTATATTCCTCTGGTAGAGATAAAGTCGTGGTTTCCAACTAACTCCAAACGGCCGCCAACACCCTCGGCGTTTGGTTTCGTAAATGGCGGATCGAAGTTAACCCCGAGAAAAGTGCCGCAGTGTTCTTTTCTCGAGGTAACGACGATCGTCGCCCTCCTATACGTTTATTTGACCGTGCTATTCCTTGGGTAAAGCAGGTGAAATATCTCGGTGTCACCCTCGATAGAAGGATGACGTTTGCGCCTCACCTTAAAATCGTCCGTAACAGGGCCGCGTTTATATTAGGTCGGTTATTCCACCTTATAGGCAGGCGGAGTAAAATGTCTCTTAGACATAAGACGACAATTTACAAAGCCTGCATCCGCCCCGTCATGACTTACGCTAGCGTAGTTTTCGCGCACGCTGCGCCCTCCTATTTGTATCGATTACAAACCCTCCAAAACCGCTTCATGCGTGGTGCCACGGGTTGCCCGTAGTACTATCGCAACGTAGATCTCCACCGCGATCTTGATCTTCCCACTATCAAAGATTTTATCAAGAACGTTTCTTTGATAACGCCCCCCACCACCCTAACCCGCTTGTTGTGGCGGCCGCCAACTATAATGTTGGAAGCCTTCCACCAACAAAACGGTTCATGTCTAGGCGTCCTAAGCACGTCCTAGATGACCCCGACGATCCCATAACGGTTGCGAACGCCCCCCCGCCCGATCCTCTAAATGACAGCACACATTTACAGAATACACTAAACATGCACACCAGTTTAGGCCCAAGACACCGTACTCGTAGAACAAGGGTACGAAGAACCGGTTCACACTCGCTCTACACCAGGTACAGACATGTACCTGGTCGGTTCTCTCCTCCTCCACGGCCCGGTCAACCCGAGCCGAGGTACGTGCCTTTAGAGGCGCCCTCGGGTTGCTCCGCTCCCCGATCCGATCCGAACCCTTCGGAGAATCCAGTAGGGCACGGGGACGCGCACTTGTGCGCGATGCCGTTACTCATTGTTCTAAGAGCCTAATTAAATAAATAAAATGGGCCCTTATCACTCGGGACTGCCTCGGTTAAATTGAAAATTCTACTGGAAAAACCTATTGGTCTTAAAAAACTACAGCTTTGTACTGGTACACGTTTACAACGACTCGGTAATTGTCGCGACTGTCACAGTTATTGCATAAGTGATACTGAAAGACCTTTATTCTTGTCTCATAGACCTCTTTGCTGCCACGCGATTCACGCACGCAACCTGCGAGTAGGTACATCTGAGAGCTGCAACGCGACACATGTCCAATAGGCTATTATCCTTTGGGACTGCCTCAGTTTTAGCGCAAAGAATGGTGGCCTTTTTAAATAAATTTTAGAACGCTCCACTTAAATCTCTATACTACGACCTATTCAGAAAATTAAAAGATCGGGTCTCGCCCGTAACATTTATTTTGAACCTATTAGCCTTTATTTTATAAATCGCCCTTAGAAATTGAAAGTATTCTAAATTACTAGGCTCTGCTGGAACACTTCGGTAGGCAATTACAGCATCCATTAATACTAAAACTGCAATTTCCGTATCTAATACTCCCTTCAGAGTTGCAGTTTCTTAACTGGAAACTTTAAGTCCTATAAAACTTTTCAAGCATGCTTCTCATAAGTTTTACGTTCACTTCAATACTATGAGTCTGCTAACTTAAGTATGCCAACAAGAGTGTGTTCTTTCGATCCTATTGCTTTGCGTTAAGGTTCAAAATTTAGTCTAAGATGTTTACGAACTGAAGGTATAGTGTCCGTTGCGTAAATAGGTGTAAAATGCAAGCCTGCTGTTCAGAAAATAACCATAAACATTTGCAGTGCAGGAAATGAATTTGCATACAGAAACTTGGCTTCCCAATCGGGTTTAAATTGAAAACGAGCTTTTGGTCCGCGCGATCGTTGCGGAACTAGGTTTTATTTAAGAACCACTTATATTGACACGTTACCTATTTTATTACGTATTTAATCATACAATAGATAATAAATAACATAATTATGCAGATAACCCTATGAAAAAAGAAAAAAAAATACAAAAGCCAGCGTGTGAGGCCCTCAAAGACCCGTCCTGTTTGGTATTGAGTGGTACGAGTATTAATATTATGCGGATACTCCCACTCCCAGACTTTATGTCTAGATTAGATCTTTTGATACCTACCTGGTATCAAATTACGATACTAAACGGGACTCCAGACGACGACAGGCTTGTAAGCGTAGCTCGGCGTTTCGCTACACTGCAAAAACGCTTAGATAACAATAATGCTGTGTCCTTCCCTACACTCACATGTCTAGGTAGCGAACAATCCTTTTTTGGTCCCTGACAGATATATTTTACGTCGAATGGCAATTGGATTTGGACAGTCAAAGTGTATGACCCGCTGCCTGATGACGATGCTTTTTATAGGCTTGATTAAAAAGCGTGCAAAGCATACAGGCATAGATACACACGCCTGTACATCAACCTACCACAAACTGTCATATTTCCTCAATAGACTCTGAACTTTATGTCTTTATCATATGGTTGAAAATGTATTGAAGAAATTTGACAGTTTTGGATAGGTTCATGAGCAGGCGTTTGTACTTTATAAACGAATATATACCACCACACTTATATTTTGCTGCCATCCTTTAGTGCAATAAAATCATTGAATATCGAGTATCTTAGAAAGGCTTCTTGCTACTCAGGCACGTTGGTGGTCAAATGTTTGACTACATTACTACTGTAAAAACAATGTTCCAAAGCTGTGCAAATCTTTCCATCATTGAAATCAAGTCAATGCTGATATTGATGTATTTGGCGTAACAACCACTAAAGCCATATGCATTTTGGTGATCACAAAATGCTTATGACGTCATTTTTAGAGAACAATTTACAAGGAGACCTTCTGTTTTAAACATTGACTATAGCCGCAGGGTGTGTTGTGTTCTATCTCGGCTCGTTTATATGAATTTTATGATAAGCAGCCGACATAACTATGATAGTAATGTTTTCCTAAACATTCAATGTTATAATTTGCAAAATAGTATTTTCAGGAGCAATTTCAAAGATTTGCAGCACTAAAATAATGTCTCGAGATACGTGGTTAGTGTATTTATAATCTATCGTTTTATCTTTGTTGTAAATTGCATAGTTGTTAGTTTATTTAATAAGTTTATTATAAAACATTAACCTTCCTATTTTAAATTAGTTCATATTTTTAGATCTATTTATTAAAATAACCTGCTTTAAGTGGTTCACTTTCCAAGCGACAATTAAAAATGGAATGCTTTTATCCTCTACGTCTTCCTATTTTGAAATAGTTCATCTTAACATTGAGATATATTTTTAGATCTATTTATCAAAATAACCTGTTTTAACAGGTTCACTTTCCAAGCGACAACTTTTTTCTTTGCGCCCTGCCGATAGTACAACCCACCTATTGAAATGAAACAACTTTTACGGATCTACTCGCGCTTATTAAATACATTAGTTTTAATTAATGTTTATCCTGACGTTTCGAACCCGTTGCCGTAGTCACAGGGAGACCCTGCAAAGGCTCTGCAAAGGGTTCGAAACGTCAGGATAAACATTAATTAAAACTAATGAACAAAATAACCGCGAGTAGAACCGTAAAAGTTACTTCATTTCAATGTGTAGTGTTCGCGTAAACTTTAGAAAACAATATGCAACCCACCTATAGCAACCCGGAGCTGGGAGGAGGTGAATACTACATGTATGACTGCCTCAAGCGGTTGAGCTAGACTATGTCAGACTCCTATTGCCTAAACACCACCTGGTGTTGCCTATTGCCTTGGAAGGGCTACATAGGCTGACGGAACGGTTGTTGGCGTTACTCAGTCAGAGTGCACGCCGGCGGCACCGTGGTAAAGTCGGCGCGCCCCCTAGTGGGGCGCGCTCAATCTGCAGTGATGCTGCCTATGTCGACTGACTTAACTAAGCGACGCCGACGATGTGTCTTGTGCCGCACGTAGGCAATCTAGGTCACGTGTTAACTGATTTGGGGGAAGCCACGATAGCATAGTTGCACCTGACCCGGCAAACGACAAATAAAAATGGAATGCTTTTATTCCCTACGTCTCAGCTACAATATGTGGTCATTTGTACAAAGTATGAGAATGCAACTTGGGGCGGAGAGGTGAAGTTGACTAGTAAGGCACAAAAACGGAGTCAATGCAGCACCTACTGTGTGACTGCGACTCTCTGGCTAGGAAAAGAATGGGACTCCTGGGGTCAGCCTATCCAAAGCCGGAGGACTTCAGGCTCTTCGCTCTTAAGGATGTTGCCAAACTTATGGCATCTATCTTTACAGAGGAGGAAGAGTGAAAGAATGGAGTTGCACCAAAGATCCCAATGGCTCGAAGTGTTACTGGGAGAGGGAAACCTCAGCAGGCCCCACTAAGATAAGAAAAGATAAGTGAGGCACAATCCTGCTCCACTAGCTGTCCTCGCATCTGGAATCTGCTTCTGATTAACAGATATACTTCTTTAAAGCCACGACAGCGAGCACGAGCGTCTTGCGACGCGGCAATCGAATTCCTAGTTCAATGCGTGTTATTCTACGGAATTCTTAATAAACATTGATAAAAACAACGCAATGAACAGAGAAATCGCACGCTGCTCTGCAAACTTCCAGTAGTAGGTCGGGAGAGATTAGCTATTGCCCACCATCACCAGCTCAATGTTATGTCCCTATTGCTGGGGCACGAGCCATACCTATGGACGGATAGGGAGATCGGGCCGTAAACCACCACGCGGGCCCAGCGCAGATTGGTTGTGAACGACTGCTAATGCAGCCGGGACGGAGCTTCCGAAGCACGGAGAAGCTCGAGATGATAAATGTATGGTCACCCATCCGATGATCGGCCTTTGCAAAAGTTGCTTAATGTCAGCAATGGCATACCGATTGTGTTAACCACTGCGCCATCGAGCTCCTTATTGTTGTAATTATTACAAATGCGATTTAAAACGGACCGAAACATATCGCAGAAACATCACATAACATGGAGAACTAATTTGACCTTTTCAATACCTCTGACATATGACAATTTAAGTCGGGCCCGATAAACGCACGGTCATTGGGACTAACGTTCACTAGTTAACAAAAGCTCCGTATGGAACAATCTCTGTATTTAATTTAAACCCTGCAATGGTGGAGGGTAACAAAAGTAAGTATTTTATAATCATCACTAGCTCATTTTTATGGATGAATAAAATGTTATATTAAATAAAGCGAGAAAAGGCATATTTATTATTGAATTTAAATATTATATAATATTAATCCGATATAACCCATTAATAATAGTTAACCCGCCTAGTAAGCTTATAATATGCTTGTGTCAGTAAAAGAATTTTCAAAAACAATAAACATGTTAGTGATACCAACTCTGTCATTCGCATATTACGCAGACAGCGGGGGGTTAATTTTGCATAGGTTAGATCAGCCCAAATCGATAGCCCACAAAACTGCGGTAATGTAAATGCGTAGCCGTAAAATGACAAGATGGCAATTAGTGATAGCGCACATTCGAAGGCGAGTCGCCAGACAATGTGTGCGGGGGTGTATTACCGTATCCCGTCGATAGGAAACTTTTCTTTGTTAATGAAAAATAGTAATTATTTTCTTACATCGGGAAAGTTCTGTCGAGCTCAGTGGCTGGCGCAGTGGTTATCGCGCCCGGTCAGCGATTGCTAAAATTAAGTAAGTATCGCAAAGGCCGGTCATCGGATCGATGACTAAACATTTCGTCCGTGCTTCGGAAGGCACGTAAAGTCGTTGGTTCCGGCTGCCAGCAGTCGTTTACAACCACCAATTCTCATTGGGCCCGTGTCGTGGTCATACCATAGTATGTTCACCCTATCCATTAGTAGGGAAGGCTCGTGCCAGCATGGGGACATAAATAAGCTGGTGACGAAGATGTGATATTGAAGAAAGCTCTAATCCCCATCAATTGTAGCGATGTTTCATTTCAAGGATGGAGGCTTTTGCCAAGCAGTGGTAGAGTGTATAGGCTATTACTAATTACAAGGAAGCGCTAGCCTTTTATATCACTTGGGGCCTTGAAGCGCTCTTGAAGCAGTATTATTGCAGTTGTGAAAACGAGACGCTTTTATAAACGCCGCTACGCTCATCTCATTTTCATAGCGGCAACAAAACTGCTACTATACTGCTTTATGAGGTCATGGTAACGCACCTGATGATATCTGACGATAATGCCAATTTATAAAAGCGCACTTCATTGAAAACTTGAATTTCTGGAATTGGTTGTTATTATTAGCTTCTATGCTTTAAGAAAATACAGAATAAGTTAGGAGAAAACAATTTCAAAATAAAAACGTTTGTGTAACTGAAAGTTTCTTAAAAATGTAGTATTTTCTATATTGTTACGTGTACAAAGGAGTGGTTACCTAAGAATAGTCCCCTACCACGTGTGTGACAAGATCTCATTGTTGGTGGCGATCGCAGTGATTGCCGACGCGAAATGGCGAACGCGTCGACTTTACATATCTGATGGCCGCCGTTGTCCGCGCCTGTATGCAAAGCCTTGAAGACTTGCTGCCACTTTCTATTGCGGCAGGGGTCTGTGCGGTGATATATTTTTTTTTATTTGTTTATGGTATACCGAAGTAAAATTGCATTAGCAGTCGTTGACAACCACCGCCAATCAGCTGGGGCCCGCGTGGTTGTTTATGGCCTGTTCTCCCTTCCCATTCATAGGGAAGACTCGTGCGCCAGCAGTCGTGACGTGAAACGAGCTGATAACGAAGATGATAACTTTTACTAGCGTACTGTAGTGGTACTGTATGACATTGTGGAAATTGAAACTTTTACCTGATGTAAATTTGATAACTTAGTTTTTTTTATTTTGTGTTTTTTTTTACATGTTGTGGTTGTCTTCTATATTTTTTGTGTTTATTTGTAATGGAAAGTGTCCTGCTATGTTAAGGCATTTTTCAATATTTTTGACGCTGTAAGGGAGAAAAGAGCTGGACACTTGCTGAGTTTCTTGCCGGTTCTTCTCAGTACAACATCGGGCCCAGAGTAGACTTACGAACCGATGGCATAGTGACATTCACAAGAGCTACTTGTAGCCTAAACTGAATAAATGATTTTGAATTTTGAATTTTTGAATTTTTTGATGTGGTAAAACAGTGCTTTTTAGTCCTTAAGGGTGTGCACCTAGATTTCTTCTCACCTGATGTTAAGTGAATGATAAGGCCGAAGGTGGAAGCGCACTTCTCTCGGAATCCTCAACTACCGGGACTGTAACACTTTACGAATACAGACCGAAATTGCTCATATTACCCCATGTGAGCACACTTTCCATCAATGGCGGCGGCGCCAAAGGTCCTACCTACTGAAGTGTCGACAAAAGTATTGCCATGTATGTTTTGTCATTTAACAATTTTTTTATCGGGGTATATTTTTTTCACTTATTATTTTAAAATAATTACGTAAATCTCGTACGTAAAACTGAATCTCGATACCTAATAACACTTTTACGGATCGGACAGGGTTTTTGTTACATATTGTATACGCGGACATGACATTTTTCTTTGAACCTATTTGTTTAGTTATCAGAAAATATTAAAAATATTATATTGTTTTTTTTTCTGTATTTATAATTATAAAGTTCTACAATTCATTCTTTAATAGCGAAATCATTTAAAATTACATTTAAGAGTGTTTATCAAAATAACTAATCCAGGTCATCAGTTACTAATTCTAGGAGGTCTAGGCGTAGGTACCCTGTAATGTAATTGTACCAGCAATTAATAGCAAAGCCATTGTTTAGCTCGCGACCCGACATTGTGTAGGTTTTGAAGTCAGTATTCGGTTACACGAACACAGCTTGTCTATGGCAACATTCATTATGAAAATAAAATAGTTATCTATGGTTTTTCTACAGTTTTGGTTTTAATAATTATACTTTTATTAATATTATTAATGTTTTTTAATAAATAAACGCTGTCAGTTAAGAAACTGAGTTTAGGCGTCCAAAGGGATTTCAATTCTAAAATCTTGACTGATGGTAGGAAAAACTACAGACACACAAAGATTTTTCATTCGGGTTCATTCGTATAGTAAAAAAAAGTATTTTATTTGTTTTGATAAATTATGCAGTGATTGAAGTAGCTAACACTCGAACTTGCTTTGGGCTAGAACGTGATGGATGAGTTATATCCTGACCTTCTTATAAGCTACTTACGCCATCTATTGAGACATTTTGAAAACAGTTTACAGAAAATTATGTGTACAATAAAATTTACCGCGATTCGAAACCATTTAGTAGCCAATCGGGATCAACGATAGTGACTACCACAAAATCAGCTGGCATCCACTAAATCCAATATCTTAGCATTAATTAAGCGTAGTATGAACACAACAATAAGACCTATCACGTTTCGAGATACAACCACAATACTGCGTAACTCATACTAAAAAGTTAAACAGACGATAAATTGTTATGTTTTATTCGTTCGCGGTACATATTTAGTCCGGTTATTAGCATAATGGTTGACAACATAGTACCATTAGGGTCTTAGCAAGCCCAGTTTTAAGGGCGATGGTACAAACTACAAAAGAAAACTGGTTGTTGAAGTAGGTACTGTAGTGATCGGGACTTGGGCGAGCCTACTGGCAGCCGTCGCGTTCTGCGTTTAAACGCATCTTGATTAAAAAAACACGCATAGAAGGAAACAGAAGAGGATCGCGGAGCTTCTACGTGAGCCCGTCGCAGCGATAGGGCAATAAAAGTTAACTTGAGTTCGTTTTAAAAATACAGTTTATTACTGATCGATTGTTTGTTTCTTTGACTACGTCTCCCCTGTAAAGTAGAGCCCCTTAGGCTCTACATTTTGGTGGAGGCGCAGGGTAGGCGCGAATTTATAGGCCATCCATCTAGGTAGAATTTAGCTAGGGCAAGTAACGGAAGTACCGTATAACTTAGATCCCGTTGGTCTTTGAAGAAGGAAAAAGGCGGTGTAAGGAGTCAACGTGGACAAGAAGTTGTGTGTTGAGTCATTCGCACACACGGAAGAAGCCATACAAGAAGTTGTGTGTTGAGGCACTCGCACATACTGAAGATGCTGTTATTTTACCTTTGTTACAGAACACGACGTCTGCCGAAGGCTACGCTCCGGTAGTGATCGGGACTACTTTGTTGGGCGAGCCTACTAGCAGCCGTCGCGTTCTGCGTTTAAACTGATCTTGATTAAGAAGACACGAATAGAAGGAAACAGGAAGAGGATCGCGGAACTTCTACGTGAGCCCGTCGCAGCGATAAAGCAATAAATGTTAACTTGAGTTCGTTTTAAAAATACAGTTTATTACTGATCGATTGTTTGTTTCTTTGACTACGTCTCCCCTGTAAAGTAGAGCCCCTTAGGCTCTACAGTACTCAATTCTTTTTGGTTTGACTTAAGGTTTCTGCGTGCTTTGAAATTCGGTGCGTATCAATTTGGCATTTCTGGATCCTATGCCGATTGGACAATCGGCATAGGATCTGCATACATGAAATAATTATAAAACAAATGCATTCCTACCTTAAGTTACTTTGTTTTACTACCGTTACGGGCAAGTGTTTTTTACTCTTATATAAGTTTATGGCAATTAATGGCCGAATATTCAAGCCCTTCACTCAGTTTCTTCAACCACAGAAAAACTGGCTATTTTACCTCTAACTCTAATTTTCGGGTCAAGTGCGCTACCACGTTCCACCTTCACAGTTGGTAAGCGATAATAAGGCTGAAGTCTGCCCATTAAAAATCTAGTACGCAATCTTCTTTTCATGGGGATGGCCCAGGATCACGGACGGTGGGTACTGAGTTATACCCTGCAATTACCCGCAAGAGAAGAGACGCCCGGGATAGCTTGAACGTCCCTCAAGCACATTTAAGCCCGCTGCTGAGCATATAGGCCTCCTTCATGTAACGCCATTTCCTTCTGTTTTTAGCTGACCGCATCCAGCGACCAGCTCTATATACCTTCCCCATCTAGCATGTAGCTAATAAATATGATGATGATGATTCTTCCGACCGATTTCAGCCATGGTGACCAACCACTTCAACTTCTAATTGGTGCAACCCTGGTGCGCCCGTTCTCCTTAACACCAGCTCACTGTAGGACATAGGCCTCTTCAAGTTCACGCCACTGAGCACGATCCTTGGCTGCTCTCATCCAGCTCTTAATAAACTGGTGAATATATTTGATATTTCAACGCTTCAGCTTGTGACTTACCCCACGCAGCCAAGACGAATGGCAGCTCCAGGCTGGTCCAAGGCCCATACATCATGTATCGGTAATTGTTGCCGCGAACGGTTTCCACTGTGACGTCGCCATTCATACGCGCGTATTAGAGAGTGCCTCAGGCTCTGTGTGATTAATACACCACTATATGGAGCCGGTTTTATGAGTTTATGACAGTAAGACCACGGGTTTCGAGTGCTATATGATTTATTAGATGGAATAGTGCTTTGATTGTTAAGGTGCAGTCACTTTTTCTTGCAATGTGACAACTTTAATTCAACGAAAATGTTGATAAATATGAACCCGCATCCTAACATATCGTATAAGGTGTACTCTACCAATTTTTTTTACAGAAGTTAAGCAAAGGCAGATTCCAGACGCGAGCACAGCTAGGAGCAGGGTTGTGGCCTACTAGACGTCTTCATTTGCCGATCCGCAAGTTGCTTTTTCACACCTCGGGGAACTCCATGTTAGAAGGAGAAAATACGTGTGCTGGGAGGGGATCCCATTATTGGCCAATTACGCTATCGTAGCTCGGTCTGACCTGAGCGATGAAGAGCTGGATAAAAGAGTAGCCGCTAACGCTTAATGGTTGTGCACTTGGCTCTCCAAGTGGACAGTCTATCTATGGACTGATATAATAATAAGAATAAGAAACATTTATTGACCTGCACAAAAACAAATACAAACAGATGAAATGAAAATAAAATAAAAATTAAACATCATGAAACAACTAACGCAATCACAAAAAAATAAAAAAATAAAAGAGATTAAAAACACATAACCACCACAGAAGCGCTGGTTTTCAGACAGCTCCCTGAACGTGAGGTGGCGACGCGTGTTACATACATAAAAATACTTACACATACATTAGAAAAAATATAAAATGGTTGCATGTTCATTATGCCTTTGCCTTGGCCATTGGTCAAACATAAATAAAGAAATAGACTAATAAAATTTTTAAAATATATATATTTCGCACGAAGCCATCAACTAAAAGAAAAGAAAAATATATATTTATTTATAATAATTTGTCATAAACGTCAAAAAGGTTATCGATTTTAACCATGGTTTTAACCCTCTTTTAAATTTAACCCCGTAATAATGTTTTTGCCACGTGTGTTGGTTGTCGACGTGGCAATGGAAAATAACTAAGGCGCTATGCTGTGATATAGGTTAATGATTATCTACCCTTACTTTGGAGCCAAAGAAGCCTTACACAAGGTCAACATAACGTCACCATCATACAACCTTACCACCTACGACGCTGTTCATATGCATGTTGGCATCCTGACCATCCATCCTGACCCGGCAGTATGAACGCTCAACTTTTATATTTAACTTAAATGTCAAAATTCAAACATCTCACTCGATCACACGGTTCTTTACGTGCTCGATCAAGTGTAATGACGCAATAAAAAGATGAGCCGACCACAAAACACATCAGCCAAATCGGTTCAAACGGAAAAAGATATACAGGGCGTCCCCTTTATCGGCAATCCGTCGACATGCCCTCGTGTCAACAGCTTATTAGTGAATATGGAATCACCATTAGACCAAGACCTCCTACGTCAAGCGTGCACAGTTAAATTGCATGCCTACGTACGCCGGTCGCGTTAGGCCCTCAGATTTGTCGCGAGTAAATCACGCGAAAAATCCGACGATAAATGTCTATATCCGCTTTTCCCACACATTTTCGCGTTTCCCTCTCTCATGTGCTCGCTGTGACGGTGTTTGCCCTTTTTCCCCTTGCCACCGTTTAGCGTACAACAACCGTTTAATCGAAATTGTACTTTCCTCACATTATAATAGAGAGGAAATTTCAAGTAAGCTGTTGTGAAAAGAGAAAAAATGTGCGTTCCTTTTTTCAAAAATTGTGCACACGAATGGTTTCAGCATAAAATGTTTTCTAACACTTTGTGGCTAAGTTCATTTTCGTTTGTTGGTGAGTGGAGTTGTTTAGACGATTTGTCTTCGATAGAGGAAGTTGGGTGACATTGTTACACAGTGTATTGCACATTATTGGGTGATTGAATGGCGTACTTACTAGCTGAGGCGACAACTTTGATAAGGTGCCCTCGTGTCGGGATAACATGGGCGTGGAGCTAAATTTATTTGATGGCTGTTCTTGTCGCTGTTCGTGTTACGTTTTATAGGGGCGTTTTGTTGCAGCAATGTCGAAGTATTTGGTTGTTCATCAAAATTTTGGTTGATAAAGTAAATTGGTGTGTTTTTTTAGCAGCTACTGTTTTAGGAGTAGTCGATAAAGTGGGTAAATGCAGGTGTTATGTTCAAGCACTTTTGATGCAGAATAATATTTTTTTTTACCATAAGCAAATTATCTTTGCTTACTATGATTGCTCTTTAACTGATGTTAGGCGGAACCGGACTCCAGAATAAAGACCCCTAGTGATACAAAATTGTATACCGTAAAAGGTGTCTTCTTCTTGCCATACAGACAATAATATAATTGTATCGGATAATAAAACTTTTGTTGATTAAGCCAATATCCATCAAATATTTATAAAATGCAGTGACAAAATTCAATGTGTTGTGATATCAAATTTGTGGTATTTCATTTGTAAAAATGAATTTGCATAGCTATCAGTTGCAATAACCGTTGGATAGATGGCACTCTGCCGCTAAAAAACACTCAAAAATCAAAAAGAAGTGAAAAAGTTCAGTGCTTACGTCAGCCTTCCCGGTAGCATAATGGTCAGTGCAGCCGTCCGTATTGCGGAAGACCCAGGTCTGATTCCTGGCTGGGTCGGGTAGGCATTAAATTTTTTCACTGTATTTTGTAAATATTTAATTTTGATTCAATGCAGCAATTAGTACCTAAAAATAAAAAGTAAAATTTATTAAATTTGTGGTATTTCATATGTAAAGATGAATTTGCATATCAGTTGAAATAACCGTTGGATAGATGGCACTCTGCCACTAAAAAGCACTCAAAAATTAATAAAAACCGGCCAAGTGCGTATCGGGCCACCCGCAGTGTAGGGTTCCGTAGCCCATCTCAATAATGCGGACGCTGAGAAAAGGGCTTTTATGAACAATTAATTAACGATAGCTCATATACTTAAATGTAGATACTACCGGTTTCACACACCTGACAACGTTATTTGAGGAGTTCCCAATAAGGAATTTGTACTGCGCCAAGTACATTTTATAAGTTGGTCGACTGTTACTTGTAAAGCCTATTCAGCAGTTCCCAATGAGGAATTTGTACTGCGCCAAGTACATTTTATAAGTTGGTCGACTGTTACTTGTAAAGCCTACTCAGCTGTGATAGTTTTCCTTTTAACTTCGTCATATATACAACTACCGTGAAGTTTTTCATTTATCCAAAAACAACCATTTTTCTGGCACGGGGGGGTGGGGGGACACTTGACTCTAACAAAATTTTGTACTTTAAAGCTTAATAGTTCACAAACGGATGCCTCAATCAAAAAACTGTTTCCACAAATCCACAATATTTTTGAAATTGCTATCCAACGACACCCCACACAATGAAAAAAGGCTACTATAAAATTGATGATTATTTTAATGATAATAATGTGTGGTCATCTTAGTCTGCTCGCCTGCACATGTTATTTCACATTGTCAGTAGTTACACTTTTATATTATAAAAGATTATTTATTATACAGTCAAAGAATATTAATTTATATAACTTTTAAACTGATATCATAGCCTTTATCAGCAGTGTCCTACAGTTAACAAACAGCATTGCGTTAAATAGATCATTAGGCTTTTATTTAGAGTATCTTGAGTGTGTCATGCTCTCTTTATTGTCTCTGCGGTGGTGGCGTGTGCGTCGGGTCGTTACGTTCCCTAAAATATGGTTGAGCGAAGCGATGGCTGATTCATATGTCATACTCGTGAACGGGTGCCGCCTGTGGAGGCTGGTCTGCTCTTGCATACTTATCTTATTTTTAATATTACTTACTATAATTTGACTTTGTTTTTCTTAAACAATTTTTGACTTTTATTAGAGTACTGTAGTGGTACTGTATGACATTGTGGAAATTGGAACTTTTACCTGAGGTAAATTTGTTAATTTAGATTTTTAATTTTGTTTTTTTACATGTGATCTTCTATATTTTTTTTTATTTTTATGTGTTTATTTGTGATGGAAAGTGTCCTGCTAAAATAGGGCATTTTCCAATATTTTTGACGCTGTAAGGGAGAAAAGAGCTGGACACTTGCTGAGTTTCTTGCCGGTTCTTCTCAGTACAAGATCTCCCGCCCAGAGTAGACTTACGAACCGATGGCATAGTGACATTCATAAGAGCTACTTGTAGCCTAAACTGAATAAATGATTTTTGAATTTGAATTTGAATTTGAATGGGGTAGACAAGAAAAAGAAATTACATCCCCACTTCACGAGTAGGGAGGTAACCTAACCTAGTCGGCGTGATTAATATGTATATCCATGCCAAATTACAGTTTTCTAGTACTAAGAGTCTATGAGCTAGACTGGGGACAGACAGACAGACAGACAGACAAATCGACATGGCGAAACTATAAGGGTTCCTTGTTGACTACGGAACCCTAAAAAGCAGTGAATTCAGCTTCAGTGATGCAATCAGCACTTAAAAATAAGAAGTAAAATTCAATATCCATCAATTGTAGTGATGACTTGATTTTAATGATGGAGCCCTTCGCCGAGATAGGCTTCATACTAAAACTTTTGTATTTTTAGTTTCTTTTATTTAACATAGTGTGTATGTGATAGTGGATAACAATAAATGTTTACTCATTCATTAATTCATTAATTGTTGCCGTTATTAAAAAACTATTTTCATGTTCGTACGACCTTGAAAAAGTTAGTTGTATAGTCGAAATAAACTTTCATCGTTGTTATACCCGCTCGCTACAAAAGAGGTCGTACTTTCTAACAATCCTGCTTCGCGTGTAGTCTTTAATCCGTACAAGTGGATCTACAATTTAATTTTGAGTAGGTACACGATTAACATATCGCCCGGCGTACGTAGAACGCGGTAGGTACATAATATTCCCACAGTCGTTCGCTATATTGCTTTCGGCTGCGCAAGCGCATTTGTTATGGCGGACGGTACTCATTAGCTTTTGTGAGTTGTCTTTAGATAAAAGTCGTTAATATACTTATTAATACTTTTTAAACTTTAGAATAGGAACTTTAGAACTTTAGAACTGGTGGAGAGTGCGATGGTAAAATTAAATTGAAATAGGGGTATAGTTAAAAATAGGAACAAGAATTAAATTAAGTACTAGATATTAAAAAAAAGAATGACGCATATACCTGAGTATATATGTGCTCAATTTCCAATAGAAAATAAGTATAAAATGTATTAGAATAAGATTGTTTACAAGTAACAATGCTAAAAAAAACCAGCTCTAGAAATAAGCAAACGTATAGTAAAATGTTTTTGTTTTGTAAATTTAGTTGCGTAACAAATTACAAAAACACAAATGTTGAAAAAATTTCCACGAGCAGGAATTGAACCTGCACCCTTCTGACATACCGGGTCAGGTGCTCTTCCAATTGAGCTATCGTCGAATAGTTTCTGTGGCCTGGTTAGAACCACGATAGCTTAGCATTAGCCGTCGTTAACAACCACCAATGAACACAGAGCCCGCATGGTGGTTAATAGTCCGTTCCCCCTGTGGTGTTTCCAACTATAGGAAAGGCTTGTGCCCCAACACTGGGGTCATAAAATTAGCGTCATATCGTAACATTACCGTTACGATATGACGTATCGTAACGAACAAGAATTATTAAAAAACAAGAATTTAAAAATAATTTTGTCTTATTATATCCTTTCGAAAACAGGTATTTAACACCAGTTTCGTAATAATCATAAGCGCAACACTTACAACCCAAGTACATACATCCTCTAACAATCAAAGAACCCCCGTTGCGCACAAAGCGGACACCTTAAATTGCAAACCGCAACTTTATTACCATATTTAAATACGAAATTATTGTTTTAATCAATTAATGACTGTACTAACTGCATCTCATTGTGTTGAAATATTTCAATAAGTGGGACTTTTATTGCTGGCTTTAGTGGCCGGCGAGGTATGCATAACCTTTATTTTAATCTTGAAAATTGGTTAAAACTTAGTCTGCGGTTGTATGAAAAAATAACATGAGTAGTATAAATAGCTTGCCTATTTCGTAATTGATCTTTAGTATTTGTAAAAATATTATAATCAGGTGTTAATGACGGAAGTTGTTGACATTGAATAGGTTGCCTTTGGCTTTCAAAGTAAAAAGTAAATAGTGTTGAATAATTTCGGCGGGCTGGTAAGAACCACGATAGCTCAATTGGAAGAGCACCTGACCCGGTATGTCAGAAGGGTGTAGGTTTAAATCCTGCTCGTGGAAATTTTTTCAACATTTGTGTTTTTGTAATATGTGTATTACTTGTGATATACATTGTGTTTTCATGCGATGTCCAGTCAATCTATTTATTTAAAACATAAAAGATTTTTAATATTGATATGGTCACTATAAGATGTTGTTCAGTTAGCTAATTACGTGATAAATAACATAAGACAGAAGGTTTCTTAAGTAAGTACTGAATAAATTAACCGACTTGGTATTACATGGATCTCACAACTTTTTACGGTAGAAGAAATGTTTTGCGAGACTTGGTTTTTTTACAAGTTTGTTTTTGATGCCATTTCTTTTTTTCTACTTATAACAGCTCTCTATTTGCAAGCGTGTTTGAAATTTAAATTAAATAGTTGGTAGGTTACCTCCTTTAAATTTCATTGGCTGCCGTATTGAAGTAAAAAGTTCGTTCCACGTTTAAATAACACGACAACGAAATCTATTTTCCTATAACCTTACAATAATTCAGTGCAAGCATCGCGATATTAATAAGGCGGCATTACTCAGGCGGGCCGGTGTACAGTTCCTTAATAGCCAACAGTTAATTCCATATTTCGATTAAGAGTAACACGCGCTTTGCTTGAGCGGTAACTCTGTTAATAACTGAATGTGGAATGGTTAGGCAGTTGTATTTTAATGTGGAATCACATATCATGAAGACGTGACGTAGTCTCACTGCAGGTTGCATACGATCCGAATCCTCGGAGAATACAGTAAGAGACGGGATACGCTTGCATTACAAAATAAATCGGATTTTTCGAAGCATAGCCCGGGTTTGTGATCACCAACCCGCACTTGGCAAGCGTGGTGATGAAGCCATTACTCATCAATTGTAGTGATGACTTGATTTCAATGATGGTGGCCTTTGCCCAGCAGTGGGACAATTATAGGCTGTTTACTACTAAATAAAGGGACCCCATAAGGCAAGAGCAACGCTCACAGTCATATACCCTCTCACGGATCTTGGACCATCTCAAACCAGCGCGCGCATCTGTTGCGGGTCGTGTCTGTGAGAGGTTGTCTATGATGACTGCGTTGCGACCTCGTTTGCATGAAGGTTATCTTCTGTAGTCTTCTTAGTTTGTGTTAGCGTGATGCCATCTTCTGTAGAAAACCTCTGAGTATGTTTCGACAGCACGGTTTGTGGAACCCTTTAAGTTTCTCGCCGCCCACAAACCTTTTGTTAGGATGCACAAGCCATCGGCAATTTCTCCCCAGAAAAAGGCATACAAAATGGCGTTACAAATAACTTACCAAATAAAATAAAAAATGTTTTTTTAAATCTTTTGTGTAAGCCTTCATATCACCTGATGTAAAGTGATGATAAAGCCGAAGTCGGAAGCGCACTTCACCCGGAATCCTCAACTACTGAGGCACTGGCTATCTTATCTCTTGCTGCCGGAACACAACAATGATACAAACGTTGATGTTATGGCGACATATTTAGATAAGATGGTGGTAGCAAGCCAGACGGGCAAACAAGCTTTACCAATGAAACCGAGTACACAAACGTGTACCATCCGCTTGTAATGGAACCCGGGACTTCTGGCTCTAAACCGGTTGGTCTTAACCGCTAGACCACAGAGGCAATTAAAAAATTATGTGTGAAACAATTAGCTAATATAAAGCGCTACTTCAACATGTCCACAGCTTAACTGCCGCACAATTTATGAACGCAGTAAAAAAACATGTGAACAGTTTCGAGAAAATAGATCGTAATGTCAACATCTCAAACATAACGTCATACAACTCACGATGTTAAGATACGAAAGTAATTTACACCTGACCTATTAATATTATGTACAACACATTGCATACAACAACAACAATATCGCGTAGATTTCCATTAGCGAACAACAAAGCCGGCCGATCCGGAGCGAAATGCCAGACCGCTTAGCATATCTCTCTATAGATCTAAGGCTGTAGGCACACTGTTATGTAACAGTTGCACAAACAGTATTTTTTATTTGTTTATTTACGTCCACAAAACCGATACAAATCATTTTAGTTTTATTAATTTGCAATTAGGTTAGAGTTAATAAGTCTCTATACAAAAATATATGTTACTATTGAAATTTTAAAACTAGCATTCAAGCTATTTGCTTACTTGAATTTCTTTAGATATCTAACAACTCACCTTAAGCCTACTCGATAATTTTATATGGGAAATTAATTCAACACGAATCAATATGAATAAATTTTATGATAGCTGTATGTGCGTAACATTTCTTTGGAAGCAGTATCATATGATTAGTTTATTTGATAATAATATAATGTTGAAATATTGCCAACATAATATACTGTAATGGAAATGGAATTTATTTAAGAATTTATGGGATGTTGCCTCGCAGACTAGAATCTATAATCTTGGCATATATCTAATTGGGAATCTACTGGTATATTAACATAATATTTGTATAAGTACTCAGTCATCTAACAAATAATTTTAAAAATATAAATTTTATGAGAAATGTGAAAAAAGTAAAAAGTAATATTCCTTCATAAAATTTGTTAGTTGACTATTGTGAATTAATTAACCTAGCTCTGGCTCTAATCTATATAAATAAAATGTATGTAGCTAAGCGCAAAACTCGAGAACGGCTACACGGATTTGGATGAAACTTTGCACATAGACAGACCATGACCCGGACTAGGTCATAGGATTTTATACCGGTAACAGGTTCCTGTGGGATAGTGTAGTCTTCGCGAATGAAGTCGCGGGCGACAACTAGTATTAAATAAAAACTGTTATTACAAAGGGTATGGTAAAAAAAGGATATTTTAAAAACACTTATAAAAGAAGGCTGCAAGCTTACTTTAATGGAGTATTTTTTATTTACTTTAGTAGGTGAACCAGTTAATTGGTACACAAATAAAAAAAAGTTGATCTACATCAACCTAAACTCGCCCTTACTCTTCAGTCAAATTAAGCCACCGATTCCAATAAAAAATTGAATTAACCTCAACCTCGTATGCTCAAAGGTCACAACATTATAATCTGTGGTCGACGTGACCGGCCAAAATGGCGGCCATCGACGTTCGTAATTCAAATTTTCTATTCTCTACTCGTAATATAATAAAATCATGCGCGCACGCATGCCGCTCGGCCGCCGCGCGATACAGTTTTTAAACGCTCGCTCGTCTGATTAGATTTTTTTTGTGATGTGTGTTATGAATGGAAACGTTCAATAATTTTTGTGATCACATCGGAACGAGTTTCAATATGATTTTTAAAGACAAAAATCACATTGAAACTCTTTCTTATGTTCCGATGTGATCACAATATTTTGTTTATGATCAATGATTGTAAGAAACACCCATGTTTAAACACAAAAAAGATATTTTCTTCACTTTGTTTATTTTACTTACAATGATTTAATCCGAATTTTTTTTGGATTTTACATAAAAGTCTTTAAAATTTATCAGAATGCTGAATCAGAGTTTTATTTACTATTTTAACGCGTTTAACGTTAGGAATTTGTATGATGAAGTTGCAACTGTCAACGGGAGTCGCTGCATCATTTCTAATTATAAATTCATTCTCGATTTCATTGACGTTATCTAAAATTAAGAATGTTGACTCAAACTAGCACTCGTAACTCAGAATTTTCTAATACACTTTGTTAATCTAATAAGCTATTTCTTGAAAAAATATAATATAATAACTATCTAAAATATATTATTAAAAAGAGTCCCAAGTCGTTGTCATTATACACCCATCCATAAAAGAGTACGAACATTTAAATTCAAACTACCGTCCAAACTCAACCAACTTCGCGTACCCAACCTAACTATTATCTGCTTATCTCCACCTAAACTCCTAATTAGTACCAGATAGCAATTTGCTTTAGCACCAGCGACTAACACACGTGACATACGAAATGCCAGCTGATACACGATCGTTAGCACTCTAATTGTTAATTAGCAGTGAATGGGAACAATGGAATAGGAAACGGGTTTGTTTTAGCTCAAGTCAATATTAGTGGGGACACTACTGAAGCATATTAAGTAAAGCAAGCAAGTGGTTTGAAATTGAAATTTAGACTTCCAAAGATCTAGACTATTATAGACATGAAAATTGGAATTAAAAAAAAAAATGTTTTCAATTTTTTTACGAAAATAGGAATTTGTCAAAGGTTTTTTAACTGAACTTTAATTTGTCACCCCATGTGTAGGTATGTTACATTTTTTTTTAGGAAAGTAAATGGGAATGGTGTTGTATAAAGAATGTTGTTTATGGGCACTTCACCCAGAATTCTCAATTTCTGAGTAACTGACTGACCATCTTTATCTTTTCCTGTCAGAACACAACAGTTTAACTATAGTGATACATCGACATAGACAAGACAGCAATAGCTTAGCCAGCCAGATGTTAAACAATGACTACCGCTATCCAACTACAAAAATGCACCTCTAGCCCGGAATCGAACGCGTGACGGTAACACTACCGCATATATCTAACTACAAATCCAGAACCGAATCAGAGTTTTCGTATCACGGCGGTTGGTTGGTCCCCAGACCGCATCAAATGTGACCGACAATAACAACCGTCCGACAATTGTGCGGCATTACAGTGCATTACCACAATAATATGTTATTATTGCGACACAACTTATCTGATCCGTGTTATTTATCTGGGCCCGGTATGTGCATGACAATTTTATAGATTTCAATGGCCATGCATAGATGCTGAGGTATATGATGGAACGACAGATGGTGCTTCAATATTATATAGCATTATTATTTAATTAAATTATCAATATAATGGCTTACATAATGGCTTAATCAATGGTGATTCTCACCACCATCCTAGACAGTTGGCTACTGTAGGGAAATCTTTGTTTTAGTGAGCACGCGGCATCTGTGACACCCAACACCTGGCTGCTGAGCTTCAGCATGTTAGGCACATATCCCTTCAAGATGCAGGAGTGTACAAACTGGAATGCGACTGTGGGCTCTCTTACATCGGGCAAACAAAAAGAAGTGTAGGAACCCGCGTTAAAGAACATATAGCCGCCGTCAAGCAGCAGCAGCATTCAGTCTGCAGTATGCGAACATTCCCTATAGAGGGTCTCAATCATTAAATCATATTTGATAAACCACAAATACTCGCTAGAGAACAACGATTCATCCCTAGGATGATACGCGAGGCTATTGTAATTAATAAACATCCAAATTTCAATAGAAAAGATGGCTGGAATCTACCACCAGCCTGGGATCCCAGCATACAAAATATTAAATCCCAGCCCCAACACCATACTGCCAGACCAAAAGATACTCTAAGCTCTTTCTGCGTAAAACGGAACGCACGTGATAAACGCGAGAAGATCCGTAAAAGTTGTTTTAACCTAAATCAGACGACTCTTTAGAAAAATGTTTGCCTTTTTTTTGTTTGTTACATATTCAAATTTTGTAGTAAAATAAAAACATGTTATTTAATATGAAAGCCAATCACAGATTATTACTTTACAATTGATAAGTAGTTGCCTAAAATGAGACCTACCAAAGAAAAATCAGAACAAAACAAAAAATAAAACTTTCTTAATTTTTTTTTTGGCTTGTCTCACCTGATAATAAGTGATGATAAGGCCGAAGGTGCAATCGCACTTCATCCAGAACCCTCAACTACTGAGGCACAGGCTATCTTATCTCTATAGCTGCCGGAACACAACAATGCTACAAATATTGATGTTATGGCGACCTATTTAGATAAGATGTTAGTATCTAGCCAGGCGGACAAACGAGCTCTACCACCAACCAAACCGACCTACACAAACATGTACCCCCAGCTGGGAATCGAACCCGGGACCTATGGGACCAAGAAGTCGTTACCAAAACCAGACCATGTCAATTAATATTAAGTTAAAGTGTGAGAACGCGTATTTGTGAAGGAAAGAGGGAAGTAAAATATCACGATAATATAATGTTTATATATTAAAACATAAAAGAAAATTTAAAAAAAAACTTATTGTATTTGAAAATTTCGCATATCCTGTGCCAGTGCGCAATAAGCCCTGCGCGGATCTCTCCTTTTGTTCGCGGAACATGCTCCCCGCGCTGCGCGTGCGCCGCCACATTTTATTGTTTCCACACGGCCGTATATCATTAGAAATTATCGTCGGATATGGTAAAGACTTCTTTTCGATGACGTAAAACTATTTATAATGTTCCGATGATACTAAATGTTACTCTTTTATACTTAAGTTTAATTTCCTTTTTACGTGTTCCAGACTGCGGAGGTTATGCCAACAACCCCATACCATACAAAGATTTTATGGCAAACTAAATAATTGTAGGTTATTTGTTCCGCGTAATGTTTTTTTTTGTGAATGTGATAGATCACATGTTGGACGTTCTAAATAACAGAGTCGAGGTTCCATCCAGCCATCTGAAACCTAAACATTGCATCATGCATGCTTATTTTTTATGATTAAAATACAGTCGTTAATTCAATCCAATTTCCAAAAGCTTAGTACCTAAATTTTTTTTAATTCGAATTTTTGATATAACTTTTTTACCTATACCAAGTAACATTTTTTTTTAAATTTATTATCGGAATCAAAGCATACATTATTTTTATGATATGGGGTACTATGTAGTTAAGCCTCTTGGGTTTGTGTGTAGTACCTAACAATAGTATTCTTCCACGTTATCAGGCCCTGGCTGTAAAAGATGCCTTTAGGTGTTATAAGTGTCATAAAAATGTTAATGCATTGTTAACTTGAAAATGATTAATAAGTCTTAAAACTTATAATTTATTATTATAGCCTGGGAGCCGCACTGACAAGAGTTTGGATTAATGTTATTTTGACTTATGTAACAAGAGCATATAGTCCCAGGATCATAAAAATGTCGTAGACTTTTGAGTAAGTTCTGGAAAGGCTAATGTAATGCGAAAGTGAGATCTAAAGGTTTAGTTATTAACTTTGATACAACTATATGGTCATGGATTGTTGAAATCGCTAATAAGTTATTTATGAAACCTTTATAGAATCTTTAGATTGTATTCGAGTTAGCTAGGCAAACAAATTAGGAGTGGGTAGCAAAAACCCAAACCATAACTAATTGTTTAGGAGCTGAAGGTATGATTAAAGTACTAAAAGAATAAAATGTTTTCGTTTTGTTTATATAATCATAACGCAAATTTTGTTGCGAAACAAATTACAAAAACACAATAGTTAGTTGATAGGTTAATAGTTAATAGGTGGTTGTTGACATTGAATAGGCGCCTTTGGCTTTCAAAGTAAAAAAGTAAATAGTGTTGAATAATTTCGGCGGGCTGGTTAGAACCACGATAGCTCAATTGGAAGAGCACCTGATCCGGTATGTCAGTAGGGTGCAGGTTCAAATCCTGCTCGTGGAAATTTTTTCAACATTTTTGTTTTTGTACTAAAAGAATAATTTAAAGCTTCAAAGCAGCATTACGTTACGATTGTCTTGCAAGAAGAACCGACACAGGGCACTTTAAGAAGAGCATGTAGCTGTTTGTTCAGCACTTGTCGAACCGTCGACCGCGTGTCCTCCTACAACCAAAACTTAAAAGCAACTAACTGTGCTCATCGGTTGTTTTCGCGACTGACAAGTCTTAAACTACTCCTGGCGATAACCAAGCTGTGAAAACAACCTTGTCGTTTTAAATAGCTCCGCGAGATTACATTTAGCTCTTATTTTGGGAATTAGAAACTTTTAGCTTACAGTTCTTAAAAGGTTAATCTTAATACTTTCTAGTAATATCCCAATGACAGCCATATTTATTCCTTAAAATGAAAAAAAAATGGAAACATAAAGCAATAATTTAATTAAAAACGGCGTAATTAAGTTACACGTGCTATATGATTTAAATACATTAATATGAGTTTTACTCTAATGCAATTTACCACCAACCATCTAATTTAATAATTTTATATTACAGTAAGATATCTTGAAAATGTTTAAATTACGAAAGGTCCGTCTCGTATACAACACTATTATCCTAAACTGTAACGATAAATTGCCAGTCGCATTATGTTTTTAACTTTTCCTGACTTCAGCAATGTAATAAAACAATTATTATCTAGCCATTTTGAATTTTGGTGAAATGACAGGGAATAGCGCCATTACAAATAAGTATTTATGGTTGAGCTGAAAAAGCTGGTTACCCTAGTGTAATTGGATATAGAGGGGACCATCGACAGCGCGTAGTGGCCAGCCATCAGAATCCGACTGGCTGAGGAACAATTTCCGGTCAATATCAGGAGGCTACTCGACAGCTATCTCAGCTGCAGAAGAGTCACGGTAAGATACGCTGGGGAGGTAAGCACGCGAAGCACTAACAAAGGATGCATGCAAGGGTCAATAGGCGGTCCAATACTCTGGAACCTGCTTCTCGATCCGCTACTGAAGGGGCTGCATGAGAGGGGGGATTATGTCCAAGCTGTTGCAGATGACGTGGTGCTGGTCTTCCACGGTGATAAGGCTAGTGACGTTCAGTGACAGGCCAATGCCGCTCTCGCTTATGTTCAGCAATGGGGTGTCCGCAACAAATTGAAGTTTGCGCCACACAAAACCTGCGCCATGTTAATAACCCGCAAGTTGAAGCACGACACGCCACGGCTAAGCATGGGAGGGATCGACATTGGCATGTCTAGAGAGGTGAAGATTCTGGGCCTTACTATCGACGATAAACTAACATTTAAGACCCACATTACCAACCAGTGCCGAAAGGCAATAAGTATATACAAACAGCTATCCAAGGCTGCGAAGGTTAGTAGGGGCCTAGACCCCGAAATTGTCAGGTCGATCTATACGGCGGCGGAGCCGGTTATATTGTACGCGGCAGCGGCATGGACACTTTCGGCCAACAAACTAGGAGTCAGAAAGCAGCTAAACACAGTCCAGAGGGGGTTCGCGCAAAAGCTCTGCGGAGCCTACCGCACAGTCTTCCTACACTCGGCACTGGTACTTGCGGGAATACTGTCTCTCGACCTCAGGATTACAGAAGCAGCTGCTCTGTACGAGGCAAAGAGAGGGTCATCGCTGGAAGTACTGGGAGGCAGAGAGACCGGGAGTGCGGTGGACTTTGTCGGCGCTCAACATCCGGCGACGCATATGGGTTTGAAGTTCGTGTGCCTGGAAGACCAAAACCTTGTGCACAGGTACAATGTGCAGCAGGTGCGAATCTTCACCGACGGCAGTAAGCTTGAGGGGAAGGTCGGGGCAGCACTTTCCATATGGAAAGGTGAGGCCGAGACCCGATCCTTAAAGCTAAGTCTTCTTTTTGCACGCAGGAGGTTAATATAACATTATTGAGCGTGTTAAGACTTACGTCTTTCAAAACCTAAAATGTTACTTGGGATAGTAAATTTTACTTTTTATTTTTAAGTGCTTACTGTTGCTTAAGTTGTATTAAATATTTAAAAATACAGTGAAAAAGCTAGCTAGCCTTTGCGGTAGCATAATGGTCAATGCAGCCGCCCGTACTGCGGAAGACCCAGGTTCGATTCCTGGGTGGGTAGGGTAGGCATTAAATTTTTTCATTGTATTTTATAAATGTTTACCTATGTATTTGGGAAACTGCAATATCATAACAAGGTTCTGAAATAAATATTTTATGTAATATTTTTAACCTACATGAATGCAAAAGAATGGTTTTATATACCTTTAAAGTTTCGCGCTAACTCTAAAGAGCTTATAATTTTATTACATGATATAAAATATATTACAAAGCCGAATGCGTTCCACCTCCTTGCGTCAGTAAGTAAATTTCAAAAAACGTGCCCATTTGACACTACAGTTTGCCTATCAAATAATGGGGCCTATTGTGCAGCTATTTCGGGAGTGCTTAGTGCGATCGTTAATCATAATGTACATACATTTGTTTTATAGTGTTTGTGATGTACACAGAGTAGGTAGTTAAGTGTCTGAAAAATACTGAGCATACGCACTGCTATATTACCTACTACTTATAGGTATGTAGGCTATGAAGGCAACACAAAACAAACACAAATTAGACAGTTTACGGATGAAAAATCAGCTCGATTAGTTTATTTTAGTTACTTCCACAGTGTTATATTTTATGGAATCCTGCTGTGGGGTAAAGCTGCTGACATAGAAACCATTTTTATTTTACAGAAAAGAGCAGTTAGGTCTTTAAATGACCTAAGAACACACGTGTCTCTAAAGGAGTTGTTTAAAGATATTAATATTTTAACGGTTGCATCACAATTTATTTATAGATGTATTCTGTATGTGCGCCAAAACATTTATTTTTACAGAAACCATTGCGATATACACAATCTTCATACTAGAAGTAAAAATGAACTTGTTGACTTTAACAAACAGTAATGGTTATGGGTGGTAGTGATCAGGAACCAGAGATCGACATTGTTTTCCTGCGATCATTAAAAATGGGGGTCAGTAACTGATTTTAGTCTTTAGCAACATTCGAATACAGACCTGCTTCCTAGCGATCGTCCAGAAAAATGTCTATGAAATTCTATGTTGTTTTTTAGCGACGATAACTAGCGTTGAACCCTGGGTTGCTATGTCGAAAACTGGTGCCGCTGTCTGTGAAAACTGCTGTCTGTGGTGTCTCTAGTTTCTATTAGCTATTGATGTCTAACATTTTTCCTCTCGCTTTCTTGCAATTTGTGGGAGTGATTTCGTGAAATGGGACGGAAGTGTGTAACAGTGTAATCCTAAAATCGATAATATTAACATGACATATTATTATTTTATGTGACATATTATGTCATTTGACTATCAAAGGTCATTTTGATATGTCTAATGTCTTCTATAGGGGAGCTGTGTACTTAAGTTACAGTGTTTTGTATAAAGTTTAGTATTTTATGTAAATTAACCTATATGCGTAAACAATATTAATAAATATTTACTGTTGATAATAAGTCTCATAAAGAGCAGATCATTCATAAAAAATCCAAGTAAGTATTGAATAATTATTCGAATAAAATATTTCAGTATTTAACTTTTTTGTGTTTTTGTAATTTGTTTCGCAACAAATTTTGCGTTAAAATTATATAAACAAAACACAAACACAAAAACATTTTATTAATAACTTGCCTTCTTCTTAACTGATCTTTAGTATTTGTAAAAATATTATGATCAGATGTTAATGACGGTTGTTGTTGACATTGAATTGGCGCCTTTGGCTTTCAAAGTAAAAAAGTAAATAGTGTTGAATAATTTTGGCGGGCTGGTTAGAACCATGATAGCTCAATTGGAAGAACACCTGACCCGATATGTCATATGGATGCAGGTTCAAATCCTGCTTGTGGAATTTTTATCAACATTTGTGTTTTTGTATTTAGCTTTATTAAATTTTGAGGTTAATTTCTGTCACTGCTTAATGGAAAAGTTTCCGTATTTTTTCAGAATATAATGTTAAAATTGGTTATTACTAAGGTGATATGACAAATGTTACACATCATATTTATTTTATTTTTTATTTTTATTTTCTTATGCGACTACTATAAGGCTCGCTCGTTTTTTTAGAGTGTTATTTAGCTGTTAATCTTTTTAATGTATAAATAATGTTTCATCATTATGATCATCAGCTTATAATCATTCCATACTACTGAACTTCGGTCTTCCCTCATAAAATATCGCATGGGGAGTTCTCCTCATAACCAACCGTCTCGCACATTGCAGGTTGTTATAGGAGCGGTCATAGCGTTACTTCCCAAGCTTGTAGGATCTCGAGATACTTTACTTTGGTCACCCATCCTAGAACTCGACATTACACAGGACTAGCTTAACTTACACGATTACAAGATTACAACCCGAAGGCGCAAGTTGCTGCACAATTGTGTTAATAATTCAAAGAAACTAAATTGATTGAGCCTTTTTGATTGTTTCTTTGTATTGAATTGCTTTGTATTTTTTTTTAAACAAAAAAAAAACTTAAAAGTAACACTTACAGACCGGACAGATGATCATTAATTCCTGTATCTGGTGACAATGGGATGACGAGAAGCATCATAGTGGTCACCGAGTAACGGTCTTCGCGTACAGGTTGTTCAATATTTTATTTTTATTTTTTAATTAAATTGTTAGATGTTTTTGCAGAAAAAGTGTTGATTTAATTTTCCACGATATTTATGTTCAAAGCGCACGCAAAAATATGTTTATTAATATTTAAATATAATCCAATATGTAAAGAGAACGACAATTCTTTAAATATAATTGAAATTCCATACTGTTTCTTGTAAATATTGTATCAAATTGCTTATTTTATAAAGTATAATTTTTTTTAACATGGCAGCAAAGACCCTTTATGACCACGGATTTCACAAAACAGGTACATACCTAAATCAAAACGTGAGGCAAATTTAACAAATTTTTAATAAGCAATTAAATCTGTAAAAAGTATTTACAAAATAGTTTACATGCAAAAGTATCAACCTGTATATTAAATCATGCTGATATGATCTTGAGCCGTCTTGTCACCTCTCAACCGATTGCTACTATGGACAACTAGGTATTTAGAGACCCTAAGTCAATAGCAATAGAGTTCAAAACTTCCATAGACATCAGAAGCTCTGTACTATAATTGATGCAACTAATGACATCGTGGAAGGAAGCTCTATTCTTTATACATATACGTGCTTTTTGTTGTACTTCTTTTTTAACCTATTAATAAAATGTGATGTTGGGTTTTAGATTGTTGCACCGATACCTTAAATGTGAGATTAATTGTTTTAAACTTCTAACGGTATTGTTTTAAAAGCCATTTCTTAAAGGATTAGAGATACATAGTTATTTTTGAAGGTGTTAACTTGCGGTCGCGTACACAGAACAATTCTATTCAGTGGTCGCGTACGTAACGCAACTTCGCAATGCCGGCACAGTAAGTAGTTGTCCACAATATAATATCTTGCGTTTTTATTTTGTTCCGCAGCAAGAGTTGTTCAGCCTCGACAACCGGAGATCCTGGGTTCAGTTCCTTGGTCAGGCAAAGCATCATCATCAGCCCATTTTTGTGTCCCCTCGGGCACAAGCCTCCCCTATGGATGCATAGGGAGAACGGGCCATGAACCACCACGCGGGCGCAGTACGGATTGGTGGTTGTTAACGACTGCTAATGCAGCCGGTACCAAGGGCTTTACGTGCCTTCCGAAACTCGAAGGAGCTCGCGATGATAAATTTTTGGTCAACCCATCCGATGACCGGCCTTTGCGAAAGTGGTTTAACCTCAGCACTCGCAGACCGGGCACGTTAACCACTGCGCCGTCGAGCTCCTCCTCCAGGCAATGCATGTTTTGGATTATCCGATGTATAGCCCGGGTTTATGATTAAAAAAACACGCATTTGGCAAGCGCAGTGATTAAGCCAATATCCATTAATTGTAGCAACGACTTTCATTTCAATAATGAAGGCTTTTATGTAGCAGTGGGACCTTACTTTCAATGTTGAAAAGTGAAATTAACCTTTATCCAACTTGATAGTAAGTGACTTTAAGTATAATATTATTATATAAATACAGTTTTTTTTATAAATATCTAACGGGTAAGCACTTGGCCTTCATCTCACCTGATGATCAGTGATGATAAGGCCGAAGGTGGAAGCGCACTTTGCCCGGAATCCTCAACCACTGAGGCTAATATATATAAAAAAACAACAACAATTAACGCTAATGGCATTCACTAATAATAAATAATAAGCAGACCCGGAACTCCCGAACAAAAGGTTGTTAAAGTCTATCAGAGAGATTCAACGTTACATATAAACAGTTCTTAGATAAAGCTTTTAAGTTACAGATAAGTGAGTGATGATCGATTGTGGGAACACTCGAGCTGGGCCGGCGACAGTAAGTTACATTTAAGTTGCCCAGTTGATATTTTGTTAGCGTATGCATGGATGCGATACTATCGCTCTGTTGTGTACTGCGCTCGGTGTTGCTTGATACTTGCGGTAGTTTTTTGTTTTTATAATTTACTTAATTTTACGTGAATTTTGCACATTTAATTCTGGATTAGATGGCAGGCTGGCCTATACTTACTGTCCTTATTTTTAGATTTTTCTCGTCTTAGATCCTATTTCATGTCCAAAAATTAACAAAGGGGATAATCATAATGTTTAACGAGTTTAATTACAATATAAATAAAAATTGTAGAACACTAAATGATACTAATTACACTTCTATCAATTTGGTGTCTTTTTTGTTAAATTTCATTAAATAGTATTAGAATGGTTTTTTTGCAAGACGCTTATTTGCATGCATTGCTTCTACACGCTTAAAGGGATAAACTCTACATCAACATAAGGTATTTATTGATAGACCGTTAATAGACGAAACGTTTTGAGCGAGACGATGTAGGTTATATAAAATAAAAGAATGATAAATATTAAATCAAAATAAAACACACTGATATAAAGTATCAAAATGCTAAAATATCAGCATATAATCCAGATGCGCCTCCCATACATTATGAGGCTGACATACATTATAATATAATCCACATAATCATAATAACGTCATTAGAATTAGTGCGCTCTCGCGACGTGTGCGGTCGGTTAAATAATAGGGATTGCCAACATTAGGCTAAAGCCAGGGAACAGAAGAAAGCGTTGAACAAAAATTTGTTGACTCCACCCACACCCGCGACAACCGTTGGGGTAACGAGTTCTCGAGTGGAGACCGCGTATCGGTAGGACGCTCTCAGACTAGGTGGAGCGACGATCTTCGCAAGGTGGCTGGCAAGAGCTGGATGAGATAAGCCGCGGATCGTGCTCAGCGGCGTGCACTTGGAGAGCCCTATGTCTAGCAGTGGACTGGTATAGGCTGATGATAATTTAGCAGAATCGAAGTAGGATTCCGGGGGCGAAAGATAACATCATTGATAGGTTGCTAGCCGAATGCTTGATGTGTGAGCATCTTGAAACCCTTTAGCATTAAAGTGAAATATTAATGTATCCATGTTCTTACGTTTCAAGTTTCTTTAGGTACTGAACAGTTTTTTTCAGGTATATAACTTGTAAGCGAAATAGTACTAAAATATCTAGAATATTTATTACACAATCTCACTAATTCCACATCTCTCACCAAAACTACACATTGAAAATTGTTATTTATATCAACCTTTCCAAACAAGCAAACAAACAGAGAAAACAATTGACTTGAGTTTCATACTAAAAATGTGTACCTAAAGATATCAGTACTAAACAATGTTCGTTTTAACAAGCACAAAAAAACAAAGAAAATTAAACAAATAAGCAATAATCAGGTATTTAAAAATGGATGTTATTTGGGTGTTAAATGGGCAAAGTATTCGTATTTTTGTTAGCAAAAAAATGCTAGTTGGGCAGCAACTTATAGTCAGCAAATATTGCTAAATCAGTCTGCAACTTATATCATTCTGAACAGCAGTCTTATGCCGCTCCCCCCCGTACGTGACTGACCCGCGCAACGCTGCACTTCGCTCGGGAAAAAAAATTTACTTAACCTAACCAACAGTAAGGATTTCTTATTTATATACAATCGTATAATTCTGCTGACCAAATATTTATTTTGTAATACAAATAAATTATTTTCATTAAAAATGTATTCCTCGGATACCTTTATTAATAAAATTTGTATTAAAACCCCGTATAAAGTATAATAAAACATAAAGATATACCTAAATCTAAATATTTATAAGTTAGACATATATTTACTAGATCTATATAAAATAAATAGCCTTCAATCCGCTATAATCCCCGCTACCGCTTATCGCGTCCCTCACATATAAAACCTCTTCCCTATCACTAAAAGTCACGAAAATGGAACGTGTGTGGGGCGCTTAATGTGCGCTTATGAGTACGTGTGGTTAAAGGTTAAAGCTGGCTTGAATGGAAATATGGACACCCAAGGAAGCGCCGGAAGCAATTACGGTTACCGCACTCTGATAAAAATCTTGTTAGGATATCTTTTTAACTAAATTTTCATTTTTATTTTTATTTTACTATTTTGTAAAAATGTTTAATAATTAAAGTAGAATTAATATTTGTAAAATAGTTAGCAATACTTTAGTGTAATTTTGAATTTCTTTATATAATAAGTACTGAATGCTGTTACAGTTAGGCCTGCACATTATGTCATTTTAAAGGGCAATGATTTGTTATCTACTTTTAGGTGTTTGGCTGTAAGCTTACCTTATTAAATAAAAAAAAAATATATATATATAAGGAATTCAGATTCTTAGACATAGACGACGACGTTAGAAGAATTACATAAAACATTTTTGTTAATGTCAAATAAATCTCGTTTAAAGCAAACTTTAGACGCATTCGTACCTACATGTTTTTCATCCTGACGCATGGTCACTGAGACCGCGGCAATATGGTACCAAGATGTTCGCGTAAAATTCAGAAAACGAGATTTATATGTCTATGGTCATTCATACATACATATATATATTTACTGTCATGTCTTTCAACCAAAAAGAGGTAGGTAGACCATTAAAATCGCAAAGACAGTTTTGGACAGGTTGATGTGCAGTGCAGGCGAGTGTACAATAACCCGACAAAGGGGTTTCTCTCTGCATTGGATAATCCATGTAATGTACGTATTTCCCACTATCGTAAAGTAACGAACAACATAGTAGGGGGTATTTAAAAAATCTAACTAAACTAATTTATAAATTTATTTTTACAAGCCATTTTTTTATAGCTTAATATAGCATTATGAATGAAGGGTTCCATGTTGGAATAAATAACATTAGTTACTGTTTGCTAGCCGATCGTGTAAAGTGCGAGCATCTTGAAGTCCTTGTCCTTTAGTTGGCTCTTTAGACATGCACGAGAAGTTAGGCAGCTGATACAATATTTTTACGTCCCAGACCAGCATGGCCATTCAACTAAGCATGTATATCTACCGTAAACTACACTTAACATTATTCAACCTACCCAGCTTGTTGTAAACCATCATAAACGTACAAGCCACTTAAACACTGTCGCAATAACTCTTTAAAAGTGGGAATGGCTAAAAAACGGGGTATAGAATAACCCCATAAATCACGACCACAACGGCGTATAAGGCCCCGCGCGGTATCACGAAATTTATTCACTCAGGCCTGTGAAACAAAGGCGCTCGAGCCCTAACACGCATTAGCAAAGGATTTTCCACCATATGAGAAAACATTTTCCTGCTGCCGGCATCGTGTTTTACGAGTTGAGGATGCTCTACTTACTTGTCTTTTTTATTAAAAAAAATATTTATACTATTTGCATTTTTTATAATTGTTTGTGTTGTAAAAAATATCTGCATTTTTTGTTTTCTTTTAATATATTGTTTTCTAAAGTTTACGCGAACACTACACATTGAAATGAAACAACTTTTACGGATCTACTTGCGTTTATTTTACACATTAGTTTTAATTAATGTTTATCCTGACGTTTCGAACCCTTTGCAGGGTCCGTGGTCACAGGGAGACTGAGGTGTTGGTCGTTTCATAATTAGTTAGTAGCTTGTATACCCTCACTTAAATTTAATCAGGTGCGGACCCTGCAAAGGGTTCGAAACGTCAGGATAAACATTAATTAAAACTAATGTGTAAAATAAACGCGAGTAGATCCGTAAAAGTTGTTTCATTTCTTTTAATATATTTCGTTAGTGTTGTAAAGATTAGTACTCGGTTCAAATGCTGTATTGAAAAGTGTGTGTAGGTATATTATAAACAGACTCTTAAATAAAGTTAAAGATAAAGTTAATGTGTTAGTTTAATTATAGAAACAATAAAGAAGGATACTTTTTACTACTACTGCGGAAAAAATGCAGCTGTTTCAGTATATTTTAGATTCATAGTATTTGTCAATTATTATTGAGCCGATATTATTCTTGAAAACATAATATGACATTGGCGCTTGCGCAAGTATTAAAATCATAAATAGATATTATGTAGTTTATAATGCTAAAGGCTGCTGTTGTATAAAAATCTTGCCTCTCGGAAGTATCTAATTGTGACACGCAAGCAGTGGCGTTCCATAAATTCGTAGCCATTCAAAATAGCGTAACAAGTTAGAACGTAATCGTAATCGTGCGCGCGTAATGTAAGCACACCATGACTTTAATAAAACTTCTATTTATTTTTTTTTATTTATATTCAACATAAAAAAAAATACAATTTGATAAGTATGCATTTGAAAAGAAATACAAAAAACTATGTAGAGTAACCTCACACACGGTTCAAAGGCGCCGCTTAACCCTACGGGCGGCCACCTGTTGCTCGCATACGACAACATACGGGTCTACGTCACCCCACATAGCGGGACATGGGACGTTCCGGGAAAGCGGCGTTTCGCGGGAACATTTTACCCGAAAATTGAGTTTATTCTGGTGGGGTGTTTATTTTCGGTAATGTTGAGAGGGTTAACTTTGTCACGTTGCGTGTGATGGATGCGATTGTGAGTAAGTCCGGATTTATTGAGTAAGTTGTTTAGATTATTTGTAACCAAACCTGATACGTATAAAGTTTTCGGCGTTGCTACACGCATTGGTTATTAGTGTTGAAATGTTTTTTTTTCTACCTTTACTAAGGATCTTTGGCTGAGTGGCTAAGGATTCGGTACTGTAACTGGATGTCCTTAGTTCAATTCCCATGTTCGGATGTTCTCAACCACTGCGCCATCGAGCCCCTCGCTGCTTTTGCGTAATGAAAAAAAAGAAACTCTCCGCTTTAAATGTTATTAAGTAATACGTATATTATCCCCTAATTCACCCCTACAAACTGGCAGCCTATTAGGGTAATGTTATCAGCCCACGGCGACATTATCACGTACCGTTCAGCTACACATGTACCGCAGTTTCATGGAATTGCGCAGATAAGACGGGGCGTTACGCTAACACGCGGGGTGCGAAGTGTGAAGTGACGTAATTGATCTCGCGACGTTTACGAGGTCGTGTGAAGGGGGCTTAAATTGTTGTGGCGAATTCTTTAAGTAAACAAATGAGTGTATTGCTTTCACGATTTTATTAGGTCGGCTAAAGTTGTTGTATATTTCATTTGTTTCTGTTGGATAATAAATAAAAAAATAGGTGTGAAGTGTGAGGTCGGGAGTCTTCCTCGTCATTATCAGCTAATTTAATGTCCCCACTGCAGGGGCACGAGCTTTCCCTATGGATGAATAGGGAGAACGTGCTATAAACCACCACGCGGGCCCAGTGCGGATCGCTAATGCAGCCGGGACCAACGGCTTACGAGCCTTTCGAAGCACGGATGAGCTCGAGATGATAAATTTTTGGTGACCCATTCGATGACCGGCCTTTGCGAAAGTCGCATATACCTCAGCACTTGCAGACCCAGCGCGTTAACCACTGCGCCATCGAGCTCCTACATTTTTTCCCTCATAGATTGTATATTTGATTACACAAAGAAACTTTTATTTGCAACAACTTTTTTTAGAAATTTTCACTCGGATAGTGGCTTGAATTATACCTGAAGACGAGTGCCAATAAAGCTGCCAGTAGAAGCTTAAGAAATTTAATCCTCCTCCTGAAATTGTGAAAAAAATAACCACGGGCATAATACGTAAAAAAAAATGATAAAACTTTGTAGCCAAATTTTGACCCTTTGACTACCAGAAAAATGTTAGAAGCAGGTTACTAAGGCAGGCGATATTTAATGCCTTACTTACTTATGGCATTTCGATTATATTTCATATATCAGTGACATGACAGACGGTAAAAAGGTTAAGTTTTTACCGTAGCCCAAACGCATGTAAGTTACATCATCTACCTCCATAGTTCACACTCGCTCTACACCAGGTACAGACATGTACCTGGGCGCTTCTCTCCTCCTCCACGGCCCGGTCAACCCGAGCCGAGGTCCGTGCCTATAGAGGCGCCCTCGGGTTGCTCCGCTCCCCGATCCGATCCGAACCCTTCGGAGAATCTAGTAGGGCACGGGGACGCGCACTAGTGCGCGATGCCGTTCCCTCTAGATAACCTCTGAAGGTGATTCGTTTCACACGGCTTGAGGGATCCTTTACGTTCCTCGCCGCCCCAAAAAAGCCCGGTGAAGCTGAAAATGCCGCAGCGGCAATCAGAAATATCTCTCAAAAAAAAAAAACCTCCATAAACTAAGACACTTACATCAAAATTGCATTGCAAACCTCCACTGTTCTGACCAGCCTCCTTTCTCGATATTGTTCTATTTACACCAAGCAGTTCGGTCCGCCATCTCTCTGGCCAGTACATAACCAGATAACAATACCATTACAGCAAATAACACAATAAACTTCTTAAAATATCACTCACAGGTCACGTGTACTAAAATAAATCCACCTAATGTGTTTGCATTGCGGTATGTACCTTTCTAAAGTGTTTTCCTACTTTCCGGTACTCTAGATCTTATCACGGTGGTGTAAAGCTGGTATTTCTATATTTTGGTGTCAGATAGTGGTGGTAAAATTAATGGTATGGTGTTTATAAGTATGGAAGGAGTGGACGTACAATCTGATGACTGCACAATGCGAGACTAGGAAGGAATGGAAACGATACGAAATGCTTTGAATGATTTTAAGTCTTTATCAGTGGCTTTACAAGAGTAGTCATGTCTCTTAACTGTTTCTTAACTTAACCTTTGAAGAGCTTAGTGGTGTAGTGGCTTGCATATTCAGAATGCATATTTGCAAATTAAGCAACTTTCGCATTTCCGGTTTGCCGAATAAGTGATATAATAAAAATATCACAAGCTCCTCTACGGAAGACACATTAAACCGTTGGTCCTAGTTGTTTTAGGAAGATTGCAGTCTTTTAAATAAAAATTAAAGGGTTTGTAATTAGTCAAGTGTCATATCAAGAGCACCTCCATGCTTCGGAAGACACATAAAGCAATTTCCCCTAAATTCGCGATTGCTGTCGCATGATATGGCATTTAAAACCTCGTAAAAACTCCTTAAAGTCGGTGATGATGACTTTTTGATCTGCATTGGGATGTTTTAGGCTGATGACGACCTTTTGATTTGGTTTTGTTAAAAAAAAAACTATAAATATTATAAAATGTTTTTGTTTTGTTTATATATAATTTTAACGCAAATGTTGAAAATTTTATCAACATTTGTGTTTTTTTTTAATAAATATTATGCTTTAAACTTGATATCTGGCCAAGAACCGACAACCGCTGGGGTAAACGTGTTCTTGGGTGGAGACCACGACTCGGTAAACGTAGTGTGGGACGCCCTCCGGCCAGGTGGGATGATGACCTGCGGAAGACTGCAGGCAGATGCTGGATGCGTCAAGCTGAGGACAGGGCGCTATGGCGCTCATTAGGGGAGGCCATTATGTCCAGCAGTGGACTAAGATAGGCAGATGATGATGATGATGAAATGAATCGGCTCAACACACCGTATAACAATGAAACCAGATCAAGAGGCACATAAACCAGACCGGACAGCAGTTAAGTGATCCTTGCATAACACAAAGCGTAGCATTGTTCAGCCGAGATATGAAACGTGATTGGTGCGGTGATCAGTCAACTGACAACTAGCGCTAGTTGCGAAGGTAATAGTATAGAATAATGTAAATGGGTAATTGTTACATTTTTCATACATAGTTATTACGATTTTTGATTAACTGGAAATATTGAAGAAAACTTCTTACGAAGACTTTCGTAAGATGTCGCTAGCTAGGTAGTAATAACCTATGTCGACTTTATCTTCAAAAATGTAATACAATTTTACCGTTTTGGTTTTTAAACAATTCTAATATTAAGATAAGATAAGATAATCTGTAGTGGCTCGTTTCGTGCTAGGTTTGGTAAGTGTTGGCATACCATGGTGGTATACCATCATATCTAAGTCTTTCTCCTTAATGACAATGGTAGCATTGTTGTATCATAACAATTAATATCAGAGATTATTTTACATATAATTTTTACGCAAATATTGTTGCGAACAAATTACAATTTGAAAAGAGACAAAGTGTAGGAAAAATTCCACGAGCGGGATTCGAACCCGCATCCCCATGACTGCCGGGTCAGGCGCACTGCCAACTATGCTATCGTGGCTCAATCCAACTCGCCGAAATTAATCAACACTATCTGCTTTTATTTTATAAGCCAAAGGAGCCCTATTCAATGTTTATACAGCCTAGAAAAGTTTAGTAAAAAAGTCTCATATTTTGATTATTTTATAAGCCAAGGTTGTACGAGTACCTACTATACTTTAGGAATTTTCGCAGAGATAATATGAAACTGTCGGCACTGGATCATTCAGCACTTTAATGCATTTTAAATAGAAATCTTTTTAATTCACACGTTTCGCTGAATGTACTGCAGAGTTATTCTGTATTCCGAAAGCGAAGTTCTTTAAGTACTTTTAGGTGTTTTAAGTAATATGTAGGAGTTTTAGGTTATTTTCAGGAAAAGGCTTGTAGGTAAACAACGCGTTGAAATTACGGTCGTGAATGCTAAGCAAGTTTAATAAAATCTTGGCAACGGATGGGTGACCGAATTTTCATTATGTAGACAATAGCTACAGTTCCTCCGTGCTTTAACAGCATCTCGAAACATTGACTCCGGCTGTTGTCATGAGCTGTTATTAGGTACTACTTTTTTTAAAAAATAAAACAGAAAGAAAAGAATATTAAAATACCAGAATAATAAAATTCCAGCTAAGGGAGTCAATGTAGGTCATTTTATACGTTAAAGGTACAACTTATAATTGACCTTCTTCTTATGAAAATTTAACTTGGTCTTGAAAGCATCGAAAATATTATTAAGGTAAGTAAAACTAACGGTTTCAAAAACTGTAAGTGCGGCCTTCCATTAAAAGCGATATTTACCAGGTAACCCAAAGACAGAAAGGGTCGATAATAAATGAAGATGATGGCGTTCATATAGTTGTGCACTATGTGAATATACAACAAACAACGGATAAATATACTTAAAATACTTAAATACATACTTGTTATATATACATAGAAAACACCCAGACCCAAGACAATTTAGAAAAACAATAATTTCTAAATTGACCCGACCGGGGATCGAACCCGGGACCTCAGAGATGGCGAGAATCATAATAAAATAATATTGTAGCCATCAGAATATGTCCGCGGCTCGTGTCGACCAACGCATCTGTTTGAATGGGAGGCGCATTAACGCCCAGCATTCATCAACCGACTAATGACACGTCCGCACGTCACACAGTCGAGCGACACAACTCATGAGCGGAAGCGTTTTAGGAAAATCACTTAAAAACAGTAAAGCTATTTTTTAATTTCAAATCACATGAAATCAGTTTGAACAAACGTTTTTTTTTATTATTTCTATTGATTGTCCACAGTGATGTGTGTTAAGTATCCTTAAGCATAGAAAGTTATGTGTGTTTAACAGAATTAGAGCTTTGAACGTTGTATGAAATACTGGAATGTGATGTGGCTCTTAAATCTGATGATTAATACGCGGAGGAGCGGATTGACTATTATGCAGGCACTGTGTTTCTCTCGAATGAAGGCATTTTATAGTAGTGGATCTTTTTCGGATGAGTGATTCTGATCTTCTTCTTTTTTAGGAAAAGTTGTCTTTGACGAAGAAAACTTAAGAAAAAAATAATAATGGTCCGACAAACAATTATAGTTATTATATCTATAAAAATTATCGATAGATGAAATCGAGTAAAGTCGAGTATTTGATAAATCTCTTTACTTTTTAGCTGTTTTGTCTTCTTCCTCAAATTTCCCAGCAAAATGGTAATTGCATTGTCACCTTACAACCAAGCTATTAAAATCATACACGTTTAAAAATTGTAAAAAAATATTTTTTAGACTAAAGGCATAAATATTTATTGTACTTTCATAAAGGATGTTTAAAAAAGAATAAAGGATCGCTCAATTATTTCAGATTACGTAATCGCTACCTCCCATGACTTAAGCCATCTTATGACGGATGGGAATATTAAAACATTACATATTTTCCTTCTTTATTTCTTTCGCCTAGGCTTTCAGAGCTCTCCTCTGTTTTAAATGAAATCAGAATGTATTATGAGCATTAATACTGCATGCTTAGTAAATTAGGCTAATATTATGTATGTACCTAAATGATAATAAGGCATGCTGAAAGTTTAAAACATGCCAAGTGCGAATTTGATTACCTTAAACTCATAATAATATGCCAAAATTATGATTCTTTTCGATGGTCACCAAGAAGCGCTGATGCCATGCAATTTTCGATTTCGTTTACGTTATCGAGGTAAATAACGAGTGAAATAACATTTGTGCTAGGCACTTAGGTCAGCCAGGACTTCATCTTTTATGCAGCTGCAGCCAATAAATATATAGTAAATAATAACAGTCTCAATTCACATAGATCATGGTACAAACATTAGTTACAACATATTTTAATTAGTCTCCGTGACTTAATACATTAGCCACATACATTTCTATTATTAGGATATTATCTTATTCTCGTTACAATTATTCTTTGAAATCACTATTAAAGATAAGATTTATTCCAAATAAACAAAGTCAATTGTTTTTAACATTACAAAAACTTCAACAGGCACCAAGTTTCTATCTTTCGTCATCTATAGATTTTGAAAGTATGTTATTTATTGTATTCCAACGTTTCATCACCAAAGTACTGTATCTACAAAAACTACGGTATATGCAATTTATAAAAAAAATAACAGCCTAAAAGCGAAGTGTAAACATAACAAATTGAATTGATTATAATAACATAACGCATAAATTCTACGCGTATAAACGAAACCAGCAACACCAAACAGCTTAGAATTAAAATTTTCTCCGCTAAAATGTTTCCACAATTCATCACACACTATTCGTGGAGCGTAGTGACGTCATTATGCAGTCTTAACTCTCATAATAGCCGTGTAATGGCCCCCTCAGGTGTTGCGTGTGCATGAATGCCCTCTCAAACGCTAGTGTGGAAAATGGCGAGTTTCAAGACGGATTTTTTAAAAGCGTTTTCACATTTTCACGGCTTTCCAGGTTGAGTTTATGACGTTTTTCATGAGTAATAGTTTTGTCTTGGTATTCATTAAGCTTATAAAAAGGGGTGCTGGGTATAGTAAGTTGTTTTGTAAACGTTTAGTTTAAGTTAGTGTTTATTTAGCAGCATAACAGATTATTAGTTGTTAACGTAGTTGGTAAATAAAATTATTAATACAATAAAGGATATAAAAATTTAAAATTACAAGCTTTGAAATCCTGTGTCTTTTTTTAAAGGTTTTGTGACCCGAAGGCTTTAGCATACACATACAACCAATTGACGAAAATATTAACCAAACCGAGCTCAAATGCCCCTCGCTGGAATCCAAACCACTAGTAGCCAACCACTAGTCTTCAGATGTAGTTTGTTTTGTAAGCTCTTATTGATATAATAACAGATTTATGTGCCGTACTGACACACTTAGCTATGCCGGAATCACAAGTAGCTTTTAAGCTCACAATCAATATCGCATCGAAAACTCAACAGTTTCCCAATGTTCCTATCAAAAACCAACAAATTGTTACGATTTGACGTTAAAGTTATCAGGCTAACGTCGAATTCCCAATATATCAGGACAGTAACCGACGGAAATCAGACAAATCATGATTATCGTCACTTGTAAATTGGAGCGAGCATTTATTCGTAGGATATGAGTTTATCTGTCGGTTTGTGCGTTTCTGCTGGCCTGCTGGTGCGTTTAGATATCGTATCTAGCGCTAATGCAGCTCTAACTCATGCGCAAGCGCCGTTAGCGGAATGTTCGCTCTGAGTTAGTGGAAGGCTGTATATCTGCGCTGGTTTCCTGGTCGCGTGCCATGCTGTTTGATGTAAGCGTGTCCATACAAGTTTTCACGAGAGCAGTTCAAACAACTAATGTTGTAAAAAAATCAAACCTTAATCCTGTAAAGGTATGTAAACAAATTTAATTACAAAAACGATTGGAATCAATTATGTTAATTGACTTTGAAAAACTCTTGTACCGTTTGCTATTTTTACGCTTGGTCGCTCATGGCTTATCATTTTTAGGGTTACGTACCCAACGGGTACGGGACCTTATTACTAAGACTCCGCTGTCCGTCCGTACGTCTGTCACCAGGCTGTATCTCATGAACCGTGATAGTACAGTTGAAATTTTCATAGATGATTTATTTCTGTTGCTGCTATAACAACAAATACTAAAAAACAGAATAAAATAAATATTTAAGGGGGCTCCCATACAACAAACGTGATTTTTTTGCTCGTTTTTGCTCGATATTGTAAACGGCAACAGGTAGACACTTGAAATATTCATAGAATATTGAGTTATATTATTCACTTTAAAAAATAAATAACTAAATTAAAACAATATTAATATTTAAGGGGGGCTCCCATACATCAAACAATATTTTTATAGATAAGGTACGGAACCCTTTGTGCGCGAGTCCGACTCGCACTTGGCCGATTTTTGATTGTAACCCGCAATCAAAATGTTTCATTAAAACATCTTGCACCTGTAAAGAAACGATAGTAGCAAACACGGACTGCTATTTGATATTTTTTCCTTTTGTCATTAACAATACTCAACATACTCAACAATACATCAAATCTCATCATCAATACACAAAATACTCAACATAGGTACTCATCAAATACTCAAATACATACTCAACAATATTCATAAGTAACTAATTAAATCAATATGTTACTATTATTATACCACATCATCAAAAACGAAAGCGACAGAAATATACATTAACAGAGCTTACCACAAATATTCACTAAAGTTATAACATGTAGCGGTAGCGATTTTAAAATTTGACCAATAGCTTTTAGTCAAGTATTTGCAATTGGGTAGTTGACTGGTTAGTCAATATAGACACTTTTTAGCAACTGTCAAAACGATTAATTTTAATAGAAATTGTATGGGATTAGCAAACTATGACGTCACTATTTCTTTCCGTCAATTGAGTGTTTATTAATAACTTTTTAGGTTACAGAAATTCATGCTAAGATCAAATAAAAAATTGGTCAATGTTAAAGAACTGTTACGTGATTTCATTTATACGTTTTTCGTTCTGGAATTAATTGTTGTTGTTGTCAACTACCCAATTAAAACAAAATTAATCAAAACGTTTGTACGTATATAACATAATATCCATTTAAAAAGGCAAATGACTCCACTCCACCAGATGTTAAGCGAAAGAGTCCAGGCGACTTTTGAACCGGTGACTTATTCTCACGCTCTTATATCAATTACGGTGGCTCCTTTTCACTTATTCAAAGTCACTTGTAATTTATATTTGACATCAAAAATTCTTGAACTCTATTTATCTTAATAACCAAATTGTAATTAATGCAAAAAATATTCACTTTCATGTCGAGATCACTTGGTGAGATTCAAAATCGCCCCCAGATGCATTTACAAAATATTGACACAAATTGAAATTTAATGCAAACGCTGTTCTTCGCAAAACAAACTTTTGTATTTAATGTCATTTATAGGCCAAGAGCCAAAGCTATTATTTACACATCACTATTCCAAGTATTCACCGCTACCGCTTATGCACCTCCGATCCACACACATCGGCCATGGCTTAGGTAAGACACAGCACGTTGGTGTAAGCCTGACAGATGGCTGACAAATTTATGCGACAGATAATCTTATCGGCGGCCTCATACAGCTTTATTACCCACTTTCTTGTGCGCATGTGGGCGTATACGCGACACACATCTGATTGTGTAGCGCTGAATTTGCTCATTGCTAAATTATAGACCGAGAGCTGAAGACGCTTACAAACGACGGCAGTGGTTGGTGTTAAGTACTTATACTCACGCGTGTATTTTTATTATTGTGTTATTTTTCTGTGACAGTAGGTATATTAGTGATCATGGCGCATGCAAATATGCCGACACATCGGATACACAAAAAAAAAACAGGGTAGTTATATTGATGAATAATTACAACAATTTTATTGACCGATTGTTTAAAAGTTACATACAGTGAATTAGTGAAACAAGTTTCGTTGATCAGTTTTTAATTTTACTGCAAAAAAATATAATTACCAATACTAATAAGTTCTTTCGTACGACCGATATAGAAGTACCTACATTCAGCAAGTTAAGTACTATGTCAAAGCAACTAAATATTCAACGAGGTTGTTCTCATCTCTAGTAATAATATTGTGATACGGTACTAACGTTTTCAGCGAACTGACATGATGCCCTGCCATCTTAGTAATGGCCATATTGAGATCAATCAAGGTAGAAGCAGATGCAGGCTTGGCTACAAAATAGATAAAATTATGTCTCAAAGGGTTTTTGCAACATGCCTGCACCGCGCGGTACAGTGATACCATCAAAAACTAAAGTGTCCGACAAACTATCACACACCACATTTTATCTTGTTTCCTACAAGCCTCTTTTAGTTTCACACTGTGGTTTCATTCAAGAGCGGTAGCAATTGCCAAAGTCTTTCAGAGTCGCTTATTTCTGAACATGAATAGAGTATCGATTCAACTAGTATTTTTGTTTGTAAAGGATTTTTGTATAAGTTATAGTTATACTCGTATATGTTTGTATAAGAGATGACACACGAAGAAAAAGAATAGGATTTTGACGTGTCAAAGTACCTAGTTATGCTGTAAAGGCGTTATTGGTTCATAGCAAGTTATACCCCAAAAAGCGAAAAAAAAACGGTATAAACCTTTCACGCAGAATGTAGTGTCTCTCTGGAATTAAATGAACCTTACATGACGCTGTCACTTTAGAAAAATGGATAATAAACTAAGTAAGCGCTTGCGCCCGCGCTCAGGCTACGAGTAACTATACATCCCCCTTACAAAAACAGAGAATAAGCTCCAAATCCGAACGCACAAAAATACTAACAATAAATGTGTAAAAAAGAATTTTCTCCCGCTACCTCTCGTCACCAAACATCATCCCGAATCGACACATTGTGACGACATCTCGCTCTAAATCAGTAACCCGATACAGTAGTGTTGCGAGTCAGCTCGTGTCCGGATAGGCCTGCCCTAGCGTATTTACTTACACGTCCATTCTGTTAGTTACATTACAACGGGGATTGAAAGTCGGGTGAAGTGATTAAAGGGTTTATTTTTCAACAAAAGACGGAGTCCACAGTCTCTATTTATGAGAAAATACTCACTTTGTTGTCCAGTTAAGAGCTATTTTACATTTCGATATCTTCAAACCAATAAGCCGATTTAATGACACTTTCTATGCAGAAATACATGGAAATACTAATATATTAAGTAAGGAGCTCAATGGTGCAGTGGTTTCCGCGCCCAGTATGCGATTGGCGACTGCTAAGGTTATGTAACTTTTGCAAAGGCTGGTCCATCGGATGGGTTACCAAATATTTACTAAGGAGCTCAATGTTGCAGTGGTTACCGCGCCCAGACTGCGATTGGCGACTGCTAAGGTTATGTAACTTTTGCAAAGGCTGGTCCATCGGATGGGTTACCAAATATTTACTAAGGAGCTCAATGTTGCAGTGGTTACCGCGCCCACACTGCGATTGGCGACAGCTAAGGTTATATAACTTTTGCAAAGGCTGGTCCAAGGGATGGGTTACCAAATATTTACTAAGGAGCTCAATGTTGCAGTGGATACCGCGCCCACACTGCGATTGGCGACAGCTAAGGTTTTATAACATTTGCAAAGGCTGGTCCAAGGGATGGGTTACCAAATATTTACTAAGGAGCTCAATGTTGCAGTGGTAACCGCACCCACACTGCGATTGGCGACTGCTAAGGTTATGTAACTTTTGCAAATGCTGATCCATCGGATGGATTGCCAAATATTTATTTCGAGCTCCTCCATCCTTCGGAAAGCACGTAAAGCTGTTGGTACCGGCTGTATTAGCAGTCGTTAACAACCACCACTCCACATTGGGCCCGCGTGGTGGTTGAGGATCGATGCCCCTAGGGGCATATATCTTCACCTGTTCTTTTTTGTCACAGGTGGCAAGATGCCTCGCAAATATAAAAGAAAACTAGGTGTTGTTCCGCGTAACATCGGGTGGACCGAAGATAGCTTGCGTTTGGCCTTTCAAGAATTGGAGTAAAATGAGAAAGGTGTCAACGAAATAGCTAGAACTTACGAAATATCTTCTAGAACTTTAAGAAGGCGGTTTGAAAAAAAGAATGCGTACAGCTAACCTTAGGTAAGTATTAAATAGGGTGCCCTTCTGATCGCATAACCTTTTTACGCATAATTTAATTATGCAAAAACTATTTAAGCATCATATTGCTATGGCCTAACTTATCCTTTTCCTATAATTTTTTTTCGCTTCATCATCATCATCGCTTATTACTCTTGATGTCTGTTTACGTCTTTCTGATTTTATGACTTGATTTTTATGCCTTTTTTGTTATATGACTTTTAATTTATGCATTTAATTTTATACGTTTATTTATTAGTTTAAAAGTTTATGCATTCCAATATGGACCCATCCAGCAGCAGTTATTGTAAGATTTATTAAAAAGTTATACTACTTTTGTTAAGATGTTAATTTTATTTTTGTTACTTTTATTATGGAAAAAAATATAAATTAATAAAGACTGATCATATAATACTTGGCTTGTTTGATTTCAAAATGCATTTGTTTGATCCTCAGAATTAAAAAAAATACATCATCGAGTCATCTATAACTGCATCAGGCATCTATCCTGCTTTTAAGAGGTAAAGTAAAATATTATTTACTCAGAATCGGTATAACTTAAACTTAAATAATTAGGGTAATGTCATAGACTTAACACCAAAGTTTTCAAATACTAAGGTCAAATTGTTGATAAAAACTTACTTACTGAGAGTTGCAGAGCTGTTTTAAAAAGTGGGGCATCTATCCTGGACTAACCCTAGTTGGGTCACCGGATAAATGACCAGAAAGAGGAACAGAGCGGCGGGTTACGGCTCGATCCACCCTATTCTCTGGCTATTTTTTTTATGTAAAATCGTCGCATGTGGCCGTCTTAGCGTAACCGGACGTTTTGTTGGCGGCGAGAAGCTAAAGGTTCCTCAAAAAGACATACTCAGAGGGCTTCTAGAGGGATTAGCATCACACAAGAGTGGCCATGTCCTGTACTAGATTCTAGGCGATCGGATCGGATGGAGAGCTTGGAAAACCTCTTTGTGCACAGATTCGGGCCTGGTGTGAGTTATTTTGGGCATTCAATCACGTTAACGAACAGAATAATTAGTATGGCATTGAAGCAGGGTTTCCAGATGGAATACATGAGGGGAAAGTTAAAATATTAACAATATAAAAAATCTCGTTTTCGTTAACGTGATCGAATGGCGCATGACACTCGCACTGGGCACCCAGACTCAGTAGCGTTACGATTACAATCGCTCTCCACTTAAGTAAGTTTATTTTTTATTATTTTGTATTATTTTTTACTTTATTAAACCACAGATCCTCGATCAATACTTGAGGTCTGAATTTTTGCCCTACATGTAATTATTGCACAACACGGCATTTTAAGCAATATTTAGCGCAGCTCTGTTCTCCGACGCACTCTAAACACGACTGCAAGCGGTGAACAAGTGAATCGGTTGAAGTATGATTGTCTAATACTTAGTAGCAGCGCGCCTGCCACGCCTACATTGCCTTTCCAACCTTCATAATCAATTCCGTGGGTTAAACTATACCTACTGATTATTTAACAATTTACCACCTAGTTGAAAACCGACGAATTGCTTACCTGCAATAATTTTTAATATTTTACTTTAATAGGAGTACATTTTACTAAGAAATCGACCTTGTTACATGGAAGCTCGAATTACTGAAACACTCTCTATAATGTTGGATGTTTACGGTAATCGTACGCACTTATCATCTTTCGCGAGAAGTACCTTATTTCGTATTGAAATAGGAATATTGCTATCTAGAACAAATACCTTACTTTGGCTATCCATAAAAAGGCCTTTTTTGACATTACTAACAATTATCCTTTTTGTATTCAAATTTAATTTATTTGTTTATTAGAAAAGGCCTACCAACTAAACACACACAGAAAACTAAATTAGAGGTATGGGTCACCAAAGAAAAAAGACACGAAACATAAAAAAACAACAAAAAAGAATTTAATTCAAGAAGAAGAAAAAGACTTTTGATCGTAATTATTTACTAACTTGTTCACTGACAGAACAATTAATTTATGATACAGATGTATAGGGAGATCCCCACTATGCCTATTTCGCAATTGTACAGTATGAAAAGCTCCCAAAAGTTTTAAGGATAAGGGTACATGTTTGTATACTAGGTTTGGTTGGTGGTAGGACTTGTTCGTCCGCCTGGCTAGCTACCACCATCTTATCTAAATAATTTGTCGCCATAACATCAATGTTTGTAGCATTGTTGTGTTCCGGCAGCTAGAGATAAGATAACCAATGTCTCACTAGTTGAGGATCCCAGGTGAAGTGCGCTTCCCCCAATTGGCCTTATCTTCACTTAACATCAGGTGAGATCAAGGCACTGTGCTTACCCGTAAATATATTATTTAAAAAAATATATATCTCTCAAACTTCCATTTCAAATGACAATAGAGACTAGTTCCGATGAACCTCGTAATACTTACCGGGTAAGTGAATTAAACACATCGTGCATTAGTGTTTAATCGCGACGTGTCGCGGCGGATCGCGTCGCCGCCGTATATCGGCCGAATGACGCCGTTACTTTGAGATAGGGTCGCCGAATCTGTCCGGTATACACTAGGCGTGTTGTGCTTGATACTTCACTGGGCTTACAGTTAACTTGATACTTTTTGGCTTTATTTGTCCTAACGCAGATGGTTGTCTGACACCTACTTTATGACCTGACGGTTGGTGAGGGGTGTCAGTAAAAACTTTAAAGTCGTGTGTAGCGGGTTGTCTTAATGCAGTCGATTTAATAAGTCCACTGTGGCCGCACGTAGTGAAGAGTGCGGTCAGTTGTTATAGCTATGCTACCAATTTCTGCGTTTTAAGTCTACTTTCGATTGCAGCCTGCCATAGAGATATTTAAATTAAATGAAATCAAAATATTTATTCAGTTTAATTTTATTTTATTAATTTAGGAGAGATAGGGTATTATTGGATAGATAAGATGTTTATTTGATGGTCTGGCTTTTCATAAGAAATATAAATTTATTTCCATAGGTAATCAAAAACTCTCATATTTCACCTGAGTCATTAAGTTTGCGTTGCATCTTCAACATCAACAACATCAACGCGTATTCTACTATCTTAAATATCACAAAACTCGCCAAAGTATCAAAACCTTACGCATCTAGTACAAAACTTTGGTGCATGCAGCGTTGTCACTGCACACATTACAGAGATATAGTGAGGTATTGTGGAGGAAACAGGCGATTTAGCGAGGTATTAAACCGAGTTATTAGACGCGAATTAGGCCGGCACACCCACGTCGTCGGCGCGAATATTATTGTTGTGCAAATGTACGTATTCTTCCATAAGTTACAGTGCAAAAACGACATTTCGCTTATTTTTTTGTAGTTTTTCAACTGTATTTTTTTGTAATTTTGCAGTCATTGCTAGTTCCGTGTATATTTCAAGGTTAAAATAAGCGATGATTAACGCTTCAATCAAAACCGTTTGCAGGCTGCACAAAAATGTCAAACACACATACTATCCAAAACTGTCAAATTTCTTCAATAAAGTTCAAAGCCTATTGGGGAAATGAATATTTGATGATTATTTCTAATTAGTAAACTAGGTAATTGTTATTATAATTTAAACGATTTTTTTGACGATAAATTTAATTAAATTTATTTCTATTTGTAATATTGTTATTTAATTCTAATTAGGCAATAGTAATAATAACATAGTAGTAACAGAGAATAATTTTAACTAAAATTAGATAAGTACACTTTATAATAAGATAGCCTATTAATGCTGTTGCTGTGCCCTTGTCACATGAATACCTGCCTAAATATTCCATCTTATTTATTGAAATGTGGTATGCAATAAATGATTTTATTTTATTTTATTTGATGACAGTTTCATTTGCGGGGGCGCGCGTACCAGTATTTTTAATATACAACGAGACTCAACACCATTGCTATGGTCGTTTTTATGTCGATTACATATTGAGTCGGATTGTTGTTCATCATCAGCTTATCTTATGCCCCCACTACTATGTATGGATAGGGAGAACGGGCCATAAACCACCACGCGGGCCCAGTGCGGATTGGTGCTTGTTAACGACTGCTAATGCAGCCGGTAACAACGGCTTTTACGTGCCATCCGAAGCACGGAGGAGCTCAACATAATAGATTTTTGGTCACCCATCCGATGACCGGCCTTTGCGAAAATTGCTTAACCTCAGCACTCGCAGACCGGGCGCGTTAACCACTGCGCTCCTCTGAGCTCCTCCGCCATCGAGCTTCTCCTATTGTCGCTCACTAATTACAATTTGCGCTCAAATCACGTCAAAACCACTTTAAAAAGAAAACAAAAGAGTGCAAGCTGTTTAATAATTGATCGGGCCGTTTTGGAGATGAATTTACAAAAATAACACACATCTGTGTTTCGAACCTGAAAATCAATTACTTAACCAACCTTATTTACCTTGCGCTCGGCTACAAGGTAGTAACGATTTTACCGCTTATGTGGTCTAGTGGTAAAGACCATCAGTTTAGACCCATAGGTCCCGGGCTCGATTTCCAGCGGGGCGTACATGTTTGTTAACTCGGTTTGGTTGGTGGTAGAGTTGTTTGTCCGCCTGGCTAGCTACCACCATATTATCTATATGTCGCCATAACATCAATGTTTGTAACATTGCTGTATTCCAGCAGTTAGAGATAAGATAGCCTGGCTCAGTAGTTAAGGATTCCGGGTGAAGTGCGCTTCCACCTTCGGCCTTATCATCACTGATCATCAGGTGAGATCAAGGTCACCGTAACCTATAAAAAAAATGAAATAATCATAAGTATCATTGACATCATATTTTGCGTCTCAGTGGGTTTCTTGTGAGCGTGCAATCCAAACGTTTAATGCGCATTAATTTTATTTCACAAACCATTGACCCCGCGTCACGTCGAATCCATCATACACGCGGCAATAATAAAAAGAAATCATACCGAAATCGATCTACACAATCATGTGGTAACCATACATTACAATACACTATTCTCTTAGCGGAAGAAGGCACGCGCGCATTCCCACGTGACGCTTTGTCGCAAGCCGACAAAGCAACGCCGACAACGCGCTGCTTGACTGTTGCGGACAACGTTACTTCATTACCAACCTTATTAAAGACTTCTTAAGAACTAAACTAACATAAAAGTTGTACAAGGAAAAATTTAAGAAGTCACGCCACTAAAAAGTTTTAACTCCAAAAATTACGTTAAACCAAATATGACTTAGTGTCGTTGTTGCATGATTTATTTTTGTTTACGGATTTGAAGAGGTGGCGTTAGGGAACGAAGCTTTGGATAGCACTGACCCTCGTTTAAGGTAGGGCAATTGTTTATCAATACGCTTATGATTAATGTGTATGATTCTCGTGGCCGTCTGTCCGTGGTCTAATTAGCTTTGGTCACGATTACTAAATGATATGTGATAGGTAACATAGCTGATCTGTTGTTGGTATTAAGCGGGTCGGATCTTTGTGTTTCTCCGTTCTGCATCTTTTTTGTAGGATATTTGATATTGCCATATTATAATTTTAAAACACTTATTTAATTTAATTTATTAGTAGTAATAAGAATTATTATGTGTTTTTTAATGATCTTAATTATTTTATTACTATTTTGAAACGGTTTTATTTCTAATAAAAAATGGATTTAAATAATGTTAAACTTTCATAAAAATGTACATTACAAATAATGGTTTTTGACAAATTAAAATAGTTAGAAAGTAATATTAAATATGGATGTATTATTATTAATAATATGGACATAATAATTATGTACAAAAATAAAAAAAATATTTTTCCGTTTCTCATTAATTTAGAACGGAAAAATAAGCTAGCATGCTTGCTACCTGAGCTTAAATATGCCTCGCCTGTGAACATCTGAATCCTATGTCCTGTAATTTTACAGGATCTAGTTAAGAATACACTGTCAGGTATGTAAGTATTATTTTTGTTTTCTACTAGTAAAAGATAAGATCGCCATTTCCGTAGTTGTCCGGTGATATGGATCCATTCAAAATCCGACTTAATGGCGACGATGGCCACACTACACTGGGACCCTATTCCTGACGTCAAACAGTATCGTTTAATACTGCTGTATTAAACTATTAACATTAAGTCGGATTTTGAATGGATCCATATCACCGGACATCAACTACTGAGGAACTGGCGATCTTATCTTTTACAAGTGGAAAACAAAAATACTACTAACAATGTATTGTGGCCAACTAGCATAGTAACATAGCTAGGCGGAATTAAAACATGTTCAAGCCGATCACTAGGAATCGAACGGCCTCTCTGCCTGACACCAGCGCTCTAACCACAAGACCACAGAGGCCGTAGCTCTTATAGCAAAACAATAACATAAATTATATTTCAAAGACCACAAAGGTGGATTGAAGTTTAATGATGAGCAAACGTACTAACGTAGTGCTCTAAGTTAGTGGGAGTAGAACGTAAATAAGCGTTGCTCGAAACGTACGCAAGACGCAATTTGGCGCTAGTCTAAATACAACCGTTATTTTAAATATGTAGTGCCTTACAAATAAACAAAGAATAAGTTGCGAATAGTTATTCCGTGTTATGTCTCTTTTACTCTAATTTGAAATGACGTTTGACATGACAGGAACAAAACACGGAATGACTATTCGGAGCTTATTCTTTGTTTATTTGTAAGGATCTTAAAATATTGGTCACTTGTTGCTCAAGATAGAACACGATGGAAAGAGGGTAGGGAGGCTTTTTCCCTGCAGTGGGACACTACAGGCTTATAATAATAATATTTATTTATTGTAACAGTAGTTGTTGGTGTATGTTATGACATTACGCTGATAGTTTTATGCAGAGTTTAGCGTTCGCCATCTTTTGTAAAATACCAGCACTAACGGCTGCGAGCCATCCGAGCATGAAATAATATTCACAAAATAAAATTTTACTAGAAAAAAGTCAACCAGTCTCAGAAAGCTCAAGTTTGAATCGAACCCACGACCTTTGGATATCCGGTTCAATGCTCTGACCACTGAGCTACCGAGGCTTGTAACCATATATAGCATTGTGAATGCTAAATTAAAAATGATAAAAATAATAATTATATACAAGATTGTATACAGCAGCTCAAATTATTAACCATTAACCATTAGGCAGACAAGTGAAGTGTGTCAAATTACATCATCAACACCAGGGGGCCTACCGCCTAACTCTATTGATATCGCTCTCGCTATCGCGCTCTATAGTTTATGGCGTAATCTTGCCATTACGAAAGCTATATAAAAGCAATATCGAAACCTATAGGCTATAGCTTTCGATATTGCTTTCTTAATGCTTTCATATCGCTTTAGAAATTACAAGATGACGCCATAAACTATACAGCGCGATAGCGAGAGCGATGTCGATAGAGTTAGGCGGTTGGGGGGCGGGTCCTACCAAAATAAGTACAAGTGAAACTAGCGTTTTGAACATCAAGTCCATTCTTCCAAAAATTGTTTAAAACCAAAATTTTAAATTTATATGAATGCAATATGTATTACTATTTAAAACTACTAGTCAGTCAGTACTAGTACGCTCGACCCCAAACAGTCGTTCAGTTGCATATTACTTTAAAAAAATAGCTAGTCAGAACTAGTACTATCGACCCTAAACGACGTACGCGCACAGTTACATCCTACCGCAGACCCCACATGCGGGTGCGTCCAGCAAGTCATGCCCAAATGAGTCGATCCTATTAACGATATAAATACCGGGAGATATCATCGCCGGTGCCTGTTTCATCCTCAAACAATGCCGCGAGATACTGTCGCACTAGAAGTGACTGTAACGGGTATTGCATATTTTTTTTTATGAAAGACATACAACATCTTTTGTTTCAGGATCCTGCCTTGTAACTGACATGAAATATGAAAAGGTAGCATTTTTTTTTAAATACTTTACCGCCTTGGTGACCGAGAGGCTCGGCCAAATACCTGAGGGTCCCAGGTTGGATTCCCAGGTCGGGTAAAGTGCGTTTCGGATTTTCCGATGCATAGTATTTTTACTTTGATGCAAGATACAATGATAGTTTAAATAGTTGAACCATTGATATAATCGATGAGTTGAACATACTTAAACTAATTATAATGCTAAATCTTTAAAGCCTTTTTGAGTAGTTAAAAGCCCAGATTACTTCTTAGCTACTAACAGTATCTAACGTTATGATACGTGAGAAGCGCTTTCACAATTTGTAGACAGCAACTGTAACTGTTATAGTCGTAGTATTGAATCACTGAGGATCTCGATGGCGCAGTGGTTAACGCGCCCGGTCTGCGAGTGCTGAGGTTAAGCAACTTTCGCAAAGGCCGGTCATCGGATGGGTGACCAAAAATTTATCATCTCGAGCTCCTCCGTGCTTCGGAAGGCACGTAAAGCCGTTGGACCCGGCTGCAATAGCAGTCGTTAACAACCACCAATCCGCACAGGGCCCGCGTGGTGGTTTATGGCCCGTTCTCCTTATCCATCCATAGGGAAGGCTCGTGCCCCAGTAATGGGGTCTTAAAATGAGCTGATGGTGATGTGGTGATTAAATCACTTCTAGCCATTATACGTGTGTGGCACATTGGCTAGATTACAGCAAGGCGGTTCGCTAAAACGCACGGACAATCATAACGGTATCATTTGGATATGAGCTTCTTTGGATATAACTTATCTAGGGCTACCACAAGATTCCATTTTTAATTTTTAAGCTCTCAAAGTAAATAAATAATATTCAGTGTTAAACTTTCGCGTTTTATTGTGATCAGATAAATTAAAACGGAGATTAACGCAAACTAATTAGAAAAGGTCATCAGATCAAATGACATCGCTACAGCAGGCAGCACGTGGCCACTACCGGTGCAACTTGAACGAATCGTCACGGATATTAAGAAGGTATGCCTATGACACGTATGAAGATGATCGCTCGTTGAAACGCGCATATGCTGTGCGTCCAGTAGGGCGGAGACCAGTCGATCACCCGCGTTACCGCTGGAGGGACGATGTTCTAAAGAACCTAAAAAAGCTTCACGTAGACAACTGGCAAGAAGCAGGTCAAAACCGGGACCAGTGGCGCCGACTTGTATCAGAGGCCAAAACTCATCTGGGGCTACAGCGCCAGGATAGTATTAATATTAGTAATTCCTGTTTAAATACCTTAGATAAAAAATACATAGAATTTTACGTAACCCCTAATTAGTTAGCCCAGTGTGGCTCTATATCTCCACGACAGCTAATAGTCAAAAGGCGGACCGCTCCTAGAGAAATATTAATACACATTTTTAAGCATATTTTTTTTTAAGGCTTGTGTTTAAACGCCTACCAAAAAATGTATCAATTTTTACTACCAACAAAATTCGAAACGCTTACCAAAACGGATAAATGATCACCAAATTGTGTTTCCTTAAAATATTATAAAAAGGATACAATTTATATTTTTATTAAATGCCACCTTTTAACTGCATTTCAGACTAAATATGTTATATTGTCACCAAATAGATAGAATATTTTATGCCTCGAGTTTCAATTTGGTAGTTTTTGCTTTCTGTTGTCTAATAAAAAAAAAATAACCTACCGAAGTGAAATACCGAAGTAGGGCATATAGTCCTCAATCATTTGAATAATTGTGTAAATATTTGGTGATCATTTATTCAATTTGGGAAGCAAAAAGAATATTTGTACAATATATGAAATTATTGTGATTTTGGACCATAATATGGTATATTTTAGGCCCCTTTATATAAAGGTATTTTATATAAAGGGGTTTTTTTGGAGTCATTTAATTTATTTAGTACTTAGGCTTAGGGTCTAAAAAATATTTCTGATGAGCGATTAAATTATACCCTTTTTTAAGCTTCTTCTACGGATGTATGGTGGGCATGTTGAAGGTCGTAAAAATGAAAAAATAACTTTTTGTATTAAATAAGAATTGAAACTGCAAGGACATCAGACGCATTTTTATTTATGCTTTTTGAAGGATTTTTTCAAAAGTGCTGTTAAATTCAAACCTTTCTATTTAAAAAAATCTTTTGACAACCCTTCAACGGTCGTGTGTACTTTATTTGTAATAATCTCACATCTCATTAGTGTACGCGTTAGTACACCAGTTTTATAGTACTATTTAAGGTATGTTAGGCTTCATTATTAAGTACTATCTATTTTATTGCTACGTGCCATGCGGGCATTAGCCGTTTAAACCTTACACTTATTTTAATTTGTTTAATAATACTTAGATATGGTCTGTTGTACGCTGTTTTCAGAAATAAGTATATATAAATTACCTAACATTACTTAATATGAAAAAAAGACAAAGTGTTGAAAAAATTCCACATGCGGGATTGGAGCCCACTCCATGACATGCCGGGTCTCTTTTCGAATTGTAATTTGTTCGCATAAAAATTTGCATAAAATTATATAAAACCATAATCATAGTTACTAAATATGTTTCTACAAAGTGTGAGACTTTTAATTTCCTACTAGAAACAGTGGAAACCAGAAAAAAATCGCTCTTTGTTAGGTTTTCTTTACCTATAAAGATTTTTTGTGAAAATTTACTTAATCGACGAAGTCGTTCCTGGGAACTGACTCTATTTCTTATAGTTGAGATTTCCACATACTCATATAAAATAGCTTACCCTGTATATTAATAAATGTCCGGAATTACTGTATTCGTCCTTAATAACTTTAAAATAAATTGAAGATGTAACGAAATATAAAGTTATTTTTCAACAGTAGCCAAATTTTCAGGAGTGACACTTAATCGTATGTGAGGTCTACTAACCTATAGGATGGTATAGGAAGTCCAAAAACGTTTGTCAATAACGACCCAAGTTTCTAGGAGAAAGTGGTTTACCTACCGATTCTGAGTTACTCCTGGAAATGTGGCCGTTGATTTTGGTTATAATATAATTTAACGCAAATTTTGTTGCGAACAAACTACAATTTGAAAAAAAAAACAAAGTGTTAAAAAAATCCTTGAGAGGAATTCAAACCCGCGCCTCACAAAATGCAGGTCAGGCGCACTACCAACTATGGTATCGTCGCTCAAGACTTTTTTTTTTCAAAAATGTATTTCTTTAAGATGTGGCTATTATTGTAAAAATTACTTTGTAAACTTTCTTTGCCACTAACATGTTGGAAGACATTCTTCAAGTTGCTATTAGAAATCATTAACATAATTTGTAACACTATGATTCGTACTAGATAGATTACAAAGACACATCGGAATAGATGGGTGCGCAGGCGCTGCAGCGTGTCATTGTGTTCGATATCGATAATGTTCTCTAATGTATCATTGACGTTTTGTCTCGCGTGCCGGCTTACTGTGGGTTAGTGTTGTCCTTTAGAGATGACAAAGTGAACGATGAAAATAAAATTTACGTTAGAATTTGTTTATATACAATAATAAAATATGTAAACACGCCATTGACCTCCCATGTGTCGTAACTGACTGTCAGAAAATAATAGAGTACTCTACAATGAAGTCTCATAATTGGTTTCTTATCTGTACATGATATCTACCGTATAGTTAACGCTTCAAATATTAAATTAAGCGCTTTTAGGTAAAATAATGACCAAGAGCGTCCTAACCTTATTTATGGACAAAATAATAGATGGTGTTATTAGTTTTATATTTATTTTTGTGCTTATTACCATTATGTGTACAATCATTCTTACAATAAAGCATGATAAATTTTACTTTTTATTTTCAAGTGCTAATTGCTGCACTGAAGCTAAATTAAATATTTATAAAATTTATAAAATACAGTGAAAAAATTGGATAGATGGCACTGTGCCGCTATTAGCACTCAAAAATTAAAAAGCAGTGACAAAATTCAGCGCTTACGTCAGCCTTCCCGGTAGCATAGCGGTCAGTGCAGCCGCCCGGATTGCAGAAGACCCAGGTTCGATTCCTGGCTGGGTCGGGTGGGCGTTTAATTTTTTCACTGTATTTTACAAATTTTATAAATATTTAATAAAGCATGATTGAAATATTACAAGTGTTACGAGTCATAATTTTTTTAAAGCTATAAATAGCATTTTTACAAGCCTTCGTGGTTATCTTATGGAACTTATTATTAGAAATAAAACGCAAATTTATCTTTGTGGTAACAAGTTTGAAAAATATATCGATAGAGATTATCGACATGTTCATATCACTATATTTCTAGATTACGAGTCATCAAATTGAAACAGATAACACGTGTTTTGTCTGATATGTATAATTAAGTTAGAAATAGAACAGCGTCTTCTATAATTTGAATGGGATGGGTGGGCACGCGACCGGCTGTCGGCACAATGTCTGAATGGTAGGCTTTATTATTATGGACGTTGGTACTTTTAGATTAAGATCGTCCGTGATCGTAGAATGGTGTTTAGAAATTTCTTATTTGATGTCTGGGTCTTTGCTGCGTTTAATTTTGTTTATAATCATTTTTGCTGGCGAAGACTTCTTCGCATTCCTTGGACTGCGTTTAGAACCAACCAGTCCATCTTGAAGGAACTCGGCATTCTATATTTCTTCGGGCACTTGGCAGGCCTTAGACCAGATAGCTTAGAAAAGCAAATAATGACAGGAAAAGTGGAGGGCAAGTGAGCTCGAGGCGGGCCGCCTGCTGGATGGGCTGACGTCATCATGAAGACCACACGACAGCAGCTACACGAGTCCATCTACATCGCGAGTAGCGCCAGATGGAGAGCGCTTGTCTCCACCACCAGACGTGATGGTCACGATCCTCATCATTGAGGGCACGACTGATTGGATAAGCATTTTTACTAATTTTTAGTATGTATCTTGAGTTTAAACGTATAGATATGCATGTATAAAGCTTTTATATTCATTAAATTAAAAAATCTCAAGAGGGTTTCGGTAAATAGAATAATGGTCTTTTATGATTTAGTATGGGCTACACGGGCTATGGGCTACAACAAGGAGCTCGATGGTGCAGTGGTTAACGCGCCCGGCCTGCGATTGCTAAGGTTAAGCAACTTTCGCAAAGGCTGGTCATCGGATGGGTGACCGAAAATTTATTATCTTGCTTCGAAAGGCACGTAAAGCCGTGCATTAGCAGTCGTTAACAACCTCCAATCCGCACTGGGCCCGCATGGTGGTTTATGGCCCTGTCTCCCTATCCATCCATAGGGAAGGTACGTGACCCAACAGCAGGGCCATAAAAATGAGCTGATGATGATGATCTACGAGTATAAACGTATGTGCATACTTTGCGTTAATCCAAAACCTTATTGATATAAAGTTTAAGACTCAATAAGTAAAAGAATGTCGAGGGGTGTCGGGAAACAGATGAATGGTCTATTATGGTTTAGTATGGGTTACAACCGATCTCGGTCTTGTATTGTAGAAAAAAGTAAAAAGAAAATACATTGCAGTTGCTGCTCTATGACGTAGGAAAAAGTTTTTTTTTAATTAAGTAGCAACCGTTTACAAAATTCAAGGATCACCAAAACGACGTATTGTGAAGAAGTCTGCGCACTCTACAGCACTGTAATTTGCCGTTTTTAAACAGCAGCGAAACAAAAAAGTTTCGTTTGTCGATACGAGAAACTGAGCGCTCGCTCCGTATGCAATAGAAATGTCCATTATTAATTGGAGAGGCCGCGTAATAAATTTTCGCGACAGGCACCGAGTTCAGAAAGTTCTCTCGGTGCCGAATCGAAATCCGATATCAAACAATACAGTTTTTCGATCGAGGCAAATCGCGCGGCGCAATTAAAAAGTTTTCGAATGCGACGACCAACCTTTTTGGTGACGTTTATTTTTTAATGTCGGCGGTGAAACAAAGGAGTTTTATGCACGAGGTTTTGAATGAACGTAGTTATTAATTGTGTACGATATTGTGTTTGGTTACGAAAACATACAAAAATATTTATTTGAAAATGTACACTTTGTTAAATTGTCAAATGCCCGGGGCTTGAAAGGTAAAAAACTGGGATTAAAATTACTCGAAGCCTGCCAAAAGCCAATACTTCACAGCCTCTGTAGGCTAGTGGATGTGGCCACACAGGTCAAAGACCCAGAGTCACAAAACAAGAGACTGCAGGGCGGCCGCGTGTGGAGGCTGGTCTGCTCTTGCATACTATTATTTTTATTATTATTAACTGTAGTTTAACTTAACTTAAGATTTTTTTTCATAGATTTTTTTTTACCTTTTATAATACTGTATGACATTGTGAAAATTTGAACTGGTAACTGATGTAAAATTGTAAAAACTTATTTTTTTAACATGTTGTGATTGTCCTTAATATTTTGTATTTTTACTTGTAATGGAAAGTATCCTTTTATGATAGGGCATTTTCCAATATTTCCAATATTTTTGACGCTGTAAGGGAGAAAAAGCTTGACATATGCTGAGTTTCTTGCCAGTTCTTCTCAGTACAAAGTCTCCCGCCCAGAATAGACTTACGAACCGATGGCGTAATGACGTTCATAAGAGCTATTTGTAGCCTAAACTGAATAAATTATTTTGTATTTTGTATTTTTTTTGCGCTCGAGCAACGCACACAGACAACCTCTTACGGAAACACGGAATCTCGCAACAGCGCGCTCAGACTGGTTTGAGATGGTCCGAAATTCCGTGTCCGTGAGAAGGGTCTATAAGTGCGTTGCTCGAGCGCAATATGTACAAGTACTAAGCTTACCTTCTGAGGTCTCATTATTTTGTTGTGACCTTTGTCACAAAAAAATAATGACCTTTGTCCCAGGTTGAATATTGTTTTCTAAAATTTACGCGAACACTACACATTGGAATGAAACAACTTTTACGGATCTACTAGGATAAACATTAATTAAAACCTCGTACCCCCGTATTAATAAATGAAGTGTAAGCTTGGAGTAGTTACTCCGTGTTTTGTTCCCGTCATGTAAACTTCATTTCTTATTAGAGTAAAAGAGACAAAACACGGAGTAACTACTCCAAGCTTACACTTTGTTTATTAATAAGCCCCATAATATATAAAATAAACGCAAGTAGGTTTCATTCCCGGGTTAGATTCCAAACTGAAAGTGCATACACAGTTTGGTTGATGGTAGGGCTGTTATTTGTAGCTTTTCTTTTTTAGTATATATTTCGTCGCACAGAGACAAAGGCCTCCCCTAATCCCCTTCACTTTTCTACATCCATGGCGATTACTCACAATATCTCCGAAATAATTTTAAATTGTACAATATAATCTTAAAAAATACATTTATTCACTATTTAATTAACATCGTTCCGCTATTACAAAGTGTTTGCAAATGGGGAACATCCCATTATAATCTGACCTGTTTCAACGTACATTGTAACCAGTAATCCAATCACGACCAATTAGATTGATCAGCGAGCAAACGGATAAATAAAAAGTCAACCAAACGGAACACGCAAACAATGTATGTTCAAGCATGGCTGTTAGGGTGGGCTTATATGAGTAGAACTCAATTATAATAAAATTTATATTATATTATATAATTCAATTAAATTAATAACAAAGCCTCGGTTTTAAAGATGTTTGGAATTCTTGAATTCAATTAGTTAGTTGTTTGCACATGACGTGTGTTATGAATATTTTTTTAAGATAACCCGGATTTGTGTTCATCAACCTGAATCTGAGATTATAATGTGAAGATAAAGATGGAATAAACGTGATTCTAACTAGCCGTTTCACTTTTAAAAAGATACAATACTTCGTTGCAACTGTTTTTAAAGAAACATTGACATAATTTATTATTTTTTTAGTTATGGTCGGTTAACATGTAAACCGACCATAAATAAAAAATTGCTGAGCTACCATTCGTTCCCGCCATTTTTGTGCCAATATGGCTGCACTCAGTTCATGCAGTCAGCGTTATCCAGCTTGTTTGCTCAAACCAATTCGTTCGGTTGTATTCTAGTATTTTATGTTGTATCGCATTATAAACATTGAATATTAATTGAAATGTTTCATTAAAATAACGTGTAAATGTTTTACGCTAACTTTGAAAATTAAATCATTTAGGTTCCTACTTGTTTGTATTGTATCACATTATAATAAACAAAAATACAAATAGGAATAATAATTAACCCATATTAGTCAGTAATTAGCATTGATTGATCATTGATAACTAAACCCCTTTATGATCTAGTGGTTAATGGACTACCCGATCTGATTCTTAGCAGCATAGATCTCGGGTTTATTAAAGGGAAATAATTTATTCGTATTACAAAATGAATATTTGGTCAGCAAAATTGTTATTTGGTCAGCAGAATTATACAATCGGTCAGCATAAGAAATCCTTACTGTTGGTTAGGTTAAGTTAATTTTTTTTTCCCGAGCGAAGCGCAACGCAGTGAGGGCCAGTCACGGAAGAGGAGAGCGATAAGACTGCTGTTCAGAATGATATAAGTTGCAGCCTGATTTAGAAATATTTGCTGACCATAAGTTGCTGCCCAACTAGTATTTTTTTGCTAACAAAAATACGAATAATTTGCTAACCGTTTAAATAACACCCTTTGTTAAAAGCCTGCTTGTTTTTAAAATAACTATAGTCGGTATTTGAACTTTTTTAACCTACCTAAATAAAATAAAGCTTGTTTCAAAAATATTAATACCTTCATTTACCAGAGTATCAGAGAAACTATTAACGATACGTGTTTTATATTGTTTTCTAAAGTTTATGCAAATACTACACATTGAAATGGAACAATTTTTACGGATCTACTGTATACAGTCTCCCTGTGACCACCGGAGCCCGATGCAAGAGGTTCGAAACGTCAGAATATTAAAACTAATTTATAAAATAAAAGTGAGTAACGCCGTAAAAGTTGTTTTATTTCAAAGAGACATGTTTTCCACCGCAATCACAGTGCATGGAACTGTGCATACATAAATGTGAAGTATCAAACTCAAAGACAGACTTCTTGGCGGGAAAGTGAAGAGTCATGGCTGCGGTTTTGTATGTGAAATAATGGTGGACTATTAACCGTTAAGTGTTCGTGAGTGTGCATGAGTGTAGGCAAATGAAACAAAACAGTGCAACGTCACTTTTCAAATTCTTTCAAGAAGTCCGCGTGAGGACTTAGTAAAGCCCCCACATCTTTACTGAGATACTCGAGGGGTTGGGGGTATATCATTTCTCATTTCTCATTTTTACTATGATTCATCATCATCATATAGGAAGGAAATATTGTTTATTTATGTATTATTTGTAAGAGAAATCACTTTTTCATTGGCTAAATGCTTGTGCAAAGCCATTAAAAAAATTCACAGACACTATAAAACAAAGCACTGATCCCGTCAATAATTACTCCTATAATTAACTATTCAATAATAACTCATTGCATTTATTTTACCCTGATTTTGTTCGACTCAGACGTCTAAAACAAATCCAATGTACTAAGAAATCAGAGTACCGTAAACTTGAGACTTGAAACCATCATTAAGATTTAAGTAAGGGACGAAAGTAGCATCGCTTTGCAATTAGAAACTGACAAATGTCCGGTTATTACAAACACATGTGCCACCAAGTTCTCGGATGGGGGATGAAGGGAGGAGAGGGGAGGGTCCGGAATCACTTATGGCTAATTCGAGGAGTTCGGAATGGATTGGACCCGGTCTTGGGATGTCTCATGATGTATGTTGGAGATACAATTGTTTTGAGACGTCACTCAGTTTTGTTGAAGTATCTTCCGGAGATGGGATACGGGTTAGTTCATGTTTAACATACAAACTTTAAAGCTCTAATCCTTTTTAAACCAACAAGCCAAATTTAAAACTGATTTTAAGCGATTTGAAATGTTTCATAGTGGACTTTAAATTGCACGTACGTTTTTTTAAAATGTTTTCTATTAATTGTCAACATTTTTGTATTTACTTTAAGAATAGAAAGTTTAATTTGTTTTAAAGAAAGCTTTGAAGTTTGTAGATACCGTAAATGACTTTAAAATTAAAAGACAATTAGTGCTTAAATATAACTTAATTACTCGTATATCCTTAATGTAAGTTTTTAAAATGTTGAATCTGTTTAGTATTTGTTACTCTCAGATAATGTTTTGATCGTCATTACGTATTTTTATTAATTAATGTTGGTGAATAATTCACATATTTACAAACTTGGTGAATAATTAAATAAATGAATTTTAAAATTAAATAGTTGCAAAAAACACATACCTATTATTAAAAATTTTTTATTATTGAAGTCTAGGACTACTAACTCATTAACCTTACGGGAGTGGATAATTTAGACCGACTCGCTGACGTTTCGGACACATTACATTCGGACACAGTGTCCGAATTGACACATTTTAATTTTATTATTTTTTTCACTGATGATTCGGACCCCAATAAAAATAGCTGCTTTGTACAGTCGGATAAAAAACTTCTAATGATTTCTTCACATTATTTTTTAAAAATACAATAGACCTTATTCATATCTATTAAAATGTATGTGAGCAAATTCACGATCTGAAACTTTACAACCAATTTCGCTTACTTAGATAATGATTTGTTTATTGAAGGTATAACTTTCTCATCACACGTTCCTATATCATCGTTAATCCGGTAAATATTCCGGTACCGTATCATATCGAATCAGCCTCGTTCCCAGTACAACTTGACCTCTCACACGTCAGAAACCATCCGAATTGTTACAAGGGCTGTTGTAGTATTGCCATTTGGGAGACCTGTGTATGCTGGTGAGCAGTTGATTCGCGATTGCCACGTAAGTAATAAGTGAGGAACTTTGATTCGCCTACGCAACGCCTACGATCGTCGTCGCGCTATGATTAAGGGTGTGATCATAGTGCTGAGATAAAAGAGGTTTTGCTATTTCTTCAATTACGTTTATTCGGTAGGATTGGTTAGACCGTTTTGAGGTGTACAATACTGTGGTTCATTATTTTGATCTATCTCGTAGGGTTCAGCCAGCGTTTGCAATGTAAGCGCAAAAAAATGTGAAACCTCTAAAATTATCAGTGTTTCTCTACTATATTATGCATGTATTTATACTTATAAACCTTCTTCTTGAATCACTCTATCTATTAAAAAAACCGTATCAAAATCCTTTTGCGTAGTTTTAAAGATCTAAGCATACATACATATATACATACATAAGGACAGCGGGAAGCGATTTTGTTTTATACTATGTAGTGATTTCGAATTCACAATTAATCCATACAAATTCGTTAATATTAATGCTAGGTTGTTTGTAGAATTTATAATTTTCATTGAATTTAACATGCATAGATATCCAGTGTTTAAGGATAGGACTGTCTATCCTTCCTGCGATCTGCCTGGAGTGTTGGAGCTGCCCCAATGCCATGTTTTAACATGAGGTTCTTCTAGAAGCGTTCTAAGTTGTAGGGCTTTTAATCTCGGTCACGCATAGGCCCCGGACGCATCAAATGTCGATAGGCGGCGATGACTACTTCCCATCAAAGTCGAAGTCAAAATCAGTTAATTTTATTCAAAGAACTTAAGAAAAGTGCTTTTGAATTTAACATTTTTTTACCTACTAGTCATATTTTCAAATACAGGGTGGGGCAAAAGTAAAGTCATAATGTGAATTGGCTGTCATTTTGTTCGAAATGAAAAAAATGCGCTCCGTTTTTACAAAAAGTTTGTTTAAAGGTGTAAAATTTATGTCATTAAGTTTTAAAAATTAAATCGGTCAAATGACTACTTCCGGAGTTGATGCACATTCGTGCTATTTTTACGGCATTTTGCATAGTTGCTCGCAAGACATCTGGCCCCAAATTGGTAATTTCTTCTTCAATGTTGGTTTTCAAAACTTGCAATGTGATTTCAAAAAGCCCCAATGAAAGAAGTCTGGCGCCGTCAGATCTGGCGTTCTGGGTGGCCAGTTCAAATCGCCAAAGCGGGATCATATGGCCCGCAAATTGGTGTAATAGGCAGTAACAATAATTCCCCGTTCTTCAGGTGTGTATCGCTCCATTGTCTATTGTCAATTAATCCTCTATCTGTCTATAATATAAATGTCAAACCATAATGACATTTGACGTCATTTGTAAAAATACTGGCACATTTACATTATGCCATTAATTTTGGCCCATCCTTTATAATGGAAGAAAATCGGGCTGCGAAGAGAGCTGGAGCAATGTATTTCAATAAGACCTGTATATTATCTATAAAGTAGATTGACGCCTATCACCGCAAGACAGAAAGGAGTGGTGTAACGTCTTATGGAGTCGGAGGCCAAGATTCTCTTTGGGTCGGTGAGCTCGCTGAGCCATCATTACCAGTTCATTTCATGTCCCTACTGATGGGGCACGAGTCTTTCCTATGGACGGATAAGGAGAATGGGTCATAAACCACCACGCGGGCTCAGTGTGGATGGGTGCTTATTAAAGACTGCTAATAAAGCTGGGACTACAGATTCACATGCCTTTCGAAGCACAGAGTAGCTCGAAATGATAAACTTATGGTCACCCATCTAATGACCGGCCTTTGCGAAAGTAACTTAACCTTAGCAATCTCAAACCGAGCGCGGTAACCACTGCACCAACCAACTCCACGCTGAGCCATATTGTAAGGACTGTAACGATAATCGCAAAACGCTCCGCTCATGCGCCACTACCAGCTGCCAGCATGACCCCTTCCTAACCTCGACCAGGACCGTATTTACGGCACAAAGGGCGTGCAGCGATGTCCACACAGTCGGCCGACGTGTGAACATCTGGTGTACTTCCGCCATGCTGATTTCACATTCACGACTCCGTTTAAATTTGTTATTTAAACGCGAAAATGTCAACAAAGTGGTTGGTTCTTATGTAATCTAGCTGCTAAGTTGCGGTGTTAGAAACGGAGCGTCGCAATAAAATAATATTTATTCTCAACGCTAGGAATGGAGAGTTGTTGGTGGGAAAGTGAAATATATTACACGTTGAATGCCAACCTGAAAAGCTTTATTTTATGAGACGGTCAAACAAGACTGACTGACTATTGACTGAGTAGCATAAACAATAAGGCTCATCCGCAGGCCACTCCCACCACTTGAAACGTAAGTCCCTTCCCTAGTGGCCGAAAAAAGTTCCTCGAGCCGTTGCGCTGTGGCCGCTATTCCACAGCTCACACAAATCTATTAGGAAGAATCACGCGATAGCGCGTGAACGGCCACTGGCTGGTGGGCCAGATCATGCGATATCGCGTGAATGGCATCAGACTTGTTAAAATTATTTATTTAACTTTATATTATGGTCACCTCGGTAGTCGTGTGGCAAACCCCTTATCATTATAAACAAATAAAGTATTTGTTTATAATAATTATATTTATTTTTATTTTTTTATTTACTTTGACTTTGGCTGGCTTAGTTAACACTCTACCACCAATATTACATGGGTAAAATGTAAAGTAAAGAAAAGTATTATTCACTGTTGTTTGACTTTGTTTTTCTTAAACAATTTTTGACTTTTACTAGAGTACTGTAGTGGTACTGTACGACATTGTGGAAATTGAAACTTTTACCAGATGTCAATTTGTTAACTTAGTTTTTTTTTTAAATTTTGTGTTTTTTTTTACATGTTGTGGTTGTCTTCTATATTTTTGTGTTTATTTATAATAGAAAGTATCCTGCTATGATAGGGCATTTTCCAATTTTGACGCTGTAAGGATGAAAAGAGCTGGACACTTGCTGAGTTTCTTGCCGGTTCTTCTCGGTACAAGATCTCCCGCCCAGAGTAGACTTACGAACCGATGGCATAGTGACATTCACAAGTCACTTGTAGCCTAAACTGAATAAATGATTTTGAATTTTGAATTGAATTGAGTAAATAGCCTATAACTGTCCCACTTCCGGGCAACGGCCTCCATCGCTGAAACCAAGTCATCGCTACAATTGATAGGTATTAACTTAATCTCCACGCTTGCCAAATGCGGGTTGGTGATCACAAGCCCGGGTTAATGCATCGATAAGTCCGAAACACACTTTGCCCGACCTGGGAATAGAACCCGGGACCTTCGGGTATCCGACCGAGCGCTTTGCCACTCGGACACCTAGGCGTTAGGTAGAATGAAATGGTCGGAAATAGGCCCACAACGCCTGGATAAAGAACTAAGGTTTAAGATACACTTTGGGTATAATTTCCAATGAACGATCCTTAGGCCTTAGTTATGAGTTATGTTTACAAAAATGAAACATAAAAATAAGCATACAAAAAACAGCTCCATTTGTTCCATTATCTCCACTTTTTATTGTGAAAGCCCTACCCGACTTCAATAGACCTTTTTTAAAACTGATATGCGTATCTAGGTAATAATATGATTTCAATATTATTTCTTGCTTTATAGAGCTGTTTTTTGTATAGGTTGGGTAAAAAGTCTTTTCGCATATAGTATGTATGAACTTGTAATAAAATCTCTTTGGCTATTCTATCTATACTATTTATATCTGGCTGGTTTTGGTATCATTGAAAGTTTAAATTTTAAAAAAGATAATTCCAAATTCAAATTAGGAAAATGTGTGATTTTCATTTGTTTTTCTTAGTGTCAAGATGAGTGAATCTAATTAAGAAATTCGATACATTATAAAAATTACTACAAAAATGCAACGAAAGCCGCGAAAAAAATTTGCGATGTTTATGTATCTAGTGCAGTGTCTGCCTAGAGAGTAGCACAAATTTGGTTTAAGCGTTTACAATCCGGAAATTTTGATGTCAAAGATGCACGTCGCTCTGGTCGCCCTATTACTGATAAAATGGATGCCATTTTTGAAAAAGTGGAGCAAGATCGGCATATCAGTAGTTACGATGTACCTAGCTGAAGAACTGGGAATTGACCACAACACATTTTTGTCGCATTTGAAAAAAACTGGGTACACAAAAAAGCTCAATATTTTGGTACCTCACAAGCTCACTGAAAGAAACCTAATGAGTACACGCATTTGTGATTCTTTATTACGACGTTATTACTGCTATAATGACGATTAAGCTGATAACTGGTGATGAAAAGTGGATCATTGGAGGTATCCATACAACGAACCGCTAGATTGAAGTGGTCAGTACCTATTTAACGAAAGAGTATGTTATCTATAGACGTGCTCATGTACTTCTGTAGCTAGTAACCTTACAAGTTATAAATAAACACTCAATCGACGGAAAGCAATACTGATCTCGTAGGTATCCATTCCCACAGAATTTATATTGAAAAAAAAATTATTTTGACATTTGTTAAAAAGTTTCTTTATTGACTAATCAGTCAATACACAATTATGAATGATGCACATTTTAATGTTAAGTACCAAATATTATTATATAAGATGATTGTAACTGGTTTTGTGTGCTTTTAATTAGTAAATAAATAAACATGAGACTTACATGTTCAAATATTGTTTTCTAAAGTTTACGCGAACACTACACATTAAAATGAAACAACTTTTACGGATCTACTCACCCTCACTCACTCACTCATCTAATGTGTAAAATAAACGCGAGTAGATCCGTAAAAGTTGTTTCATTTCAATTACATGTTCAAATTTTCCGCACCTTTATTTTATAGTATTTCAATTAAGTCCACCTGGTTACACACAGATTAAAGAAGCAAGATCGTTCTATCGTGTGATCCCGTAACCATTGTGTATTTTTCTCAACGTACTTTTTAAATTTATTAACGTAATATCTATGTACCTGATCGCAAATTAGACCATGTTCGTAACAAACAAACGAGCTTCTTCCAATCACTATGCTTACAAAACAATATAGGTACAGCCAATTTAATTAGTAACGAAGCAAACATCCAACGTCTCCACCAGACCAGGGTACCCACACATGTTCCCAACAATAGTCTCACATAAATTCGGGTCGACTATTAAGTTTTCAATAAGCGAGGACGGGCCACATATTCCGGGGATATTCGGCCCATTATAATTGTGATGCGGGTAAAGGATCGCCAGCACGAATTAACTTATCACGGCTGTACCGCATCTGCATACCTTAAACATTTATAGCGCAGGCACGCACTTGGAGTTAGTACGAATTGATTTAAAAAGAATAATGAAAGCAGGTAAGCAGTGGTATTCCCTTCCGGCAGATCTGTTGCCTGATAAGTACTGAATATTTTCAAGGCATGAGCAAATATGCATTTCTAGGCAAATAGGCTACATACTAGGCCGCATAATCACTTACTGTCGGGAGAGATTGCGGTCAAATACTTGCCTATAATTAATTTAAAATGATCAATGAAACATCCTGCTGCCGCAAATGTGTTTTCTAAACATTACAACTTGAAATGTGTTTTCTGAACATTTTTTAAAATACATAATAAGGGTATTATCGTCAATTATAGAGTGAAATAGAGAAACGATATCATGCTGTTACATGGTAACCAAGCTTACTTTAGTACCAAAATATATTTATCACATTTTACAACTATTTATAAATTATAGCAGTAACTTTTATAATGTTTCATAGAATAATGTAAAGGAAGAAATCTTTTTAATAATAAAATAACGATATTGTTATCAACACCTACTGTTTATTGATCGCTAACATATTAATTATTATTATTATTTTATTAATTCAGTTTTACCTGAGTGCATCCCTGCGCCACCCCAGTTTCGGACACGGGGTGGCTTAAGACACATATCTCAGACGGGGATGCAAGAAATGCCCACACCCCAATATGTAGATTTGTACCTACTACTGACGGTGGTCATTATTGTAGAAGGATTTAGGTGATTAGATACTTTGGAGAAACTTGACTTTGAAAGTCTTCAGATAAATTATAATGTGACGGGACGAGCTGTTGATAGTGTTGATTTCAGATTTAGGGACACGATAAATCTAGAGTTATTTTAGTTATTAAAAGGTATTTTTTTCCCACGTAACAGGTTTAACGAATTACTTGAATGCAAAGTCTATCAACGATATATAGAATACAACTCTCCAACAAACATAAACAACAACCGACATTATTTCCTAATATTCAAATTCATTATTATCACATCACGCCAATCCTTCATAAACCTATCAAGATCGTCCAGTCATTTTCGTCTTGGTTCGTACCTGGTCGCCTTTTCGGAAGGTGTGGAAAAAGTGTGGGGAGGTCTTTGCCCAGGAGTGGGACAGCTATGTCTGATATAATAATAATTATTATTATTATTATCACCAAAGGGAGAACAAATTCGTTTATGACAAGTTTTAATTACTAATCAATTGAAACTAATTCGAATGGTTAATAAACTTGCTGAAAACGCGCTCCAAGCGTCGTGTGGGCTGGCCACGCGCCCGCTCGACCTACGGACTATCTTGTAAAGGCGGCGGGAAGTGGTTGTATGCGAAAGGTGGAGGACCGGGTTTGGTGGCAATCCATTGGGAAGTCCTGTGGGCCCCTACAGGCTAAGGATGATAAATTAAATCTTCACTAAGCATTCGGTAGCATTTCGTCTCTAGACCCGCTATTAATATTGCTTTTAACCACCGTGAAATCCTTAGTTTCCGTGCAAAGTTTATTTTATAATAGCACAGTAAGAAACCTCCATCACAAATCAACACACAAACAAATCTAACAGTATTCTAATGTCAAGTATCAAGATCGCTAGTCACTCCAAGGCATACCTCCCCAATCAGCACGTAGCAGTGAATGTTTTGTCTGCCGCCGCGTGTGCAGCGACAGGAGTCCGCAGTGGCTCGTCCGTATGCCTCGAATATCCCTCATTGCGGACGACGTGTTTCGATTAAGACAACCCTTTTGGACCAGGAGATAGGGATGTTTTCGTTAATAATCGTAAGTAAATATTCAGGCCCACCAACCCGCATTGAATCAGAGAAGTCTTCATGTGCTATAGTTTATGTGTGAAGGCCTGAGTCCAGCACTGGGATATTCATAGGCTTATGGAATAATCGATGATGGAATAATCGATGCTTTGCATTTGCTTTGCTAGTTTAGTAAAATTGCTTAAAAGCTTTGCTAAGTAATTGTTCTCATGATAATAATATATACTTGTATATTCCTCCGCAACTTTTTTTCTTTTTTTTCTCTTTATTTTGGCACCAACAGTCATTTAATTTCGTGTCGTCTACAAAGACGACATGAAATTAAATGACTGTTGAAAACACAAGTTTTCTCATATCGGCACTTTAGGACTATAACATTAAGTGAGATAGCTTAAAAGCACTGCGTTATAATAACGGACTGTGTTGAAATCGAAAAAAAATAAAGTTTTCGCAAAAATGTCTAAATAAAAGCTACTGAAACAAAAACTTTTAAGTTATAATTTGTTTGCAATATAATTTCATGTTACTTACATGAAATCATATTGCAAACAAATTATTTCCAAACTATTAATGGTGCAATATCATGTTACTTACATGAAATCATATTGCAAACAAATTATTTCCAAACTATTAATGGTGCAATATCAACCTACAACTACACCAACAACTTACTCTTAAAACTACTATCGATCACATCAAAACCGACCAACTAGAACAAGCATATTCTAATATTTATCTGACGTCAAGCTCCCGGTCTAGCGTCTCAAGACAGCGTCCTCAGGGCTGTCCAAACCAGACGCCAATAATATAATAATACGACTGCGATTGTCGTATGTGTGTCTGAAGGAATTATTAATGCCGTTTTGCACCCGATGGGGTTAGCTTAAGCTTATTTAAATAGTTGCCTCGGACCGTGTTTAAGTTCTCAGTATTGATTGGCGTTGAATTTGCTTGACTTATACCGAGGTTCGGTTTGGTATGATAAAGTTTTATGTGTGGATTTTCTGGCTATAAGTGTGATTTAGGATATTGGAAAGTGGAAATTTAATTGTAAAACTGATTCGTGAGTTTTGTTTTTGGTCGAGATTGTTGTGTTATTGAAATCTTTTATATAGCTTTCGTGTGTAAGGATTTTATTTAAAATATAATGCGTAAATGTTTCCGCTACAAAAGTACGTACTTTTAGGTTTCCTTTACTTTAGCTATAACAAAATGAGTTGTTGCTTAGGTATAAGCATAAGAACGTTTGCGTTTATGTGTTAGTCAAGTAGATTCCAAATTAAATATTGCACACTGTCTTCAGGGATGTTCTATATGTATTTTATTTATACATAGGTATTAATATAATTTCATCAGTAGTTTTATCGCATTTATTAATATTAACAAAACGTCTAATTAATACAAATAAGTCACTTCTGATTGTATTAACCTATTATGAGATTTTCATGTATTGTTTTTAATATATTATAACGAGCTCTTCTTTATCCAAATAATTGTAGGTATATTGTCATAAAAACCTCTGGCAACCCTCAAGTCCCGTATCGTGCAAGGAGCTGGACAATGAAATATTCGCTCATTAGCCCGTCTACTGATTAATTGGGCTTCTTAGTGAGAGGGCGGGGGCCTACTGACAGCGGTTTCGGTCTACTTTGATAGAGACCCACTGCCGTAATTTCGGTATTCAAATAAAATAATTATATTGTAACACACTTGCCGTCGGATAAAGAAATTACTTTTAAGTAGAATTAACTGTATAAACATTTTTTTACAATAATTATATACCACTGACTGAATTTAACTTGCATCTAGCATGACGTCACTATTAGCTGCAAGTAGACGAAAATTTCCCTTCCCTTATCTTATACCGAAGTAATAACTAGTCCATACCTAAGTGTTTTTTATATATTTTAGCGTTTTATTAACGCTTAAATATACTTAAGTAAAATTTTAAACACTGAAAAAAGACGACAACCTCAGGCGGGAATCGAACCACGCACCTTCCGCATTCCGGGCGGCTGCCTTAACCACTTGGCTACCGAGGTCTGGCTTTCAACCGTCGAAATTTTTCAGTGCTTGATGCTTATGTTTTTTAGTCAACATTGCTTCATCAATCTTAGAAGTTTTCACCTCTGAGATCCGAAAGAAATATTTTTACAAATATTTGAACATTCGGTTAAGATGAAGCTGCGTTATAGATAAGTGTTTTTTATATATTTTAGCGTTTTATTAACGCTTAAATATACTTAAGTAAAATTTTAAACACTGAAAAAAGACGACAACCTCAGGCGGGAATCGAACCACGCACCTTCCGCATTCCGGGCGGCTGCCTTAACCACTTGGCTAACGAGGTCTGGCTTTCAACCGTCGAAATTTTTCAGTGCTTGATGCTTATGTTTTTTAGTCAACATTGCTTCATCAATCTTAGAAGTTTTCACCTCTGAGATCCGAAAGAAATATTTTTACAAATATTTGAACATTCGGTTAAGATGAAGCTGCGTTATAGATAAGTGTTTTTTATATATTTTAGCGTTTTATTAACGCTTAAATATACTTAAGTAAAATTTTAAACACTGAAAAAAGAGACGACAACCTCAGGCGGGAATCGAACCACGCACCTTCCGCATTCCGGGCGGCTGCCTTAACCACTTGGCTACCGAGGTCTGGCTTTCAACCGTCGAAATTTTTCAGTGCTTGATGCTTATGTTTTTTAGTCAACATTGCTTCATCAATCTTAGAAGTTTTCACCTCTGAGCGTTAATAAAACGCTAAAATATATAAAAAACACTTATCTATAACGCAGCTTCATCTTAACCGAATGTTCAAATATTTGTAAAAATATTTCTTTCGGATCTCAGAGGTGAAAACTTCTAAGATTGATGAAGCAATGTTGACTAAAAAACATAAGCATCAAGCACTGAAAAATTTCGACGGTTGAAAGCCAGACCTCGGTAGCCAAGTGGTTAAGGCAGCCGCCCGGAATGCGGAAGGTGCGTGGTTCGATTCCCGCCTGAGGGTGTCGTCTTTTTTTCAGTGTTTAAAATTTTAGTCCATACCTATTTCAGGATCTGTCAAAAACTTCCGTGAACAATCGATGAAGGGCTTGAAAACTATTAATACTCAAGTGGTCTACAAAAATGACAGCTGTTCGACAACTGTTCGAAAGAAGTCGAATCAAAATAGCTTGTCATCCAGTTTTTTTTAATTGTTGTGACTCTGAGCCGTAGTTATAGCTTCTAACTTATACAGGCAACTGGTAGGGACAAGAAAACTTTAAACACAACTTTTTGTTTTAAATGTTGGACTTTTTTCTTCAGCCCCGCTCACACTGACGCCGCGCCCGCACTTGTCAGCTCTTTACTTAGCAATTGTATTGTTTATACAGGAGATATAATGTGTTTTGTCGGTAGTGTTGTTTGTGATACAGTGTACTTTATGTGCCAGATAAACAGCTTGACTCTAGAATGTGGTCAATTATCAACGAGATTACTTTGGCTTGGATAAAAGTCATTACATTATTTTTATTATTTTTTAAATACAATACGAAGCGTTTGTTTTGTAACTCGATGGCGCAGTGGCTTTCGCGCTATGGTTGCGCTCTTGCAAGTCTATGCAATTTTAGCAATGCGGTATCCCGAATGGGTGACCAGAATAAATTAACCATACCATGCTTTAGGGCACGCAAAGTCGATATTCCAACTTGTTACCAACCCTCATCAGGCCAACGGTTCGGACAACTTCCCATTAGCAATTTTTCGTGTGATATGAAAGAAAAAAGCATTTATATGAAAATACACAGACACACATAAAGTAAGCAATACATGGGACAAAAAGAAACGTGAACCCTAGTAAACCTAGTACTATCCCTTCTCTGCCTGTGTCTGTAAGATGAGGTGACCGCTTGCCATCAAGCGTAGGGGACGGTCGGGCATAGAGGGCAAAGATATTTATTATTCAACGTAAACACAAAGGTACAGGCGCCTGCACATCAACCTATCCAAAACTGTCAAATTTCTTCAACACATTGTCAACCTTACACTTAAGGCATAAAGTTCAAAGTCTACTGAAGAAATTTGACAGTTTGTGGTAGGTTGATGTGCAAGCGTGTGTACATTATCTCTTTGGCAATAATTTTATAGAAAAATAACATAGTAAATAATCAACGTTTTTAAGGTATTAAAACTTTTAAAAAATATGGATAAAACACGTTTTGCCCATAGGGGGTGGGTAAAAAGTTTTCCATGGGCGGGCAAAGAGATCACTGTGAGGGCAAAAAGAGCATTAGGTTCTAATCAAAGCACAAATCACAAAAATAGGATCCATGACCACTGTATGAAGTGTACGATTCGTGTGCCCATTCCACACGTTGTGAGTACATACATACTCCAATCCTCTGTTGGAGGATCTACATACAACTCTCTACAGACTAAAAAATTGGCAGTCTTTTTCTTTTTTTTCCTTTGATGTTTTCTTCTGTTGCAAACCAGATGTTGATGGATGTTCCTTCTTTAGGGTTTCCTTATTTCTTGTTTTGAGTCTTGTTTTTTGATAGGCGTACTTGTTAATATCTCTGACTTTTGCGTTTTTCTACGTTTATTTGTTTTCTTTTCAACGCCCTGAGGCAACGGATGTATGACCTGAAGAATACTAGTATTCTGAGACGCGTCAGTTGGAGGTGTAGTTGTTCCATCAATGGGGTCTTCATTTTGTATGTCCATATTTCATAGAAGCTCCTTTTGATGCTACTTTTCTTTGCTTCGGTAATTGCTTCTCGCTTTGTATGCTCTGACCAAGAAGCTCCTTGAGTTATTCTTATGTAATTAAACACCATCTCTGTAATAAGATAAAAAGAATGAAATAAATTAAGAAGCTTTTTACGACGTCAACTACGTAAAATATCAGTAAGCGGGCAAGAAGGGTATAACCCCTTTTGCCCGCACTCGTTTTGCCCGACACCCCCTCTAACCATACCCCCGTATTACACATAATTAAATACAAAATATTTTAAGTTAAAAGTACCCATATTCGTTTACCCGCAAACCAAGCTCTGTGATTGTCGATTTTGTCATATAATAAGCCTTGCATCAACCTTAAACAATTGATCGTACTTACATTTGAAATATTTTATTTTTGCGCGGGAAAATTACTACGGTCTCCAGCGCAACTGTATCACTCGCGCGGCTCACCGCTGCTACTGACTGATTTGACCGCGAGCCGACAGCTCTAGAGCTATACGTAAATGTTTTGTCTCGTTCTTGTGTCAACCGCGTGTATAATATATACCCGTCTTGCCCACCGTATCCTTCTTGCCCACCCGTCCCAAATTTGTCGATTCAGTCGAAAAAATGAAACCCGTCCAAAATAAAAACGCTTACCGTTTAATAAAACCAATCATGTAAACAACGTGCAACAAACAACTCCAACAAAACTTTCAACGATAAATCAAATTCTCGTCCACCTCCCACCCGACCGATTGGCGCGCCATAAACTCCTCGTAAACGACCCAAAACGTTTCAGGTAAACAAACGATACGTGTCAACCCTGACAGCACAATCGAACATTCTTACGTACACGGCATAAAGTTCAAACTCGGACAATATATTAGTAGGGTTGTAACTCTAAGAATCATCTGTCTCTATTAAAAGCTTATTGCGAGAAAGGATGGGTTAGTTGGCCTCACATGGACATAATTGTCGAATGCAGATGTTGCACGATCCCAACCGAGATTAATCGTAACGAGGGACGCACTATAATTATTCGGATTATATGTTTGGTGCAAACGATAAACTGAACTTCTGTTCCGAGACTGTAGATTGTGTAATTTAAACCGCCACATCTCTCATTATCTCATTGACCATCGGTCTCAAACCTAAAGGTCAAGGGTTCGATTCATTCCCAGCGGGGGTTAGGCACATGTTTTAGGTACTCGGTTTGGTTGGTGGTAGAGCTTGATTTCGGTTCGCCTGGTAAGCTATCATGTCATCTAAATATGTAACCATAACAGGTCAAAAGTTAACCAATTCCTCGGAAATTTAAGTCTTGGTGGAGTGCGAATTTATCTTCAACCTTATCATCACTTGCCACCAGCTAAGAGTGCTAAACTGAAACTAAGCACTTCCCCAATGTAAAAATAAACAATTGCTAAAGTTTTCATATCTTTCACAGACGCTTTTTGACTGGGCAGTTGTTTTTTTTTAACTTTGGTTTTCTAACAAGATTTTTAATGAGATAAGTTTTTGTGATTGACCGAAGTCTTATGTCTTGGACAGCACACAGACAGGCATGTCGTACACACGTAGGCGCCGATCGCGACAGATCACGGCTAATCCGGCCAGTACGGCACACACGGCGGCTTATATCAGGATCATTTGCAAATGTAGATCGCCGGTCGGTCCATTCGTTCCTCAGTAGTTGAGGATTCCTGGTTGAAACCTTCGTCCTTATCCTTACTTACCGTCAGCTAAGACTAGGATCTTATTTTAGGAACTAAGGTCGGAGCCCATGTTTGTTGCTCCGAGCAAAAATTTTGAAACTGGTGGTTCCTTACAGCCTTACAGGTGTAGATGTGAAGCCTCGCCACAGTCTTTGCAACACTTACTCACCTGTCCCCTATAGGTTTTTTTTTTGAGAGAGATTGCTGATTGCCTCTACGGCATTTTCAGCTTCACCGGGCTTTTTGGGGGCGGCGAGGAACGTAAAGGGTCCCTCAAGCCGTGTGAAACGAATCACCTTCGGAGGTTATCTAGAGGGAACGGCATCGCGCACTAGTGCGCGTCCCCGTGCCCTACTAGATTCTTCGAAGGGTTCGGATCGGATCGGGGAGCGGAGCAACCCGAGGGTGCCTCTAAAGGCACGGACCTCGGCTCGGGTTGACCGGGCCGTGGAGGAGGAGAGAAGCGCCCAGGTACATGTCTGGACCTGGTGTAGAGCGAGTGTGAACCGGTTCTTCGTACCCTTGTTCTACGAGTACGGTGTCTTGGGCCTAAACTGGTGTGCATGTTTAGTGTATTTTGTAAATGTGTGCTGTCATTTAGAGGATCGGGCGGGCCCCTATAGGTACCCTGCTTCCTGCATTATAAATGGTTTGATAGAGGCAGAACAGAAGGCTGCTGATGCGGCAGTCTTGTAGCTAGAAAGAAGAGAACAAGAAACTGAATGCTAAGGTAAAGGACAACCACATTCCCGTTATGAAATTAAAGAATAGTTTTCAATTCAACGCCGCCGCCATCGCTTTTTTCAGTTGGCAGTTGTTTTTTTTTTGACGTCTTTTTGTTTTTTACACCGGAACTTTGTGAACGACCAAAGGCTTATGTCTTGGACACACAGACAGGCATGTAGTACCTACACACGTAGGCGCCGATCGCGGCAGATCACGGCTAATCCGGCCAGCACGGCACACACGGCGAGTAATCCCGGGATCATTTGCAAATATTGGGCACCGACGGCATTTGCATTCGATTTGTATTGTTTTGATTTAGAATAATGGTTGGTGATTCAAAATTTGCGATTGGGCTGATTCGAGAACAGAAGGACTAAAGAAGAATCCAAAAGTGCTTGTTAGCTTATTTCAATTTATTGGCAATTTAATAAGTGTACATTCGTATCACCCACTTTAATCGGCTTGACCGTTAAGGAAGACAATATTTTGTTGGACCACCAGAGACCACAGACCACCTGCTTGCTTCCTCTGTCATCCCGCCAAATGAATGTTAATCATTGGCGAAGAAAAATGTGTTGAACATTGGGCTTTAAGTGTCGAATATTGGTGCCTACCTACCTACTTGAAAAAAAATTCCAGTACACAGCAACGAGATCATATTTTATTGTTAAGTAACTAATTATATATTTATTCTTATAGTGTTTTCTATATTTTTTACCTTTTGTCTAGTCTAGTGTATTCAGTCATTATAGCCACGGCTTTAATCTGTCTGTGCAACATATAAATAATCAAATGTACAAACCTTAGGGTTACCACAGCCCGCGGCACGACAGCGCGTACCATAGACAAGTTTGACTAACAAAAAAGGTTGTATGTATCCCCAAAATCCGTCCGTCCAAATCGTAAACTAGTTATTAACAAGTCCAAGTTCTGTGTGATATGGTAATGTTATGGTAATGTGCGAACAATTTGTGAGACTCATGACCTTCGCCCGGCCCGGTCCCGCACTAACTTACCCAGTACTGCAGATGTGGGTACGAAATTAATATGTTTGGATTACATTATACCTACTATGAGATTTGCATATTCTTCGGTATGGAAGGGTTTATGTGTGACTGGAAGATGGGTTTAGCTGTATTGATTTTGGTTAGCAAATGCAAAATTATAATAAATAGTATGTTACCTACGCTTGTTACATGAATGCATATTTTTATTTAACATAACCACTTCGTCAATTCATTTATTGATTAGTAGATTATCAATCGATATAGGGTTTTAAATACTGGCAACATTGAAAGATAGTGTCAAAAAGCTAATTAAAAAAATGTACTTACCTACTTATCTAGTTATAATTATAACCTAAAGTAACTAAAACTATTACGATACTAAAATATGGCGTCAAAAAATTCCTCCGCGTCGCTGTCGACTGGTAATGTACCCAAGAGACTGGAGGCATTGCCACGTATGGCAGTGCTTAGTCTCTGGCCAAGGTAAAAGCCAGCCTTTGGGTCATGGGAAGTCTCAACCAGCCGTTGACACTTATTATTTTAGACGTCTGTAGAAAAATAACAATAGCGTCGCTAATCACTGAAATTAAAGAATAATGTAAGTGATATCTAAATTTGAAATATGACAGGTAATCTATAAAAAAAATACTATATAAGACTTATTACCGTTAGGTATTTTATACTCGCTTATAGGTGTGTAAAATTCTAATTTAACAAGAAATTATAACATCTGAAATACATTTTTGGTTCCTCGACATATATCAGCTAGCATCGTTGACACATGTCGCTTTCTTAAATAATTTATCGTTAATTCTTAAGTTTTAGTTTTTAAATAATTTTGTTACTTCTATATTTTATTTATTAGACTTCGTTTAATCATAAATTGTTTACTTCCAAATTGGATGACGCCTCTCTTGATCATGAAACATATTTATCTTTTCTGTCTAATTATTATGAATTAAAATTATTTGTTGTTTAGGCGTTGCGCCTTTTATTGTATTATGAAAAGAAATTAAATCGCAGCATACTCGCTATGCCCTACCTAGTTAGTTTTTTATAGAACCTTATGGTCCATCACATATAATCATAAAATATAATTATAGCTATTACAGAAAAAACTTTTTGAAATGTAAGTTGGTACATGGCTTTCCTCTTATAAAATTATCATTTCATTTTATTTATCTATACTAGACATTTTTATTAAATTACCAGGTAATAGGTTCCTTAAAGGTCTCCATCTATAGTTCGAAAATTTAAGTAGATACAACAATTTCTTATTGTAAACAAACAAAACATATTTCAGGGACACAGCCGTTTTTACCTTTTCACACTTTCCATTTTTCCCAGCAAACAATTGAAAGCGAAGACCGTATGATTAAATCACCCCAGCTCATCTAAAAAAACCGGAGGCGCGAAACCGATATGTACCAGTGTAGGTAGCCACAAAATAAAGACACTCAAAAGGTAAGCTTAACATTGACCTATGAAATTGACGAATTTTTCTCACTCATTAATAAGTGTATTACTTCTAAAACTCAATACCGGTTGTTAATATATATTATTATACACATTTAATTAAGACTATGTTACTAGGCTTCAGTAATAACAATGACTTTTAATTTTGTGTTAATAAGGCCCAATTCTTTTTTTTTAATTTTTTCATTGTAGCTTTGAAGAGACTTGCTTTTTTTATTTTTAAGGTCAGCTATATTTAGCTAGTGAACAAACACACTGCCCTACAATTTTTTTAGTGTAAACACTAATAGATCTTAAGAAAATTTTCAAAACGTTTCTATGAAAAATCTTCATACAAACACTTTCATAGGTAAGGACCTATTATATACCGCGCTCGAGCAATTCACACATCACACACGACCCGGTGAACACGAGCCGATGTCCAAGCCTTTTAGAGGCGCCCTCAGGTTGTTCCGCTCCCGATCCGAAACACACAACACACATATTAGGGAAAGGGGACACGCACCAGTGCGCGATGCAATTCGCTCTAGAAAACCTCTGACGGTGCTTCGTTTCACACGGCTTGAGGAACCCTTTAAGATTCTCGCCGCCCCCAAAAAAGTCTGATGACGCTGAAATTGCCGCTTAAGGTAATGAGTAAACTCTCTCCAAAAAGAAATCACACATAGACCCTCTGACGGACACAGATCTCGCAACAACTCAAAACAGTTCGAGCGCAGGGTGCCTAGTGTGACTTTCATTTGACATGCGATCACGTTAACGTAGTTGAGAATTAGTATGGCATTGAAGCAGCGCCTCCTGGCGACAGGTACGAGAAGAGTTAAAATTTTGCCATACAAATTTTCGTTTTCGTAAACGTAATCAAATAATTACGGATAGTAAACAAAACTCTCCTAGGCACCCAGCTGTTGCGAGATTCCGTGTCCGTGAGAGGTTGTCCATGTGGGCGTTGCTCGAGCGTGTTTGTATGAAGCTTACTTTCTGCAGTCACCTTGTTTTGTGTTACTAGTAAGGGACGGATATCGTGCACGGCAAATGGATACAGATAAGTCGGCAACATCCCGCCGGGCGAGCGGATTCATATCCGAATTAGTAATCTTGATCCGATGTGGGAATAACTTGTTACGTGTAATGCGTTGGCGATGCTATTGTGATTGGATGTGGTACTTTTGGTTCGATTGAAGAATACAATTTTGATACAAAACCGGCCGTTAAGGAGATCCTTGGGGGAGTCCTTTGTCCAGCAGTCTTTTGGCTGAGATATTGATAGCGACGAATTTTTTTTTAACTTTGTGTATAGTTGCACCAGCGTGTTCGATTCCAGTTTTCCGCGCCAAAAAGAAACAAATCTAGAATTTCATTATACTGGATGACAGCTAGGAAGCAGGTGGCCAGTATCCAATTGGAACTAAAGAAAAAAATAAATTTTAATGTTTAATTATTAAGTAAACGAAAGGTCTTCTTGGCGGGAAAGTGAAGAGTCATTGTCTGCGGTTTTGTTTTATTATTAAAATTTTTTGTTATAGTGGATTGTTAACTGTTAAGTGCTAGTAAGTGTGCATGAGTGTTGGCAAATGAAACAAAACAGTGCAACGTCTCTTTTCAAATTCTCTCAAGAAGTCCGCCCGAGGACTTAGTAAAGCCCCACATATTTACTGAGATACTCGAGGGGTTGGGGGTTATATCATCTCTCACTTCTCGTTTCTATTAACATTCATCATCATCATACGAAAGGAAATATTGTTTATTTATGTATTTACTTGTAAGGTTGTAATTACTTTGACACTGGCTAAATGTGCTAATCGCACGAAGCCATCAAACTAAAGGAAAAAATTTACATTCACTGGTTCCTGTCGTGCTTTGAAGCTGGTCACTAGCTGGTTCTGAATCTCCAATGTCTAAATAGAAACAGCGACCTAATCTCTGTATAGAAATGAGATTGAGTGCTCGTAGCTTGTCTTGGTAATTGTGTGAGATTATTAATCACCGGTGAAAAAAAAGGTCAGATTCTTCAAAATCTGGTGCCATTATTGCGGTTATTTTTTGGTTATAAAAAAATGTGTATTTTCCATCTTTTCATTGATGCATTAGCGACCGCCAGAGGTCTCGACCAACCCGCGGAAACACATGCATCCCGTAATCCCATGTATTTCCTTTCCAACATAAAAGGAACTTCTGTGTAAAACTTCAGCTTTCTAGGTATAAGAGTTTGGGTTGACCGTTCTTCTTCTTCTTCCAGTACCTTTCCATTACTAAAGGTTGGTTGTCAGCTCAGGGAACCTACAAACACAATGTTGAAAAAATTTTCATGAGCAGGATTTGAACCTGCACCCTTCTGACATACCGGGTCAGGTGCTCTTCCAATTGAGCTATCGTGGTTCTAACCAGCCCGCCGAAATTATTCAACACTATTTACTTTTTTTTTTACTTTGAAAGCCAAAGGCGCCAATTCAATGTCAACAACTACCGTCGATAACATCTGATCATAATATTTTTACAAATACTAAAGATTAGTTAAGAAGTAGGCAAGCTATTTATAAAATGTTTTTGTTTTGTTTATATAATTTTAACGCAAATTTTGTTGCGATACAAATTACAAAATACAATGTTGAAAAAAAAATCAAAAAAATCAGGGAACCTATATCTATTGTGCTGGTTCATTTGGGATGAACAAACAAAAATGAACAAAATCGCGCGCTTGCTGAGCGCTTGGACTCGCCGCTGCTGAAACGCTGGATACAATTACACAGGACAGAAGCGACATCCTAGATAGCGTCACCTAAATATAAATAATAAAATATTTTTTAATTTTAAGTGGTAATTGCTGCAGTTAAGCTGAATTAAATGTTTATAAAATATAGTGAAAAAATTAAATAAGCTGAAGACCCAGTTTCGATTCCTGGCTGGGTCGGGTAGGCATTTTTTTTTATAAATTTAAATATTTTTTTATTTTTTATTTACTAACTTAGGTCAAGTTTCAATAACACTTATGGATATATATTCGAATTAAAAGTGTGTTACTATTAAGTATTAGTGAGTTTGAGTCAGTCAGTGAGTAGCCAGTTTTAATTTCATATGTAAAGAGTATTTCTTCGTAGCTTTACGTTAAGTAATATTAGGTGGATTCAATTTCCCGTGTTGTGTGCCGATACGTCGCGACGACACGAGTAATGCGATTTAAATGTGGTTTGGTCGCAATTATATCATAACGACGTACGTTGGGAACTGTCTTGGAGGTGAAAATAGTCCAAGCCATATTATGATAAGAAACTTAATATCGAAAGTGAAAAAAGCTTACTATCTCTGTTAGAACATTGTCCCGAATTAAAATCATCTAAAAACACTTGGAATAAATACAGAATAAGTTTATGCTATGAAAAATCTTTTACCGTACTTTTGTAGGATTTAAGTGTATCACTCTATTTTTAATCTGTTTTGAATGAAGGTTTGGAATAAGTAGGATGATGAGTAGATGGTCTCATTCGCTCTCTCTGGTGTAAAATATGATGTTATTAAAATTTGAATAAAACTAGTTTCCTTGAAATAAATCCGTGTTGTTATTTAGACCCATTAATAAATATATATATGACACTAGCGGCCCGTTCCTGCTTCGCACGGGTAGACATTTTTTTATATAGCCTATGTTACTCAGCGCTAATGTAGCATTCTTATTATCACTATTGTGAAAGAATTTTTTAAATCGGTCATGTAGTTTTTGAGTTTAATCGTTACAAACATACATACAAAAATACAAAGCTTACCTCTTTATAATATTAATATAGATTATATTATACGTTGCTAACATTATTTAGCTTTCCATGGAAACTACACAGTTCCACGGCCGAGTTGAATCAGGGTTTGAATGTTTCGCTCGCATTATCAATATTCGAGCGAATCTTTCGAACCCGTCATATAATGGCTAGTGATAGATTCACAAATCCATTGTAAAACACTCATTTGTGGTAATTTTATGTCTGAACTGATATGGATATGAATGGTAACACACACTTGACTATCAAGCAATAGAATCAATTTCACCTTTTAAAAAAATCATATAGATCATCTTGATGTCATCTTCATGATGATAAACACTGCGAGTGCCCAAAATTATGTCATAGATTTTGAAATCATAAATATATTCAGTGCGTTCTGATTATTCACGTTTGACTGTATCAGACCCTCCGTTGGTACTTCGGCCGAGATGGCTCCAGCGCGAGTTAGCGAACTAATCCGTACGTATTCAGCTCCTGCCAACTTTCCGTACGATATCATTGTTCTGTCGGACGATCAGAGGCGAGAGATATCTGCGCGAGCGGTCCGCAATAAGGGCCTGCTCGGTACGTCGCAAATCTCACGTATTTGATCGCTTGTTACCCGATATACAAGTATTGTTACATATGATGAGGGGAACTGTACAGAGCTGATGTACTACACAGTGGTTCTAGGTAATTAACAATTTATTCATAATCATGTTTAATTTAGTGCCATGCCACAATAGAACGTTGATGTCTATATATTAACTATTGAAAAATCTGGCATATTTCCTGAATGCTGTAATATAATGGAAATTAAAAACCAACTTTATGCTGAAATACTTTTAACTGGGCTTTCATGAATCGCGTTTGCTTTGATGCGGATTGCACATTAACCAATATCCAAACTAAGGAAAGACTGTAGAAAAGATTAAGATTTTAGAGTATGATATGTTAAATGAGAAATGATATTCGTTCCAAACGCCAGGAGTTTTAGTAATTTGTGGGTATGTTCTTCACGTGGACCAAAAATGACGTTGCACTATTTTTGCTAGTTGACAACACACGGTCACACATCACACGAAACACACATTTTAGAAAATAAAACAAAATTGCTAACATGACTCAGTACTTTCTCTCGAAGAAGTATTTCATGTATGATGCCGGCCTGACTTTTTTATGGCGGTAATATCATCTCCATGTATGTGCACAAATAAGGAAGACCGCGATGTGTACAAATCAAATAGGCTGCGTCCCGTTCAGTCAATCAACAGTTTCAAGATGTTTGCCCGTAAGCCCGCGCGTCTTGCGAGCCGTCTGCTCCTCGCTATATGCTGGCCGACAAATTCTCGGCAATATTGTCTATGTTCGCTTGAATACTAGCTCGCTTGTCCCGCCCGATCCTCTAAATGCCACTACACATTTACATAATACCGTAGAACAAGGGTACGACGAACCGGTTCACACGCGCTCTATACCAAGTACAGACATGTATCTAGGCGCTTCTCTCCACCACCACGGTCCAGTCAACCCCAGCCGAGGTCCGAGCCTTTAGAGGCGCCCTCGGATTGTTCCGCTCCCCGATCCGATCCGAACCCTTCGGAGAATCTAGTAGGGCACGGGGACACGCACTAGTGCGTGATGCCGTTCCCTCTAGAACACCTCCGAAGGTAAGGTAAGGTAAGACCCGCGCGTCTTGCGAGCCGTCTGCTCCTCGCTATCTGCTGGCCGCCAAATTCTCAGCAATATTGTCTATGCTCGCTTGAATACTAGCTCGCTTGTAACTGGTTCAGTTGATTGTTATTCGCATATGCTTATTTGATCGCTCAAATAAGCATATTTATCCTTTTTTTTTGAAAGAGTTTGCTGATGGCCTCAAATGGTACATTTCAGCGTCACCAGACCTTTTTGGGGCGGCGAGAATCTTAAAGGGTTCCTCAAGTCGTGTGATCGAAACACCGTCAGAGGTTTACTAGAGGGAATGGCATCACATACTAGTGTGTGTCCCCGTTCCCTATTAGATTCCTTGAGGGGTTCGGATCGGATCGGGAGCGAAACAGCCTGAGGGCTTTTCTAAATGCTAGTATCTTGGCTCGGATTGACCGTGGCGCGTGGGGTGGGGGGAAGCGCCCATATACAGTACCTGGTTAGAGCGCGTGTGAACCGGCTCGTCGTAACCTTGTTCCTGTTAGTGGCAAATTGAGGTTGTAAGTATAATGAAAATGGTTATTACAGTCATTCTTGTATCATGAATAGCTCCATATTAATCGTACTGCCCACATGCTCGATAATAGCTTAATGATCTATCTCATTATGTAGGTATGCTATGCTAATACCGCATGGGTGTTTTATATGAGTTCAATTTGGTATTGAATTACAAATTCTATGTAACATATGCACAGCGTACCCATACATAAAAAACCGGATAAGTGCAAGTCGGACTCGCCCACCGAGGGTTCAATGTATGGGTACATAATATTAGCATTTCTTTTTTCATTCTTCGTCATAAATCGAAAACTATACATCATAAAAATTATTAAAAATCTGTTTAAGCTTGTGCAAATGTAGCCATTTCGTACGATACCCCTCATGACACGGTTAACTTAAACGGTTTAAAATTTGGACACCCGTTCCTTAAAGACCCTGTTTTTTTTGTGATTTAATTAAATATGTATATAGTTTTCAGATTTTTCCCTATACTTGTAGTATAAGACAATATTACTTGCCAAACTTTATATAGTTCTATGTCAACGGCAAGTACCCTATGAATTTTGATTCCCTTGAGAGTGTCGAAATATACGTTTTTGCGACATAAACGGCCGTATCTTTTTTCGTTAACTTAAAAGTTTAATTTTTTACAGCTTCAAGGGACCGCAGACTTGAGATATAGTTTTAATTTCAATTTGATACCTCCACGCGTTCCGAGATAAAGGGTATTGACATACAGATAGACAGGCGGGCAACAAAGTGTCCTGTAACGGTTCCGTTTTTTCATTTTGAGGTACGGAACCCTAAAAATGGTCCTTTTGAGCCAAGCCTCAGTAGTTGAGGTTTCGGGCGAAGATCATCATTTAACATCATCATCATAATCATCGTCTCACCCAAAAGACCTCCACTGCTGGACAAAGACCTCCCCCAAGGATCTTATCTTATCTTAGTGGGGCCTGCCGAGGTTTCCCTCTTGCAGTAACACCTCGACCCATCGGGATCTTTTGTGCAACCCCATCCTTTCACTCTTCCTCCTCTGTAAAGATAGAGGCCATAAGTTTGGCAACGTCCTTAAGAGCGAAGAGCCTGAAGTCCTCCGGTTTCGGATAGGCCGACCCCAGGAGTCCCATTTTTTTCCTAGCCAGAGAGTCGCAGTCACACAGTAGGTGCTGCATCGACTCCGTTTCCTCTCCACACGCCCAAGGATACATGACGGGTATTTCCCGTCATCGCCACGCTTCGCAAGCAGGCAAGAGAGTAACCTCAGAGAGATGTTGCTGCCCATCCTCTGGAATGGTCCTTTAGTTGACTTTTACGACAAAGATGGTGGTGCAATTCTTTATCCCCGGCACCACACAGGGCATTTAACACCAGGTGTAATGAAAGGTATTTAAAAAAAAGGCATTTTTATTATTCTTTGTTTATTATATGTACATATTATATAAAAAAAACACATTCAAACACAGGTTACACGTAACCTCTTCCCTAGGTATATCATCATCATCATCATCTCAGCCAAAAGACGTCTTCTGATGGACAAAGGCCTCCCCCAAGGATCTCCACAACAACCGGTTTTGTGCTGCTCGCATCCAGCGGCTTCTCGCGACCTAGGTATATGTCAGGATATAATACGCTACTAATTTTTTTAAATCAGTTATCAGACATCTTACTGCATATCTCTAAGCAATCTGTATTAATTTGAACTCCAGGTAGTACTAATGTACACAACGGAACCCGTAGGGTAGCTACCGTCCCATTTGCATGTATGAGGGATCGTGTCCCAATCGTGTCCCGGCCGTGTCCCGGCCGTGTCTCGGATCAACTGGATTAGTGAGGCGCGGAGATCGATGTGTCAGGAATTGCTAAGTCTATATTCATAGCCAGGTGCATTATAGCTTCGTATACCTATTTTGAGAAGAGCTTTGTAAACAAAAAAAGTATTGTTCAAAGTTTAAGATTCAATGAAAAAACTGTACAACAACTAAGGTATTTTCTTTGGTCAATCATCAGATAAAATATACCTATTTATTTAATTTTTTTTTTTGAGGGAGATTGCTGATTGCCTCAGATGGCATTAGCAGCTTCACCGGGCTTTTTCGTTATTTAAATTGTATCCCTATATTTTTTTTTATTGTTAAACGTTTCTTAGTTTGTATGATAGAAGTCAAATAAAAATAACCAGACCATAGGTCTCGGACCTGTGTCCCAACCTGGAAACTGATCCCAACTGATCTGTTCACTGGCCGAGCCCTTTCCCACTCGGCCACCGATACATATTGTTTTATTCTATAACCAATCAAAAACAAATTTGAAAAAAAGTTTCTCCTTTTTTCACTAAAACCAACAGCTTAAAATCACAAAGGCGCAACATAATTGGTTATTTAACCAACATTCCGTAAAACTAGCAAACTCGTTTAAATCCATTTCTTATTGCATGAATAATGGCGTGCCAACAAAGGTTCTACTCTAAGTATGTTAGTGCCTGCATTAATGCAATTTAATCAGCGTGCACGCATCACGAGTTCGCGCCCACGCACTTTACTGTTCCACAGGACCGTTGGGGCGTAGCACAGTGGAAGCTATACTTTAGCAGCTGTACGTCTACTTTCTAAAATGTTTCTAATAGCACGGCGTGTGGCATTAAAATTCGATTTTTATAAGTAATACCAAAATGTCTTAGCTCTGACTTACTTATCCAAAAACGTAACCGATTGTCTCATTGCACAGCGGAAGCTATACTTTGGCTAGCTATAAAAGTAGATTTTACATGGATGCGAAAGTTTTAGCAGGCTTCAAAGTGGCTTTACGCAAGCTTTGATTTTTTGCTGTCACTCTGCGGGGAAGCTCAGGCTTCTCATGTCTCCATGGTAATTGACGTGAAGACGAAGATGAAGATTTATTAAAACCCACCAAATTATGTAGAGCTAGGGCGCTGGGTTGGCCCAATATCCCCATGTGCTGAGACCATTGAGATGCTTAAAATAATGATATTGATTAATGATTTTCAATCTCATCGCGATCTTTTTACCTGTTTGTGACCAAAAAATGCATTATTATAATAATGATGTATGAAAAAAAACTCTCAGCTTGCCTATAAAAAACGGTCACTGCAGCCCGTAGACACTTGCGACACCAAAGCAAAAAGTCAAAAATAAAAACCACAATAAACCTGCCTGAAGTTTCAGTTCTTATGTTTTTATGCTCAGTAATTTCACTATACCCTTTCAAACCTGAGTACAACAAAGCCAACAAATGCTAGGCGATTCTAATACCTAAGTACTTCTGCTGGCGGCAGAAAAAGGTATTAGAGCAGTCGCAAAGCTTAGCATATCTTCCAGTGTACAACAGCCCGCTCCAAGTATGCACATGGTAATGTAATTTAAACAAATGTCCGCGACAGTGTGTGAGAACAGATAGCCGAGGTGACGCCCGCTGGTTTATTACGAGAGATCTGCGCGCCAACTAATGCGCTGCGACTGCGCACATTTCACATTTTGATCCGGTTCTTGCGCTAAGAAATAAGTATCAACTGAATAGAAGAGTTGATAGAGAATAGTGGTGGAACACTGTGCGTTGCTTAGTGGGTGGTTGATCAAAAGGAGACACCGTGGAGCATTTATTGGACAGATTCTTCATAACAATCAAATCATTATAATCATGATTCACATTCTGCCTTCACCGACTGCACACATTTTTTTAAGCTGCTATATTTTTAGATAGCCGCGGATCGTGCTCGGTAAGTACCCTGCACTTGGAGAGGCCTATGTCCAGCAGTGAACTACTATAGGCTGATGATTATGATGATGATGATATTATTTTCTAGATATTTTAGTATAATTCTATATTATAAATAAATAAATGAGACAACATCACATACATCGTTCTGATCCCAAGGTAAGTAGCTAAAGCACTCGTTTCATGGAAATCAGAAACAACGACGGTACCACAACCGCCCAGACCCGACACAATATCGAAAAGTTCGTTTTCGACATTGACCCGACCGAGAATCGAACCCGGGACCTCAGAGTTAGCGCCGCTCAAAGTCCGGCGTGTAAGCCACTCGGCTACGGAGGTCGAATCATATTATGTTTTTATTATTTTGAATTTTGCATTAACATATTACTAAAATAGAATAAAATATTACTATATCTATATAGTTACAACCCGCGACCCCGCAAACCCGCAACCTTTGGATAACCGGTCCAATGCTCTGACCGCTGAGCTACAGAGGCCCTTCCCCGCCCCCACGGTTCGATTCCCAATCGAGCTTCTTGAGGCTGGTTGATCTTTTCTAGTAAAATTTAATCTTATATTATGTTATTATTTTTATGTTTATTTTAATTGCTTTCTGTATTGCCTATTTTGAAAGTCTAACCTCAACTACCTATAGAATCTTTACATGCTTGATTATGATAATGTGCGTCGTCTAACTAGCCAAAGGGATTTTAATTAAATTTTTATTCTTACATATAAATTGGAAACTTTGACGTCTTCATAATTGTCGGTTTAATTACGTCATATAATCACGCACGCCTCACCCATAGCAGCTGCGATCAGTCACGCGTCTGCTGAGCGGGATCGCGACGCATGGCTATAAGGACCTATTGTGGAAATCGGGATATCGACATCGCTATCTTCGTTGCATCTTGTATGTGTATTATGTGGGTATCAACCACCACACGGGCCCGGTGCGGGTTGGCGGTTGTTAACGACTGCTAATGCAGCCGTAGCCGGGACCAACAGCTCTACGTGCCTTCCGAAGCACGGAGGAGCTCGAGATGATAAATTTTTGCCCCTGTTCCACCCCTGTCCCCACTGGTAGAGATTGTTCACCCATCCGATGAGCGGCCTTTGTGAAAATTCCTAAACTTTAGCACGACACCTTGTGTCGGAGGCGAAGACTCGCTTTGGGTCGCTGAGCCATCGGAGTAGTAGTTAGCAATCGCAGACCGGGTAATCACTGCGCCATCGCGCTCCTCAGCTCCTCAGCTCACCCCGACCTGATCCGAACCCTTCGGAGAATCTAGTAGGGCACGGGACCACGCCTTAGTGCGTGATGCCGTTCCCTCTAGAAAATCTCCGAAGGTGATTCGTTTCACATGGCTTAAGGAACCCTTTAAGTTTCTTGCCGCCCCCAAAAAGCCCGATGAAGCTGAAAATGCCGTCTGAGGCAATCAGCAATCTCTCTCACAATAAAAAACCTCAGCTCAGACATACTTATCCAGAATTGTCTACCGGCACTAGATAGGCGCGTGCAGCGGCGCGTGACCGATTGTCTCATTAACTGTGTGTACAGTTAACGCCGCCCACTCATCTACTAGCACCGGCATAATTGACCCTCGGTTAATTAGGTTGACTGTACTTCCCTTCAATACTGTCATAACCCGGGATGTAGCGATTTAGCAAATTTTGTAGTTGTCCACGTCTTATAAATGAACAAATTTTAATTTGATATAAGCCCTAAACTGATATTGCATCTTCCAAAATGATTAAATGTGTTTAAGTAATAAATAAATGTGACAAGATCGTGTTCGTTAAAACTTTTACATTAAAAATAACTTAATTACATATTCATTAATTAATAATTAATAATTATTGATCACAAAATAGTTAGGTGAATATTACAATAAAAATCTCCATGTATAGTGTACATTGATCATGTAGGAGAGGCTGACAGGCCTCTGCCACACAGACTTCTAGGCTGATGATTTATTTATAAGTGGTACTAGTTTAAAATATTTATAAAATACAGTGAAAAATTTAAACACCCACTTGACCAAGCCAGGAATCGAACCTGGGTCTTCCGCAATCCGGGCGGCTGCACTGACCGCTATGCTACCGGAAAGGCTGACGTGAGCGCTGAATTTTGTCACTGCTTTTTAATTTTTTTAATGCTAATAGCGGCACAGTGTGCCACCTATCCAACGGTTGTTGCAACCGATTGCTATGCAGATTCATCTTTGCAGATGAAATACCACAAATTTGATAACGCAACGCTATAGTAAAATTTTACTTTTCATTTTTTAAGTGCTTGCTGCACTGAAGCTAAATTAAACATACATAAAATTTATAAAAGACAGTGAATAAATTAAACACCCACCCAACCCATCCAGGAATCAAACATGGGTCTTCCGCAATCCAGGCGGCTGCACTGACCGCTACGAGTATGCTACTGGGAAGGCTGTGCGGGGCGCTGAGTTTTGTCACTGCTTTTTAATTTGTTGAGTGCCTAATAGCGGCACAGTGCGCCATCTATCCAACGGTTGTCGCAACCGATGGATTTTATAAATATTTAATTTAGCTTTAGTGCAGTAAGCGCTTAAAAAATAAAAAGTAAAAAGTACTAAACTTATTAAAAAGAAAATTATTTTCTTTTTTGAAAACATATGAAAACCCGTTTTACGCACTTTTGCCAACGTACCACTTACGTTTTACTATCGACATTTAGTTGGTCTCGCTTGATTAGATACCAGATAGGCGATATGTGTTCTACACTCGGGGTCCATCCACTGACCCATGAAACTGTTCCATATAGGGAATATTATATAAATTGCAGTTATTATAAAGCTCACTCGAGGCCCTTATAGAATAATGAAACTAATGATAAAGTTAATGAGCAATCTGTATAAAATAGCATGTGTAAAAAATATGCTACTTATGTATGTTTGTGTTATGTACTATACTTACATTTAATAAAGCTAATGAGGGTCAAAAGTCTGTATTTGGAAGATATTAAAAAAAAAATTGGCTGGGGATACTTAGAATCGATAACAGAACACGTTCCAACAGTTTTTAGAATTTTCATCTGTTTGTTTGAATTTTTGTCTGCACTTGAAACAAAGCTAGCATTCTGCCGTAAATGTGCATCGCAGGGAAGCGTTGTTTTGTGCACTTCCGACTTTTTGCATCGGAACTGTAGTCGTGGCTTCCTGGAAGTCGCTGTGGAAAAATATAGCTGCGGCTTTGATTCTGGAGAGGTCTCGTTATAGCGAAATATTGGAATAAGTATGAAATCTAAGATGTTACTTTCTTTTATGAATGAATGTGCGGTATGGTATGTAGGCTTAAATTGAAAAGTAAGAACTATAGACACATTTATGCATGTGAATTGATACTTTTGAAATTTTGAAAGTATATACGACGAGGAAGACCCATTTAAATAGGAAGAACTTACCAATAACCCTAAATTACCCACTAACTATCTTGACACTTCACTATCGGCACACAACAATACTACTAACGTTGTTATACCCAGACTGTTTTATTACAAGACTTTCCACCAAACCAAACCGAGTACAATAATATTAAAGAAGTCGAAACCCTAAAGTAGGATTCACAAATTTTCTTTCAACTGTAGTTAAAATTGTTCCATTCGTCCATTGCTTTTTATTTAAAGATCTTAAAGGTATCTTAAAGTTTATTTAAAGTCTTATGTAGTCCTCTTGACTGGGTGAAGAATGGATTTGATGTAGCATAAAGAAGAGTAGGATAGCACTTGCAGAAGCTTCAGGTTTTTATTTTAAACTAGTTGACCCGGGCGGACTTTGTACCGCTTTGACAGTTTCTATGACAACAACACAAATAAAAATATCATCATCATTTTGTGCAGTCGATCGGAAGTAATGCGCGTACAAATATTTTAGTGATTCATTTTTATTTATATAGATGGATAGATAAATTACCTAATTCGTCATTTTTCTTTAGAAAATAGTTGGTGGACTCGCTACTCCAAGATTTATTATCAACTCTTCAATCGATTATCTAATCGATCGAAGAGTTGATCCCTTTCGTGATATAGTTAGCGCAGTGTTGTTTGGCCATGCACGTGCCTACAAAATCAAGGATATTATGCTAAAAGTTGAATACTTTTAAAATCTAAGATGTTACATTTCTAAATGGGACGAATTTACAGTAACTGGTATGTGGTAAGAACTCATGTTTAGACACATTTAGACATGTTAATAGATACTTTTAAAATAATGATTATGCTTGAATCTGAAGAGTTTGCAGCTGAACGTCCAGAGGTAAAAGATAAAAGCGGGCGGGCAGGTAAATCAGATGCAACGCAATAGTCGCATAACAATTTTTCATTTTTTCGCAGTTTTGAGTTATGAAATTTTAATGAGATAGCTGGAGAGATTAAGAGTCAGAAAGTCATTTCCCGGTGAAGGAGAGTGGAGCGGGAAAAAGGATTGCCTCAGTCGTATCGTTTGTTTGAGTCGGGCCACTAATTGAGCGTGTTGACTGAGGTGTACCTACCAATAATTTTTGGTTCGCTTTTTAATTTGTATTATATTATACAAATAGTAATTTAAGTAACTTAAAGTAGATAATATGTTGCTCGACGGCACATACAATATAATAATGCACCTTTATTTAACCTAATGAGCTGTTCGTAATTATCAGTTTTTATAGATCCCAAGTCTAGCGGAAAGGTCCTCGAGTGGCGACCACGCACCGGAAAGCGCAGGTAAAGGTCTGGTAAAGGTCGCGGGAAGCCGCTGGATGCGAGCAGCACTTAACCAGACGTTGTGGAGATCCTTGGGGGAGGCCTGCGTCCAGCAGTGGACGTCTTTGGCTGAGATGATGATGACGACGATAGGTCCCAAAGTTGAGAGAATAAATGAGTTAAAAGAAAATAAAGTTTATACACATAAAATAAAGCGAGGCTCAGTCCGCCGAAACCCAATGCATTGCAACGTTGTTTTGTGCAAGGGCCTCTATTATTGGAATAATGTCATCGCTGCAACTGATGTTGTTATGAGCGTGAAACGTGAACCGTGAAAGTGAAGTATGTGAATCATCATCATCATGGGCCTATCTTAGTCCACTGCTGGACATAGGCCTCCCCTAATAAGCGCCATAGCGCCCTGTCCTCAGCTTGATGCATCCAGCATCTGCCTGCAGTCTTTCGCAGGTCATTATCCCACCTGGCCGGAGGGCGTCAACACTACGTTTACCGAGTCGTGGTCTCCACTCAAGAACACGTTTACCCCAGCGGACCGACCGACCGTCAACGGTTCTTCGCCAGATATGGCCGGCCCACTGCCACTTCAACTTGCTAATTCTTAGAGCTATGTCTATGACTGTGATGTTATTGATGTTATCTATAATTATTACTATCTAAAATTTCGTGCCTCTTTTTGAGCACATTCTGCGCTGGGAGGAGGATTGTAAGATTTGGTATAGTTAAAGTTTAAATGGAAAACGAGTCCCGAATGATAAAAAAAAATATGTTTAAAGAGTTACAGCAAACCACCCTGAATGACTACTAGTTAATGTAATTATGTAAGTTTAACAGCGTTTTCTGTGGCCGCACACTTGAACCCGTATCCCGTACCTACTCGAGGGTAATCCAACGTTTCGGTTTCGGCTTGTGTGCCGCTTAACCGAATTTTTGTATCGTTTTTCTGATATTCCCATTTTGTTTTGTTTATTTGTTTATTATTTTAGTGGCGCACTCGCGACGCGGTCGTCTGCCCGCTCGAGCGTCGTTACTGTACAAATTATGTGATTTTTTTTTATTTTGAAGTGATGAGTTGCCTTATTTTGCGTACTGCAGTAATATTATTTAGCGAAAGATACATTTTAAAACAGTTTTTGCCTAATAAAGTTTGGAACGTTAGTTTAGGGGGAAGTGGGAGCCCAATTTATAAGAATGGGTTGTGATCTTGCAAGTTAAGCAACTATCGCAATGTCGGGTCATTGGATGGGTGACCAAGTTATGGTACCTGGAGCTCCTCCATGTTTTGGAAGGCACGATAAAAGAGCTTCTCGTGCATTGGCACAAATGTGCAAAGGCACCTTAAGCCATAACCGTTGTAGGTTTCCGTAAGATAGCAGTTGTTAAACCCGACCTCCCAATGTACTTATTGTTCATGTGGAATTGTGGAAAGGCTTGAGCGCAGCAGTGGAAAGTAAAGCAGCAGGCTGATGATGAACAGCTTTGTAGGTAAATAAAGGCAACAGTGTAATTTTCTTGTCTACAATACTATGCCATCGAGCTCCATTAATAGTAATGATTCTGCAATATATTGCCGCATTGCCAAGCAAAGGCCTCGTCCATTGAAATCTACTTTACGTACAACTACGTACTGCGTATTTTAAATGCAAATATCTTATTAAAATGAATATAAATCGCCAAAAAACTTAAATGCCATTAAAATATTTACCACAAAACATAAGGCAGGTTATCTCATGTGCGTTAGTTAAAAATCTTAGGCAAGGTATTCTGATGTTCATTTGTTACTACACATTTGTTTACATTTGTTTGCGTCTTAAAACAAAAGGCAAAACAAAACTAGTTGCCTCTAGGATGTTCATTTGTTGAAAACATTAGGTAAGTAAAATGTGGATGTTCATTTGTTAAAATTAAATCTCACGTCCGCGCTTCTCTGCCGCATTGTTTATTCGCGACGCAATGCCCCTCATATAAATCCCAATTATGTTGATCCCAGAACACATGGCTGGTCGCGGAGCCGTATGGTTTACCGGTAATCTGGGCTGGCCCGGCCGAGGCACGTGCGACGAGTTAAACGCCCGACCTTGAGTTTGAAATTTAGTCGACGTTTTATTTCAAATATCTAATACACTAATCATTAAATTATGTTTTTTTTTGTAATCTTTATGTGCAGATGGAGAAGTATTATAAACCATTTAAATAGTTAGTTTATTTTATTTTTTATTTTTCTTGACATATACCTACTTTGACATCAAACATAGAGATAACGGATTAAAAAAAGTACACAAAATAAAGATATATTTCTGTCAACTCTGAAAAAAAAAGTTGAGACAATGCTTTTAACGCAATAAAAGATAGAATTACAGGTTCCGTAATATGAGGGAATTTTTGGTGACAACTTAACATACAATTTATAGCATAATACCTACATATTTTCAGATAAATAACTGTAAAAATAACAAACAGGTACAACAACTTTATTGTTTTAATGCAAAACACAGTTTTATGTGGTTCTGGATGGATTACAAATGTCGTAGATGAGACAAAAACGAATGGCCACGTCTAAACTGTCCGTCATACCGAAATATTAGAGTGGACATGTTCAAATATTGCAACATTAAAAAAATTTCTTAGTTCATCAAGTAAGAAGATGTAAATTCTAGACAGTTCTGGTTGCACCAGAAGTGTCTAGAATTTGCATCCAACCCACCCATTGGTAACCAATTAAATATGTTCAATAAGTATGAGCAACTGTTTATTTCAAAATGCTAAAGAGTTATCGATAGATTTATTAGCCGTCGCACTGGCTAATAAATCTAAAAGGTCTGAAAGAACTATACATTTGTAATATTTTTCGTGTATTTTATGTATTTTTGATTAGAAACGATTTTATGAGGATGTGATTTGTAATTTAATCATCTTTAATAAATCTATTTGCCCTAGAAAAATATTTTTTTGTACGGATAGCCGGAAAAGATCTTTTCCGCCCGATAACGCAAAACGATTATACATAATATAATAAAATATAGTAAAGCAATATAGCATATTTTTATTTATAGTTAGTATTAGTTATAGTATAGTTATGTAGTTTAATTTAACTGTTATTGTAGTAAATTATATAGTATATAGTACCTGAAAGTTACCTAAAATGGACAAAGCAGTCACCGTGTTAAGTGAAAATGTGACTAACAAAAATACTTACGCCGAAATTGGGATTTTTTGGTCTTATCCACACTGTGCTCCGGTGACAACACGGCGTAGTTCCCGCGCACCGCACGCGATCCTTCATAATGGATCACTGAAGACCCTCATATGTACACTGCTTAATGAGCAGTCTTAGAAGCATGCTATTACAAAGGTCTGATGTAAAGGGTTGCCAATGGCAGCGAATATGTTATTAAAAAGTTTCTTGTCTTAGAAATATTTATGTAATTTCTCTTTTGACTTACACGGTTATGATTTGATATTTTCAAATTTTTCATTACATAATTGAGTGTATTTTTTAACAGTTATACGTGTTTAAATAGCTCTTATTATTAATAACAGATAATAATGAACATTAATGACATCATCCGACGAGCTCTTGTCACCGTCGGCGTTCCAGCTGTATTAGAACCCAATGGTTTGGCACGCGACGATGGCAAGCGACCGGACGGCATGTCTTTATTTCCATGGAAGGTGGGTAGGCCTTTAGTATGGGATGCAACTTGTGTCGATACTCTTGTGCCATCCCATCTTCCAAGCACAGCGTGCTGTGCTGGTGCTGCTGCTGCGGCTGCAGAAAACCTCAAGTGGCGAAAGTATAATACCCTTATCGGCAATTATATTTTCGAGCCGTTTGGGGTTAAACCCTCGGGCCATCGGGTCCAAGAGCTCATGTTTTGTTTACTGACATCTCCAAACGGCTGGTTGACACTTCCCATGACCCCAGGGCTGGCTTTTACCTTGGCCAGAGGCTAAGCAGTGCCATACAACGTGGCAATGCCGCCAGTCTCTTGGGTACATTACCAGTCGACAGCGACGCGGAGGTATTTTTTGACGCCATATTTTAGTTTCATAATAGTTTTAGTTACTTTAGGTTATTATATTATTGTGAATATATTTTGTTGTTTTTTTTGATAATAAGTGTTTGTGTGATTTTTTTTCAATTAATATGTTGGGCGCCACCACAAACAATCAGATTATCAGAATAGACATTTTTGTTTTGGTATGTCACAAAAATCTGACATCGTCTGTCTATACATGTGATCTTCACAATTAATTGTTTCATACTCTCAATTTTATAGAAGATTTTAGTGTTTAGTAGTAATCTTATGGGCACCGTCCCCGTGGTCACTCCTGGTTGTTGCTGAAAATCAGCCATTTACTTGCCACGCTGAGCAACGACCTTTTTGAGATGCTGCGGCACACACACAATTTTTGTATTTTTTTTTTATAGCTTACTGTTTCTTTAAGTTTTTTAAGAAAATCAAAACCTAAATAAATCTATATTAAATTAATAACTTTTTAACTAAAGTTTGTTAACGCGATTTCAGTCCCAAACCAAGTGAAATCCTATTTTACACTTCCCCAACGTATCACTTAGCAAGTTAAATATTCCAATCCAATAAATGCACATGCGATCGCATGGCATTTCCATTTTAAATACTAATAATAAGCCAATTTTAATAGACCCCTTTCGATGCGCATACGGCCGTAATTATATTTGGTGCAATATATTTATACTAGTACTTTGCCCGTGACTTCAGCCACATAGACTAGATGCAAATAAATTATACATGAAATTTTCTAGATAATATAGTTATTCTTTTTGTTAAAGATTACACACATTATGAACAAATAAAATTATTAACTTATAATTTTCAAGTCTTATGTTACTCGGGATAAAGGTAAAAAAATATTATCAAAAGAGTTTTTAGAATCGGTTAAGTATTTCCAGAGATTACTCTTCACAGACAAACAAACAAACAAAATCACAAACTTAACCTCCTAAACACCACCGCTGAAGAGGACTTAATTTTCTCTCGTCTCGTCGTACTTTTGTCAAAATGGATTAAGGTTTCCGACACTGTGGTCTAGTGGCTAAGACCACCGATTTAGACCCAGAGGTCCTGGGTTCAATTCGCGGGACCAACAGCGGAGGGTAATTACATGTTTTTGTACTCGGTTTGGTTGGTGGTAGGGCTTGTTTGTCCGCCTGGCTAGCTACCACCATCTAATCTAAATATGTCGCCATAACATCAATGTTTTTAGCATTGTTGTGTTCCAGCAGCTAGAGATAAGATAGCCAGTGCGTGCAGTGCAGTGTAATTTGCCTAGCTATGTATTTAAAAAATAATTATATACAAAGGAATTGACGTGACTCTAAATCTGTCGTCTGTGTTAAAGATACAGTTCTAAATGAAACATTTGGACGGACAAAAACCTTCACAAAGGATTGTCCCTCGTCTGCAAACGCCTTTATGATATAATATACTCGTAGTAGGGATAGGTAGGATTGATGTACCGCAGCTCTCGTTACGCTAGTCGGTTTGTAGTCACATCCTTGCATTTCGAATTAACATTCGAATTTCAAAATTGGTATGTCTGGGGCGACGAATACCGTCTGGCCGGGTCACGTGACTTGGAGTGTCTATGCCACGGACATGAAACCTGCTCTGTTTTAGATTCACGTAACAAGTGGTATCATTTTGTGTTTTTATTGTTATCTTGCCTGCAAAGATTGTATAGACAATCGATTTGATCACGTGATTGATGATTGGTCAAACTGATGCTCATTATTTGTAATAAAAACTGTGCTTACCGATCTGTTGCTGCCTTAGCAAAATTTTACAATTACATGTTTTATGTCAACAAGAACCACTTCAATTACCGTTTGTACATTATAAATAGGTACCTACTTAACTTGAAATATTTGAATATTTATAAAATTTTATAAAATACAGTGAAAAAATTAAACGCCCACCCGACCCAGCCAGGAATCGAACCTGGGTCTTCCGCAATCCGGGCGGCTCCACTGACCACTATGCTACCGGGAAGGCTGACGTAAGCGCTGAATTTTGTCATTGCTTTTTTCAAATTCAAATTCAAATTCAAACTCAAAAATCATTTATTCAGTTCAGGCTACAAGTAGCTCTTATGAATGTCACTATGCCATATATTTGAATTTTTGAGTGCTTATTGCGGCACTATGCGCCATCTATCCAACGGTCATTGCAACCGATGGCCATGCAGATTCACCTTTGCAGATGAAATACCACAAATTTTATAACACAACGCTATAGTTAATTTTTACTTTTTTATTTTCAAGTGTTAATTGCTGCACTGAAGCTAAACTAAATATTTATTATATATTTAGATAACAATTAAATATTTGTAAATTATTTATTTCAATGAATCAAGTCTTACTTATTAAGAATAGTAGGTCAAACAAGATGGCTACAAAGATGCTTGTACCTTAGTAGCCAATCTAAAAGAACACCTGAACTTTGAACTTTATTTAGATCGCAACAAGGATACACAGGTGCAAATGGTGGCGTTACATCAATTCCTGCTGTTTCAATTTTCGAACATGAATCGAACACAAAAGCAATCTCGATCACTTAATCGAATACAGTTCGCCACGCCTTTGACCTATTGCTGGCCAGTATCGATTGAGAGGTCATAATATATTTTCATTTAAGAATGTAATGTGATTTTGAAACTGCACGGAGGTTGTGTTCTTTTTTAAATATTTCGTAACAGAAACAGTATGCTTTTACAACTTAAAAAATACGAGAAAATTTAGCTTAATTAATTAATAACAAGCCTCCCGAAGCATAAAGAAGATCGAGATACTTATCTCTACTTTCGGGACCTCACATTCGGTGACCCAGCATTAAATAGTTGCTTGCTTCATAAGATTGTAACCCGAACGTGAAAATACTGCGCCTTCACTGTTTTTCACTTTTTTTTGAAGTGTAACATCTTTCCGCTCGCTTTCTATATAAGCAATTTGTGGGAATGATTTCGTGAAATGGGACGGAAGTGTGTGTAACAGTGTAACAGAAACTTGGAAAAGCGCGCAAGCGCGCGTCATTTTGTAAATTTAAAATCGATATTGTGAATATTATGATTTGACTATCAAAGTTCATTTTGATATGTCAAATGTTTTCTAATGAGTATTTACTGCATTTATTTTATAGTTATAAAATGATGTAATAACTGACCCATTTTTTTTCAGAATATAATGTTAAAATTGCTTATTACTAAGGTGAGATGTCAAATGTTATACATCATATGCGACTACTGTAAGGCTGCTCGTTTTTTTATTTTTTATTTGAATAGGTAAGGAACAAAACAAGTCTGATAGCAACTGCAGATATTTATGTTACGAATATAAATTATTGGAACTAAATTATATAACGACGAACGGTCAAGCTATTAAATTAGTAATGAATATCCATTCCTAATCCCATTAAGTTCTATCAATGAACATCATTAAAAATCGAAAATTGCATACTCGAATAGAGACCATCTTCACACATCATCATGCCACGGGTTCATTAATCGCGATACTCCAATTAACACCTACTAGCTCTTCTCGTTGCGGACTTTGCATTCAACACTCTTGTAATAAAAAATAATATATTTTTCATCAATTATTTTTTGCATGTGTGTCCTATTGTTGTAGTGCACACCAACCAGCTTACAAATTGCAGCACAGTGATAGTTATAATAAATTGTAAGTGGACATTTAAATAAAAAAGAGGCCTCAGAATGATAAGTTCTTTATCTTCAGTTATTATCTCATACAAACATGTGTGCTAGCGGTTAGATCACCGACCGCTCTTAAATATTTCAGATAGTACATAACTCCTATAATAAAAATATATAAATCCTACGTATTTAATTTTCCCATAAAATTAACGTTTTCATTATCCTTTAAACAAACTTTAATAAAAATGTTACATTATTTTTATGGATGAGTTAGAAACTCTACCTGGTGTTAAGCAGAAGCAAAGTCCAGATGCGAGGACAGCTAGTGGAGTAGGATTATGCCTCAGTAGCCGTCCTCACCTCGTTAAAAGGATCACCATGTTGTAGGTTGGAAACCTAAAAACATCATTAGGATTTAATGCGCTAACCTTAACGAGAAAACCAAGTAGACAAGGGTGCCTTTCAGACCCTGCATGTTCGAGCTCGCGTTCATTAGAACACCGCAACTTGTATGACTTTGACACGTGACATAATTATCTGTCGAGGCACAGATACGATAATGAAAAGAAAAATTGCCAACGAAAAATTGGATCACTAACATTAATTTGTGACTAGATTCTGCGGCTTTTCCTTAGTGGCAATTGGTCCGTGTCACAATACTTATTCATGTATCCCGGAATATGGTGTTTGACCGGGATAAAATATAGCCTATTGGGCTTTTCAACTTAGTAAAAGTGAAAGTAGAACAAATATACAAAGGCAATTTAACTATGTAGTATTTCAAATATTCATTGGGATTCACGTATATTTATGGTTTATGTTTTAAGAAATTCAAGAAAGAAATTTATTTCCTAAGAGATAATATAATAAGAAAAGAAAAAAGACTTTTTAGAAATACAATTTTACCTTAGCACTTAATTAAAGTTACGAAGTGACTTTTTGACAGAACGAAAATTTACTTAAAAAACTTACGTTTGTATTTCAAAAGGGTTTCAAGTCAATGTGTGGTAGGACTTTCATACAGATGAAAACACTACAGGAACAACAGGGGCCATGAGCCACCACGCGGGTCCATTGACATAATATAAAGAAACTTTCCTATGTAAACTCTGTTTTTCGCTACATTGTTTCAACTAACATAATATTTGCTTGGCTTACTGTAATTAATGAGTCTCCCCCTCACCGTCATGCAACCAATAACATTTTATCATTTTACAACGCGTCATCCAAACTTTGCCCATTGATCGAACTTGGCCGCATTATCGGCTTGTACGCAAATATCATAGGTAGTAAGAGGCAGCAGTACCTTACTTTTAAATATAAAAGCGTATATTGTTTTCAAAAGTTCACGCGAACGCTACAGTTTTAAATGAAACAATGTTTACGCGTTCATTGTACACAATGATTTTATATTATACTACGTGTATTATCACGTTTTCTTTAGATAATTTGACTGGGTTTTGCCGAGTTTGACATGTGACCACCTGATTCTTCAAAGGGTTCGAAATTTGAGGATAAAATAAAAATGTTGAATAAACGCGAGTAATAGATACATTTTAAATGTTTTAATTCAATATAAGCCTACACCATTATTTGTTATGTAAAAGTCTTTTTACAAATTAAGAAGTGCAGACAGTAAATAAATAAACGCGTAGTAATATAATCATTGCGTAAAATAATGCGTACGTTAAAATTATTTATTCAGTTTAGGCTACAAGTAGCTCTTGTGAATGTCACTATGCCATCGGTTCGTAAGTCTACTCTGGGCGGGAGATCTTGTATTGAGAAGAACCGGCAAGAAACTCTGCAAGTGTCCAGCTCTTTTCTCCTTAACAGTGTAAAAAATAATGAAAAATGCCCTATCATAGCAGGACACTTTCCATTACAAATAAACACAAAAATATAGAAGACAACCACAACATGTAAAAAAACACAAAATAAAAAAAAACTAAGTTAACAAATTTACATGAGGTAAAAGTTTCAATTTCCACAATTTCATACAGTACCACTACAGTACTCTAAATTCTGGATATCTATAAAATAATGCGCAAAATAAAAAGCATAAAACCTGTTTGTTCTGTCTAATATATATCTGCTAAGCAACATTGGCTTACATTGCTGAATCATCATTACATCATCATCATAATCATCATCAGCCTATGCTAGTCACTGCTGGACATAGGCATCTGCAAGTGCACGCCACTGAGCACGATCCGCAGCCACTCTCATCCAGCCACCTTACGAAGATCGTCGCTCTACCTAGTCTGAGGGCACTCTACACTAAGTACTCGTATTGCCGATACGCGGTCTGCACTCGAGAATTCTCAACCTTGTTGAATGATATGTCAGAATTATTAGACTGGACACCCGAACGCCTCGGAGAATCTAGTAGTAGACGGATTTGCGTGATGCCATCTAGAAACCCTATGAAGATGTTTCGATCAAACGTCTTTAGGTGTCTCAGCGTCCACAAAACAACACAACACAACAAAGTGTAAGTGGAATACAGCAACAACTCTCAAAAAAAAATAGGCCTCTCTATGTGCACGCCATTGTACACACGCCTGCACATAAACCTACAACAAACTGTCAAATTTCTTTAATAGACTTTGACCTTTATGTCCTAAATTTATGGTTAAAAATGTATTGAAGAAATTTGACAGTTTTGGATAGGTTGATGTGCAGGCGTCTGTACATAATCCGCAAATAAGTTATTTATAAGTTGAGATACTGCTCTAATGCTGACTGTATCCAATATTGTGACTTCCATCACACCCCTTGTTTCCGAACCATTTATTTTTTTATTTGAAACACCTTTTGTTTTGACATGCGTCGCGTTTAATGTGTGGACTGTATTTTTATTGAGTTAGATAAGTTATTTTTGTATGTGTAATGAAAAGATTTTTATGGTTTAGGTATTATTATTTTTGGAAAACAGACCGATATTGAAGATCGATTCGATCGAGAATATTGAAGAAAATAAGGAGCTCAGTGGTTAACGCACTCGGTCTGCCAGTTCTGAGGTTAAGCAACTTTCGCAAAGATCAGTCATCGGATGTGTGACCAAAAATTTTTTATCATCTTGAGCTCTTCCGTGCTTCGGAAGGCACGTAAAGCCGTTAGTTCCGGTTGCATAAGCAGTCGCTAACAACCACCAATCCGCACTGGGCCCGAGTGGTGGTTTATGGCCTAGTCTCCCTAACCAACCATAGGGATTGCTCGTGCCCCAGCAGTGGGGACATAAAATGAGCAGATGATGATTGAAGATCTCAAAACTCTTAAAATACGTAAAATACAAGTTACCCATGGTTGAACACCTATCCTTTGTGAACTTAAGTAGTTATTTAACCCACCTACCTACTTCCGATCCGATCCGAACCCTTCGGAGAATCTAGTAGAGCACGGGGACGCGCACTAGTGCGCGATGCTGTTCCCTCTAGAAAACCTCCAAAGGTGATTCGTTTTACACGGCTTGAGGGACCCTTTACGTTCCTCGCCGCCCCCAAACAAGCCCGGTGAAGCTGAAAATGCCATCTGAGGCAATCAGCAATATCTCTCAAAATAAAAATAAAAAACCTACCTGCTTACCAAAATGTATGGACCATCTGTTTTTTTGAGTTGTTCCTATACAAATAGTTGTTCATATACATTAGTAATATAAACTTCTTGAAGCAAAACAACGACTTACAATTCACGGTGTATATAATTATAAATCTGTTCATTTATTCTCATTTACGTAGTGATACCGGCGAAGCGGTGAGCTATTTTCATCCCGTAAACCATTCCACAGTACCAACTGAAACACGTAGTCGCATTTATATTCATTCGGAGCAAAGCTTTTATTTCGTGTGCATCTTAAATGCATTCGCTAAGAACGTCTCAAGGAAATCCTGCGAAATTATACCTCTCCAGAGTGAAATACGGCGGGAAAGGAAAACCGCGGCCATTGAAAAACAAAACACAATTCGCTGAGTGCACCCATACACGGTCTTATTCTGACATATCAGACGGGTCATGCGACCTGGCCGCATAGAAAACGCGATGGAAAAAAAACAAAACCTCCATTGTGTTATGAATGGGGCGCTTTATATTGTGTGGCGGGAAACAAATTTTTTAAGAACGCACTCTTTTTTGTTTAAAAAAAAACAAAATACGACGCGTTCTGGTTTACGTTGTGTGAATTTCGTTAAGTGTATTGCTGGCTGGCATGCTCTTTTTTAATTTGTGTAAAATGTGTTCTGTTGTGTGGCGTGCTGGAATCGTACGGATTTCTCATCAATCGTTTCCAGTGGGGAGTGTTGCTAACTATCTCGCTAGGCGATCTATTTTTACTATAGTAAAATAATTACAACAGTTTTTAGAAAAATGCTTACATCAACCAAAATGTTTCAAATTTATAGCTTTACTATAGTCCATTTCAACTTGGATGATCCCTGTGACAGTTCGATTTCGACAATTGTAGAGATGTTCTACAATAAAATAATTTCGATTGTTTCTGGTAATCGATAATACTATATATGGAAATGAAATCGATTTTACTTTACTAACAATACTTTAAATATGATTTGTGTTTATGTATTATGTTGAAAGTTTATTGTTCATAAATGCATTAAATGTATGTTTTACACAGTGTTATACGGTAAAATGAAACAGAATTTGAAAAGAGTAAATTTTTTATTCAGTAAGTATCTGAAAAATCACTGTCAGAATCGCTTGAAGAGTCGCTATCGCCGACATTTATTATAAGTTGGTCTTTCCACCGATCTATTCTGACGTACCTCTCCCAGTCCTCTAATATATACTACTCAAAACAAAATAAGGGCCACGAGGTATTTTTTCATTTTGGTGTAAATTATTAAACATTTACATATTGAAAGTAGTAAAATATTGAGTATACAAACTCTTTGATACCTAAGCTTTTTAATATTGTAGTATTCATCTAATGCTGGCAACAATTTTAAATAAAATTTGATTTAAAATTATTTTTGAAAATTTTGATTCCATTTTCTTTGACGTTTTGCTTTCCTTAGCTTCTTGGTTTATTAGAAATTATCAGAGTTCATTGATATCTCGAGTCAGAAACATCTTTTGCAATATGCCACAAGCACGCAGGCGTCATATGGACTCGCTGACAGCAACCAGAGCCGTTACAATGATTGAAGAAGGTCATTCGCAGCGATCTGTGGGTTTGCAATTGGGATTTTCTCGAAGAGCTATTCAAAATCTATGGAATCGTTTCCAAGAGACCGGCAGTGTTAGAAGAAGACCTGGTTCGGGCAGAGTTCGCATTACAACAGCTCAAGAGGATCGTTACATCCGATTAAGTGCGCGCCGAGATCGCACAACGACGGCCCGCAAGCTGCAAAATCGTTTACGGCTCACAACGGGTACTCGTGTCAGTGACCAAACTATTCGTAATCGATTGCATGAAGACCAGCAGGCATCAAGAAGGCGAGTTGTCCGTATTCCATTAACCAGAAATCATCGTGCAAATCGTTTAAGATTTTCCCGTCAACATTTGGACTGGGACATAAACCAATGGGGCATGGTGCTCTTCACAGACGAATACAAAGTTAAATTTTTTAACGACGATCGGCGTATTAGAGTATGGAGAAGACGCGGCGAGAGATTTTCAGAAGCCTGCATCCATGAAGTCGATCGTTTTGGTGGTCCAAATGTAATGATTTGGGGCGGGATAAGCTTACACGGCAAAACTGAGCTCGCTATTTTAAATGAGGGTACTGTTACTGCTCAGCGGTATATTGAGGAAGTCGACAGACCACATGTGATCCCATTTGCCCAGCGAGCGGGTCCTGGATTCATCTTGATGCAAGACAATGCTTGTGCACACACGGCTCAAGCGACTCGGTTTGTACTGGAAGCGTCTCAAATTCAAGTCTTGCCGTGGCCGGCGAACAGTCCGGACTTAAATCCAATAGAGCACATGTGGGATCAGTTGAAACGAAGAGTTAGAGACGGTGATCAGGAAATCCACAACCAACAGCAACTCATCAACGCTGTTAAAAGGGCCTGGGAAGAGATTCCAATGGAAAATGTCAGGCATTTGATTGAGAGCATGCACTCCAGGCTTCAGGAGTGCGTAACGAAACGAGGGGGGCATACCCGTTACTAAAAGATGAGCATGGAGTATTTTCTTTTGTTTTCAGTAACTTTACATTGTTTTTATTTTTAACCTTAAATGTGTTTTTTCTTTCAAAAGCAAATAAGCTTTTTAATCATTATTATTGGAATAAATTTATTGGTCTACACGGTAAAAACAACATTAGTTTTCGTTATGGAGACAAAAAAATTAATATTGGTTTTATTATTTTCATGGTACAGACAAAATACCTCGTGGCCCTTATTTTGTTTTGAGTAGTATAGTATTTTTTGTCTTTTCGACTACTTTCGCCCAATTTTCACCAGTGACGTGTTGGCTGTATATATATACTGTTTTTGTTTTATAAGTTTAAGATGTTTCATTTTAATATTTTTCGTAATGACGCTACAATAAAATGAAAAAATGTAGACTAATCTACATGTTCACATAAAAAAAGACTAACAAATTAATTAATACAGCTAGAATGAAAAATATAAAGTTAAATTTAATTGATTAGTTATTGAATGTCAATTGAACTTAAATTGGTTTACTATCCCAACACTAGTATTTCTTTGTTATGAAATGACCTTGTGAAGGGGTACGTTTTTTTATTATATTGTTTTAAAGTTGTGATTAATGTGTGTTATGCGAGAGTTTATTGAGACAAACCTAATCTAAAGTAAAAAATAGAATTATAAAAAACAATTGTAGTATATTTAGTGATGGATTATATAAGAATATGTTATTTTGATGTAGTCAAATAAGTTCATACGATTTTACAAAGTCACGCCTTCGTTATTGATGACATCTGTCACCGGGATCATCCTAGTTGAAATGGACTATAGCTGCCCCCGGCGGACTTCGTACCGCTTTGACACGATTCGTTTCCATGACAACACTACAAACAAATCATTTTGTATTGGGAAAATTTCAAAAATCAAAAAAAAATTAGGGGTGGACCACCCTTAACATTTAGGGGGATGAAAAATAGATGTTGGCCGATTCTCATAGATACCGGATAAGCACAAAACATTTCATCAAAATCGGTCAAGCCGTTTCGGAGGAGTATGGCAACGAAAACTGTGACACGAGAATTTTATATATTAGATAATATTTTAACCTCTACAGTCATCATCATCGCGATTGACAATGTCCATCGATTTTTAATGTCTATGTAATTAAAAAAATATATAACAAAAGGGAAGTGTCTGTTGTGTCATTTTGGACTTGACGGAATCTCATGAAAAGCACACTTCATGTGAAAACCTGAAGTATGAAGGAGATCGGGTATTCTGTCTCTAAGTTGGTATACCTACAACTATGCTTCCAACAAAATTATCATTGTTTGAAAAATAAATGTACTTTTGTATTTTTTTTTATTAATATAGTTTTCTTAATAATTACACATTCTTATTAATCACAGCATCATCGTGACACGCTCATTTTTATATCCCCACTGCTGGGGTACGAGCCTTCCCTATAGAAAGGTAGAGAGAACAGGCCATAAACCATATCACGGGAACAGTGCGGATTGGTGGTTGACGTATCACACATCCTTATACCTATTTAAACAAGATTAAAAATGCAAAATAAAATGTCAACTCAGTTTTGAATTGACCGTTCATCATCATCATTCCCATCATCATCATCATAGACCTTTCATGTAACTATTTTTTTTAAACTTACTTTTGTACCGGTTGTTTATATGTCTACGACGTTAGACCTTCACTCTGTCTCTCACTGTATCGACTTTCAACGTTTAACGAACCATAACTGTCAGTTAGTAAAAATAGTGCGTATTGGTTATTTTGACGTGTTAGTTAAGTGGGTGCTTGCACGCGAGACCGGGCGCTTCTCGAAAGGTCTCCTTGATTTGTTATTTTTTTATATGTGGACAAATAAAACAAATGAAATTAGAGTCATTAGTAACGTTAATAATTACCAACAATTACCAAGTCAACAAAGCTAAGATGTAATAATAATAAATCAACATAGACCAACATCTTAAGAGGCTCTCGCTTGATGATTGGATCAAGGGTCAGATTCAGAAAGCAGTACTACTTGACACGGCACGTATTGTCAGGAGGTTCCTCACTCTGCAGCCCTGGCCACCGGTAGCTTGGGCCCTGCCCCGCTGCTGACGGTACTCTAAAGTTAGGTTTTTATAATGTTCTATTGTTTTTATAATAAAATATTGTAAAAATCTAGTTTTAAGAAAGAAAATAAATAAAGGGTCATAATAATAATAACAAAAAAATAATAATAATATAATAATAACCTAGGTTAAGTTTTTTATAATATTTTATATTGTAAATATGTTTTTATAGAAAATATTGTAAAAAGAAATCTTAAGATATATATTTAATAATGAGAATAATATATATATATTTTTTATATTTTTGAATATTTTTTTATTTTGTTTAATATTTAAAAATGTAAATTTATATGCGAAAAAAATAATTATAATAATAATCATTATTTAATAACTTATTTTACAAAATGTCCAGAATACTAAACGTACTATATGTCAAAAATACACAAGTGCCATATAAACGTTACATGTGAATAGAGCCCCAAAACGTATATTGTCCACACGCCTGCACATCAACCTACCACATACTGTCAAATTTCCTTAATAGACTTTGAACTTTATGATTAACGCATATGGTTGTAAATGTTTTGAAAAAATTTGACAGTTTTGGATAGGTTGATGTGCAGGCGTCTGTACTATAAATAAATTGTAGTAAGTAATCATCTAATGATTATACTAAATGTGTTGTATAATTAAACTTTTACATTAATACAGTTAGTTTATTTATCCTTTATAAAATTTATAAAATACAGTGAAAAAAATTAAATTAAATTTAGCTTTAGTCCAGCAATTAGCACTTGAAAATAAAAAGTAAAATTTACAATAGCGTTGTGTTATCAAATTTGTGGTACTTATTTCATTTGCAAATGTGAATCTGCATGGCCATCGGTTGCAACGACCGTTGTATAGATGGCACTGTGCCGCTATTAGCACTCAAATTAAAAAGCAGTGACAAAATTCAGTGCTTACGTCAGCCTTCCCGGTAGATTGGCGGTCAGTGCAGCCGCTTGGATTACGGAAGACCCAGGCTCGATTGCTGCTGGGTTCCGATTTCGGCTGGGTCGGGTAGGCGTTTAATTTTTTCACATTTTATAAATTTTATAAATATTTAAGTAATGCCTACCAAACGAAATATGACACACGGGAATATTCCATCAGCGAAGACGTACAGAGGTGTGGCCGCGGTGTCCATTACAGCTTAACTAATATCGACAGCTCAGCTCAAGGTGTGGGCGACTTCACCGTTTACATATCGCATTTATTTTAATAAGTCTGTTTTTTTATATAAAGCTATATATATGATGAGACTTCGAATGTAGATTACACTTTAGGCACGTATAGAAGGAATGAGATCTATGAAGGTAAAAATACCTTTATTATTCTGTACCTACCCAAAAAGGTTTTAATTATGTCTTATTGTAAAAAAAATTGGTGTAGCGGGGTGTCACCGTTTTATAAGGTGTGGAAACACCTGAGTTCCAAGGGATCCAAAACCGATCAGGTTTTGATGAAATTGTTAAAACTGGAAATAATGTAGCTTAAGTGTGTGCCAATCAATGTTTTTCTTTCTTTCTTTTCTATAGTACTAAATAGTTTTTATATTTAAGAAATTATGGGTCTCGGACCCGTTCGCCCCGTAAGTTTCGCCCCTCATACCATAAATGGACCCGTTCGCCCCTTGAAATATTAAATGGTTCTGTTTTAAATTAAGACGACACTTTATATATCTTTAAACAATATGTCCCGTTTCCGACCTCGGGGACTTTAAGGGCTGTTTCTTGGCATCATTTTAAATATTTAAAAAATTAGAATAAGTAAATGGGGTGGTTTTTTTAGTACCTAGCACGACAGACTTTTTTTTAATATTTTGGCATTATTTATACTTTAAAAAAAGGTATGCATGAAAAAGTCTTAAGTTACAATATGTCACCTTCAGAAGGTTTAAAGAGCTATGAAAATAATCTATTTTTATGAGCATAGGACATCCGACGCTATAGCTATTTTAAGGTACACGGTCTTGTGGACATTATTTAAATATTGAAATGGCTGCCATTGTTAGAGGGTTGGAGTTGCTCCCCTACTTTATTTTTTTAAATAAATAAAATGATGCCAAGAATCAACCCTTAAAGTCTCCGAGGTCGGAAACGGGACATATTGCATACAGGGTGGAAAGATCGAATGCCACGTATGGCAACTACCTTAAATATTGGAAATAGCACATTCTGTGTAAAGGAGACTTTCCATTATATTTAAAAACAATAACCCCTGCATATATGGATTTTTGAAAAATCGCTTGCCTTAAGCGGCACACGAACCAGTCAAATGCGACCAAAAATAACATGCCGTATTTTATAATGCAGATCGAAAGGGTTACTGATAAGGTTCATTTTTTTTTTAATAACAAACACAATCAAAATAACGGAAGGCCATGAAAACTAACAATTACCTTTTTATTTTGTTTTCACCCGTCACGTGAAATGCACCGCAACTACCTTAATTATTGGAAATAGCAAATTGTACGCAATTGAGACCTACTTTTACTTTAGAGAATAATAAATACTGTAATTAGGGATTTTGAAAAATCGTCTGTCCTAACCGGGAATCAAACCGATCAAATGTGGTAAAAATAACATGCCGTATTTTATGATGCAGGTCGGAAGGGCCTTTCATATTGATCGTTTACAACACTTAAGTACCATGAATTAAATAAAGACATTTGCTATTTCCAATAATGAAAGTGGTTGCGGTGCATTTCACGTGACGGGTGAAAGAAAACAAAATAAAAAGTGTATTTGTTTGTTTCATGGCCTTCCGTTATTTTTTATAGAAAAATTAACCTTATCAGTAACTCTTTCGATCTGCATCATAAAATACGGAATGTTATTTTTCGTCACATTTGACTGGTTCGGGTCCCGCCTAAGACAAGCGATTTTTCAGAAATCCATAAATCAATTACTATTTTTATAAATAAAGGAAAGTCACCTTTACACACTTTACACTTTTAATGTGCTATTTCCAATATATAAGGTAGTTGCCATCCACGTGGCATTCGATCTTTCCACCCTGTATATTAATCTTCTGTGCGTGTGTCACTGAAATCCTTTTAAACGGCTGGACCGAAATTTGGATGAAATTTTCTGTATGGGATACGGGTGTTCTTAAGCGGACGAATTATTTGTTTTTTTTGTTGTCATGGAAACTGTCAAAGCGGTACGAAGTCCGCCGGTCAGCTAGTAAGTCTATAATGTCTTATATCATCATCATCATCATCTTCATCATTTTAGCCAAAAGACGTCTACTGCCAGACAAAGGCTTCCTCGCCTATATCTAAGCCTATGTGCTACTTACTTACTACTTAAATACATGTATCATCAGTTGGTAGTTCTAATAAAGAATTTAAAAAACAAACGCTTTTAAAGCTCGGTTCCACCGTTCCGCGTGTGATAAACCATCGAGACGGCAATACGTAAATAAGAAGGAATCTCGGATGCGGCCCCACAGACCACAGTCAACAAATTACGCGCGAAGTAGCAAGGTATGCAGCCAGCCAGGAAAAAGTAAAAAGATGGCGAAGGAAGTCCACTTAGGCATTTCATAAAGACAAGAGATCCGTTGTCTCGAGTACTGTAGCGGTTCAGGCGGAGTTGTGCGGCTTCTGAGAGAGCGTGGTGATTGGCTGCAATAACTTTTGTACGTTAACTTTTTTTATTTAAATAAGGCAGCCGAACTTCATGTTCAAACAGACTTAGAACAAAATGGTGTCTTAATTATAGATTGCCACGGCATATTAAATTGGAACGAAACTAACTAATCGTTTTTTTTTATTAGTTGACTATACGCAAAATGATTTTACCGAGTGTGCGTGGGTGGTCATATTGACCTTTAGAAAATTTAGTAAAAGCTTATAAATTCAAAAAACAATTTTTATTACGAATTCACATTAGATAGTGTTGATAAAGCACGGTTAGGACAATACCACGATAGCCTAGTTGGTAGTGTACATGACCTAATACGTTCGAGGGCGTTTTCTCACGTGCGAAAATTTTCCGACCACTTTTCGAGCAACGCTCGAGCCGGATGTTACTTTAAAATAGTCTGTACACGTAATATGTTATTTGCAATGGTAAGGCTTAGGGACCGAATATACTCGTATTGTATTCTTAAACATGTTTGTACCTCTTTCATCAATTAGTTCCTCGATACACTATATACGTAAAGTCTAAGCTATTTTTTTCAAATCTTATTGTCATCGTTCTGTCTCAATCTTAAGTACGTTTCACCTGAGGCAGGGTTTTGCATGAGTGCCCCGCCAGTAGTATTTTATTGTGCTGTCGATGCTCTAGAGATGAACTCTACTGGGGATATTAAAATATGCGGTGTGGCTGCGGTATTGTTTTGTTTTTTTTTTCTTTGGTATTTAATTCGAAATTTGAAAGAATGTGACACGTTTCCAGTCTAAACAGGTCTAATAGTTTGACATCTAAGGTGTAACAAAATGTTAACACATTAACAATTTGATTGCCACGAAACTAGACAAAAAAGAAAGACAATATAATTTAATTGTGTACAGATATTTACGTTTTCGTTATTTCAATGTTATGGATTTTGTGGACATCCATTCGTTAAAATTTCCATAACGTACGTTTTGGTTCCTCCAGATTTGTTCGTTTTTTTTTAAATAAACTTGTTTGATTTTATAAAAAAATTAGGTACGTGAGAAAGCTACTTTCTTTTAATCAATAAATGATTTGACATCGACTTTGACTTTTCATTTCCTATTCATTAGGTACGTTTATCGTTTCAGTGACTTACTGCGGCACTCGTGAACGTCAATTATCATTTACTTGATAATTTACATTACTTTACTTTTTATTTATTTGCGTAGTTTTCACGCTGCACCAGTTGTCCTTGCATCTGGACTCCATTTCCACTTATCATCAGGTGGAGTGGAATCATTTGTCAAACTACGTATAAAAAAAAACATAGCACCTACAATTTTTCAGTCGAAAATGTCCTTATAAAGCCACTATTACACCACCAGGCCACTATTAACCACTGTTAGAGACTATTTTACAAATTTTAAGTGCAAAGTAACCATGATTGTTAATTGACGTCTATAAAGTGCGGCAGTTAGCAACGTTATTTCTTCTAAAATCACTTCTCAACTATGACGAAATCCTAAAAAGGTTTTAAACAGTTTTACACAAAAAACTAAAACCTTTTTCATCAAAATATCGATATTATCGATGTCGTCACCGTGACGTCACCACCGCAACGTCTTTAAGTACGTCTCGGCGACGTCGCTAAACCAAACCTATTTTGCTTCGCTCCGGTACGTAATTTCACCTGAGATTAACTCTGCTGGATCCATTTACCAAAGGCTGCATTGATAGATACTAGTAGGTACCTATGTAGAATAGAGACCTATTTGTTTTTTATATAAATACATAGAAGAAGTTATGTCAGTTGTACAGCCACGAGCATTAACATGTAAACAATGTAACTCTTAACACAATGGAATAAGAATCAAACTTACTTAAACCTGCACCTTTTGACAATGTACAGGCGCCTGCATATTGACCTATCCAATGTTTCTTCAATAAATGTTCAACCATATGCCATATTCATTGTTCATATTTAAAAGCCTAATCCCAGCAGTTGGTTTACAGGCTCATGATGATTAAAAAAACAATACATGAAGTTTAAAGTCTATTGAGGAAATTTGATCACGTGTACGATATCCTTTGCCATGGACAGCCCGCTACACACGAATGATATGACCGTTAGGTCATAAAGTAAGGTTTTTTTTTAGTAGGAGGCAAATGAGTAGTCGGGTCACCAGCCCCCCAACCGCCTAACTCTATCGACATCGCTCTCGCTATAGCGCTCTATAGTTTATGGCGTCATTTTGTAATTTCTAAAGCGATATGAAAGCATTAAGAAAGCAATATCGAAAGCTATATAGCCTATAGCTTTCGATATTGCTTTTATATAGCTTTCGAAATGGCAAGATTACGCCATAAACTATAGAGCGCGATAGCGAGAGCGATATCAATAGTTAGGCGGTAGGCCCCCTGATGGGAAGCAATCACCGCCGCCCATGGACACCCGCAAAACCAAAGAAATCGCAGATGTGTTGCCGGCCTTAAAAGGTGTCAGACATCCTTGCGCAAGGGACCATCTGCGTCAGGTCATAACGCCAGATCAGGACGCGCCGAAGCGCATTCTTCATCCGGTAATTTAAGACTAGTGTCTCGAGCGAGTTGCCCCGTGGACACGTATAGTCCACTACCTAATGTCCAGATAGGTGCGGATATCCTTTGCGATGGACGGCCTAAATCAAGGCTTTACCCCAAAAGCCACTAACAGGTAACAGGTTTCTCTGGGATAGTGTAGTCTTCGCGAACGAAGTCGCGGGCGACAACTGGTGTTTAATAAAAGTTTTTACAACGTTTACTTACCTAGATTGTTATTAGAGGGAAAATAAGTATAAAACAAAAGGAAAAATCTAGACTGTTTGCTACTACAGGTTTTGTTCTTCCAGTAAAGCGGCATAGTTAATGAGTGAAGGGAAATTGCTAGGGCTCTCTACTATTTTCGGGTTTGCCCTTTATCTCCCCGTGTGTGGACTAGGGAAGATCACTAATGTTCCAACCATTATGGGAAAACTTTTCGGTAAGTGGTTGCGTGGGGGAACTTCAATGAAAATTTACGGTTAGATTTTTTAGTCAACGTTTTCTTTTTTTTTTGCTACCATGCCGAGTAACAAAGCATACGGCCCCGCTTTATGGAAGGCCGTCGCAGGAATTCAAGTCCGCTGAGTCAATATCGTCTCAATAGTGTATGATTTGTGGATGTTTTTTTTTACATTTTCTCTTTTGCTTTCTTTTACGGGTAAAATCGTTAAGTCAACATTTGAAATTGCCGTTGAGGGTATACTTAAAGTTATGTTTTTATTTGTGTTTCTGTAACAGGTTTTGTATTTGTTTCCTTTATCACCTTTTTTTTTGATTACATTTGTCCATGTAAGAATTCTATTATAAAAGATTTGGGCATTATAGGTTCATTATTATCGTTCGTTAACATATGCGAAAGTTTGTTGCCAAAATAAATTTAAAAAAAGAATGTTTATAAATAGCAGAATCGAAATACTGGACGCTAGCGATTCCAAGAATAGCACGCGAGCGGTGTCGACTTCTACGGTTTCAGCTTTTTTTAACTAGTTAAAATATTTTGCGCATACACCGGGGCTAGGGATGACAACGGGTTATGTGGTATCTATCTCTCTCTATCTCTCTCTCTTTCTCCCTTCTCCTCTTCCCTCGCCCAGCTACTTAAAGGCTCGGACCCACCGCAGCGCACGCTGTGCACGGACACGCGGCGCATGGATTCATTTGTTTGACTACGTGGGTCAACGTTTCCACTGCAGCACACGCTATACACGCAGCGCACGCTGTGCACGGACACGCGGCGCATGGATTCATTTGTTTGACTACGTGGGTCAACGTTTCCACTGCAGCACACGCTATACACGCAGCGCACGCTGTGCACGGACACGCGGCGCATGGATTCATTTGTTTGACTACGTGGGTCAACGTTTCCACTGCAGCACACGCTATACACGCAGCGCACGCTGTGCACGGACACGCGGCGTATGGATTACAAATTACATTACGACTATGTACAACTTTAGCGTATTTGAGTCATATGTCTTGTGGAAACTACGCGTTTCGTGAATAATCTTACAAAATGACATTGGAACTGAGTTTGTGAACAGGAATCGACAAAATGGTGCAGGCGTCGCTTCCCCGCGCTCGTCCCCCACCCCACTACCCCGCCCCGCTTCCGTGTACCGCGTGTACAGCGTGCATGGCGTTGCCAGCGTTGAGCTACGTGCGCACATATTCGAGGAAGCCACGTGTGTCAATTCATGCGTAGCGTGTCCGTGGATTGCAGTGGATACAATCACATGTATTTTCTTGCAAAGCGAAGCTTGACGCACGTGCGTATCCTCTCCGTGCGCTGCGGTGGATCCGCGGCTTAAATCTCGACGAAGACAGGTTAGGTATACCTATAGATGTGAAGCTGGATACTAACATTTGTAGCCTAGCGGCTAGAAACGGCTTCTTTAGCTTATTATCATTTCTAGCGATAACTAGCGGCTGGAAACGGCTGCTTACATTACATACATGTTCTCATGATTTAGTTTTTTGTTTTAATTGTTTTGTCTTCTGATTTATTTACTATAGGATACATTTAACATAAATAGACATAAACAATGACATTTGCATCTGTATCAAGTGTTAAAAACTCAAAATTTTCATACAAATGTGACACAGCAGTGGAATAGGCCTATTTTAATAATTTATTTGTGAGAGATGTTTTGGAAATAGGTATTATCCATGAAATAAGTGTGGACAGATACCTAGTAATAGTAAGCATTAGTAGGTATTAAATTAAAAATTAGTAAGTATAAACGGTGTCTTCAGTGTTTATTTAAAAAAAAAAAACAAAAATAGCAATACATAATAAGTGCTACTGTATAACAAAAATAAGAGTTTAACAATGTTTTTGTTTTGTTTATATAATTTTTAACGCAAATTTTGTTGCGAAACAAATTACAAAAAAATAAATGTAATATAATGTAAATAAAGCACCTGACCCGGTATGTCAGAAGGGTGCAAGTTCAAATCCTGCTCGTGGAATTTGACTTTGAAAGCCAAAGGCACCCATTAAATGTCAACAACTACCGTCATTAACATATTATTTTTTCAACATTTGTGTTTTTGTAATTAATAACCTGATATAGTCTAACCTTTTTAATTTGCAGCCAGTTGATATTTTTTTTTTCATTTTAAAATACATATGTTTCCTTTTTTTCTAATATATAAGTATGTATATTATTTTAAAGTATTGCAGTAAAGTGATATACGGCCTTTTCTACTCGCACATACAGCACAGTGAAAATCTGCCACGTTCGCAATACATGATACAATTTAAGGGGTGATTCATTAAAATCTCATTCCACGTACCGTCTACCTCACATCCGTCAACAGAAAAAGAAACAAAAGCGAATGCCCGTTAAATACTTGATATTTATTTTGGCGGCAGACAGGGGGTGGTGCAATTAAAATTATAATTTTTGGCAAACGCTCCCGAAGTCCCGACCCTAGCAACGTGTATCTGTATCTTTGACTTGTCCCGTGGCGGTAAAGGTAAGGGCGCACTGAGTGCAATAAATAGTTTTTCATCATCATCATCATCATCATCATCGGTCCCCCAAGACAAGCGGCATAACGTTAACTAAATAGAAATGGAATAAAATTTATATGACCTTTATTAGCAATACATTTTAAAGGTACACAATTGATAAAATATCTTCTATTATTGTCAAATTGAATATAACATTTTTATTGGTTTTGTTGCTAACTGTACTGTACGAACTCTGTAGTTACTAATACTAACGTCGTGTTTAAATTACAAAAATAAATAAAATCGTTTGGAGTTGGTAGGACAAGAAAAAAAAGATTTTGGAGTTGGTAGGAGATACTGTAAGGAGTTTTAAAATTTCGAGAATAATACATTTGGAGGTAGCGGTACTGAGCCATAATTATTATCGTATGGGATTAATGAAAGCATACGATACGTATAAATGGCGTTTGATTGCACTCATCGTAACGTTACTTTGTCCATAAATTGCTTCAACACTATTAACTCGTGATGACAGTGAAATAGTCTTGCCAGAATTTTAGTCACTTTTATATACAAATCGTGTAACATAGGCCATAGTCAAGAAAAAGTGAAACGTTTGTATAGCTTGTGTTACTTTCTTTCAGCTGAAATAAAGCTGAGCTTGTTGTCAAATAATAAAAAATTAACAGAGCTTTAATTTTAAATAGTTGCATGTGTGTTCTTTCTTTTTGTCGTTTAGTACATGTCGGTATTATTAGTCTTTTTAAAATGTGATTTGATCAGTTTTAACGACTGCTATCTTACGACAATACCACTTTACAATATCTGTTAAGCTTTCGAATAGGGTATATCATACATCGCCTGACGTCCTCAACTACTATCTAGTCCACATAAGCAGTTCAAATGAAAACCATAAGCGCTAAAACCCGTGTGCAAGCAGCTATTATCACTACCTGTATAAACTCTGATCCGATCAGGACCCCTCAGAGAATCTTGTAGGGGACGGGTCCACGCAATACGCGTAGAAAATCTCTGACGGTGATTCGTTTCACACGGCTTGAGGAACCCTTTAAGTTTCTCGCCCTCCCAAAAACCCCATTGAAGCTAATGCATATTGGCAATCAGCAAACACTCTAAAAAAACCTGTTTATACAACTATCTGTAATAAAAAGGCATCATTGTTAAACACTTTTTTTCCAACACATTTTGTAGCACCTGGTGTGCCCCAAAGCGGAACTTGACTTCCAAAAATACGTATCTTTCTAGATTCGGACGCCCCAAACGTCATTGTGACGAGAGCGCCCTCTACGGCAGATTTAAATATTCATTTGGAACTCTTTAATTATACTTTGTGCATATGAGCGGCTCTACTTTGCGCTCCTTTGTTTTTTTGGAATTGAATTTATGACTCCGAATTTTTTTATGATAATACGGTTATGCGATTCTCGTGTTTGCTTTGAGTTAGGTGGTTGCGTTCATATCTAGGTGTTTTCTACATTTGCTATAGATTTAACCGCTACCGTGGTTAGTTATAAAGTATTGTTTTTTGTTCAAAGTCAAATCGTTTATTCAATATAAACCTTTACTGGCACTTATTGCGGTCAAAACTAAGTATAAAATTCAAATAATAATAAATTAAAATTTAGTTTACTAAATCTACAACCAGTTTGGGTTTTGAGAGAGCCTTCGCTCGAGAAGAGCTGGCAAGAAGTGTTCGCCTGGCTACCACTATCTTGTCCTAAACAATCGCCATAACATTATTGTTAGTGGGCGTTGTTGTGGTCCGACGGTAAGAGATATATGATTATCTAGTTTTTTTAGAAGATTTTAGTAGAAATGCGCTTTCACTATTTTTATAATGCCATCCTTATACTTCAAGTTATTGTGCGTAAGATAATTATGTAAACTTAAATGATTATCTATTCAGCAGGCAAAGCATGTTTATTTTTAATTGGCACTTGAAAAAATACGAATTATTGTCTCTTCTCTAATTGAAATTACGTCATCGCTAACATTGATGTCAGCTTCCTCTCCTCGCTTGCCAAATGTGTGTTGGTGATTACAAACCTGATCTACCAATGTATCGAAAAATACGAAACACACTTTACCCGACCTAGGATTTGAACCCAGGATACCGAGCCAAGTGCGTTGCCACTCTACCACACCGAAGCGTTATTTACACTTCCCTTAATAAATATATTATACTAGCTAACCCGGGCGGCGGACTTCGTACCGCTTTGACAGTTTCTATGACAAGAAAACAAACAAATCGTCAAAGTAGTTTACGCGTGAAAGTGTAGGTATTAAACAAACAAACAAACAAGCACACTTTTTGATGTGTAACATCTTTCCGCTCGCTTTCTATATAAGCAATTTGTGGGAGTGATTTTGTTAAATGAGACGGAAGTATGTGTAACAGTGTAACAGGAAGTCGGGGAAGCGCGCAAGCGCGCGCCATTTATTAAATTTAAAATCGCTGTTATGAACATGACATATTATTATTTTATGTGACATATTGTGTCATTTGACTATCAAAGGTCATTTCGATATGTCAAATGCCTTCTAATGAGTATTTACTGCATTTATTGTATAGTTATAAAATGATGTAATACCTGACCCATTCTTTTTTCAGAATATAATGTTGAAATTGCTGATCGATTGTATAGTTTACTCGTGAAAGCGTATCACAGACAAACAAACAAACACACTTTCGCATTTATAATATTACTTAGGATAGAAGCCGAGTTAATGCAACCGGCTTCTCATTTTGAACTGAGCCGCAAATGACGTCATTACATCGTTTCCGTCGCACTCGATTTCCCGCCGTTTTCCTTCAGACGTGTGCAAATTAGATGAACGCCTGCACCTGAGCTGTGGTAACTGTTTTACACGTTGTCACTTTGTGCCCCGTACATTGGTTTAGTCAATTTGTGATAAAAAGGTTTTTAAGCTTTTACAGTATCCAACGTTAATGTGAGGTGAACTTTTGCACGTGAGCTGCAGTAACTGTTTACTGCGCCGTGTTTAAATTGGTTTACTCATCCTACTAATATTATAAACGCGAAAATTTGTAAGTATGGATGGATGTATGTTACTTTTTCACGTAAAAACTACTGAATGGATTTTAATGAAACTTTCCTCATATACAGACCATGACCCAGACCAGCATATAGGATACTTTCTTTTTTTTTTACTGTAGTCTTCGCGAACGAAGTCGCGTGCAACAACTAGTATACTATATATATTCCACGGTCTAGAGATAAGATAGCCAGTACCTCGTTGAGGATCTCGGGTGAAGTGCGCTTATCATCACTTAGGTGAGATCAAGGCACTGTGCTTACCCGTTAATATATAAAAAATAATAATCTTATAGTACTTGTCCAACATTTAAAAATGTTTTAAGTATGGTAACGAAACGCATGCACCTGAGCTGCAAATGGCTGTAGTAGCCATTTTACACGTTGTCACTTTGTAGCCGCGTACATTGGTTTAATCAATTTGTGATAAAGTTTTAATGGCATTGATAAAACCTCCTTCAGTATAGAATCCAACGTTGCATTTTGTTTTTTTCAACGATCAACGCCTCTGGGCAAGAATTGCAGTAACTACATTATACGCCGTCACCAAATAAGAGCAGCTCCTATAGTCAGTTTAGTAAAAGACTTTATTATTAGACACAAGTAGATCCGTACAAAGTGTTTTAATTACAATGTGTAGTGTAGACAACACAAAAAATACTTATTAAATAGTCATCATCATCATCAGCTCATTTTATGTCATCACTGCTGGGGCACGAGTCTTCCATATGGATGGATAGGGACGATAGGGAGAACGGGCCATAAAACACCACGCGGGCCCAGTGCGGATTGGTGGTTGTTAACGACTGCTAATGCAGCTGGGGAGCAACGGCATTACGTGCCTTCCGAAGCACGGAGGAGCTCGAGATGATACATGTTTGGTCACCCATCCGATGACCGGCCTTTGCGAAAGTTGCTTAACCTCAGCACTCGCAGACCGGGCGCGTTAACACTGCGCCATCGAGCTTCTCATAAATTAAATAGTACTATCATAGAACTACGTAGAGTTACTATTTAAGAGGGCGCAAGTAATGCAACGGGTAGAAACGCGACTGACCCGTAATAACAAGGACTATGCCGGATCGAGATACATTTTCTCCACGCAATTCACCTGTATTTTCTTAAGGATACCTATTGAGATTGCGTAGTTGTGAACAAAGCAGTATGACCACTTTTTAGTTGGGACCAGAAGAATAAAGATTTTTTTTCGCTATCCCATTTATGCTGGAGGAGTATTATTAAAAGAAAAAAGAACATTTAAAGCTGGCATGTATTTAATAACACACATTGAACAAACTATTTTCATCAATATTATTTAAAAAAACTATGTCAAGATTTACACTTTTTATTAGATTAAAAAAGACAATATTTATTTTATAAGCGCTTATAAATGCTTTTTTTTGTTTTGTCTTCGTTTGTTTTATGGTTGAGTAACATCTTATTTTGTACATTTTATTCAATAACCAATCATGTTTAATCTTGTATATCTCTTAATTTTTATACACAGTGGACTAAGTACATAAAATAGGTAAACAGTGTAGATTCAAATAAAATATTCTGGCTTTAAGTCTTGAGATTATTTTTTCAACATTAATGAAATTTTTAATAGTAGAACTATATAAATATATTGTAACTATTGTAACTAACAAACATTAGTAATACAATATATTAATGAATAATAATGATTTAAATAATATTAGCAATATTGATACCCATGTACACAAATTATAAGTACAAATTTGTTTTTTTTTTAAATGAATTAATTGAACTGTATTGTTAATTTTGCATGTCTACGTGGCAGAATATGTGAAACTATAAAAATATTACCAACTTATATGTAGTAATACCAACCTTATTCTTAGCAAATAAAAATATTTTATTGTATTATATTCTATTCTAACAAATTGAAGTTTTAAGTCTATTTATTGATGTAACGAAGGCGTAAGAGAGATAGAAGTAGACTTTTATAAAAAAAATGATAAAACCTCAATAACGATTGTATTTAAAAAGTTAACTAAACTTTACCTACTGTTTCTATTTTACTTAGGGCAGGTACAAAATAAAGAATCTCGGCGGATGTTTATTGCATCCACCCCACTGCCTCTGTGCAAGCAATATTACGGTGCTGGTAAAGGTTTATGTAAGAATAGTACAGGTATATCGTTTACCGTTGATTCGATAAGCCAGTACTGACGCCAGTCGCTGAGCTGACTTACTCCTGTCATCGTAGTAAACAGCTGTCATATGCTGACATGAACGACAAAGAAACACTGCTGTCAGTACAGTCTCCCTAGAAAAGTGGCATAACGCTAATATAGAAATAGAAAGATTTATGTACGGGAATAACATAACAAGTCAACGATATGTATAAATGACGTTTATATCAATCTCATACAATACTCATTCTATTTCATTTCAATTCTATTAGCATTATGCCACTTGTCTAGGGGGGCAGTACAGTTTGTTTATAATACTTTGTACAGTTCTGTTCGTTATGGTAGTAGTATAAAATCAGAAGAGCTGTGTATTAGCGCATCATAAAATATTTACAACATTTAAATCATTACTTTATTTACTAGTTAACGTGTGCAATATTAGAGAATGCCTTAGGCATTAAGTCAGCCATGTAATTTAATGATGCAGTAATTTAAAATAAATAAATAATTAAAATATATCTTAGACACGTCCCAATTGTCATCATCTATGGTTTGAATAGTTATTTAAATAAACAAGTTAATAGTACATAGTTACTAAATGATTATATTGTAGTAATCTAAAAGAGCCAGTATGGAGAATTCAAAAACTATAAAAGACACGGGCTTTTTTTGTAACAAAACTATTTCATCTATTAATAAAATATGAAAAATCTGCATTAAAACTTTTTTTATCTCTCTCATACACCAATTGTTGATACTCTAAAAGCACTGACAGTCATCGTCTTAGCCGATGACATCCAGTACCTACTGGACAATGGCCTCCCTCAAAATCTCCACAACGACCGGTCCTGCGCTGCTCGTATCCAATGACAAACTAATTGACAGTAAACCATCTTAAAATTAACGACGACGAAAATCTTAATAACGCCCTAAGAATTAAGCACAGCCACGGTCTGCAACCTGTTTGTTTAGCAACAATATTTCTGGCCGTAAACGCCTAGTTAACGACTCATAAAGGCAGCAACACACGTAAACAAAAATCCATTATTATTCATCTACAGACTGACGCGGCAAAGTCAATGTCTATCTTATTTCTTTTATAATTATTCACGCTGCCTCCTTAAGAGGGGGGGGGGGGGATTTCACCCCCGACACCCCTCGGGGTGGGATAGAACGTCTTCGGTTTTTGCGGCGTTTGTTTCAAGTTTTTTAGGGAGTTAAACCCTTTCCTGAACATGACAGGAATTGGATCATTAAGCAGACCTAGCTAAGCTTAATGCCAGCACCCTCTATAGGCTTATGAATAATATATTTTAGTATTAAGTAGGTTTCGTGTCGAGCTTTATTTTTATACCCCCCCCCCCCCCCAAACAGTTAAGTACAGTTCAGGTAATGGGTTAAAGTCTTACATTTTGTATAGAATTTGAATTTTCATACGATACAAATGACGATAGAGGTTTGTGTTGCAATTCAAGAACCTAAGTAACTAGTACCAAGATAAAATGTTACTAGTAAAAATTAACCAGTCTCAGGAAACTCGAGTGGGAATCGAACCCACGACTTTTGAATGCTCTGACCGCTGAGCTACCCCCCCAGAAGACTCGTTGAATGTTTGTATTAGTTTGTGATTTACGCTAGAGGCCAGCGGTATTACGTTACTGCAAAGTAACCCTCACAGACGACAGAACACTTTTGCAAGTATTTTAACATTGTGAATGGAAAACTCAAAATAATATAAATATCTAAGTAAATAGTCACGCACAAAATGAGGCCATTGCCTCACATACTTGACTTACATATTACAAAAACACAATGTTGAAAAAATTTCCACTAGCAGGATTTGAGAACCACGGTAGCTCAATTGGAGGAGCACCTGAGCCGGTATGTCAGAAGGGTGCAGGTTCAAATCCTGCTCGTGGAAATTTTTTCAACATTGTGTTTTTGTAATTTGTATCGCAACAAAATTTGCGTTAAAATTATATAAACAAAACAAAAACATTTTGACTTACATACTTTTTTAATTGTACTTTTTTGATGCAGGAGCTTAAAGCTATGTCTCGAAACTCCGAACTCCGCTGCACGCAGCAGTGCTGCCGCGACATTGCTGCGTAGCTCGGAATGAAATCTCATATAAACTTATAGACAATATATGGGGACCAGTGTGCTGCGGCAGCACTGCTGCGGCAGTACTACTGCGTACAGCGGAGTTCGGTACCATACCTTAACTAAGGGCCATCTACTAAGTCCCAAGGGCCAAAATCTATATCTAGCTCATCATAGCCGTTGCGCGCGAATTAGTGATGCGGGTCTAGGATATATAGATATATTAGTCTTATACATTTTATTTAGATTGTATGTATACATCTCTGTAGCTGAACGGTAAAGCATTTTATTTTCTTCTTTGCCTATAAAATGAAAAATGCCTTAAAGAAAAAAATATGGATTTTGATATGTATGGATTGTGTATAGTATTGGATATGATTCTTATTTTTCTGTTTTTGGAGGTTGCATTGTTTTGTTTTTATCACATTACTATGGCAGGTGTCCCACCGCTGGCGATGAGCGAGTAACGAGTAGAGCTAGAAACTAGAAGCGAGTTGTCGAGCAGCGACCAGCGAGTTGTAGTTCCGATATTTTTGTCGCTGGGCTACAGGCGAGTGTTCTTGTGCGATGAGCGATTACTCACACTACTCGTTCGGGGGCGGCTAGTCCTGTAGACATGAGCAAAGTCGTGATTTTTCAATCACCGTTCCAGTTACACAAGAAAAATCATCGTTACTTTGTCACTTTTATCACGTCGATATCGTACATTTAAGAAACACAGTTTCGGTATATTTAAGAAAAACGTACATCTCGTTGTTATTTTATGTTGTTTTATGTATCATTCTAAAAATGTTTACGAAAATGTTCATTTGACAACTCGTTGAATAGTTTAAACTCACTGTATTCTCTTCTGAAATAATTAATATTTTGCATCCAATTTCTTCTTTCCAAAATATTCCTTTTTTCTTCTGTTTATTCAGAACTGCCGCTGCTACTACACAAATGCTATTATAAAATACATCATCGTCGTCATCAAAACTAGACAACAATGATAGTTCAAATAATTGTTCTGGATTCATTATACATGTATATTAGCTATCCCTAGCATTCAGATCCTCACTCTAGGTAGAAATGACCGCTTGGCGAGTGATCTGACCACCAAGCGAGTGTCGCCAGCGGCAAACTAGTAAAGCGAGTACTCGCCATCGGCAAACAAGTAAAGCGAGTACTTGCCGGCACTGTGAACAGTCAGCGATCAACTATTAATATATGCATCTCTTTTATTGACCCAGGATCTATATCTGTTGTACGTTTCTTGAGCGAGAAAATACTTAGTCGATAGTTCGTCGCTTACGCGGTGGGACAGCAGCTTATGGCCCGCTTGCGACTTCGTCCGCTTCAGTGAAGATCCGTATTATGTGGAAACCTTTTTTTTTATACAAACATTGTCCTGATCATTGAGCACAACAAAAAATAAATCAGCCAAACCGGACGAGACGTTCTCAAGTGTTGGAAAAAAATCAATCAAAGAAAAATCAATTACCACATACATGTGGCAATTGACTTTTACTAAAATTGTTTTTTTTTTGTATCATGCGGGTAAACACTTGGCCATCATCTCACCAGATGTTAAGTGATGATAAGGCCGAAAGTGGAAGCGCACTCCACCCGGAATCCTCAACTAGTGACACACTGGCCATTTTAAATCTCTTGCGGCCAGAACACAACAATGCTTCAAACATTGATGTTAAGGCGACATATTTAGATAAGATGGTGGTAGCTAACCAAGCGGACAAAGAAGCCCTAACACATGTACACACCAACATGTACCCACCGCTGGGAATCGAACCCGAGACCTATGGGTCTAATTTAATTTATTTATTTACTTCAGACATATATCCATAGAATTTGTTAGTAACAATACGCTTAAGAACTATGTTAGTAAAGTAGAATATAGGGCAACATAATTGCTCTAGATCCGGTACTTCATGCACCAAGGACATGAAGCCGGATCCAATGCTTCAGCATAGGGCAGTCCACTCGACCAGCCAGAACTCTTAGAAAAATAAAACTAAATTAAACCGGTGGTCTTAACTTAGTCATCGACTTTATACTTAGTCGGCAGTGGGAGCTGTTCACTCATCCAGCATCTATGCCGTGTCAAAAGAGGATAAAGTTACTTGGATCATAATAAATAAATAGATGGAGCTAATAAATGGATTACAGGTGGCTGGTAACTTCTTCAAGCTTCAAATCATACATACCATTGTAGTTACAATTACCGATGTTGTCATGCTAATGGCAGGTATCGATGATCGATGATCGAAGTCAAGCAAATACATTTTCATATAAAATTATTAATTATTCTTATCTGTTATTAAGAAATGTTCGACATACTTAACTATGATGAGTTCAATTTTTAAAAATATTTTGTTCAGTAAATGAATAGGTTCTTAATTCGTTAAGGATTTCAATTTTCCATAAATATACTTGAAACAGGAAAGCGAACGTTAATGAGTCGAATGCAGAAATGAAAACGCAAATTTCAATTCGTTGCACAAATCTTAATGTCAGCAAAACCCAATAAACGTTTACCTAGAAAATAATAACGGCCACTTGAATCCTTTCATACCAATTCCCGGCAAATACGAGGCAAATTACCACTAATATAGTTGAGTATTGGAAAACGGATTCGACGCTCACTAAAAAAAATAAAAGTACCTACTATACAACCAACCTCATCCATTCATAACTCGATATGAACCCGACCTAATCAATTCACGGTATAAAACGGGGCAAAACGAACACACATTCCGTCGACTGCTTATGTAATTATACCATGGATCTGCGAGGCGGAAAAAAAAGAAAAAGTTTCATTTTTTTCTTTGCTGCCAGACTAAGACGTAAATGGGTTAGAAAATTGAATGAGCATGCTGCAAACTGGGGGTTGAATAAGTGTGGACCCGTATGCGTTCGGCTCGCAATACATTTGCTTTATTGGTTCTGTGGTTTTGTTTTTTTCTTCTCTCCACCACCGCAATGTTTGCGCGTTTGTTACCGGCCTGTTTTTCGTCGACGCCGTTCCGTTTTGAGTGCATTAACTTTTTTTTACAGATTTAGCTCTCGATTGCTGGTTCAATGTTTATTCAGCATTATTAATCGGTTAGCTGATTTTATAGGATAGTGAGAATTTTGTAAGTATAATACTCTAACATCGTAAAACTCACAGATTTTGTAAAAATAATGGCCTTAGTGTATAAGTAGATCAAAGCCGACTTTAGCAGTGAAACGTTGATGATGAATGGTTATTGTAGTAAAAGTACCCAAAATCATTAATCAATTAAAATATAACAACATGAAAACATAAACAAATGTATTATTATGAGTATTCAAACGTTAACATAAAATAAGAATTATGTACATTAACCACTATTATAAGTATAACTCAAAGCCTTCAAAAATAATCACTGCTAGTTCATAAAAGCCACCAAAGAGTCTGCAACATTAAATATCTCTCAAACGAAAATAGAAATGAAGCCACAAAACTGAATCCTTTTCCATAATGCTCGTTCGTACCCACAACTAATGATGTCTGACATCAAACATCTCACATGTGCGGCGTCTAATGAAAAGGCTCTGATCTGTCAATACCTCAGAGACGAGAGATAGGAAAATTAAAATGTCTAGACTGTTACTTGGACTTTTTGTTTCGCCAAGACGTTCGTTCGTACGTAGCTTATTGCGGACCGGAATGTGATTATGGAAATGGAAATGCATTCATGCGGATTTGAATCCATATTAAATATTCCTGATATTGAAATTGGTGTGTTGTGGCCTTAAGGCTAATTAGGTGGCGGGACTAAAAACCTCGATCTACATAAAAAGGTATCGAGGATGTTAAAAGGCAACCATCCAAGACGTTCTCTTCATTAGCGACAAGAAAAGTGATGTCATTCCGTTGTGTCACAGCGGAGAGGCCGGGAGGTCCGCTCCCCCCGGCGGTCGCAGCGCGACTGACTTCCACGCGGTCCCCCCCGCCCGTTGGGGGGTGGGGGGGTGGGGGTGGTCGGCTTTCTCTTTCATTTTTCCTTCGCTCCTCGGCTCATCCAGTTACATCGTTCTTATGTTTTATTTTTAATTAAAGCGTACGCAAGTCGACGGCGTAGATCTTCCACCCGCTTGCTGGGTGGCGGTCGGTACATACGCGGTGGGTGTTGATGATTTTTCAATGGGGAGAAAGAGTTCCCTCATTTTCTTAAGAGAAAATTGCGTTTTGTTTTCGAGTAGTCGAAGTCTGTAGTAATCGCTTTTGTTTTGTGGAAGTTCTCCGTCGTTGCCTGCGCATGTGGATGCTTTTGGAGTACCGTAAATTAAACTTTAAAGTTTCAACAGAAATTGTAGAGAAGCCGGAGTAGTTAAGGTGTTATGCATTGAAAAGTTTTTTGGTGAAGATCTTAGGGTGTCTCGCACTGAAAAGAGTTGAGGCAACTAAGAAATTAAATTAAGACGCCAAGCAATACGTATATTGTGGTTAGTTACTATTGTAATTAAAGGAATTAGTATAATTTTATTAATTAAGTCACAAAATATTATTTGTATGATGTTCAATAAAATTACTAAAAGTTTGCTTCTATTACGATTATAATATAACAAAAAAACATTTACACAAAATTACAAATAGGTATATTGCTTCCAATAAACAGGCATGATAATTTAACCAGAAATTATAACTTAGGTAATAGACATCACATCTAAAGCGCGACATAACGAGCAATAGCCTCTATGGAGGTCCAGGGTGGAGTCACAGGTGGCGATCACTTGGACGTTCCCCTACAACTTGGATGGGCAAGGTAAAGGTGATGATCATTACCCTTTTGACACCACGGGTATCACCAGCGCGCTGCCGACTCTGAAACTTTAATTCTTATGCTTCTAAGCTGTCCTGTAGTTTCTCTACCTACTGGCTCTATTAGGTACCATTCAAGACAAAACACTGAACGGGACCTAAACAGAATCGTACGCGCGACCAGAGACAATACATTAAAGGCGAAGCCGGTCATTATGCTTGACCATCCAAATCATCACCATAAAGGAACAGATTAAAATAAAAAAAATAAAACTATAAACAGTACACAGCACAGCACGTAAACAAACGTTAATTACGCACACACGCAAAACACATTATCCCCGTCTCAAAAGTTAATGTAATGAAAAACAAAAAGGGCCAAGAAAAGGGTGCGTTAAGTTCCACCGAAAAACGGGAATTTGTAAGAAGTTGCCACCCCGCCCCCCCAGGGGGACACTGCCCCCTCGTGTGCGAAAATAAATTGCCAAGAATAATAATTATAATGAAAGCGAAAGAACGTATAAATTAGTGGGGACGCCTCGAGACTTAAAACCGGTTGTGTGTGTGCGTGAGCGGCAGCGCGTTTGCGCGTGTTCATACAGGACGGTGAAGGGAAATTCGAAAGACGAACTCTTAATTATTTTTCTTGACTATCATACCACGTCTCTTGCTTAATTCAAAAATACAACATTTGATTCCCTTCATAAGGAAACGCCATCACGTTCTATAATTAAATTAAAATTTGCAAACAACCTGCTCGCTTTCAAACTCGATTATTTGATAAAAAAATATAAAAGCTACAATCGAACTCAATCGTTCTAGATTTGAAATTATGAAGCATTCATTTACGTGACCTAAAGAAGAAACCCATTACTTCGCTTGAAAGTAAATCCTTTTTTCACTTTCCTTTTAAAAATTTCAATGTGGCCAGTTAAAATCTTTTTCAAGTTCCTCTTTCAAAATCCCCTGCAACGTGGCCAGTACGTGCCGGAACGCCTATGGTCTCAGATTTGGCGCAGTGGCTCCTCATTAAGCGACGATATTATGAGACTGATGGACATTCCTTCCCGTTTTTGAGCTCTTGATTTCGCCCCCGATGGGAAAGGATAATAATTTTAAAGGGACGCTTCGCTGCTTTATTAATTTACGCGTGACAGAAACATTGTAACGAAACTTGATAATGTTTTCGCTGTCTTGAATTACGGTTTGATGTGTCTCTGTTTAATGTTTTGATGTATTTTGACGAGATGAATTATTTGGCGGTATGGTAACATTTTTTTCTTAGTTATCCGTTAGGCCATTAATTAACAATATTATTAGATGAATTCCAAGATAAGCAACAACATTTGATAAACTTTAAAAAATATTTTCCTGTACAATTCGAAGACAACAGTAGTAGTTGTAAACAGCTTATATACCGTCCCACATTGCTGGTCAATGGCTTCCATCATTGATTTCAAGTCATTGCTACAATGGACGGGTAATGGCTTAATCATCACGCTTGCCATATACGCGTTGGTGATCACAAATCCAGACTATGTATCGAAAAATCCGAAACACACTTTGTTAGACCTGGGAATTGAACCCGGGACCTTCGGGTATCGGACCGAGCGCTTTACAACTCGGCCGCCGCTCCGAGGCGAAGACAATAATAATATAAAAAATTTCATGAAACCGACATACTTAAATAAATAATAAAAGAAACAACAGTCAGTCAGTCAATCAATGATCCGTACATAAAACAAACGGGAACGAATACATATTTCTTGCACGGCCGGGATGCGAAGAAGGGGGGAATGAAAAAAAAACTAATTAAAAAAGCAATCAAGGTTTTCTTGACGGCGCTCACGTTCGCCCATATCGTCTTACCCCCTCGCGGGGTGCAGGGAGACCCCCTCCACCCTTTAACCACCCTAGGGTGAGTGGTACTAGATTTACGTAACACGTTTAAAGTGTGTTTTGATGAAGTAATCATCCTATTTCCACGGACTGCGTTTAAGAATTTCGCGGCTCGGCGCGACTCGGACCGGGCCGGGCGGGCGGCGGCTTGCGGTTTCGCGCCGTTTTGCGACATTTTTTTCCCCGCCAACTCTTTTTAATCTGACCTCCTGTTAACGAGCGCCGCAATTTCGGCCAGGTAATTCGTTAGGATTTGGGCTGTGGCGTTCCGATTGATCGTGTGCTAATGTTATTAAGTAATAGTTTCGTACTTACTTTTTAAACGTTTGCCTGTTATTAGATTAAGTTTTTGACCATGATACTAATGAATTATTATTAAAATCGGCTCAGCCTTTTACTTATTTTATTACAATATAACAGAAAAAAACCAAACGAATATACTACTACAATACTTATTGTTAATAATGTAACATAGCCTTCTAATACCAAATACGTTGTTCTTTTTCAATGATGAAAATCATAGATATTCTGATAATATAATAAAAAACATCGACTATCATTATCTAAAATGTTTTTGTTTTGTTTGTATAATTTTACAATATTTATAAAGTTTTATAAAATACAGTTGAAAAAATTAAACGCCCACCCGACCCAGCCAGGAATCGAACCTAGGTCCTCCGCAATCCGGGCGGCTGCACTGACCGCTATGCTACCGGAAAGACTGACGTAGGCGCTGAATTTGTCACTGCTTTTTAATGTTTTTGAGTGCTTTTTAGTGCACTCCAATTGAACTGATTATTTTATCTCTAACTGTCGGAACACAATTATAATGATGGCTATCATTGTTGTAGACAGGCAGATTTGGATAAGATGGTGAGTTACAGCCAGGCGGACTTAGAACAACTCTTTTCTTAGTTATAGTTATAAATAAAAAATTACTAACGTCTGGGACCCTCAAAGATATTGAAGTGATTACTATCCCGGTAGGAACTCCGTCAAATTGTACCTTTGATTTTTATTTAATGATTTAGGTCAACAGTCTTACAATGCGTCATGTTGAGTTGATAATAAAAGTCTTGTTCTTTTTTTTAATTTATAATCTAAGTGCCCAAACAAATTATTTTAGTAAGAAATTTATTTTGTTTTTTTATTCGTTTGGTCTATCTTAACTTAAAACTTAAACTTAAAATCCTCTATCTAACCAATGAACCAATTCCTTCGCAGAAAAAACCAAATCGAGAAATTATAACAAAAAACAAACGTTTAATCAAAATCATATTACAATTCTTGATATCAGTTACCCACCTAATATTAAATGCGTTCACTACATAATAATGTAATTGGAATTCTTCGTGTCCTCCAGTCTTGTCCCAGATAAGCGGGCAAGACATGATTTCTTCACAATGCCAGTTGGAAAATGTACCTTTTCCATTTGGACTTACAGTTATATTTAGCGTGGAGGGCAGGCGGTTTATTAAAATACTGTGGCCGTACAGGTAGCGAGCAGAAATAAAAACGAGCCAAAGCAGTTACTTTTATGAGGGCGCGAATAAGATGTTTCGGACTCTGTCTAAGGAATGAGAATGAATCAGAGTGCACAAAAAAAACGCAAGAAAAACGCTCAAAAAGTTTATTAGGAAAACGCAGAAGCTGTTTTAAAAATTTTGTTTTAAGCTGTTTCAATAAGGAACGAGAGGGGCAGTGTACTCACATAAAAACGCAGAAAAACGTTCAAAAATTATATATAGCTATAAGTAGGGTTACTAAAACCAGTTCCTCACTAACTTGCTTGACCTTCAAGTTACTTACCTTTTTGCGCTAAAGGTTTTAGAACAAATATAGGTCACTTTTCCACTATTAATCGAATTCAGTCCCAATTTAACCACCTGTCACGATAGTCTGCAGTGTCTATTGATGCTGACATGTTTTATCCAATTTGTAAATTCAAGTCTTTTTTGTATACTTTTTTCACAGATCAATGTTAATGCACATCTAGTTCCTAAATAAGTTAAAATAATATATTAGATAACCCTTACAATAAGCTAAGCGGAATAATTTTGCTCTGTTATCTCTAGTTTTAAGTTATTTTTGTATACTAGTTTGAAATTAAGCATGCAAAAAAATCACCTAAAAGGTTACAAAAGTAACCTTCTGGCAACGCCGGTCAAATGCTCTGAAATCAAATGTCATCCATCCATCCATAGTGCAAACTTTTGTTTTTTTTTTATTTTTTGTTTTAAGCACAGGAAGGCAAGCAAACATCCAAGATAAGCTGAGTAGTGTTTAATGTTTAGTGTCATAAGGCACTGATGATGATGATATAAATCATTATTGTGTTTTTTTTTGTGTTTTTCAGCGTTTTATTATTTTTATTTGTCTATGTTGGTTTCTCATTGTTTTGTGGACACATCACCGTTTTAGGCCCCTCCAGGATACCAGCGTTGCAGCGGCTCTAGGTCGTTGTAGCACGTGCTAAGGCTGGGCGACATTTTTTTTTGTTTTTGTTTTGTATTGTTATTGTGAATATCGTGTAAGTTTGTAGTGTGTGCCAATAAATGTATTTAATTTCATTTTTAATTTTATATAATAACTAGCCCTCTCCCTGCTTCGCACGGGTGTACTTTTTTTTTTAATATAGCCAATGTGACTCATCGCGATCAGTGTGATTATTATGAAGCAAAGGTTTCCTCTTTATAATATTAATATAGACAAACGCCACATAAATACAACACCATACATTCAAACTCCAATAATCTTTATAACACCCCAACAACACAGCCCGAGCGTTTTTCCGTCGCACTGAGCGTCTCTCTCGCGAAAATAATAAAATGCCGGTCCGCAGTCGTAACAAGCGTTGTGAACAAAGCGGGGCCTTCTCAAATAATTTGTATCAATTTGTAAAAATGCAGCTCCCACCTCCGCCACCCCTGGCCAGGAGGGGGTAACGTTATCTAAGAACGTAATAATTACTAACGACAGACCTTTGTGTTCGAGGCAAAGGATTCGATTCAGACGTTGTAAACCTTTTGTTTACTAGATTTGTATTAATTGTGGGTTTTGCAATTTGGGTAAATAGTCGCTCCTTTTCCGTTGTGTCACAAAGGCGGGAAGGCGCAGCGCCTATACCTTTCTTACTTTTTTATATTTACAGTTAAAATCTCACACGCAGAAAGGCAACGGCCTCGAAACGCAAAATTGTTCCAAATAATAAAACAAGTGGGTAACGCTACTCAAATTACTTCCGAATCGAAACAAAGGCGAGATTTTGTGTAATTCTACAACACACACGCTATACCGTAATCACATACGATTTAAGCTGATAACTGCCGATCGAATGCACGATAACCAACTCACACGCGCTTGTATGCTAATTCGGACCGTAAAAGCACAGGAATTTTATTGCGAGGCTGTGTTAACTTAATCCCTTTGCATTTATGAAAATACATTGTTATTCAACTTACACTATTTTTAATATTTACTTCTTTCTTTCTTTTAGTTGATGGCTTCGTGTGATTAGCACATTTAGCCAGTGTCAAAGTAATTTTTCTTACAAGTAATAAATAAGTAAGTAATAAATAATAAATAAGTAATAAATAAATAAGTAAGTAAGTAATAAATATACAATATGATAATAATGATGATGATAATAGAAATGAGAAGTGAGAAATGATATACCCCCAACCCCTCGAGTATCTCAGTAAAGATGTGGGGCTTTACTAAGTCCTCACGCAGACTTCTTGAGAGAATTTGAAAAGTGATGTTGCACTGTTTTGTTTCATTTACCAACACTCATGCACACTCACGAACACTTAACGGTTAATATTCCACCAATATTTCACATTAATATTCGACATAACACAAATTTTAGAAAATAAAACAAAACCGCAGACATGACTTCACTTTCCCGCCAAGAAGTCCTAATATTTACATACTTAACCATAAATAAAAGTTAACGTTTTTATTGAATTTATTTGAAATTAAAAGAACAAAGCTTTTCTATAACAATTCACTTAATTTATAGAAATGCTTTTAAATGCGTATTTAAGGTTTATTTATCTTATCGTATCTTAGTGGGGCCTGCCGAGGTTTCCCTCTCGCAGTAACACCTCGACCCATCGGGATTTTTTGTGCAACCCCATCCTTTCACTCTTCCTCCTCTGTAAAGATAGAGGCCATAAGTTTGGCAACGTCTTTAAGAGCGAAGAGCCTGAAGTCCTCCGGTTTCGGATAGGCCGACCCCAGGAGTCCCATTCTTTTCCTAGCCAGAGAGTCGCAGTCACACAGTAGGTGGTGCATCGACTCCGTTTCCTCTCCACACGCCCTGCACAAGGTTTATTTAAGTATGTTAAGGTTTTTATTCGGTTAAACAAAATGGTAATCTTACGTCTTTATTTTAACATTTTCTTTAATATTTAAACATTGAAATGAAACAACTTTTACGGATCTACTCGCGTTTATATTACACATTAGTTTTAATTAATGTTTATCCTGACGTTTCGAACCCTTTGCAGGGTCCGAAAACAAAACAATATTAGAAAACAATATATTTAAACATTTCATCGGTGAGCGTGCGAGACCACTTAAGAGCAGATACACGGTTTTAACTCGCACGACAATTTGTGAATATTGACAGATTGAAAGCAAAAACGATGCATGCCACTTCTAGTTGGAATGAAAATAAAAAATACAAAACAGTTACATTACAATTAACAAGGACAATACGAAACATAATAACAGTGTGTACTGATTGTATTATTATATCAAACAACATTTTCTTGATCCGAGCGGCTACCATGATATCAACGATTGTGAGACATCATAACTAATGAATATTACTTATAAGTAGGTAATCTATAGTTATTGTTTTTTTTTCTTATTTAGTTATTTATTTGATTTGTATATAGTTTATGTATATCTTTGTATGTTTTTTTAGCATATTTTAGCAGTATTCTATGTTTATTTTTGCAATGTATGTATCTATGTATGTATAGATATTCAAGTATTTATGATGCATATATATTTAAAACCTATATAATTATTCTGTTTATAATTGTCCGCTTTACTCCCATTTAATTAGAAAAAGTTCTGTCATAATAAGGTCGGGTCATGTTTTGTAAATTATTTATATTATACTTTTTGTAAAGTTAACTGTCAATGTTCGTCTACGTATTATTGAAAATGTAAAATGTGGGTAGTCATAATTGGCCATCAAATTGTAAATTTCAATATTGTAAGCTAGTTGTAAATGTGCTGGGTACTATTCCTTAATAATAAATAAATAAAATAAAATAATTGAATTAGCTGCTGGTACCTTAATCGCTTAAATCAAAGTCAGCAGCGAAAGTCACAGGCCATTTTAAACAGGCCCATTTGGATAACTGCCCCGGTATCCTAAGCTAGAATGTATCAACTAGCTACAAATTAATATCAAAGTACAAGGACATGTAATTCATATGAACTCGTAAATACCCTAATACGTCCATGCATATATGATATGAACTTAACATGAGTGATCGGTAAGATGATGATAGCATTTTAATGGGCGACAACTCCACAATTTTGTAACAATACCTTTGTAATGGCAACGAGTTGTTTTTATTGAGCCTATTAACACAACATAAGGACACTGCAGAAGGTAGGCTTTATACAAACGCATTCGAACAACGCACACACACACCCCCACGACCCGGTCTTCCCGAGCCATCCTCTAGGCACCTTCTGGTTGTTCCTCTTCCGATCCGATCTAAACTCCTCGGAGAATCTAATAGGGAACGGGGACACGTTCTAGTGCGTGATCCCATTCTCTCGAGAAAACCTCTGACGGTGTTTTGTTTCACACGGATTGAGGAACCCTTTAAGTTTCTCGCCGCCCCCAAAAATTCAGGTGACGCTGAAATGCCACCTGAGAAAATTAGCGAACTCCTTAACGCGCATACACTTAGACAACATCTCAAAGACAAGGAATCTCGCTAGTCTGAGGTGGTTTGAATTTCGTGTCGGTGAGAGGGCTTATGTGTGCGTTGCCCGAGTGCGGTATGGATTAAGCTTACCTTCTGACCTTATTTTGTGCTATTACATTATTCATGTATGTTTTACTTCCATATGATAACGTTTTGTGTGTAATTATGCGAAATAATAGGCCCATTGTTCTTTAATGTGGAAATCACGTAACATAACTGTTTCGATATCATACTAATATAAGATCATTATTTATTCATTTGGTTAGTTAAAATAGGTAAATCTGTATTCAGCTTATGAGATCTAATGGATAATGGTAAAGGTAAATGCTGAAATATCACGGGTTCGATTCCCGGGGAGAGGTGTTATAGCCTAGAGCAAATGTTATAATGTACATTTAATTATAATTAATGTACACAATCAGTAAATATGGAAAAATAAATTATTGCCCGTATTTATTGTTATTTGCGTTTTTTTAATTGTCGCAATACCTAGGGTCATCAAAATCAATATCAAACAAAATAAAAGAAAATCTTGACTCACTTTTCAACTATTACATTGCTAAAAAGAAAAACTGAGAAATGTTAATTTTATAAATACGCATATTTTTGTTAAAAACAAATAAAAATTCTGTAAAAGTGCATGCTTTTTGGCTTACGGGGTAAGATAGATGATTTTGATTTTGCACAGGGCCTGAAGTCTGTTGAATCAATAACGTCTCAATAGTGTATCGGTAGCCCTGATATTGACATTAGGACTATGGGAAAACTGTCAAAACCAGGCCACTGACACATGATGGTGGACGTTTCAAATAGCAGAATTGGGGCCCAGGTCAGAGGACATTGACCCAGCTTGTAAAAAGGTGACGGTTCGGCTTTCGCTTTTTCGTAAGGAATTACTTATTTGTGCTAAAACTTTTTTTTAAAGAAGAAGAAGAAAGAAAAAAAGACATTAATTGGAAGACGTCATTTTTATCCATGGTTTTAGTAAGAATATCTCAACTTCACTTCAGTAATTCCGTGATCATAGCGCTCCCAAGACACCGTACTCGTAGAACAAGGGTACGAAGAACCGGTTCACACACGCTCTACACCAGGTACAGACATGTACCTGGTCGGTTCTCTCCTCCTCCACGGCCCGGTCAACCCGAGCCGAGCTCCGTGCCTTTAGAGGCGCCCTCGGGTTGCTCCGCTCCCCGATCCGATCCGAACCCTTCGGAGAATCTAGTAGGGCACGGGGACGCGCACTTGTGCGCGATGCCGTTCCCTCTAGATAACCTCTGAAGGTGATTCGTTTCACACGGCTTGAGGGACCCTTTACGTTCCTCGCCGCCCCCAAAAAGCCCGGTGAAGCTGAAAATGCCGCAGCGGCAATCAGCAATCTCTCTCCAAAAAAAAAAAAAAAATCATAGCGCATGCAACTGTGACGAGATATCGCATACTCACATATAATACTGACGATCTCCGTAACTCTGAGGTCCCGGGTTCGATTCTCGGTCGGGTCAATGTCGAAAACGAACTTTTCGACATTGTGTCGGGTCTGGATGGTTGTGGTACCGTCGTTGTTTTTAATTTCCATGAAACGAGTGCTTTAGCTACTTTCCTTGGGATCAGAACAATGTATGTGATGTTGTCTCATATTTATTTATTTAATGTTTTTGTTTTGTTTATATAATTTTAACGCAAATTTTGTTGCGAAACAAATTACATAAACACAAATGTTGAAAAAATTTCCACGAGCAGGATTTGAACCTGCACCCTTCTGACATACCGGGTCAGGCGCTCTTCCAATTGTGCTATCGTGGTAAAAACCACGTTCAAATCCTGCTCGTGGAAATTTTTTCAACATTTGCGTTTTTGTAATTATATTTATTTGTTTATAATAAACATGGTAAGAATCCCGTTAATAGGTACTCCCATGCACTTGCATCACTTGCCAATTATTGTTTAAATAGTTAATCGAAAGTTCTAGTAGGAACATCTCGCACTGACCATTAAGTGGTATTGCGCGAGCCTGCTTGGCATTCGCGCGTGACACAGCCGCATGGACCAATTTGCGGTAATCGCACTGCGCTTTTACCGGTTAGGAACTCTTACATTAGACACTGGGAACCGACTTTTTGAGTCGTGTGTGGGAAGTTTGTCGAGTTTTTGTCTTGCGCACTTCTTGTACAGGGTGGCGTAACTTTATTTTTATGTTAGTGTTAAGAGTAGGTAATGAAATTAAATATGAATTGTGTTACTTAAAATTTGTTACGTAGTATGTAAGTCAAATAGGTTATATTTGTACGACAATTATGACTATTATATTATATTATAGGTTATATTTTGACTATTTTTGTAAAACAAAACCTGTTTTAAAGTGTAAATCTGAATTAATGCATTACGGTATTTTTAACCTTTTTGTAATGCTCCAAATAGACTTTCTAAAAAAAAATCCTAGACCATAATAATGTAATTATTTAAAAAAGAACTTAACCTACAAAGCTGAAAACGTGGTTAAATCGTTAATGAACATAGCGAAACCGCCTACAATGCCGTTATAAAGATACCACAAGCCGCGTAAGTTCAAACACCCTTAAACATGTTTGTTTTATACTCTTTTTGCGTCCATGAAGATGTTACTTCCAAGTTGTTACCCGTGTCAAAGGTTGATAAATATGCAATATCCACGGATAGATCGTAGATCGATCGAGCGTGTATTAAGAAACCAGTGGACGGTGAGCCGCGGCCCCCGTCTATCGTGCTGATACCAAAGGAGTGTAAGACGGAAATCAGCTTTTTTGAGAGTTCCAACTTTTTTGGACACGTTGGAAGCATTGTTAGAAAATTACAGATGGCGCCTTAGGAGATGGTTCGCTGTTTACATTCCGTACGGATTGTACCTTGGGTTGTTTAGGAGGTCGAAGGTCGGAGTGTGATTACATGCTGCTCTTGTTTGCTGTGCTGAAATTGATTCCGGCCCAATCATGTTACGCCGGTGATCCGGTTCTTAATGACGTTTGGTCTCGGATTAGCCGGTATAATAACGATATTGTGATCGCGATCGTCAAGCAGGCTGTTGATGCATTTGAATATTCTTTGTTGACAAATTGTGGTATAGAATGATTTTATGTGCTTCTAAAACCAAATATAACTTTATGATTATAAATGAGTATCGAAAAGTAGAATCTATTTAATATATTTACATATTTTTCTTGGTTTTTTATTATCTTCCTCGTTAACAATGTTGACATTGAGTACTATAAATCAACTCTGTTTCGAACGACTATGTAGCAGATATCTATGGAGTGCGCAACGATAAATGCAGTGTGTACACAATTTGGATTAACCTTTGCTATGCGCGAGCGCTGATCAGTGCCGCGCGCCGTCAAACAAGCTGACAATGGATTAAGGTAAAACAAGTGTTTTTGATTAAATAAATTGAAAAAAATAAACATTTCTTTACCTACTTCTTAACTGATCTTCAGTATTTTTAAAAATATTATGATCAGATGTTAATGACGGTAGTTGTTGACATTGAATAGGCGCCTTTGGCTTTAAAGTAATAAAGTAAAAAAGTAAATAGTGTTGAATAATTTCGGCGGGCTGGTTAGAACCACGATAGCTCAATTGGAAGAGCACCTGACCCGGTATGTCAGAAGGGTGCAGGTGCAAATCCTGCTCGTGGAAATTTTTTCAACATTGTGTGTTTTTGTAATTTGTTTCGCAACAAAACTTGCGTTAAAATTATATAAACAAAACAAAAACATTTTATTGTTTGCCAATTCGCAGCTGTGAACTGCCCCTGCTAAATAAGTAAACTAGGTACTAGCACTAACTAATCTCTATAAACTTTAAAACATCTAACAAAAACGGCTACCGATTATTTATATTCGTGTAAAACAACGGCCATAGTGTAACAAAGAAGTGAAGCATTGCTGTACCCTGCTAAACTTTTTGCAGCCCTATTCTGAATCTGTTTTGCGATCGCTGAGGTAAAACAACTTTCGCAAAGGCCGGCCATCGGATGGGTGACAGAAATGCATCATGTTGAGCTCCTCCGTGCTTCGTAAGGCACGTGAAGCCGTTGGTCCTGGCTGCATTAGTCGTTAACAACTACCAATCCGCATTGGGTTCGCGTGTGGTGATTTATGACCCGTTCTTGGTAAATAAACAAATTTTCATTAATTAATTTATTCATTCAAAAGTCTTTAACAACAAGACAATACAACAAGATGTAGTCTGACAGCTTTCGGCATAATAGGTCTACAACTCTTATATTTAACCGCGTCTGTAGTTTTGTAGTTACAACACAGGTCCCAGTCCCGAGTACGATTTCCGATGTAAGGTGAATTAAAGTACTCGGTTTGGTTGGTGGCTTGTTGTAAGATCTGGATAGCACCGTCTTACCACAGTCTATCGCAATTAGAACATTGCGATTCTCCTGCTCTCTCCAGCTCCTCCTTGCTTCGAGAGACACTTAAAACCGACTCGGTCCCCGTTGTTGTTGTAAGAAGGCAGTCATTCAACCCTGCATTGTGCCAACCTGGTACATTACGTTATGATATCTTCATATAGGTATACCTATAAATATCTCAGGACTTCCAACATGTATGTTGGAAGTCCTGAGACCAACATTGGAAAGTTTAGATGCTGATTAACTATTAATGATAATTAATCTAGTAATCAAATATATAAATAAATAAAAGATTACATACTTACAAAACTTATTTTATGTTTAGGAACCTCCTTTTCACTCGTAGTACCATAACTTTTCTAAGGAAGCAAATGCTCTCAAATCTCTTTTTCAAGTTAAGAGCCAAGCTCTTTTCGGTGTAGCCTCAAGGTACATCTACAAGCTACAATTCTTTACTTCTTTATAAGACACTAGTGGCCCGTCCCTGCTTGGCACGGGTGGACATTTTTTTTAATATAGCCTATGTTTCTCAGCGTTAATGTAGCATTATAATGGTGAAAGATTTTTTTAAATCGGTCCAGTAGTTTTTGCGTTTATTCGTTACAAACATACATACAAATATACAAAGCTTTCCTCTTTTTAATATTAGTATAGAAAGACGTTTACCTGCTCCTTAATTTTCAAAATTAGAACTTTCCTTTAACACAACACTTTTTGAATACAGAATATTGACGTGGCACGTACATCGACCGCGACCGAGCGATCTTGATACGCTGCGTGATTTAGAGCAATGCTCAAGAAATGGACGTCCATTCGCACGACGAGCGCTCGTGATGCGCGCTCTGCCTAATATAATACAAGGGAAATTATCGGTAATAACCGGCAAAGGTTGCGGGTATGACATAGGGTTGGCTTGGCTTAGTCATGCTCTTTGTTTTAATATGTTGCTAATAAACGTCAAGGAAGACCGTAGCATAGAGTCCGTTTGGGCGTTGACCGAAAGTTAAGTTGATTTCGCAACTGCCAGTACCCTTGTTATGTGACGTTTTAAGTTTTTTCATAATTCGTTCATGGGTCAGATCTTGTTGTAAAAAACTTTTCCTTTATGTTATGAAGTCACTTTCTTTATTAAATAATACCCATCATACTAACACACTGCAGTGCGAAGGGTGCAGGTTCAAATCCTGCCCGTGAATTTTTTTTCAATGTTTGTGTTTTTGTGATTTGTTTTGCAACAAAATTTGCGTTAAAATTATATAAACAAAAAACAATTTATAAATGTATACTCGTCCAGACAAGTAGTGAGACTTCGCTTACAATCGAATGAGATTGTTTACACCATGAACACTATAAGCTAACCCAGTTCCTGTACATTGTCATTTACATCAATACAATAATTGAATCATCGTACTGATAGAAACCACAATATACTAAATCGTGTACCTCCATAGAAAATTGAGTGATTTGAGCACGGAAACGCCTCGGGCAACTCATTGTGGTCACGATGAAGCTCCATATCGGTATCAACGCAAAAGACAATACTTAAAGTAAAGTACGTACTCGCTATCCCTATTTCAAAGTGATAAGTATCAAATTTGTAGAGCCGACTCTTTCGCTTGATCTGTCAAGGTTTGGTTAGTGATATCTTATTTGAGTTTTGTCATACCAACCTTGATTTGTTTGAACTGTAAACTGAAGGTTCAATAAAAAGCTTTGCAGGAATAAATTTTGTATGTACCTAGCTGTGTTATAATATCAGTCTAGTCTAGACAGTTAATCAGAAATACATCTTTGTTTGTTTTTTTCTAGGTTTCTTAATTGACTAGAGGGATAATGTTAATGACCCCATCATCGGTCCGCTGCCTCTCCATAGAGGTGTAGTAGTTAGACCACCGTTCTCTGATACAAAATTCACAGGTTCAATTCCACTCAACTCTTTATGCAACTTAAAAAAATCCTACAACTATGAGGTTAAATTTCAACATTTTAAATAATTATGGTGCAGAGAGAATAAAACTATTGTTCGTACTAGAAAAAAAACATAACAATAGTTTATCTATATATTTTTTTTGAGATTAGGTATTTATTTTATTTATCATTTTGTGATTGTAGTGTCAATAATCAAAGAAATTAAAAACATCAAACAACTATACATTATAAAATTGTTAAAATTTTTAATTGATTTATAGGTAAATATAAAAATATACTTAGGTACATTATAAATCAATTTATAGAAAATTATCAAATTAGCTACCAAATGTTAACAAATTGATACCGTTTGTAAGAAACATTTGGATAGGCCCCTGTAATGAGCGATTAGCACCTGAAGTGTGGCAGTCGTTAGTTCGGGCCACTCACTATCCGTCTTGCCCAAATTGACTCTGAGCACAGCACTAAGAATGGCTAGACATGGCTCCTGTTTAATTAACATTACAAATTGTAATTTACAATTCTAAGTGACAGGTAACAGCTCTACAAGTTCCTGTCTCATAATCTTCACTAACAGCCGGATACTCGATATTATGATGTTTATAGAAAATTAAAGAAATCTTTATTTAGTTAAGTAATGATTGAGTACTTGGGATACTCAATTATAAGTAACTAACTATGTAGTCAGTTTAGGTGGAACCTTACCTAAGTACAACGTAGTTTACACAACACAAATATTAAGCAATATGCTACATTTTATTTAGGCAAATATGCTTCATCCTAGGCCGCATCATGGTGAGATCGCGGTCAAATACATGCCTTTACTAATACTTAAAAAAAAGGTTTAAATAAAAAAAAATACATTGCCAAATATTATACCTACTTATGTTTGTTTTGCAAACTGTTTTGTTTTGCATTCACAGTGCTAAATTATATCGAACACTTAAAAAAAACGATTGCTTTATCGGGGAGCCACAACTAATTTCGCAATCCACGTGACTGAGCAGTTGACGTTTTATATCTAAGAAGAGCTCAGTTTATGAACCATTATGTGAATACCTATGTCTGAGTCATCATCATCATCATCAGCTCATTTTATGTCCCCACTGCTAGACCACGAGCTGTCCCTATGGATGGATAGGGAGAACGGGCCATAAACCACCACGCGGGCGCAATGCGGATTGGGTTGTTTATGACTGCTAATGCAGCCGAGACCAACGGCTTAACGTACCTTCCGAAGCGCGGAAGAGCTCGAGATGATACATTTTTGGTCACCCATCCGATGACCGGCCTTGTCGCTTAACCGACCGACCGAAAGTTGCTTAAGCTCAGCACTCGAACACCAGGCGCGTTAACCACTGTGCTATCGAGCTCCTGATGTCTGAGTACTAGAAGGTAAACTTTCATTGCTACTGATTTAAATGTAACAAATATTACAAGTTCTTTGCGGGAAAGTGAAGAGACATGTCTGCGGTTTTGTTTTATTTTCTAAAATTTTTGTTATGTAGAATATTATTGTGAAATAATGGTGGATTATTAACCGTTAAGTGTTCGTAAGTGCGCATGAGTGTGGGCAAATGAAACAAAACAGTGCAACTTCAGTTTTCAATTTCTCTCAAGAAGTCCGCCCGAGGAATTAGTACAGCCCACATCTTTACTGAGATACTCGAGGGGTTGGGGGGTATATAATTTCTCACTTCTCATTTCTATTATCATTCATCATCATCATACTGGAAGGAAATATTGTATATTTATGTATTACTTGTAAGAAAAATTACTTTGACACTGCCTAAATGTCGCTAATCGAGGTAATCCACTTTGAGCACCCGCCTAAATAGCACCTGCACGAATAGCACCTGTTAAAGAGTTACATATTATTATGTTAAGATTTAAATAAAACTGATTTTGCAATGAATGTGATATATAGGGACTAATTGTTATATAGGTATATAATAAAAATAAAAATAAATACTATTAGGTAAGATTTCACCAAAACTGATCATGCAATAAAGGTGATAAATTAAAAATAAGAAAGTGTTATTATATGGTAAGATTAATAGTTGTTGCAGAGAGTTTTATTGTTTTTTAGTTTTATAAATGTCGCAAAGATATTATGTCGTATTTACAAAAGTATTTGAAATTAATATACGATCAAGTGATTTTTATCGATATCTTTAATTTAATAACGTCTTGTCTAACACACACTAGCAGTCAGCACTATGCTGCTGTATTGTAGGTGCTGTTCGTGGACAATAATGTAAAAATACATTTCAATCCAAAAAATATCAATAGGTGCTGAATGTGGGCTAGGCCAGGTGCTATTTAGGCGGGTGCTCAAAGTGGATTACCTCTGCTAATCGCACGAAGCCATCATAAAAGGAAAAAAATATATATATATTAATATATTAATTACCGTCATTAGAAATCGTTTAATGATTGCCCGGTCTACTCCCTGCTTAGCTCTACAAACAACTTAACGGTGTAAGTAAGAATCTCCAAACTGTAGTTAAGTGCACAAATTACTTAATTTAAGGTTAAGCGGTACCGATCAGTCAAGTGTTCTAAAAGGCAGGCTAACTTACAAGTGCGCTCTAGTTAAAGTTAGACATGTTTCTATTCAGGCTGAACTATAGTAGTATTTCAATTTATCGGTGTTGTTTAACTTATTGTTTTTTTTAAAAGTAATATTATATATTAAGAGTATTTTGTGACTAGATTAATACTATGATTATGTTCTCTGAGTAGATATCCGATGGCTTAATACTGCTGCATACTCAGTGTTTACCGAGTACATCCGTGATCATGGCACATGCCTACAACTGTGCCGAAATATCGGATAGGTATTGAAAGACAATAAAAAACATGAAAATAGTCCCGTTAATTATTACCCTAACTAGCTGACCCGGCAGACTTCGTACCGCTTTGACAGTTGCCATGACAACAAAACAAACAAATCATTTTGTATTGGAAAACAAATGTCAAAAAGAAAAAGTGTGTAAAAATTTAATAGAAAAGTTAATAAACTACCAAATAGGTTTAATTCCCAACATCAAATCTAGGACCTAAGTAGTAAATTGTGGAACCAAATATAAAGAAAAGGTATGATTTTCATTACCGTGGGAATATCGGGATAAAAACTACCCTAAGTGTTAATCCAGGTTATAAACTATCTGTATGCCGAATTTCATCCAAATTCGTTTATCCGTTGCAGCGTGAAGAAGCAACAAATATACACACATACACACAAACTTTCGCATTTATAATATTAGTGTGATTGTAAGAAAAAAGAATAAGAATATCAAATTATTTATTGACGATCACACAGATTTTTTTTTCTGTTATGTAACAGAAAAAAAATAAATAATAGAGTGATAGTGTGATGAAAGTGACTATGATAATTTTAAAAAATATACCATAAAAATATTTGATTATATTGTTTTGTAAAGTTTACGCAAACACATTTAAATAAAACAACTTTTACGGATCTATTCGCGTTTATTTTACACATTAATGATTTATATTTTTTTATCCCGACGTTCGCACCCTTTGCAGGGTCTGTGGTCACAGAGAGATTGTGGTGTTGGTCTTGTAAATCAATGTGTAAAATAAACGCTACTAGATCCGTTGTTTAGAAAGTTGTTTTACCTATTTAAATATCTTTTGGTCACTAAAATTTCCGGTTTAAACCACTCTGTTTTCGTTACGCTGTGTACACATCCTCGTTTTTATTAATTTAAGGGTGAAAAATAAACTTCGCACTATACACTGTGCTAACACTAGTTGGTGTGTATTATCTTCCACCTCCTCCATTACTAACAGCATCCTCAAAAGCTAATATGCAATCCTAAATAATTCTCATTAGGAATACTACCGAAGTGCAAGAATTAGCATGTTATCTAAATTAACGTCAGCTTCCGGCTGAACCAGTCGGATGGAATTTAATATCATGCCATACAGAGGCGATGCTACAATCATATTCCTCAACCACCCTTACACTGTGTATAGGGTGTTCGGGATTGATTCAGGTAAGTTTGAAATTAAAATAGTACCGACAAACATTTTTTTTAAATTTATTTAAGAACCTAACAGTGTTATCGAATAGTTATTAATATAACTTATACAAGAACGTAAGTAAAGCTAATAACAGGTTTCTCCTAATTTCGGTACAATATGTTCAGTGATGGCCAGTACAAAAAGTAACAAAAGTTTTAATAGAAAAACCAGGTAAATAGTTTAAAATGTTAAGTTAATGTTAATTTTTATGTTTAAGTTATGTTAAGTTCGATATTCCAAATGTGTAAAAATGAAAATATATATAAAACGACGTAAAATAATTATTGTAAAGGTGGAGACTGATCGGAGTATTTTGCCGTAATGTGTAGTGTTCGTGTAAATTTAAGAAAACAATATTTAAAAAAAAAACAATCCCACTCAGAGCTTCATAACTTAACACAACTAACAACATGTTTACGTACGCACCAACCGCAATCCGAAACACTTAATCATATTATTGCAGCATTAATTTCTTGCTTAAAACCGGGCCTCCGATCTAATCCATCGAACAATAACTTCGGACACCCTCTGTGACACCACCTAAATTCGCCAACAGGTCCAAGGAATTGCTTGACGGTCAAAATATCTTAGTTATGACCACTCCTGTCCGGCGCAAGGCTTAGGTTTGCCAAGTTTGACCCCCCCAAGCCCCTGAGGCATAGTTCGTACCCCCTCGCTGACCCCCTTCCCCACCCCCCTCGGTTATTAATAAATCTATTTGTGCATATTCCGAGTTAAGACGAAGTCCGAGGCCTCGTTAGGATTTTAATGTGTATTGGATGTAGGTGTTTGGATGATGTGATTTTTGTTTGAATGCTGTCGAATGTCACTCTATTGGAAACGACTTATAGTAAGTATAACGTATGTTGTTGAATAGCTATGTATTGTTTTTAAATGGTGGTAAACAATATTTGGTAAAAAGTAAGCTTTATGATTTTTTAAATTTTAAAGGGTGACCAACCTGTAGGCATCATTAAACACATTATTTTAAAATAAATTGATGATGATGAATACTTTTTTAATAGAGGTAATTTTGTCATGGGGCGTTTTATACTTAGGGAACTTTGATTATTAAAATATTCGATGCAAAACGATTTTCACGTTTATTTTACATAGTTAGGTATTATATTTATACTGACGTTTCTAAAACTTACCAGGGTAGACCCGAAGAAGCTGAGGTGTATTGGTCATCTTAAAATTATTTATCGTGGGCAAGATAAAGTCGTTTCCTCACGTTTTGCAAAAACAAATAGTTAATTATTTTGTCTGTTAAAAAAGTAATCTTTATTATCCGGTGTAGTGTCGCATTAATATGGTCACCCTGTACTTTTACACAGGTGTACAGACACCATCAATGAAGAAATGTATGAAAATCATTAACAAATGTATACTTTTAATAGTGTAAAACCTCATTTACAATCGAGATCCCAGATTAGTCGTTCATGGTAGGTAGTCAAAGTTCAAAATCTTGCAGCTTAAATTATCATACAGCAGTTACACAAATGTATTCGAGCAATTCTCAAAGTCCGGTTGCCAGGCAATCGTTGGAATATTCCATACTCCAGCACCCATAGGGTCCGGCTACTCGTAAATTCCGAACGTCTTCAAATTCAACTATTTCCAACTATTGGTCAAGCGCAGATGCGGAGATTATGGATGGGGTAGCGAGTATGGTTAATGGGGGTTTTTGAGTGTGGCCTTATTTTCCATTACATTAATAAATACCTACCTCTTGCCAATCGCCATTTAAAATATTCAATAGTAGGTGTAATATTAATAGAGCTCCACAAATTAAGCGTACTTTGCTTCATCGACTTAATATTTTCAATTTATTTAACACTACCGGCCCGTCCCGGCTTTGCACGGGTGGACATTTCTTTTTAATATAGCCTATGTTACATAGTGCTAATGTTACATTCTAATGGCGAAAGATTTTTTAAAATCGGTCCAGTAGATTTTAACTTTATTCGTTACAAACAAAAATACAAAAATACAAAGCTTTCCTCTTTATAATATTAGTATAAATTAATTGTCTTTAATACAATATTAATGTATAAAACACTTACGGCTCGCTTGCGACTTCATTCGTTTCATGTCTTTTGTTTTATAATTTTGTGGTTTTGGGTCGTCGTTGATCATGACTGCTGATTAGTAGAACACCATCATTAACGTTCTGACTTTGTTTGTAAGTATTATGTTGTTTATGTTTGGTAAATTACCTAAAAATACAGCATTATAAATATAAACAATTTTCCCAACAAATCTGCAGTAGTAGGTTGATACGGCTCATCCAGTATTAGCCAACATCTTCGTGCATCAACTATGTCTTGCTTTTACACGGACAGAGCGCGTTATTATTGTGCCTCTGTCAACGGAATATGAAATGTATTGGAACTCGGGATGAGCTGGTAACTCCTTGACCACCCGCCTCCCCTGACCTCTGGGGGCGGTCAGCTGGGGAGAACGGAGTAAGTGGGTTTTACCTAGGGTTTATAATTAGTCTTATTTGAATAGAAATCAATAGTTAGTTACTCGTACAATCTGAGATGTTGCTGGCGAGTTTTTAGGTACTAATTTTGATTGCGAATTCATGTTTGACAAAATAGGATAGTCAGTAGACTGACTAAAGTAACAACTTTTTATTATATTACATTATGTGTAGTATTATTCTATAAAACTATTAATAGTATGGATTATAAGGTCAAAATTTAATAATTTAATCGAATATGTCATATCATAAATGAAGACGGGAGGGACTGCGATGTTATGGCACTGGACAAAATCGTTGTCGTTCTGGCTTGCAAAAGAGTTCCAAGACTAATACAAAGTAAAAAAATACAATTAAGAATTTTACCTACAGGTCATTATCATCAGCTTATACCCGTAAATGACCCACTGCTGGACTAAGCTATTCCCACATGAACATCAGGGAACAATGATTCGCGAGATCAACCTCTAAACCCTTTTTCAAATTGGTGGGTTTTAACGACTGTTATTTTACGACAACCACGAGAGAAACGGGTCAACGTGCCTTCCGAAGCCCAAAGGAGCTCTAAATACTTTAATTTGGTCACCCATCCAACATTAAGAAAATTGCTTAAATTGCAAGTTCGCCACCAAACGCGCTAGAGTTTGCATTATCAGGTACCTACAGAAGGTACAAGTACAGAAGGCATCTACAGTAGGTACCTACCTGACATTAATGAAAATGAAACCCTACACAGTAAGTCTTGCGGTGAATTCAGTTACATCCCTTTGCCGTGGGGTCAGTAAAGGCGTCTTCAGATGCGGCCCCGAGGTGCGGGCGCTAAGATTTAAGGAACACGGTTCCACTGTGCCGTAGAGCTAGTACTCTCATAGAACAAACAGAAAATTTGCTTAACAAATAGGTATTTGGGATTTTACAACTTCTGTGGTTTGTTAAGTGTTTAAAGGTATTAAATATTTATGGAAAAATTGGATAATAGTGTGTCTGTATGAGATTTTACCTTTACAATGGTTTATTTTTAAAATGTTGCAAAGAGTATTTGTAGCCCTTTTTGTTTATTCTTCCAACAAACAACATCTCAGGCAATTGACATTCAACTCTGCAGGTCCATGACAAGTGGCATAAATAGGTCCAAGTTCTAACCCGATTCTACTTACAGGCAATTTTTATTTGACAAGAATAAAAAAGTATGTAGCATTCTCGAACCCTCCTTCTTTTATTTTAGTGATCACATTAAGCGTTAGAAAGAAGAACAAAAACAAATAAACTTTTCTCATTGAAAATATTAATTAGAACTTCCAAGTCACATCTACGAGCTTCTTATTACTACAAACGGACACTCAACTTACCCATTTCAAATTGGAAAACACTGGCCCACGAGTTATCCTTGTACAAACGTCGTACCTCCTTGATAGTACTACTCACTGTTTGAGTTGCCCTCTCTGGTAGATTCCTAGTCCCGAGTAACAGGAGTCAAAGATTTTGATGTCCCAGTCAGTATGGTGTCTGTCTAGTAATTTTAGAAATCGCTAATTGAAACAACTTACCAAAAAAAATTTTTAGTATTTTTCTTTTAATATGAATAAACTTTCCACAATACCTAGTGTATGCTCTATTCCGGGTAGTACCATGATAATAAAGGACATAGTCAAGAATGGCAAATAGTAAGGGTTCGAGTTCGAGATAAAAAAATATTTTTTTTTATTAATTCAATCTTTATAATTTGGTTAGAATCGGAAAAAACAAATTTCAAATAACAAAAGTAACACTAATCAAGTTAAGTAGAAAGTGGTACAGGCGTGATGATGACGCATCAGTGGAAAGGGCAGTGGAGAGGGCGCATCGGCTAGTAACACTGTTGGGACTCGAACTTACTACATTTGGCAGTTAGTTACTCTTTTCAGTAATCGTTCAAGTTATATTTAATACAAATATAGAGTAAGTTATTTATTATAAATTAAAAATAACTAATTAAACAATAAAATTTTATTCTATCGCAGCAGTTTGTACCCTTGGGCCACACCTCTAAATAGATTAACCTAATGTATTTATACGCGGTGGAAGGTAATTTTCGGACAATAACGCGGTCAACCCTTTTGTTAGGGTCCGATGTGGGTACTCCTTACCTTATACTATACAGATTCAAAATTAAGGTTCTAAACATATTTTTTCAAATAATATTTACGCAAATTTTGTTGAGAACAAAAATGACAATCATAATCCGTAAAAAGAGTTGAAAAAGTTGCCACAATCGAGATTGGAACCCGCACCCTCTGTCTTACCGGGTCAAGTGCATTAATTACCAATTAGAAAACCGTGGCTCTATTTGGCCGTCTGTGGTTCAACCCGTTCAAATTTATCAAAAATATCCACTCTTCCTTAGCCAACCAAAGGGGCTTTACGTATAATGCAGCCATGATAGCCTAATTGATAGTGTGCCTGACCCTGGCGTATTGACAGAGGGTGCGGGTTTGAATACCGTGTAATTTTTTTTAACACATGTAGATTGTACATCCATTTGTAATCTACCACTTTTGTGTGTAGTCTTAGGTGGTTTCTGATTTGGTTCGTCTTTGTGACTCTGCTTAGCAAGTAGGAAGGCGTTGTGCTCATTCAACAATGACGGGTCACCGGATGGGTGACCAAAATGAACACAGGCACATTTTAATCATCACATCACACACAATATTTTTTCAGAGAGCTGAGTGAGAGTTTATACACTATTCGATAACGTTAACGTAAACGAGAATTTGTATCAATACTGCTTCAACTCACTTCGATGGCGCTAGAAAGCTATTGACGTTAACAAAACCGAGAACATGAATAGCAAATTTTCGTTTTCGTTACCTCAATGGAATGATAACTAAGAACTACTTAGCTCTTTTAACTAAGCCTCTTGAAAGGCAGACTCTATTTAAGAACGAAACTTACGAACTTCAACAAAACTTAAGTAACACAGTTCACGGACAGTGAAAAATACATGAGGTGGTTGGAAACGCGGCTAATTTGCGGAGCCTACCTTATCTCTGCGCGGGTTCGACACCGGCAGTCATTTGTCTTCGTCAGCGCAGCCGCGATCATTTATGCTGTAGCACATCCTACCCTTTTACGGTGACATAGGGGATGTTGTTGCGCCGAACTAAGACGTTTTGAGTTGAATCTGTAAGTTTATTGACCATTCATTCGACAAGAGTAAGGAGTCACTTCATCATCATTATCATCATCAGCCTGTACTAGTCCACTGCTGGACACAGGCCCCTAAAAGAAATCCCGAATTTTTTATAAGTTTTTTCCCTTTGACAAATTAAAGGCAACATTAATACAGATCTTGCACAATATCGCGCACTTGTCCTCGAGAACGGTTCATAGTCCCAGATTGACGGTACGGGCTACGAGGTCACCGGTTGAGTGCTATTGAGCCGGCTGTACGTATGGCGTGCAGAGGGTCTGCAAGGTCTGACCGTCGGAACCAGGCAGCCTCAGCTGTTTTCCTGTTCGTCCTTGAGGCGTGCAGTGGGCCCGCAAGGCCTATCCTCCGGATCCAGGCAACTGTAGCTTTTAACCGGTCCGGTATTGGTGTTACGCGGTCTCAGCGGTGATTATCGGTCGGCTTTTCGTAATTTTTTTAAAATTGTTGTTTGTTTTTATTGTATTTTTAGTTTGTGCCTGTGTTATTTTTTTGGTTTCACTGGTAATTAATGTAATTACTAGTGAAATCCCTATATTCTAAAACTCCTTTGTCGGGCGCTGCAAGTTTTTGCACTTTTTTTTTCACTTATTCATTCATGCGCATCCGCTCCAGTCATTCTTGCCGTGTGCTATAACCGTCCATTTAATTTATTTTTACCCCGTAATAAACATCAGGCTTTCTTTTAGAATTCAATATGTGTTATTTTTATTATTTAATCGTGTATTTCTTTTGTGCGGACAAATAATTTTGTAATTTTTTTTTTTGATATAGGCAGGCATTTAATCACACCTCACCTAATGTTAAGTTATGTTATTTTATTTTATCAATAAATTTTACTTGATTTAGTGAGGTGAAGTTTTGTGTTTAATTTTTATTTAAATTTCACTACAAGTGTTACAAGTACATTTTAAAAATTTACACGGTATATCATTTTTCAAGATTTGCCAATTCGTTCCATATACGAACCGCTAATGGAAGTGGAGTGGATGGATGCACAGCCTGTTGATGTGTTTTCCGAACATTGGATATTGACGTATTTCATTTACGCTGAAAAGATAAACAAGGCAGCAAAGAACAAGTCACGTCAAAAACTAAAAATAACTTACAGTAGAAATGAGAGGGACCGCCGTTGTAGTTTATAACGTCCAATACTTATTAAAATGCGAGAGTAGTTGGTGAAAGCGTGTCGTCCAAACTGCGCGGTGCAATTTCCCTCCGTGTGTTACAAGTCAGAACATTCCCCGTCACTCAGTCGTATTTTGAACCACTTAGAGCTGTATTTCGGGTGACATGTGTGGCAAGGGAATGACTTTTGGGTTCTTAAAGGAAATTGGAGGCACTCGTCTGGATGGATGTGCTGTGACTAAGGGTTTTTCGACTCAAGAACACACTTTTGTACTCGACTTTTTCCGTTCTGCGTCGTTTTTCTTTTGTTTTGTTTTGTTTTTAAAGAGTTTTCATTTGTATCCAATTGGCAGTGTTTAGTTTTAGAGTATAAAATTAAATTGATATTTGATAGTTTTTCACTTTAATTAATCTCAAATTTTATAGAAAGAAATCGTTTATTTGACACTTCAAAATAAATACACATTAAAAAATTTAAATAATCGAATAAAAACTGAAATGCCTTATTAGCTTATTCTTAGCTTAATGCTGTAAATAAACATTTACTAGTATTTACTAGTATTTACCACATAGATATGATTGATCTTGTTTTACTAGACATAGCTTATTATTTTGGTTAAAAACAATCTTTGACATCCCCAAGACATGATGTTCCAACTGCCATTTCTCACAGTCCAAAATCTACGCCTCCAGGCCCACAGTAATTGGTTTACGAACACTATTTGCATGCGTCCAAGCTACGTTTGTTTTTCGGATTTGGTCCAGGGTTGGTCCGAACAATAACTTGGTCAAGATGTTCAGGGCAGTTAATTTAGTTTGCTTTGATGAGGGTCGACCCTCCAAGGATGAATCCTTCAGGTGGGAGGAAGCAAATATTGGAACAATTGGGTGGTGAGATTAAGAATGTGCTCGTTTTCAAGTTTTGGCGATGTTGTAGTTTAAAAGTTGAAATGTATGTAAGCTTTAGTTTAAATGTAAAACTAAGTATTGACCTGATTAATTTACAAGAATACATTAAAGTTTACATTGTGAATCCTCTATACAAGGAGTAACTACGGTCAAAGCAACAGCTGTTATTCTAGTTTTGACAAATTAAGTAACATTTAGATGACTACCTCTTTTTAATGTAATAGACAGTGCATAGTGTAACTACTCGTCTATTTTTTTAATAACCTTTGTTTTAAGACTTAATATTTTTATTAGCAATTACATGACGTGTTGAACGTGTTACAAATTGAGTGATCATGCATTCTAAGGACACAGCAACGAGGAGAGAGGAGCATCGCATTAACTTCTTGATGTCTCAGTGCCTATGATGTGTTTGCAAATTTTTCAATCCAAAGGTTCTTACTATCTATAAGCCCAGTTAAGCTGTCAAGGCCATAAATAGACTAGGTATATTAAAAACCTACCTACCTATCTACTTTAAAAAGAAACATTATCATTTTGTCGAGGCGTCGCGTCGTCGTTAGACAAACACGGTGATACTACCTAGGTTTAAGTACGAAACGTCGTGGTATGGTGACTCCAAATTAATAACATGAAAAAAAAAATCTAACACTACCTACTAAATTCAAAATCCTCGATCCGTAACTTAGTAACGTTAAATAAAAGCCGACCACCATAATTATAAATTCCATGTCACTCGGCAAGGAACAATGAAGTTAATCCATCAGACCAGGTCCTCGGGCGTGGGAGATAAGAGAACAGGGCCCGTATTCTCACCCCTTAGTCTAAGACAGCCACCCTGCGCAAAGAGTAAGCCATGCATAGACACGCCCATTGCGTAGAAATTGAAATAATGCTCAAAGTTACCGCCAAACGGTGTTGCTTTTGAATAGACATTGATCACAGCTATTGTTCTTTAAAGTTGACTTCTAAATGTTAACCTATGGTACGATTAAGGAATTAGTTACAATAGACTAGAAGAATCTAAGTAGAAGACTAGTAGAATGCTGTGGATACTCGTTATAGCAGCTTCTGTGGGATTAACAGCTGTCATCAGCGATACAATTGATTAAAAGTAAAGAGAGTCCACCAAATTTTTGAGGACTTTGATCTTCTGAAGACTAAAGGGCATTGCACTCGTAATCCTCAACACTAAGAAACTGGGTTTTTCACTTCTAAGTGACGGTGATTCATGGGGAAAGGCTTGAATAAAATGTTAGTATCTAACAGGACCACTTATTTATTTATTTATTTATTTTGAAAAGGACAGCTAAAAAAACATACACTACATAAGTCAAATTAATAGTACATTAATCTCTAAAGCTGAGTGCTGTCTCAATTATAAACTGCCACAGCATGCAATTGTTGACAACAGCGTTTATATACAAAAACAAAAAGGATCTTAACTTATAGTGGCTACTTAAATAAATTACTTTATACAAATGAAAAAAGATAGCGTTAAAGTCTGCTTATATAAATGAAATCTTGCTTAAAACACATGCTAGACAGCGAAAAAGTGTTATAAATATATACATATATTTTACATCAACATATATCACATAATTTAAATGCATATTATTACAAAATAAAATAAAGGACTCATAAATGGTGTTAAAAATAATAGTATTTTATTTCTTAGATCCCTAAGACAAGGTATGTACAGGCGCCTGCACTTCAATCTATCCAAAACTGTCAAATTTCTTCAAAAATAATCAAACATATCTACATAAAGGTCAAAGTCTATTGAGGAAATTTGTCAGTTTGTGGTAGTCTGATGTGCAGGCGTGTGTCTACCGTCCCCAACGTCGTCGTCGATGTTTCGTCGTTACTTCAATTATAAAATATTTAGGAGTTACCCCCGGTTTGATGTAAGATGTCTTTGCAAAGGGTTTGTGTTTATGCCTACTTTATAGTTACTTTATAAAGTAGGCACAAAACAACCAAGCTATCTCGTCTACTCATCAACTCTTCTTCAGTGTCCAGTTGTAGGCCACCCTTCTCAGATAGTGACGTCCACCTGGCCACTGTATGAATATTAATTCGACCATATCTTGACCCCTGTCCAACTGAGGGGTAAGAAAGCTTGACGTATGAATTTCTTAGCGAATAATTAATGTCTGCGCAGTATTCGGATTGCGGTGTGATTCAAAGGATTTGAACGGCACTTACGTCATATGACTGTGACTGATAATAAATACCTTACTCCGATGGCTCAGCGACCCAAAGTGAGTCTTGGCCTCCGACACAAGGTGACGCCACTGCTCTCTGTTTTGCGCGATGTCTTGCCAGTCGATGGTTTCCAGGAGCTAATGTGTCCTTGTCGACTTCATGCATCTAGCGGTACTTGGGACGTCCAACTAGGTCGTCGCCCCCTAGGGACCCCCAAGTATGCTTACTTGGCATGCTCTCTTTGTCGCCCGATACTCCCCCATTCGCTCAACGTGTCCGAGCCACCGCAGTAATTGTGCCTTAGTCTCACACAATATATTAGGGATAGCCACCAGCTCTTCCAACTCCTTATTCCTTCTTACTCTCCACCTGCCATCATCTGCTCTTGTCGGTCCCAAAATCTTCCTCAGCACTTTCCTCTCGGCTACTAAAAGTTTGTACTCTTCTTTCTGAGTGAGTGTCCAAGCTTAAATAATGATAATAAATGGGTTGATTACATTTTACAGATGTAACCGCTCGGCCACGAGCACTGGCTTTTTGCGTCGCGGCGATCAGATTTCTAGTTCATTGTTTTATTTTTATTAGCGGTGACTATAACTGCCGTAGCATAACGCGCAATGAACTAAATATCCACTCGCCGCGTCGCAGGATGCTCGCTCGTGTAATTCTTTTTTTATAACAAAGTGGCTTGCGCGTTCTAGTTGCGTAATGCGAGGAGAAGGCGAGGAAAACCCCTCCAGAACATCAGTGTTACAGCGGCCTCATGTCGCTGTAACATGTGTGGTAGAACGGGGTTACTTTCGAATCAAGTTTAACATTCATCAGCTCCTGTTCTCTACAGTTCATTTCCACATGTACTTTTACGGTATGAATCTGGAGGAAATCGTACTAGAAACGCCTAGAAGGCTAGGGATACCCTTTTTTTTTTTACCCATATTTGCAGCTACCTAAGGATTTATTTTTATAGCAGCGATCAATGTTACACTTACCACACTTTGTCTTCTGTTATTGTTTTTTATTGTGAATGAATAAATTGTTGAAAAAACATAAGTATTGTTTTTTCAATATTATTTTCCTGCCTGCACATCACCCTATCCAAAACTGTCAAATTCCTTCAATACATTTTCAATCATATTATTATGGTCGCATAAAGTTCAGTCTATTGAGGAAATATGACAGTTTGTGGTAGGTTGATGTGCAGGCGTGTGTACTTAGTGTGTGCCAATAAATGTATTTCTTCTTCGTCTTCTTCTAATGCGAGTTTTATTATCCATGCTATCACGTTAGTAAAAACGAAAATTTGAATGTCATAGAAGCAGCAATGTAGTCTTACAAGTTCTCGTTTTCGTCAACGCAATCGTACTTGTTAAGCGATTTTATCACCGTATGGGTGACCTAAATAAAATGTTTCGAGATCCTCCGCGCTTCCCAAGGCGCGTTAAGCCGTTGGTCCCGGTTGTTGTCGTAAAATGGTAGTTCTCAGAACCCACCAAAACGCATTGGGCATTTTGTTGAGAACAATTACAATTTGGAACTGTTGTCACAGAATAACTAGTGTTGTTGAAATTAATTATTATCGTTGACCGTTATCGTTATCGTTGACCCTTATTGTCGTTGATGACGTGAAATAAGATAAGAGAATTATTTATTTGCTATTTCTTTAGTTGTTGAGATTGAGTAAGGCCATAAACCACCACGCGGGCCCAGTGCGCATTGGTGGTTGTTAACTAATGCTAACGCAGCCGGAACCAACGGCTTTACGTGCTTTGCGAAGCACGGAGATCCTGAATCTTTGGTCACCCATCCGATGACCAGCCTTAGCGAAAGTTGCTTAACTTCAGCAATCGCAGACCAAACTTATTGACGTTATTTATACTTCCAAATATGTAAGCTTATTTCATATTATGTACGGCAGGTAGCTTCATCGATGCTTATAATTGTTTTGACTTTCAATCAGCATAAACAGTGGAATCAACAATTTAGAAACTAAACACAACTTTCCTACGAATGTGTTTTTACTCGAAGCTAGTTTAAGCAGTGGTAGTTCGTCACGCTTCAAGGGATCGCGCAAATATTGTTTCAACTGATCAGCCCTTGGTCATAATAAGGGCAGGGCACAATGTTAGAACTTGTTCTCTACAATTTTCGCGTTAAATGTTTTTTTTTAACTATTTGAAGCACAGTTTTGGTTAGATACTAAATATATATTTCGAGGGTAGGAGGTAAAATCGTTAACACATACGTTTGTGCTGCTCTCGTAAATTTTTGTTAAAAATATTTAAAATTAATTAACTGCATATGCTTTTTTACATTTTTAATATGTATTAGTGTACATAAATACCTGCAGATACTATTTCCTTCCACAACACAATTTGTAAAACTGCACTACTTGACAACACTGCTCAGTACAAGATTTTGAAATGGAGGATCTCAAGGGAACTTTGACATCACTAACACAGTCATTTTCAACACGGATGGCAGCCTTTGAAGATCAGCTAAAAAAGACGCACTCGCCCCAGCCGGCTTCCATTGCCTCACTCACTGCAGACTTCGAGAGCTTTCGCTGCTTTGTTCTTGCGACATTCAAAACCTTAGAGGGTCAGGTTGCTATGTTGGCGTCAGAGTGTGATAGCATTGAGATGCGGAGTCGACGTGGTATGCTGCTCCTTCATGGTGTTCCTGAACATAAGGATGAGGACCCTGTTGAAGTTTTCTTGGACAAGGCTGAGAAGCACCTAGGCATGAAGCAGCTAACAGTAGCAGATGTTGGCCGGGCTTTGAGACTGGGACGCACGAGACAAGACAAGCCGCGACCCTTATTGGTCAAATTTCAGTCAGAGTCGTTACGTGACAGTATTTGGTTTGCAAAGACTGGGTTTAAAGGGTCCGGCGTGACTGTCTCCGAGTTCTTAACGAGGGCCCGGCATGTTGTCTTCAAAGCTGCTCGTGAGAAACTTGGCGTGTCTAAGTGTTGGACGCGCGAAGGGCGTATTCTCGGTCTGGACGGTGAAGGGAAGCGGCTCATCATTTCATCCATGGCAGATGTCGAGAGGCTCAGTTCAACACCGGCTGTTTATTCCGGGAAGCCGACTGTTCCTCGCACTGCCAGTCCTGCTGAAGCGCTATCAGTGTCTTCCGCCGTCACCAGGGTTAAACGGGCTGCTCCTGCAAAAAGAAAATAAGTAACTATGTACCCTTTTTTTGTCTATCCAAGATTGTGCTTTTCTTCTTAATGCTATGCTGAAAATTTATTTTTCACTTTAAAGTATATAGTAGTAGTAGTAGCACTTACTTTGAAGTATAGCAGCACTTATTTGTATTGCCCTTTCGGTTGCGCGTTGGATGTTGTGTTGTTTTTTTTTTTAAGCTTAGTAGTATGCATAATTAGCTCTAGTTTTTAAGTAACTAGTAGGTCAGAGTGTCGCCTTTTTCTTTTTTGTTTGCTTTCTTGCTCCTTCTATCTAATTTAATAATTTTAATACTTCTTTTAAGTAAAACTAGCAACCTAACAATGTTTAGTAATTTTCATTTGTCAGTGTTATGTCACCACTAACTACCTACTCTTGCTTGAATTAGGTTGTTTTGTATCATCTAATTGTAATGTGATATTTTTTTTTTTTTTTTTTTTTTTTGTTTTCTGTAACTGTTACGAATCACTTGATACGAAAGTATCGAGTGATATTCGCATGTTTATTATCTCTGTTGTTTCTGCTTTGCTTATTATTTTTTTCTTTTTTACGTTATTTTTGTGTTATTTAGTTTTTGTGTATTATGAACGCTTTGTTTTCTCTTCGTCAACCTGTGGGTATTTATGTATTTATGTACTAATACTAATATTTTATAGTATATTTTATTGTAGTTTATTATAATTGTTTATGTAATGCTGTAAACTGTTATAATGGATTTATCGTTTGGTAATAATGACCTTTTTCTATCTTGTTCTTCTTCCTCTTCTGATTCCAGCTTTTTAAGCATTGATCGACCTCTGAACGAACTTTTGGAAGATTGTTTCTCCGATTTGTCAAAAAACTTCAACGTGGTGCATATTAATGCGCAGAGCATTCCTGCCCACTACTCGGACATGCTTGTATCTTTTGATATTAAGAACATACACGCTATTCTTATTTCCGAAACTTTTCTTAATCCTCAACTGTCCTCTACTTCTTTCTCTATGCCTGGTTTTAATTTAGTTCGAAATGACCGTGTTAGTTCTTCTCATGGTGGGGTGGCCATATATCTTCGCTCACATATATCTTATACTATCCTTTCTCGATCCCCTCAGCCACCTCCCCTTAATTCTGCCGAGCATCTGTTTTTAGATATTTCCCTTGGTCACACCAAAGTTCTATTAGGTGTTTATTACAGTCCCTCCCTAAGAGTGGACTATTTCTCATCTTTAGAACAACTTCTTGAAAACTTCACTCCTGTTTATAAACATACCATTATTATGGGTGACTTCAATACTTGCCTGGTGAAAAATGATTCACGTTCCAATAACTTACTTTCTTTAATCAATTCCTGTAATTTACATATTCTACCCTTACGAGAAACCCACCATTTTCCAAATTGCTCCCCATCACTTTTAGATCTCATGGTAGTATCCTCTCCGAATCTTGTTGTTAGGCATGGTCAGTTCTCTGCCGACGCCTTCTCTTACCATGACTTGATATATTTGTCATATCGGGTTCGTCCTCCGAAGGATAAGCCGCGAGTTTTGCTTCAGCGTAGCTTTGCTAGGATGGATCTTAAACAGCTACAGGAGGACGCTGCCAGCTTGGACTGGTCAGCTATTTACAATAGCGACTCTGTTGATGAGCAGATAGAAGTTTTTAATAAGCTCTTGATTGACCTGTACGATGTGCACGCTCCTGTCCGACCGGTTAAAATCAAACATTTACCTGCCCCATGGTTGACAGACGACATACGACAACTTATGGCTAAAAAGAATTCTGCGAAGACTAAGTACAAACTCGATCCATCGAAGCGGAATGAATCTAAATATAATCGCGCTAGAAATCGTTGCAACACAGTGATAAGGGACGCTCAAAGACGTCACATCTATAAATCTGTTCAAAATGAGGACCCTGCTAAAGTGTGGAAATTCCTCAAATCTCTCGGGGTTGGTAAATCTAAGAACGCTAACATCAATGACAATCTAGATATCAATCTTCTCAATTCTCATTTTACCTCTTCGTCACCTATTGACGTCCACTACAAGACTGCCACCTTGCAGCGTCTTTCTAATTTACCAGCACCTGTTTTATCTCCCTTTGTTTTAGATCAATTTACGGACAGTGATGTTAAGAGAGCTATACTCTCCATAAGCTCTAATGCTGTGGGTACTGATGCAATAAGTCGTAATATGATCCTTCCTATATTAGATATCCTTACTCCCATTGTAGTTTTCATCCTTAACACATCAGTTGCATCCCGAGTGTTTCCGTCTGCTTGGAAGGAGGCTTCTGTTATCCCTCTTCCCAAAAAATCAAATCCTACCTTGTATTCAGAGTACCGTCCCATTTCCATACTACCTTTCCTGTCTAAAGTCATTAAAAAGCTTATCCATCGTCAACTCACTTCTTTCCTGAGCAAAAATAGTCTCCTTAACCCATTTCAATCCGGATTCCGTATGGGTCATAGTACGACTTCAGCATTAGTTAAAATAACCGACGATATTCATCGTGGTATGGAGAAACGCCAGCTTACTATATTGACATTATTAGATTTTAGTAATGCCTTTAACTCAGTAGATTTTGATATTCTCCTCGGTGTTTTACGTTCTCTTGGCATATCTCCTGCCGTGGTTGATTGGTTTCAAAGTTACCTGCTAGGGCGCCGGCAGCGCATACGTATTGAGGAATCTTTCTCGTCGTGGTGCAATATTAATGCTGGTGTCCCTCAGGGTGGCGTACTATCTCCTCTTCTTTTTTCAATCTTTATAAACTCTATTACACAACAGCTTTCGTGTTCCTATCACTTGTATGCTGATGATCTCCAAATTTACACACAAGCACCGTTATTAGACCTTTCTCGTGCTGTTGAGGTTACTAACAGGGATCTCGAGGTTATCTTGGACTGGAGCAAATCGTTTGGTCTCGATGTCAATCCAAGTAAGACCCAGACAATCATCATCGGTAGCTCCTATTTTGTTTCAAGGATCGATTTTGGACTTCTTCCTTCTGTTAACTTCGCCGGCACTAATATACCATACTCAAAGACAGTGAGAAACTTGGGTGTTGTTTTTGACCAGTGTCTCACTTGGCATTCGCAAGTTGATGCTGTTCGGAGAAGAGTCTTTGCTGCGTACAGTTCAATCAATCGTCTTCGTAACTTCTTACCGATTGGCACAAAGATCACTCTGGCGCAGACTCTTCTGCTGTCCATCATTGACTATGCTGATGTTTGCTACGCTGATCTTTCGGAGGAACTTCTTAATAAACTTGATCGTTTGCAGAATCTCTGTATTCGGTTTATTTATAACTTGAGGAAGTATGACCATGTCTCGATTTTTCGAGCTCGGCTTAAATGGCTGCCAATTCGCCGGCGTAGAGACTTACACATCCTTTCCTTTCTGTATACTGTCCTCTTTCTACCCACTTCACCTTCATATCTTCAAAATTGCTTCACCTTCCGTTCGACTTCCTCAAGCCATACCTTGCGGTCTGCGTTTAATCTAGCTCTTGTGACTCCCCTCATTCCACTAATTTCGTTTCCTACTCGTTTTCTGTGCATGCTGTCCGGTTATGGAATGCTTTGCCTGAGCGCATCAGAAGTGCTCGCACGTTGGAGTCGTTTAAGGGTCAGGTTCGGAGTCATTTTTTAAATTTACCTTAGCTATGTTTATTTATTTATTTATTATTATTATTATTATTATTATTATTTTTTTTAAATTTATATTGCATAAACTCTGTTTTATATATTTATTTCCTTTTTATCTGTAATTACTTTATTTGATATTATTATACTCTTTATTTATTTTCTTTCTTAAAACTAGATTTTTACAATATTTTAATAAAAAAACAATAAAACATTATAAAAAACTAATTCTAGAGTACCACCAGCAGCGGGGCAGGGCCCAAGCTACCGGTGATCAGGGCTGCAGAGTGAGGAACCTCCTGACAATACGTGCCGTGTCAAGGAGTACTGCCTTCTGAATCTGACCCTTGATCCAACCATCAAGCGAGAGCCTCTTAAGATGTTGGTCGAGGCTCTTCGCTATCAGACCGTTCGCTGAAACGACTATCGGGACAATAATGGTTGAATCAACATCCCACATGGCGGTCACCTCGTGAGCTAAGTCAAGGTACTTACTGAGCTTGTCCTTCTCGGCTTTCACGAGGTTCTCATCATGAGGTATGGTGATATCAACCAGTATTGCCCGGCGCTGGGATCGGTCAACCACCACGATATCAGGCTTATTGGCGACAATAGTCCTGTCCGTAATGATAGAGCGATCCCAGTAGAGCGTTGCATGACCATTTTCGAGTACTGGCGCAGGTGCATATTTATAGTACGGCACCTCCGATTCAACAAGGCCATATCCAAGAGCAAGTTGCTGGTGAATTATTCTGGCTACTTGGTTGTGTCTGTGCAAATACTCTCCGTTAGCAAGATGAGAACAACCAGAAATAATATGTCGGAGTGATTCTCCTGGACGGCGGCATGCCCGACAGATGTCGACCGTACCGTCCCTCATAATATATTTCCGGTAGTTATTCGTCTTGATAACTTCATCTTCAATGGCACAGACAAAACCTTCGGTTTCCCCAAAGAGGTCACCGAAACGTAGCCAGTTCACCGAGGCAGTTATGTCTACATCAGGCCCAGTTAGAGCCCGATAGTAGCGCCCGTGTAGCACCTTGCTCTTCCATATGTCCTTGCGATCGAGAGTGCTTAGCACCACTGGTTTGCGCCAGTTTTCTGTTGCCAAGGAGAGCGGCGTAAAGTGTCTATCAATTGCCACGACATCCAAATGCATCCCGCACTCACTGTTAAGTAAATAATCCCTGAGACTGCACACCTCACGGTTATGTAGGTCCTTGACATTTAAAAAGCCGCGACCCCCACATCTCCGCGGGATGTACAGCCTCATAACAGATGAGCGCGGGTGTAGCATTCTGAAAGTCGTGAGCATTTGACGGACTCTCCTATCCAAGGCGTCCAATTCGGTCTGAGTCCATCTTAGTATGCCAAAGGAGTATGTGAGCAGAGGCATAACCCAGCCATTAAAGGCACGTGTCTTATTGCCACCCGATAAAAGACTGTTAAATACTTTTCTCAAGCGGCAAAAGAATCGCTCCCGTAATGACTGTTTTATGACCCCGTCATCAACACCCAAAGACTGTGACATACCAAGATATTTATATGTTTCAACTTCAGAGAGAGATCTGAAGTCTATCGCATCGGAGAGTTGTAAATTGGTTGAATTTACTACTCTCCCATGCTGTACATGCATAACCGCACACTTATCCACCCCAAACTCCATCTTGATGGCACTGCTAAAAGTCTCAGTAATTTTTAGCAGTTTTATCAAGTCTTGGCTGTTTGGTGCGAATAACTTGAGGTCATCCATGTACAACAAATGCGACAAAACTTCACCCCCTCTCCGCAGTCGACAGCCTAACCTTGAATTTCTTAATAAAGTACTAAGAGAATTCAAAGCTAGACAAAACCATAAAGGACTCAGACTGTCGCCTAAAAATAATAATAATAATATTATTATTATTATTATTTAGTTTATTTTTACTTGCACCCATTTTTATTTTGTTTATTTTATTATTTTTCGCCCAAGGTTGCCTGGAAGAGATTGCTTGTTAGCAATAAGGCCGCCTATTTTGTACTCTTTATTTATTTTTATTTTTTAAATTGACTGTATTGTTTTTCTTTTGTGTGCAATAAAGTTTATTATTATTATATATATAAAATACGTTTTGGGTGTAAACGTAGGTATTACTTTGATTTATTTCAAATCATTCAAAGTCTGTAGTTTTAAATTCTATATATAGTTGCTGGCACAAAAAATCGGCTCCCGATACCCAGGTTCAATGCCCAGCCCCCCAACCGCCTAACTCTATCGACATCGCTCTCGCTATCGCGCTCTATAGTTTATGGCGTCATTTTGTAATTTCTAAAGCGATATGAAAGCATTAAGAAAGCAATATCGAAAGCTATAGCCTATAGCTTTCGATATTGCTTTTATATAGCTTTCGAAATGGCAAGATTACGCCATAAACTATAGAGCGCGATAGCGAGAGCGATATCAATAGAGTTAGGCGGTTGGCCCCCTGGTCGGACAAAGAGTGTTTCGGATTTTTTTTCTATGCCTAGGTTTGTGGTCACCAACCCGCATTTGGCAACCGTGGTGATTCAGCCATTACCCATCAATTGTAGTGATGACTTGATTTCAATGATGGACGCCTTTGCCCAGCAGTGGGATAGTCGTGAGCTACTTACTTTACTTTACATTGCTATCACAGAGTGCTAATATTTAAGCGACTTCTGCACTAAAGTGACTGCTGCTAACTGTTCTAAAGTATTCACCAACTTCCTTTGCCGACTGCACCTATAGTTGAAATAAATAAATATAGATATGTACCGGTACCGCGTGTGCACACCCTAACCCCACACCCGCACTCGGTCAAGTGATCACCACTAATTAGTTAATATCTTGATTGGACACCGCAGTTTCAAGAGGCCTAGCCCATCGGAGCGTGTTACTGGTTAAAATTCAATATTTGAAGGGTATTAGTTCAAACTACGTGTGTCGTGTCTTAGATAAGAGGAGGGGGGGAGGGGGGGGGGTGTATGGGCTATAATTATAAAGTGAAAACTGGTACCTAGTGAAATAATTTTTACTAGTGGTCGATAATTGGTCGAAATAAGGACGTGCTTCACAAAAAAATCACAATGTTACAGGTACGATGTAAGTAAGTGATATTGTTATTATTATTTGTAGCACACAAAAACAAAAACATTTTGTATTGAAGAAATTTGACAGTTTTGTACAACACTTCGCCATAAGCACTAAAACTGTGATAAATCTTGAAGCCCTCCGTGCGGGAAATGTGCTTAAAAAGGGGTACAAAGTTGTTCTTACACATTTTTGTCTTTTTACGCGCCTCGGTGTCCGATTGGTTAAGATAGAGAAGGTCCTGAATTCAATTCCAAGGTAGGGAATAGCGTGTTACGAATTATACGACGTTTGTTATCACCAACCTGCATTGCATTCGGCAAGCGAAGTGATTAAGCCAACACCTATCAATTGTAGCGATCATCATCATCATCATCATCTCAGCCAAAAGACGTCCACTTCTGGACAATGGCTTCCCCCAAGGATCTTCACAACGACCGGTTTTGTGCTGCTCGCATCCAGCGGCGTCCCGCGACCTTCACCAGATCGTCGGTCCACCTTGTTGGAGGCTTGCCCACGGTGCGGTTTCCGGTATTGTAGCGATGCCTTTATTTAAATGATGGAGGACTTTGCCTTATTAAAATTTTGCTATTTACTTTTGTTTTTTGTGGACCTCGATGCGATATTTCAAGTCAAGAAAATTTCGCAATACCAATTATCAGAATATGTTTTAACCGTATTTAAGTTCCTGCGTGTTAATGAAGGCATATTCTATAGTATAGAATACGCCTTCATAAACACGTTTAGAATATAAACGAACAACTAGTATATCACATACCTACTGCTTCTATATATAGAAATCCTGACTAACAACAGCAATTCCAAATTCGAAATGTATGTCGCCACTCCACCTACTTCCGGTCGAGTTTGAATATCCGTCCAAGTTGGACTTCCGCCGGAAGCGGCGGCACCCAACATGGCGGACGTCTTTATCTGAAGAATTAACTGGCGATAGTTATTCAAATGTGATAGTTAGGCAAAGGGGTAAAGTTGACCTACTTTTTGAAAGCATTGCTTTGTTTTATAAATTTTGTAATGTTTGGAAATAATAAATATACTGATCATCATCATCATCATCATCATCATCATCACGGCTGGGCTCTGGCATCAACAATGTAGAAATGGTGAAAAAAATATAATACCAACTTATTATTTCTAAAGCAATGTCAGCCCCCCTAGACAAGTGGCAAATCGTTAATAGAATAGAAATTAAATAGAATTATTATTGTATGGAATTGAAATAAACATCATTTATACGCGTATCGATGACATAAGTCAATCCCGTACAACAATCATTCTATTTGATTTCTATTATATTGGCGTTTTGCCACTTGTCTAGAGGTGGCATAATTGAACCATTCTTATTCTCCTTTAAAACTTGGATTCTCATTACATTGAAAAATATAGCGTTAAGGCTGATTTCTTATTTATGTCAAGTTATACCTACTTAATAATTTATCTTAATTCATCGTTAACGTCAAGTTTGATACTCATTCTAATTTAATTATTTTGTATTTTTTGTACATCAAATTACTTTTTCAACCTGACAACCATGTCACCTTTGATCCACAAAAAAAGAATACCTATTTGAATTACAAAAGAGATTGGTGGTTTTATAGTATTTCTATTCTTTCCTATCTACTCGAATACATTATAAATGCAAATGAAACTACATAAAACAATCTGCACACTACCATCACATTCCGTTATTTCCCAAATATACAATAAATAATGTATCCTTTCTTCACCATTCCCCGGTAAAGGGGGTCCAATCCTTCCATATTTCAAATGTTTCAAAGGTACAGAAGGGTTGTATATAATTGTCCAGGGGGTGTTGGGTGTCTTGGGTGTCGGGGGGTGGTCAGTGTTTGTGATTTGTAAATGGGCTCAGACCTTAGCCCTTCCTGAAGACGAGGATATATCACGTAGAAGGATAACTTTGTCTATGTAATTGTATGGAGCTGCGTTTTATTTCCTTTATTAATTTTGCTAGTTTTAAGGTGATACATGCGTCTTTCTGTGGTTTATTATAAGTTATTTATACATAACAAAAACACAAGTGTTAAAAAAAAATTCACGAGCAGGATTTTATAAAACAAAACCAACAAAAACATTTTATAAAATAGCTTGCCTACTTTTTAACTAATCTTTAGTATTTGTAAAAATATTATGATCGTATGTTGATGACGGTAGTTGTTAACATTGAATGGGCGCCTTTGGCTTTCAAAGTAAAAAAAGTAAATAGTGTTGAATAATTTCGGCGGGCTAGTTAGAACCACGTTAGTTCAATTGGGAAGGTTCAAATCCTGCTCGTAGAATTTTTTTCAACACTTGTGTTTTTGTAATTTGTTTCGCAACAAAATTTGCGTTAAAATTATATAAACAAAACAAAAACATTTTATTTAAACATCTTCAAAAGACCGAGTAGCTTTCTTTTAATAACATATATTAATGTATGTAATGTAAGTTAGATGTTTCCAATCGCGCAGCAACTAATACTTATGGATTACAACCATTTACAATGATCGATGACCCTGTAGCACTGATAGCACTAGGTTTTTTTGGTAGAACATAGTAAATACTAAATCAAAAATAAATTGGAGTACCTAGGCTATTTTTACCTAAATAAAAGATAAATATAGTAAAATATGTCCGTTTAGTAAAAAAATACAAATTCAAATCTATTTCAAGTCTAATATTTGATCAACTGGCACACCAAAGTGACACTGTCACACCCGCAACCAACTCCAACGAATCCGTAACAAACAGCGCGGCCCAGTACAATTGTCTGACGAGATATCTTAAAGGGCACAAAGGTTCCCGCAAATTGCCAAAGTAAGTGTGGCGTCCGAACAGAAATACATTATCTGGAGAGGAAGGTTGCGATCAGGAGATTTATCACCGCTGACCGTTTCATTTCCTAGCAGCTTAATGGATAGATTGGGAATTAGTAATGGTTAAGCTTGTTTCTCAATTTGGACTGGAGCAACGAAGTCGTTAAAACAAACAAAATTAAAAAAAAATAACAAAAAATATTAAGTAACAACTGTGAAAAAAAAAGTTTAGTATGTTAATATATAGATAGTGGATAGAATTCGCTTGATAATCAAGTATCACGCAATTTCTGCAGTTATCTTAAAATAATTCTTAATTTTAAATTGACTGTTGGCAGGGGAAAATGTACCTATTCGTCAAAATTAAATAACCAAAGTATATAGGTAAGCGTGGAAGTTGAAGGAGTTGAAGCTACTTCTATACGTGTCGTCTGATTTCAAACGCCGTCACATCCATATAGGTAAATTTTGCAGCAGAAGTAAATTTTGTGCTGTTAAGGCTAATATATGATGTCATAAAATTAAATGACTTTTAAAAATTAAATAACTGAATAATATATTTCATATTTATTTGAATAACATAACAAACTTCATGTATTTGTGTTCTGAAAAATAGGACTTAGCGGATTTTGATATACAGTCCAAAATCTGGCGGCTTTTGATAATAAAGTGTTGGAGCTAGCTGGTTTTGTAACAAACTTGAAAGTGTGACATCATCTATACAGGATGTTCTAAAATGCCAGCTAAAAGGAAAAAGGTTGTGTATTAGTTTTAGCCTTCAGTTTTATAAGGTAGGTAAATTAAATTATGGGCATAAGATTTAAAACAGATGTTTATTAAAAGTTAAGTTATCTTTTAACCTACACAATATTTTCTGATTATTCTAAAGAAATACATGGCATATCTGCATTAGACATGAAACTATAAAATTATGTTTTTGTAATTTGTTTCGCAACAAAATTTGCGTTAAAATTATATAAACAAAACGAAAACATTTTATAAAATGATGATTTAAAAAAAAATTATAAGTTTTGGTTATCTTTTAACCTACACAAAATTTTCTGATTCTTCTAAAGAAACACAATCATGGTGTAGGATGGTCAATGGTAGTGATAATGCCACATTGAGGAAAGATAAAGGGAAGATCTTCCTCCGATATATAGCGAAGGAGATTGGACCGAGGTCCGGTGGATGTTAGTTGGAGGTGCTATATATAACGAAGGAGATGGTGAAACTTCACTACCGCGATGCAGGCTTTCCATACAATTTATCGTCGTAGTATGGCGACGTCGTTGGTATGCGTTTGTGGCGCCATCTGTTGACATGGTTGAGAAGGTGTTTGCTTCGTGTCGATTATGTGCGGCGTATGCGGTAGGTGACGCCGCCACAATGGCATATCTGCATTAAACATGAAACTATAAAATTATGAATTTTAAAAAAATTTATAAGTTTTGGTTATCTTTTAACCTACACAAAGTTAATTTTTTTCCCCTCGGAATTACAGATGGTTCGGTTTGAGAGCAGCTCATGCCTTTTTTGTCACATACTTAGGTACATAAAACTCATGTTTATAATTTTCTTCACCTTGGATGCTCACGTTTTGTCTTCCTCGTTTCAAAATTAGTCAAATTAAACTTAAGGTGCCAGCTTCCTGGTGGTTTGAATGTCTTGGAAACTTCTTCTTTCCAGTCAAGAACATCAATATCCTGCGTCAGGTAGTAAACACTGCCATGTTTTTTAAATATCTCCACATACGACTGTGGATCGCTAATCGCAGACATTGTTTTAATCTTTTTTTTTATTTTAGCTAAAACCCTATCTGGTGGCAAGAAAGAGTGGCTTACCATAGGGAAAATTATATTTATCTCCTTTATTTGTGATGGTGCATTAGACAAAAGCCGTTTACTGCATATGTCTATTACAGTACTATTTTTATTTTGTCCACCGCAGCCATCGGCAAAAAGTCTTATCACTGTTTTATTTTGCGGAATGTCCAAATTGGTCAATAAGTGAAAAATAGCATTAGCTATTTGATTGGATGCTTTGGCTTTATCAGTTTCATTCCAGTAATATATGTGCACATTATTCAATGGACTCTTAGAGCTTCCCACTACAGCTGTGAAATTGTATGAATGTATTTGCCGACTAAAATATATTTTTATTGTTGAACATTTAAAAGTTTTATTACTTTCATGGCGGCACCTCGGAAGACTTGTCAACTGTTTCGGTGCATACCTAAAAAAAAGTAATAAAAAAATTACTAACGCTTAAAATGTATTAAAAATATATTTTTTTTTAAATTAAACCTAACCCACATATGTAGTTCAACGATAATTTATAATATTTTTTAGAAAAAATTATTACGAATTTCTTCGAGAAGTTCAGTGTTTATTTGATCTAGCTATCCCTATACATACGTATTGTTAACTCTTTTTACAAAAGTTCACATGCAAGCTTCAACGGTCAAGTTCCCTCATCATCAAAACTAATAGCACAATATAAAGCGCATGCGCACATAAATGATGCACTGGCTTATTCGTGTCGGACGTTTAGCATTAAATATATGTTTTACCACCTTATAAAGATTGCGTCCGAGATGCGAGCCTTGGGGCATGCGGCACGAACCACTTGTATCTCGTACGACAGTTCGCTTTTGTTTAGGGCGAGAGTTGGATATAAAAGGTTTTCTTACAGAATATTGTATAGTTGAAGTTCAAATGTCAGTGAGCTGTAAGATTTTGAAGTCTGTTAAGTAACAATGCAATATAGCAGAGTAATTACTTATTTCTAAGAAACAGTGATTCTTGCAGAAATAATACTAAAATCTACAGCATATTCAGCCAAAGTTCTTTTGAGACATTTAACTTGTTGCTCTCAGACTGCCTAGAAAAATTGAAACCTTCTAGATTTTTTTCATATTTTTCAAGATCCCCGTTTCTGTACACAAATCGAAAATGCTGTAAAAACCTGACGTGTTGGTATAAACCTAGAGGTATCGCGTTTCTATCGGTTAGAATATTTATCACAAATTTACCTCCGTGTAAGTGTTAGGGTATGACTTCTACGGTAGCTGCAGATTGCATACTACATCTGCAGTTCACAGCTGGTTTGTATGGGTCTAACTAAGGGCAATCCACCATACGAAATTAAATTCATCAATTCATACAATCCAGTAGTGCCTCTTGCGGACTGCAGTTCACTTTGCTACACCCCTCTGGTTTTTTCGCTCTCGCTCCGATCCGAACGACTCGGATATTTTTTTAAAGACCTGGGCCACGCTTGCCTAATGGCAGTCCCTCTAGAAACCATCTAAGGATATTTTGATCTCACGGGTTGAGGAACGCTTTAAGCATTATTTTCAAACTCATGACAAGTGAGAGGATTTCGTGCAGTCAAATAACCGTGCATACGTGCCGAATAAAAAATGGCTACTTCAGCCACCGCGTGTTGTACCAAAATTAAGTTCTTATACCTCTTTGACCTGTAATTTCCTTGGATCATAACCTTTTGGATTTGCGGTTTCATTTAAGTGATCCGAGGGTAATTAAAATTCGTAATAAACACTAGACATTAGTGCTGCTTGTAGGTCAGTCGTAGTTTGCATCAAATCGTACCTTTAGAAGTTTGAGCTGACAGCTCCTGCGTGTGAGCACACGTGTGCGTGAAGGCGCCCGCGGCTCGTGTGTGCCGTGACGGCGCGGCCGTGACTCGCGCGCGGAATGTTTATTGGACGCGCCCGGATTGCAGCCAGGGGTTAGGCAAACTAGGGTTGCTAGGGACTTGCTCATTTGAGTAACCTTTTTTAGCTTTTGTAAATTCGCACCCGAACCATCAAACGCAATGTGGGGTTAGCCTAATGATAAGGTCGACTCACTAAAAACCTAGGACACCCGTTTATCGCTTGGGCAAGATACCAAGAACTCTAAGGAATCGTTGCGAAAGGACTAAACTCATTTCAAGATTTTGATTTTTTTCTAACTATGGCTCGCAATCAAAGTTAAGGTGAACTGGGGTTGCTCATTTGATTAAAATTATTGGAGGACATCCTGTCTTATTCTTGAACCTTGACAATTGAGAGTTTCAAACGCATCTTCAAGTGAGAGGATTATTTTTCTATCTTTCACTATCACATTTTTCAGCCAGCAAACGTGCTACCACAGCCCGTAGCGGCTTGCAAAACCAAGAGTATCACATATCTGTAATGTTGACCCAAAGGCATAAGAGCTATTTCACATTCTGGTATCCGATACAAACTTCGAAGTCACGATTCTATATATTCAATAAGCCAATTTTAATAATACTTTCGATGCATAAGGGAAAAACAGAGATCGGGCGAGTCATAGGTAAGACTTCAAAAGATTAGAGAAATCTTAGGCACCATCATCCACTTTACAATGGCATTGCATACAAAGGTTTAACATAAAGGCATGAAATCACCAGTGACTTGGAAGGTGACTGTGATGGCCGACGTTCTATCTGTTACTTAATGACTATTCCAAAACTCAATAGGGTTCTTTGACTTGAGAAGTTGACAGCGCTTTGTAAAGAGAATGGCGAGGATATGCATAACTGTTACGCTTGGTGCCTTAACCTTTTAAGATAGTTGTAGTACTTACTCTACAGTAGCTGTTTCTAGTCTTTATTATACAAATAAAGAATGCTTTCAAGTTTGCAGGGTAGTAGAATCCAGTGAAACTACAAGGCTTACTAACTGAAGCTTCAGTTGCGTATTTCCTTAAGCGATGCAAGCGTCCGCAGAATGCGGTGGCCGCTTTCATTGAGGTAGGTCGTATGCTCGTTTGCCAAGGTATTAATATGAAAAAAAATAGAAACAAGTAATAATTTTGGTTTAAAAATATTAAAATATTATTTTCATGAGCTATAACGCATCTATAAGTCAGATTACGACTCATGATGTTCTCGCACTTTATTCCCTATTATTTTCAATTTATTATAATGTTCACAAAATATAAAGAAATTTATTCTACAAAAACACAATGTTGAAAAAAATTCCACGAGCTGGATTTGAACCTTTTTACTTTGAAAGCCAAAGGCGCCCATTCAATGACAACAACTACCGTCATTAACATCTGATCATAATATTTTTACAAAATTTATTCTAATTATTTTGACTAAAGAAAAAAGAGTGCAAGGTGCAAGTCGAAAATCTATTTTAATTTTTTTTTCTATTTCTCCTTGTGCTATAAATTCTACAAAAAGTACTCCCTGTTTAATCATGTGCTTTACCAAGACGTAGCCCTGTGATAGATGCATCCCTGTTTGCCGCCCGGTTTAACACTTTAATGCGCGGTACACACAATCAGATATTTGTTTTAAATTATGGTAATAAAATGTCGGTGAGAGTCACGAGCGGGTGAGGTGCGCGTGCGCGTTGGATGCGCGAATTGGATCGAGATCGGGATTAGCCTTCGCCGGTGTTACATAGCTTGGTGTGTGTGACATGGGTGCTTTTAGTTAAGCTTGTGGAACGTTTCAACGATGGGAATGTTGTTGAATAGTTTGAAAATGTTTTTGAATTAAATTAACGATAGGAATGTATTTGAATAACTTTTAGAATAAGTGTATGGTAAACTACACGAAGGAAGGAACGAAGATTACGGATGTCAGGAAACGAATCATACGACTCAAATGAAGGTGGGCAGGACACGTGGCTAGACGGGAAGACGGTAGATGGACGCGGTCGGTAACAGAGTGGTGGCCAAGAAATGCTAAGTAGTCGATTGTTAGGCAGACCTCCAGTTCGGTGGTCGGACGACCAAGTCCGGGTGGCGAGCAGGAGATGGATGAGGATGGCGCAGGACCATTAAGAGTGGCGTGTGAGGGACGAGGCCTATGCCCTGCATTAGGCGGAAGTGGGCTGATGATGATGAAACTACACACTTATTCATCACAAATTCATACATCATTCACATCTCCTATGCATGCACGACATCTTGACCTTCACCTCATCTTCACCTCATGACATTTTTTTTATACCTTTATCTGTAGATATCTTTAGATTATTAGATATAGGTCATAAGAAAAATGAAGTACAAAAATTGGAGATGTGAATGATGTGATTAATGTAATCTGCTTTATCATGTAGTTGCCCAGTGCCCATGCTGTTGTTAGAAAACATGAAAACTATATTTAATAAACATTTAAAATTAATTAAAAAAGAGGTCAAACGCATTCACTTCTATTTAACCTAACTTTTATTTAAATTACCTTAACAGGTTCACTGTCCATAACGTATAACAATGGTTAATTCAATTGTTACGTAACCATAATATGTTACCACAATGTTACCATAATATGTTAACGTTACCATAATATGGCGTTTTGACAGTCTAGGGGCTAATTTACACTAACAATATATTAAAATGTACAAAGCAACGAAAATTAATTTTATTTGAAGTCGTGAGACCGACAGACCCGAAATACATTTTACAAAACTAAGTACGTGCCGCACCGTCCGTCGGCCCTTAAAACTGTCCCTCAAATCTCACTACATCAAAATCGACTGAAACTTTAGGCGAATGTCATTTTCTTCAGACAATCCCTAGCTGCTCGTAGATAAGAAGATGAGATATAATATATCATTGTGCAGCAGCGACTGTGTGCGGAGTGACGCATACTTGGCGCGGCCGGAGCGGGAAATGCGCAGTGAGCGATAAGCCGATCCGAACGGACTTTGTGATGTCTACTGTCCGCGCGTCTCCGGAGCGACGGTTTCGTGTGGATACGCCGTTAAATACCACCTTATTTTTAAACCGGTGATGTACGGACCACGGCCTATGTGTAATGGTTCGCAGGACCGAACATAATTATGACAACTTTAAGATTTTAAAAATAACTGTACTACGTTACTTTTGAAAAATCCATATTACAGACGCCATTAATTGTTAACTCTTAGGTGCCACAGGCTACAATAATAGATGGTGCTTTCTAAAAGAGTACCACTGGGCGCAGAAGGCCTCGCAGTAGCATTATTTGGTGATGATATGACCGCCATTTTTTTCAGACAATCCCGAGCTAGATAAAAAGAAGACATTTTATATATCATTGTGCAGCAGCGACTGTGTGCGGTAATTCGTGATGACATAAACCAGAACCGCTTGAGCCTGGCTGTTATATAAAAATATTAAAATATATTCAAATTTAATTTAAACTAAACTGCTAAATCTACCTCCATTTTGAATTTTGAGAGAGCTTTTCAACCTAGAAGAACTGCAAAGGTTTTTTTTCTTATTTTTTTTTAACTTAAGCCTATAAAGAATGTTTTCAACTGGGTCTACGCAAACTACTTAATAGAGGTATCCTACCTTTTCAACCTATTGCACTGAGCCCCGTGTGTCAAAAGTAACACGTATTAGCGTATTTTATTTCAAAATCTATGTCTTTCATAAATTAGAACTTCTTATTTAATTAGTAGTCCTGTTATTTTGTTTATTTAGGTTTCTGATGATGACTTTATCATATTTTTAATATTCCAGCAGTCTTATCTACACAAATCCAACGTCCACCTACAAGCAAATCAGAGCAGCCAGCGCCGCATTGTTGCACTGATTTAGAACAGCAGACATCTCCAAACTAACTCGAACAGTTCTCACGTATTAATATATTCTATTCGATTCGATAATTCGCCAGACCGATGTATCGATTGTGGGATTATCGATACTTGTTGGGGAAGCTGGTACGGATTAGTTCAGTCTACTCCCGCTCGGCTAGTTTGTTAATTTGTTACGATGGAACTGTTCGATTTGTGACTATCCAAAAAGCGTCTGTTAATGTACTGAAATGTTTGACGACGTAAATTATTTATTGAAATATTTTGATCTGTTGTACGCATAATATGATATAATTTAATATAATATAATAGAAAATCACCATACAAACTTGCTTAATTACTTAATTGGCTACTCAATGACTCGAAGTGGATATTGGCCTCCTATGTTAAAAACCGCCATTTTGTTAGGTGTTGTGGCAGTACCGAAAAAAATAAAAAAATAGGCATCTCGATCGAACATGCCACTGATTCTTTCTTCTACCTTCGCATGTTCTATAGATGATTTGATAGGTAAACAGCAACACATGATCTTAAACTTCTAACGAGACTAATAGTAATAGCCAATGCGATAGTCGGATGACATTCTCGATGACTCCAACTGAGACTACAAGCACAAAATAAGGAGCTTGCAGAAGGTAAGCTTTTATACGCACTCGAGCAACGCACTCATGGGTGGTTGCCCACGGACATGGAATCTCGCAACAACTGCATTGGCTGCATCACGTGCGCTCGACAGGCATAAAGTTCAAAGTCTATTGAAGAAATTTGACAGTTTGTGATAGGTTGATGTGCAGGCGTGTGTACATAAGCTTACTTTCTGGGGTCTCCTTATTTTGTGCTCTAAAGGATAAATCAGTCAGCCGCTCCCAGGCGTTACTATCGATGCCATCACCATCGCAATATGTAACGTCTATCTTAACACGACCAGCGAAATTCTACCATCCATACCGAATCGGGCCGGCCATCTTAGCTATATTGAGCAATATGTTTCTCTTGTCGTTGTCCCAGATTGCGTCTTTTGCTATAAATCAACAAAGCATAAGGTACTATTTGTTCGATCGGCATTTTCTGCATTGCATTTTGCATATGAATGACCAATATACCGCAAATGTTGGTGAACATAAGCTGTGACACTCTTATTCCTTTAATGATAGAGTTTAAAGTTCTAATGGAAGGAGGTTGGCTAAAGGCATTGTTGAGTTGGCGATGTTGCATTTTATCTAAATCGGTCAACCGTCGTGTGGGGGCTGAATCGGTTATAAATCAGGACATATGTCTGTCGCGTACAAATCTTAATGTACGACTTTTCGGTGAATTGCCGGAATCGAGTAGTTAGTTCGACTTGGAAGGTCGATTTGCGGGTTATACCGCGATGGGGTTCAATGAGAGCTAGCATTTCGTAAGTTATTTTATATGTTGTTATAAGTTTCCCTTAATTTTGTATGTAATTATTTTGAATTACTTAATAATTATTTTTAATAAATTATTTTGAGTAACTGTAGCACCAACCCCGCATTTGGCAAGAGTGGTGATTAAGCCAATACCCATCAATTGAAGTGATGACTTGATTTCAATGATGGAGGCCTTTGCCCAGCAGTGGGACACACTTACTTACTTATAGCAACTGTGTATCTACTTAGTAAATGCTAAATAACCTTCTTTAGTCCATCAGTTTTATGTGTTTAGTTTACCATTGACTACTTATTTGTGTACAAACTAATAAATAAATACACTTTCTCAGATAGATGATAGAAGATAGATGGCGCTAGTGCCGCTAAAAAGCACTCAAAAACATTAAAATAGCAGTGACAATATTCAGCGCTTACGTCAGCCTTCCCGGTAGCATAGCGGTCAGTGCAGCCGCCCGGATTGCGGAAGACCCAGGTTCAATTCCTGGCTGGGTCGGGTGGGCGTTTAATTTTTTCACTGTATTTTATAAAAATTTTATGAATATTACATTTTCTCAGGTTTTAAATTAAATCTTAATTATAGTCATAACTTAGAAACGACCGCAACATGTTGTACAACTGATCGTAAACAGCCAATCTTCGATAAGGCCTAACCACGCCTACTCAACGACAACAATTATCACACACATACACACCCTTACACACACACAAAACACCCACATGAATGGCATTGAGTAACGGCCTGGGATATCAAAATCAATTGATAATAATGTCGCTTGTATTGCTAGGATTAGGCATTAAGTCCGCCTTTTGTATTGTTTAAAATAAATGTTAAATAATAAGTAGGCAAACCTCATCGTAACAAAGTAAAAAAATAAATTTGTTTGAAATTTTAAAATATGAAAATATACAAAATGCTACTTATATAGTTGACATGACACCAAGATTTCAAATTTAAAACTGTGTATTGCGTGAGAAATACCTGAGTTGGTAGAAAAGGTCATTAGGAGGAACATAAAAAACAATTTCGTTGGTGTTTTTTTTAAATAATTAAGAAAAATGGAATCGAAAATATTTTAAAGTGTAAGTATTAGATGAGAATTATACAACGTTTTAAATAACTTTTTTATTAGCTTTTCGTCTTAAGTATTATAACGCTTGCGTAGCGTTTCTTTTTACGCTGAATGCTTGATTTGATAACATAATTAATTCTATTATATTCCTTATTTATACTATAAACTTAACTCATCAAAGCACCAAATAGTCCGCATCATGTCTGCTGCAGAACAGAAGACGATTTCATAAGAATTCAAATTTGGAACAAGCCATTCGAAGCGCTATTCGAAATTTAAAAATCCAGGTCCATTAAAAAGGTCACAGATCAGTCGCGGCGTGATACTGGCCAAATGCAAATCCGCTACCGAGCTACGCAAGGCCCGTTATTATTTAGGGTTGCAACATATTCCAAAACCAAACAAAAAAATTTTGTCATGATAGTAGGAAAAAAAATACTACCCTTTTGTTTTGTTTTGTTAACATAAAGTTATGTAAAATAAAACTTCTGCAACTTCAGAACTCTCATGCTACGAACCTCGTACATATTGTAGTGGCACCTGTGTTCAACACGGTAAGCCTAGTTGAGAAGTTTTCGTCGCCATAAAATAATAATGAAAGGAGAAAGTCTCATCCTTATAACATTATTAAACACCTTTTTGTTTATTTCTAAACTTAAGAAAAAATCTTGTCTTTGCCTCATGTAACCTATTAAGTAATTATAAAAGGCATTAACATGTCTATGCTTCAAATATTGTCTTTACTCGAGATCTAATAAAATTTGTGATTTGTTTGTTTATTAGTAATGTCGGCCTCGTATTGACTGTACTTACGTACCTATGCGACGATAACGTGACTAAACCAAATCTCAAAAGACACGTAGGTAACAGCAAAAATAAAAATCTATACATTGTACAACCCTGCCCAATAGCTAAGGCCGGGTAAAAACGTAATTATACACACGAATGCGCATGATTCACGAAATATTTGAATACTGTATTACATACATTCGCCACGGTAAAACTGGCGCAGCTGCCACTCAGTTGCTAAAGAAAAATTTACTTAACCACTGAACCGTTAAAGGCTAATTTCTAATAACGCCAAATGAGGCAACAACTTTTAAAATTCGAACAACAGCTGTACTGAACGCATCTTTAAAACAGTTTGCTGTTGAATCAATTTAAGTTTTGACATTAATGATTTAAGGTTGGTTTTTAAAGAGCATTTATTCGAAGCAATAGTTGACGAAGAATGATGGCCAAGTAGTGATGTGCAGATGCCGTGGGAACGATCGGTTTGGGAAATGGTGCGGCAACAAGAGCGCGAACTCGCGATCGGTCCGGAGATACGAGAAAATTGAACCGTGTTTACTTTATTACTATATAATAAATAACACGTAAATATTGTAATGTTTCTAGGAAATACATGGACCGTTGTATTTATGTAGTAAAAATGTTATAAAATAATTGAAATCAAATGTCTATCTACTAAAACACAATATCGTAATAAATTTATGTGACAAACGAAAATTAAATGTCGTATGATGAGTTAAACAACTATGGTATTCCATATTGTTTTCTAAAGTTTACGCGAACACTACACATTGAAATGAAACAACTTTTACGGATATACTCGCGTTTATTTTACACATTAGTTTTAATTAATGTTTATCCTGACGTTTCGAACCCTTTGCAGGGTCCGTGGTCACAGGGAGACTGAGGTGTTGGTCGTCTATGGTATTCCAGTTTATTGGATATGTAACCTAAAGCCGTTGACTGCGAGTGTTATCATAAGATAGATCGTCCTTCAAACCCACCTAACAGCTTTAGCCTACCGTCAATTAATTATTCTGTGCTACCGTGGTGAGCAATGGGCTATGATCTGATCGTTTAAAGCTGATGAAGAGTCATTAATACACATAAAACAAGTGTCTCCAGTATGTCTCTATCTCCGCATATATCTTCCGATCTGAAATCACATTGTTGGTTAAATCTCCCGATAATCGATTTGCACGCACGCGACCTCACAACGTTGTGATTGCCTTTGCCCCACAACGTGTTAAAGTACTTGGAACCCTATTTTGTGCACTATAAGAGTGTCATTAATATCCCTCCCAATATTTGGTAAAGTAACTAACACAAGTCGTATGCGCGTTCGATCACGACGACCACATCCTGTCCATCGTCCGATTTAAATCGATATTTCTGTAAAGTATCGATACTGTTTCCTTACGTTTATTGTTGTATGTGGATTTTAATGGGAATGAGCAGGCGGCGTAAAATAGACGCGGCCAGAATTAAAATAAAGAAACACCCGTTGTTAAACATGTACGTAACGTGTACGTACCCAAAACTGTCAAATTTCTTCAATACATTTTCAACCATACAATTTAGTAATAAAATTCAAAGTCTATTGAGGAAATTTGACAGTTTGTGGTAGGTTGATGTGCAGGCGTGTGCACCTACTTCATTTATTTATTTATAAGGTTTACCAACAGTTAATAAAAAAAAAACATACATTTCATATAAAATTTCACCAATAAATGCACAACCAGTTAAAGGCAAACACTGCATGCACCATGATAAGGTTAATTGTTACAAAAGGAAAAATTATAACTTAAAACTAATCAACAATCAACAGAGATCAATATCTATAAACGAGTATTAGCATTCTGTGTTAATACTCGTGAATAAAATTTTACATAACTGTTCATGCTTCAAACATTTAACGCCTCTGTGGCTGAGTGGCAAAGCACTCGCCCCTGATCCCGGGTTCAATCCAGGTCGGGCAAAGTGTGTTTCGGATTTTTCGATGCATAGCCCAGGTTTGCTATCTCCAACCCGCATTTGGCCATCGTGGTGATTAAGCCATTTCAATGATGGAGGCCTTTACTAGGTAACTAGGTAAATAGCCTTAGTTACTCGCACGAAGGAAATTACACAATTACTCGCACGGGGTCCCCACTGATCCCAATTTATTTTGAAGATTACTAATTAACTGATGAGCGATGGAGTGTTTATTGCACGCCAACTTAGTGCATTTTATGCATTTTTGACACATTTCAGTCAATGATTCTAGGGCAATTATTGCACCATCCTCTCTGGGCTGATGATGGGGAGGATCAAAGTTTGTTTTATTTGCCACTAAAATGTCATATTTAGGGTGAATTAGGAAACTACTGTAGGTGGGAACACTTTCCGACAGACCGAAGTTTGCATTTTTGGAGTTAAGTTGAATGCGAAAAATCGTGTTTCAATCCCCTTTGCTCCGTTATACAGACTACTGACGTGACCCCATGCCTAACACAAGCATAGCGTTCTAGGTAGGTTAGCAGGACTGTTATTAACGTGTTAATCACCATCAGCCTACACTAGTCCGCTGCTGGACATAGGTCTCTCCAAGTGCACGCCACTGAGCACGATCCGCGGCTCTCTCTATTCTCGTCCAGCCACCTTGCGAAGATCGTCGCTCTATTTAGTTTGAGGGCGTTCTACAATACGTTTACCGATACGCAATCTCCACTCAAGAAAAACTCCAGTTAAAGCCACGTGATTACTTAAAGGATATTTTTAAAGATAATAGATATTTTTTAACTTTACCGTCGTTGTATTTGTAAATATAATGCGTGCGCGTAAAAACCAACACCTTTATAATAAGAAAAGTGAGGTTCACGGATTTAATACAAGGGGCCAGAGTTATTGTGTGCTCCGAAGCTCAGACTCAGCAAGAGTAGTAAATCCTTTTTAGGTAACTCTATTGGTTTCTGCAACAAAATACCCGATGATATCACTGCGTTGACAGATACCAAATACAAAACTCACATTATAAACGAATTTTAATTAAAAAAGCTTAAAAACACACCAACTCGCTACTGCATCGTCTTATGATTTTCTTTTTAATCCCATTGTCTTATTTTTTTATCATAGACAGTAATAAGTATAAAAATACATAGGAACAAAAAGGTTTGAACATATTGTTATGTTATGAACATGTTAGGGGCCTAACTAAACGTAAAAAAATAACAAATGTATAGACGCACAATGGCCTAAATCAAACAAGTATATTGTAACAACAAAAACACAAATTTCAATCACAATCAATTGGCAGGAGACAAACTTTCACAATACTTGTCTTAACAACCCTTTACGGTCTTGACATGCAAGGATCTGACTTTGCCATCCTTACCTGGTTGAACATCTACAAATCGACCCACAATGTCAATTACTATGTTGCAGACAAATGCGTATGGAGTATGGACATAAGTCTGCTCTGCACTGGTTCGAATATTATTATTAATTGTACTAACTCTATTTTATAATTTTTACATGATTCTAAATTGGTTTACAAGATGGAGATAAAGAAAAGAAAGCCTCCCGAGTTTCTTGCCAGCTGTTCTCGGTCGAAGGCTCTCCCAAAATCCGAACTCGTGTTAGATACAGTAACCTAAATTATAATTCATTACTATTTGTATTTTATACTTAGTTTTGACGTCAATAAGTAGGACCTGTAAAGGTTTATATTGAATTAACGATTCGACTTTGTAGTTAGAACTCATTTACCTCGTCGGTTATCGGTTCTGCTGCTAATATGGCCGGCCCATTGCCACTTCAGCTTGCTAATCTATAAAATGTTTTTGTTTTGTTTATATAATTTTAACGCAAATTTTGTTGCGATACAAATTACAAAAACACAATGTTGAAAAAATTTCCACAAGCAGGATTTGAACCTGCACCTTTCTGACATACCGGGTCAGGTGCTCTTCCAATTGAGCTATCGTGGTTCTAACCAGCCCGCCGAAATTATTCAACACCATTTACTTTTTTACTTTGAAAGCCAAAGGCGCCAATTCAATGTCAACAACTACCGTCATCGGAGCATCATCTCTATCGGATCACCTCGTTTCGGAACCGATCCCTCAGAGAAACTTCAAGCAAAGCCCTTTCGATAGCGACTTTAAATTTGTGGACCAGGCCTACCGTGAGCTTCCACGTTTCGCCTCCGTATGTCATGTCGGGTAAAACAATAAATAAATAATGAAGAGCTCATGGGCGTAGTGGTTAACGTGCCCGTTCGCGAGTACTGAGGTTAAGCAATTTTCGCAAAGGCCGGTTATCGGATGGGTGACCATAAATTTAACATCTCGAGCTCCTCCGTGCTTCGGAAGGCACGTAAAACCGTCGTAAAATCGTCGCTGATGCAGTCAGGACCAATCCCGACTGCATTAGCAGTCGTTAACAACTACCGCACCACACTGGGCCCGCGTGATAGTTAATGACCCGTTCTCCCTATCCATCCATAGGGCAGGCTTGTGCCACAGCAGTGGACATAAAAATGAGCTGATGATAAATAAAAAATATTAACCTATTCACAGCGGCACTAACAAAAAGCTAATTCGATATCATAACACGTTCCAAACATCATATCACATTTTTTATCCACCAATTAACCGAGCATGACCATCAACTCTTTAATAAGATGTCAAAATGTCAAAATATCGTTATCACACCCGGTGCGTGGCGAGATTATCTCGCGCCGTTCGAATACCCCCTTTGTTTCTGTAATTGGTTGCGTTGGTACGTCTCTGTGTATGTTATCTGCTCTCGTTAGGAGCTATTGTGAAAAGACAGGTTTTTAAACGGCTCTCGAAGGGACGTTCCGATCCGGATGGTCGATTAAAATGTAATTTTGCTAAAACGCTGTTGTCTCAGCAGCCATTGTTTGATGGTTGTTTTTGTTGTTAAGTATAAACTAATTAGCTCTTATATTAAACCATTGCTAGGCCGAGGCTCCCACCGTTGAAATCGAGTTATCGCTACATTTGATGGGTGTTGGTTAACAGTACGCTTCTCAAATACAGATTGGTGATTGCACCTTGGAATAATCCGAAACACTTTTCCCGACTTAGGAATCGAATCGAGTACTCTGCCACCGAACTTATAAATAATATTTACTATACACGTAGCCAAAAGATCGGTTAGGCGGTCGGGGGGCAGGTCTGTTTATTAATTGTCAACAACATAATATGTTGTTGACATTTAATAAATGAAATCAATATCTATAGCTATAGGTTAGGCTATAGCTTTCGATATTGCTTTAATAGGTGGTACGAAATGACAAGATGACGTCATAAACTATACACGTAGCCAAAGCGATCGGTTAGGCGGTCGGGCCCCTGACGTAGTGTAGGACGCCTTCAGACTAGGAGGAGTGACGATCTTTATAAGGTGGGTGGCAAGAGCTGGATGAGAGTAGCTGCTAATCGTGCTCAGTGGCGTGCACTCGGACAAGCCTATGTCCAGCATTGGGCTAGTGTAGGCTAATGATGATTATGCTGAACATACCAGTTGACCCTTCCACTATATAACTTAGCTGTATACCTTTATATTTTTATTCTACCCATGCAACTGGATGGTCACCACCCAGTAACCAAACAGCATTGTCTTGCAATGCTGGTTCAGTTTATAGGGTCTACTGAAATTATTTGTACTTAAGGCATAACAACTGGAGCTTCTGAGACATAAGTCGCTAGTGATGTGTTCAGTTCCTGAATAAGAAAGAAAAGTTTGAATGTCAACTTTTGGTTTAAACCTACTTAGGGTAGTGACATCAGGGTTTGACGGGAACCAGCCATCGACTTTTTTTTCCTATAATCATTAAAATTAGGGGTCAGTAACTGATGGTAGTCTTTAGCAACAATTGAATACAGACCTCGACCTCATTGAGGAGCTCGATGGCGCAGTGGTTAACGCGCCCGGTCCGCGAGTGCTGAGGTTAAGCAACTTCCGTAAAGGCCGGTCATCGGATGGGTGATCAAACATTTATCATCTCGAGCTCCTCCTTGCTTCGGAAGGCACGTAAAGCCGGTCCCGGCTGCATTAGCAGTTGTTATAACCACCAATCCGCACTGGGCCTGCGTGGTGGTTTATGGCCCGTTCTCCCTATCCATCCATAGGGAAGGCTAGGGCACGATAGCAGTGGGGACATAAAATGAGCTGATGATGAATACAGACCACCTGCCATCTAGCTCTCATCCCGTAAAATTTCAATGAGTATCTATGTTATTTTTTGGCGACGAAAACCTACACGAAAACTGTTCTTAAAGTGCCGATCATTGGTACCACTACCCACATTGTACCAATACTCAGATCCACAGACATTTAACAGACATAATATGTTTGGATATCTCATTGGTTTTCAATCTTATCTCAAAGTAAAGTAAAAATTTAAAATGTGGTGGGAATATACAATCTGTCCGGGGAAGTAGTAATCAAACTTTAAAATCGTGATCTTTGAGCAATTTTATTGATAAAAATACCTCAAATCAGGGTTCTGACTGAGTAATACATTTACCCTCGTTCTTTTCTTTGCTCTGTTATTTTTTAGTACCAAAGCTTATGTCCCGGACAATCTTCCCCTGGTTCCTGGGTGCCCAGGACTAAAACAACTCACTAAAAACTTATAAAAAATACACCAACTCGCTACTACATCGTCTTATGACTTTTCTTTTTTATCATAGACAGTAAGTAATTACAAAAAGGTTTGAACATATTGTTCTGTTATGAACATATTGAGGGCCTAACTAAACGTAAAAAAATAACAAATGTATAGACGCACAATGACCTTAATCAAACAAGTATGTTGTAACAACAAAAATACAAATTTAAATTATAATCAATTGGCAGGAGACAAACTTTCGCAATAATTGTCTTAACAACGAAACCCTTTACGGTCTTGACATGCAAGGCTCTGACTTTGCCATCCTTACCTGGTTGAACATCTACAATTCGACCCACTGGCCAACACAAAGGAGACACATTATCCTCTTTTAACAAAGCTAAAGAACCTATCTTTATATTAGGAGACTTATTTCTCCACTTAGGTCTACTCTGCAGCATAACTAAATACTACTTATGCCATTGCTGCCAAAAATGTTGCTGCAATTGAACACATTGTTTCCAAAAACTTAATCGTCCAATATTAACATTTGTAAGATCCGTTTCCGGATAAGAAGATAGCGACTCCCCAGTAAGGAAGTGCCCAGGAGTAAGGTAGGTCATATATCATCAGGATTTCTAGACGTTGGAGTTAATGGCCTAGAATTCAAAATGCTTTCAATTTGTACCAATACTGTGTACAACTCCTCATAGGTGAGCACTACATTACCAATAACACGTTTCATATGATATTTTAGACTCTTAATACCAGCTTCCCATAAACCACGTGTGTGTTTGCCACTTCTACTAATAGGTAATCTTGTTAGCTATCGAATGATACCAAATATTTGCTTATCAGTGTCAAGGTGCCTATGCCATCACTTTTTTTAAAGGAAGAGGTAAAGAAAAACTTAAGGCAGGTCACATCCCTGATCAGAGGTATTTTTATCGATAAAATTATCCAAAGATCAGTCTCTTAAAGTTTGATTACTACGTCCCCGGACAGATCATATATCCCTCTGACTGTGAAAGGGTTAAAGATTTTCTTATACTTATGAAAGAGCCAGTTTCTCATCAGTTAGAATTATGGTCACATACCAATGCTCACCATAATGTTCTCTAAACTGTTATATTCCTTGCGTACTCTATAAATATGAAATATCAAATCGAATCAAATAATATTTTATTTTCTTCACATATTATGTTCAATGTACAGGCAAACTATGTATTGGGTATACATAATGGTGAACTCTATTAAGTGTGTGGAGACGGGTGAACGCACTAGTATTAAAACAACCGTTTAAAACTTGTTGGTTACCAAAAGGCAAACGTCTAATAGTTTTCTATTTTATATCACTCATTTTATCGCTAAGAAAATTTTTTTTATTATATTTTTAAATAAGATAATTTTAAGTTTAAGTGTCAGTCAACGTTACATAATTATCATATTTATATATACATTTACGAGTAGGTACTCTGGTTTCTTTTACTGTTATTGATTAGATTGTATGAACCTTAGAATAAATATTAACGTTAGTTGGCATTGGCAATATCTCTCATCAGCAGTAAAATTCCTATTAAGTACCTATAAGTTTTAATATTAAACCTCAATTTAACGGAGAAAAAAAAAGTAACAGTAATAATATAATTTGCTATAAAACATTCATCACCATCATCGTCAGCCTATATTAGTGCACTGACTGAGCACGATCTGCAGCTGACTTATAGAGAATTATTGTGATTAAAAAAATAAAAATATATTTAATAGTATTTTTATTTTCTACAACCAAAAAGTTGTTTCACCATAAAATCTAATAAAACTTATTATACACAATGCAATAAGCAAACAGTTCCAAAATAGGTAGGTATTAATAATAAATACCAAAGTGATTTAATATAGTAAGGGCTGATTTTTCAATCATCGGATAAAACTTATCCTTCTGATAAAGTATTACGCAATCAAGTTAAAATGTCACCTGTTTAAAAAGAAAAGTCATGTTATGACAATACATTTTTAAAATGGTCATCTAATACTTTATCAAACGAATAAGTTTTATCCGTCAATTGAAAAATCGGCCCTAAGTAGTTAAATGTCTTTGATAAATACTATTCTTTAAAAAAGCTTTGTAAGCATGTTTGACAAATAGCCTTGTGGCGTCATCTAGTGGCGAGTAGATGAACTTTATATATGGAATTCTGTTTCAATCATCGTTTTTTGAGCCTTTGTTCACGGATACCATTAAAATAGGTTTTTTTTATTTCTTTCGACAATTTAAAAAAAATATATAGAACTATAAAAAATATATAGACCGCTAACCATACCAATCGAAGCTCAATTAAATTTGATACAGCTAGAGCCTTATACCTAGTTACCTATTTCAGTGTTCCATACAAAGTTCGTTTTTTTTTTAACAATAAGCCTATTTTAATCGCATTTTTTTTATACTTAAAACATTAAGCCAACTGCTTAACTTTCAAGGCTCATAAGCAATATCTCATAGTTTCTTTTTTTAAATTAACTATTCACATTTTTTTGACCAAGTCCTAACAGCCGAAAAACACTATTTTAAATAGCTAAATTTAAAAGAATTATTTTATTTTTAATTTAGCTTTAGTTATATTTTTTAATTGTTTTTTTTATAAACAGACTCTTTTTATTTCGATATGGTTGTGCCCTTGCAGGCCGTTACATTCATACTTCTTATACATATTTAACACTTTTTTTTTATTTTTCCATCAGGTGACCCGCCTGCTCGTTTGCCTCCTTCTAATAAATATAAAAAAAAGCACTTGGCTTTCATCTCAATGATGAGGCCGAAGGGGAAAGTGCACTTCACCTACTGAACCTCTGGCTATCTTATCTCTAATAGTTGGAACTAAACAATGCAGTTATGATGACACAAACCGAGTATAATTGTAAACCTGACTTGGGATTCACGATTTTATTTGAACAACCCCCCATAGTTGTCTAAACAACGGATAAATAAAAAAAAACAACCACAGTTTTTAACCTAACTTACAAAGCAACAAAACAAATTCCCTTATAACATCATTAGAACAATTTATTTGCCAACACGTAGCTGAACGTGTAAAGGAAGCAAAACGCATGGAGTGAGGCCGAGTAACAATTTTATTTATTCGCAGCCGAGAATGAATTTAAAGCACCCTCTAGTACCGCGTTGTCTTCGCGTTAGCGGCGCTACTTTAAATCTGTTGACTATGCAAGCTAGGGTTGGCACCTAGGGGCAAAGGGATAATTTATTTTATTATTTTATTATTAGAAGCTCGATCGTAATGGCGTACTTTAACGGCGGAGGCCAAGACCCACTTCGGGTCGCCCCGAGCCAGCGAAGTACCTAAGAAGGTAAGTATATAAGCAAGAAGTTCGATCGCGTAATGGGTTGACGCGCCCGATTTGTTTATGATTAAATAATATTCGCAAAAGCCGGTCATCGGATGGGTGAACGAAATTTATCAGCATCCTCTGTGCTTCCGAAGGCACGTTAAGCCGTTGGTCCCGGCTGCATTAGCAGTTGTTAACAACCACTAATCCGCACTGGGTCCGCATGGTGGTATGGCCCATTCTCCCTATCCATCCTTAAGGAAGGCTCGTGCCCCAGCTGTGGCGACATTTAAGAGGTCCGAAAGGTGAAAATAAAAGCCATGGGTTTTACTAAGTCGGCAAATCGCCAAGGCAAAATACAAAAATTAAATCAAAACAAATAAAACATTGAAGAGGAGATAGCCATTAGATTAAGACTCACTTGAGTTTCTTAATTGGCTGTCCTTTATAAATCCTACTAATATTATAAACGCGAAAGTTTGTAAGTATGGATGGATGTTTGTTACTCTTTCACGTAAAAACTACTGAATGGATTTTAATGAAACTTTCCTCATATACAGACCATGACCCAGACCAGCATATAGGATACTTTTTGCTGTAGTCTTCGCGAACGAAGTCGCGGGCAACAACTAGTTATTAATTAAAAATAAAACAAAAACATAAAGTCTCCCTTACCAGCCCTGCGCTCCGCCCCGCACTCGTGCCGCACAATATCAACCACTGTATGTTATAATTTTTGCCTACCCCAAATATATTTGGAGAACAAAAGAGCCTTAATGAATGTATCGCTAAATTCGCGAAGGCATTATTAGGCATTGTTACGTAGCGTCTCCGGGGTTCCGTATTACCAGTATTTATCATTACGCCCGGCTTATTTTTGTCAGCGAGATCCACTATTTTTGTTGAATGGAAACAATACGTCGCGTATGCGGCAGTGGGTTTGACAAATTATTGCGGTTTCGTTGCTGTTGCTGTATTCAAAAGTAAGAACACAAAATGTGGTGTTGAATAAAAGGGAGCGGGATAGCTTCTTTTTTATGTGAGCAGGAAAACGAGCCTGCCTGATAGAAAGCAGTTTCCGCAACCCATGGATACTACTGGACACTAGCGACACATGTATAGTTTTTTTTTAGAGTTTTTGCTGATTGCCTAAAACGGCAGCTTCGCCGGGCTCTTTGGAAGCGGCGAGAAACTTAAAGGGTTCCTCAAGCCGTGTGAAACGAATCACCTTGGGAGGTTTTCTAGAGGGAACGGCATCACGCACTAGTTCGGATCGGATCGGGAACTTGTATTAAGCAAGCGTAAGCGTCGCTGGGAGATTGTGCGAGACCGCCAAATTACGTATGTAGAGATTTAGAGAAAACAGCGAAAAAAAAAGGGTTGATAGAAGCCGCCCGATCCTCAAAATGCCACTACAAATATTCACATGATACATTATACATGCATACTTGAATAGGCCCAAGACCCCGCACTCGTAGAACAAGGGTATACCCGGTTCACACGCGCTCTATACTAGGTACAGACATGTACCTACCTGGCACTTCCCCCCCCCCCCTCTTCCCCTTCCCCTCTCCTCCCCCCCCTCGGTCAACCCGAGCCGAGGTGCCCTCGTGTTGTTCCACTCCCGATCCGATCGGAACCCCCCGGAGAATGTAGTAGCGTGAGACCATTCCATGTTGAAAACCTCTGACGGTGTTTCGATCACACGGCTCGAGGAACCCTTTAAGTTTCTCATCGCCCCCAAAAAAGTCCGGTGATGCTGACAATGCCGCCAGAGTCAATTAGAAAACTCTCTCAAAAAAAAAAAGAAAAGGTTAATAGAAAAAGAGAAGGATTTTGTGAATAGTGTTTATGCTCTTTAAGCTATGCTATGTTATGTTATGCTCTTTTTTTTGCTCTGTAATTTCACTAGATGTAAATACGTTTGGAAATGTAAAACATGGCTGCTAGACGGCAGAAATCCTACTAATATTATAAACGCGAAAGCTTGTAAGTATGGATGGATGTTTGTTACTCTTTCACGTAAAAACTACTGAATGGATTTTAATAAAACTCACTTCCTCATATACAGACCAAGACCCAGACCAGCATATAGGATACTTTTTGCTGTAGTCTTCGCGAACGAAGTCGCGGGCAACAACTTGCAAATAATAAAGGTGATCGCCGTCCATTCTGATTCTAGGCAAAAGCAGCATTTCTGCAGTCTTGGAATGCAAAGTCAGCCATAAAAATCCTTTTTAAAGAAATTCTAGTTGTTATTCTGGATTATAAGAGAACTTCGAATGCAGGTTTACTTATCAAGTACAGGGTTCCATAAAAGCTCTCCTCTTTTTTTAGAATCTTTTCAAAAAGGAGTCCTATAGTCTCGTTTTCAAATTTCTTCCAACCAACTTGGATTGCTCGCTCACTCTAGCGTCGTCTCATGTGTGACTTTTGTTTAGTTACATTCATTTGATTACTTTTACGAAAACGAAAATATTTATGGCAAAATTTTAACTCTTCTCTTAGTTGCCAGAAGACGCTGCTTCAATACCATACTAATTTACCTTTTCGTTAACGTGATCGAATGTCAAATGAAACTCACGCTAGGAACTCTGCTCGAGTGATTACCTCTATATAGAACGTTCCGAATCTTCCCAAATAAATACTTTAAATTATAGCACAAAAAAAAACAAAACAAGAGAATATTTCACAACGCATTAGCAGCTGTGTAAACAGACATAGGAGAATTCGGGTGACGTGTTATCTCCTCCACAAACACCCCCCACTTCGCCACCGCACCCCCTAGCTCCTTTCTTTCAACGATTCTATACAAAAGTTTGAGTAAGAGTAATACACGTCTTGTTTTCTTGAGATTAGGGTCACCACGCTTTTGGGAAACTGAAGAATAAACAAAGACTGAATTGTTGTTAAAAAAAATCTCATAATGCTTATGTGAATAAAGATAAAGACGTTTCTTAACGTCAAGCTTGGAGCAATCAAAGAACAAGAACCAACTAAAACTATTCACATCAAGTCTCATCTCTTCTGGGGCGGTAGTCTTAAGTATGTAGAGACATCCATCTATTATTATTGTAAGCTTTTACCCAGTTGAGTCAAAACTTAAACCATGTTACTTTATGACTACTATGATCGTATGATAATATACTATTTCTTCCACCAAGCAGCATTGTTAAAGTTTGTAGTTATGTCATAAACATGACACGATACGACAGAGGCGATTCATCATCATCATCGTCATCATCATCAGCTCATTTTATGTCCCCACTGCTGGGGCACGAGCCTTCCCTATAGTTGGATAGTGAAAACGGGCCATACACCACCACGCGGGCCCAGTGCGGATTGGTAACCACCAATCGATTGTTAACGACTGCTAAATCAGCCGGGACGAATGCCTTTGCGTGCCTTCCGAAGCTCAAGATGATAAACGTTTGGTCACCCATCCGATGAACGGCCTATGTGAAAATTGCTTAACCTTAGCACTCGCAGACCGTACGTGTTAACCACTGCACCATCGAGCTGCTCGAAACGATACACATTAATTTAAATTACATTTTTTTTAAGGACCGATGTGACTCATTTTTTTTTTAATTTTATTACGTATCCGTCTGAAAGCTTTCATTCCTACGAGTATGAATGTCTTATAGCTGTATTCAGATGGTTTATATTGACAAAGAGACATGCCCTGTAGTGGGAACAAGTGGGCTTATGATGATGATGATGATTATAATAATAATATCAGCTAACCGGATCGCACTATGAGTGTAACACGTATATTATTCCCGTTGTGTCACTCACAAACGTCATCAGATTGTTGAAAAGGTGGTTTCAAGTAACATTTGGTCACCCTACGATCTCGAGTTGGAAGCCAATTGTTCCGAAGATTGGTTTAAGCCTCCGCATGTGATCTTAATTAATGAATACGAACGAATGACTAAGCTTATTTCGTTAATTTACTCATAAAAGCTTTGCGGGAAACCGCAAGGAGGTTTATGTGTGAATCATTTGATTGTGTGTTGAATTCGCGAGCTTAATTTACCGTATTCCGGGATTGAGGGAAATGGGAAACAAATGAATATCATCAGTTACCTAATTAAACTCTTTATACGTATTTATTCGTACTCACGTTTTGTTTATATATACTGTTATATACTGTTATATGTTAAACATGAATAGGATTTATTAATATTTAATTAAAAGGTTGACGTCCATTTGAAAAAATTGTTACGTTTGGGTATTCTAAATAAATATTGATTTCTAAAGTTTACGCGAACACTACACATTGAAATGAAACAACTTTTACGGATCTACTCTACGTCAGGATAAACATTAATTAAAACGAATGTGTAAAATAAACGCGAGTAGATCCGTAAAAGTTGTTTCATTTCAATATTCTAAATCAATTTAACTAATGCAATTTTTTTTGCATAGGCTAATTTCTAAACGTTTAATACATCGGAAGTACAATGTAGGTGTGAGTTCAACAAATTAGCTTTATAGTACACACGCCTGCAAATCAATGTACCACAAAATGTCAAATTTCCTCAATAGACTTTGAACTTTATGCTTTAAATATATGGTTGAAAATGTATTGAAGACATGTGACAGTTTTGGATGGGTTGATGTGCAGGCGTCTGTACAACAAATAAATGGGATTGTTTTTTTATAATTCGTAAACCATGACATGTTCTGTTGTACAGTGCCCATTGTTTCCCATGGTTTTCTCACAGAGATGTTATATTACCAACGGATAATTTTACGGGATTACAATTACATTTAAATTTGCTTAACTTCCCTTCCTAGACGCGCACGCCGTCGAACTCAATAAAAAATACTCACAAATATAATATTACCTTGTATTACTAAAACATCATTCAAATTAAAGCAATACTGTAACAACCGTACAAAACTACGAAGACACAGTATGAATATAGTGCACACTCAGAGCTAAAGATATTCGCAGCTCACGCGCAACAATGGTGTATCAACCTAATTACGTTGGCATAAAAGATATTATGGAGTGCCACCCCTCCAGCAGGGGTAAGTCTTGGTGCAGCTTATGGGTGACCTTTTCCAGACGTTCAGTCTCGAGATCTGAGTCGGTAATGTGTGCATTTCTTATCGTGCGGAGACATGCGGTCTGTTTTGCGTACAGCCAGCAAAAGAGGTTATACTTTTCTATAAGCTAACTAGGTAATGAAACAGGCTTTATTTTATTCCACCTTGTCAAAACAGCAGGTGTCCCAACATATTAAAAAAAACACATGAGGCGCTTATTACTAAACGTATTTTTTTTATTCCGTAACGAAAACTCCTTGGCCTTAATCTCTACTGATAGTGAGTGATGATAAGGCTAAAGCTGCAGGCACACTTCATGAATTAGGTACTTGTACAGAAGAGCTGACGATAATATCTCTATCAGAAATTGGGAAAAAACATTTATTATGATTATCATTGAATTGCTGGTGACATTTAGCAATCATCGTCAAACCACCAAACTTTCTGCGGTCCCATGTAGCATATTTTGAGTGACGATAGCTATCTCCAGTCCAGCTAACAATGCGGACTTAAAACAACCATAGTAATAGCTACGCAATAGACATAGGCTTATAAAATAATTTACAAAAATTTAAAAAAGCGTAGAAAAGAAAAAAAAAATTTTTTTAATTTTTTTATAGTAAGTAAATGTAACTGCTTACCATACCCCTAAATGTCAGAACTGAACACTACAATGCTACTTAAAGTGATGTTAAGACGACAGATTAAGAAAGTAGCTAGCTGGCCTACAAACAGACTAAGAACTAGCTTCTTTTAACTATCTACTAAAAAGTGCTCTAATAAATCATTATGTTAGTCTGGCAACATTTAATTGTAATTTGTTTTTGCCAAATTTTTGATAGTTACTTACATTTTACTTTTTTTTTTTATTTTCAAGTGCTAATTGCTGCACTGAAGCTAAATTAAATATTCATAAAATTTTATAAAATACAGTGAAAAAATTAAACGCCCACCCACCCAGCCAGGAATCGAACCTGGGTCTTCCGCAATCCGGGCGGCTGCACTGACCGCTATGCTACCGGGAAGGCTGACGTAAGCGCTGAATTTTGTCACTGCTATTTTAATGTTTTTGAGTGCTTTTTAGCGGCACTAGCGCCATCCATCCAAACGGTCGTTGCAACCGATGGCCATGCAGATTCATCTTTGCAGATGAAATACCACAAATTTGACAACACAACGCTATAGTAAATTTTACTTGTATTTTATTTTTATTTATTCCTGGCTGGGTCGGGTGGGCGTTTAATTTTTTCACTGTATTTTATAAAATTTTATGAATATTTAGTTACTTACATCTTTCTAAATTTTTTGCTACTATTACAAAGTCACTTCTCTTCAGCTAGTGTGCATTTTCGTTTAGGACCGTTTTGTGAGGGGCTATAGTACTTTTTTTGCTAGCCGTATTCTGAGCAAATATTCCACCCGTTATCGTCTCATCGGTGCATTTGAAATATTCATACGGCAACTAGAAAGCATTAGGTAATATTCAATGCGGTTCTTATATATTATTTAGTTATTATTGTTGGTATACTCCTCCCTGTCCTATGAGTCTTGATTTAAGGAACGTATCAACATTACAATTGATATGACAAAATAAAATAAAATGTTTTTGTTTTGTTTATATAATTTTAACGCAAATTTTGTTGCGAAACAAATTACAAAAACACAATGTAGCAACCCTTTGGCTTTCAAAGTAAAAAGTAAACAGTGTTGAATAATTTCGGCGGGTTGGTTAGAACCACGATAGCTCAATTGGAAGAGCACCTGACCCGGTATGTCAGAAGGGTGCAGGTTCAAATCTTGCTCGTGGAAATTTTTTCAACTTTATATTTTTGTAATTGATATGACGTTCATAAGAGCTTTTTGTAGCCTACACTTATAAAATGATTTTGAATTTTGAATTTTTGAATTTATCAATTGTTTTAATGCTTGAACAGTGAACATGTTAAAATTTTAGTACCATTAAATAATTGTTTAATACTAACCTAGGAACTATTTTATTGTAACTATTTATTGTATGCTCTCTTTATTTGTCTCTGCGGTGGTGGCGTGTGCGTCGGGTCGTTACGTTCCCTAAAATATGGTTGAGCGAAGCGATGGCTGATTCATATGTCATACTCGTGAACGAGTGCTGCCTGTGGAGGCTGGTCTGCTCTTGCATACTTATCTTATTTTTAATATTATTTACTGTAGTTTGACTTGGTTTTTCTTAACCAATTTTTTTTTTAGAGTACTGTAGTGGTACTGTATGACATTGTAGAAATTGAAACTTTTACCTGATGTAAATTTGTTAACTTAGTTTTTTTTTTATTTTGTGATATTTTTTTTTATTTACATGTTGTGGTTGTCTTCTTTAATTTTGTGTTTATTTGTAATGGAAAATGTCCTGCTATGATAGGGCATTTTCCAATATTTTTGACGCTGTAAGGGAGAAAAGAGCTGGACACTTGCTGAGTTTCTTGCCGGTTCTTCTCAGTACAAGATCTCCCGCCCAGAGTAGACTTACGAACCGACGGCATAGTGACATTCACAAGAGCTACTTGTAGCCTAAACTGAATAAATGATTTTGTATTTTGAATTTTGAATTTTGAAGTAACCGCTTCTGAGCTCTAGTTGTTAAACCTCTCAATATAGACCCAGAAGTCGTGGGTTCGATTCCCAGCAATTGCATGTTAATATTAACAGTTTGGTTGGCAATAGGGCTTATTTAAAGTCCGCCTGGCTAACAACCACCACCACCATCTTGTTCGAAATCCGATATAACAGCAATGTTAATAACATCGTTGTATTCAAAGAGATTGCGATACCCAGTTCCTCAGTTGTTGAGGAGATTTCGGCTAAAGCACCTACATATATACATTTAAAACTCATCACGGTTGACAGTAAATCGCAAAAATTCAGTTTTACTATAGGTTTCTAGACACAGCTGTACTATCCAGAAAATTTAATTAAGATTTTCCTATTGGTTCTAAATAAATAGGTGAAAATATAAAATTCGTACCTACACAATATCAAAATTAATGAGTTGGTTAGCAGTTACTAAATAAATTCCTACATTCAGGTCAAAACTGCATACTCAAAGTCCTCCATTTCCTATCCCGATAAGGGGGGACAGATACACCCCGTTATTTTATCGGAACCGCGCGTCATTTCATTCCATTATGTTTAATTCTCTGTGCCGCATGCTCAGACAGACGAAGCGTCGTCTTATTAGATTTCTGGTCTGTGGAACATACGATTTCGCGGTGGGTACATTTGAAATTTCCATCTGATTTATCGTCAGACGGTATGCCTAATGTCTTTACGAAGCGAAATGAAATATTAAATTTCCTTCACAGGTGTGTGTAACTAATAAAAAGATTTGCTCGGTTTAACAGTGCCGGTATCATAGTTTAGAAATCGTTAAATGAATACTTAGTAGTTTTTGAATGGTTGTAATGAGAGTAAGGTAAAAGCGACCAATAATTATAGTAGTTCGTAACTGAAAATAGGAGGGGAAAGAATCAGTTGATAGTATGGCCACTTAATAAAACACATTTAAAAAATCATTGAAGGGAAGATAGTGAGACAAAGTAGGAGCGACTTCTCAAATACTAAATTTCTGGTCTATGGAACATACGATTTCGCGATAAGTACATGTGAAATTTCCATCTGATTTATCGGCAGACGGTATGCCTAATGTGTTTACGGAGCGAAATTAAATTTTAAAGTTCTTTCAGGTGTGTAGGTAATGGTAAAAGGAATTGCTTGGTTTAACAGTAGCTAATATAGTTTAGAAATCATTAGTGAGATTGAGATGAAGTCTAAGAAGGTTAAATATAACTTTTTAAACTGTCGTGGTCACTTTAATAATATTAAATATATTACTGGGGCTTATTACTATGGTTTTGTTTTTGTGCGAGTGTTCGGTTATTTCGGGGCAGCTGAATGCGCCATGATTATTGGATGTACGCAGTATCTACTTACCTACCTACGTCTGATCCTAAGCTAATCTAAGCTATATTGTTTTCTAAAGTTTACGCGAACACTACACATTGAAATGAAACAACTTTTACGGATCTACTCGCGTTTATTTTACACGTTAGTTTTAATTAATGTTTATCCTGACGTTTCGAACCCTTTGCAGGGTCCGTGGTCACCGGGAGACAGTCTAGATCCGTAAAAGTTGTTTCATTTTAATCTAAGCTAGTTTGAATGATTCCAGAGAGCACTACCCATAAAAAATCGAATATTCGAATCTTTTGGAGTCGCGTGCGTAGGTTTACCCTTGGGTGGTGCTAAATGAGTGACACTGTCTGAGTGGTAGAGTCACGCTGCGTTGCAGCACGTAATGGGCCAACTCGCGCGGCGTAACACCACCCTCTCACAGAATATCGGCGTGAAATAATGGCACTCGTTGCTGTTGTGTTTCGTCCGGTGAGTGAAAGTATCGGAGACACATCTCTCACCCCTCCCCCCTCCCAATTCCTACTTCCTCCTCAAGATCCAACTCCTTATTCAAGGCCGGCAACGCATCTGCAATTACTTTGGTTTGGCGGGTGTCATTTTAATATAAAAAAAGAAACATCCCTTCTCTGTCTCAGGGATCACTCGGAAAAGAAACTCTCGCGGATCGCTCTCTTCATCTGTATTCAGGGTTCAACAGTTTTTGACTTATTTCGACCTCCATGTAAAAAAGGTCAAATTTAAAAAAAATATGTTTCGTTTGGAGGTCGTAGTCACCCGAATGACCACGGAACCTGCAACAGGTTTAATACGTCAGGTAGGATACATTGTGTAACATAGCAAGTAAGCCATGACATGAGTATAAATGTTCGCGTTAACTTTAGATAGACATACCAATAAAACATAATTAACTCTAACAAATACATACGCCATAACGCCATTAACTAAGCTAGAATTATCCAGACATTACAGAGTGTGTTGGCAAAGAGTGCTTTCGCAAAACCAGCAGACGACAAAGTCCTGTCTATAGTTAGCGTTAATAATTGCTTACCACAACGCGGCACAATCAGACGTGTCGCAAATGATATCAAAGCGGAGGGGCAGGGATGTATTAAGGTACGTTTTTGGCGGCTGCAGACCGCAGACTGCAACTGCAGACCGCAAGCGGTGCATCTGACCTTCTGGGCCCCAAATCTGCTTATTTATATAGGTACGTACCGATAGAGTGGCAGTGAAATAATTTTGACATTTGGTAGTCCGCGACTGACTCAATGAATAATAGGTGACCATCGTACTGATATCATAATCATAACAGAAATCTTTATTGATCCATTTGGTATACATGATCTTAATGCTAGGTATAGCGTCCACAAATGGGCTCTGCAAGAGAATTTCAATATTAAAACCCAAACTAGTGTTATATAATAAGATAAGATATGAAAATTTATTGCTGTATAAAACTTAGCCTGGATACAAAAACTTAAACTATGTAATTAATGTTAGGGTATACAATTAAAATAAATTATGTAATACCTAAGCTAAGCAAAAAGATTGCCTTTGTCATTGGTACAGACGCCTGCACATCAACCTATCCAAAACTGCCACATCCCTTCAATACATTTTCAACCGTATACCTTAGTAATAAAATTCAAAGTCTATTGAGCATATTTGACAGTTTGTGGTAGGTTGATGTGCAGGCGTGTGTACCTATCCAAAACAGTCAGGGTAGCGCTTACTAAACAATAAAACATTTACACAGAAACAACGACTTACATAGGCATAAACATAAGGCAATAGAAATTGTAACAACATTCTCTACTAAATTTAGCATTATTTCTAACAAGGTCTTGAAATTATGTAATGACTAAAAGTAGATTTTCAGTGTCATCGTATGATTTCCCCTTTAGCCAGTATTGTATTTTTTTTTACAAGTTACTTTATTCATAGAATAAATACATAGAGATATATTTATCTTGTTGTAAAGATAACTTCCCAGATGACAAAAAAATCTTTGAGAGTGTGATCTTTTGAATATTTCAGTGGGACAGACAATATCTGCCCGGCTGGTTTAGAGTGCAGGGTAATATGGCATTAGGGAGTGCTGACGTACAGAGAGGACTTCGCATTTGTTCGCATTTGTTTAAATAATGTTTACATATTTTTTACATAATATTAATTCTATACTTATAAACTATATTTATTATTCATAATATTAAATATCCACTGCTGTTGTCCTATTAGGTAGTCAATCCTGGTTTGTATGACTATATAAAATTTAACGAAGTATTTAAAGGGGTTTAATAAGGTAAGAAATTTTGGATGTCTACTTATTTTTGTATATCAACCGAAGTTTCGGAAGAGCTGCAGCGAGTGAGGGTGCAGTTTGCGATAAAAAACGTATATTATATGGTATACAAGTCGTAATTTGTAACAAATGGCTATTGTACAAACGCCTGCACATCAACCTACCACAAACTGTCAAATTTCCTCAAAAGACTTTGAACTTTAGGCTAAAGGTTGACAATGTATTGAAGAAATTTGACAGTTTTAGGTAGGTTGATGTGCAGGCGTGTGTACAATTACGAATTACTAACCGACTATTATAAATTTATTCAGAATCTTCACCAGCGTTTGTTCATATTAATTCAGCAACACAGCATACAATTATTATAAATATGTTGTTTGTTTACAGAAGTTAACTTATCCTTTGACAATGATAAGATTAAAGATTATCAAAATAATATTTATGAGTTTTGTGAAAATAAAAAAGGTTTAGATAAACCATTTTCAATAAAAACGTAATATATTTCCCAATTCCCAATCCCTAACTCCGTCCCTGTTTCCAGACAGCAACATGTCACGTTTTCTATTACACATTGCGGATTTGAGTTCGCAATTACGACTTTTATTAGCAAGGCGCAGGCGCAGGTTTGCACACTTGAGCACAAAAGGATTAAGACATGTAACCCCATTCGTACAAATTACCGTCGGCTGCGGTTTTACGAGGAGTTCGGTGCAGTCCTCGCAATTATGTGCACAAACCTGTTAAATATATTGAAATGGAAATTTATATATTTATCGTATGTCAATGGAGGTTCAAGTTGACTATCTTAAAGTGTTACGTATGTATGATTGGGTACGGGTTTTGAAATTAAGTTTTATTCAACATTTTGATCACGAATAAAAACGAGAATTTGTATTATGAACCGTAAAATGGGGGGTTAATTTTAAACCCAGTGTAACATTGATAGATCCTTAACTACCTACTACAATGGGTATAACGCTCTATGCGTCTCTGGTATGATTACCTCCAGAATCATACCGTAGAACCACATGTGGAAGACAAATTTGGAAGTACAGGAGCTGTGATAATATGTTATACTCTTGCTTCAAAAGTACCCTTGTTCTACCGAATGGCACTACGCCATCTGGGGACTCTAAATTGAGAAGAACCGTCAAGAAACAAAGTAAAGGCTATTCTTTTCTCTCTTTTACAGCGTCAAATTTTATGTAACACTTAGCACTTTTCTCGCGACTTCGTCCACGTGGAATTCTTATTTAACCGTAAAAAAATCAACGCTTTGATGATTCCCAAATAAAAATATGGATAGGCACAATAAAGAATATTTCAGTGAAGTTTTTTGGAACTGGACCAGTAGTTCCCCCCCAAACAAACAATATACTTTACCTCTTTAATGATAGTATAGAATATTTGAAAAAAGACAAAGTGTTAAAAATTCCACGAGCGGGGTTCGAACCCGCACCCCATGACTACATGATGAATAGGGCTTCTTTGGCTTATAAAGTAAAAGTAGATAGTGTTGATTAATTTCGGCGAGTTGGGTTGAGCCACGATAGCATAGTTGGCAGTGCGCCTGACCCGGCGTGTCATGGGGTGCGGGTTCGAATCCCACTCGAGGAATTTTTTCAACACTTTGTCTTTTTTCTAATTGTAATTTGTTCGCGTAAATAATCACAAGTATAGAATATACCTATGTATACTCGTAGATTAAGGACATAACAATATTAACACAATCTGGTTTTTCTTAATACGCAAATAAAGAAAGAAAGAAGTCGCAGGCGTTTACTAGTATACAACCACAGACAACACAGTTCACACCCAACAAAGAAACTTATAAAGATGGCCACGCTTATACCAGCTACACACATTATAATATATTTACACCGGCAGATAGTCGGTAAGCGGATTATAATGAAGTTCGTTTTATTGTTTCGGGTTTCACATGACATGGAAATGTGAATTTGATGTGTGGCATTGAGATCGGATGATAAGGTGGGGATGTCGTCAAATCGGCTTTTAAATTACAGTGATTTGCCTAAATCTCGGTATGACATGTCAGAAGCAAATGCGTTTAAAAAGGTTGGGGTTTGGGAGGTGACAGCTACATAGTACCGTTATTCTTTGATAAGACTTGGAATTGTGTCAGGCTTATGTTTGTGCATTGTTCCAAGACTTTTCTGGGTAGTCATAAGTGTTTATGCATACTTTATTATCATCAATATATAGTCTTAAATAGTAAATGGCCCAATGCTATGCTCATGCGTACCTTTAAATGAAAATATAAACAAAAGCAATTTCTTTCATGATGATGTTGGGACCACCTGGATTGCATATCACGGGCGCGATGCTGATCGAGCAGCTTCGATTTTATGTCTCCATGCAGCGCTGCGGGCCCTAGTTGAGGGAGTGGAGCGGTCACTCTTGGATAGGCGAGGCACCCGTGGCATGGTTGTCAAAATTTCGTTACAAATAAAATTGGCGCCTTTTGAGATGAATCAGTGCTACTTTTTTTATTTTAATTCTTGCTCTACTAGAGCCGGTGCTGCTTCTGTGCGCCGTAATTTCAAAAACAATAATTTAATCAGGTATAACAGCATATTTTGTAAACAACGCTCTCTAGCGACGCTTATTAGAATTAGAGCGTCACCAAGCAGAGACTTTGTGTAGCGCAAAGAAAGCAGACTCCGCGGCTAAAGTATAACACCATTTCAAAGTAGTTTGGCAAACTTTACACAGATGGCGCTTGGCAAAATGTGCGACCGTAATAATTATTTTAACTTTTTAAGTAGCAAAAACTTACCTACCTTTACTAAAGCACATTTTATTCTTAAAACTATAATTAGAAACATTATTTTATTTTTTAGCATATACGGTTCAAATCCTTATTCATCTTCGTCCTCTACAGTCCCAATTTAGATGTTTTGATTTTGACACTCAATCAAAATGATACCTACGATAAAAAAGCTTTCACGGTACCTAATGGATTGACTACTGCAGGCTTTTATCTCGAGTGCTCCAAAGTTCAGTAGACCCAGTCATGTCTGTGAGGTGCTATGTGAAGGAACACAGGTGTGTTCGCAGCAGAAATGGACGATGATGAGTTGATGAACGTAAGTGTTGGCGTCGAGCGCGGCTCAAGCTCTATTCTATTTTACTATTGTATTGTGTACATACACACAAACATACGTATATACATTAATGTAGTCACGCATGTTCCTATAGGGTAGGCAGAGATCAATTATTGCCAGTTGCTACGATCCTTATTTGATATTTCTTTCGCTTCACCTACTCTAATTAATTTTTTCATACAGCGGATGTTTCTTGACCAAATGGAAGCAAACATTAAAAATAAGCCAGGTCAAAAAAACCTTAAACCGGCGAGCATGTACTGTATTTATTATTTTGTTTAATAAATATGTTTTACACCTCAACGGGTAAGCAGTAAGCACTTTGCCTTTATTTTGAAGACGAACTTTGCCTTTAGGCGGAAGCGCACTTGACCCCGAATCCACTTTTAATAATTTACGACAAAAAACTAAAGTTTTGACTTTAACCATCAGACTGGCACAAATTAAACAAAAATAGGTACAGACCTCATAATCTGGTTGGATTTTATCTATTGATAAACGTGTCACGGTTAGAAAGATAACGAAGGAAATGCTAAATAAATCACGTTGTTTTGTATGTGAATAAAAGCTTCAAGATCTTTGCTGATCTGAGCTTCAAGAGCTTTGTCTGTCAAAGGGCTTGGAAAGATGACGAGATGGACAGGCAGGAGCCTGTCCATCTCGAGGTTTGAGCCTACGCTCAGCTAGCTAGCTAGTTATACTGTTGATCTTAATCGAATCGATTATTTGGCAGATCATATAGAGCTTGATCTAAGACCGCCTAGCTAATTAGGTACCAGCATATATCTTACCTTTTTTATCAGTAAGTAAATTAATCTGGACAAAAGCCTCCATCATTTAAATCAAATTATCGCTACAATTGATGGGTAATTGCTTAATCACCACGCTTGCCCAATGCGGGTTGGCGATCACAAGCTCAGGCTATGCATGTAAAAATCCGAAACACACTTTGCCTGGCCTGGTAATTGAAGCCAGGACATCTGGGTGTCGACTCAGCCAACGAGGCGTTACCTTTTTCATACTGGAGAAAATTCACTATATACCCCTGAGCACGTGGGGCTGCTGAAAAAAACTACTTAAATACCCACTCAAGAACTCCTACACTTCCCCTATCGAGCCGCCATGAGACAGGACAGTTATAAACAATCACCGGAGTTACCAGCTGTACCACCAAATCAAACCGAGGAAACACCCAATCGGGCACTATTCTGGGAACGTTAAGTTTTCCCCACTATAAATCAGGTTACGCTGATAAGGTCACCTACAACAAATCGTCTGCGTCAGCTAAGCGTCGGCAGCTGAACGGATGTCATAGATTGTCATTCAGGCTGAATCTGAAGCTATGGAGATTTAACAACGCTAGAAATCGTTATAACTTCGTTATAAATAACTTCGTTAGACTATTGACGTGAAGGCATAGCTAACACCAGAATTTTGTTTGGGTTAACGAGATCTGTTATTTAAGTGATAAAAAAACTTAATAAACTTTTAAAAATAAGCTTTCCGTGAATTTTTTTATTATTGTTTCAGCTTGACACGTCCCAATATGACTTCCCCAACGTGCTGTGGCACGTCAAGCCCGCCAAGGAAATCGCTATCAAGACCTCTGCCATGCTTCTCATCGGGGTCTTTGGCATCTTTCTTAATTCTATCATCCTTCTCATCATTGTGAAGAACAGGTAGATATACTCCTATCGGTGTTAGTGGTCGTGGTCCAAAACCATCAAATTGGCATAGGCTTTGATGGCCTAGGAATGGTACTAAGGTTTAGAATAGGTAAAGCCTCCCCTCCCCCTGCAAGCTATTCGTTTCTGGAGCTACCCAGGCCAGACGGGAAGAATAGATAGATTTGTTTTGGTGCTTTGGCACTAAATAATTGGCATACGAAACTTTCTCACAACACATTTCTTGCACCGACATGATTTAACTATAAAATAGGTTGGTCCCGGTTAAGATGGTAGTCGTTACCCCACCACATTGGGCCAGCGCTATTTGTGGTTGAGACTCGATTTCCTTAATATCAGCTATTAATATGCTGAAAGGCCTAATCCCTTAGTTATGATGAGGGTATGGGTAGCCTGATGACGCATAAGTTTTACAAATATTTGGATACCAGCTTTTTAAATGTGTACTTATAAACGCCTAACCTACTTCCAGATGGCTTTGGAGCGCTAGCAACTACCTCATCGCCAACATGGCGTTCATAGATCTGATGACGTTGCTGTTCTGCCCCTGGTTTATGCTGGTCAAGGACTTCTACCAGAATTACGTGCTCAAGAACTTCGGATGCCAATTTGAGGGCTTTATGCAAGGTAACTCTTTTCATTGAATAGGAGCGAGATGCTTCTGTTGCTTGTATGCCGAGTGCTTTACCACTCGGCCCGATATCTGTACGATCTGGGTTATATTCCCATTATACTGGTTTGAGTCCATTCTAAGACTATAAATAATCAGTAATAACTATCACTTATTCCTAACCCAGAACCGACATAAAAAAAATACTTAACTTATTTAGTATGTTAAAAAGTTAATGACGCATTTAATACGTTCATATCTCGATAGAAAACTTTAAAAGTCTTAGGGCCTATTTCACCATCTACAAGTAAGTTCCCGTTAGTGTTTATTTGACAGATAGTCCATACAAAACTGTCACTTTAACTGCCAAGTATCTCCTAATCAGACATTGTGAAACAGGCCCTTAACCTTACAGACGATTATGCAATATTAACTTAGTCATTTTTTGCTAATTTTTCTAGCTTCCCTTCTACTAGCGAGTGTAGGTGCGGTGATGCTGGTGTCCTATGACCGGCTTGCTGCAGCAGCCCTGACAGCGGACGCGAGGATCACGAAGGCGTACGTGCCCAGATTAATCGGGGCAGTGTGGTTCACGTCAACGGCGCTGTCTCTGCCATGGATAGTGAACAGGGAGTACACGGTAACTGTCAAGTATATTGATAAAGAACGCAATTAGCAAAACAGAAGGGAATGGCATGACATGGTGGAAACCTATGCCCAGCTAGCCGTGTGTGGATACGGACTGAAAATTAAAATAATCATTAAACTTGGTTTACTCTTACAGGAGAGGCAATGGAAGAATTACCTTGAAACATACTGCGTGGAAGACGTCATGATACTCGGCATCTACTGGCACTTTACACTGTCCCTTCTGGTTTGGATTCCACTCGGCTTAATGCTCGTCACTGTAAGTAGGTACACCGTAGGCACACATAGTACACCGATATGCATTGTTCCAAAAAAATATCTGAATTTTGGTAACTCTAGCAATACTCGTCTTCACCAGCTTAATTTACTTCCCCACTGATGAACTGCCACGCGAGCCTAGTGCGGATTGGAGGTTTTTAACGACTGCTAATGCAGCCGAGACCAACCGGTAACTATCATTAACTGCTAAAGTCATCGTTAAAAACATCGTTAGCACAATGCTAGCAAACTCTTTAACAAATTTTAACTGAACTTTTTTCTTTCAAAGTACGGCACAATCATGTGGAAGCTGGAGTGGAGCGCTCGCAAGCTGGCTCAGCGAGGTGGTGGGAGGGCGGTGAATAAAGCCAAGCGTCGAGCCATGAGGATCACAGCGTGTGTGCTGCTCGCCTCTGTCGTCTGCAGGATACCCTACACCGTGCTGATATACTGGAGGAATCGGTTGAGCAACGACATCAACTCGGTGAGTATAACTCCTTGATTCTTAAAAGCCTCAAAAATAGAACTTCTCACAAGCGATGAAAAAATTCCTTAGTGGGATTTGAACCCGCACGATTTCACAGTTCCGACACCATATGACATGACCCGGATCAGGTGCACTTCCAGTTATGGAGTAGTGGCATTGTGTCTATTTACCGACACTTATCTGAATTCTAAATTTGCGTAAATTTATATATATACTAGGGCTGATTGATAACTAGCCGAAACGACAAACTTAAAAAAAAATAGAACGCCAAATTTGAATTAAATCGAACTGATGGAATTTATATGAGAGGACCTAGAACTTTCTCTGTCGTGAATCTTCTTAACAATGGAAAGAAACGAATTTCATGCAGTGATAAAGTTTTACGTTTTAAAAGAGAAAACAGTAACCCAAATTAAAGGCAAGCTAGACAGTGTTTAAGGTAATTCTGCTCCTGTATTGAGTACAATTCACACCTGGGTAACTGGTTTTAAACGTGGAAGATAGAGTTGCGAACACGCCCACAGGTCTGGCCCTCCAAATGAAGTCACGAATCCGGACATGATCAAAAAAATTCTCAAAATTCTATTGAATGATCGGCGTTTGAAGTTGCAAGAGATAGCAGAGTTGGTAAGCATTTTATCTGAACGCGTTTTTAATATTTTGTACCAACATTTGGGAATGAAAAAGCTTTGCGCGCGATGGATGCCGTGTTGCTCACTGTTGACTGAAAGCAACGTCGAGTGGACGATTCATCGGAGTGTTTGGCGCTGTTTAACCGAGATCCTAACAAGTTTTTGCGGCGTCAAGTTTTTTGGGATGCTCGAGGGATTATTTCAGTGGATTATCTGCAAAAAGGAAAAATAATGAATGGGGAGTACTACGCAAGCTTGCTGCAAAAATTAAGTGAAGAAATCCTGAAGAAACCACCTCATTTGGCCAAGAAAAAAGTTTTATTCCACCATGACAACGTACCTGTACACACGTCAGTGGTTACAGTTGCCAAACTCCATGAATTGAGGTTCGAATTGCTACCGCATCCACCCTATTCCCCAGATCTGGCCCCGTGCGAATTCCACTTATTCCCAAACCTGAAGAAATGGTTAGGTGATTACAAAAACACGATGTTGAAAAAATTTCCACGAGCAGGATTTGAACCTGCACCCTTCTGACATACCGGGTCAGGTGCTCTTCCAATTGAGCTATCGTGGTTCTAGCCAGCCCGCCGAAATTATTCAACACTATTTACTTTTTTACTTTGAAAGCCAAAGGCGCCAATTCAATGTCAACAACTACCGTCATTAACATCTGATCATAATATTTTTACAAATACTAAAGATCAGTTAAGAAGTAGGCTAGCTATTTATAAAATGTTTTTAATTTGTTTATATAATTTTAAAGCAAATTTTGTTGCGAAACAAATTACAAAAACACAATGTTGAAAAATTTCCACGAGCAGGATTTGAACCTGCACCCTTCTGACATACCGGGTCAGGTGCTCTTCCAATTGAGCTATCGTGGTTCTAACCAGCCCGCCGAAATTATTCAACACTATTTATTTTTTACTTTGAAAGCCAAAGGCGCCAATTCAATGTCAAAATGATTAGGTGGCCTGAGATTTTCATCAAATGATAAAGTCATTGTTGCCGTAACCGAATATTTTGAGGGGTTGGAGAAAACATTTTATCAAACTGGTGTAAAGATATTGGAGAAGCGCTGGACTAAATGCATCGAGGTAGAAGGAAACTACGATGAGAAATAAATTTATTTTAAATAGATTTTAATGTTTTTCTTTGTTGTTTCGGAAACTTATCAAACAGCCCTCGTAGGTATACCCATATTTAGCAGAATACTAAATTCAGTGAAACTATAAAGCATAGAGCACTGAACTGAAGCTAGAGTCTTCCACTACGTGCGTGATAACCTTGGTATCACATGCATCCAGGATTCGTAGTAACTAGTCACCTTCCATCAGATGGTAATATAAAAAAGAAGATGGACTATTTTTCATAACAGTCTTTACTGTATGTGTCGTAGGCATAAATGTTTCGCTGCTGGGATCAAACCTTCCATCATAAATACTACACCACCCGGATGTAATTTAAATAATGGGTAAATCAAAAAACATTGCTTTCATACAGATTCTACCAGATGACTTTACTGAGATTCACAATACACAAAATTCATTGTTTTTTTATTTGTAAAAAAGTGTACTTTGCTTTAATTGAAAAATTCCTCTTATTTTACGATAATAATATAGTAATACCGCTTGTTCTTCTTGTGAGATTTCTGCCATTGCAGGTTGAAGGCAGCTTTGACGCAATGTGGTTTGCGGCCACCTACTTGATGTATACCAACAGCGCCATCAACCCCATTATCTACGGCTTTACCAACTACAGATTCAGAAAGGCCATGGACAGGACCACTGGGGTTGCCATGTTTAAATTTGGTTCTTGGTGCTGCGTGTGTACTATGGTGATTATCAATGAAAAAGCTTTTATTTTGGATGTCCCAACATCTTTAACCAGCTTTGTTTTCTATAGTTTAGTTTTCTAATTTTCTATGAAATATTTTTATTAAGTTTTCCTTCATAACTATTTTATCCTGATGTTTTACATAATAATAATATTACCTTATCTAGTTACCCTGTGTCCGGACACAGGGAGACCTGGATAAGAAGTTCGAAACTTCAGGATAAAATAATATGAAAAAAGTGTAGCATTACAATCTAGTAAAGTGAAAGTCATGACAAGCTTTTTAGATTTTATTGCACATTTTTCCAATGTTTTCTAAAATTCTTGTTTTGCATTCATTTATATGAACTCTGAAAGTTAATAGTAGCTACACATGAGGCAAATTGTCTTTTTTTAAGCATTAATTTCCGCTTCAATGTTTTTTTCTCAAATCTTCATAATAAAAATAAATTATCAGTAACTCAATTAGTTAATCATACGATACTTATACAATCTATATGTTAACGCGAATGGTTTAGAAAACATCAATGTTTGTATAATGCAATTTATTTATATTGACTATAGTAAGCTTAGATTAAAAATCTAGGATAGTAAGTAACAAATTATGTCACCCACACTTTTTATCTGATAATAGTTAAAAAAGAGACTTGATTAACCCTTTAGTATGCTGAAAGACAATACTTTGTTAAATACAATTTCGATAACACCAGTTCTAAAAGTTTTTAACACTAGTCCGCTTGTAAGTTTAATAAAACATCCAAGTTTTAAATAAAAACTGCCTGCAAACATTAACGTAGTCAAGTATTCCCATAATTGAAGTAATGCAGTGCCCGACGGGGTCCATAATGTTCTATATTTAATTTTTTTACAACACCTTTTATAACACATAAGGTTTGCAATAAAATAGTAAGTATTAAGTATTTCAGTGCCAATGCTGATATTATGTTTACAGTTCAAAAAGAGGCGAGAACTACCCGTAGAGAAGGAATCAGGAAAGATCTTCGTCATAGAGAGCACACCGCGACCGGACAAGAAGCTTGCTCACGTCATCAAAAATATTCTTCGGGTCAACAAGGACACCCTCGACTTCAGTATCAAGATCGATGAAGTAACGAAGCCGACCAAAATCACTCCCGTTAAAACGGAACTGTAGATTCAGAAAAGCGTTGAACCAATATCCACGAGCAGTATTTGAAACAGCTCCATCTGGCATTCTGACAACATTAGCTCCGTCCGACCGACCATTAAAAATATATCAAAAATCTACTCCTACATTCTATACTCTTAGTCTGCGTCATTAATATTAAATCTTAACGTTTTTACAATTATCAAGAATTTGTTATGAATGGGCAAGCTTTTTAAATACATAGGTAAGCAAATGACTCTGCTCTCAGACATGTTAGGAAGAAGCAGAGTCCAGATGCGAGGACAGCAGTGGAGCAGGATTGGGCCTCACTAGCCGTTCTCACCTTGCCGATCCTCAAAAGAAGTCGATTATTTTAGCTACTTATAATCAATTCAACGCAAGATTTTTCAGGGTATTTTTAAGAATTTTTGCGCTTGTGGAATTTTTTCCAACACTATTCCGAATTGTAATATGTTCGGAACTGTAGTAATAGAAACCAATAAATTCTTAGTACAGACGCCGGCACATCAACCTATCCAAAACTTTCAAACTTATTCAATACACTTTCAACCATATACTTAAGGCATAAAGTTCAAAGTCTATTGAGGAAATTTGACAGTTTGTGGTAGGTTGATGTGCAGGCGTGTGTACATCTAAGAAATACCATAATAAATTTCTAACTAACTTTTTAAAACTTTCTTGGCCACTAAAATTGGTGTCTATGAAACGTACGTGATCATGACTGACCTGAAATATTGAGTAGATACACAAACACAACAAAAAATATAGTAATTATCTCGTATAAAATTACAGGAATATTTTAAAGTGCAATAAAACATAGCATTTCTGAATTCAGTTATTTATTTGTTTTATTTTCTTTATAATTTTACTAAGTAAACAAATCCAATAATGTTATTTAATAATACACTTTCGAAAGCGAATTTTTAACGAAGGTGCTAACTTTAAGTTATCTTTACTTTCAATTTAACTAGCTCTACACAAATGTTCCCAGTACGCAAGATTTCTAGAATTTTTAATAAATCGCTATTTCCAAAGTTTTTCATGTTGTTAGTTTATATACTAGGCTGTCTTTTATTTTATGTCTTTGTGATTAAAACTATGTGATCTCCTAAACGTTCTTTCTTTTATTTAGTCTGTGGTGTCCAATTGTCTTGTCAAGTCTTGAATTTTAACTTCAAGCGTCGGTCTCATCTCGGGTTCCACTCTCAGTATACTTGCTGCCTCCTGAAGTAGTGTCATGCTTTCCATAAGTTGATCCTGTTGACAAAAAAGCATATTTATAAAATACAGTGAAAAATTATATACGTACCCGACCCAGCCAGGAATCGGACCTGAGTGTTCCGCAATCCGGAAAGTAAAAATTTACTATTGCGTTGTGCTATCAAATGTGTGGTATTTCATCTGTAAAGATGATACTGCATAGCCATCGGTTGCAATAACCGTTGTTAAAAAATTCAGTGTTTATGTCAGCCTTCCCGGTAGCATAATGGTCAGTGCAGCCGCCCGGATTGCGGAAGACAGGTTTGATTCCTGGCTGTACCGGGTAGGCATTAAATTTTTCACTGTATTTTATAAATATTTAATTCAGCTTAAGTGTAACAATAAGCACTAAAAAATACAAAAAAAAAAGCATATTCGTTGACTTAAATCTTTCTAAAAGTAAAGAGACTGAAATGGTTTTTTGTTCAATAATGTTATTTAACTCTACAACTGGGTTATCTATTTTTAATTTTGATCTGATTGAAACTGACTTTCCTACACAAAAGTGTAGTAGAACATAAATAGCTCTACTCTGTCGGGTACTGAAGATAAAATTAGATTTAAGGTTAAAACTTAAAAAAAAAACACTTCACGCGTTTATTCTCGTAGGTACAGTTAGGTTTAAATGAGGTTAGAAACGAATGAAGCCGTATCACGTAATATCTTTACTGAAAAATGATTTGTAGTACCAGTCCAAGATTATTTCGTTGATTAGCTAAAGTTACAAAGTATGCAGCTACTTCTGTAGCTATTTATAGACGAGTTTATTTTGCATATCTAAGCCTGACGTTAAGGAAGTCATTGCCATCCTCGAGTAAATCTCCATTATCGTCCTACTCCTGAGCTCAGGCTTTCTCAAATAAGCAATAGCATATGGGGAAATCTGTCTGGCCGAACATAACGCACCACACGGGCCCAATGGATGGTTAAATCGTTTGTACAACGAATGAAACAAAGCGAGTTCACTGTACGTTGACTGTGTGCATAGATCATAAAAGAAACTAGGTGAACGAACGATAAGAATCGATGTACTGCGGTATCATCATATCTTGCTCGAGAATCAGTTATCCTAAAACATCAAATCTATCTCGACTGGCATTGCTCCAATAAAATAAAAACATGACATTTCCTATAAATCTCGAAAATCTGATTTAATCACCACGCTTGCTAAAAGTTATTACAAACCGGGGATATGTATTGAAAAATCGAAAACAAATTTTGTTCGATCTGAAAATTGAACCCGAGATCAACGCATATCACCGTTATTAGTAATATTTTAGTGGTATATCAAATTGATAATATTATTTGACACAACTTTTGTCGCAAATTTACTATATCTGAATTAAGCAAATACTTAGCAAGTTCCTTCATAACAGATACGATTGTAAAAGGATTTTGAAGTAAATTTGGAAATTAAGTAGACACTACACTTACTTGAGCCAACTCTTTAGTGATCTTGCCAGTCTCGAACTCCCTTTTCGTCTGGACCGCCAAAGCCGCTTGTAAGTCCAGGAGCAGCGTGCCTCGGAACCGCGACCATCCTGGCTCGAGCTGGTCTGCCAACTCGAGAAGGTCGTAGCACAGCTCTAACTTACGCTTCAGCAGGTGATCTGACAACTCTGAAGAGGAAAATAAGAAACAGTTAATGTCTCTTAAAAGGACATCAAGTACTTATGTATACCAAAGTGTGTGTGTGAAAAAGCAACATGCGGGTTGTCTAGGTGAGGCCCTATCCTGCTCCACTACTAACTGTCATTGCTATCTAGACTCCGATTATGCTCAACATAAGGCCTAATGGAGTCAATTGTCTTCTCCAATTTTAAAAACCCACATAATTACCCACAGTACGACGCGACTCTTAGCGTGTTTTAAGTTAGTCTTAGGGTTTGTTCTTCTAAGTATGTTCGTTTGGTTATCTTTCACCCTTTCATGTCTCCGTGATTTTATTAGATTATTGTGTTCCGTCTGTAAAATAACAAGTTTCTAAGTAGCGAAGGATTCAGGATGGCATACAGGTGTAGTGAACTTCCATTTTTGGCCTTATTCTCACTTGCATTCAAGTGACATGAGTACTACTAATAGTAACTGTTATATTTTGCACATCCAAATATTTATACATTTTGACATCACGAGCTATCGAATTGTTTACTGATTCTCAATTATTGAAATATTGATTCGCACTTATTGATTGGCTTGTCCTCATACATCACCATTGAGCCCTTGACCAATTTGGCAGATATCAGTCTCTAAATCTTTTACTAACTGCTTTCATTGAGTTTCAATGAAAGCAGTTAGTAAAATTGAATTTCAATTTCACCTGATAATGCGTATCCTTTGAAGTTTCCATAGATTTGTAAAAGGGCCAGTTTCGCTTGCACTACCAAATGGTTATTCGGATGTAGAGTTTGACTATATTTTTCAATGAACTCTTCAAAGTCTTTCGGACCGTCCTTTCTTAATTTCTTCAACTCCTGCGAGAGAGCATTGTTTCCCCAAAACATTTGCCTGCTTAATATAAAGTGATCACAACTTTCACATTTCCATGGTGCAACTTCATCTAAAGGGCTCGACGATATTAACATTGGTCGCTTATCTGTTCCTGGTACAAAAGGCCCATTACACATTGAACAATAAATACTTCCTAGGTATGTGCCAAGTTCTGTAGGATCTTTACACCTCTCACAATCACAGTCGAAACATTTATTAATCCTCAACAGCTTTCTCCTGTCCAACGTACCCAATAGAGTTTGCGTATAGGTAGTTGTTATCATTTCTCCCTTAGAAATTGGCACAGTTGCAATAACTGCGAAGTTATGATCGTCACCCAAATATACATGACGCGTATTAGGTTTGCAACTGTGGTTCATCATTGATGCAGTTATATAAATAGCTCTCAGTCTCCTAGATCCATCGAGACATCGCACGTCAAACGCATTGGTGTCGAATATCGAAGCGACTTTCAATATAGTCTCCTCATCGAAAGATAACCCGAGAACTTGGATGATAAATGTAACTAAGTTAGCCTTTAAGATTACATACAAAGGTGTGCTCATGCGGTCTTCTAAATGTGATTCTAGAGCCATTATGTTTTCAAACTGACGAGGATTAGAATCCTTCATCAATAGCACTCTAAGAGGAGCTATTACACAATACGCCGCTTCTGGCTTGTCAGGCTGTTCGTATTTTATGGTGCACTTGTATTTTCTGTCTGACATAACTTTACATTCAGCTTTGTGGATTTCAGCATTCTCACATCCTGGTCCACACATCGGCCAGTTACATGTGGTGCATTTATAAAAGTCGTACACATCTTTCGTCTTCGTCGGTTCAAGTTTCTTTCCACATGACAAACAGTGGGCTGGACAGGAGATCTTCGGACCGATGGCGGCAGGCTTTTCTTTCAAAATCATTTCACCAGGCTTGATGTCTCTTGTGGCGACCATGTGTCTGCCCAACGTGTCTGAAGATTGTACTTTGAAGGCGCAACATTTGAACTTGTGACCTTCCCGCCATCCTAGTTTCTGGTGAGCTTTGGAGCAATAGAAGACTAATTTGCAGCCTCCACAGGTTTGGTTTGCTGGCTGTTTGCAGACCTCGCAGGCGGGGATCTCTTTCTTAGCGTAGTTCATTTTATAAATGTGGGTTTACACGTCAGAGCTGCGAGCACGGCGTGCGGCCGTCGTGGGGCGGTACCAACACAATACTCGTTTTAAATAGATTCATACAATTAAAACAAGAGAACGGGAGTTGTGCCAACAAAATGATGTATACTTATGCGAGTATTGGATGCTAATTTCGTTAAACAATATAGAACGGCGGTCAGCGTGATTGTTTTGTTTATTTATTTTTAAGAAGCATGGGTATTTATACTAGAATATATTATTTGTAATGTAATAATCATCATAATTATCATTTATACGTCTTACTGCTGGGCTCAGATCTGTCCACATGGATAATAATGACATACGAGGACACACCGCAGTAACCGCATCTGTGGTCTAGTGGTTAAGACTACCGGTCTCAGACCCGGAGGTCCCGAGTTCGATTCCCAGCGGGGGTACATGTTTGTGTATGTACTCGATTTGGTCTGTGGGACGGCTTGTTTGTCCGCCTGGCTAGCTATGAGATAAAGGCTATGCTTACCTAGAAATAAAAAGGGTTGGTGGATGTTTACAAATGCCATCGTGTGATAACAAACCAGTAGGTAATCTTAGCTCTGAAGCTAAGCTATTGGCTGCTTGCAGCAACCTTAAAGCAGTACACATTAGCAGTGTTGTTGCTGTTGAAAATCGACAGGCGTGTAACGGCATAAACTCCATCTCTCAAAATTAGAGGTGGGTTTTGGAATCAAAGTCAAAGACAAAGAAAATCAAAAACTCAAAATGGATTTATGGCTTTTAGTATACATATTTGGAAATCCAACGCTCGGAGCGATGTCACGCAATCCAACTTCCAAGTAGTTATATGATAAAATTTGTACTGAGATGGCGTGAAGCGATGGAGTAGAGTGACCGTGAACAGGGCCAAAACGAATAAATTTGGAGTCATGGTGTTGGAGTGCCCGTGAATGGGGACCATAACACGCGTCTCATTTCACAACTACAGTAGCATTGCAGTAATACGGCTCTATGATACTCGTATTCATGGTAAAGACGTCTGCACATGAACGTATCCAAAACTGTCAAATTTCTTCAATAAATTCTCAACCTTATGTCATAGACATAAAGTTCAAAGTCTATTGTTCTAAGTTCAAAGTCTGTATCTATTGTTCAAAGTACCCCTAACAATATAATTTTAGGCTTTCTTCTTTTGATGTCTTCAACCTAGAATCCTTAAGTTTTGAGCTGCTCTGACTGCTTTAGTTTCTCAAGATTGCTTTCCCTTGCGCGCCAATAATTATGCCTCCATCTTTAGTTTTCCGCATGCCCCGGATATGTAATTTGAGCTCTTCGGGCTTAAATACTTTCTGAATGAGCTTCTTTGTATCCTCACTGGTATGTTCCTTGTCCTGGGGATAAACAACGACACTGCTGGTATTGAGGGGGCGAGCAAGAGTGTCATTGCCCTTCCTTACGATGTCGGCAAAAAACGAATTCTGATTTGTTGCTTTTGGAGCAGACCGAATACACTATTTTAGGTCCTCGAGCTGGTCTGCTAGTTGGATGGTCATCCCCTTTTGCTCATTCATGTTATTATTCGTCAATTGTGTTGATATATATTTTTGTTTCAGTGACTTATACTGAACAGCCAACTGAGACACACCTCCCATAACGCTCTTGCTAATGCTGCTGATTTTAATCTTGCTCTGAATTCAGTTTACCATCGGTTGAGATAGTGCATATATCATTCAGGCAATGCTCAATTTTCGACAGCCAATTCTGTATCTCCACAGTCGAGACCGCATCTATAGTCGGCGTCACTGCGGGACTCGGGGCTTCTTGATCTAGTCGTCTACGTGGTGGTGGTGGGCTCCGCGACTTCATGGTGCTCCGGTTAAATGGACTTTCCATTTTCTTGTCAGTCAGTAAAAACACAACAATGTCAACAAATGCATGACGGCGATGCGCTGACCCCGATCTACGCGGAAGCAATATTGCCACAGTTAGGTGCAAAAGTTATTATTATTTGAACTAAAAAATAATTTAGCAGAAATCCATCTGCTAGCTCTGACTAACGACCGATATGGATGGATAGGGAGAACGGGCCATACACCACCACGCGGGGCCAGCGCGGATTGGTGGTAAATGCTACCGGAACCAACGGCTTTACGTGCCTTCCGAAGCACGGAGGAGCTCGAGTTGATAAACTTTTGGTCACCCATCCGATGACCGGCCTTTGCGAAAGTTGCTTAACCTCAGCAATCGCAGACCGAGCGCGTTAACCACTGCGCCATCGAACTCTTCGAGGGTATAGTTATAATACGTGGAATTGATTTTTATAATAAAACACGTCGAAAAGAAACCCAAGATTTTTCCGTTCAACATCTAAATAAAACTGTGGGCCAATATTTTCTTGTATAACCATTAGTATGACAGCTAACGGTCTGCGCGCACGCGTGAAATTCTTTCGCGTTATAAAATTTACAATTTAGTGGCTTTTCGTGTTTCAGTTTGATTGTGATTTTTTATTTGAATTAGCAAGGTTAGTACTTAAGTGAATAGTATATTAAGTGTGAAGAAATTATCATAATTGAGTGACATTTAATTCGTCTAGATTGTATCTACATGTCGTAAATATATACCGTTGTTTATTATATAATAATAATAATAATAATGATAACCTTTTTCAAAAATAGGTGAGCTTTTCGCGTCAGCGTTCAAATCCAGCTCGTAGACTTTTTTCAACACTTTTTTCCGTGTGAAATTTATTGTAAAGATAAAAAATATACCTACGCGTCAAGCCTTGGTTTAAAATATATTATACAACACATTTTTGGTTACCCATAATGATAAAATCATTTATTGCATCAATCTTTTGGCTAGTAACAATTGAAGCTTTAAAAAATCTTAGTATGTTAGTAAAAACAATACAATATTAAATTAAAATTAAAATTGATCATTTTTATAATTTAATCATTAATCGTTTCCATAGAAGTGTTGACAACTTAAGGTAAATCTGAGACATACTTTTTAGTGAAAAAATGGTAATTACGGCCCGTAAAGACAGCGGTTTTGTTTCATAATAATGTAGGTCGAGATTCTGGAATCACTATTATTAGACGCGAATATTTGTGTAACATGAGACTGATCGTTTATCATGTTCTGGACTTTATCGTGTTGCATTAAGGATTAAAATTGTTTCTGGAATGTTATGTTAGTTTTTAGCACATGCATCGCAATTGATACCTTGTTACTACTGTGTGATGTAGATACTTACATCATAACAGTTTTTAAAACTTATATTGGCCATGTAACCTTTATTGTTAGAAACTATCAACACAGGATGTATATTTTATGTATTGCTAATAGTCAATTTATTGGGAATATTACCTAACCTAGGTAGAGAAACACCGTGATGTCACTAAATGATACATAAGTTAAGTAATGAAGAAATAATTTTAAAATAACCTGTCGTTACTCAATGAAGCCTGAAATTGAGAAACAATTGATAGGTATTCACTGCAACTCCCTTAGGTAGTGGCGCAGAGCTATTTTATATAATAAGTAAGAATGATACTTATAAGTAATATATTATTTTGTTATTACACGTAAAATTAACCTTTTTTAAAAATAGGTGAGCTTTTCGCGTCAGCGTTCAAATCCAGCTCGTAGACTTTTTTCAACACTTTTTTCCGTGTGAAATTTATTATAAAAATAAAAAATAAACAAAAAATCAAGTCAAGAGTCAAGCCTTGGTTTAAAATATAATATTATTCAACACATTTTTGGTTACCCATCCGGGTATCGTCCTCACTAAATGTTAGCTTAACTCAGCTTTTGCGATCGTCACAAATAACACGGTTCCTAGTGCGAGTTTTAATGTTAACTCTCCTGGTATACCATTAGAAGGCGCTGCTTCAATGCCATACAAATTTTAATTGTCGTTTACATGCTCGAACGTTAAAAAAAACTTGCACAACGACACTTCTCTTTGTCGTTAACGTGATCGAGATCGAATGTCATATCATCATCTTCATCAGCTCATTTTGTGTCCCCACTGCTGGGGCACGAGCCTTCCCTATGGATGGAAAGGGAGAACGGGCCATAAGCCACCACGCGGGCCCAGTGCGGATTGGTGGTTGTTAACGACTGCTAATGCAGCCGGGACCAACGGCCTTCCGAAGCACGGAGGAGCTCGAGATGATAAACTTTTTGTCACCCATCCGATGACCGGGCCCTTGCGAACCTCAGCACTCGAAGACCGGGCGCGTTAACCACTGCGCCATCGAGCTTCTATACCTACCTACCTGTCATACCTGTCATATATCTATAAGCTATGTGTTGTGCAATAAACGTTTATCTTTTTCCCTTAATCTTTATATACTATTTGCACTGATTGGACGAACGATCTGAACCTTTAATCAGTGTCTATATTAATGTGCATTGTTAATTAACGTTAAACTAGTGAGGTATGTCTCGTGAGCTGCCAATGCAATGGGGGCATTGTTGACGTGTTATTATATAAAGCTTGTACGATTTAGAAATGAAACTGATATTGCATCACTATGAGGATTATTGTCACCAATTTATTTATAACAGCTTCACGCAACATTTAAAAAACGAAATAAAAGAAAAAAATCAAATATGTAAATTACTTACGTGGTCTAGTGATTAAACTAAAAAAAATTTAATATTGTAATTACTCATAATAAATGTATATTATTACTTTTATTTTAAGACTAGCGGCCCTACTATTTTTTTTTAATATAACCTTTGTTACTCAGCGCTAATGTAGCATTCTAATGGTGAAGGAATTTTTTAAATCGGTCCAGTAGAGAGTTGTTTGTATGAGAAAAGAAAATTGTTGTTTTTACTATTTTCCTTGTATTTTTTACGTTTTTTCTCTCCATAAGAACTTTCCTCAGACTTCATCAACGCAACAAAAAATAAATCAGCCAAATCGTTTCAGCCGTTCTCAAGTTTTGCGATTAGCAACACATTTAGCGATTAATTTTTATTTATATAGATAAATTTTTATCTTGTGACCATATACTTATAATATAGCATTGTGACATCAAAGTTCAAAATAATAAAAATAACTTCATTTCATTTTAAACCAACGGAATAAGACTCATAAGTCGGGTTCGATTCTCGTCATAGCGAACAGGAGAAATACAATTGATTGTGTTTGATTAGATGGAGGATACATAATTTATAAATTTACTTAATACTGTAGGTAGGTAGGTACTCGATTTGATTGGTGGTAGGGCTTGTTTTAAGTCTGCCTGGCTAGCTACTTTATCGGAGTAGGTATGTTTCCATATCAACACAGTTTAATAACACCTCAATCTACTGTCCGAATGATAGATACTTTTATTATATAAAAATTGAGAAAATAATAAGTTTACAGTGTACTACAAAGTACATGAGGGTAACTACAAGCTCTTATAGCAGTATTATTGCAGTTGTGAAAATGAGACGCGTGTAGCGGCGAATATACTCGCGTCTCTTTTCCACAACTGCAATAATACTGCTATAAGAGCTCGTGGTTACCCCCCAGTTAAGTATCAATTTCGATTTCCACAATGTCATACAGTACTGGTAAAAGTCAAAATTGCTTAGGAAAAACAAAGATAAACTCTAATTAAAATCATAAAATCATCATCATAAGTACCTATAATATCTATTATTATACTTATAATTATGATTAATTATACTACACTTATACCTATTATTATTGCAATTTAAATATTTTTGTACTCAGTATTGTCAGAGATTGTACTAAAAAATCGGGAGTTGATCGATCTATTTACCTCTAATTTTGAGCTCAAGATCATTACACCAATTACAGCCACCTTGATCTACAATGAAGCTTCAACTTAGTGCCAATTGCCAAGGAACTGCACCTATTAAAATGATAGCAACACTATGCCGTTAAAAATAAAGACTATAATAGATCTACACTCTCATGAACATGTTTTATTACCTTTCAGGTAAAATGGGAACAGAAAATGACGATACTCCTTACGAGGTAATTATTTATAATTTAGGTAATAATTTTATTAAAACTTTATTTTTTTAGAATTAGCGCCATCTGTACGTCATGTATCTTACTTTTTAATTCAAAAACATTCTTTGCTTTTTGAGTGCATAAAGCAGCTGAAAAGCATGCTCTTTCAGTAAAAGTTTACCTTTTACGACCATAGATGGCAATAGCTACCATGTAAAAACTGTGTACAAAATAGTGCGTAGCAACGCCAGAGGGCAGTGACTGCTCGGAAATTTCTATCGCCAACTAAAAATAACTTTTGTGCAAAGTGCAAGTTGAAGATAATTTGATTTGATTTATTACCTACGCTACGTAAGTGCAGCTCTACTATACGTGTGAGAATGCGATACATCGAGGAAAAGAACGTCAGCTTCAAACATGTACGTATGGAATTATGTTCTATGGTTGAATAATGACAATGGCTCATGCTAGGACCTCAATGGGCTTGTAATAATACCGTTTCTTGTTTTATATAATTTTAACGTTGATACAATTACTTGTTTTATATGAAACAAAACATAACTAACTACATTAAAGAAAAAAAAGACAAATTAAAACCTATTAATAAAAAATGTCCTCCAGCTGTGGGCTCATGGGAACGGTCCTAAGAATGCTGGCAACATTACCTCTTTGGATTGCCAAGCTAATACGTTGGCAGAGGTAGCTGCCAGCCTTCTTGTCACCGGAGGCTTCAATAAGGCGACCACTCAACTCGTTAACAAGCTGCTTGGCCTCCGGCCCCCATGGACCCAATGTCTCCACCGCAAACGGAACAAACAAATAATTTGGACCCAGGTTTGCGTATTTGTGCCGTTTGCGATTTTCAGCACTTACCGCAGCAGCCCCCACATGAAGAGAGGTGGCGCGTACATGTGAGGGAGCTACGGTGTCAGCACAGGTTGCATCCCACACCAACGGCCTGCCAAGCTTCCAGGGCCCAATGGTCATCCCGTCAGGTCTCTTGCCATCGCTGCGAGATATACCAGCTGGTTCTAAGACAGCCGGTATACCAACGGTGGCAAAAGCACTGCGGATGATACTGTTTATAGTGGAGTGACGCAGCATACGCCCAGCACTGCGAGCGCATGATAGGCCGTGGTGGCCAAGCTCGTAAACAGCTTCTCCACACACGCAGCGGTGAGGGTGGACTACCCTGGCGCCTAGACGAAGACAGACCGCTAGAGTGAGAGATGGCCCGTCCAACAAGGTACCGACATTGGCAGATGGTAATGCCTGGAGCCAGTGGCCTGACTCTCTCTGGGAGACGGCAGTAAGACGAGCGAGTTCTGACATATCACCCGAAGTGGATAAAAGCCCCTCCAGAACTTGCTTGCACAGTGGCTCGTCCCATTGCCTCTGAGATTGTGGTAATAAAGGTAAGGTAGAATTTTGACAGGCGGATAACCAGGCGTTACTCGCATCAGCTTTGCACGACAACTCTACGGAACCCAAAGATGGGTTGATAATTTTCCTGTAGAGATTGTACGTGCTATGAGCAGAAGACAAAAACGCTGGCAGGGCCACACTGGATAAATTTCTTATTCCTAGGCCTCCGAAGCGTACAGGAAGCGAAGCCTGTAACCAAACGCGGTCGTTTATTGAGCAATTTAAAATTTTAATAAGAGTTTCTCTTAACAAATTATCTAAATTAGATAACATTGCTGGAAAAAGCCAAAGTTGGGAGCAACGTAGAACATATGTAAATTTAGGCACAAAAAGACAAAAACGAATGATAAATAAGGCCATGTGTGGATTAATTTGGAATAACCGGTCTGCAGTTGAATTGAATTTAGTGATCGCATCGTTTACATCGTTTTTAATGGGCTTGTAGTTTCTTTTTTAACTGTAGGTAAGCTAAGCTTTTTTTTGTATCTACGTCAATATTATCAACTTAACAGCCGCCTAATATCAAATTTTCATTTACGTTAATGGCTAGTAAAATTCGCATTATGCACCCTGAATTGGTATCTAGCTGTCGTTTGATAACTTTTACAAAGTAAATTTATCCTATCTTCTCGGTCCGTTCTTCTGATTAGCTGGCCTGGTACAGTCAGCAGCTGAAGTTGCTGATCACTTTTGTATACACCCACTGTGTCATATTAACTTTAGTTAGAACCGTCTGTTAGATTCTTTAGTTGCTTCGGCAAAATGCTAAAGTGTTCAGCGACTACTTTTGCTAGCTGTACATGGTCACAGCTGGATCCGATCCGAATCCCTCGGAGTCATCGGAAGCTGTCATTTGTTTACTGTAAGAAGATCCTTTTCTCCAGGTCCGGTCTTCCGATGAGCTGGGCCGGTACCTGGTTGCGGCTCGGGACTTGTCTCCTGGGGACCTGATACTGACTGAGAGGCCATTGGTGTTCGGCCCCAAGGCTATGCCAGACCCTGAGGTCTGCATGCCGTGTGTTGGTTGCTACAAGCCGGTCTGCGCTGATGCTGGTGAAAGATGCTCAAAGTAAGTTGATACGGACGATTTATTTTCGGTGGTCCACTATGCTTACGGAAGTCCTTACGTCGATACCTACTTCATAAAAAGCCTGTCGTAGGTAGGAACATCAGGTGTATAAAAATCAAGAGCTTGAAACGTTGTGATTTTGTTTTTTTTATTAATTACGGGTAAGCACTTACGCTTCATCCCACCTTGGCGAAAAAGCCAATTGCCTTAATCAACACATAATAGAAACATTCGAAAAATCAAAATAGCTTAGGTCATCGAGTCCTCAACTTTGTCTAATTTTGTGTCGTATAGGGGTAAATTTCAACAGGTCCATTAAAATCTTCATTTCCATGGTTATTTTTATCTTTCAGTGTTTTTTACAAAAAAATTCGCGTTTATTAAACTTTTTGATAATGTATATATTCTTGCTTAATATCTGGCAGATAACTTAAAAAACTAACGAGATATACAAGATTAAAAATTTCATGCCCCGGCGATGAAATATGCGTGCACGGCAATGAAACAAGCATCCATGGCAATGAAAAAACTAAAAAAAATATTTTTATAAGAAGCAAGTGCACTCTATTCGGTACTACTTCTGTACTACAGGTAAAGATGTTTTCTTTGCCTAATCATACAATGGCGATGAAAACATAAGTCACGGAAATGAAACACCTGGCCACGGCAATGAAACTAAACTGTTTCACAAGGCATGGTAATTAATTTTTTTCATTGTCGTGTCTTTTTTTAATTGCCATAGCAAATTTTGCCTACGAAAACCACGGCAATGAAAGCACGGCGATGAAAATTAAGACAAAAATATAAAACAACAAAAATCTCTAAATTATTCGTAGTAATAAATACTTCAGAGACATACATAAGATAAATGGCGTTCTATTGAATGCTTAATCAAGAGGACAAACTTATTTAAATAAAAGTTATACTTATCCAAGGCGATGAAAGAAAAAAATCCAGTAACATATAAATGGAATACTTACAATTATGGCGCGAAAACGCAGGCACGTGAGTACGTCCTTCCACGTCGAGCACTTAGGCGGCATTGATATGCAACATTTAGCGCACTGGGAGGAGGACGCAAGTCGTTATAATAATCGGTCAGCATAAGAAATCCTTACTGTTGGTTAGGTTAAGTAATTTTTTTTCCTGAGCGAAGCGCAGCGTAGCGAGGGCCAGTCACGAAAGGGGGAAGCGGCATAAGACTGCTGTTCAGAATGATATAAGTTGCAGACTGAAAAACAATATTCTTAAACATGCTTAGGACACGGCGATGAAAGGTAGTTCTGGGACAAATGATTTTTTATTAACCATTCGTTGTATTGATTAAATATTTTAATAAATGTATTCCGTAACAATAGAGAACTACTAGACAACTAACAGTTAGAGAACTGTTCACGTATCAAATAAAACTAGATTTTAATATAAAATAACCAGTAGATTTTTATCAATGAGGTATAAATACACATCAAAGTGACGTGTGGACACACACGGCAATGAAAGATTTCGAGGTTTAATAATTTTTTTTGGAGTACCTATTAATCCCGTTATTAAAATATTTAGTGCTTAACATAGATTACTATTTCACCTAACCAGAAAAAAAATGTTAGAACATTATAACTATGTTTTTTAGTACCGATTTCATCGGTGCCACGCAATTTTTGATCCCGGGAGATTCACCCGTAGATCAATGAGTTTAGAAATGAGGCCTGTTTTGGTCTGGTGCTAAGCGCCAAAAAAGTACTCAAAAAATTTCGAAACCTGACTCAAACGACGGAGAAAAATTTGCTGATTACGAATATGATATTAACTCAATATCGCAAAAAAGGTCGCTTAGACCAATTAGCCTTTCAACCATCGCAATGATGGATGATAGGGCCTCCTGAAACAAGCATTTTAGAATGCCTACTATGATGGCCCCAATCACTGTTTATAGTTAGTAAACCTTGATTAGACTGCAATAAACTATTTAGATTTTTTTATTTTGATGGATGTTTTTGCCCAGTAGTTGGTCAGAAGGGCTCATACTGCGAAAGGGTACAGGCTCAAATTAACGTTTACTTACAACACCATTAATTTGTATTTAAGGTGCGGTTGGCCAGTCTGCTCCGGCAACTGTTCAGGTTTGAGGGACCCTCGACATCACGGTGTGGAGTGCCACATCCTGAGCGCTCGCCCCGACTGTGCGCTGCGTGACATGAGCAACTATTACAGGTGAGAAGTTTTACGGGTATTCCTTTTCTTTGTACATTAAACGACACACCGTCATAGTGTCTCCGTTCCCTAGTAGATTCTCCAAGGGGTTCGGATCGGGAGCGGAACAACCCGAGGGCGCCTCCAAATTAGATAGATAGATAGATAGATAAATTCTTGCTCACACACAAATGGAAACAAAAGGAAAACAACAGATAAACAAAAACTTAAGGCAAGTCTATGGGCGGTCTTATCGCTACAAGCGATCTCTTCTAGACAAAGTAGTGGTAGAGTATACTCTGTAAAATATGTAGTGGGTTTTAGAGGATTGGGGAGGGGAGTTACAACATCGGGCATAAAGAAGGTAGGGTACCTTTTATTAATTAGTGCATTAATCCCCGTTTAAAATTCTTTGTTAACTATCGAACGCGAAAGTTTAAGTTAGACTACTAGTTAATTCATATTTTATTACGTTTTCCAGGCATGATGCCTTACTCCCTCTGAGATGTCTGCTACTACAGAGTGTCGATCCTGTGAAATGGAAGAAACTCCTGGAAATGCAGTCGCACATGGAATGTCGCATTCCAGGAACCGAAGCATATGAGTAAGTAGCAACCTTTTAATATTTTATGAATAAATTAAAACCTGAAAAAAAATTATAGAGGCACTCTAAAATTAAGTTGCCAAAGAAAATAATAGTTTGAAATGAAAAACTTAACTACAATAGTTAGCAGTAAGATAAACAAATGTTACGCAAATAAACAAATAAACTTCTTTTTCTGTGGTTTCCAGTGACGCTAACGAATTCATAGTCGAGTATCTAATAAACAACTTCATCGCCCAACTCAACGCAGGCACCAAGCAAAAATACTTGCCGGACATATCCGCAGCCTTATTACACAAGATCTGTGGTATCATTGATACTAACGCTTTAGAAATTCGTCTCCAACAAGGTGCTGAACTACTATCTTTGTATACAAACACTTGCATTATGGAACACAGTTGTATTCCTAGCACCAAACACACGTTTACACAAATAGTCAAAAACAAAGAGGATATATTTAAAATCACAGTCAAACTTGTCGTGCCTCTTGAGAAAGGCAGTCACATCACTACAATGTACAGTCATGCTTTGTGGGGCACACAAGCTAGGAGGCAACATTTGAAAGATACTAAATACTTCGCATGCAAATGTCAAAGATGCAGCGATCCTACCGAATTGGGTACGTATTTGAGCGCTATGAAATGCCTTGGCGATGGATACGCTTGTGATGGTGTGCATCTACCTGAAGATCCTTTGGATGACGAAACTGAATGGGCGTGTTGTAAATGTAATGTTAAAGTCAATAATTCTCAAGTGAACATGTTGATATCACAAATGGGCGAAGAAGTCGAGAACGTCCAAATAATGGGTGGTACTCCAATTGTGTTGGAGAATCTTCTTTGTAGATTATCAACGTTCTTGCATCCGAACCATTATCACTTATATTCGATAAAGCATTCCTTAGTCCAACTTTATGGGAGACTACCTGCCTACACGTCTGCAGAGATATTAGACAAGAAAATTAAAATGTGCAGAGACTTGTTAATGATAACAAACAAACTAGATCCTGGTAATGCAAGAGTTAGTTTGTATAATGCAATTTTGCTGCATGAACTACACTCAGCTTTGATTATGAAATCGAAAACAAATAATGAAGGTACACCAAAGCCAGTTGATGAAGTTAAATCTTTGATTGTGGAAGCAAAATTAACAATTGATAAAGCTTTGGATTCTTTGAAAGATGATCTCGAAGAAACATCTGGTAAACGACTGTATGAAGTAGTTGTGAAGAGCAAAGAAGAATTCAAAAGGTATTGTAAAGGAATAAAAATAACCTTGTAATGTAAATACGTGTTTAATAATTTTACACGAAATAAAAAGGTAACTAGACTTAAATACTACTATCACAGTTTTATCTTTGTTTTCCATTATATTTAAGTTTTTATCTTGTTTGATGATGATGTTTTTATCTTTTCCGTTTCATTTACTTTGAACCATGTACCTCTCAAATTTTAATTAAATCACTGTCAATTACTCCTAATGTAGATAATGTTCATTCAAATTTCGCCTTATTCAAAATAAGGGTGCTTCAATTACATCTCTTGATGAGGCATTGTGAGTTTATAGTGATCAAAGTATTCGTCTCCATTATTATGATTGACTGATGAAAGTGCTCACTTACGAAGTAATCAAATCTTTAACTGTTTTGCGAAACAATATAGAATTTAAGTGACACGAACAATGAATTTTTAGTGGTATAGCACTAAATTAAATTAAGTTAATTACTAATTAAGCGATTAAACATTGCATCGTCCCCATAATATACACACATATAACTGCTAGGTTAACCTTAATAAGTTTCTATAAACAAAAGTTTACTAACATCCCAAGCGTTTTTTTAGAAATCAAAGACGACATAATATTTTGGTTCTAATGATTGTTTTACACGTATACACACCACACCGTCGCGACACAAGGTGGTCAAGCTGTGGTTACATGTGAATAGTGGTTCTTGCGGCTGCGTTGTGTTACCTACAAAATGTGGACGTGGTTGCGTTGTCACTAGTGTTTGCCATATGGCTGGCCGCTAGTTCGCGGTGTCGCTCGTAGTTGCGTTGTGGTTGCTACGTGGCTGCGATGTAGTCGGTATCAAACACGCGGTTAATGACGGCAAATAATGGCCCGTGTGAATTCTACTATTAATTTTCATACAAATTAGCGGCCAAACGTTTGTTGTGGTTGTGGTGCGTGTGAAACAAGCCTTAGTTTAGAAATTCGTATGTACAGTCAACAATAATAGTCACCGAACACTTCAGTACTTAGTAAAAACAAGTAGTTGATCGAACTGGTCCTTATCAAGTAATTATAATGTTATGACACAGAACTAAAGTGTTCAGTGATATTCTTTTTCGACCGTACAAATATTTTTCTTACATACTGCCTACTTATCAAGAACGTGGATACCAGTTCAAACCGGACCTAGTATTGTCAGTGTTGACGCTGTCAACGATCCATTTCGTGTATCTTGAAACCCGGGTGTAGACTCCAGGCATTTTGGCCCTGGCGCAACCACTGCCCGTGGAGACGACGCCGACGACCACCGAATGCTGTTTGTCTTTGCGAATCATGAGGGGACCGCCGCTGTCAGCCTGTTGAGTAAAGATCTCTTAGTAATATAATAATGAAATAAAAAACTTAAATTGATTTCTAAGTGGAATAGTGGGCAGACTATAACGGATTTGAAATCTAGTGGCCCTGGGCTTACCCAGGGCCACTAGAATCTTAATTCCCAATGATACTCTGCTTATTGTACACACGCCTGCACATCAACCTATCCAAAACTGTCAAATTTCTTCAATAGACTTTGAACTTTATACCTTCATTATATGGATGAAAATGTATTAAAGAAATTTGACAGTTTTGAATAGGTTGATGTGCAGGCGTCTGTACTCTGCTGGGTTGGTGACAGCTCTTGTTCTAATTTACATACCACTTACCATATTTCGCAAAAACACTAAGCGCTTTTAAAAATTAATTTAAACTGTCTGTCCATTAATATTTCGTTCTCAAACAAACATTTTAGATGTCTTGAACTCACTTTAGTCTTGACACGGCTCAGATTTGACTCTAGATTTAGTTAGACTTTAGTCTATACAACGTGTAGCAGAAAGGTAAAAGACATAAGTATTAACTTTGTCATGCAATTGTATACTAAATATTTATATAAGTGAAGTGCGTGTCCGGCGCGCCTAAGCAAGCGACAGTATTCGTAAATGTTACTAAACCACTAAAGCTGTAACTAACTTTATTTTGATGTGGCGTCACAATAGAAATACATTTATTTTTTAAAAATTGCATAAAAAATTAAAGGCATACAAGATCTATGTAGATCGGATACACTTTGGATCGTTTAATTTTTACCAAAACTTTAAACCTACCCAACAAGAGTCTCTGCCTCCACTCTCGTGTCCTGCGCACATCTGAGTGGCCGCCACCTTGATCTTGCTGCCTTGGGACTGGTACCAACTGTTGCACTCTTCGTTAGTCACCACCACCACACTGGTTTTCTGTAGAATGTTCGGCCTTGACCCTAGAAATATTAAAATGACAACTATTGAATTGTACATACATAATGTACAGTAAGCATTACATAGATTAGATTAGATTAGAGTATACTAAATGGTCATAAAGATATACATTTAAGACTTGGATTCTAAATTTTTATACTAAAGATACACTTTTTATTGTTCAATTAGTAACGTTTTATGCTTGGAAATATATAATGATCTAGTTAGCGAGTTAGTAAACCACATTTAAAATAAAACATTTCACTAGATATTTTAAAAGATTTAAATCTCTCTATATGCCCGTAGATAGCAGACTTTAAATAACATAAAAAATAAAAAAAAAGGTTTTTGTAACGTCATCTTAAAACTTACTACTTAGATCTAGAAGATTGGTACAAAAACTAAAAAAAAACTGAAGTTTGTCATACTTAAATAAAGGCTCAAATTAAAACCGTTTCCCTGAAGTCTATTTTTGCTTTAGTCGAAAATGATGTTGATCATCATCATCATGGGCCTATCTTAGTCCACTGCTGGACATAGGCCTCCCCTAATGAGCGCCATAGCGCCCTGTCCTCAGCTTGACGCATCCAGCATCTGCCTGCAGTCTTTCGCAGGTCATTATCCCACCTGGCCGGAGGGCGTCCTACACTAGGTTTACCGAGTCGTGGTCTCCACTCGAGAACACGTTTAGCCCAGCGGTTAACGGTTTTTCACCAGATATGGCCGGCCCACTGCCACTTCAACTTGCTAATTCTTAGAGCTATGTCGATGACTTTGGTTCTCTGTCGGATGTATTCGTTACGAATACATCCGACAGATGTATTCTATCCTTCTATCTTCTATCTTCTATCTATGTATTCTATTCTATCCTTCAGAGAAACTCCGAGCAAAAAAATGATGTGAAAATGATGTTCATATCAGTAAAAAAGACTAATCACATAATAAAGCAAACCTTACTGAGTTTGTTTTACTTAAGTACCTTGAGTTATTAATAAGGGCAAATGTTACATCTGTCAATTTGTTGTTGACTGTTCGACTGACTCTAAAACCTAATACCGACGTCTAGAATTATTAAATCCTAGAGGACCTTGCCAAGTTTCAGAGATTGTACATGGATTTCATAATAGTCTTGTCTAAGTTGATGGAAGGTCGAATTTTAATATATATTTGCTAAAAGTAGTAGTTGTGAATAATGAATGACAATGTAAGGTCTTCCAACAAACTAAACATAATATTATAACATAGATCATAGAATTTGAAATAAAATACAAAAAATAAGCAGTGACATTCAGTATACATTTTCTAACTGTGTGAATCGGCTACTAGCTTCCAAGTGCTATATTTTGAAATATTTCGTTTTCTGTTCATGTTTCAACATGGTTGGAGTAGTTCTCGCTCCTGTCTTCATTAGTGAATAGCCATAGTCTTAATTATTTATTGCATCATTCATACTCCGCTCGTAAAGGGTCCGTCGTGAGGGTCAAGCCGCGTGAAACGAATCACCTTCGGAGGTTTTCTAGAAGGAACGGCATCGCGCACTAGTGCGCGTCCCCGTGCCCTACTAGATTCTCCGAAGGGTTCGGATCGGGGAGTTGGCAGGCAAGCTGGTCGGGGCTCGTTCATCCTTGTCAGTTCCATTTCATGTTATAATTAAACAACTGCTTCTCTTACTTACTATACAACGTGTAACAGAAAGGTGTGATCAAAATGAAAAGATTCAAAGTGTATCCGAACTAGATCTTGTATGCATAGTCACTTAGACGTTATTACTAACTTTTTATTTTAAAATGCAATTGTTAATTTAATATTTATATTGGTGACGCCACATCAAAATAAACAATTCCCATCACTAGTGTGAACTTTGTGTACTCACAATTATAATCACTCCTAACTTGCCTATGCGCGCCTGGTATACTGAGCGCAGAATAGTTAGGAACATAGCAACACACCGACTGATTCGCTCGGCACACGACGACGGAGACGGCGAGAACCGACAGTCGCTTGGCGGCTTGAACAACGCAAAACTTAACCAATTTACGCTTCTCAAGAAATTAAAAAGTTCAAAAAACACTAAAACTTTTATTACATTTTGTTATTTAAAATAATTCACTGAGACACCGCAGGTTTTAATTTACACAGTGCGAAAGGCGGCAACAATGCATTTTTTCACCTGCCCCTGCATCTCACACCCGCCGAATTTACAAAGTAGGTAATAATAATTATGTAAAGTGACTGACATTGACATTGATTTGACAAACCACCATAAACTGACTGAATGAGAAAAGAGAAACTCTTTTACAAAAATGCAATGATAACGAGTCTTAAACAACTTCCGTTGTTATTTTCTAACGACTCTGTTGTCCTAGTACCTTTAACTAAAATAGTTTGAATCGAAATCACCCTGAGGTTCAAAAATAAACATTTTTATTTGTAATCAGAACCTCTTTTTATTTTGCTACCAAGGAAACAGAAGACGTAAAGAGTAAAAAAATATTTATTTAAGCATAATAAGCCGCACCCCATTTTGTACAGTGGGTTACATATCAAGTTACTCAATTTCCTTGTTTTCTCTCACTTCCGTTGAATGTGTATTATTTGCGATAGAGCGAGATAACATAACCGGAAATGGTTAGCTAGAGTTGTGGCCCACTGTACATAATGTACCTCTCTTTCATGCATGCTGCATCATGTTTTCTTTGACTTCCAAATATCATTTAAAGTTGGTAACCTATTTCTGTGAAAGGTTCTAGGACAACAGAGACATTAGAACAACGCAATTTTAGCAAAAGAGGTTTGTGTAATAGTGATTCTCTTTTCCCGGCCAGTTTGTTTATGGTGGTTTGTCAAATCGATGTCAATGTCTGTCATTATTACATACATAATGCGTATTACTTCGACAGAATTGCTATTTATTTGCGTTGTTATTATCAATATGAATTTCTTTTAAAGAGGCTACATAACAAACCTAGTTTATGTCGGCGAGTGTGAGATGCAAGGGCAGCTGAAGGAATGCATAGTTGCCGCTTTTCGCACTGTGTAAATGTAAAGTTTGATGCCGTGTGTGTCTCAGTGAAATATTTTAAAATTACAAAGTGAAATTAAAGTTTCAGTGTTATTGTTAACTATATTTTTTTTAATTGAGAAGCATAAATTGGTGAAGTTTTGCGTTGTCAAAGCCGCCAAGCGGCCGTCAGTTCTCGCCGTGCTCTTAAGTTGTTAACTATTCTGCGCTCTGAGTACTAGGCGCGCATAGGCAAGTAGGATTGTAAGTACACAGAGTTCACTGACCCACTAGTGATGGGGGACTTGTTTATTATGATATGACGTTACTAATAAAATATTAAATAAAAATTGCATGGGAAATTAAAGTTAATAATTATGTCTAAGTGACTCTGCTTAAAAGATCTGCTAGATCCGAGAAACCTTGGGTCTTTTCATTTTGACCACACCTTTCTGTTTTTTTTAGTAAGAATGGCGACTTTTTTGCCTTGAACGCGCATATCTGTGTTTTTTTGGCATTAAACTCAACCATATAATTGGAGCCCTAATTAGATATGAGGTCCAATACCCGATTGAGCTCAATGACAAGATTCACTCGACTAACTTCGGTTTCGACCCGCCCGGTGCTATCATCTGCATAGCAATGAATATTTCCAAGTGGAAGCATATAATTGATATGCAGAAAGAACAGCGTGGGGGATAGAACGGACCCTTGAGGGACACCAGCGTTCACTGACATGAACCGCGAAGCACATCCGTCTGTGAGTACTCGGATCCTACGCTCATGTAGGAAGCCAGTGACCCAGTTGCAGAACTGAGCAGGCAGACCGTTTACCGGGAGCTTGGAGAGAAGGGCTTTGTGCCAGACCCGATCAAAAGCCTTGGCTATGTCTAGGCTGACAGCCACCGACTCGCCACGCTTATCAATAGCCTCACCCCAGAGATGTGTAACGAACGCTAGAAGATCACCCGTTGACCGTTTCGGCCGAAACCCGTATTGGCGATCGTGAATTAAGGCGTGTTCTTCTAGTTAACGGATAAGCTGTTTGTTTAAAATCCGCTCCATGACTACACGTTGTATAAGTTTTTGCCCTATCTTCATTGGTGAACCCCCAGCTATCGAATGTGGCCAAGCTGCCTGCTTTCGGCTGCGGTAGGCAAGCTGATCGGAGCTCCTTGATATAGTTGTCAGCTCTTTTCCATTTCAGACAAGCTGGCCGAAACTCCCTTGTCCTTCGCAGCTGTTACATTTGGATATCTCTCTCTCTCTCGCTCACTCTCTTTTTAACTCACCTTTAGCCCTGTCTTCATTGGTGAATCCCCAACCAGCAACAATGGCCAAGCTGCCGCTATAGTCTTCAGCCTTTGGTTGCGGCAGGCAGGCTGGTCGCAGTTCCCCTGTCCACCTCAGTTGCCTCGCCGTCTTGAGCAAGGCCACGTCATTGGACTTTCTGTTACACCTGGAATAAATAGAACCATACGGATTTCAAACATCGTGTTATCTGTAAGTCGCAAGCAACTCCTGGCTTACCTAGACAGCGGATACTGCAAGCTAATTATGTTTTTTTTTCCAAAGGATATTAATAATTTAAAATTATATAGCAGTGGTCATCTACCTAGAGTAATGGCACCAATTATTGACATTTATGTCCATTAATAATTAAAAATAGAGCTCAGTGACTGATTTTAGTTTATAAACAACAATTGAATACAGAGACCACCTGCTTCGTTACTGTCATCCCCTAAAATTTCAATGAAAAATAATAATGCTATATAAATTGCTTAAACATCAAAAGGGCATTCGTGGGAAAACTTTAGAGTTTAATATTTAAAATGCATTTCCTACCATGTGATTTTTGGCGCTTAAGCATTTTTCTTTCACCAACGATATGTATTTAGACAACATCACATACATTGTTCTGATCCCAAGGTAAGTAGCTAAAGCACTCGTTTCATGGAAATCAGAAATGACGACGGTACCACAACCAACCAGACCCGGCACAATATCGAAAAGTTCGTTTTCGACATTGACCCGACCGGGAATCACCTCCGGACCGGGACCTCAGAGTTAGCGCCGCCCAAAGTCCGGCGTGCAAACCACTCGGGTACGGAGGTCGTGAAAATGAAAATCTGTATCTATTACTTTTTGGCGACGACAACTCACTGGACTGGTGCCCCTACCTATTCTTGACTTTAAAGGTTTTTTTAAGGATTATCAATAACTAGTTCTTCATTTGCGAAGACTACACTATCCCACAGGAACCTGTTACCGGGATAAAAAATATCATATTTTATCCTAGTCCGGCCCCCCCGCCGCCTAACCGATTACTATGGCTACGTGTATAGTTTATGACGACATTTCGTACCGCCTATGAAAGCAACATCGAAAGCTATTGGCTATAGCTTTCGATATGCCTATACCTATTAGCTAGACGACAAGATGACGTCATAAACTATACACGTAGCCAAAGCAATCGAGTTAGGCGGTCGGGCCCCTGGTCATGGTCTGTCTATGTGCAAAGTTTCATCCAAATCCGTTCAGCCACTTTCACGTGATGCGCGGTCAAATAAACAGATAAACAGATAAACAGACAAACAGATAAAAACTGTTGGAATGTGTTCTGTTATCGATTCTAAGTACCTATCCCCAGCCAACTTTTTTTCGAATATCTTCCATATGCAGACTTTCGACCTTCTTTAGCTTTGTAATAATATACATATTATGTATAAATAGATGTATTTATTACATATTTCATAATCCTGTTTACTTAACTGCCCAGAAAGTAAAACAATGAGGTGGTGGTAGCTAGCCAGGCGGACCTGGAACAAGCCCACCAGCCAAACCGAAGTAACATGTACGTACCCTTCGCCGAGAATCCAACCCGAAACCTAGGTCAGAAACCAGAACTGTGGTTGAAGGATTACTGTGGCTAAAGGCTAACAAAAATCAAAAGGCTAGCATAAATACCACGTTTGATCATTCATAATGGCGAAGATATTTCTCAGTACAAGATCTCCCGCTCAGGGTAGACTTACGAACCGATGGCATAATGACGTCCATAAGAGCTATTTGTAGCCTAAACTGAAGAAATTATTTTCAATTTTGAATTTTGAAAACATTATCGTTATCGTAACGTGATCGAATGTTAAATAAAACTCATAATGGCGAAGTAGTAGTAATTGTAAATATATAACTGTGCTGGGCAAAGGCCGCCATCAATGAAATCAAGTCATTGTTACAACGATGGGTAAGTATAATGGCTTACACACTACGCTTGTCAAACGCCAGTTGGTGATAACACACCCGGGGCTCTACATCGAGAAATCCGAGAGGCGCTTTGTCCGATTTGGGTTTTTTCTTTTAATTTTTTTTTAATTTTGTTGAACCCTTTGACAGGAGTACCTATGAAAGTAAAGAAATGGTGTTGAAATTAAATATGTGTGTAGGAACGAGACCGTTTCGCGGACTATGTAATGTGAGTTTGAGACTAGCTTGAAAATATTCTTTGAACTTATTTTATAAGGACGCAGGTCGTAAAATGTAGAGCTTCTCCTACGAGCACATGTTACCTACGTTATATTGCAACGAATATGGATAGGTATATCGCTACGAAGTAATATCTGTCACACACTAAAATGTATGATATTAAATACTGATGTCTTTTATGAACTAACATAAAAATAGTGTCACAATCAAACACACATACATAAGCCCACACGCTTTATTTTTAATTATTATTATAATTAGTATTTTTGTCTCTCGCTTCTAGATTTTAGTTTGGATTGTAAGCATAGGTGTTATTATTTTTTGGAGAGAAATTGCTATTGCCATTTGTGGCCGGCAAGAAAGTTATCAAAACTTTGTCAGACGGTTTTTTATAGGGGATGGAATCACGACAGCCTGTCCTGTTCCAATCCAATCCAGTGTTTCAATCAGATCGAGAGCATTGGATATTATCGTGCTATAATATTGCATTGAAAATAAAACAAACATGTTAGGTAAAATTATATTTGAAATCAAACAATATTTTTACAAAGAATATTTAGAATATTTTAGATGATAAAACAGCCTAGCTATAATAAAAAACGCATACTTTACTACTTTTTGTAATAAAAAAAAATACCGATATGATAGCCTTTATAAACAGTGTCCTACATATAACAAATAGCGTTGCGTTGAACATTTCAATTAGTTTTGATTTAGAGTAGCTTGGGTGTGTCATGCTCTCTTTATTGTCTCGTTACATTCCCTAAAATACGGTTGAGCGAAGCAATGGCTGATTTATATGTCATACTCGTGAACAGGTGCCGCATACTTGTCTTATTTCTATTATTAATAACTATAGTTTAACTTTGTTTTTTTTTCTTCGACAGGTGTTAACTTTTACTAGTACCTACTGTATGACATTGTAAAAAATTAAACTGGTAAATGATGTTTTTGCAAACTTTAATATTTAATTAATTATTATTTTTTTTGTGTTTTTTTACGTGTTGTGATTGTCCTTTATATTTTGTGTTTTATTTGTGATGGTAAGTGTCCTTTTATGATAGGGTATTTCTAATATTTTTGACGCTGTAAGGGAGAAAAGAGCTGGACACTTGCTGAGTTTCTTGCCGATTTTTCTCAGTACAAGATCTCCCGCTCAGAGTAGACTTACGAACCGATGGCATAATGACGTCCATAAGAGCTATTTGTAGCCTAAACTGAAGAAATTATTTTGAATTTTGAATTTTGAAAACATTATCGTTTTCGTAACGTGATCGAATGTTAAATAAAATTCGCTTAAACTTTCTGCAATCTAAAGCATTCCCTACTAATCCAACGGATGGTAGTGGCACTACCACTAATGCGCACTGGCCCCACGTGGTGATTTATGGCCCATTCTCCCTATCCATCCATAGGGAAAGCTCGTGCCCCAGCAGTGGGGACATATAATGAGCTGGGGGGATGGTACCAGTTCGACACTTTAATCACCAGTGTACGTCACATGTTTCGTCACCAAAAATGTACATAGATTTTTCATATAAATTTTACGGAGTGACAGCTTGCAAGCAGGTCCGTATTCAATTGTTTCTAAAGACTAAAATCAGTTGCTGACCCGTATTTTAAATGATTAAAGGCAAAAAAATGCCGATCACTGGTACCTGTCTGCCGCTACTCTAGTTTTAATTTAATTTACACGGTCAGTTAAGTATTCTTCACATATGACGATACATCGTTAACTTGTTGACGCCGACTGTCTTGCCGGTTACACAGAAGGGTAGAGATATGATTTCTCCGTGCAAGGGAAACAAAGGGACAACCATAGCGCACGCGCGCATAAATAAAATAACGTATAAGCGACAAACTGGAAATTATTTATTTAATAAGAAAGTAAATGCTTTTTGAAAAGGAAAAATTCGAGAATGTTTACAATTGTTTATTGCCTTTCTAATATAATTAATTTGGGTTTTAAATATTCGTGCTTTTGCCAATAAGACAGAAAAAAGGGAATGCGAAGGATCATATTTGTATTTATTTTCTGACGAGAAAATTGTTTCGATTCATATTTTGGCTTTAGTAAAATACTTTATTGATTTTAGTCAACTAATATTTGCCTTAAATCTTTTCTATTCCGTGCTTCCATTTAAAGCTTATAAACAAATACTTACCTGTATTCAGGGTGTGGTACTATCTTGGAGAGCTGCTCAACCCCGTCCTTGCTTGAGGATATATCAGTGTAGCCCACCACGACAGTCAGCTGTTTCGATTTGTAGAATTCATCGAAGGCGCTGAAACGCATACATAATAAATTCTATAGTATTTCATAGATTATCATTGCCAGCCCATTTTTGATGTCGTCACTGCTGGGGCACGAGCCTTCCCTCAGGATGGATAGGAAAAACGGGTCATAAACCATCACCTATTGCGGTTTGGTGGTCGTTAACGCCAGCTAGTGCAGCCGGGACCAACGGCTTGACGTGCCTTTCGAAGTACGTAGGAGCTTGAGCTCATACATTTTTGGACTCGTACCTTTTAGGTACTACCCTGAAACGCACATAGCATTTTGTTATGTGCGTCTTGTTAAATTTGATTTTTCGGTAAATTCTAGACCGATTGTTATAGTACTCCTCATATTGGTAAGAAATACCTTAAAGAACGAGTAGACGTGTTGACAAATTGGTCAGAAAGGGAAACCCTGTATATTAAGATAACCTGCAGATGCAGTGTCCCGCTGTCAACAGCCACCGGTCGCTGAGCACCGTGGCCCCGCACTGGTGCGTCCCCTGCCTCCACACACTGGCTGCCCAGGGGAACTCCGCTTGCAGGCTGTTCTCGCCACCAACGATCCTGGCGCGGCGGGCTTGGTCTAAACCACACTCTATGTCAGCCACTGGAAATATAGGCAGAAAGACATATATGTATAATACTTTTACTGCAAAACCATTAAAATGAACATTTTGGGGTGGGTACGCACCAGTGTTGACAGGAACTAGTTATCTACATTTGTTTACTTTAATCGTGAAAAATAGAGCTCAGCAACTGATTTCAATCTTTAGCAACAATAAAAAAACAGACCACCTTCATCCAAAACGTGACGAGTTTACTATTATGATGAGTTTACAAAAACCCCTTACGAGGCTGTCATCCCGTAAAATGAAAACCGATCCGATCCGAACCCTTCGGAGAATCCAATAGGGCACGGGGACACGCACTAGTGCGTGATGCCGTTCCGTCTAGAAAACCTCCGAAGGTGATTCGTTTCACACGGCATAAAGAGCCCTTTAAGTTTCCCCCAAACAAGCCCGGTGAAGATGAAAATGCCGTTTGAAGCAATCAGTGAACAGTCCAGAAAAAAAAAGTGTCCTGTGTCCAAAAAAAAATAAAAATAAAAATTGAATCTTTGCAATTTTTTGGCGAAGACCTTAAAATAAATAAATTGAGAAACATTTATTCGGATAACGCTAAACAATTTTACTATGTAACACAGAAAATATTTTTATTAATGATGTGGTAATAATAATAAATAAAAGTTGGTTCTTTGGCTACTGGGAGACGGACTCTGCTACGGACCCTGTTAAGGCACGCAGAACAAAACCAAACAGTAATGTAAAAAACGAGTCCAAACTAGATGGGGTTGTGTCGTTTAACTACCACCTTTTCGTTCCATCATCAGACCCTGGTTATCATCTAGCACCAAGGTAGTCGTCAAGACGAATCATGCGAGCCCAAATTCGATGTGTCGTTTAATTACCGAGTTCCTATGGCCATCTTCCAGCTCCATCATCAGACCCTGGTTACCATCTAGCACCAAAGTACTTGTCAAGACGAATCATACAAGCCTAAACTCGATGGGGTTGTGTCCTTTAATTACCGAGTTCCTATGGCCATCTTCCAGCTCCATCATCAGACCCTGGTTACCATCTAATACCAAAGTACTTGTCAAGACGAATCATACAAGCCTAAACTCGATGGGGTTGTGTCCTTTAATTACCGAGTTCCTATGGCCATCTTCCAGCTCCATCATAAGACCCTGGTTACCATCTAGCACTAAAGTACTCGTCAAGATGAATCATACGAGCCCAAACTCGATGGGGTTGCTTCGTTTAATTACCGAGTTCCCGTTGCCATCTTCTAGCTCCATCATCAGACCCTGGTTACCATCTCGCATCTAAGTACTCGTCAAGACGAATCATACGAGCCCAAACTCAATGTGTCGTTTAATTACCGAGTTCCTATGGCCATCTTCCAGCTCCATCATCAGACCCTGGTTACCATCTAGCACCAAAGTACTCGTCAAGACGAATCAAACGAGTCCAAACTCGATGGGGTTGTGTCGTTTAACAACCGAGTTCCTATGGCCATTTTCTGGTTTCATCACCAGATCAGCTCCATGTCATAATAATTTTGCATTGTCATCCGATTTACACATATATGCAAAATTTCAGCTCAATCGGTAACCGGGAAGTGGATCAAATTTAACTTGCAAGATTGGATCACAGACAAACATCGGGACAGGTGAAAGAAACTAAATAAAACCTTGTAAAAAAAAAATATTTCGTATTGGCAAATGGAAGATAAAGGTCCAACGTAATTTTTCAAATTCACCCAAGAAGTCCTCGTCTAAGCTCATATTTGTAAAACGCAAAAAGTATAAAGGTAAAAATTATTACTTACACTTACACTACCATTCAACATATTATTTATCAAAACTCATTAGCATGTATTGTAACAAAATTCAACAAATTTTCTTGTAAAAACTCATGCCAAAAAACAAAAGACAAACGAATTACTATACATACAATTTCTTCCTAACTTGACACTGCCAACCGCAATGCCTTAAATATGCCAACCGCACCATGATATTTAAGAAGGAAAAAACCTCACTTTTTTACAATATGCCTTCTTGGCGGGAAAGTAAAGAGTCACGTCCGAGGTTTTGTTGTATTTTCTAAAATCTGTGTTATGTCGAGTAATAATGTAAAATAATGGTGTATTAAGTGATCCTTAATCCTTCCTTAATCGTTAAGTGTTCCTCAACGTGTTGGCAAAAGTGCAATGAAAAACAGTGCAACGTAATCTTCAAATTCTCCCGAAAAGACCGCGCAAGGTCTCAGTCAAGCTAAACATACAAAACACAATCAAAGCTGTCATCATAATTATATCTAGTTAAATTCCTTGTGAAGAGAAGACTTTTCCAATAAGACGGACACAAAATAAGAGGCAAACCGTCTAATCCCTCTGAAATGTTGAAGAGAAAAATATTTTGTTACCGACATGTTAGCTAGCGAGATAAAAACGTTATCGTATGCACGGTAAAATGGATAACAGATATAATCTGGCTAGATTAAAAGGGCTGCCTTTGGCCATGTGATTTGATATTATCAATATTTTCCTCATGTAAAAGAAACTAGTAGATTAGCTGTGAGGAGCTCGATGGCGCAGTGGTTAACGCGCTCGGTCTGCGACTGCTGAGGTTAAGCAACTTTCGCAAAGGCCGGTCATCGGAGGGGTGACCAGAACTTATCATCTCAAGCTCCTTCGTGAGCCACGTAAAGCCGTTGGTCCCGGCTGCAGTAGCAGTCGTTAACAACCACCGCACCGCACTGGGCCCACGTGGTGGTTTATGGTCCGTTCTCCCTATCCACCCATAGGGAAGGCTCGTGCCCCAGCTGTGGGGACATAAAATGAGCTGATGATGATGATGAGATTAGCTGTTACCTTCCTATTTCGGAAAACAATAATAACCTACAGCACAAATTGAGGAGGCTCCAGAAGGTAAGCTTCATTCATATCGCGCTCGAGGAACACGTACGCGGAATTTAGGAACAGTCTAAGCGCAGCAGTTGCGAGATTCCGTGTCCTTGAGAGGTTGTCTATGTGTGCGTTGCTCAAGCGCGTTTGTATGAAGCTTACCTTCTTATCTCTTTATTTGTAGTTTCCTTATTTTGTGCCCAAAGCGTGGAACGGATACATGCTCGCGTTGAGCGAGAAACCGTGGTTTAATCCACGTGAATTACGTCAGTAGTCTAAAGGTGTTATGCACCTTTTCAACCGCCTCTGTGGTCTAGTGGCTAAGACCCAGCGGGGGATATTTGTTTGTGTACCCTCGGTTTGGTTGATGGTAGGGCTTGTTTGTCCGCCCGGCTAGCTACCACCATCTTATCTAAATATGTCGTCATAACATCAATGTTTGTAGCATTGTTGTGTTCCAGCAGCTACAGATAAGATAGTCAGTGCCTCACTAGTTGAGGATCCCGGGTGAAGTGCGCTTCCATCATTGGCCTTATCATCACTTAACATCAGGTGAGATCAAGGCACAGCTTATGTTTCGGGATTATACACATATTACCAAACACCATGTATACCTAACATATATTTTTGTTGGTATTGTATGTTATATACTTTTTACATAAACTATGTACGATAATTATAGGAGGTAACAGCTTCTTTATGTGTAAATAGCACATCAATAATAATGTAAATAATTATGTTTTGCCTAAAATATTAAACCAACTTCCGATAATACATTTTAAGTCACCTGTCTCATCGATATGAGATTTTCCGTAACAAATGTTGGCTGTAAAATTGTATTTAACATAATCATATCAAAAATGATCCATCAACTTCCCTCGAAAGTTAGTAAAAACTTCTGGGGCTTTTAAAATTCTACACCAAAAGTCGCGCGATGACGAGACGGAACAAATTTCTTTACAGGAAAAAAATATTAAATGAATATCTACCTAATTGATAAAATATGGAAGCATGAATTTGTTATGTTTTTAGGGTTCCGTACCTTAAAAGGAAAAAACGGAACCGATCACTTTGTTGTCCGTCTGTCTGTCTGTCTGCCTGTCAAGACCCTTTATCTCGGGAACTCGTGGAGGCACCGAGTTGAAATTAAAACCATAAACTCAACTCTGCGGTCCTTGAAGCTGTGAAAACATCAAACTTCTAAGTTAACGAAAAAAAAGATACGGCCGTTTATGTCGGAAAAAAACGTAAGTTATATTTCGACACTCTCAAGGTAATCAAAATTCAAAGGGTAGTTGCCGTTGACCTAGAACTATGAAATTTGGCAAGTAATATCGTCTTATACTAAAAAGTCTGAAAGCTATACATTTGTAAATAAATCACAAAAAAACAGGGACTTTATGCGCAAGGAACGGGGTGAGGTATCGTATGAAAGGGCTTCATTTGCACAAGCATATACTTACAGTTTTTGATTTATGACGAGGAATGAAAAAATAAATACTTTTTTCCTCTTGTACACATAAATTTGTACGAAAGTCTCGGTGGGCGAGTCCGACTCGCACTTGTCCGGTGTTTTATAATAATAATTAGTTATTATTAGTTATTTTAATTAGTCCGGTTTTTTTAACCGAAACGTTTACCGTCCGAGTAAAACAAACCGTTTGTACTTTTAGTAAGATTCGTTTACAGTGCTTCAATTTTCTTAATATCTCTTCGTATTTGCATTCGGTAATGTGATGATTACCAAGAGACATAAATAGATTTGACAGAGAAATAAAAAATAATAAGCAAAATATTTAAAAATATATCTACTTAGGTAAGTTAGAAAAGAAATTCTTCTAGCATATTCATACTATATTAATTTCCATGTCCATTAATTATTAGATTTATTATATAATAATTTGAATTCAGAACAACAGCGTACTTTACTGTTCTTTTGTTTTGATTTTTCGTGTGAACTTTAAAGATCTGTAATACTTAAAACAGTCAATCAATTGCTTAAGACACAATAATATTTCCCCTCATTCTAAAGTAAATTAATATTAAGTAAAAGGAGTCCACTCTATGTACTCAATAACTGATAGAAATCCGACGACAACCGAAACACGAAGTTTGCCGAGAGACATTAAGAAAATAGATGCACTATACATACATGAGCGTATAAAATAATCGTAAAAAATTTCAATGTCAAGCCCTTAATCATCATCAGCCTAGTTATAAACACAAATTGGTGCAGTCCAATTACCCTTCGGCTCCTTTAGCTTACCGAGTAAGAGTTCATAGTGTTGATTAATTTCGGCAAGTTGGATTGAGCCACGATAGCGTGGTTGATAGTGCACCTGATTCGGCATGTCATGGGGTGCGGGTTCGACCGCTCGTGGAATTTTTACAACGCTTAGTCTTTTTTTTTAATTGTAATTTGTTCGCAACAATATTTGCGTAAAATTATATGTAAATAATCATAAAGTAACAAATTTAACCTCTTCATAATAGTACAGACTACCATAATAAGGGTAAACAAGAATACCTAATATATGGACCAATTACCTAATTTAGAAAATTCATTTACTTATACGAATATCGGTAAACTAAACAATAAGGTCACTAGTAACAAAGGATTAGAATCCAAGGACATATACTGACGGCTATCAATACAAAAAAAATGTGTCAGACACGTGCGAAAAGCCGGGGGCGGTATCTAAAACTGTATAAAGAAATGCGATGTTATCAAAGATTTAATACGGAGAAAGACTATTGCTTTATAAAACGGATTCCTAGTACCCCCTTATTCATATAAACCATTTTAGCATTATTTAGTTAAATATTGTTTTGTCAAAAAGAGACAAAACAATGATTAACTAAATAATGCTTAAATAGTTTTTATGAATAAGGGGGTTAATGTCTCTCGGGAGTAGGTAATCTTATTTCCGAATGCAACTATATATTAATTTCCATGTCCTTAATTTAATTTTATCATGTATAATAATTTGAATTCAGAACAAAGAACTTTATTGTTCGTTTGTTTTGATTATTCGTGTGAACTAAATAGAGCTGTAAAACTATAAATCGTAAATCAATTATGTGTGACAAAATAGTATTACTCTTCATTCTAAAATAAATTAATAATAAGTAAAAGGAGTATTAAAAACTCCATAAACTTTATAACTGATAGAAATCCGACGACAGCCGAAACACGAAATTTGCCGAGAGATATTAAGAAAATAGATGCACTGTACGTTCAGATGTGCAAAATAATCTTATTAAAATAAATAGAAATGTAGCACTTACAGTTAATAAAACACAATCCAAAATCCAAGAACAGAATAACACCAAACACTATAAACCGACACATTTTGAAATCACTTAGTTAATATTTATTATAATGATATAGAACACTTTGGATAAAGGGCCTAAATAATATTGTATAAATATTTTATTATAAATAAATTAAATATAAATTAAAATTAAATATATTAAGGTGTAGTGCACGCGCCCTGCGTGCATCAACTACCTCCTGATTGGTTTTCATAAGGTAATATTTAAAGTTAAGTATGATTTGAACAGGAATGACCCTCCGTCGTTAGTTTGAAGGCCTGACCCCTATATCTTTACGAGATGTGTACACGTCTCGACATAATATCGATAGTCGATAAACTGTACGATAACAAAAGCAAAGTAAGAAAACATTAATGAGAATTTATAACGTGATCGATTAGATATCGATAAATAGGAATATACAATATTTAGTAATTCTCATAACATTATAATATAAGAGCAGATTTAATAAATATAACGGTAGCATCAGATCGGACTTTGTACCTAGAGCACCACACTCACTTTTTCTAGCTAACGCACATACGTTATCATCATTGATTATTATATCAGATGTTTACCTCGAAAAATAATGCTCATAGCTGAAGCTCTGCTCACGAAGCTGACACTGACTGTTAAAATCATCTCTCACGCTTGAGATCAAACGAACTCTAACATCGTAATTTTCGAGAAAGGGCTATTAGTTGACGACCGACGATCGTGATCGTGGACTGTTGTTTCGTTTCAGGATCATAATGGTGGAGCCATGTTTCATCCATAGTTACGAAGAGAGCCAAAAGTTGGTCAGAACCGTGTTCCAAATTTATTTGAGAAATCCTCAGTCTTGTTTGTTTATGCTCGTCTGTAAGTATTCTAGGCACCCAGCGCGCTGATACTTTTTTCATGCCCAAATGTTCATGTATAATACTATAGATACTTCCTATCGAAATCTTTAGTTCTTCAGCTACAAAACGAACAGTAACACGACGATCTGCCAAAACAAATTTTTCAACTTTTTTATCATTTGTTCGGTAACTGCCGTCGTAGGGCGTCCCAAGCGCGGTTTGTCTTTAGTTGAAGTTCTTCCTCTCTTAAACTTGGCACACCTTCGCGCAACCGTAGAATACGGAGGAGCATTAACCCCTAATGTTCCTTTCAAGTCTAGATTTACTTGCTTAGGGAAAATAATTTTTTTTTATCAAATGTTTGGGCTTATCTGCCAGTATTTACTTTTTTATTGTTCAAGGAATTTATATGCCTGGTTTGGTTTTTAATCAACAAAGTTAGTATATAATATTGGTCAAATAAAAACATTAAAATTTAAAAAAAAATCAGAAATGCGATAACAGTCTTAAATAGGTTCATGATAATTATGTTTAACTAGTCTTCAGAATCTTTCATTATTACAGTGATCGATATCTCGTTACCCGTGCGCACATCACTAGTCAGAATTCATTGTCAGGTTCGTCGCGACCTCGGCCGATGCGATGATAAGAGTCGCGGAACTGCCATTAGCCATAAATACATGGGTCTTATCGAAATATTTCTATGCAATGTCAAATGTTAGTAAATACCTATAGGGTGTGTATAACTTTTCAATTTCCTAGGATTTCTTAACTTTCGTGGTAAAATTTAAAACAAAAGTATTTATTTAAAGTCTGTCATATAAATTGAACTCATAATTTTTTTTCATGAAAATGAATACCTACTTGGACAAACTGTATAGTACAGTAGATTTTTTAATGCGTTTTCAAATTGACAATATGTCATACCAATTTCTTTTCAAACACTTTGAGTAATTTTTTAAATATTATTTGATACGTTTTAAGCCGGGTAACAGGGTAAAATGGGACCCTTTTACTAAGGCTCCGCCGTCCGTCCGTCTGTCTGTCTGTCCGTGCGTCTGTCACCAGGCTGTATTTCATGAACCGTGATAGTTAGACAGTAAAAATTTTTACAGATTATGTATTTCTGTTTCCGCTAAAAAACAGAATAAAAAAATATTTAAGGGGGCTCCCATACAACAAACAAAATTTTTTTTGCTCGTTTTGCTTGATATTGATAACGGCAACAGGTAGACGCTTGAAAACTCCTTTTATATTATTCACTTTAAAAAATATATATAATAAGCAGTTAAGTCGTTTTTTTAGGATAAACCTAGTTTAACGCTCATGAGGAAACATTATATTTATGACATTTACTTTCTTCGTCTTCGTTTTAAGAAATTCCTAACAATTCCAACGCCACAAACCTAAATGGGGTTGACGAGTCTCATTAAAATTCAATTGGATTTCGAAATAAATTCCTCCAGCATGTCTAATAAATAAATGTTCCTCATTATTTAGTTAGGTACTCAGTAGTACCTAGCCATTTGTATGATAATAAAGTAATATAAAATTAACTGACTGATTAATTTTTCATGCCATTATGTAATATGAATTAAAAATAGAAATGCTTAAAAATATATCTGAAAAAAATATTAAATATAAAATTTTACCACCAAGCAACTGCCAGGAATCTTCTAGTCCTGCCAAAGTTATGCCGATTATGAGGACATATAATTTCCCAAACAGTAAACCTAACTATCTTGTGATAATAGGTAAGTACTAAGCTGAGAATCTTACGAACTGACTTCAAAAGCCCAGAAGTGCTCAAAGTTAATAAATTTATGAGCCATCGAGGGACGAGATATTGCTAACACTATTAGCTTTCATGATCATTAATCAAAAGCTCTTAAAGAATAATTCGGTGAACTGTGTAAAGCAGAAGTTTAATAGTCTTTCGGAATGCTTACATAGCCATTATTAAAATAAACATTATAATATTTATAAAATTTATAAAATACAGTGTTAAAATTAAACGCCCACCCGACCCAAATAAATTAAAATATAAATTTTATAAATATTTAATTTAGCTTCAGTGCAGCAATTAGCACTTGAAAATAAAAAAAGTAAAATAAACATTATAAATTGGATGACTAACCAAAAAACATAAAAATAAGTTTAAATATCGGCTGACAGATGGCAATCCAAATAAAATCTTAGAGAATAGTGATAAAATCTAGAATTACTTACTTACTACTTACTGAAAACACCACTTCAAGTGTGGGTTTGTGAATTGCTGCTATTAGTAATTGACGCAATTCGGGATGACTCCAACTTAGACCAGCTTGGATGAAGTGGCTTACCTTACCATTGGCTGAAGTCAAAGTCAAATCATTTTATTCAACTTATGCTTTCACAGACACCTATTGACGTCAAAACTATAAATCAAAAAACTAAAAAAAATTGTTTAGACTAAGCTACTGAATCTACCACCAGTTCGGATTTTGGGAGAGCCGAGAAGAGCTGGCAAGAAACTCAGGAGGCTTATTTCTTTTTCTCCATCTTTTCAACCAAATTCTAATCATGTAATATATTAACATTGTAATAATATTCAAGCCAGTGGTGACTTATTTCCACACGCATTTGTCTGCAATATAGTAATTTACCTTATAATAAGCTTTCTTAATTAACACATGTTTAACGTGCGTAACGTTGCGTGAATTTAATATCTGTCAACGCAATTATATCATCACGTATTTTATTATAAAATCGAATTGGGTTACCTATAAAGGATTTACTACTCTTGCTGAGTCTGAGCTTTGGTGCACATAATTTATTCTGATTGCTTGTATTAAATCCGTGAACCTCGTTTTTCTTGGTATAAAGGTGTAGAAAATCGTACAGACGCCAGCACATCAACCTACCCAAAACTGTCAAATTTCTTCAATAAATATTCAACCATGTGCCTAAGACTTAAAGTTCAAAGTCTATTGAGGAAATTTGACAGTTTGTGGTAGGTTGATGTGCAGGCGTGTGTACGTAAGTAAATATTTACAAGTAAATAAATAAATGTCATTCATACATTTCTTTATCCATAAAAACTACAATGCGTCCATTTTTTCAAACCAATTAGCCAATATTAATGAAACTTTAATGCTTATAGGAAATACACATAATGTTGACTTAACAGAAAACATTTTAAAAAAAACGTCAATTTCTTTAATTGCTTTTATGCAATAATCTTCTCATAGTAGACTTCGAACGGCTATTCTCATTGGAAAGTCTGAATAGCTTTGGTAATTTACTGCAGCAGCGTTAAGAGTCTACCGAATGTCCCGAGTTTTTTTTAAAGATTTTTTGCTGATTGTTACTTTGGCATTTGCAAAGTCAACGAACTTTTTGGGGGCGCTGAGAAACTTAAGGAGTTCCTCAAGCCGTGTGAAACAAAGCACCTAGGTTTTCTAGAGGGGTTCGGATCAAATCGGTGTCCCGAGTCACAGGGTAACCATGGTCACCACAACGATGAGTAAACCACACCATGCACTTTACTTGGTCAAGTGCAGCGTTAAGTGGGCCGTGCATCTTGTCCCACATTCGTCGATTTAAAGATAATACGTTTGCAGTTCGACACAGATAACAAATGGTTTGAAGGACTTTTGTTTGAGTGCTCATTACTCATTGTTAGGAAGTTTATGACACAAGTAAACCATTTATCCCATGTATATTAATATTAAAATAAATGCCGGCATATCGGAGGAGCTCGATGGCGCAGTGGTTAACGCGCCCGGTCTGCAATTGCTGAAGTTAAGCAACCTTCGCAAAGACTGTTTGGCTGCTTTGAATGGGTAACCAAAAATGTATCATCTCGAGCTCCTCCGCCCTTCGGAAGGCACGTAAAGCCCTTGGTACCGGCTGCATTAGCAGTCGTTAACAACCACCAATCCGCACTGGGCCCGCGTGGTGGTTTATGGCCCGTTCTCCCTACCCATCCATAGGGCAGGCTTGTGCCCCAGCAGTGGGGACATAAAATGAGTTGGTGATGATGATGATGATCTTGGTTTAGCAGCGGCTTGGTTCTGGTTCCGATATTGCACCATTTGCGATGCCGAGTTATCGTAGGTATATGTGCCGAAACTATCACGCTAGCGAAAAGGAAAATCTTTAAATCTTTGTTATTCTTATACAAAAGTAGAGCCCACGTTTGAAACTTTGCCTACCTCATTATCATCATCATCATCATCAGCAAATTTTATGTCCCCACTGCTGGGGCACGAGCCTTCAATATGGATGGATAGGGAGAACGGGCCTTAAACCACCACGCGGGCCCTGTGCGGATTGCCGCGCTGGGCCCGCATCGGTGGGTTGGTGGTGGTGGTTGTTAACGACTGCTAATGCAGCTGCGACCAACGGCTTAACGTGCCTTCCGAAGCACGAAGGAGCTCGAGATGATAAATTGTTAGTCAGCCTGTGCGAAATTCTGGGCGCGTTAACCATGCGCCATCGCACTCCTCTACGCTACCCTAAAACCCTACAATCCTTTTCTTTTTAAATCTACTGGTTATTTGGTACAGGATGTAACCTTTGAAATGGCGACAGAAAGTTACCTGTTTTATGCGAGGTATACTACCTATGTTGCCAGCTTAGTAGTTACATACTTTCGGCCATCTTTCGATGGCTCTTCGATGGCTTTCGATGCTTAGTTCTCATCTTGCAAGTTAAGCGAATTGGCAAATACGGGTCACTGGATGGGTAACCTTATATTCATTACAATGACGTTGCTTACCGTGCTTTTGTATTTATTTATTTATTTATTTAATTCAAAAGTCTTGTAAGCTTACAGAACAATCCAAAGCGCTTACAAGCTATAGGTACACATGCCAAAAGATAATCAGCTCAAAAATTTAAATAGGTAAGTATGTCAAGATAGACTGTCAGATTCAAAATGTGAATGTCAGTGAATTAGATTAAAATTATATAAATACACATAAAAATACATACATTCAAAATTACACACATGTCAAATTAAACTATATCACACTAAATTGTCAGATTAGTATAAATAATAATAATAAAAATAAGATGCATGATCGATCACAAAAGAATCTTGTTTACAAACGTGCGGGCTCTGTCATACAGACGTCCCAGAGCGTCCGCAAACAAGTCAAGTTAAAGTCAAGTTTTAGGTTACTTTCGTAAAATTGCAGTCGTTAGAACCCACTAACCAACATTGAATTAGTGAGTTTGGCAGATTATGGCTGTCCCTATTGAACATCGTGAGCCTTTATGGCTGATGATGGTGATGATGACCTTCTGCGATCGTCAAGAAAACGAGTTTACCTATATCGCTTAAAATAAAATGTAAAAATTCTTCCTATTCAAACAAGTAAATAGGTATGTTATCGTCAACCCGTACCCAAAAACTCGTATATTTTCAAATATAATCTCAAAGCCTTCGTCTAAAAATAAATACGGAACTGCATGCGGAAAACTTTGTCCAATTTGTAACTAAGACAAAAGATACAAAGGTCACATTAAAGGACGATGTCTAGTTTCCACTTGGTATAGACCGATTCATATTTTACTCTGTCCAATACTTTGTACGTATGTAAGGCATCTACAGGACATGGACCGCGCACAGCAATGTATGGCGTACAAAGGGACTTTATTTAGGAAGTTTGAGCATATTGGTACTACCCGCATATAGGTTGTCGGAAAAGTGATTCGGTGTGACAAGGCGAGCGCTGATAATTTCGTGTAACGAATGAATAATTTTTTAACGGATTTGTGAAATGCTGGTGTTTATTTATTAGTTTTTATTAATATTTACTTTGTGTTTCTTAATTTTAATATTATATTTTCTCAAATGACTTTACAGTTTTGAATTATACTTATTATTATTATTTTACTATTTTCGTATGCCGATAAGGCAGATCGCAGTGATACCTTATAATCAATACAGTTAGAACTAATGACTTACCTGTAATTTGAATTTGAATTTGAATTTGTTCTGATAACGGAATAGTTTGTTTGTATGGATTTTTGTTAAGATAGAGTTCTCGTATGTCCGAGGATGTTAGTGAAAAGGAACACATTTAAAAATTACTTCTTTATTTTTGGAAACCACTTGTTTAATATATAAAGGAAGAAGAAGAACTCTTTGACCTTATCCCACCTTCTCCCTTCCTCCATAGGAGTACACGTGCTGCTCTCCGGTGTCATCGCTTCACTGTCTCACATATCCCATCGCGCACATTTGGTGCGCGATGGGAGAAATTTTGTGACTCGTTTCTTTGTCGCACCTTCAAAAGATGGAATAGTCTACCAGCACATGTATTCCCTCTTTCCTATGATATGGGGTCCTTCAAACGAGGCGTGAAGAAGCACCTTGTGGGCCGGCAGAGTGAAGTTGACTGATGCTGCGTTGTTTTCACGCTGCACCAGTTGTCTTCGCGTCTGGACTCCATTTCCACTTAACATCAGGTGGTGTGGAGTCATTTGCCGTGCTAAGTACAAAAAAAAAGTAGTTGTTATGTGGACTTGTTAATAACATTTTTTTAAGAGGTTTCCTACTTACTTCTACTCTGAAAAGGGGATGTCTTCACATGTCCCGCGGGTATCGTAAGTAAATTTTCGACAAATTATTTTTATTATTGTTATCTGGCCGCTTTTCTGTTCTAACACAACTTCTTCCACAGCGATTGACTTCCAATTAAAATAATTGAGGCAGCTAGCCAGGAGGCTTAAACAATAAGACCTACTGTCACTCAAAGTCTACTTGTTGCTCAGCTGAGAATCGAACCTATCACCTATAGATCTGAGACCAGTGGCCTAACCGCTAAAAAAGTATCCTAAAGTATGTATTACTAATCTAACCCTATATACTTGACAGTTTTTTTTTGTGGAATTATATATATATTTTTTGTATAAAATGTGTTCTTTTTTCTACTACTCGATTTTTTTTGGGAGCTAAGTATCTTAAATAATCCACTATGTTAAGAATAGGCCTAACCTATAAAAGTAGAATAAACATCGCTCCTTCAATAACGCGTGCCATCAAGGCGATGCGCACGCGCCTCGAATATCGTAAATAACGTGCAGGCGTGTGTTTGGACTGTCAGGGCTAAGCTAATTTAGGACAATGTCACATGTGCATCGTGACACGGTCAGGAGGTGTGTGCATCGGAGAAGCGAACGAGCCATTTAGCAGCAAAGCAGAATACTTTTTTTTAAAGTAGGTAGATAAATGAATACTTGTAATGCAACACCGGATAAAAACAATCTAGACGACATCGGTCACTTCTGTTGTCGAATATCCTGGATCCTCCTCTCCCCTATATTATCCACTCTTCTTTCTCGTCCTCTCTCCTGGAGCAACCTCTCTCTTGGAATATTCTCTCTCTTAAGTAGCCTACTTCCTACTAATTTAAAACAAAGTCACATGTGCATCGTGACAGTATAAATATAATAATAAATTATTAAGTTGAAGCACTGTCTACTCTCCTAAGCTGTCCGCTTCCTTTTTGTCCTCTGTCCTGGATCACCCTCTCTCTTAAGTTGCCCACTTCCTACTAATTAAGGACAATGTAACATGTGCATAGTCAGGAGGTGTGTGCATCGGAAACAGCGAACCAGCCATTTAGCAGCAAAACAGAATAATACATATTGAAAAATTTATGTCAAATCGTCTGCTTTGCGTGTGCTGGTTTTGGGCTTGTTTGTCCGCCTAGCTAGCTTCCACCATCTTATCTAAATATGTCACTGTAACATCAATGTTTGTAGCATTGTTGTGTTCCAACTAGAGATAAGATAGCTGGTGCCTCAGTAGTTGAACATTCCGGGCGAAGTGCGCCTCCACCTTGCCTTGTCATCCCTTAATATCAGGGAAATTAAGGCCAAGTAAGGACTTGGCCGTAACTTACCCTTAAGATATTAAAGTATAAAAAAGGTTTTATGCATTGGAAAAACAAACGAGCCGTTTAAAAGCAAAGCAGAATACATTTTAATTAGGTGGAAAGGTAGGTAGGTAGGTAGGTTTTATAGCAAAATCAGATAAAACCCAATCCGAATGCCTCTGAGAATCTAATAGGTGATGCTTGCGTTATATTCCCTGTAGAAACCCTGAGGATTATATGATTGTGGAACCGTTTAAGTTTCTCGCTGCCCACTAAATGTCCACACCAATAGCAGTAACAGCAAGCTCTTTCAAAAAAAAAACTACAGATCGTTTACAAGAGTGTCGTAAGCTAAAGTCCGAATAACAAATGGCGGTTTTTACAGAATACGCTTAGCTTCGGGAGCAGGTTCATTTTTGCTGAACGCATTTTTTTTGCGGTGGCCGTTGCCAACAAAATAATTTAAAATTTTAATTTACTTACTGTATATATGACGGTTGGTTGGTCTAAAATGGGCACAGATTCATCAATGTTATAGCCGGTATACCGAATGTCTTCAACTGTTCACAAACAACATACGATCGTCTTCAACATAACTTAAGAGTCAAAATCTAATGAAACTTCGTCACGTTGACAACAAAGTTGTAATGGTAATCTTATGGTCCCAATTCGATGAACCGATGTAAAATGGACCATTTCTCCAGAATCGACTACTGGACAAAGAAACTTTATTGGCAGGTGAATCCTGTATATTATATTAGCGGGATCGCCTTTCAAAATAGTGGTACATTCGTGAATACTATTGGCATGTGTTATGAGTAAAGCGGTGTTTACAAAGGTGACTATAAATACATCGTCTGCTTACTGCGAAAACCGAATAAATGCAAGTTGTGACATTTCGAGTAATTTTTTTTTAAATATAAGCACTTCTCATAGAGCAATATAAGACACCAAAATTAATTGTCTGATGCAAAACGTTGTATCAAATGTTCTTTTTTATAGATGTGATATTTTGTGCTGTAATAGTAAAAACTGTTTTTAATTTCATTTAAAAACAGAAAGGCACTGTATTGTATCTTCGGAACTGTTATTAATCTAATTTAAGTCCAATGGTAACGCTTTTTATATTTGTAAGCCACTGTAGCAGTAACATTGCTTTAAGCAAAAAAAATTTGGTAAAATTGCCTATTTTTAGCAATTTATCAGGTATTGCTTGAAGGAAATTTTACCATTATTCACCAGAAACTCTATACGATGAATGCCATTGAAAAACAAAGCTCTTTATTTCCATAAAATTAAGTAATAATTCAATAAAACGAGTGAAAAGTAAAAAGAAATCAAAGATTTTATTTTGCATAGTATACAGAAACAATAAAAAGTGACCTATACGCCACTGTCAATTTTTGTTCTTCAGATGAAAATCAATTGAAGATTCAGGCAAACAATCTGGCTTATTAGTAGTTGGCAAAGCTAAATACCTTCCATGGTATTCGTCCGGAATATTTTTTTTTGTGCTAAGTCCAAGTAAATCTTTTTTCTTGGCTTCACTGATAGGCAATGAAGGCTCTAATAAAGCTGTGTCAATTGCAGTGGCCGTGCTTGAATTGTACTGCGTTTTTTTGCAAAAATTACATATATAACTGTATTTATAACTCAATTTTGTAAAAAAAACTGCATTTATTCGGTTTTCGCAGTAAGCAGACGATATTTTTCAGTTTTTTATTGATGGGTACTGTTTAAGCACCAACCAGCCTAGTAGTAAGCAGAATATGCCCTAAATTAAATGCTTACACAGAAAATGCCTAATCGCACTTGCCTTGAAGAGACCCAGGTTGTAGTGATCAGGGAACACATGAGCAGAGCAGGCATCGCATTCTATCCTTTCCCATGGAAAAGAGCATACTATCTTATTTTACGTTATCTTATACTATGTTATCTTATGTATTTGTCTTTTTCTATTGTTTTATTTTTCTCAATAATAGTCGTAAAGTCTTCGTGGACATGCTTGAGTGTTAGTAAATTAGACTAGAATAGATTAGAATTAGAGACAAAGCAGCGCAACGTCACATTTCCAATTCTCTCGAGAACTCCGCTTGAGGTCTCAATAAAGACCCACACCTTTACTGAAACTCAAGGCGTAGGGGTCATTAATCATTCAACGTATACTAATATCGCACTACTAATAATATAATTCTGATAATTAACAAAGACATTGTTATTCAACAGTATATTTCCTTAAATTTTAAATTGGCTGTGTTATATAATTTATGGACGATCTCACTTTACACATAATATTATTTTTAGGTAGACATCTCATTTCTCAAGTTTAAGATTGCCGCTTGTCAAATTACAAAATAATTACGCACAGTGTAGGATATGATGCTGTGACTGTGAGTAATTAAGCGACACATAATTATATAAAGTACAATAAACATATTGTTTTCAAAAGTTCACGGGAACACTACACATTGAAATGAAACAACAACAAAACTACGTCAGGATAATTATTAATTAAAACTAATGTTCAATAAACTCGAGTAGATCCGTAAAAGTTGTTTCGTTACAATTAACATTTTCGAAATTGTGAAAAAATACTATACAATGTAGAATATTGTATAGTGTAGATTATAGTAAGATTTGGAGCTAGCGAAGTCAAGTCAGCAGTCAGAGTCGACATTTCTTTTTTCAAATTAACTTAATTAACAATCTGTTTAGAATCATTGACCATTATTAAAAAAAAAATTATGTCGTTATCGAATCGTACATATACATTATCTGTTACACCTTATACACCATGCGACAGTATTCTGTATTCTAATATAAATATAACCGACATAATATTATGTGATAATAAATATGAACTGCAATAAAAAAGCTGTCCAGTGTGACCGCAGCCTTACATGTAACGTGAAGTTGCCAAAAAACGTTGTAAATGTATTCTGCATACAGATGGATTTTGTGCGATTGATGTCATAGAGGCACATGCATAACAAATTTTTAACACAGGTAATTCATAAATTCCGTTTACCGTTAAAGACTAGATGGACTAAGATATGTTACGGCTAATAGCCGAAGTGGGGCTACACCTAGTTTTAGCCGGCTAAAACTTTGGAGTTTACTTTTTTATTAGACAACAGTAATCTAGCTCTATTCAACGAAGATAAGTGCGGCTACACCTAGTTTTAGCCGGCTGCACATAGTTGTAGCCGGCTAAAACTAGGTGTAGCCGCACTTCGGCTATTAGCCGTAACATACACAACGTGTAACAGAAAGGTGTGGTCAAAATAAAAAGATCCAAAGTGTATCTAGCTAGATCTAGATCTAGCTCTTGTATGAAGAGTCACTTAGACATTAACTTTAATTTGCCATGCAATTTTTATTTCATTTTTTATTAGTAACGTCACATCATAATAAACAAGTCCCCCATCACTAGTGGGTTAGTGAACTATGTGTACTTACAATCCTACTTGCCTATGCGCGCCTAGTACTCAGAGCGCAGAATAGTTAGGAACTTAAGAGCACCGCACCGCCCGGCTCGCTCGGCATACAACGGACGGCGAGAAAGAACGGCCGCTTGGCGGCTTTGACAACGCAAAACTTCACTAATTTATGCTTCTCAATGAAAATATTTAATGGTTAACAATAACACTGACACTTTCATTTCACTTTGTAATTTTAAAATATTTCACTGAGACACACATGGCATCAAACGTTACATTTACACAGTGTGAAAAGCGGCAACTATGCATTCCTTCATCTGCCCTTGCATCTCACACTCGCCGACATAAACTAAGTTTGTTATGTAGCCTCATTAAAAGAAATTCATATTGATAATTAAATAACAACGCAAATAAATAGCAATTCTGTCGAAGTAATAAGCATTATGTATGTAATAAAAACAGACGTTGACATCGATTTGACAAACCACCATAAACAAACTGGCCGGGAAAAGAGAATCACTATTACACAAACCTCTTTTGCTAAAATTGCGTTGTTCTAATGTCTCTGTTGTCCTAGTACCTTTCACAGAAATAGTTTACTAACTTTAAATGATATTTGGGAGTCAAAGAAAACATGATGCAGCATGCATGAAAGAGAGGTTACACATTATACATCACATTACATTAGTACATTATGTACAGTGGGCCACAACTCTAGCTAACCATTTCCGGTTATGTTATCTCGCTCTATCGCAAATAATACACATTCAACGGAAATGAGATAAAACAAGGAAATTGAGTAACTTGATATGTAGCCCACTGTACAAAATGGGGAGTGGCTTATTATGCTCAGTGGTTAATATTTTTTTACTCTTTACGTCTTCTGTTTCCTTGATAATAAAATAAAAAGAGGTTCTGATGAAAAAATACTATACAATGTAGAATATTGTATATTGTAGATTATAGTAAGATTTGGAGCTAGCAAAGTCAAGTCAGCAGTCAGAGTCGACATTTCCTTTTTCAAATTAACTTAATTAACAATCTGTTTAGAATCATTGACCATTCTTAAAAAAAAACTAATGTAAGTACAGACTGCACATCAACCTATCCAAAAACTGTCAAATTTCTTAAATACAATATCAACCATATAACTTACGGATAAAGTTCAAAGTCTATTGAGGAAATTTGACAGTTTGTGGTAGGTTGATGTGCAGGCGCCTGTACAACCGAGCAAGTCTCTTTGCTCTAGACCTACGTCACACGTTATGAAACCCCACATTTTGTGATTTATGTCGCTATAAAGCGACGTTATTATGTTTAACCCACATCATTCGTCAAAATAAACGGTAATATTTATATTCTTAAGTGCTAGCAATTATTTTGTGTGGCTTCCATGTAAGTAATTGCGTTTTAATTACAGCTTGTAAACGGGGCGCATCAACTTTGGTTGATTTAAACCATATTTTATGTCTATGTTAAATTTTTAAATGTAGGTAGACGTAGGTACTTGCGTTCTTATAAAGGTCTACTTATGTACTTATAGGAGCTCGATGGCGCAGCGGTTAACGCGCCTGGTCTGCGATTGCTAAGGTTAAGCAACTTTAGCAAAGGCCGGTAATCGGATGGGTGACCAAAAATGTATCATCTCAGCTCCTCCGTGCTTCGGGAGGCACGTTAAGCCGCTGTTCTCGGCTGCATTGGCAGTCGTTATGACCCGTTCTCCCTATCCATCCATAGGGAAGGCTCGTGCCCCAGCAATGGGGACGTAAAATGAGCTGATGATGATATACTTATAGGGTACGGTGTTAATGAATCAATAACGGATATTTACTGAGGAGAAGATAGCCAGTGCCTCAGTAGTTGAGGATTCCAGGGGAAGTGCGTTTCCACCTCCTACCTTATCATCACTATCCATGACGTGAGATGAAGGCGAAGTGCTTACCAGTAAGAAAACAAAAAATTAAAACATAATAGAGGCTTTTTTTTTATTGAGAGAGATTGCTGATTGCCGCTGCGGCATTTTCAGCTTCACCGGGCTTTTTTGGGGGCGGCGAGGAACGTAAAGGGTCCCTCAAGCCGTGTGAAACGAATCACCTTCAGAGGTTATCTAGAGGGAACGGCATCGCGCACAAGTGCGCGTCCCCGTGCCCTACTAGATTCTCCGAAGGGTTCGGATCGGATCGGGAATAATAGAGGCATTAGAGTCACCTTATAACGAACAGGATGATTAGCAATAAGTGTAAAATTTGACAGTAATCTTTAATGAACTGAGGGGTAACCACGAGCTCTTATAGCAGTATTATTGCCGTTGTAAAAACGCGTCTAGCGGCAGTTATACTCGCGTCTCTTTTCCACAACTGCAATAACACTGCTACAAGAGCTCATAGTCAGGGGGCTGTTGTTTTCAAATGTTTTACTATCGAGTAAATATTAGTTTATTTCATTTTTATTTGTACGGTAAAATTTGTGGCTATCCTGACGCATGCAAAGATGGAATATAATATGATCATAATTATTACCATCAGCCTATTTTAGTCCATTGCTGGATATAGGTTTCTCTAAGTGCACGTCACTGAGCACGATCCGCGGCTACTCTCATCCAGCTCTTGCAGACACCTTGCGTAGCTTGTCGCTCCACCTAGTCTTAAACTTATGTCCGGTACTCAAAGAAAACACAAAATATAATATACCTATGATAATAATATTAATACCGCTAATAATGTATTATAATGTGTCAAATAAATCGGTCCAGTTACGAGCAAACATTACAATTTTATAGTTTAGGACTCATTGGAGAAGCAGGTTGTTCAGTCAGCGTCGTAAATGTGCTCGCAACTACAGAACCGGTGAACAATATCTTGACATTTATGAAAAGCGAACCGTATGATCAAATCGAGCTTTTAATTGAAAGACACTCATAACGATTTTGACTTTGTCAAAAATAGACGTAAAGTTGCGTTATAATATGCTTAATTTCACCAATAACATTTTCCCTCCTTCCTACTACATGGGTTCCTTTCAACGAGGTGTAAAAAAAGACGCCTATTTTTTTTGAAGAGATTTTGCTGATTGACTCAATCGGCATTTTCAGCTTCACCGGGCTTCTTTAGGGGCGGCTACAAACTTAAAGGGTTCCTCAAGTCGTGTGAAACGAATCACCTTCGGAGGTTTTCTAGAGGGAACGGCATCACGCACTAGTGCGTGTCCCCGTGCCCTACAAGGTTCAACGAAATGGTTCAGATCGCATTGGAGACGTAAAGAAAAATTACTATTAATGTTGCTTTAATCAATTAGTTACTGATTGTACAATAACAAAACCCACTATATTTCACTGACAAGGAGGGTTATTGTACACTTGCCACAAAGTAAATTCGTCACAGAAAAATAAATGGGTAAATTTGCCACTCTTCTATTTTTATGTTGTAAATTTGTTGTATTTTAATTTGGACCTGTGATGAACTTACACATATTTTTAATGCATGTGAGAAATTTACTTTCAATGTATGGGGTGTATGAAAATGTGACGATCTTTCTTTGTGGCAAATGTAAACACGCCTACTACAAACTGTCAAATTTTTTCAATAGACTTTGAACTTTATGTCTAAGTAATATGGTTAAAAAAGTATTGAAGAAAATTGTCAGTTTTGGACAGGTTGATGTGCAGTGCAGGCGAGTATACAATAACCCGACAAAGGGGTCTCTCTCTGCATTGGATAATCCATATAATGTACGTATTTTCCACTATCGTAAAGTAACGAGCAACATAGTAGGGGGTATTAAAAAAAACTATTTCTCCCTGTTACTCGGGAACCCGCTCGTAGCCTAACTATAAGCAGTTGAGCCGCTCTCGAAGGGGTCATAAAATTTAATGACATTCCGTCGATCGCTCGCGTCGTAAGAAACGCGAGTTTTGTGAACAGTTCGAACGCCGCTTTATAAATGTTAAGGTGAGGTTTGATTGACGCCTTTAGTTACTTTTACAATTAAGTAACTTGATTGTCTTTGTTTTAAATTAATAGTTCAAAATACTTTTTATCTAAAAACAACATACGAGAACATTGCTTTACACGGAAAATTTATCGATATGTATCTCCTATCCGATCTGAACCCCTCGGAGAATCTAGTAGGACACGGGGGGGGGGGACACGCCCTAATATGTGATGCCGTTCTCTCTAGAATGAAAATCTCTGAAAATGCCACCTGACGCAATCAGCAAACTCAAAAAAAAAGAGATATATCTGTGCAATCGAGCAGTTTCTTTGTAAAGAGAACTTATTCTTGTTGGAAGGATTCTTCCCGCATTCAAACGGCTCCGTTCGAATCCGAATGGCTTCTGAATCGAACAGTACAAAACGTAACTGAATTACGATAATGGAATGGTTACGAAAAAGTTTGTAACAACTACCTTTTCTGATAACTCTTTATCTAAAGTCAAAGCTGTTTTTATTTTTTAAACTTAACTTTAACGATAAAATAGCCATCAACCAACAATAGCTGACTGACTACGACAAAATCGCAAAACCTAGTCGCGCCAGTAAGGCGGCACCTTATCAAAATTGTCCCGTAATTATTTTAAACGTTTTAACTTAATATTTAAGGCGAAACCAGTGGATGCATATTTTTATCGTTATGGAAACTCGAATTATGAAATAATAGTGCTTAACTTACGGAAGGTGTAAGCATATTATACACACGATACACATATTTTTTTTCCATCGATATAATTAATTGGTGTCTTTTTTCGTCACCTGTTGAGTTCAGAGAATTCCATCTCCGCTTATAAAATGAGTTGATTAAAGTCTTCTACGTTTATCGAACAAGAATCGAGGCAATCTTCATAATTTCTTAACTCGAGTAAGTATAGATTTTATTTCTGTGCTTAACGTAATTACTAATTAGGTAATTGAACGAAAAAAACGTGCCTAATTGTGTCTGGTTTGCGAACGGTTATCGTTATATTTTTCTTTTTATTATCAGTAAGTATTGATTAATGCAACTATAGGATATCATTGTTTTTTGCCCACCAGTGGGACAGTTATAGGCTATTTACTACTTACTGTACTACTATTACTATTGCCCTACTATTGCCCGTGTGGTGACGGGCATAAAGAATTGCACCACCCCATCTCTCCCCGTGGGTGTCGTAGAAGGCGACTAAGGGACCATTCCAGAGGATGGGCAGCAGCGTCTCTCTCTGTGATTATTTTCACCTACTGCGATCGCCAACCCGCCTGCCAAGCGTGGTGATTATGGCGAATTCCCCTCATTCTTGCGGGAGGCCTTTGTCCAGTAGCGGACGTCTTTTGGCTGAGATGATGATGATGATGACTACTACTATAGGCTAATATGAAATACTAAATATTTTTTCTTTGGCTTTTCATAAACAAAGCAATATTTTTAAGAGAGTTTGCTGATGGCTATATACGGATCCACAGCCTTTTCAGCGCCACCAGGGGGCGGCGGGGCAGCAAGAAACTTAAAGGGTTCCTCGAGCCGTGGGATCGAAGCATCGTCAGAGGCTTTCTAGAGGAAATGACATTAAGCAAGCGTGTCTGCTTCTCTACTAGACTCTCCGAGGGTTTCAGGTCGGATCGGGAGCAACCCGAGGGCGCCTCTAAAGGCTAGACCTTCGCTCGAGATGACCAAGTCGTTGGAGTGGAGAGAATCGGTCAGGTTCATGTCTGTACCTGGTATAGAGCTTGTGTGAGCCGGGTCTTCGTACTTTTGTTCTACAAATGCAGTTTCTTAGGCCTATGCGAGTATACAAGTGCATCATGTGAGTGTGTAGTGACATTTCGAGGATCTTATTTCGAAGAGAGTAGCAATTTTTATTTAGTTATTAGGACCACAATAGGGTAGCGTTAAGCCTTCATCTCTCATGACAATAAATATAAATAAGGGCACCAGAAAGAATGGAAACTTACTTCATTCAGAATTCTAAGCCTAATTGTCGGAACACAACAATGTCTGTAGCATACAAAATTCTAGACTGTCCCTATAGTTGATAGAACGCATTCTGACAACTATGGGGACAGTTTAGAATTTTATATATGGTGGTAGCTAGACAGGCAGACTTAAAACAAGCCCTACCTACCACCAAACAGAGAACAATAATATTATATACCCACTGCTGGGAATGAAAACCAGAACCTTTTTCTAAAAAATGTTAATTTAATGTTAAAACTGCTGTAAATGTTAGCTGTGTTTCGTTGTTTGCAGAGAATTTTGCTAAAAATCAGTGTTGCCAAATAATTTGCTTAAAACTACAGACAAACCCCGATGTATGGCAACAATGCATCTGAATGTTGTGCGACTCGCACTTCGCTCCTTTTTAAATCCTCTCGTCTTTAGTCACGCATGCTCTATGGCTGACGTGGCGTGATCCCTTACCCCAATAAAGGTGCGCAGGCGCCGATCAACTTTGCAGCTTTTACACAAAGCCGCCTCTCTTTAACCGACCATTGTAACAAAATCTATATACTGTGAAAAAACACCCTTATCAGACACACAATAAGGTAGTAAACATATGTCGTCGTAAGTTTGACGATGGTTAGTAATTGGCTGTAAACTTGCGGTAACTACCCAGTTCAAATTGGGTTTTTAACTTTCGTACGTGTAAGCACCCGGGGATTAGCCATTTAAGCAGACTCCTGATGTGGGGTCTTAAGATAATTTTCTAACTGCATCAGTCCTAGTTTTCTTTTCTCTATTAACATGCACGAGTCTAGATGCATATGCATAGATTTTCTTATTACAATGTCTTCCGTCGTAGACTTGGGAATTGATGACGTAGTGGCATTCATGCGAGCTTAATATTACTGTGGCCTTTTTTAATTTTATTTTGAAATTTGTATCTTTACAAAGTATTCTATATGTATGAAAGTTGTCGTACAAGGAAGTGAGATTTCGGAATGTATTCGATGTTCTTGATCTTATTCGATGAGCCATGAATCCGCTCTGCCTGATGTTAAACAGAAGCGGAGTCAAGAAGAGAACGAGAGAGAGTGAAGATCAGGATTGTGCCCAACTAGCCTCCTAACCTTGTCAACCCGCAAGTCGTTTTTTTGTACCTCGTTTTCGTATCATGTTATAGGAATCATAAATATTTATTGCACTTTCATGTAGGTAGCTACATACTCGTAGGTGTTTTAAATAACATTTAGTTCCTTACACGAACCCGGTTAGGGCATAGCAACATAAACCTTTTGAGTATTAAAATAAATAATTAAAAAAAACATAAAACATATTAATGAAATCAATGACAGCATAATTATTAATCATTATTATTATTATTGTGAGGTAAAAATAAATAAAAAAATAATCATTAAAAAATCATGCAAAGTGTAATAACATTTGGAAATAAGGATTGCTTTCAATCGGTTTTTTAATTTGGCTAGACACTTTTCTTCTTTCATTACCAATGGCAATTTATTATTTATTTTTACACACATTGCAAAAGGGCTTGCATGTACAAATTTAAAATTAGTTGTTGGAAGAGCCAGTTTGCTATTCGGACGCAAATTTTGAGGGCGTGAGTGAACAAGGAAGGAAGGAGGATATACGTGTGCTCGTGTGGATGTAGGAGGAAATCGGTGACACCGAAAACCAGCAATTTTCTGTCCTGTGCTTGCATGATTAATAACTGTTAGGTTAAATTTAAAATCGCAACGTGCGGTTAGCCGTTGGGTCTGGCATTATAGGTCACCCCGCTACACACGACTTTAAAGTTTAAACTGACACCCCCTACCAACCTAGCGGTTACAAAGTAGGTGTCAGATATCCTAAGGCAATATAGGTCAGCGGACTGGGATGGGATGCGAAGTTTCTTTGCGTCGTACCCATGGTGGCGAGTTTGCTTCTCTCTGGATGATCCTGATGTTGCGAGCATTACCAAGCCTGGGCTAATGCGGTGTCATCGAAGGATCCAAACACCAGTGTGCTCAAAAAGAAGTACAACTTTGCTGCCAGGTCCTTTAAGAAGGACATTGCCAAAGCGAAGTCATCGTTCATAGGTAGAATTGGCGAGTGGCTAGTGCGTCTTCCTTTGCGTATGCGTGCATTCTGGTCTTTCGTCAAGGCTGTCTTGGGGAATTTCTGCCGACCGTCACTTCCACCACTGCACAAGACTGCACAACACTGCACACTACACTCTCTTTTGCAGTATGGGCATGATTGCCTTGCCCATACTGCAAAAGAGAAAGCCAATCTCTTGGGTACTCTTTTCGCGTCAAACTTGACCTTAGACGATGGGGAAAACTCGCCACCAACCATACCGCATTGCGCTAGTTCTATGCCAAACGTTCGGTTCCTGCAAAGGTCAGTTCGTAAGGCTCTTTTTTCCCTTGCCATCCATAAGTCGAGTGGGCCTGATGCAGTCCCTCCCATTGTGCTTTGGACGTGTGCACCTGAGTTGGCGCCGGTTCTAACGTGCATCTTCCAGCTCTCTTACACTACTGGCGTTGTCCCGAGTTCTTGGAAGCCAGGCCTTGTCCACCGGATTCCCAAAAAGGCGATCACTCGAATCCGTCCAACTACAGGCCTATAGCCATCACCTCTTTGCTCTCCAAGGTAATTCCATTACAAACTGCCAGCTCTTGAGGTACCTAGAAGAGAATCAGATACTAAGTAATATATACTATACTATAATTATATATTATATACTATAATTCTATAATTTTGTGTTTATTTGTAATGGAAAGTGTCCTGCTATGATAGGGCATTTTCCAATATTTTTGACGCTGTAAGGGAGAAAAGAGCTGGACACTTGCTGAGTTTCTTGCCGGTTCTTCTCAGTACAAGATCTCCCGCCCAGAGTAGACTTACGAACCGATGGCATAGTGACATTCACAAGAGCTACTTGTAGCCTAAACTGAATAAATGATTTTGAATTTTGAATTTTGAATTTTTTAAGCGATCGCTAGTATGGTTTTCGCCGCGGTCGTTCGGCTGATGATCTTTTAGTGTACCTCACTCACCGATGGGCAGAAGCAGCCGAGAGAAAAGGAGAGGCGCTAGCAGTTAGCTTGGACATAGTGAAAGCCTTCGACAGGGTATGGCACTGAGCTCTTCTCTCTAAACTTCGATCATATGGGCTTCCTGAGCAATTGTGTGCGTGGGTCGCCAGCTTTCTTTCTGGGTGTAGCATCAAAGTCGTGGTTGACGGATCTTCCTTTGACCTGCCGTAAATGCTTGAGTTCCGCAGTGGTGTATGCTGTCGCCTACTCTGTTTCTTCTGCATATCAATGACATGTTGCATAATAGCATTCAATGCTATGCGGACGACAGTACTGAGGATACGCTTTACACCGGACGTACTAATATTTTTTTGGAAAGCGTCATCGAGAACAGAAATAAACTTGTGACTGACACTGAGAACCATTTTAAGTCATGTCTCGAATTGGGGCCGTCTTAACTTAGTTCATTTTAACCTTTCCAAAACACAAGTTTGCGTGTTTACCGCTAAAAAACATCCCTTTGTCGTATCTTTAAGATTTGAAGGAGCTCCCCTTGATACCAAACCGATCTGGAACACTTGGCGTCGATATTTTGAGTGACGTTCAGTTTCGCGGTCACTTGGAAGGTAAAGCTGAATTAGCTTCGAAAAAGCTGGGTGTGCTCAATAGAGCGGGACAGTATTTCACGCCGACCCATCTTTATAAATCACAGGTCAGGCCTCATACGGAATACTGTTCCCATCTTTGGACTGGAGCGCCCCAGTACCAACTCCTCCCATTTGACCGCATTCAAAGCAGAGCTACTCGAGTTGTCGACGACGTGGTAACTTCTGGTCGGCTCGATCCATTGGCCCTTCGGAGAGACATTGCGTCTCTCTGTATATTTTATCGCCTTTATCATGGAGAGTGCTCTGAGGAATTGTTCGGTTTGATCCCTGCCGCTGATTTCCTGCACCGCACTACACGCAATCGATTGTCTTTCCATCCACACCGGTCTACTACTGTGCGTTTCTCACGTAGTTTTTTACCACTAACTACAATGCTGTGGAACAGCGGCGGTATTTCCGGACAATGACGACTTAGAGATCTTCAAGAAACGAGCCTATTCCTTCCTTAAAGGCCGGCAACGCATCTGCGATTCCTCTGGTTTTGCGGGTGTCCATGGGCGGCGGTGATTGGCTTCCCATCAGGTGACCCGCCTGCTCGTTTGCCTCCTACTAAAAGACTAAGGTCTCATTAGGGAGTGTTAAAGGAACACATTTTTTCTTCTCTCCAAAAATCTCCTTAATCAAATAATTCTTAAAAAAGTAATGAATTAGAAACTCTAGACGTAAACCGCTACAGAATAAATAGATAGATAATAAGAAATGAAGATAATAAAGGACCACAAATTACCTATCGGAGGAACAAGACAAAAATAAGAACTGCGCTGAAATGCTCTCACACATAGAGTTACGGTTTTTAAGATGCTGTATAATATGTAACTTTGTTTTGAGATTATATAAATAAATAAGATTTCTTCCAGCTCACTAGTAAAAGTAAAAAATAAACAAAAGGCATATGTTAAGTAATTTTTTACAAATATTATAATATTCATAGTACGAAAACCGCGTTTAGAAAGCTTAATGCAAACGCAAAAAGAAGATTGGTCATACGCAATTTAGTAATGGAGATATTAATGGTTATGCCCACATAAGGTATTACGCATTCCTCAGCTAAACCGCAATGTATACAAACAAAACGTAAACAACATCATAAATACTAACCTATAATACTTGACAACCGATTTGTATCATCCGATAAATGTACAATCGTTTTTAATGTTACCCGCAATAAAGTTTGAAATCGCATGCGGTGCAAATTCCGGAATGGCAAAGAATATTTGGTGCGATTTGCAGAATGAGCCGATATCGCGATCTGCCTATTAACGCGAAAAGGTTAGGGCGTGGTCACACTGACGTGTTGATTACATCTTTCGATACCCGAAACTTGGTCCAGATTGTATCAAGGGTTAAGGGTGTTATGGTCGAAACGGTCGAGTTTTATCGTGGAGGTGAGACTTAGCGACTTTAATTAAAATTGAGAAATAATATAAATAATAAAATATTATTTGCCACTTTGGATTTAAAACAAAATACAGCAACTTGAATATGTTTCAGTATTTCTTCCATAGCATTAGTATTTTTTTTTTTCGTGTATTGGTGTGACTTGTCAAATTAAATTTGATAAAAACCTTCAATTACTAGTTACTTGGATCTACTGACAATACCACCGTTCTCAGACCCGAACGTCATGAGGTACGTTATTGTGTACTCTGTTTGACTAGTGGTAGGGCTTGTTTTAAATTGTATCTACCACAACCTTATCTAGTTATGTTTCCAAGACATCCGTTGTTGAACATCAGTTAAAGGTAGAAAGCCAGTTCCTCAGAAGTAAGTAAGTCAACTAAATCTATACTAATATAATGAAGCTGAAGAGTTTGTTTGAACGCGCTAATCACTAGAACTGCCTGTCGGATTTGAAAAAATATTTTTGCATTAGATGTCCTAATTTTTGTGAAAAGCTATAGGCTATTTAACATCACGCTATGACCTTTTAAAAGTCAGAAAAAACGCTAAGTGAATCCGAAGTGCTAGCGCATTCGGCGACGCGATGCAACTTGGTGGATCGGGGAACAGTACTAATATTCGTAATAATAATTCGGCCTAATTACCATCAAGTTATACGACAATCAAGCGACTCCCTGTTGCGTTATATAACAATATAATGTTAAATATAAAATATTGTTCGAGATATTCCATCATAATACCACGACACCATGTCCACTTCAGCGCTAATAAAATAATTTCATATGTAATTTAAGACTGTTTAAGACGTCAAATTTTAAATTGGATGAGCGAAAAGGGACGCGCTCTAAAATAATAAATTATTCGTTTCTTCGGAAGGCGTCGGTAAGTGAGTGCGGTTGGAGCAAATGAACTTTGATTTAAACACGCTCTTGACCCTTTTTTATTGTTGAGTTATTAGGTGTTAAGGTTCTCACTTTAATGACTAGATTGCTTTTTGTTAATTGATTTTTTATTCGGTGGAAAGTTGTTAAAAATCCATTTAAACAGAAGCAAAAGAGGAAGGTGCTCGTTCCGTGATTGATAAGGTTGAGCAACTTTCGCAAAGGCCGGTCATAGGATGAGTAACCAAAAATCATCTCGAGTTCCTCCGTGCTTCGGGAGGCACGTAAAGCCGTTGGTCCCGGCTGCATTAGTAGTCGTTAACAACCACCAATCCGCACTGAGCCCGCGTGGTGGTTTATGGCCCGTTCTCCTTATCCATCTGTCGGAAGGCTCGTGCCCCAGCAGTGATCACATAAAATGAGCTGATAATTATGATAAGTTTTATTTGCCATTTGATCACGTTAACGAAAACGGTACTTTGTTGTATGGCATTGAGGTAACGTCTCCTTGTGACAATCGAGGATAATAGTTCAAATTTGCTAGACAGTTTCTAGTTGCCCAAACTCTCGTTGTGTACGCACCCTAAGTGGTGGCAGTTAAATAGGCATTACAATAAATAATGTAGAATAAAATAGGAAGGAGTTGACGTCAACTTTGAATTTATTATCTGTGCGCACAGTCTGTAGCCGAGTACACAAGTCGTAATGTACCTTGAGCAAGATCAGAGATTTGAGGTTTGATAGATTTTCAATTACTATAGGCATTGTTAAAAGAGATTGTGACGTTACGCATGGAGGTTTTATCACTGTATCGTAGACATTTCACAAATGCGGTACCTAAGTGTGATGTTTCGGTATTGTCAAGTAAATTATTAACTCAAATTAAAAATTAAATCACATTTTGGAACATGGAAAGGAGAACGGGCCATAAACCACCACGCGGAGAGAATGCGGAATGGTGGTTGTTAACGACTGGTAATACAGCCGAGACCAACAGCTTTACATGCCTTCCGAAGCACGGAGGAGCTCGAAATTAACATTATTGGTCACCCATCCGATGTCCGGCTTTTGCGAAAGTTGCTTATCTATGTGATAATATTCTGAAAGTCTGAGTTCTGCTGTGGGCTGTACGGCGTCTATAGGCTTATGATGATTTGATGATGACACAATTAGTGTGCTGAACTCATTATTTCGTTCATTGATATGAATTTAGTACATTCAGGACATTATATTTCTACACTTACATATTTGCAAACTGCAATGTCAATCGGTTGGATGTATGGTTAACGTTCTTAAACTATTAATAAAGGTGTGTGTGACTTTGTTTGTTTGCGGAGGGTAATCTCTGGAACTACTGGTCCAATTCCAAAAAATCTTTCACTCATAAAATGCTATATTCCCTGCAGGTAACATTAGGCGATATTTTATTTTATAAAAGTATTATTTTTAAAATCCATTTTTTTTTCTTTTTTTTATATACCTGTCTCGGCAAAACGCACTCCACTTGATGTTAAGTGGAAACGGAGTCCAGACGCAAGGACAACTGGTGCAGCGTGAAAACAACGCAGCATCAGTCACCCTCACCCTGCCGGCCCACACAGTGCCTCTTCACGCCTCGTTTAAAGGACCCCATGTCATAGGAAGGGGGGAAAACGTGTGCTGGTAGACTATTCCATCTTTTGGAAGTGCGACAAAGAAATGAGCCACTAAATTTCTTTGTGCGCGATGGAATGTTAGATACAGTACAGAGCGGTGACTCCGTAGAGCAGCACGCGTACTCCTATGGAGAAAGGCGGACAAAACAACGCGGACGAAATCGCGATTAAAGTACTAGTTGATTAATAGAACGTGCTGATTTCAGCACGTTCTATTAATCAACTAGTACTGGGTATATAGGATAGAATAGAATCATCACCATTATCATCAGCTCAATTATGACTCCATTGCTGGTGCACGAGCCTTCCCAATGGATGGGTAGACAGAACGGGCCACAAACCACCACGCGGGCCCAGTGCGGATTGGTTGTTGTTAACGACTGCTAATGCAGCCGGGACCAACGGCTTCACGTGCCTTCCGAAGCACGGAGAAGCTCAAGATGATAAATTTTTGGTCCCCCATCCGATGACCGGCCTTTGTGAAAGCTAACCTCAACAGTCGCAGACCGGGCGCGTTAACCACAACAAATACAAAAGTATAAACAAGGTAAAATAAAAAAAAACAAGTAGGTTCTCGTCTCGTACACTCGTAAAATCACTCGCAAAGCAATTTATTTAATTTATTTAATACAGCATTATTTTAACTTTAAAAAAAGTTCCAAACCAGATGAACCATTTTCTACGGATTCGTATTCTACTTTCGTAATTATCACTTTATATGGTTGGCAACTCCGTTTGCGCGGTAACTTAGCGTTATCGATATTTGTTGTGAAGTAAAGTGTGGCATAAACAAATGCGTGTGCCGTAAGTACGACATTAACATTATTTCGATGTGCAATGCACTACGAAAAATTTTCGTAAAGTAATTTTTGATATTTGAATTTGGAATTTATTGCTTACCTACTTCGTTTGTTTTGTATTTTTTTATGTTAAATGAGTTTTTACTTACATCATCATCATCAGCCTTCCATCGTCTCTCTGCACATGGGTAGATCGTAGTTGAAGATATCTTTAATTTGGTTGGTCACCTACCTTGCGAGACCTAACTACCTAACTTGCGAGATCACAAGCTAAGGCTGCGCTGCGCCAGCGCCATCTCGCTTTTTATATTACCTATATATACTAATCACCAATACTGTAAAAAAATATTAATTGTTTATAATTTTATCAATTAATTTTATTTTATTTTACACCAGTATTTAATTATAATAACAGATCAAAATACAAACCAGCAGACACACGGTATAAGTCAAAGTATCCTTGATTTAGATCTGTGACGGACTTGTCCATTGTCGCCGGGTATATTTAAAGCCGTACGCGCTCCTTGCATTCTGCGCCTGCGCACAACATTTTATTTCCCCTCATAGCGCTCGATTAATTAAACGGCCGTAAGGACGATTTGAAAACTGATATAGCTAAGTACTCAGGGATGTTGCTCACACGGTAAATATTTCTAATAGATAACGGCGCGCCGAGGTAATGAGTAAAACCACTCACAAAATCAATAAAATCAAACAAAGTAATGGAGGTGCAATAAATACTTAATCTAATTCTCTCAAAATAAACGAGTTACCTTTATAACCGGAGGCAAACAAGTTGCTTAAGCAATTAAAATGACGTTAACGTTACAATCTTATATTTCCGAATCCGAAGACGAGTTTGAACCGATTTCGTTATAAATTTATATTTGAGTATGTATATATATTCATAAAATTTTATAAAATACAGTGAAAAAAATTAAACGCCCACCCGACCCAGCCAGGAATCGAACCTGAGTCGTTTAATTGGTGGGCGTTTAATTTTTTCACTGTATTTTATAAAATTTTATGTATATTTAATTTAGCTTCAGTGCAGCAATTAGCACTTAAAAATAAAAATAAAAGTAAAAATTTATGTATATATATATATATATATTGTAAACATTTCGAGCGGTCGAAGCTCAACCGAAGCTTGAGCACACCCTCGCCCGTGCGGTTTTTGTTTATTTGATAGCGGCGCCGATGCATCGCTAGATTCGCACTGCGCACGCGTGATCCGCAGTCGCCTTGCGGCGCGTGCGACACGCACATTGCACTAACTGAAAGCTCTACACACGATTTCGCACTCGTTTTCGGCGTTACAGTACGGTCTGACCTCACCCTTACATTCCATGTGTTCGATTCGAAGTTTGAATTTATTATACTTCAAATTTTAAAACGTGCCAGTTTCATTGTGGACTCTTTGTGTGACAAAAGAAGACTTTTAAAAATGAAATGTGATCTATGGACAATCGATGTTTAGGGGCGTTGCGTAATATTTTACATCGGCTTCCGGGCGTTGACAATGACGTAAAGCCTAGGGCACATAAGTAGGCGTTTAATTCAGTAAAAAAGGTTGTTTTTGAATAAAAAATGCCTTCCACTTGCTCGGCGGAGTGAATAATTTAGTGATACTCTCCTGATTTCGGTTTCAAATTCGATCCCATTTTTCACAATCGCATTGAATTTCAAATATGTCTTTATAAGCGTGGATGTTTATATTTTTATAGACTATATTCCGGTGGGTGTCGGCGGAGGTGGTGCTGTGTTATTCATTGTTTGTTGTCGCTAAGCGAATTTGAGGAACGGCTATGGGGTATGATATTACATTTAAGTTTTTTTTATTGGTTCATATGTGGATATTATATACAATGTCTATAGGATCATGTTACAAAGGGTAAATTTACCTGTTGATGAATCAGATGTTCATCAACATATTATATGTTAGTTAAGTATATTAGGTAGTTAAATAAATTTTGTTGCGAATTTTTTTTTAACATTTGTGTTTTTGTAATTTGTTTTGCAACAAAATTTGCGTTAAAATTATATAAACAAAACAAAAACATTTTATAAATAGCTTGCCTACTTCTTAACTGATCTTTAGTATTTGTAAAAATATTATGATGGTATGTTAACGACGGTAGTTGTTGACATTGAATGGGCGCCTTTGGCTTTCAAGGTAAAAAAGTAAATAGTGTTGAATAATTTCGGCGGGCTGGTAAGAACAACGATAGCTCAACTGGTAGAGCACCTAACCCGGTATGTCAGAAGGGTGCAGGTTCAAATCCTGCTCGTGGAAATTTTTTCAACATTTGTGTTTTTGTAATACTTAACTAACTTTGTATAAAACTTTAATAGTTAAGCACGATCCCATTTTTTTTAAAAGCGAAGGTGTATAATATGTCATGTCACATAATTTTTATCTACATTATAATTATTACTTATAAAAGTTAAATAATCTTGTATTTAAAAAAAAACATTTTTTTTCAAATATGAAATGTTAAAAATAGTCTCAAGAAAACGTAAAATTACTACTAATGATCTCGTATTGTCCGCACCTCTGGTTTTATAATATCTAAATTAACTTTATCCATTGCCTGTAATAAATCGTTTCAAAGCGACAAGACCGCCAAACATAAATTTGTTGTTACAAATAAGTACTAAATCATAATTTGTTTAGTATTTCAATAAAATTATAATTTATTTATTTAAAACAAAAAGCCAGTTACATACTTTATGTGGCGAGAGGTTTTCGGTAACTTTGACAATCACATGATTACCTTCTACATTAAATTTAATTAGATCGAAATTAAGAATTCGTTAGGTTAATAGTGAAGATTATTTAGTTAGTAGAGTGTGTGTGTTTAAATAAATTATATTACCGACGGCCTTTGCCAATATTGTATCGCATCTAGTTAAATAAAATAAAAAATATTTAATGAAAAATACCAATTCTAAAGTTTCACTTGAATAAATAACCCCACAGGTAATTAAAAAGTAAATATTTTTTTATTATAAGACTTTGATTATGGTAAGGCGTCGAGGTCACTAAAAAATATTTAAAAACATATTAGTAAGTAAATAATCATTTATCATTCCAATACTTTTAGCATTGCAATCAAGGTAAAGCCTTCGCCAGTTTAAATTTTACTTTCGTTTAAAAATTATATTACGCTTGAGAAGTCTGTTTTATCTGAAACTATCGAAAAATATTATTATAAAAATGTTTCTCATGTTGAAGGTTTCTGAACTAAATATTTTTAAACTAACTACGGTGTAACGAATAGCACGAAACTCTTAAAGGATTTGACAGAAACACAGCAGAAAGGCCCATACGTAGGTAAGTAAAGTAAGGGTGTTATTTAAACGGTTAGCAAAGTATTCGTATTTTTGTTAGCAAAAAAACGCTTGTCGGGCAGCAAAAAAGCTAGTGGGGCAGCAACTTACGGTCAGCAAATATTTGTAAATCTGTCTGCAACTTATATCATTCTGAACGGCAGTCTTATGCCGCTCCCCCCTTCCGTGCGACTGGCTACGCTGCGCTTCGCTCGGGAAAAAAATTAACTTAACCAAACCAACAGTAAAGATTTCTTATGCTGACCGATTGTATAATTCTGCTGACCAAACAATAATTTTGCTGACCAAATATTTATTTTGTAATACAAATAAATTATTTCCCTAAAGTAAATTGCCTATACTGTCAATCTGCATTGTTAGGCAAAAACCTCTATCATTGAAATCAAGCCATCGCTACTTTTGATGGGATGGATTGCCTTATTTACCACGCTTGCCAAATGCGGGTCTGTAATTACAAACCCAGGTTTTGTATCGAATAATCTGAAACACGCTTTATCGGACCTAAAAATTGAACCCAGAACCTCTCCTTATCGAGCCGAGCGCTTAGCCACACGGCTTCCAAGGCGTTTTTCCTAATAGTTAAGCCCGTTATTACTAATAGTTATAATTGTAATACTCTAAGTTGTCAAAGTAAAACGTCAACAATGAGCTATGTAGATCAACCAAAGCCCTTCGAGCTCAACTTGAGAGATCAACAGATGTAGCAGTTGCTGTATTTGACTGATAGGTTGCTGGATTGCTGGTGGGTTCTGAATATTGTAATAAAATACCAGGACTGCTGAATCACGTCTTTATTCTTCGATATTCACCGAGATAGAGAGAAATAGTTGCCATTACATTTTTTTTTTTTTTTTGAGAGAGATTGCTGATTGCCGCTCCGGCATTTTCAGCTTCACCGGGCTTTGACATTACAATGAGTGACAAATAAACTTTTATATTTTTAATGTTGGCAACATCCAACAACAGAACGTCAAATTTAATGTAGTTCACTGATGTCGCACAATTTTGTTTTATTTTATTTGACTTTCGCTTGAACCTTATAGTTACTATTATGAAAAAACTTTTTAGTATCTTCAATTCCTAAGTAGGCTTAACCACAAGTTTCAAATGTGCTAAAGAAATCGTACTTTTCTCGCATGCAGTAGAAAGTTACTGAATAATTCTTTGAAATAAGATACACTTGTAGAACAACTGTTTTTCTATTGATAAACAGGACGGAAAGAACTAATACCACCAGCAATAAGAACTTATTGAAACTATAAATATTAAAAATAGCGATAACATTTTTAAACGTGCTAGGGTTTAAAGTATAATGACAAACACGTGGAAGTAAAATAAGGATTATAAAGCTTTTGAACCAAGAATACTTTACCGCGTCCCGGAGGCAGGCGATAAAGAGTTAATCTGATTGAAATTTTAAAAAAAACCCTTTTCTACGTATTTCACGTAAATAATAACAACAGGATTTGAAGATAACGAGAAGTTGTCACATGTTGTTGTGTTTATATTGTTCTAAGTACACACGCCTGCACATCAACCTACCACAAACTGTCATATTTCCTCAATAGACTTAGAACTTTATGCCTTAACAATATGATTGAAAATGTATTGAAACAATTTGACAGTTTTGGATAGGTTGATGTGCAGGCGTCTGTACCTACTAGATTAGGTTTGTTAATGTTCTCACTAAAAATTTGATCTATATTGTTTTGTAAAAAAAGCGTAGACCTCTTATTGGCTATCAGTGTTTATAATATTATTGTATTAAATTTCATAAAGCTGTTGGTTTTCCAAATAAAATAAAATAAAATATAAATAAATAATTTTGTGTTTTCTTCTTAGGTTTTTTATTGTTTGCCAGGTCAGTCTGATTACGATTTTTAAAAATGCCTAAAAAAACAAAATAAAAAACACAAGATGCGAGCAGCCATTAATACAAAAATGACGTATGGTTTTATAAAAAAAAATTGACTTTATAAAGAAAAAATGATTTTATAGCTATTAAATTTAGCAATTTAAGTGTAATATTACGATCCTGGTATGTTTTCTAAAGTTTAGATGAACACTGCACAGTAGCGAGCAATGATATTATAAAAGTAGTTACGTTATGTCAAGTTTTTAGTTCGAATGCCGAATGAAAGGCAGTATGGCGGCAGCACACTCTACACTCTAGTCATGCAGGCCACTTATTTATTTCAACAAATAATTGAATGCATTGTCAAACGATGTTTAAAAGTTTAAATTTAAAAATAGAATTTTGTAACTCCTTTAAGAGCGACTGAGACCAACTAGTCATGCAGGCCACTTATTTATTTCAACAAATATTTGAATGCATTGTCAAACGATATTTAAAAGTTTAAATTTAAAAATAGAATTTTGTAACTCCTTTAAGAGCGACTGAGACCAAAAAGGATATTACTATTGCCTTCTTTTGTTCGAAACGTCTTCAGGACGCCAGTGACGCATCTACCTTTCCATTAGTAGGTATTGGGTACATGATTGTACACTGTTTGGTTGGTGGAAGGGCTTGTTTTAAGTCCAACCCGGCTACCACCACCGTCTAATCTAAAATATCAGCACAAAGATAAGATGGCCAGTACCTCCACAATTGAGGATTCCGGGTGAAGTGCGCATCCACCTTCGGCCTTATCACCACATAACTTAAGGAAAGCCAAGTGTTTACTTAAAAAAATAATAATAATAATTAGATTAATCACTTCCTAATTTTGAAGTAAAAAAAGGTTTCTCAAATGTGAACGCAACTTTTTTGTAATAAAATCAAAATGACAACAACAATCATTAATTGAAATCACGTACGTGACAGTTCTTTAAAACATTACCCTATGGTTTATTTGACCTAAGCATGAATTTCTGTAACCTAAAAAGTTATTAATAAACACTGAACTGACGGAAAAAAATAGTGACGTCATAGTTACTTCTTTCTTTTATTTTTTGTTTTTATTACGTATGCCACCTATTGCTATGAAAGAGTGGGGCAACCTGGTGGGGGTCCTGCGACAGGTATTATTATATACTTACTAGGATTATTGTTTGTACTGAATTTGTATAAAATAAACATTTTCATTTTAATTTTAGTTTTCCTTGCCATACCATTTCAATAGAAAAAAATCGTTTTGACAATTGCTAAAAAGTTTAACTATTGAATAACCAGTCAACTACCCAATTGACATATAACACTAATCCTAATGTAACACGATGTGGCAGCCATACGACTCCCCCATCATCGCCATTCCCCATCATAAAGTGACATAATCGTGTCACGTGACGTGCAAACCTGGGTACCCAGTGCGAGTTCTATTTGACATTCGATTACGTTGACGAACGGTGCATGCGTAGGTACTGCATCCAAGCTGGATAAACGACTGATTTGGCGAATTAACACTACGTATTATTTCAATTACATTTTTTTTGTACCAAATTTCCGCAAAGTAACCCCTGATTCCATTAATTAATTCAATCGAAATTTCACAGGGACTGTGGGAAATTACTTCATTGTCTTGTATGGCATGCTAACAGACAAATACGTTTTATCTCAGAATTATACAATTACTCCTTTGTGAAAATAAATGACAGAGAATGTTTAGGCTTTAACAGAACGAAAATCATATAATTTGATTAAAATGAGGATAATCTTGTACCAGATAAACAAAGAAGGGTTTTCATTAAACCTTCACGAAGCGACGCCTCAGCCATTTAACAGCTATCAGTCCAAAACAAAACACAGCTTACTTGAATACGCTTCATCACGTGATAAAGGTGAAGTCCCCCGTCACATCACAAAAAGCTTATTGTATGCGTAGCGCGACAAAAATCTCTATAAATACCACCCACCCAGTCTGCCAGACTGTCTGCAAGTTGCGTTTTGTATTTCTGCCTGCGCCGGCGCCGATTTGATGTATTTTACTTTATGCACGCCGTTTCAGTGGTGCGTGCGCATTTATTAATAACTTCAAGGACTAGAGGAGTAGATGCGCACTGAGTTTGTCTGCTGGTCGTCTAATTTTGCAGCAAGCGACGGTAAAGGACCTATGTTTGAAGCGAGCTGGACAGATACTCAGGTATTATTAGAGAAAATGTGGTTTAATCCCCACAGCTCCATTAGACTAATGACGGGAACTTGAAACGGGCGTATTAGCTTTTCTCGTTAACAGGACAATGTGACCAATAATGTATAATCTCGAGCTCCTCCGTGCTTCGGAAGGCACGTAAAGCCGTCAGTCCCGGCTGCATTAGCAGTCGTTACCAACCACCAATCCGCACTAGGACCGCGTAGTGGTTTGTGGCCCTTCTCCCTATCCATGCATAGGGGAGGGTCGTGCCCCAGTAGGGTAGGGGACATAAAAATGAGCTGATGATGATGATGATGATGAATAACACATTAAAAATAATCTTTATAATAAAAATATCTCATCTATCTTTTAACTAACTACTGCTGATGATAATGCAAAAGCTGCTTGCAACCAACATCAAAAATTGGTCTTAAAGAAAACACTCCTTCATACTCAGTGTTCATGTTACATGTGACGTGACACTGTAAAGGCTACTTTCAGCCAAAATCAAATTGTCATAAAAAAAATTACAGCTTACTGTAATATTTAGATGACCTTAGCAACAGTTCAGTAACACAATTTTGAGGGAAAATTAAATTAACGTTTACGGGAGTCGTTCATTCATCAGTCCGCCTGACATTGGGAGTGATAAACACCCACTCGCTAAATTTATTGACTGCTAAGTATTTTTTACTCATGCGAAAGTAATGGTTGCTGACAAAAAATTCTAGTTGTTTCAGAAAAGGGCTAACTAGTCAAAAAATATATTCTGCAATGAAACGTTATATATTTTCAAAAATAATAATTTATTAATTATTATTAATTCCTATCTAACTACGAGGGCTCGTATTCGATATCATCGTAATCACAGACAAAGAAATACTTACTAATTGGAAATAATACTAAAGTTCTTGTATTTATTCTTAGTGTATTTGTTGTTAATTTTGAATTTGAAGATCACTGGTGAGCATCGTTTAAAAGTTCCTTGTATACCTAGGAGATTCGCATTTTTTAAGAAAATTAATAATTTTTTTATGATAATATACTATTATTTACATAAAAAGAAATTAAAATCACACATTTTCCTAATTTGAATTTGGAATTATGCGAAAAGACTTTTTCCCCAACCTAATATTATGGGTAAATGACTCACGAGATGATACTATATGCTTTTCTAATCCGTGTTTAGATAAAATAGTCACAAAGTTTTAATCAAAGCTATATACAACCTTTTATTAAAGACCATTTTGTAAACATTTTCAATTTGGCATAATAACATAATGTAGATTTTACTTTTTTATTTTCAAGTGCTAATTGCTGCACTGAAGCTAAATTAATATGTAATGTATTTTATAAAATTTTATGAACATAATGTAGGTTAAACATGATGATACATTAATGCAACGAGCCTAGCGTTCGTTACTAACACAAGTTTCTTCTATGAGATAATACATTACTGAATTTATGTTGACTTTTAGAGAAATTCTCTATTCTTACGTTGTCATAAAATGTTATATGAAGATATGATCAATCTTCCTGCATTAGGCTTTCACGGCGAAAAGCAACCGTTAAATAGAACCTCATTTGTGGGTACTCGTTAAAAATAAAAATTATAGCCAATATTTTCTCGTGCCAAAGCTTTTGCCGCGACCGAGCGACAGCCTCATTCCGAGAACGTCTTTTGTTTAAGAAAGCTTGTGATTTAGAGCGATGTTCCTTTGTTTTATTTTGACTGAAGAATGATTGAATGTTAAGGCGAAAGCGCACGCGCTACGCTCAAACGCAATTTCACCACGCGCTGTTAATTAGTTAATGCGTATTGTGGAACACTCATTACCCTTAACGGCCCCATATAAGGTTTAGCACTAAGTTAAACATCGCAGCTTATGAACGCAGGCCCGAATACAAGGAACGATATGAGGAACCTAGTAAATTAATAAAAGCGCGGAGAAACTGCACTACGTCTGCCCTGCTCTAGACCTGCCGTCCGACTAACCGGACCTTGCTGAGCAGACGCTGAGCGTTTCTCTTGCTCGCGTCTCTGTATCACTATGGTTTCAATATTTAACTCATCACCACCGCAATATAATTCAAAATTCAAAATTCAAAATTCAAAATAATTTATATAGTTTAGGTTACAAGTAGCTCTTGTGAGTGTCATTATGCCACCGGTTCGTAAGTCTACTCTGGGCGGGAGATCTTGTACTGAGAAGAAGAAACAGCAAGCATGCAAGCAGCAAGTGTCCAGCTCTTTTCTCCCTTACAGCGTCAAAAATATTGGAAAATGCTCTATCATACCAGGACACTTTCCATTACAAATAAACACAAAAAATATATAGAAGACAACCAGAACATGTAAAAAAAAAACAAAATAAAAAATTTAAGTTAATGATCTATTTAACGCAACGCTGTTTGTTATCTGTAGGATACTGCTGATAAAGGCTATCATATCAGTATAAAAATTATATAAATAAGTTTTATTATATTGATTCAAATAGAGTAAAGTATAATAAGGAGACCGCAGAAGGTAAGCTTAAAATTTTATTTGAACCTATGGGTGTGCTAATTTGAATACTTTAGGTGTGCTTCGTCTGGGTGTGCTTCATGGAATACCTCGCTCATACATAGCGTGCTTAAGCAACGCACACATAGACAACCTCGCATGAACACGGTATCTCGCACCAACTGCGCTCGGACTGTTGCGATCTGCTGTGTGCTGTATGAAGTCAGTGTGAAGCATACCTACTGCAGTCTTCTTATATTGTGATCGGACGCAGTAATAACGAAGGGCCCGCTTTGAAAACGAATCGCCCGCCGCCTTTAACGTAATGAAATTAATCAAAACAACGTTATTAGCATGCATTGTTGAATTTCAACAGATAGTTAACGAGAGCTAGTGCCTAAATGGTTGAGGATTTCCGGTTCACGTAAGGCTGAAGCCCTATCACATGAAATGTCCCTCTTCTAGACTCATGCACAATAACACATTGGAATATTGAGTCATACATTCCTGCCTACCATGCTGCCAAACCCCAACTCATTATACCGCGCACATTCACACAAAACTAACTTCTCAACGGAATAGCAGCGGTGTAGCACAAAATAAGTAGGAATTCACTGCATCAAATGCGGAGTGTAAGACACATTCTGCTTAGGTACACGATGTAAATTTGTGTGTTATGATTAATTATGAATCAAATGATTTAATTTAATTTCCCAAAGTAGAAGCACCGAAGCCAAAATGCCTTTCTAAGCATCGCGGTAGGTACTCAACATATTCAATTTGTAGTCCAAAAAGACAAGCATTAGGACACCAAGCTATTCACTTCACTCCGAACCCGAACGCAGTAGCGTCTGCACCTACAAACTCCATATTTTATATGCCTATTGAACTCAAAGAACCCTGTAAACAAAGGTGTTAATTTACACGTACGCTATCAATAAAGAAACGGGCTGCTTTGAGTGAAACACTGCTCCCGAGAAACAGCCGAGGTGCTACATATAATTATTATGAGGATTTATAGTAACTCAAAAGAACAATGACTTGTGGGGGAGCAGGAGTTTATTTAGTGAGCTGTGTTGTGAGCTTATTGAACTGGGTTTACGTGGAAAAAAAAATACGTAACAGTATTAAGTTGAGAGGAAAGTGACATTGATAAAATCAAATCAACATTTTAAACAAAACTTTCGAAAATAAGTTCTCAGAAAGTTGTATTCGATAACGACATCCATAATCTGATGATTGAAGAGCATGATGGCGCAGTGGTTAACGCGCCCGGTCTGCGAGTGCTGTGGTTAAGCAACCTTCGCAAAGGCCGGTCATCGGATGGGTGACCAAAAATTTATAATCTTGAGCTTCTCCGTGCTTCGGAAGGGCCGTTAAGCCGTTGGCCCCGGCTGCATTAGCAGTCGTTAACAACCACCAATCCGCACTGGGCCCGCGTGGTTTATGGCATGTCCTCTCTATCCATCCATACGGAAAGGCTCGTGCCCCAGCAGTGGGGACATAAAATGAGCTGATAATGATGCATAATCTTAGTAAATTTTTTAAGACCTTATACCGAATTCTATACAATAGGGAATAAAAATTCTACAACACAGCAAAATATGATACTGTTACAATTAGAAGCAACCAGTTAAATTTATCAGTGTAATTATTGTAAACACTATTTACAATTAACATGTCTATATGGAAACATTTGCATGTTTGAAGATGACAAAATTTCGTTTTCTTCATGAGAGACATTTATTGTTGAACGATGATCGCCTTATCGCCGTAACAGAGGTGTACCACTTAAGATCATAATAATAATAATAGTTCCCCAAAATGGTTATGCCACGCTCTACTGGGATCGATCTGTTATTATCAAGGAAAGAACTATTATTGCCAATAAGCCTGATATCTTGTTGACAGATCGATTGACGCGCCAGGCAATGCTCATCGATATCACCATCCCGCATGACGAGAACCTTGTGAAAGCTGAGAAGGACAAACTCACTAAGTACCTTGACTTGGCTCACAAGGTGACCGCTATGTGGGATGTGGATTCGTCGATCATTGTTCCCATAGGCGTATCTGCAAACGGCCTTATAGCGAAGAGTCTAGACCAACATCTCAAGAGACTTTCAACAAGAGCTCCGCTGCTGGCGGCGTTCTAGGTTTAGGTTTTTATAAAAGTTGTATTTTTGTATGATATTGTGTTATATTTTACTTTTTATATAATTTTTATAAAACTAAGATTTGAAATAAATATAGAGTGAATAATAATAATAATAATAATTTATTTATAATTACTAAAATTAATATTTTTGACATAAATCTATGCACAAATTTGTGCATAGATTTAAGTAATATGACTTAAGCCGTTGCCGCTGTCACCCTGATAAAGACCTTAAAGTCGATTCTTTTGGTCATACTTCACACCATAATCAATGTCTGTTGCAGTGAACTCAGCATTTTCACCGTTCGAATGGCGGCCATCTTGGTTCTCCACGCTGCCGGCGCAGGACTGGCGTCTCCCACCGTGCTAGTCACGAGACCCCAAGCGAGGATAGAAAAAGAATGGCTGCCAAATGACAACCAGACTCTTTACACGCTCAAGGAAGGAGAGAGTAAAAGGTACTTTCAATATCAATCCAAAATACAAATTGCAAACGCCTCAGTGGCCGAGTGGCAGAGCGCTCGGCCCGATACCCGAAGATCCCGGGTTCAATTCCCAGGCCGGGCAAAATTTATTTCGGATTTTTCGATGCATAGCCCGGGTTTGTGATCACCAACCCGCATTTGGCAAGCGTGGCGATTAAAACATTACCCATCAATTGTAGCGATGATTTCAATAATGGAGGCCTTTGCCCAACAGTGGGACAATTATAGGCTGTTTACTATTTTACTACTATTGCAAACCAAGTATCATAATTATCATAATCAGCCTACACTAGTCCACTGTTAGACATAGGCCTCAGGAAGTGAACGCAACCGAGCACGATCCGCGGCTACTCTCATCCAGCGCTTGCCAGCTCCACTTTTTTTTTTCTTTTCTTTTAGTTGATGGCTTCGTGCGATTAGCACATTTAGCCAGTGTCAAAGTAATTTTTCTTACAAGTAATACAAAAATATACAATATGATAATGATGAATGATAACAGAAATGAGAAGTGAGAAATGATATACCCCCAACCCCTCGAGTATCTCAGTAAAGATGTGGGGCTTTACTAAGTCCTCACGCAACTTCTTGAGAGAATTTGAAAAGTGACGTTGCACTGATTTGTTTCATTTACCAACACTTATGCACACTCACGAACACTTAACGGTTAATATTCCACCAATATTTCACATTAATATTCGACATAACACAAATTTTAGAAAATAAAACAAAACCGCAGACATGACTCTTCACTTTCCCGCCAAGAAGTCCCCAGCTCCACTTATGGAGCGACGGTCTTCGCAAGGTGGTGGTGGGTCTAAGGGCGTCCTACAATAAAAAAAGAAACCATGTATACAAATGTGTTAATAAAAATGGAACTTAAATACTAAGACACCATTTCGGATACACTTTAGAAATTGAATGCCTGAGATTTGTCCAATTTCTACAATTGAAAAGCAATTATTTATTGGAGAAATCAATTTAACGAATCTGACAATCATAAGAGTGATCATAAGATGGTCCCAATTTTCTTTATAAAGTTAACAACCTAAAAATAACAGTTAAGTAGGTCTTAGCAAACTTTAATATTCTATTCTATTCTTGGATTAATCGCAATAGTCCTGCATATATCTGGCTGATATGATAAATAGCTACTTCGATGATTGTAATAACAGAAATTTCTGGCACAGTTTTTGAACCAATAAATATTTTCTTGACAACTGAGTGAGATCCGCATGTGTGCAATGTAGACCGTATTATTTCCTGCCAAATATTAGCTCAAGGACAGTTACAGTCAGATAGTTGTAATGAGAATGAGTCGTTAGCAGAACCCAGAGAGGTTCGAGTTGAATGTGAGATTAGAGGTTAATCCCCATAACTACGTTAGACTATTCGTATTGATGTGAGCCATTTTCTAACATATAAGTTTTTAGAGATTACAGCACTTTCATTAACGATATTAAGAAATCTTACTACTTATATCAAATTAATTACCTATCAGTTATTGAGTATTCTAGACTAAATGGCCTCCACATCGGCGTCATCGTCTTTTATCATTTGGTGTAACCGTAGGTATATATATATACATAGGGCCCTATAATAATAAACATAGTTTATAGGGTTTTGTTACCGTCATGTAAACTTCATTTCAAACTAAAGTAAAATAGACTTTTTTAATTTAATTTCATTACTACATTTCATTTCATTTCATTTAACTCGTCTGCAATTCCTCTGGTTTTGCGGGTGTCCATGGGCGGCGGTGATTACTCTCCATCAGGTGACCCGCCTGCTTGTTTGCCTAATTCTTTCATAAAAAAACATTTAATTTCATTAAATTACATTAAATTTCATTAAATTACATTAAATTTCATTAAATTACATTAAATTTCATTACATTACATTTAATTTCATTTCATTTCAATAAATTTTATTTCAGAACACGTAATAATTATTCGAAACTTATACTACGGGCATAAATTACGGAGGGTTAAAGTTTTGTACAGTTATTCAGGCTAGCTTACTCATAATAACCTCCCGTATTCAAACATTCTGACGTGTAAATGTTTACAAACAATTACAAAGTTACAGAAACATTCCAACTTATAAGAAGAAATCCTTACACAATAAATCAACTAGCCGACATTATTGTGCTGCACAACACGTAAAATGAAACATAGTTGCCTTCTCAGAATCGCGGCTTCAAAAGGTATTGATGATAGAAATGAGGGGAACGAAATAAAGCAACGCGAAGACTTCCTGCAATTGCCTTGGCGATAGTTTACTTGGGTGACTTTGTTACGAACGCCTCATAGCGTTTTCTCGGAATCTTGGCAAACTCTTCTATATCAATCACCCATATATAGTATATAATGTTGAAATGAAACCAATATGTACGGATCTGCACAATTTTGCAAAATATTTTATGGTTACGTGTCGATCGATACCTTTGCAAGGTTAGATCACGAGTGACCGACTTGTTATGTCATATAACGAGCTTAATTTCAATATGTTATACTCAAGTAAACATAGAAAAGTAACATCATAATCATCATCATCTCAGCCAAAAGACGTCTACTGCTGGTCAAAGGCCTCCCCCCAAGGATCTCCACAACGACCGGATTTGTGCTGCCCGCACCCAGCAGAAACACGAAACGACCAAAAGAAAAATTTTCTACGAAAAAACTATACTACTTAAAATATAATTTAAATAAGAAAACGACACAGTCACAGACATCATTGCATATTTTTTTAAATTATTGTGGGGGTACATTTATGAGCAGATAAAAAATATTACTATGTAGTTGTTTTTTATACTTGTACTACATTTTCATAATTCAATATTCACTCACCGTATCAAATATATAACATGGTTATATTCCTGTTATTAATAATATTCTAACACAATTGCATCAGCTAACTAGAATCAGGACAATATATGTAATAGGGGTTACCAGGATGATGTATTATTTGGCTCAGTGAATACACGTGTTATGCTGATGAGATGCTCTAATTTCGCAACGTCCTTGGGCCACAGTAGCCAATACCACCAGGAAGGTGTTGCGACCCACATTATCAGCACTTGCAAAAGTCACTTGGCTGTCAACTGGGAATATATGGCCGGTATTTGACTTCCATGTAACTTGTCACACTGCGTGCATATATCATGATGTTAAAGTAGTTGGCGTCTCTATATATGAGTTGTATTCTTTCTTTCTTTTAGTTGATGGCTTCGTGCGATTAGCACATTTAGCCAGTGTCAAGGTAATTTTTCTTACAAGTAATACATAAATATACAATATTTCCTTCCAGTCAGTATGATGATGAATGGTGATGAATGATAATAAAAATGAGAAGTGATATACCCCCTAACCCCTCGAGTATCTCAGTAAAGATGTGGGGCCTTACTAATTCCTCGGCGGACTTCTTGAGAGAATTTGAAAAGTATAGTTGCACTGTTTTGTTTCATTTGCCAACACTCATGCACACTTACGAACACTTAACGGTTAATAATCCACCATTATTTCACATTAATATTCGACATAACACTAATTTTAGAAAATAAAACTAAACCGCAGATATGACGCTTCACTTTCCCGCCAAGAAGTCCTGAGTTGTATTGTTTAAGAACAGCTAAACAGTTGATACTGACCTTTTTGATGCAGAATTGCAACTAAAGTTAGTGTTTTTTTATCTTGATTTTTTTTGTTTTATTGTTTTGATGGTGTTTGGTGCTGTAGTTGAATAATTGACTTGTTAGGTTTCTTAAGCCACATTCTCTTTTAACGTAGGACTTTTAATATATTTTATTGTTTTGATGACTTTTGCTTCTGCGGTTGATTAAGTTTTCGTATCAATACGAGTTGTATAAAAATAATAAAGCTACAGTTGACAGCAATTTTTTTGAAGTCGCATTGGAACTTAAATTGGAGGGTCTCTTCATTTGGGATTTCCCATAACCTTTGTTGCCACGATGCCTTTCTTTTAATAGATTATCTCGCCTACAAATAATATTAAGTTTAATTACTGGTAGTGCATGTAATAAGCACGATCATACTGTTTTAAATGTTATATGTCTTTCTAACTACTGCTGGGCTTAAATCTTCTCTCATGAACATTAGCACATGAGACGTTTGCCAAAACAGGTTTACACTAAAGATAATATCAATCCTACTTACCCTATCTCATTTTTCAAAATGATTCTTTTATAGTCATACTTAATGGTGATATTTTAAAAAATAACTATGTATTTTGTTTCAGTTTGGAGTTGAATACAACGTCAATATCACAGACAACCGTATTTATCACAATAAGTCCGTGCACACAAGATTTCCATTGGACCTTGCTTCACGGGAAAACACACGGACAAGGTGAATTTCAACTCTTACCATTTGTCAAAGTTGTATTATTATTATTATAGACAAACAGACAGGCTGTTGATTGTAAGCCTGCAAGTCACTATTCTGTTCTCTCTTCTTAACATCTGCCTTCCGCCTGTTTTTTATTTGGTCCTGACCCAGCTGTTTCTTTTTAGCTTACGAAAGTAGATTTAAAAAAAGTTGTCTATTTTGTGCTGATACATCTTCCCCTTTTTTGTCTGAAAGAAGATTAAATAAAGTTAGAAACAAAAATAATAGTGTCACATGGGTAGAAATTAACAGCTCACCGTGATGTTTAATAAATTCAGGATCATTAACAACGCTGAGAGATTACGTCGGAGGAGAGATGAGGACTTTCTCAATCTTCACAGCTTTCCAGGATCGATACGTAATACAGGTACGAACGCATTACTAATGAGGCAATTGAATTGGGAAGCAGAGGAGAAATTGGGGAATCCCTTGGCAAAGTAAATGATATACAAAGTACGTAATTGCATTTTCTTATTAAAAAACACCGAAATCCATGTTCGAGAAATAGGTGATTTTACTTTAATATTCTACAGAATCAAATCGAATTTGTTTGACAAAATACATTAAGGTGTTTTGTTTAGAGTGCTTTATTAACCTTAAGAATTTTATTTATTTTCTATATAATGGATATTTTATGGGAATGGCTATGACTATGACTATGACGCTACAATTGTGTTCCGTCAAGAAACTTTTTGGATTGCAAAGATTCATGCTTATGTCGACGTAACTATTTAGATAGGAGGGCGCTACTGTGTGCAAACGGACATAGGTCCTAATTTTAATTGCAATTATTGGACTATCGATTAATGTCGATTGTTGTCAAACCTTAGCCCTCGAGACTAAACCCTCGTTTATGACCTTCAGAGGAGTGGGTATGGCTGAAAATCAGCGCTTTCTGAGATTATATCTCACGACAGCACAAGCTTAGCCACTTCCAATTGCTTTCGTTATTTTATGTGTACCTAGTTATTATAGTTAAAAAGAATAAACATTTTTTTAATGTTATTAAATCAGTTTTTAAACCTTTAATCAACATCTTGATCTTGTGATTCTTGTATCCAAATTGCACCCACAATTGCTGCCGATCGGAGAAATACGGGCGACATTCACACAAACTAAATATTATTAAGGCATTTTTTTCATATGTGTCCCAAGTGTCCTCACCATGGTGTCGGGACACTTGGGAATAAATATCACAGACGGTCCAAGTTCAATAATTTATAGCTTCAATTAGCTACCCTTTCATGATACGCATACCAGATCAAATCAATAGCGAGAAGAAGCGAATCGAAAGCGAAATCAAGAAGCGAAGGCAAAAGGTACAAAATCTCCTGAAGCGCCTAAATACAAGAAAGCAGCAGACTAAGTTTTGTTTTTTATTCAAGCTATCGACGTCACAAGGTGGGTCAGCCGCAATCAGCGTGAGAGGGGAGGCAACGAAACTGGTGCGCCTACGTCTGCGTACCAGGTCTAGGCAGAGGCTAGTGGCTAACTGGGACCCTAGGTAAGCTAAAGTAGTTTTTCTTTTTCGACTGAGTCGTCAAACATGAATAGAACAACGGTGTTAATATTGTAGTTTATATACTTTGTATGCTCTTGAAGCTGATCATAGAGGCTCTGGTGGTGATGCTGTAAGACCGCATATCATTCCTGTGTTTCACAAATTAAAGAAATTTTAAATGTTAAATATCTTCTACATTAGCTAAGACTATGTTGATAAATGAATACGTAATTAATAGGTATAATTCTAATTAAAACATAATTTTGATGATTACTCTATTTATTTATTTATTTATGAACAGTACACTGACAGATTAATGTCATTACAAAAAACATACAAACATTTTCCTCAAAATAAGAAAAGACAATAATCTAAATTTAGTGTACACAGCATGCAATTAATTAAACTTACAGAATCTTTTTGTGTATAACTTAACTTATACAATATTCATTAACACTTTTTTTTATTTATTTTATTTATACGGATATTAATGTAATAAGTGTGGTTGAGGATGTTTCGTCATTAAATATGACTGAAATTACTCTTTTGTACTTTGAGAATCCATTCTTAAATATGTCTATATCGTTATGAACACGAAATGGATTCGTTATAAGTACGGCAAATTCTTACAATAGGATTATAAAAGACGTATTGTTTTTATAAGCCTGAATCCTGAATCAATCAGTAGATATTTGACTAAATATAATTATTCCAACCTCCTTATTGCTTTCGAAGACTGGTTCTGTCAGTAGGGTGGAAATGGAATACGGTTGAGTTATTATTATGGTTTACATTTTGATTTTTCTGTACATAAAGATCTAAGGCCACTTGTTGGACAAAGATATTATGCTGATGATAAAGTTATTACTTACTACAAAATGTGGTAGTCACCTTGGTCCGGACTGGGCCAATCATATGCTATTTTTTGGTACATTTGACGTACAGCGGGAGCTTAGACTGCTTGTCCAGTCTAATCATATCCAGTGTGCCAGCGCAACGTATAATATCTCAATAAAAAGCTGTACCAAAGCCTCGGCACAGTTAACCATAAACTCCAGCTAATAAATCTGATATGTCACAGATCGTCACATGGTATAAATGAATTTATGATGAAGACAAGATTGAGTCGGCATATAAGGCGAGCTAGTTGGCTTCGTGATATATGACTTTCATTATTTTGACGTACACAGTTTGCTATACCTATAGTTTATTTTTATTTATTATGTTTATTTTGCTACACGATCTTTCCAAAGTAGATATCATTATACTTTCTAATATTTGAATACATTACGCCTAAAATGTTTTTGTTTTGTTTATAAAATTTTAACGCAAATTTTGTTGCGAAACAAATTACAAAGTTGAAAAAAACAACATTTTATAAATAGCTTGCCTACTTCTTAACTGATCATTAGTATTTGTAAAAATATTATGATCGGATGTTAATGACGGTAGTTGTTGGCTTTCAAAGTAAAAAAGTAAATAGTGTTGAATAATTTCGGCGGGCTGGTTAGAACCAGGATAGCTCAATTGTGAGAGCACTTGACCCAGTTCAACTCGTGGAAATTTATTCAACATTTGTGTTTTTGTAACTTTACGCCTAAATAAATGGCTCACTGAATATCTGTACTTGTAATATTTGAAGCAAATTATTTGTGAGTTTCGTGATATTACCATGTGTGTGACTTTGCTGATACTCGTATCCAATGAAATATTCATTACCTTTGTATAAAGAGCGTGACGTTGGAACGTCTATCTTATGCAAAAAGTATTTCTCTGTATCTTTTGTGTTTGGAAGGAGAGACAAAGATTAAAGACTTGTATATAATGAAAGGGATAGGATAAATGAGTGGAGTATTACGTTAAGAAAACCATATTGCAACTTCAGCGGCAGAAATATCTTTCGTTTACTCGAATATTCTTTCTGCTAGTTGCTAATAAAAGGCCACCCTTTTTCCTTTGAGATATTTAAACTGTCGCACGGTGATTGTTTTCTTCGATCGGTCTTACAAAAACTGCACTCCTGAAATTATTAATAATATAGGATTTTACCTCTCTCTAATTAATCATAATTTTTTATACCACAAAAAGGCATTACGATAAACGGCCCGCCAGGATGGTTAGCGGTTACTATAAACCTATAGACATATAGTTATGTCACTCACGCGTTGCAGATCCTATAAAATAACTCTGCTAATTATACTTTTTGTGGGACCGCGTTCGTACGATGCGTTAAAAAGCTTTCGATCACGAACACTCGATTAAATTAATTGATCAAGTGACATACTATTATCTGTGATACGTGCAACCTTTTCGAATGTGCTCACCAGGGTGCCTAGTTCCAGTTTTATTTGCCAATTTGTATGGCATTGAGGAGCTTGACGGCACCGGCGGCGCGGCGTAGCGGTTAACGCGCCTGGTCTACAATTGCTGAAGTTAAAAACCTTTGCATAGGCCGGTCATCGGGTGAGTGACCAAAAATGTATATTCGAGCTCCTCCGTGCTTCGGAAAACACCGAAAGCCGTTGGCCTCGGCTGCATTAGCAGTTGTTAACGAGCGTTTAACCGCTTCTGTAGTTTATTGGTTAAGATCACCGGATTAGAGGGCCCGGGTTCAATTCCCAGCGGGGGTAAGGCTTGTTTGTCCACCTGGCTAGCTACCACCATCTCATATGTTGCTTTAACATCAATGTTTGTAGCATTGTTGTGTTCCGACAGCTAGAGATAAGATAGCCAGTACCACAGTAGTTGAGGATTCCGGGTGAAGTGTGCTTCCTCCTTCGGCATTATCATCACAGGTGAGATGAAGGCTAAGGGTTTACCCGTGAGATATATAAAAATACACCAATCCGCACTGGGCCCGTGTGGTGGTATGGCCCATTCTCCCTGCATAGGGAAGGCTCCAGCAGTGGGGACATAAAAAGGTTCTGGTGATGATGATGATGAAGCAGCGTCTCATAGCGACAAACGAGGAGAGTCAAAATGTTAGTTATGTTGTCATACAAATTCTGTTTTTTGATAACCGTGATCGATTGGCAAATTGAACTCGTACCTAGGCACCCAGTTTTTATATAGCATCACACAGCATTCCGAAACATAATACCGTTGGCGGTGCCGGTGCCAAGAAAAAAGGGCTAAGATCATAAAATAACGGAGATCCAGGCTTACCGTACATCAAAGATCTTGGCGGCAACTTTTTTTATTGCGTTTATTGATATATCTGAAGGGAATCTAGTGCGATATGTACGGGAAACAATTTGATGTTTTTATCGAAGGCATTGCTGGGAAAACGCCATCCTGATGTGATACTTGGTTGTGTTAGCGGACTTTTTATGAGCTGTCTATGTCTATGTCGGGGACGCCTTGGTCTTAATTTTACCTGATGTCACGAGATGATAACGCTTTGTTATTAATATATATGGGGGACTTCTTGGCGGGAAAGTGATGAGTTTTATTTTCTAAAATTATTTAATGTGACATAATGATAGATTACTCGTAAACGTTGCACGAGTAAATGACGTCACTGTTAGAAACCTCTTAAAAAGACTGCGTAAGGTGTTTGCTAATTGACAACCATTGAATTTGGGGGGAATACCATAATTTAATATTTCTATCACCACTAACAATCATTTTATTTTCCTATTTTTCAATAGTTATCACTATGAATGTTTTAATATCGTAGCATTGAGTAAGGAGTAGGTATTTTGGAAGTCAGGAATTTAGACTTGATTATACCCTACTTTCAATTGTTACCACCTGATTGCTCCTGTGAATCCAGTGGCGGAACTATAGGCCTGGCCTGGCCTGGAACTAAATTCGTGGAGGTGGCGGCTAGGTGTGAGGGCAATCCCGGACTTCTATTTTTTAAGTACGAAGAGCTATACTACACATTTTTCTTTTGATTGTTGACAATTGGTAATTTGTATCTTTGGCGTTTCAGAGTTTTTTTTTTATTGAGCCTGCAAATAGGGGCAAAGTAAAGTTAATTGAGAAAGTTAGTTATCATCATGTCTAGTTCTAAAAAGTATTGAAATGGGAGAAAAAAAACAAAAGAAAAAGAGGGGTCTAAAGAAAAAAAAAATAAGTAACCTAAAACTTGTGAGTACTATGATGACTTTATTGATGAAAAAGCTAGCGTTCATGATCCAGAAAGAAAACAGTTTTTGGCGCCAAGCGTTCTCTAGACTCCTTGATGTTACTCTGACACACAGAAAAGGCAGATAGCAATGAGCCAACTTTCCAAGAAAACATTTTTGAGTATTGTTGAGTTATTAGCAAAATCGTTCCCTCTAGATAACCTCTGAAGGTGATTCGTTTCACACGGCTTGAGGGACCCTTTACGTTCCTCGCCGCCCCCAAAAAGCCCGGTGAAGCTGAAAATGCCGCAGCGGCAATCAGCAACCTCTCTCACAAAAAAAAAAAAAAAAAAAAAATTAGCAAAATACGATCCGATATTACAAGAACTGTTAAGTAAACCAAAGGGTCAGATAAAATACTCCAAAAATACAAAATGAGCTCATTTCTGTTCTCTTTCTAGAAATAGAAAAAGCACTCATAAATTAAATAAATGCCGCACCAGTTTGCTCTATCTCACCTTATCTTAACCTTTTCTTCTTTTTTTTTCGTGTATTGTTTTACAGCTCCAGATGAAATCCATCAAGCCTATTCATTCGTTCTATCTTCATATTATTATGTAATACATAAATAAACAATATTGATAATGATGAATGATAATAGAAATGGGTAGTGAGAAATGATATTACCCCCCCAACCCCTCGACATATCTCAGTAAAGATGTGGGGCTTTACTAAGTCCTCACGCAGACTTCTTGTAAGAATTTGATAAGCGACTTTGCACTGTTTTGTTTCATTTGCCAACACTCATGCACACTCACGAACACTTAACGGTTAATAATCCACCATTATTTCACATTAATATTCGACATAACACTAATTTTAGAAAATAAAACTAAACCGCAGATATGACGCTTCACTTTCCCGCCAAGAAGTCACCTTACCTTTCTAAGTGACTTTGACATGCGTCCATGAAAATTTTATTATTTTTAAATTTAATCCTTTTTTTTTTTTGTTTGACAAACGACAATGCAAAGGCATAATAAACATGCAGCTATTTTATATTTTTCTTAATGTATGTGTGAGTATTTTGTATATAATTTTCTTATTAGTATTTTTATGTAATATATGTTATTTTATTACACCACGCGTCGCCACCTCACGTTCAGGGAGCTGTCTGAAAACCAGCGCTTCCGTGGCATTCTGTGTATTGCCACAAAAGCATTGCTGAGACAGCTACCCGTTGGCCTTGCACATAATAGTTATTTTTATTATTATTTCTCTCTTTTAGTTTTAATTTTTTTGTGATTGTGTTAATTATAAAACAAAACAAAACAACAAAGGCACATAGAATATGTTCACTATGCTTGCTTAAAATACGTAAACACATAGCCCCATAACACTATATATACAGAAGTCAGTTTATGTCTGGCAACTGCTTGACCGCACGATGAAATTACATCGTGCTGGTGACCGCTCGAAGTAGTCGCAACCACAGAAGAAAGGTTATTCGCAACTGCTTGAGCGGTTCCATGTTTATATGTAAATAGAAAACAGTATAGTTCACTATGCAGTCGCGGTTTAAATTAGTCGATCCTTATTGCTTCAAGCTGCCCGTGTATTGGCCGCCATTAGTAAAACGACACAGTGAGATAGGTTTTTTTTATATTTATTTAGTTGAGTTTATTCTATTATTGATCGAAGACAACAGTAGAGTGTAAATATGAAAGAAAAAATAGAAGAGAAGTTTTGTGCTTCGTAATTTTTTTTTATTTCATTTTTATTATTTATATATTTATTTATTTTTTTATTTTCATTTCTAACATCAGCCATTGTGTTAAAATATTATTTTTTGTTATAATAATGCCGGATGTCATTCCCTATAGACAACCTCTGACGATGCTTCGTTTCTCACGGCTTGAGGAACCCTTTGGTTTTCACGCCCCACCAAAAAAGTCCAATGACGCTGCAAATGCCGCCTGAGGATATCAGCCAACTCTTTCAAAAAAGGACGTGTATGTTGGTGGGATGGTGGTGGTGGCGCACCATCACCAAATTCACTGTTGGGCAAAGAGCTTTCCACATGCATAGAACTTTACCGCCTATGCGGTCTAATGGTTAGTGGTTTGGTACACGGGTCTTACACCGAGAGGTCCCGGGTTCGATTGCCAAGAAGGTACACTATTCGTTATTTTTTCGTATTTGTACTCAGTTTGGTTGGTGGTAAGCTTGATTTTGAGCTACACTAAAAAGTGAACACCTAACTATTTAAAAAAAAACGTGTCATACCTACTGTTCTAACTTAACTGGTAACGTCTAAAAAGCGTAAGTTACCAGTTACCACTACCACCATTGTGGTACTAATAAGCATAGCTCCTGTAAACTCACGTGGCATACTAATTGATAGGAGCGGCAACTTTGCCCGTTTTTATTGCATGGGCAATTACGGGACGCCTTCCATAGCGCAGGCACGCAGCGAGTAGTGATAACTTAACCATTTTCGAACTGAATACTTAGTAGGGGTGTATTACTAAGATTTTTGTTTAAAAAATGGAAACAATAAAAAACAACGAGGAGCCTTACAGTAGTCGCATGATGTGTCAATTACTAAATAAGCAATTTTAATATTATATTCTGAAAAAAATGGGTCAGGTATAACTATGAAATAAATGCAGTAAATACTCATTAGAAGACATTTGATATATCAAAATGACCTTTGATAGTCAAATGACACAATATGTCACATAAAATAATAATATGTCATGTTCATAATATCAATTTTAAATTTACCTAATGGCGCGCGCTTGCGCGCTTCCCCGACTTCTTGTCACACTGTTACACCTACTTCCGTCACATTTCAAGAAATCACTGCAACAAATTGTATACCTACATAGAAATCGAGCGGGAAAATGTTACACGTCAATAAAAAATAATAAAATAGAACTTTTAACTAATTGAGTAATTCAAACTCGTCGCGTTATTGAAATAATTTATACTTTATAATTTTTAAAAAAAACCGTTTATTTTATCAGTTGTATTTTGTTCATGTGTTAAGATATTAGCAGGCGTTGTTACATTTATGTTTAGTTAAGACACTTTATACTCTTGGTGGTCACTCCAAGTCCGTACCTACTATATTTTCAAGAATACGGCGTCCTTGTCAACACCAATGGTATTCATTAAGTGTGATGAAAGCAAAGCATTTCCCTGTAATCCACGACCTAGTCAACTTGAGCGGTTTTAGACTTTAGAGGCGCCCTCGGGTTGTTCCACTCTGGATTGCAATCCGAATGCCTCAAAGAAAGACAGGAGAGCAGGCCCCTACATGATTCTCTAAATTCTAGAGGCGTGTGGGTGCCCTCGCACCAAGAAAGAAACAAGGTTTTTCCAAGCCGTAGTAATGTACGATACGCTGTAAAGGCAAGATGCGGCTTATTGGAATTTCTTTTAAAAAATAACTTTCTAATAAAAATAAAAATATATGTTTGTTACATTACAGCCCTATAGATCCGCAGGCAACCTCATACTGCGTGGTCGCATCCCACTTGGAGAACTACTCGTCCCTGTGCGCGGCGCAATGCGACTCGAAAGCGAGTAGGCTGAACAACAGATCATTCGAGCGATTGACCGAGAACGATCGATTGGACGACCGCTCGAAGTTCGATTGTTCCGGCATGGAGGTCGACAACAAGGTCGACGTGGACCCGCTGAGCATCTTCGATGGGACATTTAAGAGTCTTTATAGGAGGAGGAAGTTTGGTGAGCCATCATTTGTTTCTTTGTTTTCTTTACACATCATTATCACCTCACCAACAACGTCCCTACTGCTTGCTGGGGCACGAGCTTTCCCTATGGATGGATTAGGAGAACAGGCCATAAACCACCACGCGGGCCCGTGCGGATTGGTGGTTGTGAACGACTGCTAATTCAGCCGGTACCAACGTTAACTTTACGTGCCTTCCGAAGCACGCAGGAGCTCGATGATAAAGTTTTGGTCACCCATCGACCGACCTTTGCATAAGTTGCCTAACGTCAGCATTCGCAGATCGGGCGCGTTAACCACTGCGCCATTGAGGTCCTCAACAGTTTTTTACACAACTACGCTAGAACTCTATGGTACTTGGTCTTCATCTCACCTGGGCCCCGATTCTGCTGTATAGAGGTCCAGCAAGTAACGATAAAGCTGAAGGTGAAAGCGGTTAAAGCGAACCTTCAACCTCGGAGACGTCACTATTAAAGACATATTATATAAATCTGTTAAACTAAACCGTATTAAATAAAAACTATTCTGAGAAAAATCCCAGACAGGGTTGATTTATTCTTGAAGAAATAATCTGTCCAAATTTTTAAGCAAATAAAAGTAAACAAAGAAAAATATCAATTTATGTGTATAAAATTTAAGACATAGTAAACATGTTTAAACATTATATACATAGTAATGCAAATGCAAAATACATTTAAGAATTAGGTAGAATATATTATTGTTGAGACCATATAGAGATAAAATGAAGCAGCTTCACAAAAGTATTATTTTAGACTAATATATTTTTAATTAAAAAAAAAATGGTGCTACGCGGATTAGTTAAAGAACACTATATGTAACGTTATTATTTATTAAGTGTAGTACTATAGTAACCTAGTAACTACTACAGTCTACAGTTAGCTTGAGATTTATTACGTCTTCTCAATTAATCATAATTAAACGCTACTTGAAGTAGGTAATCTGGTAGTAGTTGATTTGATCAACTTTTAATTTAGATAAACGTTGAATCTTTTTTTATAGATATAAAAAACCAGGTCATCAGGTTTTTTGACTTCCTTTTGTTACTTCTCTTCCTTTCGTTTCCTACTCTTTTGCCTTTTGTATTTGAACCGATTATTTTTCACCAGCCGTGTCTATTTTCACCTAAGGTCTATCTATACCTTTGTCGTCTCATTTGTTCCATACCTCTAAAAAAGGTTCTATTTAGTGAAACAACATCGTCAGCCTCGACTTCTTGGGGGGAAAGTGAAGAGTCATGTCTGCGGTTTTGTTTTATTTTCTAAAATTTGTGATAAGTCGAAATTATAGTGAAATGATGGTGGATTATTAACCGTTAAGTGTTCATAAGTGCGCATGAGTGTTGGCAAATGAAACAAAACGATGCAACTACACTTTTCAAATTCTCTCAAGAAGTCCGCCCCAGGAATTAGGAAAGCTCCACATATTTACTGAGATACTCAAGGGGTTGGGGGGTATATCATTTCCCACTTCTCATTTCTCTTATCATTCATCATCATCATACTGGAAGGAAATATTGTATATTTATGTATTACTTGTAAGAAAAATTACTTTGACACTGGCTAATGTGCTAATCGCACGAAGCCATCAGTGGTGGATAAACGAAACGGCTTCTAAACTACTGTAGGGAAATAAAATAAAAATTAAAAACACTTCGTTTCACTATTACACGTAGAATTTATTGACATAAATTAAAATATAACAACTATTAGACCGCACAAAAAGGAACACGATTAATATAAAAAACCACACAATACAAATAGATTTAAAACGAAAACCTGTCGGTTAACACGGGGTCAAAAATAAAAATGTACTACGGCATACGGCATGATTGATGGGTTGGGGAATGATAGACAGAAATGAATATTCGTGCAAAATCTTGTTCAGCCCGTCAAAGGGGTTTTTAGAATTTTGAGAAAACTCAAAAATTCAAAAATGACGTTGCAGCCACACCTACAAGCTGCCAGCAATCAACCACAGAGGTCCGGACACCGTAGGTCAGAATACACAAAAAAAAACAAATACGCCATCTACTGGTATAACTACAATATAATTTTATATGAAAAATCGCAGAGTGACGACAAACTACTAGTATCGGTGATTTAACGCTACACTACCTACGTAACAAAGCGTTTAATTTTTTTTTTAATCCACTAAAGTAAGCAACTTATCCTTTGTCTAATTCTTAAGGTAAGTGATGATAAGGCCAAAGTGGAAGCGCTCTTCACTCGGAATCCTCAACTACTGAGGCACTGGCTTTTATATTTCTAACTATGTGGGTTCTAATAATAATGTTATAGACATTGTTTTTATAGTGACAGACTTAGGTGGTACCTAGCCGGGCAGACTTCAAACAAGCCCATCACCAACCAATATAAAAAAAACTCACGTTGTACATCGTACCCGGAACTTCTGAGATTATTCTGTTTATATAGGAATATTGATTGGCCAAATTTACTTGAGAAACGCTTCGCTACATACATTTTTTTATTTATAAAGTACTGCAACATTATATTAACGGGTGGCGGATTTAATTTCTAAGGCATTATCTACCAGTTAACCATAGGGCGGTGCAGTAATGACATGGCAAATAATCTTATGAGGGTTGTTTTACTATAGGTACTGGTTAATTCATTGAGTTTTGACATTATTTTGTTTTTTTTTATCAGGTCGCAGCACAAAAGCAAATGACGAGGATCCGGTGATCGCGTGCGTTGGCGAAAGGACACATCACCTGATTGAAAATTTAGATCCCACTAAGGTAATTAGGTCTCATTGAAATATTATGTCAAATTCCCATTCTTTTTAGATTTCAGTGCAAGGGCCGTAGGTAATGGTGTATGGAGCGGATCGCTTATCTTTGGCGATGAAATTACTCGATAACGTTAGCTAATATGAGAAGCGGCGTCTCCTGGTGACAAACAAGGAGGAAATAAAAAGTTAAAACCCACCATTATTTATCATTTATATTCGCCAAAGCAATAATATGTATTAGAAAATAAAACATAGCTGCAACCATGGCTCTCATTACGTCACATCACAAGATCATGTTTCTATCCCCACTGCTACGGCACGACCGTTCCTTATGGATGGTCCATATCCATAATCAACCACGCGTACGGGCCATAATCAACCACGCGGGCCCAGTGCGGATTGGTGGTTAACGACTGCTAATGAAGCTGGGACCAACGGCTTTACGTGCCTTCCAAAGCAAGGAGGAGCTCGAGATGATACATTTTTGGTCACTAATCCGATGACTGGCTTTTGCGAAAGTTGCTTAACCATAGCAATGGCGGTCTGGGCGCGTTAACCACTGCGCCATCGAGCTCCATGACTCTGTTCTGTATGAAATTTTCTTTATTTTTTGACAGATGTATTACGTGAGCGTGTTCGGTGTAGCCGGCGACCGCCAGAGCGGTACCCTGCTGGCCACCGGCAGCGTCCGTCCCCGCACGTCAACCGCTAAACGGCTGAAGGAAAATGTTCCGTACAGAGCTGATCTTAAAGGGAGGGCTGTTTACTACTTCAAGGTAAAAGGAATAGAGAACATTTTAATAAAATTAAACGCCTAATTGCAGATTTGCAATTGTAAAAGAATGCAATTTTGCATATTTATTTAAGATGATGGTAGCTAGCTAGGCAGAGTTAAAAAAACGAACGAGCCTTACAGTAGTCGCATATGATGTAACATTTGACATCTCACCTTTTTAAATCAATATTACAATAGAAAATTAGAATATAGGTATGTAGAATTAACAATGACGTATATTTTTTCTCTTTTTTTTTGTAATATTGTATAAAAGTCTATTACACACGAAATGGTTGAATTGAAATCAATATTACAATAGAAAATAGAATACAGATTTACAAATCTTGAGAGAATGCAGTAAATACTCATTAGAAGACATGTCGCACTGTCAACCTGTTACGCTGTCACGAAAACATTTCTACGAAATCACTCCCACAAATATTACGACCTACAGCGGACATTGGGCTTAAAGTGTCGATCACTGGTGGCTTCCCCGACTAACACGTGACATTTACAGGATCACACTGTTACGACAACACTACTTCCGTCCCTTTTCTACGAAATCACTCCCACAAATTGTATTTAAAGAAGGCGAGCGGAAAGATACACATACACATCAAAAAGTTCTACCACCAACCAAAACGACGTGTACCCGCTGGCAGTCGAACCCAGTACCTCCGGTTATGAGACTGGTGGTTTTAACCCTAGACCACTTACATTAAATTTGGTTGATTAATACTATTTAATATAATAGTTTTAGGTAGGTCTTATTCAATGGTATAGATTATGTTGAATTGCATTCGCGCCATATTCATAGTAGCAGTCATATTACGTCGTCAGACGAGAAAATAGGGGTGCAGACCGTAGTAGCACAGTCTATATAAAGTAACACTGTGGTAGTAGGTAGATTAGAGCGCAGCGGGCGGGTCGACGACCTTACGTAAAGTGGCTTAAGCTTACGCTTACGCATACGTTTACGCTTACGCTTTTGTTGCTTTTACAGATTTTTAAAATGTTTTTTTTTATATACTTACTTAATTTATTTGTGTTGTATAAGCAATATGACTGCTGCTATGAATATGGCGCGAATACAAATTAACGTATTGTGCACGTTTAAGAAGGTACCTAAGGTATCATGACGTATGTCAGCGCAACATTGTATGTGTGTTACTGCCATACTCAGAGACGTCAATTAAGTTTAATGACAATTAAATGTCTTTCCTTCTCTATTTAGCACTATACATAAGAAAGTGACGACAAGACAATTAATTAATGACAATTAAATGTCTTTCCTTCTCTATTTAGCACTATACATAAGAAAGTGACGACAAGACAATTAATTGTCATTAAAACTTAATTGACGTCTCTGAGTACGGCAGTTAGGTATGTAACCTATGGTGTTTTAGCTACTTGCTACAATAAGTAGATCATTACATAATACTTTAATTGTAGGCCACTGTTGGAGCTGGAGGTGGCCTCTGGTTGGCAGTGTCGACCTGCGGCGGGGTGGTAGACGTCGAGGTCTTAGTGAGAGGAAAGCGGCTCTACATGGCTAAAAGTATTGGTAATAACAATAGTATAACTTTATTTACATACAAACACTAGTTAAGTCAATAAAGATTATAAGAAAACCCTCTTTCTGTGTGTGAAGTTGTTAGAATGACTTCTCTAGCACGCAAGACGCTTCTTCAAAATTAAAAATTCGAAATAACTTATCCAGTTTAGGCTACAAATAGCTCTTAAAAACGTAATTATGCCATATCCTTCTTCTTTCTCGTTCCCTTTTTTACATATTTTGAAATTTTAATCACATTTAAATAGTCTTATGAACTAGATAAAATTTATCCTTGCATGCATTAGTTCTCGATCAATTTTTAAAGTGTCATAGTCATAATCATTGAAGTAAGTAAGCTATTATTAATGCGATTATTACCAGATTTATTTACCAGATTTTTTTATATAATAATGAAAAATGTCAATAACTGTAATGAAATACTTTCTGTGTTAGCTACCTACCTCTTTCTTTGTTCACATTCGTCATTGCACTTTCGCACAGAGTCCCATTCGAAGTTCTTCGTGCCTACCCCGATACCCAACTCCTCGATCCAGGAGACCAGCGACGAAGGCTCCGTCCAGTTCGACTCCAGCTCCGAAGAGGCGCGCATGAGATATGTCATTAAAGTGACGCCCAGCAAATGGGACAGAGACAGAAGCGTCACTGTTGAGGTGAGTTTTTATAGTTTTCTCAGTTCATAATTTTATAAATACCTACTTTTACTTTATTTTGTAAATCAGAATTGATAACATATGTTTGAATATCAGTGGTTGTGATCGGTTTTGTTGTCCAAATAACCGCCTCTGTGGTCTAGTGGCTAAGACCACCGGTTTAGACCCAGAGGTCCTGGGTTCGATTCCCAGCGGGGGGTTCATGTTTGTGTACTCGGTTTGGTTGGTGGTAGGGCTTGTTTGTCCGCCTGGCTAGCTACCACCATCTTATCTAAATATGTCGCCATAACATCAATGTTTGCAGCATTGTTGTGTTCCGGCAGCTACAGATAAGATAGCCAGTGCCTCACTAGTTGAGGATCCCGGGTGAAGTGCGCTTCCATCATTGGCCTTATCATCACTTAACATCAGGTGAGATCAAGGCACTGTGCTTACCGTAAAATATAAAAAAAATTTAAAACATTTTACAGTAACAGTAACAGCTAGCTTGTATTGTTCCATTGTTGGGCAAATGCCCCCTTCAACTCCACGATTTTGCGGCACCGTTTGCCAGAGCCTCTCTAATTTTCCCACTCAAAAATGTATTAAACTTACCTATTTGTTCATATAAAAATATGTAACCGAAATAAAATAGCACATTGAAAAGGACTAACATAGTATTCTTTAAAAAAATTAAAGTTAGTACTTCTTTTAGCTTGAAAATAAACTCTAAACGAATTCTTCCGTGCACTACTTAGTTTATCATGTAATATGTTGTCCCTTTTTTTTTACATAAATTATAAAAAAAAAGTAAATAATTTTTAATTTTATCTATTTTGACTTGAATTCAATGATGGAGGCACAGCAGTGGGAAAAGTATATAGGCTATTTATTACTACAACTTCTATACCTATTTTAGGTTGCAGCGTCTACATCTAGGTGGGGAATGAACATGCCAGAACTCTTGGAAGACGGCTCCATTGTCAGGGAGCTGAGGCCGAAGAGGTCTTGCCGATCGGTGGACATTGCATTTTTACCAGCAATCCATAACAGCACTGATGTATTAAGGTATAAAATCTATTATCTTTATATATAAATATTTTGTGTGTGTGTGTTTGTAATTGAACTCCTTCTAAACTGCTGGACCGATTTTCGTGTTTTTTTTATGTGTGTTCAAGTAGATTCGAGAATGGTTAAGATTTACAATTGGACCCGGTAGGTGGCGCTGCAATAGGGGTCCATCATGGGGTACGGGTATTTTCAAGCGGGCGAAGTCGCGAACGGGCCTTTAGTCTTTATATAAGTATATAAATCTTCTGTGCGTGTGTTTGTAATTGGATTCCTTCTAAACGGCTGGACCGATTTGGATGAAATTTTTTGTGTGTGTTCAAGTGGATTCGAGAATGGCTTAGATTTACAATTAGACCCGGTAGGCGGCGCTGCTATATGGGGTCCATCATAGGGTACGGATGATTTTTGACGAGAAAAGAGGGAAAAAAGGGAGAAAAGAGCTGGACACTTGCTGAGTTTCTTGCCGGTTCTTCTCAGTACAAGATCTCCCGCCCAGAGTAGACTTACGAACCGATGCCATAGTGACATTCACAAGAGCTACTTGTAGCCTAAACTGAATAAATGATTTTTGAATTTTTTAATTTTTTTTTTTAATTTTGTAAGCGGACGAAGTCGCAAGAGCGAGTGGCCCACTTATAGTACTTACCTATAATATAAATTCTATTTTCTACTTGATAAATAGAATTATCTGCTGGGTTCTTTTGCTCTTCTTCTTGTAGCATCTTCTATCGGAGGTCGGCTATCATTTCAGCTAGTTGGGCTCTCATTATCTAAAGTAAAACTTATGAAATTAATATATTTATATTGTTTGCAATATTATAGCCTACATTGCCTAGCAATCTGAAGGCGATGAAGTTGTTGTTGACATAAAATTAGACACACTTGGTGTTATATAAATAAGTGTTGACTAAATCAGAGGTCGGATAAGATAGCCACGATAGCCTATTTGGTAGGACGCCTAGCCCAGTTTTTCAGGAGATTCCTTCAACACTTACAATTTACATTAACAATTAACATTTTATTTTTTTATTCTAGCGTAAACTTTATTTAAATATTAAAGACGCTCTTTTGTTATCAGATATTGTGTAGTAATCCGAGAGAGCACGAACGGTGAACGCGTAGCATGTTCGCGAACAAGAAAGTTCCCTGTGCGAACACAGTGTTTCAACAGACTGCAGCGGCCCCCGTAAGTCAAATATCCTTCATTCACAAAATAAATTAAACTAGTGGTCGCACAGTGTCGAAATTCGACTGTTGAATACTATCAATTAAATATTTCGGCTTAAGTATACCTATATCTATATACAACGTGTAACAGAAATGCGTGGTAAAAAATAAAAGATCCAATGTGTATCCGACATAGATCTTGTATGTCTTGTTACTAAGACATAAATATTAACTTTAATTTGTCATGCAATTGTGAATTAAATATTTATGTTAGTGAAGTGATGCGCGTCAGACACGCAAGCAAGCAGCCGTGATCATAAATGTAAGTACACAGACCCCGCCCGATCCTCTAAATGACAGCACACATTTACAGAATACACTAAACATGCACACCAGTTTAGGCCCAAGACACCGTACTCGTAGAACAAGGGTACGAAGAACCGGTTCACACTCGCTCTACACCAGGTACAGACATGTACCTGGTCGGTTCTCTCCTCCTCCACGGCCCGGTCAACCCAAGCCGAGGTCCGTGCCTTTTGAGGCGCCCTCGGGTTGCTCCGCTCCCCGATCCGATCCGAACCCTTCGGAGAATCTAGTAGGGCACGGGGACGCGCACTTGTGCGCGATGCCGTTCCCTCTAGATAACCTCTGAAGGTGATTCGTTTCACACGGCTTGAGGGACCCTTTACGTTCCTCGCCGCCCCCAAAAAGCCCGGTGAAGCTGAAAATGCCGCAGAGGCAATCAGCAATCTCTCTCCAAAAAAAAAAAAAAAAAACTAGGGCTGTTACTTAATTATTTTGATGTGAAATATATTTAAACAGAAATATTTGATAAAAAATTGCATAACAAATTAATGTTAATAACTATTTTCTTAGTAACTCTGCATACCTACAAGATCTAGATCGGATACGCTTTGGATATTTTCATTTTCACAACACCCTACTGTTACACGTTGTATATAATATTACATAATGTAAGTCTGTATATTTCCACACTGCTTACCAATCTTATCGGTGCGCGTATTGTGCTTTAAAAGGGCCACGAAGTTGTTTTTTCACGCCTTAATAATTTAGACATTTCAAAAATACGTGAGTTTTTGCAAAACATCTAGTGTCTCACCTTACCCATACAAACAACAACAACAACAACAACAAACAACAATTTCGTTGCGAAAGTAAAACCTATATAAAACCTTTGTGCCATATTAAGTCTGCTAATTCAATAACGCCTCAATAGTGTTGTAAGCACGAAGGTTGTTGGCCTGATTTTGAAAATAGGATCACAGCGTAAAAACTAAATGAGGTTTAAATAATATACTGTGATAGGTTAAAGCTTCGTGATAATACACGGCGCTAGGACTTAGTTATTGTTCTAAGGATAGAAATATAGAAACATTTTCAAATATGTTTTTGTTTTGTTTATATAATTTTAACGCAAATTATGTTGCGAAACATAATATGGTATGTCAGAAGGGTGCAGGTTCAAATACTGCTCGTGAAAAAAAATTTTTTCAACATTTGTGTTTTTGTAATTTGTTACGCAACATAATTTGCGTTAAAATTATATAAACAAAACGAAAACATATTATAAATAGCTTGCCTACTTCTTAGCTGATCTTTAGTATTTGTAAAAATATTATGATCAGATGTTAATGACGGTAGTTGTTGACATTGAATTGGCGCCTTTGGCTTTCAAAGTAAAAAAGTAAATAGTGTTGAATAATTTCGGCGGGCTGGTTAGAACCACGATAGCTCAATTGGAAGAGCACCTGACCCGGTATGTCAGAAGGGTGCAGGTTCAAATCCTGCTCGTGAAAACTTTTTCAACATTTGTGTTTTTGTAACATTTTCAAAATCAGGCTCCCAATAATCAGCTGCAACAGTTTGATTTTAGTCGTCAATTTCGCGTTTACTAGTTTATTATACAACTTCTGGGAATCATATATTTTTATTCAGGTGTTAATTACTCGGCATCTGAATCAAAACTAGCTTAAAATATTAAAAAATAAACAAATAGCAAATTTTATTTTTTTAGGCATAGCTTCTCACCGTCCTTAAGAAAGGGCGTTATTATTTGTCTCAAATCTTTGAGGCTTTATCATAAACTTTATGCTTAATTATATTAGAAAGCTTATAGAGCAATTGTTTTTTTTTTTGGAACGGCTCCTATCTTGAGCCGTGTTTCATTAACAGGCCTGAAGAAAAAACTGGCATTATTACTTCTCTAAAGCCATGGAAAGTTAAGCTGTTCTTAAAATAATTTCATTCTACGTAAAATTTGTGCTCGTTATATAACTTTTTAACTTCTTCTCTACAAGTTGGTTTAGTTATTCAGGTCTACTTTTACTGTTGTTGATATTTTTTCAATTAATTTCTTGCACTCATAGAACACATTCGATATTGTTATATTAATAGCCCTATATGTGTGACTTTAAACCGAATCTCTATAATATAGAGATACATTAAGTGCTTCAATGTCCACATAGGCTCATTCGTATTTATTTAAAAGCACACTATCTATTTTTTTTAATCTAGCAAACTTCGAAGACCTACATATTCGCAGTTGAAATCTTAATGTCTTCGCTTTGAAGGTGTATTTTTAATATTTATTAATTGTTTCTTTCATAAAGAGAAAATATAGTACCTATACTAACTACGCGACGTCATCTTAACTGTCTTTCAAACACCAAGGATCTTTCTTAGCCTTTTAATTTGTTACAGAACAAAGGTGATTGTTCAAAGAGTAAACGGACTTCGATCAGGAAGAAAGTATGCCATACAAGTCACGGCATCAACTAAGGGAAGCCCGGTGCCATACAAAGTGTTGTATGCCGACACTAACGTATCTTGTAAAGATGACGTAATATAATAAGGTAACTGAAGTAATTAAAAGATAGACCGCCTTTACCCATACTAGCTGTAATATGATGTGTAACTGTTTTATTTTTTCTTCTTTGTGTGAACAATAAAGTATTTAACTATCTGTCCTGAAACAGTAAGGAGTCTTGTGGATTTAATAAGGAACAATAAGCAACAAAGTAGTACTGTGCCAAAGTAACTAATAAATTTTTTCAGGCGAGTCAATCTCTGATGTTGTTATTATGACATGGGACTAAAGCGGTCAGTGGTTTTTGTTGCTGACATTTCGGTATTCCATATAAGACAAAATTAAATGTTTTTCAAACATCTTAATGTTTGAAACCCAGTCTCCAATATCGAGCAAACCAGTCTCTATCAAGATCAGCGTTTCGTCAGTCAGTAATTTAATTTTAAACATGGAAAAAAAAATAAAACAATTCTAACACAAAATCCCTAATTTTTTTGGTATTGTATAATTTACACAATAAAATGGATATATTTTGTATACGAACCAAGTAAAATTAAGTTATTTATATTAGGTATTTATTTATTGTTTTACTTTTAAAATTGTTTGCGGGAATTTTGGTACGCTATTAATAATGATACTTTATGATTTTTGGTGTTGTTATAAGTTCATCACTTTTATTAGGTATTATAGAATTAGGTTGGCACCATGCCTGACAAATCCCATATTATAATAAATAAATTATAGGAAAGTAGGTACAGTTTTTTATATATTTTAGCGTTTTATTAACGCTTAAATATACTTAAATAAAATTTTAAAACACTGAAAAAAGACGACAACCTCAGGCGGGAATCGAACCACGCACCTTCCGCATTCCGGGCGGCAGGCTGCTTTTCTGTCAAGAAAAGATTAATTTTACATGAGACTGCCCAAAATTTGTAAAATTTCTTCAATTAATATTGTTTTTTTATATATTTTACGGGTAAGCACAGTGCCTTGATCTCACCTGATGTTAAGTGATGATAAGGCACTTCAGTGAATGTAATCGCACTTCACCCGGGATCCTCAACTAATGAAGCACTGGCTATCTTATCTCTAGCTGTTGGAAAACAACAATGCTACAAACATTGATGTTATGGCGACATATTTAGATAAGATGGTGGTAGCTAGCCAGGCGGACAAACAATCCCTACCACCAACCAAACCGAGTACACAAACATGTACCCCACCGCTGGGAATCGAACCCGGGACCTCTGGGTCTAAACCGGTGGTCGTAGCCACTAGACCACAGAGGCGGTTAAAATATTGAACCATATATGCCACATACATAAAGTTCAAAGTCTATCCAGGAACAACACTTTGTCTTTTTTCAAAATTATAATTTGTTCGCGACAATATTTGCGCAAAATTATATGTAAATAATCATAAATATAGCTTGCCTAATTCTAAACAGAACTGATCTTTCAATATTTGTAAAAATATTAAGATCGAATGTTGATGACGTTATTTACATTGAATTGAATAGGGGCGCCTATTTGGCTTATAAAGTAAAAGTAGTTGATTAAGTATTGTTGATTAATTTCGGCGAGTTGGATTGAGCCACGATAGCATATTTGGCAGTGCACCTGACGCGGCATGTCATGGGGCGCGGGTTCAAATCCCGCTCGTGGAATTTTTCAACCCTTTGTCTTTTATCTTTTTTCAAAATTCTATCCAGGAAACTTGGCAGTTTGCGATAGTCTGATGTGCAGACGTGTGTGTACAATCAATTTTGTACACTGTCACAGACCAGAGAAATTTATTATTTTTAAGTTTTACTGTCTCTTCAACATCGAAGAAAAGTTAAGATATTATCATCTTACTATAATGTTAAAGTCGATTGTATTGTTAAAACTTTGTAAATAACTTTTAAACTTTATAACAAGTTAATTCAGAAAGCAACACAGCAATTGTTATTGATTGAATAGATTGGTGTAATGAAATAATCCAGTACTTAGTAAAAATATGAAATGTGTAGCTTTTTATTTTAACTTTTGTAGAGAGTTGTAATTAAAAAAAAAGGTAAGTATAATTTTTAAAATTGTAGGCACTTAAGGTTTTTGTGGCTTAGTGCAGTTCACTTTTAGTTAAACTAGATCAAAAAGAATGAAAGATATTGTAGAATAAAATAGTTTTTTTTTAATTGTTTAGGATTAGATGACTATTAGTGATTAATGAAATGAAGTAAGAGAATCAGGGAAAGAACTTAAAAAGGGGTATTGTTTTCTAAAGTTTACGCGAACACTACACATTGAAATGAAACAACTTTTACGGACCTACTCGCGTTTATTAAACACAACATTACTTTTAATTAATGTTTATCTTGACGTTTCGAACCCTTTGCAGGGTCCGTAGTCACAGGGAGACTGAGCCGTTGGTCATCTCGTAATTAGTTAGTAGCTTGTATACCCTCAAACGAAACGAAAGGTCATCAGGATAAACATTAATTAAAAGCAATTTGCAAAATAAACGCGAGTAGATCCGTAAAAGTTGTTTCATTTTAAAAAGGGATGTTTTGTATTCTTTTTATTCACTTCCGAGAATCACTTGGCTTTAATCTGACGTGATGATAAGTGACGAAAGGCCAAAAAGCTCGTTTCTCCCGGTATCCATTACCGCCTACTGAGAAATCACTACGCTACTGCAAAAAATAAAGAGACCTACAGCTAAAATCAAGCTTAATAACTACCGCACTCTCGAGCGACGCACTCATAGCGCAGCTGGGTGCCAATGCCAAGTGCGAAATTCATTCGCCATTCGTTAACGTTTACGTAAACGAGAATTTGTATGGCAAAATGTTAACTCTTCTCGTATATCGCTGCTTCAATGCCATACCTACTAATTTTCATTTTCGTAAATGAATACTGATAGTAAACAAAAATCACACTAGGCACCCTTGCGAGTTCCGAGATTCCGTGTCAGTGAGAGTGTATGAAGCTTACCTTCTGTGGGACTTATTATTTTGTACCTACTGTCTTATCATTATCTTATCTTATCACGAATGTCGGAACACAACAACGCTACTAACATTGTTGTTATTTTTGTTGCTAATGAATAAATGTATAATTTATGTAGCTAAAACATTGAGGCATTTATGAATATTAACTGTAGTTCCTATGGATGTTCATGTAAATATTAGCATAAACATTGTGTATTTGGATGTTTTTTTGAAAATAAAGATTTATAATAAATTGAATGAATTACGAAAATAATAGTAGGTATTTTATTTATCACGCCAAAGTACCTACCTAGGGCATCAGTGTTTGACTAGAACCACGATTTTTTTTTCCTCTTATTCATTAGTAGGTAGGGGTTTATAGCACGGTTATGGTCAGCAACTGATTCTATTAATTCTAATAATTTAATACAATACCCTCAGAACAATAAATAATTAGTTAATTCTGAGGCAATACCTAGGTACCTGTTTCCCAGCTGACATTCAGTAAAATGTATGTTTTTTTGCGACGAAAACCGTGTTGAACACCATACAGTTACGTGAAAATAAAACTGCAGTGCAGCACAATAATGGCTCATTTTTTTTTATTTAAAAGAGGATTTTATTTTTATTCTGAAGTTGTAGATAGTTAAGTATTTTTCTAAGAGATAAGTTGAGGACAGTAAAAATTTACTATTAAATTTTTCCTTATTTAAAAACCGTGCTGATAACATTTTAGACAGAAAAGTGTTAATATTTTTCTACTAGAGATATTAAATCCGCACCTTCTGGTATTCCGGGGTTCGGGCCAAGTTAACGTTAGACTATCGTCGGCTATCGTGGTTTTGTCCAACCCTGGACCACTTACCTATTTTGTAAACCAAAGGGAGCTATTCAATGTAAACACAAGGACGCAGTACACACGCCTGCTTGCAAGCATATCAACCTACCACAAACAGTCAAATTTCCTCAATAGAATTTTAACTTTAAGTATATAGCATAAGGTTGAATATTTATTGAAGAAATTTGTCAGTTTTGGATTTGATGTGCTGTGGAGGCCGTCTGTACCATTATGTCCATAATACAACTTTACTAAGATTCAAGAGAATAAGATGAAAATTAAATCAACAATTCAGGACATTATTATTCTTTATCATCATCATCATCAACATTGACCTCATCACATGCTCTAACTAATTATTTATCACCGTCAAGTCTAGAAAAACCTCAAAAATTAGGCTGCATGAAGTAGATCCGTTTGTTATTCTTAAATAAAGGTCAAATATAAACGAAAAGAGAAGTGTCAATTGGAAATTCGGAAATCGGAATGGAGACTTCTTGGCGGGAAAGTGAAGAGTCATGTCTGCGGTTTTGTTTTATTTGTCTAAAATTTGTGTTATGTCGAATATTAATGTGAAATAATGGTGGATTATTAACCGTTAATTGTTCGTGAGTGTGCATGAGTGTTGGCAAATGAAACAAAACAGTGCAACGTCACTTTTCAAATTCTCTCAAGAAGTCTGCGTGAGGACTTAGTAAAGCCCCACATCTTTACTGAGATACTCGAGGGGTTGGGGGTATATCATTTCTCACTTCATTTCATTCATCATCATCATATTGTATATTTATGTATTACTTGTAAGAAAAATTACTTTGACACTGGCTAAATGTGCTAATCGCACGAAGCCATCAACTAAAAGAAAGAATCGGAATGGATTTCTTGGCGGGAAAGTGAAGAGTTATGTCTGCGGTTTTGTTTTATTTGTCTAAAATTTGTGTTATGTGAATATTAATGTGAAATAATGGTGGATTATTAACCATTAAGTGTTCGTGAGTGTGCATGAGTGTTGGCAAATGAAACAAAACAGTGCAACGTCGCTTATCAAATTCTCTCAAGAAGTCTGCGTGAGGACTTAGTAAAGCCCCACATCTTTACTGAGATACTCGAGGGGTTGGGGGTATATCATTTCTCACTTCATTTCATTCATCATCATCATATTGTATATTTATGTATTACTTGTAAGAAAAATTACTTTGACACTGGCTAAATGTGCTAATCGCACGAAGCCATCAACTAAAAGAAAGAATCGGAATGGATTCCTTGGCGGGAAAGTGAAGAGTTATGTCTGCGGTTTTGTTTTATTTTCTAAAATTTGTGTTATGTGAATATTAATGTGAAATAATGGTGGATTATTAACCATTAAGTGTTCGTGAGTGTGCATGAGTGTTGGCAAATGAAACAAAACAGTGCAACGTCGCTTATCAAATTCTCTCAAGAAGTCTGCGTGAGGACTTAGTAAAGCCGGTAGTAGAGGGGTTGGGGGGGTAATATAATTTCTCACTTTCCATTTCTATTATCATTCATCATCATCAATATTGTTTATTTATGTATTACATAATAATATGAAGATAGAACGAATGAATAGGCTTGATGGATTTCATCCGGAGCCGTAAAACAATACACACACAAAAAAAAAGAAAAAAGTAAATCAGAATATCAATCAGAACGTAAGAAAAAAGTCTAAAACCATTAATAATTTATTTTTAGTTGCAAATTCTTTGAATTTTCACGTTGAATAAGTGTTATGACAATGTCGAAAAATGAAAATAAATACTTTGGACCATTGACATTACACCAGAAAAGCGAAAAACCAACAATTTTCAAGAGTGTCGAACCGGAGGAATGTCTGTGTGTTTTGTGCGAAGAAAAATATTTATTGCCTGCTTTTGAAAAGCAACTTTTAACACATTTGTTTATGAAACACCGCCTAGTTGTGTCCGATGTAAACCAAGTTGCGGATTTGAATGCTTATTTCAAATATTGGAGATTAAGATTTAAAGGTTAGTTTCCATTATCATCCACCAAACATCAACAAAATCACCAAAGAAATATGTATTTTATTAATTTTAATTATATTAATTTACAGATGAAGACCTCGTTTTTTTTTGCACAACAATGCTGTTAGACAGCAAACCAGATGGCACTAAGTCTGAAAATGAGGAATATTACTTACTTAGCGATGTGTTACCCGAAGACAAAGAGCTCCGCTTAAACTTACAGCAAAACAAGTTGGAGAAGCTACTTGAGAGGCATCAATTTGAGCGGGAAGACGAGAACTATGAAAGAGAATGTTTATATTGTAGATTTGTATCAGTGGGCACAAGAGTAATGTACTTAAATCATTTATATGAAAAACACAATTTCCACATAGCCAAACCCGATAACCTTATATTCATTGATGACTTGATTGACACAGTAGCCACAAAGTTAGAGAATCTCCGTTGCATTTTTTGTGAAGGCCGTTTTAAAGATCGTACAGTGCTTAAAGAGCATATGCGTAAGAAAGGTCACAAGCGAATTAATCCAGACAACAAAGAGTATGACAAATTTTTTCTAGTCAACTATACAGGTGACAAAAAACCTCCAAATAGTTTAAGGTCAATTAATAAGAGTCAAAACCAAGTGCCACAACGGTCAGCAGATAATGAGCTTGATTCTAACGGAGACAGTGACCCTGAGTGGTCTGATTGGACGGAGGATATCGGTCCTCTTATAACGTGTTTAATATGTGACCACATTGAGATGGAATATAATAATATTTTAAAGCATATGGAACAACAACATGAGTTTTCATTTGCAACTGTCACTGACGGCTTAGATTTTTATCATAAAATCAAAATTGTGAACTACATACGTCGTCAGATACATTTGAAACAGTGTTTCTCGTGTGAACTAAAGTTTCACGATGTGAAAAATCTAGAGAAGCATTTAAAAGAAACTAAACATTGGATGCTAAGCAAAGCTAGTTGGGATCAGCCTGAATATTATTTTCCTACTTATGAGGACGATCTTTTCTTGTGCTTCATACAAGATGACGATGAAAGTTGGTGGTCTAGCGATGAACAAGAAAATGAAACCAGAAATTGTATGTCGGACAATATATCAACAGAGATGGCGTTGGCGGTACTTAGTGACTAATTTAAACTATTTTTAACTCTGTAATCTAGATAAGACAATTAACTAAGCAATAATTGGTTGTATCCCTATATTGATGATTGCAAATCTTCAATTTGAAAAATCAGTTTTACAGCTATGAGCTCTAGTGGTTAGGCCAGTTTTAAAGCAAGATGTTTCATTACTTTTCATACTCTGTTTGATTGGTAGTCATGCTTGTTCTCATTAATCCTGGCTCTAAACAATACAGATAAAATAGTGGTTGAGACTCAACCACTATTTTATCTGTATTTGTCACCATAACAATATTCTGAAAACAAAGAGGTTAAAGACCATCCATGGCTTGATATAAATGGTGACTTTGGCTAGCTTAAAGTAAGTGAGGCATTAAAAAAAATGAAATCTCATTGATAATATTGGTTGTGGTCAATATTGAAATCAAATAATTATAATATAAATTCATCTTAATAACTTTGTTTGAACTTTCATGCTGTAAAATAACCTATTTCTATGCAAGCAATGTTATGAAGGTATAAAGCAATATTTTTTAAATTAACGCATATTTATTGGTAAAATTTTATGTAATAGGTATATTTTCTTAACTTATTTAAAATGTAATGCTTTATTTATAGTAGCCAATTTATGTGTTAGATTAATTGAAATTATAATCAAATGTACTTTATACTCCCCATTTGTTCTTGTACTATTATAAATTGGTTGATTATGGAATAAGTAGTTTTTATTTTGATTGGTTTTATTTATTTGTTTATTTTAAGTGGCAGCCTGATACATACATATTTAAACATTTCTATCATATAATTTCCATAGATGAAAAAAAAAATCTGATTCCAATGATGATAGTAAGGGATCTCCCTTGCATTGAAGTTCTTGTTCAAATTTACTATCATATCCTGCTAGTTGTAATAGTAGTTAGAAAAACAGAAAACCAAAAAACAATGAAAAAGTTGTTTCTTTTTTCCAAATGATATAAATAGGTAGGTACTTAAGTCAGAGCTTTAACCGTCTTATGGTAGGTAGTGGTTAAACCACAAGTCTCAACTTGTAGTTCAATTGCGGTAGGAAACGCCTAGTTTAAGTCCACCTGGCTAATTAGCACCATCTTATTTTAGTCAAACGTCGTTTTCAGCGCCACGGGACAATTTTGCCGAGCCGTGTGAAACGAAACACCGTCAGAGGTTTTCTAGAAGAAATGGCATCAGCACCAGTGCGTGTCCCCGTTCCCTTCTAGATTCTCCGAGGGGGATCGGATCGTGAAGTAGTATGGTGGTCTGTCTGCATAACAGTAGGTGATGATTACATAAAAGTTCAACAGAGATAAGATAGCCACTTGAGGGTTCCTCGAGGCTACCACCTTAGTCTCTCATCACCTATCGTCAGGCAAGATGAAAGCAGAAGCTTTCCCATCGTTAAATTAAATTACCACCGTATGACCTTAATGAAGTTTCGCTAAGACAAGCGAGCTGACAAGGCAATTTCCTATAACTTATCGCACTTTCAGTTCGTATCCGGTGTGCCAGTTCTAGAATAGTTTTAACTGCTCATTAAAAATTAAACAGCTTTTAAACGTCCTTCAAGACTTACGTCCGTTTTGATAACGATACCCTATCACCAAGTCGTCTATTTCAAAAATGTCATAGTAGTGTGTCTGTACTGTAGCCGAATTTTGATATTATGACTGTGAGAAACGTGTAAAAATCAAGCTACCGACACGATTGTCGAGGCTCAGCAGTGCCTTTACAATCGTAGATTGAGTAAGATAATTCTGGACGTTTTACAATAGATATATAATACTTATAATGTAACACTATAAAATATAGACATGACCAAAAAACAAACAATTTACGAAGCTACAATTTGGCGGTCTTATCGCTTTCAAGCGATTTTTTCCAGACAACCAGTCGGATGGCTCTCCATCTAGCTAATGGACTGTAAGATCAAAGGTGAAACTGTTAAAACATACTAGAATAATGTGTATTTTATATATGAAGCAAAATAATAATGATAATGATAATAAAATAGCAGAATCAAGACCCTGTTTGGTTCATTTTGTTTTAGCACGGTAACATCCGCTTATTTTTACGTCCTTATAACTGGAGCACGAGCCTTCCCTATGTATAGATAGGAAGAACGGACCATAAACCACTACACGGGCCCAGTGGGGATTGGTGGTTGATAAAGACTTAAGTAATGCAGCCGGGACCAACGGCTTTACGTGTATTCCGAAGCAAGAAGGAGCTCGAGATTATTCGTTTTTGATCACCTATCCGATGGCCCGCCTTTGCGAAAGTTGCTTGATTTTATCCGGGCGCGTTGACCACTGCGCCACTAGTAAGAGATCGCCCAGGCAGGACAGAAAACAGTGGCGCCACCTCGTGTCTTAGGTCAATTAAGGTTTTAAGGGTCGCTGAGCCTGAGTGGAGTAGGTACGTAAGTAATTTTTATTTTAAATGCGCAATTTTTGAGTGCTAATAGCGGCACAGTGCGCCATCTATCCAACGGTCATTGCAACCGATGGCCATGCAGATTCACCTTAGCAGATGAAATACCACAAATTGGATAACACAACGCTATAGTAAATTTCACTTTTTATTATCAAGTGAAGCTAAATTAAATATTTATAAAGTTTTATAAAAAATCAAATTTGTGGTATTTCATCTGCAAAGGTGAATCTGCATGGCCATCGGTTGCAATGACCGTTGGATAGATGGCACACTGTGCCGCTATTAGCACTCAAAAATTAACAAGCAGTGACAAAATTCAGCCAGCCTTCCCGGTAACATAGCGGTCAGTGCAGCTGCTCAGCGGAAGACCCAGGTTCAACTCCTGGCTGGGTCGGGTGGGCGTTTAATTTTTTTCACTGTATTGTATAAGTTTTTTTCACTGTATTTTATAAAATTGGTTTTTCGATTTTAATTTATTAAAACTTTTCATGTAGTCTTTTTCGATTTATGCAAAAACCGTAGCTACTGGTAAGTAACTTTTTACTCAAATCAATTACATACCTATGTAATTGATGATATATTAAAGAGCAAAACATAACCTAAAAATGTAACCTAAAATTGTAAATACTTGTTTTAATGAAATCAGATGAGGGGCACAGTGGAGCATGGTCTATTGTGCCCCGAGTCATATTTTTTCACTTAGAATAGTATTGTAAGGGCCGTGCGGAGGTCTTTGCCCAGTAGTGGGCCAATGTAGGGTGCAAATAATAAAAAGTAGATAGTTATTGTTGTGTTTTTATTTCAGAAAACAAAAACAGATTTTACTTGCCTCTAGAACCAGATATGGCAGCTGTGTCCAAAAATGACATAGTACCTACTCAAATTATTCTCACGGATGAGGAAAACATCAACTAACGACAGGCCAACATATTGTACCTACTTTCCACAACGCATCCTTAAAATGTATAATTTCAATTAGTTTATTCATTAATTTTTAGATTTATTTTGTATGTTCTACTGTGCCCCTAAGGGTGTTCTGTTCCACTCAACCCCAGACCTGGAGCACAGCGTAACAAAATTCTGAACTCTGAAAAGTGCCAATAATTATTACAATAAGAACTTTTTTTTTATTTTTTTGTTGTGAAATGATAGAGCAAAAACTGCTGAAGATTTATGTGATAACCCCATTATGATTAAATAAAAGTAGATTTTTCTAAAAACCTAAATGCGTTTTTCGTTCCACTGTCCCTCCTTACCCCCTACCCCCTACCCCTTACCTTATAGGTCCATTGTGTCAATATAAAAAATCTACAATAGGCAAACAGACAAAATATTAGTGTAGGTATAGATACGATAGTAATAAAATAGCTACAAACTAGAAAACAGCTACCAAGGCGGATGTGGGCGTAAATGCGCAACAACTAAAAGGAAATTGCGCTGTCAGTACTGCAGACCGAATGAAGTGATGACACGAACCGAACGTCAGCACAAATACGTACTTACCTACTGTTTAGCAAAATATTTTTGTTTTGTTTATTTAATTTTAACGCAAATTTTGTTGCGAAACAAATTACAAAAACACAAAAACTACCGTCATTAACTCCCGATCATAATATTTTTGCAAATACTAAAGATCAGTTAAACACGTTGACTGCCGCAAAACCAGACACAATAGAAAATTTATTGTTTGTCGGTCACCGGTGACCACCACGGCGATTAAAGACTTAAGAAGAAGGCAAGCTATTTATAAAATGTTTTTGTTTTGTTTATATAACTTTAACGCAAATTTTGTTGCGAAACAAATTACAAAAACACAAATGTTGAAAAAATTTCCACGAGCAGGATTTGAACCTGCACCCTTGACATACCGGGTCAGGTGCTCTTCCAATTGAGCTATCGTGGTTCTAACCAGCCCGCCGAAATTATTCAACACTATTTACTTTTTACTTTGAAAGCCAAAGGTACCCATTCAATGTCAACAACTACCGTCATTAACACCCGATCATAATAATTTTACAAATACTAAAGATCAGTTAAGAAGTAGGCAAGCTATTTATAAAATGTTTTTGTTTTGTTTAAATAATTTTAACGCAAATTTTGTTACGAAAAAAATTACAAAAACACAAAATATGTTGAAAAAATTTCCACGAGCAGGATTTGAACCTGCACCCTTGACATACCGGGTCAAGTGCTCTTCCAATTGAGCTATCGTGGTTCTAACCAGCGGACTACGCTCTATCTAGAAGCGAATATCGTTTTGAAGCATTTTGAAAGTTAATAAAAATCATATTTTTTTAATTTCTTACTTTATTATGTTTTTACTATTAATTTAATTTTATGTTGAACCTTTAACACTAACGGTCAAAAAATATTTGTAACTAGCGGCCCGTCCCTGCTTCGCACGGGTGGATTTTTTTTTAAATAGCCTATGTTAGGTACTCAGCGCTAATGTAGCATTCTAATGGTGAAAGATTTTTTTAATCGGTCCAGTAGAGAGTGGTTTGTATGGGAAAAGAAACTTGTTGTTTTTACTATTTTCCTCGTTTTTTTTTACGATTTTTCTCTCCATAAGAACCTTCCTCAGACTTCATCGAACACAACAAAAGAGAAATCAGCCAAATTGGTTCAGCCGTTCTCGAGCTTTGCAATTAGCAACACATTTAGCGATTCATTTTTATTTATATATATAACTTTAATAAACATGAAACATGATATTGACAGATGAGTGCTCGCTGCTGACAAGGATGATGTTACTGTACTAATGCGATTGGAAAAAATTACGTCTGACCTCTAAATAATTTCATTGTATTGATCTAATAATGTAAAGTGTATAACGAATGCCTAAATATTTTGTAGACACAGCTAATTATGGTTACCTACATACAAAATTACTACGTCATGAAAACGAAGTGGTGTTTGTGCACACATCGTTGTGATGTGTAGTGCTCGGCGATGATTGAAACGTTTTAGTAATTTTGAACTTTTGAAGGGGAAAAGGAGAAATGAATTCCAGATTTAACCTTGCCGTACGTTTGCCTTTGAGTGTGTCTGACGCCTGCTTCTTATAATCTTCTTCTAAATTCAATGTCGTACAGAAAATTTTAAGTTAAATGGTTTTTCTTCACATCATCATCATCACACACATCATCAGCTCATTTTGTCCCCACTGCTGGGGCACGAGCCTTCCCTATGGATAGATAGGGATAGGGAGAACACTAAAGAGGGACATTTGTTTAATTGCGTAGTTGACTGGTTAGTCAATAGAGAAACTTATTAGCAACAGTCAAATAGTAAATTGTACAACAAGAGCATAAAACGAGGCTCGACGTGACTATCCACCCGAGCCAGTACGGCTAGGTAGTTAAGCAAATGTACCTCTTTAATGTTTATCTACTGTTGAAATGAAACAACTTTTACGGATCTACTCGCGTTTATTTTACGTCAGGATAAACATTACTTAAAAGTAATGTGTAATATAAAAGCGAGTAAATCCGTAAAAGTTGTTTCATTTCAATGTGTCGTTTTCTACTGTCAAGAAAAAACGAGGAGCTCGATGGAGCAGTGGTTAACGCGCCCGGCCCGCGAGTGCTGAGATTAAGCAACTACATATCGCAAAGGCCGGTCTTCGGATGGGTGTCCAAAAATTTTTCATCTCGAGCTCCTCCGTGCTTCGGAAGGCACGTAAAGCCGTTGGTCCTGGCTGAATTAGCAGTCGTTAACAACCTTCACTCCGCACTGGGCCCAGTGGTGGTTTACGGCCCGTTCTCCCTATCCATCAATAGGGTAGGATCCTGCCTCAGCAGTGGGGGCAAAATGAGCTGATGATGTGTGTGACGATGATGATGTGAAGAAAAACCATTTAACTTAAAATTTTCTGTACGATATTGAATTGAGAAAAAGATTATAAGAAGCAGGCGTCAGACACACTCAAAGGCAAACGTACGGTAAGGTTAAAACTGGAATTCATTTCTCCTTTTCCCCTTCAAAAGTGCAAAATTACTAAAACGTTTCAATCATCGCCGAGCACTTCACACCATAACGATGTTTGCACAAACGTCACTTCGTTTTCATGACGTAGTAATTTTGTATGTAAGTAATCATAATTAAATATTCATAAAATTTTATGAAAATACAGTGAAAAAATTAAACGCCCACCCGACCAAAAAAAAAAAAAAAAATCATAATTAGCTGTGTCCACAAAACATTTACGTTTGCGTTATACTCTTTACATTATTAGGTCAATATGACTTAAAACCCTAGGACTATATACATCCATCCATGGAAAGAGCTGAAATCATCATTAATGTAATGATGATTTAAGGCCTACAGCTATAGTGTAGAATCGGGCACACACCGTTCTGTAATTACCATCACATTTTATTTACCCACTGCCTTCCCTATGAACGGATAGGGATGACGGGCCATAAACCACCACGCGGGCCCAGTGCGGGTTGGTAGTTGATAACGACTGCTAATGCACCCGGTACGGTACCAACGACTTTATGTGCATTCCGAAGCCCGGAAGAGCTCGAGATGTTACACGTTTGGTCACACGTCCGATGACCGGCATTTGCGAATGTTGCTTAGCCTTAGCGATCGGACGCGATGCGACGACTTCAGTAATATAAAATTACCTATTGGAAAATTACTAATCTTAGAAAATAAAATAAAATTTAAACGCTTTATTGATTGTAATGAATAGCGTAGACTTAAAGAAGCTAATACAAAAAATGTTCCTCAGACATATTTGTGAATTAATTTCTTTTAAAGTGAAAATTATATGCAAAAGTTTAAGCTTCATATTAACTTGGAAAGTTACAGTACATTTTAATAAAGGAAGGAGCTAATTAGAAACACGGCGAAGCTAAATATCGTACGCTGTAATTACACTGTGATATTGCATTTTAGCAAAATTACTATGTATGAGGGCAGAATACAATAGCTTCTTAAAATGGCAGTGAATGGAGGTAGCTAAGTACCTAAGTTTTTTCAAAATATATTATGGGTACGCACAGTGCCTTGATCTCACTTGATGTATAGTGATGATAAGGCCAATGATGGAAGCGCAGTTCATCCGGGATCCTCAACTAGTAAGGCACTGGCTATTTTATCTCTAGCTGCCGGAACGTAACAATGCTTGTAACATTGATGTTATGGCGATATATTTAGATAAGATGGTGGTAACTAGCCAGGCGGGCAAACAAGCCCTGCTACTCAACCAAACCAAGTACAAAAACATGTACCCCCCGATGAGAATCGAACCTGAGACCTCTGGGTCTAAACCGGTGGTCATAACCACTAGACCACAGAGGCGGTTAAATGGCCATTATATAATCTTCTTTAAATTTATTAATAACTAGCTGATCCGGCGGACTTCGTACCGCTTTGACAGTTTCCATGAAAAAAAACAAACAAATCATTTTGTATTGGAAAATTAAATCGTTTTTAGTATTTTCCGTTACTTATTATTTATGTTTTTTACCGTTTAAACCTTCCCTGAACTTCCACAAACATTTCAAAATCAAAGTTAGCCAAATCGGTCCAGCCATTCTCGAGTTTTAGCGAGACAAACGAACATTTTTATTGACATTCATTCTCATTTGAAGGTAAAGGCTTAATCCGATAAGGGCGGATTTCACCAACATCCAATTTATGCGAGAATAGCTATCCCAGTATAACTTTACTCTTATGATTTGATCTACGGCTAACTTCGGTTTCATTTCACCAGATTAATCTATGGGTAAGTTACTCTCGCATTGTTACTCCGTGACGATGAACGAATGAAACAAACGAAAATATTAACTTAAACGAACGAAAATAGTTACTCTAGTATAGTAAATTTATCATTGGGTTAAACGTTGGTGAAATGAAAAGTTCGTTTACTCTCGAGTAATTAGCGATTTACTCTCGGAAAAAGATTTATTCTACCTTGGTGAAATCCGTCCCAAAAAAGGATTTTCTAAGGAGGAAAGGAAATTCTATCCTCACCATTTCAAATTTCGAACTTTACATCCGGTCCCTATGAGTACATGTCCTAAAAGTACATAACCTCTTTAACCTTAGAAACCTTCAAATGAGGTACTAATAAAGAACGGTGACTTTCGAGACATTCCAATTTTAAAGAGTATTTGCATTTTAATGTGAGTACAACCTTTTTTGAATAAAATGGAATTGAGTTTTAAAACATGTGCCAAAATAAAATTTAATTTAAATCAAAAGCACTAAGGAGTATTGATATCAACTTCGAAGCAAATTACCGTCAAAATAACTTTCTACCCCTTTTTAACCCCGTTAGGGGATGACTTTCAATAAAATACGAAACACGTCTTCCATCAATTCTGTTAAAAAAGGTTTATGCAAAATTTGAAGTAGATTGGATTGGACCAAGGAATCACGTCCCATACAAACTTTGTCCCCCTTTTTCACCCCCTTAGGGGTAGAATTTCGGAAAATCCTTTCATATCGGATGTCTACGTCATACAAAGAACACACCCTCCAAGTTTCAGATCTCAACGATCAGCGGTTTAGGCTGTGCGTTGATCCGTCAGTCATTCAGAACAAAGTATTTTATATGTAAAGATAGATAAGTCCTGCGACTGACAGAACATCGCACAGACCAAATCGTTGGACTTATATCGCTGAATTTGTGAAGGCAGGACCGTTTCATGATGTAGGCAAAAGACAACGGAGAAGATTTTCCGAAATATATTCGTAACCTGTGATCACGTCATGACGTGATCACGAGACATGTCTCGTCGGAAAATCTCTTCCGTTATATAATGCCTTGTAGTTGGCAATAGCACAATATACGTTTTAAAATCTTAACCAGGGGTCTCGGTCAGCTCAGCGGTCAGAGCATTGGACCGTTTTTCCTAAGGTCGTGGGTTCGATTCCTTCTTGAGCTTTCTGAGCTGTGACTGGTTGAGTTTTTCTCTATCTTGTAACTATATACCTACGTATAGCATTACAAAAGCAAAGTTCAAAATAATAAAACTTATATTTTGACTAATTATTTACAGGAAGTTTACAGGATAATTACTTACTATGTTTTTGTTTCTTGTGACTATTCTATATTATGATCATGATCATGGATGTACTCAGTGAAGCTTGACTAAATATATACCTCTGGGAATCGAACCTGGGACCTATATCTATATCTACGGTGGCGGTCGGTACACACCGATACAGAGGCAAGTTACAATTATCGTGTTTTAAGAGAAAGGAAAATTTTATGCGCAAGAACATTTTAAACATTGTTCTTCTATTAACCCTAAAACCTGAATAGGCTATCTAAAGTTTAATCAGTACGCTTATGAACTTTAAAGCAATATCGCTTTTAATATAAGCAAAACGATCTATCTCACTAATTATGTAGAAACGTGTGTAATAAAACTAGTGCCGGTATAATTAACTAGACAATAACTTTCACAGAATGGGAGGTAAAACAAATAAGGTTAGAAACAAGAAGAGAGAGAGAAGAGAAGAGACGGACTTCTTGGCGAGAAAGTGAATAGTCATGTCTGCGGTTTTGTTTTATTTTCTCAAAATTGTGTTCTGTCGAATATTAATGTGAAATAATGGTGGATTATTAATCTTTAAGGATTCGTGGCCTATTCTCCCTTTTCATCCATAGGGAAGGCTCGTGCCCCAGCAGTGGGGACGTAAAATGAGCTGATGATGACTATGAAGTGTTCGTCAGCGTGCCTGAGTGTTCAGTGCAACGCAACATCACTTTTCAGATTCTCTCAAGAAGTCAGCTTGAGGTCTTAGTAAAGCCCCACATCTTTACTAATGTGGGGCTTTACTGAATGATATACCCCCCAACCCCTTGGGGGGTATATCATTCCTCACTTTTCATTTCTATTATCATTCATCATCATCATCATACAGGAAGGAAATATTGTTTAATTAAATATATAACTTGTAAGAAAAATTACTTTGACACTGGCTAAATGAGCTAATCGCACAAAAAAATCACGTTTGTTGTATGGGAGCCCCTTTAAATATTAATTTTATTATGTTTTTAGTATTTATTGTTATAGCGGCAACAGAAATACATCATCTGTGAAAATTTCAACTGTCTAACTATCACGGTTCATGAGATACAGCCTGGTGACAGACGGACAGACAGACAGACATACGGACGGACAGTGGAGTCTTAGTAATAGGGTCCCGTTTTTCCCTTTGAGTACGGAACCCTAAAAAGAGAATATACGATGATGTGACAAGCGCAAGATTTTAATTAATTAGGTACATTTCTCATTTTACACACCAATTCCCTCCAAATTAATCATAGCTAATTAATGACAAGTCGAGCTATTTTTAGATTCCATATACATATTATGTTATTATATCCGTTCTTCTTGTAGGCACGTAAAGCTGTTGGTACCGGCTGCATTAGCTGTCGTTTAGAACCACCAAGCCACACTGGACTCGCGTGGTAGTTTATGGCCCGTGCTCTCTTTGGTGTATCCATCCATGGCGAAGGCTCGTAGCCCAGCTGTGGGGACGTAAAATGAGCTGGTGATAATGATGTGATGATGTAACTGTAAAGAAAAAAATACAATTAAAAACAGTAAGAAACACAGTATTTTGACACACTGGATTTAACAAGGCCCAAAAGTTTATCCCAAAAAGCACTAAGCACAAAGAGCATATTAGCAAACCTATATTGCAATACTCTGTACAGACGCCTGCACATCACCTATCCAAAACTGTCAAATTTCTTCAATACATTTTCAAGCGTATTCATTAGTAATAAAATTCAAAGTCTTTTGAGGAAATTTGACAGTTTGTGGTAGGTTAATGTGCAGGCGTGTGTGTGTGTACCTACCAGCAGTATAAAAGCTTTCTCATACGGATCGCTTAATTTACGCCAGTCGTTAGTAAGCAGCCAACGACGCAAGGGTTAGGTACCGAAGCGTAGCGAATACGAGACTTATAACAAGAGGACACGGAACGTGTAATGATATCACTGAACAGAGCAAAGGCAACGTCTTGACATATTTCAGGAGAGAGCGTTCAAAACTTTTTGCAACAGTTTGTGTTCCTTGTTATAGGTTTATAAAACACGTGTGGTAACATGCTGAAGAATACAATTTTTATGAGCTATGTTTGGACTTCTATATGCGTGAACGTGAAGCGACATGTTTTATATAAGTACATTATAAGTATTTCATCATCATTATCATCACCAGCCTAAGTAAGTTAATAGAATATGACAGTCCCACTGGACAAAGGCCTCTATCATTGAAATCAATTCATCACTATAATAGGGTATTTTGTACCATGTAAGAAAAAATCTAAAAATACATATTTACGATAGATTTTGTAAAAAACAAACGAGAAAAGGTGATTTCTATTCACAAAAATGAAATATAAATTTTATAATTCAATTTGATAATTTTATTTTTTTAAATCTATTCTTCAAATGTCTAAATCGCTATTCTCCATATTGGATTCCAACTTGACGTCACATCGATAGTGAATAATAAAGTTTGATAGTTTGTTGCGCCGCGTGCTAAATATATTTTTTTTCAAGTTAATAACATGTTTGTAGAATTTAAACACTGAAAAAAGACGACAACCTCAGGCGGGAATCGAACCACTCACCTTCCGCATTCCGGGCGGCTGCCTTTAAATTTTACTTAAGTATATTTAAGCGTTAATAAAACGCTAAAATATATAAAAAACACTTATGTTTGTAGAATTTTATTTAAATCGTATCATGGAAGAAAGTTTTGTAAAAGCAGAAAGTACTAATCTGCCTAGAATAAATAGGTAGGTACTTTGATGGTGGCGAAATTTTTAGCATGCAATCCCGATTTCTGTTCTGCCGAGTTGAGGAATGTTAAAACTTCAATGTAAGTACCTATTGTACCAACTTTTGTATAACAGTAAGCACAACAACAATACACAATACGATAATACAACATGTTTACGATTTCAATCTAACCTAATCTAATTTTTCTTTCTAGGTCCGGAAGGGAATCTTGCGGGGAAAACACATGCATTGTTAAGTGTACGATATGCCAAGAACACAAAGTGCGGTCTAAGCCATGTGCAGTGACACTTATTGTGAATGAACAGGAAGAGACGGTAACTAGTGTTAGTTGGCACTTGAATCTACAACTTTCCCGGCGTTTTAATGCTCGTATTCTTGCATTCAGGCACAATACACCAAAGGGTTAAAGATAGAATTCTAAAGAACTCATTATTAATTTCGAAAAATAGTCTATTGTATTTCATTTGTAAATCAATGTTCGTACTTCGCACGTAAGTGATTTTTATTTACTGACGCAGTGACATTACGAGCCGAAACAGCATGGCGGCTAGCGTTTCCGCGCGAAAATTTAAAATGATAAATTAAAAGTAGTTTTTATGGCATTCACCAGTTTTAAAAAAATCATATAAAAATTATAGTGGTTTATTATCACTCTAGGAGTCATTTAAAACACTTTCGAAAAAGGGTGTAATACCCTATTGATGGGCTTAATCACATTTGCCCGACCTGGGAATTGAACCCGGGATATTCGGGTATTGGGCCGAGCGCTCTGCCACTCGGCCACCGAGGCGTTTTCACCGGTTTTCGGGAACCGACGAGTTTTCGTGAAGCTGCGTAAGTGTCGGCAAAGAAAATGAAAAAGGGCAACGGCACTTTTCAAATTCTCTCAAGAAGTAGTCAAGTAGTTGCGGATCGTGCTCAGTGGCGTGCACTTGGAGAGGCGTATGTCCAGCAGTGGGTGAGTATAGGCTGTTGATGAGGCAGATGATTCTGCTCTCTAGGGGAAGATCACAGATGCGAAGACAGCTAGAAGAGAACCACTCCCAGCCCTGCCCCACTAGCCAGCCTATTATTCACACCTCGTTTAAAGGACCCCATGTTTTAGGAAAGAAGAAATGTGTATTGGGAAGGAGTTCCATTTATTGGTGGCGAAACAAAGAAATTTTTTAACAAATCTCTTCGTTCGCGATGGAATAGTTGCCACGGTTAATCGGTGACACCGAAGACCAGCACGCGTCTGTGAATAAAGGAAAATTCTGTGTGGAGAAAGTGGAATAGGGGGGCCTATTCCCCATTTCCTTTCCTTTCCTTTAAGGGAAAAAAGCTCTTCTGAGCCCTCGCCATGGAAGATGGATATTCGCATGGTATATACGGTAGAAGGCACAGAGAGTAGTAAATAATATTATTTTATTTTTAAACAAAAAACAACAAAACGCGTTTGTCTGAGAACTTGACAGGAAATCCCTCGGTTGCTAATGCAATTTGGGGAAAATATTTCTTATGATGAACTTTCCTTTCGCGATCCAGGCGACAGATCTTACAATCGATCGATTGTCTGCGTATAATAATTATTTTGAGTAGCCTGTCGTTCTCCAAGGTACAATTTATCTTAATACTTAAATTAATTAACATTAGACAGAGAGTCTTAGATTCGCATTAATGACAGATGTCATTATGCTAAAATTTGTAGAATAAGCTGTCGCCCGGATTGTAAAAGGAGTTCACAACTCACCTGAGGCAAGTCGTTTTCAGGAGCTATTTTCGGTTAAGCCTACTACGTTATCTCGGCGAACAATCAGCAATGTTCATGAACTTTGATTAAACTGATATCGTAAATAATAAGACTAAATCCAGCCAAGTGAGAACTTAAATGGGGAAATAAAACTTTTTATTTGTGTCTTCCCCGACTCACTTAAATTTGCCAAAGTTAGTCCTGTATATAAATCTGGGTCCAAACTGGACCCGAGTAACTATATGCCGATATCAGTGTTACCCGTGATGTCAAAAATATTTGAGAGCATCTTATAATAATCGACTCAAATCTTATCTAAACAAGACGTCAAGTTGTTAAGATTGCAGAGTTTACAAGTTCTCGTAAGGATATTTCTTGCGGTATACCCCAAGGTTATATAATCGGGCCATTACTATTTTTAATTTACGTCAAAAATATAAGTAAAATAGGACTAACCGGATACCTAACACTATATGCTGATGACACATGCTTGTTTTACTTCGACCACTCAGTTCACGCCACAATCGCCGACGCCCAAAAAGATCTAGATGCCTTAAACCAATGGTTACTGTCTAATTTGTTAACAATCAACACATCAAAAACATCGTACATGATACTAGCTGCAACAAATAAAGATATTCCTGACTTCGAACCACTCAAAATAAATAATGAACCTATTCAAAGATCATAAAAATACTTAGGGTTGCTGATTGATGAAAAACTAACTTGGAGGCCACACATTGAGCACGTCTAAATTAATATCTGTACTGGTAGCACTTCTTAAAATAGCACACTGCATACCAAAAAAGTGAAACCAATAGGTTAGTATATTATATTATATATAGTAGTAATTGTATATAGTGTTGTATATACAATTCATTACTAAAATCACATTTAGAATACCTAATTGAAATCTGGGGATCAGCCGCACCAACTAACCTAAAGTCAAAATAAAATAATAAAGACATTTTTCCGTTATCCATTTCATACACCAACTAAACAATTGTACGATAAAACTAAACTAATGAACCTATCCCTACTACATAAATATACAACATGCGTTCTAATAAAAAAATAATTACAAAGAGTATTAAATCAAATATACAATTAGATATAAAAATATACGCATAATTTCCGACACAAAATCAAACTCAAATTAATTACACTTAGGACTAAATATGGGAAAAAGACAATTCTGTTTGAGGGAGCACAGCAGTTTAATAGGTTACCAGATGAAGTGAAAACTTGTGAGACTATAAACATGTTTAAAAATAAACTTAAACTGCATATCGCAACGAGTACCACAGAGTGACATTTTATATAATGCGGACTCTGAGAAGAGAGCTTTTATGAACATTTATTTAACGATGGCCCATATACTTAAATGTAGATACTACCGGTTTCACACACCTGACAACGTTATTTAAGTAGTTCCCGATGATGAAGTTGTACTGCGCCAAGTATATTTAATAAGTTGGTCGACTGTTACTCGTAAACTTGTAAAGCCTACTTAGCTGTGATAGTTTTCCTTGTAACTTCGTCATATATACAACTACAGAGCGCTGCTGTTGCGAGATTCCGGTGTTTTTTTGGAGAGATTGCTGTTTGCCTCAGACGGCATTTTCAGCTTCACCAGGCTTTTTTGGAGGCGCCGAGGAACGTAAAGGGTAAGCCGTGTGAAACGAATCACCTTCGGAGGTTTTCTAGAGGGAACGGCATCGCGCACTAGTGCGCGTGCCCCGTGCCCTACTAATGGTGCTCTCCGAAGAGTTCGGATCGGACCGAGATTCCGTGTCCGTGAGATGTCTCTACGAGTGCGTTGCTGGAGCGCGTTTGTATGAACTCACCTTCTGCAGTATCCTTATTTTTGTCGAAGGTCGATAAATATACGGTAAAAATGGCAGTCTATTCATTCATGTTATAGATATAAGTACCTCTACAGTCCTTTTGATTAGGAAGCGATTTATTTAATACAGTCCGTTAAAGGCCGAATGGATTGAGCGTATTAGTTTGATCTTTGTAATGCGCCAATCTGATCACCGGGGGATTCATTGTTCACACCTCGAGCACAAAAGAGGTTTTCCTAATACAAAGCCGGAGTGTTTTAATCAAGCCAATGGGTTTGATTGAAATACTGGCCAGTAAATTATTATCATCATTGTCAGCCTATATACTTTCCACTTTGGGCTCAGGCCTTGTTTGTTCTGTTTTTTAATCAGTCGGTTTTTTTTTCTTTTATTTGTTGGCTTCGTGCGGTTAGCACATCTAGCCAGTGTTAAAGTAATGCTCTTACAAGTTATTATAAAATGATTATATATCTTTTGTTATTACATGATGATGATGAATGTTTATATATAGTAATGAGAAGTGAGAAATGATATACTCCCCAACCAATTGAGTTTATCAGTAAAGATTACTTTAATAAAACCTCACACGGACATCTTGAGAGAATTTGACATGTGACGTTACACTTTTTTTTATTTGCTACGCTCACGAACACTTAACTATTGTTTCACATTAACATTCGACCTAGCACACATTTTAGAAAATAAAACAAAACCGCAGACATGATTCTTCACTTTCCCGTCAAAAAGTCCTTCCAGTCGGTTTCTTTAATATATATTTAATTTTATTTTTTTATGGCTTGTTGCGGCTTACACGTCTAACCGTTTCAAAGTTACGCAAGTAACCGCTCACGGGGAATGTCAGACAGTATTAATTATTCTCTAAATACATGAAAATCAGCACTGAGACTACAAGAAAAGTGGGTAATGCTTTTGCGTTTAGCAACCTGTACTAAACTGAGGAACACTATAATTTCTCGAGTTTTTCGTTTCAGAAGGCATTTGAAAAAGGTGTGTTTTTATCAAGAATGATTGAGTACCTTTTAATTTTTTAATTTAGCTTTATGAAATTGTCGTTAAGACCGCCTTCAAAGATCAAAATACCCGCTAAAAACATTAATCTGCCAATTTAGTATTACAGAAAAGAGAATTACATAAAATTATACTTGTCATTGTGTTTTTAAGTAGGGCCAGTTTTTTTTTGCAGAAAATTTATTATTCGGACCGATGGATGTCCATATCAAATGTACCATTTCAATCGTAAATCACGATCTCACACATCATCGGTAGGTTCGACATAAATTTTTACGCGTCTCATTCCATTTAGATTCCCAATAAAACGCTTTGGGGCGAATGATAAAACGTTTAAAAATATTTCGTTCAAAGCTCTAAGAATTCACCGCTCTTTTGGGTAAGGTTAGTCATCTCGTGAAGACGTCTCGCATTCTAAGCTATCTTACTTTCATGTACCTTTCATGTTTCACGGGTTGCGTTTGTTGTTGTTTTGCATGCTCAGTAAGTTTAACAATGTCGAGCACTAGAATTTAGTAATGATGGGTTTTGTTTCGATCTCTTTATTTGTCATTGTACATTTGATTTATAGGCTGGAAGCTCCCCCAACTTCTTAGGGCTTCATCTTTACATAAACTATATGTATAGGTATCATAGAGACCAGAATTCAGAACGCAATGCGTGTTGATTGTTTATGGGTTTTTGTGCAGTAGAAATGGGACTTGGACGGATAACGTGCCTTCAGAAGCAAGTAGAACTTTAGATATTTTAATTGGGTCACGGTGACCCGGCAATGCTAGAGTAGCTTTAGCTACGCTATCAAGATGCTTCCCTAATTTTATTTTGGTGTATATGTAGGTACCTACATCCTTCTTATTATTATCCTCATCATCTTAACGCCTCGGTAGCAGCAAAGCGAGCATAGTGCTCGGCGATACCCGAAGGTCCCAGGTTCAATTCCCAGGTCTGGCAAAGTGTTTCCCAACCAACCCGCATTTGTCAAGCGTTGTGATAAAGCCATTACCCATCAAGTAGTGATGACTTGATTTCATTGTTGGAGGCCTTTGCTCAGCAGTGGGACAGTCATAGGCTATTTACTTACTTACTTAGTAAGATTAATTTACTGTAATTATAATGCCTATTACATGGCATCTTTTCATTCCTATCTTTAGAAAGTATAGCTTTTTACTGGATCACAATCGCGACACAAATTATAACAGGCAAAATTCGGACAAAAAAGAAATTTCAATGTTGCCTCGTCTTCGTTCGTATATTTTTTATACTTCTAAGAGGGGACAATGGGATCAGACGTCGTACTAACGATCGAGATTATCAACAGTCAAAGGAATTTAAAGGCTCGCCCAAACAGAGGTGGTCTTCGGTCGCAGGCACGGTCGCGGTCTCATTTGGTAGTTTTTGTAGTATGAAGTATATCCTATAAAAGCGGCCAGGCCACGATCTTTATTAATATTTACCACATAATTTATTATTATCTGTACTATACTGATCTATCAGGTACGAGATTATTTTACAATGTTACGAAGTTACATGCGGATCTAATATATGAAATGAAATGAAATGAAAAATTATTTATTCGGTGTCACACAGTACATGAAATAAAATACAGATTAAATAGATTTAAAAAATTAAAGTGACACAAAAAAGGTATCCACTCAGCATTTTTTTTCACCATCCGCACCCACTCGATCACGTTTACTAAAACGTTTTTAATAAAGTTTAATAAAGCGTTTATATACAGCTTGTTATCAGAAACTCTTTGAACATCGTCAACGATCAACGTGTCGGAACACTTTTATCCAACTCACAGTGGGGAAATGTGAGAAACTACAAACTAGCAAGGGAAATTGTCAACTGACTTCTTTTTGTTAGGCAGCACAATGGGAAAGCAAATTGTCATTTTGAATAAAACGTTTATTTATTTTACGTGGAACTCCAGTGTCGGCGTTAGATAAACGTAACAGAGATTCCGTGTCCATGAGAGGGTCTATGTGTGCGTTGCTTGAGCGCGGTATGTGTTATGCAGTTGCTGATGAGATAGTTTTCGGTATTCCGCACTCTTATCTCATCAGCAAATGCAGGCGCAACCAATGGTTCAACCGCGAGTGTGCCAACGCTCATCTAATCTTTTTCAAGTAAACTTTTCTGAATTGGAAGACTGATATACACGGTTTATCGTGAATGTCGAATTATTATTCGAACATTGTACGAACGAGTTATACGTGACGAAACGTTTCTGAGCACATGAAATTAAATAAAGTAACTTTGGAAACAATTACGAGTATGAATCGGTATTACGATTTTTAAACATGACGTAAAAAGTGAGCCGACATTTTTATGTCAAGTCATGTCGAATATCGTACGGCCGGAATTTTTATAACAATTTCATGCCTCTAGAGATTATAAGCTAAATTCGTTAGTCGAGTCACGATCATAAATCACGCTTGTTGTATTTTTAAACACTGAGTTTTTTTTTTGTACAAAACAAAACAATTTAATGAAACGAAGCGTGTTATGGCTGCTAGTCTTAAAGTGGAAGATTAAACTTTTTCGTCATCATCATTATCTATCATAATGACTTGTCCTGACTGACTGACTCATCATCGCCGAGCCTAAACCGCTGAAGGTAATTAGATAAAATTTGGACTGTAGGTTAATTGAGTGACGTAACCAGCCACTGAGAAAGGATTTTACGGAAATCACACCCTAAGGGGGTCAAATAGGGGGTGAAAGTTTGTATGAAAATCCGTCAGTCTTGAAGTTAAACACATGAAAATTGGTATTTGGGTTCTTGAAAAGAATTAAAGAATGAATTGTCTCAGGAATTTTGTTGATTTTTCTATAAATGAGTAAAATGGGAAAAAGGTTTTCCTGGGGAAATCATTATTATTAAAGTAATAACTATCAAAATTAATATTTTAATCGATTTTTAGATTTTTCAACAAAAATAAAGAATGACGTGCTGTAGCATTTTTCGGAAAACCTCCCCTAGAGAGGTGAAATAGGGGTGGAAAGTTTGTATGGAAATATGTCATTCCTTGAATTTCGGTATTTGGCCTGGTTAGAACTTACGAAGAGTTTCAGGATTTTTGGAAAACGGGACCGTTTTCCAAAAAAATTAAGTAGGAAATGAAAATTTGTACAGGTTTCAGAACGGACCAAAATTAATTATATAGAGTTATCTTTATTCCGCGGTTTTGTGTTACACTTTTTACTAATTCTAGCTCGCATGGATTGGCTTTTTAATGATACAAAATGAAAAATTTAATGTTGAAATGACGTGACATGTTTAGTTGTCTTACCCTTATTAATTATACCCTTATGATATTTACCTTTAATAAGTTTGGCTTTTGTTATGAACAAAGAGAGAGTGACTCAGAGTTAGCGCCGCCCAAAGCCAAAGGCGTGCAAGCCACTCGACTACAGACGTCGTCAAAGTAAAAAACTTTAACATTGTCTAGTTTATATATTTTTCTGTGTCTGACAACGTATTTTCAGATGTATCACATATTTTTGTAGTCGATACGAACACTTTGCAAGACCTCTTGAGTTATCATCGAGGTCCATCGTCGAGATCACTTCGTTATAGAGAAGATGTATCGTTGGTCACAATTTTTATACGGTAACAATATATTGTTAGATTACACAAACTTTCACTTTGAAAGTAAACACTTAACCTACATTAAAATTTCATTGCTAGAAGGGTAGTGGTACCAATGTTCGACAGGAACCAATAATCGACACTTTTTTCCTTCAATAATTTAACATAGGAAATTGATGTTTTTATAAATGTCTCGAGAATCTATACATCTATACATATTATAATAAAGCTAAAGAAGGTTGTAAGTTTGTACATGGAAGATATTTGAAAAAAAGTTGGTTGGGGATACTTAGAATCGTTAACAGAACACGTTCCAACAGTTTTTAGAATTTTTGTCTGTTTATTTGACCGCGCATCACGTGAAAATTACTGAACGGATTTTTATGCAAACTTTGCACATAGACAGACCATGACCCGGACTAGGACATAGGATCCTTTTTATTCCGGTAACAGGTTCCTGTAGGATAGTGCAGTCTTCGCGAACAAAGTCTTCTAATAAATGTAACAAAAAAGGAAAAAACAAAAAATATTGTTATTTGTGGATATTTCGATACCTCCACCGCAAGTGGTCGTAATATTTTTTTTATGCTAAATTTGATTTTTTATTACTCATTATAATTACATTAATCCAAACTATAACTTAAACTATAAAAAGATACTGTAAGCACTTTCTGCGTAAAACGGAACGCACCTGATTAAATTTAAATTAGAGTATACAAGCTACTAACTAATTAAGAGACGACCAACACCTCAGTCTCCCTGTGACCACGGACCCTGCAAAGGGTTCGAAACGTCAGGATAAACATTAATTAAAAGTAATGTGTAAAATAAACGCGAGTAGATCCGTAAAAGTTGTTTCATTTCAATATGACTTCCAAAAATTAAAAAAGCAAATACTTATAAAATAAAAAATAAAAAAAAATAAAAAATAATTATTTCAGACCGAGATTAATACCATATAAATTTTATGTTTATTACGGAGTTTTTTATTCTGCAGCATTTTTCTCCCACGCAAAACGTCGCGCCACTACATTCGATGATTTGCGCCGCTCTATTGGATCGCGCTCCAGCCAATGTCACCAGAGTAGCGACACGACGGCGACGTCGTATTCTCTGAAAAAAATGTTATTTTTTACATAGATTTTTTAATGAATAAAAAGCCTAAAGAAACGCCATCAAACTTAATACTATCATTTAATTTCCATCAATATGTTTGAGAACCTACAAGAGTCACAGCGACTAGCGCTACTTGTGCTGTCGACTTAATTTTTTACAGTATTTTACCTTAATCTTGTTTATCTACACAAGTAAATCTCTCTACAAGCTTTTATATCATATAAATTTGTGTAATGACGTTATAAGTTGATAGTAAAAGTTTGTTTTTAACGCATTTAAATAAAAGCTTGTTTTTCAAAAAGGTTTTTTTACTTTTAATTTATTTTTTACTTTTTAGTTATCGCTGGACACGTTTCAAAAACTTAGTCCGTCATATTGGATTTGGAGTGACGTCACTTTATTTTTCGAGTTATTTTTAGCAAGCTCTTTCATTTGATACCCATATTGTAGGAATGTATTAAACATAATTATCTTGGGTGTGCCGCCATGTTGGATTTAGAATGACGTCACACAGTTAACCATGCATTGTCATCCAAACTGAACGTGTATACAAAATTTCATCTCGAGCGGTTAAAGATATCTGTTTCTCCGAGTCTGAGATCACTGCTAGTCTAACCGTCAGACCTCGGTTGAGATAAGTGGATTATGTCGGAATTAATTCGTTAATTCCGAGTTTCAGGCGAGAAGATTGGGATTCATAGACATGACTGATGACGTTAAGGACAAAGGAGATGAGCATTATGCTCTCTTTGAAACAGAAAATATTGATGGATCTTTGGTACGCACTTAATCTCGTGTTTGGATGTCTTTTAGGAAGCCTTATTTGCTTACAAGTTTAGTTTTATATATTTTTACGCAAATTATAACAGTTTAAAGTTTAAACAAATGTTAGTTTTTTTTTAAATTCAATAGTTGAATACTGTTTTGACAAAATTACTATATCACCAACACAAATCCTTTTAGTCTGACTTCTGACAATTCCAGCTTCCACTTCAAGAGTAAGTTTAACTTACTTGGAATATGCGATTTCAATTAGCTAATTTGAATCAAAGTTACTAATGGTATTACTGAAATTGTCCGTCAACACGTGTACACAAACTATGTTAGAGGATAACTGATTCTGATGAAGTCGCTAATTAATTAGCGAATTGTTGCAAACATTAATGGATTAGAAAATGTTACTCCAAAGAAGAAAATATTGCTATGAAACGCATTTTATTTACTTAGGTACATTCATTTCAAATAAAGATCTTCTTAATAAATTGGATCGTTTTCTCAGTAACTCAATACACTTTATTTTTGGTTTTCGCAAATACCTACGACCATCCTATCGTCTTCAGCTAAAATGGCTGACAATCTCGCAACGTCGTAAGTCCAGAATTCTAACAACTCTATTTTCTATTCTAAATAATCGTAATACTCCTTCTTAATAAAAAATGTAGTTTTAGTTTCCTTAGCTCTACTCATGCCCGCCAACTTCGCTCATCAAATAATCACCTTGTCGCCACTCCTTTGCATCATTCAGGGTTTCAATTTTTCTGCCTAGCCCTTAGATCGACTGGTAGAGGAATCCATTTGGGATTAAGTCCGCCTTTTGTACTTTATTTTGTTGTATTGTCGAAATAAGATTAAATTGTTAAAATAAATTCATTCATCATCATTCATTCATCATCATTAATTCAGCATCATTCATTTATCATTATTTATTCATCATTCTTTCATTTATTCATCATTATTCATTCATTTCATTCATCATTAATTCAATTTGAATTAAATTTAATAAAAGATTATATTTTGGATAAAAAATGAATTCAGTTACTCTTCAATTAGTTTAGTAAGGCAGAAACGTTTCCGAAATGCAATTTTTCTATCAGACCTCTCCATGCTACAAAACTAAGCATAAGAATAACATTTGAAAATAAACCATAATCTAAAATTTTATAATTCAAATTGAATGAGACAACGCCAAAAAAGCGAGAATTTGTTTGACATTTATTTGTTTAAAAATTTGTTTTACAAAGTTTTACCCATCAATCAATTAAGTTAGTTTTTCGTCTGACAGCTAATTTCTTTCGAACTATTCACTTTTGAAACGTATCACTGCCTACGTAAAATACACAAAATATTTTAGTATTTATAAATAAACATATATTGTCAATACAACGGTAAACAACGGACTATCGTCTAGATTACTCTAGATCAGCAACAGCTGTAAATAGCTGCGCATGACAAAAAAATAAATAAAATAAAATGTCATCTCCCGTGAGCGTAAGTGTATTTGGTTTTTAGGAGCTCGATTTTGCTACTGGCATTATAATTTAGTCATCAAGGAGATGTCTAATCGTCCTATTTGTCTTTTTGTAAAGTATTTATTTTTTGTTTTTGATGTGTAACATGTTTCCACTCGCATTCTATATAAGCAATGTGTGGGAATGATTTCGTGAAATGGGACGGAAGTATGTGTAACAGAGTAACAGGAAGTCGGAGAAGCGGGTTGCAGTCGGGAAATCGATATTATGAACATGACATATTATTGACATATTGTGTCATTTGACTATCAAAGGTCATTTTGATATGTCAAATGTCTTCTAATGAGTATTTACTGCATAAATTTTATAGTTATAAATTGATGTAATAATTGCTTATTACTAAGGTGAGATGTATTATGCGACACTGTAAGGCTAGCTCGTTTTTTTTTCTTTCTTTAAACAACCCACTGCTAGATTTAAGCTTAGGTACCCACATGACCAACCTTGCAAGCTAAACACCAACACTCATTTGTTGTTATTTACATAAGAATAATAGCACAGATTACTTAATAGTTACTACGTACCTACAATAGTTCGTACAAAATTATAAAATCTACATAAATAAAACTTTTACGGATCTACTCGCGCTCCAATCATTTTCAACCCTTTCGTTGACAAAGGCTTTTGTTGACTAACAGAATAAGTAACACTCGCTACACACTTTTCAGTATTGGTATACCTATTCATCAAATAGATCCTTATGGGGATTAGAAGGCCCAACGTAGGGATTCACTCACAATAAGGTACTTTAATGAAATGAATTCGTTTTGTTGTTGCTATGTATTTACAAGTGATCAAATAGCTGTGTTGCATTGATTTTTTTTTACAGAATATTATTCCTATAAGTTGACAATAAAGGTCCTTATTAGCCATATTCACACAGCACTGTCATCACCAGTTTATTTTATGCCCCGCTGCTGGGGCACGAGCCTTCCTTATGGATGGATGGGGAGAACTCTGCAGCCCCCAAACAAGTCCAAAAACGCTAAAGATGACGCCAAAAAATGGTGGGAAAATGTCTTCAAACAACCCAAGTCGTCCAAAGTTTCGCCAATTTAGGTAAATGGTGGTGAGTCTGTTTTTGATTTTGATTTTGGACCACTTGTATTCATCAGAATGATTGTTAATTTTATTTATGCTAAAAGAAAATAAAAACAATTTGGAATATACAAAATAGTTTAGAAAAAGAGTTCTAGTATTATTATATATATAGGTGGTTACAGAAACTCATTATTTTAAAAATGGCCAAGATGTCATCGTTGCCACGAACGTAGAAATAGTTTTGTGTGCGAAATTATTATATCTACTTGGGAACAACCCAAGCTTGAATACGTGTTAAGAAAACCAAAATATTATAATAAAGTAATATAAAATCTCATTGTTTAGGTATGTTTATTGAAATTATCAGAGTATAAGTACATGGGTCCAACCCGTGTCAAGATTCTACAAGCTATCCCTATAAGCTCGCCAGATTAAGAAAGGGTCAAAGTAGAGCTGAAAAGGGACACAGTTAAATTAAAAGATCGCTTAAAAAGACTTTATTTTTTGTTTTTCCCCGTTGCTCGCTGTAGGTTAAGTTAGTAATCCTGAGATTATCTGATACGAAATTGGTAGCTGTGTATCTATACATATAAAATGCTTTGTCCTGAAAGACTGACGGATCAACGCACAGGCTAAACCGCTGATCGTAGAGACCTGAAACTTGGAGGGTGTGTTCTTTGTATGACGTAGGCATCCGATAAGAAAGGATTTTCCAAAATTCTACCCGAAAGGGGGTGAAAAACGGGGGTAAAGTTTGTAAGGGACAACGTGATTCCTTGGTCCAATTTACTTTAAATTTTGCATAAAGCTTTTTTAACAGAATTGATGGAGGATTTGTTTTGTATTTTATTGAAATTCATCCCCTAACCGGGTTAAAAAGGGGTAGAAAGTTATTTTGGCGGTATTTTTCTTCGAAGTTGATATCAATACTCCTTAGTGCTTTTGATTTTCTTTTCTTTCTTTTAGTTGATGGCTTCGCGCGATTAGCACATTTAGCTAGTGTTAAAGTAATTTTTCTTACAAGTAATACATAATCAAACAATATTTCCTTCCAGTATGATGATGATGAATGATAATAGAAATGAGAAGTGAGAAATGATATACCACCAACCCCTCGAGTATCTCAGTAAAGATGTGTCGCTTTACTAATTCCACGGGAATTTGAAAAATGAAGTTGCACTGTTTTGTTTCATTTGCCAACACTCATGCGCACTTACGAACACTTAACGGTTAATAATCCACCATTATTTCACATTAATATTCGACATAACACAAATTTTAGAAAGTAAAACAAAACGGCAGACATGACTTTTCACTTTCCCGCCAAGATGTCCACACTATAGGTTATAAATCGACTGCAGTCAGTTGTCAAGTACCTAGTGTCATGTTAAAAATTATACTCAACTCCCGTCCACAGACGCAGAGTCTTAGTGTTAAACTATTGACAATATTTGACTGACGCCTTTAATTAAAAACACATTGACATAGCGTGATGAAACAAACAAGTTCAATTTCCCATGTGCTAAACGAAACAAAACATGACCGGGATACGTGTCAAAGGCTGTGGAACCTAAATGGAAAATGTTAAAAGCTAGAATGGTTTGTTTCATTAAAACTTTCATGCCTGCCAGTTATTGGAAAATAGGTTGAAACTGTTTCCGCAGCAACGGACATGCTAGAGATTGCTGCACGGATTTTACAGCATATGTAGGAGGTACCTATATGCGTAGGTATATAGGTTGGGTAGGTTCTCAAGCCGTTGTCACGTAAGGAACTTTCACCTCCTCTGTGGTCTTGTGCTTAAAACCGCCGGTTTCAGACCCAGAAGTCCCAGGTTCCATTCTCAGCAGGGGTTCATATTTGTATACTCGATTTGGTTGGTGGTAGGGCTTGTTTGTCCGCATGCCTAGCTACCAACATCTTATCTAAATATGTCGCCATAACATCAATGTTTGTATGCTAATGGAGATAGCCAGTGCCTCAGTAGTTGAGGATTCCAGGTTAAGTGCGCTTCCACTATTATTTCCACGTTTATTAGCCTTATCATCGCTTAACGTCAGGTGAGATGAAGGCACTGTGCTTACCTGTAAGATTTAAAAAAAAACTTATTTGGTGATTGCTGTTGGCTTGATATGGGCGGCGAGAAACTTAAAGGGTTCCTCAAGTAGTGTGATCAAAACATCCTCATAGGGTTCCTAGAACGAATGGCCTCGCGCAAACGTGTGGTCATTTGGCGGTAAATCTACTAGGGGGGCCCTAGTAGATTTTCCGACGGCGTTGGATGGAATCGACGATATATGTCTTATTCTCTTCTTATTCTTAAATGGCGGCCTTATCGCTAAAGAGCAATTTCTTCCAGGCATCTATGTGTTAAACTGGACAAAATAAGTGAGAAATAAAGATATGGGCATCAGTTTATGGCGTTCTTCGAATCAGTAATATACCAACTTTACGTTCACTTATATAAAATATACTTTACAAAATCATATTTCTATGTCTGGATTCATCAATACGAAACTGTCGTACAGTACATCTATGTCTCTTGGGAAATTCGTAAAAGAATAAGCCAACCGATGGCTATGCAGATTCATCTTTGCAGATGAAATACCACAAATTCGATGACACAACGCTATAATAAATTTTTACTTTTAATTGTTTAAGTGCTTACTGCACTGCAATCTGCATAGTCATCGGTTGCAATAACCGTTGGATAGATGGCGCACTGTGCCGCTATTAGCACACAAAAAATTAAAAAGCAATGACAAAATTCAGCGGTTACGTCAGCCTCCCCGGTAGCATAGCGGTCAGTGCAGCCGCCCGGATTGCGGAAAACCCAGGTCGGTGCTTTCGTTCGGTTAGCTTCGGTACAGCAAGCACTTAAAAAAGAAAAAGTTAAAATTTTCTATCAATTCATTTTAGAATGTGGGGAAACACTATTATTGTGTCATACGTATAATTTATTTACGATTTATAAATTCTAGTACGTACTAGAATGTGACCTACACTCCAAAATAAAATAGCTGCCAAGAAAACCATCAATTACAACTACACATATAATAATATCAACTATACTCCGGCATTATTTCTAGTTCTGGTACCTATATGGTTATATGCGAGACTGTTTGAATATCTTTGAATATTTTTTGGTTTAATACGACCATTTTCCTTTAAATTTCTTTTTAGTTTGGACGATTCGTTTGGTCAATTATTTAAAGGCATGCGTACCTACAGGTGTGAATGCAAATAAGATTTATTGAAACTCTTGGAAATAAACTTTTCCCAACATTAATCTTGACGTCGCGGCTACTTAGAAAAACAATCCTCAAAATATTATAAACGCGAAAGTTTGTAAGTATGGATGTATGTTTGTTACTCTTTCACGTAAAAATTACTGAATGGATTTTAATGAAGCTTTCCTCATATACAAACCATGACCCAGACCAGCATATAGGATACTAGTTCAGGCCCTAGACACCGTACTCGTAGAACAAGGGTACGAAGAACCGGTTCACACGCGCTCTACACCAGGTACAGACATGTACCTGGGCGCTTCTCTCCTCCTCCACGGCCCGGTCAGCCCGATCCGAGGTCCGAGCCTTTAGTGGCGCCCTCGGGTTGTTCCGCTCCCCGATCCGATCCGAACCCTTCGGAGAATCTAGTAGGACACGGGGACGCGCTCTAGTGCGCGATGCCGTTCCCTCTAGAAAACCTCCGAAGGTGATTCGTTTCACACGGCTTGAGGGACCCTTTACGTTCCTCGCCGCCCCCAAATAAGCCCGGTGAAGCTGAAAATGCCTCAGAGGCAATCAGCAATCTCTCTCAAAATAGAAAAAAGCCTCCTAACGTCATACGAGAGGAGTTAAAATTTTGCCATACAAATTCTCGTTTTCGTTAACGTGATCGAATGGAGAATGAAACGCCCACTTGGCACCCTGTTCCGAGATTCGAGTCCATGAGAGAGTCTTTAGTGTGCATTGCTCGAGCGCGGTATGTATACAGGGTTGTTGGAAATACGTAGCGATCCCTTTAAAGGGTGATAGTAAAGATCATTAGCTATCAAGTTGCCCTCGGGTAGATGGGGCAAAACATGACCCCTTAAAGGGATCGTTACGTATTTCCAATAAACCTGTATATTAAGTATATATTCCGTGGGTCTCGTTATTTTCTGGCACGGTATAGCGACGTGTATAAACAAGCATGCAAAATCAAATAATAAATAGTAAACTTAACTGGTCTTTTAATATTTGTAAAAACATACAACATCGGATGTTGATGACGTAGTTGTCGACATTGAATAGGGCAGGGCTCTTTTGGCTTACAAAGTAAAAGTAGATTTAGATTTTTTTTTGTTTTGATTAATCAAATTCGGCGAGTTGGATTGAGCCACGATAGTATTAGTAGTGCACCTGACCGGGCATGTCATGAGGTGCGGGTTCGAATCCCGCTCGTGGATTTTTTTCAACACTTTGTCTTTTTTCAAATTGTAATTTTTTTAAATAATCATTCAGATAATAATAATATAATGTCGGGCATGCCGCCGTCCAGGAGAATCACTCCGACATATTATTCTGGTTGTTCTCATCTTGCTAACGGAGAGTATTTGCACAGACACAACCAAGTAGCCAGAATAATTCACCAGCAACTTGCTCTTGGATATGGCCTTGTTGAATCGGAGGTGCCGTCTCTATAAACTATATATATATATCTAGTTGGCGCCAAAATGAGTGAGAATAAATAAGATAAAGAAAAGAAAAGAAATTCGTGATTCAATTTTGAAATTTATTGTTTTGAATTTTGTCAACATATTTCTGGGCAACGGTGTAATTTTAAGATGTTTGCGTGTCTGTGAATGTGCTTATGTATGTATGCGTGCGATTGCGTGATTGTAGTGAGACATATCTGTTCAAAGTAAACGTAGAAATTACTTTATATTTAGAAATTACTTAACAATAATGATAATACAATGGACAATAATTATAAAGATTATAAGTTAATATTAATACTTACTTTATTACTTACTTTATTCTCAATTTTAAAATAATAATCTTTTACTATTTTTACTATGTTCTATACAAATTATTTTACACTTTTCTTTATACATATTATTTTACCATTTACATTTTACAATAATTTTATATGACTTAACATGCATAATTATTAACATTATTTAACTTCATAATAACCTATTATTTTAGATAATGGTCCTCTCATTTTGAGTGGGCAGGATGTACAGAGCAAAGTACAATGTGTTTCTAGGTCTAATTAGTTCGTATAAGCATTTTCACGTCAGCGCTCTCTGACCTACAAAAACGTGTTAAGTATATTTTTATTGTAATAAATCAGTGTCAAAACAGCGCTCTTTGGGTTTGGTGATTTTCTACGTTTCCCTATCCTTATCGATATAACTGTACCACTTACACGTTATTTATTTTGTATTAATTGTATTATCAATATGATTTCATCATCAACACACATCAACAATTTCTGTAATAATACATTCCCTATTTATAATGACGTCACAAATAAGCGTCTATAAAAATGTCAGTTACAACGGTGTTTCCTCCTAAAACGAGAATGTTTCCACGGTTGTCTGTCTTATAATAAAATAACGCCAAGATATGATTACAGGGCAAAAGTGTAACAGACAGACGAGTCGGTTTATTTATGTCTTCATTTGTTTCGTGACATTGTCCCTGACAGATGACTGACAGACGCTTTCTGCGCTGTCTTACTGATCAGAATATAAATGATTTTCGTTAATAGACCATCCTTTTCAAGAAGTTTGTTATGGTGAGTCTACATTAAGTAACATGTTATGTTAAGTTATAAATGTTAATTAAAGTGTTGCGTGGTGACATCCAGTGCCCCGAGCTCCTTGAACAACTATCGCGTCTGAATGTCCCCGACAACTACGTTCGTCGCCGCACTTGTCGTCAACGCCGCCTGTTTTGCTGTTTAAGGGTGGCCCTTAAGCCGCACTATCACGCACGACCACTCGCCCATCGTTCAAATGCATACCGGCCTCAATGCGCTCCTGTATCAGCAACCTGCCTGTGATGTATTTGTGGATGGCTGGGCAGCTATCCAGTCAGAGTGTTTATGTTTCTGTGAAACTAAATGTCGCATTGTAGCATTCCTATGTGTTATATCTGTGTTTAATTGTTTTTATAATTTGATATAGTTGTGTAATAATAATAAATTGTAATTAGTGTATATTGTAATAATAATAATGATGATAATTTTTATATTCTGTATGTTAGTTATGTAATTGGGTCCATCCCGTGTAACTAATAATAATAATAATAAAAAAAGCTCTTGTCATAACATGTCACACTTTTCTCTTTTAAGTATTATATTTTATTTTGTTACAAATCTTTTGATACATTATAACCATTTATTATTTTTATCAAAAAAAATCAGCTGGAAATTTACAATAAATTTATAAACAAAGTGCAAAACAACATTATTAATGAAGTTGACCAATGGTGACGTACAATGTCAACGCAATGTCACATTAAATTCATCCGATTTATACATACTTAAAATGAAAATGACATGATAACAAGAAGAGCAAGACGAAGCGCACGCCCTCCATCATCGCCCGCTCCGCCGACCGTAAGCTCCTCGTCTGATGATTACATCAGAGACGAGTCGAGCAGCGCGAGCGGGCGATCGCCGTCCCCGCCGCCACAACGACCTGCGCGACGTGGACGACCACCGCTGCCGGCACGCTTGGGATCAGTGGGACAATCTGCCCCGCGTACGACCCCCGCTACTGGTGGTGTAGTGCGCCGCATGCGATGGACTCAGTCTATAAATGAGAACTGCATGCGCGCCTACTACAGGGCAACAGAGGGAGGAACTAATCTTACTGCGTATCGTGTTCGACTGCTGTCTTTGTTTCAGACCCTTGAACCGACCATCGACGTGTCTGCCCAACGATTGTCGGATCAAGTGCGGGTGATCCAGCGTAACAACTTGCTGGATCAGTCAATACTTGATCGGCTACGCCTGGAGTCACTACGTATTTGTGCGGCTTCTTCTTCGGTGCAGGATCGCCCTGCCCCACAATTACCGGCGGTGACGCCGGTCTTGGTGGCGCGAGTAGATTCGATACCCGAGGATGAAGATTTCATAAATACGAATGTAAGTACACAGGTGAATGAGCAAATGAGGAGCGCTTTGAACGATGCCATTCTACAGTATCGTGACACGCGTAACTCTAGGCCGCGTATTCCTTGTTTGCCCACGAATAGGCATAATTTGGCGTTAATGAGTGCCTTGAACGATTTACTGGTTCCTTATCTTGGGACCAGTGAAAATTTAATTGATACCCACTCAATCCTTTATTGTGGGGCCATCGCGGTGTGTCGCGTTGCTCGTGTCAAATTCCAGGATTCTGGCCGAGTACCGCGGCAAACCGGGGCTGCCCCTGCTTGGCAATTGAGGATCGAGGGGCGTATTGTTAGGTTCAGGACACTCATTGCAAAACTAATTTGTTTCAGAAATGGTAATAATCGGCCTCGCGTCATGCGATTCGTCACGCAAGCCTTTGTCGGGACTGATGTTCGTCCGGAAAACTATATGGCTTGTGTGACGGAACGTATTGACTTTCTGAAGCAAAAAGTCTATGCGTGGGCAAACCGTATACGTCGCTACAGAGTGCGTGTGGACCGATACCAACAAAATCGCCTCTTTCAAAGTGACCAAAGAAAAGTATACAGACGTTGGGAAGGAGCTGATCAACGTGTGAGCGACGGGCAGCTACCAAATGTTGATGCCATGACTAATTTCTGGCGCAGCATTTGGTCGGTGCCCGTCGAGCACACGGAAGGTGATTGGATGAGTGTTGTCAGGGAGGCGTGTGAACCTATCGAGACCATGCAGGCTATACATATTAGTACAGCTGACGTAAGTTGTGCTATCCGTACGGCCCAAAATTGGAAATGCCCAGGACCGGACGGATTGCACAACTTTTGGATCAAGTGGTTTCGATGTTCACACGAGTTACTGGCAACGCAATTCCAAGAAGCCATAGAGCTCGGCTCACTCCCAAGTTTGTTGACTACTGGTGTCACTTTTCTGCTCCATAAATCAGGTATTACCACGGAACCGAAAAATTATAGACCCATCACGTGCTTACCAACATTATATAAGCTCCTTACATCCATTTTGAGAACAAAAATTAACTCGCACATTGTTGCAAACAATATTTTGGACATGACTCAGAATGGATGTAGGGTTGGGTCCCGTGGTACTAAGGAGCTTCTCCTCATTGACATGACCATATGCCAGAAGATTCGGCGAGGCAGAGGGACTCTCTCCACAGCCTGGATTGACTATAAGAAGGCCTATGATTCGGTGCCGCACTCATGGCTGGTAAGGATTTTAGAGTTATATAAAATTGATATAACTCTAAAATCATTTTTGATGTCATGTATGCGGCAGTGGACCACGGTCTTGTGTCAACCAGGATGTCGAGATAGAGTTTCTGCCACGCAGGATTTTATAAGGATAGAGCGTGGCATATTCCAGGGCGACAGTCTGAGTCCTTTATGGTTTTGTCTAGCTTTGAATTCTCTTAGTACTTTATTAAGAAATTCAGGGTTAGGCTGTCGACTGCGGAGAGGGGGTGAAGTTTTGTCGCATTTGTTGTACATGGATGACCTCAAGTTATTCGCACCAAACAGCCAAGACTTGATAAAACTGCTAAAAATTACTGAGACTTTTAGCAGTGCCATCAAGATGGAGTTTGGGGTGGATAAGTGTGCGGTTATGCATGTACAGCATGGGAGAGTAGTAAATTCAACCAATTTACAACTCTCCGATGCGATAGACTTCAGATCTCTCTCTGAAGTTGAAACATATAAATATCTTGGTATGTCACAGTCTTTGGGTGTTGATGACGGGGACATAAAACAGTCATTACGGGAGCGATTCTTTTGCCGCTTGAGAAAAGTATTTAACAGTCTTTTATCGGGTGGCAATAAGACACGTGCCTTTAATGGCTGGGTTATGCCTCTGCTCACATACTCCTTTGGCATACTAAGATGGACTCAGACCGAATTGGACGCCTTGGATAGGAGAGTCCGTCAAATGCTCACGACTTTCAGAATGTTACACCCGCGCTCATCTGTTATGAGGCTGTACATCCCGCGGAGATGTGGGGGTCGCGGCTTTTTAAATGTCAAGGACCTACATAACCGTGAGGTGTGCAGTCTCAGGGATTATTTACTTAACAGTGAGTGCGGGATGCATTTGGATGTCGTGGCAGTTGATAGACACTTTACGCCGTTCTCCTTGGCAACAGAAAACTGGCGCAAACCGGTGGTGCTAAGCACTCTCGATCGCAAGGACATATGGAAGAGCAAGGTGCTACACGGGCGCTACTATCGGGCTCTAACTGGGCCTGATGTAGATTTAACTGCCTCGGTGAACTGGCTACGTTTCGGTGACCTCTTTGGGGAAACCGAAGGTTTTGTTTGTGCCATTGAAGATGAAGTTATCAAGACGAATAACTACCGGAAATATATTATGAGGGACGGTACGGTCGACATCTGTCGGGCATGCCGCCGTCCAGGAGAATCACTCCGACATATTATTTCTGGTTGTTCTCATCTTGCTAACGGAGAGTATTTGCACAGACACAACCAAGTAGCCAGAATAATTCACCAGCAACTTGCTCTTGGATATGGCCTTGTTGAATCGGAGGTGCCGTACTATAAATATGCACCTGCGCCAGTACTCGAAAATGGTCATGCAACGCTCTACTGGGATCGCTCTATCATTACGGACAGGACTATTGTCGCCAATAAGCCTGATATCGTGGTGGTTGACCGATCCCAGCGCCGGGCAATACTGATTGATATCACCATACCTCATGATGAGAACCTCGTGAAAGCCGAGAAGGACAAGCTCAGTAAGTACCTTGACTTAGCTCACGAGGTGACCGCCATGTGGGATGTTGATTCAACCATTATTGTCCCGATAGTCGTTTCAGCGAACGGTCTGATAGCGAAGAGCCTCGACCAACATCTTAAGAGGCTCTCGCTTGATGGTTGGATCAAGGGTCAGATTCAGAAGGCAGTAATCCTTGACACGGCACGTATTGTCAGGAGGTTCCTCACTCTGCGGCCCTGACCACCGGTAGCTTGGGCCCTGCCCCGCTGCTGGTGGTACTCTAGAATTAGGTTTTTATAATGTTTTATTGTTTTTATATTAAAATATTGTAAAAATCTAGTTTTAAGAAAGAAAATAAATAAAGAGAATAATAATAAATAAATAAATACACAACTATTAGTTAAAAGGGTGTTTTATTGACACTTTTCATCCACACTAATAAATCATGCTACATAGCTATGCTATGTAGCATGTTTACAGCGCACCTTTACTATATAATTTAAAGAAATGAAAACGACCTCAAACCATCGATTTCCTTACAAACAAAATATTTTAATTAGCTTTGTTTGCTTTGCTGTAGGTGGTCGGGGACTAAAAGCAAGCCCCACCTATAACCAAACCGAGTACAAACATGTACCTCCCGCTAGGATCCAACCTTGGACTTATGGGTCTATGGGTCTTGGAATAATGTTGAAAACCCTACAAACAGGTAAACTGTGATTTTGGATCTTTATATTTGTTGTTTTGTTGTTACCTTGAAAGGGCGGTGCTTTCTAAAACAAACAAAATTGGTCCAACTCCTATCATCACTAATTTGTTACTGAACATAAATTATTTTATTTCATTTATTCTTTATATTTTACAATCAAGACAATCTTTACCCTCATCTTATCTTTACAACAACAGAGGCATTCAATCTAATACAACTTCAGCTGTGAAGTGGAACACTGTTGTATTAGTTGTAATCCTGCTAATTCATTTTACGCTAAGTATCTATATATTGATACCACCTGGTAATTTTGTAGTAGATAGAGGTTATTGACAAATAAAAATATATGTGGAGTGTTAAAAGAGGCAAGACCATCTTATCAAATGTCGCCATAATATCAATGTTTGTAGCATTGTTGTGTTCCGGCAGCTAGAGATAAGATAGCCAGTGCCTCAGTAGTTGAGGACTCCGGGTGAAGTACGCTTCCACCGATTAGCTTTATTATCATCACTTAACATCAGGTGAGGTCAAGGCACTGTGTTTACCCGCATAATGTAAAAAGAAAGAAAAACAAATCACTGAAAATTTCAATCACTAACATGAAATAGTTAAATAAAGAATAATGGCTACCACACACTGTGTTACTACCCCTAGCCTAGGGACTTAAAACTTTACTGCACATAATAAATACAATTTAAAAGGTCCAAGCCACAATGTTAAGTAACAGCCACGGGGCGTCTCGCCATTATGGGCGTTTCACTTAATTACTATAAATTTACTATGTACCTGAAAACACACACGTACAAATACACTGAAAGAGGGTTTTAAAATTAAATACATTCTAGTGGACGCACAGTGGTTGATATTCGACCGCAATTCATTAGAAAAACTGTTGAATGTTTTTAAAATAAAACAGGCTATGGTAGTGGCACCGGTGTTCGACACTAAGCCCAATGCTCGACGCAGTTTTCGTCGCCAGAAAATAGCATAGTAATTTCTAATTGAAAACATAGCCGTCCTTTGGCTTACCGAGTAAGAGTAATAGTGTTGATTAATTTCGGCGAGCTGGATTCAACGTCATGGGGTGCGGGTTCGAATCCCGCTCGTGGAATTTTTTCAGCACTTTGTCTTTTTTTTTTCAATTTGCAATTTCTTCGCAACAAAATTTGCGTAAAATTATGTCTTAAATAATCAGGCTAGGAAGCAGAAAGACTGTTGCTAAAGACTAATAGTAGATTGTACACCAAGGGGATAAAGCACTGTATTATGTCACGGGCGCGATATTGAATCCTGAGCGTAACGAAGGACTCCAGATTTAACTCCCGAGCGTAGCGAGGGGGTTTTGAGTTGATTCCCGAGCGAAGCGAGGGAATTAAAATGGAGTCCTGAGAGCAGTGAAGGATTTAAGCGCGCCCAAGGCAAAATCAGTTTTATCCCTAAGGAGTATACTCTACTTTTCTCACCTTTTGCGAGACAATAAAAACCAAGGCTACTAGAAAAGTATTTTATTTATTAAAATACTATTTTCATTACTAATTATATATAATTGGCACAGTAAATAACAATAAAAAGTAAATTAAAAATAAAATTTCAAGTATTTTTCCTTCGACTTCTCTGGTAGTAGGTTATTAACAATACCTAAGGCGTCTAATTTAATGGATTCCGGAGTTAAATCACTTTCGTCACTCGACATTTTCTTAATGTTTTATTCTATCTTCTTTTGCAGTTTTGTCTGATACTGATTGCACCGTATTGAAATACTCGCGGCTTTTGTTTTAAGTATTGATTTTTTTTCGTTCGGCTTGCCGTGGCGTGGCTAGCTCGATTTTCGAATAAGTTCGATTTTGACGAAATTAGACTTTAAATGCATAACAATAAGAACTAAGAGAAGTGAGAATCACATTACTGCCCGGCGGGTTATAATGAAATTCAGTACAACATTACACCCCAGCAAAAGACAAGGGATATAATGATTTACTTTGAGTAAGGTTTGCATGATATATAATGAGGCATTGTCGAGCAGGTCGTGTGAAAAATCAATTATTATTGCTGACCCTATGCTTAATGATTAAACTCCTTAGTGCTTCGGAAGGCACGTAATGCTATTAGACTCGGCTGCAGTAGCAGTCATTAACAACCACCACTGGGCCCGCGTGGTGGTTTAAGGCCCGTTCTTCCTGTAGTGTTTCCATTCAATGGGAGGCTCGAGCCACAGCAGAGTGGGGACATAAAATGAGCTGTTGATGTGATAAATTTGTAGTGTTCAATACCTTTTCGACGTACAAAACAAAATGCTGTCATAAAATATTATTATACGGTAATGGGAGGAAATTATCAAACAATGCAAAATGGCTAAATGTGTTCGTTCGTTTATAATGGGCGTTAAAACGAAATATGAAGGCATAAAATTCGGGGCACCATTCACGCAAAGCCTCGCCCAAACAAAGGTGGTGGCGGTATTTTTTTTATTTTTTTTTGGTAGAGTTTGTTGATAGTTTCAGACGGCATTTTTAGCTTCACAGGGCTTGTTTGGGGGCGGCAAGAAACTTAAAGGGTTCCTCAAGCCGTGTGAAACGAATCACCTTCGGAGATTATCTTGAGGGAACGGCATCAAGCACTAGTGCGTGTCCCCGTGCCCTACTAGATTCTCGGCGCGGCGGTGGCGGTACGGTCACCGCCACAAAATGAGGAGAACTCAGAAGGTAAGCTACATACCGCGCTCGAGCAACGCACACGAGTGCACTTGTATGAAACCTTTTGCAGTCTCCGTATTTTGTACTTGGCGTAGCAATTTATGGACGCAGTCAACAAAAAAGTACCACGTCACCCAAGACATAGACACCAGATGCTGATTATTCTCTTCCATCTTCTCTACTATCTGCCGCACTGTAAAGATGTGGTCTATGGTTTCGTATCTTCTTCAAAACACTGCCTGCTGCGGGATGGTTGAAATTCATCGAATCTTCGTGCAAGGCGGTTTGTGAACTTTTGAAAACACCTTATAGACGTGGCTTTGAAACGAAATGGGGCGCTAGTTCATCGGTATAGTCTCCTTCATATGTCTTGAAATGTATTAAATTAAATGTTGTATGATTTGGTAATGCAATAATTTTTTTTGTAATTGTCGTCACTTCTATTAAATCTCTGGAGTTTCTTGTGCCCACTCTTCTCCACAGCTGAATAATAGACGTCCTGAATGGGTTGTAGGTAAAAAAATATATAGACGATTCAAAAGTACTTTTCTTAAGTTTAATTGAATAAAAAACTTAGCCTTCGAAAACTTTTGACTTTTCTTATATGTATAATATTAGCTACCATCCGACCGAGACCGTGCCCGCGACTGCGGACCGCCTCTGTTTGAGCGCGGCTTAATGGTCTCGGGCGGTCACAGTGCCCAATAAAGTATTATGGGCATGCTATATTATCAGTGTACCGTTATTTGTAATATGTCTCGCATTACGATGTGTAAGGTGAGGTTATAAAATATATTGTGTTTTTTTTTTAGTAAGTATCTGGTACAAATCAGTTGTAAATAACAAAACAATTTTCTTCTTCTTTACAACTGATTGGGCAGTCATCTCGAGGCTATTGATTAATTTTTTTTTTCACTAGGAGGCGCTGCTTCAATGCTATACTTACTAACCGTTTTGCTCCCGTTAACATGACCGAATAGTGAATATATTTTTTTTTTTGAGAGAGATTGCTGATTGCCTCTACGGCATTTTCAGCTTCACCGGGCTTTTTTGGGGGCGGCGAGGAACGTAAAGGGGGACCCTCAAGCCGTGTGAAACGAATCACCTTCGGAGGTTATCTAGAGGGAACGGCATCTCGCACTAGTGCGCGTCTCCGTGCCCTACTGGATTCTCCGAAGGGTTCGGATCGGATCGGGTAGTGAATATAACTCACACTAGCAAAACAGAAAACTGAAACGCGTATACTGAACTCCTCTGAAAAGTTTTTGTGAAGCTGCAACACAATATTCCGAGGGATCTTATTCGTCGTGGCATTGTTATAGCATTAAGTTCTTAAAGCTTTAGTTTAGAACCTAAGTCGATTTATCACACAGTTGAACAAATGTTTCGAGTTTGCGTTTAAATATTTTTTAATAATAAAACAAAGTGGTTGAAATTAAACACGTAAAGTTAATGTAAAATAAAATAATAATAAAAAAATAAATAAAATTAATTAAAATATTAAATAAATTACTCAGAGTAGTATTGATTAATAACTGTAGTACACACGCCTGCACATCAACCTACCACAAACTGTCATATTTCCTCAATAGACTTTGAACTTTATGCCATAATAATATGGTTGAAAATGTATTGAAAGAATTTGACAGTTTTGGATATAGGTTGATGTGCAGGCGTCTATACATTACTGCAGTGGCCACCAAAACAGCCATTAATAGACGAACGTTTTGTCTAGGCACACATACGTAAGCCCAGCAATGATCATCATTTAGTGTCATATTGTATGCTGTACGACATTTAAATGTGTGAGACTCACGAATCTTAACAATAAATTAATTATGAATTATTTATTATGCCTAGTTGCGCCCAAGGATAGTACTCGTCTATAGTACTTTCTCAAAATAATGCGCGGAAATTAAGACTAAATAATATACTAAAAGATATAGTCAGTGGAGTAGAAGAATATTTTGCACGCACCAATATTAATTTCATTCATTTGTTTTTCTCGCTTTCTATTCGCAGCCAGTTCGAAATTTAAATAAAATATTTGAATAATTACCTTTTTGTTTCCCATGTTTCGGAGTAAAAAGTTCGTTCCATTTATAAATAACACGCCAGGTATGGATTTTTATACTTACGCTGCTGCTAATTTCTTAACCTCCTCCTCCGTCTGTCCAATGGAGCGGAGTCAGTCAGTTAGACAGACACCCACCTTACTCCGTTTACTATTGTAATTATTATCGTCCTTACATTGTTTAATCTTTTTTGTATTATTATTATTAGTTTTTACTATTACTTTATTTAGGACCAGCATTGTTGCGTTTCAAATTATACCCAAAATGTCATGCTGTGTACACTCCTTTAGGATTACCGTCTAGCTAGTAAGGTTTACCAAATATGTTACTGTACTCATGCATTGATTGTAATCTGTTTGTGTACCTATAGAAATAAATAAATAAACAGCTGTTCACGTGTATTGGTTTATCTCGAAAATGGTTGTTTAAATGTTGACCTCATTTCCAAGCATGTTTCAAAAAAGTAGATTAACATAGTTTAGTTTTAAAATAAATCATTAAAGGTGGGTGATTAAATAAAAAAAATCTATGTGTTTCCGAAGGTACGACGAGCTGTTGGTCCGGTTGTTAGGCCAGCGAGGGTGATGGTTTATGGATATTAAAAATTTTATTTTCACTTAAGTTACCGAACTAGCGGGCCGTTTGCGACTTCGTCCGCTTGAGTGACAACTGTATCGTATGCCGTTTTAAAAATAAAAAAACTTAGAACCCTATTGAAGCGCCATCTGCCGGGTCGAATTTTAACCATCTTGAGACGCACTCAAAGACACACAAAAAAGTTTCATCGTTATCGGTCCAGCCGCTTAGGAGGAGTTCAGTGATAAGCTAAGTTTACAAGTGTGTAAACACGTAGGTAAAGAAGAAATATATAATAATATATAAAGATTAGATAAGTAAAGTGAGCTAACAGTAGAAAATAAATGTCTGTAGAAATCATTTTCAGTGAACATCTACATTCTACATCCCTGTTGCAAGTTACATAGGCACGGCGATACAGACCATAAAACTAAGCGCGCTATAGGCTAAGATAGGTATAAATAAAAGAAATTACTTTTATCGTTAGGTTGTAGGTTCTATTTCAAATCAAATGCCAGTTTTAACATTTAGTTTTGTTCCTATAGTCTTCGCGGTCAAATATGATCCGGAACAAAAATAAATCTCGAAAGTAGTCCTATTTGCTCATACTTATACATTTACCCCCTAATTCTTAAAAACTGTTTAAGCATTGTTTAGTTAAATATTGTTTTGTCAACGTCACACAAACGTCATTTTGAATTCGAGAAAAGGGGACAAAACAATGGTTAAGTAACCAAATAATGTTAAAATATTTTTTCTATGATTATGGGGGTTAAATTATAATAAATAACAAAATCTGAAAAAACATTGGATAGCATCATCACTTCTTACTATGAACCTTAAATCTTAAAAATACAGATTATGATATAGATTAAGGTTATATAAATTATTTAGATGAAGGTTGCAAAATATTTGTACTTAATGTTTACTATCATCGCCACAAACGTCATTGTTGCTCCGTGGCCCCAAACTCGCGTACCGTTTTTTAAGCGCTCATCGGGAATCTACCTACTTAGTACATAATTGATCGAAGGTAAATTGGCTTGGCTTTCATCTCACATGATATTAGGTGATGAAATAGCTGAGGCGATGAAAAGGCTGAAGGTGTAAGCGTACTTCACTTGGAATCTCCATAGACTCTATCTCTTACTGACGGAATGCCATCCAAGCAGGTCTGCCTTTATACCTTGCATGTATTTTAAATTAACAAAGACCTTCAAATCTATAAAAACTTTCTTTTTAAAATGCACATAGTATCGATCAATTTAAAAAAAATATGTCTCCGAGAAAATTCTTGTTTCTTCCCAAAGAAGAATAATATATTACGTCACTAAAGAATAATATATTTTTTCTCTAGAGTTTATTCGCAGAGACAGACAGACACATACAAATTGCCGCGATTTGGCATACCATAGAGGTCTTTGCTTTTCAACGACGAGTGGTTTTGTAAAATGGCCGCCAGCCCCCAATTACCTCAGGGGGGTATTTGCAGTAAAACGAGCCAGCGAAGCAGCATTCAGCGCTTCTGACAAATTATCAAGGATACCGTTTTTATGAGGGTACCTCAAAAGGAAAAAGCGGTCAAGTGCGAAGAGTTCTGTGCTTCAAAGTGACGTCTAATATATATATTTTTTATAAATAAAAATATATACAGTGTGTGGCCTAGGTAATAGGTTATATTGAAAACTGAGACTCTCTAGAGTATTAATTAGCATTTTTTCTGAAAAGATTCCAGTTAACCAAAACCCATGCATTACATACAATAACAATTTAAAGTTACGATTCATAATCCGTGTATTATTGCAAAACGATATTATCGCTAACGTTGTCAATGTCGTGGTACAGGAGATTGACACACAACACAACCCATAAATTGTCAAAGAGACATTGTCGATTGATCGAGTTGAGCGGAGCATTGCATTGTTTGCATTACATCGAATTTACAATTAAGTTTGTTAGAAAAAATAAAAAAGTAAAATTTTGATTTTGATTAGTTAAGACCATAATGATTCAATTACTAGTGACGTATAGAATCTCTGTTTTCAATATTATCCCCGGTTCTAGGCAACACACTGTATAAATCAGATTATTTTAACGTTCATTGTGTTGAACGTTCGATGTTATGAATGTTCGATGTAGTAATTCGAATAACTACATGACATGTGAGCGGGTCTATGTGTGCGTTGCTTGAGCGCGGTATGTATGAAGCTTATCTTCTGTAGTCTTCTTATTTTGTGCTTATACTCACTTTACTTATGTTGGGAGAGGGTGACAGCTTATGTATCACCTCTTGTAACATTATAACTGTGAAATCTAAATACACAGACTACTAACAAGGCCACGTCTTGTCTTACAATAATTACGCTTTTTAAGGTTAAGGTTAATTAGTTAGCAAATGTTTTTTCTTTCAAAAAATTAGCTGGAGATTTCTATTACGTATCCTACTTAACCCAGTCCAAGAACCGTGCGCCGGAAAGTAGGACAAAGAAATAAGGTGTTATGGGCTTTGAGACACACGAATATGAGTAAAAATAGGTGAGGGGGGGGGTCGGGTCAAATGCATCACCTTTATGCTATCGTAGTTCTATCCTACCCGCCGAAATTTATCAACACTATTTGCTTACTTTGTAAGCCAAATGAGCCTTATTCAATATCCACAACTACCGTCATCAACCTAAACAGGTATAGTACACAGACACACGCCTGTACATCGGACTACAATAGACTGTCAAATTTCCTCAATATACTTTGAACTTTATATGTATGGCATATGGTTGAAAATGTATTGAAGAATTTGACAGTTTTGGATAGGTTTTTGTGCAGGCGTCTGTACCTAAATACACATTCTCTTTGTTAAAATATTTGTAACTAGTGGCCCGTTCTCGACTTCGTCCGCTTGAAAACACCCGTACCCCATGATGGACCCCTATTGCAGCGCCACCTACCGGGTCCATTGTAAATCTAAATTATTCTCGAATACACTTGAACACGCACACAAATTTTCATTAAAGTCGGTCCAGACTTTTAGAAGGAGTTCAATTACAAACACACGCACAGAAGATTTATAATATACTAGCGGCCCGTCCCTGCTTCGCACAGGTGGTCATTTTTTGTTTTGTTTTTATATAGCCTATGTTACTCAGCGCTAATGTAGCATTCTAATGGTGAAAGAATTTTTTAAATCGGTCCAGTAGACAGTGGTTTGTATGGTAAAAGAAAATTGTTGTATTTACTATTTTTCTTGTATTTTTTTTTTACGTTTTTTCTCTCCATAAGAACCTTCCTTAGACTTCATCAAACACAGCAAAAAATAAATCAGCCAAATCGGTTCAGCCGTTCTCGAGTTTTGCGATTAGCAACACATTTAGCGATTCATTTTTATTTATATAGATAAAGATGGCCGGCCAACGTTCTATAATAAAAGTGTTATAAAATCAAAACAACCCCAAAGATTTAAGCAAAGTCACGTTCTGATTTTCGTTTCATTGAGTTATTCTGTGTCATTGTTTGCTTTTAGTTGACGGCATTGTCCTATTTCAGCTCACATACTAATTGGAATGATTGAAATTGGAGTTCAACAATCAATGTGAAATGGGAATAATTCAATATTAAATTAATAATCTATTTAACACGTCGGCCGAGTGTGCCTGCAAGCAATTAAAACTCAGGTCTGTTATTTATGAATCGAGCGCTTAAAGTTTTATCACGATGTAACGTTTGAGATTTTTCTGTTTTTTAAATTATACTTCTAGTTACAATACTAAGGATACATAAAATAGAATAAGAAGACTGCAGAAGGTTCAGACAACCTTTCACTGACACAGAATCTGTTCTGCTGTTTACTTACATTGTGTAAAGAAACTTCAGTATTTTAACAAGAAATATAATTCAAGCATGGAGAAGCCGCATCGACCTTCAGGTGGATACCCAACCAGACGTCTACTTAAACATCTAAGATGGTCGTGCTGACCACCAGAGCGGCCAATCAACTAATCGTAAATGAAGACAAATCAAACGAGGCGTTTATAGGCCGGCAGGGTGAGGGTGACTGATGCTGCGTTGTTTTCATGCTGCACTAGTTGTCTTTGCATCTGGATGCATTTGTCACTTGCCGATCGAAATATATAAAAATGGTACGGTTCACTCGGAATGAGACTACGGAGAAACTGGCTTTCCCATATTTCACTGACGGAACACAGCAATTCTACATATTGCCGGCATTTCGACTGAATACAATTAAAGACGGGGGAAGCTATCGTGCCTACTTATAGCACTTTCAACGTGTCCTACAAATCAAACCATGTACAGTAAAACGTTACACTCGTATGTAATCCCGCTGGGAACCGAAACCGAGGCTTTTAGGTCCGCCGGTATTTGAAATACGCCTAACAAATACCTACGCAGAGCAATACAAATTATTTGCACAACCCTGGCCAGAAACAGATACGAGCGATTCAGCAATAAACATTAGAAGAGTGCGAGTTAAATCGAATATTTAATGAATTTTACTGTGTGTTCTTAATGTTACTGGACCGGTAAACGAACTTATGACCCATTGCCGCCTACTTTTGTGGGGCGACGTCGTATCGTGTTTATGTGTTGCGACCCTAACCTCGCCTTTGCGAGTGGCAAAGCAATCAGCTCGATATCCGGGTCCTGGTTTCAATTACTGTATCAGGCAAAGGAGCGGAACAGGAGAGGAGCTCGATGGCGCAATGGTTAACGCGCCCGGTCTGCGAGTGCTGAGGTTAAGCAACTTTCGCAAAGGCCGGTCATCGGATGGGTGACCAAAAATTTTATCATCTCAAGCTCCTCCGTGCTTCGGAAGCCAGGTAAAGCCGTTGGTCCCGGCTCGTGCCTCAGCAGTGGGGACATAAAAATGAGCTGATGCTAAGTGAGTTTCGAATTTTACGTTAACCAGGTTTGTGTTCAACCACTCGCATTTGGCAAGCGTTGTGATTAAGCCATCAATCTAGCGATACAGTTGCCTTTGCCCAGCAGTGGGATAGTTTATGTTACTTACTTAACTTTACTTTTACTAGTTGTGTCAACAAGTTAATGCGGATACCTGCCACTATGTCTCACTAAAACTAAGTTCAAACGCCGTTGTCTTTGCCCTACCGTAAACTTATTAGCTTTAAATCCCGAACAAAATGGCCATTTAACTTAATTTAACACCTTTAATAGGGCCTTTGTTGTGTTTATTAGTTAAGTTGGTTTGTTTTGTAATTGGATTTCACTTTTGTGGAACAAATGAGATTTGTGTTTAATAAGAGCCGAACTAGCGTTTCTCCAGGGAAGGCATTATTCTTAAATATGGCAGTAATTAAATAACGTTCACTTGATCTTCAAACGCGGAGCTCGATGAAGCAATGGTTAATGCGCCTGGTCTGCGAGTTCTGAGGTTAAGCAACTTTCGCAAAGGCCGGTCATTGGATGGGTGACCAAAAATTTATAATCTCGAGCTCCTCCATGCTTCGGAAGGCACGTAAAACCGTTGGTCCCGGTTGAATTAGCATTCGTTAACAACCACCCATCCGCACTGGGCCCGCGTGGTGGTTTATGGCCCGTTCTCCCTTTCCGTCCATAGGGAAGGCTCGTGCCCCAGCAGCGGGGACATAAAATCGTCCTTGAATCGTTTAAGAAATTATTTACCACTCCAGACGAAGATAATGCTTGTGCAAACCTTAATATTCCCGTTGATCGACTATGATGACGTGTGTTATTATGACCTTAATGCTGACTTGCTTGATAAGCTTGACAGATTACTCAATTCATTTACAACCTGAAGAAATATGACCACATCTCGCAGTTCAGGTCGGAGCCGAAGACGTTTACGGGACCTCACCTCACTGTTTTCGCTTCTAAATTCTTTAAATGCTCCTTCTTATCTTGCTCCCCATTTTCAGTACCTTTGCTCCTGTCATAGTAAAAATCTCCGATCCTCAAATAAACTTCTCCTCTCTGTCCATACTCATACATCTGGTTTTGTTCATTCTTCCTTTCACATTCAATCCATTCTCCTGTGGAACGCGCTGCCTCTCGAAATCAGGATGGCTACGAGTCGTAATGCTTTTAAAAAGAAAGTCCGTGAGCTCTTGTTTGATAGAACCATGGCAGAATCATCTCAATAACGTCCTATTAGAATTATGTATTTTATGTATGTTTATGTATCCTACTACTATTATAAAGGCGAAAGTTTGTAAGTATGGATGTATGGATGTTTGTTACTCTTTCACGTAAAAACTACTGAATGGATTTGAATGAAACTTTACCACAATATAGCTTATACATCAGAATAACACATAGGCTACAATTTTTGAGGTTTCTAATGTGAGGTCGTAAAAAAAACACATTTTTTGCGCTTACATTGCAAACGCTGACTGAATCATACAAGATAGATCAAAACAATTTACTACAGTATTGTAAAACTTAAAAAGGTCTACAAAAAAGTCCGTGATGGTATATGTTTATCTCTTAGGAATAACCCACAATAACCATTATTTATCCTTTACTTTGTACGAGAAATAATGGCTTATTTACGAAGCGATTTTAAGCAATACAGTATTAATCCTTATCTAATTAAGTATCTTAAATACATTGTGCATTTAATAAAGATCAATATGGCTTTTTACAGCATGTAAATTAAATAAATATTTTTGAAGATATCACAGATTTAAAATGCAGAGTCATAGCAATTTCGGCGATAAATACCGTTTCGGTGATAAATACCGGCAGCGGTGCCAGGCGAACGGGGCGTGGGGGGAGCGGGGTAGGTGCGGTGGGGAAGAAGTGGCTCATCGCTGAGTGCGCGACCCGAACGCGGGCAGACGCGTGAGGGCAGACGTCGTTGACGGTTGTGTCCGTTTTGCGAATTTTCAAGGCACTAGCGATTTGATAAAAACGTATGGTCGCCTACTTTAAGTAATATAGGCCTAAGGTTAGTTATTGCCAGGTTTCTTTTTGGTTAGGAGTTACACGTACAAAAAGATACTTCATTTTTACGAATTACTTCATTGATAATTCAATTACTATATAGATAGGTTACTTACAGTTAATTATAACAAATTATATAAATAGGTTAATTATAACGAATTACTTCATTGATAATTCAATTACTATATAGATAGGTTACTTACCGTTAATTATAACAAATTATATAAATTAGTTAATTATAACGAATTACTTCATTGATAATTGAATTACTATATAGATAGGTTAATTAAATAGGCAAGGATTGCATTAAAGTACAATCATAACAATAACTACCGTACTGTATTTTTTGGAAGTATAGAAACAACACGTACTTAAGAATTATGCCGCGAAAGCGTAAATCTAATCTTTCCCAAAGCTCTAATAAAGCTCGAACTATGAAAGTAGCTAGACTTAACGAGACGTTTCCACAAGCCGAACTGCGAAGGCTTAAACAAGCAGAGCGTGAGGCAGCTCAAAGAGCTGCTGAGACACCAGAGCAGTCCCAAGATAGACGTCGACAGCATGCTGAGTATCTAGCATCTCAACGGGCTGCAGAGACACCAGAACAGTCTCAAGCTCGACTTCAACAGAACGCTGAATATCTGGCATCTCAACGGGCTTCTGAGACACCCGAACAGTCCCAGGATCGACGTCGACAGCATGCTGAGTATCTAGCATCTCAACGGGCTGCGGAGACACCCGAACAGTCTCAAGCTCGACGTCAACAGAACGCTGAATATCTGGCATCTCAACGGGCTTCTGAGACACCCGAACAGTCTCAAGCTCGGCGTCTTCAGCAAGCGACTTACATAGGGTCCCAAAGAGCTACTGAAACTGTTGAAGATACTGCAGTAGCTACCTATAGGCCTATGATTAGGGCTCTGCAGTGCTTAGTTACCGTATTTCTTACTTATTACTAGACTAGACGGGACGAACCTGAAGTCCACGCGAACGAAGTCGCGGGCAAAAGCTAGTATATAATATTTATGTATGTATTACATAGGTACTAACAATCATATATCTTATAATTGCACCTACCAATGTTATCTCTGCACCACCCTATGGTTGACTGGTAGAGAATGCCTCAGGCATTAAGTCCGCCATGTGATATTTTTGTTGCAAAAGTTTAAATAAATAAATAAATAAAATAAAATGAGCTGATGATTATGATGATGATGATGATGATTTTCAAACTGTGGTATAGTGTAACCTCTATACCACACCACCACTACAGACCACCGGTATCAGACCCAGAGATGCAGGGTTCGATTCCCTAAAGAAAAGTATTAAACTTTGAAGTCTACATGGGGTACCGTAACGTATAAAGCCTTAAGATAAAAGTTATTACGAATGTATACCTAAAGTTGGTTAAAAAAAAGTCTGACACAAATTATCCAATATAACTATTATTACCATAATTTGATAATTCATAAATTAGAAACCTTTAATAAAGAATATTTCACTCAAAATATTTGAGTGGGTCGTCACAATGATTAGAGGGGAGACAGATGTAATTAAAATGAAAACGGTGTGAAGTGAATGTATGAAATTCAGTGCCTAATTAAATTTGGTAAGTAAAACAAATTAATAAATAATTGTCATCAATTAATAAGAAATCTTAAGTGGGGTTTTATTGTTCTAGCTAGCCTTAAATGTTTTAGCCTAAAATGTTTTTTTTTTTAATGTGATTACGTGCCATTAGTTTGCTGGCACAATATAATGGTTAACGCGCTTGGTCTGCGACTGCTGAAGTTATGCAACTATCGCAAAGGCCGGTCGGTCGGTCGGAATCGGATGGACGTCCACAAATGTATCATCTTCATCTGTTCCGCGCTTCGGAAGGCACGTAAATCCGTTGGTCCCGGTTGCATTTGCAGTCGTTAACAACCACCAATCCGCACTGGGCCCTCGTGGTGATTTATGGACCTATTCCTTTCTAATAGCACAAAGTAATACCAATGGTATTTGTTTATTATCGTTATTATTTTTTTATTCCTAGCGAATACCACTCATAAACGAATCCCAAAACAAATCAAATGGTAATGAGATATAGTCAGTAATAAAAATGCTTTCAAATGTGTTTTAAAGTAATACTTATTTAATCAAAATCAGTCTTATATTATCAATATTATCAAATAAGTGTGCAACGATTTTTTAAAATTTGGTATTAGTTAGGAATAGAACATTTATTAAGTCAATAAACAAATACCCTTGGTGTTTATTAGTTTTTGGTATTAGAAAGGAATAGGTCGATTTATGGCCCGTTCCCCCTGGGTGTTTCTATCCAATGGAAAGCTCGTGCACCTGCAGTGGAGACATAAAATTACCTGGAGATGATGTTAACATTCGCATCTTGTAATCAAAGTTTACGGTTTGAAGGTCAATAATGACTTTTGTAAACTAGTTGACCGTTGTTACCGTTGTTCCTAATAAATAAATTATATTTCAATAACTTTTCATAAACTCTATCAAATGCTAACACAGCATTAATACAGTTAGAATAATACAAAACGCGTGTTTTGAATATTAAATACATACACGGTTCTTTGTTCTAAAATAGAATAATTACTAACAGGTAACACGTTAAATTAATAAATTTAAAATATTAGAGGTATCTATTTAGTACGACTACAGTCTGTCATTAAAATGCCGGCAACGTGACATTGTTTTTGGGGGTGAAAAAGAAAATATTAATTTACCTCAGAGCAATTTTCATGAGCGCATAATTTTCATTCTGTACCCGGCAGCCATTTTAATTATGTTAAATTAAATTTTTATACGGATAAACTTCAAACGACACGTGTCGCTGTGTATTTTTTTAAATAAATCTAAAAAGGAATGATGTCTAAGCAAATTTCACAATTCGTACCTTACCTTCGATCAATAAGGTACTAGATATAGGATCCGGAACAAAGATGCATCTCGAAAGTGGTTCTGTTTGCTCATACCTAAGCCTATATTTAAATTTCGAATAACAAAATCTAAAAAAGCAATGGATAGCATCAAGAACAGCTTACTATGAACCTTAAATATTAAAAATAAAGATTGCAATATATTTGCATTTAATGTTTACTGTCATCGCCGCAAACGTCATTGTGCCTCCGTGGTCCCAAAGTCGCTTACCGTTTTTCAAGCGTTCATCGGGAATCTAGTACTACTGTCGAAGGCTACTGTCTTACTATGTATTGCCCTATGTATTACTATGTATTGTACTATGTATACTGTAGAACTACATTACTATGTACAAACGCCTGCACATCCACCTAGATCCAAAACTGTCAAACTTCATTAATAAATGCTAAACCATGTGCCATAAACATAAATTTCAAAGTCTATTGAGAAAAATTGACAGTTTGTGGTAGTATAACTATTGTGCGCCTGCACTGTATTGCAGGCTATTTCTTCCATATAATTATGCCAGCCAACCGAAAAAAATATTTGATAAATAAGTATGCCCAAAACACAACATTTGATTCATAGTGTATCCTCGGATCCCAAAACGATTAATAGACGTCCTGAATGGGTTATTGTAGAAAAAAAATGTTTTAGACGATTCAAAAGCACTTTTCTTAAGTTTATTTAAATAAATAAAAAAATACTTTGACTTTGAATTTGACTTTGAAACATAACTATCAAGCAAACATCACACAATGCTCATAACTATAGCTAGGTGTACGAGCGGTAGGTACGAGTACCGCAGGCGAGGACTCAGTTAAGCGGTCTAGTTATTAGTGGTCATCCAGTGGTCTAATTCAAACGTATTTAACAATATATGTAAAGTTTATATAAAATGTAACACACACACACACACACCCCCTCCCACACACACACACACATCAATACGTTGCTAGTGCTAGTTTGATCTATATTTTGTCACTGAAAACAAGAAACAGAACGTCATATTGCTACTTACGAATTTATGTAGCAATATGATGTTCAGTTTCGCCATGAGGTAAGATTTTATTACAATATTTAAAATAATCCTAATGGCAATGAGCTTCTAAAGGCTTCCTCCTACACGTTCATAAGCTATGAGATTAGCATAATTAATTGTTTATCTTATACATATTTCATGATCACAATATATTATTTATGAAAATCTAAATTTAGCATTCATTAACTCTCGTTAAAAGGATTGGTTGAAGGTTCAATTTGAAGGTATTTTTTTTTAAATATAGAAACGTTTTTGTGACAAACACTAATGTGACACAAATACTCCTTTATACTAACAGCCTCTAAGTTTTGGTAACCCCTAGGCGGCAGTTTCCCATCCTCTTTCCAGTGTATTGCATAGGGCGGGGCACCCCGTAGCCGCATTGCACGAGCCTCACAGAAGTATGGAGGGCGCCCCAACTATCCTGGGCTTCCTCCCCATTGGCAGGCCGTCGCTGGGTAGATTTCGGAGTCAGCTGTCCGTGATCCCGAACCACTCTCGCGACATGCGATGGGATGGTACAAGGAGTTTTAGGGTGTCTCCTTCTCCCGTTTACCTGTCGGAATCTTCGGAACTAGACTGGGTAGCGGGAGTTGGGGGGTGAGTCACCACATAACTAGTACTAGTACTGGTATTCATGAGATGGATTTCTCATTGTATTAAAAAAAGCGTCCCATAGTAAGTAAGTATAACTTTATAACTATACTTTACCGTCAAGAAGGCCCTGTCCTCTATTTTATTGTGATACTCAATAAATGTTTTTTTAAGTACCTACCTTTCAAAAAGTTTTGCTTTTTTTTTTAAATGACATACCTAACCTAAACGAAATAAAATACGGTGGGTATGCTTTAAAAAAAGATACGGATTATACGTCGTAAACAAGCCGCTCTCACGGCGGCGGCGGCGGCAGATTTACAGGTATAGGTAGGTATATAAGTAGGTAGGTATATAAAATCGTAAAGGGTGCATTTACACAGTTAAACAGCATTTGTGTGATGGTGACAACTTAACCCTCGTCACTGGCAGTAAAGGGGAAGCCTTTATATAACTTCAAATAAAGTTAGATTTGTTTTCTTTGGTGTTTTTGAAATGAAAAGAAGGTGCTTGAATAGCTGCAAAAATGACGTACAAAACTGACCTGCTCATTATAATCATGGTTGACCTATAGTATACCTCTCACTGCTAAAAGGCTATCCATATGGGAAAGGCCCACATAGATGTTCTAGTAAGGGTTAAATGAAGTTAGCCGACTGCAAACTTACGACAACAAACGGTGCTAACGGCTTAAAGATCCCTCCGAAGCACTGGTGACCCACCACACTAGCCTAGTGCGTGGTAGCCTACGTGGTAGGAGCAGGAAATAACTAATAGTGTTGGCTTTCACAATTAATTGTATAAATTGCCCAAATATACTGATTCATAAAATGTTTTTGTTTTGTTAATATAATTTTAATGCAAATTTTGTTGCAATACAAATTACAAAAACACAATTTTGAAAAAAAATTCACTAGCAGGATTTGAACCTGCACCCTTCTGACATACCGGGTCAGGTGCTCTTCCAATTGAGCTATCGTGGTTCTAACCAGCCCGCCGAAATTATTCAACACTATTTACTTTTTTTACTTTGAAAGTCAAAGGCGCCAATTCAATGTCAACAACTACCGTCATTAACATCTGATCATAATATTTTTACAAATATTAAAGATCAGTTAAGAGGTAGGCAAGCTATTTATGAAATGTTTTTGTTTTATTTATATTATTTTAACGCAAATTTTCATGACGATGTTAATGACGGTAGTTGTTGACATTGAATTGGCGCCTTTGACTTTCAAAGTAAAAAAAGTAAATAGTGTTGAATAATTTCGGCGGGCTGGTTAGAACCACGATAGCTCAATTGGAAGAGCACCTGACCCTGTATGTCAGAAGGGTGCAGGTTCAAATCCTGCTCGTGGAAATTTTTTCAACATTGTGTTTTTGTATTTTATTCTTATTATTATTACTAGTGAAATTACAGGGCGTACAAACACGTTCGAGCTTGCGAGTTTGTAACGCGTGTTGCCTTTGATGTTGAGAGCGTTCATGAGCTGCGATGACTGCTTTCCATCATGTGGACCGTATGCTTGTTTGCAGACTTAGTACAGGCGCATGTACATCCAAAACTGACAAATTTCTTCATTACAATTTCAACCATATGCCTAAGTCATAAAGATCAAAGTCTTTTGAGGAAATTGTACCATCAAGATCAAAGCATGAAGACGTATTTTATATAAGCTATTTCAGCTCCACCATAGCCAATGTTTATTGCCTAATTCCAGGTTCCAGTTCATTGACTTAATTAACCTTCTGAGTTAGCAATTATGTTAGATCACACGTTAGATTATGTAAAATAATATGTAGTATTATGTACTCGGAAACAATTTCACATCGCCCTTAATCATACAAATCATTTAAAAATCTGTTCACTTTTTTGTACTTATTTAACGATACTTCAAACAAACAAAAAAAAATCCATTAAGGGCCTCTTTTACCATCTTATTTCACAGATAGTCCATACAAAACTGTCACTTTATCTGCCAAGCATCTCCTAATCAGACATTGTGAAACAGGCCCTTAGTCAATTACAGTACTAATTATAGTTGTAACTAACCAAAACATCGTTCGCGAAGACAACAGCAAAAATAAAAAAAATTAAAAATAAAATTATCCTATATGCTGGTCTGGGTCATGGTCTGTATGTGAGGAAAGTTTCAATAAAATCCATACAGTAGTTTTTACGTGAAAGAGTAACAAGCATCCATCCATACTTACAAACGTTCGCGTTTATCTGTATGTTTGACCTCAAAAGTTCCTTTTGAAGTAAACTTCTTTGTTTTTGGAGAGCCCTACTAGTTTCTCCGAGGGTTTCAGATCGGATCGGGGAGCGGAACAACCTCAACCTCAACCTCAACCTCGGACCTCAGCTCGGGTTGACTGGGCCACGGTGGTGGGGAGATGGGCCTAAATTAGTGTGCATGTTTAGTTCATTCTGTAAATGTGTAGTGGCATTTAGCGGATCGGGCAGTAAACTTCTGTGTTCTATACGTCACATAACATATCAAGGTCAGATATATCAATTTCCAGCAGATAAATTACTAAATATACATAGATTTTTATGTACTAAACTAAGCCAAACGGTATACGTTCCTGCTTTTCCAAGTGGAATATGGCAAATGTCGAAATTGGGCCGTTCTGACCCAATGCGAGTTGGTGGGCGGGTGTTAACGACTATTATCTTACGAGGACAATCCAACCCAACGGCTTAACGTGCCTGCCGTAGCATGAGAGTTCCCGAGATAATTTTAATTTGGTCACTCAATGGGGAGATGGTATTGTACGGATCAACTCTAAGTCCGTTCTTACACGAGGCTACACAAAACAGACAGTTACAAAATGTAATTACTAATCAAAAACTAGAATTTATGTTATAAGTCAGTTTGTGAATCTAAGTCCGTTCCTACACGATGCTTCTAAAATCAAAATAGTTCATCATCATTTAGTGCCATCTTCATACTGAAGTTTGGAGATCAGTATATAAAATTTTCTGTGATCCCATAGTTAGCTTGTTTTTATTGGTGATAACTAAGTCCAGTTCACTTTTTGTTGTCGTCCAGCCATTTGCGTCGTGGTCGTCCCGGAGCTCTCATTCCCGGAATTTTGCCTTCGAGGACTAGCCGTGGGAACTCGTATAAGAATCCTCTCTGCATGTGTCCGAAAAAGGTAACCTTGCGTCTCATGACTGTAGACTGTAGCGCTCTTCTGCAGTTGGCCTTCTCAAGTACCTTGCCGTTTGAGACTACGGTACTTAAACTTTGTAACAAAATAGTTACAAATTGTAATTACTAATGACAAACTGGTACTAACCGTTTGATGAAGAGTAATTACACTTTTGACTCTTAGTCCGTTCTTACAAGACGCTACACCAGACAGACTAGTTACAAAGTGTAATTACTAATCACAAACTGGTACTTAGGTAACAATCCAGTTTGTAACTTCTAAGTCTATTTTTACACGACGCTACTCAAAACAGGCTAGTCACATAGTGTTATTACCGGTTTGTTATTGGGTGCGTCGTGTACGAACTGCCATTGAAATGTGAGTGCTGTGACATTTTAGATACTCATTGGTAATTACAGTTGGTAACTAGTTTGTTTGGAGTAGCGTCGTGTAAAGACGGCTTTTGTGCTAAGTATCATAGTGTCATCTGAAATTAAAAAGGGAGGCCATGAAATTTCACTTTCGCATTTAAATTTAATTGAGGAAAATGAGTAATAGACTTTTACTTTTTTACTACGACTTTTCGGTACTTCTTAGAATATTGCTGACTGTCTTTTTAGGGTTCCGTACCCAAATGGTAAAACGGGACCCTATTACTATGACTCCGCTGTCCGTCCGTCTGTCACCAGGCTGTATCTCATGAACCGTGATAGTTAGACAGTTGAAATTTTCACAGATGATATTGTATTTCTGTTGCCGCTATAACAACAAATACTAAAAAACAGAATAAATATTAAAGGGGGCTCCCATACAACTAACGTGATTTTTTTGCCGTTTTTATAGATAATGGTACGGAACCCTACGTGCGCGAGTCTGACTCATACTTGGCCGGTTTTTTAATGGCTTGATGGCGTGAGCGTACCCAATTTTAAAGTAGGCAAATATAAAAAGTACCTAAATAACAGAATTTGTTTGAAAAATAGATGTTAATGAGTAATGATAGATGTTGAATGATTAATGATATTCCCCGAAACCCCTTAAGCATCAGTAAAGAAGGGTGACGTTGCGTAATTTTGTTTCATTTGCCAACACTCATGCAACTTAACAAACACTTAACGGGTGATAATCCATCTATATTTCACAATAACATTCTAAAATAACATAGGTATGTATGTTATGCAGTTATGAACAAATGTATAGAGGTGTTAGTAGGTAAGACGATAATTAATTAGCCGATGTACTATCCCACGGCTGGGTAAAGGCCTTATCATTGAAATCAAGTCAATACTATTTACAATCTATGGGTCTTACAAATAAACAGAGAATAAATAACCTTAGGATAGTTTTTCCGAGTTTTGTCTATTTACACTAACTTGTATGACGTGATACGGAAACAAAACACGAAATAATTAACTATTCGAAGTTAATTCTGTGTTTATTTGTAAGGCACAATGGTTATTGGCTAGATTACTACTTACGTTTGCCAAAATGTGAGTTGATGATCGGACATAAATCTTAAACATCACAAACCCACTTCCGTCCACTGCATAGGGCGTAGGTATCTTCTCTCGCCCGCCACTCTTCACGGTCCTGCGCCATCCTCATCCATCCCCGGCATCCGTCGCCAATTAGTCCGAACATCGAACTGGAGATCTGCCTGCCGATCAACGAGAATTTCTTGGCCACCAATCTTTAGCGACCATTTGATTCATACTAATGTCAGCCTAAATCTACTCTGACAGGGTTTGATAAATAAATATAACCCTTGTCGCTTTTCACTGTCAGAAGGGATTTCTAGAAATCAGCCAAGCAAAAGTCAATTAATATCTACAAATTGTCAGTTAGGCAAACAGTTACGAATGTAAGCGAGGTGTAAATACAGTCTTATCGTCATAATTATTGCAATTATTCAGATCTATAAAAAAGTAGCTAAGCGCATTGACACTTAGCTTTAAAATAAGCATTATTTATACGACAGTTCACGAGGACTTGAGTCATCACCAGCTAATTTTATGTCCCCACTGCTGAGAAACGAGCCTACCCTATGGATGGATATGAAGAATGGGCCATAAGCCACCACGCAGGCTCAGTGCGGATAAGTGGTTGTTAACAACTGCTAATGCAGTCGGGACCAGCGGCAACGTGCTTTCCGAAGCACGGAGGAGCTCGAAATTATACAATTTTGGTTACCCATCCGATGGCCTTTGTGAAAGTTGCTTAACCATAGCAATGGCAGACCGGGCGCGTTAACCACTGCGCCATCGTGCTCTTCAAAACTCGAGAAGAAGTAGATAAGTGGCCTATTACAAGTTGATTACCAAAATATATTAATTACCAATCGTACTTTATTGGCTGAGAAATATATTAAACATTTTATGAAAATGAGTTGCGCTGCGAATCGCACGTTAGAACCCAGAGAGCTTTGGATTACCTTCACTATTGTGGATTATGTACATTTCAATTAGCATTGTGATAACGCGGAAGGATTAAACTTATTCCATGAATTGTTAGAAACAATGATGGATAAACCGTGTTAAGACAAAAAGGCTTAAACTAAGTGATATAAACTAGACAACTCCATTACTGATGATCGCGTGAGCGCATAGTTATAGCACAGAACAAGTAGCTACAGATGGCCGGCTCTATACGAACAAGCGACACAGGCGCACGCAGATGCATTCGTAAGGTGATTTCGGCTATATCATTCATTTCTTTTCATTTAAATTTACTCGAAAGAACGCCAATGTGCGTGAGCCAGCCAAGGCGCCACGCGCACTTTGTTACAATGGGTCGACGACTGCGTTAATATAGAATTGTGCGTATTAAATAATGTAGTTTAAATACGACAATTAATATAAATGAGTTGACGATATTTATTTATTTTTATTACCAAAATATAGGACAGTACTTTGTATAATAGTGAGAGTGGCAACATAAGTCCAACGATAACAAAATGCGTAAATTAAGAGCGTATTTAATTGTTTAAATACGATAATGAATATTTAATATAGATGAGACTTTGTTATTGCTTTTGTCTCAAATTCAGAAAGCCTAAAAATCACAACATATTGTATGCATCTACCTCAGCGCTAAGACCAAGCGTAGGTAATTAAAATCGCTATCGGCTAGAGCCCTTCTGTGCCTATTACTTTTACGGCAATAGCGTTGAAAGGATTATTGTGGCTGTCTACAATGACACGTTAATTTGTATCACGTGATCTTATAACTAAGTGCGACTTTATTATTTTGTCATTTTGTTATCATTAGGATATTGTTGCTACCCGCATTATTATATAAAGTGTCGTCCTATGTTAGTATTTAAAATTCAATTCAGAATTAGGTATAGCTTTTTTGCTTAGTATTAGTTGGAGTGGAGTTATTTCGCCAACAGTTTTTTATGATACTTTTTCTTGCCAGGAAATAATGATCCTTACCAATAAACAGAGCTAAGCTTGGAATCGATATTCCGTGTTTTGTCTCCGTTATGTAAACTTCATTTCAAATTAGATTAAAGGAGACAAAGCACGGATAACTATTCGAAGCATATGTACTCTGTTTATTTATCATCATCATCATCATCATCATCATCTCAGCCAAAAGACGTCCACTGCTGGACAAAGGCTTCCCCCAAGGATCTCCACAACAACCGGTTTTGTGATGCTCGCGTCCAGCGGCTTCCCGCGACCATCACCAGATCGTCGGTCCAACTTGTTGGAGTTCTGCCCACACTGCGCTTTCCGGTACGCGGTCGCCACTCAAGGACTATTCCGTTCCAGCGGCCATCAGTCCTACGAGCAATGTGCCTTGCTCACTGCCACTTGAGCTTAGCAACTCTTCGGGCTATGTCGGTTACCTTTGTTCTTCTGCGGATCTCCTCATTTCTGATTCAATCACGCAGAGAAACCCCGAGCATAGTCCTCTCCATTGCTCTTTGAGTAACCTTGAGCCTTTTTATGAGGCCCATAATGAGCGGCCACGTCTCAGTCCCGTATGTCATCACACTGGTGAAAGACTTTCATCTTCGAAACTGGGGTGTATCGGGCGAAAATATATTTCGTAGCTTACCGAACGCTGCCCTGCCTAATTGGATTCGACGATTGACCTCTTTGCTGAAGTTGGACCTACCTAGTTGGACCGTTTGTCCCAGGTAAACATAATCGTCCACAACTTCAAGGGCAGAGTCTCCAACCTTCAGAGGAGTGTGTACGACATGTGAGTTCGACATATCTTTTGTCTTCTCCATGTTCATTTTAAGACCCACTTACTGAGACTGTTGAGGTCACCGAGCATTGTGCCGAGGTCTTCCAGGGTCTCCCAGGCTGATGATGTTGATGATGATAACGTATAGTATGTGAGGCACGTGTTTCCAAGAAATCCCTTTTAATAAATCCTATATTGTCCGACTGTTGGGCAAACCTCTCCCCTCTACGTATCCACTTATCCATATCCCGGGCCACCTAATTCCACCCCGGAAAAAAGGTGCTTAAGGGTGAGACTCTATTTAGGCGGAGCGGATCTGATTGGAGCAGAGTTTAAATCAACCAATGGAGTCCCTTTATTTTACGAGTCTTCTCCACTCCGACCCAATGAACGGTGTTTAGCGGAGCAGACATGAGCGGAGTCGTATTTCTAAGGAAAACCCGTAACGTCGCGGAGCGGAGCGGCGCCGGCGGCGGCTCTTTTATTCTTTTTTTCTTTATTTTTTCCTTTTATTGGGGTTAATTAAGCTTGAGTTATAAGAGCTCTGCTCTATATTTATTTTCTTTTTTTTATATCTTTAAATACTTTCTTTTCCCTTTCTTTTTTCTTTTTACAATGGTTCTTGTTACTATTACATTTTTCTTTTTCTTTTAAAATACATTGATTCTTATTCTAATACATATTTTCCTATTATATAATACATTTCTCTTATTATATTTCAATTTATATACATTTCTCCTTTCTCGTCTCTCACCATATTATTTTTACATTTCTCGTTTTTTTTTTCCCCAGTAACAATCCTGCCACTTAAGTTGTCTTGCTTTGCCTTATGTCTTAAAACTTATATTACTATGTAATATAACTTATTTCTCTTGTTAACTATATTAACAATATTTTTGCCAAATTTGGCTTTTTTAATGCTCATTATCTCCTTAAAAGTGTTTTTGCTCGGGGCAAAGCGTTGTGAGGCGGAACTTTGTCATAACAGAAGTTTTTGTGAAGAAAGCTGCTCCGCTCTTCTCCGCTCAACTCCGGAGTGGAGTGGAGTTTAATTGCGGATAAAGCTGGAGTGAATGGAGTTTAATTGCGGATAAAGCCCAGCTCTACTCCGCTCCGCTTAAATAGAGTGTCAACCTAAATCGTCGTTTCTTTTTTATTTTTCGATATTTACTTAATCCACACCTTAAGGTCCGCTGATCAGGAAATCCCATTTGTATACTTTCACTTGGTAAATAAGTCCGCTGTATTCAGTCGAGCATTTTTATTTTAATCTTTACTGCTTTCGTACCTGTCCTCGTTTATTTATTGCTTGCGACTGATTTACGGCAGACGCCGTTGTTTACGTACCAGCGACTACGGACATGTTGCCTAGCGGTGTTTGTTAAAAACACTATCTGTTATTATATTATGACAAACACATGTTCGCTCATGTAGAGAACCAACTTTTGTTGGACTCGTAAGATAATAGGTATTAAATTACATTAATGCAGCGTCTGAAAGTGAAAATGTGTACTACAGAGGCACATATACGGGAGTCCATCAATGTCTGCTTGCGGCTAAGTTTTTAACATTACTACTTTTCTCTATAATTACTTGGAAATTCAAACTAAGTAGATAGACCTGCCTTGTACGAGCAGAAGAATATTTTTACGATGATTTTGATGCATTTGTTTCTTTTTTTTTTGTTACTTTAAACAACATCCTATTTTGAAAGCTACTTGGAAATTTAAATGAAATCCTTCTTGGTACGTTACCTCCTTGGTAGGACATGAGTAAATACCCGGGTGTTAACTCATGTGTTGGTAGGTTGCGATAGGTGGCCATGTTTTGGAATTAAAAACTCTTTTCGTTTTTAAATAATACGATAGTAACACCACAGAGTGTAAAGACTTAGGGCTCTTTCAAATTAGGCGATTCGTGTCGGACCGCTGCCGTGCGTTTTCATATTAAACGCCAGCCGCACGACAACCGCTGGAACGCAGTGCAAACAACAAACCGACAACAAACGTCTAAATTGAAAGAGCTCTTATTGCTCTTTCAATTTAAACGTTTACAGTGGGACAGCGCCTTTGAAATGTCGGAAAATGCCGCTTTTATTTAGACATTCTCATTTCCGCAGAGTTGTCATATTTTTAGTCTCTCAGTATTTCAATGAGTTCATTATTTAAATTCGTATAAGTAAGTACCCAAGAACATGATTTTAAATTTTAACACCCTTTAAAAATATTTTTATTGTAAACAGAGTACTGTTTTCTTTAGTCGTAGTAATTTTAAGCTAAATTAGCTTCGAAAAAACCTCCTATTTGACCGCATTCAACGCAGAGCTGCTTGAGATGTCGACGACGTGGTAACCTCTGGTCGATTCGATCCACTGGCCCTTCGGAGAGACATTGCGTCTCTCTGTATATTTTATCGCCTTTATCATGGGGAGTGCTCTGAGGAATTGTTCGGTTTGATCCCTGCCGCGGATTACCTGCACCGCACTACACGCAATCGACTGTCTTTCCATCCTCACCATCTCGATGGATGGCGGTTTACTACTGTGCGTTCCTTACGTAATTTTTACCACGAACTACAGTGCTGTGGAACCAGCTTTCGGCGGCGGTATTTCCGGACCATTACGACTTAGGGAACTTTAAGAAACGAGCCTATTCCTTCCTTAAAGACAGGCAATGCATCTGCGATTCCTCTGGTTTTGCGGGTGTCCATGGGCGGTGATTGCTTCCCATCAGGTGACCCACCTGCTTGTTTGCCTCCTACTAATATAATATATATATATATAGATTCGTAATCGGTTACCACGAAAATCTTGGAATCGATACCCATATTTACTTTTGAAAAATAACCACATCCGCTATCTTGGATTCCGAAACAGATGTCATATTCATAATCAGCATCCACAAAAATCCTAAAAACGATATCCATATCGATTTTACCAAAAATATTGCGTCCGCCATGTAATATTAATTACATTACATAATAATTAATAATAGTTGCCATAATCGTGACAAGCACCCACCCCCATAAACCATTAACACAATACCCATAATTATTTATTTAAAAAAATATATATTTTTTTACTTCATTCAACTGGTGAAATATCAACTTCTTATTTATACGAGACGATGACATGTAGTCTCTCACAGCACGATTAGTATGAACCATTATCACAGTATATTTTTATTATCACAGTATCTTCTAATATATAAAATTCTCGTGTCACAGTTTTCGTTGCCATACTCCTCCGAAACGGCTTGACCGATTTTGATGAAATTTTTTGTGCTTATCCGGTATCTATGAGAATCGGCCAACATCTATTTTTCATCCCCCTAAATGTTAAGGGTGGTCCACCCCTAAATTTTTTTTGATTTTTGAAATTTTTCCAATACAAAATGATTTGTTTGTGTAGTGTTGTCATGGAAACTGTCAAAGCGGTACGAAGTCCGCCGGGGGCAGCTAGTATTTTTATAAATTTCAATATTAAAACGAAACAATTAAAACTAAAATGAATCAGCCCTGATTGTGTTTCCCAACATGGGTGTATGGCCTCTTGGGATCGCTACCGCCCCCCTCTCACCCCGCAACCCTCGCACGATTGCTGTGTTACCATTATAATACCGTAATAATACCGTTAATAATTTTGTTTGAATAGATATTGGAGAAACAAAAACAAACCTCTATTGATTGAAACCTACAATAAATCGCAGAATAGTACCGTCAGTTGCACATATCCCCTTGAAATGTTTAGCCTGAACGTTTGGGTAACTTAAATTGATGTAAATTTAATTATTCCAATAAATTTAAATAACGTTCAAGGTCCAAAAAGATTAAATGAAATTAATACATTAAAATATACAATATCAGAAATATATATACTTTACAAAGGTGGTGGTTCAAGATTTATATATACGGATGGCGTGTGTACAAAACTATCCAATAATAATATGAGCCTCTTCAATAGCCATGGTTCTTAAATGTGAGATTAAGCATATCTTATGTGGTAACAATGCTTCGGTTTCGATCTGGACACTATCCGACAAACAAGTTTGGCTTCCTAATGAAAACAAACTAACTCCCCTGATTGTGATGTTTGTGGAACAATTGAAGATGTCCAACACTTGTTGTCGGAGTGTGCTCGGAACGAAAGACAGCGGCAGGCGTTGATAATGTCATTTAAATGAAATCGGATAGATGTCGGCATTTTTCAAAGCAACCGTTTTCCGTTTCAGCTAAACTTCTATGCGCCTTTGTAAGATCGGAGTAAATATTTTATATTAGCTTATTTATAAATATTATAATATTAGTTTAGTTCAATTAATCAAACATCGCAAAGTAGTTATAAGTTAAATATTGTATGTATTTAGATTAGGTTATAATAGGACTGACATGTCTACATAAAGACAAAAGTCCTTAAATAAGTTAAGATTTTAAAAAAACAGGTTTTCAATATAACTCCTTTGGTCTGCTAAATAAACACGAAAGATACGTATTTTATACTAACAGCAATTTTACGAAAAATATTATCAAAATAATGATCCGATTCTATCCTATAAAACTTTATTCTTAAAACTCAGTCGGGTACAATAAGGTTTGTCATTTCGCTATTTAATAAGCTGCGAGGTAAGTACCTAAGGGCACTTTCAATTTAGACGTTTCGTGTCGGACCGCTGCCATGCGTTTACGAAAGCGATAAGTGATTGATAGTGCATTCGCGTGTGGGCGTGTGTGTGTTAAGGTGAGTATAGACTAGAGCATTTACTTGTAACAGAACAACGAACCGCTCTATGATATGTTATAGTGTATCACCCTTACGAACCAGACATCGAGCACGCTCGCCGTTTTGTTACAACCTAATTGTACAAACCAACGAGCGTATTGGTGTAATATTTCGTCGAGCCTTTGCACGAGCGCGGGCGATGTGTATTGTAAATGTTCATTTGCACCATCTTCTATTTCTATTTTTCTTTTTCTTTTAATATAATTCATCAAGACAAACGCAGCACACGCAACGCATGTTACGGGTAAATGCACACTCGCTGTGAGCATTACGCCGAACAGAGCGCCGAATATTCGCAGGAACATTACATTTCATGGAAATGCTTTGGAAAATGAGCTTTACTTGTATTGTACCATTCGTAAGAACATCAAATTACATAGAAATGCTCGAGAAAATGCTCTAGTGTATATCCACCTTAACGGTAACGCCAGCCGCACGACAGCCGCACGCTTGTTTTACAAAGGAACGCACTGCAAACGTACGTTATCGCGTTAACCGTCCGACAACAAACGTCTCAAATGAAAGCGCCCTTAGAAGTGGATTGCGCTGCCTCTTCAAGGTCGGAGTAAACAGGCACTTTCTAGGCACATACTTTTTCTAGGCCACATGTTACATATTACATACTTTTTTCTTTTTTTATAATTAGCACGGCAAAATACCGCATTCCACTTGATGTTAAGTGCAAATGGAGTCCAGACGCGAAGACAACTGGTGCAGTGTGGAAACATCGCAGCGTCAATCACCCTCACTCTGCCGGCCCACAAGGTCATATATTATAATTGCACCTACCAATGTTATCTCTGCACCACCCTATGGTTGACTGGTAGAGAATGCCTCAGGCATTAAGTCCGCCATGTAATATTTATGTTGCAAAAGTTTAAATAAATAAAATAAAATAAATAAGGTGCCTCTTCACGCCTCGTTTGAAGGATTCCATATTATAGGAAGAAGGGAAATCGTGTGCTGGTAGACTATTCTATCAGTTATATGTTTATTGCAATACCAGAAAAAAATACATTGAAACAATAACATAACTTATGCAAATACAAAGTACACACACACGCCTGCACATCAACTTACCACAACTGTCAAATTTCTTCAATAGACTTTGAACTTTATGCCCTAATTATATGGTTGAAAATGTATTGAAGAAATTTGACAGTTTTGGATAGGTTGATGTGCAGGTGTCTGTACCTAACAGTTTGACGGTTTCACTTATCGCAGAAATCTTTCAAAAACAACTAGACGAAATGAAAATACTTGAATGTATATTAAGTACTATGTAGCTGGTATATTATGTACTCTGTAGTTGGTATATTATGTGCTGTATAGCTGGTATATTATGTAGTATAAAGCTATTATATCATGTACCCTAAAGCTGGTATATTATGTACTCTATAGCTGGTATATTATGTACTCTGTAGCTGGTTTATTGTGTACTATGTAGCTTGTATGTATAACTCAATAACTATATTGTTAATGTTAATATTTAGGCACTGTTGGTCTTTTAAAAATACACATTGTTATAAGAACTAGCTTGACTGTTGTTGCCAAAATAAATGAAAAAAAAAGAAGATATTGGAGCGCTTAGAGATATGAGTGTATAAGGAAAACAGTATTGTGACTAATTAATAAGTAATGAAGAAAATATGGTAGTTAAATTATTTATTAGTAATACATTTTTAAAGCTCCTGTAATGTACTCCCTGAAGGAGCTTCCTACGCCATGTCGAAACACTTTATAGACTACTAACGGCCCGTCCCTGCTTCGCACGGGTGGACATTTTTTTTAATATATCCTATGTTACTCAGCGCTAAAAAAAGCTTCTAATGGTATTTTTTTTTTAATCGGTTTAGTAGTTTTTGAGTTTATTCGTTACAAACATACATACAAAAATACAAACCTTCCCTTTTTATAATATTAGTATAGACGAAGACATTTTTGCAATGACTACGTTCAAACAAAAATTTCAATCGAAGCATGTTTTTGGTACGTTGAAACTCGCTATACGGGATTACGAGCACAAAATATGAAGACCCCAGAAGGTAAGCCTACCGATATAGAACACTGCAAACCAGTCAGAGCGCAGCTGTAACGCGATGTTGTGTCCGTGAGACGTTGTCTATAATGTGCGTTCGTTGCTCAAACGCGTTTGTATGAACTTACCTTCTGCACTCTGCTTATTTTTACTACAAGTTTGTTTTGTGTTTTACGCTCAATTATATCAAATATTCGTTTTTTTTTTGTTTTATTCTTTTTATTTCTTTGTAATTCAATCTATTTAAATTCTATTTTTACAAAATGTTTTTGTTTTGTTTATATAATTTTAATGCAAATTTTGTTGCGAAACAAATTACAAAAACACAAATGTTGAAAAAATTTCCACGAGCAGGATTTGAACCTGCACCCTTCTGACATACCGGGTCAGGTGCTCTTCGAATTGAGCTATCGTGGTTCTAACCAGCCCGCCGAAATTATTCAACACTATTTACTTTTTTACTTTGAAAGCCAAAGTCAGAAGGGTGCAGGTTCAAATCCTGCTCGTGGAAATTTTTTCAACATTTGTGTTTTTGCAATTCTATTTTTACATTAGTGAATCATTAGTAAATCTGACTATGTATCTTCTTCTATATATATAAAAATCAATTGCTGTTCGTTTGTATCGCTAAAACTCGAGAATGGCTGGTCCGATTTGGCTAATTTTGATTTTGAAATATTTGTGGAAGTTAAGGGAAGTTTAAACGGTGAGAAACATAAATAATAAGTAACGGAAAATACTAAAAACGTCAATTTAATTTTCCAATTTGTTTGTTCTTTTGTGATGGGTGGAAACTGTCAAAGCGGTACGAAGTCCGCCGGGTCAACTATAGTTTGTTCATTATAGCTTGATACCTGTGACAGAAGTCATTGACGGAATTGTAAGTGTATAGGTATTCTATAAATTAAATAGCTCAAAAACTATTTACATGTCCTCTAACACAAGACGCCTAGGTATACCCTCCGTGGGACACCCTGTATATGTTTATCCGCTACTTAGTATTCATAATAGCCTCAGGTAGGAGTCGAACATTCGACCTTTCTTCACATTCCAGGCGTTAGCGTCTTTCCTGTTGGAAGTCTATTTTCAAGTGCTTTCTTCAGTTCAGAACTGATTCTAGCATTATGTATGCCTAAATTAAGTGCTCCTATAGAAATTGTAATAACGAACAAGATTAATTTTGAATCGAGTGTTACAATTATCATAGCTTTTATCTTTGAAGTTGTTTTTTACATGAAACCTATGACAGTGATTGACATTTTTTGTTGTGTTTCTCTATGGCCAAACACCCTGGTTTAGTTAAAGTGGCGATATGACTGAAGGTGGAAGAACCCTAACTAAGAAACTAATTACTGAGAAGGTTGGGAATATTATTATAGGGACACCCATTTTAGCGTGTACGTAAGGATCTATATCTGCGATCAATGTAACACTTGATTTAAGAATAACTCGTATTATGTTGACGGTATAGCGAGCTATGACGTTACATAAAGTCGGCAAAAGAGCAACCAGTTGTTAACTGTACAATTGCAACGCGACTGTTCTAGTTGTTGTTGATTAATTAGTTTACATACATACATACATATTATCACGCCTCTTTCCCGTAGGGGTAGGCAGAGACCACTTCTTTCCACTTGCTACGATCCTTACATACTTGTTTCGCTTCGTCTACTTTCATTATTCCCTTCATACATGCTCTTCGGTTTAGGGTACTCTTGACCTGGCCTTTTTTCAAGACGTCCCTGATTTGATCTCGAAACGTCCGCCTAGGTCTACCCCTACCAACACTTTCATTCACACTCGTCTTATACACTTTTTTCGTCAATCGTTCTTCACCCATTCTTCATTAATTAGTTTACGGACACAATTCGCTCAATGATCGCTCGCCTAGTGCATTTGCAAATAAAATGTATGTAATAGTTTACATGTCATACTATGAGCGATTTGTGTCCGTATACCAATTTATCAACCGCAATTAGAGCTTTCGCGTTTTTTTTTTTTTCATTTATTAACAATACATGTTATAGGTACAAAATAGGATAATAGTATCTTGAAGCCTAAATTAGGTTTTAACTAGATACTAGCCCCCTTATTCATAAAAACTATTTAAGCATTGTTTAGTTAATCATTGTTTTGTCTCTTTTTCTCAAATTCAAAATGACGTTTGTGTGACGTTGTGAAAACAATATATAACTAAATAATGCTTTAATAATTTTTATGAATAAGGGGGTATGTTATCAGTATATAAATACAAAAAGCCCTAAAAAAATACTAAATTAATTAATTATTAATTGTTGCCATTGCACAACTAAGAACTGGTTGCTTTTTCGGTAATAAGAAAAAGCCGTCTTCGACTACCAGCAAACTCAGCAAAAAAAACGTTACTTTTAAGCTAAATCCATTTAAGTGTTTATTATAAGCTTTAACCACTTTTAAGGGTACAGACATGAGGTTCAAATTCAACAAAAAAATATCCAAACATTTTGGATAATTTGATCTGAATGATTACCGTCGTTGACAACATCCGTATTGAATAGAAAATAGAAAAACTATTTTTATTCAGTATCACAAAACAGCATTCATACAAATAAAACATTAATAATTTAAGATACACTGTATATGATACTGAAAATGTCATAGGTAGAACTTTTATTTTTTTTATTATTATTTATTTTTCCTATTTTTGCACAATGGTAGCATTAGTCGTAAAATCTAGCAAAGACTGCTCCGCTCCATTTTGTTTTCCTAAATTATTTTGCCTCTACGGAAAATCAGTGCTGTAGCCATATTTTTTTATGATATTGCATTACCCTGAGTAGAGTCCATTTTGACGATCACACCACAGCACTACATGTTTCTGTGTAATTTTTAAGTGTCACTTAGTATTTAAGTTGGTTTTTATTTGTTTTATTGTATTTTATTTATACATTGTATTCGTGTTGTAGTGTGTTATTGTTAAATAAACTTTTTAATATATTCATTAATTCACTTTAGTAGTAGACGCTGGTCTTCCGAAGATGCCCAGACTAAAACTAAACTAAACCAGAACTAAGAATAGAAATAAAAATAAAAATGAAACACGCTACTTACACTACCTAAATGATAGTTCATCATTATCGTACTTTTGCATTTCAAGAACCTTATTATTTAATGTTTAATCAAAATGTTATGTCGGTATGTTACGATACAGTTTAACGACCGCCAGTAATTTATCTGCCGACTAGTATTATTGGCAATAAACTGTTGTATAACTGGAGATAAGTGAGCCAATAAACGAACAATAGGTCCTATAACTTAGTTATGATAGTTGGCGTATATTACCCTCTCAAATAAGTAAAAGGCATCCTATAAAAACTAGAAATTCCTACTTGTAACATAGGAAATCAATTCAATGAGCTCAATGGTGCAGTGCTAAATGTGCACGGTCTACGATTGCTGAAGTTAAGCAGCCGTGTCATCAAGAATTTATCATCTCATGCTCTTCGAGCTTGGAAGGAAAGTAAAACCGTTGGTCCCGGTTCAAAATTCAAAATCATATAATCAGTTTAGGCTACAAGTAGCTCTTGTGAATGCTACATGTAGCCTAAACTGCTTGCTGGTTGCTTCTGCAGTAAGTACTTAACAATCACCAATCTGCATTGTGGGCAAGCGTGGTGGTTTATGGTTCTCCCTGCTGTGTTTCCACCCATAGGGAAGGCTCATGCCCCAGCAGCGGGGACATAAAAATGAGCTGATGACGATGTATACTACCCTCTCAAATACGTAAAGGGTATGTAGATGGAGAGGAGTTTGGTCATCGGAGTGATCAAGAATTTAGCATCCAGTTTTTTTAGAGAGTTCACTGATTGCCTTAGACGGCATTTTCAGCTTCACCATACCAAACCGTGTGAAATGAATCACCTTCGGAGGTTTTCAACCATGTGTTTACACCAAAAACAATAAAAATTACTCATAAACTTAAGTTCTGTGACTGGGCCACGACTGGTATATATAAGAGTAGAAATAAATTATATGATTTATATAGTTTAAAACAATATAACCAAAATGTTAATTTTACGCAATATGTAAAGAATTATTCGAAAATGTTTAAAAAAGTGTGCACAGTAGCAAAATCTAATTACCTTAAAGAAAAAATTAAAAAGTCTAACAATAAAATTAAAGCCACTTGGGACATTATAAACCGTGAAACAGGTAAATTTACACCACGGGATAATACTTTCACTTTAAAAGTAAACGACAACTTAGTCAATTCAGATTCACAAATTGCTAATATTTTTGATGTTTTTTTTTGTAAATATACCTGTAATAACAACGTCAAATTTAGATTCATCACCAGAAGCTGCACAAACTTTACTCCAAAAATATGTACCAAAATGTAATCTTTCCTTTCAATTTAAATACATTGATTCAATGAATATTATTAAAACATTTAAATAACTTAAAATGAAAAACACGAGTGATTTGTGGGGTATATCTATTAAAGTAATTAAGAATATTATTCATTCTATTGCACCGTATCTTGCTGAAATTTTTAATAACTGTGTCGATAAAGGAATCTTTCCTGATCTTATCAGGGAACAAAGAAGATCCCAGTAACTATCGGCCCATTTCAATATTACCAGCGCTAAGTAAAATTTATGAAAAAATCATACTCGAACAGTTGATGTCATATTTTAACACAAACAACCTTTTACATAGTAAGTAATATGGCTTTACTAAGGGTCGTTCTACTACTGATGCAGGTGTTGCTCTAATAAAACATATATTTGATGCCTGGGAGAAGTCTCAAAACGCTCTTGGTGTTTTTTGCGACTTGTCCAAGGCTTTCGATTGCGTTGAGCACCGGACTCTAGTGATGAAGCTTCATTATTACGGTCTCAAAGATTTTGCACTAAATTTAATACAGTCATATCTCAGCTCTAAAACACAAACTGTTGATATAAATGGTACTAAATCATCTGGTTCACATGTAAAAATGGGAGTTCCACAAGGGTCGATTCTTGGTCCTTTCCTTTTCTTGATTTATATTAATGACTTGCCATTCTTTGTAGAGAACTTTTGTGAAATTGTATTATTTGCAGATGATACTTCACTCATTTTTAATGTAACTAGGTGTAGGACTAATTATGAAAATGTAAATAAAGCTCTTTCAGAGGTACTCCGTTGGTTTACTATTAATAATTTACAGCTTAACGCTAAGAAAACAAAATGTATTAAATTTATATTACCAAATGTCAAATATGAACCAACCGATATTAAAATAAACGGTGATCAATTAGATTTGGTAGATTCTACAGTCTTTTTAGGCATAACCCTTGACTCAAAGCTTCAATGGAATCCTCATATATCGAAATTGGCCGGTAAACTCAGCTCTGCTGCTTATGCCATTAGAAAAATTAGGCAGTTAACAGACGTTGAAACTGCTAGAATTGTCTATTTTAGTTATTTTCACAGTGTCATGTCGTTTGGCGTCCTACTGTGGGGAACAGCGGCTGATATTGAAACTATATTCATTTTACAGAAACGAGCAATAAGAACAATCTATAGACTCGGATCACGAACTTCCTTAAGAAATCTTTTTAAGGAGATTGGTGTCCTGACAGTTGCATCTCAATCTATTTATAATTGTATAGTTTTTGTACGTTGCAATATCAACTCCTATACTAAACATGGTGACGTACACAATTTCAATACTAGGAATAAGACAAAACTTGTAATGCCACTGTTCAGGTTACAGAAGGTTCTTGGTTCTTTCTTGGGGCAAGGTATACACTATTACAATAAAATACCAAGTACTGTACTAGATTTACCTTTAGATAAGTTTAAAAAACATGTGAAATCTATATTACTTTTACAAGGTTATTATACAGTCAAAGAATATTTAGATGATAAAACAGCTTGGTTATAATGAAAAACACATACTCTATTTGAATTAATATAATAAAATTAATTTATATAATTTTTATACTGATATGATAGCCTTTATCAGCAGTGTCCTACAGATAACAAACAGCGTTGCGTTAAATAGATCATTAAGTTTTTATTTAGAGTATCTTGAGTATGTCATGCTCTCTTTATTTGTCTCTGCGGTGGTGGCGTGTGCGTCGGGTCGTTACGTTCCCTAAAATATGTTGAGCGAAGCGATGGCTGATTCATATGTCATACTCGTGAACGGGTGCTGCCTGTGGAGGCTGGTCTGCTCTTGCATACTTATCTTATTTTTAATATTATTTACTGTAGTTTGACTTGGTTTTTCTTAACCAATTTTTGTTTTTTTTTTTAGAGTACTGTAGTGGTACTGTATGACATTGTGGAAATTAAAACTTTTACCTGATGTAAATTTGTTAACTTAGTTTTTTTTATTTTTTTTTTATTTTGTGATATTTTTGTTTTTTATTTACATGTTGTGGTTGTCTTCTATAATTTTGTGTTTATTTGTAATGGAAAGTGTCCTGCTATGATAGGGCATTTTCCAATATTTTTGACGCTGTAAGGGAGAAAAGAGCTAGACACTTGCTGAGTTTCTTGCCGGTTCTTCTCAGTACAAGATGTCCCGCCCAGAGTAGACTTACGAACCGATGGCAAACTGAATAAATGATTTTGAATTTTGAATTTTGAATTTGAATTTTGAATTTTTTGAATTTCTAGACGGAACGGCATCACGCACTAGTGCGCGTCCCCGTGTCCTACTAGATTCTCTGAGGGGTTCGGATTGGATCGGGTTAGCATCCCGTGCTCTTCGTGCTTGGAAGGAATGTAAAGCTGTTGGTCCCGGTGGCTTCTGCAGTTCTTAACAATCACCAATCTGTATTTTGGGCCCGCGTGGTGGTTTATGGCCTGTTTTCACTGTGGCGTTTCCATCCATGGGGAAGGCTCGTGCCCCAACAGTGGAGACATACAATAAAATGAGCTGGTGATGATGGAGATGGTTTATAAGTACGAAACGATGGTGTACCTAGTGACTTCCTTCAGAGCTCTATCAAAACAGTAAAAAATAAAAAATAATTTATTTTAACTTTTTTATTACATTTTAAGATACATAGCATACGTTTGATGAGCGTGGTGATTAAGCCAATATCCATCAACTGAAACGATAACTTGCATCAATAATGCAGGCGTTTGCCCAAAAGTGATTGTTTTATATCATGAAATTCCGAAAATTAACACCTGATTACATTAACTAGCAACACAGTTTATATATTTTTTTTAAGTAATCACCTGACCCGGGCTTAGAAACGTCGTTGTTGCTAGTACAAACACCTGCTATTTGAGGTGATAAGGCCAAAACAAGAGGTCAAATAAAATATACGCAAAAAATTCACTAACGAGCTTTACAAGTATTTATTTAACTTCGCATATTGTCGGAGTTAACGTAAACAAAAAAACAGGTGGTAATACAAGTTTACATTTTTTTAAGTGGCCATATTTCTTTTTGTTCTAGGCATACCTTTAATTATTATTGTACCGAGTAAGAACGCTCACATAAAGGTCGTTTTCCACCAAAGTTGTGTGGTATGCGAGGCAATGGAGCGTAGAGTGAGGAAAACTTACATCGTATTGGTTTAAAATTTAAAAAGGTAGGTAACGATGAAAATTAAGCAATTGGTAAATTTCTTTTTTCTTACCGCTCCTTTGATGGGCACCAGGCAGGAGCCGCTGCTTCAATCCTAACTAATATTATAAATGCGAAAGTGAGTTTGTGTGTTGTTTGCAAGCTATGCTTTCACGTGTAAACTATTCAACCTGAAATTTTATCATCATGAAATTTTGTACACATATTCTCAAGAGTATACTTAATCAAAAATAGAGGATACTTATTATTTTAAAAAAAATGAGTTGGTTGTTTTGTTTATTTGATACGCTTTCACGCGTAAACGATGTAACGATTTGACGGCGCGTCCATAGGGTCATAGAGGTTGGATCGAGAGTGAAAGCTCACTCTAGCGGATCACGTGTCGATGGTAGCGAGGCCATATTGAAATGTCAGAAATGTCTGATTGGACTTGAAACAAGTGGTCCGCGCATCACGTCCTCGACGGATCGCTTACGATCTTTCCCATCTAATTGTTATAACTCTGTTAATTACTGGAGATTCGTAATGTTATGATCTTTTGATTAGTGCCTTGATTTAGAAGATATTACAATAAAATAAGAGTTTTATAGTTTCTTGTGCACCTGTGTATATTTTTATACCTGCCCGCATTCTCACGCCCTAACCATGGATTGTCCTTATGAGTGACACTCGCGCCTGTAGATTCATTTGATTTGTTGTCATAGAAACTGTCGAAGCAGTACGAAGTCCGCCGGGTCAACTAGTCTATACTAATATTATAAAGAGGAAAGCTTTGTATTTTTGTATGTATGTTTGTAACGAATAAACTCAAAAACTACTATCCCGATTTAAAAAAATATTTCATCATTAGAAGCTATATAAAAAAAAATGTCAACCCATGCGAAGCAGGGACGGGCCGCTAGTACTATATAAATCCGTTTCCCTAATAGCGATAATATGGATTTTATATTTGAAATAACTTTTTTATTATTATTATTATTCTCTTTATTTATTTTTTCTCATATAAATTTTAATTTTTAAATATTAAACAAAAGAAAACATTTAAAAATATAAAAAATAGGGGTCCGCTGGCATCGGGACCAGGGTCTAAGCTACCGGTGGTTAGGGCTAATATAATATATCGTATACCTACGATTATTCTGTTATATTTATGCGATTTAAAGTCCACTATAAAAAGTTGAAAATCGAAATAATTCAATGAAATGACCTTAATTGGAACTTTGAACTTTGCATATTCTGAAATGTAAGAAGACTCTTCATAATCATCATCATCAGCCTATACCAGTCCACTGCAGGACATAGGCCTCTCCAAGTGCACGCCACCGAGCACTATCCGCGGCTACTCTCATCCAGCTCTTGCCAGCCACCTTGCAAAGATCGCCGCTCCACCTAGTCTGAGGGCGTCCTACGCTACGTTTGCCGATACGCGGTCTCCACTCGAGAACTCGTTTACCCCAACGGTTGTCGGTTCTGCGGCTAATGTGAGCGGCTTGCTTGCTCTTGCTCTTCACTTGTTGAAGACTCTTAACGTGATCAAATCTATATAATTACTAGCTGCCCCCGGCGGACTTCGTACCGCTTTGACAGTTTCCATGACAACACTACAAACAAATCATTTTGTATTGGAAAAATTTCAAAAATCAAAAAAAAATTAGGGGTGGACCACCCTTAACATTTAGGGGGATGAAAAATAGATGTTGGCCGATTCTCATAGATACCGGATAAGCACAAAAAATTTCATCAAACTCGGTCAAGCCGTTTCGGAGGAGTATGGCAACGAAAACTGTGACACGAGAATTTTATATATTAGATATGAAAATCAATTGCTGTTCGTTTGTCTCGAAAAAACTCGAGAATTTTGAACAAATTTGGTTAATTTTGATTTTAAAATATTTGTGGAAGTTCAGGGAAGGTTTAAGCGGTGAGAAACATAAATAATAGGTAACGGAAAATACTGAAAACGACAATTTAATTTTCCAATATAAAATAGTTAATAACAAGTTGTCATATAAACTGTCAAAGTGGTACGAAGTCCGCCGGGTCAGCTAGTAGTAAATATGTGTATAACTCGCAGTAGGCGGCTATGGTTTAATAATAGTATAAATCACACTACAGTAAATCTTTTGACGCACCGTGACGACATCTAAATGATCCGTGATATGTAATAAATGTCAAGATATTGTATTTTTATTTACTTATAACTGGTTGACTATTATGAATACATTGTATAATAAAATCATGGTGTGTTATTAAGTTTTACAGAGGTGGCTTTTTTATAGTACGAGTAGGTAGGTACAACGAGGTCTTTGGCCTTTATCTCACCTTGTGATAAGTAACTATAAGGTGTAAACGCGTTTCACCCATATTCCTTCTATTTACGAAACAACACAATACTACGAACATTGTTGTTTTGGCAACAGGACTGTAAAGAGTGGTGGCTGACAAAGCAGACTTAGAATAACGTATAAGAACCCTCGCCCACGTCCGATAATCGGTGACCGAATTTTTAGTCGGTGAAAATGAAACGTATGGAGTTTTATGTTGCGACGCACGGATTACTAATGTTTGACCAAAAAATTATTGACAAATGGTCATTCGACAAACAACGTTTCACCAAATGTTCATTTGGCAAACGAGACATTTGACAAAAGTTATCATCTTACAAAAACTCAGTTAGCAAATGATCCATTAGAACACTACACTTGTTAAATGTGTTACATATTCAAATGTCAATTGACCTTTTTTTTAAGTTTCATCAAATAATATGTTTCGCAAATAAAAAAAAATAACCTCGAAATTCAAGACAAAATTTACCAAAAATAAACTCTTTCTGTTGTCTAATAAAAAAAATAACCTCGACATTCAAGACGACAAGAAGTCTTAAATTTCTAACCTATCATGTGACCTACGGGAGTAGGGTAGCTAATATCCTCAATCATTTGTATAATATCCACTACTTCAAAGAAATTTAGAGTAGTTGTAGTCGTTTCTAGACCAATAGTAGTTTTGTCTGATAACTCAGTTTCTAAATGTTCATTGTGTTAAATAATTATTTATAAAATGTAAATTTAAGTGTTGATCATTTGGAAAAGTGAGTCCTTTATAAAATGATTAGTAGTAAAATGATCAATCGGCGAAACCATTTTTTTGCCTAACGTTGTTTGTCAAGTGTAATTTTACCAAATGACTTTTGGTCAAACAGCAATACCCCGCGACGCACACGTCCTACAAAAAGTCGGTACTAAAACGTCGGCGAAAAAATCAGTCCGATTGTCGGTCCTACAAAAAGCCGGTCGTTACCAAAATAAGGATTTACACAGAGTGTTGTTTCCGAAGATATCGTTTAGGTTTAAAATGTTATTTATTTGAATTTATATATAGAGTTCAAAGTCTATTGAGACAATTTGACAGTTTGTGGTAGTCTGACGTGCAGGCGTGTGTACCATAAATATAATGTCAAGCCACTGTCAAAGTTAGCGTCGCCCAAAGTCCGGCGTGCAAGCTACGGAGGTCTACGGAGTCTCGGCTATGGAGGTCGTCAAAACGAAACTGTTATTTTAGTTTCATTGTTTTTTTGCTTTATTATCTCTCCTGCAAGCGCAATAAACGGTAAAGAAAAAACAATGTTACTCAATATTATTATTATTTTGGATTTTACATAAGATAAAATTTTACTAGAAAAAACCAGCCTCAGGAAGCTCAAGTGGGAATCGAACCCACGACCTTCGAATAACCTGCCCAATGCTCAGACAGCTGAGCGTTGACAGTTAACAGTTGATTATTTCTAGTAAAATGTAACTCGAATTACAGTTTTGGATTGACACGACCGGTGAATTTACTTTAACACCAATTATCCATGATTAAATTAACACCAATCATAATTTACAAATCTCATTCCGCATATCAATTGGATTGAAGACACCGTAGTAAGCCCTCACTAATCTGAGACCACTATATTTGCATTGAACGGTCCCTAAATACTAACCTAATGCGGATCACGTATTCGAGGAACCGCGGGAACGTCTCGGCGCAATGTCGGATACAGGATCGAGAAAGAGGGTCGTAGTTTCAGCGTTAGTTTTGAGCGAGTTAAAAATGGAAACAAAATTGCCTCGACAAAACTGTAGACTAAGTTCACTGCCCTTTAAGTGACAGCCCTAAAGTCAAAGTCAAAGTAATTGTAATTTAATTATTTGTAATATAAATATACTTTTGAAAAGTGCTTTTGAATCTTCCAAAAATTTTTTTACCTACTACCAATTTAGGACGACTATTTTTAGCTGTGGAGAAAAATGGGCGCAAGGAGTAGCGTCATTTACAAAATTGTATGCCGTTACCAAATTATACAAGTTTAAAATGACTTAGAAATATTTTAAATTATAAATATATGTGAAGTGATTGAAGCATTAACCCATGCTCTTTTGTTTTCTGTGTAATGAGACACTTTATAATTTTTTAAACGGGTTGTTCCGCTCTCGCATCCGAACTGAACTCCTAGAAGAATTTAGCAGAGAACAGGGATACGCTTACGTGTAGCAAGGAACCCACCCTTTCAGGGTTTTCGATCACTATGGTTTAAAGACCCATTTCTCGTCGCCCCTAAAACACCGGTGACACTATTTTTTTTTTTTTTTTTTATACTTAGCACGGCAAATGACTCCACACCACCTGATGTTAAGTGGAAATGGAGTCCAGACGCGAAGACAACTGGTGCAGCGTGAAAACAACGCAGCATCAGTCAACCTCACTCTGCCGGCCCACAAGGTGCTTCTTCACGCCTCGTTTGAAGGACCCCATATCATAGGAAAGAGGGAAAACATGTGCTGGTAGACTATTCCATCTTTTGGAGGTGCGACAAAGAAACGAGTCACCAAATTTCTTTGTGCGCGATGGGATATGTGTGACAGTGAAGCGGTGACACCGGAGAGCAGCACGTGTACTCCTATGGAGGAAGGGAGAAGGTGGGATAAGGTCAAAGAGTTCTTCAGAGCACTCGCCGTGATATAAGCGATAGAAGACGCTGAGTGACGCTATATCTCTACGCAATTGCAAGTGTTCGAGAGTATTAGTTACCTCTGCATTGCCGATAATACGTACAGCGCGACGCTGCAATCCGTCTAAGGCATCGAGAAGATACTTTGCGGAACCGTCCCAGATGTGCGAGCAATACTCCACGCAAGACCGTACCTGTGTCTTGTACAAAAGACAACTGGTCAGGCGTAAAGAATCGCCGCACTCTGTTCAGGACACCGAGTTTTCGTGAGGCTGTTTTGATCACGGTTTCGATATAGTCCTTTTGATTCAGATCGCAGCGAATCGTCATACCGAGCATGTTGATATTGTTCTGCAGGCTTAGAGATGTGCCCTGAAGAGTTGGAAGAGGAAGGAATGGTGACTTTTTGGCCGTAAACGCACACACCTGTGTTTTCTTGGCATTGAACTCAACCAGATTATTGGAGCCCCAATTAGATATGAGGTCCAATACCCGATTGAGCTCAATGACAAGATTTACTCGTTTCTCTTCAGTCTCGACTCGCCCAGCCGCAGGGTGACCGTTATACCCACCGTGCACTGTACTATCATCTGCATAGCAATGAATATTTCCAAGTGGAAGCATATCATTGATATGCAGAAGAAACAGCGTGGGGGACAGAACGGAACCTTGAGGGACACCAGCATTTACTGACATGAGCCGTGATGCGCATCCATCAGACAGGACACGGATTCTACGCTCATGCAGGAAGCCAGCGACCCAGTTGCAGAACTGAGCAGGCAGACCGTATGCCGGAAGCTTGGAGAGAAGAGCTTTGTGCCAGACCCGATCAAATGCCTTGGCTATGTCGAGGCTAACAGCCACCGACTCACCACGCTTGTCAATAGCCTCACCCCAGAGATGTGCAACGTACGCTAGAAGATCACCCGTTGACCGCTTCGGCCGAAACCCGTATTGGCGATCGTGAATTATGGAGTGTTCTTCTAGGTAGTGGACAAGTTGTTTATTTAAAATGCGCTCCATGACTTTGCACAAAACTGAAGTTACGGCTATGGGGCGGTAATTCGAAGGATCTGACCGATCTCCTTTTTTGGGGACCGGTTGCACATTGGCCTCTCTCCAAGATTCCGGCACACAACCTGAAGAGAGCGAGAGACGGTATAGGCGCGTTAACACGGGGGACAACTCCGCTGCACACATTTTTAGGACTATTGGTGGGATGCCATCAGGGCCATTAGCTTTCTGGACATCGATTGACTGCAACTCCGCACGGACATCACACTGCCTGATTTTAAAATCGGGCATTGTGTGGCCACAGTGAGAAATTGTAGGTGGCTGTGCATTGCAGTCATCGATTCGGGAGTTAGCCGCAAAAAGTTTAGCCAGGAGATCGACCTTCTCTTGCGGCTTGTGAGCTAAAGTTCCGTCAGGACATCTCAGTGGTGGCAGCGAGGGTTGGCAGAAGTTTGACTGCACGGCTTTGGCCAGACGCCAGTAGCTACGGCTGCCCGTAGGATGCGTCAGCAGTTCTTGGCCGACCCGTGCAACGCGCTGGGCATCCGCTCTGATGTAGGCTCTTTTGCAGGACTTGGTGGCATTATTAAAGGCTGCTTTCAGCGCGCGGGTTTCGGGATCCCCAAGAGCTCTACCTCTGATCCAAGCGCGGTATGCCGCCTGCTTTTTATCAACAGCGTTGGCACACTCGCGGTTGAACCATCGGTTGCGCCTGCCTTTGCTGATGAGATAGGAGTGCGGAATATAGTATTCCATCCCTAAAACTATCTCATCAGCAACTGCAGTCGCACTAGCTGATGGGTCCTTCCCACTGAAGCAGCGTTGCCCCCAAGGAACGGATGCGAAATAGTCCCGCATACCATCCCAATCTGCCGACGAGTAGTGCCAAATCTGGCGTTTCGATACCGCTGAAGGCGGTAGCGGGGCCAGAGGCACCCTACTGGATACCAAGCAGTGATCCGAAGATCCTAAAGGAGCTCGAACCTCCACCAGGTAACCAGCAGGGCGACTCGTCAGCAGAAGGTCCAACAAAGAGGGCGCGTGACCGACTATATCTGGGATCCTGGTGGGCTGGTTCACCAGTTGAGTCAGGTCGTGCGTGAGAGCGAACGCGTGGGCATAAATGTCAAAGCTGTTAGTAATAGCTTTTTATTTCAAAAACAAAGCCAAAGTTTCTATAAAAAGCATATCTGATTCACCTCAGCAGATGTTGCTCGTCGCTTAACCAAAATTCATGGCATGGTTATCGCTTAGCCTGTTTCGCTTGACGCTTCACTTGCCACTTAGACGTTAGACGATAACGGGTATCGTCTGAGTTTGATCCAAAATATTTTTCGATATGCAGGCGTTTATTCGTGTGCTTTCTGGGGACACATGCCCCCAGCATACACAGGCGGATCTTCGTAACGAAGAACGCCATGATAGTGATTAAGGTCTAAAACGTTGGTCCTATAGCCTATAGCCTTCTACGTTCTTTAAAATATGGTTGAGCGAAGCGATGGCTGATTCGTATGTTATACTCGGGAACAGGTGCCGCCTGTGGTTTACTCTTGCATACTTGTCTTATGTATATATTAATACGTGAAGCAAAAACTTTGTACCCCTTTTTAACAAAACTGCGCGGAGAGAGGGGTATGAAACTTCGCACACTTATAGTTTATATAGAAAAGCAGAATTGCAGAATGTTATTTTTTTTAATATGCATAAAAAGTACTTTAAATCAATAAAACAAACATTACACACACTACCATATATTTGACACACACGCATATGTATACTCTTTTCAAAAATGGAAGAGGAGCGACCGGAATCTGTCAATTCCAATCCAAAGTCACATTTAATTTTTCATTCTTAATAAAATTACGGGCGAATTTCGACCACTGGGCGACCACTAGTTTTTATTATTAACTATAAAGGAGATGTTTAATTTTGTATGGAGAAAATGCCAACATCTTGACACAATACCGAAAGATAGATAATGTATGAAATAAGCTTATTTTCTTCAAATAAATTAATAGTTTTCATGTAAGAATTATCTGAAACACTAAAATAAATCTACTTTCGTGATGGCAGCGGTATTCTGCCAATGTCAAGTAGCTGTCAAAACAACGATGCCTTTCGGTTTCTTTTTACATTTTTACATAAAAACGATAAAGCGTATTGAAGTCTCATTTATTTTAACTATTCAGTACTCAGAGAACTAAATACATGTATTTTTTAATATTTTATTTAGTAAATGTACAGGGTCTTGGCATAATTTTTTTTTGTTTGTGTATTGTTTTACAGCTCCGGATGACATCCATCAAACCTATTCATTCGTTCTATCTTCATATTATTGATGATGAATGATAATAGAAATGGGAAGTGACAAATGATATTGATTTATTGATCAGTAAAGATGTGGGGCTTTACTAAGTCCTCACGCAGACTTCTTGAGAGAATTTGAAAAGTAACGTTGCACAGTTTTGTTTCATTTGCCAACACTCATGTACACTCACGAACACTTAACGGTTAATAATCCACCATTATTTCACATTAATATTCGACATAACACATATTTTAGAAAATAAAACAAAACCGCAGACATGACTCTTCACTTTCCCGCCAAGAAGTCCATAAAATTAAACATCTCCTTTTAACTTTGTTTTTCTTAATAAATTTTGACTTTTACCAGTAATGAATGACATTGTGGAAACTGAAATTGGTACCTGATGTAAATCGCAAACTTAGATGTTTTTATTTCTTGATTTTTTTTTACATACACATTTGTAATGAAAAGTGTCATTCTACGATAGGACATTTTCCAATATTATGAGGCTGTAATTTTGGAAAATGTTGTTGTTTTTGCCGGTTCTTCTTAGTACCTACAAGGTCCCCCACCCTTTGTAGACTTACGAACCGGTGCCATAGTGACATTCATACGAGCCTAAACGGAATAAATGATTTTGAATTTAGAATTTTTAAATTCAGAGCCTAATTAGAGCCAAACCACATGAGTAAATATATTTACTCATGTGGCCAAACGTGATAGTGGCTATGTTATTATAGGTAGTTGTAGGACCTGCTGAGCGACAACAAAATGGATCTACAACATTGTTGTTCCGTGCAGTACTGCAGCTATGAAACACTATAACGTTACGTAACGTCACCGCTTTGGTACGACGATGCGATTGGATGACGAATGAACGTTTTGCATGCATGTCGTGGCATCGGGTAATTAGAGTACTGCCAATGTAAAAGATAGAAGCTATGTGGTATATGAGTGTCCACGGAAAACGAATAGAGAAATATTCATGAACTTGCTTTAGTCAAACCTACATTTTGAAAGGTACGTATAAAAAATAAAAAAATCAAAAAGGATCTACCTAATAACGTAGTTGTGGTGCTAGGTGCTAATAAAATACATAAACAAAACTAATTCGGTTAAAATAATCTATTTTATGGCATTTATACGGATCTAATCGCATTAATTTTACGTATATCATTAATATTAAAATGAGGTTTGCGTAAAAATAAAATAAAATGTACACACGCCTGCACATTAACCTACCCAAAACTGTCAAATTTCTTCAATACATTGTCAACCTTAAAGCATAATCATAAAGGTCAAAGTCTATTGAGAAAATTTGACAGTTTGTGGTTGATGTGCAGGCGTTACAAACACGATTATGCATTTCAATATATTCGCGTAAAGTTTAAAAAAGTTTCTTTTTTGAGCCACGTTAGCATAGTTGGCAGTACACCTGGCTCCCGCTCGTGGAACTTTTTCAACATTTTGTCTTTTTACAAAAAGTTTCTTTAAAATTTAAAAAGTTTCAGTTAATAGAATCTAATAAGGAGTTTCTAAAGACATTACCAAGTTTGTCGGTAAACCCTATTATTGTTCACTAAGAATTTTTTGCAATGACTTTCTGCAGTATCCATAGACTTGCGACCAATCTCCATCAGAGCGATGGAAAGCGAAAGAGTACCTATTCAATTTAATCAGAGAATTTCACTGCTACGAATGACATTTGCTACGTAATCGGACTTACAGAGGGTAGTCTTAAAATTAGTCCTATAAGCCTATCAGCCCCTTAGACAAATGTCATAACGCCACTTATTCACTCCATGGTATTTCCGAATACAATGGAGGTTTTCTAAAGGCACCGTCTTTATGGCATAGTGTCCTGACCAATGGTTTCGGACCCAGAGGCTTAAGATTCGCGCGATACCGCTGTCGCGGGATACCGCTGGATGTGAGCAGCACAAAACCGATCGTTGTGGAAATCCTTGGGGGAGGTCTTTATCCAGCAGTGGACGTCTTTTGGCTGAGGTGATGACGACGATGTTCTGCTTGATGGTAGGACTTATTTAGGTCCGCTTGGCTAGCTACTACTATTGTAGGATATGTAATATTACCGCAAAACGCTATTACTGTATTCGCCATACATCCTTCAGATAAGCGCACAACGTTGCAATATACTATTGCCGGTTGATTGATTTTACAATTTTTACGGTAAGTAAGTAAATACTTAAGTGGTTTTGGTAATGTCGTTCTTTCTGATTTCCATGAAACGAGTTCTTTAGCTACTTACCTTGGGATTAGAACAATGTATGTGATTTTGTCTAATATTTATTTATTTACATCAAATTTAGTGCAATCTATATGGATAGCCCCGTGTGTTGAACCTATTCCTTACACATACCTTTCTTAATTAGCTTTCAAGCTGGATAAAAAGAAACGTAGTTATTACGTTAACTTCTTATAAAAAAATAACAATTAATGCGCATTATATATATATATTAATAGCGTAAACCGATTTTTGTCCCAGTGATTATGGGACGATAGCTGCACATAAAAATTCGGTTATGGTCTCATTTCGAAGAGCTCCAGCTGTAGATGTGCAGAAAAATAAAGAAACCTGTCATAGGTTTCCAACTTCCTAAAAAATCTGTTGAACGCGAAGTTCTGCGAGCGACCCACTAGTCTTTATTGATCGAAATTCTCAACTATTAAGCATTAATTATGTCAACCTAAAGAGAAGCGGTGCCTTTTGATACGGACTTATTAGTTTAAACTAAGGCTCCAGCCACTATCTTTGTATGTACTGCTTTACTTACTTACTCTGCTGGTTCAGTGACCCGTAGTGGATCTTGGCCTCCGACACAACAAGCCAATCTTCCCTACTCTCTACCCTCTCAGACCACAGGTCGATCTGGAGCCCTTGTAGGTCTTATGTACTGCTTTAGACCAATATAAAATTTTTCATTTTCGTTTTTTTCATTTTCGTTTCTAATAATATTTTGTAAAAAAGCAAAAAAGTACTTGCTAACGTGCTCTTATGAATTACTTATTTTTGGGTGTTATTTAAACGGTTAGCAAAGTATTCGTATTTTTGTTAGCAAAAAAAATGCTAGTTGGCAGCAACTTATGGTCAGCAAATATTTCTAAATCAGTCTGCAACTTATATCATTCTGAACAGCAGTCTTATGCCGCTCCCCCCTTCCGTGACTGGTCCTCGCTTCGCTGCGCTTCGCTCGAGTTTTTTTTTTAAGTTATTGATTTATTGATTTGATAATATCGATTGTATAATTCTGCTGACAAAATAATAATTTTGCTAACCAAATATTTATTTTGTAATACAAATAAATTATTTCCTCTAAATTTTTTTAATTTAATTAATTCATATGAGGATTTTAACGCAAATTTAGAACCAAACCAATACTTAGTTTTTTAATAATTTGCTATACAGCTTCTTATTCTAACTTTAAACCTACCGAACATGGTACCAGGACCTTCAACTCAGCAATATTATTATCATCATTTTAATAAAAATAATACTTGCACAAAGTTTATTATATCAATGTGCTGAGCTTGGCCGGTGTCATTTCCATATCTTTGGGATCTCTCATTTGCATGGCTCGTTAGGCAGAGAGGCCTCTGAATTCGGCTCACGTTTTGTGGGACAACCGCTCAATTAATTTCAAATTATTATCGGTCGCCTTCTATTACCTCCACTAAAAGCAGCGCTAAGTCACCGCGCATTGATGGGCGTATATATGACATAGTATTACGTTCCGTTCCACATATTTTTTTTACTTAAACTTTTTACTTCGTCTTTGCTAAAAGCTCTTTATTTCTATGCCAGGAATTGTCAAAATGATACAAAAAAAAAACGGCACTAAAGTTTATTTAGTTTAGTAAATGCGTAACATTTATTTACGCTTACTAACTACTATTATCGATGAACTTCACTAGATTTATACTCATAGTCAAATTGTAGACATATTTCTTCTTAAAAGAAGAAAGAACAACATTGGCAAAAGTACAAAGGAGTTTCCTTGCGTCGACAAGATACTATTAACTGAAATCAATGATGTGATGGCATCTTTTATTGTTTCTTATTGTGCCTATTCATTTTTTTGTCTCGTTTCTATAACATCTCTAGGCTCTTGAGTTAAATTTTAAAATTAGAACAACAATGATGTCTTCAAAAAGTTTTCTCGAAGAATGTCAGCTTTATTTTCTTTCCATTCGTCGCTTGTTTACTTGCACGTTTACTTAAATATTGGTAAGGACTCCTTGGCGGGAAAGTGAAGAGTCATATCTGCGGTTTTGTTTTATTTTCTAAAATTTGTGATAAATCGAATATTAATGTGAAATAACGGTGGATTATTATATTAACCTTTAAGTATTCGTGAGTGTGCATGAGTATTGGAAAATGAAACAAAACAGTGCAACGTCACTTTTCAAATTCTCTCACGAAGTCCGCCCGAGAACTTAGTAAAGCCCCACATCTTTACTGAGATACTCGAGGGGTTGAGGGTATATCATTTCTCACGTCTCATTTCTATTATCATTCATCATCATCATACAGGAATAACAGGAAGGAAATATTGTTTATTTATATGTTATACTTGTAAGAAAAATTACACTGACACTGGCTAAATGTGCTAATCACACGAAGCCATTAACTAAAGGAAAAAAAATATATTGGTAAATAGGTTGGGGAAAAGGTTCTTCGCATTTTTTAAGAAAATTCAAATGATTTATTAATATTATTTACATTTAACTAAAGTATGTAGGTGCCATTTTGTTCGATTACTTTTTGCCATCTTGTAGGGTAGGGACATAATCCTATTGCTATAGATTATTTTTAATGTTTGCTGTGAAGTTGCTAAAGATGTGTGAGGCCTAGCGTTATCATGATGAAAAACCACACCCCTTCTGTTGATTAATTACGGCCGCTTGTCCGGACTGCATTATCGGCCTAGTTTCTTCTATGATGCAACAAGTCTGTCCCTTTCTCACCAGCTCCAGCTTCAGTTTCTTGGTGGAGGCTGTGGCTCCATCCAAGTGCCCTGATTAGTAAAAAGAAAGGTGAGGGCTATTAAAGAATGTGTAAACCCTAGGGAAGGCCATTTACTTTCGAAATGTATCTATTAAAGTTAGTAACTAAGTAGGGTTAAAGTTAATCGCATCTGTAGGTTTACCCTTGACACCTTACACGTGACCCCTGAGTGGTGCTAATTAAGTGACACTGTCGGAGTGGTAGAGCCACGCTGCGTTGCCGCACGTAATGGGCCGGCTCGCCCAGCGTAATACCACCCTCTCACAGAATACCGGCGTGAAACAATGGCACTCGTTGCTGTTGTGTTTCGTCCGGTGAGTGAAAGGACCGTAGGCCCATCTCTCACCCCTTCCCCTCCCAATTACAACTCCCTCCTCAAGATTCAACTCCTTCCTCAAGGCCGGCAATGCATCTGCGATTACTTTGGTTTTCCGGGTGTCCATGGTCGGCGGTGATTACTTTCCATCAGGTGACCCGCCTGCTCGTGTGCCTCCTTTTAACATTAAAAAAAATATCTAAAGCAAGGTCATAGAATTTGTAGTCTTTCTAATATTTAATTTAAAATGCTGACTGCAAGGTAATTATGTGAAATGAAACCGCACGGCAGAGCGGTCCGACACAAAACGTCTAAATTAAAAGAGCCCTTAACGTCATTTCAAATAAGAGTAAAAGGGACAAAACACGGAATAACTATTCAAAGCATAATATTTGTTAATTTGTAAGACCCTTAGTATAATGAGTTCGTAACGAAGCAGCTGATGATTCGCCAGTTTATCGTTTCTAAATTGGTAGAAAATCTTTTTTACAGTTTAACGCCATAAAAAATTAACAGGCGCGCGATTGGTACGCTTCAAATCAGTAACTCTTACACATTTTAAGAGCAATTACTATGATTTGTTGCGTCGTAAAATGAAGAATGTACTGAAAACAGATTGATAGCTCATACAGTTCACATCTGGGTCGTTAAACGGATATCCAGCAACAGGCCACGATCAAAGTAAAGGAAAAATTCGATCGAGCGAAATCGGAACTTTTATTATCAACTTTAACGGTATACCTTAGGTTCTGATCGCACTGTTTTTTCGTAGACGTAGAATGATGCAGGTTATTTGATCATGGCTATTCTTGACGCTAACTTAACAATACACATTTCAGTACTCACCATCCTAACACTAAAAAAAAAATTATAAACTTTTTTTTTTTACAAATTAACAACTCCTTTGAAACTTTTTAAGCTAAAGAAACATGCAAAGAACTAGAGAGTTAGAAGACAACACCAAAAAAGGTTTTAACACTTTAGTACCTATGCTTGAACTTTCCACACTAGGTTAGGTATATTTTAAATTGCATAAATTCGGTTGCTTAAATGGTTTCTTTTAAAATTTTCTTTTATTAAAATTGGCTTACTGGTTCGAGAAGAATTACGAATTACGCCTGCACATCAATCTACTCACTAAAAACCCTAGCACATCCCCTCATTTACCGCCAAGGTGATGCGGGACCATGCATAACCTAAATTAATATGCGGACATCCTTTCCTTTTCCATTCCTTTTTTTGACCAAGGGGAACTCGTTTCGGTTACTCGACCTTGAGAAGGCCTGACGGTTATGTGCAAGTTGCCTTTACACATCCCAACGACAAGGAAATCTCCATGTCAGCTGCCAGAAGTCCTGGCTGGGAAAGTACGACGGAGGGGTATACCCACTGACCCCTGGGGGACTAAACTCCGATCATCATTCATCACCAGCTCATTTTATATCCCCACTGCTGGGGCACGAGCCTTAGGGAGAACAAACCACTACGCGGGCCCTGTGTGCATTGGTGGTTGTTAACGACTGCTAATGCAGCCGGGACCAACGGTTTTACGTGCCTTCCGAAGCACGGAGGAGCTGGAGATGATAAACTTTTGGTCACCCATCCAATGACCGGCCTTTGCGAAAAGTGCTTAACCTTAGCACTCGCAGACCGGGCGCATTCACCACTGCGCCATCGAGCTCCTCGGGATCAAACTCCGATCAGCAGAAAGCTAAGTGGCAGTCGCGGGACCCGACTGTGAACATCCTACACCAGCAAAGCTTATAATAACTGTTAAAAAACCGTAACAAAAAAAATTGTATCTCGGAAAATGGATGTTACCAAGGGAAAAAATATTTCCAAAGTGATCAATCATTGAATATGTTGATACCGAAACTTTTTAATAAGTTTTTCGGAATTTCAAACAAGTTGATTAACGAGCAGTTTAATTATGAACGCTAATAGAAGTCATATTGTTTAGCAGTTGAACAAGAAGAATAATTACATATCATTACTACGAGTGCACCGTTAATTTGAAGTCGTTGTTTTGCCTTAAGCATTACAGCCTTCTGATTGTGACAGATATAATTTTAAAGTATGGAACAGATAATTATTTTTTAATTTAAGATTTCAGTGTTGTTTTGTACCAAATGTTGTTTGTATAAATATAAATTTATAGATGCTTCTACGTTATTCTAGTGTATTTAATTATATTTAGTAATTAGTAAGGTTCAATACAAAGTATATAAACAGCAGTTTCATTTTGATGTGTAGGTAATATAAATGTATTATTATGTTAATAAATTAGAGGCACGGTGAGGCCGTCTATAATTAGAGTTATATGTATCTAATAACTATTGCGTTTTTTCATGTAACTCTGTTGTTGGTCAATAAAAAAAATAAAGAAAGAAAGAAATAAATAAATAAATATATGTATATTTTTCTCAAATAATGACGAAAAGCCAGTGTCAGCAACATGAACAAAATTTTGGTACTTAAAAATATAGCACTTTCAAGCTTAAGAACTTTTTCATAATAGGAATTTCATATGTTACATCATTGTCATTCGTTATACTGTACTTACAGTTACAGACGGTAGCAGATCAACCTACCACAAAATGTCAAATTTCTTTAATAAATTTTGAATCTTAGTGTTTGGGTATAAAGATCAATATCGATTAGAGAAATTTGACAGTTTTGGATAAGTTGATGTGCACGCGTGTGTACAAACAAAAGTTTTGACGACAGAAATATTAGGAACGAAACAAATGAAGATAGAGCTCCCGTGATAAATGACATCCACTTAGGAACAATTCAACGATGCAGGAGTAAGGCCATTAATCAAAAAAGCATTAGGTATGCTGAATTATATACTATATTAATATTTATAAAACTTAGTTATGTAAATACGCCTCACAAATTTCAGCGGATGTACAATAACACCATGATTACTTCACATTGTGTTTTCATTGTTCTTAATGAGTTAGTCACTAAGGATGTGTGCTACGTCAAGTTCTACTCAGTCATACATATAGTCTAGGGTTAACAACCGCCAACACGCACTGGGCACGTGTGGCGGTTTATGGCCCGTTCTCCCTATTCATCCATAAGGTTTGTGTTTCAGCAGTGGGGACGTATATAAGCTGATGATGACGACGAAGATGATAAATCTAGAGTGATTCTTACATAATTTAATTGTACAGACGCACATCAACCTACCACAAACTGTCAAATTTCCTCAATATACTTTGAACTTTATGTTTAAGGCTTAAGGTTGGCAATGTATCGAAGAAATTTGACAGTTTTGGGTAGGTTGATGTGCAGGCGTGTGTACAATTAATTACGTAATTGTTAAATGAACATGAATGAATGAATGAAATTGAAAAATGAATGATATTGGCTTAACGAACATAACTTATCTAATTAATGGAATCAGGCGTTCATCATCATCATCATCATCATCAGCCTATACTAGTCCACTGCTGGACATAAGCCTTACTTTAATCAGGCGTTACTTCGCGAAAATTGAAAAACAAAATTGATATAATATGTAGTGTTAATTCCGCTAAATCACTCGTTCATCAAGCAAAAATATGCACATGCAGAAGGATGCAATAACTAATCTAATTGGATAGACCTCAAGCAAATAAGTAAGTATTCGACATAACTGTTAGAACATTGTACGCAGCAGTTGAAGTTTTGTCTCGTAGTGGCGGTAGTTTCTTTTTGTCACTTCCTTTCCATTTCCTTCCGATGTCATTGCCAAAACGTAATTTATTGTATATTAACTTCAATTTAGCATTAAAACTACAGTAGTAATAGTTTCAGTTGTTGTTTTCAATATATAGTCACAAAATAAAAATTATCGTTGTTCTCTTTACCTTTAGGTAAATAAAGATCAGCACCAACTTCTCACATCAGTTCCTTATATTTTATCGTACATTTATCTTTATGTTAGATATCTTTTTCTTATTTTATAAACTGCCCAAGACAAGCGCTTTGAGCGCTTACCGGTCACCAAAGTCTGGTCATCAAAATCAATAGTTCCGGGTTTTCAGCCACAAAGTCGCTCGGAGCAGCAATAATCTCGGCTAAAGTTTTAATGGATTATTCGGTCGACAGGGCAATTCGCTCGGTAATCTTCGATACATAATTTGAACAGACTTAGTTTTGAATTGTCACTTTGTATTTGTTTAAAACCGATAATATTCACAGAATTTATAAAATATTTCATTGAAACCTGTATCAATTTATTCGCCGTCAAATTTTGTAACGATTTTTTCTATAGTTAAGTAGTACCTAAACCGCTCAATAGATGGCGCTAATTAAATATTCCTGAATCGCGGTATCGTGTTGTTTTCCGCCACCCATATATATGATAAACTTTTTATTAATAAATAACCCCCAGGTTGTTTTACCGGGTCTGTCTTAATCCTTTTTTAGAAAAAGGACAAGGCAATCCCCGGATCTACGGAATCTGCGAGCAGATTTTTTCCTGGGTAAACAACAAAAAAAACACAAAAACGACGACGAGCGGTTTATTCGCGTCCGGTCCGTCGCGTCGAGTCGTCGTGTGGCTGCCTCCCCCCTCCCGGGGGTGAGGCCCCTTCCCTTGTTCGGTTATTTCGCGTTTCGCGCTATTTTTCGTTTTCCTTTCTCGCGCGCGCGCCCGTGCGCCGTCGTGCTCGCGCCCGCGCCCTTCTCGTTTAGGCGCCTGCGCGCCCTGTCGCGCCCGCGTTTTCGCTGGCACGTCCGTTTAACGTGTCCTGTCGCGTTTCTCTCTTCCGTTCTTTTTCTCCGTGCTTTCGCCGCGCGGCGGCTTTTGCTGCACGTTGGCACCCGCGCTCGCTGCCCGTTGCCCTCGCGCCACGTCGCGTTTGGTATTCTGGGCTACCGATGCCGCCGTCGCGCGCCCTAACCGATTACGCGCCCGCGCGCGCTCCGCGCGCCGGAACCGCGAATCCCGTCGTTCTTGACTCGTGCGATCACGCCCATGTAAGTCGTGTTAGTGTATCCGTAGGCACTCGACACGCATTGGTGCAATGCGTCGTAGATCCATATCGGCTAAGGTTAGTCCGTAGCTTTTCAGCTCCGTAGCACGTTCCTTTCGCTCTTTTCTATCCGTTCGATTTAGCGCGCCCGTCGCGTTTTTCCTCTTCCGTTTCTACTCTCCGTGCTTTCGCCGTGCGGCGGCTTTTGCCGTACTCCGGCACCCGCGTTCGCTGCCCGTTGCCCTCGCGCCACGTCGCGTTTGGTATTCTGGGCTACCGATGCCGCCGTCGCGCGCCCTAACCGATTACGCGCCCGCGCGCGCTTCGCGCGCCGGAACCGCGAATCCCGTCGTTCTTGACTCGTGCGATCACGCCCATGTAAGTCGTGTTAGTGTGTCCGGAGCGCACTCGACACGCATTGGTGCAATGCGTCGTAGATCCATATCGGCTAAGGTTAGTCCGTAGCTTTTCAGCTCCGTAGCACAATCCTTTATCTCTTTCTATCCGTTTGATTTATTCAAATTCTATCCGTTCGTTTATTCAAATCCGTTGCCCGCGCTCCCTCTCTGAAGCCACTCGGATCAGTCCAATCGCGGGTCTGATCAGAAGCTTCACGTCCGTTGTAGCCCACGACTTAGTCAGTTTAGTCAGCAGACAAAGGCAGCCTCACTGCAGTCAGTCCGTTCGTTCGTTAAGTCAGCAGACACAACCAGCTTCACTGGAGTCAGTCCGTTTTGCTTCGTGTCCCACTTGGGATGCGTAGGCGACTCTTCTGAGTAACGCCGACTGCGCCCCCCGACCTTCGGAGGGCGTACGTTCCGATAGCCTTAGCGGCCTTTATTAAGGTCAAAGGCGACCCCCAGGGGTATGGGGTTACTGGGTCGGTCTTACTCCCTTTTAGAAAGGGACAAGGCCAGCCCCAGATCTTCCGAAAGGAGGAATCTGTGTGCAGATTTTTTTCCCCTGGGCTACCAAAAAAAAAAAAAAAAAAAAAAATTAATAAATAGTGAATTTTCAATAGCAGTGTTCGTGGTTTGATTTCGCAACGCGCAATGACAGTATTCTATATTTGTAATGGAACTGACAAACTGTGAACACGCGATTTTTACATTTCAATTAAGAACAGTTTTCTTTAACAGGTTCACTGTCCAAAACTTATAACAATGGTTAAATAAATCAATTGTTACGGACCATATGTGGTCTGCGGGATTTGTTCAGATTTATTAGGTACCAATACAACAATAGATAATATAAATGTAATTTAATTTATTATTTATTTATAAGTTTTATTGAATTTTTTAATTTTACAATATAGGCTAAGGTAATTATTGCAACTAACACTAACAAGCCATGATGCTTAAATAAAAATATATTTAATTTAATTGAATTGAATACAAATGAATGTGTTGAACACTGTCTAAAAATAACCGGAACAAAACCATCTGACTTTTGACCACAGACCCTGCAAACGGTTCGAAACATCACGATAAGGTGTCAGACCTAGTAACTCCATCAGATTAAGTTTTAACAAACAAAATGGCGTTACGTGGTTTTCTATTTAACATTTTAAACTGAAACGGCTTTTTTAAAGGATTTTAAGAGCATTGCTATTGGATGCGTTCAGAAATTAGTACCTAACAAAAAAGTATAAAAATGTAATTTGAAAAAAAATGGAGTTACGAGATTTGACACTTTAGCCGACGGTATGAGACGAGATGGAAATGAAAGAGTGTAGATCTAGATCCATCAAGTGTTTTATTTAGTGATTACTTTCCATCAGGTGGCCTGCTCGTTTGCCTTCTTTTAATATATAAAAAAAAATTAGTATTAACAAAAACTTTAGAAAGCAAAATCAAATGACAGCAAATTTGAGATTGAAACCATAACGGCTGTCGATTTAAAAGGGTTTGCAACTATAAACAGCTGTACAAAACATAAAGCTGTTACAAGCAATGTAATCAAAAATGTGAACCACTCTCATGATTAAACTTTGTTATTTCACATTCGATTGATGATTCAGTGGGAATCGGCTTCCGGTATTCTGAGTATTGTTACTATTCCAATTTAATTGCTATCTCTTTCGCCGTTTTGGCATCATCGAATACTTTGCGTTTACACGATTCGTTGAATGTCCAGTTGAGGCTACGAAACCATAATATTATATTTATTGATGCCAAAATCTATGCCTGCCAAATATTGCTGCTAAATATCGGGAATATTTACGATCAATAACAAAATTATAGTAACAATTCAGGGGCAAACGGAAAACCGCACGTCTATAAAAAAACGGGCAAAAATAATTTTCAAATAAAAACCTGTTTTATGGCGTCTTCCTAAAATTTACGTAACAGCAACGCATTAAAACAAATCACTCTATAAAAAGTCGAGTGAAGTCGGCACGGGAAATGTAATCATCATCAACATTATTATATATATAGTTTTCTAAAATTTACGTGAACACTACACATTGAAATGAAATAACTATTACGGATCTACTCGCGTTTATTTTACACATTACTTTTAATTAATGTTTATCCTGACATTTCGAACCCTATGCAGGGTCCGTGGTCACAGGGAGACTGAGTGAGGTGAGTTAGTAGCTTGTAAACCCTCATTTAAATTTAATCAGGTGCGTTTGTTTTCCAACACCATACTGCCAGACCAAAAGATACTGTTAGCACTTTCTGCGTAAAACGGAATGCACCTGATTAAATTTAAATGAGGGTATACAAGCTACTAACTAATTATGAGACGACCAACACCTCAGTTTCCCTGTGACCACGTGACAAAGGGTTCGAAACGTCAGGATAAACATTAATTAAAAGTAATGTGTAAAATATCTATCTATCTATATCCGTAAAAGTTGTTTCATTTCACTCATCATCATCATCATCACCAGGTCATTTATTATGTCTCACGTATGAAACATCACAAGGAAGAGAAATAACCGCCGCACGCCGAAAGTTGCTTAATTTCAACAATCGCAAACCAATAGCATTTACCACTTTACCATCAAGCTCCGCCAAAGCCCCTATCTGTAGCTTTATAGGAAAATGTAAAAAAAAAATATTTCGCCTCGATGGCTGAGTGCCTTAGCGCTCGACCCTAAATCTCTCCCAGGTTACGCAAATTGGGTTTCAGATTATATATTAGATTATTCCCGGTATAGCACGGGTTTGTAATTAGCAAGTCGCATTTCGAAAGCGTAGGCACTAACCCATAACAATAACTTGATATCAATGATGGAGGTTCTGCCCTGCAGTGGGGCAATAAAATAATAGCCTATAATTTATAACAAATCTAATGAAATGTCGCCATAAAATCAATGTTTGTAACATCGTTGTGTTCCGGCAGCTAGAGATAAGATAGCCAGTTTCTCAGTAGTTGAGGAATTCGGGTGATATGCGCTTCCATCTTCGGCTTTATCGTCACTTAACATCAGGTGAATGAAGGCCACGTGCTTACCAGTAGGTAAAAAAAGATGACATTTATTATATGCAAAGACAAAGAAATTAAGGAATATGTACCTACAAGTATTTATTAACCTGTTATTAAACTTTTAACTTCATACACACATACTCATTTATATTTTGTATTTGAATTAAAATAAGCCAACCTGTAACTTGTTACCGACTTTGAACAATCGGCGTCTCACTCCTTTCATATCTTATCGTAATTGCAACATAAACTTTGTAACACGTTCGCTGAATTCAAATCTCAATCGAGTAATTTTCATTCATGAGCCCCGCAAAATGGCGTTGCGTAGCTTTGTCAATATTCCATGGTACACAATGGATCTGCAACTTCATCGTACCGATCCGATCCAAACGCCTCGGAGAATCTAGTAGGGCATGAACACACGCACTAGTGCGTGATGCCGTTCTCTCTAGAAAATCTCCGAAGGTGATTTGTTTCACACCTCGCATCTCCCTAAAAAGGCCCGGTGAAGATGAAAATGCCATCTCTCTAAGACCATCAGCAAACTCTCTCCAAAAACTTAATATAAAAAAACCAATAAAACGTACAACGGGTTATAAACCGTGTAAATTTAATTAACTTTAAAATTATCAATTTTAATAATTAACTTTAAGATTGACCTCAACCACTGAGAATATCAGACCGCCAAGTCAGTCATTATTACTAATATTTTTAGAGCTTAGACCAAACCGTGTCTGGTATTTTCATTTATTTATTATGTTTACCAACGGTTATACATTTTTAAACATTTACCAAATTAATAAATTTCATAAAAAAATTTACAAATAAATGCACAACCAGGTAAAGGCTAACAGTGCATAGGGCAATTTATAAAACATTATAAAAAAGGAAAAAAAATATTATTTACAGAGATTAATCTATATATGGTTAGCCAAACTGAGTACAAAATGTAACGCTGTGAAACGACGGAACGGAATAATAACCGTTGAACCAACTGACATTTAGTAAACCAAATCACTCGCCTACGGGAGACTACGGCTACGGTACGCCTACATACTTAAATTGTACCAAATGTAGGTACGTCATACATTATCGTGACATTTTCAACGGTTTTGCGCTAAACTGGTAACTTTAAGGCAATTACCTTTTCCCCAACAAGTTCCAGATGCTGCTTTGGCAAGTAAGGGATTGGTGGACAATTATTTTGAAGGCAGCCAGGAAATCTTACAGAATGAACTAAAATAGGTATGCAGATTTTCTGTAGAGTCTGTCAAGTCGATTCTCTTAACGCAGTAGGTATAATTTTAAAAATATGAGTTTCGAAATGTTCTACAAAACTATTATAAATGATTCGAAAGTGTTAAATAATATTTCTGGGAGCAGTAAATATCTCTAAAATAATATTTATATGTGTTACTTTAATTTGAAATTATATATTAAAAAGATATTTGATTTACTAGTTTTTTTATTTCACTCATTACTTAATTGTAGAGATTCCGGACGGGTTAGGATTCCCTCCGCATCCCGGACAAAGACCTATAAAACTATCAAGTTCAGGTTCAGGCCATTCAGTTATGGAACGCTTTCCTCGAAAAAGTAAGACAAGCTCCAAGTAAAATGGTCTTTAAAACAATGGTGTATAAACTGTTTCTACAGGAATCAACACCCACGTAAGAGATTCCCATCATCTTTTCTTCTGTTATGTTTAAGTATGTTTATGTAGTCTATTTTTATTTTTGTTTTCTATTTACTTCACACTGCCTGTTCTAATATTTTTTTTTTTTTTTTTTCTCGTTTATTGATGTATTATTTATTATATTTATGTTGTATTATAATTAAGTGTGTAGTTAATAAAAACTTTTCTATTCTATTCTATTCTATTCTATTCTATTTTCATTTAAGTTTTTTTATAGCATATATATTATATTATTATAACTTAATTTAATAAACATATTATGTATATTTCCGTTCTTATAAATTTATGTAGTATATGTTTCATTTACGTTCTTTGTCGCAACGCTTACCAATTTTTCTGTCTAGGCCTTAGGTCGACTGGTAGAGAATGCCATTTGGAATTAAGTCCGCATTTTGTATTATTGTATTGTGCGATAAAGATTAAAGAAATAAATAAAACCGGATATGTCTGGAAAATTCCGGACGTATGACAACCCTACCTGGAAATCGAACCCGGGATCTCTGGGTCCGAGACAGATGGTGATTCTCATTTTCAATCTAGCGTTATTCGATCCTAATAATATTTGCACACTATCCTACCTCCTAAACATGGACGACATGAAACTAAAAACATCAAGTAAAAATGAACTATTCGAACTGGCAGGTATTACCAAAAAATTTCTCCCAAGATATAAAAATTTGGCGTTGACAAATGTAAAATCTTCTCTGCAAACCGTGGAAATATCGAACAAAACACGTATGGCCTACAAACTGAAGAAGAAATAGAAGCATTAGGTGAGATCATTATATCATCATTATCATCACTTTCAATACATACCTATACGAGTGTTTTGTTTTTGGTTTTGAACAGTCTTGACAAATTCATCAGAATGAAAGAAAGGCTAATTTAAAGAAAAAATCCAACTCAGATTAGATTTATAATAATAAAAAACCGATTTAAACTCAAAATCAGGGCTCTGAACCGGTTAACAACGGTAATATCGTTATTATTTATTATTAACCGGTTAATTAAATATACTGTTCCAACCAAACCGAAGAAATGTTGGTTACCGGTTAATACAGATAATGGAATTTTAAAGCTGGGGTAAACCGACACTTGGCACTGATTTAACTGGTTTTTTTATCTTTGTATGCTGGAAAATATTTAATCAGAGGTTCCTATATTTTAAATTTAAATTAACCGGTTAATTTCGGTTAACGGAATCGCAATTAATAAAAAAACAATTTTTTATTTAACCGGTTAGTTCCCGGTAATCGAAACCTTAACCTTATACCATTCCGATATGGGGTTAACGACCCAAACCAGTTAATAAATTAACCCGTTTTCCAAGCCCTGCTAAAAAAAATAATTGTAAAAGCCATGCATTTGGAGTCATACAATGGTCACAATTCACACCTGAAAAAGCTACAGCGCACTATAAATACAAGGTTGACTTTAAACAGAAAACATTACCTAAAATCATGTTCCAAAGGTTAACACTTCAACGTAAAAGTCAAGGTTTAATCGATTTACGAAACATACCTAATAAACAAATATTTAACCTAAGACAGTTTTTCCACATGAAATCTGAGAAGTCCTTATCCTCTCAAACATCCAAAGCGCGCGATCAATGCCGCCGCAAACATCCGACCGTTGCCGATCCCGCATGAACCGTACCGTGCCGTTTTCGCTCTTGACTAAAACAGTATATGCTCGGAAACTACACTAGCTATATCGAAACAAAAACACCTACGCATAGAGGAGAGTCTACCGCATAAATCTATCTATCTATACTACTCAAAACAAAATAAGGGCCTCGAGGTATTTTGTCTGTACCATGAAAATAATAAAACCAATATTAATTTTTTTGTCTCCATAACGAAAACTAATGTTGTTTTTACCGTGTAGACCAATAAATTTATTCCAATAATAATGATTAAAAAGTTTATTTGCTTTTGAAAGAAAAAACACATTTAAGGTTAAAAATAAAAACAATGTAAAGTTACTAAAAACAAAAGAAAATACTCCATGCTCATCTTTTAGTAACGGGTATGCCCCCCTCGTTTCGTTACGCACTCCTGAAGCCTGGAGTGCATGCTCTCAATCAAATGCCTGACATTTTCCATTGGAATCTCTTCCCAGGCCCTTTTAACAGCGTTGATGAGTTGCTGTTGGTTGTGGATTTCCTGATCACCGTCTCTAACTCTTCGTTTCAACTGATCCCACATGTGCTCTATTGGATTTAAGTCCGGACTGTTCGCCGGCCACGGCAAGACTTGAATTTGAGACGCTTCCAGTACAAGCCGAGCCGCTTGAGCCGTGTGTGCACGAGCATTGTCTTGCATCAAGATGAATCCAGGACCCGCTCGCTGGGCAAATGGGATCACATGTGGTCTGACGACTTCCTCAATATACCGCTGAGCAGTAACAGTACCCTCATTTAAAATAGCGAGCTCAGTTTTGCCGTGTAAGCTTATCCCGCCCCAAATCATTACATTTGGACCACCAAAACGATCGACTTCATGGATGCAGGCTTCTGAAAATATCTCGCCGCGTCTTCTCCATACTCTAATACGCCGATCGTCGTTAAAAAATTTAACTTTGCATTCGTCTGTGAAGAGCACCATGCCCCATTGGTTTATGTCCCAGTCCAAATGTTGACGGGAAAATCTTAAACGATTTGCACGATGATTTCTGGTTAATGGAATACGGACAACTCGCCTTCTTGATGCCTGCTGGTCTTCATGCAATCGATTACGAATAGTTTGGTCACTGACACGAGTACCCGTTGTGAGCCGTAAACGATTTTGCAGCTTGCGGGCCGTCGTTGTGCGATCTCGGCGCGCACTTAATCGAATGTAACGATCCTCTTGAGCTGTTGTAATGCGAACTCTGCCCGAACCAGGTCTTCTTCTAACACTGCCGGTCTCTTGGAAACGATTCCATAGATTTTGAATAGCTCTTCGAGAAAATCCCAATTGCAAACCCACAGATCGCTGCGAATGACCTTCTTCAATCATTGTAACGGCTCTGGTTGCTGTCAGCGAGTCCATATGACGCCTGCGTGCTTGTGGCATATTGCAAAAGATGTTTCTGACTCGAGATATCAATGAACTCTGATAATTTCTAATAAACCAAGAAGCTAAGGAAAGCAAAACGTCAAAGAAAATGGAATCAAAATTTTCAAAAATAATTTTAAATCAAATTTTATTTAAAATTGTTGCCAGCATTAGATGAATACTACAATATTAAAAAGTTTAGGTATCAAAGAGTTTGTATACTCAATATTTTACTACTTTCAATATGTAAATGTTTAATAATTTACACCAAAATGAAAAAATACCTCGTGGCCCTTATTTTGTTTTGAGTAGTATATATATATATATATTGTTATCTAAAGTTTACGCGAACACTACACATTGAAATGAAACAATTTTTACGGATCTACTCGCGTTTATTTTACACAACGTCAACGTCAGGATAAACATTAATTAAAACTAATGTGTAAAATAAATGCGAGTAGATCCGTAAAGTTGTTTCATTTCAATATCTATATATATAAAAATCAACCTATGTTCTTTTGTCTTGCTAAAACTCGAGATTGGCTGGCCCGATTTGGCTAATTTTGATTTTGTAATAAATTGTGGAAGTTCAAGGAAAGCGGTGAGAAACATAAATAATAAGTAACGGAAAATACTAAAAACGATAATTTAACTTTCCAATACAAAATTATTTGTTTGTTTTGTTGTCATGGAAACTGTCAAATCGAGCGGTAAGAAGTCCGCCGGGTCTGATATTAGATTATAAAAATTCAAACCACTAAATCTGAGGAACAGGAACACCCAAGCTAAAGAAGAAAAACCACACGATGAGCAGAAAATCACCAATTGGGAGAAAAAAGTTTGCATGGCAGGCATAATGCGGAGGTGCGGAATTATAGAGTATAAGGTATTATTTTAACCACCTCTGTGGTCTAGTGGTTGCCAGATACATGTGGTATACATAAATATTTTTTTTCGTTTATTTAACAATTTTAAAACACAAGCAAAGAAAATAACAAATTAGAAAAGCACTTCGAAAACCAATATGACGTTTGTAGTGAGTGCTTCTAATTAAATTAAACCCTACGTCGGTACAATTAAATTAGGAGTTATCAAATTAAAGAAATAACAGATTCAAACTAATAAAAAGAAAAAAAAAACATTATAATTACTTACGTCTACGGATTCAAAAGAGTAATCTGGCTACGACGAAGGTAGGTATTCGGATTTCGTATCAAAAGCCTTTTCGAGGATTTCTTTTTGAAGAAAGCTAACTTTCTAGCTGCCTATCAATTTACTTATTAAAGTATCGTGAAATAAAACTTAATAAATACATTTCAATGTCATGGCTCATAAGGCTTTGATCATTTTCTTGATTATATTTTGTGAATAATTAATTGGCATTCTCTTTATCATTAGCAATCATTAACACTAGTTACCAATTTATACTAACTTATATAATTAGTGAAAGTTTGGGCAGAGACTTTTCAATTTTCGACGTATAAGTAAGGGGGAAGGAAATGCCCTTGCTGAGTTTCTGAGCCGGTCCTTTTAAGTACAAGGTCTCCCCGTCTAACTGAATAAAACAATTTGTATTTCGAATCAATGATTGCGCTTGACGTCACGCTAGCAGGCCGTATTGGTTACAGTTCTTTCTTTCTTTCTTTTAGTTGATGGCTTCGTGCGATTAGCACATTTAGCCAGTGTCAAAGTAATTTTTCTTGCAAGTAATATATAAATATACAATATTTCCTTCCAGTCAGTATGATGATGAATGATAATAAAAATGAGAAATGAGAAATGATATACCCCCCAACCCCTCGAGTATCTCAGTAAAGATGTGGGGCTTTACTAATTCCTCGGCGGACTTCTTGAGAGAATTTGAAAAGTAAAGTTTCATTGTTTTGTTTCATTTGCCAACACTCATGCACACTTACGAACACTTAACGGTTAATAATCCACCATTATTTCACATTAATATTCGACATAACACAAATTTTAGAAAATAAAACAAAACCGCAGACATGACTCTTCACTTTCCCGCCAAGAAGTCCTGGTTACAGTTGTTAGCAGAGTTCACTTCTCTTGACTTAATTCTAATTTGACAGACTGCTTTCCTATGGTCGGGTGAAGAACTTCAATTGGTTGTAAGTACTGATCGTCACGTTATATTTACTAGTTTACTACTAAACTTATATACAACAACCTATAACTCATCTACACATATAATAAAGCTAAAGCGGGTCGAAAGTCTGTGCATGGAAGATATTCGTAAAAAAGTTGGCTGGAGATACTTTGAATCGATAACAGAACACGTTCCAACAGTTTTTAGAATGTTTGTCTGTTTTATTTGACCGCGCATCACGTGAAAGTGACTGAATGGCTTTTTATGTAACCTTTGCACATAGACAGACCATGACTCGGACTAGGACATAGAATACTTTTTATTCTGGCAACAGGTTCCTGTAGGATAGTGTAGTCTTCGCGAACGAAGTTGCGGGCGACAACTAGTGTGGTACAATAAAATTATTAAAAACATCGTCAACATTGTTGACTCCAAGCATGAACCACAACATCGATACAACAGTAACTTATCAATCATTATCAATACTACTAATATTATAAACGCGAAAGTTTGTAAGTATGGATGGATGTTTGTTACTCTTTCACGTAAAAACTACTGAATGGATTTTAATGAAACTTTCCTCATATACAGACCATGACCCAGACCAGTATATAGATTACTTTTTTTTTACTGTATGTAGTCTTCGCGAACGAAGTCGCGGGCAACAACTAGTCATTCTATAATATCATCTCAATCAAGAGGAATCCACCACTGGACAAAGGCCTAAGTATTTCCACATCGAAATCATTTTTATTCATTACGGGTAAGCACTTGTTCTTTATCTCACCTGTTGTAAAGTAATGATAAAGCCGAAGGTTATGATGAAGCATAATCCTTAACTACTGTGGAACTTCTATCTTATCTCTAACTATCGGAACACAACAATGCTTCTAACTTTGGTGTTACAGCGACATACGCAGATAAGATGGAGGTAACTAGTCAGGCAGACTTATCCCTTTCAAACGAGCTGATACGATCGTGCGCTTCGCCCACGATCAAATTTGACCCTTAACGCTAATTGTTGCGCCTTTAGTAGACCGGATTATATATCGTCGCGATCTCGGTCTGAAAGGGTTAAAACAAGCCATACTACCAATCAAAGATAGTACAATCATGTACCACTCGCTAGGGATCGAACTCGAACTTCAAGGGTGTCATATATTTTATTTGAAATGTCTTCGTCCATATTTATTTGATGCCGCGCGGCCATACTAATTTAGTATGGGGAATATAAGGTGCTTAATAAAAAATAATATTTTTAATAACCGCTTGATAAATTGAAAATGTGAGACGGAAGATGTGTAGTTTAGACATTGGTCATTATTTAGACAAAATCAGTGGTACAATAATTTAGATGAACTATTAATATTGGGACTTAGGGATCTTCAAGAAACGAGCTTATCCCTTCCTTGAAGGCCGGCAACGCATCTGCGATTCCTCTGGTTTTGCACCCATGCAAGGACACCCGTCCTTGGGCGGCGGTGATTGCTTCCTATCAGGTGAGCCGCCTGCTCGTTTGCCTCCTACTAACATAACATACTACAAGATATCAACTAAACGCCGCCACTCGTTTTCACGATTTTTGGCCATCTTTAAATTATATTGTAGAAAAAATTGAATTTATGGATCGGGCTGATTGTAAACACGTTCCCTTTGATACTAAAGATATGTTTTGTTTATGTAATACTATAGTATTTTCAACTATATCAACTGATATGACTACCTTTTGTACGTTTTGTAAGAACCACAACGTTTCTACGTGCATACTTAGCTTAGCTTACATCAATCAGCTGCCAGTGACCTTTACACGGTCGCCCATACATCCTTTTCCCACGCTACGTCTCCCACCCACGTTCGTTGCGTTGCAATACTTACAATATTAGTTATCCAGGTTCGGGTTGAGAGTGGAGTCGCTGGAGTCGAGATGTTTGTGGTGTAAGTTTCGATGGCCATATCAATGTCAAATATTTTTGTTTTAAATGAAAGTAAGAATATTTGCTTTTTAATTCGTTTAAACATTTATTTACCTTGAAATGAAACAACTTTTACGGATCTACGATCGGTAGATCCGGTTCGCGGACTCGCGGTTTCGTACGCTTTGCAGGGTCTGTGGTCTCCCTGTGACCACGAAATGTCAGGAAAATAAACGCGAGTAGATCCGTAAAAGTTGTATCATTTCAATGTGTAGTGTTCGCGTAAACATTAGAAAACAATTTATTTACCTACATAGGACGTCTATTGGATTGGATGTCAGCTGGACGACACTTTCCTGGAGGAAGACTTCTGACCAAAGAGCGTGATGAACCGGCGTTTGGTAGATTGTACGCAACACCACCGTATGTACTTTGGTATATATATACATTGATTAGTATCACTTACCATCAGGTGAGATCGCGGTCCAATACTTGCCTATAAAGAAAATATATAAACTATATAAACTCGTATAAAGAAATAAAAAAAATTATATGTAGTCGTAAAGATTTTAAAAATATAATAAATTTATATAAATAAATATATTGCCCACCTGATTAGCTATCACCGTCTTTTCTACCACCATAACAACAATATTTGTACGAATAGCATTGCTGTGTTCCGCCAGCTAGAGATAAGATAGCAAGTGCCAGTAGTTGAGGATCCCGGGTGAAGTGCTAATCCACCATTGGCCTTATCATCACTTGACATCACTGTGATTACCCGTAACATATAAAGACGGCGGTACTACAACCCTTGTGCCCACAACAAATGGGCACAGTGTTGATAGCCGCCGGGAGGTTCACAAGACAGGCCCGCTCCCTCAGTCCCCCTAACCTGGTGCTTATCACTTCCCTATTAGGGGGCAGACGGAGCGGGAGCATCCTGGACGCCGGTAGGTCCTTCTGATCCCGTGTGTTAACAATTCACGCTTCCTCCAGTCACCAAATATGCGGTAATGGTAAGCAACATTTCTATGAGCGCATCCTAGTTCAAAATTGGTGACGATATCAATTTTATCAGCATCAGCCTACACTAGTCTACTTTTGAACATATGCATCTCCAAGTGATCTCTACTGAACACGATCTGCTGCTCTCATTCAGCTCTTGCCAGCCTTGCGAAGATCGTCGCTCCACCTAGTCTGAGGGCTACCTACACTATTTTTGCCGATACACCTTAACTGTCTTAATCGCCTCTGTGGTCTAGTGGCTGAGACCACCTGTTTAGACCCAGAGGTACCGGGTTCGATTCCCAGCGGGGGGTACATGTTTGTGTACTCGGTTTGGTTGGTGGTAGGGCTTGTTTGTCCGCCTGGCTAGCTACCACCATCTTATAATATTTCGCCACAACATCAATGTTTGTAGCATTGTTGTGTTCCGACAGTTACAGATAAGATAGCCAGTGCCTCACTAGTTGAGGATCCCGGGTGAAGTGTGCTTCCATCATTGGCCTTATCATCACTTAACATCACGTGAGATCAAGGCACTGTGTTTACCCGTAAAATATAAAAAAAATACAGTAATATTCTCAATTGAATAATTATTATAACGATCCAGTAAAAGCTACATTAAATACTGAAAAAGGCTCCCATTCAGAAAGGCCTTCGCATGAATTTTTTGCCACGCATCGCGTATCGTATCTCTAAAGACATCCCCCAGAAATATTTATGAAGCTGAAAATTGCTTTCAGATCCACGTCGATGTGTTCACTTAACTGAATAATGTCGATACGATATTCGTATGTCGATAGAGCACAACGAAAAAACACATTCGACTCGTGACGATTTGATACGGTCGATGAAATGTCACATTTGCTGTGTAAGGGCATTTCAACATCCGTTCTGGTAACCGTCACTTTATTTGCTTGATTACATCAATATAAGCACACGGGGGCATCTGACCAGATCTGACGGATAAATCTACTGCAGAGCATTTTATTGACGAGGGTGCCAATAGTTAGAGGAAGGTCGATGACCCCTTTGCACTGTTATTTTTTTTACTTTTTATACTAAACCCAACCAATAATTACATTAAATTACCATCAGATTCGATAAACCTCAAATACACGCTAGAAAACAACGATTCAACCCCAGGACAATATGCAAGGCAATTGAAATTTAAAATAAATCATTTTTATTTCAATAGAGAAGATGGTTGGAATTTACCACCGGCCTGGGATCCCATCATACAAACTATTAAATCCCAGCCCCAAACACCATATTGCCAGACCAAAGATGCATTAAGCTATTTCTGCGTGAGACGGAACACACTTGATTAAAATAAAATGAGGGTATGCAGGCTACCCCAACTAATTATGAGACAACCAACTGTGACCACGGACCTTGCAAAGGGTTCGAAACGTCAGGATAAAAATAAAATCAAATTAATGATAGTAATGAATAATAAACGCGAGTAGATCCGTAAAAGTTTTATTTCAATGTGTAGTGTTCGCGAAATCTTTAAAAATCGATTTTTTTTTATGTTAAAGTTAAAGTCCAACTCTTCAGGGCACATCTCTAAGCCTGCAGAACAATATCAACATGCTCGGTATGACGATTCGCTGCGATCTGAATCAAAAGGACTATATCGAAGCCGTGATCAAAACAGCATCACGAAAACTCGGTGTCCTGAACAGAGTGCGGCGATTCTTTACGCCTGACCAGTTATGTCTTTTGTACAAGACACAGGTACGGTCTTGCGTGGAGTATTGCTCGCACTTCTGGGACGGTTCCGCAAAGTATCTTCTCGATGCCTTAGACGGATTGCAGCGTCGCGCTGTACGTATTATCGGCAATGCAGAGGTAACTAAAACTCTCGAACACCTGCAATTGCGTAGAGATATAGCGTCACTCAGCGTCTTCTATCGCTTATATCACGGCGAGTGCTCTGAAGAACTCTTTGACCTTATCCCACCTTCTCCCTTCCTCCATAGGAGTACACGTGCTGCTCTCCGGTGTCACCGCTTCACTGTCACACATATCCCATCGCGCACAAAGAAATTTGGTGACTCGTTTCTTTGTCGCACCTCCAAAAGATGGAATAGTCTACCAGCACATGTTTTCCCTCTTTCCTATGATATGGGGTCCTTCAAACGAGGCGTGAAGAAGCACCTTGTGGGCCGGCAGAGTGAGGTTGACTGATGCTGCGTTGTTTTCACGCTGCACCAGTTGTCTTCGCGTCTGGACTCCATTTCCACTTAACATCAGGTGGTGTGGAGTCATTTGCCGTGCTAAGTATAAAAAAAAAAAAAAAAAAAAAAAAAAAAAGTTATTGAGCCGGCAAACGAGCGTATGGGCCGCCTTATTAAACGCAGCCGCCGCCGCCCGCCGCAGCTAATGACGCTTGCGACACGACGAGCAATAACGAGCGCGTTGCCTTTCTTGAAGATATCTTCTTTTTAGTCGTTACACTCTTGGCAGAGTGGGCGTAGTCGTTACTTCGGCCGCAGAGAGCCGCCTGATCAGCCGACGCCATTCTCCCCTGACTGATGCCATTTATGTGCACGCGTATAAGGGGTTCTCTACTTCTTTCTTTATTTGGTCCGTCCATCTCATCGGCGATCTACCGCGCGCTCGGGTGCCATCAACTTTGCCCTGAACTACAAGACGTTCAAGTAACGCATCACCAAGATAATGTGCCCAAAGAATGTGAGTATAGATATAGCGTAGAGATAGCGATAGCGATAGTTGTGGAGATCCTTGGGTTAGGCCTTTGTCCAGCAGTGGACATCTTTTGGCTGAGATGGTGATGGTGGTGATGATGATGATGATGATAATAATAGCGTATCTTAGCGTCTTCTGTTGCTTATACCATGGCGAGTGCTTTAAATAACTTTTTGACCTCATCTTACCTTCTCCCATTCTTCATAAGAGTACCTACGCGTGCTGCTCTCCGGAGTCACCGCTGTACTGTCTCGAACGTTTTAACGTGCACAAATAAATTTGGTGACTCGATTCTTTGTCGTAGTTCTTTGTGTAAGTACACGTTATGCCTCCTTCCTATATGAAATGGGGTCATTCAAACGAGGCGTGGGAAGGCACCTTGTGAGCCGGCAGAGTGAGGGTAATTGAAGCTGTAGTGTTTTCACGCCGCACCAGCTGTCTTCTCGTCATGGCTCCATTTCCCCTTAACATCAGGTGGAGTGGAGTTATTTGGTGGGTGAACTATAAAACAAAAATTATGTCATGAATAAATAAAAAACTGGATCACAGAATGGAGCACAGAACAACGCTGCTTAGCAGCAGAGGCTGCATCATCAATCTTATTTTTGAGCGAGTAAAGTAGAGAGTCAAAACTGTCTAGTCAAAATCGTAGCTTCAGCTCTTATAACCACTTGCTATTGGTTAACGCTGGGCAACAATATAATGTACCACATCACTATAAGATCGATCGATAATTGTGCCTAGTGTGAGTTTCATTTTACATTATGGCATTGAAGCAGCGCCTCCTGGCGACACACGAGAGGAGTTAAAATTTTGCCATACAAATTTTCGTTTTCGTAAACGTAATCGAATGAATACTGATAGTAAACAATACTCACACTATACCTCATAAGACCGTAGGTGTAATAAAAAAATCTTAAACAAGATTTTTCCAAAGTGGTTGCTAATAAATAAAAAATACGTCAGTAAATGCCTAAATTAAACTGCCATGACGTGATCTATGCATTAGAGGATACGTGTTAATTGAGTCGCTTTCGTCTCAAGATGTAATGTCACATATAGTGCCACCTAATCGTCGTTTTAACATCGTTGCGGTGCGATGCAAACAAACTCTATCGTGTGAAATGAACACGCACGTTGTTGAATTTTTAATAATATTTACATTTTTAATTCAGCTCAAGTGTAGCAATTAGCACTATAAAATAAAAAGTAAAATTTACTATAGCGTTGTGTTATCAAATTTGTGGTATTTCATGTGTAAAGATGAATCTGCATATGCAATCGGTTGCAATAACCGTTGGATAGATGGCACTGCTGTCGCTAAAAAGTAGTCAAAAATCGAAACAGTTAAAAGAATTCAGTGCTTTCGTCAGCCTTTCCGGTAGCATAATGGTCAGTGCAGCCGCCTGGATTGCGGAAGATTCGATTCCTGGATGGAATTATTTTTTTTTACTGTATATTATTATTAATATTTTAATATTTATATTGTGTAACGCCTTGGTGGCGCTCTTCGTGGCGCCTTGGTGGCCGATTGGCGAAGTGCTCGGCCTGTTATCCGGAGATCCTGGGTTTAATTCCCAGTTGAAAGTGTTGGTTTGGGATTATTCGATGCATAGCCCAGTTCATGTTTAGGTCAATGTTTTAAAGATCTCTTACGTGATTTCTTTTATTTGTTTAATGCTCTGGAATGAAACAACGTTTACGGATCTACTCGCGTTTATTTTATACATTAGTTTTAAATAAGGTTTATCCTGACGTTTCGAACGCTTTGCAGGGTCCGTGGTCACAGGGAGACTAAGGTGTTGGTCGTTTCATAATTAGTTAGTAGCTTGTATATCCTCATTTTAATTGAATCGGGTGCGTTTCGTTTTACGCAGAAAGAGCTTACAGTATCGTTTGGTCTAGCAGTATGGTGTTGATAATTAAAACAAATGTGTAAAATAAACGCGAGTAGATCCGTAAAAGTTGTTTCATTTCAATGTGTAGTGTTCGCGTAAACTTTAGAAAACAATACTAATGTTCTGGAATTATTTGTTGTTGTTGTTAACATCCCTATTTGTTGTAGCGCAGAATTTCAATGATGTAGGCCTTTGCCCAGCAGTGGGTCAGTTTATGGGTTATTTAATTTATGGGTGCTTTAATTATTTCCGAAATTTAAATATCGAAATGGAGGAAAGATTTGCTTTCATTCTCAAACCATTTTGGAGGAACTCGTAACAAGGCAGACATAGGTACACACGCCTGCACATCAACCTACCGCAAACTGTCAAATTTCCTCAATAGACTTTGAACTTTATATCTTTATAATATGGGTGAGAATGTATTGAAGAAATTTGACAGTTTTGGATAGGTTGATGTGCAGGCGTCGGTACATACCCTAAAGTTACATAATTAATAACTAAATAAGATAATACAATATCTCGACATGTGTACAAAGACATGTGATAATCATTGACTGACACAATCTCGATCGCTACACATTTTTACAATTATGAGTTACGTTAAGTCCACAAAAAGTTATTGTCTAAATAACCGTAATATGTTTTACAATTTATTTGGATAATAAAAACTTAAATCAACGATTTACGAAAACAATACAGTTTCTTAGTCTCCCTGTGATATATAATCTAATTCCAGTCTTGATTTCAAACCGTCTAAATTTGAAATAATAAACGCAAAAATCCTTATAAAGTAGAAACTACATAATTTTATTTCAAACATTAAAACTTTTAATAGCTTTATTTCAGCCCTGTTAAACTAGCTACCAATATCTTATTATTATTATTGCACACGAAAACAATACATTTAAAAAAAATAAGCTTAAGTTTCTGAAAGTAAGTATATGTTGACTTGTTTCAAACAAGTCGTGCACACGACAGCAATACATTAAAATACTAAGCTTTTTCAAGTATTGAAAAGTAAGTTTAAGTAGACTTTAGTTTTAAATAAGTAAACTTTCAACAAAAAGGTCCAAACTAAGCGCACTTCAACTTTTCGGTGCGAATGCATAGGGCTGCTCCGGTTGTCTACGGCCATTATCGTAGCGTTCGAGCATTCACTCGTAGCTACAGTTCAAATCTGGCGTCGGCGAGCGTCGGCCGAGCGGCGCCGCTTCCTCCCGCGTTAAAGTTTATTCGGCCGATGCGAGATTCCAAATTTAAACTTTGGCGTTCCATTTTCGATTTTACATTGTTTAACTTTTTTTGTGCTGTTTTGGTGCTTTCATAGTGTTTCTCTCTTAGACTTTTTAAACTGTGTTAAATTATATATTAATTTTAAAAAGTTGTGAAGTGTTTTTAATTATCTTGTTTGATTGAGTGTTGCAATGTTTTGAAAGAGCAGTAACCTGTTCAACTTTTCGGGGTAAGTTAAAAATGTTAATAAAATTTACTTAAGCTTAAGTAGGTTTATGATGTGATAATATATTTTAAATAGTAAGCTGTATTCAATATATTATATTTTAATAATATAGTTATATTAAAACTGAAAAAAGCACTTTCATCAATACAATTTTATTGTGACCGTTAAATATTAAACACAAAATAATGTAATTACCTATAACATTGACGTAAAAATTCTATATTTATAAAATTTTATAAAATACAGTGTTAAAATTAAACGCCCACTAAAAACTCTAAAGCTCTAGCTACTACTCTATACTAATACCATTATTCAACAAGCCCATTAATAATTGAAAACACTTTGATGTTATTTTAAAAAATAAGTTGTAAAAAAAAAAAGTTTCTATTATGCACACATATCTTATGTTTTGTCGCTCGGTCGGGCAGACTTCACTATAGCACGGTATAACTATAGCGAACATTCTAGCTAGCTTATATTATTATCTATTTCTGTAGTGTAGGTGGCCTGCTGACGCGATTCGTTTGTATCACATTTTATTTAATGTTAAGTGTTAACTTTAACTTTTATGTTAACTTTTATTGTATTTGATGTTATGTGTAGATGTTGAGCTCAACTTATTTGTAGCATACCGGACAAATCTCCGTGATTTATGGTTTGCTTTATAGTGTAATCTCATTGTAATATTATTAAATAAAGTAAAAAAAAAAAAAAAAGAAATTATTATTAATCAAAATTGTCTTGCTTTGAAATATTTTCTTAATTTACTGTACAATTGTACACACGCCTGCACATCAACCTACCCAAAACTGTCAAATTTCTTCAATACATTGTCAACTTTAAGCCTTAAAAATAAAGTTTAAAGTCTATTAAGGAAATTTGACAGTTTGTGGTAGGTTGATGTGCAGGCGTCTGTGCATCCACCAGGCAAAGACATAAAGAGACGTATAGAAATAGAAAAGAAAAGCAGAGCCACCTACCACAAAATGTCAAATTTCTTTAATACATCTTGAACTTTAGTGTTTGGGTATAAAGATCAATATCGATTAGATAAATTTGACAGTTTTGGATAGGTTGATGTGCAGGCGTGTGTATCTACTCATAAAAAATAAAGGTTTTTATTTAACAGAGCATTTATTAGCTTTAACATTATACAAAGCTAAGTACAATGTTACAAACAACAATAAAAGTACCAAAGGCATCCTCTCAGCAATAGGTCAAAAAACAATAAATTCATGACGCTGGTTTTATGTAGATAGATACCCACTAAATAACAGCTGACGTGGGTTTGGTTTTTTTCTATTTACCTCAATAAATATTTACATATTTATTTACAATAAGACAATTTATTAATACAAAAACCTAAAACTAAAAACAATAAACAACCTAAAAATAAAATATATTACAAAAACACAAATGTTGAAAAAGTTTCCACGAGCAGGATTTGAACCTGCAACCTTTGCAACCTTTTGTGTTTTTGTAATTTGTTTCGCAACAAAATTTGCGTTAAAATTATTTAAACAAAACAAAAACATTTTTTAAAATATATTATTAAAAGGAGTCCCTTTAGGCAAGGTTCCGAAGATACTGGCAGCGTTCCCCCTTAGAATAGCTAGACTAATTCTTTGTCCGAGGTAGCGCCAGCTCTTCGGTCTCCTGTGATGTCGACTAATCTTTTTGCTATTTCCTTAAAAAGCCTTATAGCGCTAGGACCCCACGGACCAAGGGTCTTGACACCGGATGGGTCAAAATCCTATTCGGAGCCTAGACCCCTGTATTTACATGCTTTAGCTTTTTCAGCCGCTTCACAAGCCGCACCAGCTTAATTATATCTGAATAACCTATGCCATACACAAAATTGCCATTTGCAGAGTAGGTACCTTCTTAATTTAAAATGTTGTATAATTAAATTTATCAATAAAAATCAAAAAGTCTGTACAACAATGATTCTGAACATAATTTTAAATTGTTTTTGTTTGGTTTATATAATTTTAACGCAAATTTTGTTGCGAAACAAATTACAAAAACACAAATGTTGAAAAAATTTCCACGAGCAGGATTTGAACCTGCAACCCTACTGACATACCTTCAAAGTAAAAAAGTAAATAGTGTTGAATAATTTCGGCGGGCTGGTTAGAACCACGATAGCTCAATTGGGAGAGCACCTGACCCGGTATGTCAGAAGGGTGCAGGTTCGAATCCTGCTCGTGGTAATTTTTTTTTTAACATTTGTGTTTTTGTAATAATTATAAATATTGGGTACTATAACATAACTATAACTATAACATTTAGCAAAATAAAATAGTATTTCAAGAGTCATAATAACATCGCTTAACATTTAAATTAATAAGAGGACCATGAAATGAAAGTACAAATATGATTGTTATTAAATTATTATTACATCATAATTAATACGGTGTAAAATCGTGGCATGACGTAATACAAGGACTTGCATTGTAAGATTTTTATCAATTATACCTTACTTACGTCAACAACTGTATTCACTTAGTTTTTTTTTTATTGTTTTAAATTTTTGTTTATTGTTTTTTTGTTTCGGTAAGTTATGTCGCCGGATACCCATCCGGCGACATAACTTACCGGACGGCGCGATTCTAAATAGTTATTGTAAACAAAATTCATCAATGAGAAACAATACTAAATAGTTATTGAATCAGTCTCAAAAAGATTAATAAAATTGGTAAACTTGCTATTTAATTATTTGTACAAATTGTACCCTAAATATGTATATCATATCTTAGACAAATTATTTTATTGTTTTAATTTTTGCACTCCCAACGTTATACGTCAGTATCAGAAAGCTCGAGTGGGAATCGAGTTTACTGAGAACTCGAGATTCCTAAGCCAGGTTGTTTTTTTCTAATGAAATTGTATCTTAAAAACAACTTAATAATTGGCAATATCGCGTCTGAATCTACTTCATCAAGTCTGCGCCGTGTATAAGTACCAAATTAGGAAATTATGTTTCAACAGCCTAACTTGAATTCAAGATGCTTCAGAAACTATGTAGCATGAAATTAACTTCAATTTAATTTTCGCGAAGACTCAGCAAACCATTCCTGGATGTAAGAAGTCGAGGGTTATTAGTGATTACTTAGAAAATGGGAGTAACTGTCTAATATCATATATTAAATAGTAAGAATTATATTTGTGTAAAGAAGTGTGAAATAAGTTAGGCTTTACGTGTATGCAGGCCCCACCAACAGCTCAGCAAGGCCTAATCACCACGCTTGTTGAATGTGGGTTGGTGATCAAAACTGTTGGTGACAAACCCGGGCTATGCATCAATAACTTTGCCCGGTTTGAACTAATCTCAATACTTTCGAGTGCCTAGTGCTTTGCCACTCTGTCACCAAGGCGTTATGTTATTATTTTTATAATACGTTTATATTTTTTTTTTCTGAAATGATTAAACGTTATTATTTTTATTTTATATTTATATAGATAGCTCAGCAAATAACTTTAACAAAACGGCAATTGTTTTTTTAGAGTTTGCTGATTGCCTCAGACGGCATTTTCAGCTTCACCGGTCTTTTTTGGGGGCGGCGAGAAACTTAAAGGGTTCCCCAAGCCGTGTGAAACGCACCTTCGGAGGTTTTATGGAGACATCGGCATCACGCACTAGTGCGTGTCCCCGTGCCCTACTAGATTCTCCGAGGGTTCGAATAGGGTCTGCTTACCTGAGCATGACCTTGTAGAAGTTGCTAACTTGCACTATCGCCACCCAAAAGCGCTAGCCTGTTCCAACGAGTTTCTCAACATATAAATTAGGGTAAATTTACTTTGACTAAGGTGTTGTTTATGTAACTACCTACGGCACTGTAAATTCTCTGGGTAGGTAAGTACAGAGGGGTATTACAAGGGGCACGTTGTAAATGTTTAATGCCTACGTATCATTACCGTTAGGACATTCCTAAGGTGTTTGGAACATTACGTGTTTTCTATCAAATATTCAGATGTACCTACTAGCTCAGCTATACTTACCTGTGACATGTCGTCTTGGCGTCGTTCATTAATTTGATAATTGGGACAAATACTAAGGGATAAATACTAAGGACAAAAACTTAAAATATGGGATTGGCATAAAGCCAACCAAATGTCATTTATATGTAAAATCCCATACAATAATCATTCTATTGTATTGGATTAAATTACCTCCTAAAATAAATAACTTGAAAACTATTTGATTTAGCACTAAAAAGCTGACACACTTCCCTTGTTACAGCCCTGTATATTAGAGTAAGTATATCCCATGAGGTGTATTCTTTAATAGTTAATGCGTAGCTTGCTTTGCATTTGACTGTACTCGTAGTGCCTTACAAATAAACAAAGAATAAGGTCCGAATAGTAATTCCGTGTTTTGTCTCGTTTACTCTAATTTGAAATGACGTTTATATTACAGAAACAAAACACGGAATAACTAAGTATTCGGACCTTATTCTTTGTTTATTTGTAAGGCATGTAGAATACCAGAACTATCAGATGCTACATTGTTAAGTTTGACGTCTGACTGCACGTAGACAATTTTGTTTGTCGATTAGAATAACCCACTATATGTATCTTCCTTTGAGGCAGTTGCTTTGAACAAACGCACCAGACGAGTGACATTAATTAGCTACAGTTTGGAGTGTTGTTACCTATTTAATGTTTGCTGTATTGTATCTATTTAGAAGGTGACTTGTTATAAGGGCGTTTGAAGAACCTCATATTTCAAAGCCTTTGAAAAGGAGGTTCCCATTTCGTCTGTCCTTTATTTGGGTATTTTTTTTATTTTACTCAGGCATTATTGCCCTCCCCCTCCAACGCCTCGGTGGCTGAGTAGCAAAGCGCTCTTCCCGATACCCGAAGGTCCCAGGTTCAATTCCAAGTGCGTTTCGGATTTTTCGATGCATAGCCCAGGTTTGTGATCAACAACCCAAGCAAGGCAAGCGTGGTTATTAAGTCTATCCATCAATTGCGGTGATGACTTGATTTCAATGATGGACACCTTTGCTTAGCAGTGGGACAGTACATAGACAATTTACTTTACTTTTAATATTTTCTTTTACTCCAGAGTCAGACAATGACAGCGGTGCTATTAATTAACACAATTACTAACATAGTTTGACCTTTTAACCCACCTAGAAAACGAATATGATCGTGGTAGGCATGGGTTCACGTCAGTATTATAACGGAGCTATGGGGAGTGAACCCGATTCCTCGCATTCAACCCTAGCATCTATCCGGTCGTCTATCACGATTCATCAGGCAAGGAAGTGAAGTCTACCGCAACAATGAGTGGTCTTACCTTAAGTAACCACCTAAGTTGCTTGTTAAACCAAAGTAGTTTTGCTTTTTTTATAGTGTTTGCGTAAATATCAGAATAAAAATTTTGTACCATATTTAATTGTTTACTTTTTCGCCTTGCCAAGGGCAATAACAAATATGCAGAGCTGGCTGCCAACTTTAACTAGTTGGAGAGGCACCCTAATAAGAAGAAGATTGTTTAGAGTAGGTATTGGGTAGACTAGGGTTGGTTGGAAGAGATCTCTTCTAGAGATAAGCCCATCTTTGTATATGTCCTGTGTAACGTGTGTTTGTAATGTAATTTATTTGTACAACAAAGGATTAATTAATTGTTTATGCCTCGGTGGACGAGAGCCAATGCGTTCGACCCGACATTTGCAGGTCCTGGGCTCAATATCCAGGTCGGGTTAAATGTTTTGGTTAATTTGACTGTAGTGAGCCAGACCTTTATTATTATACTTGGAAAATTTGCACCCGAACCATTCCATGAAACGCCGCATTGTTTAGTTTGGCGTCTCACTGCACGTAGACAATCTCCTTTGTCAATTAGACTAACTTCACTTTGTATAACGCCGTTTGAATAAGTTACTTTGAACAAACGGACCAGACGTCAGTTAGTTAGTCAGTGATATCAATTAACAACAGTTGCTATTATTCTTAGGTATCTATTTAAAAAGTAGTTACTTTGCAAAGTTCTTTCTTCTTTTTGTGTCTGTCAAATAATCCAAATTTCTAACCGCCTTAAAAAAAGAGGTTCTTCCAATTCTTCTGTCCTTTGTTTTTGATTAATTATCTTTTTTTATTGGTTTGAAATGCGCCAGTGATCTGCAGTTAGAGATACTTGTCTTTAAAAAGCTATGGATGTGTCATCATCGTCATCATCATCACATTAGACATTAGGCCCCACCGATAAGCTCAGGTTTTCCCACATGACCTGTGAACACTTGGGCTTCGGACCATAACCTACCACACTGGCCCATTGATAGTCGGTGCATTGTAACGGCTGTTATCCTACGAAAATAACCGAGACCAACGTATTAAAAATTTTTTTTTGGAAAGAGATTTATTGCGTAACCAAACTTTTAGGGGCGGCGAGTAACTAAAAGTTTGTCAAACCGTATATAATGATCGGACATCCACTAGAGGAGCCGTCAGTCAGAATTTTCAAGGCATTCAGATCAGAGTAGAAAGCGGAACAACCCAAGGGCGCCTCTAAAGACTAGGACCTCTGTTGGGGTTGACCTAACCGTGGGAGTTCGTATTAAAGTGCCATCTGAGGCACCCTTGGAACGAGATAGTATTATTTTGATCACTCATCCATTAAGTTGGTAATGCGAAAGTTGATTAACTTGCATGATTGTGCTAACCGCTACGCCATCGAGCACCTCTAGTCTTAGTCCCGTGAGGATATAATTGTCAGAATGTTAATGAATACTAAAACCGTTTTCCACAAACCCAATAGTGCTTCATTAAACGAGAGTTATTACGATCTCATAATTGAAATTTCCTGAACATAATCAGAGGTCTATTGGGAGGAGCTTATATATTGTTTGGTAATTAATATGTAAGTAAGTATCCTAAACTAACAGTCCACTCGGTCATTTTCTCAGTTTTGCCAATTTCCGTTCGGAAATCTGATATTAGCATAGCGATGAATTTTATTTAGTTAGGCAATAAGTTTTACTGTCCCACGAAACATATCATTGTACAAAGACAAATGTAGAAAAAATTCCACGAGCGGGATTAGAATCCGCATCCCATGACATGAGCCACGATAACATAGTTGGTAGTGGCACTTGACCCGGCATGTCATGGGGTGCGGGTTTGAAACTTGAAACCCGCTCGTGAAATTTTTTCAACACTTTTTAATTTTTCAAATTGTAATTAGCTTGCAACAAAATTTGCGTAAAATTATATAGCCAAAATCGTGTCGTCATCATCACATCGTCGTGTTTAATGGTTATTGTTCCAAAAATACGTTCAAACAATTCGGGGTTTTCTTTCATATTCTGATATTATAATATTCTCGTATACTGATATACTTATATATTCGTATATTCAATATTTATAGTATTGTTATGTTCCGACATTTTGAGATAAGATAGCCAGGAATAAACCTTATGCCAGTTCCTCAGTAGCTGACGGTATCAGGTAAAGGCCACTTCTATCGTATGTTATGGTGAGATAAAGGCCCAATTCAAATAATAATAAAATAATATTTAGTTCAAAACCATACCTATTACTGAGTCTACCACCAGTTAAAATTTTGGGGGATCCAGTACTGTGGACATTAACTTAACGTATTTGCACTAAGTGTTCTTCGTTCTTCGTCGCCTAAAAATAACATAGGATTTCATTGAAATTTTACTGGATACTGGCACAATGTTTATTAAAGTCAAAAATAAGTCGCCGACCCGTATTTTTATGGTTAAAGGAAAAAGGTTGGTCACTAATTCCTATCGAACACTGTCGCCCTACGTTGCCTTAAGCCAAATTACGAGCGAGATGAGTTCTTGTCACCATGCCAAAGGCACTAATCATTCAGTCTCCACATCGTCGGTAAGCTCGGTGGCGGCCAGAACTAACCCCTAACCCTAGGAATTTTTCACGGCTCTATATTTTAGGGTTTCCCTATCCTTTTATTCATTTATTATTTGATTATTAATTTATTCACTATTTATAAGGGACAGTACAAAGCTCCTTCTTTTGTATTCGTTTTAATTGTATGCGTACAAAACAAAGACCAATTCTGATATCCAAAACAAATGTTTTAGTTTTCAACGAAACAATCAAATTAATTGAATTAAGACATTATTCTCAAGATGAATTATTATACACTAAAAAGTATATAAATAAATAATAAACCTAAATAATCAAAGGTTTTATTTTTATTTTAGTTGAACAAAATTTTAGTTTATTATCGTAAAGTTTATATGTCAATGTCTGTGAAGGCTTATATTGAAAAAACGATTTGACCTTTGACTAAAATGAAAACTATTGTATTATTAACTAAACACCATATGGAGCACGTGAGGACAACAGGATTTCCATAATTGCTGTTGATAGCTTTGGTTTATTGGATAGCACATATGATACAATACAAAACCTTAATGTCAATAAGATATTTGAATGTAATAGAATAGAATAAAATACTTTATTGAACACAAATAAAATTAACACTTCAAAATAAAATAATTTATTAACAGTGCATAACATGTGTTTTATGTAAATGCTACAGTCTGTAGGACAAATAAATTAGTAAAACAAAAGACTGAATCAACACATATCAGCAGAAACCCAATCTAAAAGTTCAGATCATGCTTGTGTGACATATTCCACCAGGATCTCTACAAATCTATATATTAGCTGGCGTAATATCGGATCAGAATAACATTACATTACTACGTATCCCGTGTTGCGATGATATAACATTCTTGAAGTTAGATTTTTTTTCGCTCGAATTAGAAATATGTCTCTATCATGTTTCACATTGTAACGTCCATAAATATTGTTAAGGTAGATCCATCTATACTATTAATTAAGGGGTAAAGCTTTTGCTTATGACTGATGTTTGAGGATGGTAACTTCTGGAAATGCTGGTCGAACTTCTAAAATTCTTTCGCTGATAAAATGCTATATTCCTTGCGGGGGGGGGGGGTAACTTATGTAACTTTAAATTAAAAAAGTTTATTTTTAAAGCCTCAAATCCAGACGCGGGTATAGCGATTGTAAATTTATAATGTAGTAAGGAACCTTTTGGGTTGTTAGTTTTGTAGCCCACATTCAGGCACGGGTTTATATACTTACTTATTTAAACTAATAATTTATGAAATACTACAATTACGAAAGATTAAATATTTTGACTACTTTCTTTTTGTAAGCCTCACTTGTAGTTTAAAATGGTCAATCAACATGTAAAAAAACATTTGCAAATCATATTATTTTGTATTCAATTACCATCCGAAAAAAAAAGTGTATCCCCCAGTTGAAGATTTTTACAAATTGCTGGTTCATATCCAGCTCAAAAGACAACAACTCGTGCGAGAGTGGAATTTGAACTTTTTATTAATCACCTGCTCATTTTATTTCTCCACATTGCAAGGGTACGAGCCTTCCATATAAATAAGCAAGGGCAATAAATGATCACGCGGACCAAGTGCGTACATATTGATGGTTCTTTTTTATGGCTTTGCACAAGCATTTAGCCAATGAAAAAGTATTTTTTCTTACAAGTAATACATAAATAAACAATAACCTTCCTATATGATGATGATGAATGATAATAGAAATGGGAAGTGAGAATGATATACCCCCCAACCCGTCGAGTATCTCAGTAAAGATGTGGGGCTTTACTAAGTCCTCACGCAGACTTCTTGAGAGAATTTGAAAAGTGACGTTGCACTGTTTTGTTTCATTTGCCATCACTCATGCACACTCACGAACACTTAACGGTTAATAATCCACCATTATTTCACATTAATATTCGACATGACACAAATTTAAAAAAAAATACAAAACCGCAGACATAGCTCTTCACTTTCCCGCTAAGAAGTACCCTTTTGGTGGTTGTTAACGAGTGCTAATGTAACCGGGACCAACGGCTTCACTGCCTTCCTAAGCACGGAGAAGGTTGAGATGTAAAATTTTTGGTCACCTATCCGATGATCGACCTTTGTGAAAATTGCTAAACTTAAGCAATCGTAGACCGAGCGCGCTTGCCACTGCAGCATCGAGTTCCTTTTGATAAACTTTCATGTATTTATATTAAAATAAAATAAATACAATTAGTTAAAACCTTGAGCGGACCTTAGAGACACCTTCACAAGACATCCTCAACTCAATGAAACTTATTAGTCTAACTTCACTGCGTAGCTGCTAATTTGAAAATGAATTAGTTAACTTTCATGTCTCTTGTATAACATCATTTACGGGTGACATTTTCATTTAATTAAGGCCGAGTGGCAAAGCGCACAGCCCGATACCCGACAGTCCCGGGTTCAATTCCTTGGTCAGGCAAAGTCTGTTCGCATTTTCGATGCATAGCCCGGGTTTGTGGTCACCGACCAGCATTTGACAAAGGTGGTGAATAAACCATATCTTATCGATTGTAGTAATGACTTGATTTCAATGATAGAGACCTATACCCAGCAGTGGGATAACCATGGGCTATTTAATACTTACTATCAGATAGATAAGTTTAGTTTAAGGCCAAAGTCCATACCAAGTTTTAGTAACAACGGAACAAGACGCTTAGTAAGACAGACATATTACAAATAACGAGCGTAAAACATGAGTCCGTTTGGTTGGTGTTTTTTTTATTATTACTTACACTTGGTATTCGTCTTACCTGATGGCATGTGATGCAAGTAATATATAATAACAATATCTATACTACTATATAACTCTGTAGGCTCTGTCTGTACATGCAATTTTTTTGACAAATTATGGGATAAATATTCGTATTATTGCTCACTGACACCAATTCTACGATTTTTGTCTGTCTGTCCTCTTATAACTCAAGAACGGGTTGACCGATCTTTATGAAAATTTGTATGTAGTAAGAACATAACATTGTGCAAATGATAGGCTATATAAAAAAAAATATTTACAAATTTTCGCACAACTAAGCGGGCGGGTGACGGCTAGTGTATGATAAACTAGCTGACCAGCGGACTTCGTACCGCCATGACAGTTTCCATGACAACAAAACAAACAAAACGTTGACAGTTTCCATGACAACAAAACAAACAAATCATTCGTCCGCTTAAGAATACCCGTATCTCATGATGGACCCCTATAGCAGCACCACCTACCGGGTCCAATTGTAAATCTAAACCATTTTCGAATCCACTTGAACACACTTCTATATAAATATTAGTAACGCGATTCTTACCGTAATGTATATATTACAGTACATATATTTTGTATACTTACCTACTTTTCCTAATTATTTTTTATATAACTACCGTAGTGCTTTTATTTCGTTTTATAATATTGTTGGATGCCTGTGATAGGATGGTGCGCCACAATGAGGAAAGACAAAGGGAAGATCTTCCTCCGAGCTGGGTGGTATAGCTCGGGGACCGAGGTCCGATGGATGTTAGTTGGAGGTGCTATATATAGCGAAGGAGATGGTGAAACTTCACTACCGCGATGCAGGCTTTCCATACAATTTATCGTCGTAGTATGGCGACGTCGTTGGTATGCGTTTGTGGCGCCATCTGTTGACATGGTTGAGAAGGTGTTTGCTTCGTGTCGATTATGTGCGGCGTATGCGGTAGGTGACGCCGCCACAATATCTTTTTTTAAGTTTGTATGTCATTCTAAGCAATCTGTAAATATTTTTTGAGAAATAAATCTTCTTTAAACCGAAGGCCGAAGGTGGAAGCGCACTTCACCCGAAATCCTCAACTACTGAAGCACTGGCTTTTCTCTTATCTCTAGCTGCCGAAACACAACAGTGCTACTAACGACATGGCGACACATTCAAATAATCCAGGCGGACAAACAAGCTCCACCACCAACTAAACCGAGTACCTACACAAACAGGTTCCCTCCGCTGGGAATCGAACCCGGGACCACTGGGTCTGAGTCTGGCCTGAGTCTTAACCACTAGACCACACAGGCTGTTACAAGTTAGAGTTAACGGCAGTAGTAGTAGTTAACGTAGTATGGTACTACGTGGCTTTTGGGAACCGGCTATTGCAAAAGTTATTTAACTTAAACGATATTGCCGCCCTAACTAGCTCGCCGCTGCGCCAAGAAAATCTAATAATAATCAATTGTAACAACAAAATACAGAAAACATGGTATTAGATTACCATGTTGATAATATTTGCTCTGTCCTAGTAGACCCATATTCAATTTAACCATCCGCCCTTTTCCTTATCACGTCTCAGCTGGCAATCAATTAAGACATATCCCGACGTTGCACGTGGAAAATTGTCTTCGGATATTAAACACGTTAAGCGGTTGTGGCGGTCATGTGTGCTTACCCAATAACGTCTCGATGGTATGTCGGTATGAGAAACATGAAGCCATTGACACCACATTGACAAACGATTGTCGACGTACTAAAACAGCAACGAGACCCTGGAGGTATACAAATATTATCTGTTGCTTTTTTGTTGTGTAGGTCAATAAATGTTTCTTAGATTATTTTATCTTATCTATGTATTCCGGTCTTTTTGTTTTTCTTTTATTCTAATAACAAAAAAAAACTGAAAGACTTCAAAAGGAAACTAAAAAATAAGTATACAAAAAACTGCTCTAAAAAGCAAGAAATAATATTAAAATCATATTATTAATTACCTAAATACGCATATAAGTTTAAAAAAATGTCTATTGAAGTCGAGTGGTTGGTGGTCGGCTGGGGGACACTTTTGTTTCATTTAAATTTTTGTAGTTTTTTTTTATAGATAGCTCGGAAAGTTACTCCATCCCACCTGATGTTAAGTGAAAATGGAGTCCAGAAGCGAAGATAACTGGTGCAGCGTGAAAACGAACATAGCATCAGTTAACCTCACTCTGCCGGCCCACAAGGTGCTTCTTCATGCCTCTTTTGAAGGACCCCATATCATAGGAAGGAGGAAAAACGTGTGCTGGTAACTATTACATTTTTTGGAGGTGCGACATAGAAACGAGACACCAAATTTCGTGAATGTGCATAAGTGTTGGTAAATGAAACAAAACAGTGCAACATCACTTTTCAAATTCTCTCAAGAAGTCTGCGTGAGGACTTAGTAAAGCCCCACATCTTTACTGAGATACTCAAGGGGTTGGGGGGTATATCATTTCTCACTTCTCATTTCTATTATCATTCATCATCATCATATTGTATATTTATGTATTACTTGTAAGAAAAATTACTTTGACAATGGCTAAATGTGCTAATCGCACGAAGCCATCAACTAAAAGAAAGAAAGAAAAAAGCCTTTAAGAAAAAATATTTTAACACGGGTGGCCGAGTGCCAAAGCGCTCGGTCTGATACCCGAAGGTCCCGGGTTCAATTCCCAGGTCGGGCTAAGTGTGTTTCGGATTTTTCGATACGTAGCCCGGGTTTGTGAACACTAACCCGCATTTGGCAAGCGTGGTGATTAAGCCAATACCCATTAATTGTAGCGATGACTTGATTTCAATGATGGAGGCCTTTGCCCAGCAGTGGGACAGTATATAAGCTATTTTCAAAACGAAGCCAAAAAGAACATTGCTGGTAAAAGAATAATGTATTAAAATAATTTGGAGAGTCCTACATAAAATATTATGTAAAACTGATAACCTTTGTAAAGGCACAAGCTTTCGGAAATATTAATTGGCAACTTCTATAAGCCTAACGCAATTAATAACAAAGTTGGAAATAAGCCTGGGAACAGTTGCGGTTAATGTGACCTAAGCAATAGACCCCTAGCTGAATTAGAAGTGCCTAATATTCCGAGATAAGGTACACGAAAGTCTGTAGTGAAATGTAGCTTGTATACCAATGAGTATTTTATGTACACTTTGAAACTTTCGCTATTCATAGTTATAAAACCTTTTATAGTTATAAAAAAGAAAGGTATAAAACCTTTTGCTAATTAGCTAAGTCTGCGTTAATCCCCGAGTATATAGAAATTGATTTAGACAAAAATCACTTTTAATATTATTTGAATTTGTCGGCGCGCGCGAGTGGCGTTCGGCCGCTCTCAGCGACACGACGGACGGCGGCGTAGCGGCGGGCTGTGGGAAACAGGTTCGGACCCCTGGCCCGCCGCACACCGCCGCACCGGCCGATTTCACTTTTGTACGGACACACGAATTGCTTGTAACAAATAATATTATATCTCTTCAAATACAGTCCGCTTTTCACTCCAAGATCCCCTTGAGATCAACAGAATTCGTTTGTTTCTTTTTTGTTGTGTTTGATGAAAGCTGAGGAAGGTTCTTATGCAGAGAAAAAACGTAAAAAAAAGAGAAAAAAAATTATAAACAACAATTTTCTTTTTCCATACAAACCACTGTCTCTGGACCGATTTTAAAAATTCTTTCACCATTAGAATGCCACATTAGCGCTGAGTAACATAGGCTATATATTATATAAAAAAAATGTCCACCCGTGCGAAGCAGGGACGGGCCGCTAGTTTTTTTTAAAAATTAAAAAGCCTTTAAAAACCTTAAAAATTGGCCAATTTTTTCGCTGTGTTTCCCAAATTTGACGAGATTATATAAAAAAAGCAAAACATAGGGAAACAGCCAAAGCCTTTCTTTAATTTTTAATGAAAAAAGCAATTAAATCGGTCCAGTGTTGGAGGAGGAATCAGGAGACTACGAAACGTTGATTTTGCCTACTTTTCATACATATTTTTCAATTCAGTCGACCTTTAAGTGACAAGTGTCATATATTATATGTGAAATGTCTTCGTCCATATTTATTTGATGCCGCGCGGCCATACTAATTTTGTATGGGGAATTTAAGGTGCTTAATAAAAATAATAATAATTAAATAACCGCTTGATAAATCGAAAATGTGAGACGAACGATTTGTAGTTATGACGTTGATGATTGTTTAGACAAATTCAGAGGTACAATCATTTAGATAAACTATAAAATATCAACTAAACGTCGCCACTCGTTTTCATGATTTTGCCCAACTTTAAATGATATTGTAGAAAAAACTATAGTGTGTTATGAACTTATGGATCGGACTAATTATTTGTAAACACGTCCCCTTTGATACTAAATATATATTTTGTTTGTGTGATATGATAGTATTTTCAATTACATCAACTTAACCGTGACTGCACTTTTGGCATTTTTTGCTCTGCGCATTGTTAAAATCAGACAGAGCATAGTCATTTGCCAACTTTGCTATAAAAAAAAACCTTTTTCATGGATATAAACAACGGGATTATTGGTTGCATTCCAAAGGGATAAATAACTTGCGTTCCACTAAAACTAATAGGTACGTATATTATATTATTAAATATGATTTTAGTTTAGTTGGTATATTATATCTCTGCACAGAATAAGGAAACTTAAGAAGGTAAGCTTCATACAAACGCAATCGAGCAACGCATACGCAGACGGAATCTATGTATAAGAGCGGTTTCGCACTGCGTCTGATCCGCTTCCGACCAGAACCCGTGAAAATCGGATGTGAAAAGAAGAGTGCTGACCCTTGTGCCGACTTTCCCTGTTTGTCGACTTTACTGAAATATCATACATCGATTACCCTTATGCCGAATTTTCAAGTTTCTTTGAGTTTGGTTCCTTTATGCCGACTTTCACTTGATGCCGACTTTTATAATTAAACCATGCTTAGGTTTAGAATGTCGAAAACAGTAAACATGTTCGTTTTAAAAACCGCAATGCTGACTGTGCAGTAGTGTCTTGTAAATACTAATAGATCGGATGACGGAAGTCTGACCTTGACCCGACCGGGAATCGAACCCGGGACCTCAGGTTAGCGCTGCCCAAAGTCCGGCGTGTAAGCCACTCGGCTACGGAGGTCGCCATACTTATACCTACATTTTTATCTATCAGGACTCAAATCTCACCTCACACCTTAGTGCGCGCATGTGCTTAAAAAGGGGCACGAAATTTTGTCTTCAGTATTAATTATGTAGATTATAGTCTTGTTAACACATTCTGGAAGCTGGTTGTGAGTGAAGAATTGGTTCACGTCAGTCTAAAGCAGCTTTGGGATATTGAACCACGAAACATCGAGTTACAAACACAGCACGTTCTCCTTTCCCTATCTATCCTTTAAAACCGACGATACAATATATATTTATAAAGCATTTCTGTATCAAGAAATAAATATTAGCGGTACAGTGCTGACCTTTTTGTACTCGGACGCCTCCGTACGTGGGCGGCGAAATTAATATTTTTTGTTGCCATAAAAAACAATTGTGCTCGTGTTGGACCGTACGGAACCACGCTGCGGCTACATAACTATGGGCGGGCTGTTTATTAAAAAGTTCCGCTATGTCCGGACGTGGTAGTGTGTTTACAAGGTAAGTTTACTGAACAGTGAAAGAAAACAGGCTCGCCAGCTTACCAAGTTAAATGTTGTTCTTGAATCTCGTTTGTTATGATATACTCGTAGCCGCTATTGTGCTTCGGAGGGTTGCAAGTTTTCCGATGAAGATTGGTGCGCTGACAATAGACAGAAATGACATAATGGCGGCTAAGTACAGACGCCTGCACTGCAACCTATCCAAAACTGTCGAATTTCTTCAATAAATATTCTACCATATGGCTTAAACTTAAAGTTCAAAGTCTATTGAGGAAATTTGTCATTTTGTGGTAGTCTGATGTGCATGCGTGTGTACCAATCACCGAAAATATCGCTGCTTGCCGTTCCCTAGTCATTCTGGTAACGGAAAAGGGATGCTACTTTTCGTTGCCAAGTTTTTGGACTGGGAGTAAATAGCCCGGGGGCCTTTATTTAAAATGTCTGCGACCCCACAGCCCGTTAAAAAAAAACCAAAAAATATAAAATAAATTTTACAATATTTTTCTACTTGAATGCGCAAATCGCACCAAGCCATATAATAAGAAAAAAAACTTACTTGCCAATTTCCTTATTGGGATCGTCGCCTCAGCACCTCAGCTCAGCACAGCCACTTTGACACAAGACACAATGCATGGTGACTGTATGCATCAGTGCTATTCCGTCATTCGCCATTTGGGCCAACCCTTAATTGGAGTAACTTGAATGTGACATGTTCTAGGTTGTCTGATGCGTGTGTCGTTACGTTCTCTAAAATTGGCGTATGTTTGTTTAAGTTAACATAGGAGGTACACATTAATTGTACCGCTCTGTGAAATGTCTTTTACGAGGCTGCTGGAAGATATTTCAAACTGAAACAGGCAGCAATTCTCTTTATAACACTTTAACGTAACTTGTGTGTTTATAAACATGTGTACCTAAATAAAATAAAATAAATGTCATGCCCATGGACGGGTGACTGTGGAGGCGGCCCAAGCCTACTAACTTTTAAATGTCATCATTTTACATTATTTATTAATTTCTACAATATTAAAAGAGATTTTTTTCTGTGCAAAATTACTCTCTTAAACATTAATATTAGTAGATTGAACCTAATTGTACGAATTTCTGTTACATAAGAAGTTACGTTATTTCTTTGTGTACGATATGTTTTATGAAAGGATTTCGTTATAATGGATACGTACATAAAATGTTCTTCTTTTTTAGCTTTTTAATTAAAAGGTATTGATAACCCCTGTTCCCACTAGTTCATTTGACCAGTTCAGTTAACTGAACTAGTGAGATTTCTTCTCTAGTTTGTTCAGTTGTAAATGATACTACTTTTACATCTGGTTTCACCTTTTTTTATTTAATTTACTCGAAGTTAGGTAACTTCCAAAAACAAATCTTGATTTCTCACCAAGATGTACAGACGTATGTACATCAGACTATGCAAAACTGTCAAATTTCTCCAATAAATGTTCAACCAGAAATGGTTGTATTTCATGATATGCCTAGAGTAAACTGATAATATCGTTAAAGCGTCAACGTTTGATGATATGCCCTTCAACGTTTGGCCATATCATTAATGTAGGAAGTCCTTACTGTTGGTTTTTTTTCCCGAGCGAAGCGCAGCGTAGCGAGGGCCAGTCACGGAAGGGGGGAGAAGCAGGGGCGCTGGGTAATGTAAATATTTTACGATGTGATCAAGTTTGACCATTTCATGAAGTAGCCGCGCGTTTAGTTGCCCATATCGAGAAACGGTTTCTTATCATTGATCTGCCCAAACCACATCATGATGTGGCCAATAGACATGCGACCATTTCATGATATTCTCGAGCATTTCGTGAGCAAATCTGCGATATGGCTACGACAGATATACAGTTCAAAGCCTATTGAGGAAATTTGACAGTTTGTGATAGCTGATGACGTGCGTGTGTCACAGGGCGTTAATTCGGTTTACAAAGTATTAAATTATTTTATTATCTCAGTAAGGTACGAAGATAAATATGGGCGAAATGCCTGACCCTTTAGAGTTCCGAAGATAAGGGTCCGTACGTAGCTTCACCCAAAGCAAAGCAAAAAGTATGGAAACAAAACTGCCTTGTCAAAATCGTAGCCTCAGCTCACTATACCCTCACGTTATAAGCAAATCTGTAGTCAGTAGTTTGAGGTTACGACCCCTGCTTGACAACCAGACATAGGTCCTCAACCCTTTAAGATTATCTCCAACCAAATCATGGCAATAAATAATCGAAACTGTTTGTAGAATTTCTAAGATGACTCTTAAAAAACTAATAAAACGGTCTATCGAACCGATTCACTAGCAAACTAATGTGTTTTGAGTCAATATTATGTAAAATTTTGATTAAATTTGAGTTCGGGTCTTGTCAATTATGATGTTCCACTATAAGTGGTCCCTTTCAGAACGCATGAAACGAGTTTGTGAACAATGATAACATCATTAGCTTCACTCGTAACTTCGCTTTCGTAAAATGTAGATTGACACAGTGTAGTGGCACCAATGTACAACAGGAACCAATAATCAACACCTGCTTTTCGTCACCAATAAATAGCAAAGCATTTAATTGAAATTTTACTGGATGACAACACTAGAAATTAGTCACAAATTGGAACGCATATTAAAAGGTTACTTTTGCCCAATTTCCACATCAGCCGGCTTTGGTCAAATAATAATATATCGAAATCGTGTATGAAGATATTTGAGGTTGTCTTAATTGTTGCTGTAATTACACGGAAAATGGTATTTGTATTGATTTCATGCACTTAAAGTACGTGTGCTGTTATCGAACATAGCGGCTGCAGTGGTAGGTAGGTACACCCAACTTGGCAGTATGAGCAATGCGCAAACTGGGTGCATAACTGCGCAGCAGCATCGCAGCAGATTAGGTTGCACTGCCGCATATGTTATGAGCGCGTGCGCTTGACACGAATACGTGCAATTGTTTTAAAAAGATCATCAAACTCATCGATGTAAATGTGTGTCGAAAGTGAATTATTTTTATAAGATTCATGATTGTATAGGAAGTCTCTGTTCTTAGGCACTAAGCGGTTTTATAAATGTCTAATTGTCAAAGTGATTTGATGAAATTGTCTAGGAAGATCATCGAGGTACTTATACGTACTACATTTCTTGAGAGACCTCAATGAGATAGGAAATAAAAGAGTACTAATGATTATCATGATGTTTAATTATTTATTTATTTATTATGACTGACAGTGTCATGAACTTGACGTAAGACATAGACAAATAGACATTTAACAATATGGCTGCGTCCCACTGTCGATATTGATCGAACCATCGATTAATTGATCTATTTTATTAGGATCTTTATAACTGTTGATGAAGTAAGAAAAAGTGGATAATTATTAAGATATTTATTTCGTATCATAAATGCTTTTATTTTTTTAATGGATAGTTAAAAGATACTGAAATAATGTTGCATTTCGATTAATCTCTTCGTATCTATTTTTGCTAATCGATAAACTAAATACATAATTGCGAAAATTACATCTGTTGGCCACTGCCAACGATGCTGTTATTTACAGAGGATAATCAGGTAAAATATACGATATTTTTGGTTTTATTTGGTATGATTTATTCACCCACATTCAGGCCCAGAAGCGGATTTCTCCATTCAACGTTCAAAGTTCAAAATCATTTATTCAGTAGAATAAATGGCGGGAGATCTTGGTAAAAAGGTATCATACCTTCTTTATACCCGACGTTTCGACCGAGTTACAACGGCCGTGGTCACGGGCTGACTGCTGTTGCGATGTTGCGCCTCCGTTTGCGCAGCAGAGTCTTCATCCACCGTCACAATTTTTTGCCAACTACCGCCACACACAACACTAACGGTGTCCCTATTACGTATACAAGCCTTATTCTGGTTGTTTGTCTTGTCTTTTTGCAAATACTGGATTCCACGCTGAAGATAGTGTGTGGCCGTCTTTCCGATTTAAATTATTAGGGTGCTTCTTTATTTCAATCGCTTTACGCACTAAACTCTTGAATAAAAGTGGCGATCTGTGGAGAGGACTTGTGTACGGTAAAATTCAATCCAGTGATTTGTGCCTCTTTCAAGTAGATGTTCTGCAATCGCTGATTTATTAGACTGCCTGTTCTTTACAGCTGCGATATGTTCTTAGACCCGCTCGTGTATAGTCCGCTTTTTTTGGCCTATGTCGGGTATAAAGAAGTTATGATACCTTTTTACTAATTCTTTTTGTTTAAAAAAAACTAAGTAAGCAAAAATGTTTTTGTTTTGTTTATATAATTTTAACGCAAATTTTGTTGCAAACAAATTACAAAAACACAAATGCTGAAAAAATTTCCTGCTCGTGGAAATTTAAGCTATTAACTTAAAATTCCCATAACACCTAATAAGTGAAACAGTCCGGGTTTTATTTACTTGCATTTATTGCAGTAGTTTCAGTGTGTCAAGCTTTTTATAATAGGGATGTTGGAAATAACAATAATTAATTCCAGAACATTAAACGTATAAATTAAATCACGTATTTTTTGATAGACCTGAACATGAATTTCTGTAAGCTAAAAATAGTTTTGATAGTTTGGTAAAAAGTGTATCTCTGACTAACAAACTAACTGTCTCTGTGATAATGGTTCTCAAAATTAAGTTGAGCGGAACAACGATAGTTAGCTCATTTAGGTCATGCTCGTGAACGGGTGCCGCATGTGGAGACGGGAGTGCTCTTGCGTACTCGTATTCACCTTTACGCAACGCGCGCGTTTTCAATTACGGGTTCAGATATTTAAAAACGTGTGCTACTGTTTATGTAGAAAATCCTGATCCCAGCTGTGGATTTATACTATTGAGAAATATACTATTGACAAATGTAATAATAACAATGTGTTGTAAGTAAAGAAAACTCTTGATGCTGATTTAAGAGTCAGGAAGGCAAAGTATAAACTAACCAAATAAAAGGGACTTTTAGGCGGGAAAGTGAAAAAACATGTCTGCGGTTTTGTTTTATTTTCTAAAATTTGTGTTATGTCGAATATTAATATGAAATAATGGTGGGCTATTAACCGTTAAGTGTTCGTGAGTGTGCATGAGTGTTGGCAAATGAAACAAAACAGTGCAACGTCACTTTTCAAATTCTCTCACGAAGTCTGCGTGAGGACTTAGTAAAGGCCCACATCTGTACTGAGATACTCGAGGGGTTGAGGGGTATATCATTTCTCACTTCTCATTTCTATTATCATTCACCATCATCATACTGGAAGGAAATATTGTATATTTATGTATTTCTTGTAAGAAAAAATACTTTGACACTGGCTAAATGTGCTAATCGCACGAAGCCATCAACTAAAAAAAAACAAATAAAAGAAGAATATAAAACAAAAAGTATTTACTCCGTAACACTGACTGCAACAAAGAAGTTTTTATGTATTAACCTACTTTTTTCCAGTTCAACTTCGCCGAGTAAATTAGATTCCGACGCAACGAATGGCCTGCAATCCACCAGGAGACATATGAGCCACTCCGGTCACTGCAGATTGCAGTTACTTTTATTGCCAGTCACCAATCAACCTGAGCTTTATTGCGAATGTGTTGGCAGCTCTATCCTACGTTTAACTCTATGAGTCGCTGTCAGCAAATCCACTTTATTACTCGTATATTAAAAAATTAACACACTTCTTTTGGATGTATAAAGCTTTTAAAGTGCCACATTTAAAAGCGTTTTTATAAATTTCAATATTTCAAAGCTTTATTTTTCGAAACCGGTAAGCCATTCTTAATTAAGTTTTTAATGGTCTGCGACTTAATGCCACTGCGGAAAGTTTAGAAAGTATATATTCAGTAAACAAATATTCTGAAAAATTTGTACTTTAAACTTTGTTTGTGATACCGTAAAGTGTGGTATAGTAAAGGGCTAGTCATCATCATCCGCATCATCAGACGTCCTACAGCTGGGATCTAGTCTACCCATTATAATTAAAAGCACATGGGGACAAAGGATAATCCACTACCCTGGTTACCTGGTCCCGGTAAACCGAGCCTAGGTCCTAGCCTTAAGAGGAGCCCTCGGGTTGTTCCGCTTTCAATACGATCTGAACCACTAGAAGAACATAGTAGGGGACGGGGACACGCACTAGTGCGTGATGCCATTCCCTTAAGAAAACCTCTTTCGTTTCACAAAGCTTGAGGAACCCGTTAAGTTTCTCCCCGCCAACAAAAAAGTCCGATGACGCTGAAAATGCCGCCTTAGGCCTACGCTGACCGGGACGGCATGGCAAAGGATTTAAATTTTTACCAATGGACATTCAAACATATCGAAATATAAATTTCTATGCTTTAAAATGATCCCGTGGCATCATTGCACGGCATTGAAACACTTGCCACGGGCTACCGTGCTACCTACGGGATGCCGTGCCATGGCGCATTGCGGTAGGCAAAAGCAATTGCCGAGGCATACTTCGACGTGACGCGGCATGCCGAGGCATGTCGCTGCAAGGCAAAATCCTTTGCCATGCCATCCGGTCTGCGTAGGCCTATAAGACAACTCACGACACGTCACTTAAAGTGTATTTTGATCAAATTCAAAAGTGCGGCCTTTGTTTCGCGCGCATACTTCTTTGATTACTTTGCATTTGTTCTTGACCATCCATCAATTTGATTTTTCAGATTAATGTTTCCAACGACATTTGTTTTTTCAAATAAAACTCATGTAGAAATATTGGCCGTTAAAAAGGTACAACGAAGCGTAAGTGCTTTAGCTTTTACGAAAATTAAACCTGTTTGCGTTTTGACCCAGCTTTAAAAATATAAGATTTTTTTTTATACGTTCTGAAAAAATTCTGAGAGAGAATGAAAGGTGATTTTTTATCACGGAAACTGTGGGCTCATGGGAACGGTCCAAAGAATGTTGGCAACATTATATTATAATAAAAAAATACATTTTTATTTATTTTTTCCTACCCGTAAGGAAAAAATAAATAAAAATGTATTTTTGGCCTTCATCGCACCTGATGTTAATTGATGATAAAGCCAAAGGCAGAAGCGCGTTTCACCCGGAATCCTCAACTACTGAGGCACCTGGCTATCTTATACCTAGCTCACCTAGGTCACCCATCCGTTGATCCGTAATTGAGAAAGTGGCTTAACTTACAAAATTTCAACCAGAACGTGCAAGTCGCTGCACTATTTAGCTCCTCTTGCGAGCAATACGAGTTATTGGCGAGTCGGTGGCTGTTAGCCTTGACATAACCAAGGCTTTTGTTCGGGTCTGGCACAAAGCCTTTCTCTCCAAACTCCCGGCATACGGTCTGCCTGCTCAGTTCTGCAACTGCGTCGCTGGCTTCCTACATGAGCGTAGAATCCGAGTACTCTTAGACGGATGCGCTTCACGGTTCATGTCAGTGAATGCCGGTGTCCCCCAGGGGTCCGTTCTATCCCCCACGCTGTTATTCCTTCTGCATATCAATGATATGCTTCCACTTGGAAATATTCATTGCTATATGCAGACGCCAGTACAGTGCACGGTGGGTATAACGGTCACCTAGCGGCTGGGCAGGTCGAGACTAAAGAGAAACGAGTAAATCTTGTCATTGAGCTCAATCGGGTATTGGACCTCATATCTAAATGGGGCTCCAATAATCTTGTTGAGTTCAAGTCTAAGAAAACACAGGTATGCGCGTTCAGGGAAAAAAATTCACTCTCTTCAAGGCACATCACTCGGCTTACAGAGCGTATTAACATGCTCGGTATGGAGATTTGCTGCGATCTGAAGCCGTGATAAAAACAGCGTCCTGTAAACTCGGTGTCCTGAACCGGGTGCGGCGATTCTTCGCGCCGGATCGGTTGTGCCTTTTGTACAAAACACAAATGCGGTCTTGCGTGGAGTATTGCTCACACCTCTAGGACGGTTCCGCAAAGTACCTTTTCGATGTCTTGGACAGAGATTGCAACGACGCGCTATACGCCTTATCGGCAATGCAAAGGTCACTAACGCTCTCAAGCCCCTGCAATTGCGTAGAGATATAGCTTCACTCAGCGTCTTCTACCGCTTATACCACGGCGAGTGCTCTGAAGAACTCTTTGACCTTATACCTCCTTCTCTCTTCCTCCATAAGAGTACGCGTGCTGCTCTCCGGGGTCACCGCTGTAGTGTCTCGAGCATTCCATCGCGCACAAAGAAATTTGGTGACTCGTTTATTTGTCGCACCTCTAAAAGACGCAATAGTCTACCAGCGCACGTTTTCTCTCCTTCCTATAACATGGGGTCCTTCAAACAAGGCGTGAAGAGGCACCTTGTGGGCCGGCAAGGTGAGGGTGACTGATGCTGCGTTGTTTTCACACTGCACCAGTTGTCTTTGCGTCTGGACTCCATTTCCACTTAACATCAGGTGGAGCGGAGTCATTTGCCGAGCTATGTATAAAAAAAGTGCGACTAGAAATGCGTCACACATTACACCTTAACAAAAAAAGAGGGAAATGAATCCAGAAACAACACACACATAATTTCGTTTGCCAGACTTCCTCAGTAATTTCGATTCGGAGTTTTGTCTGTTACATATTGTGCGCGTTTAATCTGGTGTGCACGAAAATTAAGTCTTCGTGCGAAGGGATTATTCCGACGCCCCCTTTTCATCCAGAATGTACCGCAACCGCAACGCATATTGAGACCCAGAAGGTAAGCTTAACACATACCGCTTTTTTTTTGGAGACAGATAGCTGATTGGCTCAGACGGCACTTTCAGCTTCACCGGGCTTGTTTGGGGGCAGCGAGAAACTTAAACGGTTCCTCAAGCCGTGTGAAACGAATCACCTTAAGAAGAAGGTTTTCTAAAGGGAACGGCATCACGCACTAGTGCGTGTCCCCGTGCCCTACTAGATACTTCAAAGGGTTCGGATCGGATCGGGGAGCGGAACAACCCGAGGGCGCCTCTAAAGGTTCGGACCTCGGCTCGGGTTGACCGGACCATGGTGGAGGAGAGAAGCGCCCGCCATGTCTGTAGATACCTGGTATAGAGCGCGTGTGAACCGGTTCGTCGTACCCTTGTTCTACGAGTACTTGTCTTGGTCCTAAACTAGTGTGCATGTTTAGTGTATTCTGTAAATGTGTAGTGGCATTTAGAGGATCGGGCTGGGAACACATACCGCGCGCATGCAATACTCACATAGACTCACACAGATCCAGGAACAGCTCGGAACAATCCGAGCGCAACTGTTGCGAGATTCCGTGTCCGTGCGAGGTTGTCTATGTGTGCGTTGCTCGAGCGCGTTCTTATGAAGCTTACTTTAAGCAGTCACCTTATTTTGTGTTAGTTCTTTGACCGCCACTGGGCTTACCGACGATGTACCGGCGACAGCTAGCAACATCCCGAGCGCTGCCGTTGCGGGATTCCGTGTCCGTGAGAGCTTGTCTATGTGTACGTTGCCCAAGTGTGTTTATATGAAGCCTACCATCTGCAGTCTCCTTATTTTGTGCTGCAACAATCTGCTGAACGGCACAAATTTATGTTAAAAGTAAGTACTAAGTACTCGGCTACGAACGCGCAGTATAATGTGTGACTCAGCTAATGAAGGTCTACTAGATTGCGCGGGCGCTGAAGATAAGATAGAACGGGCCATAAACCACCACGCGGGCGCTGTGTGGATTGTTGGTTGTTAACGACTGCTAACGCAGCCGGGACCAACGGATTTATGTCCCTTCCGAAGCACAGAGCAGCTCGAGATGATGAACTTTTGGTCACCCATCCGATGACCGCCTTTGCGAAAGTTGCTTAACCTCAGCAATAGCAGACCGGGCGCGTTAATCACTGCGCCATCAAGCTCCTTAACAGGTGTACTGGCAGTAAATTAAAAATTAACGCATTATAGACAAACACACGTTACTATTAATTAACACTTTAATGTCATACTAATATTATAAAGAGGAAATCTTTGTACTATTGTATTTTTGTTTGTAACGAATAAACTCTAGTGCATTACAAATAAACAAAGAATAGGCTCCGAAAAGTTTTTCCGTTTTTTGTTCCTGTCATGTAAACGTCATTTCAAATTAGAGTAAAAGAGACAAAACGAAAGGAAAAATTATTTGGAGTTTATTCTTTGTTTATTTTGTAAGACCCAAAAACTACTGCACCGATTTAAAAAAATCTTTCACCGTTAGAATGCTACATTAGCGCTGAGTAACATAGGCAATATTAAAAAAAAAATGTCCATCAAACAGAAAAATTACTTACAAAGGAGGAATAAATAATAATTATCTTTCAAACGAAATGTCTTAACTGGCTACCGTATGCTTTGAAGAGAAATAGATAGACAGATAGATAATACTTTTATTGCAACACTATGAAACATACATGAACAAAAAATATAATAATAATTTACAAAGTTACAATTTGGCGGTCTTGGACCGACGATCTGGTGGAGGTCGCGGGAAGCCGCTGGATGCGAGCAGCACAAAACCAGTCGTTGTGGAGAACCTTGGGGGAGGCCTTTGTCCAGCAGTGGACGTCTTATGGCTGAGATGATGATGATGATGATCGCTTTTAAGCGATTTCTTTCAAACAACCCGTCTGATGGAGAGAGCTAATAAATAGAATAATAACCATGATGTGGTAGGTTAGTGTCACCGGTGTTCGACAGGAACCAACGGTCGACACTTTCTTCCTATAAACATAAAGTGCCTTACAAATAAACAAAGAATGAGGTCTGAATAGTTATTCCGTGTTTTGTCTTTTTTACTCTAATTTGAAATGACGTTTACATGACAGGATCAAAACACGGAATAACTATTCGGACCTTATTCTTTGTTTATTTGTAAGGGGCTAGAAATAGAGTTCAGTAACTGTTTCTTGACTATAATAACAATTGCAAGACCACCTACTTACACTCGGCGTCAAAAAAATCGCACCTTTTAAAAATCATCTTTAAAAATTCTTAAACCTTATGTAGAGGATAGTGTTGGGTATCATTAGAAAGGTAACAAAAAGGAGTATCAAAAAACAATTAAATTTAACTTTCTGTTTAATTATAATTATACAAACAACATTAAAATTAATAAAATAATAAAAATCCTTAATTAAGTCCTAATTAACAACAGATAATTTACAAAGAAAAATGTACAAAAAGTGTCTTAAAATTAACTTAAAATCTAGTGTTACCCCCCCTTGCCCTGATCACGGCTTCCATACGGTCCCTCATGGACCTCACCAACTTCAGGAGCTCTTCTTGAGGGATAAGCCCCCATTCTTCAATCACCGCGTCTTGGAGCTCCTGTAGAGTCGAAGGAGCTGGATCCCGAGATCGAACCTTACGTTTAAGATGGTCCCAGAGGTGCTCTATAGGATTCAGATCCGGACTTCGCGCTGGCCACTGCATCACAGAGATTTGGGACCTCTGCAAGAAGTCGCTCACGATGCCTGCAGTGTGAGCGCGAGCGTTGTCGTGCATTAATGTGAACCCCTCGCCAAAAGATTCGGCAAAGGGGACCACATGCACTTCCAGGACCTCAGTGACATAGCGGCGAGCAGTCAGCGACCCTTGTCCGCGAGCACCTCCAGTCCGGGAGACGCAGACAAGGTCGGTTTTGCCGGCAGCAGACATACCGCCCCAGAACATGCAGGATCCGCCACCATATTCCACCGTCTCCTGGATGCAGGCTTGGGCGAAACGTTCACCCTGCCTCCGGTATACTCTTCTCCGTCGGTCGTTGCAGAAAAGACACACTCGCGTCTCGTCTGAGAAGAGAACAGCTCTCCACTGCTCAAGGGTCCAATCGACGTGGTCACGAGCAAACTGCAAGCGGGCTCGCCGATGCGCTGCAGTCAATTTTGGACCCGTAGCAGCTCTGTGGGCCGCTATCTTCTTCTCCTTCAATCTTCTTCTAACCGTAGATACGCTTACGGTGCGTCTGCGAACTGCCTGGAGCTGCTGTTGCAACTCAACAGCGTTGGAGAAACGATTTCTCAAAGAGTTCGACACAACGAACCGGTCGTCTCTTTCCGAAGTGCAGCGACGTCTACCCGAACCGTGTCTGCGGATATAGCCACCGGTCTCTATGAAGCGCTGGTACACTCTTCGAACGGAATAACGGCTCAGGTTCAGTTGCCGGGCGACATCACACTGCCGCACCCCTGATTGCAGTAGTGCAACCACTTGAGCGGCTTTATCAGCTGTGGTATCCATCAAAATCTGTGCGTGTGTCCTCTTCAACGGTTGAATAGCGAATGACCCACATTGAACCCGTGTTGACCGTTTTATACCCACAAAGGAAGCGCAACTAGCAACTCTCACGGGTAGCAAAATTTGCATCGAATTTTTGTGACACTTTATTTGTTGCATTAGGTTTTATTTGATAATGAAAAGTAATGTTTTTTATTAAGTTAATTAAGTAACCTTGTAAATAAAATCATAATTAATGCGACTGCATGTGCATATCAAGAGTAAATGACATTTGAAAGTGATTTTCTAAGAGGTGCGATTTTTTTGACGCCGAGTGTATAAGGTATGGATTTACGTCAGTATTCTAACGAAGCTATGGTATGGGTTTGAACACGATGTTAAGAAGTTTCGATGTGTGGATTTGAACTAACAGCTCTAACTCTAAGACATACTGGATCGGGAATTCAGAAACACTACCAATAGGGATGTTGACAACAACAATAATTAATTTTAGAACAAAAAGGGTCTTACAAATAAACAAAAAATGAAAATGAAAATTAAAAATATTTTTATTCAATTTACATTGGTTTTCAATTTTACAAGTGGTTGGGACCAGCCTGTTAAGTATACAAGATACCTGTAACAGGAGTCCCCGTTCTTCCTTAGCTTACTAACATAGTATAATTGAGTTTATTACAAAAAAGAAATTAACAATTAATGATATTTACTAAAATAATCTTTTTGTAAATATGCTTAATTAATTATTTAATTGACATTGTCTAGTGTTTGTGGTGATGTGTGTGTGTGTGTTTTAAAGGGTGTGAGAGTGTGTGTTTATGTGGCCAAGTATAAGTAAAGAATAAGCTCTGAATAGTTATTCCGTGTTTTGTCTCTTTTACTTGAGTAAAGATTAGATTACTTTTACGATTATATTTACAGATTAGAATCTGAAATGACGTTTACATGACAGGAACAAAACACGGAATAACTATTCAGAGCTTGCTAAAATGTTTAGGTATCTATCGACTAACCAATCAGCTACCCAATGAGGCAATGAGGCAATGATGATGATAACATAACATTATAAAAATACGATGACTAAATCAGCATAATGAAGTTATATCGTGCTGTAGAGGTTTGTGCAATAGAAATTGCATTCGAAATGAAGTCTGTTTACAGTAAGGCAACCTCTTTGCGAACATTAACGGTATAAATAGACTACAAATGGCAACAATATGGTAATGAGAGTTGCCAGTGATGTACGAGGTTAAGAATTGGCTTAGAGGTCACGCCGTACTTTTTGTAGTTATTTGTTTATGTGTAAGTAGCTTAATTGAACAGCCTTTTGGGTGTAATTCGGTTCACCGTTAAGTGGTACTTTGTTAATTTTACTAACTTGAGTACGTAATGGAATAAATTACAGCGTACAGCTCAGAAAGACTCTCTTTTATTTTCGAGTTAGGATTCGACTGTCATTTCGTTTTTCAAGGTGCCTAGTGGCTGTGCGAGTTCTGTTTTCCATTTATATATATCATTTTAATATGGCAACGTAATTAATATTTAAGATAGAAATAACTTCTAAATGATTTGAAGGGTTGCTGCCTGGTACTCTGGTAGTTAATTAAAAATGTTATGTATTCGTGATTGTGTCTTGATAAAATGCGCTAAAATTATTATTACACGCAATTATTATTAAGTACTTACTTAATTAAAAGATAAAAGCTGACTGCTAGTTAACAATACCCAACTGCATCTAAGGTAGGTGTGAATAAGTATTTTTATTGCCATTAATAAAAATAACAATTCTAAAAGTGTAAAAAATAAAAAACTGCTTCGTTAAAATTCATACATTATCTTTACGAGGTATTGAAGTTTTTAATTACCGGTTTTTATTTAACACCTATGTGTCCACTCAATATGAAAATAAAGCTTCATTTGATTTTAATAAAATATGAAATTGAAGCGACGCTTTTGTGCCTGACTTTATTTTACTAGTAGATAACATAATCATCAATATTATCATCAGCTCATATACGTCTCCATTGCTGGGGCATGAGCCTTGAGGGGCATGAGAACAGGCCATGAACCACCACGCGGGTCCAATGCGGATTGGTGGTTGTTGACGACTGCTAGTGCAACCGGAACCATCGGCTTTACGTGCCTTCCGAAGCACGGAGGAGCTCGAGATGATAAATTTTTGGGCACTTATCCCATGTTGCTTAAACTCAGCACTCGCGGACTGGGCGCGTTAACCACTGCGTGCACCATCGAGCACCTCCATAATATAATAACATTATCATCATAACGTTGTAACACCTAAGCATCAGGCAGTACATTAGTCATGCGGATAAGTATGACAAAAGTTCTGGATACACTATCTTATCTAAATCCATTGGCAAAAGCAATAATAAGCATTTTTTTCAAATTTGTTTCGTAATATATAAGTAGCATAATGTTACATAATAATATTATCGCCACCACTTCATAAAATGTCAGATAATATATCTAAACAGTATATTAGTCATACGATAAGTAAGCCTGAATTGACTTACTAACCTCCTTTCAGTAAACAAAATTAAGCTAGAAACAAAAAAAAGCTGCAACAATAATGTCTAATATTATCTCTAAGCAGATTATTAATTAATTCCTGGTACGTATAGTTTTCGCCCATTGGTCGAAATTTTACCGTAATTCACTTGAGAGAGATTGCTGATTGCCTCTACGGCATTTTCAGCTTCGCCGGGCTTTTTTGGGGGCGGCGAGGAACGTAAAGGGTCCCTCAAGCCGTGTGAAACGAATCACCTTCGGAGTTTATCTAGAGGGAACGGCATCGCGCACTATCGTCTATCGTGTACATCGTGCGCGTCCCCGTGCCCTACTAGATTCTCCGAAGGGTTCGGATCGGATCAGCTCCGTAATTCACACAATATACAATGTACTTTAAAAAATAATGATAAAAAATCTATATTATGATAACATTTTATCTTACTGCATTCCTTCTCTATGTAAACTTTAACTATGAAAGAAAGAAAGAAAATACATTTATTCACATATCATTTCACAATTAAATAAAAATAAAAACAAAGAACATTATGAAATAAAGAACAAAGAAATATACAAAAAATCATAAATCCAAAAATAATAGTAATTTGTTCGCAACAATATTTGCGTTTAATTATATGTAAATAATCATAAATATAGCTTGCATAATTCTTAACTGATCTTTCAATATTTGTAAAAATATTAAGATCGGATGTCGACATTGCATAGGGCTCCTTTGGCTTACAGAGTAGGAGTAGATAGTGTTGATTAATTTCGGCGAGTTGGATTGAGCCACGATAGCATAGTTGGTAGTGCACCTAACCCGGCATGTCCTGGGGTGCGGGTTCTAATCCCGCTCGTAGATTTTTTCAACACTTTGTTTTTTTTTCATATGTTAAATTTCACACGCCGGCGGCGTGCGCGCAATGTGATGAAGAATGAGTACAAAGCTTTTTCTTCACGTATTAAAATATAGATTACAGAAGTAGGGTAGTGGTACCAGGCTTCGACACTTTAAGCCCAATGTTCGACAGAATTTTCTTTGCCAAAAAAAAAACATAGATTTTCATAGAAATTATACGGGTGACAACTAAGCAAGGTGGTCTGTATTCTATTGTGGCTAAAGACTAAAATCAGTTGATTTTTGGTTTCTGTCGAACAGTGCTGTACAGTACCCTTTCATGACCACCGATTAACATAGCCAAACGATGTTAATCATACGATAAGTATGACAAGGTTCTGGATAGAATATCGTTTTTTTATATACAACGTGTAACAGAAAGTTGTGGTCAAAATTAAAAGTACCAAAGTGTATACGATCAAGATCGTGTATTTCCCGATCCGATCCGAACCCTTCGGAGAATCTAGTAGGGCACGGGGACGCGCACTTGTGCGCGATGCCGTTCCCTCTAGATAACCTCTGAAGGTGATTCGTTTCACACGGCTTGAGGGACCCTTTACGTTCCTCGCCGCCCCCAAAAAGCCCGGTGAAGCTGAAAATGCCGCAGCGGCAATCAGCAATCTCTCTCCAAAAAAAAAATCGTGTATTAGTGTTACTACGACATAATTATTAATTTTAGTCTGTTATGCAATTTTTAATTCATAAATATTTATATTCTGGCGTGACATCAAAATAAACAAGTCAAAGCCCCTAGAGGTTTGTTTCCCCTGTGTTTTTTTTTTTTTTTTGAGAGTAATTGCTGATTGCCGCTGCGGCATTTTCAGTTTCACCTGGCTTTTTTTTTGGGGGCGGCGAGGAACGTAAAGTGTCCCTCAAGCCGTGTGAAACGAATCACCTTCAGAGGTTATCTAGAGGGAACGGCATCGCGCACTAGTGCGCGTCCCCGTGCCCTACTAGATTCTCCGAAGGGTTCGGATCGGATCGGCTTTAAGCTGCATGTTAATGCGCGCCTGACGCGCATTTCTTTACTAATATCAAAATTTAATTTAAAATTGAATGACAAATTAAAGATAATTATTATGTCTTAAGCAAACAACAAACACAAAATCTAGATCGGATACACTTTGGATCTTTTCATTTTGACCACACCTTTCTGTTACACGCTGTATATCTTGCACAATGCCTTCACCTCACTTGATGTTAAGTGATGATATGGCCAGTGGTAGAAGCGCACTTCACCCGGGAACCTCAACTAGTGAGGCACTGGCTATCTTATCTCTAGCTGCCGGAACACAACAATACTACAAACATTGATAGTATGGCGATATAGATAAATAATATGATGGTAGCTAGCCAGGCGGACAAACAAGCCCTTTCACCAACCAAACCAAGTACACAAAGATGTAACGCTGGGAATCGCACCCTTTGGGTCTGAGACCGGTGGTCTTAACCACTAGACCACGGAGGCGGTTTAACCTTAACTTAACCTTAGCTTAACCACCAGACAGAGGCGAAGCAACCATAAGGCTTTGCTCTTTAAAATTGTTTCGTGCGCAACAACTGGAATAAACTCTGACAAGCTGTTTTACTTTTATGCCACACTACAAAACGATATCGCTCAATAGCTTACTTTTTATGACGTCTAACTTTTTGTGCCGCTCTGTCACGCGACTGCAATAAAGAAAGGTTTCCATTTCATATTGTGCTAGGCTTAACTCCTTTTTCTTCAGTTTGTAATGTTTCGCTTTATATCGTTGTTTTATGTACTTACAACAACGTGTAATAGAAAGGTGTGGTGACAATTAAAAAGGTCTAAAGTGTATCCATTATAGATCTTGTATGAGTTTAGACATAATTATTAACTTTTATTTGTCAAACAATTGTAAATTAAGTATTTATATTAGTGACGTCATGCGCGTCAGGTGCGCATAAGCAAGCAGCAGTGATCATAAATGTTAGTACACAGAGGTTACTAAACCAAAAGGGCTATGACTTGTTTATTTTGATGTAACGTCATAATAGAAATATTTAATTGAAAATTGCCTAAAAATTAAAGTTAATAATTGTGTATGGTTTTCTAAAGTTAACGCGTTAACACAACACATTGAAATGAAACAACTTTTACGGATCTAATCGCGTTTATTTTATACATTAACACAACAGCTTATGTGAAGGACTCCTACCAATTTGTCAACGATATCAAAAACCTACATCTCGCTGACAATGAAACTATGGTTAGTTTTGATGAGCAGTCCTTATTTACATGCCTACCAGTCTTAGAGCATCTACTAGTGCATGATTGCATTGAAATTACCAAAAAACGACTAGCAGAACAAGATATGCCTGATGAGTATGCAGTACTATTAGAGATTATTAGAGCATTGTCTAACATCTTGCTATTTTTTGTGGAATGATATTTTCTACCTGCAAGTAGAGGGTGTCGCCATGGGGTCCCCTGCTTCGCCCGTCGTTGCCGATATATTTGTGATAGACTTCGAGGAGAGAGCCCTGAGCACAGCACCGGCAATCCCTAGGTTCTACAAGCGGTACGTAGATGATACCTTCACTATTCTACCAACTGATAAAGTATCTGCTTTTCTAGATCATCTTAACTCCATACATCCAAAAATACAATTCACAATGGAGTTAGAGGCAGATAGTAAACTAGCTTTCTTGGTTACTTAAACATCAGGAATCCGGGCCATACATAGTTTGAGTCACACTGTGTATCTTAAAGTAGCCCATACAGATAAGTACCTCATTGGTGATTCTCACCACCATCTTAGACAGTTGGCTACTGTAGGGAAATCTTTGTTTCAGGGAGCACGCGGCATCTGTGACACCCAAGACCTAGCTGCTGAGCTTCAGCATGTCAAGCATGTACTATAGGACAATAAACTGAAAGAACCACGGCTTCGTCACAGAAAACGCAATAAACCAACCACAGTCGAGCGCCAACCTGCTGTACTTCATAATATATGAAAGGTGTCACTGACAACATTGGACATATCTTAAAGCGAGCTTCAATCAACACTTACTTCAAGCCGCCAAAGAAGATAAACCAATTTTTACGATCTGTCAATTGCAACATACCTCTTCAAGATGCAGGCGTTTACAAACTGGACTGCGACTGTTAGGCTCTCTTACATTGGGCAAACAAAGAGAAGTGAAGGAACCCGCGTTAAAGAACATATAGCCGACGTCAAGCATAGGCGCGAAAATAAGTCTGTAGTATGCGAACATTCTTTAGAGACCATTACATCAGATTTGATAAATCACAAATACTCGCTAGAGAACAACGATTCATCCCTAGGATGATGCGCGAGGCTATTGAAATTAAAAAACATCCTAATTTCAATAGAGAACATGGTTGTAATCTACCACCAGCCTAGGATCCCATCATACTAAATATTAAATCCCAGCCACAACACCATACTGCCAGACCAAAAGATACCTACTGTAAGCTCTTTCTGCGTAAAATGGAACGCACCTGATTAAATTTAAATGAGGGTATACAAGCTACTAACTAATTATGAGACGACCGACACCTCAGTCTCCCTGTGACCACGGACCCTGCAAAGGGTTCGAAACGTCAGGATAAACATTAATTAAAAGTAATGTGTAAAATAAACGCGAGTAGATCCGTAAAAGTTGTTTCATTTCAATTGATAATTGTGTCTTAGTCTTATCTTACACTTTGGATCGTGTCATTTTACAACACCTTTCTGTTAAAAGTTGTATAAATTAAAAAAAAAATTAATAATATTGATTCGTACCATCTATAACAATTGGAAATATTGGATATATTATAAGCCTATAATAACAATGCAACTGGTCACCACCGGTCACCACTCAGCTCATGCTATGACGTGAATTCACATATTGATATGTCTTTACAATTACTTACAATGCTGGAATCAAGACTTCCCAAATGGAAAATGGGGATATAATAGGCCATAACCTAAGCTCATTTAAAAAAAGTGCTTGTTGTTTTTTATTACTCAAAAGTGCAAGAAAATACAATTTAATTTGTAAAAGTACCTACATACACACAATATGTAAAAAAAACCCTGCCCGATCCGTTAAGGTGTTATTAGGTATCGCGATCCAGTTCTATTTGCGTAATTATTCTAATATAATACTTAAGTGAAAAAAAAAATATCCCGATAAATGTTAAATGACAAAACTTACATGGAAATACTTTTGTCGGCACTTCGGTAGGTAGGACCTTTGGCACCGCCGCCATTGATGGAAATTGTGCTCACATTTATAAAATTAGCTAGATATTGGGGTAATTTGAGCAGTTCCGGTACAAAAAACTTGAGTTTTAAATTACAGTAACTCTTTAATTTTCATGAATAATATGTTTTTGTCATTGTTATTTGTATACCTATGTAACCCTTTGCGATCGGACAGAGTTTTTTTTACATATTGCATATATAACATCAAAATTAATGAATGTTATAAATTGATTAGAAATACTTTTTCAGTGTTTCTCCTTTTATTTTTTTTTTAAATATGGTTTTGGTAAGAATGTTAATGTTGTGCATACCTATAATTGAAATACATATATGTTTAACTATTTGTCAAACTAAGTCTTCTAAAATGAATCCTATGTATTTCGTTTGTAAGCCTTAATAATAAATAAATAAATAAATAAATAAATAAACTACGCTGGTACAATGGCTTATGGTGGGCTCTAACGTGCGTACTGAATGACGAGGCTCGAGTTAATTTAATTTGATCAACCATCCTTTCACCTGGTATTGTAAAAGTTGCTTAACCTGTACGATCACAGCCCGAACACCTATCGAGATAGTCTTGCTTCTATATTTGAACTAAATACCATAAGTTAGTTCATAAGTTAGTAGCAAACTTAACCCAGAATCTTCAGCTACTGAGTGTATCTCTCATATCACAAACGGTCAAAACACAATGCTCCATTGTCGCTGTTGTTACTATAACATTGTTTTTATGGCAACGGCTCAAATTTTTTCTCAAAGTTACAATCTTAACTTGGATTAGGCAGATTAGATTAGCCAGGATTAGCCAGGCGGGATTCAAACAAGTTGTACAACCAATCAAATCGAATACAATACGTGTAACTTCTGCTGAGAAAACAGAGGGTGTCAGAGCCTGGTATTTTAAACTCTAGACAGAGACGTTTTATGTAAACATTGTTAACTCTTAAAATATAATTTTCCCTTTGAATGAGCTACTTACGAGAAAATATGTCTACGCCGTCGGCTCTATTACGACAGTGATAAATATTTAGCAATGATTCTGTTCAAGACAGAAACAAGATTTGATTTGCAGCTCCTTGTTACAAACAACTCCTTGTCCCGAGAATTCCTAGGGATCCTAATTGGAATGCTTAATTTTGAATTTAAAATGGTCTGCATATTCAGGGAGATCGGGTACGGAGACGACATGAGATTCATCAAGACAAGGCAAGAAAATTATGACACTTAATATAGTACAGACTAATTATGTATGCGCAAATTAACCATAATTAAGCCGTGACCAGAGACATTCGTAATAAATTGTATACTAATAAATTACTGTACAAGAAAATAGGGTAATTGAAAATTTTGTCCGGGCAATATTCAGGGTTTACTATGCGCCAAGCATAAACCTATACAATTGTTTGGGGGATTGTGGGCATAATTTGTCTAGTTTTCTCTCATAGACCCTAAGTCGGTCTATGCGTCAAAACGTTAATTCTAACACAAGGTGTTTACCTTATAATCACCAGCACATTTATGTCCCCACTGCTGGGGCACAAGCCTTTTCTATGGTTGAATAAGGAGAACGGGCCATAAACCACTATACTAATTTATCCCATTCTCTGACGTCCCCATAGGCATTAGAGCCCGTCCATGGTTCAATGCTGACTGCGCTCACGCTGAAGCGCGGAAGGAGGCAGCGTACCAAGCCTACCGCCAAGTTCTGCAAACGGGTGTTAAGGAAGGCACGTTACGATCATGTTGGTCGTATTGGGGCTAAGTTGGCGACCTACCCACAAATCGATCGAAACCAACTTCTGCCGTCCTTTTCTTCCTTCCATGCTCAAACCAGATGGAACATTGGCCCACACCGCGTTATAGAAGCCAAACTTGTTTGCATCCCTCTTCGCGAGTAACTCGCGTCTTGATTCGAGCCCTAAATCACCACCTAGCATACCTCACCATGACTCTTACATGTCGGAGATTACTATTCACAACAAAGAGGTTCGTAGAGTACTCCGAAATCTCGACGTCAATAAGGTCAGTGGGCCAGATGGAATACCAGGTAGAGTTTTGAGGAATTGTGCACCTAAGTTGTCTCCTATTTTGACGCGCTTGTATTGCCTCTCTCTTAAGCAGAGAGTGTTGCCGAAATCGTAGAAGCTGGCTAATGTACAGCCAAGAAGGGTAGTCGTGCCGACCCTGCAAACTACAGGACAATCGCCATAACCTCCATAATCTGCAAAGTTATGGAAAAGGTCCTAAACCACAAACTGCTGACGTACTCGTACCTAGAGCACAACGATCTCCTCAACGTCAGTACGGCTTCCGCCAGGGATGGTCTACTGGGGACCTCCTAGTGTACATCACCGCTGTTGAAGCCAAGCCATCGAGAAACACGGCGAAGCCCTTGCCGTGTTCTTAGACATCTCGAAGGCTTTTGACAGGGTTTGGCATAAAAGTCTGATAAGCAAGCTTCCCGCGTACGGCATCCCTACTGGTTTCTGCAATTTTAAAACGCGTCTTTTAAAATGTTAATTGTTTAAAAGAAGGAAAGCTTCCTCCCTAAAATACATTGCCACAAAAAAATATATTAAAACTTCTCTATTTTTTTCCTTTATCGTGAACATTTTTGTAGGAACTTACACTCACGGGTGTTTTTTTTTGTGATTTATTGGGACCGCAGCAGTTTTCAAGCAAACGTTTTCCTGTTTGTTCTTATTCATAATACACAATTAAAATTAACTCAGATATTTAGGTGAATTCCTCAGAAGCAAACTCTCATGAGGTTGCCTAGTGTGAGTTTTGTATACTATCCATACAGATATGTATATATTACATTCGATTCCAATTAAGAAAACGAAAATTTGTATGGCAAAATTGTAACTCTTCTCGTATGTCGCCAGGAGGCGCTGCTTCAATGTCATACTAATTTTCGATTTCGTTCGTGATCAAATGTCAAATGAAACTCACCTTTTTTTTTTTTGTTTTGAGAGAGATTGTTGATTGCCTCTACGGCATTTTCAGCTTCACCGGGCTTTTTTGGGGGCGGCGAGGAACGTAAAGGGTCCCTCAAGCCGTGTGAAACGAATCACCTTCGGAGGTTATCTAGAGGGAACGGCATCGCGCACTAGTGCGCGTCTCCGTGCCCTACTAGATTCTCCGAAGGGTTCGGATCGGATCGGAGGTTCGGATCCGATCCGATCCGAACGATCCGATCTGAAACTCACCTAGGCACCCAGCTCATTTTATAGTCTCAAAGCTGGGACACGGGCCGTTCCCTATGGATGGATAGAGAGAACGTATCATAAACCATTACGCAGGCCGCGTGCGGATTGGTGGTTGTTAACGATCGGCAATGCAGCCGGGACCAACGGGTTTACGTGCCTTCCGAAGCACGGAAACAGTATTCATAAAAGTTTAAATAACATCTCGCTTACTGTGTTTTGTATATTGTGAAAACTCAATTTTCCAAACAGCATTTTAAATTTGAATGAATGAATTGTAATATTTTATTGTATATTTGAATTTATTTGTATTTTAGTTAATATTGTTTTTGTTATTCAATTTGCTTTTTTTTATTTATTTGTGTTTATGAATTGTATTGGTAACATGTATTTTTTCTGTTAATTAATGTGATTGGTGTTTACCGTTTTAATTAAATAAATAAATAGCCACCAACTTAAAAATTACTTGCAAGGCGTGAAGTTTATGTTGCGTAGTTCCAGGGAATGATAAAGCAATTCAGTAAAAATTAAAACTTTAAAATATTGTGCTGCACCCTATGATTTGGATTCAAAAATGTCAAAGGTATTTATTGCATTTCATTTGGTAAAAATAGATGTACATTTAACATTAATTCTCACGTACCAAAACATGAGCCCTGGGTGCCGACCGCCTAACTCGATCGCTTTCGATCGCTTTGAAGGCGAGGCGAGGAGTAGGATCGATAGCTATAGGCTATAGCTTCTGATATTGCTTTCATATCGCTTATTATTATTAAATTATTATTAAATTGTACGTTCGCAATTTAATAAAATTCTTTATTAATATTAGGCTTTAAATAAACACTTAATTTAATAAGAAAGTTAATACGCCATCGGTTACTTAGTCTGCGGCAAGACCCTGCTCTGACAAGAACCAGCAAGAAACTCGGCATTGGCACAAACACGAAAGCTGTTCAAAGACAGGTGTGTAGCTCTTAACTTCTAATAAATATGTATCAATTTTGCTTGATGTTAATATGAATGCTTTGAAAATGAAGGTTTCTGTAACTAATTGTTTTAGTCGTTGATAAATGAAGCGTTTGATTAGTATAGTTGTTTATGAGTCATGGTTGTTGGTCTATTGTGTATAATTATGGTAGGATGATTAACCTTTATAACTTGAAACAGTGTCATTATAATTTTATATACTATATAGTATAGTATTGTATGCCTGTTTCGTATCGTACACACGCCTGCACATCAACCTACCACACACTGTCAATTTTCCTCAATAGACTTTGAACTTTAGCACTAAGCAATATGATTGAAAATGTTTTGAAGAAATTTGACAGTTTTGGATAGGTTGATGTGCAGGCGTCTGTACCATGACGTCACTGCTGTGAACAGCAAAATATCTGAGGGCCTAGAGATATAAACACTAGCTTATACAAAGACAAAAGTAGAATAGAAATAGAATTGAAAGATAGCGTATGCGATTAACATTAAGGCATAATTTGTACGTTTTTTAGACTCATAATACTCTTACTCGTCAACTGATAGAAAACGCGTTAGGGCGCTAAGTCCTCCTTTTGTTGTATTTTCGCAATTAAAATAAATAATTAAATATGCGAGGAGCTCGATGGCGCAGTTGTAAACGCGCCCGGTTTGCGAGTGCTGAGGTTAAGCAACTTTCGCAAAGGCCGGTCATCGGATGGGTGACCAAAAAATTTATCATCTCTAGCTCCTCCATGCTTTGGAAGGCACGTAAACCCATCGTTGGTCCCGGCTGCATTATGTAATGTGGAACTCTTCTACTCATCCTGTGGGGAGGCTATAACATAAAAAAAAAAACACTCCACACTTTACAAAAAATTGTGTTTTATTAAAATTAAATGATACAGTACAACTGTGGATTTACAATTTTATTAAGAAAATATGTGAAAATAAAATTCGAAATCAATTAAATTTTCTAAGTCCTTTTGACAGTGACAGCGCGTGTTTGCAAGTCAAAGGGATATGTCACATACAGCCTTTACGAATGGAAAAATAAATGTGTACGTTGAAAAATTTGAACCTAACGACATCGCCCGCCGTCATCAAAGAAAATGCTAATCGAAATATTAATTATGTAAAACATACTAGAAAGCTCTGCCTCAAAGTAATTTCTTTTATTATATATATATTATTGATTACAAATTTACTTTATAAATTAATTAAGTTGAGCATTTGTATCCGTACAATGAAAACCACTCTTTAGATAAATCGGTAACGTCGGTTACCACCACTATTATTTTACGGTACTATCAATATATCCGTCTCTATTTATTTATTTATTTAATTAATAACACGGCCGCAGCCAATTATAATTAATATTTAAATAAAAAATAACAATGATAATAATTCAGATTCAAAATTATACATCATTCACACATTTCTCTTACAGAACTCTAGGCTCTCAGACAGAATAATATTCTATTCATCCGCAAATATATCACAATCAGGTTTTGCGTCAAGGAGGGCGTTGAGAGCAGTGAGAGTTCGAGTGATAGGAGACCGAGCGCTCGCGACAGTATCGACACGAGGGCACTGAGAACAATGTGTGCCTCCTTTTACGGCGGTAATTAACAGGAGCAAATAACCGCGACAGCTCATTATGGAGATCTGGTGCGTCTATTTTTCCTCGGAGAACCTTGCAAATAGTAATTAATTGGTAATTTGATCTTCTAACTTCTATTGATCAGCGATAATCGGTAACCACTGACACGTATGACACCTGTCACTTGTCACTATTTATTATTAATTACTGATTATCTCGTAAAAACAACATTACAATTAGCAGTCGTTAACAACCACCAATCCGCACTGGGCCCGCGTGGTGGTTTACGGCCCGTTCTCCCTATCCATCCATAGGGAAGGCTCGTGCCCCAGCAGTGGGGACATAAAAATGAGCTGATTATGAAATATACGCATCGTTGCAGCAGACCCCGCTTGTGCACAGTGTTAGCATTTGTTACATTACAGGGCAAAAATAACATTAATATTAATTATATTAATAATAATAGGGTTACAAAATAACAGGTCCATAGATATTTACCTTATAAACTAACTTAAATATACCAATACACAATTTTTGTTAGTAATTATTTCGAAGCTTTACGACCGACTTTATGTGTGGTACCGACCATCGCATTGGACCGATTTTTTCGTCGAGGTTTTCTAAAAGAATTTAACATAGAATTCCATACGTTTCATTTTCACGTGGACTGAACAACTTCCTTCGGCCAGAAATCTTCTCTCATGAAGTCCAGCTTAGTTTATGGGACTCGCACCACTAATGTATCTATGTATATTATTATTTCATTTTTTTTACATCCCGTACAATACAATCGCTCGCGGGATTGTTTGGCAGTATTAAAATTTTATGAACATACATGAAAATCAACACTAGTGCATAAAATGGTACCTATAGCACCTGAAAATTGGTAATCAGTTTAAGCTAGCAGGTATGTAGTGGCATGTGTATAAGGTAGATATGTATATGTCGCACTATGATAGATAAAGCCGTAATATAATTATATCCCTAGAGATATAATTATACACCGTAACATCTTATCTTATCTCATCTTAGTGGGGCCGCTAAGGTTTCCCTCTCGCAGTAACCCCATCATTTCATTCTTCTTCCTCTGTAAAGATAGATGCCATAAGTTTGGCAACGTCCTTAAGGGCAAAGAGCCTGAAGTCCTCCGGTTGCGGATAGGCCGACCCCAGTAGTCCCATTCTTTTCCTAGCCAGAGAGTCGCAGTCACACAGTAGGTGCTGCATTGACTCAGTTTCCCCTCACACGCCCTACACAAACTATTTGTTTACAGGTGCATTCAGTGAAGCATTTGTTTTGTGGCATATTGCCCTGTCAGGGCACCGATGATTAATCGGGCCTGCCCTCTACTGCCTTCGCATATGAACTTACTCCGTCCTAAGGCGTTTTCGCCAAGGAAGGATTTGGAGTGTTTAATACCCGGCTGCTCTTTCCACTCGATGCCATGCCTGTTTTCGATGTAATCTTTTAAGGTCTTGTTAATGGTACTTGGTGCAAGTACCACGAACGGCTCAGGACCAATGAGCTGGGTCTCAGAGGCCTCTCGTTGCCGTGGATTCCCATATGGCCTGCGACCCATATCAATCGCACCTTGTTATGTCCACCTAGCTTGATTAGAGCTTTTGTGGTTTCTAGAACAAGGCCAGAGTCGATTCGGGGCGATATGAGTGACTTGAGCGTGGCTTGACTGTCACTCAGGATGAATATATATTTCGCTTTTTCATAGCTAACTCTATATTCTGCTTTGCGGATAGGAGAATTGCGAAAGTTTCTGCTTGATAAACAGTGGCAAATTTTTCCATGCTTTGACTATGCTTGAAGTCATTATTATGGACGCCCCCCTGTGCCCGACTTCATTTTTGATCCGTCGGTATACCAGATTAGGCTGTCTGTCTGTCGGCTGCCACCTTTAGTCTATGTAACGCTTTTTTTGCCTCTGTTTCTATTACAATGTGCAGGGGTGAAAGGACTATATCTGTTACTCAACTACTTACCTGTGACATAACAGTGCATGGTGCTATATTATGATACTATAAGGAATACTCGTACATACTCTTTGGTGGTTTTACCCTATGTAGAATAAGGTTTTTCTGGTTTTCTATATACATGTTGACATTGTACAATACCTACTTGATAAAAAGGAAGGAATCAGGTACAGGTATTTTCGCAGTTTCCAAGTTTTTCCATAATAAGAGTTGTTTTCTTTTTAACTATACGCAACTTTTACTATGGATAAATATATAAAATCTTCAGCCTCTTTCGGCACGTCTATAAAAGATATTCAGAGAAAAAAGTTCAACATTAACATTTTGCGTAGGCTTAAATTCCAAACCATATTAAATGCTTATTATTACCTCTTTACCCTTTAATTTTGTGAACCAATAATAACGAAATTTCGTAGAAATGCAATAATAGTGCCGATTGATTCGTTGATTTGATATTCTGTAATTTATTATGTTCTACTTTTTTCTTTTTTCTTTTTGAGTTTGTTTTTTTGAGCCCTGTATGTTGTAGTCTTCGGCCCCTGCTTTAGGGCCGGATCGGGCGGCGAAGTCTAGCCTCATTGCCCGGGAATTCTTCACGGGCATTACATAATGCTCCGGGTCTGCCTGGGTGGTACGGCAGGGTGCGTTGCTCGATCGCGTTCTTATGAAGCTTATCTTAAGCAGTCTCCTTATTTTGTGTTAGTTCTTTGACCGCCACCGGGCTTACCGACGATGTGGCAACAGCACTATCAACAGCCCGAGCACTGCAATTTTTATTTTTTTTTTGAGAGAGATCGCTGATTGCCGCTACGGCATTTTCAGCTTCACCGGGCTTTTTTGGGGGCAGCGAGGAACGTAAAGGGTCCCTCAAGCCGTGTGAAACAAATCACCTTCAGAGGTTATCTAGAGGGAACGGCATCGCGCACTAGTGCGCGTCCCCGTGCCCTACTAGATTCTCCGAAGGGTTCGGAACGGATCGGGGCCGAGCGCCGCCGTTGCGGGATTCCGTGTCCGTAAGAGGTTGTCTATGTGTGCGTTGCTCGAGCGCGTTTGTATGAAGCATACCTTCTGCAGTTATTTTGTGCCTTCGTGGACGTGCGCACAACGACGTATTTGTAATTGCATAAATGGTGTGGAAACTATTGGAAACGTATACAACACATTTTTGGTTGTTCTATCTATATCTATTGGTCTATCTATAACTTCTATATAATATAAAAAGAGTGGTAAAGTTTCAGTGTTTGTTTGTCTATTTGAAGAGGATAATCTCTGGAACTACTTGTAAAATTCCAAAAGTTCTTTGACAGAATGCTACCTACATTTCCTGCTGGTAACGTAAGCTATATTTTAATCTGATAAAAAAGTGTATTTTTAAAGTTTCAAATCGCGTCTCAAAGTCTCTCGCGCGGACGAAGACGCGGGTACACTCCTAGTATGCTATAAAATTATGTAAAGGCTTCATTCAACCTTTTTATATCTCTTTAGAAGCAGTTAGGTATATAAAACTAATTTACTTCTGTCCATACAATGGATGCGCTCCTCCCATTGTCAACCACTTAGCGAGAAAACAGATTTAACTATAGAGTCGTATTGTTCTTTAATCGTCAATTGTAAACCGCCTCAGTGGTCTAGTAGTTAGATCAGCGGTCTTAGGCGCAGAAATTCAAATGTCTCGTTTTGGTTTGTTTATATTATTAAACTTTACAGACCGCCAGTTTGTTACTTTGTAAATTATTTTGTTTTATATTCATTTTGCTTTATAGTGTTGCAATAAAAATATTTTCTTTTTTTTCTATATATCTATGTATCTATCAATATATAATTGTCTAAAATAGATATGTATATAAACATATTTTTTTTTTCTCTATCTTTATTCCTATTATTCTATTATAATTTCAACTTACTTGGACTTAACATAGATAAAAATTTAAATTTAAATATGCCTTTTTCGAAAAAAAAGTATAAGTCGCAGACGGTATTTCATAAAATACAACTTATTAACCTTAATATGAATATATATACAAGACATATGTATTTTCGTATATAAAAACATTGAAATACACTTACAAGTTAAACACACGTCATAAGGACAGGCTTTGCTTACCCACTTCCAGAATTAAAATGCTTAACGAGAGCCCTTACTATCTGGCTATATTTTAGAGTACAGTCCAATATAAAAAAGAAACTACATTTACTGTTGTCAATAAAACCTTAAAACAATACTTAATTTCAAAATGCTATTATTATTCACCTAATGAACTCTTTGCTAATAAATCTCAAATAGAACTTTAGTTTGGCGGAACTACCCTGTTTAAATAATTGTGTTTATGATATCAAATCATATCATATTTATTTATCGTACTTATCGTAATTAATACTTTTTATTGTTAAAAATATTGTAGCACCTGTAAAAGGTAGCTTAGTTCTAGTTGTAAGCACCAAATAGTTTTAAGACCTCTATGTACACTTAGTTGGCAATAAATACCTTTGATATTTTTGATGGCTTTGCACAAACATTTAGTCAATGAAAACCTAGTTTTTATTACAAGTAATACATAAACAATATTTCCTTACTTTAAGATGATGATGAATGATAATAGAAATGGGAAGTGAGAAATTATATACCCCCCAACCCCTCGAGTATCTCAGTAAAGATGTGGGGCGATGTGGGGCTTTACTAAGTCCTCACGCAGACTTCTTGAGAGAATTTGAAAAGTGACGTTGCACTGTTTTGTTTCATTTACCAACACTTATGCACACTCACGAACCTTATCATCATCAGCTCATTTTATGTCCCCACTGCTGGGGCACGAGCCTTCCCTGTGGATGGATAGGAAGAACGGGCCATAAACCACCACGCGGGCCCAATGCGGAAAGTGTGACTGTTAACGACTGCTAATGCAGCCGGGACCAACGGCTTTACGTGCCTTCCGAAGCACGGAAGAGCTTGAGATGATAAATTTTTTTTTTGGTCACCCATCCGATGACTGGCCTTTGCGAAAGTTGCTTAACCTCAGCACTCGCAGACCGGGTGCGTTAACCACTGCGCCATCGAGCTCCTCACGAACACCTAACGGTTAATAATCCACCATTATTTCACATTAATATTCAAAATAACACAAATTTTAGAATATAAAACAAAACCGGAGACATGACTTCTCACTTTCCCGCCAAGAAGTCCTACCTTTGACTTTGACTTTGGCTATAATATTTATCTATCTATCTACTTTAAACTTTTTCTGGTCACTGCTTTACCTTTTAGTTAGTTACTTATGACTAGTTTCTTTGCTTTGTTCAGAGCTTTGTTTTAGCAGGTGTTGATCCTGGCCAGTAGGGGTAGACGGTATGGCTGATGATGAATTCTATTACTTTTCTGATGATGAACTTTACTGACGAGTACCAGATCTTATTTTTATTCCCACCATGGTGAAGTGTTTTCCTAATAGCAAGAACGCCGAACGTAGACGCACCTTACCCCAAATAATCAACTACTGTTCTGTCTCTTAACTAATTATCGGAAAGTGCTTTCGGATCGTTGCCGAGTGGCAAGTGCTGTATCCAGTACCCGAAGGTACCGGGTTTAACTCTCAGGTCGGGCAAAGTATGTTTTGGATTTTTCGATGCTTAGCCCGGGTTTTTGATCGCCATCCTGCATTTGGCAAGCGTGGAAATTAAGCCATTACCCATCAAATTGTAGTGATGACTTGATTTCAATGATGGAGGTCTTTGCCCACCCGTGGGACAGTAATATGCTATTTACTACTACTAAAGTACTTGACATTACACATCAATTGCAGTGATGACTTGATTTCAATAATGGAGGCCTTTGCCCAGCCGTGGGACAGATAGGATATTTATTTAATATTACTAAAGTACTTAACATCATGACAGAGATACAGATGCTTATGTTTATCATATAAACACTCGCCCCTTTCATTACAAACCCCAGTTAATGGGTTCCACTGACAGTATCGCTTACGACGAGATCAACCCGGAGGTTAGGCTATTCATAGTGGCGTTGACTGGGGATCTATTTTTAAATCGCACGTATTACATTGTGTAGTCGCATGCGTCACACTCGTCTTCCTAGTCGCATGACGCCGATTTTCCATATTTTTGAATCGTTCGTTTTCGTCTGTCAACATAATACGAAATGTTGGATGTTATCCGTTCCACGCAGAGTTTAGAGAAAACCGGTAACAACCGCAATGAAAACGGAACATAATATCGATGTTTCTATTGTCTGTTAAAAAAACTTTTGCTTTTTAAATGAAAAGACTATCAATGACACTAACAAACGAGTGACATGACATTGACATAAGGCATCGATTTTGACGGTTATTATATCAATCGCTTTCTGTCGCTCGACTGCAACGAGTGTGTGAGGGCACTCGTTGCAGTCGAGCGATTCAAAAATATGGAAAGTCAAATGTCGAACGAGAATCAGTAGAAACCAAGCGCTCGACTTGAGGCGACGGAATCAAAAATAGAGCCCATGGCCCGAGATTCCGTCTCCGTGAGAGAGTCTATGTGTGCGTTGCTCGAACGCGGTATGTAGGTATTAAGCTAAGTTAAGTCCGGGAGGTAGCGTTGCATTTTACAATTTGAAAACAGGTGTTGATAAAATAAAATTATTACGTAGCTGTCGACATTAAATAAGGCTCCTTTGACTTACAAAGTATGAGTTGGTGGTGTTGATTAACTTCGGCGGCTGCACTTTATCCGGCATTTCAAGGGGTGCAGGTTCAGCTCGTAGAAATTTTTAATACTTACACCTGTTTTCAAACAGAACAAAATATAATTTATTGCAGGTACCCCGGTGGCCTGGCATAAGCGCTCGGCCCAATAACTGGAGGTACTGGGTTCAATTCTCAGGTCAGACAAAGCGTATTTCGGAATATCCGATGCATAACCTGGGTAACAATACCACCAACCCGCATTTAGCAAGCGTGGTGATTAAGCCAATACCTATCAATTCTTCTTCTTTTCTTCTTCGTCTTTGCCTTTTTGTAAGACAGTATATTAGTAAAGGCTTATTACATTCAACCGCCTCTGTGGTCTAGCGGCTAAGACCACCGGTATAGACCTAGAGGTCCCGGGTTCGATTCCCAGCGGGGAGTTTGTGTACTCGGTTTGGTTGGTGGTAGGGCTTGTTTGTCCGCCTGGCTAGCTACCACCATCTTATTCAAATATGTCGCCATAACATCAATGTTTGTAGCATTTTTGTGTTCCGGCAGCTAGAGATAAGATAGCCAGTACCTCACTAGTTGAGGTTCCCGGGTGAAGTGCGCTTCCATCATTAACACGTTGACTGCCGCAAAACCAGACACAATAGAAAATTTATTGTTTGTCGGTCACCGGTGACCACCACGGCGATTAAAGACTTAACCTTATCATCACTTAACATCAGGTGAGATCAAGGCACTGTGCTTACCCGTTAATATATATATATATATATAAAAAAAAAATTGTTCACTTTGATAGTCAGGTACTGGACCAACGTATGTGTACCTCGGCTTTGCCTTAGCCACAAAATAAAGAGATCCAAAAAGTTAGTTTAATACATACCGCGCTCGAGCAACGCACACATAGACCGCTTGCACGGACACGGATCTCTGTCCCCCCGCCCGATCCTCTAAACCCCCCCGCCCGATCCTCTAAATGCCACTACACATTTACACTAGCATACTAGTTTAGACCCAAGACACCGTACTCGTAGAACAAGGGTACGACGAACCGGTTCACACGCGCCCTATACCAGGTACAGACATGTAACTGGGCGCTTCCTTCCACCACCACGGCCCGGTTAACCCGAGCCGAGGTCCGAGCCTTTAGAGGCGCCCTCGGGTTGTTCCGCTCCCCGATCCGATCCGAAACCTTCGGAGAATTAGTAGGGCACGGGGACATGCACTAGTGCGTGATGCCGTTCCGTCTAGAAAACCTCCGAAGGTGATTCGTTTCACACGGCTTGAGGAACCCTTTAAGTTTCTCGCCGCTCCCAAACAAGCCCGGTGAAGCTGAAAATGCCGTTTGAGGCAATCAGCAAACTATCTCCAAAAAAAAATTCCGTGTTCGTGAGATGTCGTCTATGTGCGCGTTGCTCGAGCGCGTTTGTATGTAGCTTAACTTCTGAATTCTCCTTGTGCCTTAGCCCACATTGTCACATTCGTCCATCAATACCTATTTTGCCGGCATTGCAGTAATGTGACAAGCAAAGATAAGATAAATAATCTTTAGTGTAAAACATTTGACAAAGGAAACTACATAAAAGTACACGTATACTGAGGGCGCTCTTATCACCAAGAGCGATCTCTTCCAGACAACCTTTGGCTAGACAAAAAGATCTAACTACAAAAACACAATGTTGAAAAAATTTCCACGAGCAGGATTTGAACCTGCACCCTTCTGACATACCGGGTCAGGTGCTCTTCCAATTGAGCTATCGTGGTTCAATAACCAGGGTGCAGGTTCAAATCCTGCTCGTGGAAATTTTTTCAACATTGTGTTTTTGTAATTTGTATCGCAACAAAATTTGCGTTAAAATTATATAAACGAAACAAAAATATTTTTTAAAAAGATCTAAGTTTAAAGTGGGCTTGTCGTCGCGTCGGTGCTTCATGAATAATGAATAACGTGATAATAATATAGTTTCTAAGCTAAATATTCTATGCTACGGCTACAGTTTGCCGCTCAACTAACTATAGAACTCCGATAAATAGGACTACGCTCTACGTTATTATGTGACAGGTTGAAGAAGCTAAGAGCCTGGAGGCTTAGAACTAACTTCTATCGAATTCCCAATTTCAACGTCAATTTGTGCTTGTTTAAATTCTATGAAATCTGTCTGAATGACGTCTGTCAATATGTATATAATATTTCAGTTTTACGCTAACGAGCTTTAATAACAATATAATGATTTCTCTCCCTCATACTTTGCCCCAGCCGATTGTGCCATTGCCAGACTAAACCGCCTTAAGCGAGAGGTTTTTTCTAAAAAAATAATAATAATATTAATGTGTGTTTTGTATATTTGTACTTCATTTGAAACTAGATTAGCAGATGTTTTTGGTTTGTTTATATAATTTTAACGCAAATTTTGTTGCGAAACAAATTACAAAAACATAAATGTTGAAAAAATTTCCACGAGCAGGATTTGAACCTGCACCTTTCTGACATACCGGGTCAGGTGCTCTCCCAATTGAGCTATCGTGGTTGTAACCAGCCCCCCGAAATAGTGTTAAATAATTTCGGCGGGCTGGTTAGAGAAGAAGAGACAAACACAGAATAACTATTTTCGAAGCTTATATGGTAGTAGTATGGGGGGTCATGTTTACCTTTAAAACTTGGATGTTTAGATTTATTTATTCAATTATTTAATTATTATACAGGATTGTTCCCAATTACATAAAAAAAAATTTACATTTAGTATATCGAATAGTGGTATTATCCCACCTTCTCCCTTCCTCTATAGGAGTACATGTGCTGCTCTCCGGAGTCATCGCTTCACTGCCATACATATCCCATCGCGCACAAAGACTTTTAGTGACTCGTTTCTTTGTCGCACCTCCAAAAGATGGAATAGTCTACCAGTTTTCGTTTTCCCTCCTTCCTATGATATGGGGTCCTTCAAACGAGGCGTGAAGAAGCACCTTGTGGGCCTTGTGTGTGAGTGAGGTTGACTGATGCTGCGTTGTTTTCACGCTGTCTTCGCGTCTGGACTCCATTTCCACTTAACATCAGGTGGTGTGGAGTGATTTAACGTGATAAGTATTTAAAAAAAATAGCTAAAACTATCATAATAATAATAAAATTAATGTTCTGCCGTAAGAAAATATATAAAATTATGGCCACTTACAGTTGAAACCTTAAAACAAGTGGAACAAGGATAAAAGACAAACGACACGCGATGTAGTGTCTTTTAAATTTTCAGTGCTTTCACAGTGGGTAGAGTAGCGTGCGATAGAAAATTGAATAAAACGTTGAACAGAACTTATCTATAAGTGCTCTGGAAACATATGAACTTTAAAACACATAGATTTAAAGTCGCTTTTCTTTTACACAGATAATAGCGGAGTAATCGCCTGAAAATACTAGTTACACACCAAGGACTACTCTGAGAGAACAGAGGGTAAGTGCTTAAAGTGCTCAGTGATTAGTATAGACTGATGATGATGGTGATGATGATGACGATGATGAAGATCATGACTTACATGAGAGTTTGTATGGCAAATTACAACGGGTGTTATTTCAACGGTGAGCAAAGTATTCGTATATTTGTTAGCAAAAAATGAAAATGAAACATTCTGAACAGCAGTCTTATGCCGCTCCCCCCTTCCGTGACTGGCCCTCGCTACGCTGCGCTTCGCTCGAGTTTTTTTTTTAAGTTATTGATTTATTGATTTGATAATATCGATTGTATAATTCTGCTGACCAAATAATAATTTTGCTGACCAAATATTTATTTTGTAATACAAATAAATTATTCCCAATTACAACTTACCTCGTTTACTATCGGGAGGCACTGCTTCGATGCCATGCCAAATGCCAAATGCGATATGATGCCAAACTCTCGTTTGAGTTAAAAGTCATTGAATAGTAAAATAGTAATAGTAAATGAAGCTGGAACTCAGCACTTCATACCTTAGTCATCGTTGTGTAGAATAATCACAAGATCATATGTATATATATATATTATTTTTTTTTTTTCATTATTTCAGAAAAACTTATAATATAAAATAATAAAAGTCTGCCAAACGGCGCATGCAGTTTATCGGCAGCAGTTCTCGTTGGATAACAATGTTACCTAGTTTACCTTAGATTACTTTAGTTTACTTTAGCTTATAATTAGAACGTAGTAATTAACACTTGCATGTTAGATATTGTCTTATTTATAGGTACTTATATGTAGCAGCTATGAGTTTTTTTCTTTTTAATACTTTGTTAGTGACATAATAATACTTATTTATATTAACAATTTTTTATTAATATTACCTAGAAGTTGAAATTCGTGTCTCACCCATTAAAATAATAAGATAGGTACTCATCTAGGTACAATTTAATTTCAACTTCCAGATAAAAACGATAGGGTAATAAACATCATGGACAAAGGGAGAGGTAATGTTTTTTAAGTCTTATTTTTAGACTGTTTATGGAGGTAGAATTTTTGATTAAGTTCTCTGGCAATGCATTTATAAGTGTAGGTACAAGCCATCTCCTTTCACGTTTACCATAATAATTTTTGATTTTAGGTGTGACTAATTTATTTTTCTTAGACAAGCGGGTTGGATACGTGTGGACTCTCTTTTCTTTATAAGCGTCCTTGTCATACTGTTCAACTAAAATATATATATATATGTATATACGTGTGTGCATATGTGTATAGGTAGGTATGTACGTATATGTATTATAATTATTACCTATTAGTACCTATTTATTTATTTATGTTATGATCAATAATTGGTCCCGCAGACTTTCTTTTCCAACTACAGCTAGGGTTGGCTGGAAGAGATACCTTTTAGAGATAAGCTCACCCTTGTATATGTTTTTTATAATTTAATTGATTCTGTAATTTCTATGTACAATAAAGGATTAACTTAACATATATTTTTAAAATAAAAACGGCGTTAAATGGGGTTACGATGTTTCTAAGATAATTTAGACATCTAAGTTTATATTACTTACTATAGGTATTTAAATAATTATTATTGACATACTAAAAAAATTTTTAATAACAAAATGCATCGCTAATATTTTACAGACAATTTTTATTATTTTGAAGCTATATTGTAAGCATTTTTTATATATAGATTAATGCGCTATTAACACATTAATAATAGTTCCGTGTCACGTTAATCCATCCCGGAAGCGAAATAGGCTTGTGAAAGCTATGGGTACGCATCTTGGACGAATTAACCACGGGACGCGACACTCTGTGATTCTCGCCTACAAACATTTCGCCACGAACCGAGCACTTTAGCCTCGGTTAATGACATCGCACTGTCAGTATCATTTGAACGTCGGTCAGAAAATCATCTACCAAAAAACGACCAAAAATTACGAAATGTGCTGTTTTATTCTGTAAAAACTATAGTGATCGAACACCTAATGTTTCTTTTCACCCGTAAGTACAGTTTAGACTTATTTTAGTCGTTATTTTTAAATAAATCAATTAAACTTGATATGAAATTGTCCTAATAATACGCATAATTTAAAAATACTCTCTATAGACTGCGACGAAACAAAAAAAATGTTCTATTGTAACTAGTCGGATTATATCTGCCAATAATTCATTCGTTCACCACATTTGACATCAGTTAGAGATTACCATTATCGATAGAAATATATCGATATGAATGAGTTAATTAATTGTGGACTTATTTACTTTACAAAATGATATTAGAAAATGTAATCGATTTTTAAAATGTTATCTATTTTATAATTCAAGTTTTTATTTATTAATACGCCATTTCATTATCTCTCATTATTTGGCGCATTTTTAGATTCCCAACAGACCCGTCACGAAAAATAAAGTGGGTAGAAGAAGTTTGCAGACAGGAGACATGGATACCAACTAAAAACCATAGAATATGCAGTATACATTTTAAACCAGAGAGTTACAACGAAAATGCTAAAAGCAGAAAAAACTGTGTAAAGATGTTCTTCCTATATTGCATTTACCTCAATTTGTAAGTAATGTTGTATGATTAAGGGTGGATTCGATCAAACGCGAGTAAATTTTATACTAGGAATAAATGCCGTCAGTTGAAAGATCTTCGACAGTTGTTGTATGAATTTGACAGTTACTTCGGCCATTTATTCCAGTATAAACATTACTCGCGTCGAATCCGCACTAATTCAAATTGGAATAGAACATTTATTTTGTAAATTTACTGACTGATTATTGGTGACTTTTGCAACATAGCGGAATGTTTTAAAATAATGACTATTTTCAGCAGCAAGTTATGCTAAGTAATTCATCGGTAAACACTGAAAAAGCTACAAATGAAGCTCCAAATCTAAAACTGAGTAATTGACGTGGATTCTGGCAATTGCATCCCTTTAGAAAATATTTCAATATTAAATTGTTCCTCAACTTCACCTGTGGACAGAATAAATAAAACCACTGCAAGACAAAATTGTGACCGTGAAATTATTGAGTTGCCCAGCTACAGAGACGATGAAATATCTCTTGATGATGCCCCTATGACCTATCTTTCACCATTTGGTACAAAAGTAGTACATTATATAGCTGGATTTGTCGCTCATAAACTTATTAAAAAAGTAAAGTGTGACACATGCGTATCGGCACTCTTGTCGCAATATGGAGGTGAACAATCCAGTCTTATTAGTCAAAAAGATAAAGGTAAATTGGTTTATCCATCTGAAGACACAATTACCATTTGCAATTGTTGTGAACTTGAGCTCAGAAAGGGCATCGTGAATAACAAACTCAAAAAAGAGTATACAACAGACTTGTTACTTCCCCAAGTTTGCGCGATAATGCATCAGCATCAGCTTGTTTACGATATTCGATATTTCTTTCCACAGAAACGAGAATGACAATGTCAATCATCTGGAAGAACTAAGCAAGGCTGTTGCTCAAGCATATTTAAATTTACGAATTGCATTTATTAGAAAGAATACGGTAAAAAAAGATTAAAAAAAACACATTAAAAAAAAACTTATAGATAATAAAAGCCAATAATTTGTTATAATATCATGTACATTTGATTTTTGTAATGCCTTTACTACCTCCTTTATCTATACGTTTGCATCGTTTTACGACATTATTAATATACTCGTACTTTCAATATTTTTACTGAAATGCATCTGAAATATTATTTATTTTATCTTGCCCAAGAAAACATTTTTTTCTATATTACAAAATCTAGTTGTTCGATATATGGTAGTGATTCTCGTTGTTCATTTATTCAATCGTTCATCGACATCTATTTACGGAACATCACTAGCTCGCTCTAGTCTGACATAATATTGGTTGAATCAGATTTCATATAATTTTTCAAGCGTGTCGCGTCCAGTGGTTAATTCGTCCAAGGTACGCATTCAACCCGTATATCCAGTATATCCGTTCGCCTACTGACGGACGGTTCATTGTGTATCAATGATTGTACTTCACGTTTTATGTACAAGGATATATCTACGATAACAAGAACATAGACACGATAAAGCATCTTGGCCCAGCTCCAAGTTAGCTGAGGAGTTGTTTACTCGGAGCGTTCATTGAAAATGTTTTGTTTTAATGTTCTCAATTTATGCCTTTTGTTCTTGCTTCCAGCCACCGTTTGGTTATTCAAACGAACTTAAAAATCAATGTCCAAATGTTAAAAGGCTTTTCAATCGAAAGCTGCCTATTGGGACGAAAGAGCCGTGGGACAAAACATTGAACGACACTAGCAATGGCATGGCAACGGTGCGGAAGAAAAGTAACCACCAATATATGAGACAACATCTCATACATTGTTCTGTTCCCAAGGTAGGTAGCTAAAGCACTCGTTTCATGGAAAACAGAAACAACGACGGTACCACAACCACCCAAACTCGGCACAATATCAAAAAGTTCGTTTTCCACATTGACCCGACCGGCAATCGAACCCGGGACCTCAGAGTTAGCGCCTCCCAAAGTTCGGCGTAAAACCACTCGGCTACGGAGGTCGTCAAATGTTTTCTATTTTCAATAGTATTACTTCCTTTTCGTTGCGATGTAAAATGGAGTAACCCTTTTGGTGGATGTGTTCCCTAGCGAACTGCTTAGCTATCTCGCACATCTCTGATCGCTTTAGACTAAAAGTACAAAATAACGAGACTCCCGAAAGTAAGCTTAATACCTACATACCGCGTTCGAGCAATTGGAGACGAAATTATACTTGGAATCCTAAACCACTGGGGTGCCTAGTGTGAGTTTCATTTGACATTCGATCACGTTAACGAATTCGAAAATTAGTATGGCATTGAAGCAGCGCCTCCTGGCGACATACGAGAAAAGTTAAATTTTTGCCATACAAATTTTCGTTTGCGAACAAATACGGAAAGTTAACAAAACTCATACTAGGCACCCTTATAGAATCTATATGAAGATAAGTACACTTCACCTGGAATCTTCAACCACTAAGAAGCTGGCTAGAACTTAGCACCAGTCATACACCCTACCATACCCAGTATCTGCTGGAAATCTTAACAGGAACCTAGTTCTGATATTTGTGACTATCCAACAGTTTGATGGGTACGAAAATAATTAAAGTAGTTTATTTCACACTTAATTTAATAATGTAATATCATTAAACTATCTTAAAAAAAAAGATTAAGAAATTTTGTATTAAACATGTAGGGTCTTGCAAATAAACAAAGAATAAGGTCCGAATAGTTATTCCGTGTTTTGTCTCTTTTACTCTAATTTGAAATGACGTTTACGTGACGGGAACAAAACACGTAATAACTATTCCGACCTTATTCTCTGCTTATTTGGAACACCCGTAGAATAGAACTCATTTTATGCTGTATAATTTTTAGTGCTTTATTCTTTCAACGTATTTAACATGTATGTGTGACATATTAACTTGTAATATGTATCTAAGTTAAGATTTCTCTTTTTAACCACTCAGTTGTTTCATGTAACAATAGTTACATGTCAAGAATACGCCCACGTGCTTCATGTAACAAATGTTACACAATACAATAGTAAAGCTATACGCTCGAAGAACCGCTAACCCGTGTCTCGTGCGACGTGTATGGGTGCCTTATTGAACAAAAATGAACGAAGCTTTAGCAATAGGAGCTGATCTGTCAAAATTAAAAAAAAAATCAAGTCAAAGTGATTCTTTTACAAGCGGTTATTATTTTGCGCGATTTTATCGAATTTATTCAAGCACGCAGCGGGATGGGCCCCGATGTATGTTGGAGCCAAGTTAACTTTGTCTTTATTGAGATTTTATTTGTTATATTATGTTCCCTCCAACGTTCAGTATCGAATACTAGTTAGGTATTTCCAGGTAGGTGTCGTAAAGCAAACATTATTACTCAATATGGCTTTTATAACTCTTCTCGTCTAAAGGTCACGTCTGTAACTTTAAGGTCTTCCCACGTATTTTTGTGAAGCGTTATATAACTGGTGTGTTAGGTAACCTTTCCTTAGAAGAGTCATCAAACATCTAATAAAGTTTAAGTTAAACGATGGCAAGAAATCTACAACAAATTAAAGCGATCAATAAATGTCAATCATATTCTTCTTCTTCTTATTATTATTAAATTCTTGTTAACCCATCTGTTGAACATTAAACACTAATTTCTTTGCATCTAAAATAGTTGTACCGTTCGAAAGAGATGTATTGAACATATACATCGTTATCTTTTCTTTTCTATATCACACTGTATTTGTAGTTCTGTACCTATAAAGTATTTGATAAAAAGTCAGCTCAGCAGTCGTCAGTGTATTATTTCTAAAATCATCGAGATAGACGGCTATATATGGGTGACCAAAAATTTAACATCTAGAGCTCATCCGTGCTTTGGAACGCTGCATAATCAGTCGTTAGCAATTTAGCAATCACCAATCCGCACTGGGCCCGCGTGGTGGTTTAACGCCCGTTCTATCCATCAATAGGGAAGGCTCGTGCCCCAGCAGTGAGGACATAAAGATAAACTGTTGATGATGATATATTGAGACGACTATAAACCCATTGTGCGGACGCAGAAAGCATCCCTACGCCCACCATCTAGAAAGCCAATACGCTGGTGTTGGGTATGGGTACACGTCAAGACGTTGCCAAACATAAGGCATCTATAAAATGTTTTTGTTTTTGTTTATATAATTTTAACGCAAATTTTGTTGCGAAACAAATTACAAAAACACAATGTTGAAAAAATTTCCACGAGCAGGATTTGAACCTGCACCCTTCTGACATACCGGGTCAGGTGCTCTTCCAATTGAGCTATCGTGGTTCTAACCAGCCCGCCGTTTTTTTTTTTCAACATTGTGTTTTTGTAATTTGTTTCGCAACAAAATTTGCGTTAAAATTATATAAACAAAAACAAAAACATTTTATAAATAGCTTGCCTACTTCTTAACTGATCTTTAGTATTTGTAAAAATATTATGATCGGGTGTTAATGACGGTAGTTGTTGACATTGAATGGGTGCCTTTGGCTTTCAAAGTAAAAAGTAAATAGTGTTTAATAATTTCAGCGGGCTGGTTAGAACCACGGCAGCTCAATTGGAAGAGCACCTGACCCGGTATGTCAGAAGGGTGCAGGTTCAAATCCTGCTCGTGGAAATTTTTTCAACATTGTGTTTTTGTAATAAGGCATCTATCTTTGCAGAGGAAGAAGAGTGACGAGTGACTACCGACGTTTTTTGTATCCCAGAATCAGATGGTGGAACTTAAGAGTGATTCGAACGCTAGTATCGTTTACAATTGTGAAATTTTAAGCATTGAAGTAATTAAGAACACATGGAAGCTGTGAGATCGGGCTATAACACGTCACGCCCAATGCGGGTGGGTTTTAACGACTGCCGTTTTATGACATCAACCGGGATTGACGCCTGTACATTTCAAAGTACAGAGCACAATATAATGTAATTGATATTAACCAATTCTGGGAGTAATGTCTAATTCCTTAAATGTCTATCGTCCGAATTCCTTGAACGCCCGCCGCGCCAAGGAAATTGCCTCGCATCGGCAGATTTAATCTCCTTGCGTAAAATCAACGAAAAAGCTATCATTCGACATTCGTCACTAAAGCGGCTTTATAAACGTATTTTTTAGACGAAAGCTTAAAGACTTCAGCACGAGCCTTACGTTTACCGTCTTTGTAACATAATTAACCGCCTCTGTGGTCTAGTGGCTAAGACCACCGGTTTAGACCCAGAGATCCCGGGTTCGATTCCCAGCGGGGGTACATGTTTGTGTACTCGGTTTGGTTGGTGGTAGGGCTTGTTTGTCCGCCTGGCTAGCTACCACCATCTTATCTAAATATGTCGCCATAACATCAATGTTTGTAGCATTGTTGTGTTCCGGCAGCTAGAGATAAGATAGCCAGTGCCTCACTAGTTGAGGATCCCGGGTGAAGTGCGCCTCCATCACTGGCCTTATCATCACTTAACATCAGGTGAGATCAAGGCACTGTGCTTACCCGTTAATATAAAAAAGCAACATCATTTTCAATTTCATAGTCAAACATAGCTATAAATAATAGGATCATTTTCTTTCTTGCGTTGCATTTGCGTTTTGTCGTCTGCTCATAAACATCCACACATGTAGCACACCACAACATGTTATTATGTGGTTATATTGTTGTAAGTACTAGACTAGGTTTGTTAACGTTCTCATTAAAAAAGTATTTTTTAATTTTTTTACAACAAACGAAGGCTTCTTATTGGCTTCTTATTGTTATTTGAAATGTGAATGTATACAATTACATAAAACTTGCTTGGCTGGCTTGCCGAATAATATAAAATAAAATATAACTTCAGTTCTTCCTTGATAATGGCGTATGCAACTGTGCTGAAATATCGAAACCTCAAAAAGAATAAACATGGTAAGAATCTCTTTAATAATTTCTCTAATGCAAGTGACCATGATATTTCAAAAAGTTTTCAGGATTTTTGAATGGGTGCCTTTGACTTTTAAAGTAAAAAGTAAATAGTGTTGAATAATTTCGGCGGGCTGGTTAGAACCACGATAGCTCAATTGGAAGAGCACCTGACCGGGTATGTCAGAAAGGTGCAGGTTCAAATCCTGCTCGTGGAAATTTTTTCAACATTTGTGTTTTGTAACTTGTTTCGCAACAACATTTGCGTTAAAATTATATAAACAAAACAAAAACATTTTACCTTCTGCAATCCGTGGACTGATGTAGAGAGAATCTACCTACGTACAAAGTAGCACAAAACAAATCAATCTGAGAAAATTATTTGTTGTTACAACGAAGTGTTTCGCCTTTATGTGGGTTACTCACCTAATGGTTAATATGTGTTTTCTTTGTACAATACAGGATAAAAGGGTGACATGGCGTTAAGGCTGAATAAGAAAGCATATTTCACCCGGAATCTTTTACCACTGCGGTCTTTTAAAACTGTTTAAACACAATAATGCTTTTAATACGCCGACTGGTGCCTGACTCTGTTATATACACAGTCAGGTCATAAATTCTGTCACATGTTTAATATAAAATAATTTGAGACAAGTTTAATCATTATGTAACCATTTATATACCAAAATAAACATAACAAAACATAGATTCTTATGACAATAAAGTTTATTCAAAATGACCTCCGTGATTTTGAATACAGGCCTTCAATCTGCGCGGCCAGTCGTCTATCGCAGCACGAACGAGGTCCATGTCAATATCGGCGGCTGCCTTAATCAAGGATGTCTTGAGTGACTCCAAATTGGGATGAGGCTTTGAGCACGCCTTTTCCTCCAAGTGTTGCCATATCTTGTAATCTAACGGACTCAAATCTGGACTGGAGGAGGGCAAGTCTTCGTGCCGGATGAAGTCGATTTCACGCGCCGCCAGCCAGTATTGTGTGCTCTTCGCTCTATGAGCTGGCGCCGAATCTTGTTGGAATACCCAATGCCTGTTATTGAACATGGTATGAGAAACAGGTTCCACAAGGTTCGTCAGTACTGTATTTTTTTGATACACAACTGCATTCGTTTTTACACCTTTCTCACAAAAATGTACCTCTGTTAAGCCCCAATAAGAAACTCCCAACCATACCATGAGCGAGGATGGAATATGACCTCGTTGGACACGCGGAATACGGTTGCTCGCTTCTTCACTACTGTGTGCATACACCTTATCATTTTGTTTGTTGTAGCTCTCTTCTACGGTAAAAATTGTATCATCCGAAAAAAGAATTTCCCGATATTTTTTTCCCGCGTACCGCTTCAACAAAGCGCGGCATCTCTTCAGTCTCAGGTCCATTAAACGAGCATTCAAACAATGTCCTGTTTTTCTTCGATATGCCCAAAACCCTAAGTCTTCATTTAACACCCTTTTCACCGTGGTTCTGCTTAACCCCATCTGAAGGGCCAACAGTTTCTGCTTACGTTTGGGATTTCTTTGAATACGCGCCTTCACAGCTTTTATCACTGCTGGAGTCCTAACAGACCGAGGGCGACCACTTCTTGACCTGTCATCTACACTAGAGTCTTCATTGTATCGTTTGATGATACGATAAACCAATGTTTTGGTTAAATTAAAATTTTTCAGTATGTCAAAAATTTGAATTGGCGCGTAACCGCAACGATGCAACGCAATAACTGCAACACGGTTTTCTTTAAGCGTCCACTCCATATTTAAAAATGAGTAAAATTCTAAAAAGTATACATTTTTATTTTCATGAACAATGCGAAATTCGAATTCATACATACATACATATATATAATCACGCCTCTTTCCCGTAGGGGTAGGCAGAGACCACTTCTTTCCACTTGCTACGATCCTTACATACTTGTTTCGCTTCGTCCACTTTCATTATTCCCTTCATACAAGCTCTTCGGTTTAGGGTACTCTTGACCTGGCCTTTTTTCAAGACGTCCCTGATTTGATCTCGAAACGTCCGCCTAGGTCTACCCCTACCAACACTTTCATTCACACTCGCCTTATACACTTTTTTCGTCAATCGTTCTTCATCCATTCTCTCGACATGGCCAAACCATCTCAGCATGCCTTTCTCAATTTTCTCAATTCGAATTCAATAAACTTTTTTGTGGCCAGCATTCTAAAAGAAAAGTTTTTACTGTGTGACAATACTTATGACCTGACTGTGTATATATATATTTATATAAGATATATAGATAGAGTACATTAACTATATTGTGTATAAATGCACAATTTTCTTTTAATTTTCTTTTGACTTTAACCTTCCTCATTATTGTGCTTCTGTTTCAATTTCATTCAATTTAAATTTAATTTGTCTGCATATCCGTTGCACGTCCACGCTAAAATGCAATGCTATGCCCAAATGGGTAACATGATGTATTGTATTATTGATGACACTAACTTGTCCAACATTCATGAATCGCAATAAACACTTTGACTTTGACTTTGAACGATGTTCATAAATAATGTAGGGGTACCTACCTACTACAATAACATATAAGAAAACGTTTCATGCGCGTTGTCTTTTACGTAATGCAAAATCTGTTTATTGATTCGTTCCCAAAACAGTGTACCTAAATCCGTATACTGAACAGAAACCATACTATCTATCTATCGCTATTGACGCTATTTGCTTGACGTCATGTTAAGGTGAGAATTATTCGAATAGATCTTTGTGAATACGTGTAAAATTATGTTTAGTCTTTTATGATCCGAATATTGTCGAAAAAAACATTTTTGCATCACAGTGCTTTGAAAAAAAATAAGTGCGTAAAAGTAAATACCCTATATCTGTCCTACTACTGGACAAAGACCTCCATAATTGAAATCAAGTCATCACTAAAACTACAAAAAATGAAAATATTTTTTATTTAGGTATAGGTATCTTTTTACACCGTGTTTTTGAACGTCAAAATCTAAGCCATCTCTTCGTAAGCCTAAGGTCCTAGTATATACGGCCCTAAGTTAGGTGAAGCCATAAAGACAAACGAAGATCAAGTGCAAACTCTGTAAAAATATTCTAGCTGCCGAATATTCGACCAATAGTCCCTAACAAATATTTATCTGTCTGTTTTCGCTGCCGTGTCTGTAATCTATTTGATTCACTTCAACCGACATGATTGTGTAAGTTGCCTTTATTGGATACTTCAAACAGTGCGCCGCTTTATCCAACTACAGGACAAGGACATGTTATATAACTAGTACACAATAAGGTACAATTATTCAGGAGGCCTACACCAAAATGGCCAATGATGGCTAAGAAGAAAAGGGAAGGGTCGTTCCCGGACCTTCATGAACTTCCTACCACTGATCGTTGAGACCTGAAACTTGGAGAGTGTGTCTTTTGTATGACGTAGGCATTCGATAAGAAAGGATTTTCCTTGCATAAACCTTTTTTAACAGAATTTATGGAAGACGTGTTTCGTATTTTATTGAAATTCATCCCCTAACGGGGTTAAAAAGGGGTAGAAAGTTATTTTGGCGGTGATTTGCTTCGAAGTGGATATCAATACTCCTTAGTGCTTTTGATTTAAATTACATTTTATTTTGACACATGTTTGAAAACTCAATCTGATTTTATTCAAAAAAGGTTGAACTCACTTAAAAACGCAAATACTCTTTAAAATTGGAATGTCTCGAAAGTCACCGTACTATTATTAGTACCTCATTTGAAGGATACGTAGTATCTCTACCTAGTTTGTGTTTGAAGGTAAAAATCGAGAATGGCTGGACCGATTTAGCTAATTTTGATTTTGAAATATTTGTGGAAGTTCAGGGAAGGTTTAACAGTGAGAAACATAAATAAGTAAAAGAAAATACTAAAAACGATTTAATTTTCCAATAAAAAATTATTTGTTTGTTTTGTTGTCATTGAAACTTTCAAAGCGGTACGAAGTCCGCCGGGTCAGCTAGTACCAAAATAAAATAGGATAACTATTTATTTACTTTTAAACACGCTATGAAGATAATCATATTTGTAAAGAGCTTAGGTATATAATGTACCACTACTAGGCAAAGGTCTCAATTACTGAAATCGAGCCATTGCTACAATTGACGAGTATAGGCTTGAACACCACGCTTGCTATGTGTGGGTTGGTGATCACAAACCCGGGCCTTGCATCGAAAACTCCGAACCACACTTTGCCCAACCTGGGAATTGGGCACCTCTGGCTTTCAGGCCCGGCGCTTAGCCAATCGGCTACCGAAGTGAAATATGACAAAAAATATATTTAATAAACATGTAACAAAATAATTACTGAAAGATGTGATGATCTTTATTTATTTATTTAATCTTCAGTCCATGTTATATAACTTATATTATACATATTATTTTTTTAAATATAAAAATATGAGACAATTTCACATATATTGTTCTGATCCCAAGGTAAGCAGCTAAAGCACTCGTTTCATGGAAATCAGAAACAACGACGGTACCACAACCACCCACACCCGACACAATATCGAAAAGTTTGTTTTCGACATCACAAATACAACACAATCGTACCCGGGACTTCAGAGTTAACGCCGCCCAAAGTCCGGCGTGCAAGCCACTCGGCTACGGAGGTCGTCAAAACATAGTACAATTACTATATTATTTAATATGTTTTGTCATATATTCTGGACTTACCTTTAGATTGACATTAACATTTACATTTAAATTGCTACGAAAAGCCATTTACAGGTTCTTATATAAGGCACACAGTCGTATTTCATATTCTTACAGAAAGAGTTTAGGGTTGAATAAGTGTTCGCGTATGTAAAGATTTTACAAAGACAGAAAACTATACCATTCAAAGGGTTGGTGAGTTTTCTTCAAGAACGTCAGATCCCATTAAACATCATCACACACTGTTGAACAGCTGTTCACGAAAGGGTAGATATGTAAATATTGGACCTGAATATAACAGACAACGTGTAGCACTTGGTAAATATATATTATCAAATACGTACTTTTCTGTGAGCGAAACGTATCAAACCGTTTTATCCTGTTGATTCCATTCTTTTTTACACCGAGTAGGTATTATTTCCACAGTTTATTTTAGTTTTAAAAATGTATCTGACAACGTCTACAAACAAATAAATAAAAATGAAACCCTTTTTTACGGGGAAAATAGATACTGTATTCTTATTAACTTTAGAAATCTATAAACTAGTTAGGTACTCTTCATCATCATCATCATCATCAGCTCATTTTATGTCTCCACTGCTGGGGCACGAGCCTTCCCTATGGATGGATAGGGAGAACGGGCCATAAACCACCACGCGGGCCTAGAGCAGATTAGTGGTTGTTAACGACTGCTAATGTAGCCGGGACCTACCACTTTACGTGCCTTACCGAGGAGCTCGGAATGATAAACTTTTGGTCACCTATCCGATGACCGGCCTTTGTGAAAGTTGCTTAAGCTCAACACTCGCAGACCAGGCGCGTTAACCACAGCGCCATCGAGCTCCTCAGTTAACTAGTTACTAGTAAACTTATATACATAGTTACTTATTTATAAGACAACGATATTATGACAATAATGTTTTATTTTGTTGTTGTTGGACTTTAAATAAAGTCCAGAACATCTGGAGACTCAAGAGACTATAAAGAAATAAAACTGTATAAAAAAAGGATCGCCTTTTTCCTAAATATTCTGACTCAAGCCCTTACAGCTGTCTTCGGCTGGTTGGTAGCTCTTGATGCAGTGTGTGGGCGGTTGCCACATCATTTCTTATCCTCACGTATTACGCCTTGTAGATCTGATAAAGTTAAGACACGGCATCCTCCCTCCAACATCAACATAGTTTATATTGTATAAATAGTCTTGTAAGGTTTAGATAATAAGTTAGTCACAATGTAGTCACTGCAATTATACAACACCACATAAAGAGACGCAGTCGTTATTTACCATCGCCATGGAACCCTCCATCGTCACAACCTCCCATACGTCAACCACGGGAACACTGTGCTATGACAAAAATTATCATCAATACTTTTGATTGCCTTAAATACAAACACCTATACATACAACACTTAATAAAAATAAAATTTTTGTTTTACTAAATAAATCATTTTCATTTTCACTTTCATTTTACTCTTTTGCAACTAGGTTCCCGAATTCTCGAAATTATTAAATCGAAATCTTCATTAAATTATCTACCTCGTCCGATTGTCTGACAAGAATTGTCATAAATTGTTGCTTATTTCTCATTTCCTGGCAACGTCTGAGTCCACGGTCAATACACGCATAGACAAATGCGTATCCTTAATTTCTGTACCCTGTACCCTTCTCAGTGAATAGTGCTATTCCGCTAAATCATAGTGGAAATGGTATAGTAGGTCATCCTTCCAGCGTGTCACTTGCGAGACTAACGCGTTCGATAAAATTATAATAACACTTGGAGCCTTTGACAGAACCCAAGATCTTTTATAAGAATAATAATACATTTATTTCTTTACAATTTTAAATTACGTATAAGTATTGTAAAATAGTTGTTTTTGTAAAACTGTTTTTAGGAGTTTCGAGTGAATCCATTCAATATTGATGGAACGTCTCTGGTAACATGATTGACAGTTTGTAAACCTGTATCTTCGCAACTCAATTGGAAAAACAGTCTAAAAATTGTCATGCCAGCTCAGCATTTATGTTCCATAGAGATGTCTTACTGGTATGTTATTATACTATGAATAAATATAACGCGCCTTATTTTCACTCATCACTCATTGTTTCCGCAGGCAGCGTCGCGCAATATCCGGTGTAATGTGTCTCACTGCTGCGGACGTCCTTTAGTACATTCATCCTCCTCAAACTTCCTTAATTTATGCTTTTGGTTTGTACAATAAACGCATGTAGGTTCCCACCTAAATGGAATTTATTATCCATTTCTTTGTGTTAGCGTTAACGTTGAATAACTTTTCTTGGCGATTTGTTTAATGTAAAAAACAAAAGTTTTCACTTCAATTTTACATCAATTTGCACAACAAAAAACGTTCACTGATAGAATGCTACATTCCTTGTAAGTTGCATAGACTATATTTTAATATTAAAAGTTTATTTTTAAAGTCCCAAATCCACGCGGACAAAGACGCAAGTACAGTGCTCGTTTTATACATTTCAGGTTCTGAAACATCAACGCTAGATCTTGGTCATCGTCAGCATATAAATGTCGCTCTGCTAAAGCTGACAATCCCACATAATACATTATAAATGGATAGATAGTGCCTTAAAGCACCACGCTGGCCCAATTCGTGTTAATGGGCTTTAACCGGCTTCTTACGATAAAAACCAGGACCAACGACTTACCATGCTATCCCAAGATCGATATGCTTTGGTCACCCATCCATTACAAAAGTTATTTAACTCGTAAGATCACATCGTTTTGGCGCAACTCGCCATCAATCTCCTTTTATATTGAAATAGTAATAAATAATCAAAATCGATAAATACAGCCCGAATAGATCATTAAGTGGGCTATGAATCCAAACTACCAAGTTAGACGTACCGTTACGTATTAGATGACTTAATTAAGTACCCAGTAACTTGACCAAATTGTAGGGACCGGCAGATTTCTTTTTCTCGAGTTAATCCCATATTAAAAGTTTCTTATTGATCGGTTGTATCCTTTACGGAAAACAATATACTTTCTCTGAAAAACATTTATGCGTAGATAAATAATCCTTTTACAAAAAGTTGGTACGACGACAAAAACGATTATTGCTATGACATAGCATTATGTAACCTATTGTTACATACAAACTTAAGTTTGATTTCGGGTAGACTCTCAAAGATGACGTCAATGAAAACGAGGATTTCTATGGCATTGCTGCATTGCCTTCTGGTGAGAAACGAGGTTACTGGCCAATTGGGTAGTCAATAGATAAACTTTTAAAGCCACGATTTTTTTCATAGAATTTGTATGGGTATGGTAAACTATGACGTCAATATTTTGTTCCGTCAATTGAGTGTTTATAAATAACTTTTTCCCTTACAGAAATTCATACATACATACATACATATAATCACGCCTCTTTCCCGTAGGGGTAGGCAGAGACCACTTCTTTCCACTTGCTACGATCCTTACATACTTGTTTCGCTTCGTCTACTTTCATTATTCCCTTCATACATGCTCTTCGGTTTAGGGTACTCTTGACCTGGCCTTTTTTCAAGACGTCCCAGATTTGATCTCGAAACGTCCGCCTAGGTCTACCCCTACCGACACTTTCATTCACACTCGCCTTATACACTTTTTTTGTCAATCGTTCTTCATCCATTCTCTCGACATGACAAACAGAAATTCATGCATATGACAAATGTACAATAGTTGGTTGGTAGTGGTTGATGTTTTAAAAAACTGTGCCGTGATTTTATTTATACCTTTAATGTTCTGCAATTATTTATTAATGTTGTCAACATCGTTATTTAGCAAATTCGACAGCTGTCGATTTCGCTAACTTTTTTCGCTAAGCAGCATTGTAACGAAGTTACGCATTTTATTTACAATATTTTGGGTACAATTAGAAAATTCCGTTGGTCGGATTTGGTTTCCTGTTTCCCTTTTCGTTGATTTTATAAATTTGCCTTTCTTCCCACTTTTTTTCCTCCTATTTATAATTGTACAAGTCATAAAAAGCATTGTTCGGTATATTGCTCTGTTTCAGTTTGAAGGGAACTAAAGTCATTTTTATCACGGTGAAGGCATAATTGAGGCGTAATATTTGAATTTTCAGGGTCGTCGCCCCGCGCTTACCCTTTTGCTGGCGCAAGCGTCCTAAAGTAAATAGCCTATAAATTTCCCACTGCTGGGCAAAAGCCTTCATCATTGAAATCACGTCATCACTACAATTGATAGGTAATGGCTTAATCACCGAGCTTGCTAAATACTGGTTGGTGCTTACAAACCTTTGCCTGCCAAACCTGGGAATTGAACCCGGGACCTTCGGGTATCGCGCCGAACGCTTTGCCACTCGGCCACCGAGGCGACACACTGTGGGACGGATTTCGGATTTGCGGACGTAGGACGTTTTTGTTACATATCATTATTTTCATTATGCCAATCGATAGCCCTAATTAAGGCGATCAGGTCTTATTAGGGCAACTTTTTTGTAAACATAATATTATACAAGAAAAATTGAAAATAAAAAAAAAGTTTATGGGACTATATCTAACATGCTCTGTAAGTACCAAGTCTTGGCAGATCCCAGCTTGATATTTTGTAGGGTTAATCTATGGGTGTTTGTATATAGTGCCACATACATAGCGTTGTCCCGGACTTCCCCGTTCTCCAGATATATGAAGCTGCACTTAGGTACTTTTTCTAATTTTGCTAAGGGATTATTTTAAGTATTAAACTCCAAATAGTTATTAAAAAACTGAACAACGTGAATATTATGAATTGTATGTTAATTTAATTAATTATCAACTAGACTATAACATCCGGTGACGTCATATAACAAAACTAAAACATGTAAAAAGTGAATACAATAGTATATCAAAATTGAGTCTTTAATGGGTTTTAATTTACAAATTGGTTTGTATTTTTTAAATATATTTTACGGGTAAGCACAGTGCCTTGATCTCACCTGATGTTAAGTGATGATAAGGCCAATGATGGAAGCGCACTTCACCCGGGATCCTCCACTAGTGAGGCACTGGCTATCTTATCTGTAGCTGCCGGAACACAACATTGCTACATACATTGATGTTATGGCGACATATTTAGATAAGATGATGGTAGCTAGCCAGGCGGACAAACAAGCCCTACCACCAACCAAACCGAGTACACAAACATGTACCCCCCGCTGGGAATCGAACCCGGGACCTCTGGGTCTAAACCGGTGGTCTTAGCCACTAGACCAAAGAAGCGGTTAAATTATTGGCGGTATTGTTCCAGCTTAAGTATTAACAATTGAATTATTCTGTATCGCTAATATCACTTATATTGTTTATATCTATAAATTCAGGTTCAAAAATATCTTGAGTAGTAAGCATCAAAAGATTCAGAGCTTCAGGAGAGAGAGTCATCCTCTTGAGTTTGGCCATTCTTGGTCGTAATATTAGGGTCTTAGGGTCGGACGACAAAAGAAGATTATGCAATATGTCCTCATTTGACGCATACCTGTTTACTTTTCTGGAATGGTGTTCTCTATATTTTCTAAGCTCCTTGAAGCTTCTTCAGAAAGTTTTACGGGCTGGAACCACAAATGATGGCAACACGGCTAGAAATTTTTTCGGTGATAGTAAAACAACTGCACGTATTACGGGTATTAATGAAGGTGGAGCGTAAAGTGTTTCATTTAAATGTGTACTATTCATGGAAACCTTAGAAAAAATCACTCGAAAAGGCGTCAACTTTTTTGTTCAAATATAAAGTGCAGTTAGAACTTGTCCGTCTAACTAAGTGTTGTAAAGTCATTATCCTTGGTTTTATTTGAGATCGAAAATTCAATATTTTCATACATTTTCGCTAGATTGACCTAACAACAACAAATAATCTATATCAAAAGCACGCTACTGGCAACGATCTGCGAAGATTGTCGCTCCACCTAGTCTGAAGGCCTCCTTCACTACGTTCGCCGATACGCGGTCCCCACACAAACAAGTACCTAAGTGTCTCTAAATCTGACACTCTAAGGACCTTTTTGGAATGAGATTATCGTCATTAAGTAGTCGTCAGTGTTAATTGACGTCTCCGAGTGCGACAGTGAGATTAGTCAATGATAAGAACCGCGTACCTATAGCGATTTATATTCTTTCCATTGACTTTTATTGAGTCCAGTCGGTTTTTATCTTTCCTCATTTTAACTTAATAGGCCACAAGGTCATTAATTTTCTAATTCGCCTATTAAGAAAGGCTCACAATCGTACAGTCAACAGCAAAAGACAATGATAAAAAAACCACTATAAACAATTAAAATATTAATACTACTGTTTACCAACGAAGGTTTACTAATAATAATAATAATATTATCTTTTTTGTCTTTAATGAATCTTTAGTTTCCTTATTATTGGTATTCTGGATTTTGTAATTGACTTTTGTCGTCGACTGTACGTACAAGGCGAAGCCACGCAATAAAAATAATTACCCATAATAATTTTATGCCTTGAACGTTAATTTAATGAAGTATAAGTCTATTGTATTGTTCTGTGCTTTGTTCCAAGACATCATTAGTTATTCCGTAAATCATAAAACGTACGATCGATGAAAACTGATATGACAATAGTCGCATTATGCGGTAGGTGGTTTCGTTAAAGTGGATATAACCGCCTATATGGTGTAGTAGGTATACGGGTTGAAAACCCGCTCTTGAAATTATTAAAAAAAACTAAACACAAATACCTACAAATGAGTACACACGCCTGCACATCAACCTACCACAAACTGTCAATGTGGTTGAAAGTGTATTGAAGAAATTTGACAGTTTTGGATAGGTTGATGTGCCGCCGTCTGTACCGTTCCCGATAAAAAATATGCGTTTTAGTGATTCTACCAATACGTTTTTTTTTATAATACTCTGCATCAAACAACTCCTCGCCACTAGTAGGTACGTGAGTACGTAGTACCTAGCTATTTGAAGAATTTTTTTTTAAATATTTTGTTTTACGAAAAATATAAATTTGAAAAATATTGGTAGGTACTCTACAAGGAATTGCTTAAACTGACTTTGAACAATACGTGTAGTTTTTAAAAAGGGAAAACGCAACGAAGAAGGGAAGAAGAAAGAAGAAAAACATTTATTGACACTCACTTATACTTAACAAAATGAATATTAATAAAATAAAACACAGCCCAAAACAAGTTAATCTATACCTAAAATAAAGCTAAAGAGGGTCAAAAGTCTGTACATGGAAGATATACGAAAAAAAGTTGGCAGCATACATCGATAACAGAACAGTTTTTAGATTTTTTTTCTGGTTGTCTGTTTATCTGTTTGTCTGTTTATTTGACCGCGCATCACGTGAAAATGGCTAAATGGATTTTTATGCAAACTTTGCACAAAGACAGACCATGACCTGGACTAGGACATAGGATACTTTTTATCCCCGTAACAGGTTCCGGTGGGATAGTGTAGTCTTCGCGAATGAAGTCGCTGGCGACAACTAGTACATAAATATAATCAATGCCAATCAAATGTCAATAAAAACACCAGAGACTTAAGAAAAACTTAAGTCTTGACTGTATGGGGTAGATCCCTCATGAGCAACTTATCAGCTGATGGTAATTGATGATAAGGTCTAAAATGAAAGTGCACTCCACCCGAAACCCTTATTCACTCGGAGCATAATAATGCTACCAACATTATTGACGCAAGATATAAGACGATGCTAGCTACTATGGTGGATTTAAAATAAGCTACGTCCAACAAAACCAGAATAACATGAAAATAAAGGAGCTATGGGGGATTGCACCACAATTTTACGCATTCAACCCAAGCATCGTCCATTCGGCTAAACTCTTAAAGCTATCGATCGAAATTTTGAGGGCATGTCTGAAGAAGCGTCACCACAATATATTTGCAGACTCGCGAGAACCGTTTAGTGCTCATACCGGCAGCGTTGATTGTCCAGACGGCCATACATTATATATGAGCGATGACGTGTGGTAGAAGCCATAAGCAGAATCACACGAATTATATCTTTAAGAAGAAGAACTCGATGGTGCAGTCACACGCGCACGGTTGCGATTGTGGAAACAAGCAGCTTGCTGGTCATCGGATGGGCCACCAAAATGTATCATTAAGCATCTCCGCGCTTTGGAAGGCACTTAAAACAATCGTTAACTACCTCCCCTGTGTCTGGCCTGTGTGGAGGTTCACGACTCGTTCTCCCTGTGGTATACAATGATCTGATGATTATGATGACAATAGGGTATTCGACTACAATGAAAATATAGATCAAACTGTTGTTAACTTAACAGTAGGTAAACATTTTTTTAAACCAATTTAGTCAGCACATAATTTTAAAATAAGCAAGTATAATTTTAAAAATGTTTTTGTTTTGTTTATATAATTTTAACGCAAATTATGTTGCGAAACAATTACAAAAACACAAATGTTGAAAAAATTTCCACGAGCAGGATTTGAACCTGCACCCTTCTGACATACCGTGGCAGGTGCTCTCCCAATTGAGCTATCGTAGTTCTAACCAGTCCGCCGAAATTATTCAACACTATTAAATTAATTAAACATTTTATATATAGCTTGCTTACTTCTAAACTGATCTATAGTATTTGTAAAAATATTATGATCGGATGTCAGTGACGGTAGTTGTTGACATTGAATGGGCGCCTTTGCCTTTCAAAGTAATAAGTGAATAGTGTTGAAAAATTTCGGCGGGCTGGTTAGAACCATGATAGCTCAATTGGGAGAGCACCTGACCCGGTATGACAGAAGGGTTTCAACATTTGTGTTTTTGTAAGTATAATTTTTATAAAAAAATCATTATTAAAATAATTAAATTCTTATGATTGACCACGTGATCGAAAACGCACGGGATTAGGCTGAATCTGAAGTGACGTCACCTGCTTGTTTACAGTAAATGTCACTCGAAGTTTTGTATGGTGTGATTTGACAGCTTTGGCAAACTTTTAGTTTGTTTACAAGCAGGTTACGTCACGACATCACGTGACCTGCATGCATCGTTTTGGCGGATATTTTATTCATTTGAATTTTAATGGCCTCAGTAAATCCGTTATCCTTTCTGACTCCAAAAGTGGTTTGAATGCCCTTTCAAGTAATTTATTCCGCTCCAAATCCGTTTCCCCTCTAATCCTGAACATTAAAAAACAGCTGTTCCTTTGTCGTGAAGAAAACATTGAGGTAGCATTAATCTGGATCCCAGGTCACAGTGGTATTAGTGGTATCCAACGAGGCACCGGCTTGCAACACATTTTTGCCCATGACATTCTACCACACGCCACAAAAATACTCAACAGTGATTGGCAAAGTAGGTACGTTGAGTCTTCACAGTGTAAGGGTCGCCAATATGCTGGTTTTCAACCCATTATTCCCCGGAGACCAGGTTTTTTAACCAAAAAACCATGAATAGACAAACCATCTCCACAATTTGCCGCTTGCGTATTGGCCACTCATGCACTCCAGTCTTTCTCCACAAGATCCACGCGACATTATGTGAGTGTGGTTTAGACGAAGGCACTCCAGACCATATATTCTTTAACTGTCCAAGATACCCCGTCTCTTTGTATGACATCCTACCCTCTAAAATACCCCGCCCTATAAACTTACTATTTCTTCTGTCTTTCCCTCATCCTTCCATATTAAATTATTTATGTAAGTTTATTCAGTCAAATAATATAAGATTATAACGTAGATAGATACTCAATTCACAAAGTTTTTAAAAGATAATATCTTCTACCGGCCAATATTTGTAACTTCTACTGGCCACATTGGCGAAATTATTGGTGTTGGAAAAACCATACAGAAGCCATTTCACAAGAAAATAATAATAATAATAATTTTAATGGCGATTTTAATTAACTTTAATTAATTTTAATTAATTAATTTAATTTAATTTTAATTAATTTTAATTAATTAGGTTAATTGCAAATATATTATGCTATAATGAACCATTTGACATATTTTTCTAAAACCTGTCAAATACCCAAATAGGGTATAGAATTTTGACTATGTTCAATTTGTTTTTAATTTTCGAATGCAGATTACTTCATCGTCTACATACGTTTATTACGTACCACAGCTGGGCTTAGGCCTTATAGCTACTACTTTCAGCCGCCCAACATCATTGTTTTACATTGCTTTGTTCCAGTTCATTAGGTTAACAATAACAATGTTATGGAAGATACATTTTAGATTAAAAATAAAATCAGCGCTAAATCGATTAAACACTTTGCGTTTGTACCATACGCCAAACAAATACGTACAGCAAGCTACCAAATCTATATTGTGATCTCTTAAAATGAGAACAAGGCAATATTAAACGTGCGCTTCGCACACCACTAGACGGCGCTGACGCTGTTGGTGTTTGTCATAGAAAACAAATGAAAATACTCTTTTGTCTTACTCTCGGACGTAGTGTTTCTCTTCATTGGAGTTAACAGTGTCTCTATGTAAATATTAACCGCAGGGCACCAACTGCTCATAGTTGCTTTGAAACTTCTCTTCTCTATTTCTCTCTCTGTCTACCTTTTTGCAATTTACGTTGCAATTCACGTAATGAATCGTCATTGTGTCATGCTATACAATTATTTGTAAATTTTTCTTTTATTATGGGTCAATAACATTGGGCATAATGTAATCTAGTTCTACACCTCTACACCCAGACAATTATAGAATTGCTAGGACTTAAATGGCTTGGAACACATTTTTTTTTAAATAAAGTATATCCTATGCAAGTAATTATAACATTCAATAGTGAAAGCATTTTTGGAATTGAAACAGTTGTTCCAGAGATCACCCTCTTCGAACAAACAACAACTTTACCTATTTGTTATATATAAGCATGTACCTAGGTCAGTATCTAAAGCAAAGGCAGAACAGTCTCATTAGATTTTTTTTAAATAGTATACGGAGATGTGTAAGCGCTCTTAAATCATCTGTCATACTTTTCCACTTATTAGGTAAGCACCTACCTAACTTCATCATCATCGTCATCAGCCTGTACTAGTCCATTGCTGGACTAACTTACCTAACTTAACAAAGGCGTAAATGGCAATAAAAAAAATCCATCTCAAAAAGAACACACGACTTTTATTACACATATAACTTTTTTAATATCGATTTAATGGAGGTTACCACAAGATGGAGGACTTTAGGAACGGCTTTTTATTCTTCCTAAAAGTTACACCACTCCCCCTCGTTAATTGAAAATGTTCCTATAGCCATTGTGAGATCTTTCGCTGGAAATTTCTACAAGTTCAAGAATGAAGTATCTTCGCTTGGTGTCACGTAACTTTATAAACATTGACTCTGTATCTAAATGACTTTTGAAGATACCGAAATATTCAAGTATTTATTTTTGAACTGCTATAAAAATCTCATGTTGGTCTGGGACGCGCATGTCGTAAGAGCCGACTAAAGCGCTGGACACACAGAAAAGACGTAAGACGCGGACGGGGCGCGGACATTATGTCTCTTCCGCGTCCCTTTCATACAAAATGTGTAGAAGCGTCGCAACGCAAAACATAGTATAGAAAAGACAGGGTGCGGGCACGACGCTTACTCGCCTGCGCCCTATTGCAAAACATACAGAAAGGACAGGGAACGAGCGCGAGCGTACGAGGGAGGGGAGCGGGCGGGGGCGCGGGTGCCGGGCGCGACTCGCGCGTCGCTGTCACACTTTTGAATTTAGTCACTAAATTAAATGTTGATAAAATGTTTTGTTTTGTTTATATTGTAGGAAGGAGTGGTAGGATGTTGGTAGTAGTAGGGGTAATCACGTCGGGGTCACCACTGTGGGATGGTAGTGGTAGGGAGAGTGCCACAATGAGGAAAGACAAAGGGAAGATCTTCCTCCGAGCTGGGTGGTATAGCTCGGGGACCGAGGTCCGACGGATGTTAGTTGGAGATGCTATATATAGCGAAAGAGATGGTGAAACTTCGCTATCGCGATGCAGGCTTTCCATACAATTTATCGTCGTAGTATGGCGACGTCGTTGGTATGCGTTTGTGGCGCCATCTGTTGACATGGTTGAGAAGGTGTTTGCTTCGTGTCGATTATGTGCGGCGTATGCGGTAGGTGACGCCGCCACATCACTCCCCCCCTGAGACCGGAGGTCGATGTCAGTGAGTGCGCTCAGCAGTCAGTGCGTCAGAGCTTGCAAGTGCCAGTGGAGAGTGCTGCTGCAGGATGCCCCAGTCTACGGTGAGTCGAGACGGGTGGGGTGTAGGCGCGTTGCCAGTGATGCAGTGTGCTGTTCCTGTCTGCGGTGAGTCGAGACAGGTGATGATGACGGTGGGTCCGAGCTGCTGGTGTGCAGGGCTGCCACGCCGGAGTGATGCGGCCGACATGATACACCGGTCGTGGGCTGCGGAGACCAGGTCGGGATGATGCCGTCGAGTGTGCCGGAGGTCCAGGAAGCGTCGTCCAAGATGCTGCGGTGGAACCTTGTGGCTCGATTGCTGGCTTGCTGTGACTGCTGGCGAAGGTAGATGATGGATGAGGAGTAATGGATGGGTGCTGCTGCGACGATGTTGAAGGTGCTTCTGTGCTCCATCGGGGTCACCACTGTAGGATGCCTGTGGTAGAATGGATGGTGCGCCACAATGAGGAAGGCCAAAGGGAAGATCTTCCTCCGAGCTGGGTGGTATAGCTCGGGGACCGAGGTCCAATGGATGTTAGTAGAGATGCTATATATAGCGAAAGAGATGGTGAAACTTCGCTATCGCGATGCAGGCTTTCCATACAATTTATCGTCGTAGTATGGCGACGTCGTTGGTATGCGTTTGTGGCGCCATCTGTTGACATGGTTGAGAAGGTGTTTGCTTCGTGTCGATTATGTGCGGCGTATGCGGTAGGTGACGCCGCCACAATATAATTTTAACGCAAATTTTGTTTCGAAACAAATTACAAAAACACTAATGTTGAAGATTAAATTGTGAAGGCTCTGTGGCCCCAAAGTTGCCTACCGTTTTTCAAGCGCTATACATAGTCTACTTATCTACATAGTACGTAATATTGATCGAAGCTTGAGAATGGCTCAATCGATTTGGCTCATAGTTTTTTTTTGTTGTGTTCGTAATTGTCAGGACAAGGTTTGTTATATAAAAACGGTTTTCGAGCTGGTAAAGCTATGGCAGGGTATGGGTGTTCACTCAAGCGGACAAAGTCGCGAGCGGGCCTCTAGTTTGTTATAAAGGTATATATGTAGGTAGGTAAACTCAAATAGAGATTACTTATCTAAATTCTCTGCCCCCTACCTACTACTAACACACGAAGTTCGCATAAGTAGACAACTTCCCAATCATGTTTTAATAATAAGGTGTTTAATTTTGAAACAAGTTTATTACGTACACAACAAAGGTAAAGTTAACATACCTTTAAGTCTTTAATCGCCGTGGTGGTCACCGGTGACCGACAAACAATAAATTTTCTATTGTGTCTGGTTTTGCGGCAGTCAACGTGTTAATGTAATCAAATGATGATAAGGCCAGGTGGAAGCGCACTACAAACGGAATCCTCAACTATCGAGGCACTGAGTATCTTATCTCTAGCTGCCGGAACACAACAATGCTTCGAACGTTGATGGTGGTAGCTAGCAAGGCGGACAAACAAGTCCTACCACACTTCCACCAACCGAACCGAGTACACAAACATTTACCCCCCGCTGGACATCAAACCCGGAACCTCTGGTTCTGAGATCGGTGGGGTTTATCACCCTTACCACCAGACTACAGAGGTGGTTAAAATGTATAGTATAAAATAACAAATGTAAAAAAAATCCACGAGCAGGATTTGAACCTGCACCCTTCTGACATACCGGATCAGGTGCTCTCCCAGAGCACCTGACCCGGGAGAGCACTTTTTATAATTTGTTTCGCAACAAAATTTGCGTTAAAATTACATAAACAAAACAAAAACAATAGTATAGTTTACACACAGCATTAAAAACGCCTTAATCGGTTTAGTAATAACGATAATCTCAATACCCAATAATGAACAAACCCTTAGAATTGCGAAATTACAAGGCAAAGCCACTAATCCCAGAAACTACTATTATCCTATAAACTCAAGGCAATGCCCTCTACCAATTATACGGTCTGTCAATTTAATGTTTATTCGATAGGCGTATTTATACGAAGTACACACGCCTCAGACTACCACAAACTGTCAAATTTCCTCAATAGACTTTGAACTTTATGCCTTAAATATATGGTTGAAAATGTATTAAAGAAGTTTGACAGTTTTGGATAGGTCGATGTGTAGGCGACTGTATATAAAGACATACTTTCACGACTTTCTCCCAATAAGGGTTAGACAGAGCATCGAAATTACCGATCCGAACCCCTCGGAGAATCTAGTAGGGCACGGGGACACGCCTTAGTGCGTGATGCCGTTCCCTCTAGAAAACCTCCGAAGGTGATTCGTTTCACACGACTTGCCCTTGCCTTTGCAGCTTACCCTTGCACGGCGGCCCTTTAAGTTTCTCGCCGCCCCAAAAAAAGCCCGGTGAAGCTGAAAATGCCGTTTGAGGCAATCAGCAAACTCTCTAAAAAAAAACTAACGAAATTACCAATTTTTAATAAACTCACCGATAGTGACATCAACGCCACATTTAGCATAATCAAAGTAGGGTTCTAAGGTGGAATATATAACAAAATATCAGTGATGGGTTGTTTTTTTTTGAGAGAGATTGCTGATTGCGTCACACGGCATTTTCAGCTTCACCGGGCTTTTATTGGGGACGGCGAGAAATAAAGGTTCCTCAAGCCGTGTGAAACGAATCACCTTCGGAGGTTTTCTAGATCATATTCAGATTTCAGATTCTCCGAAGGGTTCGAATCGAATCGGGGAGCGGAACAACCCGAGGGCGCCTCTAAAGGCTCGGACCTCGGCTCAGGTTGACCGAGCCGTGGTAGAGGAGAGAAACGTCCAGGTACATGTCTGTACCTGGTGTAGAGCGCGTGTGAACCGGTTCGTCGTACCCTTGTTCTACGAGTACGATGTCTTGGGCCTAAGCTAGTATGCATGTTTAGTGTATTCTGTAAATGTAAATGTGTAATGGCATTTAAAAGATTAGGCAGGGGGGGCGTTCGCAACTGTTATGGGATCCCACCACCTTCCCATGGCCATACCAACCTGTTGATTATAGTGGCCGAATCGTGAACTTGCGCGCGCAACCTGCAAATGCACTTTGCCGCGCGCAATTCTTGACTCCCATTACAAATTATTTATTCTTTGTCCATTTGTCCCTGGTCTTTACTAAGACTGGTGATCTTGTTTAAGAGGGGACCGTGATCGGCGCGGGGGAGGACAGCTTGTTTATGTTTATATGGGCAGTCTGAAGGACTTTTAACGCCTCGAGATGATTTTGCCCTAGCAAGAGCTCTATCACTTCGAGCTCCATCTTAGCGCACGGTCTAGAACCATGCACTAAGATGCGTGATTAATGTCAGACCGTCCCTGTCACAGACAGGGAGGCGTGAGTAAGAAAGGAACCTACTGCCTGAATGGTAGGTGTCGTCCTCCGGTGAAAATCAATTTACCGTAGGGTGTGTACCAAAACTGGTTAGTGTAAGTAGAAAGTTCTGAGTTGACTAGGAGATCCCCCAAGGCCGACTTTGCCAGAACTCTTCCGGAGTGTTTTCCCCCCAGGAGGGTCAGGAGGGCAGCCGGGTCAGTGCCCCAACTGGTTTAGTTGTCACTGTTAGGTATCCACCAGTCGGCTATTAAGCGTAGTCTTTCAAAACAGCAGTCGTTGTGAAACGGTGAAGTGAGCACTCCCGCATTGAAAATTTCGTCGAGAGCGCTATACGCGACATACTGTGCACCGAAGCCTTACCGGTACACAGTAAAAGGAACCGAATACAGAGCAAACGCAAAGCGAACTGAGTGTTGAGTGTTGCTAGCCGATCGCCTGTTAGGCGAGCATTGGAACCCTTGTCCCTTAGTCGGCTCTCACGGGAAGTTAGGCAGCTAATACATTATTTTCACGTCCCAGACCAGCATGGGATACCAAGTACTTACTAAAAAATCAACACCAAATTAAATAGTAGGGGTTAAGGGTTTCCTAAGGGATCCAAACAAATACTTACAAAATGTTTTGCGATAATATTATAATATGACAGAAAGTTTTATCTAGTAATAATTGAATCAAACTCATTAACTTTCTTTGTTTCTTTAAATGTAACTTAAATTATAGATATTATGGTGTTATATAGCGAACCGTGTTGTATAATCTATAACTGCTGTGTGGAAATAGGGAAATATGTTTATGCTTCAAGCTGTCTGTACTCAGCGAAACTCCTTGGAAAGTCACCCAACAACAGAATAGCAGATAAATCTGTCAAATAACGAATAAGACCTTTGTGGTGCTCTCAATCATATCGATGAGTCCGTGTGCTTTCACCCTTTCACATTAATCATTTTTCCCCAGGGATTGCGAGGTGTTGCCAACAATAACATTATTTTCCCAGTGGCAACACTAAGGTTTATGTTTCCCAACAAATAGAATGATTTAAACCCTAAATATTTTTTATTTTATCTTTCTACAAGTTCTTTATGCAACGAGGCAGAGCGTAGCTCCAATGGACAGACGGTTTAACCGCCTCTAGTGGTTAAGACCGGACTCAGACCTAGAGTTCGTGGGTTCGATTCCCAGTGGGGGTACAGGTTTGTGTACTCGGTTTGGTTGCTGGTAGGGCTTGTTTGTCCGCCTGGCTAGCTACCACCGTCTGATCTAAATATGTCGCCATAAAATAAATGTTCTCAATTAAGTTTTGCGGATAAAGCTGATCCGCTCTCGCTCCACCTCAAAAGAGTTTTGCGGATAAAGCTGCTCTACTTTCCGCTCCACCTAAAAAGAGTTTTGCGGATAAAGCTGCTCTACTTTCCGCTCCACCTCAAAAGAGTTTTGCGGATAAAGCTGCTCTACTTTCCGCTCCACCTCAAAAGAGTTTTGCGGATAAAGCTGCTCTACTTTCCGCTCCACCTAAAAAGAGTTTTGCGGATAAAGCTGCTCTACTTTGCGCTCCACCTAAAAAGAGTTTTGCGGATAAAGCTGCTCTACTTTCCGCTCCACCTCAAAAGAGTTTTGCGGATAAAGCTGCTCTACTTTCCGCTCCACCTAAAAAGAGTTTTGCGGATAAAGCTGCTCTACTTTGCGCTCCACCTAAAAAGAGTTTTGCGGATAAAGCTGCTCTACTTTCCGCTCCACCTCAAAAGAGTTTTGCGGATAAAGCTGCTCTACTTTCCGCTCCACCTAAAAAGAGTTTTGCGGATAAAGCTGCTCTACTTTGCGCTCCACCTAAAAAGAGTTTTGCGGATAAAGCTGCTCTACTTTCCGCTCCACCTCAAAAGAGTTTTGCGGATAAAGCTGCTCTACTTTCCGCTCCACCTAAAAAGAGTTTTGCGGATAAAGCTGCTCTACTTTCCGCTCCGCCTCAATTGAGTTTTGCGGATAAAGCTGCTCTGCTTTCCGCTCCACCTCAAAAGAGTTATGCGGATAAAGCTCCACTTTCCGCTCCGTCTCAATTGAGTTTTGCGGATAAAGCTGCTCTACTTTCCGCTCCGCCTCAATTGAGTTTTGCGGATAAAGCTGCTCTGCTTTCCGCTCCACCTCAAAAGAGTTATGCGGATAAAGCTCCACTTTCCGCTCCGTCTCAATTGAGTTTTGCGGATAAAGCTGCTCTACTTTCCGCTCCGCCTCAATTGAGTTTTGCGGATAAAGCTGCTCTGCTTTCCGCTCCACCTCAAAAGAGTTATGCGGATAAAGCTCCACTTTCCGCTCCGTCTCAATTGAGTTTTGCGGATAAAGCTGCTCTACTTTCCGCTCCACCTCAAAAGAGTTATGCGGATAAAGCTCCACTTTCCGCTCCGCCTCAATTGAGTTTTGCGGATAAAGCTGCTCTACTTTCCGCTCCACCTCAAAAGAGTTTTGCGGATAAGGCTGCTCTACTTTCCGCTCCACCTAAAAAGAGTTTTGCGGATAAAGCTGCTCTACTTTCCGCTCCACCTCAAAAGAGTTTTGCGGATAAAGCTGCTCTACTTTCCGCTCCACCTCAAAAGAGTTTTGCGGATAAAGCTGCTTTATTTTCTCTCCACCTAAAAAGAGTTTTGCGGATAAAGCTGCTCTACTTTCCGCTCCACCTAAAAAGAGTTTTGCGGATAAAGCTGCTCTACTTTCCGCTCCACCTAAAAAGAGTTTTGCGGATAAAGCTGCTCTACTTTCCGGTCCACCTAAAAAGAGTTTTGCGGATAAAGCTGCTCTACTTTCCGCTCCACCTAAAAAGAGTTTTGCGGATAAAGCTGCTCTACTTTCCGCTCCGCCTCAATTGAGTTTTGCGGATAAAGCTGCTCTGCTTTCCGCTCCACCTCAAAAGAGTTATGCGGATAAAGCTCCACTTTCCGCTCCGTCTCAATTGAGTTTTGCGGATAAAGCTGCTCTACTTTCCGCTCCGCCTCAATTGAGTTTTGCGGATAAAGCTGCTCTGCTTTCCGCTCCACCTCAAAAGAGTTATGCGGATAAAGCTCCACTTTCCGCTCCGTCTCAATTGAGTTTTGCGGATAAAGCTGCTCTACTTTCCGCTCCGCCTCAATTGAGTTTTGCGGATAAAGCTGCTCTGCTTTCCGCTCCACCTCAAAAGAGTTATGCGGATAAAGCTCCACTTTCCGCTCCGTCTCAATTGAGTTTTGCGGATAAAGCTGCTCCGCTTTCCACTCCGCCACAGTAGACGTTTGCGGATAAAGCTGCTCCGCTCAACTCCGCTCCGCTTCAATTCAGTGTCACCCTTAGGTTACGGGTGCCAAGTCACGGCCAAGAGTGTGCTCGTGTTTCCAAAAAGGTTTGCTCTGTTAATGGCAACACTCAAAAGGTTTTATCGCTGTAATAGGTGAATATTGGTAAACTGAAATAGCATTTTATTTATCACTTGAGTAAGGAAAAATTATACTGAATATACTGAACTGATTTAACTGATGTATCTAGTCCGCTCTACATACATTTCGTATTATAAATTTTGGAGGTCATGTCAGAATTCAATCAGGTCGGTTTGAAATGAATCGCATTGTGAAAATCTTTAATGACTATTTTGCTATTCGGGAAGATGCTCTTGTCAAATTCAAGAACTCGTTATTTATTTATTTATTTATATTAGGTACACTAACAATTCTTAGATTATAATATGTATTCAAATTATTAGTGCAAACAACATTAATAATCATTATTGACACTACAATTATTACAACTGTTTACAAATAAAAAAAATTAAAAGACAAATTGTAATAAATAAATCAATTGTCAATTAATTGAAATAAAAAAGATTTCAAAAACATTGTCATAAAAAAGAAAATAATTATAAAAATAAAAACAACAACAATAATAATAATTACTTAAGTCTTTAATCGCCGTGGTGGTCACCTGTGACTGACAAATAATAAATTTTCTGTTGTGTCTGGTTTTGCGGCAGTCAACGTGTTAATTAAAACAAAATTATATAAAATTTTTTTTACATACTAGCTATATTATTAATACAATAAAAATCAAATAAAATCCATTATCAGAATCAAATAACAATAAAATAAAATAAAATAAAATGAAAAATAAAAAGCCTAAAAAGTGGAGCATCAAGTCGCTATTTAGGGCTGATAACCTTGAATCAGCTTCAGTTTCAATTTAGTTGTTCATATTATGTTAGGCTACTAACAAGTAATTATTGCTAGCAAAAGCTTTTAGATGTCTGGAGTAGTCAACATGACTACATTATTAATGTTTTAAGCTAAATTTTAATTTTTATATGTCCCATCAATATTATTTCTGCCTGCGCCCTGTCATAATTAAATGTTTAACAAACGCGAGTTGTTTCGTAAAAAAGTAAATAGTCAATATCCCCCATATTAATAAACAAAGTGTAAGGTTGCAGAAGATATTCTGTGTTTTGTCTCTTTTACTCTAATATGAAATGAAGTTTACATGACGGGAACAAAACACGAAATAACTACTCCAAGCTTACACTTTGTTTATTAATACGGGAGTGGCTTGCTGTATCTCGGGAGATAGGTGAGGCGCACAAATATGATGTTTTTTTATGTACAGACGCCTGCACATCAACCTATCCAAAACTACAAAAACACAATGTTGAAAAAATTTCCACGAGCAGGGTTTGAACCTGCACCCTTCTGACATACCGGGTCAGGTGCTCTTCCAATTGAGCTATCGTGGTTCTAACCAGCCCGCCGAAATTATTCAACACTATTTACTTTTTTACTTTGAAAGCCAAAGGCGCCAATTCAATGTCAACAACTACCGTCATTAACCCTGCTCGTGGAAATTTTTTCAACATTGTGTTTTTGTAATTTGTTTCGCAACAAAATTTGCGTTCTAATTATATAAACAAATCAAAAACATTTTATAAATAGCTAGCCTACTTCTTAACTGATCTTTAGTATTTGTAAAAATATTATGATCAGATGTTAATGACGGTAGTTGTTGACATTGAATTGGCGCCTTTGGCTTTCAAAGTAAAAAAGTAAATAGTGTTGAATAATTTCGGCGGGCTGGTTAGAACCACGATAGCTCAATTGGAAGAGCACCTGACCCGGTATGTCAGAAGGGTGCAGGTTCAAACCCTGCTCGTGGAAATTTTTTCAACATTGTGTTTTTGTAATTTGTTTCGCAACAAAATTTGCGTTCTAATTATATAAACAAATCAAAAACATTTTATAAATAGCTAGCCTACTTCTTAACTGATCTTTAGTATTTGTAAAAATATTATGATCAGATGTTAATGACGGTAGTTGTTGACATTGAATTGGCGCCTTTGGCTTTCAAAGTAAAAAAGTAAATAGTGTTGAATAATTTCGGCGGGCTGGTTAGAACCACGACAGCTCAATTGGAAGAGCACCTGACCCGGTATGTCAGAAGGGTGCAGGTTCAAACCCTGCTCGTGGAAAAAATTTTTTCAACATTGTGTTTTTGTAATTTGTTTCGCAACAAAATTTGCGTTCTAATTATATAAACAAATCAAAAACATTCTATCCAAAACTGTCAAATTCCTTCAATACATTTTCAACCATATTGTTATGGCATAAAGTTCAAAGTCTATTGAGGAAATATGACAGTTTGTGGTAGGTTGATGTGCAGGCGTGTGTACAATGTTATGAATTTGATATTATAAGTTTACTTTGCGCTTAAGTGAAATTAGTCATAATCTAAAAGTTATAGCCTGACTCTATTTTGAATTGAATTAGAAAAAAATAACCTATCAAAAACATACTCTAATCACGATAAAGAAAAATTAACATTTCATAAAAAAAATTAGTAATAAAGTATGACAATGTTTAATTACAAATGTGAGTAAAATATACGATAATTATACTTATATACTCGTCATATTCCATGACAACCATAATCCTGTACAAAAAAAATAAAACTTGATAATCTTTAGTTATATTTAAAGCTATTAAAACTACCTATCTGCCTAGATGTTTGTTTGAGAGCCTATAGTTAAACCATTTTCAAATAGTTTCCACACGTTTAATATGGCGGTGTGAGCGCAAAGAAATCATTTCGCCAGCATTTTTATAGCGGCAAATTATAGCTTTGCTAATTGCCGTCCCGCCCGCCCCGTCCACATAAAATAATTAGAGACGTAATACAAAATAACTGTGGAAATGGGAAAAGGTAGGCGAAATATACAAGGCGATAACTTTTCGGTTTGATGATTGTATAGGTACAATTATGCAAATTACGCGTGACACAAAAAAATCCTTTGACGATAAAATTGGTTCGATGTCAGTAAATATTTAGGACATGTACACATAATTACATTATTCGTGTTTCAAGTTAATAATAATATATATCCTGTCCTACCCACATTGTGTTATTGTGGTTAGATCAACAATCACGGACCAAAATGTCCCGGGTTTTATTTCCGGTGGGGTATAGATATTATTCTTATTTGAATTGGTAGTAGGTGGTTTTAAGTCTGCCTGAACCCCTCGGAGAATCTAGTAGGGAATGAGGACACTTCCTTAGGCGTGATGTCGTTTCCTCAAGATATCTGACGGTGCTTCGTTTCACATGGCTTGAGGAACCCTTAAAGTTTCTCGATCGCCGCCCCCAAAAGTGCCGTTTGAGACAATCAACAACCTCTCTCCAAAAAGAAGCTCTATCTTATCTTTTTTTTTTTTTTTTTCTTTTTTTTTTTTTTTTCTGCTAGCTTTTCTCCCACGGGATGGGAGGCATTGTTTTCTATTTTCTCTTTCATTCCAGTTCTCGCTTTTATTCCTCTCGTACTTTCATTCCTATTCCACTTTGTCATTCATCATCTTTTATTCTATTCTATACGGCTGGGTTTGCCGTCTATTTCTTTTTAACTCTACCATCATCCTAGCTATAATTTATTTCTTATTATTATTTCTTAGTTTCTAAAAAGGGATACAGGGGTAAAGAATATACTATAGGAGCCCAGATTGGCTTTTGTTTTTTACATTTTTCTTATTTCTATTTTCTTATTTCCATTTCTATTTTCTTAACTTTTCTTTATTCTTACTGCTATTACATTCTTTAATTCTATTTTCTTAACTTCTTTCTTGTACATTTAGTTTGTAAACTTATATTCTAATCTTTTACATATTTATCTTTAATTTATGTGCTTGAGCAGATTTACTGCGCATTCGTCATGAATGCGCATAAATCCCTCCATCTTTTTATACTGTTACATTATTTATTGCTTACTATTTCTTATTCCTATTACAAACCGTCTCTATTAGTTTTATGCCGTATTTATCTATCTTATCTATCTTATCTTATCTTATTACTCTTTTACCATAACATGTACGTTAGCAGTATTGTTGGGTTCTGGATAACTTGCCACCAGGTGAGATAAAGGCTAAGTGCTTCCAGCACTAGAAAACATAATCAGTTAAGGTTGCAAGGTGCTTATGAAATTGTTAAAAATTCAAGTGCCCCGGAATAAAGAGAGAAAATTTTTCAATTGCACACAAAAAAAAATGGTGACTCGTTTCATTGTCGCACTTCCAAAAGATGGAATAGTCTACCAGCACACGTTTTCCCTTCTTCCTATTTTCGATTTGTCATTCCGATGACACGGGGTCCTTCGAACGAGATGTGAAGGCACCTTGTGGGCCGGCAGGGTAAGGGTGACTGATGACTGAACATCAGGTGGAGTGGAGTTATTTGTCGTGCTAATTATATAAAGAAAACAATTAATTGGGTAAATGTAATTAATGTGTTGATAACGGCACAGGTTAAATAAGTTAACTATTTAATAGCGTTGTTAAATTTGCCTTTATTATTATTCGCGATCGTCTATCTCATCTCTTCATTTACTGGTTGCAGTTTCCAATGTTTATGACCCAGATATCAATCTGTCTTTATCAACACAGGGTTCACCCAAGAGGAATGAGAGTTTGGCCCATCAATTCCCTCGGCTGACCCTTCGTCCCAATTTGTCATCTTACGATAACAAGTGACGGCTCACCATGCCTTCAGGGATGGTTTATAGCATTACCTGATTGTATCAGCTCCAATAGGGAAATAGTTCATCTTATTCCAAGTATGAGTATCAAAAGGAATTTATTTATTTATTTATTTATTTATGAACGCTACACAGATTGTATGTTTGTATGTTTTTGTAATGACAGATTGATGTCATTACAAAAACATACAAACATTTTCCACTTAATAAGACAAGACAATAATCTAAATTTAGTGTACACAGCATGCAATCAATTAAACTTACAGAACCTTTTTGTTTATAACTTAACTTTTACAATATATATTAACAATTTTTTATTTTTTTATTTATACGGATATTTATGCAATAAGTGGGGTTGAGGATGTTTCGTCATTAAATATGGCTGAAATTACTCTTTTGTACTGTGAGAATCCATTGTTAAATACGTCTATTTCGTTATGAACACGAATTAACTCGTTATAGGTACGGCACATTATTTCAATAGAATCATAAATAGACGTAATGGAATTAGGTTGTAAAGGAAAACTTATAACTTATATATAAGCCGCCTCTGTAGGGCTAGTGGTTAAGATTCTGTACTCGTTTGTGTACTCGGTTTGGTTGGTGGTATGTTTGTCCTTCTGGCTAGCTACCACCATCTTATCTCAATATGTCGCCATAACATCAATGTTTGTAGCATTATTAAGTGCACTTCTATCATTGCCCTCTTTAACAATTAACAACACATGAGATGAAGGCATTGTGCATAACCGTAAGAATTTTTTTTTAAATGTTCGACGAGCGCCTTATAAAGTTGCCTGTTCGTTAAGTCTATCGGGCCGAGCACTTTGCCATTCGGCCACATAGGCGTTATGAATCAAACGAATTTATTGTTATACACCAACTACATAGTACCATAAACATCGTTTCGAAGAAGCTGTGATCGATCAGGGCTATTCCCTATTTATCGCGTATCACAATCCGTAACGGATAGGCGATACTGACGACTGCCTCCGAACTGAGAGACCCCAATAAGATTGATGAGTTAAACTAACCATCGGTCTTGTAGGTATAGGACACAGTGATCGAGTGATTAAAAATCAAACAGAGGCCGAAACAATAAATAAATCAATCCATTTCGGCCAGTATATGAATTATGAAGGAGGTTTTCATAGGAAATATAACTTTGACATCAATGTCTGAAGAAAAAGTTGCCAAAGCTGAAGAGTTTCTTACGCCTCTTGTTGTCTCTGCAGAAATATAATGTTACTTGTGTAATTTAACTTAACTACTAACTTACTACTATTATTTTTAACTTATTTATATGCCTGAGTGACTTACCGGGACGGCGGCAGCACGCCCGACAGATGTCGACCGTACCGTCCCTCACGATATATTTTCGATAATTATTCGTTATCATGACTTCGTCTGTAATTGCACAGACAAACCCCTCTGTTTCCCCAAAGAGGTCTCCAAATCGTAGCGTCCACATCGGTTCCTGTTAAAGCCCGGTAGTACCGCCTGTGGAGCTCCTTACTCTTCCATATGTTCCTGCGGTCTTCAGTGCTCAACACCGTTGGTCTACGCCAGTTCTCGTTTGCCAAGGAGAGTGGCGTAAGGCTCCTATCTACTGCTACAACGTCGCGGTGCATCCCACACTCATTGTTAAGGAAGTAATCCCTAAGCCACCTCACGGTTATGGAGAGTCTAGGTGTTTAAAAAGCCACGACCTCCACACTTACGCGGGATGCGCAGTCTCATAACAGATGAGCGTGGGTGAAGCATGCGATGCGTTGTGAGCTGTTGACGGACTCACCTATCCAGAGCATCTAACTCATCAATCTGAGTCCAACTTAGTATGCCAAAGGAGTACGTGAGTAGGGGCATCACCCAAGCGTTGAAAGAGCGCACCTTATTGTCCCCCAACAAAAGGCTTTTAAGTACTTTTGTCAGACGACAAACAAGTGATCCTTCACCGCCTGCTTTATGTCCCTATCCGCAATACTCAGAGAAAAAAATATAATAATAATAATTTATTTTTCATACGATATACTACGTCAGCTCACGTAAGTTTTTACATAAAAACTAACTGACCGGCGGACTTCATACCGCTTTGACAGTTTCCATGACAACAAAACAAACAAATCATTTGTCCGCTTAAGAACACCCGTATCCCATGATGGACCCCTATAACAGCGCCACCTACTGGGTTCAATTGTAAATGTAAACCATTCTCGAATCCACTTGAACACACACAGATAACTTCATCCAAATCGGTCCAGCCGTTAAGAAGGACCACAGTAACATACACACGCACAGAAGATTTATATATGCAATAAAGTATTTTTTTTAAATAAAGCAAATAACTCCTAACGCTGGAATGCTCATGTGCTCTCCCTGGTTTACAGTATTCTTTTTAATCCGACCACTCCCTCTTATCTTAAGATCGAATTCCAATTCCTGTGCGACTAACACTCACGATCATTAAGATCGTCGAATAACATGACGCTTGACATACCAATCCATTCCGCAAAATATTACGGTAAATCTTTTAATGCATTGCCTATTAACAACCAGAAATGCTAAAACGTTCGCAATTTTTAAGAGGCTTTTTTGGAGAGAGATTGCTGATTGCCTCAGACGGCATTTTCAGCTTCACCGGGCTTGTTTGGGGGCGGCGAAGAACGTAAAGGGTCCCTCAAGCCGTGTGAAACGAATCACTTTCGGAGGTTTTCTAGAGGGAACGGCATCGCGCACTAGATTCCCTGCGCGTCCCCGTGCCCTACTAGATTCTCCGAAGGGTTCGGATCGGATCGGGTTTAAGAGGCTACTGAATGATCATTACTTGTCCCAAAAACCATCGTCACTGTAGTATGCTTTTATAATATAAAAGTATACTACTCATAATAATAACTGTTATGTTGGTATCAATAGTAGGTATATTAAGTATTTATTATTATTTATTGCTGCGTTAGACATACTATAATTATTTATGGTGCACCGACGCGACGACAAGCCAAATTCAAACTCAAATATTTTTGGTCCATCCAAAGGTTGTCCGAAAGAGATCACTCTTAGTGATAAGACCGCCTTTTGTACGTGTATTTTTATGTAGTTTTTTGTCAAATGTTTTATTTTTGGTTATGGTATCTTTATCTTATCTTATCTTATCTAATGTAAAATAAATGTTTGAAATAGCAGCTGCATAAATTAATTGAACTGTGTTGCACTCATTCACCCCAATCCCAATTAAACAGCATTCAATAATTAATTGGTGTTTGCACCAATTAAGGACTCATTGGAAATATATCAACCGTTAAATTAAGTTGAGAGATACACCGTACATCTCTTTTTCAAAGTTAAAAAGTGTTCACGAAGTGTAATAAATTAATTAAATTAGGTTTTTATTTATTTTTATTCTCTCTCGATCCAATCAGACCGGCCAAGCGGACAGTTCGAATTATAATAAAAGATACATGAAACAATAAAATGCGAAATGAAAACTGCGCTTTCAAATAAGCTAATCATTATCCTTTTCAAACTAAAACGCTGTTATTTTAGTTAAATAACCCAGATATTAATTTCCAAAATTACAAAGGACGGCTCCCGATTCCGTTATCTAGTAAAAAAATATATGATTAGTGCCTTACTCAGGATTTAATTTAAAATAAATTATTTAAAATAATAACTCATAAATCACAAAAAAAACAAATAACTAATTTTATTTAGTTCCAGTTTAGCAAGGCAGTGAGATTTTACATAAAAATTTCAAAATTACAAAGGACGGCTCCTGATTCCGTTATCTAGTAAAAAAATATATGATTAGTGCCTTACTCAGGATTTAATTTAAAATAAATTATTTAAAATAATAACTCATAAATCACAAAAAAAAACAAATAACTAATTTTATTTAGTTTTCAGTTTAGCAAGGCAGTGAGATTTTACATAAAAATTTCAAAACACTTCAAATTGTGCGAGCATTTCTTACGAGGTGACCCGACGAGAGTGTGCAAAATCCGATTTCACAACTGCAGCCCTGTTAGCGCTGTAACTTATTTTTAGAGCGCAATCAATTCGACGCGGACAGAGCTCGTCTTACGTGAGCTAATACGAGTAGTAAGCAATTTCTGGATTCACAAACGAAAGTTGAGCGCTTCTACGAACCGAGGTACATTTTTTAAATCCCACCGGTAATCTGATAAAAAAACACTACGAAATATAATAGTTTTTGCATTAATTACAATAATTAGTTTTTTAGGTATCTAATAATTATATGTCTAAGGCTTGTTTCACACGTACCACAACCACACCACACCGTCGGCGTCGTCGTGACAAAAAGTGGTCAAGCTGTGGTTGCGTGTGAATAGTGAATACCTACAAAATGTTTGCGATATGGCCGGCCGCTAGCTCGCGGTGTCGCTGGTGATTGCATTGTGGCTGCGATGTAGTCGGTATCAAATACGCTGTCAATAATGACGACAATATTATGGCTGTAATAGGCTTCACACCAAACCTGTTAAAGTTAATGTTTTGCTACCTCCACAATCGCTGTCAATATGTCAAGTATGAATCCGTAGTATACTACACAAGATCAGGAGTAAGTCAAGGTAGAACCTTAGGGCCTTATATTGTACGTACTGCCTTATCATCACTTAACATCAGTTGAGATCAAGGCAATGTGCTTACCCTTAAAAATATATTTTAAAAAATCATTTCTGTACATTGAAAAGGAGAATATTTCTTCTTCTTAGTCGGGCAGAGTGGTCATGGATATGGGTGAATCCTGGTGAATGACGGCTCTTGCAATGCACCTACTATCGGTTTTATTGGAAGTATTGTGAGAGCAGTCGGTCATCGTGGATTAAGTGAGGGAGCTAATGAGGTCTGACCAGATGGCCACCAGATGGTTGGTGCGCGACCACGGGATCTTCTGCCCTCCATTCTGCCCTGAACTAATTAACTAACTAGGTGGATATTTAGGTCTTCCAAATACTAAAGCGCAGTCATAATAGTTATTAGTTGCTAAGCTCAAGTGGCAATAGGCAGGGCACATCGCTCGTTGGACTGATGATCGCTGGGGCGGAACAGTTTTTGGAAAACGCAGAGTGGGCAGGCCTCCAACAAGGTGGACTGACGATCTGAGTGAATGTCACGGGTAGCTGCTGGATTCGAGCAGCACAAAACCGGACGTGGTGGAGATCCTTGGGGGAGGCCTTTGTCCTTTGTCCAGCAGTGGACGTCTTTTTGGCTGAGATGATGATGATGAAGGATAATAAGATATTTAGATCACAGAACAAATGTACAACTAACTAAGTTGGCGCAGCGATCCAAAGTGAGTCTTCATGTTAAACTGTAACAAAAAGTGTAACAGATAGTAAGTTCTACTAATAAAAGAAAGTAGAATAATAGTAGAGTAGAATAGAAGAGAGTAGAAAGTAGAGCAGCGATACAAAACGAACAACAGAAAGTAACAGTAGAAAAGTAACTGTAACCAAAATGTTTTGTTTTGTTTATATAATTTTAACGCAAATTTTGTTGCGAGACAAATTACAAAAACACAAATGTTGAAAAAATTTCCACGAGCAGGATTTGAACCTGCACCCTTCTGACATACCGGGTCAGGTTAATGACGGTAGTTGTTGACATTGAATTGGCGCCTTTGGCTTTCAAAGTAAATAGTGTTGAATAATTTCGGCGGGCTGGTTAGGACTACGATAGCTCAATTGGAAGAGCACCTGACCCGGTATGTCAGAAGGGTGCAGGTTCAAATCCTGCTCATGGAAATTTTTTCAACATTTGTGTTTTTGTAATTTTTTTCTCAACAAAATTTGCGTTAAAATTATATAAACAAAACCAAAACATTTTATAAATAGCTTGCCTACTTCTTTACTGATCTTTAGTATTTGTAAAAATATTATGATCAGATGTTAATGACGGTAGTTGTTGACATTGAATTAGCGCCTTTGGCTTTCAAAGTAAAAAAGTAAATAGTGTTGAATAATTTCGGCGGGCTGGTTAGAACCACGATAGCTCAATTGGAAGAGTACCTGACCCGGTATGTCAGAAGGGTGCAGGTTCAAATCCTGCTTGTGGAATTTTTTTCAAAATTTGTGTTTTTGTAACTGTAACCAGAAAATTAAATACCTACTTATAAATAAACACTTCGCTACAATCACAAAATAAATACTGAGAAGGAAGCTTCATACAAACGTGCTGGAGCAACGCAAACATAAACAATCTCTCACGGAAACGGTATCTCGCATCAGCTGCGATCAGACTGTTCCATTCAAGCTGTTGCGACTTTCTGTGTCCGTAAGAAATATGACGGTGCTCGAGCGCGGTATGTGTGTGTGTAGCTTACCTTTTGGTATCTCCTTATTTTATGTTACAATGCTCGTTCGTTCTCTTGTCCATACATAACAGGCAACACTTAGCCAGTATTTCTCCATGGTCATCTTGAGTTGCAGTTGCGGTAATGTACCGACTGACGTAAATAAATCTAGTCTCAGTGTGAACGCACACGTTCTTAAAATATATAATTTTCAAATAAACTGTCGATTAATAATTTTGTATTAATTTTGGTTTATTATCTGTCATGCACAATATTAAATAAAATAAAATAAAAATTATCTGAAAGGGTATTTTGACAAAATAATTATATACAATAATCATTAAAGCTTTATTAAAACAAACAAATAATCAGTCGACAGTATATAGACCGTATCGCTTTTGTTATAAACTCTTAACCGTATAAACCACATTCCAAACGATAAAATATATCTGTGGTATAATCTGTAACAAAAAATGTTGAGGACTGTATAATATTATGTTAAGTACTGTTAGCAGTAACACTGCTAATATAGGTAAAGACTTAACACCAAAACAGAATAATAACAGCGAAACAAAACGAACAACGGTAACTAACAGGGTTGGCAGTGCTAGTTTCATTCGCCATTTGATCACGTTAACGAAAACGAAAATTTGGATGGCAAAATGTAAACTCGTTTCGTATGTCGCCAGGAGGCGCTGCTTCAATGTCATACCACAGTATAATAAAGAGTACCTACTACGTAGCTATACTAATTTTCGTTTTCGTAAACGTAATCGAATGAATAGAAAACAAAACTCACATTAGGCACATTGTAAAGACGTCACTGAAACAAGAAAGTTAAACAAGAATAAACAGTTTCTTGCAATGCTCGTTCGTTCTCGTGTCCATACATCACAGGCAACACTTAGCCAGTGTTTACCAATGGACATCTTGAGTTGCAGTGGCGGTAATGTACCGACTGACGTGGATAAATCTAGTTCCGTTATGAGTGCACACGTTTGTTATTTGAAGTAGTATAACATTCTTAACAGCACGAGTCAACATTATAAGGCCTGGTTCACACCAAAGTTGAGATAGGCAGAGGGGAGAGATGTGTCGTAAAGAACCAATATTTTATTTTATTTCTTATTTTTCTTTATTTGGGAAACAAACAGTATTTTAAATATATTTGAAATGCGAATCATAAAATCTTACACTTGCCAAATAAGTTTCAACTTGACAAGTTATACATTCAATAGTGTTGAGCAAACAATAACCCCTAAATATGCGCAATAAAGAAAACTAAATCAAAAATAATGTGTGATATTATTTTTTTATTTTTAATGAATTTTTTGGGGTTCATAAATTGGATGAGTCCCTAATCAACGATTTAAATTTTGACAGTTTATAAAGCTAAACATATTGATGTAACTATATTTAACGATATACTCTTTCATAGCTCTACGGATAAAACATTTTTTTGCATTATTTGTCCGGCTGATAGGAACATAATCATGTATCGTGAGGACGCAGATTGGCTCTCGGATATTTCAATAAGCAAAATCTGCTTAGTAGATAAAGCGAATCAATTAAGCCATTTTATACTTTTATAAAGTTGAGTTACATCTCTGTGTCCTCTTCGCAATTGTAAGAAAGGTGCATTGCCTACAAGGCTTTTTTAAATTTTGTATTTAAATATCATATGCCCATCTGAACGTGGTGAGGTGACGTAACTTGTGGGTTCACAAGATGAACACGGCTTATGCGGCTTATTCCTGCTTCTTAGCTGTCTTCACATCACAGTATTAGTTATTCTGAGTCAAAGTGCCTAGTCCGAGTTTTAGTCACCATATCGATCACGTTAACGTTAACAAAAATTTGTAAGGCAAATTACAACTCTCCTAGAATGTCATTAGGCGGCGCGGAGCTGCTTGATGAAAGACAAACTCTTTGTAGGTAAAAAAGTTTTCGTTAATGTGATCCAATGTTGAATACAATGCGCCCTATCCACTCTGGCCTCTACATACGCATAATTCGCATTTGTCTAAATCTCTTCTATATTAGTTGTTTAAATTATAACTCCTCTCCTCCCATCTCCGCTTAAGTGGAAACCGGGCCTAACACAACCTACCTATAATATATATCGACATGATTTCATCCACTTCAGTTGTGTAAACAATTTGTAAACGATATATAACTATCGGCTCGGCTCGATAAAGCAATCCAGCTGAGATGCGTGGGTTTTGGCTTTTGATACAATCACCGTTGGTCCAACAATGTAGCGTAACTGAAATGCTAGGCTAGTGCAAATGTTATGTTGAATGCGAGTGGTCTACTCTTATTCCAAACGACCAATTATAGTCAGCGTATAGGTATACAACTTGTTACTTGTAACAATAAGCATAAGCATGATTTCTTAAAGCAATAATATGCAGTTTTGAAAGCGAGACGCGTACACAGGTATTATTTCCTTACACAATTGAAAAATACTGTCACTATTTCATTGAACAGTCGAAACAAACCTAAAATAAGATTGGAACAAGACACGCTTTAATTTTAATTTCTCGCATCGTTCAACTTTCTCGTCACATGTTGATCACCTCTGCACAATATGACCTTACCAAGACAGTCAACGTCGTCGAGGCGATGGATATAGATTTTTACCTATAATTTCGGCGGGCTGGTTAGAACCACGATAGCTCAATTGGAAGAGCACCTGACCCGGTATGTCAGAAGGGTGCAGGTTCAAATCCTGCTCGTAGATTTTTTTTCAACATTTGTGTTTTTGTAATTTTTACCTAATTATGGAGACGTAGAATTATGTCGAATACTGTCAATACTTCGTGATAAAATATTTTATATTACTGAATGCACTCATAGTCATCAATTATCATTAATAATTACTTAGCAATACTTGGCAACTACAATAATTGTGCATTCGAAAATGTGCTTATAACGTCACTGTTAGAGACTATTTTACATTAAGTTTTTTTTTATATTAACGGGTAAGCACAGTGCCTTGATCTCACCTGATGTTAAGTGATGATGATAAGGCTAATGATGGAAGCGCACTTCACCCGGGATCCTCAACTAGTGAGGTACTGGCTATCTTATCTAGAACTGCCGGAACACAACAATGCTACATACATTGATGTTTTGGCGACATATTTAGATAAGATGGTGGTAGCTAGCCAGGCGGACAAACAAGCCCTACCACCAACCAAACCGAGAACACAACATTTACCCCCGCTGGGAATCGAACCTGGGGCCTCTGGGTCTAAACCGGTGATCTAATCATTAATTATTTTTTACTTATTTAGGTTTCTGTTTCATCATCATCATCATCATCTCAGCCAAAAGACGTCCACTGCTGGACAAAGGCCTCCCCCAATGATATGAGGGGTATTTGCCGTAATCGCCACAGTTTCTGTTTAGTTTAAGTTCATTTAACATATCTTGAAAATTATTATACTTTTTATCCCAATATGCAAACTACTACAAGTAAACACGTCTTGTTTGTAAATAGTGTTTTTCTATAACGTATGTTGTCTTAAAATTATAGATAATCTACGACAATATATCAAAATATATTATTGATTGTCTGTGAATAACATTAATCAATGTCGCCAGCAACGAAGACTGTGAACAGAATTGCCCCTTGTCTCAAACGCACCGACAAGAGCTCGCAGAAGTGGCTCGGTCTCAACTCAATTTGGTTTGTCAAAGGCGAAACAGTGTTCAACAAATCCACAATCTTAGTAGAGTGCAGCGTTTATTTGTACTTCTTTTTCCTACAATTCGCTCAACATTGAAGAGATATTCTGTTTTTACAATTAAAATCAACTTTAAAGTTCTAAAAAGTCTCTAAGGCGAAATGTACGAAGGACTCTTGTCCTTCAATACACTACCTACTATGTATAGACAAAATTCCTATTGTTCGAAGATCAGCTAAGTAATTATGTAAAGTTAAAATTTTCTTTTGAATTCAACTTTTTAATCAACCGAATTTTTTTTTAGTTACTTACACATTCAGGATGTATTTAAGCTGTGGAGAAGAATGGGCGCAAGACAAAAACTTCTTAGCTTTTAAAAAAGTTACCACATATATAAATATAAATAAAAAGAACAATATTTATAATTATTACATTCAAGGTGGATTGACTGTATGAAGGAAAAAAAGGCAAAGTAAAACGTATATAGAGTATACGTGTAACAATTTGTACTGACTGACTGATTCATCAACGCTGAGCCGAAACCGCTGAAGCTAATTAGTTGAAATTTTGACATTAGGTTAATTGTGAGCTAATTGTGAGCTCCAGCCACTAAGAACGAGTTTTAAATCAACCCCTAAAGGGATGAAGTAGGGAGTGTAAGCTCGTGGGGGGTTCAAATCGGTGCATAGACGTCATCGGAGATATGCACGAAAATGCATAATAAATATAGGAAAATAATTTATGTGTTTTCAAAATAAATAGTTGTAATGCAAAATTATTATTTGGTCAGCAGAATTATACAATCGGTCAGCATAAGAAATTCTTACTGTTTGTTAGGTTATACAATTTTTTTTTACGTGACGGAAGGGGGTAAAGGCATAAGACTGCTGTTCAGAATGATATATGTTGCAGATTGATTTAGAAATATTTGCTGACCACAAGTTGCTGCCCAACTAGCTGTTTTAGCTAACCGATTACATTTTCTTGCTAACAAAAATACGAATACTTTGCTAACCGTTTAAATAACACCCATAAATATATACAACTAAATTCATAAGCTCCTCCTCTTTTGAAGTCCATTAAAAATAATACAAGAAAGCAGCAACAACGATGACAATTGGGCATTTAGCATCCCTACTAAGTTTGTGGGCGGACTTCTTGGCAGGAAAGTGAAAAGTCACGTCTGCTGTTTATTTTCTAAAATGTGTGTTATGTAGAATATTAATTTAAAATAATGGTGGATTAATAACCGTTAAGTTATCGTGAACGAGCATGAGTGTTGGCGAATAAAATAAAACATTGCAATGTCACTTTTCATATTCTCTCCTAAAGTCCGCGTGAGGTCCTCCCATTTTTACTGATGTACTCAGAGGATTGGGGGGTGTATCATTTCTCATTTGTCATTTCTATTATCATTTATCATCATCATAAAAAGAAATATTGTTTATATAAATAACTTGAAGAACATTACTTGACACTGGCTAAACGTGCTTAACGTGCACGAAGCCATCAACTAAAAGAAAAAAGAAGAAGTAAAATAAAAGAAAGTCAACAGACTTCTTGGCGGGAAAGTGAAGAATCATGTCTGCGGTTTTGTTTTATTTTCAAAAATTTGTGTTATGTCGAATATTAATGTGAAATATTGGTGGATTATTAACCGTTAAGTGTTCATGAGTGTGCATAAGTGTTGGTAAATGAAACAAAATAGTGCAACGTCACTTTTCAAATTCTCTCAAGAAGTCTGCGTGAGGACTTAGTAAAGCCCATCTTTACTGAGATACTCGAGGGGTTGGGGGTATATCATTTCTCACTTCATTTCTATTATCATTCATCATCATCATATTGTATATTTATGTATTACTTGTAAGAAAAATTACTTTGACACTGGCTAAATGTGCTAATCGCACGAAGCCATATTCATATTCATATCTTTATTGCACTCCATAAGTTACAAAGATGTTATAAATATAAGTAGGTACATTTATGGACCCTGTAGGGCACGGCAAATAGGAGAGGCGAGGAGTCACCTTATGCTCGTATTCACATTTTATTTTTTATTTTTTAGTTTATTATATTTATATAAATCATGTTTAGATAAATCCATATATTTAGCTTATACATTAACAATTAACATTATAAATTAACAACTTTAATATGATATAAATATTATTTGAGGTTTTTATCATCCAAAAATTCTTGTAGGGAGTAGTAATTTTTATTATTTAATAATTGCTTTAATCGTTTTACAAAAGTTTTTTCTATTGTTATATTTTTTATTGTTCCGGGCAATTTATTATATATTTTAATGGACATTATTAGAGGTCCCGATGCGTGTATTTTTAGGCAGGAGATAGGAAGTGTTAATTTATTTTAGTATCGCAGTGTATATTTTAAGTTTAAATCCTCTCTTCGTTTATAAAATTCAGGGTATCTTTTTACAAATTTGCATATTTCTAGAATATATATTCAGGGCAAAGTAAGTATTTTATATTTTTCAAAGAACGGTTTACAACTTTCTGTAACTTGAATGTTGAAAATTATACGAATAAACTTCTTTTGCATAGTGAAGAGGTTGAGGGCATCCGTACTGTTTCCCCACATGATAATCCCACAGCTGAGCCACGAATGTGCGTATGCGTAATATGTTGTTAGGGCTGCTTCTATGTTTATGGTTTTTTTGACCTCACGGAGAGCGTATGCAATAGAAGATAATTGTGATTTTATTTTTTGTATGTGTGATTTCCAATTTAAATTAGTATCTATTATTATGCCCAGTAGTGTGAATTGGTTAACTGTTTCTAATTTTACGTTATTAAATGTGAAATTCAAGTCTAATGGGGGTTTCTGATACGGGTGGAAACTAATGATTTTAGTTTTATTAAAATTTATTTCGAGGTTATGATCTCTCATCCAGTTTACTGTTTCATCTAACAGTGAGGAAGCCATCAACTAAAAGAAAGAAAGAAAGTCAACAGTTATTAGAAAAATATTTACATAGGAGTATTTATTCTCTCCGTGACAGGTTCAAAGTTTTGGGTAAAGGCTGGTAGGCCGCTTCCATCTTTGGCTTTGTCATCAGTAACCATCAAGTGAGATGATAGCCAAGCGGTTGTCTTATTTCTAATTGTCGGATCACAACAATGCTACTACCATTGGAAGCTAATTGTACTCTTAGTTTAACGATAAAAGCGCGCATAATAACTAAAATAAAAGAGAAAACAGATGAATTGAGAACTTCCTCCTATTTTTGCAGTTGGTTAAAAATAAACACAAGGTAAAATATTGTTTTCTAAAGTTTACGCGAACACTACACATTGAAATGAAACAACTTTTACGGATCTACTCGCGTTTATTTTACACATTAGTTTTAATTAATGTTTTAACCCTGCAAAGGGTTCGAAACGTCAGGATAAACATTAATTAAAACTAATGTGTAAAATAAACGCGAGTAGATCCGTAAAAGTTGTTTCATTACAAGGTAAAATGTTAAATAATTGATTTTAGACGGTATTTGTAATGATATAAAATTGCATTTTATTAAAAAATGTTCTGCGAAACAAAAGAGAACCAGCAGAACCATTTAGGTTTTATTATAAAAAAATACACTTGCCATACCTAAAATGTTTATTTAGGCGTTTTATCAACCATCCCTTTTTATATTATGAACACCAGCATAAATGTGAATATTCTAAACGTTGAAAAAATAAGCAATGTGGCATATATGTATATTATAGATATATATATCTGCATATTTTTCATGTAAAACGAGCTTACAAAGCGGGTAAATTTGAATTTAAAATGAATCTTACTAAAATATTGCGTGACTGACAATGACTATTTCTTACTTACTTTCTATGAGATAGGTACGAGATACGGTTTAGATTAAAAGTGTTTTTTATTTATGATACAATAACGTTATACATTTGACATGACTCTCGATGGTGCAGTGGGCAACGCGCTTGGTCTGCATTTACTGAAGAAGTAACTTTCGCAACGGCCGGTCATCAGATTAGTGATCAAAAATTTATCATATTGAGCTCCACCGTGCTTTGGAAAGGCACGTAAAGTCGTTGGTCCCGGCTGCTTTATTCGTTAACAACCACCAATCCGCACTGGGCCCACTGGTGGTTTATGGCCCTTTCTCCCTGTGGTGTTTCCATCCAGTGGGGACATAAAATGAGCTAGCGATGAAGAGGCTAGTTTTAAGATTAGGACTAATGGGAAAATATTAAAAATCAGTAAACGACTGACAATATTGTGGACGTTTTAAAAAGCAGAACCGAGGTACCTACCAGCCGTAGGGCCCCAGACTGTTATCACAAACGACCTCAGAACAGGAATTGTGCGTGCATTAATATTGATTTATGTATTTCCTATCATCCATTAGAAACCGATTTGGCAACATTTATTGTACTACTGTATTGTATGAAAGTGACACTGTAGGTATACCTAAGTGCAATGAAAAAAATAGAGCCTTACCTAACAAAGTCAAATCATTTATTCAACGTAAGCCTTCACAAGCATTTGTTAACGTCAGAAGTACAAAATCTGAAAAATAAAATAAAAATTCTAAAAACGCTAAGACTAAAGTACTGACTCTACCGGTGGTCTGGTTCGCTGGTTATTGAAATACGCCGTTTTTTGGTAAACACTGTTTTATTATACAGCACAATAATGCAGTTTTAATGGCTAAACACTTTTCTTAATTCGCGAGGCGTAATGTGGTGTCACTCCGAGTTTGTTGGTCGCAGACTGGTGCGGGAGAAAAATGGCGGGTTGGCCAGCTAGAGGTGCGACACCAAATAACCCTCAACAGGTTTAACAAAAGAAAATATAAATTATGTATGGCGCGTCGCTAGCACTACCACTTGTTCGGATTTTGGGGGAGCCTTCGACCGAGAAGAGTCAAAGTCATAGTCAAAATTTTTTATTCAAATAAACTTACGAAAAGTGCTTTTGAATCGTCCATACATTTTTTAACTACTGCCCATTCAGGACGTCTATTTTTTTGCTGTGGAGAAGAATAGGCGCAAGAAACTCCACAGCTTTAATAGAATTAACGACATTTTAAAAGAAAAGTATGTCGTTACCAATTCATTCAATATTTACAATTAAAAACTTTCAAGAGCCCGCGTATACAAATAATGCTTACCCATATACGTTTACTTAACATTACACTTTATTCTACAAAAAAACGTACTTATATTAACATGTACATGTACTAATTCAAAACTATAGAATGACGCTTTAAAATAGTGGGACCCACGGGAGATTTGGAGTATTACTTGCTTCAGTGCCTTACTTTTCGTTTATGTTAGTTATTTGGAGCTTTAAACTAGCAATAGCTATAATAGCTACATCCTTTCCAATCTCTATAACATGCTTAACGACCCTAATTCTCCTTTTTACCTTCGTTCCCGTTTCCAACTCCTGCCTCCACCTTGCCGCTCAAGACGTGCTTGTATAACAAAGACGCTTGAGATTCCTAAAGTAAATACCAACTTCCTCAGAAATTCACTTGCGGTCAAAGCAGCGCAGCTATGGAACAGGCTTCCTACGGACATCCAGGATAGTTCGTCCATTTAAAAAAGTCAAGGATCACTTTCTGTCACTTATGTCATCGCAACGATGGGCACTTGTAATATCCATGTTTATTATTATTATTGTATATGTTCATATTTATGTAGTATTATTATGTATGTTTATGTAGTTTTTAATAGTATTGTATAGTATTGTGTATTTTAATAATATTGTATTCTTGTTGGTTGTTGAGATATTTTTGTTTGCACTTTTGTCGCTTCCTTTTAAACATGATGCTCCCATTCCACCTTAGGTTGGCTGGAAGAGATCTCTTTTAGAGATGAGTCCACCTTGGCTCACCATTGTTTGTAAACCATTGGTTGTGTTTTCTGTATTGTAGTTAAAGCCACGCGATTCCTTAAAGGATTTATTTACAGATATAGATTTTTTAACTTTACCGCCATTGTATATGTTTGTAAATATTATGTATGCGCGTTAAAACCTACACCTTTATGCCTAGAAAAACGAAGTTCACGTATTTAATACAAAGAACCAGAATAAATTATGTGCACCGAAGCTCAGATTCAGCAAGAGTAGGTAGGTAGAGTACTACATAGGTAACTCAATTCGATTTTATAATAAAATACGTGACGATATAATTGCCTTTATAGATACAAAATTCAAAAGGTATATTTTAATTAAGAAAGCTTATTATAAGGTAAATGACTATATTGCTGACAAAACATGTTTTTAGGGTTCCATAGTCAACAAGGTCAACAACAACAACCCCTATGGTTTCGCCATGTCCGTCTGTCTGTCTGTTTGTCTGTCTGTCTGTCTGTCTGTCCCCAGTCTAGCTCATAGACTCTTAGTACTAGAAAGCTGTAATTTGTATTTGTAACTCTTCTTGAACTACAAAATACTAGGAGCATTTTGCAGTTCAAGAAGAGTTAATAGTCAATATTGATAAATCAATGGGACACCGCGCTCTAAAGAGTAGACATTTTGTTTAAACATTTTTATATTGAATATGTGTCCAATACGTCACAGTTGCGTTACAGTACAGCTTTTGTTTCAGATATGCAGAATGGAAGACTACAACTTCACGCTAGATCTGTTGGAGAACCGCTCCGAGCCGTACCAGCCGTACTATGAACGGCCGGAGACGTACATAGTGCCGTTGATATTCGCACTCATCTTCGTCATCGGTGTTGTGGGAAATGGCACGTTGGTTGCTGTCTTCGTGAGGCACAAAGCTATGAGGAATGTGCCTAATACGTAAGTACTATAGATCAATAATAATAATTTTGATATATTTCTACCAACATACATACACTCACGTAATCTCTCAAAAAGCGGTACACTGAACATTAAAATCACTAATTTTAAGTAAGCTCGCCGTTACTGACCGCAACACCACATTTAGCATTATCAAAGTAGAGGGCTCCGAGGTCTACCAATATTAGTATTGTAAATAGCTTATAGGTATTTTGTCGCACGGCATAGGCCATCATTGCCTTGCATAGGCTACAATTTATGGGTATTATGGTACGGGAGGTAGCGTTCCATTTCAGGTAGGGTTTTATTGCCATCTTTTTAAACAGATCTCGTATTACTAATAAGTGAACCAAGCGTCAGCTGGCGCACCCGCGGTGGGTGTGAATGTGGGAGGTTCCGAAAGTGGTAAAAATAATGACTTTTTTCATAAATTGTTTAAATTATTAAAAGTACGAAAACAACAATCAGCTACGTGTGTAGCGGTGGAAAGGCCGTCCAGTCAATATTAAATCTATTGGAGCATTGCTACTACGCTGTTTCCTTTTAAACACATATTTGAGCTCATATAACGCGACCTTCGGGCTACCTAAGCCTGTCACCCTAAAATTTAATAACAGCATCTGCGTGTGCTAGTGGTGGGTCGTCGACGCTTTTTCGATGAACGAAACGAGACTGCTTATCGTTTACCATAACCTAGTTGAAAACACAGTTTCTTTGTCGACTAGTTTACGTCTTCAAAGAGTATTGAACTGAACAACAACCAAAGTAGTTTTGTTGTCGTGGTTCATTTAAATATGTTCGTTAAACGACTTTCAAAATAAACTGTTTAGGCAACATTCTTGTCGCTTGCTAATCGACGCGACGACGACGAAGGTTCAGTTTGTGTGCGGAAATGAACTTCCCTTCATACTTTTTCCAGGCTTAGGACTGGCAGGCAGGATCATTAATTAAATTTTACATTTACTTAATTTAAAATTATACGAACTTATACCTACATAATAACATTTTATTATGCCTGAGTCCAATTAGTAACAAATAATATTTAATACAATCAAAAGAAATTAGGAAATTAACAAGTAAGATGCGGATTGCATATTCATTATCATTTCACCTTGATTTAAGCCTATTTTAAGAACGACCTTTTACATATATAATCGTCCGCCTTTTAGGTTGATGATGACATATTTACGAATTCATCTCAGGTTCCGGGACAGCATTATAAACGGCCTACTTCTGAATTCGTCTACCAAGAAGTCTTGTTAGAATAGTTTGCTATCTCTGAATCCTTAGTGACTTTTAAGGAGGTCGCGGCCCTGTTTTACATAATTCTATTTGTTTTATAATATATGCAAAAAGCAGACTGTTAAAGATCTGAAAACATAAAACTCGTTATTAACGAGATAGAGAGGAATTTAAATCTTCTTCTCAGTAACTCAATACGCTTTATTTTTGGTTTACGCAAATACGACCATATATCTTTCTATCGTCTTCAGCTTTAATGGCTGACCATCCCGCAACGTTGTCAGTCCAGAATTCTAACAACTCTATTTTCTAAAATGTTTTTGTTTTGTTTATATAATTTTAAGGCAAATTTTGTTGCGAAACAAATTACAAAAACACAAACGTTGAAAAAATTTCCACGAGCAGGATTTGAACCTGCACCCTTCTGACATACCGGGTCAGGTGCTAATAATTTCGGCGGGCTGGTTAGAACCACGATAGGTCAATTGGAAGAGCACCTGACCCGGTATGTCAGAAGGGTGCAGGTTCAAATCCTGCTCGTGGAAATTTTTTCAACGTTTGTGTTTTTGTAACTCTATTTTCTATTCTAAATAATCCTAATTCTCCTCCTTACTTAAAATGTAGTTTCAAGTTCCTTAGCTCTACTCATGCCCGCCAACTTCGCTCATCAAATAATCACCTTCTCGCCACTCCTTTGCATCATTCAGGATTCGTTGCAAATTCCTTCACGGTTCAGGCCATTCAATAATGAAACGCTCTCCCCGAAAAAGTCAGACAAGCTCCAAGTAAAATGGTCTTTAAATTGTATGGTTAAAGACACTTAGTTATTTAGAAACTGAACAAATACTTAAATAATTTGACAAAGCACACACAAATAAATAAAATGGAAATTAAAATTAAAATTAAATACTTAATAATACCTACCATTTAAATAGTGAAATAAAATATTACAAACTTTATAAAATACACCTTACACAACCACACCCACAACACACATACACACCACACACACACACACACTCACACACATATTTGTACGAAATTATATACAAACACTAAAACACTTACCATTTTTCATGTTAATTACATTGTAGGAATGTAGGTATGTACCTATAGTTTTTAATTTTAATTCGCTGATTTAACTTACCATATTGTAACAACCACGGTCTGTGTGGGCGGTGACTACCAAAACTGGTATTTTCTTACTTAGTGGGCATGTCACCACAGTTAAATTGTAATCAAATGGTCTGTTATGAATAAAGCATTTTTGATTTTTGATTTAAAATAATGGTGTATTAACTGTTTCTACAGGAATCAACACCCACGTAAGAGATTCCCATCAGCTTTTCTACTGTTATGTTTAAGTATGTTCATGTAGTCTATTTTTATTTAAGTTTTTTTATGGTATGTATATTATATTATTATCACTTAATTTTATAAACTTAATATGTATATTTCAGTTTTTATAAATTTATGTAGTAAGTATATGTTTCATTTACGTTCTTTGTCGCACCGCCTACCAATTCTTCTGCCTAGTCCTTAGGTCGACTGGTAGAGAATGCTATTTGGCATTAAGTCCGCCTTTTGTACTTTATTTTATTGTATTGTGCAATAAAGATTAAAATAATAAATAATAGTTATTAAAGATAGGGACATTGGCGTTAGTTATTCCCTAAACTGATCCATTCGGATTGTACACACGGCCATAACTATAATAAATCGGAAGAGATTTATGCTTCGTTTGTCCCACTGAGATTCGTCCCACATAAAAAAATCCTGGTTCGTCCCAAACAATATGATTCTTTCGTCCCAAAATAATTATCGAAACAAAACAAAGAAAAAACTGAAATAGATTTGAATCTCTATGAAACAAAAGAGTGCAGCATTAGGTTCATTGAATATTCGATTCGGAAGGGCAGCGAAACACGATCAAAGGCTTAAAACCTTGGACGAATTAACCACGGGACGCGACACTCTGTGATTCTCGCCTACAAACATTTCGCCACGAACCGAGCACTTTAGCCTCGGTTAATGACATCGCACTGTCAGTATCATTTGAACGTCGGTCAGAAAATCATCTACCAAAAAACGACCAAAAATTACGAAATGTGCTGTTTTATTCTGTAAAAACTATGGTGATCGAACACCTAATGTTTCTTTTCACCCGTAAGTACAGTTTTGACTTATTTTAGTCGTTATTTTTAAAAAAATTAATTAAACTTCATATGAAATTGTCCTAATAATACGCATAATTTAAAAATACTCTCTATAGAATGTGACGAAACGAAAAAAATGTTCTATTGTAACTAGTCGGATTATATCTGCCAATAATTCATTCGTTCACCACATTTGACATTAATTAGAGATTACCATTATCGATAGAAATATATCGATATGAATGAGTTAATTAATTGTGGACTTATTTACTTTACAAAATGATATTAGAAAATCTAATCGATTTTTAAAATGTAATCTATTTTATAATTCAAGTTTTTATTTATTAATACGCCATTTCATTATCTCTCATTATTTGGCGCATTTTTAGATTCCCAACAGACCCGTCACGAAAAATAAAGTGGGTAGAAGCAGTTTGCAGACAGGAGACATGGATACCAACTAAAAACCATAGAATATGCAGTATACATTTTAAACCAGGGAGTTACAACGAAAATGCTAAAAGCAGAAAAAACTGTGTAAAGATGTTCTTCCTACATTGCATTTACCTCAATTTGTAAGTAATGTTGTATGATTAAGGGTGGATTCGACCAAACGCGAGTAAATTTTATACTTGGAATAAATGCCGTCAGTTGAAAGATCTTCGACAGTTGTTGTATGAATTTGACAGTTACTTCGGCCATTTATTCCAGTATAAACATTACTCGCGTTACAACATTTATTTTGTAAATTTACTGACTGATTATTGGTGACTTTTGCAACATAGCGGAATGTTTTAAAATAATGACTATTTTCAGCAGCAAGTAATGCTAAGTAATTCATCGGTAAAAACTGAAAAAGCTACAAATGAAGCTCCAGATCTAAAACCGAGTAATTGACGTGGATTCTGGCAATTGCATCCCTTTAGAAAATATTTCAATATTAAATTGTTCCTCAACTTCACCTGTGGACAGAATAAATAAAACCACTGCAAGACAAATTTGTGACCGTGAAATTATTGAGTTGCCCAGCAACAGAGACGATGAAATATCTCTTGATGATGCCCCTATGACCTATCTTTCACCATTTGGTACAAAAGTAGTACATTATATAGCTGGATTTGTCGCTCATAAACTTATTAAAAAAGTAAAGTGTGACACATGCGTATCGGCACTCTTGTCGCAATATGGAGGTGATCAATCCAGTCTTATCAGTCAAAAAGATAAAGGTAAATTGGTTTATTCATCTGAAGACACAATTACCATTTGCAATTGTTGTGAACTTGAGCTCAGAATAGACATCGTGAATAACAAACTCAAAAAAGAGTATACAACAGACTTGTTACTTCCCCAAGTTTGCGCGATAATGCATCAGCATCAGCTTGATTACGATATTTGTTTCCACTGAAACGAGAATGACAATGTCAATCATCTGGAAGAACTAAGCAAGGCTGTTGCTCAAGCATATTTAAATTTACATTGTTAATATACTCGTACTTTCAATATTTTTACTGAAATGCAACTAAAATATTATTTATTTTATCTTGCCCAAGAAAACATTTTTTTCTGTAATACAATATCTAGTTGTTCGATATATGGTAGTGATTATCGTTGTTCATTTATTCAATCGTTCATCGACATCTATTTACGGAACAGCACTAGCACGCACTAGTCTGACATAATATTGGTTGAATCAGATTTCATACAATTGTTCAAGCGTGTCGCGTCCAGTGGTTAATTCGTCCAAGCTTAAAACTATTCGGACCAAGCAACGCTCGTTTTTTGTTTCAGCATTTCACGCTAGGTAACATTATAAACTGTGCAATGAAATCCTATGCGACTTCTAAACAATTGTTTCAAACAAATCATGCAAGGTTTTCGATTATTGTTTTTTCGATGATTAAGTTTCCGATTAATCGTAAACTAATTGAAAGTTTAACTACCAAACGAGTTTCGCCATAATTGCGAACGCAAAAGTGAAATAATAAATAATATTCATAAAATTTTATAAAATACAGTGAAAAAATTAAACGCCCACCCGTCCCAGCCAGGAAACGAACCTGGGTCTTCCGCAATCCGGGCGGCTGCACTGACCGCTATGCTACCGGGAAGGCTGACGTAAGCGCTGAATTTTGTCACTGCTATTTTAATGTTTTTGAGTGCTTTTTAAGCAGGCACTAGCTGGCCTTCCTTCCTTCCTTCCTTCCTGGCTGGGACGGGTGGGCGTTTAATTTTTTCACTGTATTTTATAAAATTTTATGAATATTTAATTTAGCTTCAGTGCAGCAATTAGCACTTAAAAATAAAAAAGTAAAATTTAATAAATAATACTTTCACGCGAATTATACTAAATTATGAAACAAAATACAAAACAAACTCAAACAAATTTTTTGTGTCCGCAAAATGTAATACTCTTATTGATCGCAATGAAAAGACTATTTATTTTGTTAATATTAACTGTTTGTTTACCGGTTCTCATATGTGGTATGTGTGTGTGTATACATTTCTACATAGGACTTTGAACGTTAGGTTTGGTTTTATATGTAGGTAGTTGTTGGAGTAGGTACTATAATATGACTATATTACTGAATAGGGTAAAGCCACCAAAGAGCATGCACTACCAAAGGGTAACGCAGTGTTACTAATTGAATAATATTAAATTTGTTAGCAATTACTCGCCTGCGAAATAACGTGTGCATGAAGCTTCTATCAATAATGTATTAGATAAAGGATCCGGAAAAAAAATGCATATCGAAAGTGGTCCTGTTTGCTCATACCTATACAATTAAATTTCAAACAACAAAAACAAAATCTAAAAAACACTGGATAGAATCAACAACTTCAGCCTACTGTAAACCTTAAGTCTTAACCATAAAGATTAATTAAGGTTGCAAAATATTTGTACTTAATATTTAACAGCCATCGCTTCAAACGTCTTTGTGGTTCCGTGGCCCCAAAATCGCCTACCGTTTTTCAAGCGCTTATCGGGTATCTAGTACATTTTTTGATCAAAGGCATGGAGTCAACATGGTACAGACGCCTGCACGTCAACACATCCAAAACTGTCAAATTTCTTCAATACATTTTCAACCATATGATTAAGGCATAAGTACGTAGTATTTATTAATTCCATTAATGTGTGTTTGCCACTAGTAAAAATAAAATTGCGTAAGGAATACGTACTCTTTGGCAGTGCGTATCTACTCTTTGGTAGCTTTTACTCATCTTGCTCTTTCTTTTCTCAGATATTCTTTAATTTTGTTACCAAATTCTAACGCACCGCATCATGGTATTGCAATAAAAAAATTGAGTGTTGACAAGTTCAAAGGTATGTTCGGTGTCACTTTGACGATGATCCATCATCGGTAACGATTCAATGCGATTCAAGGCGGCCAATTACGAATTGCGAAAGTTAAGCTGAAAATTTCTTTTAGTACAAAATTCCATCATTGATTTCGCACTGGCACGCTGGCGCGGGGCCAAACCACTTCATCATACCTAACAGGTTTTAGCGAGGCGTCGATCGAGCAACGGTGTGACGATACACGAAAACTATTTTGTTTTATGTTTATTCGTATAGTTTCCATTTCTTTTTTTATTTTATTTTTTATTTTTTATTACATATTAAGATAAAAAAGCAGATGAGCATTATAAAGAAATAAAAATAAATAAAAAGTATGCTAGCCGTACAGAGTCAAAGTTGATGTCAAAATTTATGTGTGAATAGTAATAGGGTAACATATAAAGATAGATAATACATTTATTGCAACTTACTTTTTTGCATCGTAAAATACGAAACAAACTTTGCCCGACCTGAAAATTGAAACCAGGCCTTTTGCTTATCGGGCTGACCGCTTCGCCATTCAGTCATTGAGTATATTTATGAATAACATAATGCATATACCTAATAATGTCACCAACGTATTATTCTGTATTTTTGATCTTTTCCAGTCTTATAAATACTGTCATTGCGTACAATGCATGCTATTTGGTTGCTGCTAAGCTGTGACATCATTCATTTTTGATCCTCAAAAGACGTTATAACGAACGTTCATATCTGTAGCGGTCTGCGTAATATCTCAAAAGTATTAAGCTGTGACAAGGACCGCCTTAGACTCCCAGCTCTCACAATCTAATTTTGTATTCATGTCGCGTTGTGAATGTGTTTTTTTTTTGTATACATATAACGTATTTTTCTGGATACATTCGACATAAAATGTTCGCAATAGCTCGATTAAACGAACAGTTGCTTTTCAAAATGACGTCGAGTTGGTTGGGGCATTCGTTATATTTAAGTGGTTTGACATATTATATTATAAGAAACATATAGTTACTAGACAAACACAGAAAATAAAATAATACTTTTAAAAAAGCAACTATAATTTAAAAAAGCCCGAAACATAAATGGTTTTTGAAGAATAAGAACTTTAGTTAACATTTATTGATATACAATAAATGGTTATTTTTAATTGACGCCGCGGTGGCCGAGTGGCAAAGCGATCGGCCCGATACCTGAAGGTCCTGGGTTCAATTCCGAAGTCGAGCAAAGTGTGTTTCGAATTTTTAGATACATAGGTAGTCTAGAAAACAATAAATATTCATAATTAAAAAATATTTGTTCATTAAATTACAGTACATGGAATGCTTTGTTCAGTCGTCGTAGCGAGGTAATCAATCCACTTTGAGCACCCGCCTAAATAGCACCTGCGCGAATAGCACCTGGCCTAGTCCACATTGAGCACCTATTGATATTTTTTGCAGGTGCTATTAGTGAATTCAAATTTATTTTTACATTTTTGTCCACGATCAGCAACTACAATACAGCAGCCTAGTGCTGATTACTAGTGTTTGTTAGACAAGATGTTATTAGCCCCAGCAAAATGTTCTTGTTTTAAAAACATTTCGATGTTCTGAATCAGACAAGGGCATGCCTGGTACCAATGGGTAGCCCTAGGGCCGGCTGGTACGTTCTTCACAGTCTTAAACAAAAAAATTGTGTTGTGGATTAATTTTTTTGTTGATTATCTTTTTTATTTTATTTATTACTACTTATTATAAGAGCCCTTGCCGAGTTTCTTGCGGCTTCTACTCGGTACAAGGTGTCCACCGTAGGGTTTACAAAGTTATGTCTTCAAATTGACAAAAAACACTTGCTAAATTTATTTGAATAAAAAAAATTGACTTTTGATATTTTTTTTATTTGTTTGTGAATATTGAGTTACATTTTAATTTACATTTTCCTAACGGTCTTTTAGCCAAGAGCCTCGATCAACACCTAGAGAGGCTCTCGCTGAAGGTTGCGTCAAGGGTCAGATGCAAAAGGCAGTACTCCTTGACACGGCACGTATTGTCAGGAGGTTCCTCACTCTGCAGCCCTAACCACCGATAGTTTGGGTCTATCCCCGCTGCCGGTGGCAACCTAGGTTAAGTTTTTTTAAAATATTTTATGTTGTAAATATGTTTTTATATAAAATATTGTAAAAAAAGTTAATTAAGAAATATATTTTATTCGAGAATAAAAATAAACTACCAAAGCGGGTATACTGAGAGCAAAACGTACAAGTAAAAACGAACAACGTACAATATCGTCTCTTTGCGTGAAAAGTGTACAATATTAAAAAAATGCGAAACCACCTATAGTTAACTAATTACCGATTATTAACCACCTAATTGCCTTCTTAAGATTTCTGTATATATATATTGATTTCGCAATTCGATCACATACGAAAATGGCATTGAAGCAGCGCCGTCTAGAGACAAACGAGTTTAGCTCCAATTTCATCATACAATTTCTTTTGTACTTAATAACGTGATCGAATGGTGAGTGAAACTCGCACTAGACAGGAGGCGCTACTTTAATGTCATACATACCTACTCCCCTTTTTCGTTAATAATAATAATAATAATAACAACAATAATAATGTACCCGTAATTACAGAAAAAAACCGGCTTATAGCTGAGAGAAAAAAAACATACTTATAGTAATAACAATAATTTTCTTTGTGGTTTAAAATTCAAAACAGAAAACTTTAATTCTATAATTGCCTACACTATAAGACCAGATTAAACCTTCCGATGTAACATTTTCTTATCTGCATTTAATGTACTAGGTTCTAGAAAAAATATTAGTTATCTTATGAATAAAAGAATAAAATCAAATATAAAAATAAAATCAAAATATTTACGCGTACAAATTAATTCTGAACAATTAACAATTCCTCAGTCTTGGCGTAGTTTTGTTATTTGCGTTAATTTACTCGATAAAAATCGCTCAACGAATACCAACACACTTGAGTGAATTTTATTTTGTTCGTTCGTCGCTGTATCGACGCTTGCAGTCGCGTGGACAGAGATATACTAAAACAACACTGGGCAGTTGATGAAAGAACCTCTTGAACGGACTGGACAAGCAAACGGACGGAACGAACTTTAACATAAAAAATACTCATTGAGACCCTTTATTTACTTCGGTATCAAATGCAAACTTCAATGTTCTTTGTCAAACCAATAAGTCATTTCTTATTAAACTTGTTTTGCTAAAAGAACTTACAGAGACTTAGTGAGTTAGAGAAAACGAGCAAGCCTCATCTTATCTTAGTAATAAGCAATTTTAACATTTTATTCTGAAAAAAAATGGGTCAGGTATTTCATCATTTTATAACTATAAAATAAATTCAGTAAATACTTATTATAGGACATTTGACGTATAAAAATGACCTTTGATATGTCAAATGTCACAATATGTCACGTATACTTAATAATAATATGTCATGTTCATAATATTGATTTTAAATTTATAAAATGGCGCGCGCTTGCGCGCTTTCCCGACTTTCTGTAACATTGATACACATACTTCCGTCCCATTTCACGAAATCACTCCCACAAATTCCTTATATAGAAAGCGAGCGAGTGAAAAAAAATGTTACACGTCAAAAACGCTTATGCAACTGAATGTATTTGTGATTATATATATAGTTATATTATTATTATACTCTTTATTTATTTTCTTTCTTAAAACTAGATTTTTACAATATTTTAATAAAAAAAAAATAAAACATTATAAAAAACTAATTCTAGAGTACCACCAGCAGCGGGGCAGGGCCCAAGCTACCGGTGATCAGGGCTGCAGAGTGAGGAACCTCCTGACAATACGTGCCGTGTCAAGGAGTACTGCCTTCTGAATCTGACCCTTGATCCAACCATCAAGCGAGAGCCTCTTAAGATGTTGGTCGAGGCTCTTCGCTATCAGACCGTTCGCTGAAACGACTATCGGGACAATAATGGTTGAATCAACATCCCACATGGCGGTCACCTCGTGAGCTAAGTCAAGGTACTTACTGAGCTTGTCCTTCTCGGCTTTCACGAGGTTCTCATCATGAGGTATGGTGATATCAACCAGTATTGCCCGGCGCTGGGATCGGTCAACCACCACGATATCAGGCTTATTGGCGACAATAGTCCTGTCCGTAATGATAGAGCGATCCCAGTAGAGCGTTGCATGACCATTTTCGAGTACTGGCGCAGGTGCATATTTATAGTACGGCACCTCCGATTCAACAAGGCCATATCCAAGAGCAAGTTGCTGGTGAATTATTCTGGCTACTTGGTTGTGTCTGTGCAAATACTCTCCGTAAGCAAGATGAGAACAACCAGAAATAATATGTCGGAGTGATTCTCCTGGACGGCGGCATGCCCGACAGATGTCGACCGTACCGTCCCTCATAATATATTTCCGGTAGTTATTCGTCTTGATAACTTCATCTTCAATGGCACAGACAAAACCTTCGGTTTCCCCAAAGAGGTCACCAAAACGTAGCCAGTTCACCGAGGCAGTTAAATCTACATCAGGCCCAGTTAGAGCCCGATAGTAGCGCCCGTGTAGCACCTTGCTCTTCCATATGTCCTTGCGATCGAGAGTGCTTAGCACCACTGGTTTGCGCCAGTTTTCTGTTGCCAAGGAGAGCGGCGTAAAGTGTCTTATTATTATATTCATAGTTATATATAATTTTCCGCAAATATTGTTGCGAACAAATTATAATTTGAAAATTGACAAAATCCCACACAAGCGGGATTCGAACCCGCACACCATAACATGCCGGGTCAGGTGCACTACCAACTATGCTATCGTGACTCAATCCAACTCATCGAAATAATTCAAATTCAAATTCAAATTCAAAAAAATTATTCGGCGTAGCAGGCTTAGGTTCTAACAATAAAACTAATACAAAATATTCAAATTAAAAAAGCTCCGACGAACTGGACTCCTCTCAGCATAAGTTGCAGCTTCAAGAAACTGCAACGCTGATTTTCAGAGGAGCCCTGAGAAATAATCAAAACTATCTACTCTAAAGTTCATTATAGAATGTTTCAGATCATTTTTATTTATAGAAGGTTAGGTGCTCGGTGGCGTGCACTTGGAGAGGTCTATGTACAGCAGTGGACTAGTATAGGCTAATGATGATGATGATGATGCAAATGGCTCTGCTCTGCCTGATGCTTAAACAGAAGCAGAGTCCATATGCGAGGACAACTAGTTGATCAGGATACTACCTCACTAGCCGTCCTCACCGTAGGTGAGGACGGCGCTGATCTGTAAAGATTAACGATATTAAATCTCTTTGGTAAAGATTTTTCTCTAGCATTGAGATTGGTTTTAATTATTATCACTGCGTTTTCCTTTCAATCCACGTCAATAGTTTCATTAGACATGACTTTACTTTAACCGGCTCATTTTTTATGTCGCTGCCGGAGCACGAGCCTTCACTATGGACGGAAACACCACAGGGAGAATGGGCCATAAACCACCACGCGCGCCAGTGCATATTGGTGGTTGTTAACGACTGCTATTGCAGCCGTGACCAACTACTTTGATAGCCTTCCATAGAACAGCGCTACTCGGGATAATCTTTTTGTCACTTGATGATGGACAATCTAGTGGATGTCTCGCGAGCAGCTCAAAACGTGGAGATCCTTGGGGGAGGCCTTTGTCCAGCAGTGGACGGGATGATGGGTCTCTGCGGAAGTTGATTAACCATCAGCCATTGCATACCGATTGCGTTTCCCTCCACCCATCGAGACTTGACAATTTGATTTACAATAATTAAAGGTTTTTATTACAAAAACACAAATGTTGAAAAAATTTACACGTGCAGGATTTGAACCTGCCAAAAATAAATAGTGTTGAATAATTTCGGCGGGCTGGTTAGAACCACGATAGCTCAATTGGAAGAGCACCTGACCCGGTATGTCAGAAGGGTGCAGGTTCAAATCCTGCTCGTGGAAATTTTTTCAACATTTGTGTTTTTGTAATTTGTTTCGAAACTAAATTTGCGTTAAAATTATATAAAGAAACAAAAACATTTTATAAAGGTTTTTATATTATGTTTCATTTCATTGTGTAGTGTTCGCACAAGAAAACATCGTCCGGGATATTGTTATAAGCTTTAATGGTCCCAACCATGTCGCTTTTATTGTATCGCTTTGTTAGCGGGATTTCATAACACACTACTTCATTAAAGGTTTCTGCGTTTCCGGAAATATATCACTGGCCCATTTGTATAACACACTGTGTTTATATATATATAAGTGCACAAGTGGTTCATATGATAATTTAATTCTTATTCTACTTTATAGGTAATACGGTAATATGTAATAATGTCAAAATAAAAACATATAGGGTAGGTTGAAACCCTTCATCATGTACATACTATTAATATAATAAGCAGCTAATGATGTAATTTATCTTAATGATGATGTAACTTACTTAAAAAATAAAGTTTAATTAATTAATTATTTAACTATAATAAAACAACATAATTAGTTTTATAGTTTTATTTTTCTACAAAAACAGCAATTATAATAGTTAAATTCATTACAGGAGCTAACGATGATAATATATAAAGTTCAAATAATAATAATAATAATATAATTATAATTATAATAAACAAAACATCTCAAGAGGCTTTCGCTGGATGGCTGGATCAAGGGTCAGATACAGAAGGCAACACTCCTGGTCACGGCACGCATTGTCAGGAGATTTCTTTTTCTGCAGCCTTAATCGCCGGTAGCTTGAGTCCTGCTCCGCTGCTGGCGGCGTTCTAGGTTTAGGTTTAGTTGTATTTTTGTATGATATTTTGTTATATTTTACTTTTATATAATTTTTATAAAAAACCTAAATGTAAGATATAAAATAAATAAAGAGTATAATAATAATAATACTTTTTATTCAAAGTCAACAAATGGACCAATTACAACTGATAAATTACAAGTTTTTAACTTTTTATTTTCAAGTACTACAGTATACAGTGAAATTTTTTTATAAATATTTAAGCTTCATTGCAGCAATTAGCACTTGAAATTAAAAAGTAAAAAATTTACTAAAGCGTTGTGTTATCAAATTTGTGGTATTTCATCTGCAAAGATGAATCTGCATGGCCATCGGTTGCAACGACCGTTGGATAGATGGCGCTCAGTGCCGCTAAAAAGCACTCAAAAACATAAAAAGCCGTGACAAAATTCAGCGCTTACGTCAGCCTTCCTGGTAGCATAGCGGTCAGTGCAGCCGCCCGGATTGCGGAAGACCCAGATTCGATTCCTGGCTGGGTCGGGTAGGCGTTTAATTTTATCACTGCATTTTATAAAATTTTATAAAAATTACGAGTTATTATAAATTAAAAATAAAATAAATAAAAATAATATAAAATTAAATCAAATCAAAATTTTAATAATATAAAATTAAATTAAATCAAAATTAAAATAATATTACATTATTAGTCCGTACATGCACCATGTCACAGTGATACACGTACTGGCAGTCAAAACGCACGGCGAAAGCGCGCCGTATACTGTTCTGATAATTATGTGAACTCTCCTTCATTGCCATACCAAACTAACCAGTTACATCTCCAAATTACATCAATGTACCAATTACGTTAAAAGCTACGAGGTCGCAGCTCAAAGTGATCTTTAATTAATCGTATTAAAACTTCGTTGTAGCGAGGGCTACCTAGAACGGCCATGTTTTCCGATAGGCTCTGTAAAGTCTATGGAACGTGATTAAAATAAAAATAGGCGCGGTATATTCATAAATTCTTGTCGTTCCGTTGCACAGCTTAGGCATACGAGGATTTTAGGTGCTTCCAACTTAAGTATAGAATAGGATAGAATAGAGTATTACTATTTTGAAACCAACAACTTTTACGGATCTACTCGCGTTTATTTTACACATTAGTTTTAATTAATGTTTATCCTGACGTTTCGAACCCTTTGATTCGAAACGTCAGGATAAACATCCACGGACCCTGCAAAGGCAGGGTCCGTGGTCACGTAAAAGTTGTTTCATTTCAATGTGTAGTGTTCGCGTAAACTTTAGAAAACAATATGTAATACTATTTTTTTAAACTTTGGGTTAAACCATTTACTGTTAGTTTCCATTAAAAAATTTGCTCAAACCTATTGTCAGATCATTCTACCTATACTAGATTGTTATTACATTAAATTATTCCATATTGATTCTATTAACATTAAATAAAATAAAATAAATAAACTTTCCTACACTCACACCAATTATCTAGCTTCGGTATGAAACTCGTTAAAATGGTTACTAAACAATGTTATTAAAACTGAAAAAAAACTGCTGAAAACCAACGTTTTGAAACTGGATCCATTTCGTTTTAATTTATTTTACCTATTCTTTTTTCATATTCCTATTCTATTCCTATTAACATACAAAATAACAACCAATCCACAATTACAACTATTTAGGTTATTAAGGGAAAGACAATAATATATTTCTATTTATATCGTATAATTTGATTCAGTATTTAGATGACAACAGGATTAAACTAACATTATATATATGTAAAATACGTGACATAAACTCGGATCGCAATTAAATGTCGCTACATTCGAAACGTAGCTGTTATATACAATTTCGAGTTGTAAATATACGTGGGTGGGCTTGTATATTAAGTACTAGCTTTTTGCTCGCGGCTTTGCTCACGTGGGCTACATGACTTGTGTTTGTTCGTAATAAAAGCCAAACTTTTTAAAGGTAAATATCATAAGGGTATATTTAATAAGGGTAAGACAACTAAACATGTCACGTCATTTCAACATTAAGTTTTTCATTTTGTATCATTAAAAAGCCAATCCATGCGAGCTAGAATTAGTAAAAAGTGAAACACATAACCGCGTAATATACCGTTCGTCCGTGGTCCGTTCTAAAACCTCCTGTACAAATTGTCATCCCCTACTTAAGGGATCGTTTTCCAAAAATCCTGAAACTCATCGTAATTTCTAACCAGGCCAAATACCGAAATTTAAGAAATAACAGGTTTCCAAACAAACTTTCCACCCATGTTTCACCTCTCTCCACCTCCCCGGTTTTTCGAAAAATGCTAAAACACGTCATTCTTTATTTTTGTTGAAAAATCTAAAGATCGATTAAAATATTCATTTTGATAGTTATTACTTTTAAAATAACGATTTCCCCAAAAAAACCTTTTTCCCTTTTTTACTCATTTAAAGAAAAATAAACAAAATTCCTGAGCCAAACCATGAGTTCCATCAAGAAAATTGTTTGATCACCTTGTTAATAAGACCAGGATAAATAGATTAAAACGACCTCTGAGCCCATTTTTCTTCGAATTCCATTTTTTTTCTCAGTCTCGGATGGAAATCCCACGGATCTTACATGAGTAGTTCCGCATCACTGATCTCGCAAAAACTGAATAGAAAATAAGATTTGATCGAAGCGAAGGTACGAGCAATATAAATGGTAGTCCTGGGTATCATTACCATCATCATCATCAGCTCATTGCATGTCCACACTGCTGGGGCACGAACCTTCTTTATGAATGGATAGGGAGAAGGTGCCATGCGGCCCAGTGCGGGATGGTTGTTAGCGACTGCTAATGCAGCTGAGACCAACGGCTTTACGTGCCTTCCGGAGCACTGAAGAGCTCGAGATTATAAAATTACGGTCACCCATCCGTTGATCAGCCTTGCAAAAGTTGCTTAACCTCAGCACTCGCAGACCGTGCGCGTTAACCACTGCGCCATCCGCCCGGTGTATAATAAAATGAAAATGAGTATTGTTCTGTGTAGGTTTTCATGGAAGGAAAATGTTTCAAACATTTACCACTAATCTCCTTACGCTATGACGCTTCAGCTCACTTGGCTTGCAGCCTGAAGGCTTTGTACACTTGGACATGAACCAACTATAAAAACAGACGCTGCATGAGAAGATTTAATTTGCATACTGTAGGTTGAATAGTACATACTACAATAGTACTTACTACAATTTTGAATATAATTGAAATCCAGTACCTATGTTTGGCAGTCACAGATTTACTCCACTTCCATTTTATTATACATAAATTTGATATTTCGAGGCTATTTCTCCATACACGCTTTAACATATAGCACACTCCTCTGAGCGCGCAATGTGCTTAAAATCAGGTTTTCTATTCACATATTGATATAACATATATCCTGACGTATTGTAACAAACATTTTACAATGTCCGTGGTCACGGGGAGACTTACTGTGACCGCAGACTGAATTCGGCCATACCATCTGTTCAACCCTACATACCTCCACGGGCTAGAGCCCCAATTGCCCCGACGCGATGATTTAAGCAATTTTCCCAGGAAAAGAAGTTTTTTTAGAGGGTAGTCCCCCTTAAAATCATCTTAAAATCATCGTCTCACATATTATTAAACTTAAGTTAATAAATAAAAAATTCTTAAACTCTATCGTATACTGACAACTCACACTCAGCACTCTCCGATCCGATCCGAACCCCTCGGAGAATCCAGTAGGGACCGGGGACCACGCACTTACAGTGTATGCCATTCCCTCTAGAAATCCTCTGATGGTGCTTTGTTTTACACGGCTTGAGGAATCCTTTACCTTTTTCTTACCGCCCCCAAAAAAGTCCGGCGCCGCTGAAAATGCAGTATGAGGAAATCAGCTCTCTCAAAAGAAAACTCTGCACCCTCATACAGCCTATTGATTTCATTGTATAAGTTCTATAGCTTTTCACAGTTCCCTTCGTTTGCTTTCACAGATACATCCTGTCGCTCGCACTAGCAGACCTCCTGGTCATCGTCACGTGCGTTCCGTTCACGTCCATCGTGTACACGGTGGAGTCGTGGCCGTGGGGCGACACGGTCTGCAGGGTCTCCGAGGCGGCGAAGGACGTCAGCATCGGCGTGTCAGTGTTCACGCTGACAGCCCTGTCGGCTGACAGATACTTCGCCATCGTAGATCCTCTGCGAAAGCTGCACGCGACCGGTAAGTAGGAATTTGCCTTACTGATCTTTCAATTCGACAACGTATGACAAATAATGAAAAACACTATCTAAGCTCAACATTTTTAAAACCATGGACAATTGTAAGGTGTTTCTTTCTAAAGGGTTGTTGACCCATAGTTCAAAGTTCAAAGTTCAAAGTTGTTTATTGCATTCATGTACAGTAAGTTACAGGTGGTTTGTATAACAAATTAGTGCAGACATGACACCCATTAGGGTATAGCAAAGCTTATAAGTTACAATTTTCTTACAATGCATTTAGAATTGTTTTAGAATAAATTGTATTTTAATATTATGAATATAGAATGTTGTTATTATTATTATTGTATATTAATATTCTTAGAAATTTTACTGTGGCGTGTTACAAGACATATAAATGATTTCATTATTATTATTAATTGAGTAATAAGTATTATTAGCGTATGTTAGTATATTATTACTAATAGTGTATGTTATTATCATTGTTATAGGTGTAGGAAAAAATTGTGAATGAATGTGCAGCGGACTTATAATTTGTCATTGTAGAATTCAGATAAATTGTAATATGTTTTAATCGATAACAGTTCTTTTAATTTTTTGTTAAATTGGTTGGTGTTCTGTTCACCTCGCAGCTCATTTGGTAGATTATTAAATATTTTTATTGTCGAGACATAAGGGCTCGAGCCATGCATTGCCATTCTACTGCCAGGTATGGCAAATTTATTTTGATTGTTTGTTCTTGGTGTATATAAGTTTTTTTTTATTATTTTTAAATAAATCTTGATTTTTCCGAACGAATTTACACATGTCTAGGATGTACATACTAGTAAGAGTCAAAATTCCTAGTTGGGCAAAGTGAGGTCTGCATGAGTCCATGTTGTCGATATTGACTAGAATACGTATGCACTTTTTTTGTAAGATGAATACATCGTTTACGTCCGTACTATTTCCCCATAATATGAGGCCGTACGTGAGCCATGCGTGTGCATACGCGTAATAGGCATAAGCCTGTTTTATTCGCAATATCGCAATATTGTGATATTCCCAATTCCAAAACTACAGCTGGAAACACTAAATGAAATGGAACAGAGATTTAAATAAACAAATAGAAGACACTAGAAAAAACACGATATGCCTCGAGAATCTACGAACAGCTTAAAACTCTTTTCAGACTTCGCTATACTATTGTGCTATTTAGTATAAGCTTGTGTTTAAACGCCTACCAAAAATGTATCAATTTTACTGACAATAAAATTCAAAACGCTTACCAAAATGGATAAATGATTGTTTCCTAAAATATTATGATAAGAAAACAATTTATATTTTTATTAAATGCCTTAAAAATATATGAATACCTTTTAACTGCATTTCAGACCAAATATTGTCACCAAATAGATACCAATATTTTATGCCTCGAGTTTCAATTTGGTGAATTTTGCTTCCTGTTGTCTAATTTAAAAAAATAACCCCGAAACCTAACCTATCACGTGACTTACAGGAGTAGGGCAGCTAGTATCCCCAATCATTTGAATAATAGTGTAAAAATTGTTGGTATCAATGTTACTGTTTCAGTAAAACAACATTTGGTGAGCATTAATCTATTTTGGCAAGCAAAAGAATATATATACAAAACGTACAATTGTACTAGGTACTTAGTTTTAGGGTATACAAATTTTTTTGGCGAGCACTTAAAATGCACCCTTTAGTCATAGCAAGACTTCACCATACAAACCAATAATATATATTATAGCTAAGTGTGAACTAGTTCTAAATAAATATATGGTGAGCGATATTGTTGTGGTATGAACTATATGCTATATGCTATAATATTATAGCGTAGTCTGAAATGAGATAGATAGATAGATAAATACTTTATTGCTTACACAAATTAAAACAAAAAACAGATACATAAAATCTTAAAGCTAGCATGGGTAAAGACGGTCTTATCGCTTTAAGTGATCTCTTCCGGCATGAACTTTAACAATTAGGTCGACATCCGGTCTCGGTCGCAAATATCATTTTATTTGTAAACTAGCGGCCAAATTTTTATCTGATTGATTACTGATTAGCTAGAACAGTCACAGTTCCGTTGTATTTTGAGATATATTGTGGTTTTGTGTAGGTAAACCACCCTCGAAGGACACTCCATCAATTAGAAAAAACCGAATCAAAATCCGTTTCGAAAGTGGTCTCTGAGATTAGTCCGTCCTAACAAACAGACGCGTTCCGGGGAATTTCTTTTATACAATGTACAGATACAAAGTGTTACTTAGGTACTTTGACAATTTGCAACAAAACTCTTACTCAAAGCCCGTAAATGGATTTCGGTTTGTCACCCTCAATTTGTCTTGACATTTCATTCAATTTGAACACTTTTAAACTTTGGCGTTTCGTTGTCCTAATTAAAAATTGTTCACGGGCAGATGGTGTAATTCCAGCAAAATATCTGTGAAAGGTATCCTGCTCTTCAGTTTGCTAATCCGAGCTCGAAAGTGCTTTGCGCGAATTAATTGCGCTTTCATAAATTCATGTTCGAAATATTGTCAGTAGAGTAGACTAGGTAGGGTTGCCTCTTCTAGTAAAGTAAAAAATCTAATCTAAATCAATGTAAGTTAATAATATATATATATTTTTATTAATCCTTTATTCTTTATTTTAAATATGAAAACACACATAACAATACACGTTATAGAAAACATATACAAATGTGAGCTTATTTCTAGAAGATATTTCTTCCGGCCAACCCATGTTGTGATGTGGAAAGGAAGTATGTGGGACTACAATAATCATTACTACTACTAATACTACTAATATACAAACATAAGCTAACTTAACAAATTTAGTTAGCCAATTTCGTCCCAGTTCAGATGACCGGCCTTTGCGATAGTTGCTTAACGTCAGAAATCGCAGACCGCCACTTTTAACTTTTTTTATATACATAATATACTAGATATTAACAATTTCGCATTGTGTGTCGTAGCACATAGGAGGTAACAAAAATGAAAGAAATAGTGTCAATATCATTATGTATTGCTTGCTGTTTCACAAAACAAAGTGAATTCGTTTGCTACAGGGGCACTGTGTCTGTATTACTATTGACAGAACATCGGAGCTTTATTATGCGGCGGCTAGCGTCTGCGTAGCGAACTTGCAAGTTAAGCTACGTTCACAATGTTAGGTCACCGAATGGGTGACCAAATTTAATTGTCTTGAGCTTCGGAAGGCACTTTAAAGCGTTGGGCCTGGTTGTTGTCGTAAAGTGACAGTCGTTAGAACCCACCAACCCAATGCGCTATTGTGGTGGGTTATGGCCCGATCTCCCAACGTGTAGTAGGAACAGTATAGACTGATGTTAATGATGATTGGCACAACCTACATATCTACCACTTATTTATATTCCAATGCAAAAATACTCATTTTAATATGAGACCATATATTTTAATAGTCTTTCATTTCAAAGACATTTAAGGACTTTTACTAAATTGAATTGTGTTTCGTATAACCTACAGCATCCTTTGCAATTTGTAGTAAGTGTTTCATTTCTTTATTGTGTAGTGTTGTAAACGATATTTCGACACACCTTTAACACATTCACTGCCTAGAAATGACAAACAATTGAAGTTCTAATAGTCTAATAGTGTATTTTGCAGTAATTGTGTTACTGTTACCTAGGCTATGTGTAGCCGCGTCATATTTCAATTGATATTCGCTCATGCTAAGCAAACAGGGCCAAAATAACGATTGGTAGACTCCAGTCACATAAATTGGAATCACTATCTCCCCAGAGAATATAAAAAGAGATATAGGTACCTCCACGTTTCCCGATGTCTCAAAAAGTAAAAAGTTATGTCCCACGGGCAAAATAAACGGAAGAATTGCCTTCGCATTCGATGCCGGGACTAAAAATAACTTTAATTGAAAACTGTTGACATTGCAATGAGAAAAATAAAATAATATATACACTTATTTCAATTATAGCAAAACATTCATTTAGAAATTATTTTTCTAACCTGGGTCCTATTTGATATTGTTTTTGGTTTTGGACCGAGTCTGTGGTTAGTGGTAAGTTTTTTTTTTGATACCTTTTTTCTGTCAGTTTTCAAAATTCAATTCAAAATTCAAAATCATTTATTCAGTTTAGGCTACAAATAGCTCTTATGAATGTCATTAGGCCATGCAGTGTTTGCTGATGGCCTCAATTGGCCTCAAACCACAAAACAGGAGACTGCAGAATGTAAGCTTCACACAGACGCGTTCGAGCAACGCACACATAGACACAGACAATCCGTGAGATTGATTTTTTTTAAATATATTTTTACGGGTAAGCACAGTGCCTTGATCTTACCTGATGTTATGTGATGATAAGGCCAATGATGGAAGCGCACTTTACCCGGGATCCTCAACTAGTGAGGCACTGGCTATCTAATCTCTAGGCGGAACACAACAATGCTTTAACATTGTAGTTATGGCGACATATTTAGATAAGATGGTGGTCCGCTTTGCTGTGCGAAAATTTGTGAATAAAATTTAATTTTCTTTTTTATAGCCTATCATTTGCACAATCTTATGTTCTTACTACATGCAAGTTTTCATTAAGATCGGTCAAGCCGTTCTTGAGTTATAAGAGGATATATAGACAGACAGACAAACATTTCAAAAATCGGTGTCAGTGAGTCATAAAACGAATATTTATCGCAAAATTTGTCAGAAAAATTGCATGTACAGACAGAGCCTACAGATTTATATAGTACTATAGATATAGATAACTTTATTTTTAAATTTTAACAATAATTGTGTTTTGTTTTCGACCCATTAAACTTGCAGTTGTTCGATTAAAAGAAATAAACAAAATATTGTGAACCTAAAAGTTAACCACAAACCAGCGGACACGGCTAATTCCTCGCAACAATGGCTCGCTAAGGCCGGTTTTCACGATGCATTAAGCTCGCGTCAATCCGGCCCGGCGTCACGCGTCTTTACCAGGAAATTGATGGCAGACTCAATTAAAAGCGGTGATTTATTTCGATGGCTCCTTGTGTGCTATTATTTTCTTAAGAAGGCATGTGATGAATAGTGCGTTGTCTTGTTAATGATAAGAACTTGAACTTAACTAAAGCTTATAAAACTGAAATGTGGCAATAATGATACAACATTATGTTAGCACACAGTAGTTTATTACACATATAAAATATTATGATACTAACTTACTAAGCCAAAATGCTATAAACAATTAACACTTTCGCTGTATTTTTTTTTGCAATTAAATTAGTTTTAATTTTTATTTGTTTACTAGCAGTTTGCCCGCAACTTCGTCCACGTGGATTTAGTAATTTATTTTGCGTACTGTACATTTTGCGTACTGTACATCTTGCGTACTGTACATTTCGCGTACTGTACATTTGTCATAATGAAGATTTTGCGTATGTACATTTGACTGTTTGCACACTATACGTGCCGTTAGCATTTTGCGTGTTGTACATTATCAGCTAATTGTTGCATGCATTGTCAATGCATTAATTTTCTTTGTAAAGTTTCAGGCGATTCAGTCCCTGTCTCATATCTACACTAATATTATAATAAGGAAAGCTTTGTATTAGAATGCGCTTAGCGCTAAGGAACATAGGCTATATTAAAAATGAAATGTCCACTCGTGCACAGCCGCGACGGGCCGCTAGTTTATAAAAGCATGTAGCAGGCAGGCGACTAATTTCCTTTCAACCGGTAGCGAGTTTCCTGAATACATGACATTAGCATGTCAATCTTGGCCGAAAATTGTGCCGAAAATCGATCATAATAACGTGATATCTCTGTAACAAGCTAAACTTTGAATAAAGACAGGCTTTTCACTATTTGTAACCTAAGTCTATGTGTCTCAAAAGTCTAAGTTTGTTTTCGTGCTTTTGTAACTTAATCACTTCTTGGGGGTTTGTCCTTGATATCAACACTCATCACTAAAATCACCAATTCAAATGGAAGAAATATTTTTTCAAAATGTATTTGCTTATATAATACATTATGTAACATACATTAAACATATTATCTGCAAATAGATAGACTGTTTATACTTATAATATAAATTTTATCATATTTAGAATAAACGCTTCAAAGATACAGACATACTTTTTGTCTATTATTATTAGCAATCTCCGCAATAATTTTGCAGTATAATCTAATCTATCTATCAGGCTTTTCCAGGGGAACTATTATTATTTCCAATAACGTTCTTTATTTGTTTATTCTACAATTTTTCATAGTGAATTGAGATCTCTCTAAAAAACCTAATTATAGCATTTAAGGGGGCGTGCATTGCTCGTCAAAACAATCCCGACCGGTAGGAGTGCATTGGCACGCAATTTTTAGAGTCTCTTTGTAAGGAACGCTGTGCGCAACTCCCTTTGTAAATGGCAAAGCGAAGCCTTACTTATACAAGAGTATCTATTAATTTGTTAAAATTCTTTCGAATAAATTGTCAAATAAATTTAAGAACTATAAACGTTGATATCAGGGACGAAACGCCAACAAAAGGTTCTTAAATTTTTCATGGTCGGTCGTAATTTAATTATTATTTGCTCACAAGGAAAACGACTTTTCTTCGTTTTAACGATCTCAAAGCAGTGAGGCCTAGCTTTTCACACTTGACTACGTCAAACACATAAGTTTCTATATGTTATTAATTCTCACTAACTCACAGCTTTTCACATCTACCTTGCTACAGCAAAATTAAAATAAGCGGGCAGTGCATTTCTTACTCAGCGCCGAAGCATTCCCTAATAGGGGCTTCTCGTATTGGTACGCAATCTTTGGATTCCCCTTGAAAGGAACGCCTGTGTGTGCCACTCCCTTTGTACAGGGCAACGCGAAGCCCTAGTTAAACGAGAGTAGCGACTACATGATGTACCTGAGTCTCCTACCTATGTGAATTTGAAAGCCGTCTGATCGATTTCCATTGCAACGAACACCATTGATTGATTGCTCCATTGAACGATGCCTCAACACTATGAGCACTCAAGAATTAAAAAGCAGTGACAAAATTCAGCGCTTACGTCAGCCTTCCCGGTAGCATAGCGGTCAGAGCAGCCGCCCGGATTGCGGAAGACCCAGGTTCGATTCCTGGCTGGGTCGGGTGGGTGTTTAATTTTTTCAATTTGGGTGTGTATTTTATAAATTTTGTAAATATTTAATAGGCTTAGGTACTCCAGCCGCTTTTCTCTCCCACTTATGCTCATGCCAGTTGATAGGAATGAGATGAGAACAATCAATGGGTGTGAATAGCGCTGACTCGGGGCGCTAACGTAATAAGATGTCCGCTCCATTCCTATTTACAATACGGCCGGAATCGAATTAATGCAAACCATAGAATGAGGATTCCATTCGTACTTTTGCTCTAAAGATTTATTAATGCGCTACAAAATTAGATAATGTGTGATAATGTGTTACACAATTAGAACAGTCCTGTTAACTCACCAAGAAAGGTAGTAATAGTATAAAATGTTTTTAATTTGTTTATATAATTTTAACGCAAATTTTGTTGCGAAACTAATTACAAAAACACAATGTTGAAAAAATTTCCACGATCAGGATTTGAACCTGCACCCTTCTGACATACCGGGTCAGGTGCTCTTCCAAATGAGCTATCGTGGTTCTAACCAGCCCGCCGAAATTATTCAACACTATTTACTATTTTACTTTGAAAGCCAAAGGCGCCAATTCAATGTCAACAACTACCGTCATTAACATCTGATCATAATATTTTTACAAATACTAAAGATCAGTTAAGAAGTTGGCTAGCTATTTATAAAATGTTTTTAATTTGTTTATATAATTTTAACGCAAATTTTGTTGCGAAACTAATTACAAAAACACAATGTTGAAAAAATTTCCACGAGCAGGATTTGAACCTGCACCCTTCTGACATACCGGGTCAGGTGCTCTTCCAATTGAGCTATCGTGGTTCTAACCAGCCCGCCGAATTAATTATTCAACACTATTTACTTTTTTACTTTGAAAGCCAAAGGCGGCAATTCAATGTCAACAACTACCGTCATTAACATCTGATCATAATATTTTTACAAATACTAAAGATCAGTTAAGAAGTAGGCTAGCTATTTATAAAATGTTTTTAATTTGTTTATATAATTTTAACACAAATTTTGTTGCGAAACTAATTACAAAAACACAATGTTGAAAAAATTTCCACGAGCAGGATTTGAACCTACACCCTTCTGACATACCGGGTCAGGTGCTCTTCCAATTGAGCTATCGTGGTTCTAACCAGCCCGCCGAAATTATTCAACACTATTTACTTTTTTACTTTGAAAGCCAAAGGCGCCAATTCAATGTCAACAACTACCGTCATTAACATCTGATCATAATATTTTTACAAATACTAAAGATCATGTCAAAGTATGATATGTATTGTTGACATTGGTCAACAATACATATCATACATATGGTTGAGCGAAGCGATGGCTGATTCATATGTCATACTCGTGAACGGGTGCCGCCTGTGGAGGCTGGTCTGCTCTTGCATACTTATCTTATTTTTAATATTATTTACTGTAGTTTGACTTGGTTTTTCCTAACCAAATTTTTTTTTTTATAGTACTGTAGTGGTACTGTATGACATTGTGGAAATTAAAACTTTTACCTGATGTAAATTTGTTAACTTAGTTTTTTTTTATTTTGTGATATTATTTTTTTTATTTACATGTTGTGGTTGTCTTCTATAATTTTGTGTTTATTTGTAATGGAAAGTGTCCTGCTATGATAGGGCATTTTCCAATATTTTTGACGCTGTAAGGGAGAAAAGAGCTGGACACTTGCTGAGTTTCTTGCTGGTTCTTCTCAGTACAAGATCTCCCGCCCAGAGTAGACTTACGAACCGATGGCATAGTGACATTCACAAGAGCTACTTGTAGCCTAAACTGAATAAATGATTTTGAATTTTGAATTTTGAATTTTTTAATTTTTTTTTTAATTTCAACCCGAAAATTGATTTCCTGTAGCAGTGTTTCTGTTTAGGAATTATATGTTTTATGTGTATTTAGGGAATAATCTCCTGGCCTAAAATATGGATTATCCGTTGTATACCCGATAATCATTACTCTAACAAACTCCGCCAAGGCTTACTAAAGGTATTCAATATAATTAATCATCTTGTTCGTAGGCCTGAGCTTAACCTGCTTACTCGAACTTCTCCTGAATGCAAAGACGGGTGTATGTCATAATGATTACTTCCAATAGCCTGGATTACGGAGTTAATGTTATTAGTAAGAGAGTAGTAAAATAATAATTACTTCAAATAGACATGAAGTGAATGTTGAATCGTAAGAAATTATTAAAAGAGAGATATCGTAAGATAAACTTATATTATTGTAAGAGAAATCCATACAAAACATTGTAGTATAGATTTATACGCCTTTGTGGTCTAGTGGTGAAAACTACCGATCTCAGATCCAGTGGTCGCGGGTCCGATTCCCAGCAGGGCGTATTATGTTTGTATACTCGGTTTGGTTGGTAGTATAGGTAGGGCTTGTTTGTCCGCCTGGCTAGCTACCATCATCTTCTCCGATCCGATCCGAACGGCATCGGATCCGAACGGCATCGGATCCGAACGGCATCGCGCACTAGTGCGCGATGCCGTTCCCTCTAGAAAACCTTCGAAGGTGATTCGTTTCACTCGGCTTGAGGGACCCTTTACGTTCCTCGCCGCCCCCAAACAAGCCCGGTGAAGCTGAAAATGCCGTCGGAGGCAATCAGCAATCTCTCTCCAAAAAAAAACCACCATCTTATCTAAATGTCGCTATAACATTAATGTTTGTAGCATTGTTGTGTTCCGGCAGTTAGAGATAAGATAGCCAGTGCCTCAGTAGTAGGGGGTTCCGGGTGAAGTGCGATTCTACGTTTAAGACTTTTACCCCAAAGAAATATAACGTTTTGTATTATTTTTATAGTTAGTGTAATAGAGAAAACTGTGGAAACACTAGATAAAAATATAACGCAATTTCATATGATTTTTAAAATAAATTTCATAATATTTTTAGTATTTCTCTGGGATTTGTTATGAGTCCGTTACCTATATAGTTACCTACAGTGTATTGATTAAACACATAATAACAAAAATTCGTTGAAATAAATATATAACTATTTAAATAAAATGTGTTCAAAACATTTCCACGAGCGTGATTCGAACTCGCAACCGATGACATGCTCTACCAACTATTAAATTTAAATTGTTCAACACTATCTACGGACGGTTCGGATCGGATCGAATATCGGTAATACATACTTTTTTTTTTTTTTTTATTAGATGTCTTGGTGCGTTGCATATATTAAATAGTGTCAAAGTCAAAAGAACATCAAATAATAGTATACCTCATTAAGTCTTTATAAAATACCCCCTTATAAGTCCTTATATCATCATCATCACCAGCTCATAGACGTCTCCACTGCTGGGGCACGGGCCTTCCCTCAGGATAGATAGGGAGAACGGACCATAAACCAACACGCGGGCTCAGTGCGGTTTGGCGGCTGTTAACGACTGCTGATGCAGCCGTGACCAACCGTGGCTTTATGAGCCTTCCGATGCACGGAGGAGCTCGAGATGATACATTTTTGGTCACCCATCCGATGACCGGCTTTGCGAAAGTTGGTTATCGACAGCAATCGCCGACCGGGCGCGTTAGCCACTGCACCATCGACCATCGAGTCCTTATATAATATAAGGGGTATTTATACAGACTTTAATAGGGAATTATAGTCTGTATAAATACCCCTTCATTAAAGTCCTTATTAATCTTATTAAGGCTCCTTTGTATACCCCTTTATTAAAGATCTTTTATTGTTATTCTAAAACGTGGCCTAGGAAAGCCTTGCTTCAAATTTATGCTGTCCCGGTTTTCTTAATTAAAACAAATAGATATAGCTTTAGTTGTACTACACTAGATTTAACCTTTTTTTACGTTCTGGAATAACAGAATGAATAGTTCCGTCGCTATTTACATATTTTCTTTTTTAACATACGCTTTGTTCCTCGTTCTAGATTCGTCGCGGAGGAATATATCTCCATATTTCTTGATTGATGTCACAATCTCTGGCATGGAGAGACCCGTAAAAATATCCGCTACGGAAGCCTTCATATCTCAAACAGTACAAGGATTCAGTGGCTCTTATATCTCAATCGGTTAGCAAACTGCTTTGAGCAATAACACTTCTATTTTGATAAATGATAATCCTAAATATTTACGCTAGTGGAAATAGGGAAGCCACGAGGCAAGGCTTTCTCATATGTTTAAAAATGTACTCAAAGGATATTCGGTTCGGAATTCAATGGCCATTTGTTTTATTTTATTTATTTAAACTTTTGTAACATAAATATTACATGGCGGACTTAATGCCTGAGGCATTCTCTACCAGTCAACCATAGGGTGGTGCAGAGATAACATTGGTAGGTGCAATTAAGATATATGATAGTAAGTACCTATGTAATACATACATAAATATTATATATACATAAACATATATGTGTATTGTAAATACGTAAACTGCAATAAATAAACATACAAAAAATACATAATTCTAATAGGATGTTATTGAGATGATTTTGCCATGGTTCTATCAAACAAGAGCTTACGGACTTTCTTTTTAAAAGCATCACGACTCGTAGCCATCCTGATTTCGAGAGGCAGCGCGTTCCACAGGAGAATGGATTGAATGTCATGCCATTCCCATTGTTGTCTTTATAGGTACATTCATTTCTGAACGTCTTGATATGTTCTTCCCAGCTCTTATAAGGCCAAAGATACCTCTGCCTACAGCTACCTCTATTTGTTAACTTACATAATATTTATGATTATGGTTGTATATAATTTTACGCAAATATTTTTGCGAACAAATTACAATTTGATAACAAACGCTTAGTCTCTTTTTTCAAAGTGTTAAAAAAATTCCACGAGCGGGATTCGAACCCGCACCCTATGACAAGCCGGGTCAGGTGCACTACCAACTATGCTATCGAAGCTCAATCCAACTTGCCGAAATTGATCAACACTATCTTCTCTTACTCTGTAAGCCAAAGGAGCCCGATTCAAAGTGCCGCCCGTGGAATTTTTTCAACACTTTCTCTTTTTTCAAATTACTTGTTATTATTTTAGTTTTATAGTATAACAATTAAGCCATTATAAATTATGCGGACATAAGAAGTGTATATGTAGGAAGCTCATGAAGGTTTTAAGCACATGAATGATGTTCGCAACAAGAAACGTTGCTGAAGCGTAAACATTATATGCAGTTTAACCATTTTCTATGGAGTTTATGCAAACACTAGCAAACACTATAAAAATAGTGTTTCTTACAGCGCACTTCAACAGAAAGGCAAAATGGAGTTGTAAAACAACTCGTTTTTGCTTGCAATGTGCATCGTAGCAAGCGTTTAGGTGAATTTTCAACACTATACATTGCAAAATGTTTTGAATTTGTTTATATAATTTTAACACAAATTTTGTTGCGAAACAAATTACAAAAACATAATGTTGAAAAAATTTCCACGAGCAGGACCTGACCCGGTATGTCAGAAGGGTGCAGGTTCAAATCCTGCTCGTGGAAATTTTTTCAACATTATGTTTTTGTAACTATACATTGCAATTGAATTACCTAATAATGACTTACTCATATTTAATTTTATAGTGACGAATCCAACCCTTTGAAGGGTACTTGGTGAATAAAATTAAAATTGTCTATTAAAATAAATTTACATTTCGTACAGACGCTATGATTTGAAAAGTCATCATAATGATATTCTAATCAGATTAATGTATTCAACATGAACTCACAAAAACCCTTTGTTTACTTCTCAAAAGAGAAAGGGTTTCAAAATGTATTTGTCACTAAGTTCAAAATTATGAAAATTAATTTATTTATTAGAAAAGGCTTACCAACTAAATATACATACAGAATATTATCTAAATTTATATAATCATAAAAACGTGTATATACATATTTTCATTATAGGTACGCACAACATATTATACCAGAAAATATTTTAAAAAAAACTTAAAAAAAATATATTAAAATGTAAAATTTTAAGGGCTATTTCTGAGAATTGATGGTATTTCATCTGCAAAGGTGAATCTGCATGGCCATCGGTTGCAATGATGGCGCACTGTGCCGCTATTAGCACTCAAAAATTCAAAAGCAGTGACAAAATTCAGCGCTTACGTCAGCCTTCCCGGTAGCATAGCGGTCAGTGCAGCCGCCCGGATTGCGGAAGACCCAGGTTCGATTCCTGGCTAGGTTGGGTGGGCGTTTAATAATTTTTTCACTGTATTTTATAAAATTTATGAAAAATGTTTGCCTTTTTGTAATGCAAAATAATAAATAAAAATGGCTGCCGAGGACGGACAAGCGGAGCGCAGGCCGACCACCTGCTAGATTGGCCAAAGACATAGAGCTGGTCGCTGGAAAAACCTGGATGCGATCAGCCCAAAACAGATGGGATTGGTGTAACATGGAGGAGACCTATTCCCATCAGTGGGTAGATACGGGCTGAAAATAAATTAATGAATGAATGAAATAAAAAATAAAATAAATTATAAATTATTCTGTTGTCAACGCGAACGGAGCCGCAGGCACAGCTAGTTGATTATAAAACAACAATGTTTTTCTTTGCGAAGTTTCCACCAGATCAGTGGTAGAGCTCGGTGAAAATAAACTTATCATCATCATCATCATCACCTCAGCCAAAAAGACGTTCACTGCTGGACAAAGGCCTCCCTCAAGGATAAAATCATTTTGAGGGGAATTGGCCATAATCGCCACGCTTGGCGGGCGGGTTGGCGATCGCAGTAAGGTAAGAATAATCACAGAGAGACGCTGCTGCCCATCCTCTGGAATGGCCCCATAGTCGCCTTCTACACGCCTTCTAGACACCCACGGGAAGAGATTGGAAATAACTCAAAGGCTCTCCAAATCGGGGTCGATCTTCAAACTTACGTCGAATTCAATTGTCCAAAGTTAGTTTCAGCTCCTGCTCCCGTTGTATGTGTTTTGAAACTCACTGACAAACTTAAAACTGAATAAAATGTTTGAGCAAACAGTTGTACTTATATATCCGTAATTGAAATAATTAGGTACGAGCACTAGGAAATAGATAATTTAGATATAATAGATACAATAACAACGATCATTATTATTATTTTTTATTAATTTTTTTTTTTTTATTCCGAATTATTTGGTGTACCTATGATCCTAAGTTGGTTGAACAAAAGGCATTTTTTTAAATTTTTTCTTTATTGTAGCTCGACAAATGACCCCACTCCACCTGATGTTAAGTGGAAATGGAGTCCAGACGCAAGGACAACTGGTGCAGCGTGAAAACAACGCAGCACCAGACACCCTCACCCTGGCGGCCCACAAGGTGCCTCTTCACGCCTCGTTTGAAGGACCCCATGTCATAGGAAGGAGGGAAAACGTGTGCTGGTAGACTATTCCATCTTTTGGAAGTGCGACAAAGAAACGAGTCACCAAATTTCTTTGTGCGCGATGGAATGTTCGAGACAGTACAGGGGTGACTCCGGAGAGCAGCTCGCGTACTCCTATGGAGGAAGGGAGAAGGTGGGATATGGTCAAAGAGTTCTTCAGAGCACTCGCCGTGGTATAATATTTGAAGAGAATTAGGCAAATAGATAAAAATAATAGATGACTCAAAGTTTCATGATGATAGAAAAGTAAAGTAAATAGCCTATGACTGCCGCACTGCTGGGCATAGGCCTCCGTCAACGAAATCAAGTCATCACTACAATTGATCGGTATTAGCTTAATCACCACGCTTGCCAAAAGCGGGTTGGCGATCACGAACCCCTGGTTTTGCATCGAAAAATTCGAAACACCTGGGTGTTGATTCCAGGACTTTCGGGTATCGGGTCGATCGCTTTGCTACGCGGCCACCGAGGCCTTATCATCGCATAATGATGACTAGCGTTCATTATTAACTAGCGGCCCGCTCGAGACTTCGTCCGCTTGAGTGAATACCCGTATCCTATAGAACCCTAAAGCAGCGCCACCTACCGGGTCCAATTATATGCATCTATTATACATATAAACCTTCCTCTTGAATCACTTTATCTATTAAAAAAACTCATCAAAATCTGTTGCGTAGTATTAAAGATCTAAGCATACATAGGGACAAACAGACAGCGGGAAGCGACTTTGTTTTATACTATGTAGTGATGATTCATAATAACCTACAAAAAACACTTTTATGTTATTAACAGTATTTAATCAATTATTATTTTGACTATTAATGAAGCTACACGTTCGTTTATTAGTTATAAACTATAACTTCCGAAATATAAAGTTTAAGTTAGGAATTGCTTAACTAATAAAAAGCTAAGCTATTTGGTACAGTCAGTAGCAGAAGTCAGTAAACACTAGCGTTTTGTCAAACCAACTAAATAATATAACCATAGCTTATCAACTTCTAGTGATGGAACTTCTAGTTATGAAATGGTAGGTACTAAAGTCAGTGGCTTCCACCTTAACGGCAAATCATTAAAACATACAAAAATGGATGGTTCTCGTGTAATGCGACAAAAACAAAGAGATAGAGTCCCTATTTCTAATTCCACTGCGTCAGATAATTTTTTTCCGCTTGAAATAGGATGAACCCAAGTAAGCCCAAGGGAACGACGGTGGATTTACACTTTCCGAGTGACGTCATAATTTTCGGGCGACATTTCCAATAGTGAATCTCCTCTATTTGACGTAGTGCCGAACTGCGGGTCTTTCATAAAGCAAATACAGCCTTGTCACTTATACGAATTCTTGTGATATTATTGTAGGATTTATTACTTTGTCTGCTTGCAAAAAATATCTTAGCATTGATACTCCTAACCCTGAACTATATACAAAAATTAACGCTAAGCTAAATATAAAACAATTAACCAACTACAAATTAATACCGATTGTCTCAAAATTCCTTTTAGAATTAGATCCAATACACGTAGAATACTTTATTAAACCTATATGTTAGGTACCGCACTATCAAATAGACATTCATAAAAGCGCATCTATAGGGTCTACCACCAGTGTTCAAAAGGAACCAGCGATCGACATTGTTTACCTTAATTCATAAAAAACTAGCTGACCGGCAACTTAGTACCGCTTTGACAGTTTCCATGACAACAAAACAAACAAATTATTCGTCCGCTTAAGAACACCCGTATCCCATGATGGACTCCTATAGCAGCGCTACCTACCGGGTTCAATTGTAAATCTAAACCATTCTCGAATCCACTTGAACACACACAAAAAAATTTCATCCAAATCGGTCCAGTGGTTTAGAAGGAGTTCAGTGACACACACTCACAGAAGATTTATACAGGTTGACTTTTTTATCACCGTCCAAACCCTCTGAGATGACTCCCGTGGTACAAACGAACAACTTTTACCAATACCAACTCCCTAACTCGAAAATAAAATTCAGCTGTTCCATACATTTTGGTCGAATGATTACTGATGTTTTGTATGGAACAGCTGAATTTTTTTTGAGTTAGGGAGTTGGTCCAATAGTAAGAATTGTTCGTTTGTACCACGGGAGTCATCTCAAAAGGTTTGGACGGTGATAAAAAAGTCACCTGTATAAAGATTAGGGCCAGAGACTGATTTAAGTCATTAGCATCAACAATATAGACCACCGGCTTCCTATCTCTCATCTCGTAACATTTAATGAAAATCAATGTATTTTTAGCGACGAAATTTTCGAACATTGGTGCCCTTACCCTACTGTACCCCAAGAGCAATGAAAAATATAAAATGGCCACTGCTGCCACTTGTGTTAAAATTTCTCTGTTTTTGTTTTTGCTGTGTAAGTAGTTTACTGGGAAAAGTAAAAAAACCCTCTCCCCCTCTGTCATAATTTTCAATAATTATAACTACAGTAGGTACTAACCAGACAAGTCGACAGTTATTATAGACTTAAGTTTGGTGGGTTACAGCTCGATCTCTGCATGTGGTATTGCTTCCGTGTGTGGGAAGGTCGTGGGCCCAGTTGTATTTATAGGCCGTTTTTACGTTCATAACGGTAATAAATCAATTGTGAGTGTTTATGAAGTACATTATTAAGGAAATAACTACTAGTAATAAACGTCTCGGTAATTAATATAATTAATTATCTATGTCAATAAAAAACAATTGCAACACGTGTGTCAGAGCATCACTTGAGAACGGCTCGAGTAATTTGTTTTTATTTTTGTTGTGTTCGTGATTGTCACGGTCAGGTTTGTAATAAAAAAAAGTTTTCTAGCTGGTTTTCTAACCATCACGGGATACGGGTGGCAAAGTCGCGGGCGGGCCGCTAGTTTATTATATTTTAAAAACCGGTACTACGCCTACATATTCGTTACTTGAATAAAAAGTATTGTGATGAACTTGTTAATTTGGTATCGGCATCATCGTCATCATCGTCAGCCATATGACGCCCACTGCTGGGCATAGGCTTCCCCCAAGGATCGCTACAACGATCGGTTTCATGTTGGGGGGGTTTTGCCATAATCACCACGCTTGGCAGGCGGGTTGACGATCGCAGTATGGCCTACTGTTTTAGGGAGACGCTGCTGCCCGTCTCCTGAAAGCGGTTTCCCTTTGTCGCCTTTTCCGGCATCACACGGCAATTTGGTAACGGCATATAGATAATTTTCCGTGTTTTGTCTCTTTTACTCTAATTTGTAATGACGTTTACATGACAGGAACAAAACGCTGAATAACTATTCGGACCTTATTCTTTGTTTATTTGTAAGGGGGATGGAGTTTCCACCGCCACCACACACAGGGTGACGACCGGCCCTGCAAAGAGTTAGAAACATTAAACTAAAATAACTATGTAAAATAGGTTTAAAGTATTTCAATTGTAAACAACGCGTATTTATTAATAATTTAATAGTATTGTGGTAAACCATGAACCCTTACCATATTATTTCGAAACATAGGTTACCTAAATTAAATCGGGTTTTGAAGTGACGGTGTCTCATGATTGTTAACAATAACAATGGAGGCAGAACACCAGTTTTAACTTTAGTTTATACATTGTGGAGTAAAGCGGTTCTAGTTTCGTCATATCTGTTTGTCCATCTTTATTAATATATTAGACAAATATCTTTATTAGATATTTAACTGTCTAACTGCCGTACTCAGAGACGTCAATTAAGTTTTAATGACAACTAAGTCTCTTGCTGTCACTTTCTTATGTATAGTGCTAAATAGAGAAGGAAAGACATTTAATTGTCATTAAACTTAATTGACGTCTCTGAGTACGGCAGTTAGACAGTTAAATACCTATGCTGCCAACAACGCCTTCTCTATTTAGCACTATACATAAGAAAGTGACAGCAAGAGAGTTAATTGTCATTAAAACTTAATTGACGTCTCTGAGTACGGCAGTTAGACAGTTAAATATCTATGCTGCCAACAAAATAATGAACTACAATTTTACATAAGAAATATATACTTGGCGAGTGAGCGAGGTTGCCGAAGGGGCCTAGGGAGGATCCTTGCAAAAGGACAATATAGGTTGAAAAAAATATTATATTCAGGATACTTAGATAGAAGATTCACGTCAATAAGTCTAACTAACCGCCTTGTTTAACTGCCTCTGTGGTCTAGCCATTAAGATCACCGGTCTCAGACCCTACGGGTTCGATCCCCAGGGGGGTTAGGTACATGTTTGTGTACTCGGTTTAGTTAGTGGGTAGGCTTGTTTATCCGCCTGGATTAGTTTAATGCCTGGCCTGGCTAGCTACTAGCTAGTAGTTCCGGCAGCTAGAGATAAGATAGCCAGTGCCTCAGTAGTTGAGGATCCCGGGTGAAGCGCGCTTCCATTGACTTTATCATCACTTAACATCAGGTGAGATGAAGGCAATGTGCTTACCCGTAAAAAAAAACTTGTAACAAGTCGTCAACTCACTTAGGAGTCGGCAATGTGGTTTTAAATCGATTCCATTTGCTTGCGGCTTTCCGGGAAGTCCGAAAGTCGTTTAAAATTATTCAACCTTAAAAGCAATTACAATTTGGCTGGAACATTAAGTGTTGTGTGATGTCAAAACAAAAGGTTTACAGCGAACCGTTATAGACCGAATATTATAATACTAACGCCTTATTTACAAACAAACCCTTTATTAATACTTAAAATGTTTAATGGGTCCATAACTTTTGAATAAAAGATTTATGTTGGAGGGAAACAGTTATTAAAATCAAAGGTAATGTCAAAATATTGTTTCAACTAATCCCTACTCAGGACGTCATTTAGCCTTGGCGAAGAATAGGCGCTAGGCACTGCACAGCTTTATAACTAGCAGTAATGACTTTTACACCGCCTTTTTAGTCTTGGTGGTCTAGTGGTTAAGACCACCGGTCTCAGACCCAGAGCTCCCGTGTTCGATTCCCAGCGTTGGGTACATGTTTGTGTTACTCGGTTTAGTTAGTGGTAGGGTTTGTTTGATCCCAGGTTTGATGCACAGCGGGGGGTTACAAATCATTGTATTCTAAGTATGTTATAAGTTTGCTTGGTTGTCTACTACAGTTTCATCTATGTTGGTTGCTTAAGTAATTAACATTTTAAATAGCATTTTTGTGTTCCCAATGTGATCATCTTATATCTAATCTTTATGTTGCTTAGTTATTTATGATACCGGATAAAATCTGCTCAAACCTTTCGCCCTTACTTATACTCGTACCAAGGTGAATTAAGTATAGTTTAAATCACTTTATTACTTTCTAAGTGCTGTTTTCTCTTCTCTTTTATAGTTTTGGGACATTTACCAAAAAACAACGCGATTAATAACGAATAAACGCCTCCTTAGGGACCCATGTAATATATCACGTATTGGCGTAGACCCTCCCATCCAAGGTACGCTACTTTTATTTACCTTTGCACATGAATCAATGGTTACGCAAACGATTTAAATCAGTTCGGCAAGAAGCCAGAGCAAATAGAACGCACGTTATCAAACATCGTGATGCCAACGTCAAAGAAAAGACAAATGCAAATTGGAGCAGTATATTAAACGATAATTGAAGCAAGCTAACCGATTCGTTCCCACTTTTGTAGGTGGTAGAAATAACTAAGACATAGAAGAAGTAGACACACCCTATGCAGTAATAAATCAAAGCAAAGTATGACCGACCTACTGAGCAGGGCCTCATGTTCGACTTAAGGCCCTTACGGCCTTATACGGCTCCCGCCCACGACCGACTTTTTATAGGACCGATAATTGGACCGATTTTTTCGCCGTGGTTATATTACCGATTTTGTTACCGACTTTTCGTAGGACGTGTGCGTTGCATTTCATTTCAAGAATTCCATACGTTTCATTTTCACTGACCAAAAATCGGTCACTGATTATTGGACGTGGTCGCCCACGGCCTCTTATTGGCAACAGAATACAAAAAACTAGAGAACGTAGTAGATGTATTACCACGTTCTATATATTTGACATATACAAGTAGTCACAGCTTGCATATCATCACTTGCAGGCCAATGTCAGATAAGCCAATTGCAAGTTGCATGACGATTATTGTTTAAAAAAATCGAAGCAAGTTAAGCCAGCCCATCCTCATGCTTCTATCGGCAGCAGAAAACAAACAATGCCTTACAAATAAACACAGAATAAGGTCCGAATAGTTATTCCGTGTTTTCCAAACCAACTAAATAATATAACCATAGCTTATCAACTTCTAGTGATGGAACTTCTAGTTATGAAATGGTAGGTACTAAAGTCAGTGACTTCCACCTTAACGGCAAATCATTAAAACATACAAAAATGGATGGTTCTCGTGTAATGCGACAAAAACAAAGAGATAGAGATGATAGAGAGAGTCCCTATTTCTAATTCCACTGCGTCAGATAATTTTTTCCGTTTGAAATAGGATGAACCCAAGTAAGCCCAAGGGAACGACGGTAGATTTACACTTCCCGAGTGACGTCATAATTTTCGGGCGACATTTCCAATAGTGAATCTCCTCTATTTGACGTAGTGCCGAACTTCGGGTCTTTCATAAAGCAAATACAGCCTTGTCACTTATACGAATTCTTGTGATATTATTGTAGGATTTATTACTTTGTCTGCTTGCAAAAAATATCTTAGCATTGATACCCTAAACTATATACAAAAATTAACGCTAAGCTAAAACAATTAACCAACTACAAATTAAAACCGATTGTCTCAAAATTCCTTTTAGAATTAGATCCAATACACGTAGAATACTTTATTAAACCTATATGTTAGGTACCGCACAATCAAATAGACATTCATAAAAGCGCATTTATAGGGTCTACCACCAGTGTTCAAAAGGAACCAGCGATCGACATTGTTTTCCTTAATTAATAAAAAACTAGCTGACCGGCTACTTAGTACCGCTTTGACAGTTTCCATGACAACAAAACAAACAAATTATTCGTCCGCTTAAGAACACCCGTATCCCATGATGGACTCCTATAGCAGCGCCACCTACCGGGTTCAATTGTAAATCTAAACCATTCTCGAATCCACTTGAACACACACAAAAAAATTTCATCCAAATCGGTCCAGTGGTTTAGAAGGAGTTCAGTGACACACACTCACAGAAGATTTATACAGGTTGACTTTTTTATCACCGTCCAAACCCTCTGAGATGACTCCCGTGGTACAAACGAACAACTTTTACCAATACCAACTCCCTAACTCGAAAATAAAATTCAGCTGTTCCATACATTTTGGTCGAATGATTACTGATGTTTTGTATGGAACAGCTGATTTCTTTTTGAGTTAGGGAGTTGGTCCAATAGTAAGAATTGTTCGTTTGTACCACGGGAGTCATCTCAAAAGGTTTGGACGGTGATAAAAAAGTCATCCTGTATAAAGATTAGGGCCAGAGACTGATTTAAGTCATTAGCATCAACAATATAGACCACCGGCTTCCTATCTCTCATCTCGTAACATTTAATGAAAATCAATGTATTTTTAGCGACGAAATTTTCGAACATTGGTGCCCTTACCCTACTGTACCCCAAGAGCAATGAAAAATATAAAATGGCCACTGCTGCCACTTGTGTTAAAATTTCTCTGTTTTTGTTTTTGCTGTGTAAGTAGTTTACTGGGAAAAGTAAAAAAACCCTCTCCCCCTCTGTCATAATTTTCAATAATTATAACTACAGTAGGTACTAACCAGACAAGTCGACAGTTATTATAGACTTAAGTTTGGTGGGTTACAGCTCGATCTCTGCATGTGGTATTGCTTCCGTGTGTGGGAAGGTCGTGGGCCCAGTTGTATTTATAGGCCGTTTTAACGTTCATAACGGTAATAAATCAATTGTGAGTGTTTATGAAGTACATTATTAAGGAAATAACTACTAGTAATAAACGTCTCGGTAATTAATATAATTAATTATCTATATCAATAAAAAACAATTGCAACACGTGTGTCAGAGCATCACTTGAGAACGGCTCGAGTAATTTGGCTGATTTATTTTTGTTGTGTTCGTGATTGTCACGGTCAGGTTTGTAATAAAAAAAAGTTTTCTAGCTGGTTTTCTAACCATCACGGGATACGGGTGGCAAAGTCGCGGGCGGGCCGCTAGTTTATTATATTTTAAAAACCGGTACTACGCCTACATATTCGTTACTTGAATAAAAAGTATTGTGATGAACTTGTTAATTTGGTAACGGCATCATCGTCATCATCGTCAGCCATATGACGCCCACTGCTGGGCATAGGCTTCCCCCAAAGATCGCTACAACGATCGGTTTCATGTTGGGGGGGTTTTGCCATAATCACCACGCTTGGCAGGCGGGTTGACGATCGCAGTATGGCCTACTGTTTTAGGGAGACGCTGCTGCCCGTCTCCTGAAAGCGGTTTCCTTTTGTCGCCTTTTCCGGCATCACACGGCAATTTGGTAACGGCATATAGATAATTTTCCGTGTTTTGTCTCTTTTACTCTAATTTGTAATGACGTTTACATGACAGGAACAAAACGCTGAATAACTATTCGGACCTTATTCTTTGTTTATTTGTAAGGGGGATGGAGTTTCCACCGCCACCACACACAGGGTGACGACCGGCCCTGCAAAGAGTTAGAAACATTAAACTAAAATAACTATGTAAAATAGGTTTAAAGTATTTCAATTGTAAACAACGCGTATTTATTAATAATTTAATAGTGTTGTGGTAAACCATGAACCCTTACCATATTATTTCGAAACGTAGGTTACCTAAATTAAATCGGGTTTTGAAGTGACGCTGTCTCATGATTGTTAACAATAACAATGGAGGCAGTACACCAGTTTTAACTTTAGTTTATACATTGTGGAGTAAAACGGTTCTAGTTTCGTCATATCTGTTTGTCCATCTTTATGTCGTAGCCACACTTTACTAGTAAATATATAAAAAAAAAAAAAATGAACTACAATTTTACATAAGAAATATATACTTGGCGAGTGAGCGAGGTTGCCGAAGGGGCCTAGGGAGGATCTTTGCAGAAGGACAATATAAATATATATTATAAAAAATATTATATTCAAGATACTTAGATAGAAGATTCACGTCAATTAGTCTAACTAACCGCCTTGTTTAACTGCCTCTGTGGTCTAGTCATTAAGACCACCGGTCTCAGACCCTACGGGTTCGATCCCCAGGGTGGTTAGGTACATGTTTGTGTACTCGGTTTAGTTAGTGGGTAGGCTTGTTTATCCGCCTGGATTGGTTTAATGCTCTAAGGCCTGGCTAGCTACTAGCTAGCTACTAGCTAGCTAAATATGTCGCCATAACAGGCAGGTTCCGGCAGCTAGAGATAAGATAGCCAGTGCCTCAGTAGTTGAGGATGCTGGGTGAAGTGCGTGCGTTACCCGTAAAAAAAAACTTGTAACAAGTCGTTAACTCACTTAGGAGTCGGCAATGTGGTTTTAAATCGATTCCATTTGCTTGCGGCTTTCCGGGAAGTCCGAAAGTCGTTTAAAATTATTCAACCTTAAAAGCTATTACAATTTGGCTGGAACATTAAGTGTTGTGTGATGTCAAAACAAAAGGTTTACAGCGTACCGTTATAGACCGAATATTATAATACTAACGCTTTATTTACAAATAAACCCTTCATTAATACTTAAAATGTTTAATGGGTCCATAACTTCTGAATAAAAGATTTATGTTGGAGGGAAACAGTTATTAAAATCAAAGGTAATGTCAAAATATTTTTTAACTAATCCCTACTCAGGACGTCATTTAGCCTTGGCGAAGAATAGGCGCTAGGCACTGCACAGCTTTATAACTAGCAGTAATGACTTTTACACCGCCTTTTTAGTCTTGGTGGTCTAGTGGTTAAGACCACCGGTCTCAGACCCAGAGCTCCCGGCTTCGATTCCCAGCGGGGGGTACATGTTTGTGTTACTCGGTTTAGTTAGTGGTAGGGTTTGTTTGATCCCAGGTTTGATGCACAGCGGGGGGTTATAAATCATTGTATTCTAAGTATGTTATAAGTTTGCTTGGTTGTCTACTACAGTTTCATCTATGTTGGTTGCTTAAGTAATTAACATTTTAAATAGCATTTTTGTGTTCCCAATGTGATCATCTTATATCTAATCTTTATGTTGCTTAGTTATTTATGATACCGGATAAAATCTGCTCAAACCTTTCGCCCTTACTTATACTCGTACCAAGGTGAATTAAGTATAGTTTAAATCACTTTATTACTTTCTAAGTGTTGTTTTCTCTTCTCTTTTCTAGTTTTGGGACATTTACCAAAAAACAATGCGATTAATAACGAATAAACGCCTCCTTAGGGACCCATGTAATATATCACGTATTGGCGTAGACCCTCCCATCCAAGGTACGCTACTTTTATTTACCTTTGCACATGAATCAATGGTTACGCAAACGATTTAAATCAGTTCGGGAAGAAGCCAGAGCAAATAGAACGCACGTTATCAAACATCGTGATGCCAACGTCAAAGAAAAGACAAATGCAAATTGGAGCAGTATATTAAACGATAATTGAAGCAAGCTAACCGATTCGTTCCCACTTTTGTAGGTGATAGAAATAACTAAGACATAGAAGAAGTAGACACACCCTATGCAGTAATAAATCAAAGCAAAGTATGACCGACCTACTGAGCAGGGCCTCATGTTCGACTTAAGGCCCTTACGGCCTTATACGGCTCCCGCCCACGACCGACTTTTTATAGGACCGATAATTGGACCGATTTTTTCGCCGTGGTTATATTACCGATTTTGTTACCGACTTTTTGTAGGACGTGTGCGTTGCATTTCATTTCAAGAATTCCATACGTTTCATTTTCACCGACCAAAAATCGGTCGCTGATTATTGGACGTGGTCGCCCACGGGCTCTTATTGGCAGCAGAATACAAAAAACTAGAGAACGTAGTAGATGTATTACCACGTTCTATATATTTGACATATACAAGTAGTCACAGCTTGCATATCATCACTTGCAGGCCAATGTCAGATAAGCCAATTGCAAGTTGCATGACGATTATTGTTTAAAAAAATCGAAGCAAGTTAAGCCAGCCCATCCTCATGCTTCTATCGGCAGCAGAAAACAAACAATGCCTTACAAATAAACACAGAATAAGGTCCGAATAGTTATTCCGTGTTTTGTCTCTTTTACTCTAATTTGAAATGACGTTTACATGACAGCAACAAAACACGGAATAACTATTCGGACTTTTTAATATTTGTTTATTCATGTATTCAAAAATCGAAGCAAATATAACCAGCCAGTTTTTATCGGCAGCAGAAAACAAAAGAATACCTTTTGGAGAAGTGAATTCGCACATAGGTATGCATTTGACAGAACGATACGAGTCGTCACTGCCAACGGGCATAATTTGCGATGAGTTGGTGCGTTAAATGGGACACCGACGGTAATAGACGAAATTGGGGCAAACGGGTACGGTAATTGATCACAGATTTTGAGCAAATCAGAAACACTCTTGTTTGTCACACGAAATTGTGGGAAAAAGTGTCGCTTAAAAGTACCTGTGATAACCTGACCAATGCACCAAGATAAACAAGATATAAAATATACCTTAATATGCAACACAAAATACTTGAGGCAGAGAAACATAAGAGAATAGAACTACAAAGGACGCTCTTTCTTACAACATTCAAATATGTGAAATCTGTTGACAAATTACAATTCGGAAATAATTGTTTTACTTACCCGATTTTATAAAATTGACGACGAACGAATAGATAAAATCTATTAGCCTCCCCACGGCAATCATGAATGCATTTAAACACCAACAACATCAAACAACTGTAGCCCCATAAAATAAATACTCGAATATTCCTGTTCCAACCATAAAGTAAAATATCAGGGAACATTTTTATAGAGGTTCGCGGAATTCACGTTCACCAGAAACACAAAATAAAGAGATCCCAGTAGGTAAGCTTAATACATATCGCGCTCAAGCAATGCACACATAGAACTCACTCACGAAGTCACGAACAAGGATACTCGGACCACCTCAAACCAGTCTGAGCGTAGCTGTTGCGAGATTCCGTGTCCGTGAGAGATTGTCTAAGTGTGCGTTGCTCGACCGAAGCGTATCATCGTAACGTACAGGCGCCTGCACATTTAAAAAATGTTTTTCATTTTATTTAATTTTTTCGTTAACCTATTCCAATTCTGTCAAATTTCTTTAATACATTTTCAACCAAATAACTTAGTGATAAAGTTTAAAGTCCCTTGAGTTTTGACAGTTTGTGGTAGGTTGATGTGCATGCGTGTTTACCATTCGCGCCGAGCTTGATACGACATTGCTGGCTAACCGATAACAGGGCGGAGTTCGCGGCGAGCGGCTCGGCTCACTGTAGTGATCATGCGAATGCTCGCAACAAACATGTTACGTTACGGCAAAATGCTTAGGTCAGTCTCGACTATTCAGCTCACCTTCTGCAGTATCCTTATTTTGTGCCAGGAATTGTAAAAAGGTTCATTGACCAATAAAAGTTTATTGTAATCCAATAGAAAGACAAATCAGTTTTTCAACGACCTCTTTGGTCGAGTGGTTTGTACACCGGTTCATGGTGTCGCCATCTCTGAGGTCCCGAGTTCGATCCCCGGTCGGGTCAATTTCGAATTTATTGTTTTTGTAAATTGTCTCGGGTCTGGGTGTTTTCTATGTATAATAAGTATGTATTTAAGTATTTTAAGTATGTTTATCCGTTGTCTAGTAACCATTTAACGAGTTTCATAACGAAGCGTCTCTTGGGTTAGATAATTGGTGTGAGTGTAGGAAATTTTATTTATTATTTTTTAATTTTTTCATACATCGTCGGAAATAAAGCAAAGGTCAATGGAGATCAAATTTTATGTCGAACCTATTTTGCGGTTTCAAGTGGGGCGGTTTGGTATCGCCTTACATTTTAATGTTAAAATGATATTGGTAATAAATAGAGTTCATGTTTCATTCGTGGGTACATTGTGCAACACAATCGAAGCATCTGTTATATTGGTTCATCGTTATCACAATCACTGGTTCATTTTTATGTCTCCAACGACTGCTGGTACATGAGCCTTCCGTAAACACCACAGGGTGAACGGGTCATAAACCACCATGCCAGCCCAGTAATGCAGCCGGGACCAACGGCTTAACGTGCCTCCCGAAGCACGAAAGGGGATGATATGGGTTGCGATCTTGAGTTGCGATCTTGCAAATCAAGCAACTTTCACATTGTCAAGTTAGCGGATGGGTGGGTAAGGAAATACCTCGAGCTCCTCCGTGCTGAGGATAGCCCCGATTGTTGTCCTAAGATGGACGGTGTTAAAAAAACAACACGCACCGGGCGAGGGTGGTCCCACCGATTCTGATATTCTAGACAAAGATCACATAGGTCTAGAATAGGCTATGCTGTATGCGATGCCCTAATACCGAAATCTCTATATACTCGCGTTTATTTTGCACATAATTATCCTGACGTATCAAAGGTTATTGCAAATTCTTTAGCAAACAGCAATCTAAAAACCGCTTGGCAAAAAGAAACCCTACTCTATTCAAGCGTATAAAATTTTCTATGGCAAAAATCTTTTAAGCTCTTACTGCGTGATCGAGTAACAAACATTATAAATACAAATTTACGCCAACTTTATTGAGAACAAAATTATTATTCAGTAAAGTGTCGATAAAACTCCCAATAACGGGATTTAAACGAGGTCAGACACCTAACTCGGATTATTACAAGGTGCGGGTTCGAATCGCGCTAGTGCATTCTTATGAACGCATTGCAAAATTTTTTAAACATTCCGACTTTCGCTTTTACTAATACGTAATAAGTAAAACGTTAAGCGAAAAGCATTTATTGCGAACCTACATCGAGTTCTACAATAATTGCTACAAACACGCTTTGTGATCTCGTAGCGCTAATGATCTCAAGTTTCAAGTAACGAGACGGTGAGAGTGGGCTCTGCTCGTAGTTATCGTAGCCTCGTAGCCTCGTAGCAGCGATAAAAAAATATTTTCTCTTCTACAAATGTTTATAGAGAAATATCGCATTACACGGTTACGCGGCGTGTACGGAATGAAATCAGAACACAATCAAGATATTCCTTTATTCAAATAAGGCTACAATTATAGCTGTTCGGAGTTCGCTTCGTAACGCCATTGACATCGGCTCGCGAGACTACGCTTTGTGTTATAACTGGCGAGAATTTCAGCAAGGGCTTTTTTTTTGTTACAAAGACAAATCAAAGAAGGATGTTCCAAAACCGAAAATAAAAAGTGAAGCGTAAATAACATCAAAAGTAATAAAAAAACAATGCTAATTAAATTGTTATCACCAGTATACAGTTTTTTGTATTCGTACTTTTGTGTTTACTTTTAAATTTACTTGGGATTTTGAACCTTATATAGATAATTATAGAGACACTAAATTTCAATATTTTTAAGCTTATTTATAATCGTGTGCGTGGTCTAATGATGATATAAACCACTGGTTTCAGAACCAAAGATACTGCTTCCAACGCCCAGTTTGTTGATATTATAGCTAGTTTTCATTTTTCTATCTTAGTTCCCATAACCTCTCATCTGCGGCGAGCACTGATCAGTGCCCTGACAATTAAAATTCGATTGTGTCTGTATTCACAGCAGAGCGGTCGCTATAACTTGTGAATAGGGCCGCAATTCTGCTATCTTAAGATGACCACAATCGTATCGTAACTCAGTGGTTTGATAAATCCCATTTAAAATAAAATTAGTAATGGTTTAGCACTAAGCCTTCATACCACTTTACTTTAAAGACGATTAAGACTGAAGGTGAAAGCACTTTACCTAGAATCCTCAACTACTGAGGCACTGGTTATTTTATTTGAAAGTAGCTCAATTAAAAATCCAAAATTCGAAATCATTTATTCAGTTTAGGCTAAAAATAGCCCTTATAAACTCTTATGAAACTTATATCATAATGCCATCGGTTTGTGAGTCTTCTCTGGGCGGGGAGACCTTGTACTGAGAAGAACCGGCAAAGAAACTCAGCAAGTTTCAAGCTCTTTTCTACCTAACAGCGTCAAAAATATTGGAAAACGCCCTATCATAAAAGGACACTTTCCATCACAAATAAACATACAAAACATAAAGGATAATCACAACACACAAAAATAACAACAAAATAAAAAAATATCTAAGTTTGCAAAAATAACATCAGGTACTAATTTCAATTTTCATTATTTTCATTATAGTACTAACATAAGTCAAAAATTGTCTAAGAACTACAAAGTTAAAGTATACGAGTATAATAATAATAAAAATTAGATAAGTAAGCAAGGGCAGACCAGCCTCCGCAGGCGGCACCCATTCAAGAGTATGACACATGACATTATGCTCGCTCCGGCGAACACAACAATGCTACTAATGCTATGGCGACGACGACATCTTATTTCGTTAAGATGGCGATAGCTAGCCGAATGGACAAGCAAGCCCTACCACCAACCAATCCGAGTACCTACTCAAACATGTATCCCCGTTGGGAATTGAATCCGGTACCTCTAGGTTTGAGAACGGCGGTCCTTACCACTAGATCACGGCTAAAAACAGGCTACACTGCTGAGAAACAATTATAGACGTTTTGATTAATTGCGCTTTAAGGTAAAGAAATGCGATAACTTACATAGTAAGTTAAGGCTTCCAACTATGTTTGAAACATTTAAGTTATACGTATATGCCTGAAGCAAAGGAATGAAAAAATAACATTAAGTATAGAAAACAAGTCGCGGCGCGGCAAACACATTTCTTTCTAGTACTTTAGTCTGTTCAAAGAACGTTTTTATTAATATTTCATTTGTTGTTGTTAAGCAGTTATTTATCATATTTTATTTTCTGGTTTTGTTTTCTGGTATATATGTATATCTTATTGTAATGTGCCGTAGAAGATTGTGTGATCGACAAGAAATGATTTCTTATTCTTACAGATATTATGTTACACGTGCAAAGGGCTTTGACTCATAAGGCCAACAGTTCATTGGATTTTATTGTCCCTTTTTTGAGGCACTGCTTTTGATGTGAAAAAGTAACCATAATGCTTTTGAATTGACGACGCTATTGTGAAAATAAAATTATTTTTATTGAAAACCAAGTGTGTGGTACGTATGGATAGTAGAAGCCATTATAAAAATGATAATTCTATACTCGTAGACCTACAAAATAGCTTTTTTCCTTCATAAAACATGTAATGGCAACGTTTTAATTCGGCATTCTTAGTGCCAAACGCCTCGCTGGTCGAATGCCAGAGCGCTCGGCCAATTCCCAGTCCAATTCCCAGGTCCGATTCCAATTCCCAGATCGGGCAAAATGTATTTCAGATTTTTTGACGCATAGCCCGGGTTTGTGATCACCAACCCACATTTGGCAAGCGTGGTGATTAAGCCATTACCCATCAATGGTAGCGATGACTTTATTTCAATGATGGAGGCCTTTGCCCAGCAGTGGGACAATTATGGCTGTTTCCTTATTCATTTCAGTTTTCATCAAAATCGACCCCGAGGCACCTCTGAGTATTTCGATATTTCTTATAGTTTCAGGCCATGCACACTTAAAATATTCGTCTGTTGTAAAAAAGTCTTTTATTTCATCCTACGTTATAAACTCTTTACAGGATCCGTCGTACAGGGACTCTCCCTGTGTCTACAGACCCTGCGATAATGATTTTTAGGGCACACCGAATTTTATCCGTTCAAGGCATAAAGCAAAAGCTACTTGTGTACACTTCTCGTCTTACCCTTATAGTCAGTGCCAAACGCCTACACAGTAGGGAGAGAGATATTGGTGCTCCGCCAACTAGAGATAAAGATTATTACCAAGTTTAATTAAGGATTTCGCTGTCCAAGATAGAGCTAAGTAAATTTTAAAAAAAAAAACACAGAGAAGAACAGGAAATTATCTTTTTTTGCTATCCTAAATTTGTAACCCACATCCTATTGAGCAACCACGATAATATGCTTTAATTTTTTCAACATAAATAAGTACAACATATTGAAAGCAAAACAAACTCAATTTTAATAAAATACAGTAGATCTGGAGAACAAAATAAATAAGATAGACTTAGGTAACAAAGTCAGCATTATATGCCGACCACAAAAAGGTGTCCCCATTGAATTTCTCATAGACGACGACTCCGGATGAAGTTTGCCGTGTATCGATCGAAGGTTGGTCTCAACTTTGCGGTATAATCTTCTGGCATATTGAAACAGTTTTTGAGAATTGGGCCAAGCTGCAGCTTCCTAAAGTTAGTATTGGTGTATCGTACACGAAGTGCTACTACTGGTCATTTGGTACAACTGTTTAGAATAGAATAGAACAGAAGTATAGAATAGAAAACATTTAATTAACAATCACGCATAAATTTACGTTAACATTAACAATACAGTAGGTAACGAATAGCATGTACAAAACAGAAAAGAAACATGTAAATTGAAAAATTGTAAAGTGAAAAATATAAATAGGTAAATTTTTTTTTTTATACTTAGCACGGCAAATGACTCCACACCACCTGATGTTCAGTGGAAATGGAGTCCAGACGCGAAGACAACTGGTGCAGCGTGAAAACAACGCAGCATCAGTCAACTTCACTCTGCCGGCCCACAAGGTGCTTCTTCACGCCTCATACAAGAAAAAAACACATATAAGAAAAAAAATATCTATCGTTGCTAAACAATTCTAAAAACATAATTACATCTGTTCGGGTAAGAAGAACTTTGGAAGCATCGTTATTTCGACAATACGACATAAAAAAAAGATTAAACTTTTATTTTAGTAGTGTTTAAAGTTTGAAGCAAAATATTATATATTACTACTAGCTGACCGGCGGACTTCGTACCGCTTTAACAGTTTCCATGACAAAAAAACAAACAAATCATTCGTCCGCTTAAGAACACCCGTATCCCATGATGGACCCCTATAGCAGCGCCACCTACCGAGTTCAATTTAAAATCTGAACCATTCTCGAATCCATTTGAACACACACAGAAAATTTCATCCAAATCGGTTCAGCCGTTTAGATTATATTATTTATTAAAAAAAATGTAATCCACTTTGCATGCCGTGGCAGCCTCTAATTGAGACGACATCTAGCTATATGTATAAATTAACTAATTAATTTTATTTAAATAAGCCAGAAGCATTAATAAATAATTGCGATTTCATCACCATTGTTTCGAAATGCAGTCATCTATCATAAATCCTGCTTTTCAACATTCGAGGTTTCTGCATGAAGTGCGCTTTTATTTTCAGCCATTTCGATTACGAGGGGTGTTCAATAAAAAGTAATACTCCTTGTAAACTCCTTGGACAACAAAAAAGCAAATATTGGCAGGTAAAGCCTGTACATTTGATAAAATAAAAATAAAAATTATTGATTTTCTATTCTTATTTTAAAAATAGAAGTCATTTGTTTTCGTGTCGGAGCGTGGTACGCAAAATGGATAAAATTTAAATTCGCACCGTAATAAAATATCTCTGCCTGAAAAAATTTACTACTAAGCAATTAAATCTAGATTTGAAAGGAACATTAGGGGTTAATGGCGGTGGTGTGCCGAGTTTAAGAGAGGAAGAACTTCAACTAAAGACGAGCCGCGCTCGGGACGCCCTACGACGGCAGTTACCGAACAAATGATAAAAAAAGTTGAAAAAATTGTTTTGACAGATCGTCGTGTTACTGTTTGTTTTGTAGCTGAAGAACTAAAGATTTCGATAGGAAGTATCCATAGTATTATTATACATGAACATTTGGGCATGCAAAAAGTATCAGCGCGCTGGGTGCCTAGAATTCTTACAGACGAGCATAAACAAACAAAACTGAGGATTTCTCAATTTGAAATTGTTACAACAAGATCCTGACCAATTTTTGGCTCGCTTCGTAACTATGGATGAAACATGACTCCACTATTATGAACCTGTAACGAAACAACAGTCCATGTCTTGGAAGAGGCCGTCATCTCCAACGCCTAAGAAGTTTTAGGCATTTCCATCCGGTAAGATCCGGTAAGATTATGGGCTCTCTTTGCTGGGACAGCCTTATTGAAATACCTCAATCATGGAGCCACTATTACGGGGGCCTTATACGCAGAACAAATAAAAAAGTGCGTCAGGAAATACGCGAAAATTTCCGCGGCAAACTTGCTAAAGTTGTGTTGGTTCACCAAGATAACGCCCCCACACAAGTCCCGAGTTGCGATTACTGCTATTTCATGTTGGATTTGAATTGATGGAACATCCTCCATAGGTCAGGTGAGTGACCTTGCGCCTAGTGATTTCTACCTGTTCCCGCAATTAAAATAATAAATGAGAGGTCACAAATATGGCAATGATGAGGAAGTGATTGCCGCCGTACATGATTTTTTAAGCGATCTAGATGATGACTTTTTCAAGCAGCCCATATTAGGATTAGAAAACCGATATACCAAGTGTATAAACCTCAAAGGTTATTATGTCAAAAACTAAAATAACAATAAATAATATATAACTGCTTCATACTCATTATCACTTTTTATTGAACCTTAACATCAATGTTTGTAGCATTGTTGTGTTCCGGCAGCTAGAGATAAATAGCCAGTGCCTCAATAGTTGAGTTGAGGATCCCGGGTGAAGCGCACTTCACCCGGGATCCTCAACTATTAAGGCACTACTGTGCGAGATGAAGGCACTGTGCTTACCCGTCAGATATAAAAAAGCGTTTCTCCCGTGTGAGATATGTGTGTATAAAACTGCATCAATAGCACTTCTACGAAAGAAAATAAATGACTGTTACTGAACCAATGCTTGCAAAATTAACAGAAAAAAAACGATAAATTAAATCATTCATATCTCAATCCAGCGTTAAACGATTTTCACAGCAACAGTTCAAGTAATAAAACTAAACTTTTAACAAGCTTCAGGCTCAATTCTTAAAATAACTTGTAAATTTGATCGACCAGATGCGTACAGTCCTAACGACCTTATAAACAAAATGCACGAACAATGAGGGCGTTCTTTTGATCGGAAAAATCGGAGCCAATTTGTTGTAGAATGAATGTAGAACGTGTGTTGTTGTTTTCTTTGGCACAGGATCAAATGGTCTTGATACTTACAGATGGAGGGCACTAGGATCATTCTATTACAAATGGCGTGGGAAGTGTTTGCGTTGATACTGTGGGGATCAATTGATACTTGTTTGCTGTGTTGAGCTATTCCTGTTATTAAATACCAATAAGAGATAAGAGTTTATAGTTTTCTGCTATGTAAAAAATATCTCAAATCATAAAAGTAATATAAGGCAATTTTAGTTAAACATGACAATTTAAATATCGTCAGGTGTAATCGTACACGAGAAATCCTGGGCTCAATTCTCGATATTGTCTTATTACCATGGCTTACTTCGATTTCTACGGCATTTACGTACAGCGTTCCCAATGTATGCGCAAAAAACTTATTGTAAGCCGTATTTTATGAATAGTCCCTGAAGGTTATTTAGAGCGGTGATGCAAGTGGTATCCCTTTACTAGATTCTCTAGGGACTTCGAGTCACATGACGAGAGCTTAAAACCAAAGGGCGTACCTCGATTCCTTCAAACCGGCCAAGTGCGTGTCGGGCCACGCCCAGTGTACGGTTCCGTAGCCCATCTCAATAATGCGGACTCTGAGAAGAGGGCTTTTACGAACATTTATTTAATGAAGATACTACACACACACCTGACAAAGGTTTCACACACCTGACAAAGTTATTTAAGTAGTTCCCAATGAGGAATTTGTACTGCGCCAAGTACATTTTATAAGTTGATCGACTGTTACTCGTAAACTTGTAAAGCCTACTTAACTGTGATAGTTTTCCTTTTAACTTCGTCATATACAACTATCGCGCATTTTTTCACGTATCTAAAACAACCATTTGGCTGGGGGGGGGGGGACACTTGACTCTATTTTGCACTTTAAAGCTTAATAGTTCACAAACGGATGCTTCAATCAAAAAACTGTTTTCACAAACCCAATTTTTTTTTATTGCTATCCAACGATACACCACACTATGGCGTAGACAAGAAAAAAAATTACATCCCCACTTCACGTGTAGGGGGTACCTTAAAAAAAATATTTTTCTAAATTTTACTTCACCACTTTGTCGGCGTGAGTATTATGTATATCCATGCCAAATTACAGCTTTCTAGTACTAAGAGTCTATGAGCTAGACTGGGGACAGACAGACAGACGGACGGACATGGCGAAACTATAAGGGTTCCTTGTTGACTACGGAACCCTAAAAAAGGGTGTGTATAAAATACATTGCTTACCTGAGTTTTGTTTTATATTTATCCGTTAATTAGTATTCATAATTGTGTGATTATGCTACATGGGATCGTAGGAAGTATTGTGTACTGTTCGCCCAACTTCAGTATGCAGATGGTACTAAATCATCATCATCATCATCAGCTCATTGTATGTCCCCACTGCTGGGGCACGAGCCTTCCCTGTGGATGGATAGGAAGAACGGGCCATAAACAACCACTGTGACTGGTTGTTAACGACTGCTAATGCAGCCGGGACCAACGGCTTAACGTGCCTTCCGAAGCACGGAGGAGATCGAGATGATAAATTTTTGGTCACCCATCCGATGACCAGCCTTTGCGAAAGTTGCTTAACCTCAGCTCATCGAGCTCCTCTGAGATCTAGATGATGCTGATGAATTTTTGTGAATGTAAATAAACTTTCTCGTATTTCACTTTTTCGTTACAACTGATATAACCAGTGACACTGTGATCGTGGCTAACAAAGGCGCACACGGTATTGCTTGAGCCAGTTCAGTACTAAAAAGGATATCCATTTAATTACTCCCACAGTGGGCGACCTAACTCAAAATCTTGGATCAAAAACTGTCAGACTACGCCAAAGGCCGTGAGATGCGAGTGACAAGGCAAAGTCAATCAGAGCCGGTCCCACGGTGGCCCAGATTAAGTTTTAATTAATGCATACATAGCTTATGGCTTTGGGCAACGGTGCTAAAAATCTTGATTCGTCTCAATGAGCAGAACTCTCTGTACAACAACACTCGTTCCTTTGAGAAGCTGTAGATCCATCCTAACGTACAGGTTCCATTCCGAATTTTCAAATACAATCAACCAATCTTCACTAGTGTTTAATTTCCCTCATCACAAGCCAACATCACAATGGGACCAATCAACCCCTTACACTTATTGAGTAGTGATAACCTCCGTAGCCCAGTGGCTTGCACGCCGGATTACGGGCGGCGCTAACTCTGAGGTCCCGGGTTCGATTCCGGTCGGGTCAATGTCGAAAACGAACTTTTCGATATTGTGTCTGGCCTGGGTGATTGTGGTACCGTCGTTGATTCTAATTTTCATAAAAACGAGTGCTTTTTAGCTAACTTACTTGTATCAGAAACCGAAATGAAGGTGGCCCCAGTTGTCTGTTATCAAATTATAAATGGTGAAACTGGTCCCTGATCCAAGTTTTGGGGTTGCCCCTTACCCGCTGCCAGTTCAGGGGTCGTGACTTCAGCCTTGATGTTAAGCGAGTAAGGTATGGAACAGATCCTCGAAATCGTATGATCAGCTCACTACAACCATATACCCACTTGGTATTTGGTCGTTGATGGGCCTCGATTCTGCTACTTTGAAATGTCCACAATAGTGTCTCAGTGGGCTGGCTTTAACATTTAAACTATTGGAAAAATTTGAAAAAAGACAAAGTTTGAAAAAATTCCACGAGCGAAATTCGAATCCGCACCCCATGACATGCTGGGTCAGCTGCACTACCAACTATGCTATCGTTGTTAGATTGAGCCACGTAATGGTGCGGGTTCGAATTCTGCTCGTGGTTGTTTTTTTTTTAACAATTTGTCTTTTTCCCATATGTAATTAGTTCGCAACAACATTTGCGTAAATTTATATATAACCATAACATTAAAAATTAAAAATGTTAGAATTAATTTACTGAATCACAATAAGAGACGTTCAAAGCAATGAGACCTGAAGCAAGTTGATAAGAAAAGGTGAATTGAAATTTTGCATTTTCGTTAACTTGATACTGATTTTATTAGAAGACGCGAAACACTCAGCTTAAAAGTACACCCGTGTGACAACACACAACACACTGTGTTGTGTTGCGCATTGCTACTTAGCGACACAGAAGTTTCTGTTTCTGCAATTTTACTAACTACAAATCTATATAGTTTCACCAACAACACCTCAGTGGCCGAATGGCAAAGCCCGATACCCGAAGGTCCCTGGTTCAATTCCCAGGTCGGGCAAAGTGTGTTTCGGATTTTTCGATGCATAGCCCGGGTTTGTGATCACCAACCCGCATTTGGCAAGCGTGGTGATTAAGCATAAAGTTATTATTATATTAACTATAAGCCAATACCCATCGATTGTAGTGATGACTTGATTTCAATGATGGAGACCTTTGTCCAGCAGTGGGACAGTATAAAGGCTATTTACTTACTATATAGTTAATAGTTTATAATAAATGCCCGGCCATTTTATTATTCATTACACATTTTAAAATTTTATTTTTATATTACTTGTGTAAAAAAAATCAATACGTACCGTCAGATTATTACTATTTAAATCTTTTAATTGCTATGTTTAGTATCATTCAATGTAAAAACAAACCAAAAAAAATACTGAATCCTTTGGAAAGCTCTAGATTCAAGTATTAAGTCGTAATGTACACAAAATTCAAGTTTAAACCTTCTATGGTATCTGATAAGTAAACAAAACTTTCAATATTCAATTCAACAATAGAAATTCCGAGAATTTATGAGAAAAGCTTTAAATCAATTTGTTATTTGAACTGATCTCCACTCAATTTACCTACTGTAATAAAACGTTTCCGACATTTTTTTGCCGTTTAACACAAATTAGGTTTTTTAGTCCTTGCAAATTTGGCTTGCTCTATAAATATATAATGACTAGCTGACCCGGCAAACGTTGTTTTGCCATATATATTATTTCTAGGGAATTTTCCACACCTGCCAACAATATCATCAAGCCGCCAAAGATGTTGTTATTTCGCCGAAGATCCTTCAGTGTGAAGTTAAGTGCTTCAAGTGATTTCTTATGTGCCATTGTGCACTCATCCCAAACAATGAGCTTGCATTGCATCAACAATTTTCCCATTGCACTGGATCGGGAAATATTGCATGTTGGAGTATCAATTGTGTTTAAATTGAGTGGCAACTTAAGCGCAGAATGTGCAGTACGACCGCCATCTAAAAGAGTCGCCGCAATTCCAGATGATGCTAACGCCAAAGCTATGTCACATCTTGATCGAATAGTGGCCAAAATGAATGAAATGACAAATGTTTTCCCTGTTCCTCCAGGTGCGTCCAGGAAGAATAGACCACCAGTATTATTGTCCACCGCTTGCATTAATGTTTCGTATACTTGTTTTTGCTGTTCATTCAGCAACGGCACATTATTTCGAACGAATTCCTGCAATGTATCAACATTGTATTGCAGCTCTCGATTTAATTCTTGGTTGAATGCATCGTGCATCGATCGATTTGGCGCAATCATTCCTACTTCAATCAGTAGCTTGTTTGCAATAGTCAAGCATTGATCCTCAATCAGAATCAATCCTTCATTGTAGATTTTATCGGTTATTTGGATGTCAGGATTATTCGTTTGAATGCGCAAGCGATGCAAGATATCTTCACATAATTATGTCGTCTTTGTATTTGTTCCATAACTGAATTGGTTGTGAAGGAAAACATGTGGTGATGATAATTGCGAACAGCGTTCGTATTTGGTACGCATTTGATGAAACAACTGAATCCGCAAGTGTTAAATCCCAATGGGAATCGTTCTCCAGCAAACCCAATAGTTGACATGCTTCTCGATATGTTTGGCATTGGTGGCCATTCACAGTTCTCAAATGCGCAAATGATTTTGGTCCACGTACATTTACCAACAGCAGTCGCAAATAAAAACATTCATCATTTCTAGGATGAACAGTATACATGCGACCTAGTGCATCAGTGGAAAACACCTGTGGCCAATCTGGAACTGGGGTTCCTTGTTTGCGACGTTGGAATTTCTTTGTTGATTGATTCCAAGTGTAATACTTGGGCATTTCAACGTACATCAGCGTCGCTGCGAATGGATCTGCTTCACACATTGCAAAGAAGCTAGTCAATGTTGTCGATGGTGGTCTCTCAGCTCGTTGTGCCGCATTAGCCTCAGTGAAGTAAACTCTTTGGCCATTTTCCAAATGCACTGCTAAATGTACAACTGTGGGATATCTTTCATGAATTTGAAATGACAAATATTGGTTTGTAGTACATGCTATGTATCAGAGATGGCGCTGTATGTGAAAAAAGGAAAAAAGATTTTCCCGCTTTTCTGTTGAAATTTTTCCTGAATTTTCTTTGCTATAAACCTCACGGAGCCCGAGACCTTTCCAACGAATGCAAAACCATGGAAATCGGTTCGTGCGTTCTGGAGTTATAGCGTCAGGAAGGAAAACCCGACTTATTTTTATATAGTAGATTTACAAAAGAACCACGATAGCTCAATTGGGAGAGCACATGACCCGGTATGTCAGAAGGGAGTAGGTTCAAATCCTGCTCGTGGAAATTTTTTCAACATTTGTGTTTTTGTAATTTGTTTCGTAACAAAATTTGCGTTAAAATTATATAAACAAAAACAAAAAACATTTTATGTAATGATTTATTTATTTGGTGGACTTAGATCAAGTTTGAGTACAATGAACCACCTCTTGTAGTTTCTTTAGGTTTTTAACATAAATTATATAATAGTTACAAATTGCTATTTATTGCCTTTTGAAGATGACAGTATTTCACTCAATATATTGATAGGATACTATGATATATAAAACTGCAATCACATCCCCAGCTCATCTTATGTCCCCACTGCTGGGGCACGAGCCTTCCCTATGGATGGATAAAGAACGGGCGGTGCCCAGTGCGGATTGGTGGTTGTAAACGACTGCTAAAGCAGACGGCTTTACGTGCCTTCCGAAGCACGGAGGAGATGATACATTTTTGGCTACCCATCTGATGACCAGCCCTTGCGGAAGTAGCTAATCTTAGCAATCGCAGACTGAGCACGTCAACTGTAATAACACTTAAAAAAAACGACTTCCCTTAACTGTGACTCGAACCCACGATCTTACATAAAATGGGTGATAACTCTACCTACTGATCAACCGAGACATCGACTTCCCTGCCGAATATTACTTTACTAAGCGGACGTTGCGTAAAATAATAACTGCTCTACCGTGGGTAATAAAATTGAATTAATATGACACCGGAAATTGTAGGGGGAAACAGTAGGGGAGTTTCTAATGGCTGGTAGGTAAACCTTATAATAGTGATACCCAGAGGTAGGTTTGTGTTCTGTGCTATATTTACTAAAGTAAATAGCCTATAACTGTCCCACTGCTGGGCAACTCCATCATTGAAATCAAATTATCACTACACTTAAAGAGTAAAGGCTTAATCACCACGCTTGCCAACTGCGGGACGTTGATCGCAAATCCGGGTTATGCATCGAAAAATCTGAAACACACTTTGCCCGACCTGGGAATTGAATCTGGGACCTTCAGGTATCGGGTCGAGCGCTTTGCCACTAGGCCACCGAGGCGTTATATTTATTCTACTATATTTGGATACTTTTTTATAAACATATAGTGCCTTCGTCTCACCTGATGTTAAGTAAGGTCCTCAATTACTGAGGCACTGGCTAACTTATCTCTAGCTGTCGGAACACAACAACGCTGCACACACACGACCAAAAATTTATCATCACGAGCATCTTCGCACTTAAATCTTATATTCATGAATAATTTGATGAGTTCATTTTAAATCGAATTAGCAATCAAATCATTCGAGCAAATTAAAAAGACAAGCCATTTCAATTTGTCAACACGGCTGGTTTTAGCTGCCATTGGGATTTCAGAAAAGACATGACGGTGGCATTTTCTCACGTCCGTTTATGAGAAATCGATAAGACTGGGGAGAACGGGAAATGAATTCGTTTTTTTTATTTATATCTTTGAATATAATGTTTTTTTTATTATAAAATTCTTATATTATTTTGAGTTAACTTACAAGAACCATAACACAACTAACTACATTAAAGAAAAAAAAATTAAGATAACTGTTGTTTTGTTTATATCATTTTAATGCAAATTTTGTTGTATTGTGTTTTTATTTTGTGATGGAAAGTGCCCTTTTATGACAGGGGGCATTTTCCAATATGTGACGATGTAAGGGAGAAAAGAAACGCCATTAAAAAGCTCGTTTTTCCTTTTTTTGGAAATGTCGTTTCTTATTTTAAAGCTGGTGCAGTCTTCTCCACAGCTAATAATTAGACGTCCTGAATGGGTAGTAGGTAAAAACATGCTTGGACAATTCAAAAGCACTTAATCCTAAGTTTATTTGAAGAAAATAATCTTTGACTTTATCTTTCTTGCCGGTTCTTCTCAGTACAAAGTCTCCCGCCCAGTGTAGACTTACGATGGCATATGAGATAGTTGTAACCTAAACTGAATAAATGATTTTGATTTTTTTTTTATTGAATGCGAGTCGATTTTTGTAGGAAAGACTTTTTTAATTAATTTAGTTTGCCTGTCGAATCCAATTTCTACTTAGCTTATTAAGGTAGAAATTATAATACAATAGGAGAAGAAAATGGAAAGTCAATTTCCATTTATTCTTAGCGTGTTCATTGAATTATAAATACAATAAGACTTCTTAAATCTAAAGAACTTATTAATTTGGTCACAAATGTAAAATTTTCTGTATATTATTAAAAGGTTCATATCTAAAAAGCGAACCGAATTCCTGGCATAAAACAATTCAAAGTTTTTCTAGATTAAAACGCCTGGGACTGGTTGGTTGGTTGGTTGATTAACTATTTTTTTTTAATATCATTATTAATGCGCTATTAATACACATACATTAATAACAGTCCTGTTAACTCACCTAGAAAGCTATTAGGTTTGTGTAACCTCTACCTTTTTGTACTACCGACGACATTTCGATTTCGACGACTACCGACGTACCGACATTTCGAACGAATTCCACTGTAATAAAAAGGTAGGATAACCTAAACTGTTTGACTTACAAAAACAAATGTTGAAAAAATTTCCACGAGGCAGGATTTGAACCTGCACCCTTCTGACATACCGGGTCAGGTGCTCTTCCAATTGAGCTATCGTGGTTCTAACCAGCCCGTCGAAATTATTCAACACTATTTACTTTTTACTTTGAAAGCCAAAGGACCACCCATTCAATGTCAACAACTACCGTCATTAACACCCGATCATAATATTTTTACAAATACTAAAGATCAGTTAAGAAATAGGTAAGCTATTTATAAAATGTTTTTGTTTTTGTTTTTGTTAATATAATTTTAACGCAAATTTAGTTGCGAAACAAATTACAAAAACAATTGTTGAAAAAATTTCCACGAATTTTTTCAACATTTGTTTTTGTAATTTGTTTCGCAACTAAATTTGCGTTAAAATAATATAAACAAAAACAAAAACATTTTATAAACAGTTTGAGTTAAGTCCCGTTGATAACTTTGTTCAATATTGAACGCGCAAGCTCAGAGTATATTCATCTTTTATCTCCCAGTGAATCCATATGGAGCCATAGAACAATTGAATTTCTATTGTGTCCGGTTTTATGGATAACGAGAGGTTAATGTACAAATATCTAAACTGTTCATTTCTGTAGGTATAGAGAGAAGTAATTTTACGTTTGATATCCCCAGTCTGACCGCAAACCGCCGCAGTCCGCAACTCGCATTGATATAGGTCTCATCAGAGATGGTTGTAATTGGATAACAGCTATACCTACAATCTACTAACTTTTATTAGGACTTTGGAATTTCCGATGTTTGCCGATCCGACTTTTCCTTGTCCTATACTTATCGTTATAGCCGCAAACTCTAAGAGATTGGCCAAATGAAATCATAGTATTGCCACTTTTGAGATCAAACGACGACTTTTTGTAACTTGTAAAACTATCGACCTTTCGTCTCAATTTAGATTTGTTCAATTTCAAATTCATTCATTTTTAATTTCACTATTTTCTTTAGACTACAAATAGCTTTCAAGTTAATTGGTCTGCTGTTATACGTCCATCGATTCGTATGTCTATTTGCGAGAGACCTTGTACTAAAACTGACTAGAATCTCAGTTAGGGCTTTTCAAATCTCTTATTTCTATATATGAAGTATAGAAATAAGAGTATATTGTATAGTATTCTATAGTAGGTATATTGCTAGGGTAGAGTTTATTTAGTTCATTTAAAAAATACACATTATTCTAGTAGGTAGGTTTAATAGTTTCTTGATCCTACAGTTTATTAGCTCTCTGCATCCGAGTGATTGTCTGGAAGAAATCACTTATAAGTGATAAGACCGCCAAATTGAAACTTTTTAATATATTTTTTTGTTGTTTTATGTTTTATAGTGTTGCAATACAACTGTTATCTATACATCTATCTATCTATAAGAAGCAGCAAGCAGGAGCTCTATATATTGCGCAGTGGCTAACGCGCCCGGTCTGCGATTGCTGAGGTTGAGCAACTTTCGCAAAGGCCGGTCATCGGATGGGTGACCAAAAATTTATAATCCCGAGCTCCTCCGAGCGTTGGAAGGCACGTAAAGCCGTTGGCCCCAGCTGCAGACTTCGTTCACGTTGTTTTGAGATTTTAAAAGAATCTCATATTTAAATGAAATATACACCGTTTGAAGTGGTCTCGGATCGCAATTTCGATTTGTTTAAAAATAACTACCTCTCCGATAACTACCTACCTCTACACAAAAAGCCAAGATAATAGCCCAAGGAACCATTTAATTTTGTATGATCCCAAAATGTACTCACAACAAGCCGTAGGTCGCCAAATACTCTAGCTGGGCCACAAACAATCATTACTCTCCTTCGTTTGATTGTCCCACTTCAAAGGCACTACTAAATCCTTCGGAAATACGATCCCACTTATTTACAAGGGTATATTTATCACTTCATATCGCGCGGTAAATACCGTGTAAATACCGGCTAATCGCAACGGGAAGCAACGTATTGTTAAATCGAGTTTATCCAACTCTTCGTTACCTACAGCTTTAAGCCCGCTGCGGAAAGAGCATTGACCTCTAAAGGTTGCTGGGTTACGCTTCCGCCTAAAGTGCTGTTTGAAACTTCAAATCTTGATAAATAGTGTCTACGTTCTGTTATTTTTGTATTTAAATTCGCTTCTGAGCCCAATGTTCTCAAATAGGTTTCAGTCTGGTAATGTTTTCAACAGTTTATTCTTATTCTAAAAAGGACAGTTCATTGAGTTTATTCTATTACCATTACTACGACTGCCGTAGTATAACGCGCCAGTGAACTAGTAATCTGCTCGTCACGTGGCAAGACGCTCGTGCTCGCTCGTGAAACAACTTTTACGAATCTATTCGTATTAATTTACAGAGTTTATTTTATCATGATGTTTCGAACCCTCTACAGGTTTTGTGGTCATAGGGAGACTGATGCCCATTTTCACCAATGACCTCTAAGTTTTAGGTGACCCCTAAGCCATTTTAGGTGATGGATTTGCTTCAACAACTGTCACCTAACATGGTTTAGGGGTCACCTAAAACAGGGGTCAATAGTGTAGTCAGGCATGAGACTGTTGGTCGTCTCATAACGAATTTGTAACTTGCATACTATTTTTTTTTTAATCGGGTGCGTTTCGTTTACTTTTTTTATTCATTACGGCGGGTTAGAACTTGACCTTCACCTCACCGGATGTTAAGTGATGAAGTTGGAAGCACGCACTTTACCCGGAAACCTCAATTATTGAGGAACTGGTAATCTTATCTTTAACTGTGTACCCTAACTGTGTAGTATACCTAATATACTCTTTATTTTCTTGCAGGTGGTAGTAAACGAGCCACGAGGCTCACAGTGGCCACAGCAGTCGGCATCTGGGTACTGGCGGCGCTGCTGGCCACCCCGGCCTACGTCGGGTCCTACCTTAGAGCATTTGTGGTCAACCCTACTACACAGGTACAGTTTCTATCATCAGTGATTGAAACGCAGGAGCATAATTTACATAAAAATGCCGACAAGACAAAACTAAGAGTTGTTAAAACCACCAATTTTTTTTATTTCGAATCCCGGATCCCGGAAATAGTTTTACTTCTTCGTATAGTCTTAGGAAACATATAACTTGTATTGTTGTATTTTAAAACAATTCCGACGTTCGCAAATTTTAAACTAGCTGAGACTATTTTATGCTGATTGATTTACGTTTTCAATTCAAAATCAATTATTTTTTTATTATTATTATTTTTCTTTATTTATTACCTATGTTTATTATATTTTTTTATATGCCATCGTAGGAATTGCTATAAAATACAGCAATACGAGTAATTTCATGTTAGTACAGACTACTAAGAATGAAAACTCTTTCCGAGTTCCGGGATTCGATAAAAAATCTTTGGTGGTTTTAACTACTCTATTCATATTAGCCCCCGTCATTCCAATCACCGATCATCATTCATCATCATTACTCGCCTGCAATGTTCCTTTATTTGGGGTCGGCGCCATATGTCTTCCTCTTTCATTTTCCTCGGTCAGCCGTCTCGCCTTAACATCTTCATATAGTCGCCTGAACGTCGTCATATCGCATTGAGCGATAGAAAAACCTACAACAAAAACGTTGTTATAATCTCGTGAGTAATTACTCCAATTAGAGAGCTTAGAAGAATAATACATAATATATATTTTTTTTACATGTTGTGATAGCCCTATATATTTTGTGTTTTATTTGTGATGGAAAGTGTCCTTTTATGATAGGGATTTTCCAATATTTTTGACACTGTAAGGGAGAATAGAGCTGGACACTTGCTGAGTTTCTTGCCGGTTCTTCTCAGTACAAGATCTCCCGCCCAGAGTAGACTTACGAACCGATGGCATAATGACGTTCATAAGAGCTATTTGTAGCCTAAACTGAATAAACGATTTTGGATTTTGTTTTTTTTTAATACTGTTTTAGGATACTTACTTACTTAGGATACTTATGTTCTTTTATTATATTTCAGTATCCAATATTTAATAAAAAAAACATAGAGTGTAGTATAATTATTCAAATGAACTTTCATTTGAATAATTATAACTGTCATGAACTGTCATGTAAACTGTTCATGACAGTTTAAAAGTTCAAAAAATAGAAACGTTTTTTGAAAGTTTCGTCACCTTTATAATAATATTCCAATAAAATGTCATCGCTATTCGAAGTCCCAATTTAAAGACGCCATTTTAAGTCATTATCTTTAAAGTGGCGTCTTGTAAATATCTTTGTTTGGCAGAAAAGCGTAAATTCTTCATGAAAACTCCGATGAAGAGCGTTTAGCTAAATTGCAGATTATTTTATTCAAAGGTTATAAAACAGTTAATATAAAATACCTAGACTGTCAATAAAAAAAATTCCAGCTGCGGGCTCATGAGAAAGGTCGCATTAATTCTGGCTACATTACCTCTTTGGAAAATCTTAAATCAATAGAATTTATGAAGATATACTCTATCGATTTTCAAAGTAACTTTGCATACAAGATCAGATAAGTAGACACGTGTCGTCATCATGAAAATATCTAAAGTGTATCAGATCTAGATCTTTACTTTTCTTTCTTTTAGTTGATGGCTTCGTGCGATTAGCACATTTAGCCAGTGTCAAAGTAATTTTTCTTACAAGTAATACATAAATATACAATATGATAATGATGAATGATAATAGAAATGAGAAGTGAGAAATGATATACCCCTAACCCCTCGAGTATCTCAGTAAAGATGTTGGGGCTTTACTAAGTCCTCACGCAGCCTTCTTGAGAGAATTTGAAAAGTGGCGTTGCACTGTCTTGTTTCATTTGCCAACACTCATGCACACTCACGAACACTTAACGGTTAATAATCCACCAATATTTCATATTAATATTCGACATAACACAAATTTTAGAAAATAAAACAAAACCGCAGACATGACTCTTCACTTTCCCGCCAAGAAGTCCGATCTAGATATCACTGATGCTTGCTTATGTGCGCCTGACGCGCATGATGTCACTTAGATAAATGTTTAATCAACAATTGCATGACAAATTGCATGACAATCGGTATTTTTGGTAGTTGATTTAAGAACTAGAGAAGGACAGTGAGCATTAAAAATAGGTAGCCATTTTGACAGATTCTGACCCTTATTATAGCGAAATAAAGCCTCGAAAGTGTTGGTATACATAATTCTGTGCTGACTGTGCGTCATTCGACAAACCAGCTTCAACATTTCCGAAGTTTAATCTAAATCGCAAAAAGTTTTCTGTATGTTGAAAGATTTCAATAACAAAATGTTTTTCTTATTTTTATATTATTTTTATTAATATAAACTATATTATGGAGTTACAAGATGAAATTTAATGTTTTCTTACATACATACATGCATATAATCACGCCTCTTTCCCGTAGGGGTAGGCAGAGACCACTTCTTTCCACTTGCTACGATCCTTACACACTTGTTTCGCTTCGTCCACTTTCATTATTCCCTTCATACATGCTCTCTTTCATTTCTTGTAATAACATCTTCTAATATATAAAATTCTCGTGTCACAGTATTCGTTGCCATACTCCTCCGAAACGGCTTGACCGATTTTGATGAAATTTTTTGTGCTTATCCGGTATCTATGAGAATCGGCCAACATCTATTTTTCATCCCCCTAAATGTTAAGGGTGGTGCACCCCTAAATTTTTTTTGATTTTTGAAATTTATCCAATACGAAATGATTTGTTTGTAGTGTTGTCATGGAAACTGTCAAAGCGGTACGAAGTCCGCCGGGGGCAGCTAGTATTTATATAAATGTAAAATCGTAATTGATGTCTCAAGTTTCAGGCTTAATAAAACACTCGTTCTTGGGTAGGTATATTATGTTACTAACTGTTATCCATATTTTTAAGTACGTAGGTTATAGCTTTCATATACAATAGTCTGAATATACGAAACCTTAGATATTAGGTTTATAAGGAGCCCAAAAAAAAGTTTTAATTGAAAACATTACTATTAGCTTGAATTGAACTTGAATTTAAATTAAAGTTGTTAATTAGCAGTAGGTTCTTATAAAGGTGCACTTATACAAGTAGGTATATCTTATGTGCGAATTAATATTTCAAATGAATTTTATCTAGGGCTTTAGGGCTAAAACAATATTATCATCAATTAACAACTCAATTTGTGTCCTCACTGGGCACGAGCCTTTCCTATACATGGATAGGGATTTCCTATACATATAAACCAACACGCGGGCCTAGTGCGGATTGGTGGTTGTTAACCACTGCTAATGCAGCCGGGACCAACGGCTTTACGTGCTCGAGATGACAAAATTTTGGTCACCCATCCGATAACCGGCCCTTGCGAAAGTTACTTAACCTTAGCAATCGCAGACCGGGCGCGTTAACCACTGCGCCAAAGAGCTCCTCAGAACAATATGTTAAGTTGTAATTTCTTTTACAGTTCCTCGTCTGCTACCCTTACCCGCCAGAGTGGGGTGACAGCTATCCGCGCACGATGGTGCTGATGCGGTTTCTGGTGTACTACTCCCTGCCGCTGGCGGTCATCGCCCTCTTCTACATACTGATGGCGAGGCATCTCGTGCTCAGTACACAGAACATGCCTGGGGAGATGCAAGGCACCCAAAGACAGGTAAGAGCTAATGCAGTTTCTCGTGTACTACTTCCTGCCGCTAGCGGTCATCGCCCCCTTCTGCATACTGATGGCAAGGCACCTCGTGCTCAGTACACAGAACATGCCTGGGGAGATGCAAGGCACCCAGAGACAGGTAAGAGCTAATGCGGTTTCTGGTGTCCTAACTCCTGTGCCGGTGGTAATTTCTTCTATTCTACATACTGATGACGAAGCACTTTGTGCTCAATAAACAGAAAATGTCTGGTGAGATGCAGAGCATAAAGTTATTTTTTTTATTTGTCATACCTTAAATATGGTTACAATCTATACAGATTGACTTTTTTATCACCGTCCAAACCTTCTGCGATGACTCCCGTGATAAAAACAAATAACTCTTACTATCGGACCAACTCCCTAACTCGAAAATAAATTTCAGCTGTTCCATACATTTTAGTCGAATGAATATTGATGCATTGTATGTATAAAAAAGTGAACCTGTTTTTATTTAATAATAGTTAAATTTAACTGAAGACGAATCTTTACCTAATTATTATACCCTTTATTTATTTTCACAATAATTGATTGATTTTTACAATATTTTAATATCAAAACAATAAAACATTATAAAAACCTAATTCTAGAGTTATTAAAATTATTATTATCTTTATTTATTGTTTCTCATATAAATTTACATTTTTAAATATTTTCTAAAAACAAAATAAATAAAACATTTAAAAATATAAAAAAATAGACGGGAAAACGACAATTTAATGTTCGGTTTTCTTGCTAAAACTTGAGAATGACTGGAACGATTTGGTTAATTTTGATTTTGAAATATTTGTGGAAGTTCAGGAAAGGTTTATACGGTGAGAAACATAAATAATAAGTAACGGAAATCACTAAAAACGACAATTTATTTTACCAATACAAAATGTTCCACGATTTGTTTGTTTTGTTGTCATAGAAACTGTCACAGTGGTACGAAATCCGCCGGGTCAGCTAGTATCTGATAATTAATTTTTTTTTAACAATGTATGTAATATGTAATGTCTTGTAATGTCCATATTATACCAAAAGACGGTAATTTTATAAATACATGTCTAGAGATCATGAACAGCATAAATAACCAAGTTCAATAAAGCACCTTTGTACCGCCTGTTTGTACTAACTAGTCGGAAGTTATATATATAAATATTGTTACACGACAACCTCGAATGTGAAGTTGAAAATGAAGGTGCTAAATTATACCGAGTAATTAGAGGAGCTAAATGTCACATAGGCTTGCGTGTTCCAATTGCGACCTTGCAAGTTGAGCAACTTTCGCCGTGCCGGGTCACCGGATGGATAACCATAAATTATATAGTGCTTTAGAATGCACTTTAAGCCGTTGGTCCCGGCTGTTCGCCCACACGATACATGTTTGTGAATTTGGTGCCACAAGCCATAGCTTGTTTGATCCGCTGGGCTACCTACCACCATCTTTCCTGAATACGGCCTAATCATCACATAACATTAGTGAGTTGAAGACAAAGAGCTTACCCGTAAGAAAAAAAACGAAAAAGGGCTCCGTGATTTTTTTAAATCAAATAAACTTCATATTAGGGTATAGTAGTGTCCAACAGGAACTAGTGATCGACAAATTTTGTTCCATAAACATCGTCTAACAGAAAGGTGTGGTCAAAATGAAAATAGCCAAGGTTTATCCGATCTAGATCTTGTATGTGTTATTATTGAGACATAATTAGAAAACTTTAATTTGTCATGCAATTTTAAATTAAATATTTATATTAGTGATGTCATGCACGTCAGGCGCGCATAAGCAAGCAGCATTGATCATAAATGTAAGAACACAGAGGTTACTAAACCACTAGGGCTGTAACTTGTTTATTTTTATGTGACGTCACAGTAGAACTATTTAATGAAAAATTGCATGATGCCTTAATAACTCTGCATATAAGATCTAGATCGGATACACTTTAGCTCTTTTAATTTTGACCACACCTTTCTGTTACACGATGTACACATATAATGAAAAATAAGGGCTTGCAACAAATTTTTCACTTTAGCAACAACTTTAATAGACCATTAAATACAAAATACACCGCCTGCTTCCAAGCTGTCGTCTAGTACACTTTCAATTCAAAATATTCAAAATTCTAAATTTAAAATCATTTTTCAGTTTCGGCTACACTTAACTCTTATGAATGTCGAATTGGTTCGTAAGTCAACACAGAGCGGGAGACCTTGTACTGAGATGAACTGTCAAGAAACTCAGCAAGGGCGTTTCTATTCTCTTTCACAGCGTTAATATATTGGAAAACGCCCTATCATGGCAGGACACTATCCATTACAAATAAGCACACAAAATATAAAAAACAACCACATCATTTAAAAAAAAACAAAATAAAAAGTCTAAGTTAGCAAATTTACGTCATGTAAAAGTTTCAATTTCCACAATGTCATACAATACCACTACAGGTACCTAATCTAGTAAATCAATGAAATTCTACATATATTTTTTTACGGGTAAGCACAGTGCGTTGATCTCACCTGATGTAAAGTGATGATAAGGCGATAAAGAATGTTGGAAGCTCACTTCACCCGGGAACCTCTACTAGTGAGGCACTGGCTATCTTATCTCTAGCTGCCGTAACACAACAATGCTACAAACATTGATGTTATGGCGACATATTTAGATAAGATGGTGGTAGGCTAGCCAGGCGGACTAAAAAGCCCTACCACCAACCAAACCGAGTACACAAACATGTACACCCCGCTGGGAATCAAACCCGGGACCTCTGGGTCTAAACCGGTGGTCTTAGCCACTAGACCACAGAGGTTGATGACGAAAATTGGAGTCGAACACAACGTTGGGTCACTGTCTTGAACACTGGGGCCACAACAAGATGTCTTTTGAATCGTCCAAACATTTTGTGATAATTCATAATGTTAAATGATATTTAAGTTTTGAGTGCTTTTTGAGACTTAATGAATTATGCAAGATTATTTAATTGGAAGTTCATTTAGCAGCCGGGATGTGCGGTTCATTATTTATTTCTTAACTTTTGACAGTAACTATCGAAACTGGCAGAAGTTACAGCAAGTTTTGATTTTAATACGTATTACCGTCAAACCCATTTCCGTAAAATTTTAAATGTTACTTTAAATAATTTATTATGAATATGATGGCGGAAATAATTTAGGATGAAATGTTGTCTTTAATAATTGAAATACTCTAGCTAGGTCATTGTTCGGAATATAATTTATCTAAGATGAAACTGTAACCAGAGCTGTTGTTTTTAGTACACACGCCTGCACATCAACCTACCACAAACTGTCAAATTTCCTCAATAGACTTTGAACTTTAGTACTAAGCAATACGGTTGAAAATGTTTTGAAGAAATTTGACAGTGTTAGATAGGTTCATGTGCAGGCGTCTGTACATGATAGGAATTAAATAACTCTAATTAAGATTTTCATGGTAGTACAGTCGAGTTTTAAAAATACTATATACTTTGTATATTAGACAACATCACATACATTGTTCTGATCCCAAGGTAAATAGCTAAAGCACTCGTTTTCAGAAATCAAAAAGGTACCACAACCACCCAGACCCGTCACAATATCGAGTTCAAGTTCGGTTTCGACATTGACCCGACCGGAAATCGATCATCAATCTAGGTACCGGCAGTTGATTGATGAGTCCCTTTTATTTTTCAGCATTTACATGCTGACAAATAAAAGCTATGAATGACACGTATGCATGATCGTCTGTCATGTCATGCACGTTGACGTACATGCATGTGATGCAGCATTAACGTTTAGGGCCGTACCTACATGTATCATGTACGACCCTAAGGCCGCTTGTGAACGGCTGTTTTTTTACTGGACACCGAGCCGGTGCGATATGTTTATCTTTTTCTGAACCCCTCGATAGTAAAGACATCCGTATGGTACCCGCCCGGTATCCGGTAAAAAAACGGGTAACAAGAGGTCTAAACTTGTATTGTAGACTTTCTAGTCCATACGTAACATACATAGTTCCATACAGATCCAACTACTTTTTTCGCGACAACTGTCGCATTACAATACTGTAATGCGATTAACATATTTTCCATATCATATTGAATTATTGACACATGTCGTAAACATAAGCCAACTCGTTATTTTAATGAAATACTTACAAGTGAATATATTATATTTTTATGATAAATCGATTTGCTTGTTACAAAATGGCAACACTACCAATTTACAACAAGTGAATCGATTATATTTTTATGATAAATCAATTTGCTTGTTACAAAATGGCAACATCGAAGAGACAATGACAATTCGACATGTCTAAAAAAAATCAAATTAAATGGAAGTGAATATGGGGATTTCTCGGCGGAGAAGTTAAGGCAAATTATTTAACAGGGTATTATGAAAAAAAAAACTTAATTTTTGATATAAAAATCATCATTGTACAAAATCATCATTTGTTTCATAACGAAGCTTCTCTTGGGCTAGATAATTGGTGTGAGTGTAGGAAAGTTTATTTGTAGCGATACTAAAGCCCATACTACGATAGGCATTCTTCTTTAATTGTTTGTCGGACAAATGGCGTACATGGTGTTAATATTATATACATCTACAGAAATTTCGGAGCTTTATGTGAACTTTTTAGGCATAAATAAAATATAAAATGTAAGTTGTAAATAACTATGTTGGTTAGTGGCACCAGCGTTCAACAATAACCAGTAATCGACACTTTATTTGATATGTACGAGTAACATTTTTCCGCTCGCTTTCTAGCATCTGTGATTTCGTGAAATGGGACGGAATTATGTGTAACAGTGTAACAAGTGTATAACAGGAAGTTGGGAAAGCTTGTGGGAGTGATTTTGTTAAATGTGTAACAGTGTAATTGTGTAACAGAAAGACGGGGAAGCGCGCAAGCGCGCGCCATTTTGTAAATTTCAAATCGATATTATGAACATGACATATTATTAATTTATGTGACATATTGTGTCATTTGACTGTCAAAGGTCATTTTGATACGTCAAATGTCTTCTAATGAGTATTTACTGCATTTATTTTATAGTTATAATATGATGTAATGCCTGACACATTTTTTTCGGAACATATTGTTAAAATTGCTTATTACTAAGGTGAGATGTCAAATGTAACACATCATATGCGACTACTGGAAGGCTCGTTCATTTTTTTTATTTACTTCTACTTTAGCTACAGTTGAATACCTACATACCACCTGCTTCTTAGCTTCATCCAGTCAAATTTCAATGAATTTCTACATTATAATTTGGCGACTAAAACTGTGCCGAAGACTGGTGTCATTATGATAGTAACTTTATAGGAAAACTATATTTTACGATATGTTTTTTATTTTATTTTATCATCAGCTCATCAACGTTCCCACTGCTGGGGCACGAGCCTATGGATGGCTAAACCACCACGCGGATAGGGAGAACGGGCCATAAACCACCACGCGGGCCCAGTGCGGATTGGTGATTGTTAACGACTGCTGATGCTGCCGGGAACACGGCTTTACGTGCCTTCCGAAACACGTTGGAGCTCGAGTTGATAAAATTTTTGGGCACCCATACGATGACCAGCCCTTGTGAAAGTAGCTTACTTAGCAATTGCAGACTGGGCACGTTAACCACTGCGCCATAGAGCTCCTTCATTTATTAACATGGATATATTGAAAATAATAATAAAAAATTTCATTACACTTATTTACAGAAATTAAAATTACAACTTTACAATGATATATTTTTTAAATGGCTCTAAAAATATACTTAAGACGTATATGGTTACTACACATTAAAGAATGCCCAAATTTGAGCAAGTTTATTGTAATAATGTGTTGTAGACTTTATCATAGCACGTATATTAAACCACAATTTCTCGCATTTAACTCGAGCAAACGCCCAGTTTTTTATGACACCTCTCCACAGAAACTTCATCTGACGGTTATTACAAGAGATCTAACAAAATAAACTTGCTAAAGTAATTCAAGTTTATCGAAAATAAAGTAAAATTACTTCGAATAAATTTTAAAAAATTGCGCTTTGCTTGCTCTTTCATTATTTTATGGCAACGTGCGGTTTACAAATTAGCCAGTGTCAATTTTAAAATAAAATGTTCATTAAACAGTTTAGTATTTATGTAAAGTTTATTTTAAAATACTTTATTGCCTGGACTATGTAACGCTTTAATTTCGTTTATTTTAACTATTCAATGAAGGAGTCACCAAAGCTAAGTTATTTATAATATTAAGAAAAAAAATATGCAAGGAGTGTGATTGACATGTTGTGTGCGTATGTTATGTTGTATAAATATTGTAAATATGTAAAATTTGTGAATTTGTTTGTTTGTCGGGGATAGTAGTTTTCCTATTCTAATACCTTCCTGTTTTCGTTACCATAAATAAAATAACATAGAGTTTTATTGAAATTTTACTGGACTACAGATAGGAAGCAGGCGATCAGAATTTAATTGTTGTTAAAGGCAAAAAATTTTGCTGACCCCTTTTCCAATGATCAAAGGAGAAAAATGTTGATCTCAGGTTCCTGTCGAACACTTACACTACCCTAATCTCTGGAAGTACTGGTCCGATTCCACAAAATCTTTTACTGATAGAATGCTACATTCCTTAAGTTGTAAATATTTATTAATGTATGTTATGGTCGTTAATTGGTCCCGCAGACTTACTTTTCCCAACACAGCTAGGGTTGGCCGGAAGAGATCTCTTTTAGAGATGAGCTCTCTCTTGATATGTCTTTTAAAATGTGCAACCAAGTATTTTCTATGTACAGACAGACGCCTGCTCATCAACCTATCCAAAACTGTCAAATTTCTACAAAACATTTTCAACCATATTGCTTAGTTATAAAGTTCAAAGTCTATTGAGGAAATTTGATAGTTTGTGGTAGGTTGATGTGCTGGCGTGTGTACAATAAAGGATTAATATAATGTTGCGCCCACTCTTCTTCACAGCTAAAAAATAGACGTCCTGAATAGGTAACCCAGTAGGTAAAAAAAAATATAGACACTTTGACTTTGACTTTGCTGTTGTAGATGCGAGCTCGGAGGAAGGTAGCGGTGACCGTCCTAGCCTTCGTGCTGGTGTTCGCCGCCTGCTTCCTGCCTTCACATGTCTTCATGATGTGGTTCTACTACTGGTGAGTTTTACGATTGATTTTCTCGATTATTTAATTGTCATATAAAATACTCACAGACATTTCATTTAAAGCTAATCGAGATCAATATTCACAAAGATCTACGATGACACGACCTGTTTCCATATAATTTTATTTAAGCAATAATATTTATAATTTCAAACGCCAACTTTTATTTTTATACAAATAAAATTATTTATTTTCTTGAACTGAAACTGAAAAAAAAATACGTTTATTTTAATAAAGTTTTGGATAGCTACATACGGCTTTTTGTGTTTTTCCCTAAATGCGGATATTTAGGTACGTTTTTTTACAACTTTGATTTTCTCATTTATGATTTGTTCAGAAGAGATAAAACATAAAATGATTTAAACCAGAATGCGATTGTTGTATTTTTTTTTTTTTTTTTTGGGGAGAGATTGCTGATTGCCTCAGACGGCATTTTCAGCTTCACCGGGCTTGGCGATTGTTGTTACGCTCGTTAACTCCACAAATAATTAGCTTTTGACAATCAGTGAGATAAAGGTATATTCTCGTGCTTCGGATAACACGTAAAGCCGTTAGTCCCGGCTGCATTAGCAGTCGTTAACAACCACGGCAACGCACAGGTCCCGCAGGCCCGTTTTCCCTGTAATGTTTCCATCCATAAGGTAGGAAAATAAATAATAATAATATTATTTATTTTCGCCAATAACATTTACAAAATGGAAACACCAACTTAAAGCCTATAACTATAGTTAGTTATAGTAGTAGTAGTTAGTATAGTTAGCTTAGTAGCTGATGTAGGTATATGTCGTGGCCGGATCTCAAAATTGATCACTTTATGATGTAATCGACCATTTCATGAAATGGTTGTATTTCACGATATGCCCAGCGTAAACTGATAATATCGTTGAAGCGTCAACGTTTGATGACAAGCCCTTCCACGTTTGGCCATATCATTATCGCAGGAAATCCTTACTGTTGGTTAGGTTAAGTTAATTTTTTTTCCCGGGCGAAGCGCAGCGTAGCGAGGGCCAGTCACGGAAGCATAAGATTGTACAAATAATCGATTGTATCGACACAAAAAGTAAACGGTATCAGCGCCTCTAACGGTGGGCAATGTAAATATTTTACGATAATATGATCACTAAAGTTTGACCATTTCATGAAGTAGCCGCGCGTTTAGTTGCCCATATCGAGAAACGATTTCATAACATCGATCTGCCCAAACCACATCATGATGTGGCCAATTTTATCTTAGTGGGGCCTGCCGAGGTTTCCCTCTCGCAGTAACACCTCGACCCATCGGGATCTTTTGTGCAAATGATGTGGCCAATAGACAGTTGAATATTTTATGAAATGCGACCATTTCATGAAATTCTCGAGTATTTCGTGAAGTGAGCAAATCTACGATATGGCTACGACATATACATCAAATATATACGACGTTTTATAAATACATTAAATGTACCGACATGGGTAATAAAATTGCCAAGTGTTGTTGGTATGCATAAACGTTTGGATACGAATAGCTAGCAATTTATTCCCTTTGCGAGTGTCCTGATTCAATTTTATTTGAATGCATAATGCTTTTGTCCATGATTTACGTTTTTAACATGAGTCGGATATGATATAATATAAGCTATAGACGATTTCAGCAGTATTCAAATAAAGGCCATGACAAAAAGAGAATCGGAAATGCATAATGCATCTAACACTAAGTATAAGTTTTCATGCGTGTTCCATTTTCTTAACTTCATTTCCTTTTCTTTTTTATTTTTTTATTTAATGTTTTTCTTCTTTTTCTTCTTCTTCTTCTTCTTCTTCTACTTCTTCTTCTTCTTCTTCAATTAATAAAAAGGTAACGTTCGTCGTGATAATGTTTTTGTTCGTCGGGCCTAAACCCTGGAACTTCTGGTTCAATTCCAAAAAATCTTTTATTGATGAAATACTACATTTCTAGTGAAATAACATAGGCTACCTATATTTTATTCTGAAAAAATTTGTTTTTTTTTTTATTCGAAGAATCTTATTTGAGAATCAAAGTATTGAATTTTGTATGTACAATATGAAATCCACGTGGACGAAGCCGTGAGAAAAGTGCTAGTGTATATTAATAACCATCGCGTACCGTACTTTGTCTGCGTAGTATATTTATTTCGAGTAGCCTATTTCCATACAAACTTTCACCCCCTATTGCACCCCCTTTAAGTTTTAGTTTTGCGACAAAAGCTAGCCTATGTCCTTCTCCAAGATCTAATCTCTCTTTATACCAAAATTAATCAAAATTGTAATAATTTACGCGTAAAATTACTTTCGCATTTATAGTATTCGTTATAAATTGTAACGTACACAATCGGCCTAATTGCAAATTCCAATTGGATAGGCTTTTGTTTTAGAAAATAGTATGTTGTAGAAATAAACTAACTATGTATTTAAATAAAACAACTTCTACGGATTTTCTCGCGTTTATTATATACATTGGTTATATATTATTTAATCATGACATTGCGACCCTTTTGCAGAATCCGTGGTCACAAGAAGACTGAGGAGGTCTCCGTCTAAATTCGAAATGTGTCCGCATGAACTTTAGAAAACAATAAAGAAACTATGTAGTTGTATGTATGTCTCAATCGCTCTAGTCTGAGCACGTATTTTCATGCCATTGTTGATTAGACACCTGGTGTACAATTTCCGATTTCACGAAAGAACGAACTAATTTCATATCGTTAATTCCCTTGTTTTGTTTATAAACTAAAAATATTAATTATTAAAAAGTGAACTTTGTACAAACTGTAAGCTATAGACTATAGCCATCTCTTCTGTGGCTATAGTACCGAGAAGAAGCCGCAAGAAACTTTTAAACACCTAACCGTAATAAATCTTTCACTTTTTGATATATATGACCTTTGTGGGTTTAAACTTTACAAAAAAACCTAAGCTTGTAACTATATCATGAATTGATATTATAAAAAGTTTTGTTCCTTAGACTCAATGGCTGAAATCTTTATTTATCCATAAATTACTTAAGTATATTGTACTTAACGTTACCCTAGCTAAGGTGTAGCAGCGATATGTATGAATTTATCATAAATTTTTTCATAACTTCTTAGCTATATTTATTTTAATGTAAATCTTTGCTAGATAATGACTATGAGAAATCTGAGTTGGACGGGGACAATACGTCCTGTTCGTCCCGACAGACGTCCCGTTTCATTCCTGGGCCCTAGCCCATTTGTCTCCCCTCGGGGAATCGTGACTTTCCCCGTCGGGAATCAAATCGATCTTGCCCCCAACCATTATGTTTTCAACAAGCGTACAATCGAACTTCTTTAATTTTATTTATTCGGGAAATATTTTTTTAATTCGTTTTTAATATAATACTTTGTAGACAAAACCTTTTTCGTTTGTTTATTTTAAACAGCTATGCTTTGTTGTAATCTCTGTTTTAATATTAGTCTGTAATAGTAACGGTACAGATACATTAATGTTTTTATGGAATAACAGTAGACATTTATATGCACCTGTAAAGTACTTACATTTTATTTTTATTAATTTTAATTATTATTTCAACAAACTTAGTACTACCATTACAGACTTAAAACCTAATGCGATAGTAACAAGCACTTAAAATATTAAAATAATATAGCCCAATACTGATGATGTGATGCTAAAGTAATGTTCTTATCCAATCTTTCTTGTCCAAGCACTTCATTTCCGTTTATATTAACATTTTTTTTAATATTTTTCACATATTTTTTTTACAAATAGTTCAAATTTAAATTCCAAGTAAGTATTAGGTTTTTAAAATATATCTTAGAACATCATGGGTCCTGTCAAGTACTTCAAATGAGAAGGGAGGGGTCAATAACCATAAATTCCAAAAGGAGAACGGGCCATAAACCATCACGCTCGAGTCCAGTCCAGTGCGGTGGTGGTTTTAAGACCCCGTGATTGTGCTAACTTAACTAAAATCATTTTTGACACAACTTTTCTTTACTTTGTTGGGCAGCCCTTCAGCAGAGGACGACTACAACGGGTGGTGGCACTCGCTGAGGATCGTCGGCTTCTGCCTCTCCTTCTTGAACAGCTGCGTCAACCCCATAGCCCTCTACTGCACGAGCGGCATCTTCAGGAAGCACTTCAACAGGTCAGATGCCTTACTGCTAAATATTTTACAGCTTCATGTAAGCTTAATCAAATGTCGACCCTTTCTTGACTATACGTGTTGTCCAAATTCGCAAATACAAAATTCTAAATGTTTTATTGCTTAGACCGGGTTTGTGATCATCGCCATCCAATCATGTCAACCCGTATTTGGTTCCCGATATTTATCTGTGGCGATAAGTATTAATTGTAGCAATGTTCTAATTTCAATGATGATTTCAATAATTTGGCCATTCACTTTGTCCTGAATAATAGCAGATGGCCTATCTCAAACTTGTGGCATGCCATTAATTATAAAAATATGACACAGACTAACCTTTTTGATACACAATTAATCAAAAAAAATTATCTATCGAAAAGTTTTGTTTTACAATTAGATATTATTAAAAGTTTTAAGTCTATTGAGGAAAAGACATCAAGCAAATTCCTTTGACAATAGACCCAAGAATGTATAGCATTTCTGTTTGTACAACAATGTAGGTATGTAAATAGTGGATCGTGGAAACTATTCAGAGTTTATCAAAGATTTTTAATAAAAGAGTTATTCACGTTTGAAATATTTTTCTTTGGTAACACTGACACTAGTATAGCAACACTTGAAATTCAAACGAAACGTTTCGTTAAGTGTTGAATGAACACCAGTGTTCTTGAAAAAATGGACAAAAAGTGGGCGTACCGATTCAAATTAAAATTGTTTATTAGGCTTTCTTGTTATATACAAAGATCTAAAATATAAAACATTATACGGATGGAGCGTGTGGAATTCTGTTCCGTTCATATAATCATTTGGTTGTAACCAAACGCTACAGTTGACAATGATTGACATTGTCAGTGACAACTTTTGTCAATGTCATTGTCATCTGATGTAAAGCGCGACTTCTTGGCGGGAAAATGAAGAGTCATGTCTGCGATTTAGTTTTATTTTCTACAATTTGTGTTATGTCGAATATTAATGTGAAATAATGGTGGATTATTAACCGTGAAGTGTTCGTGAGTGTGTGGCAAATGAAAGAAAACAGTGCAACGTTACTTTTCAAATTCTCACAAGAAGTCTGCGTGAGGACTTAGCAAAGGCCCACATCTTTACTGAGATACTGAGAGAATGAATAGGCTTGATGTATTTCATCCGGAGCCGTAAAACAATTTAAAAAAAATGTAATGCGCCTTGTTCTTACTCTGAGGTTTCCATATTCAGAGTGTTCTTACGCAAAAAAAATTGTGATGGCGGCCACAAAAGTGTCCGTTTCATAATCGTAGTTTTGTTTTCTAATTTATTAATTTCAGCCAATTAAAAGAGTTTTAAAATAACGTTGATACTGATTTAAATATATAATGATGACACATGCTTAGAGATAATAGAAATAGAAGTTTATACATATCCTGATATCCTTCGACAGTTTGTTGTAGTCTAATGTGCAGCCGTGGTTACATTATAGTAATACATGTTTTTGTATATGCTGCTTTTGTTTACACACGTTAAAACTCTCTACAATTCTATTAGCGCTATCTCGTTACACTTAAAAATCAAGTGGGCTCTCCATGATAGTGTGTCAATAATAAAAGATAGTGACGCTATGTATAGGGTGATATTCCCCATACATAGCGTCACTATCTTTTAAACAACACGAGAAACTGTAAAAAACGAAAAGAAACTCTATAGTCATCAAAAAGTAAATACCTACATACAAAGCATGAAAGAAAGAAAAGAAAGAAAGAAAGAAAAACATTTATTGACACACACACACACACACACACACACACACACACACACACACACACACACACGCACAAATAAAATAGAATACAGTCAAAACAAAGCAAGAACTAATAAGAATAGAAGGATACATGCCATTTGGCATTAACTCCGCCTTTTGTACTTTATTTTATTGTATTGTGCAATAAAGATTAAATAAATCAATAACTAAATAAATAACTAAGTGATTTTACAACTCCATTGAGACTCCTCTATTTTTTTAGTTTTATATATGCTAGTACAGCCACGAAAACAATAGGAAAAACATTGGTTAAAAGCTTCTAAAACTGTTCTGGACAGTTGGGTAAATACTTAATTCAATTTGCAAGTTAATGAAAACAAATGAACTTACGAAAGTATTAAGTATAGACACGATCACAACATGTAGGTACAGTCACGAGCATAATATGTATGCATACACTTTTGACTAGGTTTGAATCTTATTTTTCGTTTTATTACGAGTTAGATTGTACACCGCCTACCACAAGGAACCACCCGAAAACAAATTTGATTTTCTTACTAAGACTGCTGTCTGATCTTTGCTTACATATTAAATTAGTAAATAATATCTGCTCTATAGAACTAAGTTGTGAGTGATCATAATAAAATTAAGGGTTTCAAATATATTTAGTATTACAGAATCGGCTTAACTGCCGTATGATGTATGGGCGTGGAATAGTACCCCCAAAAGTCCAAAGAAGCTCCAGGTTTTCTGTGACGAATATTAAAACCAGAGTAGATTAGATTTTTTTTTATATAAAATCTGTTATATTATATTGACACAGACACATAAGTAAGAAAATCAAAATTTGTAATTTGCATAATATTTTTTTATACAATAACACTTTTTTAAATGAACATACACACATTCGTTATAATTTCGTTAATTCATTCTACTGCTCATCAATGTAAGAGTCACTTACTTATTTGTTTTTTGTTTTCATTTAGGATATAAATAACCTATTTGAACGGCTGAAACTGATTCAGTAGTCGATTTTAATAGTCAAAGTTACTTGAATAACTTCTAACAAACTACAGCACGTACAGGAGGTATTTCAAGTCACCTTAAAGTTGTCGCACTTCTTTTAGGGAAGGGAAAACTAAAAAGTCTAGAATAGTTGTTACAGTATTTATTAGTAGCCTACAAGTACGTGGTTCTTATTTTGACCGAAAGATACAAAGAAGTCCCTTAATCACGACCACTGTCCTGGAATCGTAGTGCCACAGGTTCAGTCCGGATGGTTGGCAGAGCAGGTGACGGCAGTAGCAGCAGGTAGCAGTCGAAGTAGCATTTGCAGGTAGTAAAGTTCCGATACCGGAACGGTGAACCCTGAAATGACGTAAACCTGACATTTTACAAATATCCCAAATTTCAAGTCTGACTGCAACATCCTAAACTAAACTTCTTTCAGTAGCTTCCAAGATGTGCGTTTATTAGTACGTTAGTGCATGTAGTATAATTTATAAGTGTATTATGTGAATGTTTAACATAGGTATCTCTCTGGCTTTTAATTTCGTGTTCCTCAAGGAGCTTCAGAGAGGCATCTCAAAGCGTTCCTTTCAAGAATATTGCGACGAAACTTTGTCCGGGCAAAAAGCGATATCGACTCCTAACTTTTGCCAGCGCTGATTACATATTTCCGGACATCGTGCATATCCAGCTCGAAATCGAAAGACACCCAGACGGTAAGCGTGATACCTACTGCACTCCAAGAACGCGAGACATTATCTCCAATGACGAAATATGAATGCAAAAAGAGCGTAATGAAATGGATTTGTATTCTTAGCTACGATGACACTGAAAATCTATTACACCCGATATTGGGTTAGTTGGATAGGCAAATCATACACTTACATTCTTAATAAAGATTATTATACAAAATAAACAAACATAGTTCCATACATATAACATACATTTTACATTATACTATTTGATAGTTAATAGACCCAAGGTATGGATGTTGTAAAGATTTCTTGATTTGTTTTTTAAATTTTAATTCTTTAGATTTTATTGAGGTTTTCTGTTATAATTATATCTACCTAGTTTAGGTGTCACAGGAAGAGCTAGTACGGGTTTTCCTAGTTTAGCACTAGCTGCACATATAACATGTACTGTAAGAAGTGTTTTAAATAAATTTACTATTAGACCCTCTTACGGACACGGATCTCGGAACAGCTCGGAACAGAGCGAGCGCAGCTGTTGCGAGATCCCGTGTCCATGAGAGGTTGTCTATGTTTTTTTTTAAAGAGAGTTTCTGATTGCCTCTAACAGCATTTTCAGCTACACCGGGCTTGTTTGGAGGCGGCGAGAAACTCAATGGGTCCATCAAGCCGTGTGAAACGATTCACCTTCGGAAGTTTTCTAGAGGGAACTTTTTTTTTTTTTGAGAGAGATTGCTGATTGTCTCAGACGGCATTTTCAGCTTCACCGGGCTTGTTTGGGGGCGGCGAGGAACGTAAAGGGTCCCTCAAGCCGTGTGAAACGAATCACCTTCGGAGGTTTTCTAGAGGGAATGGCATCGCGCACTAGTGCGTGTCCCAGTGCCCTACTAGATTTTCCGAAGGGTTCGGATCGGATCGGGGAGCGGAGCAACCCGAAGGCGCCTCTAAAGGCTCGGACCTCGGTTCGGGTTGACCGGGCCGTGGAGGAGAGAAGCGCCCAGGTACATGTCTGTACCTGTACCTGGTGTAGAGCGCGTGTGAACCGGTTCTTCGTACCCTTGTTCTACGACTACGGTGTTTTGGGCCTAAACTAGTGTGCATGTTTAGTGTATTCTGTAAATGTGTAGTGTCATTTAGAGGATCGGGCGGGGGTTTAGAGGATCGGGCGGGGACTCTAGAGGGAACGCATCACGCACTAGTGCGTGTCCCCGTGCCCTACCTACAGATTCTCCAAAGGGTTCCGATGGGATCGGGGGTTGTCTATGTGTGCGTTGCTTCAGCGCGGTATGTATACACGCCTATACATCAACCTACCACAAACTTTCAAATTTCCTCAATAGACTTCGAACTTTATTACTAAGTTGTATGATTGAAAATGTATTGAAGAAATTTGACAGTTTTGGTTAGGTTGATGTCTGTATGAAGCTTACTTTCTGCAATCTCCTTCTTTCCCCCAGTGACTAGTTTGGTTGGTATAGAATCAACAGACGATCGATTGATATTCGTTCATTCGGGCCAGTTTGTTTGTTTAATATATTGTGGCATGTTTGCTGGAGTCACAGCGAAAAAGTTTTGTTAACAGGAAATTTGCTAATTCGTGTGTCCACCAATCCACATGGTTGTAGTAAAGCTATTTAAATTATTAATTATTGAAATGTTACTTGTTTTTCAAATGAAGTTATTTAATGTTAGTGTAAAAACAACTGAATTGTAGATTATAAATTATTAGAAAATACTAAAACGAAAAAACGCGGTCTGTTTTATCAAATGTTATTGTTTCGGATCATTTACATAAACTTCAAACAAAATATAAGAAAACTAACTAATAAGTCTTTCTACATATATGTTGTTTAATCCATATACATATATTTTTAAATTTCTATAAAAAAAATATAAAAGTGAAAAACAAACAATTAACAAGAAAGTCGGCGCCAAAACAAACTGTGAAACTACCTTTATTTGATTTAGAACCTAACAACCTAACAGTACGAGGTAATCGCTGTTTGCGTAGTAGGTACTTATTTGAACAAGAACCATTCATTTCCTTCATTCACTCCAGTATTTATATTGCCTATTTGGTTTGTAGCCAATTTAATTGGTATGGAGTAAATTGGTTTCTATGTTTTTAATAGATTAACAATAGTTTTCATCTAAATATTTGTTTGCGGATTCGAATTCGCGCTCGTGGGAATTTTTTTCAACGCTTTTCTAAATTGTAGTTTTTGTAAGTTTGCAACGAAATGCCATTTATTTTTTATTTCTTTAATAAAATTTTCTCACACACTTTCATTCTCGCTATAACAACTCGTTGTTATTGCTGACCGCAACTCTCAGACCTGGAGGTTCCGAGTTTGATTCACATTTTATTGTTAGACGATGCGGCGATTAAGTTACAAGCCAGCTTAGGCGTTGGTTAGTGCAATGCTACTCAACATCGTTAAATTCGTACGTACAGACGCCTACTCTTCAGACTATCCAAAACTGTCAAATTTCTTCAGCACATCAGCTCATCGACGTCCTCACTGCTGGGGTACAAGCCTTCGCTGTGGATGGATAGGGAGAACGGGCCATAAACCACCACGCGGGCCCAGTGCGGGTTGGTGGTTGTTAACGACTGCTAGTGCAGCCGGGAAGGCTTTACGTGCCCTCCGAAACACATAGGAACTCCAGATGATACATTTTTTTAGTCACCCATCCGATGACCGGCCTTTGCGAAAGTTGCTTAACCTTAGCAATCGCAGACCGGGCGCGTTAACCACTGCACCATCGAGCTTGTCCAACTACGAATTTTTTTCAACAAATGTTCAAACATATATAAAAAAGTTTAAAGTCTATTGAGGGAATTGATCAGTTTGTGGTAGTCTGATGTGCAGGAGTGTTACAGCACTCGTGGTTTACGTAGTCATTAGGCCATTTTTCCAACAGAGCTGTGTGGTAGCTAAGCGGTGTGCTAGATCAATATCAACCAATAGAATTGCTTCATTAGCCTGGCCTCGCTCAGGCGTGGGCGGTGTAAAATATACTTAACCTGTTGATGGATTTTGATTTCGCGCACCGCTTAGCTAACTCGCACAGTTCTAGTGAAAACACACCACTAGTCCGGTGTTAGATACCTATCCTTCGATATAGGTAGCGCACACATAGATATAGGTAATGACCTACTCCACCCGACGTTAAGTGTAAATGGAGTCCAGACGCGAAGACAATCGTTAGATAAATATGATAGCTAATTAATAAACTTTTACTTTTTTTTAAGTGCTTGCTGCATTAAAGCTAAATTAAATATTTATAAAATACTGTGAAAAAATTGAACGCCCACCCTTCCCAGACACCAATTGAATCTGGGTCTTTCGCAATCCTCTCTCATTTTAATTTTTTTAGTGCTAATAGCGGCACAGTGCGCCATCTATCCAACGGTTGTTGGAACCGATGGCTATGCAGATTCATCTTTGCAAATGAAATACCACAAATTTGATACCACTTTGCAGATGAGATACCAAATATTTGGTCAGTGCAGCCGCCCGGATTGCGGTAGACCCTGGTACGATTCCTGGCTAGGTCTGGTGGGCGTTTAATTTTTTTTACAGTATTTTAAAAATTTTATAAATATTTAATTTAGCTTCAGTGCAGAGCAACACTTAAAAAAAAAGTAAAAATTTATTATAGCGTTGCAATTGTACAATTAACAACTGGTTGCATTTTTCGGTAACAAGTCCGCGAGCGCAGCCGTTGCGAGATTCCGTGTCCGTGACAGGTTGCTTATGTGTGCGTTGCTCGAGCGCGTTTGTATGAAGCATACCTTTTGCAATCTCCTTATTTTGTGATAATATGCAGAAAATAGAATGCTACCTCACCCCAAGTGCGAGTCGTCTGTGCGCAAGCTGGCACGTGATGCAATCGGAGGGTTAATCGACACGTGTTTAAATGAATCATAGCTGAATTATACAGGGTGTTTCATTCGACATTCGGTCAATGGCAAAATGTTAACTCTTCTCGTATGCCGCCAGGAGGCGCTGCTTCAATGCCATACTAATTTACGTTTTCGTGTTTGTAATGGAATGAAAACGGATAGTAATCAAAACTCACACTAGGCACCCTGATCATTTTCTGTACTAAAAGAAAGAAAGAAAAAGAAAGAAATGGCCCCCACTCGATAATTTGCTGAGTGAGCGATCATCATCATCAGCTTATTTTTATGCCCCCACTGCTGGGGCACGAGCCTTCCCTATGGATGGATAGGGAGAACGGGTTGCTAACTACTGCTAATGCTAATGCAGCCGATACCAACGGCTTTACGTGCCTTCCGAAGCACGGAGGAGCACGAGGTGATACATTTTTGGTCACCCATCCCATGACTAGCCTTTGCAAAAGTAGCTTAACCTTAGCAATCGCAGACTGGGCGCGTTAACCATTGCGCCATCGAGGTCCTCTGTGAGTGATGCTGAGTTATTAATATTGTTATTGAATAAAAATAAGACGATCGTATCAAGCTCAGTCTTAGAAATGGACTGTCATTAATTTACGATGCCATTGGAGGCTTAATCCACACGACCGTGCTTCGTGAATCAGCTGAAAGAACCTGAGCTCACTCTTTACTAAAAAAATAGATAACGATCGCATTCAACTTCAGTCTTAGAGATGGTCAAAAGTTCAAAATTCAATATCATTTATTCAGTTTAGGCTACAAATAGCTCTTATGAATGTAATTATGCCATCGGTTTGTAAGTCTACTCTGGGTGGGAGATCTTGTACTGAGAAGAACCGGCAAGAAACTCAGCAAGTGTCCAGCTCTTTTCTCCCATACAGCGTCAAAAATATTGAAAAATGTCCTGTCATAAAAGGACACTTTCCATCACAAATAAAACACAAAAAATAAAGGACAATCACAACATGTAAAAAAAAACACAAAGAAGAGAAAAAAATAATAATTAAATATTTAAGTTTGCAAAAACATCATTTACCAGTTTAACTTTTTACAATGTCATACATTACTAGTAAAAGTCAAAACCTGTCGAAGAAAAAACAAACAAAGTTAAACTATAGTTATTAATAATAAAAATAAGACAAGTATGCAAGAGCAGACCAGCCTCCACAGGCGGCACCCGTTCACGAGTATGACATATGAATCAGCCATCGCTTCACTCAACCATATTTTAGGGAATGTAACGACCCGACGCACATGCCACCACCGCAGAGACAATACAGAGAGCATGACACACCCAAGCTACTCATAATCAAAACTAATTGAAATGTTCAACGCAACGCTATTTGTTATCTGTACGACACTGTTTATAAAGGCTATCATATCAGTATAATTTTTATTACAAATAGTAGTAAAGTATGCGTTTTTTATTATAGCCAGGCTGTTTTATCATCGGAATATTCTTTGACTGTAACCTTTTTTTAAGTAAAGAAGACTTTACATGTTTTTTAAACTTATCTAAAGGTAAATCTAGTACAGTATTTGGTATTTTATTGTAATAGTGTATACCTTGCCCCAAGAAAGAACCAAGCACTTTCTGTAACCTGAGCAGTGGCATTACAAGTTTTGTCTTATTTCTAGTATTAAAATTGTGTACGTCACCGTGTTTAGTAAATGAGTTGATATTGCAACGTAGAAGAACTATACAATTATAAATAAATTGAGAAGCCACTGTCAAGACACCAATTTCTTTAAAAAGATTTCTTAAAGAAGTTCGTGTACCTATTCTATAAATAGTACTTACTGCTCGTTTCTGTAAAATGAATATGGTTTCAATATCAGCCGCTGTTCCCCACTGTAAGTGGCCATACGACATGACACTATGAAAATAACTAAAGTAGACTGTTCTAGCAGTTTCAACGTCTGTTAACTGCCTTATTTTTCTAATGGCATAAGCAGCAGAACTGAGCTTGCCTGCCAATTTCAATATATGAGGATTCCATTGAAGTTTTGAGTCAAGGGTTATACCTAAGAAAACTGTTGAGTCTACCGAATCTAATCGATCACCGTTTATTCTAATATCGGTTGGTCCATTCTTGACATTTGGTAGTCTAAAATTAATACATTTTGTTTTAGCTTTAAGCTGCAAATTATAAACAGTAAACCAACTGAGTACATCTGAGAGAGCTTTGTTTACATCGTCGTAATTATTGTTACACCTAGTTACATTAAAAATGAGTGAAGTATGTCACTAATTTGCGATGCTATCGGAGGGTTAATCAACACATGTTTACTTGAATCACCTGAATTATCCAGAGCACGACTGTACTAAATAGATGACATTCGCAATCAACTTCAGTCTCCGACATGGTATTGCATTTTAATGATCCAAATTCAAAACTGCCTTCGCTGTTAACTCAGGATATAAGTATGTAACAAAATAAACATGCTCAAGATCATCCTAGTCAGGAGCAGGCCGTAGTTACGGAGATGTCGTCACTTAGGCTGCGTTTCCACCAGAACTGTGCAAGGTAGCTAGGAGGTGAGCGAGGAAAAAATCCACCAATAGGATTACACCATTTTATACCGTAAGAAAGAGCATGTCATCTTATTGGTGGATATTTTCCTAGCACACCGCCTAGCTACCTCGCACAGCTCTGGTGGAAATGCAGCCTTACGGTCCCCACTGCCCGCATCCGCTCCCATTCGGACAGACTTACGAGATTTATAGGTATAATTACGATATCTCGCTTCTGTACACGTAACGAGCTTACGAAGGAAACTGGGCTTTACCCTTCAGCTATTAATGCACCAAGAGAGGTCAAAAATATCTTGTAATTAAGAAATTTTAATAATTTTGTGACTTGGAAATGATAGCATTTACATAAGCGAATATAATGAGTTTTTAGCTAAAACACGGTAAACTTTTTTGTTTTATCCAAAAATGGACCTTAATTTGGAGATTATTTTGAACTTAGTACCAATGCATAACTGATCTATCGTAGGGTTAACCGTGAAAAACTAAATAAAAAAAACATTCCATCCAGCCTTCAAATGACCAGTTAAATTAAATAAACAGCGTAGGTATTAATCGGGCACGCGTACTATAAACAAATCAATGAAATTTATTCACCGCAATCGTAACGAGAATATTTTATTACCAGCCAGTCGTAGTTACGGGATGTTTGTATAGCGGCCAGTACCTACAGCTGAATGTTTGAAACATTTCACATGAAAAACAAACCGCCTATAAAGATTAGACCACCGCGTTTCGGACCGCAGCTCCAGATTTAGGGAAAAACACAAAAGAGTACGAATGCCAGTGCGTGCGTACTCTTTTGTAAAAAAAATTTGGAACTGCGTACTCTTTGGTAGTCCAAAGCGTTCTAATTTTTTTTAATTCCTTACCGGTAAGAAATTGGTCTTCATCTCATCTGATGTTGAGTCGAATCCACAACTGCTGAGGCACTGGATATCTTATCTCTTGCTGCCAGAGCTGGAACAATGCTACACGCATTCTACGAGACATCACAGTGATGAGCCATGGCGCGACCGCTCAAAGTCAACTTTATACAGAAAGCGTATCCAGTGTAACAGTTGTACTTACTACGAGTAACAGTCCCAGTGCTGTCGAATATATGTTTAATTGGAATTTTAAATTAAATATTTTGAAAATATTTCAAGTTTTTACCTGCTATCGTTATTAAGACCGAGAAAAAAAATTGAAAAAATCACGTTTGTTGTATGGGAGCCCCTTTAATATTTATTTCATTCTGTTTTTTAGTATTTGTTGTTATAGCCGCAACAGAAATACATCATCGGTAAAAATTTCAACTGTCTAATTATCACGGTTAGAGATCAAATCAAAAAATACGAAACACACTTTGCCCGACCTGTGAATGGAAACTGGGACCATCGGGTATCGGACCGAGCTGTTTGCCACTAGGCCACCGAGGCGTTAGTGTGGTTTAGTTACATAGTAGGTACATACTCGTACATAACAATATGTATACATACCCATAATTATTTAAAGACTTAATACAGTACTTAGCAACTCTACATTTTCTCACACGAACGAAAGTCGCTCACAAAGTCACAAATGGACAATCTGCTCATTAACAAAAGTCGTTCACTTGAGTTTCCTCCGTCAAAAGTTAAATCTGTAGCGAACTTCCGGACCTTAATGCAACTTTCGAATTAGGGAACTTTTTAAATTCATTATTATACTCTCTCTAAGTCAATTTTATAACAGAGGAAGGAGGAAGCATAACAAGAGCCACTTTTTATCGTTCGGAGAAGCCTCTTTTTTACAAGCTTTTATTTAGTTTCACCTGTTGGTAGCCAGGGTCTGATGATGGAGCTGGAAGATGGCCAAAGGAATTCGGTAATTAAACAACACAACCCCATCGAGTTTGGGCTCGTATGATTCGTCTTGACGAGTACTTTGGTGCTAGATGGTAACCAGGGTCTGATGATGAAACCGGAAGGTGGCCATAGGAACTCGGTAGTTAAATGACACAACCCCATCGAGTTTGGACTCGTTTGATCCGTCTTGACAAGTACTTTGGAGCTAGATAGTAACCAGGGTCTGATGGTGGAGCTGGAAGATGGTCGTAGGAACTCGGTAATTAAACGACACAACCCCATCAAGTTTGGGCTCGTATGATTCGTCTTGACGAGTACTTTGGTGCTAGATAGTAACCAGGGTCTGATGATGGAGCTGCAAATTGGCCATAGGAACTCGGGAAAATAAGTTCGTTCGTTCGTTAGATTCGTCTGTTATGAATGTGGATTCTGTCTTTGATTAGATGGATTAAATGGATGACCAATGCCAAGGTGAGTACGTGCCGACTGCCGAGGGCTAAATGGTATGAGGGTGTATAAACTGTCATATCGCTAACGTTGCGCCTCAGGGTACCAGGGCGAACCCTGTTGTACTGAAGCCCCTGCCTTATCCCCCTACAAAAATACTAAAAAGTGAAAAATAAAATAAAGAGAAAAAACTTTTTAATAACAAGCATTTATTAATTAAAAAAAAGAACTAAAAAGTTAAAAATAACTAAATCAGACCCAATTTTTTTATGAATAAAAGCGTGTTACATTGTGATTGCAAAAGAAATATAATGAAGGTGTAGTATGCTAAAATGTTCTTTAATGTTCCATCAAAATGTAACATTTTTTTTCAATTAATAAAAGCTTCTTTATAAATGTTTTTTTTTCTTTTAATTTTATTTAATATACTGTCTCACTGCTACGAATGGCCTCCATCATTGAAATCAAGTCATCGCTACATTTATCTTAATGACTACGCTCGCCAAATGCAGGTTGGTAACTAATCATAAGCCCGGGCTATAAATAAAAAAAAACGAAACACTGTGACTGTCCTGGGAATTGAGCTCAGGACCTTCGCATGTTCTGAAGTCGAAATTTATAGCTATTAACATAGTTCTGAATTTTATTTTGCTTTCTTAATTTTTATTTATTTAGAACAACAAACAAACAAAGTAAAAACAATTATTCATTGTAATAGTAAAAGTATGTCTTTTTCATTTTGCGGGGATGGACAACGCGCCTACACCATCATTTCATTGCTATTGTAAAAATAATAGTTGGGGAAATAGTTTTATCAATTGTTTTACTTTCCATTCCAGGTACCTTCTATGCCGTGGCGGATCGACCCACGGCACTCGAGGGTCAATGTCGCTGTCCACCTCTAGAAGAATCACATCTAGCAGAAAAACTAACATCAGCATGATTCCTAGAACGTAAGTGTACCTGTATTTAAGTACATGTATTCGATACTATAATGTTTTTTTTTTAAATCGAATTCTTAATTATTTCAGTAGCAATAGGCATTGTTTCAAAAATACTCTCTAAATATTATATTCCGCAAAGAGTAAAATATGAAAATACCAAAATACCTAAAGGATATGCTTGTAGTCATAAATTTATTGTGAAGTTATGACGCAAATTCAAAAAGAGAACATAAATAGATTCAAGCTATCTCGGATTAAAAATATCAGTTAAAACAGACATTTCACTGTAAAACTTTTCAGAGTTTAAAAAGTGTAGCGAGGAAAGGGGAATTTAAAACACTGCGAAATTCTTGAGCATAACTGCCCTCGATCTAACGAATGGGAGTTCCTTATTTTTAATTTTTCTGATTGCGTATTTTTTTAATAGACGACCTTTCATCATCATTTCCCTTAGCCTGTCGCCACATTTGGGACTTTTTTAAATTATTCCTTGCTTAAACTTTTGATTCTACGTAATCGTAATTTACTTTGCGTTACTTAAACATCTACGTTTTGTGAATAATTTCGCTGTCATTGAAACGTATCTGCAGTGAAGCAGTGACAATGTCCATCTCTTTATTAATTACTTTTTTATTTATAATGGATTAGGGTGTGACAGGGCAGGACATACTTTACCGGAAATTGCCAACTCGATCCAATATCACCATGCAGCATGTGCTTGGGTTTTTAGTGGGTATGCCCTTCCTCCGAATCTCCATCGAGTCCACAAGGCCTGGGTGGGAAGGCTGGAGCTAGGGAGAGAGCCATACATAACCATCGGTATCTCTCCGTACGCGGTGATAATCGGCAAAGAGTTTTCCCTAGTAAAAAATAGTGCTAACGTGTCTAAAGCCAAAGGGTAGTAGTACCCTATTACTAAGACTCCGTCCGTCCGTCCGTCCGTCTGTCCGTCTGTCTCTGTCTGTCTGTCTGTCTGTCTGTCTGTCTGTCTGTCTATCTGTCTGTCTGTCTGAAAACAGAATGAAATAAATATTTACAACACACATGATTTTTTTTGCCGTTTTTATAGATAATGGTACGGAGCCCTTCATGCACGAGTCCGATGCGCACTTGGCCGGTTTTTTATTTCCTTTAATCATTAAACATAGAGATCAGCTATTGATTTTAGTCTTTAGCAACAATTGAATACAGACCAGACCATCTACTTCCCAGTTGTCATCCCGTAAAATTTCAATGAATATTAATGTTATTTATTTGGCGACAAAACCCTGTCGAATTTTGGGCTTGAAGTATTGAACACTGATGACGCTACCCTATGCTGTTATAGAAGAAATAGAACCTTACCACGGACTAAAATATTTATCGACTCACATTTTACTCACTTTGCAGGACGAGCGTGGGTCGAGACAGCAGCATCCGGCTACTGAACAACGGCACCTCAAAGCTCTGAGAGAGGACTCTGGGCCGCTGTCCTGCCAACAACAACCAGGAACGGTCCAAGGAGAACTACAGCAAATGTCTTCTATACAAAACGGACAGTATGGCGCCCTTCCCGAAGTGCTGCGAAAACGAAAACGGCGCAATACATGTCGAAAGTAACATCGACAGGAAGGATACTAGCAGTACTGAAAGCTTTTTCTTGCCGCTAGACGGGTCTTTTCGGTCCAGTTAAAAGTTGATAGGTTGATCTCGATGATCAAGGTATGTTAGCTAGTTTAAACTAGTCATTATTGACCGACTATTTAGTACTACTTCTCAATAATCTCTTAGGTTTTGTACAGTGTACCTATTTATATTTAATCAAAGATTGTGTGCCTCGTTTATAAGAAATGTTGTATCATTATTAAAATTATTCAATGAGGTTGTACGTACGTGGTTTACCTATTACTTCCATAGTAGCTCTTTAGATGTGATAGCATTAAAGATTCAATAATTTTCGACACCGACTTTTTGTACTTTTAAAATACCTACTTGTGAAGCACCATTTACTATCTATAAGTTAAACAGTGAGAATGTTTAATAAGTAGTTTATGAATATAATGTAATATAAACATGTCAAGTCATGTTATGCCTAAGTACTCGTTTTCTTATTTTTATTACATCAAATCCACGACCTTTTGTGATCCGAGCGACAGCGACACCAGGCACCTTCTCTCACCCACTTCTCTATTCCATTTGGCAAGTACATGTTTTGATACGCGATTAGCCAATCTTGTAACATTAGCAGACGTATCATCATATCAAACAAGTAGCATATCGCGTATTGGATCAGGAGTTGCGCTCACATGCATTCTGAAACAAGCTTGCTGAAAGGCGCCTACAATAAACATTCCAAACCCTACAAGAGGACTTGCATTGAAAACGCAGTTCCATATTTGCACAAGTCCAGAACTATTTTAGGCATCCTTAGAACTTTCATAACTACTGGCGTCTACTCAAATTCGTGCAGAATAATGTCTGCATTGCCTACCACTACTTTAATATCTACACGGAGTACTAGCACATGCGACGCAAGAGAAAGCTGTCATGGCAAGTGTGTGTTTTTTGTGACTGATTTCCAAATATACACAAAGAATAATTGCTACTAACACTATAGCTCACAAAGTCAGGCAGAGTGATGTTTGTAAACAATAACGTCGATGTCCGGAAAGCTTGTAAGTTTACATCGAAAGTCTTAAAAATTTGCAAACGAGTTGTCCGCTGTCGACAAGCTGGTGACATCGCCAAGGCATTCGGCAGGGTTTGACACAAAAGTCTTCTCTATTAGCTCCCATTATTCTTTTTGCTAGCTTAATTTTGCATAAAAATTGCTAACTTCCTTCATGATTGTAAAATCTTCATCCTCGCGGATAGATTTGCTACGCAGTTCAATATAGTGATTGCCACCGGTGTACCTCAGGGCTTCGTTCTATCCCCTACTCTTCCTGTGCTTTCTAGTTCACGTGGGATATTATAGGCACAGAGTAACTGGAAGAGTGAAATAACAATGAGAAACATTAGAATCTTGTCATTGAACAGCAAATCCAAGTCCTCTCGATTATTTAACTAATGAAGACTATAAAATTGCATTTCGAACCATTAAAGCCACTGTATATTTGAAGAGAATAAACCGTGTTATTCTTCTTGCTTTTATTATTAGACAACCAGATTTATTTCTTTTTATTTATGTAATTTTATTTTAAATTCATGTACAATGTAACATATCCATGTAAATATAATTATAATACCTATATTGTGTATGAATTCGTTGTGATATGAAAAACCAAAGCTTCGAAATTGCGTTATGCACGTAAGTATTTTTACGTGTGACTACCAACAGTTACGTTTTGTGAGATCCAAATAATTGTAGCATAATGTAAAATGTACGTGTAATAATTTATAGTGATAATAAGGTAAAACGTTCAGCATGTTTCGTGTCCTAAAATATTTGTTTCAGCAAAAATGTTTTGATCCCTTAGCGTCTAATAAAAATGTGTAAGTACATAAATAATAGGTTTTTAATTATGTTAATTAAGTCACCAAAAAAGGGTTCAGAGGTGTGTAGTGTAACTATTCGAATTCATTAATTTGGTACATTTTCATCCATCAATAAATAATAACAGTGAAATATCCTTTAGGTAGGTACACTGTTTAGGAACAATTATTTAATTTTAAGAATTGAAATCTAATAAAGTAACAAATATGTTTTAAAAAGATGATACTCGTCTTTTAGTGCCTTTGTTGTTATTTTCAATCTAAGGATTAGATGTCTTTTTCCTTGTATTTTTTTTTGTAACATTTTGATAAATTAATTAATTGTCTTCCTCTGCTATTTTTTTTATATTTGTCCATTTAAGTAAAAGCACAGATCAAGGTAACCGTTTCTGTTAAGAGATACAACTCAGAGATAATAACTCGGTTGTCATTGTGTTAAGTATACCTACATAATATCAAGATGTGCCCAGTCCTTAGCTCATGTTAAATTACTTTTAGGTTGCTTAATATTGTACCATAAACAAAAATCAGTACCTATTATGTTTGTAATAAATACCATTCAGACTAAAAAAAACATGTAAAATATATTGGCGTGCTATTTAACTATTGCTATTATATTGGAAATTGTAAATCCAGTTCCACCATTACACATCCTTCTGTCTACTAAGAGAGAAAGATTTAAAATGCATATATAATTGGTGATTATTAAATAACTTTTTAATAATACACGCTTTTTGCTTACCCAATACAAATGTATGTACCAAAATGTACACCTAAAATGATAATTATAATAATTAACTCCGGAGGCTATTTCTACTTCTTCTTTCTGCCCTATCTACTTCTTCATCTTACACTAAATCACTATTTGCTGTTAAGGTCTGATCTGGCCATTTCGTTTTTATTTTTTTACAAATAGAGCTGATCTATGCTGAATGTATTGAAAACGTGCACACCGTGAAATCCGTCGTTGACATTATTATGATTCCTATTCCATTCTTCCATCATTTATTATGCATTAATCACCAGTCACTCATAATCCATCACCCAGATGATGGTGGTTCATTATAGAAAAACTTTGGCTGTATGAGCTAGATCCTTTTGCTTTGTCAACACCAAGAAAAAGAAGTAACTAAAAAACTGTCAGTGCAGTGTCAAAAAAACAAAAAGTGTCGAGACTTCTTGGCGGGAAAGTGAAGAGTCATGTCTGCGGTTTTGTTTTATTTTCTAAAATTTGTGTTATGTCGAATATTAATGTGAAATAATGGTGGATTATTAACCTTTAAGTGTTCGTGAGTGTGCATGAGTGTTGGCAAATGAAACAAAACAGTGCAATGTTACTTTTCAAATTCTTACAAGAAGTCTGCGTGAGGACTTAGTAAATCCCCACATCTTTACTGAGATACTCGAGGGGTTGGGGGGTAATATAATTTCTCACTTCCCATTTCTATTATCATTCATCATCATCAATATTGTTTATTTATGTATTACAATGAAATTAAGAAACTAATGACATGGCAGCATGGTCTATGACCTTAGCCGGTTCCTTAAGGAACGAACTAAACTTAAAAAAAAAAAAAAAAATACAAAAAGTGTCAATCAATGTCAACAAAGCAAAGCGTTCTAACGCCGCCCTAAAACTAGACGCTGGATAAATCGTAGCGAGAGTAATTTTACAAGAAATTGAATTGATCGCGTTGTGTGATTCTTTAATTTAACAAAGTTTTGATTTCCTAATCGATTATTACCTAGACAATTTCATCTATTAGATTCTTAGATCTATAATGAATCATGGTGAATGTAATGAAAGGTGTTCTCGTTGAGTGGTAAGTACCATGCCATGCTCATGTTCTAGTATTCGGGGTAGGTACCTTGACTACCAGAGACTACCACCCCTTCACCCAGTTGATTAGTTGTGTTCACTCTCCAAGACGTAATCTAATTATCTATAATTAGTACTTATTGTATTTGTATCTAGAATGTATCGCCAAAACAGCGCAGTGGCGTCCATCGTCTCATCATCAGCTCATTATATGTCTCCACTGCTGGGGCACGAGCCTTCCCTATGAATGGATAGGGAGAACGAGCCATAAACCACCACGCGGGCCCAGTGCGGGTTGGTGGTTGTTAACAACTGCTAATGCAGCAGGGACAGCACTCGCAGACCGGGCGCATTAACCACTGCGCCATCGAGCATCGTTCATCGTCTACTGGGTGCAAATTCGTGCATGCTAAGCCAATGTAACTTTTAGATAAAGGGCAAGACTAAGAAATTCATGAACTCAAACTCCGTAAATAGACCGTATAAACGAAAAATAATTTTACTTAAGAGTAAAGAAATTTTACCTGAGACTTAGTTGCTACTTGGTATTGTTTATACTCAATTATTAGAATTGTTTTCAACTTCAAGCAATGCAGAAAACACTGCCAAACCATGTACCTACTTAGGTACTTTAAGACAAGTGGATGAATAAAGTTCATAGAACATTAAAATATTCAATTTACTCAACTCAACAACAATTTACAAACTCAAAATTGGGCTAATTTGTTTGCTTTTTAAAATAGTCTAATGACTTTAATTAAAAGTGGTTTAAATTTAGATATGGGTAATATTATTACTTTTACTAACAGCCTTCAATTCTCAATGTAGTCCAAGTCTTGAGGAATTCCAAAACTTTGATTGATGGTCTCATTTTCCATTTGGAATGTATTCTTTATGTAAGACTTTAAAATATAAATATTCTCTGTCCAACGGTTTACAGCTGTTTTCAAATCCTGTAAATAACAAAATATTACACAGGTTTTGTTTTTTAACAAAATAATAATGAAAAAAGCTTCTTTGCTAAGTAAAGTTAGTTAGAACTATTAAGAAACAAAATTGCTGCAGTAAAATATACATTCTCTATTTACTTTAAACTAGATATTTGGTAAAATTTAAGAAATTTATATTGTAAATAGCAATTCCTGTGAACCTCTGTCTCAGTCTTCAATTGAGCTATGTACTCTGGATCAGAATCCCTGTATTTCTGTAACTCCTTCTTAAGAGCTTCTTCATCTTTTAGCATCTGATCTAATGTTGAAAGAGCTTCAGTACGCTCATTGCATGGTTCCCGGCCAACCTTTAAGGTGAAAAGTCTTGTTAAGTAATGATTATATTTTATTTAAAAACTAATTTCCAAAGCAAACTTATTCAGTTATCAGAAAGCTTCATTTTTACTCTGATATATTTAATATGATATAATTCATTCAAATAAGTAATTTAAATTTACATGTCTTACCGATTCAGTTGTGATACTACCTTCAGCTTTTTTTAATTTCTTAGTACATTCTTCTACTTCATTTTGCAAGTCTTGCAATTTCCTCTTTTGTGCATTTTTTGCTTTACTGAAAAATATATCTTTCTAAATTATAGGCATGTTATACATAATTTTATTATTCCCACAATTACAAATTAAATTTCAATCATTAATGAAGTAGCTCATAATAATGTATTTCAATAATTTAAAATAAAAATAAGTCTTTCCAAGACATTCATTATTTATTATTATTTATTTATTATTTATTCATTCATTATTTTCTCACAATTTCAATTAGACTAATAGGTATTATAAAATGTAAACGGTACCTAGGAAAAGACCAAAAATATATAGATGTCCCTATCTTTTCAGAGTCTACTAGATGGTCATCCACCAAGTTCTGTACAACTTCTTTTACGGACTGCATAGTTATACCCTTCTCCTTTGGAGCTATCTTCTCCAACTCCTAGAAATTAAATAAAATAATTATTATGTAATTTGCAAATGTGTTTATTACTTATATGGTTTTGAATTAACCAAAACTAGCAAAGTGTTTTATTGTAAGTTATGTATTAATATTATATATTAAGTAACATAGTAATGAGACTACACAAGTTAAACCTCTATTCTGCTGTAAAATTAAACTTGAATTATGTAACTTTAACTGCTAATGTAGACTTCTTTTTATAATAATTTTAAATAATCCAAATATTATAATATAACTTTTACCTTCAATTGAAAGAAATCTCTACTATGATGAAATATCTCAAGCATTCTCGTCTTTTTCTCATCAGCACTGAGACCTCTCTTTTTAGTCATTGTTTCTCCTGTTTCAGTGACCCAGCAATGAAGCAGTTCCTACTTCACTTGGACGAGACGCTTGCACTTGGCCGTAAATTTATACTTCAAGACCTGGATGAATCACATTTATTTATTTCATCAGACATTGTGGAGACATTACAAGCTCGTGTTGATGATCTAATGGACCAACTTAGTATTCCCGTTCATGACAAAGGATTGTAAACAAGTAATCTGTTAAGTTAATCATAATGTCCGCTAGAGAATCGGGAAGAGTTAAAGATGCAGAGAAGAAGAGAGTTCTTGATGATGCAGCTCGTAAAAGAAGGGCCAGAAAGGCTATTGAAGCCTTGGAGCAGGACAATTTTCATGAAGACCCTCACGCTGACCTGGTTATGTCGAAGAAAGTGCCAAAGTTTGCAGACTCAAATGAGAAGCCGACTAGGAAGAAGAAATCTAAAAGCGCTGAGTACTACAAGCTTAGGTTTAGAAAAACGTTTGCGCAGCTGGTAGAGGAAGATGCCAGTTTCAGGCCTGACCCACCTAATTACTTATCAGCGCAAACACCACCTTCTCAGTAAGTGAATTTGCTGATTATTTTTAGTAGTTGTCTATCTATAAGAATTAAGTTTTCTTTTCATATCTATCTATCTATCAATCTATAGTTTTTTCTATAAACTTAATGATCTACTGGCAACTTAACTAAATATATTTATTTCATTCAGGTCATATATTATGCTAAATCAGTACTACTTAGGATTTAGATTAATTAACTGAAATGACATGTATATTGTGTGTTTCTATTCTATTATAATAATGATAATAGCTAAACAAGTAGTTAAGTTTGATAAAAAAAATTCAAACAATGATATTTATAATTGAAATCTAAACAATTGCCTAACACAAGTAAAAATAATAATCTAGTAAATAGATTAATTTAAAAACAGATATTTTGTTTAAAGGAAAAACAACAGTCTGTATTATGAGTTGCATTAATGACATGTCATAATTTGTAATTTCCAGGTTTCCCGATCGTCACTTTTGCGCAGTGTGCGGCTTTCCATCGAACTACACCTGCATACCGTGCGGAGCTAGATATTGCAGCGTGAGATGTCTCGGCACACACTTGGACACAAGATGCCTTAAATGGACTGCGTAAATAACAAGAGTAACTGTTCTCACTTTTCTCTCTGTAATGATATTAAATTAATAAAAGTTCTTACCAAATTTTTCCTTTGCTCAGTTCGTAAACAAAATAATTTTCCCGCCCGGAATCGTCGCTAAATGTCAAAGCTGAAATCATAGATTTTTTTTTCTTTTAGTTGATGGCTTCGTGCAATTAGCACATTTAGCCAGTGTCAAAGTAATTTTTCTTACAAGTAATATATAAATATACAATAATTTTCCTTCCAGTATGATGATGATGAATGATATTAATAAAAATGGGAAGTGAGAAATGATATACCCCCCAACCCCTCGTGTATCTCAGTAAAGATGTGGGGCTTTACTAAGTCCTCACGCAGACTTCCTGAGAGAATTTGAAAAGTGACATTGCACTGTTTAATTTCATTTGCCAACACTCATACACACTCACGAACACTTAACGGTTAATAATTCACCATTATTTCACATTAATATTCGACATAACATACATTTTAGAAAATAAAACAAAACCGCTGATATGACTATTCATATTCCCGTCAAGAAGTCAAAGCATAGATTAAATAAAATAATTCATAAAATAGTGCGTCTCGATTAAAATAGCGCTAATGACGGTTTGTCTGTATAGCGCCATCTCTGGAGTGGTAGCTGAGCTATTACAAAACAGTAAATGCTATTAATATTATGTTGACTACTAAATCACAGGTGGCGCTCATGTAATTCAAAATTGGGCAAACTGACGCTAGATGGCAGCTTTTAACCCAACCCACCACTAACATCTGCATCGAACGTATAGCAGGTCCGATCTCCCCATATGCTTATTGTTCTTAAGGGAAGTTCTAAGCCCAGCAGGTTGGACGTTAAAAACGATATTGTAATTCGATCAAAAGATCGAAAACAAAAATGTTTTAGATGTTTGTTAAAAATATTAAACATTTTCATTCGCTCTTTAGGCAGGTAGGAATAATTTATTTTATAGGTACCTACCGGATGGTACATGGATATGTTATCTTGCGTTTTCTGTTCTGTATAAGGATTGTACAGCCAGGCTTTATTAGTTATCTGCCGAGCAGAGTCTAGATGAGTTTTTGTATTTTATAGGGAAAGAGTAACTACCAAGAAATCACCAAGCCCCAAGTCTGATAATTCGATCTATTTTCAAACATCTCAACAGTGTAGAGCCATAAAAGTTTTCATTAATGCATTCCAATGGTAAATATAACTCGCACTAGGCACCCTGACCATCGACATACGATTATGGACGTTTCAAAACAGTAATTAATACCCAGTTTAAAATTGCGAAAAAACTCTTTGAAATCGTCAAAACACCTCGTTTCGTAATTTTCAAACTTGACATGAAATTAGTTTCATTCGTTTCATTGAAACTAATTTCATTTCAAAAATTAGTATGGCATTGAAGCAGCGCGTCCTGGCGACATACGAGAAGAGTTACAATTTTGCCATACAAATTCTCGTTTACGTTGACGTTTACGAATAACGAATGAAACTCTTACTTGGCACCCAGATCTGCGTTTTGATTATCTGCGTTTAGCGATAACCGCATTAAAAAACAGAACAATCGCCATTATACCACAGCCAACAGATGTGTAACAGTTATCCCCACAAGGGCTGTCGCGCTGTTGACACTGGGCACGTGGCGTTATCGCGCACCCCACCGCGGTCGCCGGGTTGATAACAGACCCCACTGTTTGGAACTATCGGGGCAGATGCTGCTGTTCTTCCGGTCGTTACAGCCGCCTTAGCGAATTGTTTGGGTACTTATTGTACTCAACCCTGCTTACGATATCCGCCAAAACATTTTGAGTTTGGGTCATAAAAATGCAACGTCGTTTTTTAATAATGTTATGTTGTCAGGGAAAAGTTTGTGTGAGACTGCTGACGATGATGACTGCTGCTGATGTTGACTGCTGGTTGACCGAGTGCAATTGTTTATCCGCTATTCCATTTTTTTTAAATTTAAATAATGATTTTTAACTATCAACTAAGTTTTTGCTGTGCCTAAGTATAGGTACTTAGAAGGTTTAATTAATGTACAGCATTTATAAAAAGATTACTTACGATGGCGCAATGATTAATAGAAAAACTGCTAACAAAAATACTAAAGTGTTTTTTATATATTTTAGCGTTTTATTAACGCTTAAATATACTTAAGTAAAATTTGAGGTTGTCGTCTTTTTTCAGTGTTTAAAAAATTTTACTTAAAAATACTAAATTTAGAATTTTTATTTTGTGTTAACGGTGTTCGACACAATTTTAGTCGTCACAAAATAAAATAGATTTCTATTGAAATTTGACGAGTTTACAGCTAGGGAGCAAATGGTATGTAGAGCATCAGAATACATGTTTGCAACCGATCCGATGATTCCTTTGATAGTCACTGCAATTGTGAACGCATTTAACAGACCAAGGACTTAAAGTATCAGGGCGTAGTGCTCGACGAAAAACTCAACTTCAAGTCTCAAATAATTACACTAGCAGCTCGCGTTCGCAAGATCATAGGAGACATGAAAAAGCTAAGAGATGTATGTGGCCTTGACATTCTACGGACAATTTACCTGACTGTATATCAATCTCTTATAATATAAACTATTGCGTTGGAATATTATTACTTTTTATACGTAGCTCGACAAAGGACTCCACTCCACCTGATGTGAAGTGGAAATGGAGTCCAGACGCAAGGACAACTGGTGCAGCGTGAAAACAACACAGCATCAGTCACCCTCACCCTGCCGGCCCACAAGGTGCCTCTTCACGCCTCGTTTGAAGGACCCCATGTCATAGAAAGGAAGGAAAACGTGTGCTGGTAGACTATTCCAAGTTTTGGAAGTGCGACAAAGAAACGAGTCACCAAATTTCTTTGTGCGCGATGGAATGTTCGAGACAGTACAGGGGTGACTCCGGAGAGGAGCACGTGAACTCCTATGGAGGAAGGGAGAAGGTGGGATAAGGTCAAAGAGTTCTTCAGAGCGCTCGCCGTGGTATAAGCGGTAGAAGACGCTGAGTGACGCTATATCTCTTCGCAATTGCATGGGGCTCTGCAGCAAAAACACATTTAATCGTACTAGAGAGAGCTCAACGGGCAGTCCTGAAAGTAATGCTTAAGAAACCTTTTAAATTCTCCACTATCGTCTTACTTCTACGAGTCCGGCAGCTGTACATTGCTAAAGCGTGTCTAAGTTTACATAAAAACATCCTCGAAAGTAAAGATTAGGTTCAAAAACGTGTTTTTAAAGTTCCAACTCCTTAGGTGAAAACTAGTTTTGCAAAAAGATTTTCGGCTTATGCATTTCCAGCATTATATAAAATCTAATATTCTGAAATGTGTGACATAAAACTGTCTACATTGCAACAGGCGAAGACTAAATTAATTCCATGGTTACACACACTTGACTATCAGGCAAGAATCAATCTTACCATTTTGAAAATTTAATTTATAACATCATAACGACATTGTTTCTGGCTCACATCACAGACTCATAACAACGTTTTCCAAACTGTTTGCACACCACTATTAATAAATTTTAGTTTCATTAATAAGTTGGCTTTTTTATTGAATTTTATTTTATTTCATTCGTTTTCATGAATTTAATACTGCAATTCTGCTACTTAATTTTTTTTTGGTTGCCCAAGAAACAGGCAATGCCTAGTTTGGGATCCCCTGTTCATTTCTACAGCGTGATTTTGTCAACAGTCGAAAAAATTTTAGAGGACATTGTAATCCTTATAAATAACATGGCTAGCTACCACCATCTTATCTAAATATGTGGCCATAACATCAATGTTTGTAGCATTGTTGTGTTCCGGCAGCTACAGATAAGAGATCGAGTAAGCCAATGCCTCACTAGTTGAGGATCCCGGGTGAAGTGCGCTTCCATCTTTGGCCTTGTCATCACTTAACATCAGGTGAGATCAAGGCACTGTCCTTACCCGTAAAATATAAAAAAAAAGATAAATTACAAGTATATGCCTCAATGGAATAATATTTATAAAAATTATATATCGCGAATATAAACAGCAGCTGGCGTATTTTGCGCGCTGCTGTACCTAGCGTAGCGTGCATAGGGTGCATAGAGTACTGTCTGTTACTGTGGTACCTACAGTAAGCGAGCTTACAGTACCCACCTACAGTCTAATTGATATAGAAAACTAACAAGGTTTTTTTCTTCGCAAAAGTAATGTATATAATAAAAAAAATAATATATTGACGTAATAAAAAAAATATTGTTAAGATTGATTACTACCGTATATTTTTTTTTTTAATATTGTAAGTATAGTCTATGTTATTCTGGACGTAATATAGCATCTTTTTTTTTTTATTGTTCATTTTATTAAATGACTAAGCGCAAGCGTCCATAGGCTGATATGACAGCTTTTAAAGGCTGGGGCACTCCCAGTAGGTGCTTATACTAGAGTTGTATACTGTATGCTTAATTATACTAAAGGTACCTATTTCTAAGCTTACTACCGAATATTGTAAGTTTAGACTAAGTTATTCTGGTAGTAATAAAGCATTTTCTTTTTTCATTAAATGACTAAGCGCAAGCGTCCATAGGCTGATATGACAGCTTTCAAAGGCTGGGGCACTCCCAGTAGGTGCATATACTAGAGTTGTATACTGTATGCTTAATTATACTAAAGGTATCTATTTCTACGCTTACTACCGTATATTGTAAGTATAGTCCAAGTTATTCTGGAAGTAATAAAGCATTTTTTTTTGTTTTTTTTTCATTGTTTATTTTTATTGAAAGACTAAGCGCAAGCGTCCATAGGCTGATATGACAGATTTTAAAGGCTGGGGCACTCCCAGTAGGGGCTTATACTAGAGTTGTATACTGTATGCTTAATTATACTAAAGGTACCTATTTTTAAGCTTACGGGAATCAGTCTGAACGACAACTACCGTATTAGCTAAATAATCCCGATCCGATCCCAAACCATCGGAGAATCTAGTACGGAACGGGGACACGCACCAGTGCGTGATGCCGTTCCCTATAGAAACCCTCTGACGGTGTTTCGATCACACGGCTTGAGGAACCCTTTAAGTTTCTCGCCGCCCTTAAAAAGTCCGGTGAGGCAATCAGTCAAAGACATTACCCACTATATTAAATATCTTTGCAATCAGCACTCTCTCAAAAAAAAAAGCTAAGTAAGGATTTCATCAGGTATAATAAAACCAAAAATATAATTGTGTACTTTCTCTTTCTTTATTATTGTTTCTCTTAATTTCAACAGTTTAATTTAATATATATTATACATACAATGCTTCTCATGTTTGCTGTATAGAAGTGTTATTTATACTTAATACCAGCGCAAAAACATATGTAGTTCAATTAACATTGTTTCGGTCATAGTTAATGGCTATTACAAAATTGTGATTTGACGTTGACAAAAGTATGAGAATATAATAAAATATTTGAAGAGCAAAATTTTATTTTTCACATTTTTAAATCATCTCGAACTCCCGGCTCAATTATCCGAACTGAACCTTAACAATTATTAAAAACTAGTTTATATGTATTTACATTAATATATCACAATGCATGTTTAAGGCATTACCGTTAGACCAGCTTGCTATTACGCAATTTTCAATGGAATTTTTAAAAATATTACACTATTTAGGCATAGAAAGCAAAAAAGTTAAAAGAAAAATTATACATTGTGAATCAATTTTTTTATTTATTTTTTAAATCAAAAGAGGACTGATCCTGGCCACAAAGTTAGGAGACTGCAAAAGGTAAGCTTCATGCATACTGTTTGTACGAAGGTTACTTAAAATATCCTACGTAAAAAATAAAATGAAATTAAAAACAAAAGATACCTGTTTTCAGTTATTAGGTAATTCTGTATGATAATTGAAATTAAGAGAACTGTAAAGGTTCATTCGAATTTTTAATAAAAAACAAAACATGTATTTTTAAAGATTTGTTTTTTACATACACGTGGGTAAGTAGGTACTCGTAATATTTCTCGCCTTACAACAGGAATATAAACAATTTTATTTACAATAATAATAATAATACACTCTTACATTTAATATTTACAGGAAATGCAACTGTATGAATAGATAAAATATATTTCTACCTTAAAAGTTACTGACTCGATTCAATAAATATTTTATTAAAGCCAAAGTTATGCTTTATTAGCAGTACATTTTTTTTCTGTTCTGGTTTGAAGTAAGCATAGACGTACTACCTACTCAGCAATAGAAAATATGCTCATAATTGCCGGCACTGCCGTTGCCGCACTCAGCGATGTCAACAAACGTTAATGATTAGTACTAAGCGTCTACGATGTTACATTGTAAAAAGGTCTCTAGTCATAACGACGCACGCACTTTTTTGGAATGAAAAGTTCTAGATACCTACTAAGTGATCATTAAAGTTTGACGTTTCTCTGTGCGGCAGTAAGATTATTTAATCGTCACACGTTTAGTTGCTTCAACATACTATTCTTAAATGTTCGTTTGATTATGAGCTTTTTGAATATTACGATATTCAAAAGTATTTGTTATGCTTTAAGAATGGCGTCGTTGGTTATGGCGTGATTTTGTTTGACACTGAAAATGTTACAATAAATTGATTGTCCTTCTTGCCGTTGTTACGTTAATGGCACTGTTAGCTACGAAAAGTGCAACAGATCACATAATGACAGAATTCAAGTAATTCATTTTGTCAACAGCATTTTTCATCTTATTGTAATACCTACTGGGTTTGGGAATGGTTAACATTACGGGTATCTTATATTAATCAACACACCGTTGATACGAATCGTCTTTCAGAAACACACAGAGATCTAAATGGTTAAAGGAACATTCAGTACCATCAGTCAAATTGTATAATGGCAAAAGTTTCAATTTTATAAATTGTCTTACAAAATTTCAATCACCAATTATTATTGTCCTCTTTGTACTACAATTATTTAAAACGAGAAAAAGGTATTATAGGACGGTACAGTTATTTTCAGTTAACGATGTTGGTAAAAAGCTACACATTAACATTGTAGTCTTTGAAAAGTCAGTCTTTTAAGAGTAGCGTCCTCCAGAACCGATACACCAGTTGTCTAAAACCTAGTGAGATTTAAATTTGTTTTCATGTTCCATAGAGTAAAAGGTTAGGACGGACCAAAACTTTGAAGACGATTTTTCAAAACTTACTCGTTTATTATTTATCTAATAACATTTAACGTTTTTATTATTTCCTCCTTCTCAGTGGCACCTGGTAACGCACACCGCGTGCAGCGAATAAACTTGGGCCTTCGGTCCACACGCCTGTTCAAGGGTCATCTTTCTTCTTTCTTAATTTCCCTTCTGTGTGAATTGTCTGTGTTACGCTGTCCACTGCCATCGACAGATCAGCATCGGGGTCGGTTGCTGCCGATAAAGCAGCGATGTACGCGCAAGCTATCCGGAGCACCGACAACTTGGACAGCTTCTGGTTGTGACTGTAGGCTGGTACAGATCGCCTGAGGGTGTCGAACGCAGCGCTGATGGTGTGCACTCTCGTTCTTTCTCTAGCGTTGGCTTCTATTCTCCTCTCTCGCGTCATGTTTTTATAGTTCCTGTGTTCTCTAGGCTGCTTCGGCCTGTCAGAGTAAGGTTCTACTACTCCTGGATGCGGTGGGACTCTCGGAGGTTCTAGCCTGGTGTCGGACCCGGATGGTGTGGGGCTCAGAGGCGGGGGAGGCTCCAAAGGCCTCCTCCTTTGTCTAAGGAGACTGGTTTCGCTGGTTTTCTTGACTAGTGATAAGGGCTCTTGCTGCGGCTCCTCGGTAAACGACCAGGGTCTGAATGGGCTGGTTGCCGTGTCACTCTCGGGACTGGTTGGGTCGTCTCTCGAGGTCAGACGAATGCGTTTCTTAGGTGGCTGTAGTCTAGAAGGAGTTCGGTCTCTTTTCCTAGACTCGTTCTCGACCAGCCTGACACCTGAGTCGTCGGAGTGCGCCGGACCAGAGCAGGAGTCGTCATCGTCACCACCAGATACAAAACCGGCGTCCCGCTCGAGTATACGATCTGAAACAAAAGAGAAAATAAATTAAAAACAACGTCAAAATATTTGCAACATAATGAATATTGTTGAGTAGGGTTTGGGCCTGCTCCAACAGTGTCGACAGGACACGACAGGCCATTGCTTGCAAAATATTGAAAAGGACTATTAATACCAAATCCTATAAATACGTTACAAACAATTTCACGGTCCTAAATAAATAAGTAATCGAAAAAATCATAGGAAGTCTTACAATGATTATAAGCAGTGAACTGGGGACTAGGGCAATGGACTTCTAAAACATTATAGATAGAGATCCAGCCAACAGAATTTGACACATATTCTTTATGAATTAAAGTATCGATTTCCTTAAAGTATCATCAGTGTTATGATCACGGCGGAAACTGCGCATGGGCAGCAAAAAGGCGCGGCGGGCACAAACGAACGCCGGCCCTCGTTATAGAAGCACGCATGACCGGCGTACTAACTAATAATGGGGCCAGACAATTGGCGAATACAAATGGTAAGCAATATTTAACAGCTTAGCGTAATAGCCCATGTCTATAATAACTCTTAACTAGTAAAGAAAAAAAAATGAAACCTAACCCTTTACACCTTTACTTTTTAATACTTGTAACTTAAATTTTTCGCACCTAGGCTTTAAGCCGATAAGATCTTTATTTTAAAATTAAAAGTTATTTTAGTCAAATCTTTAATGTGCGTGGTTTTATATAAGTCTCTTTGTTGGAGCTCGATAGAGAGAGAGAGAAAGAGAGAGATAGCCCAGGGTAGCTACCCTGGGCGCTGATAATATCCGTGTGGCTGACCAAAAACTGGTTCTCTATTCCGTCTATGCTTTGGAAGGCACGTTGAGCTGTTTGGGCCGAACGCTATTAGAATATTGTATTGGTATCATCATCATCTTTACTAATAATAAATGAGCTATTTATTTATGACCCACTGATTGATAATATAGATTGTATATAGACTTTTAAAAAACCATATTACAGACCTTAATGAATTTAACTTGGGATACTCTGTCAGTTAATTTACTTATCGCTTGATCACTCTTCAATTAGAAAACAGAAAAATTTATTTAAAAAAAAAAATTAAGTTTATCTGTAGTTGTGTTTGGACAGTATACGGAACCAACACAATAAGGAAACAATCGAAATAAGTACAAACAGACTGCACGACCTTGAGATAAGCACTAAATGCATTACAATAATAGAATTGACTTAATGATGTTACAATCAGACATATAAACAAAATTCATGTCGATTCGTTCGATAAGATAAGTTAGGGATTGGACTTGGACTTCGCACTGTACCTTGTGTTTCCGTAGCTTAATCTGGGCAAAGTACAACACTTATCTGTATAAATCTGTATTATCTGAATGAATCGCGTTTTATTATCAGATATTATTATTAGCTCATCGCTAACGCATACAATAGAACTGGAAAAAATCTTTTATAAATTGGCTAAATGTTCTAAAAATATGTAGCAAATTAAAATCTTAATTTTCGGCGATATTGTGAGCAATTTCATTATTTATTAATCAATGTGCAAAGACTGTTACTTTTTTTTTAAGTACAAGTAAGTTTTTTTAAGGACATGAACCCAGTAAGGGCACTACGAAAAGAAAACCTATTTGAAATAACTAATATATATATATATATATTTTTTTTTTTAAATTATATGTTTTATTGTTTTGCAATTTCCCAACTTCAAAATAACAAAACTAAAATGTGTCAGCGGTAAAACTCAGCCTTTTACATTTAGTTGTAAGTACATAACGTTAGTTTCTTGCTTGTTTCATGGCCCCATGATATGGCGCTGGCGCCTTCTCGTTATGGTAACATTCCACCTGAGGATCGCTTCTGTATCACAAATAAATAACAATAACCGCCTGTTTCTGTTAGAATGTGTCTATTTCTATTTAGCGAATGTTTTTGTAGCATTTTCAAAGTTTCAGACTTTAATTGCCGCACCCAGAGACGTCAGTTATCGTTTATATAATGATTATTTATGTTTGATTGTTTAAAATCGAATAACAGAACATTGTCGATACTATCTATTACTGTCTACTATTAACGATTCAAACTGAATAAGGTCAAGGGTCCCGGATTACCAGAAGGTGCGGTTTCAATTCCCGCTCTTAGAATTTTATTACCACCTTTCGTAAATTATTATTTTTATAATACTTTAATACCCAGAGATGCATCATGACATATACGAGTAATATAGGTACTATGTACAAACAGCCAGTGACTGTACAAGAGAGTGTAAGGAGTCAGTCAGTACCGAGTACTGGCCCAATAAAATCACAAAAGGACGTTTGGAGTCACAGCTTACCTTGTCTAAATGCATAGGAAGAACAAGGTTAGAACGAGTCGTACTTCACGGCGAGTGGCTTGGCGCCGGCGCCTGCGCAGTGACGTCACCACCCCGCCATACACGAGATGAACGAGAAGATTTCCGCTTTGAAAGGTAAATGTTAATGTTTACCGGACTAGATTTATTACGTAGGTACCTTTTACGCCACGGCTAGCAGTTGAGAGGATCTTACAATTTGCAATATGGTCCCATTACTGTTTTGTTACTTGTAGGTTTACTTATTGCATAGCACTTTTTGCAAAACGCTTGAAATGGTAAACAATATCACCTTTTTATTAATTTTACGACACAAATAGTTTTTGGATGCGTCAAAGATTCTTTTATTCGGCTGAATGTCTCGAGTAATTCGTCAACTCGTCCCACATGCTCGCTGATCACTTAAGGCACATTACAACTGATACATCTTTATATATTTTGGACAGTGAAACTGTTTATTTGTAAGTGTTCAACAAAAAAAACGTTTTTAACCTTCACCCTATTAGTTCTTTGTTATCTTATTTTAGCCTTTCATTCTTCTTCTTCAGTTCAAAAATAAGTATATAATTTTTTAAAGATCTTTTCTTTAAGATTCTTTAATATATCTTGTACAAGATATCTCGAGAACAACTCGACGTACCTACCTCATGTGCGGCCGGTGTCGGTGCGCGCTAAACTGGTTTGCCCATATGGTCGGGAGTATTGTTATTAAATCATATTATTTTACCACATTAGCCTGCATTCCGATCTCAAGCGTTCGGTACCTACCATTTAATATTCACGGGTTTCCCAGCACGTTTGGAGGTGGTATATTAAGGGAGTATACCTATTAACTATTTAGTAATTTAATTAAGTACTTTAAATTACCTAACGTCATTACATGACAACCTCCGTAGCCTGGTTGCTTGGACGCCGGACTTTTGGCGGCACTAACTCTGAGGTCGATTCCCGGTCGGGTCAATGTCGAAAACGAACTTTTCGATATTGTGTCGGGTCTGTGGGTGGTACCGTCGTCGTATCTGATTTCCATTAATCGAGTGCTTTACCTTGGTATCAGGACAATGTATTTGATGTTGTATAATATTTATATTTATAGTATTACAAGTAATTACAGGGTTTTTTTTTTTGCCGTCAACTCACATTCTCAAATCGATTTCAATGATGGAGGCATTTGCCCAGCAGTGGGATTGTAGTACTAAAGCTATTTTTTTATACGCATACGTGTAACCTCTTGGCCTTCGTCTCACCTGATGTTAGGTGATCATAATCAATCACTTACTTATATTACATTGCTCCATGTGTACAAAACAGATGTTACAATAATAAATATTTTAAAGATATAGATAGAGAAGATAATAGATCTTGTTGTTAGTTACTATTAGTAATGTTATTGCTTGGTGATTCATTTCACACGGCTTGAGGGACCATTTACGTTCCTCGCCGCCCCCAAACAAGCCCGGTGAAGCTGAAAATGCCGTCTGAGGAAATCAGCAATCTCTCTCAAAAAAAAAGTTATTGCTTGAAGTATAGCAACTTGCGCGTTTAAAACGCGATCTTGCAAGTTAAGCAACTTTCGAATTAAAAAATATATTATTTAATGTCTTTAAGCTACGTACTGCAAGAATATCGCTAATCTAAACGGCTGGACCGATATGGATGAATTTTTTTGTGTGTGTTCAAGTAGATTCGAGAATGGTTTAGATTTGCAATTGGACCCGGTACTTAGGTGGCGCTGCTATAGCGGTCTATCTTGGGATGCGGGTGTTCTCAAGCGGACGAATGACTTGTTTGTTTTGTTGTCATGGAAACTGTCAAAGCGGTACGAAGTCCGCCGGTCAGCTAGTAATCTATAAATAGATAACAGTACCTATCATAAAGTTCATCGTACGTACAAGTATAGTAGAGGTATAATATCGTAAATTTTGTGCGACCTTGTATAATCTGGTGTTAATATTCTGAGGTATACGAAACTAGAACCATAGACTTTAAAGTAAACACTAACCTTCACACATAAACAGTCAATGTGACAGTTTGGATGAGTTGTGTTTTTTTTTCTTAAATCTTTAAAAATCAGCTGCAAGTAAATCGTCGAATATAGAAAGGTACATCTTAATGGGTTTGCTACCGGAATTAGTTTATAGCTCATAATCGGACGGCCGCGGCGCCGCTGGGGCGTAGCTCTAGAACCTAGCATGTTTACCGTCAGATATAAGAGAGAGAAAACAACTTTCAATTTTATCTCGAAAGGAATAAGAGTCATAACAGTTTTGACGGAAGCATACGTAGTTGGTGCGAAACTTACCAGCTATGCCGTCGGACTGTGGGAGCTTTTCGGAATTTACGACCGTATGCCGTTGTGATAAGGATCAAGGCTTTCTATACAATTGTGGCAGTGGACGTAAAACCTAGTCGGCAAGGCTTGCGTGTGCGTTCACGAAGCGAGCTTCTCACAGTACAGGTGTTTTTATAAATACAAAAAAAGAGTTGCTTTATTACTCCCCCTACGCCTACGATTTGAATCAGTTCATAATTGCTAGGGAAAACTTTTTTTTATTGTTTTCTAAAGTAAAATCTTATTGCATACTTTTTCTAAAGGTAAAGCGAACACTACACATTGAAATGAAACTTTTACGGATCTACTCGCGTTTATTTAACACATTACTTTTAATTAATGTTTATCCTAACGTTTCGAACCCTTTCCAGGGTCCGTGGTCACAGGGAGAAACATTAATTAAAAGTAATGTGTAAAATCAACGCGAGTAGATCCGAAAAAGTGGTTTCATTTCAAACTTTTTTTTGTTTTTTTTTTTAATTTATCGTACGTTTTGTTACGAACTCTCTCATCTCTCTCATGTAAGAAACATGGCGGCTTGGTTTTTTTTGTTTCTCTTTCAATGACGTCTGTTCTGAACTGTTAGAATTAGAAGTTCATCTGGTTCGTTTTCTTTTGTTGTTTTCTTTTTTGTTTTAATCTATTCAATTTGTTTATTTTTCAACTTTTTATTCGCGCCTTTTATAATACCTATACAGTCCATAAAAGTACAAAAAAATAGGCAGTATATTTTAACTTCTAAACAAAATTAAGTTTCTTTGACTTTTCTACTCTCATTTCAACTTTGTATACATAAAAAAACTGGTTAAATCTTTCAAAGCTTGTCGAGACGGAGTGGATAAATAACCATAAACAATCGTGGGACAACAACAATATATCACGGTACAATAAAACGCCTCGGACGCGTCCGAGCCAACTCGCTCATTACGATGTTCAACTGACGTGTTAAAAACAAAGAGCTCAAAGGGCCCGCAGACATCTCAACGCTGAATGGGTGTCGATCCCACCGCGAGATAGAGCCGCAGCCCATCCTCCCCGATACCGATCTGGCGCCAAATTTCACAGAAACCGAATGCGCCCATTATAAATTTATAAGCACTATTCAAATGACGTGTTACTTTTGAAATTTTGAACCGTGTATTTATACATTTAAGAAAAGAGTTTTTACCTCTTCTCTTTTGAGAGCAAAACCATACAGGCTTCAGTTTTAATTTAAAACAAAGGAGGTATGAACAATAGAGTTTTAAACAGTCGTTGTGTCTTTTTATGCTGCGGCATTCAACTTTACACAGCCCGTCAATGTGTCACAAGTGGTTGTCCACTGACGATTACCGGTGTCCGTAATTACGGAAATTTCGCTTACGATACGATACAAAATGAGAATATGATGAGCGGTCGGTTAAGTAGGGAAAAAATTCAGACTAGTAATGTTGCGTCCGCGGTCAAACATTCGCACGGTCTTAAGCTTAATGTATGAGAAGTCGTGATTTCGTTGCGACTTTCACCGAACAAACATTACTGCTGGCGCCGGCGTGGGCACGCCGCCGGTACGCTATTGCCCTGCCGGTATGCCATTAGGTGCTTGCCTTTAATTTATTAGTTTCCACGTCCGTAAAACATGTTTTCAATGTATAACATGAGCCAATCTGGTTGAGGGGAGCACAAGGAGGTCGTATTATCTTTAAGGACTATACCTACATGACAGTTTAGTTTTCTTTAGGAGTACTCTACGAGAAGTTTGTCGTGGGCTACGACAAACTTCTTTTGAAACACTAATGCGGTTTCTTTTTAAATCCTTAGAACCAACATAGGTAATTAGTAGTGAAGAAACATGTCATTTGAACTGTAAAGTTATACCTATCTATTCATCTACTCTTGAACTTACCTTCTGGAATAACATTACCGCCTCCTTACAAAATAAATAAGGTTATAAATAAATTTAAAAATCCTCCGTGGATTTTGCAGGTTTGAGTGACATTTTCCAGGTCATACCTCGTTCCGTCAACGCATTAATGAGACGTAACCAAAGGCTAGAAGCTACAAGGAGGCCATTAGAAGCATTTAACTTTAGTTATAGGTGCAGGTAGGGTTGACAGAAAGTCTCTTTGTGAACTAGAATTTAAGAAGTTATGAGTTTTCAAGTTTTCCTGTTGATTTCGAGACCAATCTTGGACATTTCTCTGCTGTTAACAGAATGCAAGCACAATATAGTCACTTGTCACGCTCGTATGCGTTTAACATTGATATGTCTTATCCTGTACGTAACTTTAGATCCATAGTGAGAACCGAATTAAGAGATCAATTGCCTGGAGGGGCCACAACCCTGTGGTTGGTGATTGATACAAAATCGGCTTGTGGTTTCTTTAATGAATCTTGTAGTTCTGTTGTTCGTTTGTTTGTGTGAATAATAGTGTATGCATAGTTTGCTTCCTAATTAGTCTATTTTAGTTTATGCATGTCGTGGCAACCTCTAATTAAGACAGCACCTTAGAATGTAGCCCAATATCTGTTGTTTTATAAATGTACATGGTGTTTGTTTTGTTGGTTGTCCTTAAATAAATAAATAAACTCAATTCGGAACCCGAATAGTAAGGTTATAGTTACCTACTCTTTATAATTATATACAGGGTCTAACAAAATCAATAAGCGAACGTTTAAGAGCGGTGTCTATACATCAATCTGAATACAATGACAAAAATGGGCTCCAGTTTTATAGTGATTTTTCAAAGTTATGTTTTCTAACAAACTAAATCAGTTAAAATAATGCACATCATGAAACATGCTGTATCTTTACTAACACGCACGCAAGCGTCAATTAAAAAGATAGTGTACAGATACACGCACACAATTGAAAAACCATTATATGACATTCATACACACACGGCTATCTTTGTGTGCGTGTAGTACAGCTGTACGGGTTTGGGAATGGTGTATTTTTTGGTGAATTATGATAATGTTTTGTTGATTATCTCGGTAACGAGCCTGTAGTTTTGGACCAAATTTGGTGAGCATGTTCAGTGTGATGTATAGATGCTCCCCACACCCCCCCTCACTCACTCGCTTATTGATATTGTTAACCAGGTGAACGAAAACGGTATGGCAACATTTGAAATTTTAACTATTCTCGTTTGTCACTACGAAGCGATGCTTTAATGCCATACAAATTTTCTTTTAACGTTCGTGAACGTGATCGAATGATTTCAGAGAGCCGCGAACTTTAAACTCTTTGAAGGTTTTACTCGAACGGTCAGTAGAAACAAAACGTACGTAGTGCTCTGACATTATTTAGTTATACTCTGTGCAGCCCTAACCGAAGGCGACACCACGGCGCCCGCCGCCGCCCGCCCGCGCGCCGCCCCGGCGCGGCGCGGCGCGCGCCGGGCGTGACTAATCGAATCCCGGGATCCGATCACTTCGCGGGCTGTTTTCGTTTCTAGCCATCTCAGATTGTAGGGGTGACACCACTTTGGATATCGGGTTAATATAGAGACTAAGTTAAAAAAAATAGCTTTTTTTAAAGTCAATGCGTTTGCTCTCCTACAGAGACAAGTTGGCCTTTGTTTTAAAATGATTTTAATTATTTTTTATCATAATCACAGCGACTGCTCTTCCAATTGCGATACCGAGAAAGCGTTTAATCTAATAAGTAATAAATTATTATATTAATCTTAAACTCTCTCTTGGACTCCACTTTGAGGGGGAAATTATTAGTAGAATACCTGAGATTCTGCGAGAATCGCGAGAATTGCGAGAATTGCGCACAAGCAATGTCTTCAATTAATGTGATTGGTATTTACTATTATAGTAAAATATATAACTAATAAGACGAAAATAAGCTTTTGTCTACTGTATAATATACAATTAAAATGAAAATTGAATATTTTACAATGTAACTGTTTACGGAGACCCTGTATAGACTTGTCTATAATATAAGGCTGTATTCTACGTCAAATGTATCCCAGTAAGTCTGATTTTTTCTAAATGTTACTGCATTACTTTAGTATCGTAATCATCACAGTAAATATGTCACTTGAAACTTGATTTTAGCGTTTATGCCTTTAACTTAACGACTATGGTGTACAGTGTGTGTAGTGTGTAGTTTCAGTACGACTATTTGAAATATGCACACAGGCTGCGTTTCTAAGAAATTTCGTGCTGCCGATCGATTCGGTTCGGAACATACTCTGAACTATTCATAAGTATGTCATTTTATACTTCATATGCTTCGTATTGGAATATATGAATGAATTCATATAATAATAAAAAAATTATAAAACATTTATTCGGCTTTTTTAACACAGAACAGACGTGAAAAAAATTGTTAAAAGTAAACTAAAAAATAATAAAAAATGGAGAGTTAAAATTTTACAATATAACAACAACAAAAATAAACACAAATACATTAAAAGCCGAATGGGCTGATCAGCTCAGCTTAATGTTGTGGCTAATGCTGCAACGCTGGTATTCTGCTGGACCCATGGCACGGGAGGAGCTCAACATACGAAGGTGAAGGTGATAGTGTGTGATATGAATAGTTGATAGTGTTGGTACTTTAACAATGATAAAAAAATGCTTTATTACTACCAGAATAACTTAGACTATTATCCTAAACAATAAATTTCTTACGGCTAAGACTTATCTAGAAAGGAACAGGGGATCCCAAAAACAAATATGAAGTAACAGAATGGCAGTATTAATTAAATTAAGTAAAAAAAAAACAACTTATTAAAGAAACTAAAACAAGTAATCGTGGTGCACAGTATGGAAGATAAAGAGTCTATATGATGGCAACTAGAAACGTTTATATGTGACACTGATGAAAATTACAATTTTGTTTGTTCTTGTCTGTTGTCAAAGCCTGAAAGATTTATTGGAGCTCTACAAAATAGAGTCCTTAAACTCGTTTTTGTTTTGTGGCATAAGTATGACTATTCAAATTTTTCTGACAGTTAGCTTACTTGAATAAAAACATTTTTGAATATTACCTAAGTGGTTCGAACTAAAATGGTTTGCCAAAAAAAGATTGAACGATAAATGAACTTTAGACACATCATAATTTAAACACTGTGTTTAAAATCAATTCAAAATTGTTATGTTTCCAGTCCAGAATACCTTTAAAATCAAACATATTACCTATATTATTATATTTGCCCATAAATAGTGTACACTACGCCACACGCAAATGTTGCTGGCAACACTGGCAGAACAAAAATAGCGGACCATTGTTACCAACTGTCCAAACACGAAGCGCGGGCTGTCTGCAGAGTCAAAATAAAGCATTGTCTTCGCGGAGCAGACTCAACACACTCGACAGACTATGCACCTGGCACCCACGTGCCTATAAAAAACCATAGATGCCGTTTCTTTTTTTTATTTTAATGGTGTCAAAAATACAAAAACCATCGACACACAAAAAATAAGAAGTTATTAACACGGTACAATTTTACATTTTAATTGAAACTAAACTCTTCGCGTGTGCATTTTACATGCTAATACAATCGCGAGGATATCGTGTATACCTAATTCTGCGAGTGCTTTAGCCAAACTTGCGTTCCCTTATTTAAAAAAAAATTGTTCGTACATAAATGCACGGAGAAAATAATAATAATGATAAAAACAATGATAAAAAAATATCTAACGATAATCTGATTATTAATGATAACTTAAAAACGCGCAGCTGTTACAAAATCTACTTAGATAAGTTTCGCAGCTGTTCATAAGTTAAAGATATCATTGTAAAGCTAATAGGATATAATTAACTCTTGCCTCTGAGGACCGCGACTACACCATTTTCTACAGAACGTGCTGTAGCTGCCTGCGACCTATACAGCGGAACCGGAAGTGTTTATACATAGATAATGTGTGAATCTATGATGCATCTAACAGACATCCTTGACTGGAAGCTTTATATTAATTTAAAACAGTTTTGTTTTATAAGTCAACAAGCACAAGCACTCAAGCAATTTCCGTTACAAAAAGAAATATGATTTTATAATGTAAATATGAATACATGTAAAAGAATTTAAATTTTACAAAAAAAAATTACATAGCTGCGACCTAGGTTGCCTAACAACTGTCCGACGAAAACTGAATTTAGAATTCTAGGTTTTTTAGATTTGACATTTGGTACAAATCGTTTTTGAAGAAAAAAAGTATTACCAATTTTAAAATGCGCCTGAAAAGTTATTTCCCATTCATATTAGATGAGATGTATAATGGATAAAACCACCTGGCTTAGGGTGAGAAATTGCACTCCGATGACATTTTGTCAGATAGCAATTTGTAACACATCTCCAATGGCCTAGATTTGAATAAAACCTAGATTCAGAATAGCAATTTCGACAGAAAATAAGCATAATATTATACGGTAGGGGAGCTTGTTGCCGTACAGTTGGACGCTGAATCAAGAGAAGCGATTGCTTGGCTACATACTTGTACTATTATGTATTCTGTGGCTACATTCCGAATGCTTAAATTTTCTGATAAGTATGCTTATGAATTCTAAAAAGCAAATTGCTTTCGTGAAATTACTGAGCATGAATTTAAAAGTTGAATTTAAATGTTTCTGACGTTTCATACATATTATGTAAGGATTATTTATTGATGACTGTACTCACTGTTTATGCGGTTGGGGCAAACGTATGGTAATGAGACCTATGCAATGATTTTGAAAAAACAAACATTAATCTACTACTTGTTTTGACTTTGACAGTTGGCAGACTCTAAAAAGCTTTTTAAATTATGAATAAAACATGGTACGGTATATTTTGACCATTTCATGTTCCTTTTTCAAGCAGAGGCGCATCTGTTTTCAATTGTTAATAATAATTTGAGAGTCGAACTTTTAACTTGAAGTTACATAAAGAGTTTTGCAACATGTCATGCATTAGAATAATTAGGTATAAAATGATAGTCTTCATACAAGCGCTCTGTCAAAAGTGAAGCGTGACGATTACTTGCTTTTGCTTGCACTCGGCGACACACACGCACACGTACTCCGTAGTGTACATTGAAAACTCGGCGTTTGGAGCCATATCTGGGTCCAAAAAAGGTGCTTCAAAATGGGCGCGCGGATTTACTTTCTATAGGTAATTATTCTAAGTGTCATGCTCTTTGGTTATACAAAGAAAGGAACAGTGTTTCTAATCAATTAAAATTAATTGATTATTTTATTGACCTTTTCGCGCGATCGATGACGTGACACGCACGGCCCTGCAATCTGACACCGGTGGTGGCTGCCGGCGCGGCGGCAGCAATTTTTTACCGCGCTCGCACACTTAATGTAAACAAAACCATTTTGTGCACCCAGATGTTTACACTTGCGAACATGAGAGTAGTTATATTTCAAAGGAGGTGACGACATAATTTAAAAACAAAAAAAATGTCGTCAAATATTGCATTAGAAAAAAAGAACAAGAAAAATGCCATTGTCATTTTCAAATTTGGAATCGCTCTAGAGCTTTAAATCCATTTCGGCGCCAAGAGACTGACCTTGCAAAGGCGCGCAAGGCGATGGCGCCCCGATGTCGATACTATAAATCACATATAAAAAGTTAATTTCGCATGCGGCCAAGTTGGAATCCAACTGCCATATGGCAGATCCTGATCTTTCTTATGCCAGATGTCATATAAAAATGTTGTTACAACATCGGATTCAATTGCGTAAACCTGTATAAAATTTACTCTTTTTTACATCCTTGCATTGCTTCGTGAACTAATTATAAGTTTTTTTTATAATGTAACAATCGCTGCAATCGCTTTAACATGGTTAGTAATAAAATTTGTATTAAAAAATCTCTAAATACATAATTTTGGAAAATTCCCACAGAAATTCTAAATCGTATACTAATGAATTTATTTAAATGATAGCTTGATATTTTGCTTGTAGAGATACTAGATTTCTGTATTACCTTCAATCGTAAAAAACTTGGATGGGATAGTCTGAGGATGACATTTGATGATGATATGGGACACCGAGAATAATCGGAGAATATCGAGAGAATATCGACCGAGATCACCGAGAATATCGGGACACCGAGAGAATGTAAGGCTCTATAAATCATAGACACATAATCATTTCTTACGTAAACAAAGCAATCATTTCATGACCAGTTTCAGGTAACACATTTCTTTTTAAATTTACTAGTATCTAATCACAAAAAAAAACCTACCACTACATTGGTATGTTCAAAACTTTCCTCTCGCCACAGACCAAGGCTCGCACGCGTATTTCCCGGATGTTATTGCCTAGAAACAAGAATAACATAACGAGTTGGCGCCGGCCAAATTGGCCAGCAATTTATCTTGGGTGTAATCTCGAATTCAGTTGATTTTCGTTAGCAAATTAATGCAAATGCGGTGTGTTGGCGCGCTTGGAATGCGGTGCGGTGACGCGCGACACTAAACTACTAGCGTAAACAAAAAACATGGCCGCTCGAGAATCTGGCGCTGGTACGCGATGCAGCTTCAGTTTCAATTGGCAGTAGTAGTGGTCTAAGCGAGTTGGAAAGCTTTGGTCACAGTCCAGATACAATTTAGTCACATGACCTGTGACTTACGACATACAGTTTCAGTTTCGATTGGCAGTAGAAGTGAACTCACTCGGCTAAGCGAGTTGGGGCACTGTGGTCACAATCCAGATAGGAATTTAGTTACAGGTCAATACGACATGCAGTTTCAGTTTCAATTGACAGTAGAAGTGAGGTCACTCCACTGAGGGAGTACGGGCACTTTGGTCACAGATTTATAGTTCCAAACATTGAGTGAAATTTATCCACACACAGGTCAGTACGACATGCAGCTTCATTTTCAATTGAAAGAAATAGTGCCACCTTACTTGTGTAAGCTAGTTGAGGCACTTTGGTCGCGGATTCATTTATTATTTAATATTTTCCTTATAAGAGAAGAGATAAAAAATAGCACTGGGGTATGAATCACAACAAGATAGTAAGATTAGAACGTAAGCTACCTCATAAGTTGAAGACTTCATCTTCGTCTTTATGGTAACTTACCATTATGCGGGATGAAGCCCAAGCAAACAACAGAATACAACTTAAGTTTCTATATAAATTACTTTTTTTTTTATATTACAAATGTAATATAAAAAACCCTTTGAACTCAAGCATTTAAAATGCGCAAGCGCCGCTTTTAGCGCCACCCAGCGCTAGCAATAACTATTAAAGTGTTAACGACCAATCAAAATCTCCGGCGCGCAACCAATTGCGGCGCAGACGCAAGATAATAATCGTTGCATACAAACAAAGAACACAAAACTATAAAAGTAAATCAACTTTTATATCTTGTCTACTATTTTCAGTTCAATTGTTATTGAAAGAAAAACATAAGTATATATAAAAAATATATTAAATAGGAGTTTTTTTACAATTTCAAAATGTATTCGCTTTTTATTTAGGTATATTATGTAATAATATTTAAAATTACTTTTTTTTAAACAAAAGAATAACCTAAAATATATTACAAAAACACAATGTTGAAAAAAATTCCACGAGCTGGATTTGAACCTGCACCCTTCTGACATACCGGGTCAGGTGCTCTTCCAATTGAGCTATCGTGGTTCTAACCAGCCCGCCGAAATTATTCAACACTATTTACTTTTTTACTTTGAAAGCCAAAGGCTCGTGGAAATTTTTTCAACATTGTGTTTTTGTAATTTGTTTCGCAACAAAATTTGCGTTAAAATTATATAAACAAATTTTAAAACATTTTCTAAAATATATTTTTTTGTGTTGAACAAACAAGCGTTTAGATCAAAACAGGAAGCGCATATGTATGAAATTTTTCATTTAAAAGAAATAGCTGTAACAAATTTGTGTTAAATTCCAATATACTTATTATACAAAAATATTTATTATCACACAAATAACAGTGACACTCTCATTTAATATTAGTTTAAAATAAACAATTACATAAATTACGGATATGGATCATACTTTGACGGAAATTTCGTTACGAATAAATTGCTGAAAAATAAACAGTTACCAATTATATAATAATATATAATTACAATTATATAATTTATATACTATACAAAAACACAATGTTGAAAAAAATTCCACGAGCAGGATTTGAACCTGCACTCTTCTGACATACCGGGTCAGGTGCTCTTCCAATTGAGCTATCGTGGTTCTAACCAGCCCGCCAAAATTATTCAACACTATTTACTTTTTACTTTGAAAGCCAAAGGCACCCATTCAATGTCAACAATTACCGTCATTAACACCCGATCATAATATTTTTACAAATACTAAAGATCAGTTAAGAAGTAGGCAAGCTATTTATAAAATGTTTTTGTTTTGTTTATATAATTTTAACGCAAATTTTGTTGCGAAACAAATTACAAAAACACAATGTTGAAAAAATTTCCACGAGCAGAATTTGAACCTGCACCCAGAAGGGTGCAGAAGGGATGTTAGAAAACATACCGGGTCAGGTGCTCTTCCAATTGAGCTATCGTGATTCTAACCAGCCCGCCGAAATTATTCAACACTATTTACTTTTTACTTTGAAAGTGTTTTTGTAATTTGATTCGCAACAAAATTTGCGTTAAAATTATATAAACAAAACAAAAACATTTTATATACTATAGTTAACTATTTAGATACTTTATAAAAAACAGTTTAATCTTACTTACCTTTTAGTTGTATTGTAAACATCTTGTTTTACTGCGTAACGTTAAAAAAAATCGACTTTCGTAAAACCTTGTTGCAAAACCCTTATCGGTGTTAGAGCTATAAAAAAGTAATATCCTGCGGAAACTACAATAAAGTAGGCAACAACGAAAATCCACTAGATTTTATAGTTGGATTGCATCTGCGGTTACGATTTGCGATCCCAATTTAATTTAAATCGAAAACTTATTCGGACGGGTTTACCATCATCGTCTCTTACGTAAAACGAAAATAAGTTAGTTGGAAATCATTTACATAGAAGCTTGGTACATTAAAATTACCAACTCTCAAGTCACTCTGGGACAACACAGATAAGTAATAAATTAAATTATGTGTTTTTTATATATAGTTCTTCAATGCGTGTGTATTTCACTGCCGACAAACTGTTACACAGTTTGCCAGAAAATGTAAAACATAATGTAGTTAATGTCACTTAACACTGTCACTGTTCACTGTCCAAAACTTATAACAGCGGTTAAATCAATTATTACGGACCATATGGGGTCTGCGGGACAGTGAACCTGTTAAGAAAATAAATAAAAAATAAATAAATGTCTCTATACTCTTCTAATAGCTGGACTGATAGAAAAGTACAATAAAAGTTATAAAGCATAAAAACTGTATCTCTAATTACAGTGCATTGGCTTGGTACGATGGTTTTTTTTTATATTGACTCGTCATAATGACCACATACTGCCTGATGGTAAGCAGGATGGATACAGTCCAAGATAATGAGAGCGCCCCTCACCGTGGAACAAGCACGGTAACAAGCGCACGCGCCTGTATAAATGCCGTTTCACGCCCCGCTTAAAAGACCCGGGACTATAGGAACTGGGAAACACATGCGCCGGCAAAGAATTCCAAAGCCGAATGGTCTTACAGAGGAACGACTTGCCAAATTTTTTGGTACGAGTACTGATTGTCTGTACAGTATGGATTTGCTAAAGCACTTTTGCCACTTTAAGCATAATTCTTTGACAACAAGTTTAACCTTAACGCTCAAACATATCAATTTAAACAACAAACAAATATAATTATAATCATTATCATTACAGTATAGATATTATCTTTGCAAGGGTCCATTGTTCATTTTGACGAAATACTAAACTTGGATGGTGATCCATAATAATATCTAGGTGGTGGCTAATAGGTGTATTACGAGTATTATGGTTTTAATCTTATTTCAATATTATTTCATAACGTTTAAAATTTTAAAACTTTTTTTTTTGGAGAGGTTACTGATTGCCCAGACGTCATTTTCAGCTTCACCAGGCTTGTTTGGGGGCGGCGAGAAACTTAAAGGGTTCCTCAAGCTGTGTGAAACTAATCACCTTCGGAGGTTTTCTAGAGGGTACGGCATCACGCACTAGTGCGTGTCCCCGTGCCCTACTAGATTCTCCGAAGAGTTTGGATCAGATCGAGGAGCGAAACAACCCGAGGGCGCCTCTAAAGGCACGGACCTCGGCACGGGTTGACCGGGTCGTGGTAGTGGAGAGAAGCGCCCAGGTACATGTCTGTACCTGGTATAGAGCGCGTGTGAACCGTTTCGTCGTACCCTTGTTCTACGAGAACAGTGTATTGGGCCTAAACTAGTGTGCATGTTTAGTGTATTCTGTAAATATGTGGCATTAGAGGATCGGGCGGGGGGATTATTTTTTTACAACGATTACTTACTTACTTACTTTATATTTATCATGCTCATATATACAGGATGTACTCAAAGGTATGTTTGGGGATACTAATTCCTATCGATAAGCAATGAAATTGAATAGTTTTAAATTATTTGGTTTTCTCTAATTAACGGTTAGATCCAGAAAAACATGTCTTACCTCTTAACAGTTAAGAAATTGTTAGTTGCTTTTCTGCACCTGACTGTAATTAGAGCTGAAGAGAATGTACTTGCATTATATAAGTATTTTATAAAATAAATAACTCAATAATTATTCAATTTCGCTTTCAAATACTCGTATCTGTAAATTCAATTATTTACGTTACACCGAACTTACAAAGTGTCCTAATTAATCTAATAATTTATGTAGGGTTTAACAAGTTTAACAAGTTTTTTATAGAACTACTAGCACCCTACTAGCAAAGGTATCATAGGTATAACTTCATATCCTAGCCTACGTATCAGTCAGCCCGTGACTACGGCCGGTGCAACTTTGGTCGAAATAACGGGTATAAAAGTTCATATGACTAATGTATACTATACTATACTTTGCTTTAATCCCCGTTAAAAAAACATTATGAAGGGTTAGTTATACAAAGTCTTGCTAGGACTTCTTTGTATTTATCAAAAGTTTTTTCCATATCCGCATAATGGGACCTCTGTTTTTGCCGGCCACCCACTCGCTTCCTCTCTTTGTGTCTTTCGACGAAGCTTGGCTTCCCTAGCGGTCCCTTAAATAATAATGGGTTGCAACTCTATACCTATAGGCTTTACCATAAAGGTCAATTTAAAAAGGGTGTTATTTAAACGGTAGCAAAGTATTCGTGTTTTTGTTAGCAAAAAAATGTAATCGGTTAGCTAAAACAGCTAGTTGGGCAGCAACTTATGGTCAGCAAATATTTCTAAATCAGTCTGCAACTTATATCGTTCTGAATGTCTTATGCCGCCCCCCCCTTTCGTGACTGGCCCTCGCTACGCTGCGCTTCGCTCGGGAAAAAAAAATTACCAACAGTAACGATTTCTTATGCCACCGATTGTATAATTCTGCTGACCAAATAATAAGTATGCGTTACAACTATTTATTTTGAAAACACATAAACTATTTTCCATTTAAAAAGTTTTATATTCGCTGCAGTAGGTACCGAGTACAAAAATTGTAGTAAATTGTTGTGTTCAGACAATTGAGACAGGAGCCAGGTCCTCAAGTTTGCTAATTCAGTATCACCTCAACAGTATGTCGGTAGCTAGATTTTAACATTAAGACTATGGAATAATTGACTCGCTATACGATTGCTAAGGTTAAGTAACTTTCGCTAAGACCGGTCATCGGATAAGAGACCAAAAATGTATCATCTCGAGCTCCTCCGTGCTTCGGAAGGCACGTAAAACCGTTGGTCCCGGCTGCATTAGCAGTCCGCACTGGGCCCGCGTGGTGGTTTATGGCCCGTCCTCCCTATGCATCCATAGGGAAGGCTCGTGCCCCAGCAGCGGGAACACAAAATAAGTTAGTGTTAAGCTAGTTAATACTTCAATTTGTGTACAAAAATAATTTCATCTTGTATTTATCGATATCAAAAATTTTCCTCATTTCGAACATAATATGTTACTGTAATTATGGCGACATTCTATCTATTTTCAATCTCGTTAGAAATAAGTACAATAGTGTTTCTTTATTTTGTATTATTGTAAGTTCAAAATTCATGTATTCAGTTTAGGCTACAAATAGCTCTTATGAACGTCATTATGCCATCGGTTCGTAAGTCTACTCTGGGCGGGTCTACTACCTTGTACTGAAAAGAACCGGCAAGAAACTCAGCAAGTGTCAAGCTCTTTGCTCCCTTACAGCGTCAAAAATGTTGAAAAACGCCTTAACATAAAATAACACTTTCCATCACAAATAAACACACTAAAAATAAACGACAATCACAACACACAAAAATAACAACTTCATAAAAAAATATCTATACTAATATTATATAGTGGAAAGCTTTGTATTTTTGTATGTTTGCAACGAATAAACTCAAAAACTACTGGACCGATTTAAAAAAATATTTCACCATTAGTATGCTTCATTAACGCTGAGTAGCATAGGCTATATAAAAAAACAAATGTCCACCCGTGCGAAGCCAGGACGGACCGCTAGTGTGAACTAAAGTGTTAATTGAACTATAAATATTCTTAGAAATATGACAAACGAAATTTTCTGGTTTTCTGTTCCTTTTCTAGTACTTTATAAATAAGTAAAATAACGTTTTTTTTTAGTAAACGCACTTTATTAGATATACTGCAATGTTGAATATATGACAATCGTAAGTTTCAGTAGACAACATCTGCCGTGGTAAAGTCATAAGAACACAAAAGAATACATCTAAATTAGAGTATTTTTTCCTTTTGGGTCTCTTTCTCTTTCCTAACAAGCCTCAACACTATAATATACAACACCTCGTTAACAATATTACCAATTCAACAGTTAGCAAACAAATAAAAACGTCAACAAACAAGCGCGCACTCACCAACATCCCGCCATAACTGTTTCATATATGAAACATCGGGCGGAAACCGCGCGAACACGTCTGTTCCCCGCATGTCGATTCAGCAATTGTTTCCCCGTTTCAATGGGGACCATAGACAATAAACTGGAGATATAAAGGGCACATCTGTTTAGCGTATGATTGTGAACTGGTGATTATATCCGAAGAACTGTAGGACAGTCCCAAAGTTGAACGCGTAAAATAGCTCTTCTTATCTTAACCGCCTCCTTGGTCTATGGTTAAGACGACCGGTATCAGACGTAGATTTCCCGGATTCGATTCCCAGTGGGGGTTACATGTTTGTACTCGGTTTGGTTGGCGACAGGGCTTGCTTTACAGCTTCACCGGGCTTGTTTGGGGGCGGCAAGGAACGTAAAGGATCCCTCAAGCAATGTGAAACGAATCACCTTCGGAGGCTCGGGTTGACCGGGCCGTGGAGGAGGAGAAAAGCGCCCAGGTACATGTCTGTACCTGGTGTGGAGCGCGTGTGAACCGGTTCTTCGTACCCTTGTTCTACGAGTACGGTGTCTTGGGCCTAAACTAGTGTGCATGTTTAGTGTATTCTGTAAATGTGTAGTGGCATTTAGAGGATCGGGCGGGGGGGCCCTGGTCACTATACCCAGCCAGCATACAAGCTAATAATGTTTACTGTAAGAGTTGTTGGGCAATAACATAATGGACTGACAATATATTGAGGCTACGGCCAGTGATAGCTAAGCTATTATGCTAAGCTGCTTAGCTTATAACTGTAGACGTCAATTAATGTTGATGAGTACTTAGCACCTAAGATTTTGCATTGTAAAGAAGGCTCGATCACTGACAATAAGCACTTCTTTGGAATTAAATAATTCTGGTGCTTTTGGTAAGTAATTCGGTCCATAACTAGTGTGTCACTAATTAATTAGTACGAGTAGATACTTCCCTAAAATAAACTATTAGGTAGAAAATAAAAAAGTTTCCTTAACTTAATTTACGTGATTTAAAATCTACTGCGCTAAACGTTTTTTTATAAAGGTTGTTTTCTAAAGTTTACGCGAACACTACACATTGAAATGAAACAACTTTTACGGATCTACTCGCGTTTATTTTACACATTACTTTTAATTAATGCCTACGAACTTACTTACTTATGAACCCTTTGCAGCGTCTGTGGGCACAAGGAGACTGTGGTGTTGGTCGTCTCATAAAGTAATGTGTAAAATTAACGCGAGTATATCCGTAAAAGTTGTTTCGTTTTTTAAATATTTTTTTATTAACTGTCAACATCTCCTCTATTCTCCTTAAGCATAGAAAGTTTTAATTAGAATTGACTAATAAGTTCGAAAAAGTTTTAACTTCGAAAAATTTGAAGGTACGTAATGTTTAGACATTACGTAATTCGCTTTTTGGGCCTCAATAGGCCGTTAAATTGTTACAAATTGTTTAATTGCAAAAGTTGCGAAGCCATTCAAGTATACCGTTTCAATTCCGCCTTGTTGACGTACAATATTTTGAAACTGTTTTGGTTCACGTGTTTCGCCTCATGGCTGCGCCTGCTCGCGGGCACGTGGTAGGGCGGAAGGTGGATTGTTTGTAACTAACGCCGATAAAAGAGGTGTTATCCAAAATCGATCTTTCTCGCGAACGATTGAAACCATAGACGAAACATGGCTAACATAAATTCGAAATTCGAATGCTTTCTAGCAATTCAATGTTGAGCCTAAATTTTGTTACTGAACGCGAGCTGCTAAAGTCTCAGCAGCAACAAGTTCTCAAAGACATAGGTAGATAGGAAACGTCAGGACAAACATTATTTAAAAGAAATGTGTAAAATAAACGCGAGTAGACCCGTAAAAGTTGTTTCATTTCAATACGTAGGTAGACTCTTTTAATATTTTTATGTTGTTCGAACCATGAGTTAAGGCGTAAGTATGTAAATGACGACTGTGCGGTTTTTTGTGGGCATGTGACGCGACTTTGATTTGGCAATGGGTATTCCCATTCAAATAGCCACACGAATCGCACCACACAACTAACTAGATCCTGCTTAGTACATGTTTTTTTATATATAAACTAATTAAATTAAATTAATAATAGAATTTGTATTTTAATTTATTTTTAGTGTTAACTTTTTGAAGTTTAATTATGTTATTTGTTATTTTTAGTGTTAATTATGAATAAAACATGGTACGGTATATTTTGACCATTTCATGTTCCTTTTTCAAGCAGAGGCGCATCTGTTTTCAATTGTTAATAATAATTTGAGAGTCGAACTTTTAACTTGAAGTTACATAAAGAGTTTTGCAACATGTCATGCATTAGAATAATTAGGTATAAAATGATAGTCTTCATACAAGCGCTCTGTCAAAAGTGAAGCGTGACGATTACTTGCTTTTGCTTGCACTCGGCGACACACACGCACACGTACTCCGTAGTGTACATTGAAAACTCGGCGTTTGGAGCCATATCTGGGTCCAAAAAAGGTGCTTCAAAATGGGCGCGCGGATTTACTTTCTATAGGTAATTATTCTAAGTGTCATGCTCTTTGGTTATACAAAGAAAGGAACAGTGTTTCTAATCAATTAAAATTAATTGATTATTTTATTGACCTTTTCGCGCGATCGATGACGTGACACGCACGGCCCTGCAATCTGACACCGGTGGTGGCTGCCGGCGCGGCGGCAGCAATTTTTTACCGCGCTCGCACACTTAATGTAAACAAAACCATTTTGTGCACCCAGATGTTTACACTTGCGAACATGAGAGTAGTTATATTTCAAAGGAGGTGACGACATAATTTAAAAACAAAAAAAATGTCGTCAAATATTGCATTAGAAAAAAAGAACAAGAAAAATGCCATTGTCATTTTCAAATTTGGAATCGCTCTAGAGCTTTAAATCCATTTCGGCGCCAAGAGACTGACCTTGCAAAGGCGCGCAAGGCGATGGCGCCCCGATGTCGATACTATAAATCACATATAAAAAGTTAATTTCGCATGCGGCCAAGTTGGAATCCAACTGCCATATGGCAGATCCTGATCTTTCTTATGCCAGATGTCATATAAAAATGTTGTTACAACATCGGATTCAATTGCGTAAACCTGTATAAAATTTACTCTTTTTTACATCCTTGCATTGCTTCGTGAACTAATTATAAGTTTTTTTTATAATGTAACAATCGCTGCAATCGCTTTAACATGGTTAGTAATAAAATTTGTATTAAAAAATCTCTAAATACATAATTTTGGAAAATTCCCACAGAAATTCTAAATCGTATACTAATGAATTTATTTAAATGATAGCTTGATATTTTGCTTGTAGAGATACTAGATTTCTGTATTACCTTCAATCGTAAAAAACTTGGATGGGATAGTCTGAGGATGACATTTGATGATGATATGGGACACCGAGAATAATCGGAGAATATCGAGAGAATATCGACCGAGATCACCGAGAATATCGGGACACCGAGAGAATGTAAGGCTCTATAAATCATAGACACATAATCATTTCTTACGTAAACAAAGCAATCATTTCATGACCAGTTTCAGGTAACACATTTCTTTTTAAATTTACTAGTATCTAATCACAAAAAAAAACCTACCACTACATTGGTATGTTCAAAACTTTCCTCTCGCCACAGACCAAGGCTCGCACGCGTATTTCCCGGATGTTATTGCCTAGAAACAAGAATAACATAACGAGTTGGCGCCGGCCAAATTGGCCAGCAATTTATCTTGGGTGTAATCTCGAATTCAGTTGATTTTCGTTAGCAAATTAATGCAAATGCGGTGTGTTGGCGCGCTTGGAATGCGGTGCGGTGACGCGCGACACTAAACTACTAGCGTAAACAAAAAACATGGCCGCTCGAGAATCTGGCGCTGGTACGCGATGCAGCTTCAGTTTCAATTGGCAGTAGTAGTGGTCTAAGCGAGTTGGAAAGCTTTGGTCACAGTCCAGATACAATTTAGTCACATGACCTGTGACTTACGACATACAGTTTCAGTTTCGATTGGCAGTAGAAGTGAACTCACTCGGCTAAGCGAGTTGGGGCACTGTGGTCACAATCCAGATAGGAATTTAGTTACAGGTCAATACGACATGCAGTTTCAGTTTCAATTGACAGTAGAAGTGAGGTCACTCCACTGAGGGAGTACGGGCACTTTGGTCACAGATTTATAGTTCCAAACATTGAGTGAAATTTATCCACACACAGGTCAGTACGACATGCAGCTTCATTTTCAATTGAAAGAAATAGTGCCACCTTACTTGTGTAAGCTAGTTGAGGCACTTTGGTCGCGGATTCATTTATTATTTAATATTTTCCTTATAAGAGAAGAGATAAAAAATAGCACTGGGGTATGAATCACAACAAGATAGTAAGATTAGAACGTAAGCTACCTCATAAGTTGAAGACTTCATCTTCGTCTTTATGGTAACTTACCATTATGCGGGATGAAGCCCAAGCAAACAACAGAATACAACTTAAGTTTCTATATAAATTACTTTTTTTTTTATATTACAAATGTAATATAAAAAACCCTTTGAACTCAAGCATTTAAAATGCGCAAGCGCCGCTTTTAGCGCCACCCAGCGCTAGCAATAACTATTAAAGTGTTAACGACCAATCAAAATCTCCGGCGCGCAACCAATTGCGGCGCAGACGCAAGATAATAATCGTTGCATACAAACAAAGAACACAAAACTATAAAAGTAAATCAACTTTTATATCTTGTCTACTATTTTCAGTTCAATTGTTATTGAAAGAAAAACATAAGTATATATAAAAAATATATTAAATAGGAGTTTTTTTACAATTTCAAAATGTATTCGCTTTTTATTTAGGTATATTATGTAATAATATTTAAAATTACTTTTTTTTAAACAAAAGAATAACCTAAAATATATTACAAAAACACAATGTTGAAAAAAATTCCACGAGCTGGATTTGAACCTGCACCCTTCTGACATACCGGGTCAGGTGCTCTTCCAATTGAGCTATCGTGGTTCTAACCAGCCCGCCGAAATTATTCAACACTATTTACTTTTTTACTTTGAAAGCCAAAGGCTCGTGGAAATTTTTTCAACATTGTGTTTTTGTAATTTGTTTCGCAACAAAATTTGCGTTAAAATTATATAAACAAATTTTAAAACATTTTCTAAAATATATTTTTTTGTGTTGAACAAACAAGCGTTTAGATCAAAACAGGAAGCGCATATGTATGAAATTTTTCATTTAAAAGAAATAGCTGTAACAAATTTGTGTTAAATTCCAATATACTTATTATACAAAAATATTTATTATCACACAAATAACAGTGACACTCTCATTTAATATTAGTTTAAAATAAACAATTACATAAATTACGGATATGGATCATACTTTGACGGAAATTTCGTTACGAATAAATTGCTGAAAAATAAACAGTTACCAATTATATAATAATATATAATTACAATTATATAATTTATATACTATACAAAAACACAATGTTGAAAAAAATTCCACGAGCAGGATTTGAACCTGCACTCTTCTGACATACCGGGTCAGGTGCTCTTCCAATTGAGCTATCGTGGTTCTAACCAGCCCGCCAAAATTATTCAACACTATTTACTTTTTACTTTGAAAGCCAAAGGCACCCATTCAATGTCAACAATTACCGTCATTAACACCCGATCATAATATTTTTACAAATACTAAAGATCAGTTAAGAAGTAGGCAAGCTATTTATAAAATGTTTTTGTTTTGTTTATATAATTTTAACGCAAATTTTGTTGCGAAACAAATTACAAAAACACAATGTTGAAAAAATTTCCACGAGCAGAATTTGAACCTGCACCCAGAAGGGTGCAGAAGGGATGTTAGAAAACATACCGGGTCAGGTGCTCTTCCAATTGAGCTATCGTGATTCTAACCAGCCCGCCGAAATTATTCAACACTATTTACTTTTTACTTTGAAAGTGTTTTTGTAATTTGATTCGCAACAAAATTTGCGTTAAAATTATATAAACAAAACAAAAACATTTTATATACTATAGTTAACTATTTAGATACTTTATAAAAAACAGTTTAATCTTACTTACCTTTTAGTTGTATTGTAAACATCTTGTTTTACTGCGTAACGTTAAAAAAAATCGACTTTCGTAAAACCTTGTTGCAAAACCCTTATCGGTGTTAGAGCTATAAAAAAGTAATATCCTGCGGAAACTACAATAAAGTAGGCAACAACGAAAATCCACTAGATTTTATAGTTGGATTGCATCTGCGGTTACGATTTGCGATCCCAATTTAATTTAAATCGAAAACTTATTCGGACGGGTTTACCATCATCGTCTCTTACGTAAAACGAAAATAAGTTAGTTGGAAATCATTTACATAGAAGCTTGGTACATTAAAATTACCAACTCTCAAGTCACTCTGGGACAACACAGATAAGTAATAAATTAAATTATGTGTTTTTTATATATAGTTCTTCAATGCGTGTGTATTTCACTGCCGACAAACTGTTACACAGTTTGCCAGAAAATGTAAAACATAATGTAGTTAATGTCACTTAACACTGTCACTGTTCACTGTCCAAAACTTATAACAGCGGTTAAATCAATTATTACGGACCATATGGGGTCTGCGGGACAGTGAACCTGTTAAGAAAATAAATAAAAAATAAATAAATGTCTCTATACTCTTCTAATAGCTGGACTGATAGAAAAGTACAATAAAAGTTATAAAGCATAAAAACTGTATCTCTAATTACAGTGCATTGGCTTGGTACGATGGTTTTTTTTTATATTGACTCGTCATAATGACCACATACTGCCTGATGGTAAGCAGGATGGATACAGTCCAAGATAATGAGAGCGCCCCTCACCGTGGAACAAGCACGGTAACAAGCGCACGCGCCTGTATAAATGCCGTTTCACGCCCCGCTTAAAAGACCCGGGACTATAGGAACTGGGAAACACATGCGCCGGCAAAGAATTCCAAAGCCGAATGGTCTTACAGAGGAACGACTTGCCAAATTTTTTGGTACGAGTACTGATTGTCTGTACAGTATGGATTTGCTAAAGCACTTTTGCCACTTTAAGCATAATTCTTTGACAACAAGTTTAACCTTAACGCTCAAACATATCAATTTAAACAACAAACAAATATAATTATAATCATTATCATTACAGTATAGATATTATCTTTGCAAGGGTCCATTGTTCATTTTGACGAAATACTAAACTTGGATGGTGATCCATAATAATATCTAGGTGGTGGCTAATAGGTGTATTACGAGTATTATGGTTTTAATCTTATTTCAATATTATTTCATAACGTTTAAAATTTTAAAACTTTTTTTTTTGGAGAGGTTACTGATTGCCCAGACGTCATTTTCAGCTTCACCAGGCTTGTTTGGGGGCGGCGAGAAACTTAAAGGGTTCCTCAAGCTGTGTGAAACTAATCACCTTCGGAGGTTTTCTAGAGGGTACGGCATCACGCACTAGTGCGTGTCCCCGTGCCCTACTAGATTCTCCGAAGAGTTTGGATCAGATCGAGGAGCGAAACAACCCGAGGGCGCCTCTAAAGGCACGGACCTCGGCACGGGTTGACCGGGTCGTGGTAGTGGAGAGAAGCGCCCAGGTACATGTCTGTACCTGGTATAGAGCGCGTGTGAACCGTTTCGTCGTACCCTTGTTCTACGAGAACAGTGTATTGGGCCTAAACTAGTGTGCATGTTTAGTGTATTCTGTAAATATGTGGCATTAGAGGATCGGGCGGGGGGATTATTTTTTTACAACGATTACTTACTTACTTACTTTATATTTATCATGCTCATATATACAGGATGTACTCAAAGGTATGTTTGGGGATACTAATTCCTATCGATAAGCAATGAAATTGAATAGTTTTAAATTATTTGGTTTTCTCTAATTAACGGTTAGATCCAGAAAAACATGTCTTACCTCTTAACAGTTAAGAAATTGTTAGTTGCTTTTCTGCACCTGACTGTAATTAGAGCTGAAGAGAATGTACTTGCATTATATAAGTATTTTATAAAATAAATAACTCAATAATTATTCAATTTCGCTTTCAAATACTCGTATCTGTAAATTCAATTATTTACGTTACACCGAACTTACAAAGTGTCCTAATTAATCTAATAATTTATGTAGGGTTTAACAAGTTTAACAAGTTTTTTATAGAACTACTAGCACCCTACTAGCAAAGGTATCATAGGTATAACTTCATATCCTAGCCTACGTATCAGTCAGCCCGTGACTACGGCCGGTGCAACTTTGGTCGAAATAACGGGTATAAAAGTTCATATGACTAATGTATACTATACTATACTTTGCTTTAATCCCCGTTAAAAAAACATTATGAAGGGTTAGTTATACAAAGTCTTGCTAGGACTTCTTTGTATTTATCAAAAGTTTTTTCCATATCCGCATAATGGGACCTCTGTTTTTGCCGGCCACCCACTCGCTTCCTCTCTTTGTGTCTTTCGACGAAGCTTGGCTTCCCTAGCGGTCCCTTAAATAATAATGGGTTGCAACTCTATACCTATAGGCTTTACCATAAAGGTCAATTTAAAAAGGGTGTTATTTAAACGGTAGCAAAGTATTCGTGTTTTTGTTAGCAAAAAAATGTAATCGGTTAGCTAAAACAGCTAGTTGGGCAGCAACTTATGGTCAGCAAATATTTCTAAATCAGTCTGCAACTTATATCGTTCTGAATGTCTTATGCCGCCCCCCCCTTTCGTGACTGGCCCTCGCTACGCTGCGCTTCGCTCGGGAAAAAAAAATTACCAACAGTAACGATTTCTTATGCCACCGATTGTATAATTCTGCTGACCAAATAATAAGTATGCGTTACAACTATTTATTTTGAAAACACATAAACTATTTTCCATTTAAAAAGTTTTATATTCGCTGCAGTAGGTACCGAGTACAAAAATTGTAGTAAATTGTTGTGTTCAGACAATTGAGACAGGAGCCAGGTCCTCAAGTTTGCTAATTCAGTATCACCTCAACAGTATGTCGGTAGCTAGATTTTAACATTAAGACTATGGAATAATTGACTCGCTATACGATTGCTAAGGTTAAGTAACTTTCGCTAAGACCGGTCATCGGATAAGAGACCAAAAATGTATCATCTCGAGCTCCTCCGTGCTTCGGAAGGCACGTAAAACCGTTGGTCCCGGCTGCATTAGCAGTCCGCACTGGGCCCGCGTGGTGGTTTATGGCCCGTCCTCCCTATGCATCCATAGGGAAGGCTCGTGCCCCAGCAGCGGGAACACAAAATAAGTTAGTGTTAAGCTAGTTAATACTTCAATTTGTGTACAAAAATAATTTCATCTTGTATTTATCGATATCAAAAATTTTCCTCATTTCGAACATAATATGTTACTGTAATTATGGCGACATTCTATCTATTTTCAATCTCGTTAGAAATAAGTACAATAGTGTTTCTTTATTTTGTATTATTGTAAGTTCAAAATTCATGTATTCAGTTTAGGCTACAAATAGCTCTTATGAACGTCATTATGCCATCGGTTCGTAAGTCTACTCTGGGCGGGTCTACTACCTTGTACTGAAAAGAACCGGCAAGAAACTCAGCAAGTGTCAAGCTCTTTGCTCCCTTACAGCGTCAAAAATGTTGAAAAACGCCTTAACATAAAATAACACTTTCCATCACAAATAAACACACTAAAAATAAACGACAATCACAACACACAAAAATAACAACTTCATAAAAAAATATCTATACTAATATTATATAGTGGAAAGCTTTGTATTTTTGTATGTTTGCAACGAATAAACTCAAAAACTACTGGACCGATTTAAAAAAATATTTCACCATTAGTATGCTTCATTAACGCTGAGTAGCATAGGCTATATAAAAAAACAAATGTCCACCCGTGCGAAGCCAGGACGGACCGCTAGTGTGAACTAAAGTGTTAATTGAACTATAAATATTCTTAGAAATATGACAAACGAAATTTTCTGGTTTTCTGTTCCTTTTCTAGTACTTTATAAATAAGTAAAATAACGTTTTTTTTTAGTAAACGCACTTTATTAGATATACTGCAATGTTGAATATATGACAATCGTAAGTTTCAGTAGACAACATCTGCCGTGGTAAAGTCATAAGAACACAAAAGAATACATCTAAATTAGAGTATTTTTTCCTTTTGGGTCTCTTTCTCTTTCCTAACAAGCCTCAACACTATAATATACAACACCTCGTTAACAATATTACCAATTCAACAGTTAGCAAACAAATAAAAACGTCAACAAACAAGCGCGCACTCACCAACATCCCGCCATAACTGTTTCATATATGAAACATCGGGCGGAAACCGCGCGAACACGTCTGTTCCCCGCATGTCGATTCAGCAATTGTTTCCCCGTTTCAATGGGGACCATAGACAATAAACTGGAGATATAAAGGGCACATCTGTTTAGCGTATGATTGTGAACTGGTGATTATATCCGAAGAACTGTAGGACAGTCCCAAAGTTGAACGCGTAAAATAGCTCTTCTTATCTTAACCGCCTCCTTGGTCTATGGTTAAGACGACCGGTATCAGACGTAGATTTCCCGGATTCGATTCCCAGTGGGGGTTACATGTTTGTACTCGGTTTGGTTGGCGACAGGGCTTGCTTTACAGCTTCACCGGGCTTGTTTGGGGGCGGCAAGGAACGTAAAGGATCCCTCAAGCAATGTGAAACGAATCACCTTCGGAGGCTCGGGTTGACCGGGCCGTGGAGGAGGAGAAAAGCGCCCAGGTACATGTCTGTACCTGGTGTGGAGCGCGTGTGAACCGGTTCTTCGTACCCTTGTTCTACGAGTACGGTGTCTTGGGCCTAAACTAGTGTGCATGTTTAGTGTATTCTGTAAATGTGTAGTGGCATTTAGAGGATCGGGCGGGGGGGCCCTGGTCACTATACCCAGCCAGCATACAAGCTAATAATGTTTACTGTAAGAGTTGTTGGGCAATAACATAATGGACTGACAATATATTGAGGCTACGGCCAGTGATAGCTAAGCTATTATGCTAAGCTGCTTAGCTTATAACTGTAGACGTCAATTAATGTTGATGAGTACTTAGCACCTAAGATTTTGCATTGTAAAGAAGGCTCGATCACTGACAATAAGCACTTCTTTGGAATTAAATAATTCTGGTGCTTTTGGTAAGTAATTCGGTCCATAACTAGTGTGTCACTAATTAATTAGTACGAGTAGATACTTCCCTAAAATAAACTATTAGGTAGAAAATAAAAAAGTTTCCTTAACTTAATTTACGTGATTTAAAATCTACTGCGCTAAACGTTTTTTTATAAAGGTTGTTTTCTAAAGTTTACGCGAACACTACACATTGAAATGAAACAACTTTTACGGATCTACTCGCGTTTATTTTACACATTACTTTTAATTAATGCCTACGAACTTACTTACTTATGAACCCTTTGCAGCGTCTGTGGGCACAAGGAGACTGTGGTGTTGGTCGTCTCATAAAGTAATGTGTAAAATTAACGCGAGTATATCCGTAAAAGTTGTTTCGTTTTTTAAATATTTTTTTATTAACTGTCAACATCTCCTCTATTCTCCTTAAGCATAGAAAGTTTTAATTAGAATTGACTAATAAGTTCGAAAAAGTTTTAACTTCGAAAAATTTGAAGGTACGTAATGTTTAGACATTACGTAATTCGCTTTTTGGGCCTCAATAGGCCGTTAAATTGTTACAAATTGTTTAATTGCAAAAGTTGCGAAGCCATTCAAGTATACCGTTTCAATTCCGCCTTGTTGACGTACAATATTTTGAAACTGTTTTGGTTCACGTGTTTCGCCTCATGGCTGCGCCTGCTCGCGGGCACGTGGTAGGGCGGAAGGTGGATTGTTTGTAACTAACGCCGATAAAAGAGGTGTTATCCAAAATCGATCTTTCTCGCGAACGATTGAAACCATAGACGAAACATGGCTAACATAAATTCGAATTTCGAATGCTTTCTAGCAATTCAATGTTGAGCCTAAATTTTTACTGTTACTGAACGCGAGCTGCTAAAGTCTCAGCAGCAACAAGCTCTCAAAGACATAGGTAGATAGGAAACGTCAGGACAAACATTATTTAAAAGAAATGTGTAAAATAAACGCGAGCAGACCCGTAAAAGTTGTTTCATTTCAATACGTAGGTAGACTCTTTTAATATTTTTATGTTGTTCGAACCATGAGTTAAGGCGTAAGTATGTAAATGACGACTGTGCGGTTTTTTGTGGGCATGTGACGCGACTTTGATTTGGCAATGGGTATTCCCATTCAAATAGCCACACGAATCGCACCACACAACTAACTAGATCCTGCTTAGTACATGTTTTTTTATATATAAACTAATTAAATTAAATTAATAATAGAATTTGTATTTTAATTTATTTTTAGTGTTAACTTTTTGCGTTCACCTTACATACATACCGCCATTATATTAAACATAATGAAATTTAAAAAAAAATAAAAAAATAATGGCGGCAAATGATAATAATATGGCAATTATAAAATTAATATATTTCATAAACATTGTTTTGTTTATAAGGCATTGATTGTGTGTTATAACAATAATAGACACTAATTATAGGTAGTGTAGATATTGAATTGATTGATCATTTTGAGACTTCCATTTATATGTTTACGTGATTTTATCAAGATTTAGTAAAACAAATTTAAAGTTAGGACAAAACTAAAATGTAAGTACAAACTACATACAAACTTCGTAAAACAAACTAGGTATTATCTTCTAAATCATAATAATTTAATTTAACAGGGTTACAATTGGTTGTACTTACGCGAATTTTCTGATGATTCTGTTGAACTATTATCCTAAAAGAGAGGAGAGAGAGAGAGATTATCCTACGAAGTGGGCTCACATCATCACGTCTTGGACGACGGGTAAGTAGCTAAAGCACTCGTATTATGGAAATCAGAATCAACGACGGTACCACAACCACCCAGACCCGACACAATATCGAAAAGTTCGTTTTCGACATTGACCCGACCGGGAATCGAACCCGGGACCACAAAGTTAGCGCCGCCCAAAGTCCGACTTGCAAGTCATTCGGCTACGGTGGTCGTCAAATGCGTCAAAACTTAGCTTTATTACAAAAACACAAATGTTGAAAAAATTTCCACGAGCAGGATTTTTTTTTTCAACTTTTGTGTTTTTGTAATTTGTTTCGCAACAAAATTTGCGTTAAAATTATATAAACAAAACAAAAACATTTTTTAGCTTTATTGGTTAAAATCAACATAATTTCAAGTTTTAACTTTTACAAATACCTAAATCTCCTTTTGTCTACTAATAAGGGGTTTTTGAGAGGAGCTCGATGGCGCAGTGGTCAACGCGCCCGGTCTGCGATTGCAAAGGTTAAGCAACTTTTGCAAAGGCCGGTCATCGGATGGGTGACCAAAGGCACGATAAGCCGTTGGTCCCGGTTGTATTAGCAGTCGTTAACAACCACCAATCCGCACTGGGCCCGCGTGGTGGTTTATGGCCCGTTCTCCCTTTCCGTCCATAGGAAAGGTTCGTGCCCCAGCAGTGGGGACATAAAATGAGCTGATAATGATAATAATAATGAAAAGGGGCTTTTATTGCTACTCATTTTAATTTCCATCAACATTGACTATTACCAACTGTAAAATGACACATGTTGCTACTCCATAGCTGCGGCATGCTACAGATGTCACACAGTCGTGATCCTGTCAACATAAACATCGATGCAGTCACTCACTTAACCGTGGTAGCCCTAAACAAACATTGCAACTGTGATTTTTCTACGAATCGTAAAAGCTGTTGTTGTGTGTTGCTGTTGTTGCGTGTTGTAAAAGCTATATAGCTTTTGAAGTTCATTTTGAGCTTTCATTTCAAAGCGTGGACTTTAAAGTTATGCCCGGATTGAAACTGATGCTGTATAATTTAATAAATGCTGATACAGACAACGTCCCATTATAAATCGAGTTCAACATTATAACATTATATTGAACATTATATCAATTTAAGTTTCAATCCGGGCATAAATTTAAAGTCCACGCTTTGAAATGAAAGCTCAAAATGAACTTCAAAAGCTATATAGCTATAACAACACCAATATCTAATAAAGATGTTGATAACAAGGTTAGAGACATAGCTTACAAATGTTTCAGGTTCTTTTCTGTTCTGAATACAGGTAGATCGCTAATAACGGTTTACTGAGATTTATTTTTAATAAGACTTGCATCACTTACATGAAGCCATGGTTAAAGCTGACTCACTCTCGTTCAGAGCATTTCCAATAGTTATCAATACTTAAAAAAATCTTGTGACATTGTTTTCTTTGATAGTATTTAATTTTGATGTATGATTTATAGTCGTTGTCTCTGTACGCGTTTTTTTTTCATTTTCTTTTGTATGATACCTCATGGTTGTTTTATATTGATGGTTGCATGTTACGTATTGTATACTAGGTGTTGTTTACTATACAATTTTTTTTTTTGAGATACTGCTAATCAACAACTTTTTTAAAAGTCAGTTTTTTTTTGTTAAATAATATAAACTTGTACCATAATTATATTAATTTCTGTCATTAGTATGACTCCATGCTTAAAATCAAACTCTAGCCTCGTAAAAGAAAATGTATGTTCAGGCAAAACATAGTCCAAAAAATTAACAAATCAATCCTGAGAGTATTGTGAATGTTTAACGTGTATTGCTGTTGGTGTACCTTTTCGATAAATAAATAACTAAATCCTATTCACATTGTGTAGTTAGTTCAGAGTATATTTAACAGTAAGTAGCGACACAGACACAGCAGCCCGGTCAATACGTACACAGATGTCAAACATCGCTCGCTGACATCTGGCGCGGCCGCATCTGGGCGCCAAACGGGGTGCGTGACGTCACCGGACATGTGGTACCATGCAGCTCTATTGTACAATTGCTCAAGCGAAGTTAAAATCAGTTGAAGCTTCAATTGAGCTTTTATGGGAGTCATTACGCCACGCATCGGTTTGTAAGAGAACAGTGAATAACGGACATGTGGTACCATGCAGTTCTATTTTACAATTGCGAAGCGAATACGAGATAGATAGATAGATAAACACTTTTTCGCTCACAGACTTACGGAAAACAAAACAAACAAACTATATGAGAAAACAGGAGATGTTTCGTGAACCACCAAATATAATTCCTTTTTACCCTTTTTTCCTTGGTTACGAAAAACCTCTTTTACTCCCCTCACGTCTCCCACTTTGGTGGAGTCCGGGCCATAATTAATTTAAAAAAAAGATTGTAATATAAATAGTAGTACAACTGAGCTCTTATAGAAGTCACTACGTCATACATCGCTTTCAAGACGTTGTATTGAGAAGGAATGGCCATGAATGGACCTAACCAAAGAAGTCGATAAAAATGGATACAGTAAGCGCCAAACTTAAAAAAAAACAACGTGCAATAAGTAGGCTTACAATCAGTGATTTAGGCTGCAGAAGAAGAAATCAAAACGCACTGATACAACGTAATGTTTCTTACATCACGTCTGACTCAAATGATTAATGGAAAAACTGAACGCACTAATAACGAAACAACGTAGCCGAACATCTGCTAATCCCATAGGTAATTGGAACTATTAACGAGGTTACCGAAATGATTGATTCCGAAGTTAATGTGTTCACACAAATTAGATATATTTACAAAGACAAAAAAAAGTATACGTTAGAACTGCTATTGAGTCCGTGTGACCCCCTCAGAGCACATGTGAGCAAACAAACAAATTTCTATATTAACCATATGGCGTCCGCAACCTTTTAAGTCGAAGGTGTAAGGTTCATTTTGCAATGGCACGACGGTTTTGTATGTATTGTGAGAACACTTGTCGCTTCGTGGGGTGCACACCCTTGTAACATGTGCATTAGATTTTTTTCAAATTGCCTATATAACCCTTTGTTTTTGTTTGTAGAGATTAGTTTCAACGTTGTTTTAGCGATTACGTTACGGTGACATCGTTATACTTCTGTTATGATTTTTTTCAAATACGCTAATGAATTTGGAACAATAAGACTGTTTATTGTAAAACTATACATAGATTCCTACATATTGTAGAGAATGAAGTCATACATAAATGACGTTGTTTATTTCCTAAATGTTAAAGCTGACGAAGCTATAGTTATATGTTATATGAATTAAGATAGAGTCTGTGTTTATTTATTTTAATAATTATTTGGAACGCTTTCTTTCCTTTTCATTAACCTTTGGTATGCCGGAACGTGGATCCACGCGCCAAACAATTAAAATGTTATTGTGTCTGGTATTCCGGCATACTAAAGGTTAATAAATTTAATGATACTGCTATTTCATATCTCCAGTTAAACAATTTTACAAAAAAAAAGTAGAACATATAATATAACATATATATAACATAAAAAGATGGAAAAAAAAAAACATTTTTTATGTAGAGGGAAAAAAGAAGAGGGCTGTTAATACTTTGTCCAGAAACCATCTCTTCCCAAATCCTATTGAATAATAAGTTTCTTTGAGTTTGCGTATTACTTTACTTCTTAATTTGATGGTGTATATTAACCGTATATATGCTACGCACATGTATATAATATGCTCAAACGACCACATAAACCTCCTTTTACATTATAAAAGTTTCAATTTGTTAACTCAACTTTTTGGTGCGTAAACGGCGCCTCCTATCTTATAATTCCAGTCAGGCGCAATAAAAACTACCTATGACTTCCGACTTTGGGTGCCCATAGTTTAGGTATTAACGGTGCCGAAAATTTTAAAACACATTCACTTTAAAGTTTAAGTCGTTCTTAATATTTTTGATTGCGTACGTGTACTTACATCGCTAATAGGATCGCTTAACGCGACTTTGGACGAGTGAACTATGTAAGTACTTATTTCTAACAGTTCATGACGCGCAACGTTCCTTGTGAGCATTTATAAAAACAAGCTTTGAAACTTTTATTCTAAGTATATTTTTGCGTACAAAAGTTTCGATAATGTTTTTAAAAAATGGCAGATTAAGAAAAAAAAAAGGAAAATATTGCACCAAAATTTTGAGTTTGAGTTTTGTTTGTACAATGTTGTAGAGAGGCAGGACGTTTCTTCAATTTCAATTACTAAAACATCTTGAAAACATGAGAAAATCTAAATCGGCTTAATATTTAAAGCTCTTAAGTTTTACTTTTTCGTCAAACCTCACTAGTCACAGCATCCATCACCATCACCCATCACGTTCCTACAAACTTTATACAAATTACTGAAAAACTACATTAATGTCATGATAATTGTAATTAAAATAAGTTGTAATACAAACCGCTGGCTGATCTCGGGAAGAGCGCGTTGAAGTCTAATACTGTTTTATATGGAAAAGGAGAAAAACAAACGTTTCTTTTCTTATGATACTTTGCAGACCCTTATAGTATTGTATACTTTTATCTGTGCTACTGTCTAATAAGGAAAACTTTAATGATAACTTTTTTATTTTTACCGAAGTTTTAAAACAAACTCCTGCATCCAAAGAAATTATTTCTATCGATTTAGGGCGATAACTTGCACACAGTTTTTGAGTCTGAATTAAAGTTTTTGAAACAAAGTAACAACATGTGTTAAGTAGTGTTTGTTTATAAAGGACTCTCCTTTTTTATTTCTAAAGTTTATTTAAGTTTAATTACAGTTATATTGTAAATAAATGTGCAGTAATTCATCACAACATATTTTCCCAAAAGTAAACAAACCTTTTAAGTCAACAAACATTCGGAAAAAGTTTCAAACAAGTACCTTTAACTTCAGGCTGAGTTTCGGTAGCAGTCAGCAATGTGGACATCTTCAACAGCAAATCCAATCAAACGAAAAAAAAACTCCAAAAACAGCAATCTCAACTTCACAATTCGTTTCAATTATATCAGCACGGCAATAAGACACTTCACATAATATCGTGTTACGATCGCGCGTTCGTGCGCGGGCGCGGTACACCCGTCCCGTTCGACGTGCGGATAGCAACTGAGCTCGGCTGATTGGGCTACTCGCTACGATGCCGATGGTGAGTGCCACAGGGTAAAAAACACCGGCGCCAACCCAGTCTCGACTCCCGACCGTAGAGATGCGGCGCGGTCCGGATTCCAACGTTCCTCGTAGGAACTGGGTGCCTAGTGAATTTTATTTTTTTATTTTTGTACAAGAATTGACAAATGATTCCACGCTACCTGATGTTAAGCAGAGGCATTCCTGATACAAAAGCAGTTAGTTGAGCAGGATGGTTTAGTCTCAAGCTTTAACATGCAGTAGCCGGCCTCACCTTGCCGACACGTACGCAAGTTGCCGCTCCTCATTGTGTCAGAGTGTTAAGTAGAAAACTATTTTGAAAAAATATTAAGGCTACACTAATACTACAGTTATTATTATACTAAAGATTATAATAGTGTAAAAATTAACATGTAACTATAGTTGAAAAAATGATACTGTCGGGATTGCTACTATATTTTTTGTAGTTGATGAAATTTTTGGACTAACAAATGGAGAGAAATAAACTATATTTTTCATGATATGGTTATATATCATTTTACGCAAATTTTGTTGCGAACAAATTACAATTTCAAATTCGTTTCGAGGTTCGAATCCCGCTCGTGGAATTATTTCAACACTTTGTCTATTTTTTTTTTTACACAATATTTGTTGTATGGTAAGACATGCTTTTGCATAACTTTTTTTAAACTAAGCATTTTAAATACACAATAAAACCTATCGATATGTCCCTGCACTACTCGCAAACTCTGGCGCGCCGCGGCCGGCCGCCGGGCGGCCGGCGTCGCACCGTGTCGCATTCGTCCGACTATTTCCACTTGCACATGTGCGCCGTGACTCACGCACATACGCACAGTGCATAGTGTCATAGTGCACGTCAATTGGGACTTTAAATGCTAGCTTAGTCGGCAAACAACTCGGCCAAAGCGGATCCTAAGACGTACACAAAATCTTACGGTCTTACCTCTATCTTGCGGAACACGCAGTGCTGCTAACATAACTTTTATTTTATTTGATCACCTATAGATTACCACTTGGCCTTCATCTCACCTGATGTTAAGTGACGATAAGGCCGGAGATGGAAGCGCACTTTACCCGGCACCTTCAAGTACTGAGGCACTGGCTATCTTATCTCTAATGGCTGCCGGAACACCACAATGCTACAAACATTGATGTTATGGCGACAGATTAAGATAAGATGGTGCTAGCCAGGCGGACAAACAAGCCCTACCACCAACCAAACCTACACAAACATGTACCCCCCGCTGGGAATCGAACTCGGAACCTCTAGGTCTAAGACCGGTGGTCTTAACCAATAGACCACAGAGGTGGCTAAAAAGTGTTATAGTAGTAAAATAAGGAATATATATTATACGGGTATATATCGAAACAGAAAATAAATCTTGAAAAAAGACAAATATATGCGATAACTTACAAGTTCACTATGGAAAATTAGAAATCGCATTATTTCAGTTGTAAAAAGCATATTTAAATGGTCTATTAGCTCTCCAGATCTCTTTACTGTCCTTAAACATAGAAAGTTACATTAAAATTGTCTAATTGGTTTTTAAATTATCAAGATTCAAAGTAAGTACGGAATGCCGAAATGTATGAAGTTCTTCAGATCGGGCATTTTAGGATATTAACTAATGCGTGTGCGATCCTATAAATACGTCTTTATGACAATGTGAGCCAGATGGCTTCAACTGAGCAAGAGTCGAATCAGATATTTACGACCGAGAAGTATAGCTGATCGTGCAAGTTATTCTGGGAAACAGATAAAAAGAGACGTCACACTGATATAACGTCTTTTGCAACTCTTATCAGAGTTAAATGATTTTATCAGTTTGATACTGTTGTATACATATAACCGTAGTACATGCACAGGTACGGTCTTGCGTGGAGTATTGCTCGCACATCTGGGACGGTTCCGCAAAATATCTTCTCGATGCCTTAGACGGATTGCAGCGTCGCGCTGTACGTATTATCGGCAATGCAGAGGTAACTAATACTCTCGAACACCTGCAATTGCGTAGAGATATAGCGTCACTCAGCGTCTTCTATCGCTTATATCACGGCGAGTGCTCTGAAGAACTCTTTGACCTTATCCCACCTTCTCCCTTCCTTCATAGGAGTACACGTGCTGCTCTCCGGTGTCATCGCTTCTCTGTCTCACACATCCCATCGCGCACAAAGAAATTTGGTGACTCGTTTCTTTGTCGCACCTCCAAAAGATGGAATAGTCTACCAGCACATGTTTTCCCTCTTTCCTATGATATGGGGTCCTTCAAACGAGGCGTGAAGAGCACCTTGTGGGCCGGCAGAGTGAAGTTGACTGATGCTGCGTTGTTTTCACGCTGCACCAGTTGTCTTTGCGTCTGGACTCCATTTCCACTTAACATCAGGTGGTGTGGAGTCATTTGCCGTGCTAAGTATAAAAAAAAAGTACAGTTTGTAATGAAACTACTTTTACGGATCAGACCCTTTGAACTTCGTTCTTTAGAACCCTTTGCAGGGTTCGAAGTCTTCCTGTAACGTCGGACAATTCAAAAGGGTTCGATACGTCCGGATCAACCAAAACTTGTAAAATAAACGCGAGTAGATAAGATAAGTGTAGTTTCACTTCAATGTGTAGTGTTCGCGTAAACATTAATAATAAGATTAATAATACGCAATAAGATTTTTTTAGGTTACAAACAAAGCAACAACACTTTTCCAAGCCTTGATGGTTCACTTGTTATGCCTCTATGCCATTTGACATTTGCCGAAATAGCTTTATGGGTGGTTGCCATACAAGTCGCATCTACGACCATGGTAGAGCTACTGCACAAACGATCCCCGTGAGTTGGAGTAGGTACTACTGGGAAAGGGAAACCTTAGCAGGTCCCAATAAGATAATAGAGCTAAGATACCATTCACTGATAGGCTCATTCTGAGTCCCTCTGGCAAGACACCACTAACTATATTTTCTAAGCCTATCGTCTTATCATTTACGTTAGTAACATTATTGTGTTCCGTCAGTTTCAAAAATGAAGACAAAGTTAATTGGAATTATAAGGTTGCAAATGCAGCTGGAGTTGCAGTAAATTTTTCTCGATTTCGTACTGATTGTTCTTCCAACAGAACACAAAAACCTTTTTGGAGAATCAAGCAAGCTTTTCCTTAAATTTGAATCTATTTTCTTGCTAGACCGAGCGACTATGTGTTCTTTTAAAAGAAGAAAAGACAGTGATCCAGAATCATTTCATGTCGCCATAACATCAATGTTTGTAGCATTGTTGTGCTCCAGCAGCTAGAGATAATATAGCCAGTGCCTCAGTAATTGAAGATTGCGAATGAAGTGCGCTTCCACCTTCGGCCTTATCATCACTTAAGATCAGGTAAGATGAATGCCAAGTGCTTACCCGTAAGATATAAAAAAAAGATCAAATGCAACTGTTGTATGTACACTTTTGAGTAGTTTTGACTCTTATTCCATTGTAATGAGGGGTTTTTTTTAAATTTTACGAGTAAGCACAGTGCCTTGGTCTCATCTGATGTTAAGCGATGATAAGGATTTTGATGGAGGCGCACTTCACCCGGAATCCTCAACTAGAAAGGCACTGGTGAGGCGCTGATCTTTAGCTGCCGGAACACAACAATTCTACAAACTTTGATGTTATGGCGATATATTTAGATAAGATGGTGGTAGCTGGCCAAGCGGACAAACAAGCCCTACCCCAACCAAACCGAGTACACAAACATGTACCCCCTGCTGGGAATTAAACCCGGGACCTCTGGGTCTAAACCGATGGTCTTAACAACTAGACCATAGAGGCGGTGACATTGTTTACATGTTAATAATACTCGTGGCTGTACGCGAAGGTTTTCCAGTCCTCGATAGCCGACCCTGCGCCTACTTTGAGGTCCAAACTCCAGTGCAAAGTGTGAATTTCTTATCGGACGGTTGTATTTTTTCTCGGTGGCTCGCCGCCTCGCCGGAGCGGCGTCCTCTTTATCATTTCTTAACGCGTCCAGATTTGGCGATGCCGATACAAAATCCTGTTCCGTCGGCTTTTTGCACGGCCATTTCCACAGATTCGGGGAACGGGCCGAAAAACAACCATAGCCAGACCCAGCCGCCCGCCGGCCAGCCGCGCATACTGGTTTTGTCGTGAATTTTTATAGCCGCAAACGGGGGTTACTACATTAATTCCAAGTCATAAGCGAATCGAGAATCGTTGTACTTTAGGAAAGGCATACTTTTATTTCCTTTAGTTGATGGTTCCGTGCGTTTAGCACATTTAGCCAGTGTCAAAGTAATTTTTCTTACACGTAATACATAAATAAACAATATATCCTTCCTGTATGATGATAATGAATGATAATAGTTATGAGAAGGGAGAAATGAAATACCCCCGAAGCCCCTCGAGTATCTCAGTGGGAAGATATGGGGCTTCACTAAGTCCTCGCGCGGACCTCTCGGCAGAATTTGAAAATTGACGTTGCACTGTTTTGTTTTATTTGCCAACACTCATGCACACTCACGAACACTTAACTGTTTATAATCCACCATTATTTCACATTAATATTCGACTTAACACAAATTTTAGAAAAAATAAAGAAACCGCAGACATGACTCTTCACTTTCCGGCCAAGAAGACCAAAAGGGCATACTTCTTCGTCCGTCCTTTGGAATGGAGTGTGACAATTGCGTGGCGTTGCTCTTTTGTTTTTTTTTTGTATTTTCTATAAAAACGTGTTGAATCTCTTTGGAGGTTCAGTTGTTTATACAATAATTTGAGTAGCCGCTATAAGATTAAGGTGTGAGAGGGTAATTCCCAAACAAACCGGCCGGTGTGGCGTGGCCGCGTAGGTGTCAGGCCAGGTAAAGCTTTTGACACCTAGCCTTAGCCTTCGCGCCTTATTTAACAGTTTTTTGGCTGTTTGACGAGGCCTTCAAACAATAGCCGAAGTGTGACGTTGAATGAAATGTTATTATTAGCTCCGACCTACGTGGCGTTTCATTAATAACACCCGAGTCAGTATTGACGTTAAATAAATTGTTTTAAGCCTTAGCTTTAAGTTGTAACCGGTTTCAGATATAAAATTACTTTTTATTCTTTTTTTTCCTATTTAAACGCTTGGTCTACTCACCTGATGGTAAGTGCCGATAAAGTAATGAAAATCTCATCCCATCTCTAACTGCCGCATTAACTGTTGTTGTAATAGCGACAGGCTTAATAATATGGTAGTAGCTGGCCAGGCGGACTTAAAACAAGCCCTTCCACCAACACACTGAGAAGAATATATAACTAGGAATCAAACCCCAAACCTCTGGGTTTGAAACCGATGATCAGGGAGGGATGCAGTCCACATCAGGTCATATATGTATACGCTTTAAAAATCATCGGAAATCACAAGTGCCACTACCTATCACTACCTATTATATCATCGGATAGCGATCAAGTTATTTGTGTATCGCAAACGGATTACGCCCGGCATAACTCTGTGGCGCGCGAATATGCCACCTGTCCGGCGCAACACCTCGGAGAATCTAGTAGGGCACGGGGACACGCACTAGTGCGTTATGCCGTTCCCTCTAGAAAACCTCCGAAGGTGATTCGTTTCACACGGCTTGAGGGACCCTTTAAGCCCGGTGAAGCTGAAAATGCCGTCTGAGGCAATGAGCAAACTCTCACCAAATAAAAAATTAAACACTTATTTGCAAATGGTGCATTATTACAAAATTCAGATTGTCATGATTGTTATTATTTTTGTATCGCGTACGGATTACACGCAGCATATCTCTGGCGCGTGTTTATGCCACCTGTCCGGCGCAATACTTCAAATATAACCACTTATCTACCTACTGTAAGTAGTGCATTTTAAAAAAGATTCACTTTTTAGTATTATATTGTATATGATAATGAATAAATGACTAATGACATCGCTAATATACAATTGACAATGGCATAATTTTTACATGCACTAAGTATACGACAGATCGCCGGATCGCATGCGCGTTATTTGTTAATCACGTACGGATTACGCGCGGCGTACCTCCGATCTAGGTGCGAATATGCCACCTGTCCGGCGCTTCGGGATGCAGTCTTCATCGTTACATTTGTACGTGTAACTACGACAATAAATGATAAATGACAATCGCTAATAAACAATTGACAGTGGCAATAACTTCACTTGCTCTGTACGTGAGATCACCGGATCGCGTGCGCGTTATTTGTGTATCGTACGGATTGCGCGGCATACTTCCGAGGTGCCAATATGCCACCTGTCCGGTGCAATACCTAAATAATTTAATATCTAATTGCAATTGCGAGTCTTCTTAAACGACAAATGAAAACAGCTAATAAACAATTTACAGTGGCATTAACTTTACTTGCACTATACGTGAGATCGCCGGATTGCGTGCGCGTTATTTGTGTATCGTCCGGATTGCGCGGCATACCTCCAGCCGGCAGCGCGATGCCACCTGGCCGGCGCAACAGTCCAAATATAACCGCTAACTTACTGCTAGCAGTGTGTTCGGACGATATTTATGCAAGTGACAATGGCTGACAAATTATATTGGGCGGAAAGTTGGCATTGATTTAATATGCGAATTGCAGATACCGCATTTCATCATTTTTATTTATTTACATAGTGAACAGAGAGGTAATCTACGGCGCCGCAGTTAGGGGATTGCGATCACGCAAGTTAAGCTACTTTTGCTGTGGCTGGTCATGGAATAGGTGTCCAAGTTAAAATATTTAGATTTTCTCCGTGTTTTGAAAGGCACGTTACTCTGTTGCTGATCTCGGAGGTTTTCGTAATATGGCAGTCATGCAAATGCAGCTAGGTACTCTTAGTACCTTGGCCATGGCTGTGATTATAGCTCGATCTCCCAACTTTTGGGGCCTAGGTTTCTAAAAGTTTTTTTTTATAAATTTAATTATTTTTCGTTTTCATAGATATCTATATGATTATTAAAGGTATGGTATGGCTATCATACAACAAAACAGGATAGTGGACAGCGATCAGTTTTACTAACTTAACATTATATTTCTCGTAAATAAGTGTCACGGCAGTTAAATTTTAAACGTTACACTAATAAGTAGGTAACTAAGATCAATTAGACTTGGACAAGTAGGTACCAAAATAAATAATAGTGATTTAAGTAAAACGATACGAGAATATTGAATGACTGCCGACTTCAAACGGCGCTATGATGGTAGAGTTCAAAACTAACGTCTCTATTTCGACATTAATTTGGGTGTCGTCATCATTACATAACACCCAAATTAATTTAACTCCAAGACAAGCTACGCTTCCTTAAAAGATCGCTTTCTTTTACTCAGTGTTCGGAATTCAGAATCGAGGAATGAATTGAGTCGGCAACCGCAATATTAAATTCAAGCTTCGGTTTGAAAGCTTTAGCGTCTAATTTCCAGTGTCACTCACATTTCATCTAATGGGTGGTAAGGTTGATGATTTTTGACTCTGTGCGTATGGGAATTGAGAAGGTTTTTCTTTGTGGTGTATGTGGTATTAACATCAGGATAGCAGGCGCCGCGCTCGCCGCTTGGCGCCGACGGGCCGCCACCGCCGCCGCCACCGCCAACGCCGGCACCTCGTGTATTATGAACTAGCCTCGTGACCTGGCGTCTATCGACTGCTATTTGACTCAGCAAATGAACTTACTTAGAAATGAGTTAGTATTTCTAAGCTAATGGATCTTACGTGGAATAGGTGCATTTTTGTGTTTGGAATGGTAATACAATCGAATAATTAAGGTTGTCGTTTCATGTTAATATGAAAATTGCTTTTGCTTTACTTATTTAAATCATAGTGGTTCAGTCATAAGTATAGCAAATCAGCGAGGAAACTTTTTTGAGGTAAAATTAATTATTAAAATCATAATAAATAGTAAGTACAAAGAAAAATGTTTTTTTTAACCCATAAACTTCAATATTTTTTACTACTTTATAAGTATCTTGCTAAATATTATATGGACTTCTCACCATCAGCCTTTAAACGTCCCACTGCTGGGCTTTGGTTGGATTTTAAATCGAGAAAATTGGATCAATAGAAAATAAAAATAAATATCCGTAGGTACGATTTGTACTAATAATTTTACAGACACGAAAACAGTTGACAACATAAATTAATAAATTATACGTCATACTAATGTATAATTATAATTTAATCGGATTACAAGAGCATTGGAACGATCCGCAGACAGGGAAGCGAACGCATTCTACACACAGTCGCAGACAACGAAACAAAAACAAGTGTTTAGAGTGAGACGCACTTATCCCCGAGTCGACGCGCGGAGAGAAACATCGATAATTTATGCGCACATCCCTAAGAAACAGGAATGCTGCAGTTGGCGCCGCACCGCACATAGTAAAACCAACCTTATTTCACGCAGTATTAACACACAAATTCTGTTGCTTGTCGTTTAATAAATGCCGCGGTTAAAACAGGTGTTCGCGGTCATGAGTGTTTTGTCGTTTCCAACTGTATTTTCAATCATTTGTCAAAGATGATAAAGTCTGTTTTCGAGTGGTTGTTAGTGTATTGTTATGCCATTTTAGCTGTGTGCAGGACTCTCATCGTTCCCAGATGTGCTCGAGGCGTATCATCGGAGCTCTGTTTGTAATGGGGACGCGTATCAGGCAATTAACGGGCATGATTTTTTTACAGGCACATATTCGCATGAGTAATTGTTCATTATAGCATAGATAATTTAATGAATGGCAAACGTGTTACCCACAGATTATATACACTCACTCAAAATATAAACTTTTTTGTTACTGTAGATGGAAACCACGTTCGTTGTCATTGTAGCTCAATGTTCGTTGTAGAGTATTGTAACTCTTGATGTAGATTATATTCATTAACCCCCTTACAAATAAACAAAGAATAAGGTCCGAATAGTTATTCTGTGTTTTGTTCCTGTCATCTAAACGTCATTTCAAATTAGAGTAAAAGAGACAAAACACGGAATAACTATTCGGACCTTATTTCTTTGTTTATTTGTAAGGCCATAAAAGTTTAACAATGTAACAGTTTAAGCCCATCCTGAAAAAAATTAAAATATAGGTATTTTTTAACTAATCATATTGTTTTCGCGAACACTACACATTAAATTGAAACAAGTTTTACGGATCTACTCGCGTTTATTTTACACATTAGTTTTAATTAATGTTTATCCTGACGTTTCGAACCCTTTGCGGGGTCCGTGGTCACAGGGAGACTGAGGTGTTGTTCGTCTTATAATTTGTTAGTAGCTTGTATACCCTCATTTAAATTTAATTAGGTGCGTTCCGTTCTACGCAGAAAGAGATTACAGTATGTATTATACATTTTAAATTGTTTATTATGTGTAATATAAACTGTATGTTTCCTTCTTAAAATAAAATAAAATAAAATAAAATATTATGTGTTGGAGACTTTTTAAACTAGTTTCGATGGATTGATCTGATCGAGACAAGTTAAAACAGCACAAAGTTTACATTTAAAATAAGTCCTAATAATTATGTTTTATCTGGAATTATATTATATAAATATATTATATAAATTCTATTATAATATATATATATATATATTATATTATAATATATATATATTTATATTTATATATATATATATTTATATAGGTAAGAATAAAGAAAATTTTCCGTTTTAAATTTTTACTTGAACCACAGTTTTTACTAGCGGCAGAATTTAGGACATTGTCATTGAACAATCACTAAAAAAAATACAAAGTGGACTGTAGATATTTTTTCGTCCGATCGATCGGGTATAATATATTGTACCTGTATATTATCCTCTGTATTTTTTTTCATTTCAATTTATTCCTCTTTTCATACCATAGTACCCCAAAACGGGTCTCCATTTCGACAGCAGTGTAATCAGCTGTGGACTCAACAGTCTCCGGCAAGCACCTTATGCCACAGGGTTTAGAACATATTTTCCTTAGAAGTGCCCGAGTGTTTAAACAAAAAGTGTGTGATTGCTCATTGTTCGTGAACAAAGGGCTACCTGTCGCCTCCACTTGTCTCGCAATGCGCCGGCGGCGCTGCCCTATTGACGCGCGCCTTTTTTTGTTTAGCAGTTTTTTTTCCTTATTTGGTACTCTCAAATGTTGTGTGAAATGAATTGTGTTACAAAGAGGTGTTGTGGCGCCGTTTGTCTGCATGTTAAATTCACTTTCCAGAAGTTCTAATAAAGCCAGACATTCAATCTGTCTAAACAAACTTAAGATTTTTGTTTTACTCGTACTTTAACTGAAGAACTTTCATGCAGTCTATCTTTTCCATAAATCTTACTTTTGCCCGCAGATGACGGCGTAACCGGATGGACGGCGAGAATCATTAAGCCTGGGCAAAGTCATATTTTCTGGGTAATCCTTGTTCCCTAGAAAACAACCTTGACTGTATTCTAGGCGTTGATTTTTTTTATTTATTCCCATTGGGAGAATCAGTCTATTTCACGCCTCCTCCTATCTCTGTACGGTTCAACTCCCGTTTACTTTATATAATATTTTACTGTAATATACCTACTCTCCCTCGTCGTCAAGGATGTGTTTTATTTCAATATGTAATGTTCGAAGTACATTTATAAACCAAAATATAAAATTACAAAAACACAAATGTTGAAAAAATTTCCACGAGCAGGATTCGAACCTGCACCCTTCTGTCATACAGGGTCAGGTGCTTCCCCAATTGAGCTATCGTGGTTCTAACCAGCCCGCCGAAATTATTCAATACTATTTACTTTTTGACTTTGAAAGCCAAAGACGCCCATTCAATGTAAATAGCTTGCCTACTTCTTACTGATCCTTAGTATTTGTTAAAATATTATGATCAGATGTTAATGACGGTAGTTGTTGACATTGAATGGGCGCCTTTGGCTTTCAAAGTAAAAAGTAAATAGTGTTTAATAATTTCGGCGGGCTGGTTAGAACCACGATAGCGCAATTGGGGGAGCACCTGACCCGGTATGTCAGAAGGGTGCAGGTTCGAATCCTGCTCGTGGATTTTTTTTCAACATTTGTGTTTTTGTAATTTGTTTCGCAACAAAATTTGTGTTAAAAATATATAAACAAAACAAAAACATTTCAAAATATAAAAAATCAATAAAAATATACAACTGAAAAAAGGCCACGAAAACAACATTTTTAAATCGTTTAAATCCCGCGTAACACTAATTCTTTAATCGCTATACACAATTAAATAAACTTTATTACAACTCAGCGCTAATAAATTATTTATTGACAAATGATCAAATCATCTGTGTATCAAATGCAAAGCAGTGGGATTCTAACTGGTAACCCAAATCCCGGCATCCCGACACCTGACCCGCACCTGCGGCGAATCCTTTCGTTTTTTTGTGCGTACACCTGCGCGCCAATCCCGAGCGCATTGTGCAACGAAGAGCTACGAACGTGTAGATGTGAAACATTTTATACGGATCTCACCTTTAATTTTATTTTTTAAGGGTATGGTTAAGCTTTATTAGACTATGCAGAGGGTTTGAAACATTAAAATATAATAAAATGTATTATGGAAGACGAGCAGATCTGTAAAAGGTGTTTAATTTCGATGTGCTTGCGTAAATTTTAGGAAACCTTAGGGGGAAGAAAAGGATATAAGTGCATGGTTCCAGTGGGAGCTCCTATTTATTTTAGTGTGATTAGTTGTAATAGAACGTGGCTTTCTATGATTGGGAGGGCATTTTCCAATATTTTACGCTTTGACCGAAGGGGAGTAAAGATTTGGCCTTGCTTAGTTTCTGTCAAACAGTACAAGGTCTGTCGCTCTATAGAGTTAAGAATCGATGATGGCGTAATGACAATCATAAGAGCTCAATTATTGTAGCAACAATATATCTAAATATAAAAAAATATCAATCAAATATATCAAATTTTTTTTCATTTTAAAGCTTTGCAATTAAACCCTGTCTATCATATTTGTGCGTCTACCTGATTCGCTCTCCTAGTGTGTGAAGGTCGGTACTCCGTTTTTTACATGAAAGGTGTGATCCCGAAGCCGATCGGAACTTTTTATAGCTCAAATTGCTCTCAGGTGGATTAGTTACTTAATATTTCAATTAAAAAAACTCTATTGTCCATGTTTCTATTGCCTTAATAAATATGTAGGAGTTGGTGATGTTACAAAAACCGATACCTATAAATATGAAATTACATCACCTAGTTTTCAATAATGGAAGCCTTTATAATGCAAACAAGAAACAAAATTGTTTATCCCTATTTGATGTATAATATAACATTATACAACATCAAAAATGTCTAGGGACCAAGTAAATTTTAAAGTACCGTTACGTTATGAATTTATATTTTAACTTTTTTGGATCGTTATTGATTCTTTTTAGTGAATTGAAATTAATGACGATATAAAAAAAATAAAAAAAAATGTTTCCATTGTTTAAATATGGAAAAATCTGAATCCCTATAAAAGAGCCTAATGGCAATTTCACAAAAGCAGTACAATTTCTGCACTGGAAGTGAAAAAATTTGCAACGATATGGAGCGACGGCGTCATTTGACAAGGGAACAGATATTGTTTTCTAAAGTTTACGCGAACACTACACATTGAAATGAAACAAATTTTACGGATCTACTCGCGTTTACTTTACACATTAGTTTTAATTAATACACATTAATCCTGACGTTTCGAACCCTTTGCAGGGTCCGTGGTCACACGGAGACTGAGGTGTTGGTCGTCTCATAATTAGTTAGTAGCTTGTATACCCTCATTCAAATTTAATCAGGTGCGTTCCGTTTTACGCAGAAAGAGCTTACAGTATCTTTTGGTCTGGCAGTATGGTGTTGGGACTGGGATTTAATATTTTGTATGATGGGATCCCAGGCTGGTGGTAGATCTTCTCTATTGAAATTAGGATGTTTTTAATTTCAATAGCCTCGCGTACCATCCTAGGGATGAATCGTTGTTCTTTAGCGAGTATTTAATTTTGTGGTTTATCAAATCTGATGTAATGGCCCAACCATTCCATTCCATTGGTTCCATCCCTCCATTCCATCCCTCTAGGAAATGTTCGCATACTGCAGACTTTTTTCGCGCCTATGCTTGACGTCGGCTATATGTTCTTTAACGTTATAGATTCGACCCAGGTCGATTCCTGGCTGGTTCGGGTGGGCGTTTAATTTTTTCACTGTATTTTATAAATTTTATAAATATTTAATTTAGCTTCAGTGCAGCAAGTCCTTCCTTGTTCTTGTTTTTTTTTGCCAATTAGGTGACGACCTTAACGTAAGCAAATTTTTCCCAATTTGTTAAAATTGCATTTTTTCTTATTTTTTTCAGAATAATAGGGATAAAATTGTTTCAACTTTTACGGATCTACTCGCTCTATTTAACGCGAGTAGATCCGTAAAAGTTGTTTCATTTCAATGTGTAGTGTTTGCGTAAACTTTAGAAAACAATATAAAATTGTTTACTAAAACATAAAAAATAGAGCAAGGAGCCAGTCTGGAAAACCAGATTAGGTAAAAATTATTTTAATTTTTTTGCGTGTATTTATTTTTGCGGTTTTATGTAATAATATGTCCAGTCGGGCAAATACTGGTAACTTCTTATAACAGTTTTGAGGAAAAATTGCCTTTATTTAAAAAAATCAAACTATTTGGCTGTGGTAGAGCAAAATAGCGTACCCGGGGCTTGCTCCTCTTTGTGAACAACAGCATGTCCTTATTTTGTGCCCTGAGTTTAGTGGGGAACCCTATACCATCTTGGGGGCGAACCCGAACGCAACGGCCGAGTGCCGAGTACGGCACGCATTTTCTCCTTTTCTCCGGGAAAAAGAAGCGTCGAAAAATTTCAAGTTTTACAATTCGTTCAGTTTTTAGTCATGATATACTTTTCATAAAACTATTTTTTCACTCTATAATTTTGGAAAAAAAAATGGTTACCTCAAAGGAGGCTCGAACCAATCTCCTTTAGAAATCCGGGTGATTGTTCTTTTTTTTTTGTACTCCTATGGAGGAAGGGATAAGGTGGGATAAGGTCAAAGAGTTCTTCAGAGCACTCGGAATTTCAACGGATATGGTCGTTTTTATAATTATGTAGTATAATGAATATGCAGCAAGTATACAAAAATAGGACAAGTAAGAACAAATTTAAGTTAAATAAAAGTTTTTTTTTCAATGTTGTCTGTAAGCAAATTAGATTTCCGTATATTCTTTGAATAGAAGGTCAAAAACATTTTGGACAATGAAGTTTGTATGGCATCTTTACTTCTCTGACGTCTCTAAGCGTAAGGTCGTCTATGTGCGTGTGTGGCATGAAGCTGTAGATGTGTGGGCGTGGTGTCGGCCAGTATATTTTTGAAACAACAAATAGTTTTAAATTATCAAGATAAATAAATACATAATTAAAAAGCTGTATTCAACCAACGTTATTTTTGTCATATCAGTTAATTGTTAATCCAATTAGAATCACCATAAAATTACGTAGCAAAGCGACATTATAGAAAATGCAATCGATTATATGGCGTCCGAAGTAATTATTGCATATCTTTTAATATCTACTTTGATAAAAATACTTTTAAACCAAATATGATGTAGCGTCTGTGTACCGAATGACGAGTTCGAATGCGCGCAGTGGTTAACGAGACCGGTCTGCGATTGCTGAAGTTAAACCACATTTGCAAAGGCTTCGGATAGGTGACCAACAGTTTGTTATATCGAGCTCCTCTGTGCTTCTAAAGGCACTTAAAGTTGTTGATCCCGGCTGCATTGGCAGTCGCTAACGACCGATAATCCGCACTGGGCCCGAGTGGTGGGCGGGCTCGTGCCTCCGCCAGTGGGGACATATAACGAGCTGCTGGTAAAGATGATGATGTACCGAATCACTTCTGTGATCTATTGGTTAGCCCACAGCGGTGGAGGTGACTAAGTGGCAGTGAGTCGATCCGTAATCATTCGATTACGTTTACTAAAACGAAAATTAGTATGGCATTGAAGAGATGCCCGCCTCCCGGCGACACACGAGAATGAAAAAAAAGACAACCATACATTTAGTTTTATCATTTCGTTAGTCTAGTGTGTGTGTGGGTATGGGTATATTAAAAGAAACAGAGTTTAATAAAAAAAGTAAAGGAGTATTTGTTAGAGCGATGTTTTTATTCATGAAAGGAATTTTTGGGATAAGTAATTATTATTATTCATATCTATTGTTGTTTATTTGTTGTTTATTAATTTGTTGTTTTTGCCTTTGTTAATTTAGTAATACCCTAGAATTAATACTTTTGTTGTATAAACAATAAATTAAAAAAACCCCAAACTGTTACAATACCCTTACAGGGTCATGTTAAGGGACTATTTATAATATTGTAAGATCTGTAACATGATGCAATAAATAATTATAACCATGACTATACATACATACCTTCATTTAATTGCGCTGTCAATTTTAACAGACACCTAACAAGTGTCCTGTCACGTTACACTGACCGTGCCACCCGCGGGGTCCCAAATCAAACTCCCCCCAAAAAAAAGTAGCACTCGATATGACTAATGACGTCATCAGTAGCCCTAGCGGCGGATTCTTCCAAAGCGCCACATGCGCAGACATGTGTCGTCGTGGCGGGTGAGTTACGACCCAGGCTTCCGGTGAGAAAATAGCAGATAGACTTTACATGGACATACATACATGCCGCTGCAACTGGAGATTGTCTAGTCTATGGTTGGTGAAATGTTTTATTGCATAGTTGAATTTGTCTATGGTTATGTCTACTCAGGGAGCTGGCTGATATAGCGAGATCGTAATTTGTGAAAGGAGTGAAAGCTTTAAGTGCAGTGGTATTTTTGCCGCAATACATAATTTCTACCCACCTTAGAACCAAATTTATTTAAGGTATTTTTTCCAATTGACCTTTTTTATCATGCGAGAATGGACTTTGTCCAACAATGGGATAAAACAGGTTAATTGTAACTGTAACCTATTCGTCTCACAGCTGGGAAAGGTCTCCCCAAAATCTCTACACACGTCTCGTACCTCGGTGGCCTTCCATAAATCACGGTATTTATTATTTAAATTAAATAATAAATGAAATTACAAACTCCACATTATTCCTTTCGCAATATGAGACAATCCCAACAAACTGTATTCCTATTAAACTGCAACATGTCTTTTTACGCATGCGGCACAATAAAAACTGTAAGAAAACGATTTGACAGCCAATGAGCCGGATGCTGGCTCTAATTAGTTCAAAATGGGTTTCGTTTAAGCCAAGTTTAGAGCAGAACATTCGTAAACAAAAAGCGGGATAGCACATTTGGTTGCAAAAAAGCAGGGATTAACAGGGAAGAGAATTCCGGATAACGTGGTGTCAACATTCCCGCCTAATTGAGTGAATGGCGGCCATGTTTTATTATCTGTCAAAAAGTTGACGTTTATTTTCTTCTTCCTCTTGTATTAATGACAGCTTTGATCAATGATAATATGTTAATAAGTAGAAAAGGTTGATACCTACATCAGTAGCGCTCTGAAGTCGTTCCGAACAAAATAATGCAATAATATCCTTTTGGCTTTGAGAAGTTCGAAAGATTGAAATTTACTTTTTAAAAGAACCTACTTGGATTAATTTTATACTTTACGAGTATTTCAATCTGCCTTTTCGAACTCCATATTCAGGAGTATGTTGTAATCATCTTTAGAAAACAACATTGTGAAATCATATTTGTTTTATTTTTTCGCAAAAATACTACTACACTACTTTAACACAAGCTACAAAACTACTTACAAATTAAACTTATCACGGATTCATAAAAACCCAAATCTCTCTGTCTGTAAGTGTTGCTCAGATTGTTATCGAAATATTTCAGTTCAATATTATAATTTCAAATACTTAAGTTATTTTCTTTTCGAAGCTAGTGAAGCAGTCACTTTTTTTCTCCAACCACCGTGAAGGCTACATCTGTAGTTTTGTTTACGACACGTCCCATAGGACCATAAATTTACATCCCATAATGAGGTAATAAGTGAAGACGGGAAGTTATAATAAGTAATAGCTAAATACTGAACGAACACGGGGTTCTAACTAGTTATAATGAGAACTTGTAAATAAATTCGCTTCCGCTTGCACCTTTAATATCCTTGAAATCCAAGAAATGAAGATCGTTAATTTTAATTTGCCAGGGATTATATGCTGTGATAGTCCGACCAAATTCAATAGTGGGCTGCTGCTGCTGAAACACATCCTCAGATCCAATAGTGTCTCTTCTTTTGGATTTAGAAGAAGTTTATTAGATTTTTACGAATTGTGCGTACTTAGATCTAGATTCACGACTGCTAACTAAAATACCATCTCCAGTCAATAATGAAATGAAATAATATTTATGGGTTTCTTCAAATCACCTTAATAAAAATAAGCAATTTCAAATCGTGATAAAAATATTTTATCTATTGCCTACCCATTAAGGACGACTTCTAGCTGTGGAGAAAAATGTATTAAATAATTGATAACCAAAAAATGAAGCACTTTTTCTAACAAACACTCCTTATTTCAAATGTTGGTTCCGACAAACTACACAGGACATTATTTATATCTATATATTACCCGTGTTCAAATAAACTCGACGGGTAAAGTCGGTTTATATCCGAGGGTGTGTAAAAACAAATAATGAGACGCCATCACTCATTGGCGGGTAAACTTGAACAGTTGTTTCGGAAGTCCGACATCCTGACGATTGTGCAGGGGTGGACAACATTTTTTAACGTACGGTAGTGGCACTAGTGTTCGACAGGAACCAGTGATTTTGTTCCCTTAATCATTAAAAATAGGGGTTAGCATCTGATTTTAGTATTTAACAACAATCGAATACAGGCCACCTAGCTCCTAGCTGTCATACCGTAAAATTTCAATGAAAATCTATGTTATTTTTTGACGACGAAAACTATGTCGAATACTGGGCTTAAAGTGTCGATCATTGGTAAGTTATGTAAAACTTTTTTTTTTTTTTGAGATTTCAATTTTTCTTTTTACTCCAACGGTTGTCGGTTCTGCGGCTATATGACCGGCCCACTGCCAATTCAGCTTGCTGATCCGATGTGATATAAATGTACTAAGTATGCTGCAATCTAAGGCAAATAAATAAATTTCATCTCATTATTTAATAGTGCGCTTGTTAAAGTTAACATAGTTTTTTTGAACGTTGTGCTACATAGAAATGGTCGCAGAATCAATTACAAATCTACAACGTTTTACTCACACAGTTCACTTTTGTCATTATGTACTTATAATCACAAGCCAGACCACAATTAATAAGAAAATCATTAAGTTTGGGTATTAAAAATAGGTAATCCTTAACCAATAAAACTTTTTATGTCTTTTAATTCATGTTTAGCTTTAATATCTTTTTTTTAAATTCAACTTCAAAATAAAAAAAAATATTTGGAGTAGCAGTTGGGCTTAAGTATATATTTACATATTAAAAAGAAAACAACATAAAAGAATTACGCACTAATAAAAATGTGAAAAAGGTTGATCATATCTGTTTCTATAAAAGCTAGCGGACAAGACGGAAGCCACACGCGGGCTACAAATCTGTACGTGACGATAACAGCGGAGCCACGCGGCAAAGCAAACGAACAGATAATCGCCGTGTCTTATTATGTGTCAGATAGCCTATCCATAAGTTACTTTCTCCGTTATTTTTACATCGAATGACACATATAAAGTTTCTAACCACATTTAAGCCCTAACAATTCCATTAAAAAAATACTATTTATTTATAAATTAAATAATGAAAAGACCAATAATAGAAAACTATATTTTTTTTAATATGTAACTATGTACCTAAATTTATTTTTTATTATTTATTCAATTCATGCACATAGCTACGCTTTTATACCGACGACGTTTAATAAAAGCGGCCGGGAGGTCAGGAAAATTTATTTAATTTGACAGCGCCCATATAGCTTCGCTTTTGTTTATTAAAGCTAAAAGCTGCGTTTCCTCTACTTGCTGTCGAAGTCAAATTATTCATTCAATAAACCCACTTAGCTGTGTGAGGCGGCTAACCGGTGTGCGAAGAAAAGTCCACCAATCATCATTTCACAACGCTCGAGCGGTGCAAGGAAAATGAACTAATTCTATTTGTAGAGTTTTCCTTGCACACTGCATAGCCACAGTTCGATCGGATCCTCGGAGAATCTAGTAGGGAACGAGGACAAGCTTGCGGGATGCCGTTCCCTCTAGAAACCCCCTGACGGTGTTTCTATCACACGGCTTGAGGAACCCTTTAAGTTTGTCCTAGCAGTTTAAAAGCCAGCAAACTATCTCCAAAAAAAATCGCTTTGCTACCTCGCACATCTCTGGTGGAAAGCCACCCTAAAGCTTAAAGCTGAGGGCAGGAGGTGTCCGAAGCACGTGGCGTGTCGTGGCAATCTGTTCCTGCAGGATATCCTCGCCATCTGGCGAGCTATTTGGGTTCAAGTGTTTGTTTATCGGACTGGCGCATTGTCTTACCGCAACATCTGGCTCTTGTGAACACTAAGCTTTATTTAGATAACACTCTTTACTTTCATTTTTAGATTTAAAAATGTAGTTATTGATTTCTTCGTATTATAAGATACTTACTATAACTTTCCTGAGCAGTCGTTAACAACCACCAATACGCACAAGACCGCGTGGTGGTTTATGATCCGTTCTTCGTGTGGTATTTCCAACCATAAGAAAGGCCAGTGCCCCAGCCGTTATCCATCTGCGACTTCGTCCGTTTGACATCACCCTAATTTGTATATAAAAACGTATTTTTATTAAAATAGAATACAGTCTTAAATTATTCAGTCTCAGGAACTACAGGTAGGTTTTATAATAGCATATTAGCATAGGTCGCGTCAACGAAATACATAATAAAGTGTACTTTTCAGGCTCAAATCAATCCTAAAACTAAGCTCACTCGTAGAAAAAAGTACTGTTTTTTGCCCTCCCAAACATTCTAACGCAGATGTTAAAAAAAGCAAAGCAGCACTTTTACCATTTTTATGCAAAAACCACTTAAGTCAAAGGAATAAGGCTCATACCTTTAGTACTATGCCGATGTTTGTTTGCAAAACGACCCTCAAACAAAACACACTCATTCTTATCCCCTCCACGAAATATAATGAGACGAAGCACAATAGATGGAGCCACGTGCGGCGCACGCGTCAGTCTCGCGCCGACCTCCGTCGGCAAAACACCTTTTGTTCTCGACACGCGCCTGCTTAACAGTAGGGTATAATTCTTATTTCCACGTCACTGCGCTGTTTACGCTATGTTTTTATTATAGCAATTTTTCAAATGATAGGCTCTTTGAAAATAAACATTGTAAAATAGTAAATAAACGTTAGTTATCGATGTTTGGAAGTCTGGCTTATCACAAATTCAACTCTTTCTTAACGGAGTAGATAATTGCTAGTTTCTCAACATTGGAAACTACCTTGGCTTAATTCTAAAATGGTCAGCTGGAATTAAATATTTCACTTGGAAGCCACACAGACTTCTGGTGTCGTAACCTACTCCATATATTCCGAAGAGCTGGCACGCTCTCCCAACTCATGTCCAATACAAATATCTGACTCTGGACTGTAGTAAGATTGACACAAACAGTATGTTTAATAACTTAGACACAAACTGGCTAAGAGGCCATATTAATATTGTTTTTTTTTTACATTAAGTAAGTATATACTTAATTTATGTCAGAAATATGATAACACATAAAAAGTAACCTAAGTAATTGAAATTAATTAGTACATGTTAAAATTATTTTAATCAAAAATTTTGACGGAGATCCTTTTAAATGTTGGCTTAATCTTGCTTAAACAATATCTAAAAAGTATATCTTTAATGAATAATATCTACCAGCAAAGCGAAATTGTGAAATATAAAAGTGAAAAAACGACATTTTTTAGTAAGTTCAATCCTATAAAAATGGTTAATTAGTCATGCACATAACGTAATGCGAGTTTCCGTCACAAAATATATATTCAGAAACGTTACATTCGACTTCTTGGCGGGAAAGTGAAGAGTCATGTCCGCGGTTTTGTTTATTTTCTAAAATTTGTGTTATATAGAATATTAATGTGAAATAATGGTGGATTATTAACCGTTAAGTGTTCGTAAGTGTGCATGAGTGTTGGCAAATGAAACAAAACAGTGCAACTTTACTTTTCAAATTCTCTCAAGAAGTCGGCCGAGGAATTAGTAAAGCCCCACATCTTTACTGAGATACTCGAGGGGTTGGGGGGTATATCATTTCTCATTTCTCATTTTTATTATCATTCATCATCATAGTGACTGGAAGGAAATATTGTATATTTATGTATTACTTGTAAGAAAAATTACTTTGACACTGGCTAAATGTGCTAATCGCACGAAGCCATCAACTAAAAGAAAGAAAGAACGTTACATTCAGCTAAAATGTCAAGTGAACAAAGAATATGCTCATAGTAGTTATTCGGTGTTTTGTTCCTGTCATGTAAACTGTCATGTACAATTTTATTTCCGATTAGAGTAAAAGGGACAAAACACGGAATAACTGTTCGGACCTTATTCTTTGTTTATTTGTACGGCACTATGTATTTTGTGAATAACAGTCGAATTTTGACCACTTTACGTCTAGTAGTTACAAATTCTTCAACCCTTGCGTACCGTACGATCTCTCGTGGAGTGTACCTAAACATAGGGACGACCAAGTGTAGCCGGTGTAGCGTTGTTTACATATACTAGCAAACAATCGCTCGCATATGGAAGCGATGAATGCGCAGTGATATCACCGACAAACAGACTTGTTTGTGTCTTCAGCGATCAGATTGAGTTACTCGTACTCTCCGGCTATAAAACAATGGCCGGCCGGTGTTTAATGATCTCACTAAATAAGAAGAAACATTTCAAGAAGTTCCTGCTAGTACCAGTACCTAGTATACACAGTGTCATGCCTATAATCCCCGACGGGGTAAGCAGAGTCCCAGTAGCAAGCTACTCGGATCCGATCCGAACCCCTCGGAAAATTTAGTAGGGCACGGGGACCCTAAATAAACCCGGTGAAGCTGAAAACGCCCAGTGGCTGTCAGCAAACTCTCTCAGAAAAAGCAAGCTTCTCGGTAAGGAAAATTGTGAAAGTAGTATTGGCTAGTCTATCACCTGCACAATCCGAAATATTTATTGTTTAATAGGTGATATGAATGATGTGACAGATGTTGAATCCTACTAATATTATAAACGCGAAAGTTTGTAAGTATGGATGGATGTTTGTTACTCTTTCACGTAAAAACTACTGTATGGATTTTAATGAAACTTTCCTCATATACAGACCATAACCCAGACCAGCATATAGGATACTTTTTTTTTCTTTTCTTATTTTAGTCTTCGCGAACGAAGTCGCGGGCAACAACTAGTGATAAATAACGTTACCCACAAAGCCCTCGACTTTTAGTAAATATGTGACTTTATTTTTGGTTCAATGCTCTAAGCTTTACTTAGACCTCAGACGGTCTCTTTAAGTGAATTTTATATATGCCTCTGCACTGTTTTGATCACTCGCCAACACTCGTGCACGTTCAATAACACTTAACGCATACCTAACCACTTTATCAATTCATATTAATATTGGTCAAAACATATTATTTTTAAATAAACAAATTTGCAAACAGCACCACGTACACACGCCTGCACCTGCCATAAACTGTCAAATTACCTCAATAGAATTTGAACTTTAGTACTAAGTTATATGGTTGAAAATATATTGAAGAAATTTGTCAGTTTTGGATAGGTTGATGTGTAGGCGTCTGTACTTTCCGCCTCTGTAGACTTACGTACGATCGATCCTATGGCGTCATATTATTTTTTTATAAGCAATTTTCAATTTGTAGCCTGTATAAATAAAAACGTTTCAATTCTTGATTTGCGAAGTGCTTAATATAGATAAATCGCACCTGATTTTAAGCGACTAGGAACCGGCTGTCTTAACTGATCTGTCCGAATACAACCTTGCTTCTTACATTGTTGTTATAGCGACATACGATAAGACGATTGGTCTCGGAAGAAGGTATTTAGAATATACTATAGATGATACAAATGAAAACGTTGCAGGTAAAATTGCTTTGCATTTATTTTCATGACAGCAAACCCTTTTAAATTAATTTCGCTGTCAAACAAAGCTGTTTTAGAAGACGTCCTTTGTTATTACAGCCCCTGCCTAAAGTGCGTAGGATCAGCGTGGAATAACAACGTGCACCGCCCTAACGTCGCGCACACTCCTCGATTACGTAATCCGCGTAGCATAGCCGAATCAGCTGCTAAAACGCACAGATGTCCCGCGCAAATTAATTGGAAATGTCAAGTGCACGGAGCGGCGGCCATCTTTGTTTTTTTCGCGCGCACGTGGCTCACAGACAGCTGGACGCGCGCTCAATTTTTAACGTCCGCAACACTATCATTGTCCTTTGACATTCTAGAAAGGTGCGTTAGAATATATACGTTTGTGAATATAAAGATAATGGTTTGACCTACATTAGTGAGTAATTAAAATCGCCTTACGTTTCCTGCAATTAGTTGAAAGCGATCGGGGCTGGATTCGGTTTTATGTCCAACTTTATATTGTTCGGTGGTGAACACCTTTGCCCACGAATTTTTAGCACCTGATGCGTCGCAGCAGCTGATGACTAGGGCCACGACGCAACACCTTGTCTTTTCGTTACGGAATTTCCTTCCCGTAATTACGTATTTTAATGCAGCCAGTTGGTCTCGATTATGCGGTGCCGATATCGATTGTGGATCGAATGAATCAATAGATGGGACATGTTGCTAGGTTTGAAGTAATGTGGGCCTTTCATTATTCTTAAAAGTCCATAAAAAAGAACTCCATTATACAGATGCCATGCCAACGCTTTATTTATAGTTTAAATTGTCTTTTGTACATTTTTACAGCTTAAAGTGTCGTTTATAGTAAACAGCCAACAAGAGCAATTTTGTTCATTTCAATGGAATTTAATATTTTATTGTAGACCTTTGTTTATTAATGATTCAACGTTTCTACGTTTTCTGTTACTATTGTAAGAGTTCAATTGCCTTTTAATTTTTTCATGCAGAGAGAAAAAATAATACTATAAAACATATGTTTTTATAAAAAACGCATTATTTTGGATAAAAGTGTTAAAACCGCGTCCACAAGTAAAACTTGAAACCCCACTTTCTGACATTCTAGGTCAGGCCAGCATTGCGCCTGTTTATAGGTTTTGGTCTGTGGGTTGTACCTGGATGACTGGTGTTTTTTGGAAATTATATTTAGATACGAATTACATACTGATGATATATGAATATATTTTTCGATCTTACCGATATAATAATAAAAAAAATATTAATAAAATAATCATCTGGACTCGAACCGGGCTCTTCTGGTTTCGGGACCGCTCGATTTCCCACCTGAGCTATATATATATTATAACCTTGTAGATGGTGGCGAAATTTACCTTCGTATTCTAATAATATTGTAGCAGTTTTACGTTGCCTAAAAACGAGGATAAAACGCCGAATTCTAAAAATGAAACCTAGCTAGATAGCCCCCGAAACCCCTGCCTACTATTTTTCATGAAAGTCGTTGGAGGCGTTTCCGAGATTCAGATTATATATATATATATATATACTTGTGTATTTTACCACTTACTGCCACCCATAATTCTCCAAACTCCACTCCATCGCTTCTTGACTTATTAATAGTTCCATCTTCCCAGCATGTTGCGAAGCACGGTCAATGCTCGGCCGACGCTTTTTCGTATCATGATCTCATATTCTTGTCCTATTAAGTTCGTCCTCCTAAAGCAAAACCCCAAATCATTCTTCAGCGTAATTTTAGTGGTATAGATCAACAAGTGTTCCGTGATGACGTCTTAGATTTGGTGTTGGGAACAGAACCTATTTGGTAGTTTTTTATACTTTTTTATTAAAATTTTGACAGACTTTTTCTTTTTGACATTTGTTTTCCAATACAAAATGATTTGATCTTCTTGGCGGGAAAGTGAAGAGTCATGTCTGCGGTTTTGTTTTATTTTCTAAAATTTGTGTTATGTCGAATATTAATGTGAAATAATGGTGGATTATTAACCGTTAAGTGTTCGTGAGTGTGCTCTCGTGTTGGCAAATGAAACAAAACAGTGTAATGTTACTTTTCAAATTCTCACAAGAAGTCTGCGTGAGAACTTAGTAAAGCCCCACATCTTTACTGAGATACTCGAGGGGTTGGGGGGTAATATCATTTCTCACTTCCCATTTCTATTATCATTCATCATCATCAATATAATATTGTTTATTTATGTATTACAATGAAATTAAGAAACTAATGACATGGCAGCATGGTCTATGACCTTAGCCGGTTCCTTAAGGAACAAACTAAACTTAAAAAAAATATTAAAAAAAACAAAATGATTTGTTTGTTTTGCTGTCATGGAAACTGTCAAAGCGGTACGAAGTCCGCCGGGTCAGCTAGTTTAAACATATATACAAGAATTGCTCGTTTAAAGGTATTAGATATATATACATATACACAAGAATTGCTTGTTTAAAGGTATTAGATTATATATTTTTGTCATACGAAGTATTTATAATGTTTTATTTTGAATACATACTAAATAGTTACGCAGTGGTTAACGCGCCTAGTCTGTGCAAGGTCATCGGATGGGTGACCAAAATTTATAATTTCGAGCTCATTCGTGGTTCAGAAGGTGTAAAGCCCTTTTGATGATTATATCCGATCTAAAAATATTTACCTAGTGTGGTAGTGGTCTTACCTAGAGCGGCGGTACAAGAGTCTTTTGTTATTGACTATAGTATTACGGATAAGATAAGGGTGTGCTTAAAATAATCATTCGCTAAGACTTCACTTAACTGAAATTAAATTGAGAAATTGCCTATTAGTATTGCTAAGTCTGCAGCTCGGTAGTCGTATAACCCTTAAGATAAACAACTACAGCTGTCATATAAGTACCTAAGGCCGTAACAATAAATAAATGCGAAGAAACGACACATCTTTCGCTGCACTATAGCTGCACTATAAAATTATTCGCTATGCCCTACCGAGGTGGCATTGCGCAGCCGGGAACATTATCAATTGCCCGATAAAACCATGTATGAACATAAATAAGTTGGCAATAATGGAAAAAGCGCGAAGACGAGCTTAAAATGCTGAGACGAAGTTCAAGAAACCGATATACTTAAAATACTTACACGATAAAAAATAACACGATAAGTAACTTTAACACTAATTTACGGAATACTGTTTTGTAAATTAGGTAGAGTATAGTCTGTGTGAATAATGGAAGCCAGTTATTATAATTGAAACATACCGAACATAAAGTATTAAAAGGAGTGTTTAAGTTCCAAATGAGGAATGTGCTTTTGAATAACCTATATACAAAGAAATTGCTATTAGCCATCTAAGGCCTTTACATAGCAACCGGGCTAAAGAGTGGCAAAAACAGGGTGGTTTTCTAAAGATACTATCAAACAATTTAATGATACGTTTTAGTACATGCTTTGTAATATTAATATAAGGGGTGCCGGCGAAAACTGAAAATAAAATTAATTTCATACTTTGAAACAGAAAAAATCAGCAAAACAAAAACGAACAATAGAAAATCCATATCAATTTATTTATTACAAAGTAAGTTAAAGCAAAAAGCACTCGTTTTATGGAAATCAGAAACAACGACGGTATCACAACTACCTAGACCCGAGACATTATCGAAAAGTTCGTCAACACTAACCCGACCGGGAATCGAACCCGGGACCTCAGAGTTAGCGCCGTCCAAAGTCTGGCGTGCAAGCCACGCGGCTACGGAGGTCGTCAAATAAAATGGATAAGTATCAAAAAAATTAAAACATTTTTTTTAAACTTTCTATTAGTAAGTATCGTACTGGCTGGCAGCAGTGTTCAACAAATCAGTTGCTGTCACTGTTACAATGATTTAAGAAAAAAGTGTCGATTGCGTGTTCCTGTCGAACACTGAAGCCACCACCCCCAAAGTCAAAGTCAACTCATTTATTCAACATAAGCCTCCACAGGCACTTAGTGACGTTCAAACTATAAAAACCAAATAATAATAAAAAAAACCCAAAAAAATTGTTTAGACTAAACTACTGAATCTACCACCAGCGCGGATTTTGGGAGAGCCTTCGACCGAGAGGAGCCGGCGAGAAACTCAGGAGGCTTATTTCTTTTTCTCGTTTAGTTTCGTTCCGCAAAAGTCTGCGCATCTATGTCTATGTATAGGTTCACTCAAAATGGGGTCAATTAAGTGTTGCCCACTTACTCATTTTCGGGATTCCGAGATCATGTGTCGCTAATTGGCCAGCCAAACATCCTCCGTGTGTGCACAAAGCATCCGTTCAGGGCTTACGTAAGTGCCAAATGCGAGTTCTACTTTGGAAACTGAGCTTCTTCACACATCATAGGTGTCGTTGAACGGTAAGGTTTGGTACGTTGTGATATTATTATATGGCCCGGGGCCATATCTTCGTCATTAATATTGATTTAGAAAAATACGACAAGCAAAATTTTCAGCCTTATTTATTTACATATTGTTTTCTAAAGTTTACGCGAACACTACACATTGAAATGAAACAACTTTTACGGATCCACTCGCGTTTATTTTACACATTAGTTATAATTAATGTTTATCCTGACGTTTCGAACCCTTTCCAGAGACCGTGGTCACAGGGAGACTGAGGTGTTGGTCGTCTCATAATTAGTTAGTAGCTTGTATACCCTCATTTATTTATTTATTTGTTTATTTATTTCTATAGGTACACAAACAGATTACAATCAATGTACTCATGGTACAGTAACATATTTGGTTAACCTTATCAGCTAAACGGTAATCCAAAAGGAGTACACAGCATGATATTTTGAATATAGTTTGAAACGCAACAATGCGGTCCTAAATAAAGTAATAGTTAAAACTTATAATAATCCAAAAGAAAGATTAAATAATTCAAAAACTAATAACTATCGTCACTTACTTAATTACTGAAAAAAGAACGGAGCAATTAGTATTAAATTATGTGCATTTTAACTGATAGAATGTTATGGGAGACTCATTAATTTCAACAACGGATTTTTAACCGCCTCTGTGGTCTAGTGGTTAGGACCACCGGTTTAGAAACAAAGATCCCGGGCTCGATTCCCAGCGGGTGCATGTTTGTGGACGGTTTGGTTGGTGGTAAGGCTTGTTTAGCCGCCTGGCTAGCTATCACTATCTTATTTAAATATGTCACCATAGCATAAATGTTTGTAGCATTGTTGTGTTAGATGTTGTGTTCATCATAGTGCCTCATAGTTGAGGATTCCGGGTGAAGTGCGCTTCCACCAATTGGACTTAACATCAGGTGAGATCAAGGCACTGTGCTTACCCGTAAAATATATTTAAAAAAACAACGCTTCGTATTGTATGTTAAGCCAAGAGAGGAAATTATTAATTAGCCTTTCCACGTATATCCGGCGTAAATCGAATCCAGAACACCGCTAACTGTATAAATCAACATCTACACAATGTTTACTTATTTACCGTAAAGATATTTCGCATTCCAAAGATTCCACTGTTCAATTCATCTTTATCTACTTAAGGAAATCTTATGGTAAATATAACCTGTATACTACCCACTGCTGGGCAAGCAAATGCCTGCATCATTGAAATCGAGTTGTCACTTGACTTAATTGACTTTAAATTACCACTTACTTATTACTTTGAATTACCAAAGCCAAATCGGCGAATCACAAACCTGAAATCCGAAATACACATTACCCGACCTGGGAATTGAACCTAGAACCTCCGGATAACATACCGATAGCTTTGCCTCTCTTCTGCTGCAACGTCACCATATGAAAACATGGGGTCTTTAAATGTCTGTTGGTTTTTAGGGTTCTGTAGTTGTAGTAAAATTTTGAAAAATACTTTTTTTTCTTCTTGTCTAACCCATAGTGTGACCTAAATAGGCTGAGATTGCAAAAATTATCTAAGTAGCTAAGATAAAACTTTCTTTGTAAGCAAATGGCCACTTCAAATGTCATATTTAGAATTTATAACTATTGTTGACATTTATTGAATGTCATTTTTGCACATCGCATTTAATTACTTGCACTGAGCAAGTAATCACTACGTTATAATTACTTGGTTGTTTTATTAAAACAAATTAATTACACGTTTTTCACGGAGCACGGCGGGGCGGCGGTGGGTCCGATTATAATTAGAAAATATTTTTGTTTAGTTTAAGAGTGCATTTATTTTCCTTTTATTAAAATTTAATTAAGTAATGTATTTTTATTATTGAAAGTACCTGACCATTTACATAGTAGACGATTTCAATTGTCGTTAACATGATGGAATGATGAATTAAGCTCGCACTCAGTTCCCAAAATGCACCTGCGGCTGCGCTTGCGTTGAAAAAAAGCGCAGATATAAAATGCGAGCTTGGAGATACAACACTCCATGTCCGTCTTAATTTACTGTTATAATATTGTTCCACCATTAAAATTTATTCTGAAATAAGTTTAATTTATTGATACTGTTAAAAATTGTTAATAGTTTTAACTTTAAATTATTGGGTAACGAATTTTTTTCTCTCGTATTAATGCAAGCCAGCTTGCCGACTACTCTTATCGTAGTAGGCACTCGGTTGTTGGAACATTATTGGTTTATTAATACAGAAGTTAACTTCATTTAACTTGTAGGTAACGTAGGTAAAGTGGTGGTGTAACTTTACTAACTATCACTTTTAATGTTGCGAGTCAGAGAATACTAAGTAGTGCTTAAGCATAAAAAGTATCAAAGCGCGAAAGTGGAACATTCGAAGTTTGTAGTCATGTCAATCTACGAAACACGAAAGATCTAGATACAACGAAATTCAGTCACCAATCCGAGAACCAGGGGGGTAACCACGAGCTCTTATAGCAGTATTATTGCAGTTGTGGAAAAGAGACGCGAGTATATTCGCCGCTACACGACACTAAGAGCTTGTGGTTACCCCCAGGAATTAAGAAAGTTGCGTTAGTTTTCACAATTAGAACAAGCTACCTACTCAATCGAGCAATGAAGACTTTACTAATGAAGTAATATGGCACATAAGCCAATAGACATCCTATTTTGACTAATTGAACGTAGGCAGTGTGATGTTTACGTTTATTATAAAGATAAATCATCATGCTGAGCGGATACCTACCATACATTTTATTTTACTGTGTTGTATTGTGGTTTTGAAGAAACAATTTCCATTATATTATAATCTTATTGTTTTATTTAAATTTAAATGTTCTTGGGCAGGGCATTTGGCCATACGGACTGACGACAGGTGGACCAGAACTGACCGAGGTGGCCGTGAGAAGAATACAAGAAAAGGGGACGTCCACCGGCAAGGTGGTTCGACGATATAGTCCAGGCTAGCGCAGGATCATAGCGAATGGCAAAAGTGCTGGGCATAGACCTCTCTTCGACCAGTGGGTCGAGAGGGGCTGATGATGATGATGATGAAAATGTTGTATATCGAATAACTCTACTGACAAATCAACCGTTTGTAGCGATTCGATATAACAATCTAAGATTACAACAAAAGCAAATCAAATCACATCTCAACAAATAAAAATCCTACAATAAAGAATATGCGTTATCAATCAAAGCTCACTCCACAAACGCATCGCATGGGAGCCGCACAGAATAAAAAAGGCATTACGGGCAGGTAGCGGCGCATTCAATCGCCAATCGAGACAATGGCGCTTAAGATGCGCAGGCGCTGGCCTGGCGCCCGCGGCTCGGATAGGGCTGGACTAAATATACAGTTTATTTTATTAAGATTCTTGCCAGCGCTTCTCGGTAGAAGGCTACCCCTTAAACCAAACTAGCGGAAGATTCAGTAGTGAATTAACTGAATTTTTGTTCAATATAAATTACTTCTTGTTTTAGTTTTGATGTCAATAAAAATGGTAAAAAGTGAAACAAAATCATAGTAAGATGAAACCCATTGGAAATGGAAGAGAATATAACAAAAATGAAAGGAAAAATAATTTACGGGCGATCTGAGGTCAGGAAGTACAAATTGTACACAATAAAGTGAGAGGAAATTTCTCTTTAAGTCTAAAGAAAATTAACTATAACTCACTTGATGTAACAAATCTCTAACGCCATTTTTTGCCAACCAACATTACCTAACCCATCGAACCCAAATCAAAAAGCAATAACAATCAAAATCCATTCAACTTTGACAGATATCACTTTTCTCTACATGTTGTTGGCTATTGTGCGGCGCTCTCATTATACAATGGGTGTTATTTCAAGTTATTTGCAGTATTTACTTAGGACGGTGTGTGTGTCAACCCTAAGGTGTCGTGCATTCCAACGATCGTGTGTGTACCGAGTTTTGTTGATCTTAATACTTTGAGATTTAAGTTACTTTATTCGTTATAGTTAAAGGTCTAGTAAATTCAGCCACCAAAGTGTACGTAAAGGGTTGACATTCATAGAATTTATAAGTACTACGTAGAACTCGTACATGCACACAATACATTAAGTTGTAACTAACACAGCCAAGTTTTGTAACTGATACAATATTTTACAAAATGTGTTTGCTATGTGTTTTTGACAGAGGCACAAGCTGTATGGTCAACACAGTAAAATTTTGCACCTTTACAAATCTAAATTATCTACTTTAAAGTAAATAAAACCAGAAAACAAATGTACGAAATATTTACTTTTCTAAGTAGATAGATCCTCGAGTTTGTGTATGAAAGTATAAAGCTTCAATTAATCCTCTTTTTTATAAATCCGCTGTCAAATTTTATGTTTTATAAAAACATGCCAATTCAAGGCCACACTGTAACAATATCACTCAGCTGCACTGCGCAGACAGTGAGCACGAGACGTGGGCGGCACTTTTACGATTTACCATTAATTTGTGACTTTACATGGGGCTTGGCCACCACACACCTATCATATCGGTGTATGCTTTAAAACAATTGTGCCTTCTGCCACGTTAAGACTGCTGACTTAATATTACTAGCGTAAACAGCAGCATTATATAGAATAAACTAAAAATAATTTAGAATTCTTTAAACGTAATAAAATGTATTAATCCTCCATTATTAATTTTCTGTTTTAAAATGTGTTCGAAAGTATTAATATTTAAAAGAACATACAAATTACAAAAACACAATGTTGAAAAAATTTCCACGAGCAGGATTTGAACCTGCACCCTTCTGACATACCGGGTCAGGTGCTCTTCCAATTGAGCTATCGTGGTTCTAACCAGCCCGCCGAAATTATTCAACACTATTTACTTTTTTACTTTGAAAGCCAAAGGCGCCAATTCAATGTCAACAACTACCGTCATTAACATCTGATCATAATATTTTTACAAATACTAAAGATCAGTTAAGAAGTAGGCAAGCTATTTATAAAATGTTTTTGTTTTGTTTATATAATTTTAACGCAAATTTTGTTGCGATACAAATTACAAAAACACAATGTTGAAAAAATTTCCACGAGCAGGATTTGAACCTGCACCCTTCTGACATACCGGGTCAGGTGGTATGTCAGAAGGGTGCAGGTTCAAATCCTGCTCGTGGAAATTTTTTCAACATTGTGTTTTTGTAATTTGTATCGCAACAAAATTTGCGTTAAAATTATATAAACAAAACAAAAACATTTTATAAATAGCTTGCCTACTTCTTAACTGATCTTTAGTATTTGTAAAAATATTATGATCAGATGTTAATGACGGTAGTTGTTGACATTGAATTGGCGCCTTTGGCTTTCAAAGTAAAAAAGTAAATAGTGTTGAATAATTTCGGCGGGCTGGTTAGAACCACGATAGCTCAATTGGAAGAGCACCTGACCCGGTATGTCAGAAGGGTGCAGGTTCAAATCCTGCTCGTGGAAATTTTTTCAACATTGTGTTTTTGTAATTTGTATCGCAACAAAATTTGCGTTAAAATTATATAAACAAAACAAAAACATTTTAGAACATACAAATTCCAGCCACACTTGTAGATATCAACATCACTCGGCCGCAGTGCGCAGACAGTGCGCACAAGACGCGGGCGGCACTTTTACGATTTACTATCGATTTGTGACTTCACACACGGGGCTCGGCCACCACACACCTATCGGTGTATGTTTTAATAAAATGGCGCCTTCACGCTGCATTAAAACTGCTGACTCGATTTACTAGCGTTAACTTATAATAATTTAGTTTCCTCGAAAAGTTATAGAAGTGTTAAATCCTCCTCTTTTAATCCCCTTTTCTTAAATATATTCAAAAATATTAATATTTTACTAAAACATACCAATTCAAGCCACACTTGTATCAACATCACTCGGCTACAGTGCGCAGACAGTGCGCACGAGACGCGGGGCGGCACTTTTACGATTTACTATCGATTTGTGACTTCACACACGGGGCTCGGCCACCACACACATATCGATGTATGCTTTAATACAATGGCGCCTTCACGCTGCATTAAAACCACTCACTCAATATTACTATCGTAAACAGACTAACACTTCTTGCCCAAAAACTCGATGACTTCCAACCACGGGAGCAAGCTGGGTTACGAAAAGGCTACAGTACCGTGGACCACATACACACATTTCTAAGTAATCTACGAATAAATAGATCCTATATACAACAATTCTTAGCATTTACTTGGACATTATATTTTGTTTATAATTTAAATTCTTTTCTATTTCTTAAAATGCATCTCTTATTTGTGATTACGTTATGAATTGACGATTTGGGTTGTACGATGTTGATCGATGTAGTCACTCAGTCAGTCAAGACTTTTCTTTCGTATTTCATCATCATCAGCGTTCACTCTGTCCTCCTTCTCATAGGCTTCTCAAACGCCGTATAAATATACATATATATCATATATAGATTTTCTGAAATGAAATGCAAATCGTTTATTATATTTAAGCACATAAAGATCACCTTATGAATATCAATGAAGTGCATATCATTGAAGGAATAATAAACGACATGAGTACATACTGTAATAACTATGATAATAACACAAACATATTTTAATGGGATTCTGTGACTACTTCTAAGAAGGACCTAATAAGAAGCTTAGTATAACCTTTACATGTTTAGAACTCCTTACATTTGTTTTATTAACGGGCGAACAATAAGCTATAATAACTTTTATTAGCACTAAACAAACCAATAAACTACGCCAGGCCGTAGCGGGACCACCACATCGCTTACAAGAATAATCCGGTAAACCCACTCTACCATACAAATTTGCTACAAAAAATACAATACATACTTGTTAATCCTTCTAACGGTTTATTGGTAACACGTTACGGATATTAGTTTCGCATCACCAAAGAACATTACGGTTTGAGATGGCCAAAAAACTTAGCTAAATAAGGAGGCGATGGCGTTATGCAGGAGCTAGACAAGTAAGTAGGAAATAAGGTAGGTTTTTCAAAAACTCTTAATGGGTGCCAGTAATTCTAGTGTAATAGTTCTTAAAATATGATTGTGTTTACCTCAGCAGCGTCGTTAATGTCATTGTGGTATTCTGATATTCTGAATGGTTGTTTTTTTATGTATTTCAATGCTATAATTGTACGAACTAAAACCAAATAGAATTGCACTTATCACTTGTACAATCTTTTCGTGACAAACCAATCAATGAATTCGATTTAAAGTCATTGCTTCTGGTATTCACGTGCTTTCTTAATTAATATTGATATCGTTGATAGCTTATTCATAATCTTATTTAGCTAGAGTGGATAGCTTTACACCAACACTTTTATTAAAGTGCAAAATACATACAAATTATGAAATAATCCAACCAATGCGTACTTACATCAGATTGCTTTGAAGACTATACTAATGTAGACTCAAAAGTCATCCGGATTTTCTATGCTTTAAACAGATAATAATGTTTCCACATGATCCTCTTTCGCTTAACACGGTCCAAGTAGGTGAAGCGCCCTTTTTAGGGTTCCGTACCTCAAAAGGAAAAAACGGAACCCTTATAGGATCACTTTGTTGTCCATCTGTCCGGCTGTCTGTCTGTTATCTCGGGAACGCGTGGAGGTATCGAGTTGAAATTAAAACCATATACTCAAGTCTGCGGTCCCTTGAAGCTGTGAAAAAATCAAACTTCTAAGTTAACGAAAAAAGAGTATAATTGAAATGCATAATTACTTTTTATTTTGCTTAACGGTGATCTGTTACATGATACATAGTTATGCGTCCACCCATATTTTTATTTAATGTTCATTACTAATAAGTAATAACAAAATGATAAATGTTGAAAAAATTTCCACGAGCAGGATTTGAACCTGCACCCTTCTGACAAACCTTTTGTAATTTGTTCGCAATCAAATTTGCGTTAAAGTTATATAAACAAAACAAAAACATTTATATTAATTTCTAAATGAAAAAAAAACAAAATTTCAATCAATCACTGAAATATTCATCATTTTTCCAATAAATATTACATAATTCTAGTACACCAGAATTTTGGCCGAATTTACTACATCAATTATTGTGAGTAGCAAACATTGCCCGAAAAGCCTACGTCTAAATTTTAAAAGGGGAAATTCGGGCAAGGTTTGTATTTTTGTGGCCGATTTTCCGCCTAAGTCTTCATTTGCACAAGCTTAAACAGACTTTTAATTATTTTTATGATTTAGGTACATAAAGTTTTCGATTTATGACTTAGAATGAAAAAAGAAATACCTTTTCCCTCTTATATATACATAGGTACCAAAGTAAAAGTAAGTAGGTACTTAAGTATATTGTACCTTGTAGTGTTTTACATGAACTGTTACTATAATCACAATTTCACTTATAAAACACAATAATATAAGTAATTGTAGGTTTTGAAAACTGAATTTCGGAAAAAATTCGAGGCTCGATTCCTGAACTACATATTATGTACCCAACAATTTATACGGAACGGTGTGTGAGTCCGACTCGCACTTGTCCGGTTTTTTTGCTTCCACCTGCAACTTTCAATGCCAAAAAAAACAGCATTTATACGGCCTGTGACCACTCATGTTTTGACAGCGGAATTCTTTTGACTATTATTGTGGATGAGGATAATTGAATTCATAGTGCTTCTAATTCTAAGCAACACCCTTTTAAAGTAATTTGTACCAATTTGTAGGCTTATTTTGAACTTTTTTTTAGGATTATGAAATGCACTTTCAAATTTTGTAATGTGCAATAAATTGCTTGGAAATCGTTTTTATTTAAAGCAATTAAGTTTTGTAAAAATATGTTTTCTACATACGTTGAAGGAAAATTAAGCACATAATAATATAGTCAGTTTTTTTTTTATTTTAAAAAGTAAAAGACCTTTCAAATAACCACCATCGCTTTACGTATATTTTAAGGCCGGCAACGCATCTGCGACTCCTCTGGTTTTGCGGATGTCCATGGGCGGCGGTGATTGCTTCCCATCAGGTGAGAAGGAGGCAAACGAGCAGGCGCTCGTTTGCCTCCTTCTAATATAAAAAAAAACTTTAAAAAAAAAATAAGATTTTTTAAGTTAGATTACGAAATGTTTTTGTTTTGTTTATATAATTTTAACGCAAATTTTGTTGCGATACAAATTACAAAAACACAATATTGAAAAATGTTGAATTGGCGCCTTTGGCTTTCAAAGTAAAAAAGTAAATAGTGTTGAATAATTTCGGCGGGCTGGTTAGAACCACGATAGCTCAATTGGAAGAGCACCTGACCCGGTATGTCAGAAGGGTGCAGGTTCAAATCCTGCTCGTGGAAATTTTTTCAACATTGTGTTTTGTAATTAGATTACGAAAATTAAAATCACGGCGAAATCTAGTTTTATAGCAATCAGTTTAGCTTTCATTTCGTTAGTAAAATTACTGTAATCCACAGTAACAAACAGATAAACATAACTATTTAAAACTTTAATAGTCAAATATGGCGACCGCAATCACAATAATAGAATACAGATACAGATATATTTGCTCCTGTAATCCAGACACAAATTCAAGTAGGTATGTCAAAGTAAAAATCGCCAATACGACTCACGCTTGATATAATTTCACCCGTTGCTGAGTCATTCTCATTCAATTCAAAATCTGGAAGCTTAAGAACAACCAGATTACGTAGATCCGTCGCAACATCTTATCCCCTTTACACACACCGTCGTTCTTAGGAAAAATCTGGTCAAGTTTTTACGCCCAGTAGCGCTGAGAGCCCGGCATTACTAAGGCATCTGGTAATCGGTAGCCTTCGTGACATGATCGAGAAGCTCCCTTTGCGTATTCTAATTCGATTGGAATGCAGCTGCCGAAAATTGGCACTATAATTGTGGATAATAGGAATGGTCCTGCAGATTCCGTGACGGGCGAAAAGATTTTTGCGCTTTGTCTTTGGCAGGTGTTTTAAGCATGTGCATTATAATTTGAGGGTCTGGTAGAATGCAGCGATGTTATTTGACGTATGAGTCGAGTGATTATTTCATTAGGTTAAGTTAAACTAATTATTTAGCAATAAACTCATCATCACCTTGCTTTTTTTCCAAAAGTTGTATGGTTGTTTTCTAATTTATTTAATTTTAGTGGAGCCTTTCTGTCAATCTGGAGATTCAATACTTTAATGATTTATTTGTAACCAACAGCTTATTACGATTAATGCTTATTGTACTATTTCTACAGTTACCATTTTATGATTGTTTTTTAATATACATAGTTATTATAATAAATTATACCAATAAAATAATTTTAAAACAATATCAAAACCACATTGGTTATTTCACTAATTCACGTTGCTCTTCGGACTTTTTTTGTAGAACAAATTTATTTATTTATTTATTTATTAAGGACGGTCAGCGAAAACTTGTACTAAATAAAAAACTATTTAACATACTTACAATAAACATCTTAAATGCTAAGTACAGCCTTCTATTATTGACCGCCATGGCATGCATTTGTGGAGAGTTTGTGTAAATTACATAGGTAATTCATTCGAAAACAAAGGACTACAGCAAGAAGAAGCATCCGCGTGGATGATATTTAATATTTAATTTACTATTTTTATTGTAAATACACAGTCAGGTCACAAGTATTGTCACACAGTAAAAACTTTTCTTTTAGAATGCTGGCCACAAAAAAGTTTATTGAATTCGAATTTCGAATTGTTCATGAAAATAAAATGTACACTTTTTAGAATTTTACTCATTTTTAAATATGGAGTGGACGCTTAAAGAAGACCGTGTTGCAGTTATTGCGTTGCATCGTTGCGGTTACGCGCCAATTCAAATTTTTGACATACTGAAAAATTTTAATTTAACTAAAAGATTCGTTTATCGTACCATCAAACGATACAATGAAGACTCTAGTGTAGATGACAGGTCGAAAAGTGGTCGCCCTCGGTCTGTTAGGACTCCAGCAGTGATAAAAGCTGTGAAGGCGCGAATTCAAAGAAATCCCAAACGTAAGCAGAAACTGTTGGCCCTTCAGATGGGGTTAAGCAGAACCACGGTGAAAAGGGTGTTAAATGAAGACTTAGGGCCTCGGGCATATCGAAGAAAAACAGGACATCGTTTAAATGCTCGTCTAATGGACCTGAGACTGAAAAGATGCCGCGCTTTGTTGAAGCGGTACGCGGGAAAAAAATATCGTAAATTCTTTTTTGGATGAAAAAATTTTTACCGTAGAAGAGAGCTACAACAAACAAAATTATAAGGTGTATGCACACAGTAGTGAAGAAGCGAGCAACCGTATTCCGCGTGTCCAACGAGGTCATTTTCCATCCTCGCTCATGGTATGGTTGGGAGTTTCTTATTGGGGCTTAACAGAGGTACATTTTTGTGAGAAAGGTGTAAAAACGAATGCAGTTGTGTATCAAAATACAGTCCTAACGAACCTTGTGGAACCTGTTTCTCATACTATTTATTTATTTATTTATTTATTTATTTGATAGGTACAAAAACAGATAACAAACTGTAACATTCAATTGGTCATACATATAGATTTTGAGTTCTTTCCAATTTTGTTAACCTAAATATTGTACACGGCATCAAAAGTAAAAATAAAGCACATGATCAACAGCATTAGATACGATGTTTTAGTTAAAAGTAATTTTAAACAAGTTATTCCTAAAGCAATTAGCACTCTGATGAAAAATATCGAGCTCAGTGCACACACTGTTATAGACTGTTCAATAACAGGCACTGGGTATTCCAACAAGATTCGGCGCCAGCTCATAGAGCGAAGAGCACACAAGACTGGCTGGCGGCGCGTGAAATCGATTTCATCCGGCACGAAGACTGGCCCTCCTCCAGTCCAGATTTGAGTCCGTTAGATTACAAGATATGGCAACACTTGGAGGAAAAGGCGTGCTCAAAGCCTCATCCCAATTTGGAGTCACTCAAGACATCCTTGATTAAGGCAGCCGCCGATATTGACATGGACCTCGTTCGTGCTGCGATAGACGACTGGCCGCGCAGATTGAAGGCCTGTATTCAAAATCACGGAGGTAATTTTGAATAAACTTTATTGTCATAAGAATCTATGTTTTGTTAAGTTCATTTTGGTATATAAATGGTTACATAATGAATAAACTTGTCTCAATTATTTTATATTAAACATGTGACAGAATTTATGACCTGACTGTGTATATTAGTGATATTTCTTTATCAAAAAACATCTGATAAGCTTTTGTATTTTTCAACCGAAACCGCCATCACGCAAATTCCGTAACAATTTCAAATCTTTATAAGAAATATAACAATCGCTTTGCATGACGACCAGCTTTCTTTTGGGCATTGGTACAGAATTGTTCGAGGCGTCTGTCGTGAGCTCTTCCACATTCACTAGCGTGGGAACACGCCCGGGGCCGAGCTCTGGACCATCGGCACCACGCGAGCATTCCTCGCTCGCATGAGCCTGATGACCAATGCCTCAATCATAACTTGTGGTTGGGGACCACTGTCATTATATTTGGGGACATTCGGTAAATTGGTAGACTACTTCATTAGTTTGTGGGACTGAAGAGGTTTTAAAGATGTTCTGTGTCGTTGTCGCTTATAGTTATGCATTTAAATATTGGTTTTTAATATTAACTTTCACTAACCACTAAAAATGGATTAAATGGTCTCTGAAATTAATATTTATTTATTGGTTTAGTCTACTTCCGACCTAAGTTCTTTTTTTTTCAAACTTATTGAATAAAGTAAGAGTATCGATTGAAATTATTGCAATTATTGAACATCATAACAAGTGGCTTTAGTTGTATCCAAATATTTGTATTTGTCATTATTCCCGCCGAATTTACCAACGTGTAGCATAGTTTTAATTTATATTATATTTGTATGTATGTTATTCTGTAAGGTATCTTTTTATCTATCTATCTATTTTATGGGCCTCTTTGTATTTTCTCATCTTTTACATTGTTTGTTGCCTGAAATATAAATAAATATAAATTATTTGAAAGGATCTCTTTATAAATTCGTTACATCCAATATTTTAGTATTCTTACTAATAACAACACATCCCGTTTTACTGTAGCTTTTAAACCACATCACAAAGCGCCGGTGTTTTAATTAAGAGGCTAGCTATCTTGTACTCCATTCTACCGCCCCAGGTAAACATATTAATATCAATTTAGATATTTTTTAATTGCAAAGATCTGACGCCGTAATGGCCGTACCAACACCGGTAGCGGAAGCGTAGATCACGACCTATTCATTATCGAGTCGTTATCGATTTTAGATCGACGCTTGAATAACACTTATTTGAAACGCGGCTTGGAGATTTGGGTTGATGTCATTAAATTAATAAATCGTTGAGGTCTTCGGTTAGGGTTATCAGGGTTTACGAGTTATCGAGCTGTCTAAGGCTTGTAAGGAGTTTTTACTATCAAGTATAACAACATGCATTGTCTTTTCAATCGCTGAAGATAGGATAGTGTAGTTCGACGCTGTGACGTCACATGCATGGTATTGCTATGACTTTGGTGACTATGGCATGAAGCGCAATTTTTAAAAGGGACTGCAGCTTTTTTCTTTCTCAATGAAATCCTATTCATGTTTAACATAGGGCCTTTGCAATCCTTTATATTTAGTGTGTTTAACCTACAAGTTGCATGACTAAATATTAATAACACATGCCAGATTCCCCATTGATGCTGGTGACCTTTCCTTTGTCGCATAACTGACTATAAAGGCGTACGTGATAATATCCGATACTGACCCCACTCCTGCCCTTTCACACACACCTACATGATGGTTCAAATGGCCAACAAAAAAACACTAAGTGCAGTCTTCATAACGTATTACAGATGTCGCCACAGGCTTTTCTCACGAACACGAGATTTACTTGCCGCCTGTACCACGAAACCACCTAATTAAATACTCTACACCGTAACATGCATTCCATTGGTTGTGCAAAACAAAAGAGCGTTACGAAAGCTGTTGTAAAAGTTGTAATGCAACGCGTACATTGCTTTCTCACCTCGCTTAAGGTCACTGTGAATCGTGTGATTATAGGTTGCATTGGAGAATATTTTAGGCGTTATGATATTGATTTCTCCAAAGATTATTTACAACGTGCCCCTTCAGGCTATGAAGCTGTAAAGGCATTAGAAAGGAGCTATTAACGCGCTCGCCGTGATTACCACGTAACTGTTATGTTAAATGACGGGCATAATGTGTACTGATGTATTCATAGTATGCAGATTAGTTTGGAATTAGTATATTGGTGCCTATAAATTCATACAGGTTATTTATTTATTATTTATTTTGTTTTCGATCTCTAACATAAGATGTAGCAAGACATAATTAATGGAATCAGGCGTTGTTTTGCGGAAATCCATGGTACAAAAAAAATGTAATGTAAATAATATGTAGTGTTAATTCCGCTAACTCACTCGTTTATCCAGCTTGGATGCAGTACGCATGCACCGCCCTCCCGCCCGCAAAAAGGATGCATATGCAGGAGAAACAATGGGTGCAAGCGAACATATGACCAATCAACTTTTTAAATATATAGGTATCCGTTAAACCGGCGGAAACCATTCGAGACCCAGAGCCAGCAGCTACTTGGGCCAACGATTAGGTAATCCTAGTTTGCTAGGTTCTCTGTCTGAAGGGGATGATCTAAGCATTATTTATTTATTATAAGAACATAAAGTAAGAAAGAAACTACTTTTTAGTTTATTTGCAAATAGATTAGTTGTAATTTACGATTAAACTGTTTATTTAATTGATTATGTTTTATGTTTTATTACTTTTTATTAAGCAATTGAATCTTATGTTTTGTAGATTATAGTTTTCGTATGCTAATATTAGTAAGTGTAAGCCTATCAATGGGACGTTTTTAAGCGCGCATGAACGGCTGATTTATTTAGAAAATTTATAAGGACACAGCGCTGCAGAATTGAGAAAGCAGCTATGTTTTATCTGTATCCAATTTTTTCGGACACGCAGAAAAGAAAGCATTTTTTAAATGTTAAAGGACAACAAATGGCAAGCGAGCAACCTGATGGGAAGAGCTCATCGCCGCCCATGGATATCTGCAGCATCTGGAGAGCTTCCTAACGCTTTACCGACTCGGAAGGCTTATTTACGCGCTTCTTGAAGAAACGTGATTGTCCACCGGCATGTAGCATGACTCTGGCATGACATGACACACAACCCACCAGGGTGACATGCCAGAGACATGTCAGAGTACAAAGGCACTCGAGACAATGTCGTCGTCTGATGAAGATCACGATGCTCTTGCTTATCTACAAATTTTAAATATTCAAAACGGACAAAGACGCACCTGGGTGCATCCCATGTAGAAAAAAAAAGTTAAAAACTGGTGGCACATACGTTGTTATTAAGGAATTAAATAGATACCCTGATAGGTTTAAGACATTTTATAGAATGAAGAAAGAAACTTATTTTATTATACTATAATAATTTAGACTTAATTTACGTAAACAGTGGACCAGATTTAGCGAACCAGTAAGCCCTGAAGAACGATTGTTTGTAACGTTAAGGTATTACAAGCTATTATAATTATATAAACACGGTATTTCTTGAATTAATTAAATAAAGTTTATGTTAAATTCTAAATCGTCCTTCATTTTTAACTGAAGTCTCTGTTTCATGTTGCGCGTCACTTTATTGTGTCACTAGTAGCACGCTGAGTAGCACGTCAGGTCGTGCCGCGCCACGCCACGCGAATGGGCGCTACCCCATACATTTACTTGAATGTTGATGCTAGTGGCAAGTAACATGCTAGATCACTTGTCAGCTATCACGTGGCCTGTGCTTAGGTGGGCACAGCGAGGCAAACGTCTGAAGCTGAGCGCACGGAAAACACCTATGAAGGAGCCCGTTTCACATCCTACATGTCCAAAAGACTACTGAAGCTGCAGTTGTTATGCTTCTAAAGTATCTCCTGTATACATGATCTATGGATAATATTATTAATCGAAGCAAAGATTCAGCGTCTCTCTGTGATTATTCTTACCTTAGAACCTTGCCTGCCAAGCGTGGCGATTATGGCAAATTCTCCTCAAGATGATTTTATCCTTGAGGGAGGCCTTTGTCCAGCAGTGGACGTCGTATTGGCTGAGATGATGATGAAGCAAAGATTTAATCTATGACATAAAAAATAAAAACACTTCGACGTTCAAGACTTCTACGTTTGAGCCAGATGCCTAATTTGTTTGTAGCTCGCATGACCATAATTTGTATTATGCTGCTTATTATTGCTGATACGGAACGGTAGATCACATTCGCGGTGTGCAATTAGACAAAGCGTCTAACCACGCGATGCTCCGTCGACAATTAGCGAATCGGAAAGAAAACTGCGCGCGCGCACGACGCTGCCAGCGCCGCGGGTCGCGGTGCGGCGCAAGTGACGAACTAACAGCGACTGTACAAAGATAAAAGTTCTACATTTTTTTTCTATTATTATAGTATATAGTATTTATAAAAGTACTTATATTTATATATTATACATTTTAAAACAACGAGTTTATTATAATTTGCATAAAGTGTTTTAAACATTATTTTCACGAGCGGTATGCACGGGTCAAACAGACCCGTAGCTAAATTGATAGTGCACTTGACTCGGTATGACAGGTCATACGGGTTCGAATACCGCTTGAAGAATAGCGTTATTTTTTTTTTAAATATTTATAGTATTTTTTGTATTGGTATAGTTATATTATCTTAAGGAGCAAAATAAAATAAAGCAAAGCACATAAGACGGTGGCAGAGTGGCAAAGCGCTCGGGCCAAAACCCGAAGGTCCCGGGTTCAATTCCTAGGTCGGGCAAAATGTATTTCGGATTTTTTCGAGGTTTTGCGGGTTTGTGATCAGTTGATCACCAACACGCTTTTTGGCAGGGCGGTGATTAAGCCAATAACCATCAATTGTAGTGGGCTTGATATCATAGATGGAGGCCTTTGCCCAGCTGTGGGACAGTTATAGGCTATTTACTTGCTTACTTTACTTGCTACATGAGACGACGCTTGCGCATCTACCAGAAAAGTGACTACCCATAAACAAAGCATAGAGTTTTCATTCGCACGGGATTAAAAAATAATATTGCCTGTTATTTAGACCGGTCACTAAGCGATTCCATCGGTACTGACGGCAAAAAATGCAAATTGTCATAAGCCACGGGCGATTCACGAGCAGACATTCCCACAGTAGAGCCGACACGCCTCGCTACAGTCAGCATAATCATTCGCGAGTGAGAGATGAGGACTTGCAGAGAATATAATATAACTATTTATATTTAAAATATTATTTTTCCAACGCTGCATATTTTAGCTCTAGTCTCATTCGTGGAAATGCAAATTCAACAATTTTCTGTATTGAACAACGTAATGCTTTTGTTATGGATGTAAAAAGTGTCAAAACAAAATAAAAGCGGTTCACATTTGGAGACGGTACTCAGTTGGCTGCCCTTGTCTCACATCCACCTCCATCAAAATTGATTATATATTAATTAATTAATTATAAATTATTGGTCTTCGATCAATTATTGATCGAAGACCTACATACGTACAATACTCAGAATCAATCCCCTATAAGAATTTGTAAGATTAGATTTTTTCTTATTAAATTTCAACAATGACCCGTTGTTGTTGTTGTGGAAACTTTATTTATAATCTACGAACCCATGCGCACGCGCAGACCGTACGTGAGACGTGACCAAATCCCGCTCCACATAGATGTTATCCGGCATTACAGATCGGCCATAGGTATTATGCGGCCGATGCCGAGCCGTGGAACATCTGTCTGCGGGTGCTTTACTGCGCCGCGGTGCGAATAAACATTTATTGCAAAATTTAAACACTGAAAAAAAAGACGACAACCTCAGGCGGGAATCGAACCACGCACCTTCCGCATTCCGGGCGGCTGCCTTAACCACTTGGCTACCGAGGTCTGGCTTTCACCCGTCGAAATTTTTCAGTGCTTGATGCTTATGTTTTTTAGTCAACATTGCTTCATCAATCTTAGAAGTTTTCACCTCTGAGACTTAAGTATATTTAAGCGTTAATAAAACGCTAAAATATATAAAAAACACTTAACATTTATTGCGTTTCAAATTATACCCAAAATGTCATGCTGTGTACACTCCTTTTGGATTACCGTCTAGCTAGTAAGGTTAACCAAATATGTTACTGTACTCATGCATTGATTGTAATATGTTTGTGTACCTATAGAAATAAATAAATAAATAAATATTCAATCATGGAAGAGTCGTTGATAGTGTAGCATACCTTGCACTAAAAGTAGAGCCTAAACAGTCACACGTCACATCATCGCAACTTCTTCTTCAGCCTATAGTCACCCACTGCTGAGTGTAGGCCTTCTCATATGTATGCGACCCTGCCTGGTCTTAGGCTTTTTTAAATCAATTCTTTCCCGTGACCTTTGTGATGTCATCCCGAATATCACTTTTTAATAGTGTTGCAACGAATACAAATATTTAAATTCGCTATATAGCAAGAAGTTACTGCCGAATATTCGTGTTCGTCGAATACATTCATGGCATTCATAAATATTATATAATATTATATATATAATTTTGGATCTGGCGGAAAGAAATTTAATCGAATACTTAATAACAATTGAATAAAATTGTTTGGGACTATCCATAAATCAAAGATCCTCGACAAAAAATTTAGAGTGAAGTTACACATTATTCATGGAACTTTCCACTTTAGTTTCAGAAAGATTAAAATTCTATAGATGTAGATTCATAAAAGGAATGCTACTCCAAAAAATCTGAAGACATTGTTATTTTAAAAATGTATACCTGTCGTTATTTTTTTCTGTATATAGTTACTTAACGTGTTAACAGGCACTGGATCAAACTTGAACTTACACGTTGCAAATGTATTGCCCTGCTCCCACAGACAAGTACCTAAGAATGCTCTCGCTCCGTGCGACTTTAGAGCCATCAACCATGGAATATTGACATTTGTATACCACGCTTGATATTACCATATAATTTACATTTTCAAAGTGGCCAATAAGGTCGCCATTATCTTTTCGGTTCTCGTTTCCTCTTCCATCATTATTGTTATAGTTGCAAAGAAAACACTACCGGCTAATCTCTCCTAAATTATCATTTGACGTGCATCGGCACAATGGAGGACTGACAATAAAGATTCATAGCGGAACATTCTGATTGTAGAAAGATTGTCGGCCTATGAACTTTCGGACACCATCATTACGGATGCGTATTATTTGGCTTTGTATGCAAATTGTGGTAATAACACTCGACAATGGTCTCGATAATGCGAGTTGTTATGCTACAATTGAATCGCGCACAAATTGACGAGTGTGCTAATTCTTTGAACAGTTTCAAATAATAATTAGGGTATTTTAATCCAACTATAACTGAAAACGCACCGCCGCGCCGTTGCGCCATCATCGCGCTAAAAATAAAATAACTAACTATATTCATTCACTTTGTGTCTTTAGACTATTCAATTCCTACTTATCTTATACCCACTACTAATTCCAGCTTCCTGTCGTCAAATATAGGAAATTTTAAGACGGATTAAGCGGGACGACTGTAAGCATTATTATTTATATTTATTGGACCGGGCGCTGACCATTTTACCCTAATCAACTGAATGTTTTTAAACAATTGAAAATACTTTAATAGGAATATAAGAATTATGTGTAGGTACTCTCGTTTCTTTGGATTGTTATTAGTAAATATGGTAGTAGTATTAAATAGCCTATATAATGGCCCGCTACTGGGCATCGTCATCGGCACCAAGTCATCGCTATAACTTATGTGTATTGGCTTAATCACAGAAATCACCACGCTAGCCAAATGCGAGTTGGTGACCACAAACCTTACCACAAACGTTTTCATATAAACTATAAATTTTACCGCTCCTAAGGTGTTGTAGTAATACTAAAGATCTTACATATTCTGGTCGGTTTGGTTGATCGTACGTAGGTTCTAAGTCCGTCAGGCTAGCAACCAACTAATGTAATAAATGTAATAAGTGGTATTACCAATAATAATGAAAATATTTTTCTCCACAATCTTAGGTACAGGTTAAGCAAAAAGGCACGAATACCAATTAGAACAGTTTGTAGTTTTTCCGTAGTGGGTACGACCTCGGGTGTCGAGCGCCAAGTGTCGGGCTCGAGGAGGGCCGGCCGACCCCGAGTCCCGGTGTGGTGACCGCGTGGACGATTACCGGCGAGTTATTACCGCTGGGCACGGGAAAACCGCCGGGAAAGCTGCCGGGCCATTTCCGCGGATTGTCGGGGAATTCCGCCTCCGAGTTGCGAGTGTTGGCAATCGATCACCGAGTGTCGAGGGTTGTAGGGTAGTGTTTGTGGGGGTCGGAGTCCGAGTCGGAGTCAGATTCGTGGTCGGAGTCGGAGTCTGAGTCGGGGTCCGGGTCGCCAAAGAAGGTAAGGCGGGCTGGTGGAAGGCCGCGCGTTTTGTTTTATGTCCTTTGTAGGGAGTGCGGAGACTTGTCTCTTGCTGGACCGCAAAGTGGGGCGCTTGCTGGTGCAAGTGCGTGTGCAGATGGGCTTTGGTGTGGGTATCTGGCCATACCTCCCCAAAAGCCCAAGGGTCGGAGGACCATTGTGTCTTTGTCGTGTGTTGTCATGTTTTGTTTGTATATGTACTTCTGTGGGGTTGCGTGCCCATTAGAGGGTGGGCATGCTGTTTGTGTTGTGCCGTGCGCGTAGTCGCCCGTGTGTCGGCGCATGACCGCTTGCGGTCATAGGTTGGCACACGGGCGACGGGGTGGCCGCCGCGTGGTTAATCCCCAGTGGACTGTACCGTTGCAGCCACCTCAGCTTTCAGCTTCGGATTGTGGGCCCCCAGGGGTTTAGTGGGTATTCCCCTCCGTCTCGCCCTCTCAGCCGGGACTTAGTCCTGGCAGCTGCCTTGGAGCCTCTCTCCCTGGCAGTGGGTGTGGAAAGGCGGACGGGCGAGTCCCACATAATCGGTGCCTCTTCAAGGCGCCGGTACTCGTAACGAGTTCCCCTGGGAAAACAAAAAAAAAAAAAAAAAAAAAGTACAGGTTAAGCAAAAAGGCACGAATACCAATTAGAACAAAAACAAAAGTAAAAGCATTTTTGTGTTCTGAACCGGTTCTTCAGCGGCTATTCCCTTCTCCTACAACATGGTGTCCTTTGGGGACTTGGGGGAAATATGGACTTCACTTCTGCTTACAACAGGTAGAGCAGTGTCATTTGCATACTAATCTATACTATTTGTATTTTTGTATGTTTGCAACGAATAAACTCAAAAACTACTGGACCGATTTAAAAAAATCTTGCAACATTGGAATGCTACATTAGCGCTGAGTAACATAGGCTATTTAAAAAAGAAATGTCCACCCGTACGAAGCCGGGACGAGCCGCTAGTAAATAAATAAAATACAAGACATTACGCCATAATGACTCATTGTGGCATAACGCCATCCAGCGGCTTCTAAGCAGGAAGCGGTGTCGCACAGACAAACCAAGTAATTAATGTTAATGGAGTAATGACGGCCCGCACAGGACACACTCGTATCCTCATCATACTCGGACGTGTATTGGAAAGTGAGACTTCACCAAAGCTAAAAAGCTAAGGAACGCTTTTTTTCTTTTTTGAGTGAGTTTGCTGATTGCCTCGGACGGCATTTTCAGCTTCATCTGGTCTTTTTGGGGGCGCGGGCGGCGAGAAACTTAAAGGGTTTCTCAAGCCGTATGAAACAAAGCACCGTCAGAGGTTTCTAGAGGGAACGGCATCATGCACTAGTGCATGCACCAGATTCTCCGAGGGGTTCGGATCGGGAGCGGAACAACCCGAGGGCGCCTCTAAAGGCTAGTACCTCGGCTTAGGTTGACCGGGTCGTGAGGGTGATGACCCGGTCGTGGGGGAGATTAAGGAACTGAGACTGTAAGGACTTTTTATACAAGGTGGTTAGGATGTTTAAGAGTACTGAGTGAAAAATGTTACTACCTTTATTTGACACCAGGGTGCCAAGTAATGTAGATAGTAGTAATGTGATTGCTTGTCTTTTCCATTACTTTGCGCGACTTTCGCTTGTATTACTGACCAGCAGCACTTTACTCGCGACTTCGTCCGCGTGGATTAGAAATTTAAAAATAAAGTTTGTTTTTAATAAAATATAGCTTATGTTACCCGCAAGGAATGTAGCATTCTGTCAGTGAAAGAATTTTTGAAAATGGACCAGTAGTTCCGGAAATTAGCCCCGACATACAAACAAACAAAAAGTCACATACGTTACCTCTTTATTAATTGTATATTGTATAGATATATTTATTTACGCCACCTACAGTATGATGCAAATATTAAATAAAATATTATATGCGTAAAATGACTAACAAAAGAAAATTTTACTTCAGAAATTTAAATCTAAAGGCTCTCCTAACTAGATCACCAAGTTTCGTCAGCTTTCTTCGAGTCATCGCCGTTATAAATACACACGCAGTTGGTATGTCAACGAACGCGCCCTTACGTCGTACATGACCCTTCACCCACGACCGGTGTATGTTGACAGTTCCCTTGCTTCCCAGCACTGGTCAAACACGCGATTAAGCAAACAAATACGAAATGCATAGGCCACTTAACAAATGGGCTACAGTCGACACCTATTTGTTTGGTCGTGTAAACAACGGTGTTGACCTTCCGAAAATTCCCAGGAGTTTTTTATCAGTTAGGATCCTAATTAGGAGTTCATATTTGACGCTACTTTAACCCTTTATACGTGGCAATCAAAACGGTTTCATATGGATTTGTTGGCATTATCAGACACAGAGTGTAATAAAACTTAATACTCTTATCAAAATATATATATATATCTCATATGTAGGTACCATATTTCAAGCGAAATAAAAAGTCTATATATTTCTTATTTTCTATCAAGTTCTATATCATTTCAGTATATAAGTTTCAGACATCCTGAGGATATACTCAGAGGAGTTCTATGGCGTAGACAGATAATCGTATTTTTTACTCCTGTCTAAAACGGAAACATATGTAGTAGAAGTTATGACCGGAAAGTTTTCAAAGTTTATCTTACCTTCTAGTATCATAATAACGACAGCTTATCTAAGTGCTCAAAATATCATGAGTGGAACGCTTCGAAGCCGGCGTCGCCGGTGGGCGCGCCGTTTCATAGGCGTACGTGGCAGGTTGGGCCGAGAGGTTGAAGCCAGGGGTTGCGCTCGCGCACAGTTCACCTCTGTTGACACTCCGCATCTTAGCTATGACACCACCACCACGACCCGGTCAACCCGAGCCGAGGTCCGAGCCTTTAGAGGCGCCTCCGGGTTGTTCCGCTCCCCGATCCGATCTGAACCCTTCTGAGATCTAGTAGGGCACGGGGACACGCACTAGTGCGTGATGCCGTTCCCTCTAGAAAACCTCCGAAAGTGATTCGTTTCACACGGCTTGAGGATTTAAGTTTCTCGCCGCCCTCAAACAAGCCCGGTAAAGCTGAAAATGCCGTTTTAGGCGATCAGCAAAATCTCTCCAAAAAAAAATTGCTATGACACGTGGGCGGAACAACATCAGCTTGCTGCATTGCTACTTGCATGCTGTGTTTCAATTTGAAGGGTATAGAACTGAAAGACACCAAGATAATGCCGACGTGCGTTACTCCGCTGGCATACTCTTGGTGTTGCAAGCGTCCATGGGCTGCGATTGCCGCATATCATCAGTCAGGCCAGCTAAGGAATACAAAAAAAACATGGTTGAGTCAGCGCGCCGAGGTCGTAACTCTGGGGTTGCGTACGCGCATAGTGCACCTCTGTTGACACTCCGCACCTCCTCAGGCTCGACGCGTGGGTGGAGCAACGATGGACGGTCTTGATACTTGGATAAATAAATTTTAAATTATTCAGATAAAAAATAATATTACCGTTTGCAGACTAAGACAAACAAAATATTAAAATTATATAAACAAAAACAAAAACATTTCATAAGACAGACAGATATAATACTGAATGTTTAAAATTACTTTGTAAGTTAATATTACTTAAAACATCTAAAAGTAATAACGATGTAAGTAGTAAAATTACTGAATAATGGTCTAAGAAGGTGTAAGAAGCAATCGCATAACAAAAAGCTCTAACAAAAAGCTTGTCCTTCACAATTATTCGAGTTCATTGGTGTAAAGTTGTAAAGTAGTAAAAAGTAAATAGTTTTGAATAATTTCGGTTGGCTGGTTAGAACCACGATAGCTCAATTGGAAGAGCACCTGACCCGGTATGTCAGAAGGGTGCAGGTTCAAATCCTGCTTGTGGAAATTTTTTCAACATTTGTGTTTTTGTAATTTGTTTCGCAACAAAATTTGCGTTAAAATTGTATAAACAAAAACGAAAACATTTTATAAATAGCTTGCCCATTTCTTAACTGATCTTTAGTGTTTGTAAAAATATTATGATCGGGTGTTAATAACGGTAGTTGTTGACATTGAATGGGTGCCTTTGGCTTTCAAAGTAAAAAGTAAATAGTGTTGAATAATTTCGGCGGGCTGGTTAGAACCACGATAGCTCAATTGGAAGAGCACCTAACCCGGTATAACAGAAGGGTGCAGGTTCAAATCCTGCTTGTGGAAATTTTTTCAACATTTGTGTTTTTGTATAAATTTATTTGTTTGTAACAATGTAGTATTCTCTAGAACTACTGAACTGATTCTCCATTTTTTTACTTTAATAAACTACACTACAATTGCGTAATATGGGCTGCTGTTGTATCTACCTCTTATTTAACATTATATTAGTTTTTTATTAATAAAAAAAATTAGATAGTAGACTTTATGTATATAAAACAGTAACACAGTTAAAACAATTAAAAACATTGTATACCTACATCATCAATGTTAAATCTACACGTACTATTGTATCAAACACATTCAGTCTGAGTACACTGTAATAAATAGTGGGAAATAGATCCGACTTGTGTAGGGACGGTGATACCTGTTACATTTTTAACTTAAGAAATCTTTTATTGACTGTCGTTGTGACCACAAAATGATGTAAATTCTGATTTTGAAATTTTATGTTTTTTTAGCTTTTTATACTTTAAGCTTTTTTAACATTTTGCTGGTTCCCTAAACGACTGGAGTAAGTTTATTATTTCATTAAGGGTGCGCCGTCCGTAAGTGACAAGTGTCATATATTTTATTTGAAATGTCTTCGTCCATATGAATTTGATGCCGCGCGGCCATACTAATTTAGTTTGGGGAATTTAACGTGTTAATTTGAAAAATAATTATTTTAAAATACCTCTCGAAAAATCGAAAATGTGAGACGGACGATTTGTAGTTTAGCCATTGGTGATTGTTTAGACAAAATCAAAGGTACAATAATTTATATAAACTATAAGATATCAACTAAACGCCGCCACTCGTTTTCATGATTTTTGCCCAACTTTAAATGATATTGTAGAAAAAACTATAGTGCGTTATGAATTTATGGATCGGACTAATTGTAAACACGTTCCCTATGATACTAAATATATATTTTGTTAATTTAATACGTATAGTATTTTTAACTATATTTACTTAACCGTGACTGCTTTTTGGCATTTTTTGGTCGGCGCATCCTTAATGTACTCACTGTTTTTTATAAGCCATTATGCAGTCCGTGTTCGGACATAGACCTCCTCCAGACGCCTCCTTTTCTTTATGTCGCCAGCCTCTCTCATCCAGTTGTAGCCGGCTGGATGTTTAATATCGTCCACCCATTCAAGCCACTTAATCAATGACCCTTAACAATTTTTTTTAGACGAAACTCAATAAACCTACATGTATGGCATTAGCAAGTCATACAATTTTATTTGTATCTTTTTAATGCCTTTAAATTTCAAATGCCACTAAAATCCTTGTTTTTTGAAAATTCTTTCTTACCACGTTATAGGGTCATGCCCTCCAAAATCGAGTAAACAGAAGTTGTAGTACTGAGTGGGCGCTACCGTGGGAAACCCCAGCGGTGGGAAAATCAATACGCCATCGCCGCCCAGTCCCGTTACTCTGGGACAATTAAAAGAGAATAAAATAATATAATTTATTGGAAATTCTAATTACTATTTTTGTTTGTGTGATTTGTTTTCTATGAGATATATTATTCAGATTCAAATTCAGATTGACATTATCCTTAACTGCCGTTGGCTCAACCTATTGAATACTTTTGTATTCAAAGTAATGGGTTTATACGAGGAGAAAAAGCTTGTCTTTCATCTAACATAATGTGGCAATAAGGTTTAAGATAGAATCGCACTTTACCCGAAAACCCTCAACAGCCTCAGCAGTTCCTGCCAGTGTAGTTAGTTAAGTTTAGTTTAGGTAACTAAACAGTAACTAATAAGTAAGATAATCACTACACCATAGAAGCTGTTGAGAATAAAAATATTAAATTACAAAGTTTTAAAATATGTAGGTATAAAGGTAGGCAGAAAGCGGTGCGACAAAGAACGTAAATGAAACATATACTACATAAATTTATAAGAACTGAAATATACATATTAAGTTCATTAAATGAAATGATAATGAATACCATAAATACTATTAAAAAAAACTTAAATAAAAATAGACTACATAAACATACTTAAACATAACAGAAGAAAAGATGATGGGCATCTCTTACGTGGGTGTTGATTTCTATTTACCAAATAAACAATGAATTAATAATTACTACCTTTGGGGTTTAAAGTTTCTCGCGTCCGTAGGTTTACCCTTGAGACCCTACACGTGACCCCTGGGTGGTGCTAAATGAGTGACACTGTCTGAATGGTAGAACGAAATAGGCCGTTGCAGCACGAAATAGGCCGGCTCGCCCGGCGTAATACCACCCTCTCACAGAAAATATCGGCGTGAAACAATGGCACTCGTTGCTGTTGTGTTTCTTCCGGTGAGTGAAAGTACCGGAGACCCGTCTCTCACCCCTCCCCCTCCCAATTCCTACTCCCTGTTGGAATATAAATTTGATAGAATTTTATGTCTATGGTTTAGTATGGATGATATTCGGTTGAGTGAAAAAGAAACATGTCTGAAGCGTTTTCAAATATTAAGAAGTGTTTGTCAAAAATAGAAAAAAAGATTCTGTTGTTAATTTGTTATTGTGTTTTCGGATGTATTTTTGATAAAGATTTGTAGCTATAAAGTTTTGATATAATTTATATGTTTTAGGGTGATTAAATTAAAGTAACGAGACAAATGTGTAATCAGTGGCGGTAGCCAAAGTAACATTACGAAAACGATAGCGAAGTTCGAAAAGAACAAAATGTATGGGATTGACATAAGATTGACCACGTGATTTAGCGCGGCTTGTTACAATCCCATACATTTTATTCTTTTCGAACTTCGCTATCGTTTTCTTAATGTTACTTTCGCTAAGCTTACAGGCGTTTTTATTTATATGGATCACGAAGAACCTCCTCAAGATCCAACTCCTTCCTCGAGGCCGGCAACGCATCTGCGATTACTTTGGTTTTGCGGGTGTCCATGGGCGGCGGTGATTACTTTCCATCAGGTGACCCGCCAGCTCGTTTGCCTCCTTTTAATATTTAAAAAGAAACCTATCTAACCTAACTTTTTTCTCTTTTGTACCCTTTTTCTTCCTATGACCTTTGAAGCGCTTACCGGTTTTATTTTTGTACAACATTAAGCAACTAAAGCTTCCGCGGGCTCAAAACTAGGTATGTCAACTATACTTTACCCGACGACCCGCGACGGCGAGAAAAAAACGAACACCTGTAATTTTAATATATTTGTTTTGCTCAACAACTGCATATAAAAGAATTAAGTTTTTTTCCCAACGTCCGTTCCACACTAAAAGCGTTTCGGAAACTCGTAAGGCCCACGGTAAATACATAATAACACGGTCGGGAATCGAACACGGAGCCGCGGCGCGCGCTCTCTAATTAGGCGCAGCGGGCAGTGCGCAGACGCCGATTGATTCAACCGCTGTCATTTCGTATTTATTGCCCATCGTGCTTTGAGACGAAAGATTATAATGGACTATACAAAAACAAGACGAATAGATTGGATTGTTTTATTTTGTATTTTTCTTTATTTTAAGTAGTGCTTCAATTTTGCGGTCTTATGGTTCTCAGATGTTCATTATAATGTATTTTAAAAAAATGGTTTTGGGAAAAGATAAAATAATTTTGTATTATTATGATTTATGATTTCGATTACTTTCTAATAAAATGTAATTAAAAACTTACATCGGGTTATGACTTTGACTCCAGAATAATGGTATTACATTAATAAATACTTCATATTGTGAGTTTAGTAAATTATTTGTGTAAACACTCTTATTCTCGTTCAAAGAGGCCAAAGTACTTTTCTCTTAATTTTATCTTGTAAACTGACAGGGTAACGATTTAGTTTTTCTTTTTTAAATAAAGAAAGAGCGTTAATTTTTAAATCAAATTTAACTTACGTTCACAATTTGGAATGGCAAGGCCAGAGTCATAGTTTTTACAAAAAATAATCTGTTTAGGATTTGTTCCACATGTCTTATTATAACGAAAAACTAGAGTATTTGTTTTTTTTACATTTGTTTTGTTTTACGAAAAGCTTGGATATTAAATACACACTTATCCACGCTAAGTGTTCGTCGGAGGCTTAGGTCGGCGCCGCGATTTTGACAGATGATTTAGTGAACCAAACCCAGCGTTGGGCCGCCGCCAGATTTTTATGCCTTTTTTACCAACACCACAACATATCACCTGTTTACGGTCCCACGTTTACATGTTGTTATACCGAGAAAAGGTTTGTACAGACGCGAGCACAGATATGTAAATACTTCTTTGGTTTGAAATGCAACAAAACTTTTTACGAATGTTACTCACAGTCAATCTTATCTATATTTTATTTTAGAAAATGTCGTAAAAGTGTCTCATGAACACAACAGTGCAACAGAACTTTTAACTGATAACTTTTTCCCAAAATACGCGAGCTGTTGAATAAACCCACCACATACTTGAGAGGTTTGGAAGGGAGGAATATAATTTATTACGACATAATCGTCATCTCTCATTATCATTTATTTTAAACAAATAAACATTTCACAAAGAGTACACAAACTACTTACAAGTAGTAGACACATCTTGTTTTTACAATATGCTTAATTATTTTTTAACAAAATATTTCTAAATAAGGAATGGTATTTATTTAATACTCTTATTAAGCTTCGACAAATTGGCGACATTTTAACGGAACAACTGAGGCAATGAAATACATCTGCCGCTCTCGGTATGCAATAATGGCGGGAGGTGCACACGGCAACGTTCCGGGTTCTTGTAGGGTCCAAAATGGGTCCGAAATGGGTCCACATCAAATTGGCAAAAGGCCGTGCACGCGTCGCCATATTTTTAATAGCTCTCTCCCCTTGCGGTGTTCCGCAGCTTTAGTAGCAATTTCTTGTCATTTATAATGTATTTTATGTTTTATATACTAATAAAATAAACAACGTATGTGGCTAATGGAATATTCTAAGCCCGCCTGGCTAGCTTCCACCATCTTTTCTAACTCTGTCGGCATAACACAATGTTGGAAAGTATTCTTGATTTACACACTATCTATTATCGCTATGTCAGCCTATGACGTCCCACTCAGACAATACCACAGGCCCACTCAAACAATACCATATTGGATAATTAGTTAGATATGATGGTGGTAGCTAGCCTCACTTTAAACATACCCTACCACCTATCAATCCGAGTACAATACCGCACGCTGGGAATCGAATAGACCTCTAGGTCTGAGACCGACCTAACGACACTACCTCAGTTCATAAAGAGCACACCTCGCTAGCCCAATAGAGACCAACGGCTTAACGTTTAATATTTTTTGATCACCAATCCGGCGACACGGCTTCGCAAACATTGACGGCGTTGCTTGACTTGAAGGCCTCACACGAGTGTACGAGCACGAACAAGTAGCCCGATCTGCGATTGCTTAGGTTAAGCAACATTTTAAAATGCGGTCACAGGTGGGCGGTCAAAAATAAATCATCTCGAGCTCCTCCGTGCTTCGGAAGGCACGTCAAGCCATTGGTCCCGGATGCAGCAGTCTTTGACTCTTTAACAACCACCAATCTGCCCTTGGTCCGCGTGGTGGTTCAAGGATCGTTCTTCTTATTGAATCATAGGGAAATCTCATGCCTTAGCACTGAGGACATAAAATAGGCTGGTGACGTGACGGTGATGTGATGTGACACGAACGTGCTAGTCGCTGCGCGGCCGCCGTGCGCCGGCGCCGTCGGGCGCCGCTCTCACTGTCTACGAATATCAACATCATAAAGCATCCCTGCCAAAATTACATTCGAAGTAGATACCTACAAAAAATAGCTGATATAGCTGACTAGCTTTGTCTCTATTTGTCTGCCTAGCTGTCTCCGTGCACATTAGCTTGATATTTATTGGCGATGTACAATTTTTATTGTTGTGCGCACCGCCACGTGCGCCGAACAGGTGACGAGGGTGGCATGTGTTCGCTTTTTGCATTCGCTTTTTAATCAACTGTATGAACAATTTATCAGCCAGGCAGGTAGTCTTTCTTTTGTTATGCGTTATATTTAATCGCCTTTCTGGTCGTATATTATTGTACTTAGTTTGGTTGGGGGTAACTAGGGCTTGTATTAAGTTTGGCTGGCACCCAAAATCTTAGGTGATGCATGATAGAGAGTATAATACAATACAAACACAGTGATGCTCTAAGACACAGTGCTTCTATTTTCTTTATGTCTCTTGGCAATCATCGCATTTCCGAATGCAGCCGTATACTAATTTTCATGTCCATTAATTATTAGATTAATAATATATAATGATTAATGATTTCAATTCAGAACAGCGTACTATATTGTTTATTTAGTATTTTCGTGAAAACTATATAGAGCTGTAAAACTATAAATCGTTAATCAATTAAGTATGACAAAATAGTAATTCCCCTCATTCTAATAAATTAACATATAAAAAGAGTAGTAGTAGCAACTCCTGAAGTCTATATAACTGATAGAAACACGAACTTTGCCGTGAAAATGAAATAATAAAAACTTTTGAAATTTTGCTATTAATGTAATTCATGAGTAAATGTATGACGTTTCAAAGTTTATTTATTCCATAAACAATACAATTGTTTGACTACGTGCGCGTGGTGTCCTTGGTGTCGCAAGCATCTAAGGGCTGCGGTCAGCGTTTCATCAGACAGGTTGCATGCTCAATTACCAGCTTAGTGAAATAAAAAACTATCCTTTGTGTTCTTAGAATTTTATAGAGCTTTGATAAGTAACGCAAAAGACGTTAAAAGGTCGCCATCTTTCTTTTCTTTACCCTGCCTTAGTTAAAATATAGCTATTACGACAATAGTCATTTTAATCAACCAGTTTAATATGCGTAAAAACATTAATAAAACGATAAAATCATGAAAAAAAATATAGAATGCACATGCCACGCAACCGTCATCGTCTAGTGAATGGTGTATCCTGACATCTGCCCGCTACACGCGAGCATAATATCAGAAGATGTATCTTAAAACACAACTATTATATATTGTAGTAGACAAACAAATAAAATAAAGTTATGAGTAGGTTTTTGAATTATCATATTCTATTCATAGTTCGTTATAAAACCACTAAGTCTATCTTAAGCAGAGTCGTAATTCTATACAAATAAGCACATTTATGGCTGAGCTAATAGCAAACGGCTTCTGATCGTTTGCAGTACCACAGAATAACTAATAGTACCTAAGTAACATTATCTAAAAATGGAAATCCCTTGTGGAAATACTGTAAGGTGCACAGCAGTTTCTTTCTTTACTAGAGTAGAAACACATACTATTCATCAATGCCGTACCAAATAATTAAATATCAATCCGTTGTCAAATCCCGCCAAGGTCAAGTTTTTTTCCTCCTTAACCTAAGTATTTTGCTGAGTGTTATTTACTCTCCTCTCTATGTCGATAACGTTTAAAACTATTATGTAACTTTTTTTTAAATTTTTTTTTAATCATGATAACATATTTAACTATATTATAGAAACGCATATTTTAAATAAAATGAAGCAAAACATAGCCCTTCCATCCTTTGTTATTTATTTATTTATTTTGGTTCTTCAACGTTAAAAATATTATATATATACATTCATAAAAAACAATTCAATTATATAAACTAAATGCTCTATCACTTATAGAGAAACACAACATGCACAATAATAAAATACCCTTACTTAATTGTTGCTAATATGCTGTGGAATAGCATCTAAGGCTGCTTTATGACATGGTTAAGTTATTTGTAGTTACTGTGTCACATATCTAATGCTAACTACATCTCAAACTGGGGAACACCAAAACATTGAATTACCGCTTGTGCAGAAACTAAAAGACTACAGACTAAACCCAACAAACGAAAACAATCACACGCAGCCAGTATTCGAAACGTCTTAATATCTAATTCCACTCTCCCAAGATAAGTCTTACGATATTTGACTACGTGTAGAAGTTGCTTCTAACATCGCACCTGTTAACGCGATCAGGTGTTCGGGATACTCCCTTTCATTCCACCCCCTTTGAAGAAGTTTTGTATTATCGCTACAAACGCTATACATTGCCGTTTTACTACAAACTTATAGAAGAGTTCAGAAGCAAAAGAGGGAACTAATCAGGTTTTAAGGAATAAACTTGTGTTATGCGTTTTTTGTAATACGTTTGAATTTATTGATATTTTGTCACAGCTGATGACAATTTGTTAGTTAATCCATTTATTGTAATATTCTCTGTCCCCATGATAAATTAAATTGGATATTATGGTAAAACTACAATAATACTACAATAATATCCAATCGACGACGACTTCTTTAATTGTAAAGCATGAAAAAACATATTTTCATTTCGAGTAGACTTACGAACCGATGGCATAGTGACATTCACAAGAGCTACTTGTAGCCTAAACTGAATAAATGATTTTGATATTTTTTTTTTTTTTGGCGCTCGTCTGATTTTGAATATCACCTAATCACCTAGGTACCCAATTAATTTGTACTTAGCAACGCAGTTGAAAGTTGGTGTATTGTTAATAATTTGTCTGCGTTCATCTGTTAGGAATTGTTTGGATTTTTTAATGAATTAAACACACTTTTCCAGGGATAGATTATCTTAATCTTGTATTAAAATAGAGCCAACCATTTTTTTGGATTCTTGTTTTCTGATTTGACGGTTATGAAATTGGAATTCCAACTGAAACTAAAACTTTTCTTAGTCCCGCCACAAGATTTACTTACTTTTTTAACTCTTTTCTTTGTAGGATAAAACAAAAGGATCATACGTCATACTGCCAGGTCTTCGATTTTTTTTATATATAAGGCAATGAGGAATGCTATATGTTAGTTTATAAATTATATTTTCCCTAGCCCTTTGGATTTCAGTAAAAAAAATATAAACACAACATTTGGATTATTTGAGATAATTTGCAAAATAACGTTGCCCGTTTACGAACTCTTATCGGTTATTATTAACAAACAATTCACCATTAAACAAAAAACGAATTTTGAAAATAAAACATTACAGGAAATTGTCTCTACAGCTACCCGCCATTGCTGTTCAAAAAGTTACGAATTGCGACGTTCTGGATCCTAACTGTTTCAAATTTTGCAAATAGCATGTTGCTAAGGAGTTCGCAACTAAAACCTGTTGGTAGACAAAGGCCGAAGTTAACCTATATCTAAGTGGTCTAGACTTAGAAGTGTGTCAGCGCTGCACCTGGCGCAAGGTGTGCGGCATGTGCTCGCAAATGGCGCGTGCGCGTGCGCGCGTTTTATGTAAAAAAGCAGTCTAGTTTGCGCCATTTCGTATAAGGGGGAATGTATTTACAGCATTGGAATGGGAACCGTTAATTTTTGCAATCAAAACTAGCGTCACTAAGAGAGTGACAAGTCTTTATAAAAAAATTGACACTGGACGCCATAAAACAATTTTTTTATCTGTCTTAAATATGCTGATAATTATATTACGAGAAAGGTTTTTCTTTACAGTTTTTTGCAACTATACCATGGTAAACATATTTTAGAGTAACAAATATGAATATTTTACAGTTTTTTTTTACTTTTATACATTAGGCTACCTTTTAAGGTTTCATTTTCCAAATGTTGTATTAATGAAATTAATTACTTTATCCATACATAAAAGTAAATACAAATAGTTGTGTGCAAAATTAATAATAAGTTTAATTAACATTTATTAATTCATCACATGTCTTGCGTATTTTAATTGGAAGACATGTTCGTAAACATTTATGAGTGTGACCATATTTATTATAAGTCGACAAGAAGTGTTATTTAATTGAAAATATTACTTATAGAAAAGTCGAAAAGTTTATAATTTTTTTTTAAACTCTCTTATTTTGATTCATTTATTCATACTTTAATTTAAAAACTTATTTTATGAAAACGAATAAACTAACAATTGCAATGTAAGTGCTCCTAGCATTAAAACCGATACTCCTATCGCAACGTTTAGATATTAGTTTAGTAAAGTTTAACCCCCTTACAAATAAACAAAGAATAAGGTCCGAATAGTTATTTCGTGTTTTGTTCCTGTCATATCAAATTAGAGTAAAAGAGACAAAACACGGAATAACTATTCGGACCTTATTCTTTGTTTATTTGTACGGGGTTAGAATTTTAGTTTTTCATGCTCTATTAATGACAAAGCTTTCGTTGTATATTTTGTCACAGAAACGCACTTTATCTTCATCTCAGCTAAGTGACGATAAGGCTGTGTAGATGAAAGAGTACTACACCTGGGACCCTCAACTACTAATAAACTGGTTAATTGTTTACTGAATAACTGGCTTTCTTCTCTTTTACTGACGTAACACAACAATGCTACTTACCTTGTTGCTATGGCGACCGACATAAGTAAGGCGGAAGTAGCTTACCAGTCGGACTTAAAACAAGCCCAATCAAACCGGACCCAATAAAAAGCACCGCTGTGAAGTCAATCTTGGGGTGTAAAAAGGCCGGTGGTCTTACCACTAGACCACAGAAGCAGTTACTTGTTTGAAAGCATAATTTTTAACCAATTAACATTAAAACCCTAATCCATTTAATTCCTGAAACTCGCAAATACGTTACATAGCAATGGGACAAAATGGCTGACCTATTGTCAACCGTTATTATTGTAATAGCTAAGAATTAGTCCCAACGTGGGACAAGGTGTGACGCAACTGCCGTACAGGTGGTCGTCAGGTGTACGCCCGCCCTAACTACTAGGGTTGCCAACTGACCCCCTTATTCATAAAAACTATCTAAGCATTATTTAGTTAATAATTCATCATCATCATCGGCCTATCTTAGTCCACTGCTAGACATAGGCTTCCCCTTATGAGCGCCATAGCGCCCTGTCCTCAGCTCCAGCATCCAGCATCTGCCTGCAGTCGATACACCGGTGTTCGAGTTTAACAACAGTTTTCGGCGCCAAAAAATAACATTAACCTGTCGCCTGCTATGGACGCAAACACAATAGAATTTCAATTGTTTATAGAACAGATCTGGCACTAAGCAGACGAAACTGTATGACCGTTAGGAAACAGGTTTATCTATTCAATTGTTGCTAAAGACTAAAAGTTGTCAGTAGCTGACCCCTTTTTAGGGTTCCGTACCCCAAGGGTAAAACGGGAACCCTATTTAGTAATAGAGAGTATTGAGTCTTAGTAGAATCCGCTGTCCCTCCGTCCGTCCGTCCGTCCGTCCGTCCGTCCGTCCGTCCGTCCGTCCGTCCGTCCGTCTGTCTGCCCGTCTGTAACCAGGCTGTATCTCATGAACAGTGATAGGTAGACAGTTGAAATTTTAACAGATGATGTATTTCTGTTGCCGCTATAACAACAAATACTAAAAAACAGAATAAAAGTAATATTTAAGGGGTCTCCCATACAACAGACATGATTTTTTTGCCGTTTTTATAGATAATGGTGCGTGCGCAAATCCAACTCGCACTTGGCTGGTTTTAATGAGTCAATGAGTCTGAATTAATGAGTCGTCCGGTGTATAAAAGTACCGGAGGGCCAACTCTCACCCCTCCCTCCTCCCAATTCCTCTAGGCCGGCAACGCATCTGCGATTACATTGGTTTTGCGGGTGTCCATGGGCTGCGGTGATTACTTTCCATCAGGTGACCCGCCTACTCGTTTGCCTCCTTTAACATTAAAAAAAAACTAAACTGAAAACTAAACTAAAAACTAAACTAAACTAAAACACAATTTGATTATTTATTGTCTTCAAAAGTATGATTTTTATTATCATAGAATTGACAACCCTTACGAAATCCAAAACCTAGCATGTGCTGAAAATACTATACTCTATTGTCTAAACGACATAAACTTCATAAAAAGTATTTACGCATTTGCGTAACAACAGAGGAATAAAACCTATGACCTAGAACCCTAGGGTCTAAGACCAGTGGTTTAACCTCAAGACCATAATGGCGGTCACTTCTAGCTGCTACATAATAAAGATTTTATTGCTTTCGTCATTATATTTTCTATGAATGAAAAAGAATAAACACGATTATTGACACGTATTTTATACGTTATTATAAGTCTAACAGAGGTAAGTAAAAAATAATTACCTTAGAGTAAAGTGGTACGCTGACATGTTTTTATGCTCTATCCTATAGAATTATCAACAATAAAAAATATGAGAATTGTCTAGTTATAATGAAAATGGAACAACAAAATTGAATTAGAAAATGTACTTTTATTTAGCTTTTAAAACCTTTAAATAAATTATTTTAGTAATTGTAAAATGGCGATTGCAAAAAACAATATAATTTGATTGCTCTAGAAAACTTTTAATTAACTTTTAAAACGTTAAAGGAAATTGTTTAGTTATTGAAATTGGCGATTGCATAATAGTCACAATTACAGTTTAATTGCTTTTGTTTTAATTAATTCTGTCGATATTAACTGATTATCGTAAGTATTTATTGAGTATAGAGTGCATTATATTTAATTAAATTACTATCACAATTTTCGTAAAAATATACCTTACTTTAACTGAAATTGTAGTAATAAATTAATAATAGCTGAAGTAACAAGCATTCGCTGATGTAAAAAAAATTACGACCTTTGCATTTTACATATCCACGCCAAATCGATCAGTGTTCACAGATAATGAAGAGTTAAAAGTTAACATCACTGTGCGAAGTACGGCAATTTTTTATTAATTATCTTTTTAATTACCATTGACAAAGGAAGCGCTCTCTGCTTCGTGCTGCCGGCTGTGTCGGACCTCAAAGGTGTGCTAGGCAGAATGACCAGGTGTCATGACCGCGACCGCGTTTCACGAAAAAGGTAAAAAAGCTAAGATCACCGGCCTTCAAAAAAATCTGTGCAGGTGCCTTGCCGGAGCTGATCAGGCGAAAAGACAGCTGTCTAAAATAATAACTAATTTATAAGGTCGTTCGTAAGTATGTGGTGCGGCCGATTAAACTAACAACAACAATAAATCAGACAGGACAACAAAATTCATTTTACATTTTTATTGCATTAGAAATTCATGAGATTTGATGTTAATGTACTTTTTGGTTGCCTCAATAATAAACTATTTAAATTAAATCCATTTGGACGAACTTGACTGACCGGCGACTGGGCCTGCTCTTATCTTATCTCCGCGGGCCTACTCGCCGGATCGAATTATTTTAATATTTTTATTCCGGCAACTGGGTACACCATCGATATGCATATAAGATCTATCGAGTGAGCGAGTGGGCGGAGTACTCAACGCTACAAAGTTGAAATGAAACACCTCATTTTGACGTATTAGACGTATACGAGTACTCGATTTTGTTTTTTTATTTTATAGTAATTTCCACTAGGACTGTAAATGAAAATAATTGTCAGTGTCAGGTGCACGGTAGTCGGTAGTGAACACAGAAAGTGGTTCGAAAAGTCCCTGAAAAATAATTTGTAAAATAAACGCTAGTTAACTAGTTCCGTACTATAGTTTATTCCATTTCAATGTCTAGCGTTCCTGTTAACTGTAGACCACAAGAAACAGCTTTCTTGTATATTTCAAAGTTAACCATTTATTCAAGTCACTTATTGACATCAAAAACTATTAAGTCAAATAACAAACTAAAGTTTTGTTTAATCTTCACTACTGTGTCTACCACCAGTCTTGATTTTGGGAAAACCTTCAACCGAGGAGAGCAGGTTTTTTTTGTTTCCCCTGATCGAATGGCATTGATAGAGCTTGACGAAAAGCTTGCGAACGAATATATACGTGCGATACTGACAACGGATAACTTATAAATGCGCAGTGCGCACCCGCAGCTGCGCTTCCTCGCGCCGACCACATCCTTGCGCCAGGGCTGTCCCCGCTCGGAAAAACTAAATTAATAAAAAAAAAACTTCGTTTTGCCTCGGATAATTGGGTATACAGTAACAGAAATGATGTTTGATAATTTTATTTGTGACATTTCTCGCCATAAACTTCATTAGGAAGATAATAATTATTTACGATAATAAACGGTATATAACAGGTTCAACGGTTCTCTTTAAAAAGATATAATATTTTAAACGGACGACCTCTTTATTACCTTGTATACTTTTAGAGATATATAAGCCAATTAATCGGTAAATAAGGTTTCTGCGTAAAGTGTGCTTCTTTCTTCTTATCAGCAATTTCCATTAGAAGTGATCAAGGCTACCCTGGTGCACAATTAAGAAAGAGCTTTTAAGCGCGAACTGCCAGCCCTAACGCTTACGCATTTAGCATCAAAAGCGAAAAAACCCGACAACTCTAGATTACATGACACGGCTAAAGGTGCGCTTACACCGGGCCTATTTCAGATCGAGTTAAAAAGCTATTTGTCACTCGGGCATTAACCACTAATGTCGTAAGTGTTGAACCACCTTTTTACCTTACTGAAAAATTCGGAGTGCGCTTTTTGCTTTAGTTAAATAACTAGCATTGTTCATAAATAGAATACGCTGAATTGGGGAAATTGGGCAATATCCTGCTTTTGGGTAAAAAAATTGGGAAATTTTTGAGATAAAGGCATTCCAAATTAATTTACGCAAGGATAAAGGTCACACCACTGATAAACATTGCATAAGACAAACTTTCACAATCACTCTCTTTTTTTTCTCGTGACTCTTACATAACATTTTTTGACGTGGCAGTTCCATCGTGACATAGATATATATAAAAAAAAAACAAAAAGAGCACCATAAACGGAAGGAACTCAAGCTTTTGGATGTGGGATTAGACAGTACGCTCTGAAATACACCAATATCCAGTTTATTGACTTTCACGTTAGCAACTAAACCGCCTCCCTATGCATTAAACATCTCAAATTACTTTACCGCAAACAATTGCATTGACTAACTAAATTGACAATTCAATATTGTAAAAGCAAAGTGAAGTATTTAATAGAATATACATTAACGTTTTGATTTCTTAGAAAATCTGGCCCACCACGGAGTGGTGCCAATTGAGTATGTTGCAGTCAGTTCTCAAAGTGCATCACTTGCAGAAAATTCTCAGAGACGCCAAAAACTATGCACACAGATTTTATACCTTTAATTATTAATGAAAATCTATATTTTACCTCTATATATATATACCTATGTATATGAGCAACTAAAGGGCGTGATACCCATATATCCTTGGTATTACAATCTGAGCTGCAATTGACACCTTACATGTGAGCTTCAATTCTGCTATTTTTAATAGCTACTCAGCGGTTTGATTTTGACAACTGGACTGTGGGAAAAATCACAGAATCTGGCCGCTGAAAAGCTATTTTGTAAACGTTTTCAAATAGCACAATTGAGGCACTGGCGGTCCGGATCTATACTTTACCCATTTCCAGACTCTGTAACGTGGAAATAAATTGAATGTTTCGTTTTTATAAAATTGTGTCGACGAAACTTTATCCACCGAAAGTTTAAAAAAATTAAGGGGCAATGTGGTTATTTCCAGATTTGGACAAGTGAATTGACTGTGGCACAGTCTAGCGCGGTGCAATACTGCAACGCGCGTCGGATGGTGCGTATTCCGATGCGGCCGGCCGCCTAGGTGGCGCCAGCTCGCATTGCTGCACTCGCCCCGCCGCGCACTGGCCAGTGACAAGCCGCGTGCGCTGACTGCAGCAGAGTCTGACAAAAAACAGGGCCATCCTAGTTATTAGTTATCTTAATTAGCTTCTTTCGTCCCACTGCACAAAAAGTGGAGAAGTTTGAGATCTGGATCCGTGGCGGTCTGTGTCTGCGGTGTCAAAGGCATCGTGATCATCTCGCCGTAGCTTGCGCAGCTGATTTCGACGACGCGTCCCGCCCTCAAGCTTCCGAGGTGTGATGATATGAACCCCCTACTCGGGTGGCATGCGATGCGGCAAGTGTGACCCGCCCACTACTTGAGCCTAACTAACTCGAGTAAAGCCCACCGCAAAACCGCAACCACAACATAAGGAGAGGTTGTCTATGTGTCAGTTGCTCGAGCACGTTTGTATTAAGCTTACCTTCTGCAGTCTCCTTATTTTGTGCCGCAACGGCCAATGCGAACCGGCGACATCAGCCGTCGCGCGCTAATCGGCGACGAATCTGTGAAATTGGCTCGTCGGCGTCGCGGCGCGCCAACGAACGCCGCGCCGGCCGCCACCTCCAGGAGTGGGGCGGCGGTAGGCGATTTAATTGACACTTGTCCACACGCGGATAAACAACTAGGTAGAACATGATACTTACTGAGAAAATCCTTTTTCTAACAACCCTTTCATTATTGATATATAAATGTGAACGAATTGCGAGTTTCATTCGCCATTCGATCACGTTAACGAAAACGAGAATTCGTATGGCTAAATTTTGACTCTTCTCGTAGGTATGTCGCCAGGAGGCGCTGCGTCAATGCCATAATGTTTGTTTTTGTTAAATCATAATCTGATAGTCTTATAGATCTTCATCATTGACCATGTTAATTGATACCATAAAATTAGCCATTAAACTTTTGAAAATTTTTAACTGCGATTTCCAGTTGGAAAATATACTGAGGAACTAGGAACTATAAAAGTTTTTTTTTTTCTTTAAATAATTTTACCGTTGTTGTATTTTGCTACCTTGATATTTTTTTCCATCCTGTACAAAAGATATAAATAAGTCTAACTTTACTGACCATTGTTTGTAGGTAGGTAATCGGACTGTTTTCTGTGTGTTTTTGTGCATTACCTATGCACATATGATTAATTATAAATTATAAAATGTTTTTGATTTGTTTATATAATTTTAACGCAAATTTGTTGCGATACAAATTACAAAAACACAATGTTGAAAAAATTTCCACGAGCAGGATTTGAACCTGCACCCTTCTGACATACCGGGTCAGGTGCTCTTCCAATTGAGCTATCGTGGTTCTAACCAGCCCGCCGAAATTATTCAACACTATTTACTTTTTTACTTTGAAAGCCAAAGGCGCCAATTCAATGTCAACAACTACCGTCATTAACATCTGATCATAATATTTTTACAAATACTAAAGATCAGTTAAGAAGTAGGCAAGCTATTTATAAAATGTTTTTGATTTGTTTATATAATTTTAACGCAAATTTGTTGCGATACAAATTACAAAAACACAATGTTGAAAAAATTTCCACGAGCAGGATTTGAACCTGCACCCTTCTGACATACCGGGTCAGGTGCTCTTCCAATTGAGCTATCGTGGTTCTAACCAGCCCGCCGAAATTATTCAACACTATTTACTTTTTTACTTTGAAAGCCAAAGGCGCCAATTCAATGTCAACAACTACCGTCATTAACATCTGATCATAATATTTTTACAAATACTAAAGATCAGTTAAGAAGTAGGCAAGCTATTTATAAAATGTTTTTGATTTGTTTATATAATTTTAACGCAAATTTGTTGCGATACAAATTACAAAAACACAATGTTGAAAAAATGTCAGATGTTAATGACGGTAGTTGTTGACATTGAATTGGCGCCTTTGGCTTTCAAAGTAAAAAAGTAAATAGTGTTGAATAATTTCGGCGGGCTGGTTAGAACCACGATAGCTCAATTGGAAGAGCACCTGACCCGGTATGTCAGAAGGGTGCAGGTTCAAATCCTGCTCGTGGAAATTTTTTCAACATTGTGTTTTTGTAATTTGTATCGCAACAAATTTGCGTTAAAATTATATAAACAAATCAAAAACATTTTATAAATAGCTTGCCTACTTCTTAACTGATCTTTAGTATTTGTAAAAATATTATGATCAGATGTTAATGACGGTAGTTGTTGACATTGAATTGGCGCCTTTGGCTTTCAAAGTAAAAAAGTAAATAGTGTTGAATAATTTCGGCGGGCTGGTTAGAACCACGATAGCTCAATTGGAAGAGCACCTGACCCGGTATGTCAGAAGGGTGCAGGTTCAAATCCTGCTCGTGGAAATTTTTTCAACATTGTGTTTTTGTAATTTGTATCGCAACAAATTTGCGTTAAAATTATATAAACAAATCAAAAACATTTTATAAATAGCTTGCCTACTTCTTAACTGATCTTTAGTATTTGTAAAAATATTATGATCAGATGTTAATGACGGTAGTTGTTGACATTGAATTGGCGCCTTTGGCTTTCAAAGTAAAAAAGTAAATAGTGTTGAATAATTTCGGCGGGCTGGTTAGAACCACGATAGCTCAATTGGAAGAGCACCTGACCCGGTATGTCAGAAGGGTGCAGGTTCAAATCCTGCTCGTGGAAATTTTTTCAACATTGTGTTTTTGTAATTTGTATCGCAACAAATTTGCGTTAAAATTATATAAACAAATCAAAAACATTTTATAAATAGCTTGCCTACTTCTTAACTGATCTTTAGTATTTGTAAAAATATTATGATCAGATGTTAATGACGGTAGTTGTTGACATTGAATTGGCGCCTTTGGCTTTCAAAGTAAAAAAGTAAATAGTGTTGAATAATTTCGGCGGGCTGGTTAGAACCACGATAGCTCAATTGGAAGAGCACCTGACCCGGTATGTCAGAAGGGTGCAGGTTCAAATCCTGCTCGTGGAAATTTTTTCAACATTGTGTTTTTGTAATTTGTATCGCAACAAATTTGCGTTAAAATTATATAAACAAATCAAAAACATTTTATAAATAGCTTGCCTACTTCTTAACTGATCTTTAGTATTTGTAAAAATATTATGATCAGATGTTAATGACGGTAGTTGTTGACATTGAATTGGCGCCTTTGGCTTTCAAAGTAAAAAAGTAAATAGTGTTGAATAATTTCGGCGGGCTGGTTAGAACCACGATAGCTCAATTGGAAGAGCACCTGACCCGGTATGTCAGAAGGGTGCAGGTTCAAATCCTGCTCGTGGAAATTTTTTCAACATTGTGTTTTTGTAATTATAAATTATTCCTTTTTTAAAATATCGTAAGATTGTAAGGCGAGATTTCTGTCACTGAAAGTTATTATATAAAATGTATCAAAATAGCTTTAACGAAAGTAGAAATGCAACCGACAAAAAAAAAGGAACTAATAATAAAATTAAGGACGACCTTAATATTTTCACATTTAATTTATTAGGTCTCTATACAGGTGGCGTTATTAAACGGGGGTGAGGGGATGTTGCGAAACACATGTGCCCCGGTAGGTTCACCAAGCATCAGGAACTAATAGGATTATTCCTCATTTTGCGTACGTCACTTCACAATTACGTACAAAAGTTCCACTCAGACTCAGTTCAAGCCTTAATGTTATTGCAGTCATGAAAACTAGACGCGTGTGTATATTCCACAACCGTTTTTATAACCACAATAGCACTACTACACTACTGCTTTAAGAGCTCTTGGTAAAGCTGCGTCTTTACCAAGTCTCGGCCTCCCCTGAGAATAAAAGTGCGAGAGCAGATTGATCTTTAACCCACCAAGCCAATGTAGCTTAACGTGCTTAGGGGAACGCAATTTTTTTTTTATTTTGTGTTCTAGGTATCTGCTTTACAGGTATTGCGTAAGTTAACAAACAATTGCAAACAACGTAATTGGTCGATCGCTTAATTCTCACGTACATGCAAGCTTGTATTAAAGCGTAAATCATTAATACTTAACATTCAACCGGCTGCTAATACAGGGCGCGAATCGTTGAAGGACGTACACGTTGAATTTCTCTATACATTAACTAATAAATTCATCATTCTAAAATCCAAATTAACAAAGCAAGTTAATAAAAACCATGTTCCAATAGTAATATAGAGCTGTGGTCACCGCCGCCGCGTCGCAGAGGCCGCCACTGCGCACGGGCACGTGCCGCGCCACCTTGCCGCGCCGACAGGTGAGCTGCGCGCGCGCGGAAACTCGGAAACGGACACCCCGTATGCTGCCCTGCTCGTAATTCCCGCATTAGAAGGGTGAAAGTTCTTTGTTATCGAAATGGAGGATTACCAACATGCCCAATTTGTCTTGTATTGCGGTGAATAAAATAAAATATAAATATATATTTATGTATATAATAAAATTGTATTTAACTTACAATGTAATTTGATTGGAAAATAGAGAAAAATAATTCTTCCTGACCTGAGTTTCTTGCCAGCTATTCTTTGTTATAGGAATTTGGGTGAAATTTCCAAAATGTTGGTAGATTTAGTAGTTAAGATAAAAAATAAATTAGTTCACTTTCTTTGCTCATAATTTCTTTTTTTGTTTGGATATTTTAAGAGTTGTTTGTATCAATAAAGTCAACCTTATTTATCAAACAGTTAAAGTATGTTATTGAAAAACACTACGCAGACTTTTGTTTACGTAACTAGAGTGTTTTAAGAAAACTACATTATCCCTGAGCTATAGAGACTAAATTGTATCACAGTCAAAAACATTTTTTAACGAGCAAGGGAAATGGCCCTAGGCTACTTTTCATCCCAATAGAATAGGATGTTCCGAAAGGGGGACAGGAAAGTCTCCTTTTTCTAACTAAACTCCACCCGGAAGGCAACTAGTAGCTAACTAGTAACATGGTGAGTACGATCCGTCTCAGTTATATCTATTAACTGCCATGTGGTACAAAATAAGGAGGCTGCAGAAGGCAAGCTTTATACAAACTCCCTCGAGCAACGCACACATAGACAACCTCTCACGGACACGGAATTTCGCAACAGCTGCGCTCGAGCTGTTGCGAGCTGTTCCGAGATACGTGACCGTGCAAGGGGTCTATGTGTGAGTTGGTCGAGCACGGTAGTTAATAATAATAATAAAAATAATAAAAAGTATTTATTTGTTCAAAATTACAAAATCCACAACTAACTTAAAACTAACAATATTGAACAAAAAGGTAATGTGGCTTCATCAAACAGCTGAATCGACAGCAGTAGCTGATATGCTGTCACAACCTAGCGTGAGTTTTTATACGTTTCTAAGAAAATGTGACAACAGTTAAGTTACATAAAAATAATTTTAGGAAGAAATAATTAAATCACATCTTCCCACTACATTTTATAGTTATTAAGCTTACCTTCTGCTTCCTCCTTATTTTGTGCATGTGGCCCTTGTTCAATAAAAGGTTGCCTTACACGAACACGTCAATTCAATTATATATAACAACAATGCGTTCTTAAAATAACTTTTTAAGACACGATGATGCATTTTTATAAACATTGATGAATAATGGTGCGTCTTTAACCGTTATAGATCGCGCCAAACTTCTACTCCTCTCTGAAGTTGCTTCGCGCATCTGTACAGTCAGGCCCAAGATATTTAAGCCATTTAATATAAGGCTTAAATATTCTAGGCTTGACTTTACAACTGCGCGAAGCAACTTCAGAGGGGACTAAGTTTGGCGCGATCTATACCATAGGTAACACATTCCATACTAAGCGAAATAGATATAATATATTATAAATAAATTATTATTTATTATAACACTAGCTGACCCGGCGGACTTCGTACGGCTTTAACATTTTCCATGACAACAAAACACACAAATCAAGTATTGGAAAATTAAATCGTTTTCAGTATTTTCCGTTACTTATTATTTATGTTTCTCACCGTTTAATTAAACCTTCCCTGAACTTCCACAAATATTTCAAATCAAAATAGCCAAATCGTTCCAGCCATTCTCGAGTTTTAGCGAGACAAATGAAAAGTTTTATTGAAATTCATTCTCATTTGAAGGTCATTTGAAGGTTCAAATGAGAATGAATTTCAAGAAAGGATTTTCCGAAATTCTATCTTTATACCATTTCAAATTTCGAATCCTACGTCCCTATGAGGCCGTGTCCTAAAAGTGCATAACCTCTTTATGCTTAGAAACCTTCAAATGAGGTACTAATATAGTACGGTGACAATCGAGACATTCCAATTCTAAAGAGTATTTGTTTTTAAGTGAGTTCAACCTTTTTTGAATAAAATCGGATTGAGTTTTCAAACATGTGTCAAAATAAAATGTAATTTAGGCACTAAGGAGTATTGATATCAACTTCGAAGCAAATCACCGCCAAAATAACTTTCTACCTCTTTTTAACCCCGTTAGGGGATGAATTTCAATAAAATACGAAACACGTACTTCCATCAATTCTGTTAAAAAAGGTTTATACAAAATTTTAAGTAGATTGGACCAAGGAATCACGTTGTCCTAAACAATTTTGCCCCCCTTTTTCACCCTCCTAGGAGTAGAGTTTCGGAAAATCCTTTCCTATCGGATGCCTACGTCATACAAAGAATACACCCTCCAAGTTTCAGGTCTCTACGATCAGCGGTTTAGGCTGTGCGTTGATCCGTCAGTCATTCAGGACAAAGCATTTTATACATAATTACTAGCGGCCCGTCCCTGCTTCGCACGGATAGACTTTTTTTTTAATATAGCCTATGTTACTCAGCGCTAACGTAGCATTTTAATAGTAAAAGATTTTTTAAATCGGTCCAGTAGTTTTTGAGTTTATTCGTTACAAACATACATACATACAATAGACAATGACCCGGACTATGTTATATAGGATACTTTTTATCCCGGTAACAGGTTCCTGTGTGATAGTGTAGTCTTCGCGAACGAAGTCAAGGGCGACAACTAGTTATTAATAATAATAATTTATATATTAATTTATACGGTACGGTCAACATCTGTCGGGCATCCCGCCGTCCCGGTGAGTCACTCAGGCATATTATCTCCGGTTGTTCTCATCTGGCTAACGGTGAGTACTTGCATAGACATAACCTTGTAGCCAGGATTATCCATCAGCAACTTGCTCTTCGATATGGTCTTGTAGAATCTGAGGTGCCGTACTAAAAGTACAAGCCGGTGCCAGTTCTCGAAAATGGTTATGCCACGCTCTACTGGGATCGATCTGTTATCACGGACAGGACTATTATTAATTTCTTTTCTTTTGTCTGTTCACTTGTACTACCCATAAATATTCAGGCCCTGTCAGAATAACTGCGCTACTGTGTCATTCTGAACATCCATGGATGACACAGCAGCTTATGCTGAGACAGGGCCCTTTAACTTCACACTGCCTACCTATTTTATTTTCTGTTCTTTTTTTTTTCTGCCTGTTCTAATATATATTTTTTCTTTTCGTTTATTGTTGTATAATTAAGTGTGTAAGTTAATAAAAACTTTTCTATTCTATTCTATTCTATTATTGCCAATAAACCTGATATCGTGTTGACAGATCGATTGACGCGCCAGGCAATGCTCATCGATATCACCATCCCGCATGACGAGAACCTTGTGCAAGCCGAGAAGGACAAACTTACTAAGTACCTTGACTTGGCTCATGAGGTGACTTACGCTATCTTAGTAATTATGGTTATATGATATAGTTTTACTCAAATTTTGTTCCTAACATACAATTTGAAAAAATAGAAAGTGTTGAAAAAACGAGCGGGATTCGAACCCGCGAAAGAGCCACGGAAGCATAATTACCGGCTTATACCTGCATGTCATGGGGTGCGGGTTCGAATCCGACTCGTGGAACTTTTTCAACACTTGGCTTTTTTTATTTTATAGTAAATAAATAATTATTTATCACAAATATTAAACGGCATCGTCGATGACGATTTATTAATAATTATTACCAACCGAATAAGGCGGAGTGTATAGTGCATTAAATGCAATTTGATGCCCCACACAAACTTTGAAGCTCCAATTCCAAAAGATCTAAATAGTAAGTAGAAAACATTTAAAAAAAACGTTGAATTAATGTGATTTAAAGTTCACAATGGAAAGTCATAGATACATCAGTTGATTAAACTATTACAAGTCTATTAAATCTCTATATTTTCTATAAGTAAGTTAGTAACGTTTAGTAGGTAAGGTTGTCTGGAAGAGATCGCTTTTAGAGATAAGACCGCCTTTGCCCACCTCTGCATTCAATCTATTGTTATTTGTTTTTTATGTGTGTGAGTGATAAAGTGTTGTCTTTCTATCAATCAATTTTAGTAAGAAAGCGTACCAGATCTTGCTTAAACCACAGAACAACTTATAGCAACATAAGCATAGAAAGTTTCATTCAAATTGGCTATATTTCATCATCATCATCTCAGCCAAAAGAAGTCTTTAGCTGGACAAAGGCCTCCCCAAGGATCTCCACAACGACCGCTTTTGTGCTGCTCGCATCCAGCGGCTGCTTGCGACCTCACTAGATCGTTCGGTCCACCTTGTTGGACTAGCTAGCCTTCACTGCGTTTTCTGGAAGAAAGAACAAAAACTTATTAGACCTATATCCTAAAAAACAGACGACGACAACGTGGAAGGCCTAGACGGAGATGGCGAAATGAATGAGGGGACGCCTTGCCCTGCAGTTGAAAAGTAATGGTTGATTATAATAATAATCATAATCGATGATGATGATCGTACCGATTGTTGTTACGGCCAACGGCCTGATGGCCAAGAGCCTCGATCAACATCTAATGAGGCTCTCGTTAGGTGGCTGGATAAAGGGCCCGATTCAGAAGGCAGTTCTCCTCGATACGGCACGCATTGTTAGGAGGTTCCTGCCTCTGGAGCCCTAACCACCGGTAGCTTGGACCCTGGTCCCAATGCCGGCGGATCCCTATTTTTTTATATTTTTATATGTTTTATTTATTTTGTTTAATATTTAAAAATGTAAATTTATATGAGAAAAAATAAATAAAGAAGATAATGATAATATTATATATTTGATAACACTATTTGCTTTGAAAAAAATTGAACATCGAACTTAGTATGAGCTACCGAAATGTAGAACGCACTTAAAGCTGTTAAAGCTGTTAAGTCCGTATCCATTCGTATTGAATGGCATTCGCGTAAACACGTACCGCGCTGCCGACGGCTGCGGTGCCCGCGCGGCGGCCGCCGGCGCGGCGCCTGCTGCGGTCGATACCACCTCCAGTGTTCAGCGATAGCCAGCGGACGCGGCTACGCATACAGCGGGGGAACAGAGCTGCCAGTAAAGACAACTTACTTATACAGCTGGGTCCCGAAATGTACAAAATCAAATCTCATTATAATAACAAACAATCTGTGACTTATACAACTAAGTATAGGTAGTTGCACATTTTTGTCACTTTGACTTAGCTTTCATAGAAAGATATTTATCATACTTTGCAAACCTTACATTTAGATTCTTATTTTATATCCAATTATTATACAAGTTTATCTGCTGTACAAATGGAAACATAAGATACTTCCTCACAGCCCTAGATGAAAGGGTTACTATATTTTTGACCAAAACACATATCAAAGGTAGATAACTAAGTCACGTGGTCACAAACACAATAAGCGCTTTCTTCAAACGGCTGGTTGACACTTCCTATGACCCAAGGGCTGGCTTTTACTTTGGCCAGAGGCTAAGCATTGCCATACAACGTGGTAATGCCGCCAGTCTCTTGGGTACATTACTTTCATATTTTAGTTTCCATATTTTAGTTTTTATATTATTGTTTTATTAATCGCATTACTTTATTACCATTTATGTTATAAGCGCTTACGATACAATGTTTAAATATATAAAACTATCGGGGTAGGTCAACTTAATACATATAGAGAAAGAATATAGAAAAGCTAGCCGCTAGCCGCTGGTCGCGGCCACTAGAATAACGAGTGAGAATGTTACAATTCTGCCATAGCCATAGGTGACGGACGTGAAATTAGTGAGAGGCAGAGATATAGTTTTACAGTTCTAAATACTATGAAAAGTACTCGCGGCAACAAATCACGAAGAATACAATTATGAATCCAAAAACAGAAAAAGATTTCCAGCTATAGCCACGGCTACCAAAATAGCGAGCGGGGAAAATTCAACGCTGTTACCGCTCTATTTGTAGCCCCGTCTCTACCCAACACCACCCCTCGGACGCCCTTTAGAACACCCGGAATAGTACCAGGAGGTTATTTCTCAGAAGCTCGTTGACAATATGCCAACTCCCATAACAAGATTTATGTTGAGTTGTCAACAGATGTTCCTGTTTTTAAATTAATTTTGGCGTGCAAACAATAGTTACATTCTTTGTATAGAATGCTGAGTGCTGGGCGCGAGTATTATTCACCATCTGGGTTATTAGTGCGAGTTTTTTTAGCCATTTGGTAGTTTTGATTAACTCCCAATAAAATAATTAAATTGATTACACAACCACCACGCTTACCCATGTTCCCGAGTTGGTGAATGGTGGTGGTTGGTGTATATGTCATCTTATGGCAACGGGAAGTCGATGTTGCGCAGTGGTTAACGCGCTTGGTCTGCGATTGTTGAAGCTAAGCAACTTTTGCAACGGCCAAAAATGTATAATCTCTAAAATGTTTTTGTTTTGTTTTTTATAATTTTAACGCAAATTTTGTTGCGAAACAAATAATCTCTAGCTTCTCCGTGATTCACAAGGCACGCAAAGCAATTGGTCCCGGCTGCATTAGCATTCGTTAGTCGTTATTGGTGGTTGACCAATCCGCACTGGGCACGCATGGTGGTTTACGGCTTGTTCTCCTTGTGGTTTTTCCATCGATAGGGAAAGCTCGTGCCCCAGTATTTAGGACATACCTAAAATGAGCTGATGCCTTGTGACAACAACCGGGTCAAACGACTTAACATATGTATGCACGGTATGTTATACGTCCCACAGATAGGCAGTAGACCCAATGATGTTCCATACAGTACGTCTGTCGCAACGCCGATTGGTTTGCATGCCACGTGAATCGTGATGCCACCCGCGATCCGCCCGTGTTCGCCAGAGGCCTGAATACCAGCTGGCGCCAATGCCCGACAATATTTTGTTAATCGGTCCAGTTGCTAATTAGAGAGCGTTGCCAACTGCAACGCTACTCGGTAGATGGGCCGTCTCATCACATTATAGTTCTGTCACGAAATAAAGGGACCCCGAAGGTAAGCTTCATATTTTGTCTTTACCTATGAAATTGACAAAGTTCAAAGTTCAAAGTTCTTTATTGCATTCATGTTGTACATAATAAACAGGTGTTAAAAAGATAAAAAAAAAGAAACAAACATGACCCTGCAAGGGCACAGCAAGTACATTAAATAAAATTACGGTATATATTATTACTAAAACATTTATTAAAAATTACATTACATTGTTATTAAAAATTCTTAAAATCTACATTCAATATTTATAGTCACCATAGCACTTAATAATAAAAATAAAATAAAATCTACATTCATTCAAAACAATCGTTAATTATTATAAGTAATATAATATGAATATTGTCAATTATTTTATAAATTATTCATTTAAAAACTCTTGCAGCGAATAAAAGTTTTTTTTAGATTTTTTTATAATATTATTTAAAATTTAGTTAAATCTTTTATGTCTTTGATTTCACTCGGTAACCTGTTATAAATTTTCACACACATTGACAAGGGGCCTTTTCGAAACATTTCATATTTACAGGTAGGTTAGGCTAATTTATTTTGTGGGCTTAGATTTTGTGGACGTTGGTGATACGAAAAGAAATTAGTGTGCTTCCTAACAAATTCACAAATGGCATAGATGTACAGGGATGGTAATGTCAATATGTCAAATATATCGAAGAATGGTTGGCAGCTATCCATAACTGATAAATTCCCCAATACCCTTATGCACCTTTTTTGCAGTCGGAATAGTTTGATTACTTCTGTACTATGTCCCCATAATAATATGACATACGTTAGCAATTTCTTAAAAAAAATATATAATATAATAACTATCTAAAATATATTATTAAAAGGAGTCCCTTTAGGCAAGGTTCCGAAGATACTGGCAGCGTTCCCCCTTTGAATAGCTAGACTAATTCTTTGTCCGAGGTAGCTGCCAGCTCTTCGGTCTCCTGTGATGTAGACTAACCTTTTTGCTATTTCTTTAAAAAGCTTTATAGCGCTAGGACCCCTGACTAGCAATGAATGTGCATAGGCGTAGTAAGCACTTTTTTACTTTTAAGTTAGTTCGTTTTTTAAGTTCTTTTAGTGCATAAGAAAATCTAGATAACTTTATTGCAACCTTATTGATATGTTCTTTCCAATTTGTGTTTGTCAATCTATACTTATTCCTAAAAGGGGGTAGTTATCCACTTGTTCTTATTTCGTATTGTTAAATTTAAAATTAATTTCTATTAGAAGAGGTCTGAATTCCATTAATTTTGTTTTTTTAAAGTTAATTTGTAAGTTATGCTCTGTTAACAAGACATTAACTTTTGGACTTTTGACGTTTTTTTCTCACTCATTATAATAAAGCGTATTTATTACCTACCGCTAAAACTCAACACCGGATAATAATATTTTTATACACATTTAATCAAGACTATGTTACTTAGGCTTCAGAAATAACAATGATTTTTAGTTTGGTGTTTTTTATTGTTTTCTTTTTTTTTTGTTAGCCGAATTGACCTTTTGTTTCATTGTAGCTTTGAAGGGACTTGTTTTTGTTTCTTTTTATGGTATCTGCTATATTTAGCTAGTGAAACAAACACACTGCCCTACAATTTTTGTAGTGTTAACATAAATAGATGCTAAGAAAATTGAATAAACGTTAAGTATGAAAAATATAATTTTATAAAAAATCTTCATACAAAACGACTATACAATTTCATAGGTAAGGTACAATACATACCACTCTCGAGCAACGCACACATAGACCCCTCATGGACACGAATCCCGGAACAACTCGGTACGGTCCGAACGGAGCGCAGTTGTTACGAGACTCCGTGTCCGAGAGAGGTAGTCTATGCGTGCGTTGCTCCAGTGCGTTTGTATGAAGCTTACCTTCTGCACTTTTACCTTATTCTGTGGTTCTGTGATGAAATGTGTGCCGTTTGCGAAGTGTGACGTGCCGTGTCTGGTGGTTAGGATTACGCCTAGACTTCGACTGGATGGCGAACACTATGTAGGGCACACATATTTCTGTTTCGGTAATCAGTATGAAGAATACTAAAATCACAGTCAAAAGAATAAGGTGACTAGTGCACGTTTTATTTGCCATTAGATCAGTTAAACGAAAATGAGTAATTGTGTTATTTGGCCATAGAAATTCTCGTTTTCGCTAAATTGATCGATTAGTAAATAAACGCGAAGTAGGTACCCTGATTCATTATAGCTTATAAGTACTTTATTGGAAATTATAGCGTGATTATAGAATAAACTAATAATAGTAAACAAAGACGACGACTTGACACTAACAAATGGGTTGTAGTAAGGAAACAAAGTTACAACAATAACTGGTGTTAGGTGAAATAACGTCTTACAGAGTAACACTTATGAGCTGAATTGTAAAATTTCTAAATATTAATAAGTCTTTGTTCTTTAAATAACAAAGCATTAATTTTGCAGAACTTAAAGTGGCTTCCGACATAGCCGTCAGATTCAAAGAGGACTGATCCAATATTTAGTTTCGTTCAACCGAATCATCATCACCGGCTTATTTTATGTGCACGATCCTTCCTGGATGGATACGGTGAACGGGCCATAAACGACCACGCGGGCCCAGTGCGGATTGGTGGTTGTTAACGACTGCTAATGCAGCCGGGACCAATGGCTTTACGTGTCTTACGAAACACGGAGAAGCTGGAGATGATACATTTTTGACCTTTGCAATAGTTGCTTAACCTTAGCAATCGCAGAGCGGGAGCGTTAACCACTGCGCCATCGAGCTCCTCAATCGAATAGCAAAATAAAAATTCGCAGAAATCACTATAATGCTGGCGGTTCTATTGAAATGTTGATAAGTTTTAATCGATCGTCAATAGATCGATTGAAGTTAGCTAGTCGGCCATATTGAACAGAACTGTCACTTGTAAAAAAAAGGTGTGTGTGGGTGTGTTCATGTTTTGCTAATAGTTAAATGTAAATCATGATAAAAGTAATCAATGGAAGTAGTTAAGTGGAATCTGGTTATTATTTAACATCCCTGTAAGAAAAGAATTAATACATTTACCGTCTTACAAATAAACAAAGAATAAGGTCCGAATACCTAGTTATTCCGTGATTTGTCTCTTTTAATCTAATTTAAAATGATGTTTACATGACAGGAACAAAACGCGGAATAACTATTCGGACGACTTCTTGGCGGGAAAGTGAAAAGTCATGTCTGCGGTTTTGTTTTATTTTCTAAAATTTGTGTTATGTCAAATATTAATGTGAAATAATGGTGGATTATTAACCGATAAGTATTCTTAAGTGCGCATGAACAAATGAAACAAAACAGTGCAACTTCACTTTTCAAATTCTCTCAAGAAGTCCGCCCGAGGAATTAGTAAAGCGCTACATGTTTAGTGAGATAGTCGAGGGGTTGGGAGGTATATCATTTCTCACTTCTCACTTCTCATTTCTATTATCATTCATCATCATCATACTGGAAGGAAATATTGTTTAATTATGTATTACTTATAAGAAAAAATACTTTGACACTGGCTAAATGTGCTGATCACACGAAGCCATCAACTAAAAGAAAAAAAAACTATTCGGACCTTATTCTTTGATTATTTGTAAGGGGGTTCTCTCAAAACGACGATTATTTAACCGTAGTATTTAAAGATGTCATCTCCGACCGGAACAAAGTAATTCCGTACATTGGTGCATTTTATACTACATGTATTTTTAACCGTACACATTTGCAACAAATATCGCCGGCGCGTTTGACCGAGTGCCAGCGGTGCACATCTGCGTCCGCGGCCAGACCGGCCCCTGCTGCCAAAATGATATTTAATTATGTTACTCTCGAACACGCATTGATTTTATATAAGTTTCATTATTGTTTGGTACTTAACCGGGAAACGAGCTAAGGCCCGCCTGATAGCAAGCAGCCACCGCACCGCAGCGTCGACAAGGGTATTGTGTGCACTGCCGACCGATTCTGTAGTTAAGTCTAAGTCTGCCAATTCAATAAAGCGTCAATAGTGTCGGTAGGCTGATTTTGACGTTAGGATTATAGGAACATTTACAAAATTTGGTTGTGAGTCAAGATTGTGGAAGTTATAACAGCAAAATCGAAGCCCAGATAGTTGTGCCGATAGCTTGATGCCTGCCTATAGAACTGACTGGACTGTTTTTTTTTTTATACTTAGCTCGGCAAATGACTCCACACCACCTGATGTTAAGTGGAAATGGAGTCCAGACGCGAAGACAACTGGTGCAGCGTGAAAACAACGCAGCATCAGTCAACTTCACTCTGCCTGCCCACAAGGTGCTTCTTCACGCCTCGTTCGAAGGACCCCATATCATAGGAAAGAGGGGAAACGTGTGCTGGTAGACTATTCCATCTTTTGGAGGTGCGACAAAGACTGTGACTACTACAAATAACAGCATTTCAACCACTAGAGACGTGTTTTACCTGTTTATTAACATAAATGCGACAGCATGGAGTAGCAGAGAAGTAAGAAAGTTTAGGTAAAACTAATGTCTTAAAACCATTTCATAACCACACGGCAACCGTCTCTGTGGTCTAATAGTTAAAGCACCGTTCTCAGACCCAGGAGGTCCCGGGTTCGATTTCCAGCGGAGGGTACTAGTTTGCACACGGTTTAGTTGGTGGTAGGCCTAGCTTTAAGTCCGCCTGGATAAGTATCACCATCTTATTTACAAAATGTTGTCATAACATCAACGTTAGTCAGTAGCATTGTTGTGTGTCGACAGTTAATGATAAAATAGCCATAGGTAGTTGAGGATTCCCAGTAAGGGCGTTTCCGCATATGGCCTTATTACCATTTAACATCAGGTGACATGAAGGAGAGTACCCACTCGTCTCAAATATTAAAATAACAACTATTTTTACTAGCTTTTAATGAGCAACAAAATAATGGGTCTGGAGAACAGTAAAAAAGATCCTACTATCAAGGAATGATAATGATTATTCATAATCTAGGTTAAGCAGCCCACTGTCTATGTTTTAACCTTATATGTCTATATACCTTTTCTTTGTCTTTAAAAAATCTGCAGGCAAAAATAATGACGACTATTCTACGGATTTTCCCCAAAATACATAGAATAACATCTAACATTAAATCATAGGTGCTAAGTAATGATAAGTGATAATTTTAAGTGCGTCCGTATATCATTTATGTCGTTTAAGAGAGCATCACGTATGTAAATTTTAAATAATGTTTGCTTTAACTTTCGTACATAGCGCCATCTGTTTTTGAAGTAAGGTACTAATTTTGTTCTTTCTATGATAAAACTGTAGTTATTTAATTGAATCAACAATATTTTGCTATATATTATGGTTTGTACTAGTGTCTTTTAGTTAATTTTATAATGGTAATAATCAGAAAATAACTTGAACAAATAACAAAATTACAAAAATGAAAAAGCATTCATTGTTGTGGTTGTGCTACTCGTCGATAGATGGCACTGGTAGTAAACATAAATTAATTACTTACATAATTTGAATATGGTGACTAAACTTATTATATACTACTCAAAACAAAATAAGGGCCACGAGGTATTGTCTGTACCATGAAAATAATAAAACCAATATTAATTTTTTTGTCTCCATAACGAAAACTAATGTTGTTTTTACCGTGTAGACCAATAAATTTATTCCAATAATAATGATTAAAAAGTTTATTTGCTTTTGAAAGAAAAAACACATTTAAGGTTAAAAATAAAAACATTGTAAAGTTACTGAAAACAAAAGAAAATACTCCATGCTCATCTTTTAGTAACGGGTATGCCCCCCTCGTTTCGTTACGCACTCCTGAAGCCTGGAGTGCATGCTCTCAATCAAATGCCTGACATTTTCCATTGGAATCTCTTCCCAGGCCCTTTTAACAGCGTTGATGAGTTGCTGTTGGTTGTGGATTTCCTGATCACCGTCTCTAACTCTTCGTTTCAACTGATCCCACATGTGCTCTATTGGATTTAAGTCCGGACTGTTCGCCGGCCACGGCAAGACTTGAATTTGAGACGCTTCCAGTATAAACCGCGTCGCTTGAGCCGTGTGTGCACGAGCATTGTCTTACATCAAGATGAATCCAGGACCCGCTCGCTGGGCAAATGGGATCACATGTGGTCTGACGACTTCCTCAATATACCGCTGAGCAGTAACAGTACCCTCATTTAAAATAGCGAGCTCAGTTTTGCCGTGTAAGCTTATCCCGCCCCAAATCATTACATTTGGACCACCAAAACGATCGACTTCATGGATGCAGGCTTCTGAAAATCTCTCGCCGCGTCTTCTCCATACTCTAATACGCCGATCGTCGTTATAAAATTTAACTTTGCATTCGTCTGTGAAGAGCACCATGCCCCATTGGTTTATGTCCCAGTCCAAATTTTGACGGGAAAATCTTAAACGATTTGCACGATGATTTCTGGTTAATGGAATACGGACAACTCGCCTTCTTGATGCCTGCTGGTCTTCATGCAATCGATTACGAATAGTTTGGTCACTGACACGAGTACCCGTTGTGAGCGGTAAACGATTTTGCAGCTTGCGGGCCGTCGTTGTGCGATCTCGGCGCGCACTTAATCGAATGTAACGATCCTCTTGAGCTGTTGTAATGCGAACTCTGCCCGAACCTGGTCTTCTTCTAACACTGCCGGTCTCTTGGAAACGATTCCATAGATTTTGAATAGCTCTTCGAGAAAATCCCAATTGCAAACCCACAGATCGCTGCGAATGACCTTCTTCAATCATTGTAACGGCTCTGGTTGCTGTCAGCGAGTCCATATGACGCCTGCGTGCTTGTGGCATATTGCAAAAGATGTTTCTGACTCGAGATATCAATGAACTCTGATAATTTCTAATAAACCAAGAAGCTAAGGAAAGCAAAACGTCAAAGAAAATGGAATCAAAATTTTCAAAAATAATTTTAAATCAAATTTTATTTGAAATTGTTGCCAGCATTAGATGAATACTACAATATTAAAAAGTTTAGGTATCAAAGAGTTTGTATACTCAATATTTTACTACTTTCAATATGTAAATGTTTAATAATTTACACCAAAATGAAAAAATACCTCGTGGCCCTTATTTTGTTTTGAGTAGTATATAATAGGTACCATGACTAATAATATAATACTAAACAATTTGATTTATTAGGAGTTCTTACGGAAATAAACTAGGTAGGTATAATGTATATTTAAATTATCATATAGTGCTGCTATACCTAGTGTAATATGTATAACCATTGAGGCATTATAGGTAAGTATAATACTTCCAGTGGACAGACGAACTTATCCAATACTTAATTAGCAATAGTGTTTCATAGACTGAGGAGTCTGACAAAAAGTTAAAATTGGCCACAATGGTTAACCAAGTGGAATAGAATATAATATTTTTATAGGGAATTTCAATATTTTGTTAGGTTTGGTTTACCAAAAAATTGTAAAATTTTAACTTTCCTCAGTTTTTACTTTGCTATACCATACAAATTCTCGTTTTTGTTAACGTAATCGTATAGTAAATAAAACTCGTACTAGGTACCCTTTCTATACTGTCGAGTCCAATGACGGGACCATTGCAATTTTCGATACATTAACTACTGGTACTTAACTCCAAACTCCAAGTAGTCCTTAAAGTGCCTCGTAGATAGCTCATCAATAAGCAAAACTTTTACAAGGGGACCAACACTGCAATCGTTTCCCGCCTTCCTCTAACTAAATAGAGATAGCACGACACGAATTCACGTAACAAGTATCTTGTATCAAGATAAGATCACTGTATTACCTAAGCCACCTTCTGCAACTATAATGAAAGTATTTGACGTAGGTATTATTATCAAAATATGATATGAAATGTTTTGTAGATTAGCCAAATATATTGAAGTCCTAGGAATTTATATTGAAGGAATTTGTTTAAAATATTAAACATTGCAACTTCACAATGTCGCTACATTGACAATCAGCTACAGCTTAAAGTGAATATTGAGTTTGTAAATATTTTTAGATTATAAAAGTCGACAACAAATAAACATTTGGTACATTCAAATAAGTATTAACTAATAAAACGTCACTGAATTGGACAACAGTTTTTATCAGATTTAGGCACAAGACTAAATGTTTTTGTGTAAATCCATCAATACAATACTTAATTTGTTACATATCCCTATGTCCCATGTCCCTATTTAGGTTACACAGAAATTTCCCAGCTACAAATTCTAACGACCCCAAATATCATCGTTTGCTTTTGAAAAGTAGCAACGTCACGCGCATCGTCGTCGGTCCGATTTGCGGCCCCTAGTTTACGCACCATTCATTAGGTATATAAATAGTGATTGCGTCAGACGTCAACCGTGTCCCATTCACGTGGTAAAAAAGATCGTTGTTTTCCGACGTTCCACAAATTCACAACACGTCCCTCTTTACTGTCGTCTATATAACTTTATCAAAAATTGAAAAAAAATATGAATTAGTAGGCATCTTTAATAAAAGTTAGTGAGCAGGAAATTATTTCATTAAAAACGAGGAGATTAATACCGTTATTTGTTAAGAGATGGCGCTGAAAAGAGTTCTTATTGTGAATAAAAGTTACCCTGTGGCGGGTTTGGAGATTTTAAAACAAAAGTAAGTAAGTAATTTGTTTTTCTTATGACACTTTTGCATTTATAATATTAGTGTAAATTTAATTTTCATGCAATTTAAACAAAGGTAACATAGTTTTGTAAATGTTAGGTAACTAGGTAGGTAGGTTAGGTACCTATATGTTTTGCAATTATACAGAAAATAAATTAAAATTTTCTTGTTTTTTGTTTTTGTAGAGTGCAGCCTACTATTCTGCCTTACCTAGACTTCGAGGCAGACAGCCTTCCAGAAATCAAAAAGAACATAAAGGGTTACGACGCTGTGATATGGAACACGAAACATCAGCTTACTCCAGAAATATTGGATCTGGCAGGTGAGAATCATTACCAGACCGCGCTTTTAAACTGTTTGGCGTCAGGCCTCGAAAAGAGTAACATTGACTTAGCCAGTTGGCCTTGACTGATTAGTTAGTCATGTGTTACAGACAGACAGCGCACGCGCCCGGCCGCCGCTTACGCTCCATATCCAAACATTCAGATGTCTAGGTATTTAATTGATATAGACATATTTAGTACATCGTTACCTAAGCTAAAAATCTATTCTCTCAGAAAGCTTGAGTCGTGACTATTATTTTGTTATGTTACTGTTACAAAAACACAAATGTTTTTGTTTTGTTTATATAATTTTAACGCAAATTTTGTTGCGAAACAAATTACAAAAACACAAATGTTGAAAGAATTTCCACGAGCAGGATTTGAACCTGCACCCTTCTGACATACCGGGTCAGGTGCACTCCCAATTGAGCTATCGTGGTTCTAACCAGCCCGCCGAAATTATTCAACACTTTTTACTTTTTTTTACTTTGAAAGCCAAAGGCCCCAATTCAATGTCAACAACTACAGTCATTAACATCTGATCATAATATTTTTACAAATAACAAAGATCAGTTAAGAAGTAGGCAAACTATTTATAAAATGTTTTTGTTTTGTTTATATAATTTTAACGCAAATTTTATTGCGAAACAAATTACAAAAACACAAATATGCGTTAAAATTATTTAAACAAAACAAAAACATTTTATGCTACTGTTCTCTGTGCTTTTTCCTATAATTAAATTTGATCAATGTTACTACTATAGTGATAGCTAAAATTTTATCTTTTTTATTATTATTGTTGTTAGTTGACTGGTTGTTATTCTATTCACAACAGTATTGTCTTGTCTTATGGGTCCAAATAACTAAGATTATATTAACACGTTATAGGCACTATAGGTCTTTCTTTGTAACCATCAGTAACTTATATTACTATATTATAGAAATTACTTACCATGTTTGTTGCCTTAAATAAATAAAAAAAATACATAAAATAAAATAATGTATCTTAGAGATTATGCTGTTGTTGACATTTGACATTATTTTCGTCGCCAAAAATGTGTTCATTGAAATTTTACGGGATGACCAATATCAGTTGCTGGCATTTTTAATGATTATAGGAAAAAAGTTAAACACTGGTCTCAGTACCCTAGTAATATATATCACGACATACTAAATCTCGAAGCGCGAGTTCCATCCATTTACATTTCTTTTTTGTTCTTATTGTACGAAAGATTTGACTTCCAAAAGTAGTGACGATAAGGCCGAAGGCCGCTATCAACAAACCACCTATCTTATCTTTAACGGTCGGAACACTACAATGCTACATGTGGTATTAGCAACAGAATTAAATTAGACAAACTCTCGCACTAAGGTAGACTGAGTGCCTTATTGCGAGATTTATTTACCATTTCGAACACGTTAACGAAAACGTGGATTTGAAGAGAATGTAAACGGTAAAATTTTAACTCTCTTCCTATGTCACCTGGAGGCATTGCCGCACAAATTCTTGTTTTCGTTAAAGTGATCAAATGGCAAAAAAACTGGCACTGGGCTTCCCTTATTTAATCACACCGATATGATCTCGAAGTGAAAAGTGTCATGAAATACAAATGAAGCATAATATTCTTATGCATTATTTTCAATTTGATTATTAAGATGTAAGTATCTTCTATGCTTGAATATCACCTGTGACTTTGCATAAGAGAAAAAGGAGCAATCGTAATTGATATCATGGCGTCGTTCTCGGTAGTGTAACGAAGCTATGGAGAATGAACCACGCTTTCGCGTACAACCCGCATCTTATAGTTGCGGATAAAGTAGCTGCATTTAACTTTTTCTATCCTCAGGTTCCCAGTTGAAAGCTGTTTCATCCATGTCCTCTGGCCTGGACCATATAAGGATAGAGGAAGTGAAGAAGAGGGGGATTTCCTTGGGGAACTGTCCCCAGGTACTGGACAACGCAGTAGCTGACATCGCGCTGGGGCTGATCATCGCGGCCGCGAGAAGGTTCAAGGAAGGAGTACGGGAATTAGAATCGTAAGTCCTTTTCCACGAATTTGTTTGTAGTGAAAGAAATTGCTTTTATCCGCCCTAGGTATTTGGCCTTTACAGTCGTAACCAGACTTTTGTGATCGAAAGAACCTCAGAGAGTTTCTAGAAGGGATGCTTACACGCAAGCATCTGCCATCCCCTACTAGTTTCTCCGAAGCGTTCGGTTTGTTAAACGTAACAACCCGAGGGTGTAAAGGCTAGAACCTCCACTTGAGATGACCTCAGCTCCGAGCCCGAGCGTTTGCTTCGTGGCAAACGCATTTAAAATTCATCAGACTTAGTCAACGCCAATAGAAAGGACGTAATGGACAGAGAAATCGCGCGCCGCGCCCCAAACCGCTAGGTAGACCGATCGGTGACATACCTACCGTATTTTATTTTTGTTTTTATTTTACTACTGAACAAAGGTATCCTAGAAATGCTTTTAAAGTATCCGCCGTTTCGGCCGAGTTGAACGAGCCGTTATTTTTTTGAGAGATTTTGCCGATTGCCTCTTATGGCATTTTCAGCGTCACTGGACTTTTTTGGGGGCGGCGAGAAACTTATAGGGTTCAAGCCGCGTGAAACGAAACACCTTCAGAGGTTTTCTAGAGTATTTAGAAATGCGTGCCATGCCCGGTCCCTACTAGATTCTCCGAGAGGTTCGGATCGGATCGGATCGGGACGCGGGCCGTGGACACGGGTCGACGACTGAAAGCTCAAATTTAAAATGTCTATTTTTGCTCAACGAGAAAACGGACATAATTACGATAGTGATACTACGGTAGTGTACTTCCCTCATGAGACTGAGATCCGTTATCCTACTTCTACTAGTGTAAATATCCTCTGAAATTGCTTAAGCCTTGAAAGGGTTTTATAGGCTTCATTGGGGCGATCGCCTCTGCAGACAATGATTTATGAAACCGTTAAAATATAAAGTGTTTAATGTGATTTTGTTTGCTTTAGCGGTGAATGGAAGTACGGCGTGCAATGGTCGGTGGGAATGGACATTGCTGGCAGCACGGTGGGCGTCGTCGGGCTGGGCGGCATCGGGCAGGCCATCGTGCGGCGGCTGAAGGGATTTGACGTGGCCCGGTTCCTGTACAGCGGGAGGACTGACAAGCCAGAAGGTGAGGTTTGAAGAGCTGCGCATCTGTGGTGCGGTGTGTGAACATTTTTGGTGTAGGTATAACTTAAATTCTGTGTTAGTAGGTAGATTACTTTTTATACGTTTATTTTTATTAAATGTTGCGTTCCAATTTTAAACAATGTTAAAAAACTTAACGCAAACTAACCATATTATCATATTAGCAACCGAGCTGGCTGTATCGGCTTTGGCCCATGACCAGAACATCTACTACCATTGCGTTGACCCCTGTTAAAGCGTTGCATAACATTATTTTTATTTTTAATTAATTTCACGATTACGCCTAAAAATTTCCGACGCTGCAGTAAATTTTACGAAGTCGAAATCAAAGTCAAAGTCAAGTTCAAGCTCATTACTAGACGTTGCTGCTTCAAAGTTAGCATTTACTAATAACTCGTAGCACTCAGGAATCTGCTTTTTTCATTTTGCTCTTATTTTCTTTTGTATTTTCTTTACTCTAATAATATATTTACAGCCCAATCTCTAGGAGTACAGCGTGTACCACTAGAGCAGCTATTGAAAGAGAGTGATTACGTCGTTCTGGCCTGCCCCCTGTCTGAGGAGACCAAGCACCTGATCAATGCAGAAACCTTGAAATTAATGAATAAGAAATCCGTTCTTGTCAACATTGGAAGAGGAGGTGAGTTCGTTTAATCATAAACATGTTGAGTCTTTACAAACAACATGAGAGGTGCAGAATTAATGTAGAGTGAGCTATAACTTCTGAAACTATTACTTCTTTTAAAAAAGAAGTAAAAAGTTACACATATATGTGTATACCATAGTTGATCTTGGCCTTCGTCTCACCCACTGGTAAAGTTACCAAAGTTGGTAGCGCACTTAACCCTGATTCCTGAACTACTTGAGGAACTGGCTATCTGATCTTTAGCTGTCGGAACACATCACTACCAAAAAATATTTCTTCCACATATATATCACAATAGGTACCTACCTACATACCTATTTCCCGCTGTGAATTGACACCGGAACATCTAAGTCTGAAACAGCCAAGTAACACGTAAGCGTTGTATATTGTTTATGTATTAACAATTAGCGAAACAAATTAGCTTAAAAACTTGATCGAATAATTTGAGTAACCGTCTATTCAGTCGTTATTAGGAGGAGAAGTTCCTAGGAGGTGTTACCTAAACCATAGAGTCGGCCTAAACCACTGTACAGCAGTTTACTTATTCGTTAAGAGGAGCTCGATAGCGCAATGGTTAACGTTGGAGTAAAAACTAAAGGCCGGTCATCAGATGGTTGACAAAAAATCAATTCGAACTCTTCCGTGCTTCAAAGGGACGTAAAGCCGTTCAGGTTCAGGCTGCATTAGCAGTCGTTAACAACCGCTAATCCACATTAAGCCTGCGTGGGGGTTTATAGCTCATTCTCCCTGCTGGTGTTTCCATCCATAGGGAAGGCTCGTGCCCCGGTATTGGAGGCATAAAATGAGCTAATAATCATGATGTCTTATTCGTTAACAGGTCTTGTGGACCAAGACGCGTTGTATGACGCTTTGAACGAGAACCGCATCTTCTCAGCTGGGCTGGACGTCGTCACGCCAGAGCCACTGTCCAAGGACCATCCTCTGGTTTCCCTTCCAAACTGCTGTGAGTACCATATGTACATTTTACCATAGATTAAAGGAACAGATATTTAAGCCAAATGGTTTTACGAACTGTTTAGGATTTCATTCAGTACCTAACCTACCTATAGTAGGGTAATAAATGTAAACGCCGATAGACGCCGATGGGCGTTTTCAGTTTTTTATGATAACGGTTACGTAACCGATATCATTTCATATCGATATCGAAAACCGTTTTCAGATATCGATATATTTCATAATATCAGTGAGATGGTTTGCTACCAAAACGCATAACTAGTTTTAACAGTCGACAACACAACAACAAATACTTACGCAAATCTATTCTTTATGTTTAGGGTGGTTAGACTCCTATTTCATTGTCCCAACAAAACGCACTAACGAAACTAAACGAAACTATTTTGGTTGATAAACACTTTTCTCCGTTTTCTCTGTTAATGACGGTAGTTTTTGACATTGAATTGGCACCTTTGGCTTTCTAAGTAAAAAAGTAAATAGTGTTGAATAATTTCGGCGGGCTGGTTAGAACCACGATAGCTCAATTGGAAGAGCACCTGACCCGGTATGTCAGAAGGGAGCAGGTTCAAATCCTGCTCGTTGAAATTTTTTCAACATTTCTGTTTTTGTAACTTTTCTCCAAATTACGTCTTATTATTATACTATTAGTATTACTGTAACAATGCAAAGTCAAATCTAACAATATTCATATTCGCTTCGTCTCACTTACACCATAAAGATTATGCTTAGTTAGAAAGGGAAGATCCGAATATCAAAACATTTTAAGTTATGCAGTGGTTTTAGTTGTCTTTGGATATTGTTATTTGGATATAGTAACGGTATAGAGTTTTGCGTTTTATCATAACGCGTTCTCATGCAGTTTTGGTTTTCGATTCGGTATTATAGTTTTTTTTTATATCGGTTATGAAGTTTTCCATATCGATATGATATGATATGAGCCCCATATCATATCATATCGATATGGAAAAATATCCGTTTTCAGTTACGTTTTGATATATCAAACTCATGTCTAAACGCCGGTGTTTGATTATGAACCCTGGCGACACGTGAGTAGTGCAAGTACAGGAGATTTTAGTGGTTATGCCCTTCTTCCCCTTTGGAGGGAGGGAGAGTTTGGGTGTTTTTGGAGAGATCTAATGCATTTTCACCTTAATAAAAAAGTGTAGAAATCTACGTCATCTACAATCGAACTAGCGCTCGCCGCTAAGAACTTGCCACTAAGTAGTTCGTTCGTTCGTTTTAGTAAATTGTTTAAATGGTTTGAAATTGTTAATAAGTAACTTTAATATAAAACAGAGAATAATTATTATTACAAATTAAAAAAAAAATTACTATGAATCTATATTTATAACTAGATAAGTAGGTAAGTACATTTATTAATTAGCCCTCTAATGCTGTTGCTGTGCCCTTGGAGGGTGTCACATGAATACCTTATTAAATATGCCACCTATTTTTATATTGTAATATGATATGCAATAAATGATTTGAATTTGAATTTGAATTACCCTGCAAATTGTAGTTCACTTTACTTGATCTTTACACATTCAAAGAGACAGAACCATCTAGATGATGATATTGTATTGTAATCAGCCCGTGCCTTACCTACTCGCACACTGAGCTCATTGATAAATCGATAACACAAAAGCACTCAAAGATAACATCATCATTCACATAATAGCCCATCTCAGTACACTGCTGGACAAAGGCGTCTCACAATGCACCATTGATAACGAAGCTTCCTCACATACAAATGCTGCTAGTTCCTCTGCATAGGTATATCGTCACTTTACCTAGCTGGTGGGGTCTTAACACTACGTTTTTACAGAACAGGGTGATGCCTAGTCCAAGTATTATTTGTCATTCAGTCACAATAACAAAAAAAAAATTGTTAGACATTTAAGCCGCGTCGCTTTCTGGTGATAAACGAGAAGAGTTTAAATTTTACCAGGTAGTTGTATTCTCGTAATCGTTAACGTGATCAAGTGAAAAATGCGGTGGTGGCATGTGCGTCGGGTCGTTACATTCCCTAAGATATGGTTGAGTGAAGCGATGGCTGATTCATATGTCATACTCGTGAACATATCTAGCAACAAAGTAGGTACTCGACACAACAAAGTTCGTCAAGACGAATCATACGAGCCCAAACTCGAGGGGTTGTGTCGTTTAACAATCGAGATCCTATGGCCACCTTCCGGTTTCATCATCAGATCAACTCCATATGTCATCATAATTTCCGATTTACACATGAATGCACAATTTCAGCTCAATCGGTAACCTGGAAGTGGATTAAATTTAACTTGCAAGATTTGATTAAGCACAAACATCGGGACAGGTGAAACGAAATAAAAGATTGTAAAATATGTTATTTCCAGATATTCTTCCTCACCTCGGCAGTGCGACGATAGAAACCAGAAACGCTATGGCCAGCATCGCAGCCAACAACGTGCTCCTGGCTTTAGATGGAAAACCAATGCTGTTCCCAGCATAAACCAAAGATGCTTAGACGCTATACTTAAAATATAAATTACTGCAAAATGGGATGTTTTCCTGATACATAACCATGAAAAAGCCTAAAACTCAAAATCACCTAAGTAAGTAAGTAAGTGAACAGCCTATATATATATAGGTATGCTATAGAACGGAAGTATTGTTGCAGTATTTGCCAACTTACGTTCTTATGAAGAGCTATAAACGGGGACTTTTTCAAATAAAACGTTAAGAAACAGGGCATTCATTCAAAAAGTTAAAATGACGTGTATTTTTCAAGACGAAGGTATTTTTTTCTAATTTTTAAAGAAGGTTGACTATACTTTTATATTACAAACATATTTTTTAACAAATTTCCACACCTTTTCCCCGGCTCTATCTGAAAACTAGCCACCTAGCTTACGTTGAATTTTACATTGCATTTTCCTTCATTTATTAATCAGCCGTAAACTGCAATTACAAACCAACCAACCAATTTTATAGCTTATAAATTGCCTACATAAAAGTCAAAATATTAAATGGTAATGACTACCGATCTCAAAATGCCTAAACGAATAATACCTACCAACACTTATCAGTTTCTAAGCGTAGGCAGTTAATTATTTTACACGTTAACCTTAATGAGTCATTAAGGTTAACGTGTAAAATAATTAACTGTAATGACCAACGTTTACTACGTTCCATACTCCTATAGATAAGTGAACCAGTTTTGTAATATTTCTGGACTTGGCCTCCACTACTTGCAAGCTTCTGGTCACTTGCTCACTTGCTTAACAATATAAGGTTATATACTTGGTACATATATTATGTTAAATACCCGCTATTTTATTATCAAATAAGTACCTACCTAGTTATCTACCTAGCGATTGTTCGAAGATAAATTACAGCCCGCAATGTTACGTAAAACGGTGTGTGTTATCGTAGTGTTAGTTATCTGTGGTATTGTGTTTGTGACACCGACAATCTACAGCTTCATGCCGTCAGCCGCATTAAACACAACAATGGATAAAGATCTAAAAGTGCTCGTTTCCTCCAACGATTTTCCTGAGAGTGGCCTGAAAATACTGCGTGAACAGTAAGTATAAATGAGTATTTATTTGAAAATCTTCGGTTTTGTAAAATTGTATTTAGTTTTAGTTATAATTAACACGATCATTAAACATAAAATGCTGTGTCAAAACACTGTCATACAAGAAGAATACTCGTAATATTACCTAATAATCATTAATTTGGGCGTTACAAACCCACTAACAACAAACAAACAAACAAACCAACTGCAAATGTGTTAATATTAAACGAATAGGTAGGTATAAAGTGAATATGAAATAGATTTTAAATAACCTTTGATAAATTATGTACTATTGATCGAAGTCAATGACGCACATTCTAGAGTGTGTGAGGTTCGTTGCGTTAACATGGCGTAAGCTAGCACAGACTATAAAAAAAAACGAACGAGCCTTACAGTCTCTAATAGTTTTAGTTATTATTCTGAGGTTCATCCCTCAGAATCCCTTCATCTTATGACCGACGATGACATAACAATACACAAAATAAAAACTAAGTGTCAACCATTTGTCGCACTCCAATTATTTATTCTGTACTCCAACCTCCTTTTCCAGTCATATGATAGAACGGAACTAAACATAGTTGCACGTATTTTATTTTAACCTTCCTTCTATAGCTTTAGCCCCTTACAAATAAACAAAGAATAATGTCTGATTATTAATCTTCCGTGTTTTGTTCCTGTCATGTAAACTTCATTTCAAATTAGAGTAAATAAGACAAAACACGGAATAACTATTTGGAGGTTATTCTTTGTTTATTTGTAAGACCCTAAGTCATTGTTCTGAGCTTACAGTAAGATGTGTGACGTTTGACATCTCACCTTTTGAAATCAATATTACAATACAAAATAGAATATAGAATAAACAAATACGTATATTTTTTTACAAATCATAAATAGAATGCAGTAAATATTCATTAGAAGATATTTGACATATTAAAAAATGACACAATATGTCACATTTAATAATAAAAAAATATTAATTTTAAATTGACAAAATGTGCGCGCGCTTGCGCGCTTCCCCGACTTCCTGTGACACTGTTACGGACCTACTTCCGTCACATTTCTACGAAATCACTCCCATAGAAGGCAAGCGGAAAGAGTTTACGCTACTTCCGTCACGTTTCTACTAAAACACTCCCACAAATTGAATATATATAGAAGGCGAGCAAAAAGATGTTACACATCAATAAATAACCAGAGAGCATATAATGACGACATGGTGACGACTAAAACAAAGAGTTGCACTATAATGTAATATAATATTAATCACGTTTCATCATTACCGGCTCATTTTATGTCTTCATCGCTAGGGCACGAGCTATTCCTATTAATGGAAACACCACAGGAGAATTTGCATACCACTACATAAACCACCCGTACGAGCTCAGTGCGGATTGGTGGTTGTTAACGACCGCCACTGCTATAATTATGTTCTGTAACAACCGCTAATGCAGCCGGAACCGGGCCCGCGTGGTGGCTTATGGCCCGGTTTCCCTATACATGCATAGGTATGGAAGACTTGTCCCCAGCAGTAAGGACATTCCGCCGTGCCGCACTAAGCGTTTTGCATCATCCTTTCTTGTGCGTACGGACGACGTAGCTGTGGAATACTCTTCCGGCGACTGTTTCCTGACAATTATAACAAAGGTCTATTCAAGGTCCTGAATGAATGAACCTTTTGGGTAAGCGCGGTCCATCTAAGACCACATCTACACTTCCCATCGGGTGAGATAGTGATCAAGCGCAGACAAATCTTAATTTTAAAAATTTTTTGATGTTACAAAGGAAACATTTTTAAATGCTGATGAAATAATATCACTTTTATAATGCCGTCGACATTATTAGTTTTACAGTTCTTCAGAGTCAGTACCTACACTTCGGCGAAGAAGGAGTGACAAAAAACAAGGATGAACTCCTAAATCTCATCCCAGGATGCTCGGCGCTGGTCTGGGTGTCCCATCACCCCATCACCAAGGAACTCCTCGATAAAGCTGGTAAATAAAGAAAATCATGACAGTTATATATAATTACCCGATCTTTTTCGCCTTCTTCCAAAATGTCTGCCTAGTGCAAACTTTTTATACCCACCATTAGATCACGCTATTGCTAATGAAAATAAAAATTTGGATGGCATTGGAGCAGTGCCGCATGTGGCAAACTTTCGTCGTTAGCACCTAGGTTGCCTATTAGTGCGAGCTGCGAGAATTTTAGTTATCCCCGTTTGTCACCAGGATCTAGGAGTCATTGCTTCTATGCCATACAAATTCTCGTTTTCTTTAATGTTATCGAATAGCACAAAAATACTCGAAAAAGGCACTCTGTGTGTTAAGGGAAATTCAATCTGTTACGGTCGGACAAGATCATCATAATCATCTTATTTTAAAGGTTTTTTAATATGTTTAATTTGTTTACACACAAAATAACTTATCCGGTGTTAGCTGTGGTTGCCTCTAACAGGATGAGCACAATGCGTAGTTGATATTTTTTTGTATATTGCTGTATATGTGTGTATCATCTGTTGGCGATCCTTAATAAAAAAAAATCCCCAGGGCCACAATTGAAGATGGTGGGCACTGCATCAGCGGGCTACAACCACTGCAACGTGGAGGAACTTCAGGCGAGGGGCATAAAGCTGTCTAACACTCCGAACGTGCTGAGCTCGGCGGTGGCTGAGATCGCTGTCAGCCTCATGCTAGCTGCAGCGAGGAGGTTCACTGAGAACCTGGGTCAAGTCCGCAGGTAATGATGATATAGCCACAAAATAGGGAGACGGACAGAAAGTAAGCTTCAGGACATACCGCGTCTCACAGCAAATCCTGAGAGCATATACAGGGTGTCCCAGAATATGTGAATCAAATTGTAACGGGCGATTCTAAAGGGGCGACCTTTCGAATGTGCTAAATTAAAAAATTAAAAAAATACACCAAAATAATGCTGCGACTTGAAAACAACGTAAGTTTTTAAAAAAAATCGTTTGTAGTTTGACGAATCAATCTTTCACAATTAATAATAGTTAAAAAAATTACCCATAAACGAAGCACCTGTAGTTGAAAGTCTGAAAAAAGTCGTACTTTTCTTAAAATCTACATTTCTTTACACAATACTCATTATTTTTTATTTTTTTACCTAAGGAATCTCCCGTTACATTTTGATTCACATATTCTGGGACACCCGGTATGTTGCCATGTTTACCAGTAGCTTTAGATTTAGCGAAATATTATTAAATTATGTCATTAACATGTTTATTATTAAATATTTACATCATGTAGATCCTTGGCGACTTCGTCCATCCAGCGGTAGGTACTTGCCTCGGTCGTCACCCCCTAGGGACCCCCAAAAAGGGCGCTTTAAAAAACAAAATGTACCTTAGTCATATTATCTCGATTCCACAGTGGTAAATGGGAGATCGGCTTCGACAAGTACCTAGGGCAGGACTTGCGGGGCAGCACGGTGGGTGTGGTCGGCCTGGGCGGTATCGGCCAGGCCGCGGTGAGGCGGCTCGCGGGCTTTGAAGTCGCCAGGTTCGTCTACACGGGCCACAAGGAGAAGCCTGAAGGTTAGTCAATATACACTTCCTACTCTCTTAAAGTAAACCCTCTCTCTTGCGGGTCACCTGATGGGAAGCAATCACCGCCGCCCATGCGCCCTGCAAAACCATAGGAATCGCAGATGCGTTGCCGGCCTTTCAGGAAGGAATAGGCGTTTCTTGAAGATCCCTAAGTCGTAATGGTCCGGGATTACCGCCGTTGAGAGCTGGTTCCACAGCACTGTAGTTCGTGCTAAAAAATTACGCGAGAAACGCACTGTAGTAGACCGCCATCCATCAAGATGGTGTAGATGGCAAGACATTGCAGACAAAGCACTGGTAGAGGTTTTCTAGAGGGAATGGCATTACTCACTAGGGCATGTCCCCGTTCCTTACTAGATTCTCCGATGCCTATAGTAAACCGCATGTACACAAGATACTGACATGGCGACCAATAACTGGACCAAGAAGCGTAGGAAGGCAACCAAGTCGATAGATATGGTGTTGCAGGAAAAACTGAGTTGCAATGGCCAACATAGCATAGATAATGGGGTGCAAGCAAAAGGACAGGCCTACCTGCACTGCATTAAAAAAGTTTTGCAAAGCAGTAATTTTCATCAAAGATATTCAAAGAGTTCAACAGCGCCTTGCCTTGATGCTGTATGTATCTATTAGGTACCTGCCTACACATTTTACTGCCATCCATTATTTTGAATCCAATTATTCAGGTAAAGCACTGGGCGCCGACTTCTTGACTCTGGACCAGCTACTAGCGCAGAGCGACTTCATCTTGCTGGCTGTGCCACTCTCAGACGAGACAAGGCATATGATCAATGCCACCACTCTCGGGAAGATGAAGAGGAACGCCATTCTTGTCAACGTCGGCAGAGGCGGTAAGGTTACATATAATTTATTACTATTTAGTTTATAAAAAAAAAATTCGTAATGGGGATTACCTTATGCGAACCGGGATTCGGAATGCACGTATAGCCGTTGGTTTCAACCACTAATTTGCAATGGACCCGCATTGTGGTTTATGGCCCGTCTGTCACGTGGGGACCTAAAATTGTTTCATAGCCATACTCATATAGAGTATTATTAGAAGTACGAAACGTGGCACCCGAGTTTTGCGGGAGACCTGTGCTTAGAAATGGGATGAAAACGGTTAATTTATAAAAAAGTTTCCAAGCACGATGGCGCAGTGGCTTACTAAGCGAGTCGGTACTTTCACTCGGTCTCGCTAACTTATAATGGAAATAAATATTTAAAAAAAAAACATTTTAAAACAAACTTTTATTAACTGGTTTAAAAAAAGAACTAAAAAGTAAAAAATTAATATTATTAGCACAAACCCAATTTTTTTATAAATAAAAGCGTGTTACATTTTGATGGATAAAGAACATTAAAATTTAGCATATTACACCTTTATTATTTTACTTTTGCAAAAATTGGGTCTGTGATAAAAACTAAATAATAAGATTTTTAAATTAATATACTTTTAACTTTTTAGTTCCTTTTTTTATTAACAAGTTAATAAAAGCTTGTTTTAAAAAAGTTTTTTTTTTAATTTTATTTTTAATTTTTTAATATTTTGAATGACATGTTTATACACCCTCATACCCTTCAGCCCTCGGCACGTGCTCACCTTTTCATTCATCATCTTGGGTCATCCATCTAATCAAAGACAGAATCCACGTTCATTCATAACAAACGGAACGAACGAACGAATGAATTTATTTTCCCGAGTTCCTATGGCCATCTTCCAGCTCCATTATCAGACCCTGGTTACCATCTAGCACCAAAGTACTCATCCAAACGAATCATACGAGCCCAAACTCGATGTGGTTGTGTCGTTTAATTACCGAGTTCCTATAGCCATCTTCCATCTCCATCGTCAGACCCTGGTAACCATCTAGCGCCAAAGTACTCGTCAGGATCAAACGAGTCCAAACTCGAAGGGGGTTGTGTCGTTTAACAACCGAGTTCCTATGGCCACCTTCCGGTTTCATCATCAAATCAGCTCCATGTTATAATAATTTTGCATTGTCATCCGATTTACACATACATGCAAAATTTCAGCTCAATCGGTAATATTCGGTAACCGAGAAGTGAATCAAATTTAACTTGCAAGATTTGATTACAGACAAACGGACAAACAAACATCGGGACAGCTGAAACTAAATAAAAGCTAGTAAAATTAACTATCTGTCATTAATTTGTATGACGTTTTCCCTACAGATTTGATCGACCAAGACGCGCTGTACGACGCCCTTAAGAGCAACCAAATCTACGCAGCCGGCCTGGACGTCACCACGCCGGAACCACTACCCAAAGAACACAAACTGCTGACACTGCCCAACATCTGTTAGTATCTGAATTACAAATTAATACTTTTTTAATTTTTTTTATATTTTATATAGGCAAATATTTGACCGCGATCTCACCTGATGATGCGGCCTAAGATTAGAGCATTACTTATATTTTTAACAGACTACAAAAAAAGGAGGAGGTTCTCAATTCGACTGTATTTTTTTTTATGTTTGTTACCTCAGACCTTTTATCTAGAAATAACATCTAACTATACAACGTTTACACTATCATTTATTAATTTATTAATTTTAATTTATGTAGGTATGTTTTTGTTGTTTGTGATTGATTACTTATCCCATATATCGGCACAGTTGCAAGTGCCATCATCACGGATATACAGAAGCTACTGATACAGATACAGTTTCAAGTTAGTACATATTTTGTGATCATCGCGCTTGCAACTTGCCGAAATATATATGAATCTCGTTAATGTAAAACATTATAAGTTAGTTAAATTTAAAAGTGTCTCAATTCTGCCATTACCTAGTTATTGTTCTGAGGGCCGCAGACATATTTTGGACGTTTTAAAATATCAGATTCATGACAATTTGCTATTTTAAGGCCTTGGCCATGGTGAGATTAAAAAGTCGCACATTTGACCCACCGCACCCTTCTTTTAGTGATACGATTGCGTATTAAACGAGCAAGCAGTCTTTATTGCCATATTTGTTGTTCAGTCATCCTGCCACACATCGGCAGCGCGACGGTGCGCACGCGCAGCGACATGGCCGTGCTCACCGCCAACAACGTCGTCAACGCTCTCTCCGAGAAACCACTCATCACACCGATACTGCCTTAAACTTTACTTTCTATATCACTCTCTTTCAGTCACCAAATACTAAATTACATAATAGAGCAGATACAAAGAAATTGGAGTGAAACAAACACCGCCTATTCTTTACTTATAAGTACTAACTAAGTCTTTACTTGTGTTTGAAATATGTAGTGGTTTGGATACTTGAATATTTTTCACACGCTCAAGCTGACTTCTTTATTCGTCTAAGACGAGAAGTTATTTCTTGAATATATCGAATATCGAGTCATCAAATATGTATGAAGTATGAGTTTATACAAGCAAGTTTCGTGAAATACTTAATTAATAAAAGAAAATCTATTGCAAATAAATATTTTTGATGATATCAACTCGTTTTTATTAACATTTTCTTGTTGTTTATCTGTGTTCGCCACCTCTCATCCTAACCTTAAAAGCCTTAGCCGATAAAGCAATAATAAGGTTAACATTAGACGGGCACACGCACGCATGCCATTCCCTCTAGAAAACCTCTGACCCGCCCTCAAAAAGTCAGGTGACGATGAAAATGCCGGCCGAGGCCAGGTCTTCATCTCACCTGCTAGGTTACTAGCAAAAACGTCAAAGATAGCTTTCACCCGGAATCTTATATTATTTACATACATGTACATAATCTAAGCCCGGAATCTTCAGACACCAAGGAAATGGCAAACTGTTGAAACACAACAACCTACTTAGATAATAATTATTATCATCATCATATCAGCCAAAAGACGTCTTCTGCTAGTTAAATATTATAGATAAAGATAATATTATAATTAATTGTTTATTATTAAAGCATCTGCCAAATTTTCTGGAGAACGGGAAATTATTAGACAAAAACATATTTTTATAAAATATATTTATTTTAAGCTCTTCCAATAACATTTTAATCTTAATTTATTATTTACAAAAGTACAAAAGTATTTAGAGTCAACTGATATTATATAAATTAGTTTAAGGTCTAAAGATAACAAGGCTTTTAACTGCAAAATGATTCTATAATTGAATCTAAGCTATCTAGAGAAAACAATGAGCACTGGAAAATGTGTTTTATAAACAATATCATATATATTTTACTAGCGGCCTACACATGACTTTGTCGGCTCGAAAACTCGCAATCCATGAAGAGACAAATGTGGGGTTGTGCATAATAACTTATTAAAGTTTCATTGCAATCACATAAATGGTATAGAAATGCCATCAAAACCAACTAAAGGTTAGAATATTCTGGTCATTCCAGGATTGTTATACATTCAACTTTAAAGTTGATACAGAAAACAATAAATAGAACCAACTCTAACACTGATGTAACAAATATTAGCTTATCATCTTGCGGCGAGCGGGGCGGCTGCGCCTGGCTGAGTTGAGGAGTGCATACGAGATTAACCAGTTAAATCAGTGCCATGTATTGGTTTACATGAGCTTTAAAATTGCGTTCTTTGTATTAACCGGTAACCAACTTTTTTTGGTTTGGTTAGAACAGTTTATTTAATTAACCAGATAATCAATGAACTGAATCATACCGGTTTAAAGAACAATATTAACTGCTCTTTGTTAACCGGTTCAGAGCCATGATTCTAGCATATAAACAATTGAATCTTGAACACTGGCTGAACTGGGACAATGAGCAGAGTCCAAGCAATACTTTTAATATAACTCAAAATTATCTCTTTCTAAAGGACTAGGAAATTAATATAATAATATTGCAGTCATAATTATTTGCATATAAAAACATCTATCTTTATCGAAATATTGAATTGAGAGGAATCCAGTCTTAAAACACATTTCTTTGGAGATTTGATAAAAGTTCTATGCATATTACCCCTTCCATTCAAACATCAAGTTAACTGTAAGTTATTTGGGGCTTGTATAAAACTCATGGCGTATCTGCCACAATGGCAGCTAGATCCTTTAAGAATGGTTCAATTTGGCTCTCCAGTGACAGTATGTGGCCTGTATTGCAATTATCACTACCAATGAATGTTATTACCAAAGGTAATTTATTCATTTGTATAACCTGAAAATAGAAAGATTTACATAATTATAGGGATTAATACTTTTTTGAAATTTTGGCAAAGCCCTACTGTATAAGATTGAGATCTGTGTAAGAAATTAGAAAAAAATGCAAACATCAAAAATCTGTATTTTGAAATAGCACTATGCGTTTTAGTTTAGTATGTCTACATATCAATCTGTCTATATATATTTTGTGTGACTGATTTATGTAGGAATGTGAGTAATACCCACTTTCAAAGATTGTAAGATGATCAATAATATAATAAATATTGTGTATGTGCAGATAATTCACCTGATAACTAGAATACATTGATATAATCGTTTTGTTTCTCCCTAGTCCCAATTTACTAGCTTGGTCGGTAGCCATACCGAATGTGGAAATAAAGTTAGGGCGTAGGGCTAACTGAGGGGCTCTCTCCGTCACCGACCGCACCAAAGGTACACCATCTCGGTCACAAATGAGTATACAATGAAGACCATTTACCCTGGAATTACAATTGGAAAATCACTTTCTTAAAATGCAAGAACTAATTTGAACGTGTCAAGGTATAGCATACTTTTCCAATAAATGATTTAAAAACTTCCTCAATTCGTCAACCATTTTAGTAGATTGTTTTCAATTTTCAGAGAGATGTTTGTTAAAAAATACTAATCGGAAATTCTACGCGTGACAGACTGGGACTGACAATTGACAAACAAGTCGCAGTCAGACAGCTGAAGTTTTTTTTTTGTATTGTTTTACGGCTCCGGATGAAATCAATCAAGCCGATTCATTCGTTCTATCTTCATAAGTAATACATAAATAAAAAATGTTGATGATGATGAATGATAATAGAAATGGGAAGTGAGAAATGATATTACCCCCCAACCCCTCGAGTATCTCAGTAAAGATGTGGGGGCTTTACTAAGTCCTCACGCAGACTTCTTGAGAGAATTTGAAGTGACACTTAACGGTTAATAATCCTCCATTATTTCACATTAATATTCGACATAACACAAATTTTGGAAAATAAAACAAAACCGCAGACATGACTCTTAACTTTAGTACACACAAAGTGATCGTGGCCTAAAGTTTGTGCATTGCAAAGCATGGCCCATCACAGGCCATTGTGTAGGGGCCTTAAGTTAACTGAAGTCATCCTAAGATGACGGACGATGTAGATTTGGATCCAACGTGGATCCAACGATCCAATCGAATCCATTTAACATTATCAATATAATGACCATGCTAATGACAAAGAATTATGTAAATCAATGACAAAGACATTAGAAGAATTGCCATTAACAAAAACAACTTAAAAAGAAAAGTTGGCTATAGACTAGCCAAAATGGCAGATTTGATTTGACAACTTCTCTGCGATTTTCGTAATTTATTTTTGGGTATAAAAATTGTTGCCTTTGTACATTTTAGGTATTTATTGTGTTACTTTATATAATGTTTATTACAATCTAATACTCCTCTTATTAATTTGTGTGAAACTGCTTAATTTCATTGTATTTTGCAACACTTAGAAACCTAGCTTTGGTATGATAACAAAAGATATAAAAATGCAATTTTCTCCTGCTAGACGGCCGTTTTCGCAACATAAGCTTTTTCACATAACTGAATATGACCGTTATTAACTGATCTAGTGTGGATACGTATACATAATTGTGTAGAATTGTGGATTTTAGGTTTGTGACGTCACGAAGACTGCAAGACGTTATTTACAGTGTGAAATTCGGTAGTAAAATGATTGACTGGCCTCGCCAATGAGTAAGAAGAGTTGTGCCGCACATTGGTGAGGGCACGATTGGCGGCGCAGGCAGCGGTTCGTTCCCGCTAGGATGGGCGGCGATGTCTGTCCCCTCCGAGAGCGCTCCGAGCCCCTCGCCGTGTGCATGCACTAATATATCGCTTATGCAACTGTTTCATGAGCTAAAACAGAAATTTCCTGGTGTTCCCGATCATGTTGTATCTAACACTATCGAACTGTACTGCCACGACAAGCAAGCCTGTGAGACTCACCTGCATAGCGAAGTCAAGGCCTCCCTAACGCATGCGTATCATGCGTCTTCATCTGCCGCGGCCCGACAACTTAACGAGCTCAAACTCAATCCTCCATCGAAATGCCGCAACCAACCCATAATCAAGCATGACATTGTCAAATCTACACCGATAAAGTCAATCACCTGTCAAGGGCCACAAACTGCTGTGATAAGCTCAGACATTGATGAAACTGATAAAGAAGTTAATACTGATGCTAATCAAAATGTTGTTGATACAAATATTGAGGAGAAACCAAAGAGTAACAACAATACATCTCCGGTGACAATAATAAACATTGATAGTTGTTACTATTCAAAACACAATGTTGAATCACCAAGCGATTTGGAATTGACAAATGAGAATGTAAAAGAAGATAATTTAATAGCACATAGTCCACCTTGTGACAAAGAGAAAGAACAAGAACAACCGGAAAGTACAAACTATAAAATATTCAAAAGTAACAAGATAAAAAGTAACCTCCATGAAAGATTAGAAAAAGGGAAAGAGAAGAAAACTATTAAAAAGGAAGAAACACCTAAAGCACAAGAGTCACTTAAATCCCAAGAGTCACAAACTCAACAGACCGCTGAACCAGAATTAAAACTAGAGCCAGAATCAAAACCTGAGCCAAAGCCAGAACTGAAGGCAGAGGTGAAACCCGAACAACAAGAGAAACTAAAACGGCCAAATACACTTAACTTTATTAAACCAAACCCAGAAGTTGCATTTAAACAGACACTTAGAGAACCTGAACCAGATTTAAGTCGAACCGTTTCACCGGTGCCTTCATTTAAACAAGAAAGTCAGGCAGGTAAAGCCAATAATTTATACAGACCTGAGCGGATAAACTATCCGTTAAATTTGTCAGTCAATGTTAATTGTCATATGGACTTGAGTCGTTCTTATGATGACCCATGGTTAGAAGATTATGAGAGTCCAAGAGCTATAACATCAGTAAACTTGACTGTGTGCACACCTACTTCTAATATGGCCAGTCCTGTGCGTGAGAGTAGGGAGGAGGATGGTGGCTTTGAGGGCCACGTGACCGTAACAGTGAGCCCGAGCACGGGACGCCCGCCGCGCCGCCGCGCGCCCGCCCCACCGGCGCACCCTTCTAGGATAGAAATGACCAGACCAACCAGACCAGCACCTGAACCGCCAGGATTAAGCCGGGGTAAGTTTCTCTAAGCTTACTTATTTTTATACCCTATTACTTTATACCAGCAGTAGACGATGCATTTTAATTTGAAGACTATTTATCTAATATTTACTATTTCTTTTAAGTATGTTTGTTTATCAATTTATCAGTGACAGAAATTACCATTACATACTTGCTATTGACATCGCATAAGGAGTTTTAAAGATACGGTATTTATTCACTAAGAAAAAAATGTGTGCGTAACACACACATGGACATGTATGTATGATCAATCTTTTCAATACGAGAGATGGGTGGCTCCTCCATCTCCCAAAATCTCTGCAAAGAGTCGAATAGAGTGAGCCCCACCTCGAAGTTATGTTCCACAGAAGGTGGCATCAAATTAAACAATGGAATTTGTATGATGGCAATCCTGATACGTTTCAAATGCTTGTTTTGCTTTTAGGATGTATTACCAAATAAAGTGGCCTCCGCTACTACTTGAGCTTGACAAAAAGTCTTGCTTACTTTTGCAAAATTGCAATGCTTTTTTCTTTCTTTTTCTTTCTTTTAGTTGATGGCTTTGTCCGATTAGCATATTTAGCCAGTGTCAAAGTAATTTCTTACAAGTAATACATAAATATATAATATTTCCTTCCAGTCAGTATGATGATGATGAATGATAATAAAAATGAGAAGTGAGAAATGATATACCCCCCAAACCCCTCAAGTATCTCAGTAAAGATGTGGGGCTTGACTAAGCCCTCACGCAGACTTCTTGAGAGAATTTGAAAAGTGACGTTGCGCTGTTTTGTTTCATTTGCCAACACTCATGCACACTCACGAACACTTAACGGTTAATAATTCACCATTATTTCACATTAATATTCGACATAACACAAATTTTAGAAATTAAAACAAAACCGCAGACATGACTCTTCACTTTCCCGCCAAGAAGTCGCAATGCAACTTTATCTTACCTGATGGAAAGAAAATATGAGGCCAGGAAGTTTACTTAACCTAGAATTCTTAACCACTCAGGAACTGGCCATTCTAATTTTAACTGTAACACTACAATGCCACTTTTTTTGTTGCTACTATGTTGGCAAACAGTGGCAAAAAGTAGCTAGCTAGAAGCAGCTGGCCAAGAGCAATCTCAACAATCAACCTAAGAAGAGGCAGGCATTTGGAAAGATCTATGTCCAGCAGTGGATTCTCTGAGGTTCGATAATGATGATGAACCTAACAAAGTACATTGTGTACGGTAACTGGCAAATCGACCGTACAACAGAGTAGTGGATTCGATGGCGCAGTAGTTAACGCGCCCGATCTGCGATTTCTGAAGTTAAGTAACTTTCGCAAAGGCTTTGGATGGGTGGTGATGGGTCTTAAGCCCCTCCGTGATCCGGAAGGTAAAAAAGCCGTCGGTCCCGGCAGAATTAGCAGTTGTTAAAAACCACCAATCCACACTAGGCCCGTGGTGGTTTATGGCAAGTTATCTCACACTTCCCCAACTGTGGGGACATAAAATGAGCTGATGATGATGTAAAAGTAGAACAAACAAGCTTGTTAATATTTTGATTATCTCATAATTAAAATGCCTACTATTCCAGACCGATCCCTAATAGAGAGACAGAAGCAGCGGTTGGATTGTCTAGTCAAAGCCTTTGCCCAGGAAAAGGGTCACCTGGCCCAGCTCACGAGGGAGACTCAAATCCTCGCGGCACCGCTCCCTCCCCCCTCCGCCACCCAGAAACTTCGGGAGTATGTGGAGATGTTGAGGGACCAGTGTGATTCTATGTCGAAGAGGCTCGAGATGCCCGGGAATGGTAAGTTGCTTGGTGCTGTTATAAATTGTACTCTATCATGCTAAGGTAACGGTTTACTTTAGCAGTAACTACAGTGCGTGCTTAAACCACTAGCATAAGGATAATAATAGCATTAGTATTTAAATTGTATAGTATTCAAATAAAAAAACTAAGGTGCAAACTGAGTAAAATTATTATTTAAAAATTCGTCTTAGTTATTTCGGAACTTCTGTTATAAATTCAGCTTATCTTAATATTTTTCTAAAAACCAAAATGATACCTGATTTTCTTGTTACTCACTGTTATTCTTGTAAAACTAGCACTGTTTTTTACACTTAATGATCTGGCTCATAGGACCAATTTTATATTCAACTGAAATGTTGATCAAACTAAATTAAAATGTTTTTGTTTTGTTTATATAATTTTAACGCAAATTTTGTTACGATACAAATTAATAAAAACACAATGTTGAAAAAATTTTTCGAGCAGGATTTGAACCTGCACCCTGGTTAAAACCACGATAGCTCAATTGGAAGAGCACCTGACCCGGTATGTCAGAAGGGTGCAGGTTCAAATCCTGCTTGTGGAAATTTTTTCAACATAGTGTTTTTATTTTTTTTTTCAAACTAAATTACTCAAATTTCCTCAATAGACTTGTCTTTGGAATAGGGTTAACATTTTATTGAAAAAAATAACAGCTTTAGATAGTCATGTGCAGGGCGTCTGTACCTAAGGTACTCATATATTTACATAGCATCCAAGCAGTTACAAATTTCTTACACAGTTTGTCACCTTCATATACAAATTGTAGTTTACTAGTAGTAAAAAAACTCTTACTCGAGCACACATAGACGCTGACCGAGGTGACTTCAATCATAAATTGCTTCTTTATGTATGACACATGGGGAAAAATGTGGTGAAGTTACTGTTGAACCGTAACCATTATTAATCTTGCAGCATTTTCCTAGTACCTGATCATCACTTTAGAGTTTGCAATGCCATGGCGTAGTTCAGAAAACACTACGTCAAAAGTGTTTTTTTTTTATTATGTAAGAAAAAAGACTGTGCACAGGGTGAAGGCCTCCATCATTGAAACCAAGTCTTTGCTTACAATTGATGAGTATTGGCTTAAATTTATTTTAATGTTAAAATTATTTCTTCATCAGCCTCAAACACGCAGAGAGATTGACCTGACCACACAATTCGATTGCTTGTAATGGTTGGTTGGTTGATAGTAAATTGTGCATTGTCAATGTCCGCTACACAATGTTTGAAAAGTCTTGTTTTTTTTTCATAAGGTCAATAAAAGGGGAAAAATCGACATTTATCGGTTGTGTACAGCGGGCTTTAAATGGTTACTTTAAAAATAAATAAATACAAATTGACTATTGAATTGGGCCTACTGAACGACATTCGGCTACATCAAGTTTACAGACACAAAACATTTCTTGAACAAATACATCGCCGCTTATATTTATATTGGTTTCTTGGTGTCCATGTTTCTTCTACGCAATTTGGGGCTGACTTTTCAATCCTCGAATAAAACTTATACATCACTCAATCAAATGGAAATTATAACGCATTCAGACATTCTCCAAATACCTGTAAAATAAGATATTAGCCAATGTTAAAGGGTATTTTTGAAAAATTCGAATTATTTTCTTAGGTGAGTACGACTCATTGTTGTTTCTCAATACCAATACGAAATTTAATTGAACACGATGAATCGTATCGTACATCAAAATGAAATACAGTAATTTTTGATTAAGGCGACACTTGAAAAAAATAAATCAACTTTCATCGAAAGTTGTAGGAGTATGACAAGACCCAACGAATCTGAAATTTTGATATAGATAACTTCATGCCTTTGTCTTTAAAAACCCTTGCTCAAAAAGACGATTGTGTCGAAAAGACCTCTAAAAAATCATTAATGCTAAAATTACAATGAATTTACTTAATCTATATGTTTTGAAATCACTCAAATATAACTTCAATATTAGTAATTTTGTTGCTGCATATTTTGATAACGAATTCCAGTAAATTTTTACTTTTTATTTTCAAGTGCTAATTAATTTAAAAAAATTAATTGCAGCAATTAATTAAAAAATTAAAAACTTAGCATCAATGCAGCAAAAAAAATAAAAATTCTGTTTTCAAATTTGTGGTATTTCATCTGCAAAGATGAATCTGCATGGCCATCGGTTGCAACGACCGTTGGATAGATGGCGCTCAATATCGCTAAAAAGCACTCAAAAACATTAAAAAGCAGTGACAAAATTCAGCGCTTACGACAGCCTTCCCGGTAGCATAGCGGTCAGTGCAGCCGCCCGGATTGCGGAAGACCCAGGTTCGATTCCTGGCTGGGTGGGGTGGGCGGTTAAGTTTTTCACTGTATTTTATAAAATTTTATAAATATTTAAAACCAGTAATTTAATTAAAATATTTTTTTAGATTCTGTAATACGTAGCGCCTGCGACAATTGAGACCGCGAAGAAAGCAGAATCTAAAAAAATATTTTTGTAAAATTACTGGTTTTAGTTATCAAAATATGCAGCAATAAAATTACGAATATTGCTGTTAGCAATATATTTTGGTGATTTCAAAACATAGATTAAGTAATTTCAATGTAATTTAAGCATTAATGATTTTAGAGGTGTTTTCGTAAAGAATTACGATCGAGCCAAAATTGCACAATCGTGTTTTTGAGCAAGGGTTTTTAAAGATAAAAGCATGAAGTTATCTATATCAAAATAATTTCACATTCGTTGGTCTTGTCATACTCCTACAACTTTCGATGAATGTTGATGTCTTTTTATGAAGTGTCGCCTTAACACCAAATAATTTAAAAAAAAATTGCTTTAGTAGAATTGCTCAATGAAACCTCTTTAACCTCCTAAAGAGTTTTCTCCGAGGAATGAAAAGTAGGCCTTCCACTACGATTCCACATTCACACGATCGACATAACAATTGCAGCGCGCGAAGAGCGGGACGCCGGTAACTTCTACAGCAACATCTACACGGGGCAGCAGCCGTCTGCCTCCTGGCAGTGCCACCTGTGCACGTTCCGCAACCACCCGCTGCTCAACAAGTGCGAGCAGTGCGAGATGCCGCGCATCCTAGGTAATTCCAACGACTCTGGGTTCGGATCCTTCCGCGACTCCACCCGGTCCAATAGCTCGCGGCATGGTACCGATTTCCCGGAACCACCCTTCCAGGAAGACCCTCGCGCGTTTACCAAATTGAACTGCTAGTGCGTTAGTGTTCCTTACCTTATATCCTCTTTAGTTTCAAGAGTTTGACACACAGAGTTTGAGCTGTGTCGCTCCCGTATACTGCAGTTAACGTTAACTCGATAGAAAGGTACAAAAACTCGGGTTGAGGGTGCCTAATGCAAGTTTTATTGGCTATTCAATCACGGAAACGGAAACAAGAATTGGTATGGCATTGAAACAACCCTAGTGATAAACGAGGAGAGTTAAAATTTTGACATACAAAATCTTGTTTACGCTAATGTGACCGAATTGTAAATAAAATTCGCACTTAAGATGACAGTATTTAAATTGAGGACTGTTGACACATTTTTAAATTACCTCATCTTATAGGCCATATGATCTTAAGTGCGAATTTAATTACTATTCGCCTATAATATAGACTTATCCTAGTAAATTTTGTATTTTCATTATGCGAGTGCCATCAAGTTACAAAAGAAGGGAAGGTTCGTTTCTCCTTAGCATCGACCCAAAAAGGTCGTACTTATACTCAGTTCTACCAGTCCAAAGAGATCCTCGCATCTTTCATATTAGTCTGTTACCAAATGTCCCAGGAACCTCAACCCATCTTCCTCACAGAATATCTTCCGAATCCCATAAGCACTTTCCAATGAGTTTTACCAATTTCAATAGAAACATTGGACACAAATAATGTGAAGTAATTACTCTATTTGAAACGTTGTATTGGACAACATTAACGGTTTGTGGTAATTGCAAAATGCAATAAGTGTCTTAGTGTTCAAGTGATATCGGTGTTCGAAGTGTTCAAGGCTGCCTTTATGGGCGAGACGTGCTTAGTTTAACCCTAGCATGTCAGAGCATGCAGCTGTTTACATTAACTTGGAGGGAATGCCAACTAGTGAACTGATTGATTTATTGTTGGGATTTCCTGCGATACGAACCCGCCATATTGTTTTTATGTGTTTGAAAAGGATGTGTTCGCGTTGGACCTTGCATGTGTGTTGGACTGTTTTAATTATTGACTTTTAATTAACAAACGTTGTTTCCCCTGTATATTATTTGTTAAAGTACAGTCATTTGGTGCTCAAAAAGCGTGCGGCAAAAATACGAGGTGGCAAAGTGAAAATTCGAAAAGAGCACGTCTAAATCTATAAAATCACCAATTTTCAAAACTTCCAGAAAACTTTCCATATAGAACTACCAAATGACTGGACTATTATTATAAATACGCAATCGGCAACATTCCAAATACATTGACGCTCCTTTATTGGTGTTTCATTAACGATTTTGAATTATATTTGCACAATCTTATGTTAATTAATGATTACACATTACAATATGCCTTATAAAGTCATATCGCTTGTCATGTCGGAACTTGGAATGTTGACGTTGAAGTACAGTGAGCGCCACATTAAATGTATTCGTATGTTTTAAGCAACACGGTTGATATTCGCACAATATGATATGATGTTTGTGTTGCTGACTGTACTATTTCTCGCGTTAATTTAAGTTAATGTACAGATTTATTGTATAGTAAGTTTGTAAAGTTACTTTATCTTAGCCCTTAGGTTGTTCAAAAAAATTATTGACTTTTTATAGATTAATTATTAGTATTATTATTATTATATAAAATCTATTTATTGGTTACTATAAATGTTAATATGAAATTAAAACATCACTTGTTGACTGGTCAGACAACGGGGCATCACAAGATCTCAATAAAAGACTAGTAAATCACGCCTTGCCAAAAATCTTGTATAAAACTAATTTATTGCCTTAAAAAAATATCAAAAACTATTGAGACTTGCTCAATTTCACTATATCAGTTTATGTACTTGCTCACTTTAAAGTACCTACCTATACATTTTACAAGTTTTACATTATTAAATAATTATCCATTTAAAAAATTATTGTTTTTTATAACGACATTATTTTGGTATGTAGGAAATGTTAAATCATTACACAAACTGTTTTTACAATTAAAATTACATCACGTCTCACAATTACTTAAGTAGGACTATATAAAACCTTAATGAAAACGCCGAGAACTTTAGAGCAGTGATAACAATCAATTTAAAAGAGATTATTTTCTAAGTATGTTGAAAAACTTAGAAATTTAATGTTACAAAGCAAATCTAATTAAGTATTATTAAGTAATTAAAAGCAGCTCAACGTTTTTGCGATTAACAGAGTTAATTTAACCATATAATTAGAAGCATAATTATGTGCTTTTTTTTAGAAGCCTCAAAAAAACGCATTCAAATACATACCTTATAGCAATAAAGCGTAATAGAAAACAAATTATTTATTAATTACTTAAAATGCGAACCTAGCGAATCTAGCAATATGTAGTAACATGCCTTAAAAAATAATATACTATCTATCATCATCATTTAGTGCTAACTTCATACGGACGTTTAGATATCAGTAAACAAACCATACTACAATACTTTAAATGTGGGTAATTAAAGATTGGATTTTTAAATTTGTATTGCTTTATTAATAAAAACGTTTCTACTTAATGAGTTGTAACTTAGCAAGGGTTACATCTATATAAAATACTTAAGCTATTTAATTATCTCACAGTTGTATCAATTTACTATTTAGGACTGAAATATGAGAACTTGAAAAAGCATACTTAAATATATATACTTAAGCATTTTTTTGTCAAATATCGTCAAAAACTAACTTTGTTAGTAGCTTTTTTTTTAATTGCATTATATTGAATGAGAATTAAATTTTTTAATTTATAATGCTGTTACAGAGATTACTCATTTAATATAATTATTTTACTAAGTAAATTGTAATCTATCGCAATCTTAATAAAATTATAAGAACCAATCGGTTGCATTTCAATCCTTATAAAACATACAGGTATTGCTATATGTTATCGAATTTAACTGTGATAGATAAGCTAGGCTTCGGTCTTTCCATCCATTGAACGTAGTAAATGAGGTACACAATGAAGAAGTGACTGTAATATACTTAGGTATGTAAGACAAAATAGTATGAAGAAAAGAATTGTTTTAATATACCTTTATATTTTGTTTATTGTTATAATAATGTACAGCTATGTACCAACACAGTTTTGAATGAAAAATTTAATAATTCGGCGAGTGCACCTAAGTTTCCAAAATATTTATAATGTAATATATTGATTTCTATCTGTAGTCGCAGTATCAATTTTTTATGAAATTCTCTAATGTTTGTTATGTGATTCTTCTTATATGTGATAGCATTCATAGTGTTGTACTTATTATATTATGTACCTATATAAAATTTTTATTTTTGGCAATCTACGGCCGTTATAATAAAAGAATATTACTGAAATAATATATAAAAGTAAAATAAAATGGGTTGGCCCTGCATCGGGATGTTTATAGTCTAATAATGTGAAAGAACTATTAAGTCTATTGTACTGCGACTAAAATGGAAGCTATTATTTCTAAATTGAATCGTACGAGTGGTACTAGACGATGCCTTAATTAGTTTTAATGTGAATTGTGATCAATAACTTGTATGTATATCAGGGACTAAAAATAAATACATTAAATTAGCAATATTTTTGTTTTTACTTAAGCTCTTTGATTAATCACGTATTTCCAAGGTGAGTTTTTCTTTGCTACTTACGCTTTTAAATAAACCTCTTACATCCTAACTTGTGTCGTCGTGTGGTTGGCTTGCAATATTAACTATATTTCTTGTTGGACGACATAGTCTCATTGTTTTTTTTTTTATTTTTACACAGTTCGAGCGCCCGAAGGAATAACAGTGAGGTTGATGCCGGGACGACGGAGTAAGTATATCAATATTCATTAGGAACTCGCATTTCTACTAAGCTTTTGTAAATTTTAACTAGACGTAATATTAAACAGTTTATTGTTTATTAGCACTCGTTTCTGCTTGTTAACGATTCATTGGCAACCAATTGGCACACCTCATTTAGAAATTTTTCTTTTCAGAAATTGTACGATCATGGGTATTATGAAGTGCGGACGACGAGGTTTAGAGTTTAGACTATCTTAAGTGCAGTAGTACAAAGTGATGGAGACAATCTGTGATATTCGCATTTGGTAGTAAGTTAACACAAAAAAAGTCTGAGTATTTGTGTTGTAATTTTTTTGTTGTTGTTTCTATTTTGATTTCGCACATTCCAAAAGCTGCACGCACTAGTATTATTATTGAAAAGTTTGCTGATTCTTTCCTATTCTCTCCCCGGGTGCTTCGTCGTACCAAATGCGGATAACTGACGGTTATTTACGTCATTACACTGCACTTAAGGTGGATAGGGAAGTGTTTATGTCAGCTCACTTGACAGTTACCTTTAGAGCAGTAAGGATGTTGAGTTGTGTACTTATGTATAAATACATTTATGTATTCTCAGATTTATATAGTGAATTATCAAAATAATAAATGAATTAATACAGATAATTTAAAATTAAATAATTTTATACCTAGTCCGAGCATTGCATTGCACACCAAATTTTATGTTATTATTTTTAAATTATTTTATTATATACTGTCACTCATTGGAAGGAAGTAAACTAGTTAAGCCGCGATATAATTATATAAATATATTACTATGACACGGCTCCAGTTTAGTAATGATACTAAACTAAAATATTAACAGTTGTTGTAAATCCTTTTCAGCGCGCGCTTCCTTCTCAAATGGTCAATTTTACATTATAATGACTTCTCTAAATAACTAACTTCTTCGCAAAATGTCGGTTTTCAAAGACAAGACTATAGACATGAAGTAGACATCGCACGCTGAAAGTAGAGAAATCCACTGACTGATGAAGTGATGAAGTAACCCAATATTTTTAATGTTATTAGACGAAACAGCGAATAAATTTAATAATGATGTTATGATGATGACGCCGAGAGGCCAAGTTTTAGAATGCTTTTGGTCACTGTATCTTACTATTCGATATACATAATATAGATTCGGCATACATATTCAGTAGAAGTTGATCTAAATTTATTCCATATATCCATGGTTCCAAGATTTGCCACGAATATTAGAGGTAATATAAGAAAAACTAATTATATAAAATATACCGTACTCATTACGTTTAGTCTCCCCTCCTCCCCAATATTTCCTAAGCGTCTTACAAATAAACAAAAAATAAGCTTCGAATAGTTATTCCGTGTTTTGTCTCTTTTACTCTTAATTGGAAATTACTTCCGACCTTAAACTTTGTTTATTTGTAAGGCACTAAAAGTGCAAGACAAATATCTGAAATAAACATTACAAGAAGCAGGCGCTTACACAACATTTCTTGCGATTCAATCCGAACCCTTCGGATAATCTAGTAGAGCACGGGGACACGCACTAGTGCGTGATGCGTTCCCTATAGAAAACTCTTGACGGTGCTTTGTTTCACACGGCTTGACCCTTTAAGCCTCTTGCCGCGCCCAAATCTGAAGATGAAAATGCTCGGTAACAAACGAATTTTAAACGAAGTAATCATTATATGTCTTCGTGAACATTCACCTAATACAAAACAAACAATTATAATTTGTTGCTCGCACTACGAATCCCTTAATTAAATGTTGGGTGCGTGTTTTCATTTTACGACAATGAAAGTTAAATAATACAATAAAGTTTGTATGAAATTAAAGCAGTCTAGAGATATGTTACTAGATGCCGCTCCATTAATATAATTTCATGATACCTCATAAAGCATTACATTAACAAAATCATATCTCATACAAAATTGATCATAATTTTTTATAAAAGAGAATCCCCTTACTAGAAAGTCGGAAATCTCAAACTCGATTTTATAAGATTAGTGAAACTTCTTGCTTGACATCGGACAAAATAAAAATGTCGCAGCATTACATTTTTTTTTTAAATATGTTAAGCGTGTTTTCTACACGATTCGATCATGCAAAAGTTAACTATTATTTTTATGGGATCGAGGCGCAACCTAGTAACAAGTTCGTTGCTAGATGGCGTTTCTTCGGTCTCATATGTATTTAACTTAAACTTGATTAAACGAAGAAAACTAACACCAGACACTTAGTAATAATCTCAACGTATAATTAGTGAGTCATAGGTACGTTGTATACACATAATTGTTTGTGTTGGTTGTCAGCGGCGCGCGCACGGCCGCGTACAGCTCTGCGGTCAGCGCTGACGGCCGACAGCGCTGAGCGGTCGCCGCTTCTCAAAAACGCTACCTATAACTACATACATATTGACCTATCAGCGCCGACCGTCAGCGTGCGGTCAGCGTGAGAGGAAAACCCGCCTAAAAGCTGTATAGCTGCGTTTAAATTTGATGCACTACAACTAAAGGCTTTACAAAAGCATTTTCAGAAGCCATTATCCAACCGTTATACAGTGTAAAGCATCATAAGAGTTTTGAGACGCCAATATGAGGCGTCAAGATGCTCGGTGAACATATAAGAGTTTATACGGACCTAAATTCTACATAATTTTACTATTCGTTTCTTAAAATGCTTCCTGTGTTACTTGGGTTCCCAAAGTGCTTGATGCGAGTGTTCTTTAGTAATCTTTCGAGTTAAAATGCAAAAAAGCCCTGTAAAGCTGAAAATACTCAATTTTAAACTCAGATACGTTATTTTAAACTATGGTTGGCAACCCTATGGTGCCCCCCTATCTACAAATGACTTTATTTACGAAGCTATTACGTAACTAGAGAAATATTAATTTTACATGAACATGACAATTATGTTTACACTATTAACTGGGTTTTCTTGATTTAAGCTGTAGGTATTTTGTTGATCTGCCAACTGAAGTTGAATTCATGAATTCTTAAATTTATGTACCTATATAAAAATGTTCTGGAACCTTGTTTGTATCCGCCTGCATAATAAATAGTTCAAAGCTTTTCTACATAATTTCAATGATGATACTTAGATATTTAATTTCTTACGGTATATTTTAATATACCTACTTAAATACGCAGAATTGGACTAAATACATTCAGAATCGTACAGGTCAAAAGAGTAGTGCTCCGAACAATTGGTTCATTATGTTGATCGCAGCATGTATAGTATTCTGAACAATAAAAATTAACTATTTGGCTAGTTATCTATTATTGTCAAACAAACATTTTGTCAGAAAAGTTAAAGTAGTTAATTCAAAAGAATATATTGAGACGATGACAGTCGTAAAATAAATATTTGTATATAGGTACCTCATTAAACTCACCTAATTCCAATTAAAAACAGTATCTGCCTACCTACCCGTATCACAGCTTCTCTAGCGGGTAGCTAATATAGCAAAACGGCGGCGATGTAGCGAAACGTCCGTCGTCGTAGTAAGCTCACAATGATCGCACCCCGACCGCCTAACTATATCGCCATCGCTCTCGCTATCGCGTTCTATAGTATATGGCGTTATTTTGTCATTTCGAAAGCGATATGAAAGCAATATGTAAGCAATATCGAAAGCTATAGCCTATAGCTTTCGATATTGCTTTTATATCGCTTTTGAAATGACAAGATTACGCCATAAACTATAGAGCACGATAGCGAGAGCGATAGGCGGTAGGCCCCCTGGTAGACTTTAGTTCTATAAGCAAAATTCCCTGGTATCGGATGGTCGACATATCAAAACGGCGATAAAGCAAAACGTCAACTTGAGTGAATTTACACTTTGTTTATGAATTTCCAAGGGTTCACCAACCCATCCGACATTTTTTTTTAATTCTGTCGCATAACGGGATTCAACAGAATGTCGATTTTCCTTCTTTTATTACGGAATACAATGTTTTTTATTTTTTCGATCCTGAATTTTTGCTTCTTTTCTTAAGCCAAAGAGGAAGAGAGTGTAGAGGCTTTTCGGCTTCAAATACGTATTTAGGCGACGACGATGCCAAGCCTCGAGGTAGATGCTAGTTCGAGTTTTCACCGGCACAGCTAATATTAATGGGAGAAGATTTTAGCCATTGTGTTTTAAAATAAATTTGGAATTGTCTCATATTTACGGAGTCTTGACATTGTTGCTTCACTAATAGCCAGCATTCATCGTAATACTGATCAGGAATTAAGGGGAAATTTCCACAAATTCTAATGATATTTTTATTCTCGTTGTGTCGTCCATACCCAACAGTTTTGCCTTCCTCCATACTGCCTTATTAAAATGATAATAGCAGCCTCTAATATCCAGAACTGGGAAATATTTGTTTTATAGCATTAACAAGCCCAATTTCGTAATCACATTTCACATGTTTTAAGTCGATACCAGCATTTTCTTTAATTAAATTGAAGAGTCGTTCGTATGCTTCTTGAGTTTTCGATGGAAGTAAGCTAAACAATTGGTAAAATGGCACTGGGGCACATTTCCTTAACATTTACGTAACATCGCATATTATCATTTTTATTACTTACTCGTTTTAGGGTGGATCATCCTAAATTTGTTCCAAATAAAATAATCTTATTATTTTCATTACCATCTTCCGCAATGGAAAAATCTTTAGCAAGTAATTCCGGGACCTTGACTTCATATAGATTTCTGTACCTACTCTGTTTTATCAACATTTAAAAACTTCCGACGGGCTCTAAACAGCGTCTTTTTAGAATTGTAATTTAGAATTTCACTTTCAATATTTAAGTTGTGTTCTTCCATTGCATTACTTACAGTTTTGATATGTAACATCTTTTCGCTCGCTTTTTATAGTATATACAATTTGTGGGAGTGATTTCGTGAAATGTGACGGAAGTAGGTATAACAGTTTACAGTGTGACAGGAAGTCGGGGAAACGCGCAAGCGCGCGCCATTTTGTAAATTTACAATCGATATTAAGAACATGACATAATGTTATTATTTATTGTGTCATTCGACTATCAAAGGTCATTTTGATATGTCAAATGTCTTCTAATGAGTATTTACTGCATTTATTTTATAGTTATAATGTTATCATTGCTTATAATAACTAAGGTGAGATGTCAAATGTTACACATATGCGACTACTGTAAGGCTCTCTCAAATTTATTTTCAAGTCTTTTGTACTGGTTTGAATTTTTGGCAAACCTTCTTTTTGCATTCGTCCATCAATTTATCAACGTCCTTTTTTCAAAAAATTACGCCTTTATTCATTATTATTGGCAGGCTGCCGTAAAATCTTGTTCTTTTCCTGGTTTATTGTAATGGAAGAACTACATTCACCGCGATTTGCACACCTAAAGAGAATGAAACTTTTGTTTGCTCTACATAAATTATACCTGTATCCAGCATTTGTTTTCCTTTTTGGCTGTCTGTAAAACCTAGATCCGTATTCATATTATTTGCACCGCTATCTACTACAAGCTTCTAAATTATCCATGATGAAAAGCAAGAATAACTTATTATAATAATGTCACTCATTATATCTGAAGTATTCTTTTGAACGTCAAACAAAATACTGAAGTGGCCATGGTATTATCGAAAAAACATTATGCTTGATCGTTTTCAACATATACTTATTTCTTAATCAAATTTTGACGCTGACTGTAAATTCACTCAAGTTTTGCTAGAAAGACTTGCTTTTGCTTGTAGAACTAATGGATACTGGGACTTTTTGAGATGTCGACGTTTTGCTACATCGTTTTGATATGTCGACCATCCGGTATCCCCTGATATAGGACTTAAAGTCTGCCAGGTAATTTTGAGCTTACGATGTTTCGCTACATCGCCGTTTTGCTATATCGGCTACCCGGTAGAGAAACCTTAGATAATTACTATTTAAGTAAGGTTGAGGGAGGCGAAAAGGATGACCCTATACTTGGCAGATTTTTTTTTGTGGAATTATATATATTTTTTGTATAAAATGTGTTCTTTTTTCACTACTCGAAATTTATTGTAAGTTAAGTGTCTCAATAATCCACTATGCCAAGAATAGGGTCAAAATGGACTGTATTAGTGTCCCGCCCACGTCCGATAATCGGTGACGAATTTTTTTGTCTGTGAAAATGAAACATGAAATTCTTTATGTATTGCAATTGCAACGCAGACGTCTTACAAAAAGTCGGTCACAAAATAGGTGATATAACACTCGGCAAAAAAATCATTACGATTGTCGGTCCTACAAAAGGTGTTCGTGGGCGGGCAGCAGCGTTAAGGAAAAATAAAATAACGAAAACATACCAATATTTTACAGCATCGACGAAAAAACTTGACAGGTAGAAAAGTAGGTACTTAAACAACTAAAATAATAACAAAGATGTATTTATTCACTCTGTAACACCACCATTATTAAATGTGCTGTTAATCCCTACACAGAAGATAAAGCGCTTATGAGTTATTCACAATTTATATTAATATCATACGACGTAGGTTATTCCGTAAATAACTATAGGTAGGTAGGTTCATTGATACATATTATGAGGTTTCTCACATTTAACCAGTTTGGCTTTAAACTACCTAATGCGAGTTGTATTTACCATTAAATTACGTTAACCAACACTAGAATTTGTGTAGCATTGATCATGGCCTTCTGGTGACAAAAGAGGAAAGTTAAAATTTTGATATACAAATTCTCGTTTTCGTTTACGTAATCAAATGGCTAATAAATTTCGCACTAGGCACCGCAGGCTGCAAGTGCATTCATTACATAAGTTAAATACATTTGTTCTGTGGTCGAGGTACAGTCTCAGTCGCCTCAGTAGTTGAGGATTCGGATTGTAAGTCATCAGGGTGCCAAGTGCGTGGTACCTAAGGGTGGTACAAATAAACAAAGAATAAGTTCCGAATAGTTATTCCGTGTTTTGTTCCTGTCATGTAAACGTCATTTCAAGTTAGAGTAAAAGAGTCAAATCACGGAATAACTATTCGGATCTTATTCTTTGTTTATCTGTAAGACCCTTAGGTGCCTACTTACTATACTTACCTAGTTTGTAACTCTCAATGCAGTGACAGTCACAAGCAGCGGTCAAAAGTGTTACATCAATTGTAACCTAATATTCCTTTCACCGTTTTAAGTTTTTAAAGATGTATAAAATAAGATAATTGTACTTACACACTTCACACGGAATAACTATTCGGACCTCATTCTTTGTTTATTTGTAAGTCACATAGTGCCACAAAGAATGAGGTCCGAATAGTTATTCCGTGTTTTGTTCCTGTCAACGTCATTTCAAATTAGAGACGAGACAAAACACGGAATTATTATTCAGACCTTATTCTTTGTTTATTTGTAAGGCACTGAGTGTTTACATGGCTGTACACATACTAATGCGGGTGGTGCCATAAAACTTGCCTTTCATACACCTTAATTTTTACGCCCGAGACCACATTGATAGCCAACCGGCGAGATTCCCTGGTTAATGCGAAAGATCAACCTTTAATCACCATGCACAAATCACGATAAACTCTATTAGGTACCAATGTGAACTAGTGATGCAAGAAACTCAGTCTTTTAAGGCTTATAAAAAAGACTAGGTTTTTATTTCTCAAGTTTTGGAATCAAAATACTAAAACTGGGGACTTGTTTGAGTCGAAGTCCTTTTTACTCACGTTTTAAAACTAAGTAGGTAGTAATCTAAAAGACTTAGGAAGCTAAAAAAAAGGACTTTCGTCGTTTTAAAGTCGTTCATTGTCGTACGCGTTGTATAGTATTTTCATTATACAACAGGTAATTTAACAGAACGATTTATTATAACAGTAACACATGCCTGATTGTGTATTTTCTTGTTTTAATATACCGACTAAAACAGGATTTACGATATAAGATACAAACTACATCCAACCATAATCCATCGCATTAAAAAGTGAGCACGCACGACTCAGGCGCTAGTCCTTTTAAAAACAGCGTATAAGTCTTTTAGTGTATTGACTAAGTCTTATTACTAAAGACTGGAAACTCTGGTCTTCTTTTCAGGGTGCCTAATGTAGGTTTGTTTTACGATCTGTATTTATCTTATATGTATAGCATTGAAGCAGCGGCTCCTGGCGACCGATATACGAGAAGAGTTAAAATGTTGTCATACAAATTCTCGTTTTCGTTAACGTAGTCGAATGGTAAATAAAACTCGCACTAGGCACCCTGAATCAAGTTGGGTAAAATTATAACGAGTTTTTTTTTAAAGGATCATCATCATCATCTTGCATCACTAATGTGAACTAAGCAACAAAATAAATAAAGAGACCCAGAAGGATACTACGCTTGAGCAACTCACACATAGATCCCTTGCATGGACACGGATCTTGGAACAGTCCGAGCGCAGATGTTGCGAGATTTCGCCACAGAATAACTGATTTTACGTCCGTGAGAGGTTGTCTATGTGTGCGTGCGCTCGAGCGCGTTTGTATGAAGCTTACCTTCTTCAGTCCCCTTATTTTGTTTATTAAAAAGCATTTGCATAAGTGAAATAGTGGCACCCGAGTAGCTAGTGCGAGCTTTATTCACCATTCGATCACGTTTACGAACAGTTTACCGTTGACCTTTTTGCTCCTCCATAACGTAACCTTTCTCCCAGTAACTTGAATTGAAGTGGGCTGTTTGGTAAAAAAACGTTATACTTACCTATTTTTCGTTTTTTTTGCTGGCGTCTTACGTAGAAGAAACCAGAAACTACTATGCAGCTTATCTTATCTTATCTTAGTGGGGCCTGCCGAGGTTTCCCTCTTGCAGTAACACCTCGACCCATCGGGATCTTTTGTGCAACCCCATCCTTTCACTCTTCCGCCTCTGTAAAGATAGAGGCCATAAGTTTGGCAACGTCTTTAAGAGCGAAGAGCCTGAAGTCCTCCGGTTTCGGATAGGCCGACCCCAGGAGTCCCATTCTTTTCCTAGCCAGAGAGTCGCAGTCACACAGTAGGTGCTGCATCGACTCCGTTTCCTCTCCACACGCCCTACACAAACTATTTGTTGAAAGGTGCATTCTATGAAGCATTTGTTTTGTGGCATATGCCCTGTCAAGGCACCGATGGTTAGTCGGGCCTGCCGTCTACCGCCTCCGCATATGAACTTACTCCGTCCTAAGGCGTTTTCGCCAAGGAAGGATTTGGAGTGTTTCATACCCGGCTGCTCCGTCCATTCGATGCCGTGCCTGTTTTCGAAGTAATCTTTAAAGGCCTTGTTAATGGTACTTGGTGCAAGTGCCACGAACGGCTCAGGACCAATGAGCTGGGTCTCCGAGCCTTCCCTGGCAATCGCATCCGCCATCTCGTTACCGTGGATTCCCATATGGCCTGGGACCCAGATCAATCGCACCGCACTATGCAGCTACAAAAGTATCTACCTACAAAATAATGATAACGTTTACTTCGCCGACTCGAGCGCATAAAAATACCGTTTTTAGATTAAGTTCTCGTGTAAGTGGTATGTGTCTAAGTAAGAATACATTTCTTTGAACTGAACAACTTTTTAGACCAGTGTGGTAGAATCGCATTACTTTTACGTTTTGTTTATCGAATAGTTCTACTCATATCGTTTTTGAATACCTATATAACTTGTACCTAAAGACTTTTCGGCGTTCGTTAAGGAATATTGTTCCTAACTGAATTAATAATTTGGTTTTCTTTCATAAGGTAGGCAGACGATATCACTGTAAATAAACGATTAAAACATGAATTATTCAATTCTTACTTTTTCATTGACTTCAATAACAATCGCACTAGTACATGCACTGCCTAGGAAAACAATTTCGGATATCCCTATTGGTAGTCAAAATTAAAAACAGTTCGGGATATTTACCTACCTACCGTGTTTATTATTTTTGAATATCCGATATACCTACCTTTTTTTATACTTACGTAGCACGGCAAATGACTCCATTTTAACTATCGAAACATGCATGCGCCATGAGCACAATATTGTACTGAAGTTATTGCGGGTGGATGTTTATGAACAGACTAAACGATCTACCCTCTTCCTTAGTCGTTTTTTGCCCGTATCAGGTACCACTGTGGTTCCAAAAATATTAATAATAGCATGGATATTATTAGTCCATGATAATGGTAAGAATCCCGTTAATGATAACTCTATGTAATTAAATTGACCATGATAGTTAAAAAGTTGATTCTCGTTTGGCTTCAGTGATCAATGTTTTCGATCTACTAAGGAAAGATCATATTACTAATATACCTAAATATGCATCAAAAATTATGTAAAGAGAAAGGTGAAATGAAACAATCACTGTGATTTCTAGTCGAAGCTCCGAACTTCACATTTTATCATATATTAAGTATTAAGCATTTCTTTTTGTGTAAAACCTGTGCTCATATTATGTTAAAATATTCCCAAAGTAAGGTCGAATTTTATAATTTATATGTATAAAACAAAGCATTTTGCTAGTATGTTACTTTACATAATTTCTACAATCACACTGCAAAATAATATTTATTGACATTATTCTCCCTTGATATTTGTGATTGTTATGAAATACATACAGTCCCTATTTTGTGAAACGAGAGGAAATTAAAACATAATTAATCTCATTCTTCAAATTATATTTTTATTACTATAAAAATAAAATTAATTACATTACAGATGTTTGAACCAAAAAGTGCAATGTATTTAATTAAACAAATGCATATGTAAACAAGTGAAAATATGTTTACCAGTTTTATACCTACTCTGTAATGTAAGCAATCAAAATGTGTATTGAATGCATGCATTACATACCTACATCAAATGTAAAATTATGCCAAATAACCTATGATTGTATAAAAAGTACCACTACGAATTATTAAAACTAGATGACAATATACACAGTTATTTGGCTTTCATAATTATTTAGTGCTTATATAGACTATTTACATTATGTATTTTATAATGTGTACTATTTTTTTTATATTATCTGCACATGTATCAAATAAACTTGTTATTGAAATTTGTTTATACATTGTTTTATTAAACAACTTTTATTGGTGGTAAGGTTTTTATGCAAGAATTGATTTTTTAACTTATAAATTTTTCATATTTTTGGAGGAGGAATGCCTTTGTTTAACAGTGGCTGTTATTTGACTGAGGTAATAATACACAAAATAAATATTAGTATGCTTGAATAGATTTTCAATTCAAATGCCATTATAACTGCTCTCCTAGGTTAGTGACATTCATAAACAGGTAAGTAAAATTATAAACAAAACTAAATTACACTATACAAACATACAGACAAATTATATTTACAAAATAACGAGTTCAGAATTTGAACAGAACACAATGGCAGGACACAAATGTTCATCTCAGCTTTTTTAAATTGCAGTGCCCCTCTCCAAATTCTGCTTAATCTCAGCAGTATGTTCTCCATAAAACCTTTCCAACTTTTTGTTAAATTTAGCATTCCTTTCATTGATGTAATCAATATCAGCATCGTCATTGTGGGTCCGCCTGCGTGAATACTTGGCTCTTTTAGATATCTGTCCTTCTATATCATCAACCATTTTATCAACTGCTTCTTTACGATCATTATGCATTCCATGAATAATAACATTAGGCCCACCATAGAAAGCATCACCGTATTTCTGTTTCTGCATTTCATACTGTTCCATATCAGGGACAGCCATGTTTTTGACAAGTCTGTTGTACTGACGCACTGTTGCTTGCTCGTAGGTAGAGAAGCCTTGGTCAGGATTCTTCTTTTTTCTCTTGCGCTCCAGCCTCTCAGCCTCCACGGCAGATATATTCAAAAGCTTCACTCTATCATAGGCTTTACCTTCTTTCTCTGCTTCCTCTCGCTTTTGTTGATCATCCAGCAGCCATTCCGCCTGACGGCGTTTCGCATCATAGTTCGCAGGCAATTTATTTCTAGCTTCTTCAGCAACTACCTCCTGATGATTATGGGTACGAGCTTCGTTTCTAGCAGTGTGTAAAGAACGCAATCTTTTCATCCGTTCAGCTTGTTTCTCAGCGAATGTCATCTCTTTTGGGGGTGAACTTGGTTCGTCTTTTGAAGAACTCATTTTCTCACGAATTATCTTTCAAATTGCCTTAAAAATAAACAATGAATTCCTCGAAAACGAAAATCACTTTTTACTGAAATAGGTACACAAATCGCAAATATTACAAACAAATCCCACGCACGACGAAAGTACGTACAACCACGTAGAACGACGTAGTAACCTATTATGTATAAACAATAGATAAATAAACTACTACAGTACAGAGAGATTGGAAATTATTAGGCGTAGGAAATTAATGCATGATGTACCTATGACTTCCTCAGAATTCAGAGTGTATGACAGCTAGAAAACTGTTATTTTTTTTTGTTTATTGTTTTACGGCTCCGGATAAAATCCATCAAGCCTATTCATTCGTTCTATCTTTATATTATTATGTAATACATAAATAAGCAATATTGATGATGATGAATGATAATAGAAATGGGAAGTGAGAAATGATATTACCCCCCAACCCCTCGAGTATCTCAGTAAAGATGTGGGGCTTTACTAAGACCTCACGCAGACTTCTTGTGAGAATTTGAAAAGTAACGTTGCACTGTTTTGTTTAATTTGCCAACACTCATGCACACTTACGAACACTTAACGGTTAATAATCCACCATTATTTCACATAAACATTAGACATAACACAAATTTTAGAAAATAAAACAAAACCACAGACATGACTCTTCACTTTCCCGCCAAGAAGTCGAAAACTGACATGACAGAGGCAATGACAGTTTTTTTTTATAATTTATTCATGACCCCATGGTCAAACCATATACTATATACCATCCATATCCATCCATATACTAGTCTTCAGTCGAAAATTTAATTTATAGGTTTCCTCCTGTCTTGTTTCCTGTATGCTGATGATGAATGATAATAGAAATGAGAAGTGAGAAATAATAGACCCCCCAACCCCTCGAGTATCTCAGTAAAGATGTGAGGCTTTACTAAGTCTTCGGGAGAGAGCTCGGGAGAGAAGGCAATGACAGATAGTTGATAATGTTGCCATATGATTTATTAAAGTTTCCACGCTGTTCGTAAGGTTTTATAGAAAAAACTTTGTTTTGTGAAAATTTATTGAGTTATAATGAGATTTATTTATTAGCATTTATTTATTATTACCAACATTCGGGGATATTTAAAGTAAAAGTTATCTTACCCTATCTAGTTTTTATTACTTGAATTAATTTATAGCTTCCCTTAAAGTATTGAAGATCTCTTACTGCCGTACTCAGAGACGTCAATGAAGTTTTAATGACAATTAAATTAAACAATTAAAATACATAAGAAAGTGACAGCAAGACATTTAATTGTCATTAAAAACTTAATTGACGTCTCTGAGTACGGCAGTTAGCTTGTAACTCTAATGACTATAACTTTAGAATTGAGATCATACTGCCTTGTCATTAAAAATCACATAATATTTTAAACATATTTGTTTTCCTGGCCCTCGAATTGAAACGAAACAATTTTTATTAAACTCTCTGACCAAAAGATGTAAGAAGGCTTATTGACTAATTGACATAACTTATTTACTCAATACCTCAGACAAACGAATAGGTAATGATTAAACCTCGAAACGTTGGTTTGCTCGAAACCGAGGGGTAGAAAAAAGAAATAAAGAGTGAGTAACTGAGGAAGGCAGCGAGCGAGAGCGAGCGACTGACTGACTGAACTGATCGAACGAAACAGTTTGTCGGTGTTTTGGAAAGGTGACGGTTGTGTGGAATTTGTGTGCCAAAATTATATTTTTACAAGTCCCAAGTGTTTTTTTAAGTTCACAATGTCGGATGAAATTGCCGAAAACGGAACAGCTAACGGAGGAGATGTCCCGGAAATCGAACTGATTATAAAGGTAAGTCGCGTTAGATTTACACGTGTTATCTTGAGATTAAAAGTCTGTAACGTCGGTCAACACTACGCGTAGGTAGGTACCTACTGTTGGCCTTCGCAGTTATAAGAAGTTAGCAAAGAGGTGGCAAGATGTTATTTTAATGCTGTAGAATATGTAATAAAATAATAGGTACATGATAAGGTAAACTCTAGAGGGAAAAGGCTTATAAGTTTTGAACTCGTTCAGTTTTTGTTTCATGCGTCTCACTCAGTTCAGTTTGCTCAGTTGCATGACATTGTCCTGCATTATTCGTACGTATGCATGAAAGTATACTATTACTGCACTATAAATGCGCGATATGTAGGTCGCTAGCAACTCTATTTTCACAGAGGTGTATTTAAATATTACTACAACACTAAATCAACATTTCCATAGTTCCTTATTGTTTATAGATTGTTTTGCCAACCATAACTCATTAGATGTCGTTAGTAGGTACCTACAATACCTACATACCTATGTGCCAATATTAAGAGGAGAATGGCGGAATTTTTATCCCCAAAAACATTCATATCAATCCCTTAAAAACAATTAATGTAAAATCATGTTAAAAGTTACATATATTAGTTACTTGTGTGCTGGATGTCCATGGTCACCACACAAAATCATGTCCTAAGAGCTAAATGATTGATTTGACTATCAATATTACAAAAACACAATGTTGAAAAAATTTCCACAAGCAGGGTTTGAACCTGCACCCTTCTGACATACCGGGTCAGGTGCTCTTCCAATTGAGCTATATCATCATTATTTCAATGAGCTATAACTGTGTTAGATTTCAGTTTGGGTACAATTGGTTTCAATAGTGGTAAAGCTTGTTTTAAGTAGCCACCATCTTATCTGAGTCTGTCGCCATAACTACATGTTGGTATTGCTGTGTTCTAACAATGAAAATAAGATAGTCGGTTTTTTTTTATGTTTCATGAATAAGCACAGGTGCCTTTATCTCACCAGATGTTGAGTGATGATAAGGCCAATAGTGGAAGCTCACTTCATCCAGGATCCTCCACTACTGAGCTCATCAGTAGTTTAAGATTCTAGATGAAAGGCGCTTCCCTTGTTGTCACTAACAATCAAGTGCTGAAGAAGGCTTAATATTATTTTAAGAATATTTTTTTTTTCTTTAATTAAATAAATATTTACCCCCTTATTCATAAAAACTAATTAAGCATTATTTAGTTAAAGATTGTTTTCTCAACGTCACACAAACATCATTTTGAATTTGAGAAAAAGAGACAAAACAATGATTAACTAAATAATGCTTAAATAGTTTTTATGAATAAGGGGGTTAGGGTTTTCCTAACCTATGAATAGCAAGACAATCACATTTAGGTTACAAGATAACATGGCAGGTGCTAACACCCACCAGCTGACAATTGGACAATCATTATGATTTATTGCCCAATCTGTCTGTCTGTACTTTTGGAAAGGACATTCATAATTATAATATTTGTAATCACATTGTTGGTGAAAAGGGAAAACTGCTTAAGCGCCAAAAGGTGGAAAAAAGTGGGAAATCAATATTAGGGTTGAAACTTTAAAATTAATTTCCCACTAATTAATTTTTGGCGCTTAAAAGCAGTTTTCCCTTACCACCCACAACATGATCAATTTATGATAGCTCGTTCCAATCATTATTTTTCATCACATTCATAAACTTATGATGATTTTTGTATGTTCGAGAATAGTCTAAAGAAACCTTGATTACAAAATCAAAGTCAAATATTTTTTATTCAAATAAACTTTAAGAAAAGTGTATGTGTAGTACTGTACTGTACTGTTCTGCTGTACGATCTACCACCTAAGTGCAAAGTAGCAATTAAAGTAAGGTTTTGTAATTTTTTTTTATTTTTTTTATTTTATTTAGGAACAAACAGTTACACATTATTTATAAATTTAAACTAAAATTGATTGTAAAAAAAACCTATAGTTCCCTAAAATCATCAATCATCATGGAGTTAAAACAACTACAATACCCACTACATTATTAACAGGAAAAAACCTACCTGTTATTTATATAATGTAACAAACAGTAGCATAGCTACTGTACCAAGAATTTTAAATGAACATTTTAAATTTAAAGCATTTAGGTACAATCTAAATGTTTTTAAATAAAATTTTAGTTTGATTTAGAATATTGAGCCGTAATCCTAACTATTATGGGCTATTTAGACTATGCAGACTAGTGTAGTGTAGATAGATAGCAAATTCGTAAATATACGTAACATAGAGTTGAACTATTGACTCGAAAGAAGGTTAGTACACATGCCTGCACATCAGCCTACTACAAACTGTCAAATTTCCTTAAAAGACTGAACTTCACTACTTAAGCATAAGGTTGTAAATGTATTGAAGACATTTGTCAGTTTTGGATAGGTTGATGTACAGGCGACTGTACGTTGACACTGTAAACACCATTTGAGGCCAACAGTAACCTATAACTAACTATTGTGTTATTATTTTCATCTATCATGGTCACTAACATTGGAGTAGATTAAAGAGAATAAAGGATTAGATTAGGGTAAAGAACAATGCCCATTATCAGCCCATCCTTGAACAGCTCAACTAAATTAAAATAAACCGTACATTAAATCACTTTAAAAATGAAATAATTTTTAGCAATTCTTAAAAGTATGCCAGTAATTACAATAATTTATTAAGATTTTATCAGTATTTTTAATAATTTTAAAAGGTTTAGTTATTAAAAAAGCTGCCAGTATTATTTATTATAGATTCCATAAACAAGAAATCATGCAAATCAACATGATATTTTGATTCTATTAATTTTTTTTATACTACACTATTCAATACAACAGTTCGCCAATATAGGTAATGATTAATAATTATTCATGCTAAACTGTAAGAGAGTACCTACTCGACTTTGGCTGATATTGATATGGTTGGTAACAGTAATAACTGGCGGACGTCTCATTAGATTTTTCTATCTCAGCATACATTTATATAGCTAGAATAATCTATACTTGTACAATATTTAAAAGTCCACTTCTGGGCATGACGCTTTACGGCCAATGGGTTATGTTCTTTTGACGCGATTATAAGGTAGTAGGTACCAGTGTTAGGATCCTGTACACCTGTAATCGTGACATATACAACTGTGCAGTAATATTGGATATATTGGAAAGACATGGTAGTACTCATAATCTACTTTAGAAGTAAAAATAAAAAAACAAGCATTTTTTTAAATTGTAATTAGTTTTAATTAATTTGCGTAAAATTATATATACCATAATCATGTTTTATTTAATTTATAGAAGAAAAGCGTTGAATTTAAAACCGAGCTCTGGTTTAAACTCTAAGTCCAGGCCAGGGCAGACCGAGCGAAGGAAAGTCGCGGAAAACAGCTCACGTTTCGTGTTCACCGCTCGTAACAAGTCTCGTTGTTTTGGTCGTTCATCATCCGCATTGGCTGGAATTATATAATTTAATTGGCATCACGCGGATTACTGGCAGCCAACGAATTGTTACTTGGAATGCGGGTGCAGCCGCCTGCGAAAGTGTTAAAAAAAATCTTATCTATGAAAACAGGTTGATAATCATTTGACGTCAAACCTCTTTCATGCTAATTTAAAAAAAAAACAAATCGGAACATCAGTTTCAAATTCAATGCCTTATATGTCGCACTCTAATGAAAGCAAGCATTGATTAGCCGCGTGTACTGAATACAAATACATTTTGCTGTCATAATGTAATCATTAGGACTTGTAGTTAGATGAGTCGTTGCATAAATGGCATCCCAGATGGAGAAAACATTCCACTCGAGAGAGCGCATGTGCGCCTTCGAAACAGAAACTGCTGCGGGTGCTACCCAGGGGAAAGTGACGCTGCGCCTGAGCACGCGACAGCTCGTGCGCCCGGGGCTGACATGAGCCCGAGCTATTAGCATGCCCACCTAATATATTCATAATTGCTCAACTAGATACCTACCTATAGGTAATTTCTTTTGTCAAACCTGCTGTAGTAGGGTAATTGCGGACGTTCTTAAATGCATGTTCCTATTTGTTTGCCTATTTCCTTTTAATTTTTTAGTCTTTACATTCAATTAATTTTATGCAATTCCAGTGGTCCTTAAAAAATCCGTTGATGATGCTTTGTCATATTTGTATATAGCGACAGTAGATAGGTGTTAAGTTTAAATTCAACCTATGTTTAACTTTGCTCCACGTTTTTATTAAGCCTATCGCAACGGCAGCTGCTTAATTAGAAGATCTATGTTGATAGTTTGAGAGATTATTCCATAAATTGTATGTAAATGAATAAAAACGCTCCGTTTAACTAATTGCTTGCCAATTATTTGACCTAATACAGCTCTTATTAAGACACCACTACGCTACAAAGTACTGTTATATGCAATTAATTAGTAATGTTACGATATAAAATAATGATGCAACGCTAATTCTTGTGATGTTATTACAGCGATGTACTTGGAATTATTCAATGTCAGTGTCACGGACTCTCTCTTTTCATTGGACACGCCAATCGCTCATTTACACTCGGTCTCTTATACCTAATTAAACAATATTCATTTATCACTAATGTCTTGCGATGAATCAATATTCCGATTACGATAGTTCAAATAGAGAAATAGTCTTCAGTATAATTAAATAATCAGCAATATAATCGTATATAGATAATCGGACGGTAATATATAGTAAATGATAAGTGAACTCGACACGATAACTTGATACAATGGAAACTTATAAGTAAAGTGAGTGTTAAACTTATCATTTCCGCCGTAATATCTGCCTTCCCTGATGAAAGACGATCAAAAAGTCTTAAGACTTTTATGTGCCCGTTTACACCGACGTACTTGAGTTTTAGGTGAACCCTAAGCGATTTTGGTGACCGTTACCGTAGCGTAGTGAAACGGTCACCTAACGTGGCTGAGGGATACACCCCCGCTCGATCCTCTAAATGACACCACACATTTACAGAATACACTAAACATGCACACCAGTTTAGGCCCAAGACACCGTACTCGTAGAACAAGGGTACGAAGAACTGGTTCACACTCGCTCTACACCAGGTACAGACATGTACCTGGGCGCTTCTCTCCACCTCCACGGCCCGGTCAACCCGAGCCGAGGTCCGTGCCTTTAGAGGCGCCCTCGGGTTGCTCCGCTCCCCGATCCGATCCGAACCCTTCGGAGAATCTAGTAGGGCACGGGGACGCGCACTAGTGCGCGATGCCGTTCCCTCTAGATAACCTCCGAAGGTGATTCGTTTCACACGGCTTAAGGGACCCTTTACGTTCCTCGCCGCCCCCTAAAAAGCCCGGTGAAGCTAAAAATGCCGTAGAGGCAATCAGCAATCTCTCTAAAAAAAAAAAGGGATACACTATAAGGTTATTTGTAAAGACATCAACTAAGATATCGATCCGCTATTTATCCACCCACGAATTTTATATTACAACGAATTCATTATGTATTTAAATCTATATTCCAATATGGATGTGTTATTTTTCTTCGCTGACAACAGTCGGTGCATATAAGTTTCGCGTAGGAGGTTATAAGTCCTTGACATTGAGCTCCAACTTGCCCGATGAACGACCTTACCTGATGAACTGGTTACGTTACGGTAAATAAGAACCGAAGAGTTATGCTGAGATACGAACAAGTTTTGTGAATCGCAAAATACCTACTTACTCGTATTAAACAAATGAAAGCTTTTAAATTATAACCCTAATTTATAGTTTGTGCAGCAGTGGACTAGTATAGGCTGATGATGATGATGATGAAATTCTTTGAAAAATCACTCCCCTATCTACCTATCACCCATGTAGTTTAGGAGTAACTAAATTATATATTTTATTGGCGTTATAAACGTGAATTAAGGCAAGATTAGTTCTCTTGAGGAATAAATTTGGCTGAAACATTAAAAAAAAATGCAAAGTTGTGTTCTGGTTTACTAACGGAGCGCTAAGCATTTAAAACACTCTTATTAAATATCAGCAACACTTATTAGGTTTGAATGTTTAATTGCAAAAAAAATAATACCTATAAACAACTCTGCAAAATGCAATGCTCTTAAAGAAGAACACTTCATTATATAGTTAAGAGAGTAGGTACCATTTAACACAGCGCTTAAATGATTTGTTCTAAGAACCTATTCTATCGTGGCAGCACTGTGTGAAATTACAATCTTTACACTCCACTCGTTGCAGTGTTTAGCCACGTCCTATACACGGCTGAAGGACACTTCACTTCTTAGCCTTAGCAAGACGAGCGGTTGCGCAACCACTTCTAAGTACTAGTTAGTCGACATGCGTGTCGCAAATGACTGACTGTAATAACTTTGTTTTACTAACCTGGCCTTATACGTTTTCGAAAATGAATTCAGCTCTGGCTTGCTTTCGTAACTCTCTTTTTTATCGCGACCAACGATGTTTTACCGTGGGTTTCCAATGGGATACTGGATGGCGATGTTTTCGATCACCATAGCTCAAAGTGTAAGTACGTGAATGAAGTGTAGCTCTAGCTATATAAATCAAAACAGCGGAATATCGCTTTGGGATCTGGGGGAATGTCAACAATACATAGCACATTGTCACAATTGCTACCAAAGGGAAAAACACTGAAATCACATCACATTGCGTTTGCGTTCGTACAAGGCTTTTTAGGACTCGTAATCTCCACAAAAGATGTGGTCAATGAGACTTAAATGAAAAAAGAAAAGAAAACGCCTGTTCCCGGAGATAACAAAGATTATTTCATAACTTTATTCGCCGAAGTACATACGTTAACGGACCACAACTTGTCATGAGTTAATACTCACGACAAGTTGTGGTCTGTGGCCGCTATTGGCGGAAATCGATGTGCGATGGATCGGCATCGAAGAGCATCGCGCACGCACCTCATTCTAGATCATTTCAATGTTTTTTTTCTCATTGTCATCATTTATTGAAGCAAATTCGTGAGCCAATTACAGCATGTATACGTATTTTTGTAAAATGATGTATGTGATAATTGGCAGTCGTGATCGCTTACTCGTTTTGGGCCATGTATCGTGCCGACGACCAATTAGAAAATTGCACTCCGATAGAATTCTTGACTGTGCGCCGATTGATATGTTCTGTCAATTTCAGCGCGTTCTGATTCTGTTTGTTTACCGTTCACTTATTGTATCGTTTACACAGTAGCGAGATGTTCCATTAGCCAGACTATAGTAGGTTATATTTTCAATAAATTACCTAAATGTTGAGTTGATTTTTAAGGATGTCGTAATGTTGTATGTAACCTTTGTTGCTACAAGACACATAGTTATCTACTACACAATGACAAATAGTATAAAAATATTGCCTTTGTCACGTTCCGACTGAATAGTGCAATATAAAATTAATGTATCTTTGTGTGTCCCGTCTAGTTGCTGGCGAGCCCCTCTAGTGACAAAATTACAAAAACAAAATGCAAACCGTCCTAGGTTAAGTTTGGGTGTCTAGTCTATGCTTTCTCGAGAACAAGAGATATTGCAAAAAAATTAATCAATTAAATTTAAAAAAGGAAAAAAAAACTCCGATCGTAGGAGATTTCAAGATCGGCAAAGCGCGAGATCGTGGTTTGCAAACGTTAGTCTTTACGATCCGGTCTACGATCAGTTTTTAACTTCCATAGCTGTAAATCACGACTTATTTCATCATAGAGTTGAATATGGCGCATTCACTGTTATCCGTGAACTGATAACCTCCTTATTGTCTTGCATTATTCATGTCTCTGTGTTCACAATTCACATCACCGGCGGCGTAGCAGCGGAGACGACATGATCTTGCTGAATTTTAAACAAATAGCTTACTTATTCGCTCGTCACAGTGGATTACGTAAATCATGTGAGAATATGCGATGCTAATTCACACTTCTTATTGTATGGTATGGTCTGACATGGAGGTTGTAGTTAAATTAAGAATTTAACTAACGTATAATCAGTTGTTTTAAAAGGACTTCGCATGTTGCTGCCCTAACGTTAATATCTTGGAAGCTAAGCAATGATCTTGTGTGCTTTTAGATTGGTGTCTATTAGATTTTTTTTTTTTATTTCTGGGTTATAGCCAAATTAAATCGTTAATCGGTAACAAATGGAAGGACAAGGCCATCCCCAGATCCACGGTATCTGCGAGCAAATTCTCCCCTGGGCAAAAAAAAAAGGTAATTTCAGAAAATATCGTTTTCCGCTATTCCAATTGCGGTGTCTGTCATCGTCTATAATGAACATTATATTTTATAACACCTATTTGGCAATCAATATTGAGTATCGGAGGAGGATCGTTAGCTCGTTGGTTTACCACAGAAACGATAAAAGTGAGAGTACAATTAATTCCATGACTATCAAATCGATATTTACGGTCATCGATAAATCGAGACGTGTCGGATCTGGAACGAATTGCATCGCTCGCTCCACCATCTTTCGAAATCTGAATTCCGAAACAGTCACGAAAGATTTGCGTAGATCGTAACATTAAAAGGGCATTAGATGAATCTCTTTCATCATTCTGGCGATGTGGCAAACTAATAAACTATTAGTAGTGTTTATGTTTTTAATTACCAATTTTGTCATCTTTTTCTTGAGACAGATGACAGACAACAACTTAAGTGCTACTTTGAAGTAAGGAATACTCATCAAGGGAAATATACCGACAGTAAATGCATACGTAAACCCATTTCTTTTTTACAATCCTTAGGTAAAGTCCTGTGCTTGGTAACCGACCATCTGCGCTATTGCAGCTTGTATCGGGCCTCGGGCTAATAGATTGATTATTGAGCCATCTGGTGCCTGTCGGAGCTTCAACATGCAGCTAACAAGTACAGTGTACTTTAAATATGGACTACCCATTCTAAGGTTGTATATCATTTTTACCAACAAGGGCACACATACACCGTAGCAAATTATTTTTCTGTGTAACTTTAAAGAATTTCCTTGTTCCATTATAAAAAGGTTTTGTGTTTACTTTGAACATTTATCCGTGTGCAGGTGTAAAAGTTTAACTTTGTAAGTATAAGTTCGCACCATATTTCCACTTATCTTCTGGAAATAATAAATAGGTTTAGGTTTTATTTAATTTCGTTCACAATAATTCAACCACGTAGTTAAGGTTAAGGTTAATTGTTAGATTTATGTTATGCTGACGTTTTTATTATGCACTTTTTTGCAATTCTGTTGAGCCCCTTCGTCGTATCTCTAAACTTTCTAAGCGGGACAGTATTTCACGCCGACCCATCGCTTACAACTTTACAAAGCACAGGTCATGCCTCATATGGAATACTGTTCCCATCTTTGGGCTGGAGCGCCCCAGTACCAACTCCTCCCATTTGACCGCATTCAACGCAGAGCTGCTGGAGTTGTCGACGAGGTGTAACCTCTAGTCGGCTCGATCCACTGGCCCTTCGGAGAGACGGTGCGTCTCTCTGTATATTTTATCGCCTTTATCATGGGGAGTGCTCTGAGGAATTGTTCGGTTTGATCCCTGCCGCTGATTTCCTGCACCGCACTACACGCAATCGACTGTCTTTCCATCCTCACCATCTTGATGGATGGCGGTCTACTACTGTGCGTTTCTAACGTAATTTTTTACCACGAACTACAGTGCTGTGGAACCAGCTCTCGGCGGCGGTATTTCCGGACCATTACGACGTAGGGATCTTCAAGAAACGAAGAAACGAGCCTATTCCTTCCTTAAAGGTCGACAAAGCATCTGCGATTCCTCTGGTTTTGCGGATGTCCATGAGCGGCGGTGATTGCTTCCCATCAGATGACCCGCCTGCTCGTTTGCCTCCTTCTAATATATAAAAAAAGAGTAGCTTTCATTCGTATTGTACGTATTGGTACGTAGGTAACTCGTGTCTGCCTGCTCTCGACTTGTGTGTTCGCGGTCGGGTTGAAATTAGTTTTTTCCTTGATGAATATGCCTTATTTCAATTTGCAGCACTTAAGTGGTTGTCATCTGTTTACCGAGAACAATTTCGTTGGCAATTCAGCTTAAGGCAGGTGTCCCACCGCCGGCGATGAACGAGTAGCGAGTAGAGCTAGAAACTAGAAGCGAGTTGGTGAGCAGCGACAAGCGAGTTGTAATTCCGATAGATTTGTCGCTGGGCTATAAGCGAGTGTACTCGCACTACTCGCCCGGGGGCGGCTAGTCCTGTAGACATGAGCAAAGTCGTTATTTCTCAATCACCGTGACTGTCGTTCCAGTTACACAATAAAAATCGTCGTGACTTTGTCACGTCGATCACGTCGTTATCGTACATTTAAGAAACACAGTTACGGTATATTTAAGAAAAACTTACATATCGTTATTATTTTATGTTGTCTTGTCATTCTTAAATATGTACGAAAATCTTCATATGACACCTCGTTGAATACTTGAAACTCGCTTGTACTCTTTTCTGACAAAATAATTAATATTTTGCATCCAAATTCCTCTTTTCAAATTATTTCTTTTTCTTCCGTTTATTCAGAACTGCCGCTGCTACTACACAAATGCTATTATAACATACATCGTCGTCGTCGTCTGAACTAGACAACAATGATAGCAACTATTTGCTACCAAGTTCCTTACTTGTGAAAATGTTATAAGAATTCAAGTTTGTTTGTTTTTACTTCACGTAAAAATGAAGAAACGGGTAACGTCCATTTTTGCATAGACCTAGTTAAATGTTATGGAATGAAAAATTCTTGAATTTCACGCGGGCAAAGCCACAAGCAAAAGTTAGTTACTGACAAAAGTGAGCGATAAGTTAAAACTAATTTCCACCAACAATGTTGAATGTTGTTGTCGCTGAGAAATTGGACAGTGGACGTTTTAAAACAATTTGTTTAATGACTCCAATTAACGGCGCAACACGTAGCATTCTGTAAATTCTGTTGCCTAACATTTTAAGACTTTTATTATAATTGTCTCATTCAGATAAAAGTTTTAAACGTTTACTTTGCTCACCGCGTAACGTGTATAGTCATTTGATGCTTTTTGATGTAATATCCTGCTAAATAGTTAAATTACAATATCCTTAAAAGTTATAACTAAAAATATACCGGGTCAAGCCACCACCTTCGGTATTATCATGACATACCTACCTGTAGGTTAGATAAAGGCCAAAAGTCTGTCTAGTGGTGTAAAAATATGTTTTATGTTCCCGCATGCCTGAGGAGACCCTTTTCCGATCCGAGACCGCCATTGTCAACAGTCACCTTAAAGATACCATCGGGTTATTTAGGACTCGTCCGTCCCGTTTCCTGAGCGGGGGACAACCAAAGATTTACCCTCCAGAAATATATGTACTGTTCGTCACTCCGGTATCAGAAACACAGTTTGGGACTACATTAACAGTACTTCAAGGAGTTTTCAAACCCACGGCCGCCCCTGTTTTCTGACAGGCTGCGCGGGAAGTTAAAAATAACGAGGAAGTTTCACTTCCGAAGAATGTATTTACTGCTAAAGTTATAATGCATCGGTAAAAGGCTTGAGTCAAATTATCTCTGAGTAATGCTATTTGCACTTGTCAACGTTTTTTTCAAAGACAGGTGTGGAACGAGGGGCGCGGCGCGTGCTCTAGGGGAGTGGTCTGCGCACGCGCGCCTTTTACGCTTCTCTCGCTTGGCTACTAATATTTACGTCACGATTTATGTACCACACTGAATTGTTATTTACCTGTTTTTGTAATCCTTTTGTGGCGATGTTCTCATAAATAATACCACATACAAGCAAAGAGCTAATGTATTTGTTGATTATTGGTTTTCAATAAATTGCAACATTGACACACAGTTACTGAGGTCATCAAGATTTCAAAATAGACAGTAACTAAGTTTAATAAAGTGTACGTAAGTACATCAGTCATCATCTACGGGGTGGTAGGGAGGGAGGGCCCTTCACATATGGCGCCTGCGCAGTGCGCAGCTGCTCTTCGGGCCGTTACAGCGACGAACGGTTCACATTCAAATTCGACACGTCTTCTAGTCGTTTATAAGCTGCACTCATGTACTCCTATTATGTTGTTTTGTAAGGGAAACAAGAATATTTAATATATAAAAACACATATTTGGCATCTAGATGTTTGTTTTGTATTATTTATTATGTGGTTTTGCTCCTTCATTACTAATTTTAATATAATTGGTGACATTTAAAGCAAAGACAGCAGGTATATATCTAAAGATATATCATAAAATATATTCGTAATAGTCCTCGCGTGATGTCTAAACCAAAAAAATATTTGACTTTTAATGGGTTGCACTTATAAGGATTTCTCATTACTTCGGTGCAAAAGTTTAAATTTTATGTTATCCATCTATTTATTTATTTATTTCCACTTGTACATGCCGGCTTACAGAATAATCTAACACGCCGGCAAGTCATACAATATACAATGATGTCAAAAAAGGAAACAAATTAGTAAATTCTAGATAAGATAATAGTCATTGCATTTTTATATAACCAACGGGCATGCTTTCTCTGCAGCTTTTCCACCATAAGAGTTAATTTTTCCTCATGCGGATCCCATATAATCGCCCCGTACTCAAGTTTACTACGCACGTATGCATTGTATAATACTCTAGCCACAGCAAAGCTACCCAATTCGGAATATGTTCTTATAATGAAACCCAATAGTCTGCTCGCTGACTTGCATATATTTGTCACGTGATTGTGAAAGTCCATTTTTTTATCAATCGTTATGCCCATTTCGTCAATTCTTTCCAAAGGAGTGTCAAATAGTTTGTAGTCATTGTGCATAACATTCCGTTTCCGTGTGAATGTTATCGCTTTACACTTATCTATCGATCTATTAGCATTTGCTTGCAGTGGAAATAGTTGTAAAATTAAAAAAGAGTCCGGTACCATTGCTTTTTCATTGTCAATAATCTTTTAGCGTAGGTACCACTACAAATTTGTTCAAATCGTCCCACATATACATCATGGGAATAATTAGGCCATTACTCACACGACGCAGGCCCAACCCAATGCGGGTTAATAAGTTTAATTACAAACTTAATAAGCCATAGTTAAGCATCCACTAAGTCTTTGAAATAGTTAACACTTATACATTAACTTGTTACCTTGCTTTTTCATTGTCAATAATCTTTTAGCGTAGGTACCACTACAAATTTGTTCAAATCGTCCCACATATACATCATGGGAATAATTAGGCCATTACTCACACGACGCAGGCCCAACCCAATGCGGGTTAATAAGTTTAATTACAAACTTAATAAGCCATAGTTAAGCATCCACTAAGTCTTTGAAATAGTTAACACTTATACATTAACTTGTTACCTCCAAGGTTTGCTGCTTAATTATTAGGATTGTATCGGTAACACCTTTCTCGTGTAATTCTATATAAAGTTGATTACGTCTTAATTAAGCAATCGCGTGATAGTCGTGCGTAGCCTTTACCAGCCTTCATGTTGTGCTTATTAGTATCTTTATAAGGAGCATCCTCATGAGTGATAGCACATCACACCAGTTATTTAGTAAGCAAATTGTAATGAGGCATTCAACAAGTCGGCCGTAACAAAGTAACGTAGAATAAATGTACTTTATATAAATTGTAACTAGGTTGTTGTAGAATTAATGTGACTTCCAAGTGATAGGTTTGAATAACGAAGTGTTTATAAAGGATTTATGACTTGAAAAGCACGTACAGCCATTGAAAAACAAAGCTGAATATATTAGAATTGCCATCTACGGCATTACCCATACGGTAAGAAGGAATATATTGTTGACTTGTAACATTGACACATATTAGTTATTATTATTAGTTTGCAATGTTCGGCGATCAGACTAGATCATCCATGTACACACCACACTACACTACAGCCACAGATACTACTATGATGAGATGAAGAATACTCATTTGAAATAATTTGAGTAGGCGTGTTTGTTTTAGCTGTTTTAGCTCACTATTCTATAATTTTGTTGTATTTTCAATGTCGATATCAGAAAATCTAACCTAAAATATGTGCCAATACTTTGTTCATGTCAGCACTAATTGCAGATGGTCAGATCTAACATTACTTATGGCAATGGATAAAATATTGACCTTAACATCTGCCAAAGAATATTTGCTGTCTGCCTGCTGTCTTTACTTCATATAAAAAGTTTAAAAGTACAAGAAACATCTAGTTGAGTTTCCACTGTGAATATGGCCACTAAAATGTTACGGCAGAGAAGACACTCGGATAGTACGAGAGGTCAACGTGAGGTCGCGTGACGTGACTCACCGGCCACCGCGGAGGCGCAGAACCGGATCCGCAACCAGTATCGCAGCTCTGCACACCGCAGCCTTGGCGAGGCGAACCGAAACTTGGGATTTAGAATTGGGCGCTAAAACTATACGGGCGAGAATTAGAATTCAGATGAAACGTAAAATTCAATTTATTTTTTTTAAGTTTAGACCTAAGTCTAAGAGGAACCGGCAAGAAACTCAGCAAGGACATTTCTTTTCTCCAATTTTTGACGTTGTAAAAGAATTTACTCCGTGAAATATGGAAAAGGCCCTGCCTATGATAGAGGGAAACTTTCCATTACTATAAACATCCTTTCTCTTTTGTTTCTGTAGATTGTATCAATATAAAATCAGGATGATTAAGTCACCTGTAATTTATAAAGTTGCTGAGTGACTATTGGATCCTGGACTTAACAATTATTACTAACTGAAATCTTATAAAAGAATATTAGCTGTTCCATACATTGTGGATTTTCTTGGGATCAATTGGATTTCCTGTATTTGACTGTTATTTTTTATAGGTGTAAATTACACAAGAATGCAAAATGCCAATCACTTGCGTCTGTAAAAATTGTTGATTAATTCCTGTAACATGATTAGAATTATTGATAGTCATCTAATTAAAAGATATCGTTTTTTTAGAAGGCCTTATACATGCGATAATTTTATAAGAAGCGCACACTGCTCCAACTAATTTCCGTCAGCGTTGCATCACTGCGTTTCGCCATTGTTCCGGCACGCACCACGCATCCTGATAAAACTGATAAGATGTAGTAATTAAATTGTTACATTGCGCTCATGTCATGACTCAGTAACAGGTTCAACACGGGATGACGGGGAACACACAAAAGACTTACGTCATCATGTGACCGAGGAGATTTTGCCTTATTTGCTAATGCCATAGGTAGGTAGTTGGTACCAAACACTTCTGTAATTGACAACATTTGTAAACATACGGGTGATATTATATTGTGAATGATTAGGTATATTCAATACTAATTCTGAGTAATATATTTTTATCATAAATCGGTAGGTACTTCTGATAAATATAGCCGAAGGCTGCAGATTACGTATGTGCATGAATATTTGTGGTTGATATTATGATAACAAATGTCGACGCATTTGTTTTTGTTGTAAATTTGAATGGTTTGATATAATTTTTCTACTCTGGTGGTTAGCTTGCTTCAAATGTAGGTACCTAGCCAACGCGGCAATTTCTATTGTTTTGCATGTTTGTCATGTTCTTTCTTCCATAATTTTGTTTTTGTCGCTACGACGAATGGTCCTGTCGTTATTTTGTAATTCGTTACCTTTATTCATCGTATCGTCACTAACGATCAGAAATAAACAGTGAGACTCGACCGCAAATTGGTGGTGTTGACTGTTGAGCACTTGTGGTTGTCGATTGTCATCTAGATGGTCTGGAAACTTCAATTCTCCGTTAACGGTTATATTTCTCTGTTACTATCTGGGGCGATATTGTTTTGTTATTTTTCGAAAGTTGCCTAACTAGGCAATGATTCCAGCCTCTGTTTCAACATTGGTCTGCCATCCATGACGCTTACTGAAAGCTTTGTGTGCCTTTACCAAGGTGGAATTTCGCAAAAACTTGAATAACATTATTCAAATTGTGTTTATTTAAGTCTATCATATACATGATTAGGTGAAATCTCAAGCGGATACTACTGGCTAAATATATCTTGTAGTATTTATAACTCTGGTATAACTTTAGCTGCCAATACATGCAGCTTGAATAATTTATATTATTATAAGCAATGCGAGCTATTCTATATTTCATAAGCAATAAGCAAGTATCTTTATTGATGTTTGCTTCTTTTTTATATAAACATGGCGAATAGTTTTTATATAATTATACTAAACTTCTTTGGATATAAGTTTTAATTGTTTTGATATATTTAATAGTTTGCCCGGCTTCAGATAAAGATAAGATTATCTTTAACTGAAGCATTCATATTCTATTACGAAATTGACAGATTTACCAACAAATAAATGTTAAAACAATCTAAAGGAAAGAATTGTTGCATTTGGTAGCACGAAACTAAACAAACACTGCTTTACTACAAAACGATTGCTAAAGTTAGACATTGATGCTGTATATTGATTTGTGACAGAGACACAATGTTTTAAACACGTCTTTAGCCATTGTTTAACATTGTTTTGTAGTAAAAAGGACAGACTGAATATCTTTATTATATTGTTGCCGGCAGCATGACCCTTCCTCTGAAATTCTTGCAATCTTCAAGTAACTCCTAGTTCGGAAATCTCAGTTCGTGTTCATAATTCTTTACTTACTATATACATGGTTTTTCCAAGTCCTTAAATAGAAGCATTAATAATTCACCGTGATATATAAGTGACTTAATGTTATATGTCCTCATGGATGACCTATAATATAGTAAGTTCTAGAAATCTCATTGCGTACATATCTACTGTCCTGCACGTATGTTATGTAATTGTGGCGAACGCGAGGCATAGATTCCCGAAATACAAAAAGTCGCAAACATTGCGCTCGGTGCTCAATGAGCCAACGGTGTTACGTCATTCTCTAATCCCGTTCTCGGGTTTATTGCACTGTCATTTATTGTGTGAAATCTTTGTTCATTTCACACGGTTGCAGTTGCAATTCAGTGAAATGACTTTTAGTCGTGTTAGTTATTTTATTTATTTTAATAATTTTACAGAACTAATTCCAATGTCTATGTTTTTAAACCTAATTACATTAAATTTTTTTTTTTTTCGAAAACTATTATAGTGTAATAAAAAAATACTTCCAAGAGCAAAATTTCGGAGCGGGATTCCCAATGTCGATGACGTAGTTCTTGTAAATGGATAGTGTTGACTGAATTAGCAAGACTCTCATACAACCAAGAGCTTAATGGAAAGGCAGCTGCCAGTATTGCCAGAACAGTCCCGTTCGTGTGAATGTTTTTAATTTTGTCTGCTTCACATTTTATTTGTTATCTACAAATTCTCTTTAATTTCCTTAGAACGGGTGCAACGTACAATTATTTCTAATATTATCGAAAGCCATGCAACTTTCGCAGTGGCCGGTGACAAGACATTACTGAGTTGCTCCTCCGTTTTTTAGAAGCTGAGGCGTGAGTTTCTTTAGTTAAATCCTGCATATCATGTTATACTGTTGGTTTCAAGCAGCATTAGTTCGGCAGTTAATTATCTTAAGTGAACTCTTGCAAAATTAGAATAAATTCTAATGCAGTTTGTGTAAATGGTTTTAACAAATACAAATCTAGAAAAAGGAGGAAGGAGTATAACGACAAACAGAGAAAAACCTCATTAATGAACATGATCTTCTGTTTCATAAGGTTTTTCTTCTGTGTTAAGTACTAACATGATATTATTCTAGGGTCTTCTAGCCTTTAAGTGTAACGTTAATTGGTCGTCAAAGTCAATTCAATTATCACCCTCATAGTACATACCGCATATATAAAGTGTCATATCACGTGTGAACATCGCAATGACGTCGTCAAGGAATCTTATTCATAAGTTCCGATGTCTGTATTGTTTTTTATTGTCGACAATACGCGTTTGACCATAGTATTATCAAGACGTGGGCTTCCTTTTTTTGATATTTTACAAGCTTTTATTTAGTTTCACATGTCCCGATGTTTGTCTGTGATCAAATCTTGCAAGTTAAATTTGATCCACTTCCCGGTTACCGATTGAGCTGAAATGTTGCATGCATCTGTAAATCGGATGACAATGCAAAATTATTATGACATGGAGCTGATCTTGATGATGAAACCGGAAGGTGGTAATAGGAACTCAGTTGTTAAACGACACAACCCCATCGAGTTTGGACTTGTTTGATTCGTCTTGACGAGTACTTGGGTGCTAGATGGTAACCAGGGTCTAATGATGGAGCTGAAAGACGGCCATACTATACTAAGAAGAAGTTAAAAATAAAATTAAAAAAAAACTTTTTAAAAACAAGCTTTTATTACTTGTTGATAAAAAAAGGAACTAAAAAGTTAAAAATAATTTAAACCTGAGGGAATTATAAGTCCTTTATTTGAATATCACAAAAATGATCATGTACATGTACTTTGGAATTTGGAGGTATTTTCTTATTATTTGATTAAATTTGTGATTTCTCTTGTGATGTGTTAACGACAAACATTTTAACCTGTATTCTTAACAAATAAAATCAAATGCATTTGGTTGTATTTCGGCATAATTGCATGTAGTTAATCTGTTTTCATGGCGCATGCAAAAACGTTGGACGCGCAGCACAAAATAATATTATCAAATATAACAGATATTTTAAGTTTATATTTGTGATGTATATTATACCATATAAAGATTTTTTCTATTTTTGTTTCTATATTATATAATCTAAGAATGTTATGTTGATTTGTTTTTGAATAAGCGTCGTCATTCGCGAAATGTCGGTTATGGTGACGTCGGTCGCCTACACTTCTCCTCGGGCGAGGACACAGGCCTCAGATAAGCGCTTGCCTATACGACCCAACATTGTTTACATTCGCACGCTATTTTTAATGTTGCTCCATGAATGAAGTTGTATTTATACTTTTGGTCGTCCAGTAGTCGAAATTCGACCGTAATTATTATTCTCAAAATATATTATGTTTATTCAATTTTATATTTCTTATTTTATTCTCCGTATATATAAACTTTAACTACCTAGGTAGTATATTAAATATTTATAAAAATTAAACGCCCACCCGACCCAGACAGGGGCCCGACCGCCTAACCGAACGCTTTGGCTACGTGTATAGTTTATGACGACATCTTGTCATTTCGTACCGCCTGTGAAAGCAATATCGAAAGCTATAGCCTATAGCTATAGATATTGCTTTCATAGGAGGTACGAAATGACAAGATGACAATATGTGCAATATGCTTTAAAAGGGGCACGAAGTTTTCGCTTCACTTATTAATATTATTGAATAACTGTCGTCTGATGTTTCGATTTCATCTAACATTGCATTGAATTGTTTGGCCGATGTTTCACGTTCCATAAAAATCAAATTGAATTTGCGTGAGTTGTGTTTAAACGCTATGGCGATCACCGGTGACAAACAATACATAGGAAATTAACTTTTTAATAATGATCTTAGTTATGTTGTCTGTTAAATTAGACTGATTTTTAAATACATAATAATAAATAGGATTACATTAGGTATTTATTGGAAAATAGTATAATATACATGTATGTAGTTTGTACAGACGCCTGCACATCAACCTATCCAAAAATGACAAATTTCTTAAAAAATTCAACCTTATGTCATAAACATAAAGTTCAAAATCTATTGAGGAAATTTGACAGTTTGTAGTAGTCTGATCCTGATCTGCAGGCGTGTGTACTATTGTGTGTATTAATTTATAATGACTACGACTGATTGCCACGCAGTAGCCCTTTTATCACAAAATCTGCGTAGTTTTTTTTATTACCTCAGATAAACCAACGATTATCACCGAACACATCATCATTTAAATTATGGCTCATTCACCCCCATTTTCATTTACTTTCTAATGTGAATAAATGTACTTAATGTTAATGTATTGGTTTAGTAACAGTATTTAATGTAATCTATCATAGAATTGTTACATTATTATGTTGTCGCATTAGTTCCATTCGTTGCACAATGCACGATCATACTCAAATTACTTTTTCCCAACTCTTTAGAATGTATGTTATTCGTCTATCATTAACTATAAATGACAAATCAAATTGAATATTACTTGTTTACATCAAAATGTGAGGGAAATTGGTGATTGGGCAACATCACGGTCCAACGCTTCATCAGCCGTGGGGAAAGTCGACTGATTTGGCGCGGCTGGAAATTAAACACTACTAGATGCTATTTTAAATGTAATTTAACTGGAGCTGTTAGCTTAATTTAGGAAAACGCTATACTTTTTCTTAATTCGGTATTTCTATTTAGTTATTTGTGCTGGCAGGTTGATGGATGACTGCAGGTGTTAAATCTGAGGTCAGACCTCATTATTTATAAGACTATGTATGTCACATGTATGGTTTCAACATGAGACTTAGCTTGTAGTCGGAATAAAAAGTGATTCGCAAGCGATTGGAAACATGAAGAGAAGAACACTCACCAAGTCTCCCCTTTATGTACTTTAATATTTATGTGATTGTTGTAAATGTAGGAAATTTTATGTGAGTAATTTGTAATTTTTAATTTTAATGTTGAATTGAATGGAATTGAATTGAATTTATTTATTTTTATTCTGTAATTTTTATGTTGTAATTTTAATTTCTTTTATTTTTTTTTTATTTAAATTTTTATTATTAATTATTATATTCTTACGTTCCAGTAGGTGAAATATTCACTTACAATAATTACTTTAATGCTCTTTCTCTAAAGATCTAGGGGTCTTTAGAGAAAATGACCATTATAGGTAGAGGTGACCCCTATAGCCATGGTAGGTGACGGCTTTACTCCGGCAACCGTCACCTAAAATTACGTAGAAGACGTGGATAAAAAGAGCATAAGTCTGATGCCTGTTTTCACCGAACGGCCCCTAAGTTTAAGTGAACCCTTAGCCTTCTTTCTCTTTTCTTTTCGTGACGGTTCCGCTCTGGCTATTGTCGGTGAAAAATGGTTAATTGTGTTATTAAATGTTTTTGTTTTGTTTATATAATTTTAACACAAAAGTTTTTTGTTAAACAAATTACAAAAACCCAATGTTGAAAAAATTTCCACGAGCAGGATTTGAACCTGCACCCTTCTGACATACCGGGTCAGGTGCTCTTCCAATTGAGCAATCGTGGTTCTAACCAGCCCGCCGAAATTATTCGGTATGTCAGAAGGGTGCAGGTTCAAATCCTGCTCGTGGAAATTTTTTCAACATTGTGTTCGTGTTATTAAGTTGTTATGATAAGAAATGTATCTTTATAATGTTGTATTTTTGTTTCAGGTACTACTCGGACAATGGAATTCTTAAACTTACAACGATAATGGTGTCAGGTACATTTTAAAGATTAGACTAGGAGTCCTTACAGAAGTTATTCATTTATGTTTGTATGTCATGACTATTTTACTCATATTCTTATCTGTGGAAAGCTTAATCACGCCATACAGATTAGGCCGCCCGGGGCCTCGATAGCCAACAATCGAGCTCAACAAATAAAAGCTCGATAAAGTAAAAAATGCACGAGTCAGGGGACATGTGCTCGGAACGTCAGAGCTGCATGACTGCACATTATCTACAATTATAATTAATATAATGTAATTAGCGTCGCGCGAACCACTCGGCCGATTACTCTTTAGTTCTTGGAAAATGCAGAATTTAGTTAGAAAGTCCCCTTTGTTCTACGATTATTATGATAAGTTTGTAATCGGTTCGTTATTGTCCATGTATTGACGGTTGCTTTTCACACTTTTCATATACAATTAGCCGGTAAACAGGCATGCGTCCCACTTTTGATGTAAGTGACCACCGCGGGCTATGGGCGATTCTAAAACCATGGGTGTCTTGTACGTTGCGTACCCTGAGCTCTTAGTTAGTTATGCCTGTATGCCCAGTAATTTTCTTAAATATTGTGCCCTGTAAAACGGAACACATCATTGCAGGACACTGTTGCTTGGCGGCAAAAATATCAACAAGGTGGTAGTAACCATCCAGACACTCCACCATCGGCTAACTTGAACGTACTTTGACATATAATCATCAAAGTTCTTCATATTTTTCCGCAGAACAATATAATACTCGTAGACGATTTTTGCCAAAGTCTACCGAAACTCATAGAAATGGCTTTGCTTGTCTTTGAAACTTGTTTATAATATTTAGTATTTTTTTATTCTAAATAAATAAATAATCTACTTTCAGTACTGTAATCGACCATGAATGGCGCTTGCTTGTCAATCGATTAGCTCATTGTGTAAAGTGTTGAATTTTATTATTTCGATTATTTATGTAAATAATTATAATACTGATTATTTTAAATTTGTGATTTTAACCATTGTTGTGCTACATTTTCGTATAAATTTATTATCATTAAAATAATTATCTAGGGGCTAAATTATCCGCTTTTGGTGTGCGATAGCGAATACTTAATTCTTATTCTATACAACTGTTCAACATTATTATAATTCCATCTTTATTCCAACACCTGCGTAAATTAATTTCAAACACAACATATTGAATAACCTACCAAGTACCAACATACATTGTCTAGGAATTACGGTGCTGCATATAAATTGAATAGAAAAGTGTAAACTTGAAATATTACATCACTTTTGTACATAAAAAATTGGCCAAGTGGCTGTCTGAACAAGCACGGTTGCAAAGGGCTCCGTATAAACTATGAGCAGCAATCTGAACATAACAAACATTATCTTGATGCATTAAAGTTTTCAGTGATTTTTATATTAATTTTCTTTTTGTACTTGCCATAAGTTGGTCAACTGACAACCCTGAGAGTACTTTTAAAATATTATCTTTTCATAAAAATTAGTTTTACAATTACATATTTTTCTTTCAATTGTGGATAGGATAATGTGATCTATGACCACACCGAAATGTAAATTTCTTTCTTGCACTAATTATCTGAGAGTAAATGACATAACTACATACTAAACAGATGGACAAGGCTAAGCTATAAAGCTAAAGGTTCTTGATTTACTATGGAACCCTACAAAAGCAACAAAGTGAAACTAAAAGAATTTACAACATACATAGCGGCGTAAAAACGGTGCGATTCATAATTCTGTTGTCGACTGTACGCGCCACGGTGTCTTTAGATGTTGCTGCAGAACTACCATAGACATAATGAAATTCAGAAAGCGACCAGCGCTTGACGATGATAACTAGCAATAATTATGCCTTTTGCCATCTATGGCGTGCCATCTTTACGGCTTTGCAGTTCTAACTGGCGGCCCTTCGCTTTTTTATGCTTTTTTAATATTTGATGTTTACCGGATACCCGTCATTATTGCCTTACACTTGAATACACCTGCTGCGTCGAAATATACTTTTAATGGCGATGCATTTTTTATTTATTCACGTCTAGACTGTCACGCTTTAAGCTATTTCTAAGTCTATAAAATATTTTACCATTTACGATGTTTTAATGAATTGGCACACACGTAATTGATGTCTATTTTAAATAAATGCTTAGTTGTGTTTAAATTAAAGTAGTCATTGCTAACTTTTTATATGTATATATATATATATATAGTATTTTCCGAGCGAGGGGCGATTCCAAGGGTAAAAACAAACACATATAGGTAGTAAGTTTTTAATTTAAATTTTATTGTTTCACCACTTCGAGCCCAAATTATTGATTTTACATATATTTTATTTATCAAATATAATTAGATCCTATATCAATGGCAATCTTAATTGTGTTTGCAAGATTGTTGTTACAGCTGTTAGGCAAGATTTAATAATTTATTCCGTAAATTATTACTTAGTAATAATTAAATAAATAAATAAAAAAAATAAATTAAATAGTATATTTAATGCATCATGTTGGTTAGGTTAGGCTAGGTTAGGTAATAATATTAAAAAAAAATATATTCACAGACTAAGTACTGTGTTTAAAATAACAATTTGTGGTAGCCGCAACCGGCCTTTCTCTAAGATCAGCTGTGCTGACATAGATCGCGGTCGATTACGTGAGGTCACGGAGCACGCTCCTTTCTAATAATAAATTGTGCATTGTATTGTGCTTTTGGCTGGTCTATACATTTTTAACACTTTTTTTTATATTTACGGGCAAACAATGTGCCTTGATCTTACCTGATGTTTAGTGATGATAATGCCAATTGGTGGAAGCTCACTTCACCCGTTATCCTCAACTAGTAAGGCACTGGCTATAAGATAGCTCTATAGCTGCCGGAATACAACAATGCTACAAACATTGATGTTAGTGCAACATTTAGATAAGATGGTGGTAGCTAGCCAAACAAGACCTACCACCAACCAAGCCGAGTACACAAACATGTAAGTACTCCCCGCTGGGAATTGAACCCGGGACCTCTGGGTCTAAACCGGTGGTCTTAACCATTAGACCACAGAGGCGGTTAATGAAGTGGCAAGTTTAGACGCCATCATGACTTAAAATTATTTACTGTTGAGTTTGAATAAATAAAACTGCTTTCCTATCTTCTCCTACTCAAAAAAAATAATTTAAAAATAAAATACAATATTAGGTTGGTGAAAAAGTTTCTTTATATTTTTTAAGAAAATTCAAAACATTTTTTAATATAGTTTATTTACATTTAACTAAAGTATATAGGTGCCATTTTGTTCGATAACTTTTTGCCATCTTCTAAGTAGGGACATGATCCCATTGCTACAGAAATTTTGGGGCTTCTGATCAAAATACCGCGAGAAGTGGTTTTGGCAGTCCTCTCGTGATGTTAACCTGACACTGCCTAAATAATTCTGAAGAGACCGAAGCAGGTGGAAATCTGAAGGTGCAAGGTCAGGACTATACGGCGGATGCATTAACACCTCCCAGCCAAACTCTTTCATCACCAGTTATCAGCTTCTTCAAAAATGGTTCGGTTTCATTACGTCGTAATAAAGAATCGCAAATGAGTACACGGTTCATTAGGTTTCTTTTAGTAAGCTCGTGAGATACCCAGATATCGAGCTTTTTTGTGTACCCAGTTTTTTTTCAAATGCGCCAAAACTGTTTTATGGTCAATTCCCAGTTCTTCAGCTACGTCGTAACTACTAATTTGCCGATCTTGCTCCACTTTTTCAAAAATGGCATTCATTTTATCCGTAATAGGACCAGAGCGACGTGCATCTTTGACATCAAAATTTCCGTATTCAAAACGCCGTATTCATAAACATCGGAAAATTTTTCGCGGCTTGCGTTGCATTTTTACCTTTTTTGTAGTAAAATTTTAAAATGTATCGAATTACTCCATTATATAGATTCACTCATCTTGATAGTAAGAAAAACAAATGAAAATCACACATTTTCCTAATTTGAATTTGTAATTATCTTCTTAAAAATTTAAACTTTTAATAATACCAAAACCAGCCAGGTACAAAATAGTATAGCCAAAGAAATTTTATTACAAGTTCGTACATACTATTTGCGAAAAGAATTTTCCCCAACCTAATATTTATGCTTGTCACGGAAATCAAATTAGCAACACTTTAACAATCTCAAACATAGTTAACCTTGTGGTAGGATTCTGCCCACAATTTGGACTGGATGACGATCACCTATTTCTACAGCCGAAGACCATTGTTTATCAATTAACGTAACGTAACGTTACGTAGCTAATAGTGGCAGCTTTCCGTCAGGTGGACCGTAGGCTCGGTCTGCGGTTCACAATCACATAATAAAAAAGCAAGTAACGAAAAAAAAACAATTAAAAAGAAAACACTAAAACAAACCTATGATAAGTCGGAACATGTAGAATAATTCGCAGCGACACTGCAAAAGCTTAAACTTAATGATTCCTCCTCTTTAGGAGCCCTTATTTTATTCAGCTTTTGTCCAATATGTGTAATATGTAAATTGAGTCTTCACAATAATCAAATTCTTCCAACATGCAATCCAGCTTTTCTCCCCTATACAAACTACATACATACATACAATCACGCCTCTTTCCCGTAGGGGAAGGCAGAGACCACTTCTTTCCACTTGCTACGTCGTCCACTTTCATTATTCCCTTCATACATGCTCTTCGGTTTAGGGTACTCTTGACCTGGCCTTTTACTAAAACTGGCAACTACAATATCAAAAGTTCCTATGGTTCTTCATCGCTTAACGTTCTATAGAATTTTATATCTTTGTATTGAAGTGAGTATAACTTAGTCATTGTCGTTTTTAGTCAAAATTATGAGTAACACGTTACGTTTGTGAGTAATGAACTTTAGACATTATGTGGCACTCTCGCTAAGACGAGGCCATGATGTCATTGTCATCGCTTATGTACAATCATATTTACTTTATATTGCGTCGTGAGATCATCGCAATTTAATGTCCGAACGGGAAGTTTCATTGAGGAAACATGTAGGTATATTGCAAACTACGAAGCTGTACATAATATCGAAAATTATTCTTCAATAATATCGTCACTCGTGGTTTGAATTTCCATAATTGTAGTCAAACAGGACAAGAACCAATCAAGAACCCAAGTTGGATACAAAACGCCCGCACATCAGACCACAAACTGTCAAAATTCCTCAATAGACTTAGAACTTTATGAATATGGCTTATGGAACATTTAAAGAAATTTGACAGATTTGGATAACTTGATTTGCAGGCAGTACATCAACCCATTGGCGGTAAGACGAGCTTCCTACAGAAAAAATCACCTCAATAAAAAGAAAACTGGAATGTCATATCCCCCAACATGGCGATATAATAATTACTAGTGGTCGCCTAGTGGTCGAAATCCTACCGTTTCATAATAAATAACTGTAACACATATTATTAACATACATATTATGTTTCGGGATTCCTTTACATTATGTATAAACTTTAAGTAAGTAGGTATGTGTGCGACGAAGTTTTCTTTTCACGCATTTCGATTATCTCGGGTTAACTTACATCTCGTTTCTGTGATATTTGTAATGTTTGATATTACTTCGGTTGTTGTTAGCATTTGCTGATTATATCGTTTGCTTGCTATTTGTTCATTTTAACGTCTCGTATATTATGTTGTATTGTTTACATCAATATTGTTCCATAACAACAATAAATCTGTCGTTTTACCTACACCATTTCCATTTCATTATCATAATGGTCTCGATAAATCATCTCGCTTGCCCGCCGCGATTTCTTGTTTACCAACCATTACATGCGTGGACATCGGTGTGTATTCTCGAAAGTAATTGAGCAAAACATCTTTGACCAACTTACACGCATTTTAAATGCAATGTTTTAAGTGATAATTGGTAATTGTAGTAGCCACGGCTGAATTTATGTAGCGAGGCGCCTTTGAATTCCTTCATCTTTGATTCCGTAGGCGTAGGTGTGGTGAAATGACGTATACAGGAATATGTCACTACGCAAAATGCTTTTGTAGAAATCTAATAACTAAATAATAATTTATTGAATTTTTCTATGTCAGTAGTTATTACGTATAAGTATTTTTTTAAATTACCTATTGTCTTAACTTGTATTGCCGAACATTTTTAGAGCTGTGATACTATTTAAATTATAAAGTTCCTTGTGTTTCTTAATCCTTTATCTTCAATAGCTGGGTTTGGCAGGATTTATGTATAAACATGGAAAGATTTTTTATATTCAGTCACTATATCTACCGTTGGAACGAGTGAAGGAAGGCCAACTGCTCATTCATGACCAGAATTTAAACTGGTCATTAAATGCCTTATGTAGGGGAAACAACCGTGAATCCGTCTTAATTGTGACGTTTTTGTAACGAAGGAAAATTAACTTACGCATATTATTCTTTCTTATTTGTCTGTAATTGGTCTATTTTGTCCGTCTCAACTCTCTACACACTCTTTCTTTCCCTTTTTATCTGTATTGTTTAAAAGTTACTACATGTATATAGTCTTTGATATGATAATAGAACAATTTGTCATGATTCTATTTGACTTCGGCACTCAGTTTTCCGTGTAGTGATACAGTACGGTACGTTTTGGATGCTCCCTATAAAACTGCCCAATAAAATGTTAAGTCAAACAGAGATTTGAGTAAAATCAATTAGGTCCCCAGTCTGGCTCATACAAAATTTGCAGAATGCGTTGCACTAGCTAGTACATTGCTAATTTAGCAAATTACTCACAAATATTGGAATTCAATAGGTCGTCCTGAAAGGAATCTAGACCGAGCACATTGTCGCAACGGCCTCACTGGATAGCAGCGGCATGGTTTGTGCAAGCGCCGCGCCCTGCGCTTCCGGGCCATAGAGGTTCCCATCACAAGTCGCATTCTCGTAATTCTTATCAAACCACACCACGCCCTCTACCTTTTAGAACTTATTAGATACTTTCAAGCAACCTTAGTGAATGCTTAAGTTTTATAGCTTTTAATTACGTAAACGTCACTCCAGACCCGTCTCCGTCACTGAATTAAGATTTTGTTTGTAATTATTCTTAACTGGTAATCGTAAATTTTGCTTCCGTTCGAAGATTTAATTAAGAGTATGGGAGCTAAACTTTGAGGATCAAGAGTTCACAATAACTTATGTAAATTAAATTCACTTTTTATACATAAATGTTCAAAGGTGAGATAAATGTCCTGTTTGATTTTAAAATGGCTTTGTAATCGAAAGAACCTCTTAATCTTTAGTGATGTTTTTTGTTTATTTATAGACTGACTTCCGCACCCTTTTCGGTCATAGTCGTGAATTTCCGAAGGCATAATTATGTTTTTAGCCAATTGCACTTTTGGGGGGGAGCCCAAAAGTGCCATTGACTAAAAACAACATGTCTATCTAACTATGTCCATGCAATAAAACCATAACATTTCCTTACTTTTCTTTGACGTAAAGAAATGCCCATAAAACTAATCTTTCACATTTATGACATTAGTTAAGATGGGTCGCTATTTTAACAATCTTTGCTTTTGCTTCCCTTTCAATAAGTTCCCTTTCAACATCCTGTACAATATAAGAGTACCATATTTGCTTAGAATTAGATCCATGTAAGGTGAGACAAGTCGAGAATTGAGATGGCGGTAATTAGAGAGGTGGGTACACTTTCACGGCGGCCGCGTGCGGCCGGTCCGTGGTCAGGTGCTGCTTGCATTTCACTGTCGTGGGTCACTGCACTTCTCTGCATCTCAAGTGGGCAAGTTCTGACGCTGTATGTGAGGGGTTTTGCTGTTGCCTACAGATAATGTATTGATTACAGCGAAATCGTAACGTAATGTTATCCCCAAATTAGGGGCTAACCGCTGAAGTCGGCAATACGATTGCATAATGGGACTGATGTAATCAACACAGTCGTGTGTCCCTTTTCGAAGAATGGTCCCGAAACTGCATTGGACCATACAAAATAGAGGGAGACAATGGGGACTTTGACCAGCCATAGCACAGCACTGAATTATAATACATAAATGAATCCAGGTGGTAAACTATCCTTAACGATGATACCTTGAAACCATATTATTATGCTAAGGTGCCTCTGCAACGGTGCAGCACTATTTGCTACACTACGGTAAGTTTCAACTATTAACATCAACCATCCGTTTAGTCATCAAAATTGTATTGTGGTTTGTTTTATTTTGTTTTCGTTACTAATATAAATATTTCTTGTGTGGGGGTCTATGTTGCATGAATAAATCAATTTATTATTAATGTTAATATTAGTAAGTGTTTTTTTTTTTTTTTTTTTTTTTTTTTTTTATATATTTTAGCTAATATTAGTATTATTTCATTTATATTCATCCAATATTCAATAACCACTAATGCGGTTGTTAATTGTGTCGTAAAACGGTCGTACTAAGTGGCGCGACGTGCAGGCGGCTTGCGCTAGCAGCGGTCCAGTATCATTGACAAATTGGTGCCAACTGGGATGCGCCGGTTGCACTCTGCCGTGACGGATTATCAAGTTTTTTCGCCGCCATCTTAGCTAAAATGGCGCGTCTTGCTGATCGCGGGAGATGTATGTGCCGCTTTCGATTTCACGAAACTGAAAGTGCCTATATGTTCGGGTGATGTCGTTGACTCTGATGTTTGTTTGTCATGCTTGGTTGGTCCTATAACGTAGGCCGCTCAGAGTTATCCTATCGTGGTAATCTGGAATGTTATAATTTGGCATAGCGATTTATTTTGTTTTTAATCTGACTTCGCAATAAGTGACGGGTTTCGCATCGCTGACCATCGTGACTACTTCTGATGAGACGATGAGAAGATTCTCAGTCAATAATTTTATTAGCAACTCGTGTTTAAACTGATGTTGTTTTTTAACATTCATTATGTCCTTTCATGTTTATCTAAAATCTGGTAGTGTTTCAAGTCCCGCCTTTCTTGGCGTGCTTATAAACCACGTTTATTTACTATGTAGTATCCGAGCGTCAAACTCTGCGATATTTTTTTTCTGGGGTTGGTTTTAGTAACGCAATATTTATTAAGTTTTGGTGCATTCCGCTAGTATACTCGTAGTATCAATCCACTTATTATGTATGTTTATTGAGCACTTCACACTATTATTCTCTTTCGCCATTTTGGCTCGAAAACGCTTTAAAAAGCTTATCAGCTTCGTATTATTTTTATTTATGCTATTGTTTATAACTTAGTTGATCCGAAATGTTTAAAATACGTAAATTAGGACTAACAACACAAAGCTGAATTGTTTGTTTGATACCATAGCATCACCTCCTTTCAAAGTTATGTCACGTATTTACCCACATATAATATCCAACTCGAATGCCCTAAAGAACGTAGTGAAATATGGCGGCACGCTGGTGTGATCTGTGAGGCCGACCCCTTTAAAACTTCCGGGGTTTGACCGGTCACTACGGCTAGAGAAACCACCTAGTTTCTCGCCCGAGTCGTTACCATAGGTGGTCAACAGCAAACTCTTTCCAACAAAACACTGTTTTTTTTTTCTCCTTTAGTTGATGTCTTCGTAATAGCACGAAGACATCAACATTTAGCCAGTGTCAAAGTATTTTTTCTTACAAGTAATAAATAAACAATATTTCCTTCCAGTATGATGATGATGAATGATAATAGAAATGAGAAGTGAGAAATTATATATCCCCCAACCTCTCGAGTATCTCAGTAAAGATGTGGGGCTTTACTAAGTCCTCACGCAGACTTCTTGAGAGAATTTGAAAAGTGACCTTGGACTGTTTTGTTTCATTTGCCAACACTCATGCACACTCACGAACACTTAACGGTTAATAATTCATATCCACCATTATTTCAATTAATATTCGACATCACACAAATTTTAGAAAATAAAACAAAACCGCAGACATGACTCTTCACTTTCCCGCCAAGAACGCAAAACAGTGTTCACGTTGCAACCTATAACGTCCGTCACAAGACACACAAGTCGTCGCCTGGTTGTTGGCAAGCAGTTTTCAATATCGTTCGTCTGTCGCTCATCCATGGATGTGCGTCTCGCTTCATCGCGCCGCCAGGTTTCTATTCCACTTGGCATTGGCGGCCGCTAGAGACACTGTGATTTAATCAGACAACGAATATTTTCAACATTAAAAACTACGTCAAAAGGCGTAAAAATTTAATTGTTTTTTAGGCTTCTTTCTCTTCGTTTATACCTTATCGTTAAATAAAGTAGACCTATAGTGGCTCATAAATTACTGGTTTTACTGACCCGAGGACTTTGTGATTTTGTGTTGTGTTTCTGTCTTAAGATCTAGGCTTTTCTCGGTTATATAAACGGAATTCTTTCAATTTCTCTTCGCAATCGATTTAACCTGTATGAACCTCGCTAACTTTCTCATTTATCTGATCAAAATAATTTGATCGATTTTTTCGATACCTTTTCTATGAAAATAAAAAAAAACAATTAGAATGTCTCCAAATTCTTCCAAATCATGTCCACTGTGCATTCCGACATGCGCCGACGCATGCAAATGAAAACAATATCAATCTACGTTTGCTCATTTCATTTATTACTTTGCCATTGTCACTTGTTCAGTTCACGTCGAAAGTTTCTTTTTAAACCTATTTCAAGTAAAAAATATCGTTAAGTTTCTAATAGACACATTTTCATTTTAAATATGGCTCACGATCGCTTAACCGTAACGAGGATGGTAGTAGATTAGAAAATGATATGCGACCACCTGAACTGAACCATATAATTTATATACGAGCACATGTTATTAGAAATCGAATGGTATTATTGAAATTGCAGTGTTTTTTAATAGGTACGATGGTACTTACTGCAATGGTGTTTCTAGATCAAGCAACGGAAATAGATTTGGTAATATTATGTTTTCTAAAGACAATGTCAAGCATTCGTGAAGTACCCTTGATTTTTGATCTACACAGTTTATGCAGTTTATACAGTTTATACAACGCAAACAAAAGTTTGTAATGTAATGATGTAACAAACATGAAGGGTTTATTTTTCTATAGAACATTTTCTTCCTTCAATAATGCAAAAAAAGTTTGCAGAAATCATTACCATTACGAAATCTTAAATTAATACAGATGAGAGATTTCAATCATGTGCAAACGTCGTTATAAATCATTTTTATTAACTAAACTTAACTTAACTTAACTTAACTATTAAAAACAAAGATTTTTTGCATAAAGATTCTAAAAACTGCCTCCGTTAATTTTACTTCCTACCTCTAGTAGCATTTATAGTCTTTTTCTTGCATCTCTTTGACCACGTTCGGTCGTCGTCGGTTGCTCAAAAAACAGTCATTAAAACTAGTGTCTATCGTATACTAAACCATAAAATAAGAATCTATTATTATATTTCTAAACAAAATCATAAGCACAGAGTTGTATCACACTAGCAAGTAGACTACAATCATAGCATAACGAAATTACGCAATTATAGGTGAGCATTGGTTTAGATTACAGTACTTTGATTTCGTGAGTGATTTCATTAGGTCCGTTGTATGCGCGCGATACAAAGTAGAAATCAACTGGGGAATGACCACAACTGGGGACGATGCTACCGTTGACCTAAATTGTAAGTTGGTGGATGGAAACGAATGCCATCTTAGGACAACTACCGGGACCAACGGCTTAAAACGCATTCTGAAGCATATTTTGATTTGATTCTCTTTCTGGAGATGCCTATTATATTGTATATTGCTAAAGTTGTTTAACTTCAACTTAGCCACCCATCAACCTTGCGTAAATAAATGTCTCAAAAAAAAACTTGCCTGAAAAACTAAATTTAATTAGGAAAAAGATACATAGACGTAAGTTAGAAAGCATTAGTCAGTAAGTCGGTACACAAAGGAGTATTGCTCAACATGGAAAGCCCTTTGACCTCGAATGATACATGAGTCACGAGCACAAAGAACTTTCAACACACGCCAACGCGAAATATAGAGCATACGTTTAGCGTACTACTGTAGGCCTGTCAATAAACGAAAGCTCTTGGTACTAACAGCTACTAATGTTACAAAGAAGTATGATAAGAAAACGAGCTAATTAAAACTTGTAGTTGTAGCATATGAATCATGAAATGTAATAAAAGTAATAGCACCTTAGCAATGATTTTTTAAAGGGAATATTAGAGAAATGTTCTCCATCATATCACCGCTTTTTGTTTTGCAGTGACACATGCGCTGTCCGAGCGTGACTTCATTTCTATCTAGTATTAAATGTAGTCGGGTCATTACCTCCCTTAATATGAAAAAAAAAACAGCAAATCTGTTATATAGCATAAAAGGGATATTTCTAATAAAATATAATATAAAATACTTTGTGAATAAGAGTGTTCTGTCTGTGCTATACACATCAAGTCTAGCGCAAGCCTGTAGATTTTCAGTGTTATTAACTTATTATCGTCAGGCATGTTTGCTGACGCCAACATAGACGATTTTTATATAATCATGCGCAAAAAAACTGCCTCGTTGATGCTGCGACTGCGGGGGGGGCACCAATGGAGTCCTGAGAATGATACATGAGAGAGGTGACTCTGCTGTCTTTGGGCGGTTCATTGAATTGCACGTCATAAGACGTTTAAAGCGATGACTGCCCTGGACTTCTTTTCAATCTCGATAATTCAATATTTTAATTTATTTTATTGAACTTTATTTTATTTTATATTTCAAATATTATTTTATTTAACGAATTTAGAAGTTTGAAATTTTTTATTTTAATTTTGTATTTTAAATGATTTGATTTAATCTTTTTAATTTCAATTCTGTTTCTGTACTTAATAAGTTTAATTCTTATTTTATTTAATTTATATAAATTGTTGTTGTCTACTATGATCCTAAGCTGGTCGAAATAAATGAATTTTATTTTATTTTTATTTTTATTTTTATCCATGAATTCGAGTTAAAATGATGTTGTTCTATTTACTGTTACAGCTCTATCTCTTCTTTGACTTGTATGATATTTAACGATTTCATCAAATACAATAATTAAAATATGATCTCAATACCCCACACCTTAGTTTCAATGGAATCGACGTCATACTATATCAGTAACAGTAATCAACATATATATTCGTAACTAGATGGATGAGAAGCATAAACATATCACAATTTTATCGATAATAAATTGCTACTTAGAATTAATATTAAATAATCAGCCACTGAAGTAATGTTATCAAATGGGGCTTAAGTTTATTGTGATGTTATCGGCAATACTACGAGATTTCTAGTAAATAGGTTGTCCCTGTTGAAACCGAGAACCTTACTAGGTAATAGACGCACCATTGGCCACGGCTTCGCTTGTTCCAAAACAATGGATCTTATGAATATTCAAAGTCGTAGGTTTTCTCCTACTTCGCTTTGTAGATGAATGAGACTGTTTTTACGTCCGTAACTCTGTGACATGTTTGAATTGTACATAATTAAAGATCTGTTCGGTCCACGAGCGAATGTGTGGTTTGGATTGTGCAAGGAAATGTTTAGAGGTAAACTGATTTGGTTCTAGCTAGAGAAATGTATTTAAATTATCTGTAGTCGTGTATGTCGCAATATAACAACAGACTTAATACAAAATCTACTAACATATAGGTGTACTAGCTTTTGTTCGTGGCTTTGCTCACGTGGGTTATACGACTTGTGTTTGTTCGTAATAAAAGCTAAACTTATTAAAGTTAAATATCGTAAGGGTATAAGTATAAGGGTTAGACAACTGAACGTGTCACGTCATTTCAACATTAACATAATTTTTTATGATTAAAAATCCCATCCATGCGAGCAAGAATTAGTAAAAAATGTCTAACACAAAACAACGTAATAAAGATCACTCTGTATAAGTAATTTTGAAACCTGTACTAATTGTCATCCCCTACTTAAAGGATCATTTTCCAAAAATCCTGAAACAGTTCATAATTTCTAACCAGGCCAAATAGACAGATTTCCATACAAACTTTCCACTCTTATAAGGAAAATAAACAAAATTCTTGAGACATGTCATTCTTTATTTCTTTTCAAAAAGCAAAATACCAATTTTCATGTGTTTTACTTCAAAACTGACGGACTTTCATACAAACTTTCATCCCCTATTTGACCCCCTTAGGATAATAAGGCTAAAGATGGGACTTCTTGGCGGGAAAGTGAAGAGTCAAGTCTGCGGTTTTGTTTTATTTTCGATAACTTGTGTTATGTCGAATATTAATGTAAAATTATGGTGGATTATTAAACGTTAAGTGTACATAAGTGTTGGCAAATGAAACAAAACAGTGCAACGTCACTTTTCAAGTTCTCTCAAGAAGTCTGCGTGAGGACTTAGTAAAGCCCCACATTTTTACTGAGATACTCGAAGGGTTGGGGGTATATCATTTCTCACTTCCCATTTCTATTGAGAAAAATTACTTTTTCAATAACTAAATGCTTGTGCAAAGCCATAAAAAAAAGGCTAAAGATGAAAGCCATAGTTCAACCAGAATCTTCAATTACAGAGGAACTGGGGGCCTACCGCCTATCGCTCTCACTATCGCTCTCGCTATCGTGCTCTATAGTTTATGGCGTAATCTTGTCATTTCGAAAGCGATATAAAAGCAATATCGAAAGCTATAGGCTATAGCTTTCGATATTGCTTACATATTGCTTTCATATCGCTTTCGAAATGACAAAATAACGCAATAAACTATAGAACGCGATAGCGATTGTGATGGCGATATAGTTAGGCGGTCGGGGGGCTGGTTACCTTATCTAAAATTATCGGAAGTTGGAACACAACAATGCTACTGAGATTATTGTTATAACAACAGTCCAGGAGGATTTAAAACAAACCATATTCTTCTTCTCTTTACGTATGCTTTTATAATAACAAAAAGTTGTAAATATAATTCATGATGTTCTTATCTGAATTTCTTAATTAGCAAAGATTAGAGCCATTACGTGTCTCCACCCAGCAGTAACTAGAAATGCAGGTCAAATATTATTACACTACTCTGATTCCACGTTACTCAACGTGCGGAAACAAATGCGGACGCTGCCCACCTATTAGCAATTATAATTAAACGGACATAACCAACATATATACCTAAAACGCGTGCACCGGCTAATGTTCTGTATCGTAAAACTTAAGCGCATCTTAAAAGGTATTGTCGTTTTTGTCGTGGATGTTTGCATTTTTCTTTTCTTTTTTACACTATGGAGGCGCCTTGCCATTCTCTCACCTGTCAAATGATGATGGAAGCGCCTTCGTTGAGATTATTTGACCACTGGGAGCCTAGGGTACCTTACCTCTAACTGACTTAAAATAAAAAACCTTTTTAAAACACAAGCTTTTGTTTTATTAAATGCGCTAAAAAGAAAAAAGTGAACTTTTACTTTAAAACTTTTACTATCAACTTTTAACGTCATTACACAATTTAAATGATATAAAAGGTTGTCGCGAGATTTAAGTACTCGTATTTACTTAGATTGAAAATTTTAATAATTAAAATCAATCACATCAAGTTATTTAATTTACTTGTTTAACTACACAAGTAAATCTCGCGATAAGCTTTTATATCATATAAATTGTGTAGACGTTATAGGTTAATAGTTTTTTTTCTTTTATGCGCATTTAAATAAAAACTTGTTTTTAAAAAAAATAATCTTTTAATTTATTTTTACTTTTTAGCTACCACTGGACACGTTTCAAAAACTTAGTCCGCCATATTGGATTTAGAGTGACGTCACTTCATTTTTCGAGTTATTCTCAGCAAGCCCTTTCATTTAATACCCATATTGTAGGGATGCATTAAAAATAATTAGTCCGCCATCTTGGGTGTGCCGCCATGTTGGATTTAGAATGACGTCACACAATTAACCGGGGTTCGAGAATATATATCAATGGATATTATATCCGATATATATTAAATTATTTTTTATGATATACTTACTATGTATATCAATACAAAAATGGTTTAATAGTTTTATATTATAAATAGTTCTAATACTTTTTAACTCGTTTATTAAATTCTAATCATTTAGTTTGATAGATAAAATAATACCGATGAAATGAAAAAAAACTAAATGGAAAAACCTCTTAATTTGTAGAAATGGCATGATAAAAACAAACCGTAAGTGGGACCGTATTTTCGAAAACTACAAAATATCCCAAAACTTGAAAAAACCGTGATATTTTTACTAAGGTCAAAATTTGAGATAAGAGAGGCCATGAAGCCTATCGATGGTTATAGGGTTATCCATTGTTTTTGGGACACCCTGTATAGATATCGGATACTTTCGAACCCTGCTATTAACCATACATTGTCATCCGAACTGAACATGTGTACAAAATTTCAGCTCAATCGGTTGAAGATATCTGCTTCAAAATTGAGTTGCAAAATTCCACCCGAACAAACACATTGCCAGTTAAATAAAAGTTTGTAAAAACGCTACCTACTTCTGTTTGTTTATTGCGGTTACAGCCCGTTACCACTAGTCGGATGACGGGCCCGGGGCCGACCGCCTAACTCGATCGCTTTCGATCGCTTTGAAGGCGAAACGAGGAGGAGGCGTCGTCTTGTTATTTCGAAAGCAATATCGGAAGCTATAGCCTATAGCTATCGATCTTGTCATTTCGAAAGCAATATGAAACAATATCGAACTTCAAAGCGATCGAGTTAGGCGGTCGGCTCCTGTCGGCGACTCTGTTCACACTAATCGCTTGTCGGCCTCGGTCGAAGCTGGTGCTAATTTTTAACACTACGCGAGGCGACTGTGCACGATAGACGTCGACGAAGTTTATTTATTTATTTATTGATTTATTTACCAACATTTGTTTATACAACATACAGTGGAGGAGCTGTTTCCCACGCCCGCCGTCATTACGCTACCAACAATAAACAAAAGGATCTATAATTATAGTTTCTTATTAACATTTAAATTGGTTTCAATTTCACAACTAACGTTTTGTCGTGTCTTTATTTCCAGGCATCCACCATTGACGGGCGACGGAAGGGCGCGTGCCTGTTTTGCCAAGAGTACTTCATGGACCTATACTTACTAGCGGAACTCAAGACAATCAGCCTAAAGGTAATCCTAATGTTTACTTTATAGGAACAATTAATGGCTTAGAATAATTATTAACGGGATTCTTAACATGTTTATTATATGTGCAGGAATACCTATCCTTAAGTAACCACTAAGTTTCTAGCCTTTCGTCCATAAACCGTTAACACCGTTAAGTCCATAGGCGCACTGGAAGAAAATGAACAAACCGAGCATTTTTTTATTTTTCAACAAAAAATGCTTCCTTTTTTTGTTAAAAAATCTAAAAAAGAGTGCTTGCTTTGTTCAGTTTTTTCAGTAAGGTTAAACGAACCGCTTTCGCATGCCAGGTCAGTAGTAGATTATACGCATTGCTGATTTGCCTTTCTGATTTTAACATTTAAAATCAAATAGCCAATATTTGATATTACGGAAGATAAGTAGAGAGATACACGTTGAACCTTGGAAGAATGAGCCTTAATACTGACTTATAAATATTATAATGTTTGGCCTCAAATGTCTTGTCTTTATTAAAATAAACTGCCTTACAGTCATAAACAAACAAACAACCTAACAATATACCTATAATGGGCAGACAGCTTTACAGCATCCAAGCAACGGAGCTTCCCTCTTAAATTATGATTGTAAAGCTTTCCCATGGATTTACGGTCAGTGAAACGGGGGCCAGTCACGATTCACTAACAACTTATGAAGTTTACACAATGGAATATTATTAAAGTAATATGTCAATAACATTGTTTATTCCTTTATTTAGTAGTCTTTTTTTTGGATAGCTTTATTTTGCATTTAATAAAGCGTTCCGGCCCTACGAAAGTTTTAAAATCAGTTCCCTAAGAGAAGGTCTCCCCTCAAATCTGTAATATCGCATCGAACATTTTCAATTTAACTTTTTATCTGTGGCTGAAAGGGCAAGAATTTGCTGTTGCACAGTCCGCATCTACGTGTAATGTCAAAACTGTGTCATATTGCCATTGTGAAATGGCATAACTAAAGCATCACGTAGGTAGTATCTGAGTGAAAAAGAGAAAGGCTAAGTTGAGGTGTCACGACCATGAGCTCGCTGGCGACGATGTGATCGCGCTGGTGGCTCTGTAGCTCACACCGAAATTGACTATTAGCCGGGTCTATTGAACAGTCGGAATGCCTGATGTCAGTTTTAATGTTCTCTCTACATTGTTCGACAAGTAAAAAGGGTTACCGCGTGCCTAGTGTGAGTTTTGCTTACTTGTTGTCCGTATTTATTCGATTACATTCACGAAAACATGGCAACATTTTAACTCTTCTCGTATGTCGCCAGGAGTCGCTGCTTCAATGCCAAACAGGGTGCCTAGTGTGAGTTTTGTTTACTATCCGTATTCATTCGATCACGTTTACGAAAACGAAAATGAGTATGGCATTGAAGCAGCGCCTCCTGGCGACATACGAGAAGAGTTAAAATTTTGCCATACAAATTCTCGTTTTTGTTAACGTGATCGAATGGTGAATGAAACTCGCACTTGGCACCCTGGCCATACTAACTCTCGTTTTCTTTTTCGTGATCGAATGTGAAAAATAACTCGCACTAGGCCCTCAGTACAGGGTGTCTCGTCGATCACGTAAACGAAAATTTGTGATGGCAATAATAAAAATTTGGCACTGAAGCAGCAGCGCTTGCTGGTGACAAACGAAACGAAATAAAATTACCTAAAATAAAAACTCGCACTATGCACTTCGATGTGACGTACGTAGCTCGTTAATACCAATTACCTTTAAGCATAACTGCTTATTAAATGTAATTTTGGTAAGCAGTGTGCATGTGTTCTACTCATAATATCTAAGCAATTGTAGTCTAATTAAAAATAAAGTGACCAACAAGTTCGTTGGCCTCTTGTTCTGTCTGCCGTTTCGGCAATGTGCTAATTCAATTGCTTAATCGCGTGAAGATATAGAATTATGTACCTTACAATGTAATTTTTATGATTCATTAGTATTTGCTATTTTTTTTACGCATTTTTTTCTTTTATGTAATCTTTGCACTTTCTATAAATGAACCAAATTGAAAATACAATTAAAAGCATTAGTAATGTTATGTTATTATCTATTTTAAGATTCATGTATTGTTATTTCCAAAAACTGGCAAAACCACGTCTAAACCTACTCAGTTGGGAGGGCTTTTACAAAATAAAATAATTTGTTGTTAGAAAGAAAATAATTTGTTTAGGTTTTCTATATGTTATAGAACCTAAACAAATTATTTCTTTATCAAAAATTTAAGAAAAAGCTTTGTCTGACACCTTCAAGAATGTCAAGAATATCAAGACACCTTCTGAGAATTCAGGCACCCTACTACAGTGGCTACAGTGGTTGTAAATCAATTATCAACACTATCCACCTACTTTGTAAGCCATAGTGAACCTTTTTCAATGATAATAACGACATCATCACATCAAATCCCAATATATTTTTTTGCATTTTATTTATTTCTATCAAATGTTTTGTGCATTACAGGTGACCACAGTGGACATGCAGAAGCCGCCGCCCGACTTCCGCACAAACTTCGAGGCGACGCACCCGCCCATACTGATCGACAACGGGCTCGCGATACTGGAGAACGAGAAGATAGAGCGGCACATCATGAAGTCCGTGCCGGGTGGACACAACCTCTTTGTACAGGTACTGACTTTTTTATATTTTAATAGTCTGCAAACGAGCAGGCGCGCTGCCTGATGATGGTGAGCGGTCACCGCCGCCCATGGACATCGACAACATCAGGGGTGTTGCTTTTGTGTTGCCGACCTGAGAAATAACTCTTTACACCCCTTTTGAAAGCGTCCATGTCGTAGCTCAATGGAAAAACCTTGGATGACTGTCACCTCATCATCAGATGATGATGATGATGATGATGATGATGATGATGATGATGATGATGATGATGATGATGATGATGATGATGATGATGATGATGATGATGATGATGATTTCCCGCCTTAGTCTATAGCCTTTCCTTTTGGATGAAAACACCAAATTGAGGAGGGGCAATAAAGCACCACGCGGTTCTAGTGCTGATGGTGGTTATTAACGACTGCTAATGCAGCAGCCATTTCCTTTATATGCCTTCCAAAGCATGGAGGAGCTCGAGATGATACTTTTTTTTTTGTTATTATTACGCAGAATCTAAAGCATTCTGTCAATATCCTTATCCACTCTGGTATTAGAGTTTAAGAGAGCATTGATTGTAATTAGGCCACGATAAATAGGGTAATAGCACACAAAATAAGAAGTATGTAAAGATAAGATTCATCCAAACGCGCTCGAGCAACGCACACATAGACAACCTCTGTCGGACACGGAATCTCGTAACAGTTGCGCTCGGACTGTTCCAAACTGTTCCGAGCGCCATGTCCGTGCATGGGGTCTATGTGTGTGTGCTCGGACGCGGTATGTATTAAGCTTACTTTCTAGGTCTCCTTTTTCTCTTTATTTGATGGCTTCGTGCGATTAGCACATTTAGCTAAAGTATTTTTTGTTACAAGTAATACATAAATAAACAATATTTCCTTCCTGATGATGAATGATAGATAATAGAAATGAGAACCCCCTCGAGTATCTCAGTATAGATGTGGGGCTTTACTAAGTCCTCACGCGGACTTCTTGAGAGAATTTGAAAAGTGTCGTTGCACTGTTTTGTTTCATTCCGTTCCAATTGAGCTATCGTGAAATATTATGATCAGATGTTAATGACGGTAGTTATTGACATTGAATTGGCGCCTTTGGCTTTCAAAGTAAAAAAGTAAACAGTGTTGAATAATTTCAGCGGGCTGGTTAGAACCACGATAGCTCAATTGGAAGAGCACCTGACCCGGTATGTCAGAAGGGAACAAAACAAAAACATTTTATTTATATTCGACTTAACACAAATTTTAGAAAATAAAACAAAATCGCAGACTTGTCTCTTCACTTTCCCGCCAAGAAGTTCCCTGGGTCTCCTTATTTCGTGGTAATAGGCTCGCGCGACCACAGACATAAAAATGATTAAGACAAACAATAAGAAGTGCATCTTTGTACACAGGACAAAGAAGTGGCGTCCCTCATCGAGAACCTGTACTCGAAGCTGAAGCTGGTGCTGGTGCGCAAGGACGAGCAGAAGTCGGCGGCGCTGCGCGCGCACCTCGGCCGCATCGACGCGCTGCTCGAGCGCCGCGCCACCAGGTCAGCCCTTACCTGCCGTTACCGATCCCCAACAAACGCTGCCGGTATGCAGCAGGTCTCGAGCATTTCTTTTAAAATTTATAAAATCATTTATTTAGTTTAGGCTATTAGCTTTTATGAATATCACTAAGCCATCGGTTTGTTAGTCAGGGCGAGAGACCTTGCACTGAGAAGAACCGACAAGAAACTCAGCATTCTTTTCTCCCTTTCTTTTACAGCGTCAAAATATTAGAAAATTATTATTATTTTGACACTTTCCATTACAAATAAACACACAAAATATAAATGACAACAACAGCTTGTTAATTAAATCGTCTACAACTCGTCATTATTAAAACTTAAAAATGGTGTCAGCAAACTTCTGCCAGCGTAATTTTAATTTTAATTTTATTCTTGTAATCTACTTAATTTAATTTATTATTTATATATTTTCGTTTTACTATTATTATCATTGAGTAGGTATATTTATATTGTTGTTCTTTTATAGATTATTTGTAATTTCTATGTAAACAATAATTTAATTTGCCATGTAGCTTTATGCATGTAATGAAGCAATCAATTGTAATTTTTATCCTTATTTCTTTTTTTAAACAACTGTTCTGTTCAGCTTGTCCGAGTACACAATTTTTTTGGAGCCGCATCATATCGTGTTTGTTTTTGTCGTTTGCTTTGTGTGTTTTTGTTGTACCTCTGTGTTTGTACCAAGACATAAATAAAAATAGTTATGTTTGCAAATTTACATCAGGTACCAATTTCAATTTCCACAATGTCATACAGTACTGAATGCCAAGTGCGAGTTTCATTCGCCATTCGATCACGTTAACGAAAACGAGAATTTGTATAGCAAAATTGTAACTCTTCTCGTATGTCGCCAGGAGGCGCTACTTCAATGTCATATTAATTTTCGTTTTCGTAAACGTAATCGAATGAATACGGTTGGTAAACAAAACTCTCACTAGAGGCACCTTGCTCAAAAGTCAAAAACTATTTAAGAAAATCAAAGTCGAACTATAGTAAATAAATAATAAGCGTCTTCTTTATTTATAGCTTTCTATTACCTTTAACTAATAATTCCGTAGTATAAAGCGCAATGAACTAGACATTCGCTTGACGCCTAGCAAGTAAATCGGCGAAACTTTAGAGATCTTATGACACGTGATTGTCACACATGTGGTTAATGGTGTTTTAGATCAATATCCTTTGTCTTTCAACTAACTACAAAAACTGAAAACTTATCTGCTTTGTTTAAATCGTAGTCTCAGCTCACCATATATGCCTAGATGCTATTGGATGTTGCTGGGCGTCAAAATAATATCAGGTGTCAGTGTGAGGCTACAGCCCTCGGTTCTCAGTAGTCGATTATTCTAGGCCTTATGCGGAGTTATGATAGGTCGTTGTTGTAGTATATAAAGTCCTAGCTGACTCTTACGTGTGGCGGTCGCAGGTTCCTGACGGGCGACACGATGTGCTGCTTCGACTGCGAGCTGATGCCGCGGCTGCAGCACATCCGCGTCGCCGGCAAGTACTTCGTCGACTTCGAGATCCCGGTCAGTTGGCGTAGCAATCATTACAATAATAATTTCTGCCTATACTAGTCCACTGCTGGACATAGACCTCTCCTAGTGCAGGTCAAATAGTATTGCCTCAAAAATTAGGTACAAGAGGTCTGAGGTGAAGAAAGGTGAAATGGCTTAGCTTTAAATATATCAATGTATATAGATGTTTGGCAATAGGTGTATAATCCCGAAACACAGCCATAACCCTAAGTACAAAGAACACCGTGATATTGTGCAAAATCATATTTACATAGTTAAACTTTTTTATACAAAAACATTAATTATTTTATGACATTATATTTGTACAACTCTGATATGTTCTGACGCCTATTTTGTCCAACAAAAACACCAAGAGAAATCACCAAGACAAGGTTAACCACCAAGAAAATATATCGGCTGGATCAAGGGTTTCAACATTGAAATTTTACTTAGTAACAAATAACCTCAATGTCTCGGCCAAAATTATGATTATCAGGTATGTTCATAATTTTCAAGTTTTATACACGGTAGTCTATTTGCCATATTCGGGATTATACAGGTATTACCAAACACCATGTATATACATACACTACACGCGTACAAGAAAATGCACACTTTTGAACACTATATTTGCCTGGTGACGTCTGTCCAGTGTCAAGCTCTTTTCTCAGCAACAACTTAATGTTAAATCAAGAATGTTATGAAATTGTTGTTCTGATAATGAGCCTCTGTTGCAGACGAGTTTCCTCGCGTTGTGGCGCTACATGTACCACATGTACCAGCTCGACGCCTTCACGCAGAGCTGCCCCGCCGACCAGGACATCATCAACCACTACAAACTGCAGCAGGTACGATCGCAAATATTAAGCTACACTTGTTGTGGCCGGTACCCGGATGGTTGACCAAAAGTTTTATGATTGATAAGGAGGAGACTTCAATTTATATTGTTCTGATACAAGATACAGGTGAAATCTAAAAAGTGTCAACCATATATGTAATAGTAATTCTACTCGGTCACTTAGACCGTACTGAGTAGATGCATACAGAAGTTAAAAACCTATAGGTACTATAAAAGTTATTCACTTTTTTTAAATGTCGAACTTTGCAGTTTGTCTGGGATACTGCTATGTATAAAGCATCATATTATACGATATGTCGTCGAAATCCTAACTTTTTATTAGCCAGTCTGAAAATTTCAATTGATTTTGTACTCTTAGCTCGATTAATTACCAGGATTTCTGGACCTAGATTCTAAACAGACCATCGATCTCTATTATTTAGTAAAATACTAACATTGTTATAGAATATTCCAGTAAGGGGGTAATAGAACTATATTTTTATTGCTTCATAATTATTTTAATTTATTAGCGAGTCTTTTTTTTAGTTATCGTTTTATATTTCTAACACCGAGTGCAATGTATTTTGTGTTACTGTTTACTCTTTCGCTGGTATATTTTGGTGATATTTTTATTACTATTATTTTATAATGGTTAGGCTATTTAAGTATGACTATGAGTATTTATTCTTTTATGCGCTGAAATTTTTGTTCTTACTTTGCAAAGGTTGCGCTTTAATTTTTATCTAGCTACTGTTAGTTTCTGTGTTTTCAATCTGTCACGAGTGCCGTTAAAAATTATATGATACTTTGCGGTTCCTATTTGACATCAGTATTGTATCCATGTTATTTTTGAATAATTACTAGAAGTAAATTACTTGTATATGGTGTCATTCACTTTTACTGGGGAGCATCGGTGGGAAAAAATGTTAGTACAGACGAGACGCCTGCATATCAACCTATCCAAAACTGTAAAATTTCTTCAATAAAAGTTCAACAAAAGTTACAGTCTATTGAGGAATTATAACAGTTTGTGGTAGTCTGATGTGTAGGCGTGTGTACCTAAAACGTACAGAGTGTGGAACTTTAATATGGACACATAACTTTCATTTATTACGTGGATAAAATTAACTCCTTAGTGCAGGGGTTCCCAAAGTTGTCTGGGCTACGACCCATCAAATACAAGTTTACAAACTCTGGCCCCACCTCTAGGAAATTTAACTGTTACCAATACGAATAAAGGACTTTTCAAATAACAAACCGTTTTAATACAGTTTTTTTATTACTTAATTAAATAACTACAATGTAGTTATATTAGTCCATCAAAATAGCTATTTCAATGGGAAGGATGAAATTGTTTCCTATGTTGGGCCATTACAGTTTTCACATCAATTTCGAGTTACTTTTAATCGCAGTGAGTGATAAGTCCAATTTATTTCGGTATCTAAAATAAAATTCATTTTAATATTCACTATATTAGAAAATCCACATAAGTATGAGGTAGGAAAAGGAGCACTTCCATAGCTTCATCAAACAGGCACGGATAATCACCAGCAACCGAGAGCCAGAACTTCGTTAATTGCTTACGATTGAAACTATTTTTTAGTGACAAATCTTCTGACAAATCAAATAGTTCGCCCGGCCGTTGGCTCGGTCGGTGTCGTTTTACAGGCAGGGCCCACTCAATATTCGCTGGCGACCCACCAGTGGGTCGCGACCCATAGTTAGGGAAACCCTGCCTTAGTGTGTTCGTATTATGTATGGGATCGTAGAAAATTTTGTATACCGATCTCCAAACTTCAGTATAACTAGGGCACTAAATGAGTTATGTACGTATTCTAACATCTGCACTCATTTCGACAAAGTTTCCACGTAATGATCTCAATCTTTATTACCATGACATAAGGTCTACAAAACAATTGAAATTATTACAAGAGTTGCATCAAGAATGTTAAAAAATTTGAGCGCATAAAAGTGTCCCTCCCCCCCTCGTTGGTACTCCGTGGGTAATGTTGTGGCGCCCGCAGCTGGCGGCGGGCGCGGGGCTGACCAGCGCGCCGCGGCACTGCAGCACAGACGCGGTACGTGCGTGTGCACCCGACCACACCCGACCACGCCCGACCTCACCCGACCACACTCGCAGGCTTATTTTTACCGAAAAAAGCAACCAGTTGTACAATTGAAACGCGATTGCTGTATTTGCGGTTGATAAATTGTTCTTACGGACACAAATCGCTCAATGTATGTAAACTATTACATACATTTTAATCGCAAATGCAACTAGAGTAGTCGCGTTGCAATTCTACAATAAACAACTGGTTGCTTTTTTCGGTAATAAGCCTGTGGACCACGCCCGACCGTACACACCCGCCCCTCATGCACACATACGCCATTAGCACGTTCATGTCGACTAGATTTAGTTAATATTATAGTCAAAGTCAGTATTTTTTTTAAGTAAGAGTCTCATTGAGTTTATACTGTACAGACGCCTGCACATCGACCTAACCAAAACTGTTAAATTTCTTCAATAAATTATCAACCATATGCCATGTACATGAAGCTCAAAGTATATTGAGGGTGTTTTGCTATGTATAATAAGTATATATTTAAGTATTTTAAGTATGTTTAGCCGTTGTCTAGTAACCATTTAACGAGTTTGTGGTAGTAAGATGTAAAGGCGTGTACAATGGGACGTCCTTAAAATACAGCAAATAACGATATTTACTAATATAGTTCTCATCCATAAAGTACACATGGTTATTTAGAACGTATTGTAAGCTATCTTTCCCCTTTTGATTTTCAAAACATGGTATTTTTATTTATAAATGACCGAGAGAACGGTTTTATCTGGCACTGTTACAGTGCACTGATTAACTATTGTATGTTACAGTTAGTTATTTTTAGAAAGAATTTTTAGTTAGAAACTCGAAACACGAACAATTACAAAATAATATTATTTTGGCGTGTTTGATTAAAACCAGCCAGCCAGCGTAAGAATCGTTTCGAATGAACGTTCATCGCTTTGGGCCAGTTTCATCACCGGTGCTTTTATTCATCACGGGGCGGACCACTTTAATTGCTAATATTTTGGATATATTTGGTTTCACAATTCGGGTGCGTACCATAGACGTGGTATTAGGTGCTATTTAACGCGTATATCATACAAAACTTATATGTTTTAATAGTGTATTCTAACAAAGTAATGTATTGTTTATGTTAACTTACTTTGTTTGTGACTAACTATATCTAAATGCTTATTTTGGTTATGTTTGTAATGAAACTGTCAGATCGTCACAAAAGGGGGCTTTATACACTTAGTTTTTTTCTCAATTACTTGTTTATATTTCGTTGATAAGTCTGGGCTTACCTACTTAATACAAAAGCCACTGAGACACGGTATCGAGTTCGAAAGTTATCAAAAAAGCAGTATCGACGTTAGAAATTATCATGTTAGTCACGTTATTTGTTTTATTTTTTATAACAAATAAAAAAAGACATATGTACACACGCCTGCACATCAACCTACCACAAACTGTCATATTTCCTCAATAGACTTTGAACTTTATGTTTGAAGCTTAAGGTTGACAATGTATTGAAGAAATTTGACAGTTTTGGGTAGGTTGATATGCAGGCATGTGTACACAATAATTATGACGATTGTAACAAAACAAAACCTATATTTTGTATTTTGACAATCGATGCAAGAAGTAACTACAGGGATCTCTAAATCTGTCTTTTAAATACAGTACTATACAATACAGGCTATTTTTTTGTTATCATCTTGATAATGCATTATTCTTTCAAATCCTGGCATCGAGTCATTAATAAGGAAATGTTTTTAGTAAATAGGGGAAGTATATTCAACGTAAATGAGCTGCATTACTTCATTATTGGCATTGCATTTAGATCATTCACGATCATGATGTATTTGTACAGTGGTCTACACATCAGACGAAATAGTGTCAGTATAGGCTGTACTTGGATGTTTTCGTTTATACTGAAACTGTTATGTCTAATTTGTGGTTGACTGTATCTACATACTTCACTTATCACCGTTTTCTTGTGACAGTTGGCATAGAGTGGTGACTTTCATGCTTTTTTATTTAAAGTAGCTTGTCTGAAATAAAATATTGTATAACTTACTAATACAAAATAATAATTAATTAATATGATACAGAATTTGATCCTCGTTTTTCCTATTGTATTTAATTAACTAAAGGGTCAGTAGGATTTTGAAACATTATATTATTTTGGTTTTGGTATATGTCTTTGTAATTAACTTTACTATTTGCTAAAGTTAACCATAAGCGTGCGCTTTAAGTTATCTACTAAAATGGTTAACGAATGGAATCATTTTGCAAATATTATTAATATTAGTCTTTGCTATCATATTTTTAGCAAATGTTTTAAACGCATGTCTGCTAAACTAATATACTGCTCGAAGGACCACTTGCAGGCTATTGATGTTGCTGGTTGATAAACAAAAACGAGCTCCTAAAATTTCGTCTGTTCTATCTATCTGACGGATGTATTGTATTTTGAAAAATAAGCCATAAACTAATTTCGAAGCTTGTTTTCATTTTCGAACCGGAAACATCAATAACTTAAAAGTGGTCCTTCGAGCCGGACATAAGTTTAGTAGTTCGTTCAAAACATTTTTTAACAAAAACCATTAGAAAAAAAATACTAAATATGTTGTTTTAATTTCTGTGTTAACCATTACAGGCGCTTAAAATGAAGAAGCACGAAGAACTCGAGACGCCCACGTTCACGACGTCCATTCCCGTGGACGTGAGCGAGCACGCCGCGGAGTAGCCGCGGCCGCCGCGTGGAGCGACACTGAGCCTTGGTACAACTTACATTAGGCAGGAAATGGATTAACCACCGTTGTCTAGCAACGAACGAATGCTTTTTTTGTTGCATTTCTCACATTGCCAACATCGCAATCGTCTAAGGCCGTCCATAAGCCCTAAATATTGTTATTTTTTATTACTTGAACGTTAAAATTGCCGAGATCGTGCTTTTGAAATATTTTATATAGCATTTTTGTATGTTGAAATTTTTATCTATGGTAGTAATTTTTGAAATTTATTACAGCCTATATATGGGCTTTATGTACCGAGGACCCCTTTTCTTATTATATGCTCCGTGTGATGTCCCCCCTCCTCTCTTACATACACATCATCACCAGTCTCGAACGCGTCGGAAAGAGACACTAAACTGTTTTTGTTTGTTTTTTAGTCTGTTGGGTATTAGAGTAAAAGTTGACATAATTAGAACATATGTTTTGGTGCGATTTAAAAAATTCGTAACTATTACACGCCTGATGTAAAAGTCGTTTTCTGTGAATGATAAGTGATTTTTCAAAGTGTCATTAGATTATTAGTTCTATAAAAATGTTCTCGTTCTTTGACCTACCCACTCAACTTTAATATCTCATAATATTTCGATTAGAAAGAAAGCCTTGAAAGATGTTGTTAATTATGTAACATTTTGGATGCAAATAAATTGAAATTGAAATTAATGTTTTGGTTTGAAAATTAGGTTTTACAAGGAATAAATGTTGATAATTCCCTGTCTTAAGTTATCTTAATGTCGGTCAACGTTGAAAGAAATCGTGAGAGGTGATTGTGGCCATTCGTTTTGATAAATGCGGTTTCGAAAACTGTATAAAATATTTGTTGACAAATGCTATCTTGTATGCCCGGCAGAGGTGCTGAACAAATTACGTGAAAGTTTGTGACAATTGACAATTATTACAATTTGGCTGAGTGTACTTTGACCGTAAATTCGAAACACGGTATACTTTCTTTAGAATAGCTTCAGTGTTCAAACACAACGAATAGGCAATCAGTAATAAAGTTGTTGTTTTTTTTTATTATATTCACAATAGATGTAAGATTGGTTTACAGTATTCATTTTATTGTTCTTTTTTGGACTCCTTGTAATTTAGTTTTGTAGGTTAGTAGTAAAAACTATTTCACCGCCATTTTGTGTTAAACGCCTCAGCCTTTATCATGCGTCAATTCTAAATTGCAATTATTTAATAAGTCTTATTACCAGTTAAGAGGCATTTGAGAGTGCTCTTGCCTGCCTCGAGGTTACCTTTTATAAGGTAGATTTACTTTAAGTATGTACTTATTTTTCTTTTATTTAAAAATACAAAATATTCGTTATTGATGTTTTATATTAATAATTATGAGAATTACAATAGAATGTTATAAAGTGAGGCTTTAAGTTGGACCACCTATTTAAATAGTATATGTTTTTGGGATTTCTATGTTTTACAAGTATATTTTGACACCATCATATGGTATTAGAAGATACATTGTGCATGTAGATCATTACATTATTTACACAGTACACACAGCAAAGACAAGGGCGAGAGACGATCAACATGTCGATTGGACAATGTATAAAATATTAACTAGATTATAATGTAAATGTTAAGTAATAAAACTGGATTAATATTAATATTTTTATTTGTTTTATTTTTGGTTCCTTTCTTTTGGCATTTTCATTTCTTTATTTCTCACTTTTTTTTTTGTTTGTTTTTTTTTAATTTTAAGTTGTTTTTTTTATAGAAGACTAAATATCGATGAGGTTAATAAAAGCCAAATTAAATATATATTCTTCCAGTTTATTGTTAGAACTGACGTACGTACAGACCTTTCGACGCATAAAACCATATACTCGGAACACCACCTTTACGCAAAACAACTAACTCGAAAAAAAACCGCTTACTCAAAACACCAACTAAGCATAACACCAACTTTGACTTACGCAAAATACCAACTAAGCATAACACACTAGTATAGTAGGTATTATATTATCTGTGCAAACGCCAACTATTTTGTAACCGACACTGGACGAAGCTACTTTCCGTACTTTAATTTGCTAGTAGTAAATGAAACTATTAAAATTGAACTTTTTTCTTATATTTGTTTAGTACATATAAAAGAAAAACTGAAACCCCGTACCCCTTACACAAAATTAAACCGGATGTTTTAATATTATTAATTTTCTCAAAAAATCCAAAGGCTGAATACGCCCTTCATTCAAATTCTTCAAATATTTTTATACTGCTTATCGAAGCCGATATCCACATTGCGCCGTTTACTTTTTTACATGGACTTTTTAAGAAATCAAATTATTTTTCGGTTACTATATTCAGCCTCTATTTTTTTTATTTATTTTTATTTATGAAATCCAATAGCGATGGATTTCTGTAGATTCTTGGATTGACTCTTCGGTTCCAGCCTTCAACAGGATTGTTGGTCCTATGTCGTTTGTAAGCTATGCTAAATAATTGTAACGGGTATTTTGTTCATACACTGTTTTTCGAAATATTTAATAAATGGACTTATTTGTTTTATGGAAGCATAGGTAAATTAGTTGCTGACCTCGTCATTCTTTTATAGAATCTTTGGATTAGTTTAATTTCTTTTTTTTTGCTTGGCTTGGCTCATGTGAACTATCACATGAGCTACTAAGCAGCCAGAAACTTGCACTTTCGGGTATACCTCTTTTACGGCCAATATGACGGCTTCCTCAAAGTGTGCTTTAAATTGTCCTTGATTAATCTTTTTTCTCCCAGTGACTCCATATGGAGCCATAGAACAATTTAATTTCTATTGTGTCTGGTTTTGTGGATAACGAGAGCTTAATTGAAATAGGCGAATATTATGTCTGCTTAGTTTTATTATTAGGTAGTAAGACATAAATGACCGGGACTACATTAGTCACTTCAATGCGTGAATCCAGATCAATGTGTAAAGTGTATACCTGCTGATATGGCTGAGGGCAAGACTAGAAAGTTCCGTCTCCAAAATAAAAGTCAATACCAAAGTTTTGTATAAGTTTCCTTGAGACTTCGCTGCAAAAAATCAAAATCAAAATCTCCTTCTACTTGACAGTCATTGCAAATCAAAAAGTTTTTAGCTTTAGTTGGGCACTTATATTGTCATTCACATGTATCCTGTTTTTGTTTGACTGATGGTATGTTTTGTTTGCAGGTTTCTTCGCCTTTCTTAGTTTTTCAAAATGTGAAGATTGTTTCACTAATCGGACGCTCACAACAGTAGCGAGATGGATCGCGTACGATTTTTTTGTTAGTACCATCTCTAATGTGACTGATACATTACAACAAGCCCGATTACTTGCACATCTCTAAATTTTCGTGTCTGTTTTTTTGGTTTTTGGCTTATTATAGCGGTAGCCATTATGATAAAAAAACCGGCCAAGTGCGAGTGGGACTCGCGCACGAAGGGTTCCGTACCATTATCGATAAAAACGGCAAAAAAAACATGTCTGTTATATGGGAGCCCTATTCAACTTTCGCTTGACTGTCGACTGTATACAAATAGCGAATCAAGTGTAACAGTTGTACCTACTACGAATAGCAGTCCCAGTGCTGTCGAATATATCTTTTATTTGAATTTTAAATTAAATATTTTGTAAACATTTCAAGTTTCTACCTATTATCGTTATATAAGTGATTACTTGCTCAGTGACTTCAGCGACAAACATTTTATGAGGAGGTGTTTTGCGTCTGTGGAATTGCGTACGTAGTTGGTATTTGACGTAATTATTTCTACTAATTCGCAAAACACTACAAAACACCACAAAACCTCGAGTTGTTGTTTTGCGTGTATTTAAATGGTTTTTTTATAAGCTGGTGTTTTGCGTTTGTGGAATTATACGTAGTTGGTATTGACGTAATTATTTTTACTAATCCGCTAAACGCCAAAAAACCTCGAGTTGGTGTTTCGCGTATATGGTTTTATGCGTCGAAAGGCGTACAGATGCCTGCACATCGTGTGTTACGACCCTGGCCCGGCCACTGCGCCAAAAAAGGCCGAGGTAATGTCTGTAGGATGTGCTGATGCGTACTTTTCTGTACTCGAGGAAAAAAAATGTACCGCAGTATTCACAGAACATTTTTGTGGCCGGGCTATAGCGTATGTGGCCCAGCCTGGCCACGCTTCTATCTAAAAGAAATGGTAACTTAATGATATTATATAGGTATGGGACGCTTGTACGCATCGTATACTATCGAAAAAAAGTAGTTTTTCTTCGAAAACGGTAGTAGTTAATGCATTTATTTAAGAATCAAACTTTATGACATGAAACGCCTGGCATAAATATTAGAGCAAAAACGCGAAGTGATCTCTTGTGTACGAGTTTTGTTATGTAGGCGTAATAGCTCGTACAAGCTTCCATGTATGCCAGAACTAGCTTTCGTGCCTTGCGTATGTGCTATTAATGCCCTATGTTTAAGATTGGCCCTGGTGTCGTAGTTATCCTGAAGCTTGTATAACATGTCCTTAGGTTTTTCTTATAGCTAATTTGTGATATATAAATAAGCTTTTGTATTTTTCTACTAATAAATAAAAAACAGAAATTGAGATTGCATTTTTATTATGAACAGTGTAGTGTTACGATTATATTTTTAACAGAACTAAACCCATTTTATGCTTTATCAGATTCTTTCAATCAGGACTTCGGATGTCGATTTTCTTTTTCAGCCATTCATTTTGATAAACCTCTTTAGATAAAGTGCAAGTTAGGACCGCATGCGTTATGTAGGCAGTGATACCCCAAATCTTGTAGTCATCTGCTGTGAAAACCGGCAAAATGAAACCATTGCTGTACTGCGTGTAGTACTGATTGTTCGGATTGCAAAAAATGTGGATGGGGACAGAGAAAGCTTCGGCCACATCTTTAATGTTTATGTTCAAGTCCGTAGGCTTCAGCTCCGGGATGACGCCGATGACCGGAGTGATCATGTAGTCGTTGTTGCGGCTGGGTATGGCAGGCCCTTGGCCCCACACGTTAATTTTGTCCGGCGAAAGGCCCAGCTCCTCTTTGGTCTCTCTGAGGGCGGTCTGAATGGCCGTTTCCTCCGGCTCCGATTCGCCGCCGGGGAAGGAAATCTGCCCAGTGTGCATGCGAAAGTTGTTGGAGCGAACGGTGTACAGTAGGGATGGGACCCCGTTGACTCGACAAATCGGCACCAACACGGCGGCTGTGGCCGACGGCGGCTTACCTTGCGTCGGAAGCGGGATCATAGTCCTTAATTTCGCCATACACCGATCTCGGCACGCCAATGAAAATATGTGCTGTATTGTGAATGTAGACATTATGAAGATTGATAAAGTCTGCCTTAGTTCATAGTTCCAAGTCTGTTCTTTCTTTATTGTAAATCTATTTATACTGTTTTTGCTAAGATTTCATGTTTGTGGATGGATACCTATGCGATGTTTGTCAAAGTTTTTGTTTGTCTGACAGACTTCTTCTATTTTGTCATATAGTAATAAAGAAAGAAATATGTGGAACTTTTTGTTGGATGATGCTCTATGTTTGACGCCCTCAAATATAGTCGTACCTAAGGTCGTAGGTACCTACTATTTTAATACCAAATTGAAAGTGTAACGTAGTGATTTAAAGTAGTGGTTTAACGTAGTGACTTGCTCAGTGATTGAAAGCATAAGAGTAGTTCCCGCATCGGTTTCATATTATGAGGTCCGTACAGCTATTAGGTTTATAAATTTCAAACTAAAAGTATGAAGTGGCAAGAAATGCCGTGCGGAATGGCGTACAAGCAACAAGGTAGGTATTAGGAGACATTCTCTGAAGAAGGCTGATTCCCCTAAATAAAGGTCCAAATAACAGCTGGAAAAAAAATCATAGTCTGTTGAAGCGAAGTGAAGAGTTTTTTTTATTTGTGATTTGATTACGTCGACGGGGTATCCTGCCGTTTCGCAAAACACTTTTCGTCAAATTTCCCAAAAAACTAATAGCAAAGTTTCATTTCCCAAATGAATATGAATATGAATGAATAATACTTGGTGTCGGATTACAAAGAAAACTTGGTTGTTTGTGCACACACAACACAACAAATGTTAACAAATATAAAAACTTAAAGTAGAGTGTGCATGTACCCATGGTGCGCCTGACGAACACTAGTGTTGTACATGTTGTTGCTGTCTTCGATGTAGTTATTATTAATCAAAATGTAGCAATAATATATCCTTGCCCTGACGTGTCGGGACTGTATGCGCCCACGTAAAAGCCACGCTTCTTCATGGACTCCGTAATCTGGCAAGTCATCTAGTTGATTTTCCCACTAGGTCCAACCAAGTTGTTGTATTCCGACACAAAGTACTTATGTGTTTACGTGGTGTTTATTTTATATTTCAACTAGTTGTTGCCCGCGACTTCGTTCGCGAAGACTACAGTAAAAAAAAGTATCCTATATGCTGGTCTGGGTCATGGTCTGTATATGAGGAAAGTTTCATTAAAATCCATTCAGTAGTTTTTACGTGAAAGAGTAACAAACATCCATCCATACTTACAAACTTTCGCGTTTATAATATTAGTAGTATTGATAATTAGTATTACGAAATACATAATATTGATGACGTTGATGTTATTTTCCCGTAGACACTAAGATATTACAATATTAATAGGCATTCATTTTTACCTTTTTCTTAATACCTATAACTCAGAACGGACAAACATTTCAACAAAGCTGTCATAGTAAATGTTGTTCCAGTTAAAAAGACCTATCCAACGACATATCTGACTTTGCTATTGGAGGGGTGTACCAATCTGACCATTGTCCTTTGTAGTTGGAGAGAAAGAAGTAGAAATATTATTTTATTCTCATTATATACTAACAATCTATCTAAATTTTTTTTTTATGTAGTTGTGAAATAATATTTGGTCTGCTTCTTATTATGTCTGTGCATTATACATATATTCATCTCCATTTATCACGTTAAAACTGAAAACATGATGTATGGGCTAGATTCCTTTGTCTGTATGACGGAAGGAAGAAAGATTGAAGCTGTCAATGTCAAAACCAGATTTATTTAATTTCGCTGACAATTTTTTGTAGCTAACTTCACAAACTAGGTAGAGATACTAGCTAACTTATACTGTACTAACCGTTTACCTTCTTACTTCTTTCACGAACTTATTGCTTTCATTTCTCCTAAAACAAGTTTAAATAGATCAAGAGCCAAAACAACCGAACACTGTCTCAATCCCATGCAAGAAACAATTTCGTGTCCTTCGACTTTAGCACGTCTGCACCAGAATGCAATAATTTTACTACTTTAAAAATAATCTACTTAACATGTCTCTCTCCCCTCAAATTTTACTGTCTAGTATTGCCAGGGAACGATGTATTGCTAAGTTGAAAGAACTTCCAGCAATTATGTCACAGCAGTTGAAAGCGAAGCAAGCTTCTGTTCTGGTGCCTATTTGTGTGGACAATGGTAAAGTTTGTCTCCTTTATACACTTCGCTCATCGAATTTGAAGCAACATAGTGGACAAGTTTCGTTTCCTGGAGGGAAGGCTGAGGATGGCGAATCTGCTGTTGAAACTGCTATAAGAGAAACAGAAGAAGAAATCGATGTTCCACGCAATAGTATCGATGTGTGGACCGAAATGCCACAAATCGAGGGCAGGAATAAAGAACTGTCTATCACTCCAGTTGTGGGCTTTATTAACAATTTTGACATGACAAAACTTAATCCAAACATAGATGAAGTGGAAGAAATATTCACAGTACCTATGGATGTTTTTTGCAATAAGGAAAATCATGGACATGTTAAGTATAAAAACTACTTTATTCCAGTGTACAATAGTGAAAAACACAAAGTGTGGGGCTTCACTGGTATGATAACTCATTGGTTTTTATCAAATTTTCTACCTGAAAATGTTTACCAACTTGATCTTACCAGACAAGAATATGCTTTCAAAGATTTAATGCCATCAAAACTATAAATTTTCTTCACATGACACTAAATGATAATCCCTAATTTTATATGAGCTAGGATTAAAATATTTTTTGAAGTGGAATGTGTCAAAAGTACAAAATTATGAGTTAATATTTTTATTAATTTACTCAAGTATTTATGTCCTAGTATATAGCGTGAACATCATCATCATCTGGGCCAAAAGAAAGTGAACATTATAAATAAGCATAACTCTTATGGTATGGTATATTATCCAATAAACAATAATCTTGTGCATTGGCATATTATTATCATAGTGTCAAATTGTAATTTTATTTATTTAATACAAATCAAACAATAATTTAAGTTATGTATGTTGTTATTGATATTGTGCAATATTTTTCTATTTGGAACTGGTTATTTTGCAAAGTTGTTTTGTGATAATAAATAAGTTATTTTACATTATAAATGTAAATTCTTGTATATTAGTAGGTACTCATATTAAATATGGTGACAATTTATATAGAACAGGCAATAAAAGCAATGAAAGGTGATGTTGTGTTGTCATTTATTTTATTATTGTTTGTGAGAGGTTTCCATTATACATTTGGTGAAGCTGGTGGCAATCTGATGCAGCTGAGGGGCTGTATGGTGGGCAGGTTGTTTTTGGCTAAGTATCTGATCCTGCAGTCGTACACGCATTGGTTGAAGTACCGCCGCATGTCCGTGGCGCAGATGGGGTCGTAGGGGCGCAAGCACACGCAGTCCTTCTCGCTCCAGCCGTGCCAAGCCTGCGGCGACGTAGCCGCGACACATAACAGTACAATGACAATAACTGTAAAAGAATGTGTGATTATTAAAATAATATTGCTAATTATATCTAGTCCATGGCTCTACAATAATTCTATGTTGACTATCTACCATGAAATCATGACAGTCAAAACTAATAATACTAATAATCGTATACAATAAGAGGCCTTGCTGAGAAAAACAGGTTATTAAGATGATATTTTCTTTTTTTTTGTTTCCTCCCTTTTATTGTGCAGAAATTATTCGAAACATGGCCTCTCTCACTATACTATCTTATATTTTATCAACTGTAGTCTAGTATTGTTTTTATTTACAAATAAAAACAATTTGTATATGTATACCAATAGGTAAAAAATAAACTATTAATTCTTATATTACTAAATAAATTTACTTCTTACTGCTAGCATGGACTAATAGTAATAGGTACTTGGAAGTACATATCTAACAACAATGTAGGTACTTTAGACTTTGAACTGCTCAATGTAACATTATGATAAAATACTGTCACTTTTCAGCGACGATTGTAAAACTTTAAGACCCGATTTTTCAATCCTCAGATAAGTTTTATCCAACGAATAATAATGTCATTGTGACATATTTTCTAAGAAGAATCTATCATTATGCCAAAATTATTCAATGATTAAATTTTTACTGACGATTGAAAAATCAGCCCTTAATGAAATAACTTTTACGGAATTACTCGCGTTTATAAATTGTACACACGCCTGCACATCAACCTACCACAAACTGTCAAATTTCCTAAATAGAACTTTATGTGTAAGTTATATGGTTGAAAATTATTGAAGAAATTTGACAGTTTTGGATAGTTTGATGTGAAGGCGTCTGTACAGTGTTATTATGTTTTATCCTGATGTTATAAACCCTTTCCAGGGCCCGTGCTCACAGGTTAGTCTCCCTGCGACCGCGACTAGATTCGTTGAAAGTTATGTTATTGCTTTCATTTAAATGTGTAGTGCTCTCTACACATTGCACCACTCTATTAAAGAAAACAATAATGTATAACTTGAAAATTTCGCCAACTAAAAACACTACTAATTTACCTTTTAATTTTTAAAGTAGGTATAGACAAAACTACCTTTTATATCCTTTATCTGATAATGGCTTGAGCATTACAAATAACTTCGATCATACAAATATAATATTTATGTATATGTCTAGATAAAAGCGATAAGCAAACAAGTGTAAAGTGAGTGATTAGTACCTTACTAGTAAATGGCGTAGCATTATGGCTAAAGGACGCCAATTTGTGCATGTGGGTAGGTAGTTGTTGAAACGGGTAAATAGCTGTTAAACATTTCTATATTCAATAAGCGGAATGGCCGTTTTGTGGCTACAGTTAAAGCGGAGATAGGTAGGCGAAATGGAGAGATGTGTCGATAACTCGTAAGCAACTAAGCGGAGAGGAGAAATCAAAGAAGAGAAAGAAAATCGATATAGGTACACACGCCTGCACATCAACCTACCACAAACTGTCAAATTTCCTCAATAGACTTTGAACTTTATGTTATGGCATATTTAATAAAGAAATTTGACAGTTTTGGATTGGTTGATGTGCTGGCTGGCGTACTTCGTAACTTAATAGTAAAAGCTACAATAATAAGAAATCTGATTGTTGTGATAATATTCTCGATTTTGCCCATTTTCAGTTTGTTGGATATCGGGCCTTAGGCATTGGACATTACATTATTTCTCCTGTGCTTTAAACTAAGCCAAACATAATTACTTAGTTTTAATTGTAATAAGTGTCAATGTGGGTTTAACGGTGCAACTCTACGAACACAGTTTGTTCGTAGAGTTGCACCGTTAAACCCATCGTGCTGACGGTATAAAGAGAGCTTAATGCGAGTTTTATTCACCATTCTATCCAAAATAAGAATTTGTATGCCGAAATTGCAACTCAACTCGGCGGCGGGCGGCGGGCGCTCTGGGTTAAACCTTACAAATTACGTTTTCGGAAACTCGCTCGAAGGGCGAATGAAACTCGCATTAGACACTTGACCGTGACCACGACCGGTGCCCATAGTACTTACCTAAAGCAGTTTGCGCTAAACCCCAAAATTTATGAAATACAAAAGTTTGGTTTCATACATGATTGTATGAAGTTATCCCTCCCTTCAACCCACCTATGATTATAAGATCCTCAACTACTTAATAGTACTCATAGTCGCATCTCCCCAGTTTGACGACGAACAACTCCTGGTCTTGTTTCTTGAGGTTCTTGGCCCGGCACTCGAATTCGCACTTGTTATTGTAGGTCCGCCCGTCGGACGCGCAAAGGGGCTGGTAGATCTTGGTGCACGGGCAGTTGGACCTCCATTCGTCGGCGAGCGCTGTCGCCAACAGCGTCAGAAGTAAGACTGGAAGAGAAAACCCCAGTACAAGAAACCCGTTTCTGTTGTTGAATAACTGGCGTCGTTTGTAGACACAGTAGATTGCCTGGAAGAGGCCAGTAGTTTTATATTCCTCATAAGGAAGCGTTAGCCTTCAGCTGACCTAACCTAATAGTACGTGACTGAAGGTGCGCGCTTCATCTAAAATCCCCACCACTGAGAAACTAACCTAGCTTTCTCATCATAAGTGTTTACATTAACAATGTTTAAAACCACCTCAGTGGTTTGGTCAAAACACCGGTCCCAGAGGTCCCGAGTTCGTTTCCACGGGGTATTAGTACTCTGTACAATATAATCAAAAATAGTATTGTACTCTGTTTGGTTGGTAGAGGGCAGGGCTGCCATACGTCCGGGTTTCCTCGGATTTGTCCTAGTTTAAAAGACGTCCGGCAAGCGCCGTCCGGGCAGGGTTTTAATTTAGTACGGGTTTCAAAGTATTGAAATTACCGCCGCCAACACTCCCGCACACACTGCTGATGTCGAAACAGCTTCTCTAGCATTGTCTATTTCCAGCTATTGAGCGACTGCTATAGCTCTACCGTCCACTAAAGGATTTTTATTAAAGCCTCGAACGCCCTTTTAACTAAACAGTTTTTTGAAAATCGTCTCTCGGAGGCGTATTTATTTCTGATACACTGTATTATGTAAGTACATCCTTCACTATAAAAAAATAAAGATGAGATACTAGAAAAAAATATATTTCTACCCCTTGAAACAAAAACCTTCTCACTTCCATCACAAAAAGTTAAAACGACCGAAATATAGAAAGTTTCCAGCCGTTGAATATTCAGAGTATTTTAAATAAAGAAGGTAAAAATACAGAAGAAGAATTATTAGAATCCTGAGCGTTAGCGAGGGAATCAAAAGAGCACGAGGCGAAAAATCTTTGCACTCGAGTGCAACACGTAACTTTTCATCCCACGTCAGCGAGGAAATGACTAAATGAAAAAAAAAAAACATTTACAACCACAAGATACTTTTATTTCAGTTTAGGTAATAACTACTACATTATGATAGGTAAGTATTACAGAATAATCTCTAAATTATAACAAATAATATAATTAACTGTAGCAATGTTTAATATAATTAATATAATTAAACATTGCTGTTTAATATAATTAAACTGTAGTAATGTTTAATATAATTAAACATTGCTACAGTTCAGCAACTAGAAGAGTTCTTTTTATAAAGAAATATCTTTTGGAATCTAAAGTGAACCGGGAAATAAAAGTAGATCGAATCACTTTAAATAATAATCGGAAAGTATTTTTAATGCCATAAATAAGTGCCATAAGAGTTCACAATAAAACGGAACTCTTCAGTTTAAAAATTGCATTTTGCAACAAATGTATTTTTCATCCCCCCATCTCGGAAAGAGTATTTTTGCTCTTCGATATCTGAGTGCAAAAGCCGTTTTTATCCGCTAGAGGATAAATTAAATTGAATTTAGAACATCGTGTGCATTAAGTTTGTGAATTGTAAACATCATTAAACCTACTACCTACTCTACAATTTATCATACAACCTTTTTTAATTTGTTAAAAACTCAGACTCGGAACCTTCTTGGTGTACTTTTTTTATTTGCTTTGCGCGCGCCATTTTCTTTCACGTCATATTGTTAAACCTATAGGATAAAAACAAGAAACTTGAAAACAAGTAAAAAACCTAAAATGGGTGATTTTACGCGACGAGGAAGTTTATTTGTCTTCAACAGAATAGGGTATTACGCCCTTTTTCGAAAAGTGTTTTAAATGATTCCTAGGGTGAATTATCACTCTAGGAACCACTCTAGAAACCACTATAATTTATATATGATTTTTTTTAAATACGAAAAGAATACGAGCATAAACACGCCGAGAAAGTTGTGGATTCAAGTGCCAACTAACCAACTAACTAATATAGGTATATGAGAAATAGGTACTTGGTTAAAATTGGCAAGAAGAGATCCAAAGTCATTATCCACAAATACTAGACTGTGTTTCTGTGAAGATCACTTTGATGTAAGTAAGTGTTATTATAAATAATTATCGATTGACCAACAAAAGAAAATTAATAGTGCATAAAAGTTTACCTAAAAATAGTACACAAGTCAGTCAGTTACTAACATTACAGTACCTAACAAAAATATTACACTCAACTTAAGTAACTGTAGCAACGTTACTTTCAATTTTTCTTAATAATATCTAAGTATTATTTGTTATAATTTAAAGATTATTCTGTAATACTTACCTATCATAATGTAGTAGTTATTACCTAAACTGAAATAAAAGTATCTTGTGATTGTAAATGTTCTTTTTTGCATTTAGTCATTTCCTCGCTGAGGTGGGATGAAAAGTTACGTGTTGCACTCAAGCGCAAAGATTTTTCACCTTTAACGCGGTTAAAAAGCGACTTTGCACTCTTGTATAACAAATAGGTAACTATTAAATGCTTTTTGTAATTGCTTGTGATATTTCATATTTCAATAATCCAGTTATTCTCACTTTAAAATGTCATAGTTTCAGTCTTTGTATTATTATTTCATTATTGCTCCCCTTTTTATATTCACCTACATACTACGAAGAGAACATTATGCAAGAAGTATTTACAAATATAGCATAAGTATACCTACCTAACTGCAGTTGTCTACGTGTAAAGGTAAATAACAATTATCTCCTTCAACACTTCATCGGCTTTCTGAAGTGTTTTCAGGTGTCGCATCCTATTTTATTTATAAACCGATTAGGTAAGTGCAAGGGACATGAGTCTGCCGGCCTTCCTGGCATCGGCAGCTAGGGTCGTTGACTTTGTTACTGAATTCTTTTCTTTAGATGATTGCAAGGCTACAATACCGTTCGCTTCTGATGCACAGCTTAGGCCGCTTGGTTGGCACTCAACCCTAGTTCGAGCGTGCCCGAAAAACTAGACCGTCAACGCTTGTGGGACGATAAAGGGTGAAGCGGGATTTTTACTGCCAGTTGGAAAGGGCTGTGGGTGTGAATAGGGTAAAGCTTATTGCGGTATCAAGGCCAACGTCCGGGGCTTGGCTAAACGCGCTTTCCTCTCCACATCTGGGATGGGAACTCTCCTTGATGAAGACTATGCGGTTCTCCGCCTAGGCTGCGATCCGCGATGTTTGTGAACCTCATGTATGTACCTGTGGCACTATGGTGGAGAGCAACAGTCACCACGCCTTGAACTGTTGCCATTGTGCAGGGAGATTTCCGCGTCATCATGCCCTCAATGATATCAACCGGAGGGCGCTAATTTTGGCAAACTTTCTCTGTGTGCTGGAGCCAACAGGCATAAGTAGGTCAGATGGCAAAAGGCCTGCTGGCTTAACCCTTGTGCCTTGGCAAAAAGGAAAGTGCCTGCTCTGGGGCGCCACATGTGTGAGCAATTTTGCCGCTTCGCACGTTGGTCGCACCATTAGGATGGCGGCCGCAGCTGCTGAGGCAGCTCATAGAAAGCACGAGAAGTATTCAGTACTCACAAACTATTTGTTTGTAAGTACCTCTTGCGGTAGAAACAACTGGTTGTTGGGGTCAGAGGCCAAACTGTTTTTCAGGGATATGGGGCGCCGCCGTCTACGAGAGAGGGGTCTTGACCCTCGCTCCGAGTCATTCCTGGTGCAAAGGTAAGGTATCGCTGTTCAACGTGGAAACGCAGCAGATGTGTTGGGCACCTTTGCACCTGGAATGGCGCGGGGAGGGTTATTTGATTGGGCAGTGGTTGTTTTTATTTATTTTTGTTTTATTATTATTCACTCTGTATTTATTTCAAATCTTAGTTTTAGGATTTATAAAAATTATATAAAGAGTAAAATATAACGAAATATCATACAAAAATACAACTTTTATAAAAACTTGAACGAACTAGAACGCCGCCAGCAGCGGAGCAGTTGGTCGAGACTCTTCGCTATAAGGCCGTTTATATTTATTATTTTCAATTTTTATTGTTATTCTCTTTCTTAAATATATTTTTTAAGAATTTTTTTTACAATATTTTATATAAAAACATATTTACAATATTGTAATTATACCCTTTAATAATAATTATTGTCTTTCTTAAAACTAGATTTTTACAATATTTTAGTATAAAAACAATAAAACATTATAAAAACCTAATTCTAGAGTACCGCCCGCAGCGGGGCAGGGCCCAAGCTACCGGTGGTCAGGGCTGCAGAGTGAGGAACCTCCTGACAATACGTGCCGTGTCAAGGAGTACAGCTTTCTGACTCTGACCCTTAACCCAACCATCAAGCGAGAGCCTCTTAAGATGTTGGTCGAGGCTCTTCGCTATCAGACCGTTCGCTGGAACGACTATCGGGACAATAATGGTTGAATCAACATTCCACATGGCGGTCACCTCGTGAGCTAAGTCAAGGTACTTACTGAGCTTGTCCTTCTCATCTTTCACGAGTTTCTCATCGTGAGGTATGGTGATATCAACCAGTATTGCCCGGCGTTGGGATCGGTCGACCACCACGATATCAGGCTTATTGGCGTCAATAGTCCTGTCCTGTGATAGAGCGATCCCAGTAGAGCGTTGCATGACCATTTTCGAGTACTGGCGCAGGTGCGTACTTATAGTACGGCACCTCCGATTCAACAAGGCCATATCCAAGAGCAAGTTGCTGGTGAATTATTCTGGCTACTTGGTTGTGTCTGTGCAAATACTCTCCGTTAGCAAGATGAGAACAACCAGAAATAATATGTCGGAGTGATTCTCTTGAACGGCGGCGGCGGCATGCCCGACAGTTGTCGACCGTGCCGTCCCTCATAATATATTTCCGGTAGTTATTCGTCTTGATAACTTCATCTTCAATGGCACAGACAAAACCTTCGGTTTCCCCAAAGAGGTCACCGAAACGTTATTATTATTATTAAGTAGGTACGAAATATTTTCTTTACTGTTTTCCTGATAATATTTTTTTTATTGTAGAAAGAGAAAAAAATTAGGTAATTGTCGATTAAATTATAACGGAATTAAAGATAAAAACTTGCGTTATACATATTAGATCTTCGCGTTCGTTTTGTTCGTATTTGTTTTTCTTGCTTCATCGCTCTTATTGCCTGGAAGAGGTTGCTTTGTCTCATTATTGTAAGATATTTTTTTAATGTTTATTTTCTGGGGTTGCTTATGTTACTATACAAATTAGTGCCTATATAGAATTACCTACCCCATTATCTACCAATGGTATAATTATGTACATAAATAAAAGTGCGTTTACATCGACTAACTTACTGAAATAAACAAATTGTAAATAATTCTAAAATGAGTTTATTACGTCGTGTTTTTCTTCATTTCGTCATGGGCAAATTACCCTTACATTAAATTAAATAGCTTAAATTAGAGCTTAAATTTTCATTTAGCTGGTCCATATAGATATTCGATTGGCCATTGCAAAACACATTATTACCAATACCGAATGCCATTTTACTCGGTTCTTTTGCAGGCAGGTCGGGGTTCAGTTATTGGTGCGAAATTGTGGTTAAAAGTACCCTGTGCAGTAAACAAAATAGAATAACAGTGTCACTCTCAAAAGTTAAATCAATATCTTAAAAAAGTGCTTAGTATAGGTATGAAGAAACAGCTTTCAACTTACAAACTTTTGAATCCATAGCGGGAATGGATACAACACCAAGCACAATCGATACTTCACTTTCACCATTCGACGACGGCGCCCGGCGTTATATAGGTGCACATATTGAACCAACACCTTTATCAGTTTCCGTTCGATAATACAACTGGCATAATTAAACAGCTAACGAAGCACTAAGCACTTGACAAATGTATCTCGATGTAATTGGTATAAAAATATATGCTATCAAGGGTCTTCCTACCTGTTATGTGTTGTACGAGTTACGACGCGCGATATACCATTGTTTGAATTGCACCGTGCATGCGGTATTTCTTTGTGCGCGTGCGCATTACTTATTCGTGGAGCGATTTCCCTAGCGATGATATTGTGTCTATGGAGAGCGTTTAATATTAGAATTAATTAACATGTTGACAATAGCGGGTATTCGTTTTAGTTAAAATTTTATTTTATTTTCAACACATCACCTTTGCAGATTTACATTGTATCTCCGAACATAACATGTTATCTGGAAATGATCGTCTTATATCCTTGCGTTTACATTTGAAACGCCACAAGCGTCCTATGTAAAAGTTCGATCGAATAATATTCTAATAGTTACAGTCAAGGCAGTTGGCGTTGCACCCGTACCATCAACAAGACCTTTAAGGATCATAATAATATTTAAAACAGCCATGGGGCAGAGTTGAAAAAACTACTTGTGATGAACTGGACTGGGATGCGGAGGTAGGTAGTAGAAGACAGCCCCCATTAACCATTGAGTCCTGGCAGCAGGCATTATGCCACGAAACAATTGTTTCACTCCACAAAATGCAACTAGCCATTAAAAAGAAGTAACTATATATACATATATTCTAAAGTTAGTTGCAGCACAGATTACTTAATAGTTACTGTTTGTGTGTGGTTGTGTTTTTGTGTTACAGCTTGTGAAAAGAATAGGTGAAGCCCGAGCTAAACAAAAAACGCCTGTTCAAAATATCGGCCAGAGACGAGTGTCTCCGTTTCGCGTGTTTTGCTTAGAGTTATTTTTCAGTCATTAATAAATATTTCGGTCAGTAGGTACACACGGCGGCAGATCAACTTACCCAAACCTGTCAAATTTCTCCAATGACTATCGATCCTTATATCCAAACAATAAATTACAAAAACACAAATGTTGAAAAAAAATCCACGATCAGGATGTGAACCTGCACCCTTCTGCCATACCGGGTCAGGTGCTCTCCCAATTGAGCTATATAGTGGTTCTAACCAGTCCGCCGAAATTACTCAACAGTTCAACGCTATTTACTTTTTTACTTTGAAAGTTGTAAAGCCAAAGGCGCCCATTCAATGTCAACAACTACCGTCATTAACATCCGATCATAATATTTTTACAAATACTAAAGAACAGTTAAGAAGTAGCCAAGCTATTAATAAAATGTTATTGTTTTGTATTTATAATTTTAACGCAAATTGTTCAAACAATAAAGTTCAAAATTGATTGTAGAAATTTGACAGTTTTGGGTAGGTTGAATACAGTCTTGAACAAAGTTAGCGCGTGAGCTTATCAACGTGCATTACATTATTATTGTCTAACCATCACATACCCGAAAAATGTTAAGTTATTTACATAATAAGTACCTACTTATAAAAATGAAGCACCTGTATGTATCTTTGACGTTTTAATTTTTAGTTATGATTTTCTATGAAATTTATAAAATACAGTGAAAAAATTAAACGCCCACCCGAACCAGCCAGGAATCGAACCTGGGTCTTCCGCAATCCGGGCGGCTGCACTAACCGCTATGCTACCGGGAAGGCTGCTGCTGAATGCTGACGTAAGCGCTGAATTTTGTCACCGCTTTTTAATTTTTGAGTGTTTTGTGTGTTGTTGAATTTTTGAGTTCATATCTATCCAACGGTCATTGCAACCGATGGCCATGCAGATTCACCTTTGCAGATGAAATACCACAAATTTCATAAATAACACAACGCTATAATAAATTTTACTTTTTAATTTCAAGTGCTAATTGCTGCACTGTAGCTAAATTAAATATTTATGAAATTTATAAAATACGGTAAAAAAAATTAAACGCCCATCCCCATTATGATTTTCTCCTGACGTCATTGGCAGTGTCTGTGATCGATCACGCCATGCCACGCCATGCGCATGCGCCATGATGAAAAATGTGTATTCGTTTATAGCTCTAGATTTCAGTAAGGCGTTATCATCATATCATACACCGTTTACTCGAATTAAAATTGTATATTTGTCAATATTTAATAAATAAATATTCATACTTAAAAGTTGTATTGTAACCCAGAGTGGGTTACAATACAACTACTCTCTTAGACTCTGTAATGTATGCAAACCCCATAGAACAATAAGATAATAACGTTCATATCAAAACCACTGGCGGCCAGATAATAAAGTTTAATGTTGAACTAATTTTATTTGATTAGAAAAAAATTGCACATAGACGCCTGAACCTGAAATTCGGTCAGTCGTGAATTTATCGTGAATGCCCTGCCTAAAGAATGAGGTGTTTTTGCAAGTTAAAAGTACCTACTTATCTTTCTGGTAAACCAGGAAGAGCTCTGTCTATTATAAGATTATATCATATTATATTGGATTGTGATTTGTGAATTATAATTTATAACATTTCTAATATTTTTGATTTATTCTTTCATTATTTATTTATTCCCTACCAGTAGACCAGTAAGTGGTTTAATTCTCTAAGAGTATAAGGGTTTCAAAAGAAAAAAGAGACTCAACTGAAAACATACATTGTTGACAAAATATTCTTCTCTCTGGACTAGTGCTTATGCCACCCACCGGCCTTAGGTTAGGCCCGGGTTCATCTCCATCAGTTGTATTGTACAAAAGAGCTACACGTTAATGCTTATAAACGATAATATCAAGTAAATCTCAACAGTGTTTACCTTGAAATACCTATGCATAGAAATACCAAAAAAATTAAAGACAAAAGTATATGTAGAATGTGGCTGTAAATACTACAGAGGTTGTCAGGCGGCCGAGCCTGATCTGCTCATGTGTTATAATAAGTAGGCATTTATGAGCACACACTTCACTCCGCAAACATAACACTACTGCTTTGCTAATACCGACTGTTTGCTCTTGTCTTGTTTTGCTCATAATGTACAAAACATTTACCTACAAGCATCGAAGTAAAGATATTATTAATTACCTACAGATTCAGTCAAAAGCGAGATAGCCAGTCTCATACAATAATTACAGAGCTGGATGAGAGTAGCCGCCGAGTATGATGATGATACAATAATTAGTTAGGATTTCGGGGGAGACGTGTTGCCATTCTCGGTTTTTATCGTTGCGTTGTATGAAGGTCAACCGTTTCTGTCGTTTCCGTTATCTTTGTGAAATTAATAAAAAAAAGTAAAGGGATCCTTTGGGTTAAATGGTTTCGCTGCGGCAGATCTGCGGAGAGTCACACAACACGTCATAATCAACTTCATCTCTCTGGACGCAGAGGTACGCGCAAAGCGTTTTCTCCAGTTAAAAAAAAGATCTTATGAAATGAAACTAAAGTAAAAAAAAATTTTACTAAGTAAGTAATTTTACTTCCAAAGCAGTTACAAATAAGTACTTACCTAGTTATGATTCTACCACCCTGTTCGGAACGAACTCTTTGTCAATAAGAGCCGGTAATAAGCTCGATGGTGGCGCGATGGTGCTCAAATGGCTGCTCAATGGTTGCTTGATGGATGGATATTGATGATAAATGCAAATAAGTACTTACCTAATATTCTAACATATAGATAACAAACATTTACTAAAACAAAGTGATTCTAAATCCACAGTACGGATGTAATTTACTCGTACTCGGAGCACTACACTATGGCATTGAAATAAAACCAATAAGAATAAACATATTTTTCGTACCACTTGCTCAAAAAAGTGACATTCTATGCCACAAAAAGCGAACATAACAATAGTCATTTTTAATCTGTTAAAAACAGGGAAAGAAAATTGTACTGAATTTCATTCATCCTCTAGGGGGAGAATGTGATTTAAATTTGGAATACTTACCGAAATTTATACTGAACTAGCGGCCCGTCCCTGCTTCGCACGGGTGGGCATTTTTTTTATATATATAGCCTATGTTACTCAGCGTTAATGTGGCATTCTAATGGTGAAAGAATTTTTAAAATCGGTCCAGAGACAGTGCTTTGTATGGAAAAAGAAAATTGTTGTTTATAATTTTTTTTCTCGTATTTTTTTACGTTTTTTCTCTGCATAAGAACCTTCCTCAGCCTTCATCAAACACAACAAAAAAGAAATCAGCCAAATCGGTCAAGCCGTTTTCATGTTATGTCGTGACAACGGAAAACGGGTTTCATTTTTATATATATAGACTACATCTGTGTTTACACCATTGAGTTTGTATATAAAGCATTATACATCTTTTTGAAAAAGGACTACCTACGCATTTATTATGCAGTTATGATTATTAAATAAAATTACATCTCCGACGTATACTATCTACAATGAAACGCAAGTTCCTCAGACGCAAGAACAGAGAAATACTCAAATCAACTCATCAACAATAAATGTACCAAACAAAAATGTAACTCTCTATTAATAATTGGACCAATGTTTCGAATGTTAACTTTTACTTTTAATTGTCATTATATTTAATAAAGGCTTATCTCATATTATTATTGTGTTAATTTTTTCGCAAATGGTACGAAAAGTAGAGTATTTTCCTCGGTGATAAAGGTGTCTTAGTCTTGGGTGAACTTAAATCCCTCGCTACACTCAGGACTCGTCTTAAATCCCTCGCTTCGCTCGGGAGTAAACCTCGAGTCCTTCGTTACGCTCGCGATTTAAATCGTCACCCGCGGCAGAAGACACTGCTTTATCCCCTTGGTTAATAATCTACTATTTTTTAAGGTTTGTAAAAATTGGAACTTTGGTATTTTGTTTGGGATATCAAAATGCATGAAGTCTTTTATGCATTTTAATATTCCATAATGGGACTTTAAAAAAAGCTCAAGGGTTGTTGTTGATATAATAGGTACTTAACATGAAAGGTAGGTACTTAGATTCGCTTTAGGGCAGAAAATGAGTCTGTTACCAACCGGTAGGTAGGTACAATTCGTCACAGTGTGCTTTAATGGAGAGTATATTTGCTGACCGTCTTTGCTTTATACGACTCAACCGGGTTTCTCCAAGTATTGTCACTTCGATATTATAACTACCGATACCCATGTCAATGTAAAATTTTGTAAAAAAATCAGCAAAGGGCAATGTAACAATGTAACAATATGTAATTGTATTTTACTTTCATCATTCCAATTGGTCAAAATAAGGAAGGCCCGTATTAAATAGGTACATACATAGTAACTACACTTTTTGTTTTTCTACAAAAAACGATCGTAAGACATTTGGCGGAGGCCTATTATCCAAACCCAAGTATCCAACATCGAATACGGTCTTGGTCGTACATTGATTTTCTAAGTAGTATGTGTTTGCGCTGCCATGTACGACGAAACTGTTATCGAAGTTTTGAAACCTATATAAAATGTTTGTAGTATGCCCCCGGCAGTTCACGCCCGCAGAACCTCACTGTTAGCAGAACCTTGGCATGACCGAAACTATTTTGCACATATAAACTAGCTGAGCAAACGCTGGACACCATTTTGGTCCAACATTCATCGGTCGACAGACGTAGCTCATATTAAAGATGATTAAGTTTGGTAAGTTTTTCAATAATTTTGTTATGTTATGTATGTATGATTAATGATAAATGCTAATAAAACTTAAACGTATTTTAAGTACCTATATCTGAGTTCGATTCATTCGATTACGTTTACGAAAACGAAAATTATAGTATGGCATTGTTGCAGCGCCTCCTGGCGACATACGAGAAGAGTTAACATTTTGCCATACAAATTCTCGTTAACGTAAACGTTAACGAATGGCGAATGAAACTCGCACTTGGCACCCTGTACGGCAAAACATGTACAGTTACCGTAAAAATTTATAGGTTGATGGAAAAATGCGCAATTTTCGCAGAAAAATATCTATCCGCGAGAAGTCCATATTGGTAATACCTACTTATGTACCAAGTACCTACATTTTAAGTTAGTGATATAATAACTAATAATACATTAATAAGTTGCATTTTTGATGAAATTTGAAATCGTTTTAATACTTATTTACTGAATACTGGTTTTATACTTAATGGTAAGCCAAGCCATTTATTTTACTAACTATCGAAACCAGCTCTGTTCCTTATTTCATTGTAACAAAAACTATATCGCCATTTCTATTTGCCTATAGCGCTGTTGATCGCAGCGTGCGCGTGCGCATTGGCGTCGAAACCTCGCTGCTTCTGCCCCATCGAGTATAACCCGGTGTGCGGTACCGACGGGCGCACCTACCTGAGCGAGTGCATCCTCACCTGCGCGCTGCAGCGGGGCAAAGGCAACGTAGTGGGCAAGCAGGGCCCCTGCGACCCGCCGCCCTGCACCTGCCCCGCTGACTACAACCCCGTGTGTGGCAGCAACGGCGTCACCTACGGCAACGACTGCCTGCTCAACTGCGCCTCTGCCGACGACTCCACCCTCAGCATCGCCCGCAAGGGCTCCTGCGACCACACAGTCGCCATAGTCGACCAGCCCACCTGCCAGTGCCCCAATGACTTCAAACCAGTGTGCGGAGCGGACGGCGTCACCTACACCAGCGAGTGCCTGCTGAAGTGCGCTGAACAGAAGCTAGCTAAAGTAGGCCCTTGTGAACCAGCTTGCCTCTGCCCTAATGTTAAGAAACAGGTTTGCGGCAGCAACGGCGTCACCTACGACAACACTTGCTGGCTGAACTGCGCCACTAAAGACGATTCCAGCTTGAGTATAGCCGGCGTCGGCCCCTGCGAGCACAGCTTATCCGAAGGTGCCATACTCATTGTGGAGCAACCAGGTTGCAGAGCTTGCAGGAGCGACTCGAAGCCTGTCTGTGGTAAAGATCGCAACACTTACTCTAACGAATGCGTTTTGGAGTGCGCCGGAGTAGAGTTACTGAAAGAGGGTGCGTGCGAGCCCCCGTGCACATGTCCCGCTGAAAAGTCTCCAGTGTGTGGAACGGACAACGTCACATACGGGAACGTCTGCTTGCTTAACTGCGCTACGTTAGATGACTCGTCTTTGAGCGTGGCGCGGTCCGGGGTTTGCGGCAGCGACGACGGCGGCGGCGTGAAAGTAGTAGAACAGCCCGACTGTACGTGCACGAGGAACTTCAAGCCGGTGTGTGGCACTGACGGCGTCACGTATAACAATGAGTGCCTGTTAGGGTGTGCTGGGCAGACGTTAGCGAAGGTGGGTTCGTGTGAGCCGGCCTGCACCTGCCCGGAGGAGGGCAAGGCGGTGTGCGGGACCAACGGCCGCACCTACGCCAACGTGTGTCTGCTCAACTGCGCCACGAAGGACGACTCCACCCTGTGCGTAAATCACCCGGGCTTTTGCAAGACGGGTCGTATTGACGTACGTAAATCTTAAGCGTTGACTGTGGAGCTGCCTTTTGTAACTGTTTTGTAAAATGCGTTTTTTTTTATAAACAATATTTAAACAAAAAAACCTTATATTTTTATTGCTCATCTTCTACATTGAGTAGTCCATTTATAGACAATTCTCCTCTACTGCATTTTATTCATCATTGTCATGCAGTACTTAATACTTTTATTAATTAATGCATTAAAAATAATACGTATTTAATTCCTAAATATATTTAGAAAAGCGGCAATTACGACAAGACAACGAACGGCTTTAACTACCTTCCAAAACACGAACGAGGAGAGAAGAGAAATATTTTAGGTCACCCATCCAGTGATGACCTTGCGTAAGTTACTTAACTAGAACAATCAACCTCGAACCGACCAGCCGTTCCCAACGAACGCACGCTACTGCTAAATGTTAAAAGTCCTAAAACGCTACAAATATTATGAGACCGCTGCCTTCATTCCAGTCGCGACTAATAATAATAAAATAATTTATTTCAGACCATTTGGTTGTTTGGCTAGTAACAATTAAAACTTAAAAGCTCGATGGGGCGCACTGGTTAACGCAAAAAGGCCGGTCATCGGATGGGTGATCAAAAATATATCATCTCGAGCTCCTCCGGGCTTCGAAAGGCACGTAACGCCGTTGGTCCCGGCTGCATTAGCAGTCGTTAGTAGCCACCTATTCACACTGGGCCCGCGTGGTGGTTTATGACCTGTTCTCCCTTTCCATCCATAGAGAAGGCAGGCCCCAGCAGTGGGGACATAAAATGAGCTGTTGATGTGATGGTAGTGATGAATTTAAAAAATAAAAACTATGTTAGTAACAAAAATCTTATGTAAAATTTAAATAAATAATTTGTCGGTTTTACCTATATAACATTATTTTTACTAAGATAATTTTTAAGGTGCAATTGTTTTCAATATTTAATAATAAATCAATATTGAGAAACGAAAGGATCACCAAAGTGCGGGAAGGTTACGTAACTGTTTACCGAACTTCAAGTAATTTCCAACATCAGGCCTTGGAGATTTCCTCTTGGTAATGTTTACTAACAACTTAGAAACTGACAACATGGACTGTCTAGTGCGACTTTTATTTGCCACGATAAGGAAAACGAAAATAAAACAAGCAAGCAGCGCCTCTAAAGTGTCTATATGCATAGTGCAATTTTTATTTGGCCTTCGATCACGTTAGCGAAAACGAGAATATGTATCGCAAAATGTCTTCCTCATTTTTCACTAGGAGACGGGTTTTTCAATGCCATACAAAATTCTCGTTTTCGTTAACATCACATCATCGAATAAATTCGAATGAAATGAAAATTAATTAGGTAAAAAATTTGCAAAATGTTTCTAAAGGGACTTCACTCAGCATTATGTTGCAGCAAATGAAACACTGGTAACAAACGGAAAGAGAGAGTAATTTTGCCATAGGTAGGTAAGTAAACAGGTAGGCAAGTTTTCGTTGACGTGATCAAATAGCAAAAAAAATCGCACAGGGCAGCCCAGAACATTGTCAACAAGCTCTCGATTCAAGGAAGCCGAATCATGAGACTTCCTGCAAATGGTTTGACGACGACGCCACAACACTTCAGCCGTGACGCGTCGGGGAATCACAGTGTTGTCACAACTCACAACAGACGGGATGGCAGAATTGAACTCATATATTGTATATATAGACTTGCACCACAGAACCGGTATCACTGTGAAGCGAGCGCTCTGTAACTCCGCATAAAAAATACGTTGTGTTTCTCTGAACATCTTAATTATTTCAATCTTAACCCAGGAACTGATAAAGATGATCTCCAAATTCGGTAAGTAGTTTTTTTTTAATTCATTGCATTTTCAATCAGACATCTATGACTACGTACAAAAATCCAGAATAGTTTATATTATTAGAGATTAAGAGTAGAATTTGGCTAAAGCTAGCCTTAGATCGATAGATCAGAATTAAGGCTAATTTAAAATATCTTTTGTTTTTAAAATATATTTTAACATTCATATTTCGAAGTCACACCAAACAAAGAGGTTGGTGCAGCGCACGCAACTCGTAGTCGCCAACCATAAAATTGAAATCAACAAAAAGTTTTGAACAAAATAGGTACATTATACAAATAAAAACAGCATGACAAATAGATACATGGCGAACAATGGACATGGCAAGTTAATTATATTCACGCGACCGTGCCAAATGTCTACCGGTATCCCTGGGATCCTCGTGGCAATCATTATTCAATTGTTATTAATACATCCGTTAATAATTGATTGTACTATGAACACGGCCCTACCAATAAAGAACATGCTGAATGTTCACGTAAGTTCTCATTCCAGTCTGTGCCACAGTCAACTTTTTATGTGACCATTGTATTGTTGTGGATATAAATCTTGAATAGGTATTAGACGAGACGAAAACCTAATTTCGATTAGAGGTACCACTCAGTTTACCTCAATTGATTCCTTTCATATTTATGAAATACAGTAAAAAATTAAATGCCTACCCGACCCAGCCAGGAATCGAACCTGGGTCTTCCGCAATCCGGGCGGCTGCACTGACCATTATGCTACAGGGAAGGCTGACGTAAGAACTGAATTTTTACTGTTTTTCAATTTTTGAGTGCTTTTAGCGGCACTATGCCATCTATCCAACGGTTGTCGGTTATAGCATTATTGCGATTCATCTTTACAGATGAAATACCACAAAGGAGAATGCCCATTCTTGGTATCGTCCTTGTTCGAATTGTACCTCCACCTAATTAATATCAAAAATCAAGTTTTTTATTTTCATAAAACCCTGTTAAATAATTTGCCTTAACTTCTCCGACGAGAAATCCCCATATTATTTAGGAATTAAATTCACTTCCATTTATATTTGATTTTTTTTGACATGTCGTTGTCTCATCGGTGTTGCCATTTTGTAACAAGCAAATCGATTTATCATAATATTATCGATTCACTTGTAGTTATTTCATTAAAATAACGAGTTGGCCTATGTTGTGTGTCAATAATTCAATATGATATGGAAAATATATTAAATCGCATTACAGTATTGTAATGCGACAGTTGTCGCGAAAAAAGTAGTCGGATCTGTATGGAACTATGTATGTTACGTATGGACTCGAAAGTCTACAATACAAGTATAGACCTCTTGTTACCCGTTTTTTTACCGGGTACCATACGGCTGTCTTTACTATCGAGCGGTTCAGAAAAATATAAAATATTTAATTCAGCTTCAGTGCAGCAATTAGCACCTAAAAATAAAAAGTAAAAAAAAATAGATTTTCATTACAATCTTACGGGATGGCAGATACAAACAGCACAGCTAGCTTGTATACAATTGTTGCTTAAAACTAAAATCAGTTCTTGATCACTGATTCCTGTCGAAAACTGTATAGTGCTACCCTACCCTGCTATTACTTCCTGTCCTAAGTCCTGAACCAATCATTTCAGTGTCCAGAGCTCATCCTCTTTACGTCATGTAACCATGGGAGATTACTGACTTACAGAATTGACGAAAATATTATTGTAAAGAGATAACTTTAAAATATTTTGTAAATATTATGCGGGCAGGGTCAAGGCTGGTGCGATAAATAACGGCCTTATCCGCTACGCTCCTGCGACTTTTGACAGTTTTAATGATTTGGTTTTGTATTAGTAGTAATTACGTTACTTAATTTTTGTCGGGTATAATAATAAATGATTAGTCATACAGAAAAGCCGAAACTGCCAATTTTAACTTTTTATTAAAGTTATACCTACTTATTTAAAAGTTTAATAAAATATATGATTTGTTTTTGTTTTAAATTAACATAAAGGTATTAATACAATTCTTAGTACAACTACATATTATTAGGATAATAGTAATTTTAATATTTTGTATGCCGATCATAGAGGCATTTTTAACAACTAAGAAAAAGTCGGAATTCTGAGTTTTTATTTGTAAGGTTGATAATATTTTGTAAAATAAACGCGAATAAATCCTCATTACACTTTTTAAAGTATACACGCCTGCAGCTGCACATCAGTTTACCACTGTCAAATTCCCTCAATAGACTTTGACCTTTATGCCAACGGCATATGGTTGAACATTTATTGAAGAAATTTGTCAGTTTTACATACAGTCTGTACATTGTTTGCGATAGTTTACACAAGGTTATTTTTATTATTTTACAGCTATTTATCCTTGTATTTGTTTGGCCAACTAATGAAGTAACAAAGCAATATCGGTCGTTTCTCTAAACTTTAAACAACAATGACATTTGCTCTGAGTAAAGATCAATCTGGAAACTAGAACAAAAAATAGGTGATTTTATTAGGAACTTGTCAAATTCATCTCAGATGAAGAAAGTTGTATTAAAATGGATAGGGCTCATTATGATTGTTCCGTTTGGTTAGTGGTAAGGCCCGTTTTAAGTCCGCCTGGCGTTAGCCAGTTAGATTAGTGGTAGAATTATAGCACTAATCTTATTTAACTAGTAGCAATGTATTTTTTATATGTTAGGATTCTTGGTGAGGAAGCGGGTATTTCCACCTTCCAGCCTTACCATTTATGGTAAAGTGATAGATGGTAAGATGGTAGCTCGGCCCGATATCCGGAGGTCCCAAGTTCAATTCTCATGTCGGAAGTACTTTTATATGCATAGCACTTTAGTCGTGTTTGGCAAGCGATACCCATCGATTGTAGCGATGATTTGATTTAATGATAGACTGGAGAGGCCTTTGAGAAGAGCCAGTCGTAGATGTGCCGATAAATAAAGAAACCTGTCATAGGTTTCGAAATTCCTAAAAAATCTGTTGAATAAACGCGAAGTTTTACGGGCGACCCACTAGTGTAATGTAAATAATGCAAAAATAATTATATTACATAGTGTATTTCATGTCACTTCTCATTTCGTAATCACCAGTGAGATTCAAAAATCGCCTCCTGCATATAAACTACTAAAAAGTAGAAAGAAGTATGTTTATTTACTTTTTTTTATGATTCCCTTTTGCGCCTGTTCAAAGTGTCAACAACAACATAATAACGTATAGCCTCGGAAAAAGCTAACACAACAGTTGCGTGATCGATCACAATAGCGGTTATTAGCGCAATGCTAAGCGGGAAACAATAACAGTTATCATGGCATTTATAAAAAGGCTAACACTTTCATTCTTCTGAAGCAACTCGAGTGAATCATCGGATAGGTGATCGAACACAAAACATTTTCGATAGCGAATCACGAGAAGCAATGAAAAGCTCAAAAATTTTATGCCTGGGTGGCGATTTTAGGTTAACGGTAAATTAAAAAAGACGAGATAGGTACACTATGATATATAGGTAAAATTATATACATTATTTAACGTTTTGATTATTAAAATACACATACATACCGTTTATGAATTTTCGATTTCAAAAATAAGTTACATTGACTTTGAATAAGAGAAAAAAAGAGCACTTGTAATGATATCATAGCGTGAGAATTTGTCACCGGCTCGTAAATCCTTCATCCCCTGCTTTTTTGTTTGTCAAAGCCACAAACTTCATATAAAATATGAAATCAAATCATTTATTATAACATTCATGTAGTATAAAGCCACCACCACCATGGTCGTGAACATTATTATTTAAACTTTAGAGTTGAATTGAAAAAATATAAACCAAATTTGTTTGGTTGGTTGGTGGAGACTTGAGACAGGCAAATTGACCGATCTAAAAATAAATAACTAATGAAATTGTAATAGTTTGGTCTCAAACCCATGACCTTACTTCCTCAATCTGAGCGACTCCTCTATAAATGAAGCTAATAATAAACACAGGTTTCTCTGTCGATTATTTTAAATGCTAGTTTATGTCATTAGCCAGCCTTGTTTCAAAGGTCAATGTTAAACCACACATAAGATATACAAATAAAATTAAAATTAAATAACGTCAAAATCCCTATCCATCCCTCCCTCTAGGTGGTATCCGACCAGTGCCAAAGGCAACTCAATAAATAACTGTGCAAGCCAAAGTAGCTTTATTCAATGTCAACAACTACGTCATCAACACCCGTAACTAACATCTTTACCTACTATACAAGGATCAGTTAATTATAGGCAACCTTTATTTATAAATATCATGGACTAATAATACCTATAAATATCCAATATTTTAACGCTGTAAGGAAGAAAAAAGAGTATATTTTCTGCCTTGCTGAGTTTCTTTCCGGTTCTTCTCAGTACAAGGTCTCCCGCCCTGTGTAGACTTACGAACCGATGGTATAGTGACATTCATAAGAGCTACTTGTAGCCTAAACTGATTTTGAATTTTGAATTTTCTCAATATACTTACTAGCGGCCTACCTGAGGCTTCGCCCAATGAACACCTGTATCCTGTGACGGTTTTACCAAACTGACGCTCGCAAAATAACATTACTCATGCATGTGTCTTCCCCCAGCATACTTACCAAAATCCCGTGTGCTAGTACTTATGTAGGAAAGACCTAGCCGTAGTTTACATACAAATGGACGGAACCATTGTTGGCGAACCGTTTTGTTGATACCTAACAACAAGCAATAGAAAGTGAGTACACCCGAGGTTACAAATTTTAGACGGCTAGTTTGGTTCCATACTTTACCTGAGCCCAGCAATAATAGGACATTTATGGGTCGACTGATTAATTAATTTATGCGATGGCAAAGCGATTTTCCCGACATTCGGAAGTCCTAGGTTTAACTCCCAGGTCGGGCAATGTGTATCAGATTTTTCGATACATATACCGAGTTAATTAAGCGCACATTTCACCCACTTTTGGCAAGAGTGGTGATTACTCATATATATCATTTGTAGCGATGACTTGATTTCAATGATGGAGGCATTTTCTCGGCATCTGAATGAATAGTACTGTATCTGAATAGTATAATTAGACTATTGCCTACTACTCTTACTGTTGATAATAACACTCTTTATTTCTCCAGGAATCCTGCTAATCGGCGCGTTGTACGTGGCGTCGAGCACAGCCCTACCGGCATGCATCTGCACGCGGGAGTTTAAGGCAGTATGCGGCACCGACGGCATCACCTACCCCAACCAGTGCATGCTGAACTGCGCTCGCACGACCTCGAACAGCGACCTCGACATCGCCAAAAAAGGTCCGTGCGACAAAGAAGTCGAAGAAGGTTGCATATGCACCTTGGAGTACAAACCGGTCTGTGGCACCGACGGGAAGACTTACGCAAACACTTGCCAAGCCAATTGCGAAAAGGTTGAAATCAAGAGTCCTGGGAGCTGCGAAGAGGTAAAGATCGTCGAACTACCTCCTTGCACATGTACAAAGGAGAAGAAGCCAGTGTGCGGTACCGACGGCGCTACTTACAGCAATGCCTGTATGCTAAACTGCGCTACTCAAGCTAATTCAAGACTTGGAGTATCCCACTCGGGACCTTGCGAGGATAAGGTTGAGAAACCCGTCACCGTCAATAATGTAGGTGAGGACGGTTCATGCACTTGCACGAGGAATCTAGCGCCTGTGTGCAGCGCCGAAGGTGTCACTTATAACAATGATTGCCTGTTGACGTGTGCGGGCAAGAGTAAGTTGAAAGATGGCGCCTGCGAAGAAGTCAACTTTGTATCGAATTAGTGTAACTAATCAGGCTGGTTTGCACCACAACACGCTAAATACGACTACAGCTAAACTTAAACTCAAAATAAAATCTAGGGCGAAAAAATTTGGCATACCTGTATTATTACCCGGCCATCTCTTTCCAATACATTCCAGGGTTCTTTAGTAGAAGTAGTACGAACTGATGCATTTGTGTTGCTATTTTAGTCCGGTTTCTTTAGCTGTAGTTATTGTCAAGAGCTTATTTGATAGAATGTTTTAAATATGATTAGCATATCTCGCCATATTAAAACGTGTTTTGGTACAAATCACCATAAACTCGAATATATTATTCAATATTATATTTTGGATTGTACTTTAATGTCAAGTGGCGGTGTCAGTTTTTACTGATGTATGTACAACATGACTGTGTTACTATGTAAAAAGTACTGTTTTTACCTGTTGTTTTTGTTATAATAAATTATTACATTATTTTTAATATAATGCGTGACTTTTTTTTTGTTTAAATAATTATGATGGACTTTGGAAAAGTAAAAAATATTATGTTATATTATCTTATGATATGCAATAGGTCCCCCATATATTAATAAATTTGACAACATTTTTATTGGTATCCATAAAAAGAATTGTTACAAAAAATGTTAATCTTTAAATTACTTTAATTAGTTGTAAAGGTAGTCCCAACGGTGGCCATGACGTCAGTATTTTGTTATTACCACCTGAATTTTACGACATGAAACAATAAGTTAGGTATATGATTAAGATAAACAAATAAACAACAATAGAATAGAAACACTTTATTGATAAATTAACAGTAAATCAAAAATAAATTAAATATCATAAATCTAAGTTAGCCAACAGTTCATCATCTTCGTCTACCTCCAAAAAGGATTCTTCTAGTACTATATCATCACAGAAAGGATCTATTTGTCTATTAGTCTCATTAATACTTGACGAATTGCTACTCTCTCCATTCTCCGAAGCACTACGCACAGTTCCATTTCTAATGCAATCAGTGGAATCCGATTTCAGAGTACCTTTCCGTATATTTGTACCCGGTATGTAATCGTTTTGATTTTTAAAGTTACCCCAGCTAAGATACTGCGTAATGTTACTCTTGCTTTCCTGGAAATAAGGATTATATGTTAACCAAAACACAGCCGCACGCAACGCAGAAGAACAAAGATGTACATTTATTTACCTACATTTATTGAAATTATATTACCTGGTGTTTCATTGTGGCGCCTTCGAACGTGTCTTTACTTAGTCCGACGTCGTTCAGTACCTGATAAAAATGAAATTTAAAATATAGTTTTTTTTTTTAAATTTCTTACCGGTAAGCACGGTGCCTTCATCTCACCTAATGTTAAGTAATGATAAGGCCAATAATGGACGAAGCGCACTTCACCCGGGTTTCTAAACTACTGAGGGACTAGCTATCTTATATCTAGCTGCCGGAACACAACGATGCTACAAACATTGATATTATGACGTTATATTTACATAAGATGGTGGTAGCCAAACAGATGGAAAAATAAGCCCTACCCCAAACAAAACCGAGTACACAAACCTATAACCCCTTGCTGGGAATCAAACCCGGGACGTCTGAGACAGAGACCGGTGACCTTAACCACTAGACTACAGAGGTGGCTAAAAATATACAATATAATTATGTGACGTTACAAAAGCTATAAAATAAATAACTTAGAGTTTTATGTATTGTGCAGATAAGATTACCCATTGTTGTGGTTATAATAATAACGTACCTACACTTGGAGAAATTACCCTATAGCGTTGTGTTATCAAATTTGTGGTGTTTCATCTGCAAAGATGAATCTGCATGGCCATCGGTTGCAACAACCGTTTGGATAGATGGCGCTAGTGCCGCTTAAAAGCACTCAAAAACATTAAAATAGCAGTGACAAAATTCAGCGCTTACGTCAGCCTTCCCGGTAGCATAGCGGTCAGGGCAGCCGCCCGGATTGCGGAAGACCCAGGTTCGATTCCTGGCTGGGTCGGGTGGGCGTTTAATTTTTTTCACTGTATTTTATAAAATTTTATGAATATTTACCCTGTATTCTATACACAACGAGTGACTCAGTCACTCGTTGACCTTTGTCATTATGACAGCGAATACGCGATACGTTGTAGACTCTCAACTTCGTCTTTTATGGTACTACGTTAATATCCATTTGCCTAATGTTCAAATGACGTGAAAAGAAAAATAAATAAATTAAAGAAATTTTCTTTACTTTTCAGGTGCTAATTGCTGCACCGAAGCTAAATTAAATATTTATAAAACTTATAAAATACAGTGAAAAATCGGGTGGGCGTTTAATTTTTTCACTGTATTTTATAAATTTCATAAATAAGCAATAAAGAATATCTTCCTTTTTAAAATATTTAATTTAATTTTTTTTTATTTTTGTATATTTTTTTTAAAGCTTTGTATTTTTTTAATGTTTATTTAGTTACGGTAGCTCAGCAGCCAGAACATTGGACAGACAATTTAGAACAGTATTTAACTTGATTGGCTTTTGTTTTCAGTGGCAATTGTTGTGTCGTTTTTACACGACACAACAATTGCCGCTTGACTTGCTTGACTGCTGAGCTACCGTAACTAAATATAGCATTGTGAATACAAAATTAAAATATTAAAAATATACATACAATGTTCACTGTTTTAATATTATAATATATTGGACTGTTTGAAAATGTTCTACAAGTGAAATCTATTTAAGGCATGTTTTTTCCTTTGATACATTTACTACTAAATAACATAAATAAGCTGTTAGTGGTCCTAAAATTAATTAATAATATAATAAATAAAAACTATAGACTTAGCAATAATGGTGAAATAAATATGTTTTTTTTAATAATATTTTTCAATATTTTTTTATCTTTATTCTCGTGATGTATATTTGGTACCACATTAGTAAATAAATAAATGGTTTATCACCTTATTGGGAACCTATGCCCATAAGGTGATTAGCCTTTTGGCTGCCACAGTCGGCTATAACAGACAAGCGATAACGTGCTCTGAACGCATTTATGGTTTACAAAGGAGCCCTATTCAATGTCGACAACTACGTCATCAACATCCGATCTTAATATTTTGACAGATATTAAAGATCAGTTAAGAATCAGGCAAGTTATACAGGTTGTTAGGTGTATAATCCCGAATACGGCAGATTGGGTACCGTGAATAGGACCCAGGAAAATTATAAACATACCTGAAAAGCACCATATACCAGATATATTGAGGTTGTTTGTTAAATCGATAACCCTAGATCTACTTAGCTGATACTTTGTTTTCGGTCGTCAACCTCTTGTTCCAACAAAAACAGAAGTCAAAAAATTTCAGAGTTGAAAAGAAATTGTCATAAAATTTGAGTTTTTGTGTATCTACGTAAATATGATTTGTATGTTATCACGGTGATCATTAGTCTTTGCATTTAATTATTTGTTTTATATTTTATACTTTCTTGTACTTAAGATATTAAATTTAATTTTTTTTTAATTTGTTAATGTTTTAAAGAACTTTGAATGTTCTGAAATAAATGATTGAACCGTATTGTGATGGTAAGGTGAGTGGCACATACGTTGAGCTTCCGCTGCAGCAGCGGCCACATGAGGTCGTCGGCGGTGCGCGCCGCCACCAGGTAGCGCACGCGCACGCCGCGCGCCTGCCCCATGCGGTGCGCGCGGTCCTCCGCCTGCGCCAGGATCTGAGGCGCGGCGCACGATAAGTATAGTAGGCGGACAAAAATTCAATTTAAATAATATGCAGTGTTCATTTCGTTCTTAATCACTCGTTCATCAAGCTAAGATGCAGTACGCGAGCACCGCCTAGGACATATTCGTTTGCATCCATTGACTCTTGCTATTCGAAACACGCACACGCATGTGCAAATATTATGAAGGGAAGGACATGCTCACTAATCAAAGGTGGGTTCAAAAAAAATTGGTGTGGGACAGTATATAAGTTATACTTTGCTACTTTTAACGATGAATGTAGTATGGCCTCACCCCTGGGTTCCAGTGCAGCTCTGCGAACAGCACCAAGCTAGCCGCCGTCAGCGTGAGGCCCGAGCTGGCCGCAGTTATGGACAGTACTGCCGCGCGGCAAGTAGAAGAGTGCTGGAACTTGTCCACCAGCTCCTGCGGACGATATATACTTCATAACTGGGGTGCACAATATGTCTACTTCAAAACCAGCATACATTATATTATATACTTTAAACTAATGAACCCTAGGGAACAGCAGACCATTTTTAACTCTACTAAAGTAACGTAAGAGGGGCACGATGGCGCTGTGGTTAACGCGCCCGGTTCGCGATTACTAAGGCTAAGCCACTTTGGCAAAGGCTGGTCATCGAATGGGTGAACAAAAATGTATCATCTCGAGCTCCTCCGTGCTTCGGAAGGCACGAAAAACCGTTGGGCCCGGCTGCATTAGCAGTCGTTAACAACCATCAATCCGCACTGGGCCCGCGTGTTGGTTTGAGCTCCGTTCTCCCTATCCATCCATAGGAAAGGCTCGGCCCCAGCAGTGGGGACTTAAAATGAGCTGGTGCAATGATGATGATGATTAACGTGAATACATTAGAATGTATAATTATAAAAACTAAAGGTATGAAAGTGTCCACCTCTCTCCTATTATGCTGTGCCCGACAGGGTCCACAAAGCTCTGTTTATTTATTTAAGACCTGATTACATACATTGTGGCTAAGCATTGAATAAATAAATACGAGTGTGTAGTGGTTTCTGAAAAGGAGGGAGTTACTCACCGCCCTGGTCCCCGGCGGGGTGGAGCCCACGATGCAAATGTACCCAACCCCGGCCTGGTCCAGCGTGTCACAGATCGCGGCCACCACGCTGCGGTGGTGCGCGAACACCAGGAACTTCTCCACCGACGGCGAGGCGAGCTGCCTTATGTATTTGCTGCAACCGGTATTGGATTTATCATTTTAATGTTAGGTTAACTATTTTATTTATTTTTCTTACTAATGGACTTTATATAATGTAAAGAAGTGGATTGTAAATTAGTGTCTATATATTAATACGTAAAGAACTGTGTGATATGTCTAAGGCTACTGTTATGAAAAGTTCACTTGCACCTGTATACAGCAGATGGAGGCTATTTACGTACAAATTGCATGAGAAAACATTTTATTAACTTTTGCTGCTCCGATTTTTTTCTACGGGTACAATGAAATAATTCTTACATGAAGCAAAATCGATCCGTTTGGCGCGTTTATTGTTTGGCGCTTACATGTAAGCGCTCGGCCAACGATGGGTTAATGGTTACAGACTTCCCCATACTGTCCCAGTTAAAGTATTATACACAAAGATTCCGATGGGTTGGAGTGCTACTGGAAGAGGGGAACCTCAGCACTGCTGCCTGCTGAGTCAGCAGGCCCAACTAATATAAGATATAATATATGCGCGGTGGCACTGTAGCAAAGGCTGTTACTCGTTGAGGTAAGTTGGAATAGATTCAGCAATTCAAATTCAAAAATCATTTATTCAGTTTAGGCTACAAGTAGCTCTTGTGAATGTCACTATGCCATCGGTTCGTAAGTCTATCGTAGTTCGTAATCTTAGTCTAATGAACGCGATATGGTGCTTTCCAAGCATGCGTTCTGTATAAAACCGTGTATACGGTACCCTACCTGCCACATTCGGGATTATACAGGTATTAACAAACATCCTTTATAGTACTATAGTTGTTGATGGAAAGGATCTTGTCTTATAGCTCCCTCAACTGGAGATTTATTTTTCTTTCTTGACAATAGTGGACTGTATATTTCTTCTAGGCATTTCGGTTCTTCTTTCTTTATGTTTGTTCGGTTGCGTCTTCCTCGGAGTGAGCATACATTCTGCCCGTTCGATCCGTCTTATATTCTTCAAGTACGCCCGTTTGGCGTTCCTACGGTAATGCAGGTGTCCGACCAATCAGAGTGCTCTATTAGCCGATATCGCCGGCCTCTTCTATTAAAGTAGCAATAAGCAATAGTATTAAAGTAGTCGGCCCTTTAGTCAAAATTTACATATTTATTAGCAATTATCGTTATCCTAATTGCCCTTTATATACTATCAAAATTATATTTTTTATATATATTGTAGTGCTTCTAAGTTAAAGAAACAATTATATTAGTGGCTATCCTATAAAAATGATTCTAATTACGATTCCTGCTTATACATAATTTATAATGATTTAAATAGTGCGCTAGCCTACAGTACGTGATAGATAATTGATGATTATTTAGATCCATTATACAATTAAAGTGTTGTTGTGCAATATTACATGAACTTATTTCTATGTACTACACGTCGTTACGCGACTAATTACAACACTTGCACATATATACACTAAAAGTGTGGCACATCGTGGTGACATGAAATGTGCCCCCACAATTGCGACACTTATATACACTTATTACTTATTATTACACTTAATATACACAAAATATATTCATAAAGCATGACCTATTAAATGGTCGTCCTTTTACTTTTCATAGGGAGATAAATGAAACATGCCCGAACACGAAATATGGCCCATTCTACCAGCAGCAGGAACATAAAATGAGCTGGTGAGGATAGAAAGTTTGCCGTACTAGATGACGGCCGGTATCTTGATGGAAGCAGACTCGCTGACGTAGGTTGAAATGGTTTTAGCAATCAAGGATATTTACACACACTGGGCCCGCGTGGCTTTTCATCCACGGGGAAGGTTAGAAGCAGTGGGGACCTAAAATGATCTAATGATAATAGAAACTTAGTGAGTGTAAGACTTACCATATGGCTGGTATCTTGACGGAAGCAGACTCGCTGAAGTAGGTGATGGGTGCCGCGTGTCGGTCTTGCGGCCGGCCGCTGCCATACGCGGCCGCCATCTGCGACAGACCTTGCTCCTCGGAAGGACTGGTCTAGGATCACAGCTTCTCTAGCCACCGATAAAGCTAAATCGGTTTTAGTAATCAAGGATACCTACCCGCACTGGGCCCGCGTACTGATTTATGACCCGTTCATCCAGCAGAGGGAGGGACATTAAATGAGCTAGTAATGATAGAAAGCGTAAAACTTGCCGTACCAGATGGCTGGTATCTCGACGGCGGCGGACCCGCTAGATTAAATTGGGTTTGGAAATCAAGGATATTTATCTGCACTGGGCCCGCTTGGCTTTCCGTCTATGGGGCTAGAAGCAGTAGGGACCTTAAACGAGCTGTGAAATTGGACATAAAGACAGTGAAATAGGGCTTGCCGTACCATATGGCTGGTATCTTGACGGAAGCAGACTCGCCGAAGTACGTAATGAGTGCCGCGTGTCGGTCTTGCGGCCGGCCGCTGCCGCACGCGGCCGCCATCTGCGACAGCCCCTGCTCCTCGGAGGGACTGAACTGCAGCAGCGACTGGTCCAGGATCACGGCTTCCCTGACGATCAATTAAAAGCCATTTCACATCTCGGTGTCCCATACAAACTATACACAACACACATACATGAGGAGCTCCATGGCGCAGTCGTTAACGCGCCCGGTGCGAGATTGCTAAGGTTAAGCCATTTTCGCAAAGGCTCGTCGTCTGATAGGTGACCAAAAATGTATCATCTCGAGCTCCTCCGTGCTTCGGAGGGCAAGTACCGTTGGTCCCGGCTGCATTAGTAGTCGTTAACAAACTCTAAACCGCACTGGGCTTGCGTGGTGGTTTATAACATGAACTGGTTATAATGATACAAACTGTAAAGCCTTAATTCTAATAAACAAACTATTAACTATGCCAATATTAGTGAAACTCTCTATGTTGAAGGGAAATACTGAGTGGTTAAAAGTTAATGGAGCACATTAAAAAAAAAGGTTGGTCACTGATTTATGCGATTTTAAACTTTCCATGGGGAACTACCTACTTAGTCCGACAGGGTGTTATAACACCTCTAAAAATATTATAGTATATGTATACTATAATATTACCCTAATATATAATAATATTATAATATATATATATATATATAATACTATAATATTACTATAGGTACCCTAATTATGGTACTTATAAGGTTTTATTTACAACAACTTTTTAGGCCTTTACCGCCTGGTCGGTCTAAATGGGTTAAACAAACGACTTTTTTACGAAGGGTGTATCGACCACAGAGATAGAGAGAGAGAGACCGAGATGGTTAAACGAAATTTTGTTTCTGTATAGTAAGCGCGTCAAATGATTTATCCTCATGTTATGTGGAAATGATGTCCAAACGCGAGGACAACTGGTGCAAACAACGCAGCATCAGTCACCCTCACCCTGCCGGCCCACAAGTGCCTTTCCACGCCTCGTTTTTCTTGCTCCGTGTTTCGAGAGCGGAAACACACCTTTAAGGAGTGTGTCTCTGTAGCAATTATTAGCAGGCGTAAAACAGTTAGCGACAGCGCGGTATTTCCCGTTCCCGAATAGCATTCGCCCAGTAGTAGCACGTTTTTAGGCATGTTCAATTATTTATTAAAATCTTTTAAAAATTAAATTAATAAAAATGTAGCTTAATGAGCAGTGTTAACTTAACAGTAAAAACATACCTTTAAAATAGACATAAGTATACAAAAAAGTATTAAAAAAAAATCATGTGTCAGTCAATTATACTAAAGCCTAGACAACATTATGAAAAATGCAAGGTGCACAATCAGCTACTTTGTAAATTATTGACAGCTGAGGATTACTAACTACTAGCTTAGCTGTTCCCCGACCCACCGCGTTGCATCGCGTCTCGCGTCGTCGCGAATGCGCTACTACTTCATATTCGCTTAGTGTTTTTTGACTTTTTCAAATGCAAAAGGAATAATTCAAATCCGACTGGTAGTTCTAGAGATTGAAGCGTTCAAACAAAAAAAAACAAACTCTTCAGATTTATTTTATTAGTATAGATTACATACATACATACATACATACATATAATCACGCCTCTTTCCCGTAGGGGTAGGCAGAGACCACTTCTTTCCACTTGCTACGATCCTTACATACTTGTTTCGCTTCGTCGTTAGTATAGATTCATAAACCAATACCTAGTCTTCCCCTCCAGTTTTGTGAGGACTTGCTCCTTAGTCCGCCTTATGAGGAAGCGCCTCTGCAGGATGATCTGCAGCTCGGCTAGGTTGGACTGCCCCGTCATGTCCCACCCGAAAGTGGTCTGTTTTCCCGCGCAGTACCTTTTACCTATTAGAAAATATAATTTGCATTGTTTTTCCTTAAATAAATAAAACCCATGTTTTTGTGTTATTATCAGTACTTCGTTTGTCACACAGTTGGGCTTAAGTTTTAGGCTGACATTATAGTACATAGGGAAAATGGGTTCAATGTGTTCGAAATAAGTAACTTGATTACCATGTGTTTATAAATTAATCAACATTTAAATTTAAAAGAAACATTTATTTTACTGAATTTATGTGATTTAAAATTTTCTATAGTGGACTTTATTTAAATCGCATAAATTAAGTTGCATAAACGCTGCACGCTATCAATAAAAGTGGAAGAGTTTGAGGGAGACCTTTGCCCAGTAGGAGGACAAAATAGGCTACAACGCCGCGTGATGGCTCGCCTAGGGTGCACTCACCATTTTAGTGGGTACCCTCCGTCACATACTCCCAGCTGGGACTTCTTCCTGGCAGCTGACTTGGGGCCTCTCTCGTTGTTAGTGGAATGTGGAAAGGCGGACAGGCGACTCCCACATAACCGTCAGGCCTCCTCAAGATCGGGTACTCTTAACGAGTTCACTCCCCATAGTCCGTGTAGGAGCCGAGCAGCTTGTGCTCTATGAGCGCCAGCTGCGTGTAGAGCTCGGCGGGGGCTGGCCCGGGCAGCCTAGGGAGCACTCACCATAGTCCGTGTAGGAGCCGAGCAGCTTGTGCTCTATGAGCGCCAGCTGCGTGTAGAGCTCGGCGGGGGCTGGCCCGGGCAGCCTAGGGAGCACTCACCATAGTCCGTGTAGGAGCCGAGCAGCTTGTGCTCTATGAGCGCCAGCTGCGTGTAGAGCTCGGCGGGGGCTGGCCCGGGCAGCCTAGGGAGCACTCACCATAGTCCGTGTAGGAGCCGAGCAGCTTGTGCTCTATGAGCGCCAGCTGCGTGTAGAGCTCGGCGGGGCGGCTGAGCGCGGGCGTGCCGCTCAGCAGTATCGCGCGGCGGCACTGACGAGTGATGCCGCTTAGGGCGAGCGTGCACTGCGCTTTGTGCGACTTCAGGTAGTGGGACTCGTCCTATACAGTATATATCGAGTTTAAACTTCGTAAGTCGTTGTAACCATTTCATACTCAAATTCGATTTTAAAGTCGTTCGAACGTTCGTTGTCGTCTATTGACGGAAGTGAATACGAAAATGGTCTCAACGACTACGTCGCTAGGATATCATTACGGGAATTGGGACACTGGTCATGGAACAAGCGAAACCTATCCACAAAAATGTAAGAATATATAATATCATATTATCACTTAAATTTTATTATTTAACTAAAATATCTACTTACAATTATTACGACTCCAAACTTTTTACTTTTTAGCAAGTCTGTGTGCATGGTTGTTATTTTGTAACTAACTATGACAACCTCAGTCTGAAAATAAGAAATACAATTTAGTTAACACACTGTTTACAGTCACTGATATAAATAAAAGTATATACAGATTTTTTTCAAACTGGTAACAACCATGGACTGTATCCATAGGTCGCTTCTTTATATCAGGCTCGAAGGACCATCTAAATACTAGGGTACCGTCGATAAGTATAATTGAAAGTGAAAAATTATGTGAACATAAATAGCGTATAGATGGTGCATACAAACAGAACAAACCACCTATAAAGATCTGTGAAACATTCTGATAGCGTGATTTAGAATACAAAATAAAACTGTACAAAACAGCGCCATCTCTTGGTAGCAAGTTTAAACTACATACAAACCAGTTAATTTAAACAACGGCCAGGCAATCCAAGGGCCGTGGATTCGATTCCCACTCGAATTTTTAATTAAAATTTTATCTTGTCTTTTATCTTTAATATTTCCGTTTTACCTTGTGTAACTTATTGTCCATAACCTTTACATAGTATAAACCAATGTCGCTCTTGCTGTCTGTGCGCTTAGATCTTTTAAACTACGCAACGGTTTTAAATGCAGCTTTCAGCAATAGATAGATAGATAGATAGATCAAGCAGATGACGTCGCAAGCGGGTCGCTAGTAGTAAATATAATTTTAGAGGTAATCCTCATCATCATCAGCTCATTTATATGTCCCCACTGCTGGGCCACGAACCTTCCCTATGGATGGATAGGGAGAACGGGCCATAAACCACCACGAGGGGCCCAGTGCGGATTGGTGGTTGTTAACGACTGCTAATGCAGCCGGGACCAACGGCTTTACGTGCCTTCCGTAGCACGGAGGAGCTCGAGATGATACATTTTGGTCACCCATCCGATGACCGGCTTTTGCGATAGTTGCTTAACCTCAGCACTCGCAGACCAGGAGCGTTATCCACTGCGCCATCGAGATACTCAGGGGTTATATTTTATGTTTTAACACAGCAAGCCCTACCTGCCGGTCGGCTACCAGCTGTGCATCCTTGCCGGTGGTGAGCGTAGCGATGTTCATGAGCGGCACTGACGGCAATAGCTCGTGCACCTTACTTTGCCACGTTTCTCTGCGGCAGGCACAAGGTGTTCATTTAGATATTACGGTATTTTATTGGGTTAGGGGACAATTCGTTCCAGTCTAAATATAGGAACAGGGACCAGTTCCACTTTTTTCACATTAGACAACTCAAGATTGTTAAATTTCTATAATAAATTTTCAACCATAGGCCATAGACATAAAGTTCAAAGTCTATTGTTAAAATTGGCCAGTTTGTAGTAATCTGATGTATTGTCGGGTACATATTTGAATATCGAAATTTAAAATACCTACGTTAAAAATAGCGATGTTCAATACATCACTAAAATATCGTTTGTATCGAAATATCGAAAATTGTTGTACCTAAAGCTTACAATGTCTAAGATTGAAATACCGAGCGATTAAAATATCAAAAAAAATATATATAGGTAGTATGAGTGGAAAAATGTTAGTAGATTGGAATTGTAAATTATATTATAGTATATTAATATGTTAAATAATTTAAATACATTACATGGTTTTCCTTTTATATAATTAGTCAAGTCTAGAACTCGCCGGCCGTTGCCGCGGCACAATTGATATTTTAATTTTCGATGTTTTGAACATCGATATTTTACATGTAGGTATTTTATTATGTATGATATTCAAATATGTATCCATTGTGTCTGTGTTCATGTCTTAAGTGTTCAGTGGTTTTTATTTGCAGTTTTGGTATGTTCAGTGTAAGCATTAAATCACATCATCAGCCTTTCAGTCTATTACACGTCCATTGCTGGACATAGGCCTCTCCAAGTAAGTGCACACCACTGAACACGATCCGCGGCTACCCCCATCCAGCTCTTGCGAACCACCTTGCGATGATCGTCGTTCCACCTAGTCTGAGGGCGTCCTACGCAAAGCAAGCATACTTTATATATAATTAATACGATATTCGTTTATTTATAAAAAAAACATATTTATTAAGTTAAATGATTATGTAAAATAACATATTTAATTTTTATCCGGTTTTATTAGTTTTACATAGGTAGCTATTTTCTATCGACATAGCTCACCAGATTAGCAAGCAGAAGTGGTATTGAGCCGGTCATATTAGCCGCAGAACCGATAACCGATAGGGTAAACAAGTCCTTGAGTTAGCAACGCGCATTGGCAAACGTAGTGTAGGACGCCCTCTGTCTAGGTGAAGCGATGATTTTCGAAAGGTGGCTGGCAAGAGCTGGATGAGAGTAGCCACGGATCGTGCTCACCGGCTTGCACTTGGAGAGTTCTATAAATAAACAAAATTTACTACACTCACACCAATTATCTAGCCCAAAAGAAGCTTCATTATGAAACACGTTAAAATGGTTACTAGACAACGGATATACATACTTAAAATACTTAAATACATACTTATTATACATAGCCAACACCCAGACCCGAGACAATTTAGAAAAACAATAATTTCTAAATTGACCCGACCGGGGATCGAACCCGTGACCTCACAGATGGCGACACCATGAAAACCGGTGTGCAATCGACCAAGGAGGTCGTCAAAAAGTCGTTCTGTCTAGCAGTGTACTAATGTAGGTTGATGGTGATGATTAGTTTTATATATTATACAATGACACTTCACTACTATTTTATTAAAAATAAAGTGAAGGCCTACTTTCTTGGTAACTTAAAAAATATTTCGTAGATGTTGTTACCCTATTTCCTTAATAGTAACTGTAAATTATATAAGTACTTCTTAAATGTTTTTAGTTAAGAGTATTGTGAATTGTGTGTTTTTAGTAAAGAGTATTATGACAAACCTTAGTTGTTTAACAATGCGACTAATAACATAATTTTTATTATGCATGTTTTATTTTGGTAATAAATAAATATATATATTTTTTTTAACATATATACGTATTGTTAATAAACTAGAATAGTTTTTTTATAAGAATGAACATACTTACTAACCTCATAGAAGATGTGGTAACAATCAGTAAAGGCCAGTTATGTCTGTAGTAGCTGGCAATGGCAAGGGCTTGGAAAGTTTTACCCAAGCCCATGTCGTCTGCTATCATGCATCGGCCATGACGCGACAGTGCGAATCTGAAAAAGATATTTTTAAATTTCAAAGCATTTTACAAAAACACAAATGTTGAAAAATTTTCACAAGCAGGATTTGAACCTGCACCCTTCTGACATACCGGGTCAGGTGCTCTCCCAGTTGAGCTATCGTGGTTCTAACTAGCTCGCCGAAATTATTTAACACTTTACTTACTTTACTTTTTTACTTTGAAAGCCAAAGGCGCCCATTCAACATCAAGGCGCCTTAAAAATGATATAAACGAAACAAAAACATTTCAAAGCATTTATTTGTTCGCTAAAAATAGGGCCAAAATTTATAAAAGCACACATAATAAAAAAAGGGTTGAAGATAATTATGTTGAAAAAATCAATATAAAAACGTTTGTCTATAGGTACAGTCGAGTTCATAAATATATGAGCAAATCCAAGGGTTCAAAAATAATTGAGCATTGATAGGTACATAGGCATCTGAACAGATTTACCAATCAAAAATATGTACCCATATCATATGTAATATACCATATGTAAGCAGCTGAAAACTTCAAAATTATTCAAAAGTGTCATTAACTTGCAATCAGTCCAAGTAATCTAATTGTTCGTTGTATACCTTCCATTCTGTGGAACAAAAATATCTGTACTAAGGTTTTACACTTTTATGTGAACACGTGAAAGTTCATAAATATCTAAACAAACATAAGACTTAACATTTTGACAATCATCGAAAAGAGTACCATATTGTCAAATCATACATTTGTCTCTTTCACTTTAAATGTGACGTCACAGAAGTGTCATTAGTTTGCTTGCGGCTTCTTACCTATGTTTGCTGCTTTCTAGTTTCGATTACGATATTGTCTTAAAAGAGGTTGTTATCATCTTTAATGACTGGCCACTTACATTTTTTAAAATAATAAGCTGTTCTAAAAGTCAATCTTCAATTGTCATATTCAAATTGTGATTCATATATTCAAAACATGGCTCTTGTTTTCGATTCTTTATATTCATTGTGTATAAAAAAAAATTACAGCTATCATGAATGATAATATCCAAGATATCATGGAACCTTATCAAAACATGGCAAACAAAGATTTTTCAGCTGCCTCTGCCAAAACGCGTATTACGCGATGTTTTCCTGGATGTACTACATCCTCCAGGACTAAAACTTTAAGTTAAACTTTGAAAAAGAAATGGTATTATTTATTGGCATATGCAGTAACTGCCATTATAATGGATTTTTGGACGATGAAGTCATTTACCAAGAAGACGAACTTAAGGCCGTATTCTTATTTTGTAAATTATGTGCTAGTCCCTTCTTTATAGAATGTCGTCACACAACCAATTGTACTTGTGTCGAATATGTGACTAGCTTAGATAAATAAAATTATTTGAAATATTTATAATTTGTGATTTTTTTGTTTGATTAATTGATTGATTTTATTGATTCAAGCGTAATTTGTGACCCCCGACATAAAACATTCAGTTGGATGGCTGCAACCATCTATTGAATACCTTACATGCCCCCAGATACCCGTCATACTGTAAATTTCCACTACATGTTTATAAATATTTGAAAAAGCTTTTGCATAGGTATTTGTGTACTTTCACTTGGTTAAATAATTTTAAAGTTTTCAACTGTTCAGATGCCTATGTACCTTTCTATGCTCAATTATTTTAGAACCCTTGGATTTGATCATATATTTATGAACTCAACTGTACATATAAAAAATATGAAAAATATCAATCATGAGAGGAAAGCTTTTTCTTTTGACATAATTTTTTATATATCTTAACCATAGGTCCCGGGTTCAATTCCCAGATCAGGCTAAGTGTGTTACGGATTTTTCGATGCATAGCCCGGGTTTGTGATTACCAACCCGCACTTGGCAAGTGTGGTGAGTAAGCCAATACTCATCAATTGTAGTGATGACTTGATTAGATGGAGGCTTTTGCCCAGCAGTGGGACAATATGTATAGGCTATTTACACACTCACCTACTTACTTACTTAACCAGAAGAGGTGCTACCTTAAAATCTGCATATACATTATGTATTAAAAATTTGATGTTTGTTTGTCTCGCTAAAACTCAAGAATGGCTGGATCGATTTGGCTAATTTTCATTTTGAAATATTTGTGGAAGTTCAGGGAAGGTTTAAACGGTGAGAAAAATACCTAAATAATAAATAACGAAAATACTAAAAACAACCATTTAATTTACCAATACAAAATGATTTGTTTGTTTCGTTTTCATGGAAACTGTCAAAGCGGTACGAAGCTCGCCGGGTCAGCTAGTATTTAATATAATCATAAAGAAAAGTAAGTAAGAAATTCATCATCATCATCATCATCATCATCATCATCTCAGCCAAAAGATGCTTTGTCCACTGCTGGACAAAGGCCTCCCCCCAAGGATCTCCACAACAACCGGTTTTGCGCTGCTCGCATCCAGCGGCTTCCCGCGACTTTCACCAGATCGTCGGTCGGATCGTTGAAAGCGCAGTGGGCAGGCCTCCAACAAGGTGGACCGACGATCTGGTGAAGGTCGCGGGAAGCCGCTGTATAGAGTAAGAAATTAGTTTATTGCAATAATCCACACAGATTTCAAACACTACTTAAATATTTATTTATTTAATTCATAGTAGTTTTATTAAGAAAGGGGTGATGATTATGAATGTGATGATGATGATGATGAAGTCTAAAAACCAGAGTATCAAGTTTAACCAAATCAGTATTATTATTACAGATGTAGCATTACTGACCTTACACCTTCTTCTTGAAAGGGCATCAGTTTATTTCTTAGTGTTGCTTCAATGGGTGTTAAATCTATACTGTTTGGGTCAACAACATTGTACTGAAGTATCTGTAATTAAACACTCTGTATTACAACTCTACACAACATTGTACAGATGCCTGCACATCAGACTATCCAAAACTGTAGTCTTTTTAAAAAATCTTTATTTGTATTCCACAGACAAAGTTTAAAGTCTATTGAGGAAACTTGACAGCTTGTGGTAGTCGGATGTACAGACATGTGTACTAAAAAATGTGTTGTGAAATGAAACTTAATACAGATCTTCTCTTTAGTTCTCTTACAATTACTCTTCTCTTAATTTAGCTGGACCTCTCAAACAATTTGCAGGGTGGTCACAGAGACTGAGGTATTGGTTGCCTAACAGTTAATTTGTTAAAATGTCCCAGCTTATTATTTTAATATAAATACCAAATAGATAGATAGATGGATGGACAGATAATTCTTTTATTGCAAAAAATCAAAAAACAATAAATAAAAAACAGACATACAAATATTTAAAAATAGTATTTGGCAACCAGAAGAAAAAATACAAGATAAACTACATATATTTATGGAAAATTTTATTATTTTATGATCTGCAGTGTCTAGGAAAAAAGTTTTTATTTCCCAGGTCATATTGCAATACCTTTAAAACATAATTTGGAATACCACTCAACACCACATGGGGTGATAGTGAAGCAACTTTCATCATCAACTCATGGTAATAATTGATTGAAAAACTCCAAAGTTTGGTATTGGCATCTGAAAACATAATGCAACAAGTGTTATCACCAGCTATATATTATATTATTGTCAAGCACATTCAATAGTGTTTAGTCTAGATAAGAATAATTATTGATAAGAGAAGGTTAGTCTTTTCCATTGTTGTAATATGCATGATTATTTATATATTAATATGTTGGAAACTCATAAAATAGTTTTTATAGTAATATTCTCCAACAAATCCAAAATGTTAAGAACAGAAGCATATTAAATGCTCAATGTGACTGAGGACCAAGAAATGTCAAGTTCTAACTGACCATCACTATCAGAAAAAAATATAAATTAAAATATTACAAATAGGTTTGTGTGACTTACTATAGCTCTTAGATGGTAATGTTTTGAAAATACTAATGAGTGGCGCACAGAACTCCGAGGGGTTTACCTCAAACCGATCCTCGGATATTAAATACACTGTACCATTGATAACTTTTCCTACAGGAATAGTATTGTTGCTTTGAGGGCTATGCGCTGCCTTTGAGTATGGATGAAAACTTTTGCTAGTATTAATAACATTGGTTTTGACAGGTTCACCAGCAGATGCAGGACTCGTAGCTGAAGAGGGGTATAATTCTGAAGTAGTTCGGCTCGGCGAATTAATTTGTGCAAAAAGTTTATTTTGACGCTTTTGTAATGCAGCCAAACGTTTTCGCTCGATTTCCTCTTTTGTACAAGTCATGTCTGAATCTGGACGAACGGTCTGGATTTTATCACATAACTGAAACAGGATATTCAGTAGGTAAATTTTAATAAATTGGTATGTATGTACTTATATAAATTATTTAAATAATAATAATTTAGGTAGATATACATATGTGTTCTGTATAATGTTTTCAAAACACTTTAGTAATGGCATCCAATCCAAACCAATTTAGTAATGGCATCGAGATCTATCCTGTACAGCCTAAACGTAAATATTTTTATGACTAGTTTTTATTTCTTCATTTTCCGACCCACCGGAGGCCTATGTTGCTCTATGTTTTCTTCACAATATTTTTTTAAGTTTGCTGCGCAGGCGATAATAACAGCAACAGCCGCACGCCGCCCGCAGCGATGACAGATGACTGCAACTGTTTTTGCCACTATGTCAGGCAAAGGCATGTCTGTACTTCAGCCGAGGCTTTATAAAATTCTTGTGGCGTGCGATCTTTGTTTTTGTTTTTTAATCTCATTGTATAGTTTCATGCGTTAATGTTTGTAATGTTGTGTTTCAATAGTTTTTATTTATGTTTTTGTTCCGTGTCGTCTCGACCTCTAGAATACCAGCCAGGTCCCGCCAGAATACCAGAGCTGCAGCGGTTATTGTCGCTGTAGCCTATGCTGAGGACTAATGTATTACCTACGTATTTGTAAATTATTTATTTTTTATTTTATTTTTTATTTTCTAATGTTATGTACAATCTGTTTGTGGTCAATAAAATATTATTTTATTCTAAAATATTATTCTATTCTAAGTTTCCTTGCACTATTAAATGCTAAAAAAAAACACAAATGATGAAAAAAATTTCACGAGCAGGATTTGAACCTGCACCCTTCTGACATACCGGGTCAGGTGCTCTTCCAATTGAGCTATCGTGGTTCTAACCAGCCCGCCGAAATTATTCAACACTATTTACTTTTTACTTTGAAAGCCAAAGGCACCCATTGCAACCCAGGCAATGTCAACAACTACCGTCATTAACACCCGATCATAATATTTTTACAAATACTAAAGATCAGTTAAGAAGTAGGCAAGCTATTTATAAAATGTTTTTGTTTTGTTTATATAATTTCAACGCAAATTTTGTTGCGAAACAAATTACTAAAACACAAATGTTGAAAAATTTTTTTTGTTTCGCAACAAAATTTGCGTTAAAATTAAATAAACAAAACAAAAACATTATATTAAATGCTCTTAAAGGGCGTAACAACTTCAGAACAATAACTACTATTCTGGATAACAACAAATGTAAATTAGAGAATGTGTGTATGCAAATATGTTTAACGGATAAGTAAGTCAATCTTTGGTTACCTGGTTCTCAGAATAAAGACCGATTTACACTTCAATAAGTACAGTAAGCAAGTTAAGAAATCAGTCAGTTCAATAACAAGTACCTAGTAAGTTGTAAGTAGCGTCCAAACGTGATGTCTCGTAAGTTAACTCGCTACTGTACACACGGCGGCACATCAAGTTCCCCCCCTATATAACTATAGCTACGCTACACACGACACAGAGAATCGTAGGAAAAGGACTTCCGTGCGGCATGTTGGCCAATCACGATGCGCTAGCGTTTGTGTAGTAACAAGCGCCTACGAAGCTTTGTTTTGATTTTACGGCACTTTGGACCTTATTTCAACAGAATAAAAATAAGGGATGGATTGGTTTTTCAAATGATCCTTAATACATTGCAATAAGATGTATTTTCACACTACGGTTTCACACACCTCACACCCTGCGTTTGCGCACGCACACAGATGTCTTTTCAATCGTTTCTTGTTTTTTGAACTTTTATGGCATGAGGCCGGGGCCAGCCAGTAGTCAAATGTCATCTTACGCCTTGCGTTGCGTTTGCGTGCTGTGATTTTGCGAAGTGCGAGACTCTATCGGCAGAGTTGGTGATTGTTGTGATAATGGCGCTACAACTAACTCCTGAGCAGCGGCAACTCATAGTGATGTTGAGAGAAGCCGGCTATTCTATAAAAGATATAGAAAGAAGGACTGGGATAACAGTGAGTATTGCTTTTATGTCAAGTTTTTATGGGTTTTATGGGTGGTTGTGGTACCGTCGTTGTTTCTGATTTCCATGAAACGAGTGCTTTAGCTACTTACCTTGGGATCAGAACAATGTATGTGATGTTGTCTAAATATTTATTTATTATATTTTATTAAGTGTTAAGGGATTTTCTTTAGTCAATCGTCTTATTTGTAAGACAAAGTAGGTAGAGTCCTAACTATACGCAAAAATATAGAGAAATTCAATTCGATTCGAGAATCACTAAACTTTCACTATGATCTGTAATCATTATAGGATAATGATTACAGATCATATCATATATTTTTGACACTTTTATATTGTCATTTTTAAAAACTATGTGGAAAGTAGAGTCCATTTCATCTCATAGTTCCATTGCCCTTTCTGTTGGCAGCATATTTCAGTGGATCTTTATTTCTGTGAAACTAAGGTTGCTTTTGCAACGAATTTAATTTTCCTGATAACGTTCAATATATACTACTCAAAACAAAATAAGGGCCACGAGGTATTTTTTCATTTTGGTGTAAATTATTAAACATTTACATATTGAAAGTAGTAAAATATTGAGTATACAAACTCTTTGATACCTAAACTTTTTAATATTGTAGTATTCATCTAATGCTGGCAACAATTTTAAATAAAATTTGATTTAAAATTATTTTTGAAAATTTTGATTCCATTTTCTTTGACGTTTTGCTTTCCTTAGCTTCTTGGTTTATTAGAAATTATCAGAGTTCATTGATATCTCGAGTCAGAAACATCTTTTGCAATATGCCACAAGCACGCAGGCGTCATATGGACTCGCTGACAGCAACCAGAGCCGTTACAATGATTGAAGAAGGTCATTCGCAGCGATCTGTGGGTTTGCAATTGGGATTTTCTCGAAGAGCTATTCAAAATCTGTGGAATCGTTTCCAAGTGACCGGCAGTGTTAGAAGAAGACCTGGTTCGGGCAGAGTTCGCATTACAACAGCTCAAGAGGATCGTTACATTCGATTAAGTGCGCGCCGAGATCGCACAACGATGGCCCGCAAGCTGCAAAATCGTTTACGGCTCACAACGGGTACTCGTGTCAGTGACCAAACTATTCGTAATCGATTGCATGAAGACCAGCAGGCATCAAGAAGGCGAGTTGTCCGTATTCCATTAACCAGAAATCATCGTGCAAATCGTTTAAGATTTTCCCGTCAACATTTGGACTGGGACATAAACCAATGGGGCATGGTGCTCTTCACAGCCGAATGCAAAGTTAAATTTTTTAACGACGATCGGCGTATTAGATTATGGAGAAGACGCGGCGAGAGATTTTCAGAAGCCTGCATCCATGAAGTCGATCGTTTTGGTGGTCCAAATGTAATGATTTGGGGCGGGATAAGCTTACACGGCAAAACTGAGCTCGCTATTTTAAATGAGGGTACTGTTACTGCTCAGCGGTATATTGAGGAAGTCGTCAGACCACATGTGATCCCATTTGCCCAGCGAGCGGGTCCTGGATTCATCTTGATGCAAGACAATGCTCGTGCACACACGGCTCAAGCGACTCGGTTTGTACTGGAAGCGTCTCAAATTCAAGTCTTGCCGTGGCCGGCGAACAGTCCGGACTTAAATCCAATAGAGCACATGTGGGATCAGTTGAAACGAAGAGTTAGAGACGGTGATCAGGAAATCCACAACCAACAGCAACTCATCAACGCTGTTAAAAGGGCCTGGGAAGAGATTCCAATGGAAAATGTCAGGCATTTGATTGAGAGCATGCACTCCAGGCTTCAGGAGTGCGTAACGAAACGAGGGGGGCATACCCGTTACTAAAAGATGAGCATGGAGTATTTTCTTTTGTTTTCAGTAACAATTGTTTACATTGTTTTGACGTGACAACGTCTTATAAATTGGTTTGCCGGGTGACACTTCAAGAAACTGCGTTACGCTCCGCTCACGTTATGCGCTCACAATGAGAGCGAGTGAGAGGCACGCGTCCCTTCCACTCGGGCATGGTTAGCCCGCCTAAGAGCGAGAGAGACAGACATAAAAAGTGAAAGGTAAATACGTATGTATGTGTAAAGGTAAAAATAAAATTTTGTTAATATGAAATTCAGTGCGAGATTCTTTGTATAAATTAATGTTTTAAATATAATTCTTTGTATAAATAAATGTTTTAATTTGTTACTATTATTTCATCCTTCTTCCTACTATACGAATGAATATTCACATTAAAATTATTTTACCACTCAAAGTCGTTGTCACGTAAAACTTTCGCCCGTATATCGACTTTACAGGCAACCAATTTTTTTATTTTTAACCTTAAATGTGTTTTTTCTTTCACAAGCAAATAAACTTTTTAATCATTATTATTGGAATAAATTTATTGGTCTACACGGTAAAAACAACATTAGTTTTCGTTATGGAGACAAAAAAATTAATATTGGTTTATTATTTTCATGGTACAGACAAAATACCTCGTGGCCCTTATTTTGTTTTGAGTAGTATATTTTCTTACAATAACGTGCGACTAGCTGAAGCGCAATATTCTATTTTTGTATTTTGTTTTCATGTTTTTAGCCACAAATGGTTTTTGATTTCTGTTTCTAAAGAATAAATACCTACCTATCGACTTCTTTTGTCTAGCTAGATTGTAAGATCCCCCCCACTATTAAGGAACAGATCTCTTCTTCCCTCTAGTGACTAGTGTTACTAAAATATTTTAAGAAATTACAAACTAGGTGTTTTTTCTCAGATATCAACCTCAACGATATGTCGAAGGCTGAAGAACGGCGAAGAAGGATGGCGGGAACGAGAGGTCCAGCAAAAAACAAAAATTTTTCCGCTGCCCATGCCGAAGCCAGTGTGGAATTAGGAGTATGTGATTATAAAGACCGATTGTTATTACCTATATTTTTACTTTGATGATTGATACTAAATCCTAAATACTCGTAAATCAACATCTCATCCTTAGTGTTATTATAAAAGTATACCTACTTATTTTATTTTTTAAATGTTATTTTACATTTGCATTTGTGCAAATTACAAATATTTTTATTGTAACTTCCTAACTACTTAATGTGTTGTAAACCTATTTAAGATTTTTCAATATTGAGATAAGGTAAAGGTAAGGTAAAATCATACCTTGAAAATGGTTTTTTTCCCACTCAATATCATAATTATCATGTCTTGAATGTCCAGGTTCTGAATTTAATTACTCGCGAGCATGAGATTTTTTCGAAATACCTACTCAAATGTGCCGCCATCCACTGAAATCAGTAGAATTCTATTTAAATGGCAATAAGGTTGTGATTGCAACTTTTTTATAAAATTTGTTGCTTTATTTTTTTTTAAGTTTAGTTTGTTCCTTAAGGAACCGGCTAAGGTCATAGACCATGCTGCCATGTCATTAGTTTCTTAATTTAATTGTAATACATAAATAAACAATATTATATTGATGATGATGAATGATAATAGAAATGGGAAGTGAGAAATGATATTACCCCCCAACCCCTCGAGTATCTCAGTAAAGATGTGGGGCTTTACTAAGTCCTCACGCAGACTTCTTGTGAGAATTTGAAAAGTAACATTACACTGTTTTGTTTTATTTGCTAACACTCATGCACACTCACGAACACTTAACGGTTAATAATCCACCATTATTTCACATTAATATTCGACATAACACAAATTTTAGAAAATAAAACAAAACCGCAGACATGACTCTTCACTTTCCCGCCAAGAAGTCAAAAAATTTGTTGCTTTTTTTTTTTTTTAAGTTTGTTCCTTAAGGAACCGGCTAAGGTCATAGACCATGCTGCCATGTCATTAGTTTCTTAATTTCATTGTAATACATAAATAAACAATATTATATTGATGATGATGAATGATAATAGAAATGGGAAGTGAGAAATGATATTACCCCCCAACCCCTCGAGTATCTCAGTAAAGATGTGGGGCTTTACTAAGTCCTCACGCAGGCTTCTTGTGAGAATTTGAAAAGTAACATTGCACTGTTTTGTTTCATTTGCCAACACTCATGCACACTCACGAACACTTAACGGTTAATAATCCACCATTATTACACATTAATATTCGACATAACACAAATTTTAGAAAATAACACAAAACCGCAGACATGACTCTTCACTTTCCCGCCAAGAAGTCCCAAATTTGTTGCTATAATAACCTTAACGTCATAGAAATAGAGTTCCAGTGAAATGTGCTGGTAATTTAACGATACTTATTTATACGTATTCGATAAAAGAAATAGTAAAATTCTTGCCAATTTTCTAGTTAAAAAACCTACCCCGTTGCGAGTAGGTATTCTTAGTACTTATTTAGGGCGTTATTATTAGAAGTTATTCAGCACGTGTGTAAGTATTGTTATTTTCCAGTCCGGTTTTAATATTTATTAATAAATTTTACGTTAGAGTTGTTTGTTCTAATTTTTTTTTCATACAAGAATAATGTTGTTTAATATCCTTAGTGCTATAGAAAAAAAAAGATGACAAGTGCTGCTAACGTAGCGGCAAAGTAGAAATAAATTCTTAAAAAAACATGTCGACTATGTGTTTTTTTATTTAGAGAACCCGTTTAATTCTATTTATTGTTGCGCCCTTTAACATGATGCTTCGAGTATTATACATTACCTATCTAAGTGTGTGCAATTTCAAGTAGGTATCATGATTAATGGTGGTCTCCAAGATTTAAACAAACAGTATAAAATCGCTTTAGGTATACTATTTACTTACCTACTTTAAATATCTTCGTCGAAGACAAAACAATTCAGGTGAGTTTGTTTGCTCAGGTAAAATATCAGAATCTCAATAGATAAGTATCACAGCAGGGTTCGATTCAACAATTTTATTCCTGTTATTGTTTGTAAACATTTAGTAGGTATGTGTGCAGAAATAACATTAAAAGCTAAACCTATTTATAAATAATATATAATTATTTAATTAAAAACGATGACATAGTTGTTTACTACACGAGTAGATATTAATCTGAACGCGTTGCACCCTTGCACTGCACCGCAGTGTCCACAGTAAAACAGAAATTGCGGAAGTGCGGATTGCGGTATGTGCGCGAGAGCGCGGTGATGTGCAGTCGTAGTAGTGTAGTGACGTCACGGCCGGCGCGGTCCGAGTGCACGAGTGAGACGAAGTAACAAAAATATACTGAACCCTCTCGCACGATTCTCCGCGTACGACTTCAAACGGTTCAAAGTCCATTAAGGGTAGCTTGAAGTGACGCCGAGTGTACTTGTTGAAGTGTAAATCGGGCTTAATAAAGGTTTGGTTGTTTCCAGCTCTAGTATTTGGACTTAGGGATGCGCGATCCGGGTCGTCAACCCGATCTTTAGGAAATCGATTCTATATGGATGCAAATAAGTAAGACACAAATACGTGTAATGTAACATTTAGATTCGACTTTGAGCATTACATTACAATACTACCTCCCTGCTGACAGACGAGCATTCGGCTGTAATGTAACATTTAAATTCGACTATGAGCATTACATTACAATATTACCTCCCTGACTGACGAGCATTCGCGTGTAATGTAACATTATAGATTCGACTTTGAACATTACAGCTACCTCCCTGACTGACGAGCATTCATTCATTCATGAAATGTAACATTTTTATTCGACTTTGAGCATTACATTACAATACTTCTTCCCGGATTGACGAGCATTCGCCTGTAATATAACATTATAGATTCGACTTTGAGCATTATATTACAATACTACCTCCCTGACCGACGAGCATTCGTTTTGTATCATTACAAGGTGCGCGGTTTTCCTCCCTCACTGATGTAATGCTTGAAACTGAACGTTACATTACACGCGAATGCTCTCGGTCTCATCTGAACCTTGTAAACAAGTACATTGAAGGTTTAAAAGAAAAACAATGAGAAATAGTAATTAAGAAAACTTAAGGAAATTATAATAATTTTATTTAACAGCTATATCAATCTACCCGCAAAGGTTGCCGCCAAAATCAAAATGTAAACAAAGATAGAACACGTTCGTAACAATAAACCTAAGCATGTACCCAATTTTTTTAAACAAACCGCGTTTTAATTCATACGATCCAAGCAATCCGATCTTTCAAGTTTTGTATTGATCCGGCAATAAATCGTATGACCTCGACCCGATCCGAAAATCGTTAGATCGTACGCCTGCCGATCCGATCTTTCAAAGGATCGGATTGGATCGGCGCATCCCTATTTTTATTTGGACTTTGACTTAAAACGTTTCGATAACATTACAACTTAACAGTTTTCGGAGATTATGGAACCTTGAGTAGTAAGTACCTACCTTTTACTTCAAGATAAACTTGTACATCAACGTTTACAGTAGCAGGTACCTACTCAATCAAATTTATCAAAATGTCAGACAAAAACAGCCCTGCAAAATATTTTTTAAGTGGTGGTTTTGGTGGTGTATGCACTGTTTTGGCGGGACACCCTATGGACACTATAAAAGTGAGACTTCAAACTATGCCTATTCCCCAACCGGGTGAAGTAGCATTATACGGAGGCACATGGGATTGTTTTAGGAAGACTATACACAAAGAAGGCTTCAGAGGCTTGTACAAGGGTATGTCAGCGCCTCTCACTGGCGTGGCACCCATATTTGCCATTAGTTTTTTAGGCTTCGGAATTGGTAAAAAATTAGTGAGTACAATTGAGGATGATGTTTTGTCGAAGAAGCAACTATTTGCTGCAGGAGCATTTTCTGGTATATTCACCACTTCTATAATGGCACCTGGTGAACGCATAAAATGCCTGTTGCAGATTCAGCAAGGAGGTAATATTCCCCAGAAATATAGTGGTATGGTTGACTGTGCTAAGCAATTATATGCAGAAGGTGGTATAAAGAGTATTTACAAAGGTAGTGTTGCTACAATACTGAGAGATGTGCCATCTAGTGGTATGTACTTCATGACATATGAATTGGTGAAAGAGGTTTTGGTGCCAGAAGATGCCACCGCAAAGATGAAGATTCTAGCTACCATAATGGCTGGTGGGTGTGCTGGAATTGCTAACTGGCTTGTGGCAATGCCAGCTGATGTGCTGAAGAGTAGGTTACAGACTGCCCCTGAGGGTACTTATCCTAATGGAATAAGGGACGTTTTTAAGCAGTTGATGGAGCGAGAAGGCCCAAAAGCTCTGTACAAAGGTGTTGCACCAGTGATGATCCGAGCTTTTCCTGCTAACGCTGCATGCTTCATGGGCTTTGAAGTTGCTGTCAAGTTCCTTGATTGGGTGGCACCCAACCTTTGATACTATTTGTTGTATAGAGAATTGTATATTGTTGTTAAGTATTTCATTAGTATAACTGAAAATGTATATTTCTATCTAATAGTATGCCTTGATTATCTTATATTGTACAGTAAATGTTACTTCTGTTTGCCTAAATAGTTAGTTACAATTGAATTTTTAAGATACAAAGGTTATGAATGCATGACAAATATTTTTATAGAAATCACAATTTTACCTCCTTTATAGTTTATTAACTTGTTTTATCGGAATTTTATTGTTATTTAGATAGCATACAATTAAAAAACATAGTTCATGTGTATGCATGTTATGCATAAAATATACTACATAAACACAAATGTTGAAAAAATTTCCACGAGCAGGTTTGAACCTGCACCCTTCTGACATACAGAGTCAGGTGCTCTTCCAAATGAGCTATTGTGGTTCTAACCAGCCCGCCGAAATTATTCATTATTAGAATTGAAGGGTTTTTTACAAAAACTGCATAATTTAATTGCTGCAAATTTTTCTGGAGACAAAAAACGATGTCCTGTCTTACAGTTTAATTTTATCATCACTAATATTTGTATAACAGTTCTTGCGAGTATATAGAATAGAAAACATATTTGAGAACTTAATTAGCTATTACTATTATTCCAGAAAATGCGAAAATGTATGTCACAGTTATGCAGTTTTTGTGAAATTTAAAAAGTAATGCCTAGTAAGTAATAAGTAAGTTTTTGTCAAAAATAGTTTAAGTTATGCTGTTTTTTTAAAAAACAATTTCAAGTCAGTATGATAACATCTACATTTCAAAGGTTAATCAGAGTCAATCAGAAAACGCCAACACCCAGATGTTCTGAAAAAAAAAAAAAAACTTAGCTCAGCATCAGGAGACGGCTATTTCAGGATAATTAAAATAAAAGTAAAATTAAATTATAATTATTTTTATTTATTATTCATCCTTCATATTCTTATTCTTATCAACATTAACTCATATTTATCGCCACTACTGTTATCTTCATTGTCAACTTCCATATCATCTGTACCTTCCTCTTCTACCGCTGCTCCAACTATATTTTTTATAAAAATCTAATATTGTTGGGTCACTTAAATATTTTATAAGTTTTATTAAATCGTTTACTTTATTAGGATTCAGTGGGATTGACTGGCCATACAATGGATTAAATGTAACATCTGTTGGTAAATTACGCTTCGAACAAACTTTTATGGCAATCCAGTTACCCGTAAAGTTGTATTTTACAAAGACAAAAGGTGAATCTTGTTTTATATTTAGCATACGCACATCTTTAATACGCATAGCCGGTCGACTTTGCTTTAAGAAGAAAAAAGGTTGTAGGCCTTCTTTTATGTTAAAAAACATCTCATGGGTTATTCTTTTAACTTCAAAATGTGAAGGACATTTCGACAATACGAGACTTTTTTAAATGTCAAATTAAAGAAAAATCTTGGTCATTAGGTAAATAGCTATCGCCTCTTAATTGGGTAAACGTACTTAATGAATTTGAATAAACGAAATATGTGAACCAGAGCATATAAAAATTTACCTATTATAAATTTAGATATTGGGCATCACTTATGAGGACCAAGTGTTCACTAGGGATTTCATGCTCGTTAAAATACTTACGAAGGAGGGAAGTCACATCATTGACCCTTCTTACCTTCTGTTTCTAAGTAAGTATTCATACAAACTTCATTTGTGCCCAAGTGATGTATTCCAAAAACAAAGTGCCACAACTGCTGAGCATAAAAAACATCTCCAGTCCGTATTATGTGGCAAAGGTATGTTTTGCATATAATCAAAACTGAGACACATAATATCCCCTTGCTGTGCCTTTCTTCTCTGCAGCCTCTTGATTTTATGAAATTTCTCAGCTTTACGCAAGTGTAACTTATGTTCAGTCTCAAGCAAAGTTTTAGTCTTAGGTAATGCAGCACATTTAATTTTTAAATTGTAAGAGTCACAAACGGAGCAGGTATCTGTTCTCGGCAAGCCAAATTTGAGATTAATCATTTTTAAACACTGTCCAGTACACCATATAGCTAATATTGATTCTATATTGATACAAAAACATGTGCATTTCATTAACTGTTAGTTCTTCAGGTAAATATGAATAATTTGGATTATCACATCGAGAATAGTGTGATTGGCGAGCATTAAATGAAGCAATATGATGATGAATCAAATCTAACACTGGTTGTGGATTTTTTCTAGCCCTATTTTCATGTTTCCCACGCATATCCTTAGGATTAGACGTATTTGCTTCAATAAGTAACTGCAGTCTTCGTATGCAACCAGGAGTAACACCATGGAAACTGCAGAATGCTTTCAGGCACACATTATTTTCTTCAACTCCTGTCCTGACTTTGTATTTAAAAGAAGACATTCGGTATCTTTTTGGATAGTTCACTGTATGTCTTGCTGCTGGGGCCGAAGATATTAACCCCAACAAGTATTGGTCCTGTTAATTTTTGCTTCCTATGTTGTTAAAGTTATCCAGTAACAGTAACAGGTTGCTTTTCATGGGGCTGATTTTAGTAAAACATTTGGTTTGTTTGTATCTGAAACAAATAAAGAAACGTATTATTACTTATTTAATCGAATAAATAGCTAATAATATAAACCAACCTATAAAAGGTAGTTTAGGTTAAGACTGACTGACCTGCAAGCCGGTCCAACTTTGCGTGCCGCCACGAATTGATTTTTGTGATTCACATGTTCCAAACCTTTTGCCTTTTATTCCTTATCACATTTTCCTTCTTTTCCTCAGAAAAATAAGTCATATTAACCTCATTTTTTTGTATGGGGAGATAATCCATTAAGTTTTACGTATCTGTTATATTATGTATACATAGAAATATTTAATTGACAATCAAAACCTAGTGGACTTAATACTTTTTAAATAAATTATTACTTTGTAAAAGTGTTTATTTTATTTTAAATACCCAGTACCCATACAGAACCATATCTTTTTATAAATTAACAACTTTCACAAAAAGTGCTCATTCTGCGAAGTGCACCAAATGCGTAATGCACTTTTTTTGTTGAGTGTATGTTTTGCGAAATGCACATTCTGCGTCAGACCCTTTAAAATCATTTTGCTACAATTAAATGTTATAATGGAAAAGATGTTATTTAATTAGCTGATTAAGAATTAATATATATTTTGTTAGTATACCAACTGTTAATAAAATTGTCTTCTAAAGCTTATTTCCATATTTTTATTAATTTCAAAGTCTTTTGCCGTTGTTCTTTTGTTCTTTAACTTGACTGTTTCTATCTTTTCGTTAGTTTCTATTGGTCTTTTGCCATGACCGAGACCTTTACGATCTTTCCTTTGTACAGTCTTAATGGGATACTTTGAGCCATTTCCTTCGGGACCTAATCCGGATTCTTTATCCCAACCTACTTTTAACATTATTTGATAACCTCTATTTGTTTCAGGTATAATATAACTTGTTGGTATTTTCTTGCCTTTACTAAGATTTATATTATGTATTGTAGAAGATAAATGGTCATTCTTTTTAACAGCTACTTTCACATTACAAATTTTACAGAAATAATCAGTAGCTTTCTCTACTTTACAATGATTATATTTATTAGCATCATTCTTTTCCGTTTCACTGTGCTTACTACTCAATAGAAGATCTGCTAGTTTGTAATTTTTGTTTTTAACAATTAGACTTTGCACTGAGTTTCCTCCCTTATCTCTGACAGACGTATCAATGCCTTGTCTTATTAGTTCCTTAAATACTTTAATACTGTCAGCTTGACATGCTATCATAAGTAAACTCCAACCATAATCATCAAGTTTATTTATCTTATTTGGACAGATAGATAATGCATGTTTTAATGTGTCAACATCATCACTTTGTACCGACATAAATAAATCTCTATCTGATATCTCTGTACTCTTTAACTGGTGTGTTTGTCTTTTGGGTGTCTCTTCAGAGCCAGTAGTATCCCTGATTACATTTTTTTCGGGAACAGTAACAATTTTCACTTCATTCAGATATATTTTCTTTGCTTCTTCACCAGTTAATAGTGTGCATGATAATGTGCGTTCTGGATCTTTGTTATGAGCTGTTGTAGTAAACGGTTTCACAAAATTTCTATAATTATTATTCATTGCAATTGTTAAGAAAAGAAGGAACTTTTAATTTAAAGAACTAGTTTAGCCAGCACATATTTACATTACACATTGGAATTACATTGGAATTTTTAAGTGAATTGTCAAAATAAATAGCTTTGAACTTCCCACAGCTTGTGTAGAAGCTTAGTGGTGTTGTTAGTTTTAGTTACAAAGGGAAATAACTTAGTTGTGTATATTTCATAAATATTCAAATTCAATAATGTTATGTTTTATTAATTAATATAAAGAAAGCCTCAAAGAAAAGAGTAGGTACCTATCACAAAATAAGCTTATAAAGTATCATTTCATCAAGCCACATCGATATATCGATATTTTTTTTTTCAATATTTCGATACATCGATACAAAATAACCAATTTCGAAGTTCGTGCATATCAAAATCGATGTTTTATTTATTTATTATCATCTCATCACGATCTTAATAAAAACGCTAGAATTCAAAGCCGTAAAAGATTGAAAAAAAACTTATTATTTTGTTGTGCTGAATTTTTTTAATCTAAACTGTGGTTTTTTTTTTAAGTGTAGTTCGAAATCGGTACATTTTTGCTTCATCTACCCGAGGGCAATTAGATAGCTAATGATCTTTACTATCACCCCTTAAAGGGATCGCTACGTATTAGCAATAACCCTATATATATTACCAATTTTAGCGATTTACCTTATCCCAATTCACTAAGAATAACGCGAAGTCCCAAGTTGGCAACACTGGTCATCATGTCAATCCTCGGTTTCTTTCATGAAGCTGTAGATGTTTCTTTAGGCTGTTTATTCGGAGTGTCAAATCATGGTGTCAATCAGCATAAAAGTAAAATGTCACATTAGTATGACAAAGGCATTGAGCACATACAGCTAAAATTACTGAAGATTGCATAGTGGTTGCCCATGTAGTCATACTGCCATCAGTATGAGCTTTAGTTGTTTTTAAATGGAGGAGGTGATGATAAATTATTTATGCCGATGGTAGTAGTGGTAATGGTATGTTATTGAATGGATATTGTACCAAATAGATTATCTTTTTTGTTTCAGTAGAGATGTTGATTGACAGCCTCAACTGTAAACACTAAAGAAACCCTTATGAAATCCGAGCAACTGCTCTTCGAAATTAGATAACGAGAAATTGGTTCTTGAGGAATGGGCTATGCTATGGTGCGGATTTCACTCCATCTGAGGCAGTCGTCACTCAATAATGTAATTGCCGAATGCTGCTGCTGGCTTTGTTGGATTTAAGTAATGAAAGTTTTTACACTAATAGTTCTTTAATTTAGTTAGATCATTAAACAAAAGGTTGACTCATAAACTTAAATTTTTTTTTATTATGATTAATGATTTGATTGATGATGACCCATAACAATTTATAAGAATCATTTTAAATTAGTTTCTATATACGGCAGCGACGGCAGCACTGATGAGCATTCAATAGTACTATATAGCATGCACATAAAGGTATGTGGTGTACATTTAGTCAGGGCAGAATCAAATGCATAAAAACCGTAATGCGAAAATTTTACTTTTATTGGTGCGGAGTACCATTATTTTAACTCAGATAAGGTATTAACCCATTCAATGCCGGACCCCGCACCAGTGAGTGGCGACAATTAAATTTCTATTGTGTCTGGTTTTGAGGCAGTCAACGTGTTAATAGTCAACAAAAGTTTGAACTTAATGATTAAATTTTTAAATAAAAAGATTGTATTCATATCACCTTAAAATTAATAACTATAATTATGTACTTTCTTATAAATTATTGGCGATTGTGCATTGCACATCATCATTATTCTTATATCCACAATAAGTAGAAGTACAACTTTAAATTTTATTACATTAAATATATAATAAGTAAAATACAAGATAAATGATGATGAACTTATTTTAAAATTTTCACATGGCAAAAAATTATCAATGTTGGTTTTAAACCATAAAAATTAAGACAAGCCACATTATGATAGGTCCAACATGCCATGAGCTAACAAGAAAGTTTTACTTCAAACCCGCACATCAAGCCGCACGTCAGGTCAAACTGATATGCAATGTGTTCTACCACTAGAACACTTTGCGCTCCACGGGTTAATACAGTAAAAATACAATTTTACACTTAATAAATATAAAAAGATTACATAATTATTTTGCGCCTTCTTTATGCTTCAGATCTTTAAATGTTTTCTAGTTTAAACTAAAATACTTACACCTGTTTTACAAACAATTGTTAACTTCATTTAGATAGTTCTTTAGCTATGGTTTTCAAAGCTTCTGTTTGCTCCTTCATTAATTTTAATTTTTGTTTAAGATAGTCCTTTCTATACAATACAAAGTCTTCTTTTAGTTGTATCTTTCTTTGTTCAACAGATGCTAAAATATCACAGTTAAAGAAACAGTTACTAGAGTGTTTGTCAGCTCTGGAATTCTTAATCTTTGGTTCTTTGTGTTCTGTGGCCTGTGCAAAGACTTTAACATCTGGAGGCGATTCAGGGTCGCTGTATGTTGGTGCAGATTCTGCTTCATTGTCGAACTCTTCTTGTGTTTCTTGGTCCAAAGGCACAAACTCGGTAGCTTCTTGGTAACTAGTAGTTGAAGAGACATTTTTCAAGCCCAAAGCTTCTTGCTCAGCTGGTGTTAGCATTATGACAGATGGTGGTACCTCACCATTAATTTCTGCTTGACGCTTTTTAGTTTTAGATCTCAAATCTTGCCAAGTCTGAAAAACATGTCAGTAAACATATTTCAAAATCAAATAATATTATCTTAGACTTAACAGTGTGCAGTGACTAATTACAAAGCTTGCTCCAAAATTAAATCATAATCAACCTATATTACAGTCCACTGCTGGATATTTATACAATGTGTACTAGTAGAATATTTATTAAAAGGCAAATAAAAATTAAGTTAGTGATTTTTCAACCTGAGTACTAATGCAATAAGATGCAGATACTTTAAACAAATAAAATAATGCCTGAACTAAAACCGCTATGAAGAAACTTATAAAAGACAACACCAAGTAAATTTACCTTCCTCCACTGTCGCCAAGTCTTTCTAGCACCTGGGCCCTGCACGTTATTGCACTCGTTTGCGATACTTTGCCACAGCTTCTGAGAGTCACTGTAGTTAAAATCCTGTGTCACCTTGCAGGCTATCAACTGAGGATGTTTCGTCACTAGTTCCGCGAGTTTCTTCTTCTGTCTTGCTGTAACATACATGCCCCTTCGACGTTTTCTATCATCCATTATTCAAACAACATTTATTATAAACTTAGCATCAATTAAAAATATACCTGAGATATTCATAGCTTTGTATTGCAGAGTCGAATAAGAATATTAATAACTTCCTTAGAGACTTGTACTGATTAAGACGTAACAGCTATTATTAAATACTAGGAAAGTTTACAGCAAAGCAAAGTTTAGGAAGGAAAGGAATTCCTAAATTGTTGTTGTATTGTAATTTGCTGTTTTTGTCAGCAGATGGAAGTCGGTCGGTCTGTGTATTTTTCTCTCTAATTCTCTATGGTATCATGTATCAATATCAATCATGGTAGGTATGTATTGACAATTTGATAAATATTTTTAGTTTTCTTCTACCGTTTAGAAAGTCAACGGGATCTAACTTATTAAGCCTAATTTTATTAAATGTTTCATCTAAATATTATCATTCTGTTAAGGAAGTCTCCTTAACGTCATAGGCAGTGCTGCCATGTCATTAGTTTTTTAATTTTATTGTAATACATAAATAAACAATATTGATGATGATGAATGATAATAGAAACGGAAAGTGAGAAATGATATTACCCCCCAACCCCTCGAGTATCTCAGTAAAGATATGGGGCTTTACTAATTCCTCACGCAGACTTCTTGTGACAATTTGAAAAGTAACATTGCACTGTTTTGTTTCATTTGCCAACACTCATGCACACTCACGAACACTTAACGGTTAATAATCCACCATTATTTCACATTAATATTCGACATAACACAAGTTTTAGAAAATAAAACCAAACCGCAGACATGACTCTTCACTTTCCCGCCAAGAAGTCCTATTCAATTACTATTCTACTCTAACTGTCATGTCAGTGTCAGACTGATGTGACTTCTTGGCGGGGACTTCTTGGCGGGAAAATGAAGAGTTATGTCTGCGGTTTTGTTTTATTTTCTAAAATTAATGAGATACTCGAGGGGTTGGGCCATGGGTAATTGGGTTGGTTTGGTAACATCATTTATTTTTATTATTGTTTATTTATGTATTACTTAGGAAGATAGAACGGACGATAAGACTTGATGGATTACATCCATTGCCGTAAAACAATACACAAAAAAAATCAGACTAATGTCAGATCACCAGCCATTTTGTTTAACTGTCAAGTAAGTATACATATATTTCTCTATGGTATACATTCTCTTCCGTCCATCCATTTCATCCGTCGTTCGATTGTGGTGTGGATCGGATTGTGCATTGCATTCGTAATTCGTAATTTTCTCACAGACGGCACCACCGACGCTCGAGTACAGTAAAGTGCGTGTAAATATCGGGTTAATTTAATTGTTTTATTGTGTGCAATAATGATATGATGACATTTGAATTTAGTTAACAAATTGTGGCAAATATAGTGAGAAACGATGGCGGGTGCAAGTGGAAAGTTTTTGCAACGATTTCTACCGTTCTTGGGCTGCGTATTGCTGATAAATCTAGTGAAATATGTAAGTTTTTACAAATGATCGCAATTCATTGTTCCGCACTAATTGTCTTTGCAATAGTCTGGTATAAGTTACGTATGCGATTAGATGCTAGATGGGACTGTGATTTAGAGTAAACTTCAGCCTTTTCTTTGTCGTTACATATTATTTGATTACCCTCTATCACAAAATTCTCTGTTCCATAATGATTTGATAAACGAATACCATACTATCAGTCTTTAAACAAATTAACAAAGCAAAAGTTATATTCATTGCTTTTAATTATCTACTTCGTTTGTCAGCCAGCCATAATTCCACTATATGTATGAATGATTTATTTTGCCTTAGAATCTTAATACTCTAATAAAAAAATTATAAAAGCATAGTTGATATGATTTGTTCTTGATAAGCAAACCAATAACCATTACAACTTGTATAGATGTGATAACAGAGTAATTTCCATTGTTAAAACTTTACATCTGGTGTTCCATTGAAATACTGTTATTTTGATTAACCTAGATTTAAATGTAAAGCACAGAAGAGGCATGGTAACTTAGGCCTCCAAGTTACTGATGTACAAATCATATTCATACCAATTGTGGAACTGACCACTTGCTGTTAATGTAAATGTATGATAACGATTTTGTTTAATTTGAAATTTTAATCTTCCTAAGTAAGTAAGTAAATGATATATATATGTTCAAGTTTAGTTCAAATACAGTGGTGGTCATATAATAATTAAAAATGATTTATAAAACAGAAAGTTTTTGAACAAATCATGTAACTTTTTGTGTTTCTCTCTGAAATTATTATATTTTATTATGAAATATTCACATGGGCAAATGAGTAAAACGAAAGGAATTAGGAATAAAATATGTAGAATAGTAATTAATTTTTCACAAAAATACCTTTTTTCTGAAGAGTAACAAATTTTTTTACAAACAAAGCTGAACAAATAGTTAAGAATAAACATTGAATTGTTCGAGAATTTATTTTAAAGAAACATAGGCTAAGTAAAAATACATTAATTATGAGGAATTTTGTTTAATAAATATAGTTTAAACTATGATTAATATTTTGTGGCATGGCTTAATAACTTGCTTTGCTGCAGCGAGGCATTGATTCTATTAATTTCTTACATTTTTCAAAAGAAATTGAGTTCCATTCTTCTAAAAAAAACATCATAAAGCTCTCTCAAATTGCCGCAGTGTCGATTTGATACACTTCTTGACTTTGCACCAAAGATGTTCGATTGGATTTAGATCTGGGCTGTTAGCTGACCACTCTAAGTCAGAAACTGATTGTAATTCGAGAAATCTTTTACTGAGCGTGTCGTATGTTTAGGATCATTATCAGTGATTGGAGTAGGTAGAGCTATTTTATGTACTTGCCATATGATAGAATAATATGGATATTCCCCATATGAAAAGCATACACTTCCTATAAGTATAAAGATAGTAGAATAAATAGATAGAAACTTGATTAATTAAACCACATATATGTTTTTATGTAACAATTCTTATATTTATACAAGAATCAACAATCATTTAACATTTTCATTCTGAAGTTGTACAAGAACATACCATACAAATTATTTGTTCCACACAACACAACATTAAACAACATGTTACTTTTGGTAAACAATTGAATGCCAGTGTTGCAGAAAGAGATAAAAACAGGAGCGTTACTCTAGTCTAGTAACACCCGTGACACTCCCTGTACGTGTGAGCAAGAGCGCAATAATGCAGCGATATCACGAGTGTCAACAAAGTGGCAACGTCGCGCGTTTGACAAATACTTTGGCAACGTGTTGCCGATGTAAAATTGACAACGTCGCTCGTGCGCAAATGGGCTTACATATACCATTTTTTATACTTATTGATAAAAATAATTATAATAATCGAATTGCAGAGTATTAGTCGGAATCCCGTGGAATATCCATATTAACATCAATGTTTGCAGTCAATGAACCTAAATAGCTCTACCTACTCTGATCACTGATCATTATCATGCTGAAATATCCAAATTACAAGAAGAACCTCTTCAGCATAAGGTAACATTGTTGTTTCGAATATTTTTTTTACTGAAGTTGATCCATGTTACCTTCTACGAGCTTAATAGGTCTGATTCCGTGACCAGAAAAGCACCCTCCCAATTTTCACATTTTCACCGCCATGTGTAATGTTGAAAATTTTATAGTTTTAATGTAAAATAAAAGATTTTCAATGGGAAATTTTTAACTAAAGGAAATTACCTTTAAATATATAATATATAATAAGGCATAAGGGACTATTATTCAAAATTAAAACTCTATTACCGCACCCGTATTATGGGTTGCTAAAATCTTACCTAAGTAGTAGAATATTTCAAGTAAGAAAAAAAGACTGCACATCATGTTTTATGATATACTCGCTGGGGTACCACAGGGCTCCGTTCTTGGACCAGTCCTTTACACCCTGTTAACATCTGACTTGCCACAAAGCCCAGAAGTTACGGTTGCAACCTTTACCGATAACACAGCTCTACTTACATCGAACAAGTGTCCGCTCCAAGCCTTCATAACCCTACAAAATAGCCTAAACAAAATTGAAGAATGGTTGGCTAAGTGGCGAATAACAGCCAGGGCATCCAAATCGGTTCATTTGACTTTTACACGGCGGCGTAAAGAAGACTGTGCCCCAGTCAGCTTAAACGGCTCCCAACTCCGCCATCATGAAGTCATAAAATACCTAGGGATACACCTGGACCTAACTGGAGGCTAACCTGGAGGAAGCATCTCCAAACAAAAAAAGAAGCACAGAGGTCTTTACTGGATGATGGGCAGAAACTTAACTTTGTCTATAGACAACAAATTACTCATCTATAAGAGCATGCTTAAGCCTGTTTGGACATATGGCATTCAGCTCTGGGGCTTTGCCTGCGTATCTAATATAATGATAATGCAAAGGGTGCACAACTATATATCTAACGCACCGTGGTTTGTCAGAACAACGGAGCTCCATAACTTCCTTGACATGCCAATAGTCAAGGAAGAAATATAAACAACGGCAGCAAAAGCATCCAAACCAGCTTGCGGGGCAACTTACTATCTCGGAAACCATTCGTCGGTTAAACAAGCGGCGGGATATCTTCGACGAAGATAGTCAGCAGAATAACAGGCTGAAAACGAAAAGCCTGGCTTCGCTGGGAGTAGCGCCCTACATACTTAAGAGGAGACATCTCATCTGCTTATAGTTTATGACTGATTGTATGATGGAAACAAAAAAAAAACTTAACTTAATACATGTAAATCAGCCTTAACACACATTAAATATTATTACAGGATAGTAAAATCGTTCCACAATCCAAATTGTGCATGATAAATGTCAATCAAATGAAACAGAATGGACAATTAAGATTAATTTAAACCAATAAGCAGCTGGTATGCTTTCAATTGGTTTGGAATTAAGCTAAGAATGACCCCTAATTGTATGTTATTGCTCAAACTATTTGCTTTAGTTGGTTCCTAATAGATTCTTTCGTTAATAACTGTTATTAAATTTAAAGCAAATTTTTCATTAAGTATGTTTTTTTGCAAGGAATTTACTACTTGAGTCTTGTTCTCAGTTCTTAACACTTAACAGAGTTGGTATCATAAATAATATGGCTGTTTTGGCTGTGTATCGTAGAGAAAAACTTTGTTTTACAAATAGCTTATTTAATTAGTACAGACTCCTGCACATCAACCTACCACAAACTGTAAAAATTTGAACTTAATGTCTAAGCCATATGGTTGACAATTTATTGGAGAAATTTGACAGTTTTTAATAGGTGATGAGCAGGCATGTGTATACTCTACGGATGAGGACTTGTACTAGCATTCAGTTGCGAATCTAAGGTTTCTATCAGGGATATCACTGTGGGCTGTTGTTCTTTCAAATTGTACATTAGAAATAACAATTGCTCTCAATTCTAATCATCATCTATGTACTATATTTGTTGTTAGAGCAAATGCTCTTTCATATAGTATAAATAGATTATTTTTCTTAATTGCATTGTGACCACCTATTTTATGCTCAATTGTTAATTGTCATAAATATATTACAAATTCAACATGGCTATAGTTTGTTAGTGTAATACTAAGTGCTAAAAACTATAGATAAGGTTGTTCCTATTCCTCAAATTGTAATTAGGTACACACTACCTTTGTGTTTACAAACTGTAAAATTTCCTCAATAGACTTTGATCTTTATGTATATACTAGCTGACCGGCGGACTTTGTACCGCTGTGACAGTTTCCATGACAACTAAACAAACAAATCATTTGTCCGCTTAAGAACACCCGTTTCCCATGATGGACCCCTATTACAGCGCCACCTACCGGGTCCAATTGTAAATCTAAACCATTCTCGAAACCACTTGAACACACACAGAAAATTTCATCCAAATCGGTCCAGCCGTTTAAAAGGAGTTCAATAACATACACACGCACAGAAGATTTATATATATAAAGATATGGCATATGGTTGAGCATTTATTGAAGAAATTTGATAGTTTTGGATAGGTTGATGTGCACGTGTCTAAACATAAGCTTAATAAGCCACAGAGCTGGTATGATCTAAGCCTCATATCATTCTTGCTCTGTATCTCATCTCATCTCTCATCTGAAGAGTCGACAGTCTCTTGATGGACTGAAGGCTAGCGACGTCAGACTAGGCGTCCCTAGGCAAGCGCGCACCGGTAGGTGGCGACACACACCAACTACGTTGTGGTCAACACCTGTTAACACCAGGAATATTTACCCATCTAGACTTCAAGAACTATGTCTTAGCATACTAATGCTCTCCCATAAACATGAAAAATAACTTTTTGGCGAAAGAAGTGTTGTCTTCTCGATAATGTAAAATTAGATGAATAATCTACCAAAGAGTGTTGTTTGAGAGTGCTCAAGGCTGTAAAAAGTAGGGTTGCCAGATACAGGCATTTCATTTCCGGGACAATTCGAGGTCTACGAATTCGGTCAGTATAAAAATACCTTTATAAAAATAGATAATTATTTTTGTAAATCGCTTTACTTGTAATGTTTTACAAATATGCTTTTATATTTAAGGTAAATACTAACTTAGGTACAGACGCCTGCACATCAACCTACCACAAACTGTCAAATTTCATCAATAGACTTTGAACTTTATTCCTAAAGCATATGGTTGACATTGTATTGAAGAAATTTGACAGTTTCGGATAGGTTGATGTGCAGGCCAACCAAAAAAACTGGCTGGTACTGTAAAGGCAATGTGGATGTCTGTTTGTTATGTAATTACACCGAAGGCCACAGCTACTTTTGTTAATGCTACATGACACTGTCACCTGACTTGAACGCCTCGGAGAATCGAGTAAGATACGGGGTACGCTTGCGTCGTTTAGGACCATAATGTCCACTTCTTAAAATGACCACTTCCCAAAAGGACAACATCCCACAATTACCATTCCCAGATCGTCCACTTCCCGTAATCACTATTCCCAAAACGACCTCTTCCCAGATCGTCCACTGCCATAACGACCACTTCCCAATATGTCCATTTCCCAAAACGTCCACATTTCAGCTACTTACTACTTGTTAAAAAAATATATATTATTGTTAACAGCAAAATTTTTGTCAAGTGCATAATTTTTGTTAGGCTGAGTATAATTCTTTAGTTCGGAAACAAGTGATTATTTTTTAGTTAAAGTGATACGTTAGTAAAAAATGAAAATTATATTGAATAAAATATATACATATTTCGAATGTAGGAAGTTATGTTGTTTCCTATCCTGTGAGCTTAACGCAACAGAAGTGGACAATGAAATTTAAGCGACTAATATTCTGAAAACGAATATGTTCTATTTTGTTATATTATGCAAATCTTAAAATTTCATAGTTTTTATTAAGTTGTCATCATGGGAAATGGCCATATTGGGAAGTGGTCTTTATGGGAAGTGGACACTATGGGAGGTGGTCAATCTGAGAAAGTAGTAATTACGGGAAGTGGACGATCTGGGAATGGTCAATGTGAGATGTGGTCTTTTTGGGAAGTCGTCATTTTAAGAAGTGGACATTATGGTAGCAAAGGGCTTGCGTGACGCCAGTCGCTAGAAAACCTCTAAGATTGATTGGTCACTAGTCCACGGCTTGTGACAAAAGTAATGAATCTGTCGAAATCACTAAGTTATTATAATACAACAGAAAAAGCGGTTATTTATTTAATGCCAGCAATGAAAGAGAGAAATACGTGGTATTATACCTTTATATTTCATATCGCGTGCACTAAACAAATAAATTGCTACATTAATAAATAAAGCATGTAGCCGTTGAATCAGCTTCCCGTGGTTTTCTAATTTTGGCCAGTGCTTACATCAACAATCACTAATTATCTTAAATATGAGGTTGATGACGCAAAAGCTCGCTTATATATCTTTTGTCTTGTTTTAATTTAAATAAAGAAGCTATAATAAATGTAGCTAGAGTGGGATGGAAATGGAAGACGTCGTGAAGTCAAAAATCTCACAGGGCCATAAAATCGCAACTCGCAAGGTCTAACTAGCGTGTCTTGCTCATAGTAACGTAAATAGACATGGTCACACATAAAGAAGTACACGCGCAGGCACAGGGTAAGCGTACCACAAAAGACGAGTCCGCTTGCAGTTTGCTCGTGATCACGTCAATTGGTGCCTTTACCAATAGAGAGATGTTCTCTTCTCAGACGAGACGAGAGTCTGCCTTTTCTGCAACGATAGACGCAAAAAAGTGTACAGAAGACAGGGTGAACGTTTCACCCAAGCCTGCATCCAAAAGACGGTAGAATACGGGGGCGGTTCTTGTATGTTCTGTGGGGGCATGTCGGCCGATCGCAAAACCGACCTTGTTTGCGTTTCCCAGGCTCGAGGTACTCGCGGGCAAGGGTCACCTGCTGGTACATCACAGATCCTGGAAGAGTATGTGGTCCCATATCCCATATGCCGGTTTTGTTGGCGAAAGCCTTGAAGCTGTAAAAAAAAAATTTTTAAGTAAGTCAACGAATAAAAAAGATTTATGTCGCAAAAAACGTATATTTCGACACTCAAGAAAATCAAAATTCATAGGGGTATTTGCCGTTGATCTAGAAGTATGAAGTTTGGCAAGTAATATCGTCTTAAACTACAAGTATAGGGACGGAACCCACGGTGGGCGAGTCCGACTCGCACTTGTCCGGTTTTTTTATTTGTAATTATTGTGTTTTGCAAATACAGTCTTTTAATTAATGATTTTTATTGTTTTGTAAACTTTGTTTTCTTATTGTTTTCAATAAAAATTAAAAAAATATCGAATTCTTTTCGGTACCTTTCAAATGATACCCAACATAACCCTCCACATTGATTTTTAATAAGGTTTAAAGACGCTAGAATAACGTTTTTAAATGTGCGATTTTTTTGACGCCGAGTGTAGTTTGTTATTGCCCAGGCAAACAAAAATGTCGCATGCCATTGCAAGATAAAAAAAAAACAGGGAAAACAAAACACAAAAATGTGGCAGATCAATAGGGTTTCCTTCTATATTCTCTAATTTACAAATAGATTTTCGTGTTTAGACGATTTCTCCAATTTTATTCTTTTACATAGGTATAGGCGCATCGCAATTTTGAATGGTTTTTGTAGATTTGTTATGATCCATTTCAAAGATCCGTATTTGGTTATATGCTTCTTAAGATAATATTAAATGTGCTGTGTAATTAATATACCTAGTAACCAAATCGTGTTAATGTAATGCTCTCATCAGGAGTTAACGTCAGTAGTCAACCCAATCAACTAGACTAGACTACTAGAGCATATAGTTTATCTCCCCTTTCGGCTTAATGTTTAGTTTCAAAAGTCCTTAAAAAGAAAGAAATGTTATGACAACAAGATGGAGTCCGGCCGATCAAACATTATTATCGTTTACCACCTGACGATTGAAAATCGGTTGTAAATACACATATTTTAAGGTTTATTTTAGAATGCAACAATAAACTAACGAGGTATGTTAGTCATAGTCATAATTGAACCTTTACAACATGTATCATCTGAGGAAGTTGAGTCAAAGTGATAAAGCCAGTTTCTTGGCCAATTGTTTACTTACAAGTGAAAACGTTGTGATAGGATGGGACTCAGAAAATTAAATACAGACCCCAAGGCCCATTGCCATACTTATGGGTCGTCGACAACGCTGCCATGGCGCTATTGGCGCTGCGTTTGCGTTAGGAATAGTAATGTTTTAATCATTTTCCTCGTAAATGCTGCTTCCAAGGTGATTCACTTAAGAAAAATTACAGGTTTTTGTACGTGCAAAAGTAAGTAGATTTATTGTACTTTTTGTAATAAAAGGAACACCTTAGAATCTACGATTATCTCCAGTTAGTCGACAGCCACATTCAGTTTATTTCCTAAATCATTAAGTGCTTTAATATCTCTGCCTATGCTTCATCAATTGTACATTTCATTGTTGCCCTACCAAGCGTTAACAATGGAGAATACCTACATAAGCAATTTAGCATGCACTAATCAAACTGATTTAATTAGAGACCCGTGAAAATTTGAAAACCGATCGATCGTCGAAATATAATGGTTGCGCTAATTTGATTGCTTGCTATTTTTTTTATAAACCTTTGCAAATCATTTTTGACTTGTCTGTTGGCAGGATTCTGTACAAAATTCCGACTGGGATAAAAGATCGATCACCCTATATCCTACTTATTTTTGCCTCCAAGCAGTGTCGTTTTGCATTGCTGTGTTACTGTTTTAAAGAAACTACCTAGATCCATTAAATTACAGGGCATATAGAGGCATAAGAATTGTCCAGGATTGGCAAAGCATGAATGATAGGTACCCCTGATTGCAAGCGTCCATGGGATGCGTCAGTCTTTTCATCAGAGAGGCCGTATGCTCGTTTGCCGGCCCATTATAAAAAAACACTAAAGTATACGTGATACATATCATATAATAACTAATTACAATTTTAACATTGTTATTCTCTGGTCCATCAAAACTGATATTTACGTGATTTCCATTAACAAGGATCTGTTGAAGTAATAGGTATTGTTTTGTTTCCTCGTTGGGGCGCATCGGGATCTGTTATTCCAGCTGTGTCTGTGTCACATCGGAAAATATTAATATACGAAAACGACAAGTTCTCAAATCTCACTAGTTTTGGACCGGCTAACTCATGGACATTTCGTTCAAGGGAATTTGTGTCGTCACAGAATTTTGTGAGCGCGATCTACGTGTTTTAAGTGGAACTTTTGGAAATTGAAAAATAAAAGCCAGAAATAAATCTAATTTACCTGTTTACATCATAAGATACAAAACTAAACCGAGTAAATGCTAGCTTTGGTGTAAAGATGTTTGATGGGACAAGTTTGCGGAGCGTTCAAACCTGACGTTTCTTATAGCGTCTACGTTTTTCTCAGTATTCTCTAGTCGTTGTACTTTTCTGACATTTAAAAGCGTATCATTAAAAGATGCCAGGCTATTAAACACAGATTGCTAGTTACGTGGGTGAGTAGATGTATGAAGAAACATAAAGTAGCAATGAAACGTTATTTGCTAGGAACTTAGGACTCTTAGTGCTATAAGGTTCGAGGTTAAAATGATCGTTATGTACTGTGTAATTTGACTAACATAGTCACCTTCAAATTAAGTTGTACACGGCTATATTGTTATGCTAGAACTTGAAATAATTCTTGTTCACGACCAACAACGTTCGTTTCAAAATATTCATTTTCAAATCTTCAAGGAAAACTTCTTTAACCTTAGCTATATCTCGTTTTAATATTTAAGATGGGAAGTCAGTAGATACAATTTACATTGCTAAGAAAATGTAAAAAATATTTTGATACTACAATGTTACTCGCCCGGTCTACGAGTGCTGAGGTTAAGCAACTTTCGCAGAGGCCGGTCATCGGATGGGTGACCAAAAATTTATCATCTCGAGCTCCTCCATGCTTCGGAAGGCACGTAAAGCCGTTGGTCCCGGCTGCATTAGCTGTTGTTAATAACCACCAATCCGCACTGGGCCCGCGTGGTGGTTTATGGCGCTCGTGGCTCGTGCCCCAGCAGTGGGGACAAATATGAGCTGATGATGATGATGACGACAATGTTTATGGATTAACAAATTTTAATAGTGAAAGTAAAGTATAAAGTAAAAGTAAATAGTAGCCTATACGTATATGCTGGGTAAAAGCCTCTGTCATTGAAATCAAATAATCGCTACAATTGATGTGTGTACACTTAATCATCACGCTTGCCAAATAGTTATTGATCACAAACGCGGGTTATACATCGAAAAATCCGAAACACACACATTGTCCGACCTTGAAGTTTAACTCAAGATCTCCGCAGAACAGGCCGAGAGCTTTGCCACTCCGCCAACAAAGCGCGTATAAATTAAAATACATATCACATCACACTAATATTATAAATGCGAAAGTTTGTGTGTATGTGTGTATATTTGTTGCTCCTTCACGCTGCAACGAATGGATGGATTTGGATGAAATTCGGCATACAGATAGTTTATAACCTGGATTAACACATAGGATATCTTTTTATCCCGATATTCCCACGAGAACGGAAACCACGCTGGTGAAACCTCGGGTGGCCGCTAGTATAATATAAATATGGTATCTGTGACCGTCTCGGTGGAATGAGTTTGTAACACCGGAAGGTCACGCGGGCCTTGTAGCCGCATGCAGCCAGTGATTTAAATTATACTGGTAATGCCACCGCGCGTCCTGAATCGATATGACGTGCATGTTGATGTGTTCGTAATCGTTGCGGTTTTTCCACCATTCTCCCTCGAGAATAACACTTAAAACCCTCACTATCGAAAGTTATAAGTTAAAAATGGAATTTCTGGACGATAAGTAGAAAATGGAAGAAAAAGAAGAAAATATTGAAAAACTGGCGCCTGCCGGTCGCTATCTCATTGATACCCCCGATACGATAACCGGTACGGGTCAATTAAGAAAACAAAATTGTTTTGTTTGAAATATTTTTGTCTAATCCTACTTTAAATTACTACATTGAAAAGGCTATTGTTTATTGTGTAACCTATGTCCTGCTGCTGCGCAAAAGTGTCTCCCAATTTTATATACAGATCTCTATCTCGTGCCAGGCTTTTGTCAATCTTCCTTGAAATGCCCCAAATTACTTCACCATCTTCCGGACCTTGTAACAACCGTTTAAAGATACCATTATCATTTTAGTACCTCTTTTGAACTATTCATAAACATTACGCTCCGTAATTATTCCATAATAATTCCACTGGAATTTGAAATATACAATTGTTTTCATATCAGTCTAGTGTGGAGTCATCGTGAAGGTTCAATTAGCTGTGTGTGACTCCATGTTGGTAAAACCCACATAGTGGGGAAGCCACCCTCAACGAGGACTTGTATTGATTGATTGATATATGTTACTGACTTAGTGGCTTCCTTGAACAAAGGCAGTCTTGTTTGATTCAGAATGTAAGGTTCTGTTGTGTATTTCATGTATACTTTGATAGTAGGAGTGTAAAAAGTTAAATAGAACACTTTATATATGCCTAGATTTCTTTGATGACAAGTATTCCGGAACGAATTACTATGCAGATACCAGCGTAGTGTATATTAGCCGATATTATAACCAGTAGTTTTAAATTAAATATAACTTCTTTTTCTATTAGTGACATAATTTTCAGGTGCAGTTCAGTAGTTCCAAAGACTACTCCTACATAGAAACATTTTTCTTCTTAATATAACAATAGTGTAGAACTGTAGTTAATAAGCTCTAGGGAAGTGTGCGATGCTTGACTCACGTATGATTTAATCCAGCAATGCTCTGAGTCACGCGCGTAAATATTTTTACAAGTTATTTATGCGTTGTTGTTCATTGAGAAGGCTAGAGGGTACACTCTCTAATTACTCTGTAAATGAGCTTGACAGCGATAAATATACTTCTTTCGCTATGAGGAATCCGGTTCAGATTTATGTACTGGGATTGGCATTAAATGTTTTTGCTCAAAATTTTTTTTGTAGTTATCCTGCCTAATATCTCGTTGTCGGTCAAAGACCTCCACGTAATCTCTTACCCCCTTACAAATAAACAAAGTATAAGGTCCGAATAGTTATTCCGTGTTTTGTCTCTTTTACTCTAATTTCAAATGACGTTTACATGACAGGAAAAAAACTCGGAATAACTATTCGAACCTTACTCTATGTTTATTTGTAAGGCGCCTAGAAGTTCTCTATTGCTTGGTACATTGTAATTATATTGTGTTATATCGTGATTGGCACTTTCTAGTACTTTCTACTACTCACTCGTCAGTTTTTTGTTATCATTATCAACGTGCTTACGGATATAATAAAGAGATAGGCATAAAGTATTTGAAGTCACTACAAAATACCCATTTGCGGTTACTATTAATACATTTTTTAGAAGGTTGTTTTTTAGGCTTTAGTGAAACAATCAATTACGAAAAGGGAACAAGAGGTGATCAAACTTATTCGACACAGTAGCATTCAGCGGTCAGCACCCTCAATGCTTTTATACTACAAATGCTTGTGGGTGGATTTTTTTATGAACATTCTATACAAGGGGCTTTCCATAGTGACTGGTGGGACAGTTTACTCCAGAATCCCTAATGTTTAGATCTGTAATTTTGTATTTTCATCTAATATAATGATTAAATAGATATTTTACAATAGATTATGAACCGACTTATAAAACTTTTACCGAAAAAAATAACTCATTCATAACTCATAATAATATGTAAAAATATCGTACGACTCGTTCGCAATAAACAGCAACTTGTTATAGTGAAAAAATACTTAATCTTGATTTTTTCTAAATAATTTTTACAAATTATGTAAATTTAACTAATATACATTGCGTTAAGAATAAATTGGTTATAATCATATAAATTTAAGAAAATAACTCATACTCCAATTTCCCGTGGAATGCCCCTAAGAAAACTTTTTGAGATCAAAGCTCCGGCTTCGCCTTTAACCCTTTCATGAAGAATGAAAAGCTGCATTTCGACTGCCGCTTTCACATTTTTATACTGAAAGTTACAAGCAGAGCAAATGTATGTTCCAAGTGTTTGCAGATGAATGGATTTTGGCCAAATTATTTAAATCTTATGATTATCTTTACACATAATTTTACGCAAATATTGTAGCGTACAAATTACAATTTGAAAATAGACAAAGTGTTGAAAAAATTTCACGAGCGGAATTCGAACCCGCACCCCATGGAGTTTTTTCAACACTTTGTCTTTTTTTAAATTGTATTTAAATCTTGTTTTTAGTTTACTTGTACGTATGATGTACTCATATGATTTATACTCCTTATGCATGTCGACGAGGTCTTTTTATGTTTGTGCCAGTTTTAGAGCTCGGTAGGTATGTAAGTACTATGTGTCTGAAATATAAAAAGAGTTCTTGCTGCTTAATGAATTGTGTCTGTTGGTACTTTGACTGGTTGTGTGTATAGTTAAATAATTTAACCTAATTTAATAAGATGGTTTGTTTATACATGTTGTTTTAAAACAAAGTGATAAGATCCAATACATGGTTAGGAATCTTACGTTAGGACAAACTTAATGTTCAATACATTAAATACCGAAGCTCGTACCTACAGAGTCGTGTGTATCTCGAGTAATGGGTATGAGAACAGTAAGTCAGCAGATTTACTTTTGAACTTTACTCCCAATCGAATCCAAATAGAAAATTTGCTTATTTCGTTATATAAGTGTTCTATCGCTGTATAATTTACAAGGAAATCCGTTATTTTTTAATAAATTCAAATAAAGAAGTTGTCAGGGCAACAATCTTGGTAACACTGCCTAAAACAAGCGGCTTGCTTCATCATCATAATCAGCCCGTGTGACAGGCCTCTTTCAATGTATGGTACGGATCCTGATCTTCGGCTCTTCTCATCCAACGGCTGCTAGCTAATCACTCTGTGTAGGGTATCGTCGCTCCACCTAGCCGTAGCACGTCTGGCCAGCTTTTTAACTGATTTATAGGTAGCGTAGCAGTCTGGTTGTGTTGAGTGGCTGATACGAATGACATTTTTTACATGAATGAAAATAAACTATTTTCAATTCGTATACAGTTTGTAAGCACAGAGGTAAAAGGTCGTTGTCTAGTTCCAAGGACGGAAATATTGATATGTTCTGGCAACGATCGATGTTATTTTAGACTGGCAACTAGCTACATCTTTTGTTTAGAAGTTCTGTAAACATACGCTTACATAATTGTGTAAGTGTAAGTGGCTGACAACCGTTTCTGGAACAGGATTTTATGGTCGTACGTACTGTCTTATGATTTTCACTAATAGGGATGTACCTATGTATAGGTTTCTATCTTGTCACTTTCGAAATGACAAGATGACGCCATAAACTATAGAGCGCGACAGCGAGATCGATAGCGATAGAGTTAGGCGGTAGGCCCCCTGGAATTAATTAATTAATTAATTTAACACAAGATTTTTTATCCCGATAATCCTACGGGAATGAAACTCATACCTTTTCTCTATATTTGGTTCCACAATTTACTACATAGGTCTTGGATTTGATGTTGGGAATTTGATTGTTTTATTTTTTTTGAAGTTTGAAGTTTAGGAAGTTTTATTGTAAGCGGTACGAAGTCCGCCGGGACAGCTAGTTGACAATAAAGTCGAAGTTCGAACCGCACTTCAACCGCACGTAAACCATTGAGGAAATAAATTCGCCCCCATTCAAAGTCTATTAAAGTAAATGTTATCAACACCCATATAACGGACCCGCATATCTTTTATTTATTATTCGATTGTCCTATATAATGTCAGTATTTGCTGAATAATATACTTAAACCTAATGCCGTCTGCATCCGTCATGATTTAAATATAATTTTATATACAAATTTGAACCTTATAGTTGAGGCAGTAAAGCTTGTTTTAACATAAAACCCCGTGTTGTTTTCTGTTGACTTCCAAAAATATCTGATGGATATGGATTATTATGGAAGTTGGTTTGACGTAGGAGTAATTTTAAAGTCATAGTAGGTATCGTGTGCTCAATGCGCATAACAATATCTTTACAAGCAACGGTACCTCAACGTCAAGCAAGACGTACGTTCGGGATGTTTCATCAAGATGTAAGAAGTTATTTTGATAAACCTGTACAAAATGAAACTTGAAATTTTTAAATACTTACCAATATTATTACGTGAAAACTATATTTTCCCTTGGAAATGTGTTTATATGTAAGGCCAATGTTTGGGCCATAATAACACTGGACTAACACGCGATGTATGTGTCGGACAAAATCGATGAGGGTAGTTTTACTAACGAAAATTTAATACAATATATGCTTTCGTAGCTATGGATTTATTGAACATTAACTTTGTTGAATTGTTTCTTCAATTGTGTATTTTCTTTGATACAGACAATTACTATTAATAATTATTAGTCCGCCTCAGTGAACACATGTCCCATAAAAAAACTTGAAACCTTGTATCCTGACAATAAATACGAACACAATAAAAACTACTTAAATTCAGCCAAATCGGTCGAGCCGTTCTCAGGTGATACTTTGACATACATATATATGTATGTAGCAATTGATTTTTATGAATATACTTAGATTTTATTTGATTTACCACTACGTGTCCTCTCAAACTCGAATTTTTGAAGGTATCAGACGGTATCAGAACATTTATTTCATAAGAATATGATTTAATTAAACTTACTAAGTACTGATATAAAACAGGTAGATATGCGATGACGGGAAAAAAATGTAATATGTAAATTTTCTTATTTCAGGTACCTTTAGCATCGGCGGAGGGCCATTGTATATGGTACGGGGTATGCTCCAACTCAACATACAAACAGAAGAATTGCTACTACGATGGACCAGCGAAAGCAGTTGAAGAGTCTGGAAAGGTGAGTCGGAACTATCCTAAAAACTATATATTATTTGATAAACCTGAGAGACACGAGACGCCACTTACGAGTATCGCGTTAATTTTGTGTTACCATTTTGGGTAGCGAACTGTCAACTCCGCCAGCGTCTGCTTCCTAAATCTTACAACCATATTTAAATTTAGGTTTTTAATAAAAATGATAAAATTAAATCAATCTAATATGTCGCCATAAAGCCAATGTTAGTAGCATTGTTGTGTCACTTAATAATAAATGAGATAAAGAGCAACGGCTTCCTAGGAGGAAATTTAAAAAACCCGAATGCCATTAAAACCAGAGTAAACGTTCTATCATCAATTCATCATGCACCAATTGAGTTAGCTCGCCACGGTCACAGCACACGTTTCGTCAGCTTTCCATCAGGCGAGATCAGAACATGCTCATAAGTGTCTGAAAATACCTGAACTTTCTGAAAACCATTTCATACGGTACCTACATTCGGAGAAATCGTATTGTCTCGTTTCCAAAACTCTCGTTAATTGGTTGATATCGATCAGATTTCCTTTTCCCTCTCACAGGGTGCTAAATGCAGGTCGTAACTAGGTCACCCGGCGGGGTTACTAACATCGTCTATATTTAGACGCTTGCAACAATGACGTCATAAAAGCCCTACTTTTTCGAACGAGAACACGAGGAACTTGACCTGACATTCAGTTCGTAGCCTTTAGCTGTTAAGCTAATATGCAGGAATGCATAAAATACAACTAAAGTAAGGACGCTGGCGTTGTGCTATAAAGTAGTAGCGCGTTATCAAGTTTCTTTATTAAAAAGTGAAGAGAAGAAGTCGGAGTTATCTGAATGTTTCTAATCTTCTTTGACTTTGTCTTTTTCTTTATCTCCAAATTCCGTTAATGGCAGATAGATATACGGCTACTAATCTTCGTTCAGACCTCAGTGATATTTAACATTAGGCCAAGTCACTGACAGACCTTTCCAGTATCGTCATCACCGTAGGTTATCTTTCGGTTAATTTCTTCTTATCTACTTCATTGTAGCTTTCAACCACTACTTCATCTTACAAAGTATTGAATTTATCTATTGTTTACTGTACATAGTTGTCAGAGTTATTATAATATTTTTATAAATGAAGCAAATTAAAGTTTAGCATGCAACGCAATCTCACCAACTTGAGCCAGAGCGAATCATTCATGTCTTTTGTTTTTATGTTTCTATATAAAGGAATATGCAAAATATGACTTAGGCAGTTTAGACCCAAGACACCGTACTCGTAGAACAAGGGTACGAAGAACCGGTTCACACTCGCTCTACACCAGGTACAGACATGTACCTGGGCGGTTCTCTCCTCCTCCACGGCCCGGTAAACCCGAGCCGAGGTCCGTGCCTTTAGAGGCGCCCTCGGGTTGCTCCGCTCCCCGATCCGATCCGAACCCTTCGGAGAATCTAGTAGGGCACGGGGACGCGCACTTGTGCGCGATGCCGTTCCCTCTAGATAACCTCTGAAGGTGATTCGTTTCACACGGCTTGAGGGACCCTTTACGTTCCTCGGCGCCCCCAAAAAAGCCCGGTGAAGCTGAAAATGCCGCAGCGGCAATCAGCAATCTCTCTAAAAAAAAAAAAAAAGACTTAGGCACGCTCACCATAGTAGTGAGTGACTGAGCTGTGCATGCGTCTGATCCCTTATTTACTTACAAATATTCGTAGCGTTTCCTTAGTTAGTTGCATTAGCTCGCATTCCAACCGTTACTTGTCATGATGTTTTTAATTGACTGATACGGCAAAGTAAACATAGGTATTAGGTATACAGTCGCCCAGATAGTACACATCAATGATCGCCTATTATAATACCTATACGCTTGCAACACCATTTCTCGCATTGTTGTCCCTAAGATCCTGTTAATTTACTTGTACTTGTAACTTGGACACAACAGGGCATTGCTGTTTGGTGGCAGAAATAAGGTAGCTTATCAGACGAGGTTCGTCCTTGAACGTTACCGCTGTCTTAATAAAATTAAGGATGGATCTACAGTAAGTCTGTTATTATTACTGTTTTTGCGTTGCGTTCTTATTGTAGGTATATGTCGTTAATTAATCGTTGCCATCGTTCATCACGTCATTATAACCATTGTCTGAGATGTCATGTCGTCACTCACTTACACACACAAAGACCGCTCCTTGCTTACCAAGCTTATCTCTGCCCTGTCCTTGTTTCTCCTATCGCAACTCCAAAAGTAGGTACCTAATCAGTTAGTGTAAATTATGATTAACTGAATCTGATTTTAAAATGTTAAGTTTTGGATTAACATTGTGTTGTATCTCTTTAATCTACAAATTTGGTTATATGTAACTAGCTGACCTGGCGGACTTCGTACCGCTTTGACAGTTTCTATGGCAACAAAACAAACACTCGTTATGTAATTTATGCGTGAAAGCGTATCAAACAAACAAACAAACTCATTTTATTGTCATTATCATCATCAGTCCACTTCCGCCCACTGCAGGGCATAGGCCTCTTCCCTCGCACGCCACTCTTTACGGTCCTGCACCATTCTCATCCATCTCTTATTTTATTATACTCATAATTTATTTTTATTTTATTATTATTATTTTGTTAATAATAAGTATCATATGTCTTTGATTATACTCTTGAGAATATGTGTACAAAATTTCATGATGGTCGGCTGAATAGTTTACGCGTAAAAGCGTATCAAATAACAACAAACAAACAAACTCACTGTCGCATTTATAATATTAGTTATGATAATGAAAATGTCCTATTTAACTTTGCTATTTTAAGTGTGTATGCGGTTGTATATTAACACCAAATTATTTGCTTATGTTTTTAAGTGAGTTCAACCTTTTTTGAACAAAATCGGATTGAGTTTTCAAACATGTGTCAAAATAAAATGTAATTTAAATCAAAAGCACTATAAAGCAATATAAAGCAGTATTGATATCATCTTCGAAGCAAATCACCGCCAAAATAACTTTCTACTCCTTTTTAACCCCGTTAGGGGATGAATTTCAACAAAATACGTCTTTCATCAATTCTGTTAAAAAAGGTTTATGTAAAATTTGAAGTAGATTGGACCAAGGAATCACTTTGCCCCCTCTTTTCACCCTCTTAGGGGTAGAATTTCGGAAAATCCTTTCTTGTCGGATGCCTACGTCATACAAAGAACTCTACAAAGGTCTCTACCATCAGCGGTTTAGGCTGTGCGTTGAACTGTCAGTCATTCAGGACAGGACAAAGCATTTGATATGTATAGATTCCTTATCATCGAAATTTGTTTTACCATAAAGGTATTGCTTCATTTGAAAAACAACGTAGTTGATATTTTTATAGTGCTCCCCACTCACAAGTCGCTAGTCGCGAGCTACGGACGTTACCTAAACATTTCAGCGAGTAATTATTAAATAAAATTAAAACACTGTTGTAGGTAAAACGAGTTCCTACGACACAATAATATATTGTACATATTTTTTAAACTTCCTTGTTAGGACTTATTAGCAACGTCATATCTACAAATGTATACCGCATTACTCATACGTAGTATGTGACAGAGATGCATCATTATCATTAAACTTTAATGAGTTAAAGTTAATGTGGCTCCATTTTGTAATCATTACAATTTTTGCATTCATTTTGTTTTTCTTTACAAATGATAGCATGAACCTGTTTGTATTTTTTATTATGGTAACACGCTTCTTAACTCTGAAGGCAGAAATGAATTTTTGCCGCATTAATACCACTACAAATGCTTGACGTAACACTACGCATTAGATGTGCTAACTATCCGTTTCTAGAAACTTCTACAGTTTTCTTTTGTTTATTTAGGTACAACAGCATACAACCAATTATTTTATGAAGTACCTAATAGTGTACACAAGTTTGCCAGACTGAAACTCAAAAGTGTACAAAAATGTTATGCTGACTGAACACACAAAAGTGACGAAAAATTACAAAAATTTGCTCAACAGTATTAGTAAAAAAAAATATCGTTTCCAACTTCCCAAATCATGTAAACGAAGTGTCTGCTTATTGTCAAATCTGGATGTAGTTTATCGAAAGCAAACATTTGATTTCGTCGAGTGTGTTCTGTGTGTATAAACTTGAACTGCGAACGAGGGTCAGGGAAAGTAGGCCTACCGGGTAGCGTCATTTCCTTGAAGCTATACTCTACGGCTCATTGTAGCTAGAACCATCGACCTCGCTTCTTCGTTATAATAATATGATATCGTATTGGTTAAAAATTTCGCTTTCATATAAATGCGAAAGTAGGTACCTATGTATGTTTACGGAACAATATGGATGAATATTCACATATTTACGCAAATATTGTTGCGAACAAATTACAATTTGAAAAAAAAGACAAAGTCGTGGGTGCGTGGTTCGAATCCCGCTCTTGGATCTTTTTCAACACTTTGTCCTAAAGAAGTGTTACGTTGTTGATACAACGTTCTCGTATCACTTCTTAGCCAACTCTACCATCTCTTTCAACTAACTCAACTCTTTCATTCCATCCATGAATTATATCCATTAATAATAAATTACAGGAAATTTTGGTATTATCAATGACTATAGCCATTGGTAAATAATTATTGCGTGTTTATTTAAAGTTTTATGAAAAATCAAAATTGCTTGTTTAATATGTTTTATCAAGTAGAAATAACACATTACTCATGAGGATAGAACAACACTGTTATTAGCATTTTATTCGTCACACATATCCAATCTATGACACTTGTTACTTTGTTTGCATCTCGCTCGCATGAACTCGAAAACAAATCATGTTTTAACTTTAATGTTATCTTATTTTTATTAATTCTATTCATTATTTAAAACGAATTGTTATAAACCTTACGATATTGAATCGCTGTTTTAGTGTTCATCATATTTTAATAATGGATTTTTAAAATATTTGTCTTTTTCAGTAGAGATAAAAAATTCAGTTTAACAACTAAACTTGAATCAATAACAAACTCAAAAGACTGTTTTATCATGCCATTACTAAAATATCGGCAAACGCGTTTGATATTTTATCAAGTCATAATAGTGTGTTGATCTTGGGCACGTAAACCTTACCAGTTAGTCGCATATTTGACCACTGACTCAACTGTGTCTAGCTCAAGTGTGTGTGACGTCATCTATAATTTAATCGTGCGTGATACTGATAACGCTTGCGATACAAGTAGGCCCGCTAAGCCTACTGAAAAACCCTAGATTAGTTGCGAAATCTCTGATCAGGCGGTATTACGTTAACATTTGCAGCACATTAACTTCTGCTAGTGTAACGTTACGACGCTAACCTAAATTGCTGTCACATAGAAACATACAACTTTAGAAGGTTGAAATAAGCGCTTTGGCTAAATATTTTTTGCGCAAAAATTTGTTAATTGCGTCACACAAACGTAGTATGGTTTATCTTGGCGCAAAATTGTTGGAGATTGCGAATATCCTTCTGAATCTGAATATGTCTGTCTAACTTTGATATATCAGAAAACGTAAAATATTTCATGTAAAAGTTTATACTTTCAATTTTATGTAGCGCAGAACATCTGGTCTTGAACTTCCCCACAAACATTGCTTCTGGACGTCTGCCAAGTTAGGTCTGAGATTGACGGAGAACGATAAAATATTAAATAACAGTTCTTAATCACAACAGCATAAAGACTATTTTTATTTGTTAATATGAATCGTGTAGTTTATTGTCGATAACGCGTATTGTTTACTGTTGTGATGAAGTCAGTTTCCTAGATTGTTTACCTTTGCAAGAAATGTGTAAGCCTTCCGATTTTGGTATTTGTGATATTCAATGCATTAATATTATCTAATAATATACATATCTATAATCAATTGTATATTGTTCGTAGGCATTTGTCTAATTTAAAACATTTAAATCATCTGTTTGTGTCTCTTAACTCAACTTACGAAAATATATTATTTATGTGGTCACGGCAACCGAAATACCCTTCACAAAAGTTATTTATAGATAATTAATTATGTGAAATAAATTATTTGTACGCCAAGTTCGTTTATAAACAAAACGCGATGCTTGGCCGTGCAAAGTTCTTAAAGTATTACTCGTGAGGGACGTTACAGAATCCAATTAGTTAGAGTTCGCCAAGGCCAAGATGGGCGCAAGTCTAGTTCTAATTACTTTATGTTCGTCTAGGCTTCGTCCCTTTGCCGCCAAACCAACTACTACTTTTATAGATATATAAAAGAAACACGGTAAGTTATTTATATTCGGGTATGAAAATATTGGACGCTGTTTCTAAAAACTTTTTGAAGGTACAATAAAAAAGTAAAGAAACATTTTTACAAGTATAGATTAACAATAATTTGAGAAAAAAACTGTATTTTAATTATTTATTTCTTCTTTGTCACAACCTCACCATGCTATATATATGTGATTTATGTAATTAGGTAATAGAATTATCTGCTGGAACTCGAACTTTCCTTTCCGAGAATGGTTCTTTTCTTTTTTTGAAATTAAAGTTCTTAACTTAGGAACACACAATATTTAATTTGCTATCAATGTCAATGAATGTCCACATGACGTACATTTGTCGGTCTACTGTTTCAGCTACATAGTTGACTGTTGTAATTATAATGTAAGTACCTACTGCAATTATAATTATCACTGCCGATGCTGCAGCTGTAAAATTATACGAGCCTTTAAGCATTGTTGTGTGAAAAAAGTGTAAAATAACTACTTTGTTTTACGTTTCATAACTAACTAACCCTAGTAGCTAGTTTGATAAATATTATCACTCATCCACTCATCCGTTTGTTTTCATTGCTTAGGGATCAACTTAGCATAATGTTTACCAATTGTGAAATTATGTAGGAAAATTGTGATGTCATATCATCACAAGAGTGAAATGAAAACAAAGCACAGTTCAATAATATCTTTGTAACATCGCGAATCGCGATAGACGATCTTGGCATGGGAATGGGAGTATCTTTTGTATTTATAAGAAAGAAGTGCTATATTACGTTAGAAACGATCTGATATATCTGATTTGTGGATCAACGCCATTGACGAATGCTTGAACGAATCACGCAGCTTTAATTCTCCCCTCTGATTGGTGGTCGCTCCCCCATATTAAAAACAATGGACAGTCCGTCAGAACGTTGATTAATGAATGACGCACAAACAAAGAGATTATAATGCAACATTCAAACCAAAACGCGCTATAGTCACTATTTGTCGAAAACTATTTATAACTTCGGCAAACATTGTATATTTGAACGATATTTAGTACTTAGCCAATTTATGATTACGTTCGGCGCTCCACGTATGTTGTATGTTTTGGCATTCTGGTTTCTTGACGCGGGGGCGGGGCGGGAACTTACTTTGTTGCAAATTTTTTTTTTAGAGAGAAATTGCTGATTGCCTCAGTCGGCATTTTTAGCTTCACCGGGCTTGTTTGGGGGCGGCGAGGAACGTAAAGGGTCCCTCAAGCCGTGTGAAACGAATCACCTTCGGAGGTTTTCTAGAGGGATGGCATCGCGCACTAGTGCGCCTCCCCGTGCCCTACTAGATTCTCCGAAGGGTTCGGATCGGATCGGAACTTTGTGGCAAATGTTCAATAAACGCCTTTAAGTCACTCGCCGACCCCCAAAAAGTCCGGTGACGCTGAAAATGCCGGCAAAAGATATCAGAAAATTCTCTCCAAACAAAGTCTCTTTGCAATATTAGACGTAAACAAAAAATATTAGAAGCTTAGGTACATTATTCATATTGAAGGTTTCTTTTGTTTCTGAAATGTGATCTTTATTGCATTGTACGCCAAAGCATCTTAATTGCTTACGTATATTCGTTGCTACGTCTGAAACAGTTGAAACTTCATAAATGGTTACGATCCACTTGACCGCCCGCCCGATCATGGTTCTTGATTATTTGATGTCGCGTAGATCAATTCGGTACTGATTATGCGACACGAAATCGATTCTGTAATCGAGACGGACGGCCGGAGGTCGGCTCGCTCCTTTGGGATCGACATTGGTAGAAGGATGGCGTCACGCTTGCCGTGTTCAAGCGAGCGGAGTGTGACGTAACTGCGAGTATTTCGCAGCAATGTAACCTTACCCTGTTATGTAACGTTGCGGTGTTAGCGCGTTCCAGTTCGCATGATGTTGCTAATGGTTTTGTAGTACCTAGCAAATCTAGATTCTAGAATGTCGCTTAAACTTTACTAGCAACAGTTTGTTTTGTTTTGCATGGTACGTAGTAGAGATTTGGATATTGAACACAAAGCATCACATAGTAAATTGTTGGATACCATCCAAAACCTTGGAACCTTCTTAAAGGTCGTATCTGCACCATAGCATAAACTGGCATAAACATTGATTAACTTTCGGTGAAGGTAATGAAGGCAATCCCAATAAAGGTATGGAAGTAAACAAGTAAATACATAACAATAAAAGTAAATAAACAAATATATAGTTCATTGTTAAACATAGCCTCGTTCAAATTACTATTAAACTCATTATTTGCGGAAGTGGAATTGAATATAATCTATTTAGATATTAGATTGATGGTGATTATACTCTCGTATCATCATCAGGGATCAAGTTATACCTGTAGCGTAACCTTCGTAATAGTGACCATTCAAACTAATATAAATGTTTTTGTGTGTGGGTTTGTTTTCCCTCGCATCAACACAGCGACGATCGCTCGCCGGTGTGTTATTTTTCACAAAGACAGTTTGAAGAACTGAGAATGTCATCGGCTATTTTGTCATTTCAGGAAAACATCTTTATATCTCTATATTATCTATAAATAATGTCTTGCCCTGATTGACTGATTCATCATCGCCCAGCCGAAACCGCTGGAGCTAATTAGATGAATTTAGTGATGTAACCAGCCACTAAGAAAGGATTTTACGGAAATCAAACCCTAAGGGGGTGGAAGTTTGTATGAAAGTCCGTCAGTTTTGAAGTAAAATACATGAAAATTTGTTAGCCTTTTTGAAAAGAAATAAAGAATGACTTGTCTCAGGAATTTTGTTTATTTTCCTTTAAAGGAGTAAAAACGGAAAGAAGGCTTTTTTGGGGAAATTGTTATTTTTAAAGTATTATCTATAAAAATGAATTAATTTAATCGTTCTAGATAGATTTTTTAATGAAAATAAAGAATGACGTGTTTTTGCATTTTCCAAAAAATCTCCCCTAGAGGGGTGAAATAAGGGTTGAAAGTTTGTATGGAAATCTGTCATTCATTAAATTTCGGTATTTGGCCTGGTTAGAAATTATGAAGTGTTCCAGGATTTTTGGAAAATGATCCCTTGTTTGTATAGGAGATTTCAAAACGGACCAAAATTACTTATACAGTGATCTTTATTACGTTCTTTTGTGTTGGAAATATATTTTCTTTGTAAAATTTTATCTTGTATCTTTATATCTCGCCGTAAGTATAAATCTAAAAAGACTTATCTATCCGCGCAAGCCGCTATGTTGCTTAAAATAATTATTTATTTATTTATTAAGACACAATTAAGATTTCTCTATGCATTTGTTGTATAGGCTATTGATAGTCACTGAGTAAGTGCGTATAAAAATGGCCAGTATATGCATAATAGTATAGTACGCATTCGTAAAATAAGTTGCGATGGAAAACAATTTGACGGCTAGACATCGTCAGTTGATAAACTTAAGAAAATGTAAGCGTTTGATTGTAAATTATAGTGTCCGTTCACAACCTATCGACAGTTTATTATCCCACTAGATTATTTATAAACTAACGGTTCGTACAATTATCCGGTGACATATACATGTTAATGCTCGTGACTGTATTAAAACTTATAATTATACTTTTTTTAAATGTCTTATGGACTCCTTGGCGGGAAAGTGAAAAGTCATATGTCTGCGGTTTTGTTTTATTTTCTAAAATTTGTGTTACGTCGAATATTAATGTGAAATAATGGTGGATTATTAACCGTTAAGTGTTCGTGAGTGTGCATTAGTGTTGGCAAATAAAACAAAACAGTGCAACGTCACTTTTCAAATTTTCTCAAGAAGTCAGCAAGAGGACTTATTAAAGCCCCACATCTTTACTGAGATACTCGAGGGGTTGGGGGGGTATATTCTCATTCATTTCTCACTTCTCATATCTATTATCAATCATCATCATCATCATACTGGAAGGCAATATTGTTTATTTATGTATTACTTGTAAGAAAAATTACTTTGACACTGGCTAAATGTACTAATGGCACGAAGCCATCAACTAAAGGAAAAAAATGTCTTATACGCGGGTAAGCACTTTGCTTTTATCTCACCTTATGCTAAGTGATAATAAGGCCGATGCTTTACCCGTGCCGGAATCCCAGCTACTGACGGACTGGCTATACTGTAGGGACTATCTTATATCTCTAGCTGCCGGAACACAACAATGCTAAAAACATTGATGCTATGGCGAAATATTTAGATAAGATAGTGGTAGCTAGCCTGACGAACAAACAAGCACTACCACCAACTAAACCGAGTACAAAAACATGTAAGCCCCGCTGGGAAGCGAACGCGAAACCTCTCTGGGTCTAAGACCTTGATCTTGATCACTAGACCACAGGGGCGGTTAAAAATTTAAGGCTGAAGATAAAGATGTATTATATAATCAAATGTGATCCTTTTAAGTTCTAGGATCTTATGTTAAATGAAATGTTCTCGAAGGTCGCATTTTCGCCCCAATCTCCGTTTAATGGCCCCGTCATGTAGGTATTTTATACAAACATGTGGTTTGACTTGAAGTTTGACCGCTGCGTTGTTAAGGCAACCTTGCCCTGTACGACATTGTTCACTTAGTTTGGTACCTACTGGTTTATTTATTTTATTTATGAACAGAACGAAATTTTTTGTCATCTAGCCTAATAAAGAGCATTATGCTAAGTACCTACGCTTTCGTTTTCTAAAGCGCTGGACACACAGTAAAGACGTAAGACGCAGACGGGGCGCGGACAAATGTCTCTTCACACGGATGAGACCCTTTCATACAAAATGTATAGAACCGTCGCAAAGTAAAACATATAGAAAAGACAGGGCGCGGGCACGACGCTTACTCGTCTGCGCCCTATTGGAAAACATACAGAAAGGACAGGGCACGGGCGCGAGCGGACGAGGGAGGGGAGCTCGCGCGTCGCTGTCACAAACTAGCACTAGGGTTGCCACCCGTACTTTATTTTATAGTATCGTGCTATATTTTAGTAAATTGTACTAAACCTTATAGAAAAATAATAAATATAAAATTTATAAAATAGAGTGAAAAAATTAAACGCCCACCCGACCCAGCCAGGAATCGAACCTGGGTCTTCCGCAAACCGGGCGGCTGCACTGACCGCTACCGGGAAAGCTGCCGTAAGCGCTTAGTGTTGTCAGTGTTTTTTAATTCTTTTGAGTAATAGCGGCTCAGTGCGCCATTTATCCGAAATTATTATTTTTTGTCTTTTTCAAATAACTAACTAACAAAGTAGGCCTGCTATATTATTCAGCGTTTCATAGAGTATTTTTTTTCCATAAAGTTTACCTCGGTACATTAACTGGTCAGATTTTAGTGACTTCCTTTAACAAATAAATTTTAAATTATTTCCTTTGCATACCTGCAATTTCCGCTTTTACGGAAATATTTTTTCCGTAATTAATATAAAATAGTGAGAAGAAAGGACGGCCCTATTCCTTTTAATTTAATTTAATTAAAAACGAATTGTTAATTTATTTTAATATGGATCTAAATTGATCAGGTTCCTATAATCATTTTTAAAATAATAAGAATTTGTTAACCAAAGCTAAGACTAATAAATAACAAACACACATAAAAAAATTAATAATTACTTACTAAAACTAAATGTGTAATATTTTTTTTCTTGAGTTTCCCAATAGTACTATATTTTTTGCAATGTTTTGAATACTATTTACTTTCAAAAACAGGTGGCAACCCTACGCGGCGCCCAGCGTCACGTGTCCGTGCCTCGTCTATTCTATATTATGTTTTAAAAAGTCGTGCGCGACGCCCCCGTCTGTGCCCTGTGTCCGTCCCGTGTCCGCCCCTCCGCGTCTTTCGACGTTTCTGTGTGTCCCGCGCCTAAAGTTTACGGGGACACTACATGTTAAAATGTACTTTACGAGTCTACTCGCGATAAACATATAACCTAATCTTCGTGGAGATAAAGATACCGTTTATAATTAATGTATTAGGTATTGATATGGTTACTCTGCGATTTTTTATGACAATGTTTTTTTAGCTAATATACGTTAATTTTTTCTGTTATTATCAGTTATTTCCATACACCACTATTACTCATTTTTAATTTGTTCGGATGTTCTGATTGACTCACAGTCGATGCACATAGGGCGCATGACAATATTGGAATTATCTAACAGATAACGATTTTTGGGAACTAGTGTACCAGTTTATTTGTTACTTTTTATTCGGCAAACCCGAAAAAAGAATGACATAGGTATTTGAGATAATCAATATAACGCAAGGTTTCGTAATCTTTTTCAAATAGTCATTTGCTGTTTCTTTTTAAACCTACATTTCTTTACCTAGGTATGTGGTGGTGTCTTAGCAATTTTAGAAAAAGGGGCTTATAGACTTCTAATCTTTTGTTGAAAAAAATTGCCTGTGACTAGTTATAAATATATGACCCTACAGCACTTTTAAAGCACACACATGTTTCAATTTATTTTTGTTTACTTGCTTACTGTCGTTATTTTAATGTGTGATTGTGTTAAATGTCAGTGTTTATTTCTATCTATGCATGTATAGGTAAACAACCAGTGTTATTGTCGACTATTTCTAAACTACAACCATGCTATGGATTATAAACACGCATCTGGTCTAAGTCATCGACGACTGTTGTTTACCGCTGAATGTATTACTGAGAGCTGAGAATAATATAGAATAGCTTTTTCCTTTTGCACGTGACTAGTGCCGGAAAACGTTTATCGAGCCCTAGCGTCAGAATGAGTTTTTGACTTGTATGTTTTTGACCTCTTTCACGTATCTTCATCTTGATTGAATTGATAGACAGATAACTAAATACTTTAACGCTAATGTGGCCAAAGGCGGTTTTCTCTTTCAGTAATATCGGACAGAAAACACACTGAGGAAATAATTTTTAAATAATCTTCTGTCAATCTGGCGCAAAAGTCGTTAAATCCTTCTCTCAACGAACCTCTTGTATTAACGCTATGCGGACAGTCAGATTAATGTCCGGGGTATGCTCGATAACCTCCGCCGTCAGTCTGCGACGATGATATATTTTGTTCGCGATTAGATAATGTTCGTTGAGACAAAGCGCTTTGATCGTGACCTGTAACGAAATGGTCTGAGGGCCCCTCTGACTCAGACCCTGTATTGTTTTCAAATGTTCAACAATGACTCTCTTGTTATGCTTACATAGTTCTTTTATCACGGGTGGTATTTTTACTAAAGATTAAGTTAGAAGTTACAAAAGAGTTGTAACAATGTGCTGTCGCAATATTTTTGGGATATTTTATTTATGAATGAGTACTTCTAAGAGATAAGTCATATTCGAGTTAATCTTTTCAATCTTATCATGGCACTTGTGTTCATGAGACATTCATAGCGGCTGTAGTTTGGTCTCGCTGATACTGCATATTGGGGCTATTTTATCTAACATAATGACTAACCTCTGTCTGATGGTATCTGTTTTCGAAATTGTATCCTCTATCCTATAGTGTATCACTTTTGGAGAAATAAATAAATTTATAAAATGTTTATTGCACAATATAATGTACTAGTTGTTGCCCGCGACTTCGTTTGCGAATACTACAGTAAAAAAAAAAGTATCCTATATGCTGGTCTGGCTCATGGTCTGTATATGAGGAAAGTTTCATTAAAATCCATGCAGTACCTTTTTATGTGAAAGAGTAACAAACATCCATCCATACTTACAACCTTTCCCGTTTATAATATTAGTAGGATAGTAGGATATGATTTAATGTGCAATAACATTAAATAAATATATTTAATTCTACAAATGTGAAACTAAATGTCTATGCAGGAAAAATTTTAGGCGGTGCGTTAATAAACCCAGCACATCTACACAGACTTATCAATATTGACTTTAATTTCGAGAAAAACACAAATATGTAGACTTATACTTGCTATGTATATCCGGTATCTTGATTGAAGCAACCAGTTCTACGTCTAAAAAATCCTATTGTGCTTCACGCTACTGTTGTTTTATTTATTTAAACGTTTGCAACATATATATCATGGCGGACTTAATGCCTGAGGTATTTTTTCCAGCCAACCATAGGGTGGTGCAGAGATTACATTGCTAGGTACAATTAAGGGCGATGAGGATGACTTAAGTGGATATTACTATAAATCTTTTCGAATGTATATAATACATGAATAAATATTATATACATAAACATAAACATATATGTGAATTGTAAATACGTAAACTACAATAAACAGTTGCATGCGCCATGATCACGGAATTACTGATTACTGATTATAAACATGGTAAGAATCCCGTTAATAATTACTCTATTGCAAGTGACCATGATAGTTTAATTAAATAGTAATAAATAAACATACACAAAAATGTGGTTGTATGGTGATACGGTCGCTTCAATCGACTTTAGATTCTGTTTTACGGCATACAGGTTCTCCTTCTCAAAAGGGGGCTTTTGCTTTAGAAAAGGTCTCATCATCAGCCTGTATTAGTCCACTGCTGGACATAGGATCTGCGGCTTCTCTCATCTAGCTCTTGCCAGCTACCTCGCGAAGATTGTTGCTCCACCTAGTCTGGGGAGGTGTCCTTCACTACGTAAAAGGTCTTATGCCCAACCTCATTTGATGCTAAGTTTATTATAACTATACTAATTTTTGTTGTTTGCCCTACCAGGCGATCTTGGAGAAGTACTGCCCAGATATCGCGGCGGGCGGGCTCGCGTGCTGCGACAGCGAACAGCTGCGCAACATCCAGTCGAACATCGCCAAGGCGGGGATGCTGGCACGCTGCCCCTCCTGCATGGACAACTTCCTCAAGCACATCTGCGGCATGACCTGCTCGCCGCGACAGAGCGACTTCATCCGCCCGGTCAATATCGAGCCGTTCAACAGTGAGTCTTGTTTCTTTGAATGAGCTTCATCAAGTCGAATATTACTAAGGCGGAGATGCTGGACGGGCAGCGTCCGTCCTGCATGGACAACTTACTCAAGCATATCTGCGACATGACCTGCTCGCCGCGACTGAGCGATTTCCCGCACGGCACCCGGAGACACGCTTATGTTGTAAGACTCTTCCCTGCCCCTTTATGATGGGAAGGACTTATTACCCACTAAAACTCCTGGCACCAGGGGGACCCTCCGTGCCGCTAAGATCCGGGACGGGCCCTACGCCCGTTATCCACACGCTTGCCAAGCTTTTTAGTACTGATAGATATTATTTGTATCGTAGCGTACTTAAAATAGGAATATTGTATAGAATATTGATACAGCGCCACAATACAGTCGCGTCGTGAAACTATAAATCGACAGACGTCTTTCATAGATTGTATGACATTAGCATGTCTCAAACTTTACGCTACCATTTCGATAGTAGTTCGCGCTAGGCCTGTCTAAATATTTAAAGAGCCTGTGCGACGCTGTTTCTATGAGCGCCCGGTATTAAATATTCCTATCTGAAGCCCATCAACGTCAATTGCTGAAGTGTACTACGACAAACCAATAACCTTGACCGTGCATGTCAATTTATTTATTTTTATCTACCTATCTGATAAGAGGAAGTATTTAAACTTTTGAATTTTGTATTGTATTCTTCTATAGCAGTAGTTCAAAATATTTTTCCTACTATGGATCGCTTTGCTCACTTTATTCTAAGCAGGGACCATAAGTTAAAAGAATAATAAATTGCTGGAAGAGAAATTATCATGCTACGAAAATATTGTACAGCGACGCCTTCTGCGCATTGTGGTACTCTTATAGAAACGCCACCCATTACGGGACCCAGAACCTAACAATCACAAAAGCAAGGGCTTTAAAAATGAACGAAGCACCACCACGAAGCTTTTAAAATCTTAAATAGTGCAATATTGTTCGGTCCCATGGACCATTACCGGGTCACGGGCCATTGTTCTATACCCGATCCGAACCTCATAATCCGATCCAAACCCCTTGGAGAATCTAGTAAGGCACGGGGACACGCACTAGTACGTGATGCCGTTCCCTCTAGAAAACCTTTGACGGTGCTTCGTTTCACACGGACTGAGGAACCCTTTAAGTTTCTCGCCGCCCCCAAAATACCCGGTGAAGCTGAAAATGTCGCCTGAGGCCATCAGCAAACTCTCTCAAAAAAAACTTCAATAACAATTTATTTTTTTATTACAGCTACCCACAAAATGGTGATGGAGATCGACTATCATCTAAGCGCAACTTATATGAACACTACATACAGCTCTTGCTCACAGGTAAGCTAAGAAACAAAATTCCTGAACGTTTACAACATGAAAGGAGCAACTCTCTCATTCGTAACTGGAACCCACGACCTACCTCTTGGTAGCTCACTTTGACAGAACTGTGCCATGGATTGTTCAAACCATTTAACTATATTAGTCGATATGTATAATTTCTTTATTGGTCACTTCACAAACTTATTATTCGATATGTAAAACTTACACTTAAATATAAAAATCCTAAATTTGTGAAGGATTCGTGGCTGAAATTGGTTGCCTAATATCATACAATCAATTTGTAATTTGTTCCGAACCAAATTAGCGTAAAATTATATATAGGTAACCATAATTATAACTACACGTCTTTCTGCTATTGAAAACAGGTGCAAGTGCCGGCCACCAACCAAATGGCGTTGGACATTATGTGCGGCGACTACGGCAGCGCGTACTGCTCGCCGAAGCGGTGGTTCGACTTCATGGGCGACAACGAGTTACCGTTCGTGCCGTTCCAGATCAACTACATCGGCGGGGACGAGCCCCTCGACGGGTTCACTCCCTACAACCCGCCCACGAGACCTTGCAATGTCGGACTCAATGTAAGTGCTGCTACGGCACGCAACACACTTTCTTCTATACAACATCAGCTTATAAACGACGCCTCGGTGGCCGAGTGGCAAAGCGCTCGGTCCGATACTCGGAGGTCCCGGGGTCAATTCCCAGGTCGGGCAAGGTTGCTTAACCTCATCACTCGCAGATCGGGCGCGTTAACCACTGCGCCATCAAGCTCCTCATCCGGAGCTTATTCTTTGTTTACTTGTAAGGCACTATGTAAAAATGTTTGTGTAACGCCGCCAGGGCCAGCCGGGGTGCTCGTGCCTGGACTGCGCGCAGTCGTGCCCCGCGCCGCCGCCACCCGCGCCCCGCCCGCGCCCCTTCAGCATCCACGGCGCGGACGGGTATGCGGTCGTCATGGCGATTGTGTTCGTCATATTCACCACGCTTTTCCTCAGCGGGGTGTACTGCTGCAACCAGCCAGAGAACGCTATAGGTAAGACAAGGCTTAAGGCTCCCGACCACGTCCGAAAATCGGTGACCGATTTTTTGTCGGTGACAATTAAACGTATGGAGTTCTATGTGGCAGCACACACGTCGTACAAAAAGAAGGTCATAAAATAGGTGATAAAACCTCGGTGAAAAAATCGGTCTGTCAAAAAGTCGATCGTGGGCGGGCATCGTTAAGTTTACGCGAACACTGGTGGCGTTACATTCGCGGCGAGCTTGAAATGTTATCGACCGATACGCCGGCGCACGCGAAGCTCGCGGCTCGGCTCACTGTATATAATGATCATACGAATACTTGCCTCGATGTTACGTTACGGCAAAATGTCAGTCTCAACCTTTAGAAGACTAAGAAAACATTTATTGACACAAACATAACAAAGAGATATTTATTGCAATAGATAATTAACATGATAACAAACAAGAATTAAAGTTAAATGAAAAATACAGTCGAGTTCAAAATTATATCTCAACAGAATAGGACCCTATCGCTCTATTGTATTAGTGGTTGCTATGAAATCAGAAGTAACTTTGACAAGGTGCAAAAGTGCTTATGCATTTTTGAACTCGACTGTGAATGACATGAATTGTGTGAAGGCTATCTAGGCGGTTACGCAGTAATTAAGGATAATGCTCGCGGTTTGCTTTTCTCCATACGATTTGTAACATTCACTATGTACTTATATTTATTTTATATTTTTTTAAAGAAGTATGTAACTATTTATACGAATTGTCCTTTAGCCATGGATTAGGCAGAGATAAGTCATGTTTAAAAAAAGTAATGGACAGTCTGGTAGATAGCTTTTAAGTGTTTCATTTCAATGGTTTTAAAGTAAGTTTTTACATTGATAATTAAGTTTTACCTTTCCTATTTCTTTTTAACCCTTAACACCACTCATTTTTGAAATTATTTTTATTGAGTGCGATGAGTGAGTGCGATGGGGGACCTAGGTACCACGAGTGGTGTTAAGGGTTAACAACTGAATAACTTGGGAGTTGTATTAACCAGTTTCTTTACATTTAAGATGAACTTTAAATATGCCCAGGTTTAGTGATTTAGTTGTCTTGGAACTAACATTAATCACACACAATGAGAACCTGTTCACTTATAAATATAGATGCACGCACTACATTAACACGCTATTGCAATCACCTGATATCTAAGATTACATTAGGAAGTACGCCTGTACATCAGATTGCCACAAACTGTCAAATTTCAAATTTCATCTTTGCAGATGAAATACCACAAATTAGATAACACAACGCTTCGATTCCTGGCTGGGTCGGGAGGGCGTTTAATTTTTTCACTGTATTTTATAAATATTTATTTTAGCTTCAGTGCAGCAAGCACTTAAAAAATAAAAAGTTAAAATTTGTAATTTGTTCGCAACAAATTTGCGTAAAACTATATATAACCATAATCATTAATAATTCAAGACTATACTGTGCTGGTATTGTTATTTTTCCTTAAGGAAGTCACGCTGAGTATTGATTGATTGGACTGTTTGAAGCCCCCTTGTTTATATCTATATTAGTAGTCGGGACGGGTCCTGACTAATTTTGTTAGTGGAGCTACTGCAATACTTCCTGTTTTTTATTTCAGGATGACAAATCGTATGAGCTGTAAATAAACCTCAGTGTTATGACAATTTGATGCGCAGTATATGTTATGTTTAAATTCGAATTGTGTACATTGAGATACAAAAAAACATTAATACTATCTTATCTAATGTCACGAATTTGTAATAAGATTAGGCTTTTTTTATATTATGCTGTGTTATACATATACGCCGCATTATAATCGCGTGACTTGGCTGTACAATACAATAAACTATTTCTGGCTTACAATATTTCTTTGCATGCAAACATGGTGTTAGTTTTACGAATGAGGTTTTTAATTATGTTTCGCCTATTAGTAAATAAATCTCGAAACGAGACTGTTCGACATACATTATGTAAATATATGTATAATGTTACATAACATTATGTAACTACTGCACATTTGAATTAACCTTCTATAACCGCCTCTGTAAAATAACCAGTGTCCAGACAGACACTGGTCCCGGGTACCCAGCAGACCTTATTCTGTGCTCGATTTCGTTTGTAGAAAGGACTCTGAGCTAGGCGCCACAATCATATCTAAGTCTGTCGCAATAATAATGTTGACAGCATTATTGTATCCCTACAATCAGTGAAAGCTATGTGCTCCCTCTTGTGTAATAAAAAAACCAAGGAAAATTATATTTTTCATAATGTTTTTTTTCATATATATAATTTTCATAATTTCATCATAATTTCATAATTAACACAATATTTACACATTATTCAAGTAGTTTAAAATATATGTGTCAAAAAAGCTTGTAGAGTTACTGCTTATCTATTAATTTTATAAAAAGAAATATTCTTTCAAATTCTTCAGGCTATTTAAAACAATCACAAGAATGATCCTCTCTATCTTGGTTTGCAATTGTTTGTTTATTATATTCACACTTGGTAAAGAAGCAATGACAATTAACATAACCAAGAAAACCATTAAAAACCATGAATACAAGTTTTCTTATTTACCATTGCTGTTTCTCCATTCATGTTCTTGGTTATGTCGAAAATTATATAGGACTTATTAAAAAAAGAAACTGGTGTTAGGCAATTTTCTTGATGTGATTTAAAATAACGTTTCCTTTATTAGTTTGTTTATATTATCTTTATCTTAAAGTCTACAGAGTAGCTGCACTTTTTTTATTAAAAGTACTTATATGTTTTTTTAATATATTTACATCAAGGTTAAAAGGAGGCAGGGAGGTCTTTGCCTACAGTGGGATACTACAGGTTCTTTAAAACAACATTGCATTATGATAAAGGTGCACTTTAGTTACGGTGAAGGTTTAAAAAATCATTCATAAACTATTTCACAAAGTAATTTTATTATTTTGAATTTTGCATTTACAATGCTATATATAGTTACAAGATTCCCACTCGAGCTTCGTGAGGCTGGTCGTTTTTTTTCTAGTTAAATTTTATTTAATATTATCTATTTCTTTGTTGCGACATTTTTATTGTGAGTAGTTTATGGATGGATAATACTTATCTATTAACTCTTAGTTAAGCTTAAGAATGAGGCTCGGTGTAAGCTAACTCAGGTGTTGGGACAGACGGGTGGGCGAGGGCGGCGGAGGCGCGGCGCGGCGGCCCCGAGACCAGTCCGCTGCACAGCCACAGATCGAGTACGTATACTGTGCCGGCCGTTTGTGTTACTGTCCCGACTGTCTATGTTACTGTGCAGACCGTTTATGTTACTGTGCCAACTGTCTATGTTACTGTGCCGTACGTTAGTGTTACTGTGCGAACCGTTTGTGTTACTGCACAGGCGGTTTATGTCACTGTGCTGACCGTTCATGTTACTGTGCAACTGTTACTTTTGTTTGCTTGCACAGGTTTGTGTGGTACCCCTCGTATATCCTAACGGTTAGTAGTGGGGCACCCATATAATAAAGTTGCATAACGATGAGGTTTGTACAATTGTTACTAGGCTGACTGTTACTAAGCTTACTGTTATTGCTCTGATTGTTACTGCGCTAACTTACTTCTCTGACTAATACTGTGCAACTGTTGCTGTATAATTGTCACAACGCTGACTCTCACTGTGTTACTATACAATTGAATTTATGCATCTAAATAACGCAAACAACATCAGTTATTGGTGCTGCTGAAAATGGTAACAGGTAACAAAATTACAAACTTTAGCAGTTTCAGTAACAGGCATCGGTCTGGTCTAAAATGAATATAAAATGTCGCACATATTACTCGGTTGCCACCGATTAGCATATTCTTGTGACAATGTGTACAGTAATGTTTTTAACTACTCCTATAAGCATGGTAGTAATTATTTGATTATACTTACTTATGTAACGAATTTTTATATTTTTACTAACGAACATTGTTTATTACGAGTTTGTCCTCATAAGTTATTATTACGAAGCAATACGATATAATTTATTAGTCACAATTATAATTTTAGTGTTTTACGCGAATAATCAATGAGGATTGTTATTCCACTGATAACAGAAGCAATAAATTATTTAAATTACATTATTGCCGTGATACGTTATCGGCTGCTGAACAGGTGTCCTTTTTTGATGTTATCAATGTTATTAACGAAATAGTGTCATTTTGTTGGCGACTAGCTACGCACCATTAGTAATGACCTGCCTCTCAATTTTAACTTTGTATATTACTTTAAAACATGTACGTACACTATAAAAAAAAAACAAAGAAACGTGCTTTACTAATCTACAGGGATATTTATATCGTCCAATTATACTATGTCTGATAAGACTATGTTTTCGGTGAGCGCGCGACACTGCGTAAGAGCAGTTTGCTGAGAAAGAGGAAAAAAGTGAATATCTTGGCCATTCAAATATATTTTGTCGATTGAACTTGTTAGCTACTTCTTTAGTGCAAACAACAACAACGACAACAGATATATATTTGAATGGCCAAGATATTTACTTTTTATCGATCTTGCACGCTTACCGACGATGTAGGAAAACTTAGTCAAGTCAAGGCAGTCAGTAAAATATTATATTAAATAGGGAATAATTACTTATTTTACAATACGAATATGAAATAGTGAATATTTCTGTCCATTTTTGCCATAAAATAATGAGTGGGCTTTATGTAGAGTCGTTATTTTATTTATTATGTATATAAAATCTTTAGAATAGATAAATATTTTTTTGTAAATTATAGGTGTGTGTTATTTATTTTCAAAACGATTCACTTGTACAAAATGTTTTCTAGCCGCCTTTATGTTATGCTAACGGTTGGGATCGCTTGCAGGGTCCGTAGTAGTAGCGATCAATGTATTTTTTTAATTTTTGTCGTAGTGAGCATCGTGTATTTTCGAATTACGTTGCAGACTAATATTTTCGTTGATTACTTGCTGTTGCATGCATGCTGGTTTTATTTTTCTGTATATTTTTATTATCATCACTTTTATACGTGTTGTGTGATACTTGTTTTGTCATTTGAGTATAATCAACTATATTATGTAATATTTATAGTGCTATTTTGTATGCATTAGACATTTTTTCTTGTAGAAGTTTGTAGGTACTAATAGCAAAACTGTCTTTGTTTAGATGGTATATACAGAAATCTTTGTATGTAAAGCTTTTGTCAGTGTGTCCTAATGTTATCCATGTGACCGTTCAATGTACGGAAGTACCGTCACATTGAGTTCATTGACGCTTCAATCTAGATACTAGACGATGGAACAATGTCGCCCCCACATTGGGCGGGGTAACAGTTCAAACTACTTACTTGATTGCTACAGCCTTTGTCTCGGAAATAGGGGCACAATAATATATAGTGAATTCACGTGACCAGACATCATTTAAAATTGAAGTAAAAAACCTAACGGGCTAACGATATAATCATTTTTATTTTCCATAGGTATAGTTACTGAGTAACAAGTACAACTAAGAATCTTTTTTTTTCCCTTTTGTTGATGGCTTCGTGCGATTTGCACATTTAGCAGGTGTCAAAGTAATTTTTCTTACAAGTATTATACAATATTTAAGAGAATTTGAAAAGTGAAGTTGCACTGTTTTGTTTAATTTGCCAACATTCATGCGCACTTATGAACACTTAACGGTTAATAATCCACCATTATTTCACATTAATATTCGATATAACACAAATTTTAAAAAATAAAACAAAACAGCAGATATGACTCTTCACTTTCCCGCCAAAAACTCCCTAAGAATCTTTAATAAAGTCTAATGTATGAAGTCTGTCTTTACCTCTTTGTTGTCATATAAAAGATATCAACTAAATTATCGGTTGACAAGTATAACAACAAAGTCCTAGTAGGTAGTGTGGACAATAACTTTTCTATATTGATGTCTGCCTTCTATTTTCTCTATTGTTCTATTGTTGATTGTCTTTATGTTTTGTGTCGACCTAAGCTTATTTGTAAACGTAAATGTAAACGTAAATCTATTTTAAATACAAACTCTCAGGACCTAGTTTATAGTACCAATCTAAATAGTAGTATAGTAGTAATAGAAAACCCTGCATGCTTACACGTTATACGACTTGTCAGTGTTACTGTAAACAGGAGTCTGCGGCCTTAGAACCATGAGCTCTTGAAGCAGTATTGTAGCAGTGTTGTTGCGGTTGTGTAAACGAGACGCGTGTAGCGGCGTATATGCGCGTCTCGTTTTCACAACTGCAATAATATGCAGTAGTACTGCTTTAACTGCTCATGTTAAGGACTCTGCCCCCTTATTGTCTAACTCTAATACCTATCGTAATACCTTTCAATTTGACATTTGAAATCTATTATAGAACTTCAAACTAATTCACAAGTGTAAGTGATTGCGATCGCGAGTCCGCGTTGCGTTTTTGTATGATGTTGAATGAATGACATCGTCAATTTGACATTTAATTGGAATCGTCTTATCAAAATGGCAAGCGTAAATACCTTTGAAAGGTATCGTGATAGAGGTTGAAATTAGACAATAAGCCGCCTGGGTAGGCTTATAAGTCTTTTTTGATATTATCTAATAGTTATTTTGTAACAGGTGTGGCATCGGACAACAACCAGGAGATGTCGTCGACCCCTCGCCCATCCGGATGGAACATAGACCTGCCGGACGGTGCGGAGAGTGCGACCTTCTTCGAGCGTCTCGGCGCTGATGCGGAGACGATGCTCGAGGACTTCTTCCAGTGGTGGGGGCACCTGATGGCCTCCAAGCCTTGGACTGTACTGTTTGTTGGTGAGTTGTGCTTGTATGTTGAATCTATTGTTTGATCACTTTAATTGAAGCTTCACGGCAATGCGCCCGAGATAAATTCTGAGGCGTAAGCTGCGGTGGTACGTCAGCTACTTATCATCAGGCGGGCCATATGCTGGTATGCTGGCTAAATATAAAAACAGCAACACGGTAACTCTGTCGTACTGTGCATTTTACTTTATTAGTGACAAATCCTTATAATTATTTGTAACAACATCACAATTGAAGTGATGGAGGCCATTGCCCAACAGTGAAACAGTGTATTGGCTATTTACTTTAACTTAATATACAGTTTGTTGTAAATATAAAATCTTTTTTATGGTACCTACTACCATAAAAAAGATTTTATATTTAAAAATATATATTTATTTATTTAAATTTAAGGGCAAATGCTAAAACTTGAGCGGAGTCCTGCTCCGTGTGCTAACGATTTTGATATCATTTTTCCATGCTCTGTTGTTGCTAAAACTGTAGTAAGTATTTACGTTAAATTTCCTTGCAGGTTTCTGCGTGATTGTCGCTCTCGGCCACGGCATGAAGTACATCCAACTCACCACGAATCCCGTAGAGCTATGGGCCTCCCCCACCTCGCGATCGCGCATGGAGCGCGAGTACTTTGACTCCCACTTCGAGCCGTTCTACCGCACCGAGATGGTCATCATCAGCTCCAAAGGCCTGCCCACTATTGAGCACCAGACGCCCTCTGGAACCATAAATTTTGGACCTGTCTTCAATGACACTTTCATGTTGGCAGTGTTGGAGTTGCAGAAGAATATTATGGGTGAGTTGTAACGTAAAACTTTATTAACGTACCGACCTAAGATTGGGTATTGTTAAGTTTCAATTATATGCTTAGAGTCTTCGACTATTAAAACACAAAACAAGATTTAAAGATCACCATATAAAGTAAATAATTATTTTATGAATGTTCTTATTAATAATGTACCTGTTTCTATCGGCTATGGGTATTCAATTATCTCGCATTTATTCCAAGCATCACCTCTTTTGGCTATTGTCTAGTAGGGTAAGAGACCCAATCGACACTAAGGATTTTATTTGTGCAATTAAATGGAAGTAGGTATACAATCTGCAGAGTTGTTAGTAGTATATACTTTTGTATGATATAATAGATTTTATACCATGATACCACTTCTATTTAACCGAAGTCAGTATTTCATGTCTCAATTTAAACATTTAAAAGCCGAACTACCCAATTGGGGGTGGATGATAAATGTTTGCTCTTCATTGTATGTTTGTTTTGCCATCATGTCATTTGTTTATAACTATGATTCGTGCGCAGCTATCAACGGCAGCACGGGTATAGAGGACATCTGCTTCGCGCCCCTGTCGTCACCGTTCACGGGGCCGGTGACCCCGAATCTGTGCACCGTGCAGTCTGTATGGGGCTGGTGGAACAACGACGACTCAGAGTTCATCGAAGATCTGGAAGGCAACGCTTACTTGGACAAGGTCATCAAGTGTTCCAAGTGAGTTGGGAAATATATTTATTGTAATAAATATTTTATTAATATACTCACAAATTAGAACACATATTATTATTATAAAAATATATATTAAGATTGACCTTTAACTTAAATTAAATTTAACCTTAAATTTAACCTCTTCACACTTAGTGCTTTATTCGTAAAAACATTTGAGCATTATTTAATTAAATATTGTTTTGTCAACGTCACAGAAACGTCATTTTGAATTTGAGAAAAAGAGACAAAACAATGATAAATTAAATAATGCTTAAATAGTTATTATGACTAAGGGGGTTAGTTTATTCGGTATTCGATTTTTCGATGCATAACCGGATATGTGATCGATCACCAACCCGCATTTAGCAAGCGTGGTGATTAAGCCAATACCCATCAATTGGGTTAGTCAAACTGGTTAACTGATCAAACTGGTTAACAGTCAACTGGTTAGTCAATAGAGAAACTTTTTCGCAACTGTCAAAACGATTTTTTTAATAGAAATTTTATGGTGAACTATGACGTCACTATTTTGTTTCGTCAATTCCGTGTTTATTAATAACTTTTTAAGTTACGAAAACTCATGCTTAGGTCAAATAATAAATAGGTCTATGTTTTAAAGAACTGTTTCGTGATTTAATTTATTTTATTTAATGTTCTGGAATGATTTGTTGTGGCTGTCAACATCTCTTTTAAAGCGATAACTTTATTTCAATGATGGAGGCCTTTGCCCAGCAGTGGGACGGGATATAGGCTATTTCCTTACTTTTACTTTATACTAACATTTACAGGTAGTTATGAATAGTTTTTCTAGTATGTATAGAAGTGGTTGTGCTCCCCAGCAACCCGTACATGTGCTTGGCGCCGTACGGCGGGCCGGTGATCCCGGCGGTGGCGCTGGGCGGGTTCCTGGCGCCCGGCGAGCCGCTCGGCAAGAAGTCGCGCTACCACGAGGCCGACGCGCTCATCATCACCGTGCTCGTCAACAACAAGCACGACAAGAACAAGGTACGGAACATCACACCTCATCACTAAACGCTGACTTAAGTCTTAAACATTAACACCCTTACAAATAAACAAAGAATTAGGTCCGAATAGTTATTCCGTGTTTTGTGTCTGTCACATGACAGACACAAAACACGTACGTTTTGTAATGACGTTTACATAAACGTCATAAACGTTTACATAAACGTCATTACAAAATAGAGTAAAAGAGACAAAACACGGAATAACTATTCGAAGCTTATTCTTTGTTTATATCCGATCCGATCCGAACCCTTTGGAGAATCTAGTAGGGCACAGGGACGCGCACTTGTGCGCGATGCCGTTTCCCTCTAGATAACCTCTGAAGGTGATTCGTTTCACACGGCTTGAGGGACCCTTTACGTTCCTCGCCGCTCCCAAAAAGCCCGGTGAAGCTGAAAATGCCGCAGCGGCAATCAGCAATCTCTCTCCAAAAAAAAATATTCTTTGTTTATTTGTAAGCTGAGTTTCTTGCCAGCTCTTCTCGGTCGAAGGCTCTCCCAAAATCCGAACTGGTGGTAGATTCAGTGGTTTATTATAGTCGTACAAGTAGGCTAAATGTTTTTTTTTTCAAGTTTACTATTATTATTATTTGAATTTTATAGTTTTGACGTCAATAAGTGCCTATGAAGGCGTGGCGTATGTTGAATAAATGAATTGACTTTGACTGACTGTCGCCTCAAAACACTGGAAGTTCGGGTGTTAAGGACTGCAACCCAGTATTGCCTACTGCAGTTTTTATCGCACTTACATTACACTTACATTACATTTGTCCTATGATGATACATCACACATCCCCCCCTCACACCCCCCACACATACACACACACACATTTAACACTTATCTTAGCCTAATTTTTGTTTTTTGTTATTTAATGTTGGTTGAATTGTATAATGTCACTATCTCATTACCATCTTTTTGTGTCAAAGCGGTTCGAGGTAGTGGGAGCCTGATGACCTGAAATCACAGGTATTTTCATACCTTCTCAGGCATCAGTCTCACACAAACTTATATAAATGTTTAATGTGTAATTAATTAATTTATTTACTTACGTTAATTTTTAAGTACTTACCTGTTCTTGTTTTTTTTTAAACTCCGGTGTTAACGTAGGTACCGCCTATACGCACAGAGTGGTTTGCTTCGTCATTCTTGATGCGGAACGTTAAAGAGTGGAATGACCTTTTCGGCGTATCTGTTTCAATATACATCTTTGAACAAGCATTTGCCTAGAAATGCTTCATTTTAGGGTGCATAATCACTACCATCAAGTGAGATTGCGGTCAAAATACTTGCCTATAATTAATTTTAAAAAAGTGACTAAAAGCATTTAATTCTCAGCTATAAAATGTCGATGCATTATGTTTGTGATCACACTCCGGGTTTGTTATCACCAACCCGTATTTGATAAGCATGGTGATTAAACCTTCACCCAAGATGACTTGATTTCAATGATGGGGGCCTTTTCCTAGCAGTGCAAACGCAGCAGCAGCAGACAGTACCAGACAGCACTAATCACTTTCCTATTTTGTCCTTGCAGCTGAAACCGGCGCTCGACTGGGAAAGGGAATTCATAAAGTTCATGAAGAACTACACGGAGAACGCGATGCCTCCGTTTATGGACATCGCGTACACGTCCGAGCGCTCCATCGAGGACGAGCTCGACCGCGAGTCGCAGTCGGACGTGTCCACTATCCTCGTCTCTTACTTCATCATGTTCGCGTATATCGCCATCTCGCTCGGACGGTTCACCAGCTTCTCGAGGCTGCTGATCGACAGCAAAGTCACACTCGGCATTGGAGGTGAGCTATTAAAACTATCATTGTTTAATTTATTGGTATGTGACTAGCTAGGCTACCAATCGCGACCAAATACCAATGCATAATAACTTACTCAAAGTTCACAAGCACCTGTTATTTTTTAGTTACTTTGACAAGATACTAAACGCCTGTGGCCGTGCGTAGATTGTGACAACCGCGTAGGTATCTTCTTTACAGAAAGACGAAATACGCCATAAAGGGTCCCTCAAGCCGTGTCAAACGAATCACCTTCGGAAGTTTTCTAGAGGGAACGGCATCGCGCACTAGTGCGCGTCTCCGCGCCCTACTATATTCTCCGAAGGGTTAGGATCGGATCGGAATATAAAGGCCATTTTAATAAATGGTTGCTGTTGTTTGCCTCAAAGAAGTGGCTACCAAGTTCAGTCAGAAAAATATATACAGATACGCGGTTTTTAAAGATTGCTCTTACACGGACTCGCACGCTGACCGAAGCAAATTGTTCAGCGAGTTACGTTAACATACATGAAGTTAACGTTACGATACATGAGTTACATTAAGATACTATACGTAATTAGGGGCTGTTAACGCGCCCGTTCTGCGAGTGCTGAAGTTAAGCTACTTTCGCAAAGGCCGGTCATCGGTTGGGTGACCAAAAATGTATCATCTCGAGCTCCTCCGTGCTACGGAAGGCTCGTAAAGTCGTTGGTCTCGGCTGTATTAGCAGTCGTACGAACCCGCACTGGGTCTGCGTGGTGGTTTATGGCCCGTTCTCCCTATCCATCCATAGGGAAGGCTCGTGCCCCAGCAGTGGGGACATAAACAATGCGCTGATGATGACTATACGTAAAAGTTTTTGTTTGTCGCAGGCGTGCTAATAGTGCTGGCGTCGGTGGTTTGCTCCGTGGGCATGTACGGGTTCGCCGGCGTGCCCGCCACGCTGATCATCGTGGAGGTGATCCCGTTCCTGGTGCTGGCGGTGGGCGTCGACAACATCTTCATACTGGTGCAGACCAGCCAGAGGGACGCGAGGAGACCTGATGAATCGGTCGCAGAGCATATTGGACGCACGTATGTTGGATATTGTCTTATTTAGATAGCCAGGTTTTTCAGTAATGGAGGATTTCGGTTGAAGTGCATTTCCACCTTCTCGGCGTTATCTCGCTCAACAATCTTCAATATGTATAAAAACATGTACTTTATTTAACACAACGGTGAATTTACGGTACATTTTTGGTCCGAATCCATAATCTAGTACTATTAGTAGTATTATTGGCCGTAGTCGTGTACCAACCGCTGTGTGCGCAGGCTGGGCACGGTGGGCCCGTCGATGCTGCTGACGTCGGCGTCGGAGTGCGTGTGCTTCTTCCTGGGCGCGCTGTCGGACATGCCGGCGGTGCGCGCGTTCGCGCTGTACGCCGCCGCCGCGCTGCTGGTGGACTTCCTGCTGCAAGTCACATGCTTCGTGGCGTTGCTGGCGATCGATACTAACCGGCAGAACGCTAACAGGTAAACAAACTTTTTAAATTATCATTTATTTCTGCCAAATACTTACATATTTTTTAATAAAAAAAAAGTGGTTGAAACTGTGATGAACCCCTTTATATATTTACCTCCCCCCCCCCCCCCCCTTACCCCCCTTAACCCCTTTATTCGTATGAATAGACGCCAGCACATCAACCTTTCCAAAACTGTCAAAATTTATTCAATACATTTTCAACCATATACTCAACATAGGGTTCAAAGTGTATTGGAGAAATTGAAGAGCTCCGTTTTGAAGGGTATGAGATCATTTAAAATTACTAGGCATAGAGTTTTAATAACCAAAGCCTTAGAGCGGCAATGCGCTTTTCGATGCGTTACATTGCGATAAAGATAAATGGAATATGCGACAATAGCGTGGCGTTAAGTTAAAAAAAAATGAAGATATTATATACTCACAAACTACCAATATATGGATTTATTGGCGGGAAAGTGAAGAGACATGTCTGCGATTTTGTTTTATTTTCTAAAATGTGTGTTATGTCGAATATTAATGTGAAGTAATGGTGAATTATTAACCGTTAAATGTTCGTGAATGCACATGACTGTTGGCAAATAAAACAAAACAGTGCAACGTCACTTTTCAAATTCTCTCAAGAAGTCCGCGTGAGGACTTGTTGAAACCCCACATCTTTACTCAGATACTCGAGGGGTTGGGGGGTATATCATTTCTTACTTCCCAATTCTATTATCATTCATCATTTATTTATTTATTTACTTTAATTAAAACGGTGTCAAAAAAAGACCAATTACATTAATTAAAGATTACACTAAATAAGATTAAAAACAATTAAAAAACAGAATAACTCGGCAATAATAAAATATAATTTGATCAATTACATAAATATTCGATAATACAAAATAACAGTAATAGACATAAGTTACAAAAAAATCATCATCATACAGGAAAGAAATATTGTTTATTTATGTATTTCTTGTAAGAAAAATTAATTGGACACTGGCTAAATGTGCTAATCGCACGAAGCCATCAACTAAAGAAAAAAAAATACAAATATCGTATCCATAGGTTCGACGTGTTATGCTGCATCCAAGGCAAGAAAGAGGAAGGCGGTCCCGGCGGCGAGGGCGCGCTCTTCAACCTGTTCCGCCAGGTCTACGTGCCGTTCCTGATGAAGCGGGAGGTCCGCGCCTCCGTCATGATTATATTCTTCGCCTGGCTGTGTTCTTCTGTTGCAGTGAGTATAGCAAACTTATGTCTTTTATGGTTGATTAATTAAGTAGACCGTTATTAACTTCTGTCAGAGTAAGGCACAGGTTTAACAAAGTGGAAAAAAGCGATAGGCGTAGGATGATTTTCTAGAAAATGTCCTGATTTCTCTATGTGGGATTAACTGGTGGTGGCGATAAAGATGCCACTATTATTTGTACCTTATATTTGCAATGGTATCGATAATCAATGAGTAATATATTACGCTCTATCAGCCAAAAGGGTTAAGGTCTGCACCCCAGTAAAGAGTTAACAGGCTGATTATGATGATGGTCACCCCACAAGCGAGATCCCACCTATTAGTTCCTACTACATTACCCCCTTCCCACTTCTCACTGATTTGCCCGCTCGACTCGCTGTATGTGGTATCAGTTCTTTAGAAACAGCCCAAATGTATCGTTATCATCATCTCAGCTAAAAGACGATCACTGCTGAACAAGGTTTCCTCTAAATGTATAATATTAGAATCATATTATTAAAAGTAATTTTTGATGGCATGTGAGAGAGGGTAACTTCTCTAGCTTTCCCTCGTCAAATTCAAATCCAAATCATTTATTACACATCACATTACAATTTTCGCGTTTACAGGTCGCGCCCCACATAGAGATCGGCCTCGACCAAGAGCTGTCGATGCCGCACGACAGCTTCCAGCTGAAGTACTTCCAGCATCTGAACAAGTATTTGAACATCGGCCCGCCCGTGTACTTCGTAGTGATGGAAGGATTAAACTACTCCGACCCGAGCACGCAGAACATGGTGTGCGGCACAAGATTCTGCCGCGACGACAGTGTCGCTATGCAGCTGTATTCAGGTGAGTGATGACGTCACTGTGGTATATAGCCTTTATGGTACAGTAGCAGCAAAACTAGCTGGACAAAAATCAAACTAACGAACCGCCCTACGTGGATTGGCTTTACATTAGGCACATTAGGTAATGTTAATAACGATACTTTTCTAGATAACGTTACCTGCATTACCGCTACTAATTTCATAGAAATAACGTTATTCAACGATACTTTTATTTATTTATTTCTTGGTACACACAGAGGTAGAACAACAACACACAAAGCAAACGACAATAAACAAACACGATATGTTGCGGCTTAAAAAAATCACACATGCTAAACAGAACAGTGATTTAAAAAAGAAATAAGGATAAAAATTACAATTGATTGCTTCATTACATGCACAAAGCTACATGGCAAATTAAATTATTGTTTACATAGAAATTACAAATAAAAGAATAACAATATAAATATACCTACTCAATGATAACAATAATATTTCAGCGAACGGTCTAATAGCGAAGAGCCTCGACCAACATCTTAAGAGGCTCTCGCTTGATGGTTGGATCAAGGGTCAAATTCAGAAAGCAGTGCTCCTTGACACGGCACGTATTGTCAGGAGGTTCCTCACTCTGCAGCCCTGACCACCGGTAGCTTGGGCCCTGCCCCGCTGCTGGTGGTACTCTAGAATTAGGTTTTAATAATGTTTTATTGTTTTTATATTAAAATATTGTAAAAATCTAGTTTTAAGAAAGCAAATAAATAAAGGCTATCATAATAAAACGAAACTATGTAAATAATAAATAAAATTAAGTAAATTACAAGAATAAAATTAAAATTAAAATTAAAATTACGTATTAAAATTACGCAGGCTGAAGTTTGCTGATATCCTTTTTAAATTTTGATAGTGAGGAGTTGTAAACGATTTGTAGGCACTTCCCTAATATCAGAAGACGTGGATGTGATAACGATATCAAGCGTGCTTAACACTATAATTTTTTTAAATTGAAATATGTAATTTTCTCTTTATTTATAGCATCCCGCACGCCTAACGACACGTACCTGTCGCAGCCGCCCAACTCGTGGCTGGACGACTTCTTCGACTGGGCGGCGCTCAGCAACTGCTGCAAGTACTTCCCCGGCAACTCCAGCTTCTGTCCCAACGACCACTACGACGGTGAGTGCGATTAAACACCTTATGTGTAATGCTGCAAGGACGATTTTATATGTATAACGTGGCTTTGACTCTAATCAATGTGGATATTTTGAGTAAGTCATTTATGCGTTAATAAATGAGCCCAAGAATAAGTGTAATTTGTACGTTGTTTAGGTTTGAAAAATTGACAACTAACTTTTATTTGACTACTAGCTACTAAACAAAACTATACCTGCTGATTACACCGCTACTTACTTTTATCTTTGTATTTATTTACACACAAACTACAACTATCAATACAGGTTTTTTTTATCCCAATGCGATAGATTAAGCGATTGAATTTTATTTATAACAAATAGTGCAACTAGCTAATTTTGTGAAATCGTTCAATGAACAAATTAACAAATCGGTCTTTTTATCATATAATCATTTATTCGCTTAAAACATGGTAATATTAAAGCTGGTCACGACAATAGTACGAAATGGCATGCAAATATTATAAAAAAATTATTAAGTTAAATTTAAATTCACATTGAATTGAATTCGCGTTTTTCGATTCAACTTAAGTATGATGCAGATAAAAAGAAAAAGAAAAAATAATTATGGATTATATGATGAATTAAATGGGTATTGTGAAGTGTCAAAGAATATCGGCGTGAAACAATGACACTCGTTGCTGTTGTGTTTCGTCCGGTGAGTGAAAGTACCTGAGGCCCATCTCTCACCCCTCCCCCCTCCCAATTCCTACTCCCTCATCCAACTCCTTCCTCCGAGGCCGGCAACGCCTCTGCGATTACTTTGGTTTTGCGGGTGTCCATGGGCGGCGGTGATTACTTTTCATCAGGTGACCCGCCTGCTTTTTTGCCTACTTTTAACATAAAATATATATATATTGTCAAGTACTGGCTGGTGATCACAAACCATCACCTTATTGATTAATAAATCCTAAGTACTTTACCAGACCTGGGTATTGAACCCAGGAAGCGTTCAGCTCTTGCACTTTGCCCGCGACTCCGTTCAATTTCTTTTCGTATATTTAAAAACCAATCATTTTATCAAATTAAAATGTTCCCTATATTTCCCGCAAAGAATGTATCATTCAATCAGCGAAAGAATTTTTGGAATTGGACCAGTAGATTACCCTCCTTTAACAAACAAAGTAACAAACTTTACCACTTTTTTAATAGTATATATTATTTTTAAAATGTTTCCTTTCTCCCCCACAGAGAACGTACCCTGCAACTCGTGCAACATCTCCCTGGAAGGGCGGGAGCTCCGCCCCAGCGTGGGCGACTTCAATCGCTACGTACCGTTCTTTCTACAAGACAACCCCAACGAGAACTGCGCTAAAGGCGGCCACGCTGCTTACGGGCGCGCCGTCAACTACCGCATGCTCAATGCCAGCCAGGCCAACGTGGGGGCCACTTACTACCAAGGTGATTGGATATTGGAATTTATTTATTAAAGATAAATATGAATGATGATAGGTAATTAAAAGTTAACCCATTCCCTGTCCCATGAACCACATATGGTACATAACAATTGAAAACCAATTGTTATAATTCTTGGACAGGGAACGAGTTAAAAATAATTTTACGCAATTTTTGTTGCGAACATATTACAATTTGAAAAACAAGTGTTGTATTTCAGATTATATTAAATTTAGGCGTCGGTGGCCTTGCCTTCCTGCAAATTCGGTGGACTGCATTCCGTACAAATGAGTCTATACTTCGAGAGCTCAATATTAAAACCAGGCTTTCCACTGCCTGTAAAATGTATAAGGCTGAAGCCTTATACTTAGGTGGTCTATGCGCTAGTTATCTGGTTATGTGTAATGAACGGAAGCTTCTGGAAGGGTAATGTGACGTAATACTTTTGGGTTTTAAGCGTGTGGTTAGCGTTAGTCGCTTTCCGTCAGACGGGCCGTATGGTCGCTTGCCAGCAAAAAAAAAAAATTACAAGTTTTTTTTAGTAAGTGTCCGTTTACTTTCCCGCCAAGAGGTCTTATACTAAATAAAATTAATATCAAAACTTTTTCTTTTCCGCCCCAGGATACCACACAGTATTGAAATCGAGTCTCGACTATTACTCAGCCTTGCGCGGCGCTCGGTCCGTAGCCGCCAACCTAACGGAGACCCTCAACAGGAACCTTCGCGAAGAGGGCAAAAACACCACAGTCAACGTGTTCCCATACTCTGTGTTCTACGTGTTCTACGAGCAGTACCTGACGATGTGGCCAGACACGCTGAAGAGTATGGGCATATCGGTGCTCTCTATATTCATTGTCACTTTCGTGCTGATGGGCTTCGATCTGTTCTCGGCTTTGGTAAGTGGTTTTTGTTATATTTTGTTAAACCGTCAATGTAACATTGATTGAAACAAGCGATTTGACACGTGAACAAGAAACTGTAATTTTTCGACTTTATTTTTTATATTTTAAACTTGAAAACAGTAAATGAAACAATGAAGTGTATGACTGTCACGTTTTTTTTTAATATACTTAGCACGGCATATGACATCACACTCATTGAAAGCTAGATATCTGAAAACATTTTACAGTCGAAACTAAATCACTAGTTTTAACTTGCGATGTTCATTGGCTGCACAAGTATCGCTTGATGACAGTGGCCTCTGGTTGGCCGCGGTCAGTGTCGCATCATCCGTCGTAGAACCTCATTGAAAGTGAAATTTGAATGGTACAATTGTGTGGTGCGGTTGCAGGTGGTGGTGATAACGATCACCATGATCGTGGTGAACCTCGGCGGGATCATGTACTGGTGGGGCATCAGCCTCAACGCCGTGTCGCTCGTCAACTTGGTGAGTGCAATAGAAACTTATCGACTTGTAACTAAAATTCATAAAAATTCATAAATTGCAAATTCATTTATTAAGAAATAGAAATAAAAGTAATTAATAGATCATAATTATGGTTATATATAATTTTACGTAAATTTTGTTACGAACTTTTCCAAACTGACATACAGCTTACTTATTTTCGTTACTTTCTTAATTGAGATTAGGTTATGATAAGGCTGATATATTAAAGGGGTAGCTATAGACGACACAAATGTTACCTTGTTGTATAAGAGCGTGTGGCGTCACGTCACGCTCGTTCCCCGCCCGATCCTCTAAATGACATCACACATTTACAGAATACACTAAACATGCACACTAGTTTAGGCCCAAGACACCGTACTCGTAGAACAAGGGTACGACGAGCCGGTTCACACGCGCTCTACACCAGGTATAGACATGTACCTGGGCGCTTCTCTCCTCCACGGCCCGGTCAACTCGAACCGATGTCCGAGCCTTTAGAGGCGCCCTCGGGTTGCTCCGCTCCCCGATTCGATCCGAACCCTTCGGAGAATCTAGTAGGGCACGGGGACGTGCACTAGTGCGCGATGCCGTTCCCTCTAGAAACCTCCGAAGGTGATTCGTTTCACACTGCTTGAGGGACCCTTTACGTTCTTCGCCGCCCCCAAAAAAGCCCGGTGAAGCTGAAAATGCCGTCTTGAGGCAATCAACAATTTCTCTCAAAAATAAAACACGCTCGTTACTCGCTCGTCACCTAGGGACGTCCCTAGTTGATGGCGCTGGGTGTCGTCGAGTTCTGCTCGCACTTGGTATAAAGCTTCGCTGTGGGCGATGCGGCGAGCCGATTGGCGCGTATGGGTCGTGTACCGTTGGTCCCGGCTGCATTAGCAGTCGTTACTATCTACCAATCCACTGGGCCCGCGTGGTGGTTATTGCCCGTTGTCCACATCCATCCATAGGGATGGGTCGTGGTCCAGCAGCGGAGACATAGAGTGCGCTGTGGTGACGGCATGTAGTGACGCGCTCGCGCTCGCGCTAGGTGATGGCGGTGGGCATCGCGGTGGAGTTCTGCTCGCACCTGGTGCACAGCTTCGCGATGGGCGGCGCGGGCAGCCGCGTGGCGCGCGCGGCGGCGGCGCTGGCCCGCATGGGCTCGTCCGTGCTCAGCGGGATCACGCTCACCAAGTTCGGCGGGATCATTGTGCTGGGATTCGCTAAGAGCCAGATCTTCCAGGTGATTATGCTTTGATTTTTTTTACTGAACGACACCTTCTGGCGAACTCTCCCCTTGTCGACTTTTCGTAGGGAGACGAGGCGAAGGGAAAAACAATCCCACATAAAATGTTTTTGTTTTGTTTATATAATTTTACCGCAAATTTTGTTGCGAAACAAATTACAAAAACACAAATGTTGAAAAAATTTCCAAAAGTGGTTATAACCACGATAGCTCAATTGGAAGAGCACCTGACCAGGTATGTCAGAAGGGTGCAGGTTCAAATCCTGCTCGTGAAAATTTTTTCAACATTTGTGTTTTTGTAATTTGTTTCGCAACAAAATTTGCGTTAAAATTATATAAACAAAACAAAAACATTTTATAAATAGCTTGCCTACTTCTTAACTGATCTTTAGTATTTGTAAAAATATTATGATCTGGTGTTAATAACGGTAGTTCTTGACATTGAATGGGTGCCTTTGGCTTTCAAAGTAAAAAAGTATATAGTGTTGAATAATTTCGGCGGGCTGGTTAGAACCACGATAGCACAATTGGAAGAGCACCTGACCCGGTATGTCAGAAGGGTGCAGTTTCAAATCCTGCTCGTGGAAATTTTTTCAACATTTGTGTTTTAGTAATCCCACATAACCCGAGTTCGCTTCTGGCTCGTAGTTATTTTACTAGTATTTAAAAAAAGGTTTAATTCAAATGTGTCGTGTGCAGGTGTTCTACTTCCGCATGTACCTGGGCATCGTGGTGGTGGGCGCGGCGCACGGGCTGGTGTTCCTGCCCGTCATGCTCAGCTATATAGGTGAGTGCGAGCGCGCCAGACGCAGCTGACACAGCTACTCAAACTATAGTGCTGCACTAGCACGAGTTTAGGTTGACATTCGACCACGTTGACAAAAGCGACAATTTGTATGGTATTGCAACAACGCCTTCTGCTGACAAACGAGAGTTAAAATTGGTGACACCAGCCCCTTTTTACGTGTAATTACAAATTGTAATTACCAATGAGTATCTAGAATGTCTCCTCACTAATATTTCAATGGCAAACAATCACAAACTGGTACTGCAAACCAGTTTAACAAATTCAATAATTCCTTTACAATTAAGGATATTTAAGATTGCTTGATTGCGAAGACTTTGGAGCTTTGGTAAAATATTAAAAAAAACGGCTTCGCACGGAATCGGACCCAGTCTATCCAGATGGTAAAAAAGTTTGCGTTAGCTTTAAATAAGTAATCACATAATGTGATGACGCCTCTATTCGAGAAAGCTTCCTATAACTTCTGATTGCTGCTACATACGTAAATGTATTGATAGATGATGGAATAATACATAATTACAAAAAGAAGGCTGAATATTTAAACGGCTCGGACTTATCAGGGAGTTGTGTTAGAGGCTGCGAATGCCTACTGACTGATAATAGTCAAAATAAAAAAGTGGTCAAAACATTAAAATTAAGATAGACAATGTGTGACTACCATCGTTAATCGAATATTTGATTTATAGAGAAATACCCAAGAATCGTAGTTATTTAATCATGAATATGTTAAGGCTTCACACTCTTTTCACGACATCATCACGTATTTGCACATGTTGACTTTGCACAGTCAAACTCATAGCTTTGCATGCGCTCAGTATTATTAAGAACTTTTATGATTTTATCACTCGCTTGTATATTGGACCTTTTCGACTTTTTTACTATATATAATATGTATTATCATTTTATTATCCGTTATTTAAGTTATATTAAGGTCGTAAATAAAGATTACGTATACACGGTAAAATATGAAATAACCATGTTAAGATATCGTTACATGTATTCTTAGTCGTTTCATATGAAAACTTTATAATCTTCTATAGCTTTTAAGTTCAGCAAAAGTAGCATTGTTGACTAAACTGTTGTTTTATTGCGAATGAGTTTTTATTACTGTTTTTTCATGTGTTGGTTTTGTTGTGCCGGTTTTAGGATTTTGTTTTAACAACATGCTTTTGTTTCGCTACCACTAATTATACCGACCCTTACTAACAATGAAAGGTAAGGAGATAAACCGTTGACGCTTTTTGACATGGGAAATGCTAACTTATTTTGGTTTTAATAGGGTTGTAAATAACTAACCGGAATATTGCTACTTACGACAAACACTTTTAATCTTTGTTAACGGTTTTTTTTATTAAACTCGGTAATGATATATTGCAATCAAGAAAGTATGTCTTAAGAACGCTAAATTAAATTGAATTGAATTTAAAGTGCAATTAATAAGACAAGTGATCGATTTAAAGTATTTTAAAGGGTTATTCAATCGTTCGAAATGTAAGTTTGTGTTTCCCATATTATAAATTGCTGATAAATTTTTATATTTATACAATTATTACTGCTGACATCATTTCAAAATACATTTTCTGTAATTTTTTTTTTAAATTTCAAATTTAAACACAATGTACTCGCTCATCCACACATATTTCTACTTTAAAGGTGACCTGTTTAATGTAGTTCTAGATTCTTGTAAATATTCATACTATTGAGAACTATATCTTCTAAGTTACATCACTCATGACATGTCCCGTAACCAGGGCTCTGAACCGGTTAACAAATAGCGGTTAATATCGTTCTTTAAACCGGTATGATTCAGTTAATTAAATAAACTGTTTCAACCAAACCGAAAAAAATTTGGTTACCGGTTAATACAGAGAACGGAATTTTAAAGCTCGGGTAAACCGATACTTGGCACTGATTTAACTGGTTAATCTCATATGGACTCCTCAACTAGGTCAGGCGCAGCCGCCCCGCTCGCCGCGAGATGATGCGAGAGCCTCATTAGTTTCAATTAGTTTACGTTAAACACAACAGATGGCGTTCTCACAAATTGTTTGGAATTCAAATTAACCGGTTAGTTTCGGTTAACGGAATCGCATTTAAAAAATCATTTTTTTTAATTTAACCGGTTAATTACCGTCAACCGAAATCTTAACCTTATACCATTCCGATATGGGGTCAACGACCCAAACCGGTTAATAAATTTAACCGGTTTCCGAGCCCTGCCCGTAACTAAGAAAACACATCCCAATACAACAAAATCGTCTCAAAATTTGGTTGATCCATCAGGCAGGTGATTCGAATCTGTTTTCCAGGGTCCCCCGTGAACAAACAAAAGCTGGCCAATCAGATCCTGCGCGGGAAAGAGATGGGAGTAGCGGAGACCTCGCTCACACGAGTAAGAGACGGCACGGGCCCCACATATGTCTATGTACAGAATAGTTTAACCGGACCACGCGTATAGCGTGCGCTTGGAGCAAACGAGAATGAACTCTAGTGTAAAGCTATTGAGATTAAAATAGCGCTTGTTGCCAAAGTTGATAGTTTTGATACTTATTGCAACTGTATGGTTTCTTCGCGACTGTATACGTTTTTACTGTGTAGTTTATTATGTACAGTATTAATAATATACTATAATAATACTTTATGATAGACAAATATTGTTCATTCTCGTTTATGTTTCCTTACTAACGCCTCGTGAACGGACAACAACTGCCTACTAATGGAAAGTAAAATCTCATTTAGAACAACATAATATTGCGTATAATTTTTTACAATAAACAATTTATCGTTAATCGTGAATAAGTAGGCAGTTGTTACTGTTTCATATGCCAAGGCATTGATATTGTGTGGTGGGAAGGCTGCTGGCAGTGTTTCTAGAAACGATAGTATTTTAGGGTTTTGATAACTATATTATATCATATGGAATATATAAAATATTGATAGTCTTTTTTGGAACAAACGTGCGATAGCAGTGTTTGAGCTGGCAACTCTATTAACATTCACAATCGTAGTAACTGTGAGCCTGACGGCGTGAGGTTGGTGCTCTAGCACTCAGTAAGGAGGCCTGTTACACTCGCGACGATTATTGTTTATCAATGTAGACAACAGACTTAACGTAAGTATCCGTAGTTGTGCTAACTGTGAAGGCATGGGCACCATTACCATCAGTGAGGCGATGGAAATCATTTTACTATAACCAATTACGACTATAATTTATATACAGGTGTAATCGTTAAGTGTGACCAGGCGATTATTCCGTAACTATTACAGATATCAAAAACACTTTAAACTGATATCGAAAGTACGTTACCTAAACCGATCCGATCCGAACCCTTCGGAGAATCTAGTAGGGCACGGGGACGCGCACTTGTGCGCGATGCCGTTCCCTCTAGATAACCTCTGAAGGTGATTCGTTTCACACGGCTTGAGGGACCCTTTACGTTCCTCGCCGCCCCCAAAAAACCCGGTGAAGCTGAAAATGCCGCAGCGGCAATCAGCAATCTCTCTCCAAAAAAAAAAAAAAACGTTACCTAATGAGTAAAATGACATCAATAACTTTTTAAAAATCAAACGAGAAGTATCCAAATTTTTGACATTAAACACTCCCATACATTTAGTATGAGATTAGTAGAAAGGTTTTAGGTTCCTAATTTTGAGTGGTCTAGTACTTATTTTACCTTAATCATATTTTATGATTACGTATATGATAATAATTACTCCGCAAATGTTAAGGAAAGTTCATTTACTAGAAACTGTAACACACTTACGATTACACCCTGTATAATTTGACTATAAACTGCCCCTGAAAGCAACCCACAATTCCTACACTAGTGGGTGCTTTGCTTTTTAGATGGGGTTACACGCTTAAGCATAAGCCTTGTCATAATGACTATCGTGGCAGGCTGATGTTTCATTACTTTTAGTCAGTCACCAGATTTCATTCAATACGAAACAATACTTGCAACGGAATATAATTTTAGCGACAGATTCTGCTTAGTCAAACTTCTTGTTAACAAGTAGAGTGTTTTATTTGATTTACACCTTAGTCGTCGTTGCTTGTTTAGTAAATATTTCCATCGCTTCATTATTAGATATATATTTTATGTATATCACTTTGCAGCTTCGGCTACCTGAGCGCTTTCACTTTTTGTAAGCGATTTTCAGTGGTCGGAAGACGCAAATGGCTGTGTGGGAATGTGGTTTACTTCCCATTAATAATATTGTTAAAAGCATTTATTGTATAAAAGTTTTGCAATCGGCGATGCGCTTACCGCTACGCTACGAACACTGGCGGTTTGCGGCGCGGCGAGCAATTTCTCTGTTGTTTGCGTTATTTCTATTACCGTTGACGAGGACTTCTGTGGTATAACGCGCAATGAACTAGGAATTCGCTTGCATCGTCGCAAGACGCTAGTGCTCGTGGGCGAAGCTTAGGATAACTTTTATAGTTAATTCTGTTATATGTATTTTCTTTTGGATGTCCGTCGACGTCGCCGCTTGCAACGCTTTAGAGGGCACGGTTTCTATCTAACCGATGCGGTTGGTTCTTGGGACACCCTTTATTTGATAATTAATCACGAATATTTTTTATTGTAATTGCATGTACCGATCGTTGTGTTAGCTGCGATACGATCATTCCTATTTTATTTCGAATTTAAATTATATTTTTTTATAGTGTTATTTATTAATGTTTCCTTAGTGTGGTTGCTTTGTCACTGCCTTTTTTGTGCACTTTTTATTTTACTTAGCTACTAAAGTACTTATTCAATCAATAATATCGGTACTTAAATCAGTTCCAAATAAAGGCATGGCATCGAACAGTGAATGTTGTAATTAAATGTAATTTATTAAATGTTTTGAATATTATTATAGTTCTAATTTGGCTTCTCTCTTTTTATATTATACACACTACCCGCCTAACATTCAAATTGGATTGTGGGAAAATAAATGTAACATATTATTATTTAAAAGTTTCCACTCAAAATGGTATTGTATTTAAACGAGAGTTCATATTATATTTAATATTTAAAGTAATTATATTTATTTCTGCTAATGAGTGTAGCGTAAGATTTTTAATTTTTTTTTACTTATGTTAGGATTAGGCTTAATACAAGAAAATGGTTTGGTTACGTTTTATTTCTGTTGTCATAGATAAGCCAATAAAGATGCTATTCAGACAAAACAGTAAAGGGCAGCTAGTGACTGAAAGTAAGAAAACATTTCCATGATTCAAATATGCAGGCTATGCCACAAATAAACAAAACGCCTCAGTACAAGTCATACCATTACATATTTTTGGTTTTTACACATTCTCCATTATACCAGTTTTTAATGCTGTATAAGAAACTACTACTTATTGCTTTTGTTTTTTAATGCAATTGTTTTTTTATTCCCCTCATTTTGACGCTGTTAATGGGACACCAGTTTATCAGAAATAGAAGCTTTCCCAATAAACTTCTTCATCATCATGTTGATGAAAATGCATTCCAAAATCTCGTAACCTTCAAAACCTACTTACAGTCTTTTAGCTACAGTCTCGATACTGGGATCTGATGGTTCCGATTCTAACATAGCTCCAAGGATATTGGAGGAACATCGATATTAATATATCCACTGCAGCAATAAATTTATTAAAATTCCTGTCTCCTTTCTAGGACGAGTAACATGTTATAAGACTAACTGCAGTTAAGAATCGCTGGTCCGCGTCCCCTAGTTGATATGATGTCAACATATTAAGTAGTCGAGCGTCAATTGCTACGAAATTCTCGATAGTTCGCTCGACGATTTAAAATATTGAATTGGCGGAAGGTAAACACGCTTTTTTTGAACCAGCACAAGTACTAAGCTTTGGTGTGTTCTCAGTAGTGCCAGTGGAGTAGTCCCATGATGGGACTACTGGTATTTTTTCCCCCAGAGGTTCCATTAACTGGACTTTTTGTAATTTTAATCCCAGAGGTTCCACTGACTGGACTATTGGGATTTCAATTCCCAGTAGTCCCGTGTGATACGCAGACGATAAAACGCATAGTTTATATGTAGTTATTTATAATATAGTTTCCTCAATAAAAACTTAAATATAAAATAACCTTTTTACTTATAAAAGCTAACAAACTAAATTCGTAATTGCTTACTATAAGTCTGTTATGTGACAATAATTGATTTGTTACATTAAAACTGTTAGTAGTATGTACCTGTGATTCATTTCACAATCAGTAAGTAGATTTGAACCCTTTTTTTTTTAAAAAGATTTTCAAAAACCAAAGCCGGGTCGACAATGTAGGCCAAATTGTTCCTAAACCTCTGGGGAAAAAAATACCAGTAGTCCCATCATGAGACTACTCCGCTGGCAATACTGGGAACACACGAGCTTTCGTGTGTTCCCAGTAGTTTCAAGATATAATTAAGTCGGAAATAAAACGCACCAAGTCAATTTCTGTGCGATACAAATTTTGTTTAGTTTGGTCATGTAACGCTCTTGTGCGTCAGTGCGAGTTTTAATATTCAATCGAGTTTGTTGGTTCGTCAAGTTGGTTCACAATTTAGTCACCAGGTGGCGCTGATCCATCTTATATACAAATTGTAACATTTTTTTTACTTGAAATAACTATAATTACTCGATCAAATATTGAAGGGAAGTCGCACTATGCACTCTGCACATTGTGTTATTTATTATTATAATTTCCTCTCTTCAAGTTGACTAACGGAGTGGGTATGAAACTCAGGAGTTACTAATTGTGGTGACAGCGCTATAGTCGAGGTGTCGGTGCACTTGGTTCCATTGCTCTTATGTTTAACAGTTCCCAAAATACAAGGAGCGCTTTGTCCTTGCAGGTACGCCTGTAAAACTCCAGAAAAACAGAACACACTTTATTTATGGCCTATAGTTGTATTCTTATTTGGTTCTTTCAATATTTTTTTGTATTATTCTTTGTGATTCTTCAAAGAGATTTTTTATTGTTCAATAAGTACCTTCTATATTCCTATTAAATTTTAATTTTAACTATCAATTGAATGCAATCTAATTGTGGTATTGAATCATATTTGTACAGTATACAATAGTAAAATTGTAACGAATGAAAATTGAATGACTACTATTATCACAACACTGGAATCTCCTACTTAAAGTTAGTACTTAATTAAGAGGGAAGAGTAGCTTTTCTATCCAAAGGTAACGGCTTGTCAGTATCATATGTACTGACGCAACTTAACAATAATGTATTAGAAATAAATTGTTTTTTTATTATTTCGTTTCGTTTTATTTTTAGCTGTAGTGCACCCTATGTATGAGCACCGATCAATGTTTCAGGTATGCATTTACATAGCATGTGCATTCATTGTCGGCTACTTTTCATCGATCGTCATAATAAACACTACTTTCACATTAACATACATAATATAATATTTTAAAGGTCCAATGTACGGGAAGTAACGGGTGGGTTAAATAAAATGCAGACTAATTGAAAAATATATTTTTCCTTTGCTGATTAAAGGAGCTTCTGAGTCCAACTCAAACGGAAGTAAGAATACGATATATAAATTCACAATAATGGATTAGCAATAGAGATGAAATTCACAATCACTAAATAAATTAAACAGGTTTGTGCACAAGTATGTAGAGATATTTATAATATAGCAACAACACGGGGCTGAATAGTGTTTTAAGTTATACAGTGAAATTCTATGCCGTTATTAAAACTTAAATGACTTGAAACAAGCACTATTGGGTCCTCTAAAAATAAAACAATTTTGCGAAAAAAAATTCAATTTATAAGTGCACTTCAAACATGTAGCAAGAATATTAGATCACTACACCATACCACAGAACTGTGTGACTAACTGTTTCTAATTACTGAAGAATAAGGAGTTATCACTGCGATAAACAATTATCAGCTTATCAGTTAGTAACCACAAAGTAAATTGAGTAATAACATGCTCTATGATTATTATATAATAGCTAATAATTATTAATTACCTGTCGGTCCCGGTTTCCTGTCTACTACAACTTGCTATATTTTTGCTACATCTGTCGGATTAATCATTCAATCTTATACTATTAGGATGGAAAATCACAAAATGATGTTATGTTAGTGGTACAGCAAGTCAGTCAAAGTTTCTTAGAAACACTGAGATTATAAAATTTAAAAAATGTTGAAAAGTAATCTAAATAACATCTATTCAAATATATGTAGATAATAATTTCACTTCTTTTTGTTTATGAATAAAGATGATCAAAGTCGCGTTTATAAGCAAGTTAAAATATGACTAATATTAATTTATCAACTGATATCGTATTAACTTGAGTCATTAATTGAATTTAGTTTACTATTTAGATAAACATTACACAAGGAGGCATACAGATAGGCAGATATAATATTTTAACATTTCCGTAAATGCCTAACTCTATCAATGAAACATGAATTACCTATCATTTACCCCAGCTTTCGCGCATGTCTATAACATTAATAATTATGTAAGAATGTTTATTTCTCAAATCGACAATATTTTTTTAAATAAAAATACAGGCTGTTTTTTTAAATTAATAATAGAAATGTATCTAGTGTGGGTGGATAGAAAAAGCGTATTTGAAATTCTTGTTGGCTCTATACCCGGCAGAGGCATGTAATTTTTCAAAAATAGTTTTTCATTGAATTTCTATTTTTGCTATAATGAGTTATTTTTCAAAATAAATCCTTTGCTTGGTTAAATTTTTTTTCGCAATTGTTGTTTTAGTTTGTTGTTGTTAATGTTTGTTTTAGTTTAGGAGCATTGACATTTTAATAAAAATGCAGTGCATGCAGTAATTATATTGCAATCTTAATGTTGATCAAATAGTGGAATCTGATATAGTACATAATATTGAAATATAGCAACATTTATTTCACTGTTTAAAACAACAGCCTGTATATTAACTATTTTATTATTAAAATTTATCGCACTTCAATTACTTCTTCTAAGTATTCAATTCGAAGTAATCGATCATGCATGACTCATCCATCACCCATTTGCGTATAGTTTCCAGAGGTTACCACTTGTGATTGATTATGTTTGTAATTATTACGAACTTTATTGTTTGTTGAAGTTGATGTTGATAGCCAATATAACATCTTAAGGACATCAGACAATCTGGTAACAAAAAGCTCGCAGCCAATCTTGGTATTTATTTTAATATTCAATGTCCTTCTGTGGATTTATATTACATTTAAATAATTTAAGCCTCCAAGGAGCCAGTTTTTTTATTGGTAGTATTTTGTTTTTATCTGTCACTGTCATGTCTAAATTTAGAAAGACACAATGTTAAGTTTTTACGAGTTATATCATTAGCAACAATACTGTTTTAAAGATATTATAAAATTGTAATAATCAACATGCAGCTGTTCAATAATTAATTTTGATTTTTTTGTTGTCCAAAATTTTATTTTGTCATTGTATTTTTATTAGTGCAATCATATAAATACGCTTAACAACTGCAAAGTTGTGAATAATTTAACTTGGAGCTATGTAGCTAAAATAGTTAAAGTTAAATTAAAATTTAAACACTGAAAAAAGACGACAACCTCAGGCGGGAATCGAACCACGCACCTTCCGCATTCACTACTAAAAAACACTAAAAGCACTAAAAAACATAAGCATCAAGCACTGAAAAATTTCGACGGGTGAAAGCCAGACCTCGGTAGCCAAGTGGTTAAGGCAGCCGCCCGGAATGCGGAAGGTGCGTGGTTCGATTCCCGCCTGAGGTTGTCGTCTTTTTTCAGTGTTTAAATTTTACTTAAGTATATTTAAGCGTTAATAAAACGCTAAAATATATTAAAAAAAAAACACTTATAGTTAAAGTTATTATAAAGAGGAACAAAAGCATTGGTTAGGTTACGTGTAATGTATTCCGAAAATTGTATTCATATATATTTCATATATATATTCATATTATGTAGTCATATCGCTCAAAGTACTTTTTTTTACAATTAATAGTGTCTTTAATTAGTTAGCGTATCATCCTGTAACTGCGGCTTGTCAAAGAGTTTCTAAACGTCGGGCTTAAATTGAGAATTATTGCAAAAACGAAAGTAATTAATTTTACTTGACTGATGTCCTTTTCGACTTACATAATTTAATCATCGTTCATGAGTGGTAAGCTTTATAAGGCTTGTAAATTCACCGTGCATGACCACTGTCACCATAGCGCGTTGTGTGGCCAAAATGAAAGCAACCATGTGTCCTAGGCATAACCCGTCGTCGGAGGCGCCTGCGTGTCTCCCGGGGCGGCGCCTACGGCAGTCTAGGCAGCGCCTCGGAACCCCGCGCCTCCAGCAGCGGCACGGTCAACGGCCTCACCGACGAGATGTGAGCCTTAGGCCTTTGGACTCGAATGGAACTAGTTACAGTGGAACATTAGAAGTGGACTCTCATATCAGTGGATTTGATGACCAATTTTATAGAATTTTTACTTCTAAATTTTCTTTAATTAGAATTAATTGATAGTTTAACTTGTTTCCTTATGTCACTCTAATATGACTTAAAGTACAATACATTTAAACATGCTTTCGATTTTCATTATAATAAAATATTAATTCGAAACATTTTAACTTGAAAAAAAAAATGAACATATAGGGTACTGTAACGAACCGGAAGGGGTAAGAAGTCTGGGGAATCTACATAGTAAAATATTTGTAGCTTTTAATAACGCCATGTTTTCATTTACTGAGATCATTGCAAGTTTTGAGGCACCATGCCGTTATTCACTTGTATCGTAAGATTTACCTGAGTAAATCTTACTGATTACTACTACTAATTATTACTGATAATAAGCAACAAGATTTGCCAAATATATCTTTGCATTTAAGTGTAGCTATCCAAATATAAAAATACATTTTTGGTTTGAACTAAAATAAGCTTTAAACTCGCGAATTATAACTTCATCATTATCATCAGCCTACACGTCCACTGCTGGGCATAGTCCTCTTCAAGTATAACTTATTTTACTTAAATGTGAAAATATGTTTGACCATTCAGGCTGCCTTGATCAATTTAATGCAGTCACCTGTATAATTACACATTTTTGACAGTTGTGATCGTTATAATGAAATAAATAAGGTATATTAAAATGTCAAAAGTGTATAAACATACATGTTTGTTATTGATATTATTATAGCTCTTATCAGCGCCATATAAAGGCCAGATCGGCACTCTTCTTTACTATTATTGTTTTTGGAATAGCAATAAAAAAACAAAACAACGTAAATGGTCTAAGGTCTCTTTACACTGATCACTGATGGCCCAAAAATACTCATGTTATATGCTGCGACCTCACTTGGCTTGTAGAGTATTTGTGTAGCTCAACTTGCCTTATTAACATAGACCAAACCAATTAATGGAGAAATCGGGGATGATGACAAAAAAAAAGACATTATTTATTAGGTCCCAGAGACAAGAGTGCATTTGGTATTAAAACACATATAGTATTCAACCATCTTCTCCAAATCGCACGACACTAAATTCTAAAATTGGTACTGAGCTAATAATTAAGCGTTGTGAACACAATCGCCTGTATTTGAATGTTTCACATAAAACCGACAAGTAGTCTTGCATTTTTGTCAACAATAAGGCTCCCATATTCGTAGTCATAGTGATTTTTTTTTTCTAGTAAACTTAAATATAGGAATTGAATCATCCAAGTTTTAGTCCTACTACCCATTCAGGACGTCTATCTTTAGCTGTGGAAAAGAATGGGCGCAAGAAAGTGCACAGCTTTTATAGAAGTATCCCTTTGTACAGACGCCTGCGCATGAACCTTTCCAAAACTAACAAATTTCAATAACAAATAAATGTTCAATCATATGCCATAGACATAAAGTTCAAAGTCTATCGAGGGAATTTGACAGTGTGTGGTAATCGGATGTGCAGGCGTGTCTATAACCAAGAGAGGTTGCGGCAACAATAAGAGCTTAACATCAGGCTGAGTAGGGTCATTCACCTGCCTAACTTTCTATATAACAAAAGTTATCCAGTCAAAATAGCAGCAGTCTATTCTTTTCGAAGTGCCTTTTTCAATTTCTCCGTAATTTTAAAGACATTCGAGCAATAGAGTTCGTATCGGTGTTCATATAGCTCTCATTAAAAAACTTTTTGTATACAATGTATTGTTAAGGTATATCAATGCTTGCTTGGCCCGCCCAAGCAAGCATTTAGCCCTTATCAATATTAATAAAAAAGTGGAAACGTTGCGTTAGCGTCATAGAAATTTTATGAGAATTAATAATTAGTCTGATATTCGATAGTGGGTTGGCGGACAAGCTTCGGTAGCTTGCTTAGCAGCTGCTTCTTCATATCTGCGAGATTAATCTTCATGTGTGTTAAAGTCGACATTTCAAGATGGCCTTTATACCTTATTAGTAGATAAATTGAAGTTAGTAATATATTTTAGTTATGTAAGAGGCATTAGGATATGAATACGCACGGGCTGTGTAGTATTATCTATGTAAGTAGGGTGTCAATAGTGAACCAAAGTTATTTTAACTGATTAATTAGTATTGTTAATGAGCTTTGAGTGCCACAACATTCGACCTCCTCTCCCTTCCAACCAATCTTCAGCCAAATGTTCACTTATCTGTAATTGATGATTAGTACTGATTAGCAACTACATTCTTATGTCATTTGTTCCCGTGTTCTACCAAGTCGCCTTTTGCGATTCTTGATCTAGAGGTTTGATTGACTCCTGGAAATCTGCAGAATTGGATTAGTCACAATTACTGTCGATTGCTAGAGGGTAATACGCTTTAAAAAAGCAGGTTACCTAAGGCGATTGACGAAAATAAAATAAATTAAAATTACAATTAATAAGTATAATAATAAATTAACAAGTAAATTCTCTCCAATAAATACTTGGCCGTGAGATCATGGGGTAGGTATTGCGTGATGAAAACAGCTCAGCCCCAATCGATTAACTTAGAAAAAGTATTCTTGCTTGAACCAACATAGATCTTTTGGCTGCGGTTAGTTGATTTTGTATTCGTGTTTTGTATGGTCAATATTTGGATGAGATTTCCTCGTGCATATATAGTATAATTAATAAAAGTGCAGCTATCTTAAAAACCATTTATAACTTGATAATTATAAAAATCAACCTTATCTACTTATACGTTTTTGGTGTGGAGTAACTTATCCACAATGTATACAAATGTTTCAGAGTTACAGGGTTTGTATGCACGGTATATAAATTCTTATAAACGAGGTTGAACTTTATTAATATTGTCTTAAAATTCAAGTCACTTGTTGAACAAGTTTAACTATAAAGGAAAATGTTGTAGGTAGCCAGCCTTCTACTTATCAATAACTTTTTAGAACGAAACGGATACTAATGCGTATGTGATAGAATGTAAATAGATTTAATAACATCAATTCAGTTGTTCTTGATTGTGAACAGTGATTGTCAAGGTTAAAGATTAATTTTTAAATAAAGCTTTATATAATTTTCCTTACATAAATAATTGATTTATAAAAAAATATAGTATTAGTTTACTCTGTGGTACTTTTCACTCATAAGTCTTTATACTTATGGTTTTTTCTTTATGTTCTCAACAATACTCAAAAATAATCGAATGTCTTGCCTCTTGTACACATTTAAAATGTGTAATTTAGTTGGTTTTTCCTTTTGCCTGTGCCTTTGAATAGTCAATTTTGACGATAAGCATTAACTGCTTGTATTTTATGAAACCTCTTGTCGTGTTGGCTGTCTCGTTTGGCTGTCGAGTGAGATTCACCCATATCTCCAGACGAAAGAGTACATATTGCCAACATTGCCAGAGAAGATGTCATAGTATTAATAGCAGTAGATATATGAATGTCAAAGATGCCGCTGTTGGATGTATAGTAAGGTATAGTAGACTTAATCTGTTTAGCATTAAAGTTTATTGTTACATAAATAATTTAAAGCTGTATTTGTTGTGCTTTTAGAAAACAAAAACTATGACGCCTGATTCTTAGAGGGGTAGGCAGATGCGCAAGATTTCCATTTGCCATACATAAATCCCGCGCAACGTTTATGTCCTTAATGAGTCTTCATTTTTCTGCTGTTTCAAGACCAGTCGACCCGAAGTTCAAATCCATTAAATGCGCTTTATTTTTCATTATTACGATTACTATTTTCTGGTGATTCTTAGTAAGGCTGTTACCCTTACGGGTGTTATGCACATTTAAGGACGGTAGACATTATTATAGTAAAATAAAATATATATCGCGACTGTCGAAAGATCTACCGGTAACGAACTATACATCCAATATGTTGCTGTGAGGAAAACTGTCTGTTTTTCACTTTAGATAATTGTGTGGCTGTGGGCTAGTATTAAAGTATCACGTAGGGCTAAGCTTTGTAAAGGGTGCGTTTAAAACGAACCAAACATCAGTTGTGTACGTGGGCATAGGCCCACGTACACAACTGATGTTTGGTTCTTCTGGCCTAGAATTGGTACTTCTGGCCTAGAATTGAATGACTTACTGTGATAGATTTAGTAAAATCTATTTATACCTATATTTTATGCTTTAGTAAAAGTTTGCTAAATAACTAGTTTCTTTTTATAATTTTAACAATTTTTCAGGAGGTTAAATGTTTTTCTTGGACAATACTGTTTTGTAGATCTTGATGTTTTAAAACAGCATTTTTTTTTTACTTTCTTTCAATAGTTGATAGTTGAATCAATAGTTGTCAATTGCGGGTGAAGTGCGCTTCCAACTTCGGCCTTACCGTAACTTACCATCAAGTGTGATGAAGGCCTGGCGCTGCCTTGTTGTAGAATAGAAATTATTTGTCTCGCTAAATTTGCATTTTTTTTTAAATTGGTGATTAGTACATGTTATAAGTACATTTAAAAATGACTTTTAGACAAACTTCTATGAACAAGGAAATTAAATTTGACATATGAGCATTATACATAGCGTTGTCGTTTTAGAACTTGAACGAAAGTAGATGGCAGGCAACCAATGTATTTTATTGACTGTCAAATTAATTCTATTACCATATTATAAAAAGGCCTGACTTGTGTCATTGTTGGTCTTATCGTTATACCTCACTATAGATCTATTTTTCGAACTATTTTCTAAATATGTGTATGACAGCGACTGTTTTCCATCTTTGTATTAAACTCAACTCCGTGCTCGAAATTCGAAAATATCTGAACATCCTTTTTTTTTGGAGAGAGATTGCTGATTGCCTCAGACGGCATTTTCAGCTTCACTGGGCTTTTTTGGGGGCGGCGAAGAACGTAAAGGGTCCCTCAAGCCGTGTGAAACGAATCACCTTCGGAGGTTTTCTAGAGGTAACGGTATCACGCACTAGTGCGCGTCCCCGTGTCTACTAGATTCTCCGAAGGGTTCGGATCGGATCGGTCTGAACATCCGTTGTGAAAACGGCGCTGCTCCAGTATGCTTTAAGTGAACTTTTAGATAAAGTTTAACAACTAAAGTTTTAGTCAAAAGTGCATCTAACCGTCACTTGCTTAGGGTTAATATTTATTTAAATGTTTAGATATTTTTGAACCCCCAATACACTTTTTTAATGTTGCGTGCATAGACTTCTATAATTTAAGTTATAAAAAGTTTGATATTTTCAGTAAATTTTATCATCTAGATATTATTAAGTACTTCATTTCTTGTCACCAAATGTATAATTTACTAACAACATTCGACCATTTGTAAATAATTATATTATCAATGCCTAATGATCATTTAAAGCATGGAATAAATTTGTATAAGACTCTATTCTGTCTGTATCATTAAATTATTAAAATGATTATAAAATTTAATATTGAGTGTTGTAAGTAAGTATAGAAAATCTGTGTAATAGCGTTTTTAATAAAATATTTAAAAATTGATTCTAATTTTTATTTCAATAACAAATTCTAGGTGGTAACTGCCTCTGTGGTCTAGTGTTTAGACCCACAGACCACAGGGTTAAGGCCTAGAGATACCGAGGAAAATTCTCAAGCGAGGATCGTTTAGTTGCCATAAGAAGAGACGAATGTGAACTGCCCAAAATGGAATAAGAATACTATTTAAGTTTAAAGTTTTTATTAAACAATTATAATAGTTAAGTCAACAAATTATAGTATTTACAGATAACGTGAATAATATAAGATCGCGGTGACTAGATTCATTTTGTATGTCTGAGCACAACTATCAACATTGCCCATACATTCCCCACAGAGTCAATTAAATATGTTACTGCCTTTGTACATTTAAATAACGTTAATCGTCGTAAAGCCCGTTTGCTTACATTCGTTCGTTTACATACTTAAATTGAGATAATAATTATAATGATACCACTTGCATAGTTAATAAAAAAATAACGAGAACGGGGGAAACCAACACTCCTAAAACACAAAATAACCCACAATAACAAGAAAATCTTATAAATATTACAATATAACGCATTATCATTATCACTGAAAAAGAATAACAAATTAACAATAAAAATAATGGTAAGTTTACAAACTAAAAATTATTTATGCATATGTTAAAAAACACAAGCAATCGTACTTAAAAATAGTTTATTTTTCAATATAAATCATATCCGCTGTGAAAACAATATATTTACGTACGTACTGTCAAATTTCTTCAATACATTTTCAACCATATGCTTTAGGCATAAAGTTCAAAGTCTATTGAGGAAATTTGACAGTTTGTGGTAGGTTGATGTGCAGGCGTGTGTACGTAAATAAAACTAGATAGAAGCGCATCGAACTGAATTGTTTTATTTTGGTGTTGTATCGATGCGGTGCTCGTATTTTTGGCGCCAATTTCCGAGGTGGCGTAAAGTGTGATGGTAAGGTAAATTTAGATCACGCGCCGGCCGATGCCTTCGTGACGGTGTAGACGGTAAGTGAACGAAAATAATGTCGATATTTCGACGCATCTGGTGCTGCGGCCTTGCACGATGTCAATACCAAGATCGAGCTCAATAAAAGCTCATTGGGTCTTCCCACTGCACTCCTCGTAAAATGTTTTATCCATTAGACTCTTTGAGATTGATAAACGTGGAGCGCAGATTAAATATTGTTTACACATATGTTTGTTTAGTGTAGTGTTTTTTTGTGTCTATCTAGCTCAATAAAATATCTTTGGTGTTTTCCACTGCACTTCTCGCTAATAGTTTGACTTCCACTTATTCTTAACATTATAGACATGAAGCACGTCAGCACGATCTTACTGATGTCTATAAATGTGTTCCAAAAACAATAGGCGAAGAGTGTAGCGATTATTTTGTGTGTTAAATCTTAAAAGGAAATTTTATATTAAAATTAAGTTTAGTGTAGGTGTGTCAGTCAAGAGCTTAATCTAGGCCCATGATTACAGTTCTAACGGGCCGAACAGGTGCTTCGCAGGGCAGTCTTCGCTGTTGTCTCCGAGGAAGAGGGCGAAAAGCTCCTGGTATCTGGATAATGTTAGACCGCCTTTTCTTCGGTCGTCGTCCTGGAAAAATACATTACCCTATGATATTTTCATTATCAACGTTAAGAGATCGGTCCATGGTTAATCACGCCTCTGATGCATGTTGATGGGTTTTAACGACTGCCTTACGACCACAACCGGGACTAACTGCGTAGTGCTTTCCAAGATTATTTGCAAGATCGTAATGTAAACGCTAAACTGCTGCGCCATCAAACTTAATTGCTATAATTTTTCTTTACGATATTTGAGAACAGCAAATTGGCACCAATTGATACCTGTAGCACACATGCGCACGGCAAAGTTACTAGGTAATAAATATAAGATAAGATAGCAGATAAATAATAGCATACAAGATATAGCTTTATGTTTATAGGGTCGGCATTCGGTAACACGTTCCTGTAGCCGTTTCTAAAACCGTATGTTAGTTTGTTGAAACAGTAAATAATACAAAGTTATGGCCCGATCAATTCCGAGCCGGATTAAGCCATGTATAGGCCCCTAGGCGCTGCATATTTCAGGTCCCCAACTTCTAGGCTTGGAAAAGAAACTTTTTTTCTCTGATCGAGGGGCCCTTAAACGATGCGGCACGCGGTCATAGGCACGTGCCTTTTTGCCTTTAGGTTAATCCGATACTGGCGACCATCATCTCTCATGCTGTTGTTCATGTGGGCAGACCTGAGCCTAGATGTGGCTGGTGATGTTGTTTTACCTACAGTTATTGCGGATGCGATGTTATTCTTATTGGCCGGCGGCCAGGGGGAAAGCGGTCGATTGCGTCTTAATATTACGGTTGCATAATTTTACCTCCACAACCGAATTCCTTATGGTTTATTGGAATGTCAACGTGCGACGTTTAGCAGTGGTTCGTTGAATTATTGGTCTTTTAAAATTTACACGAACACTGCATTTAGTGAAGTGAAATGCCTACTTTACACAAATCTATACTGGCGTTTATTTCATATATTATCATTTTATTCGTACGGTTCGATCCCTATGGCGGAGACGGTCACAGAGAATGGGACAACAGTCTCCTTCATTCCAGATTCTTTTTTTTTGAGAGAGTTTGCCGTTAGCTCAAGTTGCATTTTCAGCGTCACCGGACTTTTTTGGGGGCGGCGAGAAACTTAAAGGGATCCTCAAGCCGTGTGAAACGAAACACCTTCAGAGGTTTTCTAGAAGGAATGGCATCACGCACTAGTGCGTGTCCCCGTTCCCTACTAGATTCTCCGTGGCATTCTGTACGGGATTGGGTTTAGTTTCATTCACCATTCGATCACATTAACGACAACAAGAATTTGTATGGCAAAATGTTAACTCTTCTCGTATGTCGCCAAGAGGCGCTGCTTCAATGCCATACTAATTTTCGTTTTCGTAAACGTAATCGAATGAACGCGGATAGTAAACAAAACACACACTAGGCACCCAGGTGAGATGAAAGCGCTTCACCGTTTTAGAATTAAAAAAAAAAAACCAGTCTATTACCTATACTTGTGACATGACATGACAACGTGCCAAGCGTCTATCAGCAAGTCTTTCAAGAAGAAACTGGTGTAGGTATGACTTCCCTGACTTGACAATACAATTGCAGTTCCTATTTACAAACACTATTGTTTACAATTACTTACCCTAGCTGACTCAACGCTTATCATCGTCAACTTATAAATCAGTTATGGGCAACCTTTGGAAAGCGGGTCAAACTCTAGGAGCATCATTATTGGAATAGATATCTACTCCGTGTTTGGTTCCCGTCATGTGTCAGAAACATCATTTCAGATTAGTAAGAGACAAAACACGGAATAACAATTCGAAGCTGAATATTCTGTTTATTTGTAAGCCTCTGTGTACTAGTGGTTAAGACCACCGGTTTAGACCCAGAGGTCCCGGGTTCGATTCCCAGCGGGGGGGTACATCTTTATGTGCTTGGTTTGGTTGGTGGTAGGGCTTGTTTGTCCGCTTGGCTAGCTACCACCATCTTATCTAAATGTCGCCATAACATCAATGTTTGTAGCATTGTTGTGTTCCGGCAGCTGGTGATAAGATAGCCAGTGCATCCCGGGTGAAGTGCGCTTCCACCACTTAACATCAGGAGAGATCAAGGCGCTGTGCTGTGTGACCCGTAAAAAAAAACCCTATGTCGTTAACGATGACGTCGTGGACCAAGCGTAAGTAGTCTAGGTATACAAAATAAATATGGTTTTCTCAATATTTTAATATAGTGTTCTATTTTTCGCGGGCGACTTTGAATGGTTGCGTGGGCGGTATTAAAAGCTGCGGTGTGCATCATCCGGCACGCGGCTATAGGTAAAGGCGGTGCCCATAAATGCTATAAATATGTGAACAATACCTAGCATTGTATGGGAGATTGCTCGGATGGAGAGGGCTTGTTTTAAGTCCGCCTGGCTAGCTACCACCATCTTATTTATGTCGCCATAACATTAATGTTTGTTACATTGATGTGTTTAGGCAGCTAGAGATTAGATAGCCAGTGCCAGTTGAGGATTTCGGGTGAAGTGCGCTTCCCCTTTTGGCCTTATCATCACTTCACACCATCCTTAACATCAGGTGAGATGAAGGCCTAGCGCCTAATAAAAAAACGATCGGACCATAACATAGGTATTTTTTTAGCTCTATAGACTACCATCAATCGACAACAACTGAGACCAAGCTTGTGTGGGCATGTAAAGAGGAAACTGAGTCAATGCAGCAACTACTGTGCGAATATGACTCTCTGGCTATGAAAAGAACTACTTGGAGACGCCTGGGATCGGCCTATTAGAAACCAGAATCGGCCTATCAAAAACATCAGGCTCTTTGCTTATAAAAAAAATCCGAACTTATGGCATCTATTTTACAGAGGAAGCAGAGTCAAAGGAGGGGGTTGCACGAAAATTCCTGATGGGTCGAAATGCTGGGAGAGGGAAACCTCAGCGGGCAGGATATACGGAACTATAAGAGGATACGATAAGAACCGAGACCAACAGCTATCGCCTTTCTTAGCACGTAGCGCTAGATAATTTAATTGCCCAATACATATAGTTAATACGCTATAAATACTATCAATCCACTTGTAGATAGATTATCTAGCAGTAATATTGGCTCGTCATTGACATCAATCTACATCGAGCGGTTTGCCAAAAGCACCTACACCGCGTTGTATTTAGGGAATCGCGTAATGTCTACGAGGAAATTGTAGACTATTCGTTCATAAATCATAGCAACAAAATGTCCGCTTGGATGAAGCTGTATGGACATTGACAATTGAATGCCAGTTTGTTATGTTTATGCGCGCTATTAGTTCGGTGCACATATGCAGTAGATACAATACCTAGCTATTATTAGGTACTTACTTACTAATTAGTTATTACGTTGTTTATCGAGACTTTTTTTAGCTTGGCTATGAAGTGCATGAGCTATCTATTTATCTTTATATTTTTAAAAATAAATTGCTATTCGTTTGAGTGGCTAAAACTCGAGAATGGCTGGACCGATTTGGCTAATTTTGATTTTGAAATATTTGTGGAAGTTCAGGGAAGGTTTAAACGGTGAGAAACATAAATAATAAGTAGCAGAAAATACTAAAAACGACAATTTAATGTTCCAATACAAAAGGATTTGTTTCTTTTGTTGTCATGGAAACTGTCAAAGCGGTACGACCTCCGACGAGTCGGCTAGTATTTTAATAAAAAGAAGTCCGACTGACTGACTGTAAGACCAAGGGGACCAAACCCTTTAACAGACAGTAGGTATAAGGCCATGTATATTGCGAACTTTATCACGTACTAGCTGTTATACCCCTAAGAAAAAAGAAACAAGGTAAACATTATGAGATACTAATTCTTGAAAAATCTGTTTTACGAGTAGGTACTGCCCCCCGATCCTCATAACAAAAACTAACAATATCGCAGCGACTATGTCGTTGAAACCATTTTCATAATAACATCTGATTTTAAAGTCGTTCGAACGAAGTTCCAACTTTTCCATATACGGTAGATTTGAATACGGTTGGTTGTAACTTCGATCAAACGACTTTAAAATCAGCTCGATTGACGGATGTGAATACAAAAACTAAGTCGCTACGATATCGTTACGGTTTAGATTGCGGGAATCAGGGCACAGGTCTTTACCCGTCAAAGTCCTGTGACGCTGAAAATGCCAGTTGGAGAAATAAGCAAATTCTCTCCAAAAATAAAGGGTTTTTACCCGTTAAAATGTGTCCATGCCACACTTACATTGAGCAAGGAGTCGAAGGCATCATCTATTATCTTCACGTCCTCGAGCACCATCCGCTGCACGCAGTCGTACCGGTACTCCTCCACACCGACCACGCCGTCCGAGTTGATGTCGATCATTCGAAAGTTGGACTCGATGAACGCCTTCATTGCCTGCGGGAAGTCATCGTACTTCTTGCCCACGCAGCTGTTCTGTACCGCCTGTTTGAACTCTTCGACGGTGATCATGCCGTCCTGCAACATGCCGGGTACGTGAAGCGACATCCCTACATAATGTTTATCATAATTGGGATGGATCAGGCAAATACCATCTGGCTGCTTTAGACTCGTTCGAAAACAAACTCATTGGTGACCCTACCCTGATAGACGCCTAGCTGCAAAGTCTAGAACATCGGCGTAAGCTGACTCGTCTGTCGGTCATCTACAGGATTCATTTCGGGGAGTGCGCGAAGGAGTTGCACGACCTAGTCCCACCACTTGACGTTGAAATAAATCATCAATGATTTTGGGATGTTATCAAAATACTTATATTTATCATGATCATCGTCATAACATTACTACGTAAGCCAGCTCTAACAATAACATTCTTACGAAATTCAAACAATTACGTAAATGCTTTATAAATTGTATATGTTAGCAGTTCAATAATTTGGCATATAAATACTCCAACACAGTACTTACCTATTAATATTAAATATATAATAAGTATACCTTTAGCAATAGCAATTTTGAACATCATTTGGGAATTTAATCATCAATCAAAAATACTTATTTTTCTTTAAAAATCTACGTTTTTCTACAGATTAGCAAAATTAAGTACAATTTAAAGAAAACTATACAAACTACCATCAATCGCATTTGATTCAAATTACAAGAAAAACGATTGGCGTAAAATTAAATAACCAAAATGCAGTAATTTGTAAATCACAAATCTCGGCTCCATTATCTTTAGTGAATCCACCCTACATCAAAACACATCATAGATAACTATCAGCCATCAATCAATTACAATAACTACAAAACAACATGCGTTAAAACTAAAGGACTGGGCAGTGTTTCTTGCGGTGTGGTCAATGTAAATTAAGAAATTTATTTATAAACTATTCTGTTATTGTTTTCTAAAGTTTACCGCGAACTCGTATATATTTACCTTGTGTAGCTCAAGACTGCTTGCTGTTTTGTTTGCAACTGCTTACTGACCTATATTTTTGTATTTGGTATTCATCAGCTAGTCGATGAGTTTCCCTTTTGTAATATACTAGCCGTCCGCGACTGCGTACTTATAAACACTCTGTATACCTTGTGATCCCGGATGTATTTCGGAAAACACGGTCTAATTCCATAAAGAGAACCACGGTGAAAAATCTACCTTTCTAGGGTCTAGGCTGGGCGTTGATAAATCGTTAATAGTGACAGGACTCTCCTTTTATACGTATTGATAATATTTATTGATTATTATATTAATCTGCTGAGCAAATCATTTCATGCGTCTCGATCTTTGGTTTAAAATATCAGAACCTATCATAATTTTATCTAAACTATTCTAAACTAAACGATCCATCCATCGTCGTATTAAAATTAATGCTCAATACTAGACTACAAAACGACAACTAAGCGTGCTGCCAAAGCATATAAAAGCGCGTAGCGTCAGCGTGAGTATTATTTGTTGAAGAATACGCATGTAGGTACTACCAACGAGACTAGCTGTGGCTAATCAGGAGGCCGATCGTCACAATAACAAAACCTAGCTTACTTATTTGGGTTTTTTAAGTTTAAGCAAACACTATGCGTTGAAATGAAATACTTTATAGGTACTCGCGTATTATCATGACGTTTTTTTTTTATTGGAAAGAGATTGCTGATTGCCTCAGACGGCATTTTCAGCTTCACCGGGCTTGTTTGGGGGCGGCGAGGAACGTAAGGGGTCCCTCAAGCCGTGTGAAACGATGATTCGTTTGATACTGTGATCCGGATTATTCGGAGGTTTTCTAGAGGGAACGGCATCGCGCACTAGTGCGCGTCCCCGTGCCTTACTAGATTCTCCGAAGGGTTCGGAGAATCGGATCGGGGAGATTATCATGACGTGGTCACAGGAAGACAGTCTTCGTTCGTATGAAGTATTTCATGTCCAACCTAGCTTAGCTTATTTTTAATTGTTATTTTTTCATTCACAAAGCTACTAATTAGGTATATAGATAGCGTAGGTAATATATAACACAAGGGAATTGCTCCTATTTTGGGACTCGAACCCATTGCATGACCAGATTGCATTTGCAACTGAGCTACAACAATAACAATACTGGTTTCAACAATAGATCAGCTGTTATTCCTTTCGATTTCCGGCTCATTGTTTTTTGCTAGATTTTTTAATTTACTATTACTCACTTATATTATATGCGTAAATCAAGCTAAACAAAGAAAGCTAAGTTCCCCCTATAGCTAGAGGTGTTTGCGTATGAAAACAGACTATTTTTTTTTAAAATAGTATTGAATGGATTTCGTCACTATGGCGTTGCCTATTCCCATACAAATTGTAGATCGAATATACCTACTAGAAAACTTACACTTGGCAGTCTGATTTAACCGACATAATCCTATTCAACTGTGAACCCAAACAGAAGTTGTTTGTTCTACATTGAAAGCGAAACAAAAGCAGCCAATGGCCAACAAGCTTACCAAGCTATCTGCGTGTCGCTAAGCTTTTTGTGCGTGTATGCGTTGTAATATGTAAGGGGGGTAACCGACATAGTCCGGCACCTTGTCGAAGTCCGCGAGCTGCGCGATCTCCTCCCACAGGCTGAGCATGATATGCTGGTACTTTTGGAGGCGGGCCGCGCTGCAGTCCCCTTTGCCTTCCAGCACGCACGAGCGGAGCGCCAGGCATTGGAAGTCGTGGGAGTCCAAGTACCCGTTGTTGTCGATATCTAGAAACAAATGATAAAACATATCTTGTAACTACAGAGTAAACAGCCTATAATTGTCCCACTGCTGGGCAAAGGCCTCCATCATTGAAATCAAGTCATCGCTACAATTGATGGGTAATGGCTTAATCGCCACGATTGCCAAATGCGGGTTGGTGATCACAAACCCGGGCTGTGCATCGAAATATCCGAAAATACATTTTGCCCGACCTGGGAATTGAACCCAGGACCTTCGGGTATCGGGCCGAGCGCTCTGCCACTCGGCCACCGAGGCGTTACGCGTTGTAACTACATAGCAGCATTGTTAATGCAAAAATATATTTATAAGAAATTACGTCTCTATCGATTGTTGAAAATTGCGCAAAGTGTTTTTCGACTGTGAGGGTAACTTCACAGTCATGCCGTTAATACTGCTAGCTTGCATGCAGCGTATAACAATGTATTAGCAAAAATCTAAGAGTTTTCTGGGATCTCGCAATCTCAGCGGTCAGAGCATTGGACCGGTCGGTACTCTAAGAGCCAGCGCACATTGAGCCACTGGTGGCGGCCACTAGACGCGACCACAAGCTGCGGATGAGTTTTTTCATACATTTTTTGTGGCTCGAACGTGGCCACTCTCGAACGCTCCGTTTGCGCAGATGCCATACAAAATGTATGAAAAACCTCGTCCGCAGCTTCTAGTGGCCGGCCACCAGTGGCTCAATGTGCGCTGGCTCTAAGGGTCGTGGGTTTTATTCGCACTCGAACTTTGAACTTTGACTGATTGATTTTTTCTAGTTAAATTATACCTATCGTGTAAATAAAAAAGTTGAATTGAAACTCTTGTGGATTTATTGTTTTTTTGTACTTACTGGTTATCAAAGCGAAGATGGTAGGCAACATCCGGAAATCTCAACACAAAAAATCCGGAAGACGGAATCCTTAACTACTGAGGCACTGGCTATCTTATCTCTAGCTACCGGAACACAACAATGCTACTACGAGTAACATTGATGTTATGGCGACATATTTAGATAAGATGGTGGTAGCTAGCCAGGCGGACAAACAAGCCCTACCACCTAACAAACCGAGTAGGTACACATACATTTGAAAATTGGGTCTGCGACTGGAGGTCTTACCCATATATAGGCACAGAGGCGGTAAAAAAAATTTCACACAGTTCATATAGATAGCACAGCATTGTTTCAGCAAAGACAGAATACATAATAGACAATATTAGGTCCTTACCTATGAAATTGACGTTTTGTGTGAACATTTATTATAAAATTTTATTTTTAATACTAACGTTTTTTTTTAATTTTCTTAACATCTATTTATGTTAGGGTGTTATTTAAACTGTTAGCAAAGTATTTGTATTTTTGTTAGCAAAAAAACAGCCAAGTGCGTGTCGGGCCACGCGTAGTGTAGGGTTCCGTAGCCCATCTCAATAATGCGGACTCTGAGAAGAGGGCTTTTATGAACGTTTATTTAACGATGGCTCATATACTTAAATGTAGATACTACTGGTTTCACACACCTGATAACGTTATTTAAGTAGTTCCCAATGAGGAATTTGTACTACGCCAAGTACATTTTATAAGTTGGTCGACTGATACTCGTAAACTCGTAAAGCCTACTTAGCTGTGATAGTATTCCTTTTAACTTCGTCATATATACAACTACTGTGAATTTTTTCACGTATCCAAAAACAACCATTTGGCTGGCAGGGGGGGTCGGACGGACACATGACTCTTAACACAGTTTTGAACTTCAAAGCTTAATAGCTCAAAATTCAAAAAAATTCAAAATTCAAAATCATTTATTCAGTTTAGGCTACAAGTAGCTCTTGTGAATGTCACTATGCCATCGGTTCGTAAGTCTACTCTGGGCGGGAGATCTTGTACTGAGAAGAACCGGCAAGAAACTCAGCAAGTGTCCAGCTCTTTTCTCCCTTACAGCGTCAAAAATATTGGAAAATGCCCTATCATAGCAGGACACTTTCCATTACAAATAAACACAAAATTATAGAAGACAACCACAACATGTAAATAAAAAACAAAAATATCACAAAATAAAAATAAAAAAAAACTAAGTTAACAAATTTACATCAGGTAAAAGTTTCAATTTCCACAATGTCATACAGTACCACTACAGTACTCAAAAAAAAAAAAATTTGGTTAAGAAAAACCAAGTCAAACTACAGTAAATAATATTAAAAATAAGATAAGTATGCAAGAGCAGACCAGCCTCCACAGGCAGCACCCGTTCACGAGTATGACATATGAATCAGCCATCGCTTCGCTCAACCATATTTTAGGGAACGTAACGACCCGACGCACACGCCACCACCGCAGAGACAATTAAAGAGAGCATGACATACTCAAGATACTCTAAATAAAAACTTAATGATCTTTTTAACGCAACGCTGTTTGTTATCTGTAGGACACTGCTGATAAAGGCTATCATATCAGTATAAAAATTATATAAATTAATTTTATTATATTAATTCAAATAGAGTATATGTTTTTCATTATAACCAAGCTGTTTTATCATCTAAATATTCTTTGACTGTATAATAACCTTTTAAAAGTAATATAGATTTCACATGTTTTTTAAACTTATCTAAAGGTAAATCTAGTACAGTACTTGGTATTTTATTGTAATAGTGTATACCTTGCCCCAAGAAAGAACCAAGAACCTTCTGTAACCTGAACAGTGGCATTACAAGTTTTGTCTTATTCCTAGTATTGAAATTGTGTACGTCACCATGTTTAGTATAGGAGTTGATATTGCAACGTACAAAAACTATACAATTATAAATATATTGAGATGCAACTGTCAGGACACCAATCTCCTTGAAAAGATTTCTTAAGGAAGTTCGTGATCCGAGTCTATAGATTGTTCTTATTGCTCGTTTCTGTAAAATGAATATAGTTTCAATATCAGCCGCTGTTCCCCACAGTAGGACGCCATACGACATGACACTGTGAAAATAACTAAAATAGACCATTCTAGCAGTTTCAACGTCTGTTAACTGCCTAATTTTTCTAATGGCATAAGCAGCAGAGCTGAGTTTACCGGCCAATTTCGATATATGAGGATTCCATTGAAGCTTTGAGTCAAGGGTTATGCCTAAAAAGACTGTAGAATCTACCAAATCTAATTGATCACCGTTTATTTTAATATCAATATCGGTTGGTTCATATTTGACATTTGGTAATATAAATTTAATACATTTTGTTTTCTTAGCGTTAAGCTGTAAATTATTAATAGTAAACCAACGGAGTACCTCTGAAAGAGCTTTATTTACATTTTCATAATTAGTCCTACACCTAGTTACATTAAAAATGAGTGAAGTATCATCTGCAAATAATACAATTTCACAAAAGTTCTCTACAAAGAATGGCAAGTCATTAATATAAATCAAGAAAAGGAAAGGACCAAGAATCGACCCTTGTGGAACTCCCATTTTTACATGTGAACCAGATGATTTAGTACCATTTATATCAACAGTTTGTGTTCTAGAGCTGAGATATGACTGTATTAAATTTAGTGCAAAATCTTTGAGACCGTAATAATGAAGCTTCATCACCAGAGTGCGGTGCTCAACGCAATCGAAAGCCTTGGACAAGTCGCAAAAAACACCAAGAGCGTTTTGAGACTTCTCCCAGGCATCAAATATATGTTTTATTAGAGCAACACCTGCATCAGTAGTAGAACGACCCTTAGTAAAGCCATATTGCTTACTATGTAAAAGGTTGTTTGTGTTAAAATATGACATCAACTGTTCGAGTATGATTTTTTCATAAATTTTACTTAGCGCTGGTAATATTGAAATGGGCCGATAGTTACTGGGATCTTCTTTGTTCCCTGATTTGAATAAAGGTATAACTTTACTAAACTTCATAAGATCAGGAAAGATTCCTTTATCGACACAGTTATTAAAAATTTCAGCAAGATACGGTGCAATAGAATGAATAATATTCTTAATTACTTTAATAGATATACCCCACAAATCACTCGTGTTTTTCATTTTAAGTGATTTAAATGTTTTAATAATATTCATTGAATCAATGTATTTAAATTGAAAGGAAAGATTACATTTTGGTACATATTTTTGGAGTAAAGTTTGTGCAGCTTCTGGTGATGAATCTAAATTTGACGTTGTTATTACAGGTATATTTACAAAAAAATCATCAAAAATATTAGCAATTTGTGAATCTGAATTGACTAAGTTGTCGTTTACTTTTAAAGTGAAAGTGTTATCCCGTGGTTTAAATTTACCTGTTTCACGGTTTATAATGTCCCAAGTGGCTTTAATTTTATTGTTAGACTTTTTAATTTTTTCTTTAAGGTAATTAGATTTTGCTACTGTGCACACTTTTTTAAACATTTTCGAATAATTCTTTACATATTGCGTAAAATTAACATTTTGGTTATATTGTTTTAAACTATATAAATCATATAATTTATTTCTACTCTTATATATACCAGTCGTGGCCCAGTCACAGAACTTAAGTTTATGAGTAATTTTTATTGTTTTTGGTGTAAACACATGGTTGTATTCGGTCTTAATTAAATTAAAAAGATTACTATAAAGTACATCTGGATCATCTTGTACAAAGGGTAATGCATCAATTTTACAAGCTATACTATTTTTGAAACACTCCATTCGCTCTTTTGTAACTGGTTTACAGTTCACTATTTTTGGTTCATCCCTAATATCAAAATCATAGGTCACCTTCAAACCGCAATGGTCAGACGTAAGATTACTAATGAGTGACTTAGAAACAGGGTCATAGTCTGTAAAAATATTATCTAGACAAGTGGCCGAATGTGAAGTTATTCTAGTGGGTTCGAGAAATAAACTTAAACTTTAAACTTTCTTACACTCACACCAATTATCTAGCCCAAGAGAAGCTTCGTTATGAAACTCGTTAAATGGTTACTAGACAACGGATAAACATACTTAAAATACTTAAATACATACTTATTACACATAGAAAACACCCAGACCCGAGACAATTTAGAAAAACAATAATTTCTAAATTGACCCGACCGGGGATCGAACCCGGGACCTCAGAGATGGCGACACCATGAAAACCGGTGTACAAACCACTCGACCAAGGAGGTCGTAAAGATTATAAATAATAGATTTGAAAGATTAAAACATTTAAATAAGGCAAGAAGACGAACACTCGTTGAAGTGTTTTCTAAAATATTTATATTAAAATCTCCACATACTAAAACAAATTTATTTTTTAATTTTAATTTTCTAAGTACATCTTCCATTACTGATTCAAAAATATTAAAATTGGCCGATGGGGGTCGGTATACACACACTATTACAAAACTATTGAACTCCACACACGATAGTTCAATGTTACGCTCCACTGATAGGTCTACAATGTCGTTGCGATTTTTGTATTTAATATTGCTTCTTACTAATATTAGAGAACCGCCGTGAATAGCTGAGCTTCGCACGTACGCGCTTGCTAATTGGAAATTATTTACATGGAATGATGTATCATGACTTCTTAACCAATGCTCAGTTATACAAAATACATGAATTACCTGACTTTTTGCTAATAATTCTAATTCTAAGTCCTTGCCAGCCAAACCCTGAATATTTTGATGTATAATAGTAATGGATGTGGGCTTGGCCTTTGTCTTAGACCTCAGTTTAAACCTGAGGTTGTAACCTTATTACTAGTTGTAAAAGTTGCATTAGTAGAACTACTAATGATTAAGTTATTATTATGAAAAGACTTAGTTATACTCACAAATAGGCTCACAAACGGATGCCTCAAAAAACTGTTTTTACAAACCTGCTATATTTTTGAAATTGATATCCAATGACACCCCACACTTAGGGGTAAACAAGAAAAAACGGAACCCTAAAAATGCTAGTTGGGCAGCAACTTATGGTCAGCAAATATTTCTAAATCAGTCTGCAACTTATATCATTCTGAACATGTGCCGCTCCTCCCTTCCGCGACTGACCCTCGCTGCGCTGCACTCCGCTCGGGAAAAAAAAATTACTTAACCTAACCAACTTCAACCAGATTTCGGACTTCTTGGCGGGAAAGTGAAGAGTCATGTCTGCGGTTTTGTTTTATTTTCAAAAATTTGTGTTATGTCGAATATTAATGTGAAATATTGGTGGATTATTAACCGTTAAGTGTTCGTGATTGTGCATATGTGTTGGTAAATGAAACAAAACAGTGCAACGTCACTTTTCAAATTCTCTCAAGAAGTCTGCGTGAGGACTTAGTAAAGCCCCACATCTTTACTGAGATACTTGAGGGGTTGGGGTATATCATTTCTCACTTCTCATTTCTATTATCATTCATCATTATCATATTGTATATTTATGTATTACTTGTAAGAAAAATTACTTTGACACTGGCTAAATGTGCTAATCGCACGAAGCCATCAACTAAAAGAAAGAAAAAAAAAGTAAGGATTTCTTACGTGACCGATTGTATAATTCTGCTGACCAAATAATAATTTTGCTGACCAAATATTTATTTTGTAATACAAATAAATTATTTTTCTTTATGTTAACACTATAAAAATTGTAGAGTAGTGTGATTGTTTCACTAGCTAAATATAGCAGACATTAAAAAGAAAAAAACAATCAAGTCCCTTCAAAGTTACTATGAAACAAAAGGTCAATTCCACGAACAAAAAAAAGTCAATTAAAAAAAATGGGGCGATAAAGACACAAAATGAATAATCATCAGTAATATAGTCCTAATTAAAGGGGTATAATAATATTAACAACCGGTATTGACTTTTAGAAGTAATAAAGTGAGAATAAAACGACAATTTCATAGGTAAGGTACCAATAGTTAAGTACTATGTTTCACTCTCGGAAGCTAGTTGGATGAGCCATGTTATGTTGTAAAAGGTTGTGTGTTCAAGACTCATAATTATGTATGAGGCAAGAAGTATTTATTCAAATCATTTTTTCAGGTTCAATTAGACATTCAACATAGGTAGTTCCGTTTTACGGAACGGAGACCTGGTTTTGCGTTAGTTAGGCCACGTTAGGCGTTGTGCCCATCAATTACAGCAAAAGCAACTACTAGTAGGTACCTAATATACCAATAGTTGTAAATTACAATTAGTTTTCCAAGTGATTTTAATCCTAACGTCTGTCTATCTGACAAAAAATGTAAGATTCATCGTTCCCACTACCAAACCTGTTATAAAACTAGGTACTTAGAACACGACTCAAAAACAACTAGACGTCCGTCGTCGTTGCGTAGAACAAAGGAATTTATTGCAGGCGCACTAATAAATAACGCGTATTTTATTTTCATTCTAAATATATATCGGTCGGTTTCGTATCGGCGACTACAATAGCTATTCGCAATTAGCTCTCGGTTAATAGATTCGAATAACATTGTCAAACCCAATCTCGATCAATGTCGCAACCGCAACAGAGTAAATGGGAGTCAGTGGCCAGTTGGCTTGCGCTAGTAAACAATGGCGAGTATTAATTTAAAGGTGGGCTCATGCCAAGAGGTGGGTTCCTGTCGCAACCTGGCCCCAAGGTGTCCATGGCTGGGCGTCACTAAACGAGCTTGCGGGCAACACTGCCAATGGTACGATGTCAATGCCAGGGAAGTTTCCGTTACAGTTTTCAGGTTTCTGACACACAATAAGGATACTGCAGAAAGTAAGCTTCATTATATACCGCGCTCGAGCAACGCACACATAGACTCTCGCATGGACACGGGAGCACGGCTCTATGTGCGTTGCTCGAGCGCGTTTGGCTGAAGTTTACCTTCTGCGGTCTCCTTATTTTGTGTTTCTAGCGTCTCGTATACCGTCTGAGTGTCTAGTGCAGGTGTTATTTACCATTCGATCATAATTAACGAAAACAAAAGGTTGTAATGGCATTGAAGCAGCGCTTCCTGGTGAGACACGAGTCACGATTTTGCCAATCAAATGCTCGTTTCGTCAGTGTAATGTAAAAGTAAACTCGCACTAGTCACCCAATTCCAGAAGGCTGATCCCGAGTTATCTATCATCGAGTTAAGTAAGGTACTACAACTTACCTATATATGAGCTCGATGCACCGCTACCGCCTCTGTGGTCTAATGAGACCACTGGTTTCATACCCGGAAGTCCTAAATTCGATTCCTAGGATGTTTGTGTATTCGGTATGGTTGGTGGTAGGGATTCATTGTCCACCTGGCTAGCTACCACCATCTTTTCAAAATATATCATGCAACATGTAAGACGGAATTTTCCGGAATCTCCTCGAGATCGCGGAAAACGGGGTGTTTGCAGAGACGAAGACGCGCGTGCGTTGCTGTAAGTAAGTGGGTACTTACTTTATTATATTAATTATTATATTACTCAATTATATTTTATACTGGGTAGTATAAAATATAATTATACGCAAAGATCTGCTGATAAACTGTTGCATTTCACAATAATTTATTAATTTGCATACTTCTCGACATAAATTGGTAGGTATAATAATTTATTTGTATAAATAATATAGAGCAGCTTTAGCATTAAAGTTGGTTTACCAGCAGCGCGGTCGGCAACCTTTTAGCAGGAACAGTCTATTAAATAAATAAAAAGAAGCTGGCACTCACGAGTTTATTATTTTGTTAATAGGGATCTAAAAACACAAATCATTACTTTTATTTATTTTCGTGACGCCCGCCGCATTCATTCAGACAAATGAGATCTTTGAAATTACTATTCATGAAACAACTTCAACAGTCAAGAGTAAACAGTGTAAACTATTTAGTACCTACCTAAGTATAGTAGGAACGTTAACAGGTATTTTGTTTAAATAATTAAAAAGGCAGTAAGTAGTATTAAAGCTTTAATGTGATTTTAGTATTGGGGCTTTATTTGACTGGCAATTTCTTTCTTTCATATCGTTCGTAGAAAAAGAAATTCATAATATGGCACTCAATTGTGTTTTCAGTGCCACACAATTAATTGAATGATATAATTTATTTCTGTAGGTACATGGGAATTGAAAAAAATGCTCGCATAGGTAAGTGGTGCCTACAACTATTATTGTAGCTAATTGCTAATCAAATAGTTCGCGGGCCGCGGGTTGACGACTGCTGGCATAAACCATTCATCACCTGTCTAGCAAATACATTGTACTCGCAAAATAAAGATTGGATAACAAAAACCACAACAAATCCTACATTTTCATGACCTACACAATCTAAAATCAGCTTTTCGAAATAAACAGGTAGGTAGGTACAGTATCTATATCTTCATATACCATTACTAGGTGTTGCCCACGACTTCGTCCGCGTCAATTTCTGTTTTTTCGGTAACTTGAACCGTTTACGCAGCGCACGCAACGGAAGCCCTCAAATATGGATAATTTTCCCCGTTTTTGCAACATTTTTCACTGATGTTTCGCTCCTATTGGTTGTAGCTTAATGTTATATTGCCTAAAGTTTTCCTCGATAAATGGACTATCCAACACAAAAAAAATTTTTCAATTCAAACCAGTAGTTCCTGAGATTAGCGCGTTCAAACAAACAAACTCTTCAGCTTTATAATATTATATAAAATGTTTTTAATTTGTTTATATAATTTTAACGCAAATTTTGTTGCGAAACAAATTACAAAAACACAATGTTGAATAAATTTCCACGAGCAGGATTTGAACCTGCACCCTTCTGACATACCGGGTCAGGTGCTCTTCCAATTGAGCTATCGTGGTTCTAACCAGCCCGCCGAAATTATTCAACACTATTTACTTTTTTACTTTGAAAGCCAAAGGCGCCAATTCAATGTCAACAACTACAGTAGTAGTCGGTGCAGGTTCAAATCCTGCTCGTGGAAATTTATTCAACATTGTGTTTTTGTAATATTATATAAGTATAGATTAAAGAAGTAACTTTTGTTTGTTTGTTTGTTTGTTTGTATGTCGGTTCTAATCTCTGGAACTACTGGTTCAATTCCAAAAATTCTTTCACTGATAGAATGCTATATACCTTGTGGGTAACATAGGCAAAATTTAATTTTGATAAAAAATATATATATTTTTTTTAAAATCTTTAATCCACGCGGACGAAGTCGCAGCAGGTAAAGTGGTAGTCTTAAATAAGGTTATATACCAAACTGCTTAATAAATAAGGTTTTAAAGCAAAGTAGGTGTCATCGGCATCATCATGGTCAGCTCATTTTATGTGCCCACTACTGGGGTACGAGCCTTCCCTATGGATGGATAGGGAAGGCTGAAAGTAGGTATACGAGTTTTTATTATACGAGTAGGTACCTATACACTTAATTCTTAGAAACTGGCTAGTTATAAAATAAAGATACAAAATTAATAATTACCTAATAAAAAATATGTTTATCAATAAAAATGTTATTCTATATAGTATACTTTCCTAACTCTAGACACGCTGTTAAAAAATAATATTTGTTTAAGTATTATTTTCATTTCAAAAATGAAAAGGAAAACCACTTTATAATAAATGTTCCATCAGGAATGAAGTAATGTACACACGGCGGCAGATCAACCTACCCAAAACTGTCAAATTACTACAATCAATTTTTAACTTTATTATTTGGTTATAAGGATCAATATTCATTGGAGAAATTTACAGTTTTGGGTAGGTTGATCTGCCGCCGTGTGTACCTAGTTTGCAATCGTTTAAAATTTGAAGAAAAATAATAAATTAAGCTTTCATTATTTCTTTCATATCATCACTATCCTATATAAACATCCCACTGCTAGACTCAGACCTGGGAATGGAACTAAGTGATGACAAGGCCAATGATGGAAGCGCACTTCACCCGGGATCCGCAACTAGTGAGGCACTGGCTGTCTAATCTCTAGCAGCCGGAACACAACAATAAACATTGATGTTATGGCGACATATTTAGTTAAGATGGTTCTAGCTAGCCAGGCGGACAAACAAGCCCTACCACCAACCAAACCGAGTACTGGTGTACTCGTACATGTACCCCCGGTGGGAATCGAACCTCTAGACCACAGAGGCGGATGAGGCCGATGTCTCAGTTATGGCCGGGGCGTCTCATCTCGACTTTACATGCAATCTGTAGGTACTGTAAATCTTTCGGCCATCGGCAACATTCTTATCCAACATCATATTAAATCGTTAGTGGCTGTCCATCGGTCTAGACGGCGTCTGCTATGTAGCTGTCTGTCAATCAGACGACATACTGCAATACTAACTCAATTACTACACTTTGATCGTATAGGAATGGTAAGTTTAGGCATTTTTATAGTAAGAGTTTTTTTTATCAAAGTAGGTCTATACCTATTGGCTAAAAATAAAAGAGTTTTACAGAAAGTTATTTGAATTTTCTTTTATTTTAATTTAATACTTATATAGATCTATGCTTAGTTTTTTTAAATAGGAACCTTTGTTTAATTTATCTTTTTTTTAAATGGTTCTTCGAGGAGTGTGAAACTTAAGTCCGAAAAGTAGTTGTCCGATTGACTTTTGACCTACTGAACGTTTGTCCGACAAACGACTGGTCGACAGAACTATTGACCGACGACATTTTAGTCAGACAAAATAAGTTGTCCGACAAACAGTTGCTCTAATGATTTCGATTAATAATTCAGACACACAGCACCATCCATTTTCTCCCTAATGGGATTCGAACCCAGGCCCTTTTGCTCAGAAGGCAGTCAGACTACCGCTGCGCCAATGGGGCCGATTGTTTGAATTGGATTGGACTGAACTCTGATTAATAAATAAGTTAGGTTAACCCATTAACCCACCCATTAACTATGGGTGAATATAATTTACTTTTTGTAATTTAATTTGAGAACTATTGAAATTCTTGATTTTAGGATGAAAATAATTTTTGTTTATTTTTTAGTCGTGTTAAATAAATATGTTTGTTTTCAGTATCAAGTTTTTTATTCGGTTAATACCTAGGTAGAGTAGGTCAAACGTCAATCGGACAACTACTTTTCGGACTTAAATTTCACACTCAATATTACCCTATCTCCTGGGTAATTAATTTTCTGTACAGACTGTACCCATAGCTGCTTTATTACAATATTTAATTTCAGGTATTCCATTCCAAGCAGTTCAAATAGTTTGAAAGCCGACGAATTTTGCACTGTCCCCCACGTCCGAAGCCGAAAGATTTATAGTTTGTTAAATAAAAATACCGTGCATGGCTGTTGGTCCGCATCCAATGGGATAACAATTGCTCTATCACCCGCTCGTCACCACTCTATTTATGATCGATCAGTCAATTACAACGGCTTTATATAATTACGGTTTATCAAGACTAATGATTTGGAGTGTCTAATAATTTGTAAGTTGGAACTGATTTGTTTTTAGGATAGAAAATTTTCGCCCAACGTATCGGCGTGTGATCAATCATTAATCTGCGTTTTAGGAACGTTGTTTTTTGAAGTACCTAACAGGAAAAGTATGCGTAAACATATTGTTTTTGTACAAAAGCAATTCATGAAGAATTTGAAAAACAGGATTAGAAAAATGCGGCAGCACTCACCGTACAGATACCGGACGACGAAGGCAACTCTGTTATCCCACGTGTAGGCCATTTTGTTCCAAACTTTTTAATAAAACAAAAAAAAAAAACTTTCGTATACGAACAAGGAGTTTTTTATACGAAGCAAGGAGTGCGGCGGCGGTCGCGCGGCTACTGCCGGCCGCCGCCTGCGCCACCCCGCTCCGAATAAACGGAGTAAAACAATATTACGACTAGTGGCGGCGACGTCACACCAGCCACTCTAAATATCCCACTACGAGCTACGACAGAGGCTTGAGCAGGGCTGCTGCGCTTGACCCGCCCCGCGCCGCAAGGTCGGCTTGCATCATCTCATGCATTTGCTGAACCTTTGTGCAATATGCGACTCATCTTAGCTGATTATCTTTGCCAATCGCTCTCTGTCAACGGTTTAGCTGCATTGTTTTTAAATAGGTAGTGATTGTGTATAATTAACTGGCGTGGCTTTGTTAACGCCTGTTGAGAAGAGAATAATGTGACCAATATGGCATTGTTCATTTGCTCTACTTTTCATGTTCAAGAAGAAATACAATCAGGGTTTTGGATACCTAACATCATTATCATGTAGGTATCCAAAACGTCAGTCATATTTTGAGTAGAAGAGTCAGTACTACTTTCTTCGAAGCTGACGGTCGGAAGAACGGAATCAAGGATAAATATAATCTTAAGATCCAACTCCTCATCTGTAGTATGAGACTCAATGGATGGAATGGACAGTAGACTTCTTAACATCACAGGTGAAAATATTGCAACCGGCTCTGGCAATGCTACGTTATACATTTTGGCATGGGTAGGTATCCAAGAGGTGCTCGATGGCGCAGTGGTTAACACGCTCTGTCTGGGATTGCTAAGGTTAAGCAACTTTTGTAAAGGCCGGTGACCTAAAATTTATCATGTCGAGCTCCTCCGTGGTTCGGCGGGCACGTAAAGCCGTTGGTACCGGCGCGGCGCGGCGGCGGCGGCTGCATTAGCAACCACTACCACCGTCGTTAACAACCACTTATCCGCACTGGCCTCGCGTAGTGGTTTAGGGCCCGTTCTCTCTATCTATTCATAGGGAAGGCTCGTGCGTCGTGCATGCTCCAGCAGTGGGGACATAAAATGAGCTACAACATAATTCCTGCGCTACAACTCGATCGACGATCAAGTGTAATAAACTCTTCGAAATTCTCTCAAGAAGTCCACGCAAGCAAGGACTCAGTAAATTACACATTTTTACTGAAATTAAAGATGATCAAAGTATTATTATCACATGTCATATCCGCATCCTCAACTATTTAATACACACTATTAGGCTGTATGAATAAGAGCTCTTTGTCATCCCCTAAATGTATAGGAAAGTAAAAAAAAAGTAACAATGAAAACATTTTGTTGTGGGTGATTCGGCTAATTTTAAATTAAATATTAATAATTTTGTAAGAATAATTCTGAGTACGCAAAAATCAAAATTATGTTATTTCTAACAAGAGCTAACAATATCATAGCGATATTCCTTGTTATTGGTAATAATTTCAATGCATTCTGAGCAATAAGTTTTTGAAGAAATATTACGTATATTTGGACCTTATTGTATTAATTTAAGGCGACACTCCGACAAATTTTTGCATTTCAACTTCTAATTCGACGATCCAATACTATGCTAAAATGTGATTGATGATTAACCATTTGTGAGTGTTCTTTTAGGACTTGCAACAACAACCACACAGTTCGATGTGGACGATGAAGAGGCTTTGGACACTACTGAGGATCCCATTCCCGACATACCAAACGTCGACGAGTCAGAATCCCTCCTCTCTAATGTTGTTTCCGACGTGAACAAAACCCTGACCAACTTGTACAACCATGTGACATCAGCAAATGTGTCTATTGAGAACAGCACACAGTCCACAAATGAAACTAGAAAACTTGTCAAATGCAGAGACATAATATACGAGCAAAGTGAAGAAATTGAACCCTATGTTTATATTATAAATGGGAGTCACCTAGCAAAGTTGCTGCAAATAAAGCCAGACATAACTAGCCGAGATATGGAGGCAGATTGTGTTTTAGTGTTGTTCTTTGCAAGGGCATGCCCTTTTAGCGCCCATGCCGCGCCACATTATAACGCCCTCGCGCGATCCTACCCTAATGTTAAAATGGTAGCTCTTGATGCTTTAAAATACCATGGTATAAATGCACAGTATGGTATAGTCGGTGTACCAACATTAAAGATGTTCCATAATGGACGACCGGTTGGTAAATTCAATGGGACTGAATACAATATTCAGTCATTTAGTAAATTTGTGCATGCCATCACAGGCCAGTACCCTCAGGGCTTACTTGTAACTTCCAAAGACTTTCAGGGCCCAGTTTCAAGTGTTGTTGAGAAAGACACTGATTATTTCCTTGTACTGTCATGGTTATTTATTGTGATATGTTCTGTTTACTACTTTATGCAGTCAAAATGGTGGAAGATGATTGTGGAAATGGTACAGAACAACTGGAGAGAATCTGAGGCGCAGCATGAACACAATGACTAGATTAGTATTAATGAATTTTAGTTTTAAGTACATTGTTATCAATTTTTGTTTAATAAAAACAAGTATGAACAAACATAGTATAATTATTATTTATGTAATAACACATTTTATTTTAAACATATAATATAGTTTATTCCATTCTATTCATTCATTGTTTATTTTAATTCTGCTGGCATATCTTTACCATTAATACCAGCTAATATATTATTTGCCGATAATTCACTCATAGTATTCCTGGCTTCAATAGATGCACTACCTATGTGAGGTAGTATAATACAGTTTTTCAACTTGAGCAATGGGCTGTTCAAGGGCAAAGGCTCAGGGGTTGTGACATCTAAACCAGCAGATCTAATATTATTAGATTTTAGAGCTTCAATCAAAGATTCTTGGTCAACGGTACCACCTCGGCTGGTGTTGACAAATACAGCTGTATTCTTCATCTTGTCAAATGCTGCTTTATTAAAAATTTCTTTTGTTTCTGGTACTAAGGCTGCACAGCATATCACAAAGTCACTCTCCTTCAGAAGCTCATCAAAATCTACTTTAACTGCACCAATTTCATCAGCTTCTGCTCTTTTACTGCGATTGAAATAAAGTATTCTAGATATGTTGAAAGCTTTAACACGTCTAGCAACTGCTTGTCCTATTCGCCCGAAGCCGACAATGCCAACTGTTGCTCCAGCAAGGCCGGGTCCTGTCATCCAGGTTGGTGCCCAAGACACCCATCCACCAGTCTTAGCTTCATGTTGAGCTTCGGGGAGGCGCCGTGATGTTGAAAGAAGTAAAGCTAACTAAAAAAATTTAAAAAAATGTATTGTAAATGTAAAACTAATTATTTGAGTAGTTCTCAATCTCAAGAAAAAATAACCTACAAAATACTTATTCTATTTATAATAAATAATAACCTACATAAAACTCATTTACTGTTATACTGATGAATGAAATAAATAAATTAAATAAAGATTTGTTAGCTGATAGATATAAAACTTCTTAATTTTCAAGTTTATTATATAGGCTATAGTTACTGAACCTTTTTAGTAAATCTGGCAGTTTGCCTATAATATACCTATTGGACGTTCTACAAATTTAATAATCTATAAATAAATAAATAAATAATAGTGTAGGTATTATTTACTTACAGTCAACTCTGCTGTAGCATCTGTTAATACATCAGGAGTGTATCCAATCCTGATTCCTCTCTTCCTGCACTCTTGGACATCTATGTGGTCATGACCCACGGAGATTGTGGCCACCACCTTCAGGCCTGGTCCCGCTGCATCTAACAGCTCTTTGTCAATCTTGTCAGTGAGTGCACAGTAAATAGCATTTGCACCAGCAACTTCTCTTAAGAATTCGGCTCTTGGAACCGGAGATGGCTGCTCCCATATTTTAACATCACATCTGGAAATCATAAATAATAGTTAATGTTCACTTATGTTCACTTATGTTTCCAATAAATTCAAAATTTGAATTAAATACAACACACATTTTATACTTACTCTTTTTTAAGTATATCTATCCCAACTTTGGGCATATCTGAGCGCGTCACATACACACTATATCTTGCCGCTCCACTCATCTTTTTCACCAGATCGTTGCAATTGACTAAACAACGAGAAAATGTCGCAACACTTTTATAAATCATTTATCAATAGGCGACGTTTGAATTCCGTGTTTTTTATGCAAACTTTTCAAGGGCGGTTAGTTCTCAGGCAAGTATTTAGGTGCTGTTGAATGTGGTTTTGTGCTGTTCTCGCTCTTGAAAAACGAAGGTTTCGCTATTAAAATCGTGACGTGGAGCACAGCAACAGTTGCTAGTATAACTTTGCCCTTGGTGGACTTGATGAATGATGTGACGCTCATAATATGAAGGCGACTTAAAAGATGGGTTCAAAGCTAAAAGCATGTGTTTACTTTACGAGTAAATCGAGATAACCCATAAAATCTTTAACTCATAGATAAAGGTAATGTTTAACCTTGTCGGTCGCTAAACTTCCTCCTTCCTTTTACTGTTTTGACTTTTCTTTGACGCTTTGATTGACGTTTGATAACAACAGCATTGACAATGAGAGACTTCTTGGAGGAAAAGTGAAGAGTCATGTCTGCGGTTTTGTTTTATTTTCTAAAATTTGTGTTATATCGAATATTAATGTGAAATAATGGTGGATTATTAACCGTTAAGTGTTCGTGAGTGTACATGAGTGTTGGCAAATGAAACAAAACAGTGCAACGTCACTTTTCAAATTGTCTCACGAAGTCCGCCGAGGAATTAGTAAAGCCCCACATCTTTACTGAGATACTCGAGGGGTTGGGGGGTATATCATTTCTCAGTTTTCATTTTTATTATCATTCATCATCATACTGACTGGAAGGAAATATTGTATATTTATGTATTACTTGTAAAATAAATTACTTTGAAACTGGCTAAATGTGCTAATCGCACGAAGCCATCAACTAAAAGAAAGAAACAGCACGTGACGTTTTCACATTCGTTTAGAAATTATAAAGGTATACAATTAATCCCATGATTATGATTAATCCTTTCTAGTAGACATACCTATGTCTTAAAATAGGCTTAAGTTTTTGTTTATATAATGTTCAAACGTTAAAGAGAATATAAAATCAATCGGTGTTTTTTTTGTAAAAATAATCTTTATATTATAGATGCGAACACTGCAGTCAGACAGATATCTGTCGTTCGTTTTAATAATAATTTAAACGTTTTAAACGTTCTAATCACTAAAGTTCTAAGAAAATGTTAAGTAAACTTTTTCTTATATCTACCTAAGGTAGGCTACATTATAATCGTTTTCTCAGTCTGTTCATCTGATTCCTTTCATTTGATGTCCATAATTTAGGCATGCATTAAAAACTTAGTACGCCATATTGGATTTATGATGCAAAATTGGTTTAGTGCCTCCACTAACTGAACCATCGACTTGGCAGGAAAGTGAAGAGTCATATTTTGTTTTATTTTCTAAAATTTGTGTTATGTCGAATATTAATGTGAAATAATAGTAGATTATTTACCGTTAAGTGTTCGTAAGTGCGCATGAGTGTAGGCAAATGAAACAAAACAGTGCAACTTCATTTTTCAAATTCTCTTAAGAAGTGCGCCCGAGGAATTAGTAAAACCCCACATCTTTACTGAGATACTCGAGGTGTTGGGGGGTATATCATTTCTCAATTCTCATTTCTATTATCATTCATCATCATAATACTGGAAGGAAATATTGTATATTTATGTATTACTTGTAAAAAAATACTTTGACACTGGCTAAATGTGCTAATCGCACGAAGCCATCAACTAAAGGAAAAATAACCATTACGACAGTTTTCTAAGCATTGCATTTATTTTTTTATTGTATTAATTTTTATTGCATGTGCATTGTTTCTAACGCAGGCTTACTCTTATGTAGTTCATAAAGAAAATTGTATATACTAAAAATGTAGTAACTAGGATTGTACCCATGTTCGCGTGACGTAGAGGTTTTGCAGCATCATCTTTGCCGTTGTAGATATAGTAATACAGGATTATATCACTTGATAAAGTTTTTACTCATGTTGTAGGTGCTCTTCAAGCAAAAGTGCCTCAGATGGCCTTCTCAGCGTCACCGGACTTGTTTGGGAGCGGCGAGAAACTTAAAGAGTTCCTCAAGCAGTGTGATCAACACACCGTCATAAGTTTTCTAGAGGAACACGTTTACCTTACACCATCATCAGCTCTTTTTTATATACCCACTTACTGGGTCACGAGCACGAACCTCCCAAGGGATGGATGGGTAGAACGGTCTTAAACCACCATGCGGATTGGTGATTGTTAATGACTGCTAATACAGCCGGGACCAGCGGCTTTACATGCCTTCCGAAGCACGGTGGAGCTCGGAATGATAAATTTTTGGTCATCCATCCGATGACCAGCTTTTGCGAAAGTTGCTTAACCTCAGCACTCGCAGACAGGGCACGTTAACCACTGCTCCATTGCGCTTTTACCCGAAACGAAACCCAGTTTACCTTAACATGATCGAATGGAAAATAAAACTCGCAGTAAGGTAGCGGTACTTGTGTTCGACAGGAACCCTCAATTTCAGATCACTATACCCGATCCGATCCGAACCCTTCGGAGAATCTAGTAGGGCACGGGGACGCGCACTTGTGCGCGATGCCGTTCCCTCTAGATAACCTCTGAAGGTGATTCGTTTCACACGGCTTGAGGGACCCTTTACGTTCCTCGCCGCCCCCAAAAAGCCCGGTGAAGCTGAAAATGCCGCAGCGGCAATCAGCAATCTCTCTCCAAAAAAAAAAAAAAAAGATCACTATAGGAACCAGTGGTCGAAAGTAATCGTCATTTTTTTCCTTTAATTAATCATATTTGACGATTGATTGATTTGAATCTCCGTAGCCGAGTGGCTTGCACGCCGGACTTTCGGCGGCGTTAACTCTGAGGTCCCGGGTTCGATTCCCGGTCGGGTCAATGTCGAAAACGAACTTTTCGATATTGTGTCGGGTCTGGGTGGTTGTGGTACCGTCGTTGTTTCTGATTTCCATGAAACAAGTGTTTTAGCTGCTACCTTGGGATCAGAACAATGTATGTGATGTTGTCTAATGACGGTTGTTGTTAACGACGGTAGTTGTTAACATTGAATAGGCGCCTTTGGCTTTAAAAGTAAATAAGTAGTAATAGTAAGTAGTAATAAGTATAAATAGTGTTGAATAATTTCGGCAGGCTGGTTAGGACCACGATAGCTCAATTGGAAGAACACCTGACCAGGGGGCCTACCGCCTAACTCTATTGATATCGCTCTCGCTATCGCGCTCTATAGTTTATGGCGTAATCTTGCCTTTTCGAAAGCTATATAAAAGCAATATCGAAAGCTATAGGCTATAGCTTTCGATATTGCTTTCTTAATGCTTTCATATCGCTTTAGAAATTACAAAATGACGCCATAAACTATAGAGCGCGATAGCGAGAGCGATGTCGATAGAGTTAGGCGGTTGGGGGGCCGGTATGTCAGAAGGGTGCAGGTTCAATACCTGCTCGTGGATTTTTTTTCAATATTTGTGTTTTTGTAAGTTGTCTAATATTTTTTTTTATTTTTTTATTTATATTATTGATTTGAAATGATTTTAGTATTTGTAAACAATCCAATTCCGACCACCTGCTTCCTAGCGTCATCCCGTAATATTATATAACAAAGATTAACAAAGAATAAGGTCCGAAAAGTTATTCCTTGTTTTGTTCCTGTCGTGTAAATGTAATTTCAAATTAGAGTAAAAGAGATAGAGATAATAATAAAATAAGTAATAAAACTTATCCTGCTTGATTGAAGTAGCGATGTCCTTAAAAAAACCCACCAAACTCGGGGAAAGTACCTAGCATTAAAACACACTACGCTTATATAATAATTAATAATAAAATATTATTATTAATTATTATATAGTTGAAATGAACAACTTTTACGGATGTCGCGTTTATTTTACACATTACTTATTTAAGTCTTTAATCGCCGTGGTGGTCACCGGTGACCGACAAACAATAAATTTTCTATTGTGTCTGGTTTTGCGGCAGTCAACGTAATGTTTATCCTGATGTCTCCCTGTGACCATGGACCCTGCAAAGGGTTCGAAACATCAGAATAAACATTAAATAAGTATTGTGTAAAATAAACGCGAGTAGATCCGTAAAAGTTGTTCATTTCAATGTGTAGTGTTCGCGTTAACTTAAGAAAACCATATATTATATAGTTCTTATTCCGTGTACCTTACCGAGTTGCGGACATTGCTCAAAAACTCAACGAAACTCAGAGAACGCTCGCAGTTTGTGCACTAAGTAAAAAATAATTTTGTTTATGGATCGATTGGAGACCCCCACATAACTCGGCCGACGAGCTCGCCACTGTCAATAAAAAAAAAGTGCTAGCAACGTGTGTTTCGGATTTTTCGATGCATAGTCTGTGTTGGCGATCACCAACCCGCATTTGGCAAGCGAGATGATTGGCCATTACACCCATCAGTTGTAGTGATGACTTGATTTCAATGATGGAGGCCTGCCCAGCAGTGGGACAGTCGAACGCTATTTACCTTAATTTATAAAATTGTATCTTTATTGCTTAATTTTATTGTAGATTCCAAGTTCACGGGGTGAGATCCTGGTGACTGTTCACGGGCTGCCTTAGCCTTTTCGGGCACCAGTTCTCATACAAATCACAAGATTTATGTCTATTGTTGTTATATTATGTTAAGTGAATTGTATGAGAAAAATGAACTTACTTTTTTTTTTTATTGAAGTCGCGATGTTCCTTCGAAAAGTCCACTAAACTCGAAGAATGTAGCTCGCAATAAACACTACGCTTGTCTGCAGTGAAAGTGCACTATAACTAAATTAATAAAAAATGCGTGCAGCTAAGGCAATTAGTCAACTGCCAAGGCCCCTTATGAAACAGATAGTGATACATTTCGGTAGCAATGAAATTTATACGACATAACGCGGCTGTCTAATTGATATACAATTATGCATGCATTCTTTTAATTGCTATAATAATTGTTTAGACTGTAAAGTGAAATTATACGTGACGAACAAACAACGCTCACTCACAGAATAAGGAGACTGCAGAAGATTCTACAAGTGGTATTTACTAGGTTCTCCGAGGAATATTTACGAGATTCTCCGTGGAGTCTTTTCTAGATTCTCCGGGGCATACTTACTAGGTTCTTCGAGGCATCTTTACTATATTCTCAAAGGCGTCTTTTGTAGATTCTTCGAGTGGTACATGAGAGATTCTGTGAGGCGTCTTTACAAGAATCTCCAAGTGGTACTTACTAGAGTCTCCGAGGTGAGGTTCTGCGAGGCGTATAAATAAATTGTGTGATGCAGTTTTTGATAGCTTTAGATGATGTCCTCTTAGGCCGAAACACATAAACACGACACGACGTCGCGTCGCACCTCGATGCGGAGTCTGTCTAGTATTTGACAGGCAATAAGGTTTATACTAGCCTGGCTAGCCTTATTTTTGCGGTGCGACGTTGTATCGTGTTTATGTGTTTCGGCTCTAGGATGTGCATTTGTTGAGTATTGAAACATCTCTAGATTCTCCGAGGCATCTTTACTAGGTTCTCCAAAGCGTCTTTTCTAGATTACCCGAGGCATATTTACTAGATTCTCCGAGGAGTCTTTAGAAGATTCTCCGAGCCGTCTTTTGTAGATTCCACAAGTGGTACATACAAGATTCTCCGAGTAGCGGTTTTTACAAGATTCTCCAAGTGGTACTCAATAGATTCTCCGAGGTGTTTTTGTACATTCTCAACTTACTGCTTAACTTTTTTCTTAACTATTGGAACACAACAATGCTTCGAAAATTTAATGAAATTTACTTATTGAAAGTTACTTAATAAAATTGTCTCTCCATTTGGGAATCGGGACCACAGAGGTGGTTACTTTATTTGTCGCAAACTGCATTAAATTGGACCGTACCGTTGTTGGAGGTGGTTGAAGGGAAATTTTGCCACTCTTTGTATTTGTACTAAGCAGCAGTGACATGGATTGTAGTGTTTCAAGGGTATGAAAAGAAATTAAAGTAAAGTACTAGTTAGTAGTAGTAAAGTAGTGAAAAAAAAAAGTATTATTTATTATTTTAATTTTTGCATTCAGTTTTATAGTAAAAATATTATAATAATCAATGCGATTACCTAGTAGAGGCATAATGACAAAGGCCTAGGAGTCAGCACTTAGCAGCGTCCCCGCCCGATCCTGTAAATGCCACTACACATTTATTAGAATACACTAAACATGCACACTAGTTCAGGCCCAAGACACCGTACCTACTCGTAGAACAAAGGTAAGACGAGCCGGTTCACACGCGTTCTGCAGGCATGTACCTGGGCGCATCTCTCCTCCACCACGGCCCGGTCAACCCGAGCCAAGGTCCGAGCCTTTAGAGGCGCCCTCGGGTTGGTCGGGTCGGATCGGAGAGCGGAACACGCTCCCTGATCCGATGCGAACCCTTCCGAACCCGAAAGGAATATCGCTGGTCACCTATGGCCTTAACGGTCCCTTGATAGAGTCTCCTAGGCGTTATAATCGATTACGAAAGTAAAACCCCGAGAACTCTTTTAAAGGCTGAAACATCGGTTAGGGTTGAACATAAGCCGCAGTGATAATAGCTTAATCCATTTCATCCAGGATAACAATTATATTTCAGTGTAATAAAAACCAAACTAACAAACATTCCTACATTCGCATTTATAACTATTGCCTACTAGGATTGTAATACAGTTCTAAAATGGCGTGAAAGAAGCGGTACATCAAAAACACTTAACTTTGAAATTGTTTTATTTAACGGTGAAACACTCGCGTAAATGATGGATGATAATGAGCGTCGCATTCTCGATCGTTAGTCAAAAAATCGGCCAGACGATAGATAGACTTTCTTCTGCCACTAACATAACACAGTTCGGATTCCCGGTCCAGGAATGCACTGGAATTCATTAAAAGTGTGAGAAGTGACTTTCATCTTGTTAACGCGGTATGTACACGTAATAACAATAAAGTAACGCACAAAAATCGTTGCGGCGCTCGGAAGCCTCGGCCGTCAGTCGTTCGAAAAAAAATGTTGCAACTACTTTCTATGAGCAATTAGAAGATTCGCACACGAAAGTGCAGCGGAGATATTTAGCAACGTCGCGTCTGCAACTGCGCTGCGCCTGCGCCGGGACTGCGCGGTGGCCATCGTTTTTGGAATCAACGATAATTTTCCTCCTTCTATGCATTACGTTTACAGTAAGTTTTTTTTGTTTGTTAAGCATTTTTATTACAGCAACTAAGTTATGTCCTTTTAACATTTTTCCAAAAGAAAGCTTTTTAATAATTTGACGAAATATTTAGGTTTTTTATGTAATTGGGAAGGTGGTTGTATATTTTGACAACATTGTGCTAGACGAGACTAATTTTAATTTCGAGAATGATATTTTAAGTTTGTTTAGGACATCTAACATTTCTTCTAATATTTTTTATTGGGGAATATAGCTTCGGATGTTTTTAACTAATTTGCTTGACTCGAGAATGTAAATAGATGTAATTGTTAGGATTCTATATTGAATGAAGTAAGATTTACATGATTCTAACTGGACCAGTTAGTATTCGTATACATTTTTTTTTGTAATATACATTACCGAATGTAGTACATTACCGAATATGTGTAAGCATAGTATGCGGTGAGAGCTGTTTTGAAATCAGTTACTCGTTTAAGGCGCTGTAGAGCATAAATAAATGATGACATTTTGCTTAATATACTTTGTATCTGTGGTTTCTAGTTTAAGTCCTAATAACTTAGCAGACTTCTCATTTTTATTATCATTCATCATCATTCATCATCATACTGACTGGAAGGAAATATTGTATATTTATGTATTACTTGTAAGAAAAATTACTTTGACACTGGCTAAATGTGCTAATCGCACGAAGCCATCAACTAAAAGAAAGAAAGAAAGAAAGAACTTAGCAGAGTTGACGGTTTCCAGTTTTGTGTTCTTATAATAGTATGATATCTGCAATCCAGTTTTTTGATATGGTTTAAATTGGAGAGTTTCGTTTTATGTCAAGTTGTAAATTATGTGATTCGAGCAAAAGCATAATGTTATTTAATGTTAGGTTTAGCTTAGATTCTAATTCATTAAGCCACGACTGATGTCATAATATAATCAAAGCTTTGAAAGCAACATGATGAAATACTATGTTAAAATAAATTGGGACGACCAATAAATTATAAGCGATGGCTGGTCACCGTACACGCAAAATGCACGATTTAATGTCCGCATTATCGCGAACGAACGAAACGCTGTTTAACTTTTTAATTTACTACGGTCTCGGGTTAGCTACCCGCACAGATTCGCACAGCCAGCTTAGCGCTTAGTGAAATCAATGTTTGTTTATGATGAAATTTAGTAGCATGCGAGTAGTTCTTACGATAATGGGAAACGTAAAAGGTTTTTTTTTAATTTTTCAATGCCCAGAGGAATTCTGATCACCAAGCAAGTAAGCGTGGTGGTTAAGCTAACGATGATCAACGATTGACGATCAATGATTGACATGATTGACATTGATTGATTGACGACCTTTGCCCAGCAATTTGGACAATTAGCCTAATACGTAGGTACTATTATTAGTAGTATGATAGTAGTATCTACTCTATAAAATTAGTCTGCAAACGAGCAGGCAAGCCGACTACCCGTTTTAGTATTCCTTAATTTTCTACTTTACCTGATCGCCTCTTAGCATTCTATAAAATACCTAGGCATTACACACATTGACTAGGCAGGTTATATAATATTTTATACGAGCTCGGCATTATTGAGAATGACTAGGTATTCTATACAATGACTGAATTATATGCTATACCGGTAACATGTAATATCAGAAGAAAACATATCATATATACTTGTAATGTTATTATTGTGGTATCAGGCATTCCTTTGCTTATTAACTTTTTTGCTATTTCAAGAATTTAAATAACTAGATAATCGTTAACAATAGATCATTGGTATCTTACATCAAGAAAGCATTATTTAGCTCCTGTCCTTGTTTTACTATAAATTATTATGACAATTATTTATGTAGAAAAAAGAAGGAATATTTACGAAAGTTAGCTTGGAACTTGTATTACAACCATGATAGCCTAAAATACAAGAAGAATCGGCTTCGGTTCGGTTTGACAAATATTTTTATAGAAATAGAAAACATTTATTAGAGACACAACACACATCATTACATTAAAGATTCAAAAAAAAAAGTGGCACAAACAGGTGCCCGCTCAGCATGATGTCAGGCCTCCTAGTTTATAGGAAAACCTGACGCTGGTCTTCCGCAGTGTGAGAGGGAGCACAACCACAAAGCAACAACAATACAAACTTATACATATTACATACACGTAAACACAAAAACTTACACTTACACACTACATACTTACACACTGCATCAACGACCATCCAATACGATACGTTTTTCAACTTTAAAATAACACTAAACTGTTTAAATTAAATAAAAACATATAATGACGTTAAAAGGTGAACTTCTCTACAACATATATTCAGATGAATCTCTTAGAAAGGTTTTTTAAAGAAAAAGGGTTTTCTCAATTTGGCTAATATCTATATCTTAGAAATATCAACTCAGAGAACTACTTTGAAAGTAAAAATATGCGTAACAATGTCCGCAACAAGTGTTAACACAATCTATATATTCCAAGAATAAATAATCATAATATGTACAAGTATTATAATAGTGCCTTCAGTACTAGTTTAGGGAATAAGGGTGCGGATGGTGGTGACGTAATAAATAGTCGATTATTGTAAACCGAATATATTTCGCGTGTTTCTATAAACGTACATTGCCTTCAGGTGGAGCAGACTGACTGCGGGGCCCGAGTCGCGATGGAAGGTTTCTGCTAACAATGCATTATCGTTTCTACGTATTTCGTTATCGCGACCCCACAACTAGTATAAAAGTCGATTTAACAAGGCGTCGCAATATAGAGATGTCGTTAAAAGGTTTACGATGAAATAAAATTCTATGATACGGCTTTAGCACTCAAGTACGTATCCCGTAAAGTATTTAACCACCTACCTTCCGATATTAAAAGTCTTAATTTACCCAAATTAAAATTCTTTATACAGTTTGGATCAATACTTACTTCATTACAAAAATATTTAAGTAAATGCTATGCTATGCTATGGTATTACTGTTGATACCTAACTATGTCAAAAAATTGTATTATCACCAACAAAAATGTACACAGTACCTGCAATAAGTTTCTGTAACCATACCAGTTTAAAAAAACCGCAAAAAGTAAAGAAAAAAAAACAAACAAAAATTATTTATTAATCAAACATTGTACACAAAAAAAACTTTGTAACATTCTACACGTAAAATTTTAAACACTGAAAAAAGACGACAACCTCAGGCGGGAATCGAACCACGCACCTTTCGCATTCCGGGCGGCTGCCTTAACCACTTGGCTACCGAGGTCTGGCTTTCACCCGTCGAAATTTTTCAGTGCTTGATGCTTATGTTTTTTTAGTCAACATTGCTTCATCAATCTTAGAAGTTTGAAGCAATGTTGACTAAAAAAACATAAGCATCAAGCACTGAAAAATTTCGACGGGTGAAAGCCAGACCTCGGTAGCCAAGTGGTTAAGGCAGCCGCCCGGAATGCGGAAGGTGCGTGGTTCGATTCCCGCCTGAGGTTGTCGTCTTTTTTCAGTGTTTAAAATTTTACTTAAGTATATTTAAGCGTTAATAAAACGCTAAAATATATAAAAATCACTTATTCTACACGTAGTCACATTTGAATGTAGGTTTTTTACCTACTTTACAAAAATGAAATTTTCCGATTTTTAAAGATTAACCGCGGTGCACGTGCGCTCCAAAAACTTGTTTATTCCATGCAAACAACTTAGGAATGTTAATGAAATGGCAAATGTCTAGACCTTGATAATAAAAATCATTACCGGCAAAGTTTAAACAGTGTCAGGAATTTTCGTTAAGATTGAGTTATCCCAAAGAACTAAAGCTTCTGCTAAAGCTTATCAGACAATTCTAATTCGCGAAATTGCTTATCGTTTAAAAAAAACATTTGGCATTGTTTTAAAAGTGCCAGACATTTTATTTTAGATTCTGTGAGCTATCTTATAGAAGCTAAAGCTTGTCGATTTGGCGCGCCTTGGCAGAAATGTGGGTGTGTCACAAACGCCTATCTTTCGACTCGGCTTGTCAGTTAAGTCGTTAAACTTGCGTTGAAGATTGGAGATGATGTCATAGTTACCTAGAATGATAATGACATTCAAGGCTTTGGAAGAATTCAAATCGTTTATTTTCAATTTGTTATTTAGCATTCGCAATGCTAAATTATATCCTTCTACCAGTCTAACTGTTTTCCGTTCAAGTATTATCTCACGTGGGAGAAAACTAGCACTTTTAAATTGTTATTTTCATTTTCGAAATCAAAATGGGTTTGTTAGTAAACTGATAGTAGGCACGGTATTGTAATTGTAACTCTCTTCGTTTGTCGAGGTGATGCTTTCAAACTCAAACTCAAACTTTTATTTGCAAACTAAGTGACTTATTTGTAAACTGTAATGCGATATAAATTTTCTCATCTCATCATCTCATCAACAACACGTTAGTTTATGTTGCTGCAGCAGATACTAATCAATACTAATGTAAAATCCTTTTTTATAATCAAAATATTTTTTATAATTATATAATCTTTAGTTAATTTGAAAAAAGACAAAGTGTTGAAAAATCCACGATCCGGATTTGAACCCGCACCCCTTGACCCGGCGGTCAAGTGCACTACGAACTACGCTATAGTGGCTCTATCCAACTCGCCGAAGTTAATCAACACTATTATCGACTATCTTACTCTGTAAGTCAAAGGAGCCCTGTTCAATGTTGACAACTACCTACGTCATCAACATCCGATATTTTTTTTTTTACAAATATCAAGGATCAGTTAGGAATTAGGAAAGCTATATCTATAATTATGGTCATTGTTACGCAAATTTAGTTGCAGTACATGTTCAGTACATACATCATCATCATCATCATCATCATCAGCCTATACACGCCCACTGCTGGGCATAGGCCTCTCCAAGTGCACGTTACTGAGCACGTCGATCCGCGGCTACTCTCATTCAGCTCTTGCCAGCCACCTTGCGAAGATCGTCGCTCCACCTAGTCTGAAGGCGTCCTACACTACGTTTGCCGATACGCGGTCTCCAAGTCTCCACTCAAGAACTCGATTACTTCATCGGTCATCGATCAGTACATACACTGTGGGTTTATCTTGTAATTCTTATTACAAAAACACAATGTTGAAAAAATTTCCACGAGCAGGATTTGAACCTGCACCCTTCTGACATACCGGGTCAGGTGCTCTTCCAATTGAGCCATCGTGGTTCTAACCAGCCCGCCGAAATTATTCAACACTATTTACTTTTTTACTTTGAAAGCCAAAGGCGCCAATTCAATGTCAACAACTACCGTCATTAACATCTGATCATAATATTTTTACAAATACTAAAGATCAGTTAAGAAGTAGGCTAGCTATTTATAAAATGTTTTGGATTTGTTTATATAATTTTAACGCAAATTTTGTTGCGAAACAAATTACAAAAACACAATGTTGAAAAAATTTCCACGAGCAGGATTTGAACCTGCACCCTTCTGACATACCGGGTCAGGTGCTCTTCCAATTGAGCCATCGTGGTTCTAACCAGCCCGCCGAAATTATTCAACACTATTTACTTTTTTACTTTGAAAGCCAAAGGCGCCAATTCAATGTCAACAACTACCGTCATTAACCGTCATAGCCTACTTCTTAACTGATCTTTAGTATTTGTAAAAATATTATGATCAGATGTCCTGCTCGTGGAAATTTTTTCAACATTGTGTTTTTGTAATTTGTTTCGCAACAAAATTTGCGTTAAAATTATATAAACAAATCCAAAACATTTTGTAATTCTTAATTAATCTGTGGTCTAGTATACAAAAGAAGTCACTGTCGCATTTAGAGACATACATTCATAGATTATTTAAAATGTAGGTACATAAATCTAAGCATCAATTTTATATCTCCAAAACAATTGAATTTGGAATCATATAAACGTTCGCTAACACTGCTATTCCGCGAAATTCAAATGTTAACGGCTCTTCGAACAAAGATCGATTATTTGATCTATCCCATCACGACGCATGCATGACGGCCGCTCGCCACCACGCAGCCACTCCAACTAGGCCTCACAGTTTTAAGGCACCGTTAGCCAGCTCAGCTCCGTTCCAACTGGATCGGAACGGGTAATCGGCACGTGGGAACTCGCCACTAGGCTGATTCGAAAGCGATTATAATCGATTAACTGCAACTAGCGTTTGCATTGATTGTCCGATTATACGGTGGACGTACTAGTGTCGATAAAACCTCCTATATCATACTTCTTCTAAATCTGTCTACTGTTGATATAATTAAGAACGTCACAGCTTTGATTTTTATGTTCAAAAAATAATTTGTAAAAAGTTAATTTGTAACAAAAGTTAGTTTTTTTCCTTTTTTGTTTTCAAATTATTTTAAAAACTTGTTTCATTTAAATTGCCTTAACGCAGCCAAATAGAGGAGCAAAGTGACGTGCACCAATAAAAAAACATATCGCCGAAAACCGGTCCGATGTTACGTGGATTACACAACGCGGCAAGCGTGCAACTTAATTGCGCAAGCGCTTTCCTTACTTCCAACCGAACGACGACGGCGGCGGCGATGCGACGACGACGACGCTAATAAAGTTAAATAAAGTAAATAGCCTATAACTGTCCCGCTACTGGGCATATGCCGCCATCATTGAAATCAAATCATCACTACAATTAATGGGTAAATGGGTCTGCGAGTGCTTAGTAAGTTAAGCAACTTTCGAAAAGGCCGGTTATCGGATGGGTGACCAAAATTTTTTTTCCGAGCTCCTTGCAAAGGCACGTAAAGCCGTTGGTCCCGGCGGCATTAGCAGCCGTTAATATCCACCGCACTGGGCCCGTGTGGTCGTTAATGGCCCGTACTCCCTATCCATCCATAGCAAAGGCTCGTTTCCCAGCAGAGGCGATATAATAAGAATACATATTGTTTTCTAAAGTTTACGCGAACACTACACATTGAAATGAAACTACTTTCACTGATCTACTCGCGTTTATTTTATACATTAGTTTTAATTAAAGTTTATCCTGACGTTTCGAACCCTTTGCAGGGTCCGTGGTTACAGGGAGACTCATGTGTTAGTCGTCTCATAAGTAGTTAGTAGCTCATTTAAATTTTATCAGGTGCGTTCCGTTTTACGCAAAAAGAGCTAACAGTATATTTTGGTCTGGCAGTATGGTGTTGGGGCTGGGATTTAATATTTTGTATGATGGGATCAGGTGGGAGATTCCAACCATCTTCTTTTTTTAAATTGGGATGTTTTTTTAATTTCAATAGCCTCGCGTATCATCCTAGGGATGAATCGTTGTTCTCTAGCGAGTATTTGTGGTTTATCAAATCTGATGTAATGATTGGGCCCCTCTAGGGAATGTTCGCATACTGCAGACTTATTTTCGCGCCTATGCTTGACGTCATAATCGTGCTAATGTGTAAAATAAACGCGAGTAGATCCGTAGAAGTTGTTTCATTTCAATAAGAATACATTTTTATTTTTTCTCTCACCCTTAATGATTGTTTACATATACAATCTTAAATTTTGTATTCCACGTCAATGGATCCAACGATCCAATTATTATCTTTATAAATCTTCTGTACGTGTGTATGTTACTGAACTCCTTCTAAACGGCTGGACCGATTTAGATTAAATTTTTTGTTTGTGTTCAAGTGGATTCGAGAAAGGTTTAGATTTACAATTGGACCCGGTAGGTGGCGCTGCTATAGGGGATCATCATGGGATACGGGTGTTCTTAAGCGGACGAATGATTTGTTTGTTTTGTTGTCATGGAAACTGTCAAAGCGGTACGAAGTCCGCCGGTCAGTCTTTATATATATAAATCTTCAGTGCGTGTGTATGTTACTGAACTCCTTCTAAACGGCTGGACCGATTTGGATGAATTTTTTTGTGTTTATTCAAGTGGATTCGAGAATGGTTTAGATTTACAATTGGACCCGGTAGGTGGCGCTGCTATAGGGGTCTATCATGGGATACGGGTGTTCTTAAGCGGACGAATGATTTGTTTGTTTTGTTGTCATGGAAACTGTCATAGCGGTAAGAAGTCCGCCGGTCAGCTAGTATAGTATAAAGTAATGTAGACTGTTATTTATTTATTTTAAATAATTTTACGACTGTGTTTTTTTTACCTTTACTACTCTTTTTAGAATGTTTTTATATGTAGAATGTCGGTTTAAAATTTTTCATATGTGTCTGCATTCAAAGGGGTCACAAAAAATATAGCTCTTTCATACACAACTCAATAACTACGTGAGTAAAATATAGAGCAGCTGATTTCATAGCCTTTCATGAATCAACCTGTATTGTTGGGTCATTTCATACTCTTTCGACAACAACTGTCACCACACACCATGTATACTATATCTATACTATACTAGTTATATGTAAGCACTTATTCCCAGTTCCGCAGACCAAGTCATGAGAAAGCTAGTGTTAAAATTGTGGAATGTAAAAACTAGAAAATAGTGCGCGTGCGTTGCCGTGATAAATCCACACAGAAAGCAACACTTGTTAGTTTTTTCGATCGCGTCAATTAATTAACAAGATATTGCTCAAATAAACGGGTCTCTCGGATCGAAAACTTTTAAAAGTTTTTAATTGTAATCTTAAAGTCTACAAGGCGGGAGAGTTTGAGAACAGCCGGCAAAAAACTTAGCAAAATCAAATATTTTTATTCAAAGTAAACTTTAGAAAAGTGCTTTTGAATCGTCCAAAAATTTTTTTACCTACTACCCATTCAGGACGTCTATTTTTTAGCTGTGGCGAAGAATGGGCGCAAGAAACTCCACAGCTTCAATAGAAGTAACGACATTTACAAAATTATATGCCGTTACCAAGTTATACAAGTTTTAAATACCTGTTGGAGTGATTGGAGTATTTTAAACCCATGCTGTTTTGTTTTCTATGTAATCAATCAGACACTTTATAATAAACGTTTTTATAAAGCTTTAATGGCGATTTTAAATTTATTAATATCTAGTTTTTGGATATTATTGTAAAAACGTACACACAGGCCTCCAAATGAATTATTTACTTTGCGGAGCCTAGTATATAGTACCTACTGCTAGTTTGTTTTTATTTCAAGTGTTTGCATTGTGAATATCACTGTTTTTAGAAAAAGTTTTGATATTTTTATAAACTTACATTAGGTTTAAGTATAAAAATCTTTGAATTTCTCCCTGAGAGAATTACCAACTTTTAGGTTATAAATTGGATTGCAACACAAAGATAGTTTGAATATCGGCAGCATTGCCCCACAGTCAAATGCCGTACGACATTCCGCTATGGAAATAACTAAAGTAAACAAGTCTAGCTGTTTCAGCAATGGCATTTCTCTCCCTTTCTTTTGCGGCGTCAAATATTGGAAAATCTCATCAGCTAATAAGTCACAGTTGTGTGTTTTCTGAGTAAACGCACGCAATTAACACCTTCGGTTCGGTATACCAAATATCGTCGCTATATGAATGGCATGGCAGATAGCCATGGCCCTATCTTCCAATCTGTATGCTATTCTTTCTAGGATATCTGGTCAACATGACGTCCTACTTCCTATTTTCGATAAGCGTAAGGTCGTGCTATACAAAATGTTTGATGTAGCCTTCGGAAATTTACGTAATATTTTCATGCTTTTTAGGGCTGACATAAAGATTGACTTTATTTTTTTCTAAAGCTTAGGTAGGTATGATACTTTCTGAAAACTCGACTTAGATTATATTATATTTTTTGTGTAAAGTTGTATTAGTTATTTAGATGACTATACGGTTATTATAGCGCTGTAAGTTATATAATAATAAGTTTCAGCTTGATGATAAAATTGATATATAATTAGGGGCTACAGACTGCACAATATTGTTGTCTATCCAAATTTTGGTCATCCAGTAACTCACACATCAACCAATAGACTGTAGTGGGCAGGCTAGCAGGACAATAGTGAGCACCTCTATGCTTCTCTGCTTTTCCGATCGACATGTCCAAACATAACATAAATAAATCAATTCTTGTTTTGATTCAGATTAATATGTACAATCAATTTTGATCGATAAGGACGATTGTCCGTCGCTGTTAGGGTGACACTCCATTGAAGCTGGGCTGAGCTAAGCGGAGCCGATCTGTGTGGAAACGAACCAATACGGGAGCAGAGCCGAGAATAACGGTTAAAATAAAGGGTCTCTATTGGTTGATTTCCACACAGCTCGGCTCAGCTCAGCGCAGCTCAGCTTGAGCCTGGAGTCATCCTTACACTAAACAACTCGGGCGTATTTCTGTACTAATTAACGATTGACGACTTAGTTTTATTTGGTTTTGTATAGGCCACAGCTCAGTAGTGTACCAACCCTATATGCATGCGCGCAGTGAGCCATGCATCTAATTGAGAGACGGCCATTATTATACCACGGGCGCTTCCGTCCGCTCCGGATTTTGACAGATAGGTAGAGCGCAAATTTTTTTGTTATTCGTAGGCACCCAACTTTATCGTTTAGTACCATGTCATAGTGAGTGTTTGTCTTCGGTTCTGTAGTGGCTTCGAAAAAGACTATTAAAGTTAGAACGAAATGGTTCCTTGATCATTTGAGTAAGTTGTGACCGTAACACGACACAATGCACTTCCACGCTCCATTAAAATGGCATGATTACGGCAACTCGGATGATGGATTAACATTTCTTGTAATAGGATTTGATGTAATCGGATAAACTTATGTTTTATAGTTTTTGTTTGCTATTAGCATACATCGAAATAAGTATGCTATTCACTTTCGTAATATTAAATAGCATAGCTTTAGTAATTTTTGAAATTGGGAAAAGTTAAAGAAAATGTTTTTCATTTCATTTTTTAGAAAATGTATGACATCATCATCATCATCATTGTCATCATCAGCCTATACACGCCCACTGCTGGACATAGGCCTCTCCAATGTATGTATCCGCCTGTAGCTCAAAAACAAGTTGATCACAATCGTATAACAATAGTTTTACAAGCAAAATAAGTATATTTTCTCCTTCGATTTTGGTTATTCATACCATGATTATTGTTATGTCGTAATTCTCGGAAAAAACTCTATCTCTTCCGGTCCATGATTATTAGTCAGTACATCAGTTCTGTATTGTATCATTTTTGTTATCAGGATTTCATCATAGCTAACTAAAATGCAACGTAAAGAATAGGATTTAAACACCTATTAAGAATTTTATATGCTGCTTGCTGCCAGATACGGTTGCATTTATCACACGCATAGAAACCTTAAGTAGCTGCTAAAATGGGTATCCCAAGCGTTTTAATAAAGATTATCTCCAGGATCATACCGAAGGCTTATCTTATCTTATCTTAGTGGGGCCTGCCGAGGTTTCCCTCTCGCAGTAACACCTCGACCCATCGGGATCTTTTGTGCAACCCCATCCTTTCACTCTTCCTCCTCCGCAAAGATAGAGGCCATGAGTTTGGCAACGTCTTTAAGAGCGAAGAGCCTGAAGTCCTCCGGTTTCGGATAGGCCGACCCCAGGAGTCCCATTCTTTTCCTAGCCAGAGAGTCGCAGTCACACAGTAGGTGCTGCATCGACTCCGTTTTCTCTCCACACGCCCTACACAAACTATTTGTTGAAAGGTGCATTCTATGAAGCATTTGTTTTGTGGCATAGTGCCCTGTCAAGGCACCGATGGTTAGTCGGGCCTGCCGTCTACCGCCTCCGCATATGAACTTACTCCGTCCTAAGGGGTTTTCGCCAAGGAAGGATTTGGAGTGTTTCATACCCGGCTGCTCCTTCCATTCGATGCCGTGCCTGCCGTACCGAAGGCTTACCATGAAGATAACGGCTTTAAAGAACAGGATCTGTCACATCAATCAAAAGTAACCCCGTTTAGGCTCATTATAACAAATTAGGGTATGGTATATAAAAGTAGTATTCATTATATTTATTAGATTTATAACCCAAAGGGTTTCTTGCACTGTCATTAAAAAAATGTATATATAATTATAATTACATGTATCATACCCTAACATTTAACAGTATCCTTCCATTATCCTTATTTTTATCCTTCCTTCTCAGACGTAGGTGGTATTGAATACCATGTGTGCAGCGAAGATATGCAGGCGTCATTGACACTCCACCGCGATGCGATTGTTTATTTATGTCATACCAACATCAAGCTCTGCAAGATTCAACCTTCATGACAGTGTTGTTAAAATCGCAAATTGTATGTAACCATTACTATGTTTAAGCTACTCTTGCGTCTCTGCATCTGCATACAATGCGAACGGGAAGCGGAGCGCGCGCTTTGATTATAAATTGTCTGATTAATAAATTGTCAATTAGTCCTATGATGCTATAGCGGTTTCTATCTTGAGTAAATTATGATTTAGCTTTTCAGTCTCATTTTGAAATGAATGAATTTATCATTAATTAATATGATTGATAAAATGTTTTTGTTTTTGTTTATATAATTTTAACGCAAATTTTGTTGCGAAACAAAAACGTTTCGTCGGGCTGGTTAGAACACTTGTGTTTTTGTAATATGATTGATGTTAATTACAGACTTAGACTTATTTATAAGTCAGACTACAGACTGGTTGGCGACACTGTGCATGAACCAGCATTAAAAGCAAAAATATTAAGTTTTTGTTATTACAAATGAGACGGTTACTAAATACCCGGAGATTGACATTTTTGGGCAACAGTACCTATCATATAAAAGATTTGTCAGATTTAATATTTTGAGCTGTGATCATAAATACATACATACACACATATAATCACGCCTCTTTCCCGTAGGGGTAGGCAGAGACCACTTCTTTCCACTTGCTACGACCCTTACATACTTACAGCTGTGATCAAATCAAGTCAAAATTAAATTAATTATAATTATATTGAACTTTCAATTTTATGTAGTGTTAGGTTTTAGGTAAGTGTTTCCTTTTTTGTCGTGTGATGTAATGTAACGTTATATTCTAAATTTAATTAATGTAATGTTTTTTTTTTCTCTTTATTTAATCGTTGAATTTGGTCAAGCTGTGTACATTGTTTGGGGTTGCATCCCAGCTCAATATTGTCGATATTTATTGTTGTATGTAATTTTGGATGTGACCTGTTAATGTACCTTAGTAAATAAATAAATAATATAATAAATATTGCAAACCTAATACTTATTTTGTTTTTAGTATTAATTTATATTCTAAGAGCCTTACAAATAAACAAAGAATAAGGTCCGAATAGTTATTCCTTATTCTTTGAAAGGAACTAAGAATATAGGTATTTTTAGGTAGGTAGTTACAAAATGTTTTTGTTTTGTTTTTTATAATTTTAACGCAAATTTTGTTGCGAAACAAATTACAAAAACACAAATGTTGAAAAAAACTCCACGAGCAGGATTTGAACCTGCATCCTTCTGACATACCGGGTCAGGTGCTCTTCCAATTGATGGTATGTCAGAAGGGTGCAGGTTCAAATCCTGCTCGTAGAATTTTCAACATTTGTGTTTTTGTAGTTATATATAGTAGTATAGTATACTTACTTACCTCATTCATCATTGCCACTTGCTACAGATTGATAAAGAAGTCCCCTAATGTGGCAGGCCTGCTGTGACCTATCATCATCATCATCACCTCATCACCAGCTCATTTTATGTCCCCACTACACGAAGCACGAGTCTTCCCTATGGATGGATAGGGAGAACGGACCATAAACCACTACGCGGGCCCAGTTTCGGTATGTTGGTATTAAATTGAGATTTTTTTACAGATTACTTAGAAAGGTATTTAACTATTTACCGCGTATGTGTAGCTCGTTGGCTCAACATCACACCATATTGCAGGTTAAGCCACTTTGCAATGCTGGGTCATGGGTAGGTGACATAATGATCTCCTACTCTTCATTGCTATGGAAGGTACGCTGAGCAGTTGACCCCGGTTTTCGTAAGAGGCAGTCGTTTAAACCTACCAAAATGCACTGGGCGGGCGTAGTGAGTAAATGCCTGATCTTCAAATAATATGCTACTGACAATGTGGAATTTTAATTTTGATTTATTTTTTTAGGCTGACGATGCTTCTATGAAGCACGTTTAGAATTTATCAAATTGATTGACTTCGGACATACGGACAAGCTGACTTTATAGGTAAGTACCTAAAGCATTCCGGTCAAACGCAATCATGTGACGGGAATCAAACGTGGTCTTAAGGTCAATTTAATCATGAATGTTGTCTACTGCCATTTATAGCTCTAACTTTGATGAAATAACGTCGATATTGCTATACAACATTGGTATGTAGGTACTTGTTGTTAAATATTTTAAATATCGGTCGGTTTTTAATTATTTTAAATTAAGATGTCGGAATTGCTATGCTGTTAAGTAGTCATAAATGAAATTAATTTGTATTTAAATTAAACTCTATAAGAATCAGATTAAAATTAAATTTCATATAAAAGAATAGAATAGAATAAAATTAAATAGAATACAACATCTTTATTACTGTTAAAACTTACACGAATATGTAAAACCTTGCACTAGAGGATTTTGATTTTTATTAATTAAAAACAAGTTGACGGTAATTTTGTTTAAAGTATCTTCACATAAAATACTTACTTATCGCCACTAGACAATACTAGAAAAATGCTTTATCTATGCTAAATATTGCTAATCTACATAGTTAAGACAACCACAGATGAGAAGAGCACAAAGCGAGTTCATTGTCCCAAAAAACTAATAGAACAATCTCGGTAAATAGATTTCCAACTAAGGCCCAAGTTACGGCCCAAGGAGAACCGCCAAATAACTTGGGCCTTGGGATACTGTTATACGAGAGCCCCTGAAGTGGGCCCAAGTGGTTCTCCTTGGGCCGTAACTTGGGCATACTTCAGAGGTTCCCGCATCCCAGTAGAAAGGGTTTACAGGGTAAAAAGGCACAATGCACTCAAGAATCGATATTTAAAGTGCATCATACAACTATGTCATTAAGGTGCATTTCAAGTAACGGAAAGTGCACGGAAGACGTAGTCTCTGTTGCGGCGAAAGTGTGTGGCGTAACACGCATTATTCCAAGCGCAAGTTGTTTAATTATAATGACTTTAATTAATTTATTACGGTGCCGATTGTGAGGCGTAACTGAGATGGGAGTTTTATAGTAACAAGATCGTACGCTGTTTGCGCTGTCGCAAAGTTCCGAGTAGGAAGATAAAACATATTGGCTTATCAGTTATACATGGTGTCAAAAACATCATGCATCGGAAGGGTCTTATGCCCAGCAGTGGACCGACACGAGCTGATTCTGATGATGATGCAAACATTTTGATTTATTTCTAGCCTGACGTTCCTGCCGGGTGAAAAGTAAGTTATAGTTACTACAATAAAATGGAACTTTTTAAAATGTGTTATGTAATCTTTTTAAAAACGAGAAAAAGCAAAATAGATCTAAAACAATGAAGACAATCTATTATGCTTTTTTTACTGTAAATTTTTGTTTCTCTCTTGACAACAAAAGCTCCCAACTCTTTTCTGTCACTATAAGGTGTCACTAGCAACGAGTAGTTACCTTATACCACAGCTGCAGGGTAGTTACATCATAATTCATCATAAAAGCCTTCCCACATCAACACATTTGAAGATCGGGCCATAATCCAGTGTACAGGCCACTACTAACTCCTCTCTGATTACTAACTTATTAACTGTTACAAAAACACAATGTTAAAAAAATTTCCACAAGCAGGATTTGAACCTGCACCCTTCTGACATACCGGGTCAGGTGCTCTTCCAATTGAGCTATCGTGGCTCTAACCAGCCCGCCGAAATTATTCAACACTATTTACTTTTTCACTTTGAAAGCCAAAGGCGCCAATTAAGGCGCCAAAAAAAAAATTTTTTCGACATTGTGTTTTTGTAATTGTTTCGCGACAAAATTTGCGTTAAAAATATATAAACAAATTAAAAACATTTTATAAATAGCTAGCCTACTTCTTAACTGATCTTTAGTATTTGTAAAAATATTATGATCAGATGTTAATGACGGTAGTTGTTGACATTGAATTGGCGCCTTTGGCTTTCAAAGTAAAAAAGTATATAGTGTTGAATATTTTCGGCGGGCTGGTTAGAACCACGATAGCTCAATTGGAAGAGCACCTGACCCGGTATGTCAGAAGGGTGCAGGTTCAAATCCTGCTCGTGGAAATTTTTTCAACATTGTGTTTTTGTAATTGTTTCGCGACAAAATTTGCGTTAAAATTATATAAACAAATTAAAAACATTTTATTAACTGTTCCCATCTAAATTATAAGCAAAAAGTGAACAAACTTCTTGTATTTAGCTTGATTAGAGTTTATGAGAGCGCCTGTGAACTCTTGATGTCGGTGATTGTCTAAAGGTAATTTGTAGTAACAAAATGATTCTGTCTGTCTGATGCGCGCTACGCATTCGTTACAGTTACGTACACCATTTTTTTGCTAGTTACACTGATTACTTTGGTAACTAGTTACTACTACAACTACCTAATATGAGTTACATAGTGAAAAAAAGACATGCCCATATTACATAATGATCCCAAATACATTTTTTGAAAGTGCTCGGCCTTCGTCTCCTCTAATGGAAAGTTTTGCAATAAGATCAAAGGTGAAATAAATGTAACTTCAATTGGAATCCTCAACTAACTGGGATACGGGCTATTCTTCTTCTTTTAATTGTGCCACTTTTATTAACAGAGATAGCTGTAATTCCAATTAGCATCTCATTTCATTTATTTGCAGTAGATGGTACTTTTCGCTGTGCACGATATGGCCAAGTTACTGTTGTTTCCTCTGTCCTATGGTCTTCCCTTTGTGCATTCTTTAAGGCCTCTCGGCCTAGGCCTTTTTCGGCCTCTTGTGCTTGGGTATCCATCAAGAGGCACGCCAATCGATAAAATAGATCAAATAACATTTTTTTATTAAATCATCGTAATTCTGATGGATGTATGTAACATGTTTGGCCATGAAAAGTTTGTTCTGTCGTGAGATAAATGACCTACAGGAGACTCTGTCCAAATATGCTATAAAAACTCTCGCATTGATCCATTGGTAAATAAATATCGCAGTACGTACTCAGTATCGAAATTAATTGCTACACGAATATTCTTGTTTATAATGTGAAAATGCCGTTATAGTATAGGAGTGTAGTATAGGAGTAGTTATAGCATTTTACAATACAATTGCTCGTTTTCGTTAACGTGATCAAATGGCGAATTAAACTCGCACCACGCACCCTGAGTGCATTCGGTCACATTTTAAACAAGAATATTCGTGTAGCAATTCATTTCGATACTGAGTGCGTACTGCGATATTTATTTACCAATCGATCAAAGCGAAAGTTTGTATAGCATATTTAGACAGAGTTTCCTGTAGGTTGTTTATCTCACGACAGAACAAACTTTTCATGGCCAAACATATTTAATACAGCCAGCTGACTCTAACACAACGCTAACTGTCCTCGTTATCCACCAGGAGGCGCTGCTTCAATGCTGTACTAATTTACGTTTTCGTAATGTTAATCGAATGAATACCTACGGATAGTTAACAAAACTCACACTAGGCACCCTGGCCCATGCTTGAAGTGACTCTCATATTAGCAAAAATGTAGTTCCACCCCCACGACCCGGTCAACCCGAGCAGAGCCTAGCCTTTAGAGACGCCCTCGGGTTGTTCCGCTCCCGATTCGATCCAACCCCTCGGAGAACCTAGTAGGGAACGGGGACACGCACTAGTGCGTGATGCCGTTCCCTCTAGAAAACCTCTGACGGTGTTTCGTTTCACAAGGCTTGAGGAACCCTTTAAGCTTCTTGCCGCTTCCAAAAAGTCCGGCGACGACGAAAACGACGACGACAAACCCTCTCTCTAAAAAAAAAACAAATGTACTAAATTAGTGAAGAATTTTAAATTATTCTTTTAACAAATGACAATCGAGGTCTGCACTTACACGTATATACATTGTGTACCGTTAAAAGTGTCTCATTATACGCCACCGCACCGTTGCGTTCTGTTGTCAGCGCCGCATCTACCCGCATTCCTTCCACCTGCATCCGTCGTGTTATTTCCACATAAAGACAGATGTGTAGCCAACGTACCCAACTTATGAGCCAACTCGTTCAACAAAAACCAAGGAAACTTGTACTGTTAGTAAAATAAAGTCTGTATAATAAATAAATAATTTATTTTATTTTTATTTGTGTGATGTATTAGTTACAAATAAAGTGTTTTCTATTCTATTCTAAATGCGTTCTTCTTGAAAGAATAAGCGGTTTTGTCATGTATAATTGATGACATGATGGTGAAATGTACGCTCTACTACGCTAACCACTAACCCGCACTGGGCCCGCGTAGTGGTTAATGGCCCGTTCTCCTTACCCATCCATAGGGAAGGCTCGTGCTCCAGCAGTGGGGACATAGAAATGAGCTGGTGTTACTAAGACTACTACGACTTTGAATGACATTCTCTATCAGAAAAAGCGCAGAATATATAGACGACTTGCTTCTGAATATTCCAACCGGATCGAAGGACCATACCATAAGATCAGAGACCAGAGGACGCTTTTGAAAGGAGAAAGAAAGTATAAAAACCCTTTTTAAGATTGCTTTTCCATTATTACCATGTAAACACTATTGTAATCACATCATTATTGGGTTATGAATAAATGAATTATTATTATTATTATTATATTCTTTATTTATTTTCTTTCTTAGCCTAGGTTTGTTATAATATTAACATAAAAGTAAAATACAAAAGTACATACAAAACATAAAAATATTATAAAAAACCTAGCCTAGGGTGCCGCCGGCAACGGGGCAGGGCTCAAGTTGCCGGTGGTTAGGGCTGCAGAGACAGGAACCTTCGGACTATCCGCGCCGTGTCCAAGAGTACCGCCTTCTGTATCTGACCCTTGATCCAACCATTAAGCGAGAGTCTCTTAAGGTGTTGGTCGAGACTCTTCGCTACCAGACCGTTCGCAGACACAACTATCGGCACAATTATTATATTATTATTACTACAGCTGGGTGAGGTAGCTAATTTGTGCGATAGGAAAAAACCACCAATAGGATTGCTTCCTTTGATTTCTTTGCGATCATAAATGGAGTAATGCTATTGGTGGATTATTTCCTTGCGCACCGCTTACACAGTCTTGGTGGAAAATCAGCCTAAATGCTCTTATGTTTAGCCCTTAAATGGTAAAGGCATGTCCGTGTCCATTAGTGGACCAGTAATAGTCACATTACATTTCCATACCGCTCTGTTACCAAACGAGGCGGCAACGTTTTGAACGAGCTGAGGAATGGCAGAAAGGGCATGTAACGCAATTCGCGTCGTCGTGATAAAAGCAACTCGATACGGTTGTGACAAAGACTAGAGGATTGCAGAAGGTCCATTATTCTCCAGTACTCTCAGTTGTTGTTTTCTGTAATTGGCAGGCATAAGTCTCCTAAAAATAAACATGTACAAAATATTCTGTGTAGTTTATAAATAAATTATTGTTATTATTATAAATTATCAGGCAGGCAGTTGAAACAACTGATAAGTGCCTGTATTCTGCTATACACCATAGTTATCATATTATCTTTTAAGTGTTTTTTATATATTTTAGCGTTTTATTTAATTTTAATAAAACGCTAAAATATATAAAAAACACTTATCTATAACGCAGCTTCATCTTAACCGAATGTTCAAATATTTGTAAAAATATTTCTTTCGGATCTCAGAGGTGAAAACTTCTAAGATTGATGAAGCAATGTTGACTAAAAAACATAAGCATCAAGCACTGAAAAATTTCGACGGTTGAAAGCCAGACCTCGGTAGCCAAGTGGTTAAGGCAGCCGCCCGGAATGCGGAAGGTGCGTGGTTCGATTCCCGCCTGAGGTTGTCGTCTTTTTTCAGTGTTTAAAATTTTACTTAAGTATATTATCTTTTATTTAATTTTATTGAGAATATATTTGTCGAGTCTGTTTTTAAATTGGTTCAAGTAAAAATAATTAATAATAATTAAGTTAAGAAAGACCTGTGGCTAACTACTTCAATATTTTTTATTCTTCAATGTAGAAGCGCTTGGTCCTCATCTCATCTGATCATACAGTAAGTAATGAGCGAACTTTACCCGGAATCTTTAACCAGGCTGAGTAATTGGCTGTCTTATCTCGTAACTGACGAAAAACCGCCTTTACCGCCTCTGTGGTCTAGTGGCTAAGACCACCGGTTTAGACCGTCTGGGTCTCCCGGGTTCGATTCCCAGCGGGGGGTACGTGTTTGTGTACTCGGTTTGGTTAGTGGTAGGGCTTGTTTGCCCGCCTGGCTAGCTACCACCATCTTATCTAAATATGTCGCCATAACATCAATGTTTGTAGCATTGTTGTGTTCCGGCAGCTAGAGATAAGATAGGTGATAGGTGAGGTACTCCTCACTAGTTGAGGATCCCGGGTGAAGTGCGCTTCCATTATTGGCCTTATCATCACTTAACATCAGGTGAGATCAAGGCACTGTGCTTACCCGTAAACATAAAAAAAAACAGAGGCGTTTTAAAACTTGTTTAAAAGTACCTATTTTTTTAAATATTTTTTTTTTATTTAGTCAATTGCAAAATTATTTGATCTGAAATAGAGTTTCCGGGTTTGATTCCCATTGTGTCTTGTCCCAAATACCCAACCATCTTACTGTAACTCCTCCATCGAATAACACTTCACGTTGGATATAGTTCTTCGAATGAGTTTCGCCTTACTGCCACTTTAATCGTAAGATAAAGATTCTACCTGTAAGAACGAGGTAATTCGGTGGGGTTCTCAAAAACCATTAAAAAAACATGACTTCAAGATAAAATTTTATTAGAAAAAATCAACTAGCCTCAGCTGCATCAGAGCCATGACTTCAGTTGAAATACAAATTCCAAAACTCTACACTTTTACAATGAATCTGCGCAGACGACTGTCTGTGTTTTTATTTGTTATCGCTAATTCGTGATAGGCCGCGACTCGACCGCGCCTTGAGACATTCTGCTATTTTGAACTAAATAACAACTTTATCTATAAAGATTCTATGGAAATATAATATAATTATTATTATGATTATTATCATTATAAGTCTGCCCCCTGACTATGAGCTCTTATAGCAGTATTATTGCAGTTGTGGAAAAGAGACGCATGTTATTCACCGCTACACGCTCTCGTTTTCACAACTGCAATAATACTGCTATAAGAGCTCGTGGTTACCCCCCTGTTGTGTCCCACTGCAGGACAAAGGCCTCCCTACCCTACCCTAAGCATGAATTCCTGTAACCAAAGAAGTTTTGAATACACACAATAGTAAATATGTACAAACGTCATAGTTTGCCATTCCCATAGAATTTAAAAAGTAATAGATTTTGACAGTTGCAAAAAAGTTTATCTATTGACTGGCTAGTCAACTACCCTATTGCAGGGTAAATAGGCATAGAAACTGAAGCTTCAGGTTCGACAACGCGGGCGTACCCTTGGTGTAACAAGCGTCCTTGGGTTGCGGTGGCTTTAATTATCAGGCGGGCCGCATGCGAGTTTGCCGGCTCATCATCATCATCACCAGCTCATTTTTTATGTCCCCACTGATAGGCTTTACGTGCCTTCCGAAACACGGAGGTTTGCCGGGCAGTAATATACAAAAATATGGTTGAAAAATAAATTTGCATGATCTAGAAGCATTTGATCTGGAAACTTCAGGTTCGACAACGCGGGCGTGATACCGGATTGCCGGCTCAGTAACATAGTAGTTGAATAAAGGAGTATACTCGTGTATGTTGTTGACAACATACACGAGTTTACTCGACCTACTTAGTCAGATATTTGGTGAACACATGTTTTTCCGCATCTGGTAATTGATGGGGCTCTTCTCCTTCCGTAAATGTAGGCCAAAACTTTTTTGATCTTACCATTCTAATAAAGATTTTGATGAGTAACATCTTTCCGCTCGTTTTCTATATCCGTACGTGTAACAGTGTAACAGGAAGTCGGGGAAGCGCGCAAGCGCGCTCCATTTTGTAACTTTGAAATCGATATTATGAACATGACATATTATGTCATGACATATTGTGTCAATTGATTATCAAAGGTTTTGATATGTCAAATGTCTTCCAATGAGTATTTACTGCATTTATTTTATAGTTATAAAATGATGTAATACCTGACCAATGTTAAAATTGCTTATTACAAGGTGAGATGTCAAATGTTACACATCATAATTATGAGATTACTGTAAAGCTCGATAGTTTTTCTTAACTTTAGTGTATTAGATGTAAAATATTGTAAATAACTAGCTAAATTATAAATCTTTATTGTTTCAAACGTTCGATGTGACAATAGAAAAAAAACAAACTTAAAGAAATGTAAAACAATATGGCTACTTATGATGTTTCTTTAAGTTTAAAAACATCACTTTTACAGTTCAACAATTTCTAACTGAATTGGGAAAAATGGTGATTATAATATCGGCCGGTTAACAGGCGGAATAACGCCTTGCTCGGCTCGTACGCAACGCAAAGCAAAACACAACATTCCATTTACAATTACAAACTCTTTGCTCCAGTCGATAGGCAGCGCGCACCGAGGCGGACGCGTCGCGCGCTCTCTCCAACCACAGACACAAAACAATCGGGCGAAAATTAAAAAGTTTACTAAAAAGTAAACTGTTATTGTCGTTGATCGTTGATTTCTAATCTGTGGGGTTTAACGTGAAGTGCTCCCGTGGATTTTGTCAGTTTTCTGCTGGTGCAGGAAGGCGCTCTCTACATTCCTGTTTCGTAAGTAAAGTTTTTATTGTGTATTAAAATATTTTGTTACTTTTTACTTACTCTTTGGAAACTCATATAAATACAAAATTGGATTTGTAACATATTATTTATGTTGATAACATATTATTTATGATAATAACTTTAAAACTTATAATAAGTACTATTGTTACATTTAAACCTATGCCTACGAATATAAAAATAAATTGTTGTTGCGTTTAAGTTTAAACTTGTAAGTGTCAATATGTAGTTGAGAATCAACGAAATTTTAATTACATAAGTATAACAAAGTAATACTGGCCAATATCAATTACACAAAAAATGGAATTATGAAACAAAACTTTATGTAAACTTAACTGTTTTTGTTGAAATATTTTACTAGATAATCAGTACATATCGTTATCTGTTGTGTTTCAATTCTTAAAATTAGACAATTTCGTTTGAAAAATCTTAGGTACTTATGTTAAATGTCTATACATTAAATAGATATTCAAAGTATTTATTAAGTATTTTAGATACTGTAAATCAGAATTAAAATATATTTACAATTAATAATAGTATTTTTTTACTACGTAAGTTGGTATCTCTAATTTCTCTCCGTCCGTTAGGTTGTCTGACAGAGATCTCTTGAAAGCGAAAAGACCGGTAATTTGTTTGACTGTTTTTATTACCAAATTTCTTAATGAATGTTTTTATGCAATAAAGCATTATCCATCTATCTTTATTTCATCGTGTACCATTTCGTTTTTTTACTACTACAGATATGGTCGGAGAAAACCACCTGCGTCGAACTTATAGATAGAGATCTACGACTTTTCCAATTGACAACGATTTGTTGACGGTCATCGTTTGTTAATATATGATTACTTAGTTAGTAGAACTTAGTTTTAGTGGTTTAGTTATTTTTCAATGTATTTTATCTGCTTTTGGCATCAAACATGTTATCCATCTATCTGATATCCTATCGTCTACAATTTCCTTTTTTCAGATCGGAGAAAATTACTTGCGTCAATTCTATAGATATCCGCGACTTCTTCCGATTTCCAACGTTTTGTTGCATTTTGTTGTCATCGAGGCATAGACAATGGCGGAATAGTTTCATAATGCGTATCTTGTTTACGTTCGCACAAGCGCATCAACGGGCGCTATGACGCCGGGCAGCGTGTATGTCACTTCCGGTTTTCTTATTTGTTTTTCTTACTAGCAACTGAGAGATAACAGCAGTTGGTTATTGGAAAAGTGGGACAAGTGTTAGTTAGACTTAAATTTCATGTCTTTGTTGTTTAAATTATAGTACCTAGTTTAAGGAGGCTACTTTTAGAAACAATTATGATACACTTTTCAGCTTTTATAATTACACCAGTAGTTTTAAATCGTTGTTTTGCCTTAAGCAGGTGAATTTACTCATGATTCTTATTCATCTTTATGCTTTGGAACAGCAACCTATTGATACAATTCTGAAATCTTTTAAAAAAACACCATCGTAACAGATGGGTGACAACATAAAAATATCTCGTGCAGTTGGCCCATTCTTCTCTACAGCTTTAAAATATTTTTTTTCAGAGGATTCAAAAATATTTAACAAATAAATTTATTTAAATTGAGAAATTTTGACATTTGACTTTTTTGTTCAGGTAGTTTCGGAAATCAGTAGAGGGACGTTTTAGTCTGATGATGATGATGAAGATGATGAAATGCTAGTGCATTCGCGTAAATCACGATAACCGTGTTACTTACTAGACAGTACCGCAATGAATTGAAAGGAAAATTTAAATGCTGTTTCTATTTTGAAACATTCATATTCTAGACTAACGATTTCGTGTTCGTTTCATTACGTACAGTTTTGACCGCAAAAACTAGAAAACTGAAACGCGGTAATTAGCATTTGAATACATACGTGGCGGTATAATATACGCTGTGACACATGACTCACAAGTCACAACACGAATAACGGATCCTCAAGGTTTGTGTAGGACTCATCGTACAATAACCAACATATTAAACCTTTTTCAAACAGCCTTATGCAAATGCAACAAGAGTCGTATTGCTTTGTTCTTAAGCTTTCTGTACAATGTAGGTATGGATGAAGTTGTGCGTGTGATATTATGTTGCATTATGTAGAGTGGAACAGCGAAGCCATACTTTGCGTTAGCTATGTAATCGTTAACAAAGGTTAACAGATTGTTCCGTAATTATAAAAAAAATTGGCATTGTTATCAAATACTACACATTAATCTAAATAAAGTGGTTTATCTGATTTAATCGCTATTATTTTGCATATTATTTTGCACTGACGATGACGCTTCGATCCCTTTGCAAGACAAGAAATCTGCAAAAACGCGAAAAATTCCAAACCAATTTTTTCTGTTCATTAGAAAATTTGTAGGTAATGCGTGGGTTTTTTAAATAAATAAGTATTTTTTTAAGAACTCATTATAGTTTTTCCTGAGTAAGGTTATCATAATTAGAAATAAAATAAAATATTTTATACAAATTTGAATTTTTTTTTTACATTTTTAGGAAAAATACCAACTCTTATAAAATTTAGCTCTGCTCTAGTTTTGAACTAAGAAAAATTCAATAGCGAATAACTTATACTCGTACACCACCATCACGCCCACCATCACCAGCTCATGTCCCCACTGTTGGGACACGAGCCTTCCTTATGGATGTCTAGGGAGGACGGGTCATAGACCACCTTGCGGGCCCAGCGCGGGTTGGCATTTGTTAACGATGCACCAATAGCTGTACGTTCTATCCGAAGCACGGAGGAGCTCGAGATGATAAATCTTTGGTCACCCATTTGACCGGACTTGCGAAAATCGGTTAACTTTAGCAATCGCAGACCGGGTGCGTTAACCACTGCGCCATGTAGCTCCCCATACCTACTCGTACAACACACACACGCGCACACACACCATATTTAAGGGCAAGGCGCTATCTGGGCAGAGATAACATATTTACACACATAAACAGCGTTCGTTACATGTGACGGATGTCTAGATAACTTTTATGAAGGATTATGTCTTATTCGATATGAGTTATGATGGCTCATGGAAATATAGACCTGAAAAACAGCCAAGGTTGGTAAACCTTGCAAATATTTAATTTGTTTTTCTTTATTTCCGGTAACAGACAGTCACGTTGGTAAAGATTATGTTAACATTACACATACTCGTAGTTACTTCAAAAAAAAGGCGTAACATTTAAAAAATATATATTTGACGGTGTCTAAAGCAAACTACTTCAGTATTGGCCTCAAAAATCGCTTCCACTTCTGACTTAAGGTCATTCAACATCAGGTAAGGCCACTTTCCCATAGCTTAACACATAAAAAAGTTACAGTATTTGTCATTAAGACCATTAACTTTTAGTTCCGGACTGTCGACGTATGACTGACCAAGCAACAAAAGTAAGGCTCTCGCAAACACAGACGCTTATAACACGTCATCCTAGTTATACCTACTATATCGTTTAATTCGCTGTATATGTTACGCTTAATGTAAGCAATTTAATTCCGCTAATGAAGTTTCTACGCCACTAATACCATTACCATACAGCACTAAACGTTTGTTTGACTTTCATTTTCGAAACGTTCCATTGTTTTAGGTTCAAGGCTAATTCTACGGCAAACAACCACGGCTCCAATTAAAGCCTTTGGTAAACATATTTTTGTTAATTGCTCCCACGACTTTGAACTCTAGCTTGAAGTTGGTAGAGTTCTAAAAAGGTATTATCGTGTTTTGAGCACTGTGTGTGTATGATTAGGCCTTAATGCCACAGTTGGGCGCAGTATGCTGTTTGTGTATGGCGCAGGGTGTTAACGAAACCTTTGATAAGAGTAATAATTGTGTTAGCTGTGACGTTTTCAAAGTACCTACCTACTGGGAAGAAACCAGTGGGAAATATTAGAATATCTGTAAGAGCGTAAAGAAATTAGAAGTGGAGTGTATTGAAAGAAAAAAGAAAGTTAACGTAAAACATAAATAATAAACAGAAAAACATGCCAACCAGGCCAATGATTATATAGAAGTACTAAAATAAAAAACAAAGACAATTCATAAATTAATCAAAATAAAATTTACTTCATCACAAATTATTATAGGTAAAATGTAGTTAAGTGAAATTTATCTATTTTTAGTCAATATAACCACAATGTGTCAGTTAGAGGTAAAACAGCCCGTTCCTTTGGGTTGGAGGACTGCGGGTAAAGTACACTGGGTGGTGCGAGTTTTATTCACCATTGGTCCGTTAACGAAAACGAATGGAGAATAAAACTCGCACAAGGCACTTTGTATTGTCCTGCCATATCGTCACTTACTTTCAGGATAAACTATGAAGAGCTTGACCGCAGCACTCTTAGAATAAAAAGTAGGTATATCTTGTGCTCTCTCTCAGTCTTTTTTAGTAGGTACTTAAACATATTGTCGTGCCAGATCTTTGTTGGTATATTGTTATTTTTCTGTCAAGATAAGATATACGTTGTTTGAGTAGTCTAGCGATGAGATTCAATGTCGAGGTGACTGTATCTCGTCAAATATACGCTATAATTTATATAAGCCACGATAGCATAGTTGGTAGTGCACCTGACCCGGCATGTCATGGGGTGCTGGTTCGAATTCCGCTTGTGGATTTTTTTCAACACTTTGTCTTTTTCAAATTGTAATTTGTTCGCAACAATATTTAACGACCTCCTTGGTCGAGTGGTTTGTGCACCGGTTTTCATGGTGTCGCCATCTCTGAGGTCCCGGGTTCGATCCCCGGTCGGGTCAATTTAGAAATTATTGTTTTTCTAAATTGTCTCGAGTCTGGGTGTTTTCTATGTATAATAAGTATGTATTTAAGTATTTTAAGTATGTTTATCCGTTGTCTAGTAACCATTTAACGAGTTTCATAACGAAGCTTCTCTTGGGCTAGATAATTGGTGTGAGTGTAGGAAAGTTTATTATTATTATTATTATTATTATTATATTATATTTGCGTAAAATTATAATGTAAACTAGCGGCCCACACGCGACTACACCCGTATCCCATGATGGACCCCTATAGCAGCACCACCTACCGGGTCCAATTGTAAATCTAAACCATTCTCGAATCCACTTGAACACACGCAGAAAATTTCATCCAAATCGGTCCAGCCGTTTAGAAGGAGTTCAGTGACATGTATACACACGCACAGAAGATTTATACATATATATAAACATAATCATATACCTACGCTATAATAAAAAAATCGTTAATACCCCAATAAGAAAAGAGTTTCTTAATTCCGCAGGCTTGATTTGTACCCTTCTGATGACCCGGGTTAAGTGCCCTACCAGTTAGGCCATTGTGGCAGTCTATCGCTTGAGCTCGATGGCACAGTGGTTAACGTGCCCGGTCTGTGAGTGCTGAGGTTAAGCAACTTTCGCAAAGGCCGGTCATCGATGGGTGACCAAAAATTCATCATACCGAGCTTCTCCGTGCTTCGAAGGCACGTAATGCCGTTAGTACCGGCTGCATTAGTAGTCGTGCAGGGCCTGCGTGGTGATTTATGGCCCGTCCTCCCTATGCATCCATAGGGAAGGCTCGTGCCGCAGCAGGACATAAAATAAGCTGATGAATTGATATCGTGCCTGACCAGTATTCTCAAGAGAAGCGGGTTCAAACCAGCTCTTGGAAGATTTTTAACTCTTTGTGTTATATTTTTTTGTTATATAAATGTTTGCCCCATATGTTACATAACTGAATGTGCTTGACAAATACTGCATTTACTGAATAAGCACTGGTATATTCTCGCTTCCACACTTTCTCCCTCTTTACATAATTAAGAGACAAAATGGCCGTTCTTAGTTCTCTGTGGCAGCCGGGAAGTCGCGCTTCTGAATACTAATGTCATGCTCTTCGATAGTCTATATTACATCACGGCGGCAAATTAATATTCATTCGCTGTTTTCAATTGTTAACGTTTTTATATAACCGCATTTCAAAACTCTTGACGTTTTAACACTGTCACGGAACACTTATTAGAGCACACCCATCGTCCGCCCGATCCTCTAAATGACAGCACACATTTACAAAATACACTAAACATGCACACTAGTTTAGGCCCAAGACACCGTACTCGTAGAACAAAGGTACGAAGAACCGGTTCACACGCGCTCTACACCAGGTACAGACATGTACCTGGGCGCTTCTCTCCTCCTCCACGGCCCGGTCAACCCGAGCCGAGGTCCGTGCCTTTAGAGGCGCCCTCGGGTTGCTCCGCTCCCCGATCCGATCCGAACCCTTCGGAGAATCTAGTAGGGCACGGGGACGCGCACTAGTGCGCGATGCCGTTCCCTCTAGATAACCTCCGAAGGTGATTCGTTTCACACGGCTTGAGGGACCCTTAACGTTCCTCGCCGCCCCCAAAAAAGCCCGGTGAAGCTGAAAATGCCGTAGAGGCAATCAGCAATCTCTCTCATAAAAAAAAACAACCATCGATGTATGTACTAATATAGTTATAAGTATCTGTAAAATAATAATTTATGGATCTTTGTGTGTTATCTGAATTATTAATACTAAATCCTACTACATATTATAAACGCGAAAGTTTGTAAGTATGGATGGATGTTTGTTACTCTTTCACGTAAAAACTACTGAATGGATTTCAATGAAACTTTCCTCATATACAGACCATGACCCAGACCAGCATTTAGGATATTTTTTTGCTGTAGTCTTCGCGAACGAAGTCGCGGGCAACAACTAGTAATAATATAATAATAATATGCTATACGGTTTATACAGGGGAATTGTATTAATAAGTACGCTTTTTAGTAATCATAATCGAAATTTTGTAAACACGTATTTTTATTTTTAACTATGTGGTTTTCTATGGCTAACGTCAAACACTACACAGATATCGCTTTTAGTGATAAGGCCGCCCTTTGTACGACTCCAATTTTTATTTTTATTTCTTTGATAGCATGTACCTATGTGTTTTTATTTTTACGTGTACAATAAAGTATTTTATTCTATTATTCACTACACATGCATGGTACGAAACTCTTTTGCAAATCTATTCGAGTTTGCTTACTTATTTACTGAGCCCTGGAGAATCTTGTAATGAATAGGATTCCAAACGTAAGGATAACATCAAATATACGAGTATAATAGAAAAGCCTACTAAAGCCTTTTAAAAATCAGCTGTGGAACCCCTGATTTGCTTATTTAAAAATCGTATGTGGTCGAAAATATATTTAAAAAAGTGGAGATCTTTAATGTAAAATTATGACTTACAAAACCACCCAAAAACATCCGTTTGATACGTAGCAGTTTACACACAAGAATCGGAAGCTCTTATTTTGTAATAAACAATAAAATTATATAGGTAAGTATCTACTTACATTATGCGCTGCCTAATGAACACTTTTCAACTACAAATTAAACATGTTTGCGCGGTATTTGTTACAAAATAGCGTTTGTCAATAGTGCTGAGTTACATACAAAAGTGTACCTTTACTGTCTTCATTAGGGCCAATGTCGCTGCTTAACAACTAGGTGTGAAGGAGCTACTCGCGGGTCGGCAAGGTGGACGGACAGTGAAGTGAAGCACAATCCTACTCCACAGCTGTCCTCGCATGTGGGCTCTGCTTCCGCTGAACGTCAGTAGAAGCCGTCAGTCATTTGTTGTATTATAAAAAGAGCCGGCCAAGTGCGAGACGGACTCGCGCACGAAGGGTTCCGTACCATTATCTATAAAAACGAAAAAAAATAACACATTTGTTGTATGGGAGCCCCCTTAAATATTTATTTATTCTGTTTTTTAGTATTTGTTGTTATAGCGGCAACAGAAATACATCATCTATTCCCTATCCATCCATAGGGAAGGCTCGTGCCCCAGCAGTGGGGAGATAAAAATGAGCTGATGATGATGACGATGATGACGTACTACTACTATTAATTTCACGCAGATGATTACTATAAGTCATAGGTAACTGACTGGCAAGTGTTGCCTACCGATATGGTATCATCAATTAGTAGTATTGCGTACTCTTTGGTAGTGCGTGCTCTTTAGCGGCTTTGTCCTGTGTGTCCGCATAGCTGTCGGTAAGTAGAGCCACGTAGTCATTAAGAAATATCGTCATCATCAGCTTATCGTGCGTTCCGGAGCATGGACGCGATTGACATATTTATACACAAAGTGATATAATAATTACGATTGAGGTCGGTCAAGCGAGCATGTTGTACCTATTGTCTTTTTTCTTTTATTAGTCAGGTAGTTGCTCAATATGATGTTGCTACGGTCATCTAGGCCACCTACCATCAAACGCATCATATAGTGAGTGTGACAGGTGAATAAATAAAAAAAAAACAGCAAGGAAATATATATAATAAACGGCAAAAGCCAACGCTGATGCTGTGGCAGAAACATGATTATCATATTGTCATTGTACGTTTTTATTTACAGTTATGAGGTACTATTTTTGTGAATTAATTCAACACTACGAATGTAATGTAATATGAATTTAACAAAAATGGGGGAAGGCGTTTTTAACGGGAGAATCTTTTTTTTGAAATGACAGGCTCTTTAAAATCTAGAACGTATGCCATAATGATGTTTATTTACATTTTCTTAATGTTATTGTTGCAGGTGTTGATGACTTCACAAGTATCGAGTTAGCCCTGACGTTGAATAAGGTAATTTTTAAAATAAAATACGTAGCATTATAATACCAGTGCCGCTATTCTGCTATTGTTGCTACTGGTGTTGTCATACAGGTTATTCGGATGAGGGTATAACATCCCTAAAGGAAATCATCATCCCATCTATATATTTATATTCGTAAGTTTTACTAAACAAATAATTAGACTATGAAAAAGTATAAGATGTTTCGTGCAAAATAAAATACCCAATATCTAAAATGTCTATTGGTATAGGTAGGTTATTTATGTAATACCCTGTTGGGATGTTATACTATTTTGTATGATGAATGATGAGAGTAGCCGCGGGTCGTGCTCGGTGGCGTGCAGTTGGCCTATGTCCAGCTGCCCGCGGTTCCACCCGCGTGGTTCCCGTTCCCGTGGGAATATCTGGATAAAAAATATCCTATGTGTTAATCCAGGTTATAAACTATATGTATGCCGAATTTCATACAAATCCATCTATCCGTTGCAGCGTGAAGAAGCAACAAATATACACACATACATACAAACTTTCGCATTAATAATGTTAGTGTGATTAATATTAACTATTCCATAATCGAGATACAACTGGCAACACTATAAAGCATTATACAGTGGAATCGATCAATTGATACTGTTATCCGAATGTTAGTGAAATGGTTTTGGTCACGCTCCACATTTTGCAAATAAAAAACACGATTTATATCGATTATGTCTAGACTTAGTGCGATTTGATACGATTTTAGATATTCAATTTACTGTTTTATAATATGCACTTAATTTTGAGATTATCGGTGGATTTTTCAGTTGCATGTCAACAATGTTTGAGTTATCAGAAGCGGAGTCCAAATGCGAAGACATATAGAAAAGTATCGATCCGATCCGAACCCTTCGGAGAATCTAGTAGGGCACGGAGACACGCACTAGTGCGTGATGCCGTTCCCTCTAGAAAACCTCCGAAGGTGATTCGTTTCACACGGCTTAAGGAACCCTTTAAGTTTCTCGCCGCCCCTAAAAAGACCGGTGAAACTGAAAATGCTCTCTGAAGCAATCAGCAAAGTTTCTCTAAAAAAAATATCTAGAAAAGTATGATTTAATTTTAAACGGATGTAGCTCCTCAGATGATGTTCGGGTGACGGGTGCCTCGACCTTTGGCCATATCATCACTTAGGTACTATCAGGTGAGATAAAAGCCAAACGCTTCCCAGTCGTTGTGTTAATAATAAGAAATTTTCACCTTTCCCTATTCGCCTTAGTGGCTTAGTAGCAAGAGTGCTCGGCTCGAAATCCAGAGTGTTCATGTCTAGGGTCAGGCATATTAGGTCAGATGCATAGTAAGAGTGTATGATCACCAACTTGTTTTTTTCAAGCTTTGTGATTAAGCCAATGCCTGTCAGTTGTGGCGATGTATTCAATTCAATGATGGAGGCAGTGAATAGGCTTATTACTTACTTACATTTACCCCATTTTTAATCATTAAATACCTATATTATTACTGTAATACCAGATTGAAACAGAAACAGAATGAATCTGTATGCTGATGATGATCCAATGATTGGTCCACTCCTAGACATAGAGGCCAATGCATGCAACTGTTCCCGATCTTCGCTTCTTCTCTTCCAATATTTTAACTATACTTGCCTTGTAATGTCATATTTACACCGAATCTCAATGAAACTGCTAGCTAGCTCCATCTGCGCATGCGCCGGTGTACAGTATGTTTCATTTCTGCTCCAGTTGCCGGCCACAATGGCGCTGCGTTATCGCGCGGATGTCGCTCTGCCGCCCGCGAATTAGGTCTTTGTTGATTTGTTGGCTCTTTGGGTCCAGCAACTGACAATTATGAGAGCATTTACGAATTTAGATTTAGAAAATCCAGTCGACAGATTTCTGTTTTTCTATTCTGTAGAGAATATGGCTATACAAGAATATGGCTCCCAAAATCAGAAATTTCTGGTTTTGGGCGTTTTTGAAAGGTTATTTATTCGGGGGTTACTAGAAATTCTTGTTTTGCAATTTGTGAATAAGTATTTAGTCGTCATAGAACCGAAAATGGTGTTGTGACTGTTTTGTGAGGGAGTAGAAATCTAATAGTGCAGTGAAGTACATTTATTTTACTTAATGAGACTTTGCAGGTAGAAAACAGTTTCACACTCCTCTAGCATTTTTTGTAGAGTAACGTTCCAGTGGCAACGTTTGATCACAAGAAGTTACTTCAATGTTACTCAATATTATTTATCATTTTACAAAAGTTTGCTCCACAAAAAGCAACTGCGATGTTGATGCACAATGGCCATAATTATTAGGTGAAGTTTCACTTTTTGTAATGTAACATTATACAGATAATTCATTTATTTGCAACAAAAATCGAGTCTGTTTGTAATTTTTTGGCCTATGTTAGCGGATGCTCTATGCTTCGCCGATGTAACCGTCTTCAAGAGTTTATAAATAGGTTGCACAGACTAAATATATAGAACATGTCTTTTTGAACATGTCTCTCTGTATGGTCGGCGAAAAATATCATCTCCCACTGCTTTCGATAGCACGTCATAAACTTCTAAATAGTTTGGTTAAGATAAAATAAACAGGCACTAAAGATCTTTTCCTTTTTTTTATGGCCTGGTGCTAGTCGCACACTTAGCAACTTTATTTACTTTTTGAATTATTTTTTTTCCAATTCACTTTGCTTTAAAACCTCCTTGTTTTGTTAAAACCTGAATATTTTTGGCGACTGTATACGTACGATAGTATTAAGTCTCTCTCGCTCTTGGCCGGTTTTACGAGTACATTGGAGCTCTGGGTGCCTAGTGAGAGTTTTGTTTACTATCTGTATTCTTTCGAATACGGTTACGAAAACGAAAATAAGTATGGCATTGATGCAGCGCCTCCTGGCGACATACGAGAAGAGTTAAAATTTTGCCATACAAATTGTCGTTTTCGTTGACGTGATCGAATAACGAATGAAACTCGCACTAGGCACCCTGGTGACGTAACGCAAGTTCACTCGCGTTGTTTTAGCATACCGCACCGACTTACTTTTTTGATGGTGTTTTGCTACACTAGTTGGATAACAACTATATCTACGAAAATGTTTTTAAATGATGAGTTGAGAGACTACCTAATCGATTTGTTTTTTTGTTCCTGTTTTGTACCATGATGTCATTACTGTGTACAGCAGAATACGAGTGCAGCAGGCCCCGCTTGCTGCGTATACTGAGCTGTGCACAGTGATGGCATCACATAACAGGGCGCAATGTTAATTGCTATTATTTTTTATTCTTTTTGTAACATGGTATGTTTAATTGTGTGTTTTGTTATGACACCAATAAATGTCTTTTATTCTATTCTTTATGATTACAAGAAGTTACTAGGAAGTTATTTGATGTTATCACGTTGCGAAATGATGCTCCACAAAAAGTAATAAGTGTGATGTAGATACACTAGTACGCGTAATTAAGAGTTTTTTTGATGTTCAACATCTTTTAGCTCGGTTTCTATATATGCAATTTAGCATATATAGAAAGCGTATATAATATATAATAAGCGGACGAAGAATTGAGGTGGTCTCTGCCTACCCCTACGGGAAAGAGGCGTGATTATATGATTATGATGATGATTATATGGGACGAAAGTAAGTGTAACAGTATAACAGGAAGTCGCGCGCCATTTTGTAATTTTAAATGCGATATTATGAACATGACATATTATTATTATTATATGTGACATATTGTGTCATTGGACTATCAAAAGTCATTTTGATATGTCAAATGTCTTTTAATGAGTATTTACTATATTTATTTTATGGTTATTTATTTTTTGAAGAATATAATGTTAAAATTGCTTATTACTAAGGTGAGATGTTACACATCATATGCGACTACTGTAAGGCTCGCTCGTTTTTTTATAGTATATCTTACGGGTAAGCACTTGGTATTCATTCACCTGATGTTAAGTGATGATAAGGCCGAAGGTGGAAGCGCACTTCACCCGGAATCCTCAACTACTGAGGCACCTGGCTATCTCTAGCTGTCGGAACACAACAATGCTACAAACATTGATACTATGTTAAAGCGACATATTTAGATAAGATGGTGGTAGCTAGCCAGGCGGACAAACAAGTCCTACCACCAATCAAACGGAGTACACAAACATGTACCCCCGGTGGGAATCGAACCTCTGGGTCTAAAACTATGGTCTTAACCACTACACCACAGAGGCGGCAAATTACTTTTCATGGTGTTGTATCAACAGTTCTTTCTGCCTATATCTTTTTTAATTATTCATTTTAGATACATACATACATACATAGGTACATAGATAGATAGATACATACAGTAGAACTCCAATTATCCGAACTCCGACTATCCGAATCGCCGATTATCCGAATCAGTGAATCAGTTCCATTGAAGTGGAAGTGGAAGAAGAACTTTCTGCTGATGTTGAAGTAGACGCTGGACCATCAGCTAGTGAAGCATTTGCCGGCCTCGAGACTGCTTTGAAGTGGATGGAGCGTCAGCCCGAGTGTGACCACTTGCAACTGCTCACCGTCAAGCGAATGCGTGACCTGGCTGCCCGAAAACGGTTGAAGACCGCAAAACAGCTTACATTGACGGAGATGTTTAAAAAACAATGATTTTTATTTCTAAACTTGTACATAAGTACATTTTATTTATATTTAAAACATGTGAAAATTTCATGTTTCTTTCATTTAATTCAATAAAAAAATAGTGCAATATCAAAACGTAGCTTTTATTCTCTCCAATGGCAATTTTTAAAAAAAAAATCCGATTATCCGAATATTTGATTATCCGAATGGGTCCCGGTCCCCATTAATTCGGATAATTGGAGTTCTACTGTACATACATAGTCTACACACATACCTACTTAATTTATTTATTGATGCCAGAAGTTTCTATGAAACTGCCAATACAGGTACTTAGCTTGACAAGACCTTACAACCTTTCGAAATGGTTAGCAACAAACAACATTACCAAACATCTCAATTCCGTCGATTTCTCGTGGAATCGTGATTTGAACTCACTAGAATTTCTAACCTTTTCCAAATAACAAGGCTTCATTGCAATTTCGGGAAGATGAATGGTATAAATTTCAATGGTTTATTTACTAACATTGATCCAGGTGTCAATGTTAAATCAGGTCTAAAACTGATGCTGTGCTTATTGTTTTCAATATAAAGCATAAGCTTTAAACCTTAATATCGATAGGCCTACATATACTTGCATAGAAAAACTTCTAGTTAGTGAATTGCGGCAAACTCGTGTACCTAATATAGAAAATATGGCAGCACAGTGTTTTTTATTTTTATTATTTTTAGCCATGATCTCAGCTGATGATAAAGCCGAAGGTGGAAGCTCACTTTACCCAGAATCCACAACTACTGAGGCACTAGCTACTCGTATGTAAGATACCGAAAGCTCAAGCTCAAGCTGGCGAAACACAAAATAGAATAACAATATGTAGAAAAATAGAAAAGAAAATAGGAGAAAAAGACTGATCCAAAATGCCACAGGAAAGTATAAAAGCCATTATAAAGGCTAAAGAGTTCGCAGCACCTGATTTTGCTTTAGTCCAAGTTTGAGTTGGTTTTAATGTTTAAGCACCGGTATAATGCTAAGTATGGCCACACCACGGTGGTCCAAATCCTGTTAAGCGCACCTGGCAGGCTTCAAATGACATTTAAGGTTGGGACACACTACATTTACACATACATTTTACAATCAATTTACGTCTTATACTTCTTTCTTCCTTTTAACATATTTTTTTAAAATATCTCAACTCATCCATCTTCAAACAAAGGAATCGCTCTGGAGCAATGTCAAGCACATATATGAAGAGTTATAACGTGTCTTTCTGAAGAAGGGGCGGGGCTTATCTGACATTTACTAAATGGTTCAGGACAAACTTTTTGTACCTAATACATTCGATGGCAGAACGATCAAATAAAGCTTTGTATGAATAAAGTTTATATTTTTATAATCTATGAGATAAGATCTTTCCAATTATATGAAATACATAATTACTATGATAGCGCAGTTATGCCAACTTTGTCAGTTATGACCTTTTGTCAGAAAAGCGACGATAAAAGTTCTGACTTTCCACAAAACTGTCACGGTTATGATTGTAGGATAGGATTATATTTATAGTAGCTGTTACGGCGATGTGTGATACCTTGATATATAGCTATGCAGATTATCTCCTAATCTATATTTTGAAAAGAGAATTCCTGACTGACTGAAGAACAATTAAACCGCTATATTTAGCAGGAACACGGGATACAGTAATTTACTTTGATCGTGATCGTGGATAACGGAAAGCTAGCCCTTACTTGAAGGCTAAGCGTTTGTCCCTAATCTATACATATATAATATATGTGTTTGTATGGTGCGGTGCTCACACATCGACACCTGTAGTGTTTTTTTTAGCCTAAAAGCTCATAAGGTGATATCGAAACCTTCTGCCACAGAACGGTGTCTCTCACTTAAAAGAAGGTCACAACATGAAATATACTTTAACCTATATTATTAAAGATTAATAAAAAAAAATAAAAAATCTGATACTGTGTGTGCCAGACTTAATGGTTCCGAGTGAGTGCCGTCTCGACGCGACGCGAGCGCCTCGTGTGATCGGTGAAATGACGTGAGAATGTTGCGGCGCGGCGGCCGCGGTTTTGCGCCGGCGCATGCGGCTCTGCCAAATAGTTAGAGCGTTTCAATGGAGTTGTAACGCCTTACCTACGTTACAGTAATCATTAACGGGATTACCATGCTTTGTGCTGTCTTTGTGTTCGGTACGTTGCATGCGCCATTCTCAAAGATAAGAAAAAAACAGGGTATCTAATATTCACTCATGAACTCAATGATATACTTAGATAGATGTATTCCCAAAGTAGTCATAGCAGAAATAAATAGTTAAAATGGAAAATAAATAGTAAAGGTTAATTTAAAAACATCTAAGCGAAACTCTCTGATGCTAACTAATGTGATGGACCAAACAGTGGTTGGCATCTTTTTTTCTTTTTTTTATAAGTTAAAAGGATGCAAACGAGCAGGCGGGTCGCTTGATGGATAGTAATCACCGCCGCCCATGGACACCCGCACAATCAAAGTAATAGCAGATGCGTTGCCGGACTTGAGGAAAGAGTTAGCAGAACATAGCTTAGGTTATTATTCTAAGGCTAACACAGTAGATCTGTGGTGTTCAGTAAGTAACTACCTACGGGTCCGGCTGTCTTTTCAAGGGTACCACGGGAGTCCGGATACCAGCCCCCTGCCGGTTATGCCTTAGCGGGCGTCTCTGGCAGGGCCCGAACCTGGGTTGGACTCGTGGTGGCTATGTGGTTAGCTGTAGAAGTAGGAATGTTCGTCTGCCGTCTGTAGAGTTCTGGCCAGGCTTCCATTTCGTGCACAGCGAGCGGGTCCGAGTGTAGCGGTCTAGGTGGGGCCTGTAGCGAAAGGATCTGCGGGGCATGTGAGTTGTCCATAGTTGGTTGTTCTGCTCGGTGGTTTTCATTGAGTAGGCTTCCAACATCTCCGGCACAAGTCTGGATAACTAGTAGAGGCGCCTGCTAGATGCAATGTCTCCGGTTGAATCAGCCGCGTAGGATTTAGGCCTGGATGGGTATTGAGAAGTGAGTGGGCTTACGACTCCGCCACCAAAGAGGACATTTGGTAGTCGACTTTAGAGTTGACGACCCGAGCATTGGAACTGCAAGCTGTGCTTTTGATGCAACGAGAAGTGAGCTTACAGCTCCGGTAACCTATCTGGATATTAGGTAGTGGACTGCACGTGTCCACGGAGCAACTCGCTCGAGACACTAGTCTTAAAAGTACCGAATGAAGAATGCGCTTCGGTGCGTCCTGATCCGGCGTTATGACCTGACGTAGATGGTGCCATGTGCTTGCGTATGGACGACTGACAACTATTTTGTGACCGCTAGGTTGGTAGGAGGTGTCAGTATAAACTTTAAAGTCAATAATAATGATGCCAGCTACGTTTTTGAAGTGTTGTCCTCTGATTTTCCATTATTATTCTATTCCCACTTTAAATAATCACTAAGTATATCTAGTGAAATAATGTCAACCTATCTATAATTTTAATTCGAACACAAGAATTTGCAGTTGCGTGGAAGAATAACGGCGAAACAAAAAAATTGTAAATTACAAACAAAAACCTATCGTGTTTAAACAAATTCGGTATCAGTTATCAAACTTTTTAATTCATATCAATGTAGGTAGGTACTTAAAAAAACGTATGATTCACGGTTACATCACAACGACTATAAAGTTCTGTACCATCTGGATTTCTCGAAAGTGACTAGCCAAACAAACGAAAATATAACATCGGCTAATTACAAACTGCATAGCTGCAGCCGGGTGTAATCTCTACTCAATTACCGCTAAATTATTAATTAGTCAGTTCAAGACGTACGAGTGAAGACGGCGAATTTTTTTAATGAGTAGAAATGGAAAGTTACGTGTATTACGTGCGCAGTGACAGGCTGTTTTGACTGCACACGTTGCTGCCGAAAGCATCGGTAGTAATAGGCGTTTTGAAGCACTTTGTCAATAGAAAGAAAAGTGATTGGCACCAAATAGGTGTCTCCCAAAACAGCTGATATTATTATCAATGGAACAGTTATCGTGAAACGACGAACAAGATATTAATTATGACAAAACACGATCGCCGAAAGATATTTTTTGTAGACTTGGTAGTTTCATTTGTGTCAGTCATTTGTTTTATCTTTCTGCAGTCTGGAAATCGTAATGGAAAGGTCGAAACCTAGGAAAAATATAATTTATTTGTTACACACACCTACAGATGGTAGTCACTGATATCTTTAAATATAGTCATACCAGATGTGCGAGGTATCTATTACCACAGAAGAAATAATAGTACTTAGCTATTACTGCGTTTATGACTTGTACTTGTATGTATAATAAAAATGTATAGTGTTTTATCACAGAGTTCTATTTATAATTTTCTTTACAATAACTCCTTATCTACTTTCTGAGCTAAAGTAACTAGTTTATTTCAGAAAATACGATGCAGTGTAAAGATATCGTTACGGTGAAGCGGTAAGCCCCATAGATCTTCGCTGTGATGGAATGGAAACCAACCGCAAGTTCACAGCAATAGAAATCCCCGAGCATAAGACAATCGAGTCTTTAATCTTCGGATCGTTATCTCATGTGCATCGAACTCCGATAGTGCAACGTTTGAGTTTTGAACACCTAAAGAACCTTACTCTGCAAACCTGTCATACATAGACTATGCGTTTCTGCAAGCTAGTAGATAAAAAACTTGCCTTTTTTTGGAGAGTTCGCTGAGTGCCTCTGACGGCATTTTTTAGCCGGACATTTTTGGGGGCGGCGAGAAACTGTAAGGGTTCAAGCCGTGTGAAATGACCCTCGGAGGTTTTCTAGAGGAAACGGCATCACGCACGTGCGTGTGCGTGTCCCCGTGCCCTACTAGATTCTCCGACGGGCTCGAATCGGATTGGAGAAAAGATCAGATGCCGGCCCAATGGAGTTTCCTTTTTAGATAGTGCCATTAATGTTATCATGTCTGACCTGAATTTATATTGTAAATAATGATTGCAGCCAGTTATCAACGTATCTAGTAAGTAATCGATAGATAGTTGTGTTATTGTTATTGTGTTGTAGTTATTTTTTTGTGTAACTTTTTGTTGTTGTTTTGTTTTGAATGACTTTTCATTATTGCCCAAAAAAGATATGGTCCTTTCTTATTTGTAATAAACAAAACAAGGAAGATAACCTTGCTACGATTAAATAAGATAACAGTTGCAAAAACATTGTGGTCTCTTTTAGACTTTATTATTTCTTGTCAATTACTTGAATATATAATTTAACACACTGGCGGTAGTTGAAGTTTCTGTGATTTTATAGTTAATACTCGTATTAATCTGAAAAATTGCATTTGCAGTAAGCAAGAAAATTGATTGCTTACGTATATTACATAGCTTGTTATAAAATTGTCATGCTTTATCCTTCAGCATGTGCAGGCACGTAACGTGTATGTAGGCTGATTATGATGATGATATAGGTGATGGTTATTTAAGCTAATTATGTGTAGGCTGAATCAGAAATTAAAACTCTAAAATAGCTGTCAACATTACCAAACGGGAATGTAACATAACTTATCTTACAACATTAGAGAAAAATAAAACAAAAGAAACATAACTTAAATAAATTCAAAATAAATACTATAATTAAACAATGTCCACCAGCTGTGGACTCATGGGCAAACTTAACGGGCTTTTAATTTAAAAACAGTAATTTCTGATGACCGGTTTTCATTGATAGGTCCCCCTTAGCTATATTTGGTGGCACTCTCCGGACTACCGACACTTAACATACTAAGGGGTCACCTAAAAGTGATTGAAAACGTGCATGAAACGGCGCGGCGGCGGCGCGGCGGTGCAATCACTAAAAATATGTGTATCGCAGGAAATAAAGCCTTAATGAATAACTGCCACTTTAACATAGCAGCTAGTCTACACACCACTCAGGCATCAACTCAACAGTGCATTGGCTAAGGGTGAGCCAGCGGTTTTCTCCGACGGGGAAAGTATTTCAATGTGTTATGGCGAATATTGCTCTGTGCAATGTCATGAAATAATTGTCACTTTCTTGTTAGCCAGTTGGGAGCTGTTAACGGCCGTTCTATTACTTTTACTTTTCTTTTAAGCACGTTGTTAGTGGTTCTCTATTACGAGTTGTAAAATATTGGTTCGGTATCCAACATAGTTTCTAAGCGGATGCAAGTGAGCGTGATACCCCGAAGTTTTAGGTAACTCTTAAGCGATATTAGATGAGGGAGTAAAACGTATCCTACGTTTTAGATAACCCTACAGCGGTCTTAAGTGACGGATCCTGGAGTAAAACGTATCCTACGTTTTAGATAACCCTACAGCGGTGTTAGGTGTCGGATCCCGGAGTAAAACGTATCCTACGTTTTAGGTAATCCTACAGTGACTTTAGGTGACGGATCCTGGAGTAAAATGTATCCTACGTTTTAGGTAACCCTACAGTGACTTTAGGTGACGTTTCCTAGAGTAAAACGTCCCCTAGTTTTAGGTAACCCTTAAGCGATGTAAGGTGACGGATCCCGGAGTAAAACGACTCCATGTTTAAGGTTAGGTACTCCTTTTAAGTCACGTATAGTGACGGCGCAGTCTATGACAATTCTAAATTTACCTATAGTTTATCTACAAATGTATTAAGCATAACTAATAGATCACACGGTTGAACCATGTGATTGATTGGTATGGACAATAGAGATAACTTTTTTGTACTAAATCGTAGTGCTCAATGCCATCTCAACTTCCTACTCCTTGGCGATTGAATCACACAGTCGATTCCAATTTGTTTTTGCACGAACATTGAGCCCTTTTCAAGTCTTTGTTCCACCCAAGGCTGTGCCCAAGGTCGACGGAACAGCGTGAAACGTCGGATTAGAAATAATGTGCGACCTCGGCAGGCGTGTCTCCCGATTTCCGAGACGTCGTCGGACGGCGGCGCTGCTGGCTTAAAGCACCGGCCATTGTCTTATATTTAGAGTTCCGCTAGCTCTGATTTTACAATCATGTTTTGTCAAGCTTGTTACTCGACCGATTGTAGGGCGATTTGTAATGTTTCCCGGAGTGCCGACAGCTGGGTTGTTGTCATCGGCCGTCTTAAACGTCCCGTTGCTGGGCTTCGACCTTCCTATATGGACAATAGCAAGTGGAGAGAATGGGTCGTAGTTCAGTATGCTGACCTAATGCGCAAACCAATGTGCCATCAGGCTTCTTGATCGATGAGATTGCCCTGATACCTATCGTTCAAACTCTTTCATTTGCATTGAATGACACGACGCAAAACAGTGGACGTACAACGTAAGTAATACGCTACTTAATTACAAATTATTGTATAACAATTTAAAAAAAGTTCCTATTCCGGTAAGAATATAATTTGAATTTGAATTTGAGTAATTGTAATACCATATTTTACAGACATGTTCTCATTTTTTTATTTATACTTATTTATTTTTATTTACAATGCTATTTTCATCATTTAGTGCATCTTCAATGTGAAGTTTGGAGATAACACAAAACTTCCTGCGGTCCCATGTTTTTTAAATGACGATAATACTATATTCCAACTTACAACAAAAACAATTAATGTCTAAAAGCATTATTTCAATAGAATTAGAAAACATAATACCTACGTGTAGGTAAGCCAACATTGAGGCGTTTAATTATTACACGTATATTGTTTGAAGGTTTCGTTCTATTAAGCAAAACATTTATCAAATGCTAATTTCAGTTTTAAAAAATATTTTTTATATTAAAATATTGGATATGCCAATATTTTTAATGCAAAAAAATATATTCGTCGTCGTTTATTACCAATTAATATTAACTTTTCCTAGTGTTTTGACAAATAATGTTATTTATCAATATAGTTGTTTTTATTGAGGTTTTTAACCTCATTATGTAAACGTCATCCTACGCCATTGTTTCAGGAAAGTATCGACGGAAATTCTATAATCACATAAATAAGACTTTATTTAGCAACAGCAGTCACCCATTTCAATCGGGCTACCTATGTCATATCGAATGCCAATTGACCGAATATCAAATGATCGACTACGATTAATCGAAAAGGCTAATCAAGTTTTGAATCATCTATCATTCAAAACATCGAAATGACCGAACGTTCATGACATTGAATTGTTATTATTTACTAAAACCAAAAATTCTATAAATTGTTATAATTAATAAAAAATTTCGATTTTGTTAAAAAATTATTTTAATTATTGATAGAATAAAAGTTCGATCTCATGATCGCTCGATCATTTGGAAATTCGATGTTTTGAATGTTAGATGTTATAAACGTTCGATATAATAACAATTCGAGATATTCGACATTTCAATTAATCGTTGTCGACATTTCAATTAATTTGATATTCCATATGGCGTAGGTAACATTTCAATCAGTGTTTATTCGCTCATCACGCTTTGTAGTATTAACTTAAATTGCCACTGTTACTAAGAAAGTGTAGTGTTTTATAGTCGTGAAGTGGTACCGTAAACGTGGCTATAGTAAATGACTAGGCCACGCCTGTATGTAGGCCTTGCTAACGTTTAGAGAATGCTTTCTCGTGTGAACAACTCATGTGGGCTTTTCGGTATGTCTATACAAACTTTTTGGGTAAATATGGAACAACCATTTAGTGTTAATTAAAAAATATAGGTATAGGTAAGAAAAATAAATTGATGTCTGGTAAAGATTAATGTCTTTCTTTGTGTCTAAAATATATTACTGTCTGGTTAAATTATCTATATCCGGAAACTACAACAACACTACATAATATATTCAACGTATGTTTTATCATACTATAAATACTTTAATATATGTTGTTGTTTTGTCTTTCTTTAATATCTGCGCACTTCCTCTATCCTTTTTTTGATAAGTATATAAATCGGAGAAAATGTTTAAAAAAATAAATTTTTAACCATAAACGCTATATCGCAAATACGGTGTTAACCACATTTTCATTAAGATTATGCGTAACTAACATAGAGAAAACATAGAGAGAGAAGTGCGTGAGCTATAAATTGTTTAACTATCTAAAAAGAAATAGTAATAGTTTTGTATGTACATATACGAAGCACGCATTCGATCACAGATAGACCGCAACAATGCGAAACAGCCACAGTTTGAGCTCGGTTGTGGCCACACGTGGGCTTGCAGTGCCGGCATGGCATAAATGGTAGGCCATTAACATTCTAGCCCGGTCCCACTGAGTAGCCGTTTCTATACTCTCAAATAGCATTAGAAACTAAAGATTTCCACGCTTGCCGATGTACAGTCACGAGTATAAAATACATAACAATGGATAAACTTGCAGCTTCCATTTTTACATGAAGCGCATTTTACCTTAGGTAGGCTGGAAGATATCTTTTTGGCGAGTCCATCTTTGCTCACCATTGTTTGTTTTCGGTTTTTGTATGTTTTACTGTTGTGTTGTGCAGTTCAATAAATGTTTCTTTATTTTTATATGTGCACTTTTATAGGTTGTTGTTGGTTGTCAACAGTGTCTGCACCAAACTGTTCATAGTATAAGTGTTATTCACAGTTCGATTTCATTAATATCGTTCGTACCATTGGTATCGAAGCAGCGCGTTTTGGTGACAAACGACATGTGAGATAAGACTTTGCAATACATATTCCCGTTTTAGTTAACGTGATCAAATGTTAAATAAAACTCGCACTGTGCACCCTAAAAAGAGTTCAACAACTTCTGTCTACACTACAATTTTTAATTTAAGCGTCAATAAAGTGACAACTTGAACGAAAACGTATGAGGACAATTTGTCCATCAATCTGGTAGCACTTTTATGTTCGCGACTGTACTAGCAGCGAAGATATCACCTTTTTTCTGTGAGGATTCTTCAAGCTTTCTTTGTGGCTCAGTGAAAAACTTGACCAATAAAGACGTAAGATCGAGACAAATCAGCTACCACATTGTCAACTGTACATAAAGGTATTCCCTATACATTTCTCTATGGACTGGTAAAAAAAAAAAATACTTTTTACGGGATTTAACGCAAACCTCTTAGTGTAGGTAGGTATTATAGGCATCCCTTTTTTGGAACGCGAAAGATTAAAAGTCACATAGACACCCCGCTACACACGACTTTAAAGTTTATACTGACACCCCTTACCAACCTAGCGGTTACAAAAGTAGTGTCAGATTATCCATACGCAAGCACATGGGACCATCTACGTCAGGTCATAACGCCGGATCAGGGCGCACCGAAGCGCATTCTTCATACGGTACTTTTAAGACAAGTGTCTCGAGCGAGTTGCTCCGTGAACTCGTATAGTCCATTACCTAATATCCAGTTAGGTTACTGGAGCTGTAAGCTCTCGTAAGTACGTCGTTGTAAGCACTCGTAACCAAAAAAATATTTTTAAAATTTTACTTAACCACTTTGTCGGCGTGATTAATATGTATATCCATGCCAATTTACAGCTTTCTAGTACTAAGAGTCTATGAGCTAGGCTGGGGACAGACAGACAGTCAGACAGCAGACGGACATGGCGAAACTGTTGACTACAGAACCCTAAAAAGTGTATTTGAATATTAGTTCAATAAAAATTAAGAAGAAGAGCAATAGTTTTTCTTACAAGTCCTAATTTGTTTGTTATAATTTATTTTTGTTTTTGAATACGTAAGCCACCTATGGAAGAGCGGGACCTCCTGCAACATTATTATATACTAACTAGGGTGGTACCAGCCTTAGATTATTGTTTGTACTGAATTTGTCTAAAATAAACACATTTTTTTACTATGACTATGCGATAAAGAAATTTGACACTTTAGTTGACCGACTTTTTTGGGCAACGTAATACTATTTCAATTAAACAATGTTTGGTTTAAATAAGGTTTAAATTACAGAAACGACCTTTTCCTTCACTAACGATTAAATTAAATAAATAAATTATGCCCAATTTCGTAAGGAACAGAAAAATCATATCATCTTTAATTCTACCATTACATTCTTGTAGATTAAAGGGGCGATGACACCAACTTACGCTTAATTTAATTCGGATTACGCAATCGTAATTAATTTACAACAGTAGCGATACCGAGGAGGCTTCGAGATTTTTTGTAATGTAAGTAACTAAGTTTGGGCGTTGCGAAAATCATTAACTAGCTGTATTGCGTCTAGTGTTTAGGCACTAAGTATTCAGCGATTTTGAAATAACTACCGAAGTACGCTCCGTTGGCTGTGTTCTCAAATGTATGTATGTGTTGTTAGTAAGTAGTTTCTCTTTTGTTGATGCTAATAAATACGGTATTAGGAAATCTAAGGAAATAAGTGAGACCTCCTTTTTCAGAGCCTCTCTGTGTCTGAAACTGCAACAGCATCATATAGTTCATCAATCTAAACAAAACTAAAAAAAAATTAATTTAAAATATACAGACGCCTGCACATCAACCTATCCAAAACTGTCAAATTTCTTCAAAACATTTTCAACCATAATGCTTAGTACTAAAGTTCAAAGTCTATTGAGGAAATTTGACAGTTTTTGGTAGGTTGATGTGCAGGCGTGTGTACTTTGTAGGGTCATAGTACTTTTTGAACTTTAAAATCTAAGTAATGGTTTCGTACACACGTGCAGTTTCGTGGGAGACCATGTACCGAGAAGAAGGCGAAAAAACTAAGGCAAGCGCCATTTTTTTCCGGTTCAGTGTTACAAATTGTTACAATACCAATCATAGCACAAACTAATCATAAAATAAATGCCTTAGGTTCGATTCCCAGTGCGTGTGTACAAATAGTAGGTGCTTTGTTTGGTTAATTGATAATATTCTGTTCCAACAGTTACAGATCCTTATGCCTAGCTCGTTCCTCGGTGGTTGAGGATTCTAAGTGAAGTGCGTTTCCACAGTCGACCTTATCGTCACTTATTATCAGGTGACGTAAAGGAGAAGCGATTCTCCGTTGTGAAAAAGAAGAGGTCTTACTGAGCCGTAGGTGGCCGTAGTAAGTACTAAAAAAAGATTATGCGTTCATTGACACGTTACATTTTCCGAGCATAGCAACTGACGCGCACGTACAGACGCCTGCACATCAACCTACCACAAACTTAAAACCGGTGAAGCTGAAAATGCCGCAGCGGCAATCAGCAAACTCTCTCCAAAAAAAAAAAAAAAACCACAAACTATCAAATTTCCTCAATAGACTTTGAACTTTATGGTTAAGGCTTAAGGTTGACAATGTATTGAAGAAATTTGACAGTTTTGGGTAGGTTGACGTGCAGGCGTGTGTACGTATCAGTCGTGATACATAAACATAAATATGTTACCACATGGACATCAGCTGTCCAAAATCGAAACCTAGCAAGGGAAATTTTTTGTAAAATGCGTTTCTTTTCAACAAAGATCCCAAAATGTTAAGGTGCGTCTAATACCGTATTTCTACTCAATTAGAATTAGACTTATGGACATGCGCGAACCTAGCAAATGTCATTCGTACTCCGAGAAAACAACAACAAAAACTTAGCAAGTAACATTTCCAAGTAAAAACACCCATTAAGTGCGGTACATGCTATGTTTTTGAATTTGTAGATGGACATATTAGAATTATGAATTTGGAATCGGTCCCTTATCGGGCTCTCGGTTTTCAAGCTTGGAATTGGGTTTACAAAATTAGATATTGAACAAGATTTAAGATATGTAAATAATAGTAAGACAGGCGCATTTGACATTTAGCTACAAAAGCAATTAAAAACCTAATTCAGAAACCTAGTTAGTGTTTTTTTGGGTTTTTAATGTTAGACCAAGAACAATTCCGTTAATGAAACCAATACAGATACCTATACTCTAGCCAAATCCGATAAAGAATTAATGTAAACAAACCATATTAGGGTCATCACAAATGTGTTTACACTTTTTGTATTATTTACTTGATTACTACATTTTACATGAAAGATATTGTAAGACTCATTATTCTCACTACACATCTCACTTAAATTAGTCCCACATCTTGGTTAAAAACGTAATAATACGAAGAACGTAAAAGAAAAGTGTTTTCTTTTTCACTTGATGACCCTTGCATCCAAATGTCATTACTAAAACAGAGGTATTCTAAACAATTTCTCTATCAAAGAATAGCATTCCAAATGAAGATGACAGAATATCCCTATAAGGTCGATTATCTTAACTACCTCTGAAATCTGCAGCGTATAAACAGTGCATTTGCAATGCAGAACAAACATTCATAATGAACAAATTCCATTGATGTTATAGAAAATTGGATGTTAACAGCAGTTAATTAATTTATGTAATAAATAAATTACTTATTTAATATTCAAGTGCATATTTTAATTATTCCAAGGTAGTTAATTTATTCACTCACGTAGGTTAAAATTAAGCGATATAATTACTATGATTTTTGGTTTAAAATTTTTCATACGATATTTAATATAAATAAATCTTTTACGTAAAATCTCTCCTGTTGACCAACTGGAAAAGGTTGTCAATATATGCCTGTCACTGGTTGCTCGGCAACGCTTTGTTGGTAAACATACTTTATCGAATTTGGCTATAGTAAGTTGGAGACCTTGCTAGGTTTTCATTTTGGATTTGGTACCATACATATCTAGAAGTATATAAACTAACTTTAGTAAGGCACATAAAACTTGTCCAAATACACAATATCGTGAAGTAAAGCAAGTCATAATTATCCATAAGAATACAAGAAAATTACAAAAAAGTAGTTATGTTCTAAATGGCAGAAGAAAATGTTTGATGTCTTCTCCTGTAAAATTAAGTTAGATGCACTTGCTTGGCTTTGCTTTTGGACAGCCGAGTTGGCCTCATATGTTTTCGCTTTAAATTGTCACATATATTTGATGGTAGAACTACAAAGCGGAGGATATAAATTATCATAGCTTCAATCGTGTAAACAGAAATAATTGTTGAATACTGTTTTGGTGTTAAAGTCTGGTGACGCTGTAAGGCTGCATGAGGACAACACAAATTCTCTCCAAAAAAATATGGTCTGGTGCATTGTTGTAGATTTGTCCATAGCACTTATGCTTGTGAATGTACCACCGTACGTAGGTTTACTCATTTTAATATGTAAACGGCATCGGTGCTTCTCTAAGTCTCAACACATGTCGACTTGTTGCGACAGGCCTCCGCTGAGATCCAGTGTAATGAACTCTTATTTGCGGCGAGCTGTCCTGATTTTTTTAAGTCACTTCATTAGCAAGTACGCTTTTGGTTTAACGGCACATCAGAGAGCCTGTCCAGTGTGATTTGTATTTGCCATTCCATCACCTTAACGAAAACTAGATTTTGTTAGGTCGCAGCGCGTCATAAGAGAGTTAAAATTTCGCCATATAAAATCTCGTTTTCGTTATTCTGATCGAAATACACTAGGTAGGCTGATTGAATTTGCCACTTTGACCGCCTATATCGCTTGTGACATGTGACGTGACGTCAATATTGGCATTTTTTTTTAAATCGTCCAAAGTTTATTGGCGTTATTTGTTTTCTTATGGAGCTAAGATTTCGTGTCTTCTTTATATTGAAAGGGAAGAATTACATATGTTTTCTAAAGTTTACGCGAACACTACACATTGAAATGAATCAACTTTTACGGATCTACTCGCGTTTATTTTACACATTACTTTTAAGAATTGACTATCTAAATAATAAAACGATTTTTCTTTGTAATAAATAAATATTTTTTTTAACTAAAAACAGTAAATAGGTATAACATTGCGTAACAGATAGAAAATATGGTTTACGAACTGCATGACAATTCAAGTAACTTTTTGTTTTGTTTGCTTGGGTGACCCACTTTCAGCTTCGCGCTCTTTTTTCTGCCAAACGTCATCATCTGTCATTGTCAGTGACAGTTTTTTGTTTCAAAAATAGCGATGCGTTAACAGCACTGTATTGTCTTCAGAACTGTACTCTCCTGTTGAATAAGTATCTTGCAATATTTCTAATGTGAAATTGGTTCGAAGATAGAACAAAATTAAATACAAATTCAATTGTTGTACTGTAATTTGTAACTACAAACACAGAAGAGAAAATAGTACTTCTACAAGTATTTTGGTCAAGGCATGGCTGGTTCACGAGGCCAAGATTTGTGTATTTGTGATGATTTCAAATATTTTAATAATATACCTACTATATATTCTATTTATAGGTAAACCAGGTATTTATTTAATTATGTCAAGGTAAAAACAAGTTATAGTTACTATGTCTGTCTCTCTCTCTCTGTCTGTCTGAGTCTGTGGGGGTCATGTTTCAAGTATAGTTAAGGAAGATGTATTTTAAATATTTTTCGGCTTATGACGTTAATAGATTTCGAAAACAATAGAAGACTTTGGATTGAGATAAAGCAACAATGCAAAACGTTATTATAAAACTGTTTATATTGCTACTAAAGTGTATAGTAGGTACTTTTTATACTCAATAATATAAATAAGATATATTTAGATATATCAAATAACTTAAAGTTAAAGTCAAAGTCATATTTTTTTATTCAAATAAACTTTAAAAATGGGCGCAAGAAACTTCACAGCTTGAATAGAAGTAACGACATTTACAAAATTATATACCGTTACCAAATTATACAAGTTAAAAAGGACTTAAAAATAATAATTTTAAATTAGAAATAACTATCTGTTGGAATGATTGGAGCATATCAAACCCATGCTGTTTTGTCATCTGTATAAATTAGTATTGTTCGTTGTGAGGACTTGTAATTGTCCGTAAACTACAACATAATTAATAGTATGTGATCTATTCTAGTTTTCTGCTATAAGTACCTATATCTTCATGTAAATAAAACTCTTCGCTAAGTATTTTAATTACAATAATTCGGTTCAAGTTTTTTAGCGTATTTATTACAGATATAAACAGCCGCTTGAGTTAACCTGTGTGAACAAAGAAGTTTTTAACCTTGACCTTTATATGCGATCAATGGCTTTGTGCAGAGCACATATATGTATAATGTATAATATAGCCTACTGGATCATCGGATGTAGAGTACTGTAGAGTACTTTATAATAACATATGTAGGTAACTTGTTACCGTTTCTGAATTTCTTTTGATTATTTATTTATTTTATTATATATTTTTGATGTGTAGTAAGTAGCATCTTTCGGCTCGCCTTCTATACCTATATACAATTTGTGGGAGTGATTTCGTAGAAATGTGAGGGAAGTACCTACCGTAACATCTTTCCGCTCGCCTTCTATGGGAGTGATTTCGTAGAAATGTGACGGAAGTAGGTTAGTAACAGTGTGACAGGAAGTCGCGCCATTTTGTAAATTTAAAATCGATAATATGAACAAGACATATTATTATTATATGTGACTATTATTGTGTCATCATTATGATATGCCAAATGTCTTCTAATGAGTATTTACTGCGTTCTCTTTAAGATTTGTAAAAAAATATACGTAATTGTTAATTCTTCTATTTTATATTATATGATTTCAAAAGATGAGATGTCAAATGCGACTACTGTAAGGCTCGTTGACATGTTGACATGTACTCGACTTTCAGAGCACTGTTGTGCCTAATCTGCTTATATTTTTTATTATTTCATTTCTTTTGGTTAGTCCAGCTATTCAGTCGAGCAATTTTATATAGTTTCTTGTGTATAGGTTGCATCATCTGAGGGTACCTATATGACTCATTTGTATGGTAACTTCAGATTTTTTGTATGAGATAAGTCATCTCCTAAGATACATTTTTGTACTGAACCAGATAACCTGCCAAACTACCTTCATATCTTGATAGAGATGGCTTAAGGTGATTTTTTTTGCACAAAATAGGCGTCCTTCTTAAATTGAGAACAGTAATAATATGTAAAGTGATATATTGAACATCTTAACTATTTTAAAATTATAGCAAGCGCGATAAAAAAAATGTATTAAGTAGGTACTAATATTTTGAACCCGAAAATGACAACAGCACAACAATTTACGATGAAAATACCTAAACTTTACTACGAAAACGTAAGTAACGTTTTAAAGTAATTATGAGACACACCTCACTTCATAATAAAGTGTCGCATACAAAGCTCCGTGGCGCAGACGCAGAGGCAGAACGCAGAACAATGGCCACCGGTGCCCTTGACCTCGCAGCTGAAGCGCGCGCGCAACTTTCTTCATCATTGGGTAATCTCACTTAATAGTTTGTTGAGAGCGAGTTTTTTTCACTTTTCGACAAGCAAACTATAATTGTGTATGAGATCGAAGCAGCACCCCCTAGTGACGAGACGTACATGTGGAAGCTTTTTAAAATAAACTCGATCATTATAGTAAATGCACTGACAATCTACTCATGCCTATACAGCTTACTGAAAATTTATATTAAGTTGATGCAGCACTAATACCTAGCTCATTCGAATTTGTATTCAATTTATCAGTAATTTTAGGTTAAGTTACTATTTTTGTATATAATGAAACAAAACATAGTGTTTATAGTATTTACATTTAGGTGTCCACCTAATACAGCAGGCTACACGTCAAGCCACGTCAAGTCCATTTCTGGTCTTGTTACCTCGCTCTATCAGAAAAGCAGAAAGCTTTACCACTAAGGTGTAGTCAGGAGTCGACCCTTAAAAAAACTTTCCTCCAATTCGTTTAGTACCAGCCTCTAGGTACGTTTTCATTATCATTAACATCGTTCACTACTGAACAAGATCCGCAGCTACTCTTATCTTAGCTTTCGCCATCCACTTTGTGAAGATCGTCGTTCCACCTAGCCTGAAGGCGTCTTACACTACGTTTGACGATATGCAGACTAAAACATAGTATAGTAATGTAGGTATACCTAAATCTATCTAAAGCACAAGGCTACGTACTTAGCATAACAAAGCATGAAGCTTTACTCGTAGGCAGGATTTGCAATCACCTTCACTTTTAGACTATAGGTAGGACATAGTGCGGTGTAGCAACACGCCGTCACGACCTCTTTGTCAGCTTGGCACGACTCAGATGCCAGCTATTAGCACCAAAGTGCATTAAACACATTAAAAGTGTTGAAAGACAATCGACCTGTGTCAAACGATAATTATACGTTTATTGCATTCTTTTGGAGGTTTTGTGTCTCATGATGATAGCTAAATCTATTTTCGTATGAAATCGATTTGTAAAGTTTCATAAAAACTACACATTGAGTCTAAGAACTTTTAACTAATCTTGTCGCGTTTAATTTTGCTTTAGATACATACATACATTAAATGAATTTATTTAACCAACATTGGAATCGAATAGCTAAGGACCGCAATGGGTGGAAGAAATGGAGGGAGGCCTTTGTCCAGCAGTGAGACAGTGAGGGCTAATAATAATAATAGCATACATACATACACATCTACGTACAGTCACGCCTGTGTACCATAGAGGTAGGTAGAGATCACTTCTTACTACGATGTGTACTTACTTCTTTTGCGTTCATTAATTTCCTCTTACATACTCGCTGGTTTAAGGTAATGGTTCAAAACATCCGAATAAAATTAAATAAATAAATAACTTTTGTACAAATTCAACGCTAAAAGATTCGTAAAAGGTGTTTCATTTATTTATACAAATTGCTAAGTTGTGCTAGTAAACGGCATAGCCTAGATTTCTGGAATAATAAAGTAGGTATACTATTGCGTTAAGAAAATGCGTGAAGCGCTTGCGCAAGATGCCTCCAAATGCTTGCAGAGTATGAGTCAGCAAACCGTACAAAAAGGCATCGTTGGTATTAGCAGATATTTCACACTTGTTCTTTTTTGCATTTCACATAGTTTACTTCACTGAGTTTGAGTCTCTCTAAAACATACGTAACAACAAATAGTTTAGTCTTGTGTTTACAGATTTTGAAAGGGTTCTAAACGTCAGAATATGGTATTATTATAAACGCGAGTAGCTGAATTAAACACTTTTGGGTGGCTTTCCCCGAAACGTTTAAACGGAATTAAGCGCTTCAAACATAATTGAATCCAGCTTCAAACATGATCGCTGTCTGGCTCTGTCAGTTATTCGAAGTAAATTGACGTTTTAAGTTAGATTTTGTCGCAAGTCTAATGAAAAACATTCAGAAATTATTTAGGCCGCCTAAACACAGTTAAACAAAAAGTCATAAGCACGGAAATAGTTTTTAACAGAACTAGTAAAGTATCAACGATAATTTTATTCCTAACCATAAACTAGATTGTATATGTGCTTAGTTATAGGTCTGTGTTAGTTTCCAATAGATAATTTTTATACCAGCGATGCCGTTTGCGATGTAGTTAAATATTCTAAGATCACTGATACCTAGTGCTCTACCATTTTATCCACAATCACTGGAACTTGATATAGAACGTACAAAGCAATACTATGTAGTTTTATTCGTACAGTCACAAACTCATCAAAAGCTGCAGCGGTATAGTTTGAAGCTGCTCTATCCTCATAAAAAGGGTTAATATCGGACGGCGTTTGCGATAATTTATCTGTCGTCAGCAGTACGCATGTTGTCGTCCATTACATTTCAAAGTGCACGCCCGTTCGGGCCGTGACAGCCGAGTGCCGAGTCGCATGAATTATTTATTGCAGAGCGTGCGCCTGCGCAGCTTTTGTGCCGTACGTAGGGCTGTCGACGTTGCGTCTAGTCGTTCGTCTACCTACTCGAAGAGCTCAATCTATTTTTTTAATTTTTTATTTCAATTACTCGTATTTAACGTAAGTAACCTTTATTTAAAACTATTTCCCACCTGTGACAGACATGTTTTTCAAATATTAATTTTCGATGCAAGTAAATAGCATACTAAATGTTAGTGTTTTTTGATTATGATTTTTGCCAAAGGATTTACTTCGAGAACCTCCCTTATAGGTACCTACATTTACAGAAAGTCCTTAGAAATATCGACTATTACGAGTATGTGACTAAGTAATTATCTTAATTGATTTTATTAAATTGTCTCCTGTAGATGCATGAGGTATAGAGGATAAAATGATATTAAATACTATGTATATACATATAGTAATTATTTAGTTAATAATTTAAATCAACTCTGTGGTTTAACGGTTAAGAAAAATCACCGGCCGGCCCACCCAGAAGTCCCGGGATCGATCCCCAGCGGGGAATACATGTTTGTGTACTCGGTTTGGTTAGTGGTAGGGCTTGTTTGTTCGCCTGGCTAGGTATCACCTATATATCTTGATATGTCCCCATAACATCAATGTTAGATGCATTTTTTTGATAAGCTACAGATAAGATGGCCAGTGCCTCAGTAGTTGAGGGTTCTGGGTGAAGTGTGCTTCCACCATCGACTTTATCGTCACTTAACAGCCAGGTGACATGAAGGCCAAACACGTCAATGTCAACCCTATCCCAATGCTCGATACCTGATTGCCATTCTGTGCCCACCACCATCGGTGGCAGTCTCATGTTCCAAGAAACGAAAACATAATACCTGAATCACTATTTTAGTTATTTTATTACAAAAGAATACCTATTTTACCTTTATAATACCGACTCTAGACTCCGATCTAGTTAAGATTAGAATAAGTAAACGTTAAAAACATATATTCCTTTTGGAAAGAGATTACTGTTTGCCGGCTAATTATTTATTTATGATTAGTTATACGGGCATAGCCCATAACGTAACGTATCAGTTTACACATAACAATTAAAACAAAACATAAAAGCTTAGATTAGACGTCAAGATAAAATTTACTAGAAAAAATCAACTAGTTTCAGGAAGCCCTAGTGGGAATCTTACACACGAACACACGACCCTTGGATCACCGGTCCAAAGCTCTGACCGCTGAGCTTCCGAGATCCCGAGTCACGCGGTCAGAGCATTGGCCCGAATTTGGATGCAAAATAAAAATAATGAAAATATGAGACGGGACGTCTTTAATCGACAATAAATCGATTCGAATAAAAAATAATAGCAGCGTTTTACCTATGAGGAGGTCGATGGCGCAGTGGACAACGCGCCCGGCCTGCGAGTGCTGAGGTTAAGCAATTTTCGCAAAGGCCGGTCATCGGATGGGTGACCAAAAATGTATCATCTCGAGTTCCTTCGTGCTTCAGAAGGCACGTAAAGCCGTTGGTCCCGGCTGCATTAGCAGACGCAGACAACCACCAATCCGCACTGGGCCCGCGTGGTGGTTTATGTCCCGTTCTCCGTACCTATCCATAGGGAAGGCTAGTGCCCCAGCAGTGTGGACAGAAAAATGAGCTGATGATGATGATGATGACCTATAAACATTAATTTGCACAGACGGAGAGAATTGATCCCCATGCACTCACCTGATGCACTTAGTCAAGTCCTGGTCAAGTGTGCGTCTGACACACTGGTTGCCTAATGCGTGTTTCACTCGCCATTCGATCACGGTAACGAAAACGAGAATTTGTATGGCAGAATTTCCGGTGTCGCTAGGAAAGCTTGAAAGCCATAGGTACCACAAAATAAGGAGTGTCTTATTTTGTGGTTACCAATTTTCGTTTTCGTCAACGTAATCGGATGAATATCATAACTCTGACCATAACGCACTGTAACCGGACGTTTTTTGAGCACTAAGTAATTTAAAGGGTTCCTCAAGCCCTGTGACCGAAACATTGTCAGAGGGGTTTCTAGAGGCATAGCATAACGCAAGCATCCATCCATCCTTCGCCTACTAGATTCTCCGAGTAGTTCGTATCGGATCGAGAGACGTAAAAACTTATAGGTTATGTAAAATAGCTTATACATGAAATTGAAAAGAAAAAAAATATGTTATCGTTTACAGGAAACCATGTTTAAATAACGTTTGAACACTGATATCAAATATTATATCTTGTTGATAAAAATTATGATGATACAAAAGTGGGTGTTTGTAAAGTAAGTTTATAAAACAGTGTTCATGTTGTGAACGCAAACCACATATTATTTCCGCCCGTCATACAAAAGCAAATATTGAATTACATTCGATAACACATCAAACGCCGTTGCATAAATATTAAATAGCGACATTTATACGCTCTTTACGCTCCGCTGGACTTTGCGCTTCCCATAATATGATCTTATAGATCCTAGAGAGATCAAGTAAAGAATTACTTACTTGCTATCAGCAGTGGAGAGCCACTGCTGATTGGTAAGTTTCAACAACTTACCACCAACAACAACTAACGATTCTCGATCTGATCCGAACCCCTCGGGGAATCTAGTAGGGAAAAGGGATACGCTCACATGGCTTGAGGAACCGTTTATATCTCTCGCCGCCCCCAAAAAGGTCCGGTGACCTATTTTGTTGAAAAATCTAAAGATCGATTTAAATATTAATTTTGATTTCCCCAAAAAAAACGTTTTTCCTTTAGGGTGTGATTTCCGTAAAATCCTTTCTTAGTGGCTGGTTACGTCAGTCAATTAACTTACAGTTCATTTTTTATCTAATTAGCTTCAGCGGTTTAGGATGATGAGTTAGTCAGTCAGGACAAGTCATTATATATATATATATATATATATAGATAAATGATTTGACTTCGACTTTTGAAAGGATACCACCAACCATTTTGTATAAATTTATTGGCAAATAAATAAGACGTTCAGCCCTACACGTACAATATACCCGTACATAACAACAACACAATCTTATTGTAACATTGTAAGTACTGCCACAAAATAAGAAGACTGCAGAGGGTAAGCTTCATACAAACGCGCTCGAGCAACGCACACATAGACAAACCTCTCGCGGACACGGAACAACTCCTCGCAACAACTGCGCTTGGGCTGTCTTGTTCTGAGCTGGGTCTACCTGTGCATTCTCATAATCTCATCAAAATTTCGAAAAAACAACGGAAAATCTGACCAATTCTTAAGGTTTTTAAAGGTTGATATCTTTTTTAATAATTAGTTTATGAAAAAAAGCAAAACGTAGGGACCCAGCCAAAGCCATTCTTTAATTTTTTAATGAAAAAAGTAATTAACTCGGTCCAGTTTTGGAGGAGGAAGAATCAGGGGACTACGAAACGTTGATGTTGTCTACTTTTCATAAGTACATATTTTTCAATTCAGTCGACCTTATTATTTTCTCTTAAGCTTACCTTCTGAGGGCTCCTTATGTTGTGGTACTGCCGCCATAGAACATGTATCAACCTCCGACTAGTTTTGTAAGTCTTAGGAACTATTTTATGCTCCGCTAAGGTCGCCCAGCTACTCGTATATTGCTAATGTTATTCCGTATTGCCCATACACGGAAACGCATGGTATGCCGAGTAATGCCGACTGGCTGATTGTAGGCTATTATAGGCCATCAGGGTAGTCGCTCGACCATCACTGGTGCTTGCGGAAATCGGCCGTTTAATTAGAGCACTTTTAATTAATTGATCACTTTCGCTTTGGATCTAATTTTTAGCAAGAATTTAGCATTCGGTTTGTAGTGTAGGTAGTATTTTTTACATATTTTTTTACATGTGAGACGGTTAACTAGCACTTATTATGATAAGCTGTAATCACACCCAATTGAATCTTGCATAGCTAAACGCTAGAGAGACGTTCAGTAACTCGGGTTGAAAGCGTGTTTCAATCCCTTCCTCCAAGAATAAAAGTCAGCACCCTAACTATATAGTTAGGGTGCTGACTTTTAGGTTTCCACCTTGGTCGCTCTTGAGCTTCGCGCTCTTTTGCTTTCGTTTTCTCTAAACTGTTCGCCTCTGCCACGTTTTCGTTGACAGAAGCGAACAGCACATGATAATTCTCATTTGTGTTCTTCCAATCCACCTTTACACCTTGCTACACACCTCAAATGCTGTATCAATAATGTTACTTTGTTCCAGGGGCGGCGTCATGTTGCAGCAGATCCTGCGCGACATGTGGGTGGACCCCGAGATCCTGGCGGAGCTGGACGAGACCCAGAAGCAGACGCTGTTCTGCAAGATGCGCGAGGAACAGGTGCGCCCACCCGATACCGTACAGAAATGTTTTTTTAGGCTAGGGCTTAGTACAGGTCCTTCTGGCTTGCTGGTGCTACCACTATCATAATCATTGATCGGCAAAGGTAGACGAGTTTACCTAAACTTCTATGAATAGTACTATCAAATTCGATCGTGAACTATATGTAAATCTGTTATCACTATAACACTATAACTAACTATACTATAATCACTATAGATAGACAGACATAGATACTTTTTCCGCTCACTGATCATAACTAAGTCTGTCTCTATATAATTAATTTCCAGCAGTACCAATAACAGTTGCAGGCGAAGTTTCTGCCTGAAAATAACCGACCATGACCATGTGTATTCAGGGGTCTCAAATTCAATTTCCTTGGCTTGGCTAGCTAGTACACACGCCTGCACATCAACCTACCACAAACTGTCAAATTTCCTCAATAGACTTTGAACTTTAGCACTAAGCAATATGGTTGAAAGTGTTTTGAAGAAATTTGACAGTTATGGATAGGTTGATGTGCAGGCGTCTGTACCATCAGCTTATCTATTCTATGTAACACTACTCTATAACAACAATAACCTAAAAAAAGAACCTGTTTAGTATTTTTAGTCAAAGTTAAGTGTTAACAAAGTAATTGGCACTGTCAGACCACAATTTGTCCACGAAAACATTTCACGCACCATTGACCTCTTGCGCAAGGTCGTTATTGTAATTTGTTACTATCGAGACTTAATGGGTGTGGTTTGGCAAATCACTAAAGTCACTTACCCACATATTTTGCTGCAACGTCGAACTCATTAGGGTTACATGAATTCTTTTACAAATAACTTTGCCCATGACTATTACTATCTATTTGAAACAATCAACATTAATTTACTAAAGAAACACCTAAGGTTATTCAAAAGCCAATTTTTTCAAGTATATTAATAGATTGTAGATAAATACTTTGGATTGTAAACGTCAATATGCAGTTGCGAGTTATCCAACCAAAACTGTGTTATTTGAAAGTGAAATAAAATGACTTTGTACTTCACTTTTGGCGACGCAGCGGTTAAAGACCTGGGGGCCTACCGCCTAACTCTATCGCCATCGCTCTCGCCATCGCGCTCTATAGTTTATGGCGTCATCTTGTCATTTCAAAAGCGATAAGAAAGTAATATGAAACCAATAGCGAAAGCTATAGCCTATAGCTTTCGATTTTCGCGAGAGCGATGGCGACAGAGTTAGGCGGTCGGGGGGCCGATTTGTAGTTAGTTTTCGAGTGGTACTCGATTGTGTTATCGAGTCCACTTCTGTGTTCAAGATTGTACGAATGATATTCAGCGGAAGAGTGAAGTCACCTCGTTTTATGACGGTACTGGGCAAAGGCCTCCAACATTAAAATCAACTCATCACTACAAATGATGGGTATTGGCTTACTCACCACGCTTGCCAAATGCGGGTTGGTGATCACAAACCCGAAAGACCGCTTTTTCCCGACCTGGGAATTGAAACCGGGACCTTCAGGTATCGGGCCGAGCGAAATGCCACTCGGCCAACGAGGCGATAACCCATATGCTGTCCTGTCTCGCAAGTCGTATAGCTGTAATGAATCCTACTCGCACCGCACCAAGATGTAACAAAAAATCCTGGTCACGGTACCAAATTATTGTAATCGACCCTACCCACCTAAAATACGTAACAACCGATCCTGGTCACGTCACCAAAATAGTAACCGATTCCTAATCCTAACCTTAAGTAAACTAAGTAAAATTTAAACACTGAAAAAAGACGACAACCTCAGGCGGGAATCGAACCACGCACCTTCCGCATTCCGGGCGGCTGCCTTAACCACTTGGCTAAATTAAGTAAACTAAATTAAATCTATAAGCCAACCTAAACTAAAGGATCTTCAATCCTATTTTTTTCTCTGAACTAACTAATTATGATAAATAAATAAAACGTTTTAACCTATTTGTACCTAACCTTCCTACCTAACGGCACCAAATATACGATATAAAAGTAACTTACATAATGAACGTAGTTAGCTTCATAGATTACCATAAATTAACCTACCTAATTTATTAAAACCATTATTATTAAATAACAAACCCGGGAATAACCTACTTATTTCAATCACATCTAAAAGATCATTTTGGCCAAGTGATCGTCTAGTGCACCTACGAAGGTCCGCAATAACCTAAGAACTTTAAGGAACTTAAGGCAAATCCTAACAGATCGTACCTATTCATAACTGTACAGTCTCTTAATGTAAATGAATTCATGATCCTTATTAAAACACGACTAACCTTTATACTATTACTATCATTATAAACAAACAAAGAAAGCAAAGACCTGCGCCGAGCTAGATTATGTAAGTACCTAAAATCATAGCAACATAACGGTCACCCATCCCGTACGAAACTATTTAATAACAGCTTAACATTTAACAATTTAAATAAGTACCTACCTAAAATCATAGCAACATCATGGCCACCCATCCCAAAATGAAACTATGTAATAACAGCTTAACTTTTAATAATTTAATCGTTTGTCTATCTTGTTTGATAATAATATAACAAAGAGCTTCAAATGAAACTCGGAATCTTCTTTTAACCTTGTAAATCGTGATAAAATATCTTAAATTTAACGCAAAGGTTGGTTGTGATAATACAAAAGGTGAAGTAAAACACAATTACTTTAGTTCCTACAAACTTCTATAAGGCAATTAGTTTATGTTACGCAAAATAAAATTGCTATGATTTTTATTCAGGCGCTCTCACAACCTAAACTTATCATGTAGTTTATCTCATCATTGCCACCTTCAATGACCTTAGTTAATATTTATTATTACGACTACTATCCTATTAAACATTGCAGACTATGATCAATCCAGAATCTTATTTGAATTAAATAAGGATAATACTAAACTCTACTCTTGTTACTCACGAGAGTCGCTTTTAAATATCATACTTAAACACTTGTTTAACACAATCTACTAATATGTATATAGGTAGGTAGCTACCTACTTACTATATTGAGGCAATTGTAATCCGTAATACCTACTATCAGTGTTCATGTTGTCCTAGCTTTACTCCGAGCAACCACAAACCTTTGCTTAAATAGAACCATTCACCAGAACAATACCGAACTTATTTGTATTATATAAATGATCAAAATGATCATGAAGCTAAGTGGTCTCCTGCCTTCCCCAAAACCACCCACATCCTCTCGGTATTCTAATATTTTATTAAACCATTGCTTATATTTAATGCATGTAGATACTCGAGTATTTGACCAAACATAAGCAACGAGAAAACCATATAATTTCGGTATTGATGCTTAAATCTAGCAATCTCTTATTACTAATCACTGAACAATGTCTGACATATACTAAGAGTGGATATTCAACTCGTGATGAGTATTTAATGCTTGTACATTGAGTATTTGTACTAAACATAAACAAAAGCCACTCAAATATATCAGGCGCTGAACAAGGGTTTATTAAGTAAGTAGATAATATACTTATTACTTAGTATTACAAATAAAGCTGAAATTCCACAGCAGGATTTGAACCCACTGGTTCCAAGACAGGATTCGAACCTATGCAAATTGTAATTTCTTTGCAACAAATTTGCGTAAAAATATATATATGAACAATCATATGTTCACTTTATTTCATTAAATCCACAAGCGGCACTCGAACCCACTAGTTCCACGAGCGGGAATCGAACCCATTCGAATTGTAATTTGTTCACAACAAATTTTCACAACATCACATATTCACTTTATTTCATAAAATCCCACAAGCGGGACTCGAACCCACTAGTTCCACGAACAGGAATCGAACCCATTCGAATTGTAATTTGTTCACAACAAATTTTCGCGACATCACATATTCATTTTATTTTATAAATCCACAAGCGGGATTCGAACCCACTAGTTCTATGAACGGGAATCGAACCCATTCGAATTGTAATTTGTTCACAACAAATCCACGTGAAATTATATGTAAATAACCAATTATATGTTCACCTCACTCCATAGTCATCAAAATATAGATTTTTACTATTTAAATGTAGTTTGTGATATCAATCGTTTATGGCCTTTGATGGTAGCATATCTCCTTGAAGATGATCTACGGGGACTGCGTTGCTTGCCCTTAGCCAAACTAAAGATATCGACAATATGTCGAAGCCATTTCAGCTCATAGAATCGGAAACCTTGATTTCCTCAAATACAGTCTGTATTGTAATAATACCATCTGTAGGTAGTTATGTTCATTTCAATGACAACAGAATAAAATAAATCAAATAATTAGTTAATAAATGAGATAGTCTTAAAAATATATGTCTAAATTATCCGACGTCACCAAAATATAGATTTTACTATTTAAATGTAGGTTGTGGTAGCAATCGTTGCAGACTTCCGATGGTAGTACATCTCCTTGAAGATCTCTACAGGGACTGCTTTGCTTGCCCTCTAGTCCAACCAAAGATACCATCAACTATATGTCTCAGCCATTTCGGCATAACAAAACTGGAAACCTTAATTTCCTCAAGGTAAATTAAATAGGTAAATACCTAGTTAATTTCAGTGACATCTGAATAAAATAAACCTAATAAACTACTAAGCACGGTTTTCACACATCCATCACACACATAACTTGACCCTATTTATTCTAAAACACCATCACCAACTTATTGAATAGGTACTTATTATCTATCATGCAACATAAATATTATTATTAACGCATCGACTATTTTTTTTATGACAGCCTAACTTATTTACTATAATAACAGATAAAACGTTTCGCTTAGTCTAGCCTAGCTAGTCTATACAAAATACCTACCTAGTAAAGTAAATTGATAATCACACTTAAATAAGTGCAAAGTATACCTATACCTACAAAGTTGCATTTTAACTAAACAGTTGAATTTACCGTCCCTACATACCTACCTACTTAACTATATGTGCATTTCTGATTCCCACAGTACACCTTGCATGTATATAGCAACATATTTTACCTACCTACATACCGCTCACAAAATAAACTCTCTTACCTACCTACTACACTTTTATGCTCACCGTTTAAAAACGTAGTTGTTTATAAAATAAAATGTACTTATACCCTACCAACCTAATTCACTTTTTAATAATGTAAATCGTTCCAATACATTATGCAAATCTAACACCCTATCATATTCCTATTATTCTAGGGTACTTACATATTTCACGATATTACCTTAATAAGAAAATGTAAACAAACACACACAATATATAATATGAAATTCACAAAATGAATTAAAATGTTTAGAGAGGTAAAGGTTAGAAAATACACATTAATAAATACACATTAAAAAAAACAAGAATATTCTTACCAATGGACCGAAGGTAACAAGTGGTAGGTGATAGGTGGTAGAAGGAAGGAATAAGGTTTAAGTTTTGGATTTTCTCACTGCCAATCATGCAGGCTCACATGACCGATCAGATATCTGACAGCTAAAGGTGTCTTGGCCACAGTGAGAGGGTTTGTGGATGATGGTAGGTATATGGGATAACATAATCACATCACATAAAGAAATATTACACCAACTTTATAATTTACACAGTTTAAATCAAGTTAAAGTAGTAAAATTACTTACAGTCTCACATTACTTACAACGTCCACTAATGTCCAGAGCCGTCCTCTCCCTCGTTCCGTCACACATATACACTCACACTCACACGTGACTTTTTGACTAAATGCTCTTGACTATCGCCTCTTGAATAATTGTTCCGACTATCCATCTTGACAAACTGTTCTCGACTATCCCTCCTCCAGGCCCCAAAATCCTTTTATACCCATCGGTACCTATACTTTCCCGCGTAATTTATTTCCTTTAACGTGATTGGCTACTCCTAATATTGGGTTTATCTCGATAAACACTATTTCAATCAAAGTTTCATTAATACCTACTTGTGTTGAAAGTTTTCAAGCTCAATTATCACTTGCCAATAATATCAATAACATGAGAGATAGCTTTAAATTCATCAAAAGAAAAACGTGAGTTATGTACTACCTTATTTACTTTACCTTATAAGGTGATTTTAGTACCCAGACCAACGTTCATATTTCCGCTATTTCCCGCTAGAGGCGCTAGCTGTATTCATTGATGCATCACTCTGCTTTTACTCACACATAGATAATAGAAAGAACTAGAATATCGTATTATATTGGATATAGACTACTGCTACTTCCCGCTAGATGGCGCTAGATGTATTCATTCATTGATCGATCGTGGCTCCATCTCAATTATGAAACTAGCTTACGACTCAGTGCTTTACACACATTTTAAATAAACAAATTGTAATGTTGTCATATCCTATCCGGGTTTATGTGAGAAATTAAACCTACGTTCGTATGTTCGTACAATGTAAAAACCTGTAAATACTACATGAAAACGCAATAATTATTTATAATTTATGAAATGCAATCTGTAACATTAAAGTACAGACTTCTATTGCATTCTAACCTCCTTATAGTCTACCTAGGTTAGTGGTGAGCATAAAAAGTTAATTATATTCGTTAACTAAAATGAATTTTTATCACAAATATTCTCTTAAATAATATTGTTTTGACAACGCCATAAGAAGTGGAAGTTCCTGGAACTACCTAGAAAGGGTAAAAACAGCTAGTGTGGAAGTTGACGCTAGATGGCTCGGCATGCATTATCGATTACATTCGGTTTCTAAATAATAAAATCTATTATCATTTGAAAGGTAAAAATAACGCTGTTAACAATGATTCTATTTGACATTTAAGTCCTAGCAAGTATTGCTTAATTTTATTTAAATATTGTTGATTAATCTATTAGTTCCTTTTATCTTATTTATTACATATATAAAATTAAATAACATTTAGCCTTAATTCTATCTTAGATATTTATAATTTTTATTTATTCATTTAGAAAATGTTCTGGTGACGTATGGACCGTTACATAGCGTCCGATACAATAAAAGAAGTTACATATATTAAATTTATTAAAACGTTTTTGTAACTGACTGTACATACTACGTCAGATTTTCACGATGAAGCGAGTTGACGACAAAAAAAATAGGTAAAATCGGAAGGTGCCAACTCGCGCGCACTCGCCACTTCCACACATGCCAATTGACGAATAAGCCACTGTCTCAATGTTATGCAAATTTTATTTTATTTGTAAATTGATAGTCAGGTAACGCATACCCGTAGATAACATGTATACACTTTACTTATAACATATGTGTTAAACGAATATAAAGCGCTCTACCACTCAGACCCACGTACAAATGGTTTCCGAATTCTTGTTAACGGATAAGGCTTGCTAAGTCAAGGCTGTTATGAATATTTTTCAAATTTCAGTAAAGTAGGGCTGAGGACGATCACGCCGGCCGCCTCTCCGTCATTGGCCATTTATTTTAGTGTGTGGGTACGAGTAGTACCTTATTACATAATTACTTGTCATAGGTCACACTGACTCGGAAATCGGTGCTTGCCACTCCAATGGCAAGCATTACAAGAGCACAACTTTATAATTTACGTTTCATACGATAAATTGACCCAGACATTGATCCTAAAACCGAGCCATTCCCGTGGTAGAGCTTTGTCTAGATAAAAAAGGACACAATAACTAAATAAAATCAGTAAAGAGTAGTACAAACAAGTAGTACAGACGCCTACACATCAACCTACCCAAAACTGTCAAATTTCTTCAATACATTTTCAACCATACCACTTACAAAAACACAATGTTGAAAAAATTTCCACAAGCAGGATTTGAACCTGCACCCTTCTGACATACCGGGTCAGGTGCTCTTCCAATTGAGCTATCGTGGTTCTAACCAGCCCGCCGAAATTATTCAACACTATTTACTTTTTTACTTTGAAAGCCAAAGGCGCCAATTCAATGTCAACAACTACCGTCATTAACATCTGATCATAATATTTTTACAAATACTAAAGATCAGTTAAGAAGTAGGCAAGCTATTTATAAAATACCATACCATACCACTTAGTAATAAAGTTCAAAGTCTATTGAGGAAATTTGACAGTTTGTGGTAGGTTGATGTGCAGGCGTGTTTACAAACAAAATTATGATGAAACTGAAATCAACGAACAAAATTGCCAATATGAAATCTTCTTACTAACAAATTCGCCTCTGCTCAACCGTACCCACTACAGAATGTCTTACCACACCTTCACAATTATACGGTTTTTTTGGTGGGCCTTAAGAATAGCAGCCAATTTGTACCACAATTACGTGGGATCACGCGAGAAACCTTTTTGTTGTCTTTGCATCGCCAATAAGTAGGTAATTTCCTTGATGATCGATTGACGATTGTCTTAAATACTCCTATTAGCTTTCAGATAGCTGAACACTCTTTACGTTTTAAAAATGTTTAATTAAAACGTAAAGAGTTTTAAAGCGCTTATAAAAATGCTTAAACAGTTTATAAAAATAAAACAATTAAGTAATAAAGACTGTTAGAAAACACCTAAAGGCGAGAATTACTAACTTAAATGTGTCACAAATGAACCGGTAAATTCAAATAGTGAATCACAGTTAAAGATAATGATGTATAAACATACATTGTTCAATGTTCAGACCTTACTCATGTGGTTCAGACAGCCCCCCTCATTTCCTTTCACGTGAACTGTGTAACTTGCTTAACTGAGCCACAGAATACTTAATAGTACAGGTACAGAAGAATCACTCCGCAAAAACATTTTATTAAATAGCGACCCTTTGACGACTCAATAAAGTAGAAATTCAGCTAGCTCAGTGCTAAGCACCTACAATTATTACAGCTACCCGCCTGAAAGCAAAATTGAATTTTCTTTGCGCGCCCCAGTTTTATGACCGAGCTGCGAACGTCGGCACGGGGTTGTCACTTGAGAAGGTTTTGTACCTAGGTAGTTGATATTTAGTTTTAAGATAAATAAGCAGATTAAGCATTACAAACGTTGATTCTGTAAACATAAAAATTCCATCTGAATGTCGTGTGTATGTTCGATTCCCACGAGTGTACTTAATAGTAGACTTAATAGTAGCAAACATTTCTTGAGCATCTTTTAAAATTTATTTTTGTTCCGAAGTCATTCTATAAGCTGTCTGATATTTTTTCATTATTTCACCCTCATCCTTTGGAAGTTGTTTGGTTCCTCATGAGCATTTGTTATTTTAGGTATCAATCTTAAATTTTTATCCTTTAAATATTTGTAAAATTGATAAAGTACAGTAAAAAAATTAAACGCCCACCCGACCCAGCCAGAACTCCTGGCTCCTGGTTAAGATCGGATGTTGATGACGTAGTTGACGACATTGAATAGGGCTCCTTTGGCTTACAGAGTAAGAGTACAGCATAGTTGGTGGTGCACCTGACCCGGCATGTCATGGGGTGCGGGTACGAATCCCACTCGTGGATTTTTTTCAACACTTTGTCTTTTTTCAAATTATTGAAGTAAAACAAATAATGTTGTATTATCTAACTATGTTCTCCGAATTGTCCTCAATAGCAAACTGTCATTTTCTTAAATTTTTGTCAAACTTGAGTTATCTCTGTATGCTCTCAAAGAAAAGTACACTGATTTAATTTTCGTCTAGCGATTTGTGCAATTTTTGTTTAAACATTCTTTATGTACGACCATTTAGTGTATGGTATGACTATCGTACGATAAGTTGTAGTAAATCTAACATTCTTCTTCTGTTTCAGGTGCGTCGATGGCAGATCTGGGATCAGAAGGTGGGGAAAGAAGACGAACGGCCCAAGTTTCAGAAAAACGGAAAGAAGCAAGTGCAGTTCCTCAATGGCGAAGATGGTGAACCCTGGGTTTGTTGACAACTGTTTTTTTTAATAGGTTGGTCACCGATTAGAAAATATGCTTGACAATTATTGATTATTTAGGGACCCATTGTGTTACTTTAGCCACTATATTTAATTTGTTTCGAGTATTGAGACTTAATAGGAAGAAAATTTCGAAAATTCCGAATTTCCATTGATTTTAATGTTGACACTTCCTAAACAGTTGGCCAAGGATGTAAAAAATATTAGTATATTTCTATCATTTCATCTAATAGCGCATTATATTGTTCAGGCTTCATATTATGCTTTTCTTGATGGTTAAATTGTCATAAGTCTTGTATTAATTAGTGTAGTATCCGATATTGAGCTACATAACTTTCACTCAATATATTTCAAATGCCGATCGACTGTTTTGGTACATTATTAAATCCTAATTCAATTGGATAAATTGTATCTACAGCTGCGCGCGTACTACATCGCAACACAACAATATGTCCGTAACCTTCAATCCAAATGTTTTAATCAAAGTCAATATTCCTTCAGTTACGTCACCTCCTAAAAGTAAACATGAAGTGGCCTACTTTCATACATAAATGTAACCGCACATAATGCTTCAATGTCAGCCGTTGGTGATTGTGATCTGCCAGGCATCCACCAGGCGGATTAAGTATTACATTTAAAACAATTTAACAATTCTTCAGGTGGCTTTGTGAAACGTACAGACGCCTGCACATCAACCTATCCAAAACTGTTTTCAACCTTAGGTCTTAAAATTAAAGTTCAAAGTCTATTTAGGAAATTTGACAGTTTGTGGTAGATTGATGTGCAGGCGTGTGTACGTTGGATTACGGTAATAATAATGAAAAACAAACATCTAAGCGAAATTCAAATGATACGCTTTTTACGAATTACTTCGGGTTTGATTTGTGTATAAATTTCATCCTGACGTTTTGATCGTGCACCCTGCAAAGGGCTCGATACTCGCTTTCACCAGTTATCTTTGCGTCCGAATTCCATTTCCACTTAATATCATATGATAAAAATTATGAAACAAAAATGCATGTTGATCTATCTATATGAAGTGTTTCACGTATAATGTTGGCGTTAATGTTAGAAAACAATATGATAAAATATATTATTTATAAGATAATAAATTCCACCGTCTGCGCCAAAATTACATCGAACTAAGTGCCCACTCGGCTCATGCGCACGGTCAAAGATCAGCCTTCAATAAAACTAATAACCCCTCCTACGTGTCTACATTTTGTCTTTGTGACGAAAAAGGTCGAATGCTATAATGAAGAGGATGCTTGTTCGTAAAATTGCTATTGCCTCCAAGGTAACGAATTGTGACTTTAAATTGTCTTCATCGTGGAAGTTACAAATAGCCAATAAAATTTCGGAAAAAATGCCAACAAACAAATTGTTACAATAAAGATGTTTGATGATACATAAGGTAGACATCATTATTTTTGAAAACAGTTTTGTACCCCAAACATAATTTATTTAACATAAAAGTTAGGTAAAATCTAAAAATGATAAAAAAATGGTCATCTTATTAATTGTTCGAAAATATATTAGTTAATAGACCTCTTTATTGTTTCTCTTCATCTCAGAATCATGCACGTTTCCAGTTTCCTACATACAGTTTAACGCAATTAACTTAGCGTATCGGAACATAGACAGCTTTGATGATACAAATTTTGTACGTGTAACCATAATTGTTTCTTTTGTCAAATGTTTGTATTTTTGATGTACAATAAAGTGTATTTATCTTATCCCTTCATATTTATAACAGCTTCAATTTCCTATTCTAGGTGTGGGTGATGGGCGAGCATCCCGACGACAAGTCCATAGAGAGCATGCTGGCTGATGAAGCAAGGCATCGCGCGCTGCACCAGGCGCGCGAGGAAGCCCACCAGCTGCGCAAGTCCGTGGAGAAGGAGCTCACACAGCTCATTGAGTACGAACCATTAGACAGCTTGGAACAGGTACCATGAAACTTTCCTTCTTGACAAGATTACACCGAATGCTCAAAAAGGTCTACTTAAAAAATATCTACTTCGAGCCGCTGTACAGCATGGAGCGTGTACAGCAGGTGTTAAAACCTTTTTTGTTGGCACACACGTATGCTCAAGAAGCTCATCTAGGAACTATATACAAACCACTGGACAGCTGCAAGTAGGTGCGTGGGTTGAACCTTCTTTGTTGGCCAGTTAACCCCACACCCTCACAAAGCTCATCGACTATGAAAGCTCGACTACGAGCCGTTGGGCAGCTTTATTCGGCGGTGCTATTATCGCCAGACATTTTGGATAATTTTTTGATTACCGCATGGTAAGGTACCGCACAAGGTGTAAAACGCAACATCTTATTTCTAGCCATCATAATGATTCACTGATCTCGAGCTTATCGCGATGGAATACTGTAAAACCCAGGCAATTTAAGATAATGTCATATACATAAGTTTTATGTACGCATTGTCGGAAAAGCAATAGAAGAATTAATGATAACAATCTCTCCAAAAAAATCACGAGTTGCCGACTAAAAAGTTAACACTTTTATTTTTTGATCATATGTACAGAAAGATACACAGGTACACATTCAGAAACATGAGCAAAACAAAAGATATTTGCTTTATTTGTTTTTTTTTTTTCATTTTAGCTAGCATTTTTCTACGGAAGTACAAGCGATGACTTGATTTCAATGATAGTTTAAGAGACATTTGCTATTAACTACTTCAGTTTTGAAGATTTATATACGATTTACACTACAGTTAACTGGGTAACATAAACATATTACACAAAACTGTTATATATACACTACAAATAATTCCCTCTTTTGATTTGCAGAAGTTCGATCTGTCACCAAAAAGTATGGACCCTTTAGAAGACAGCTTGGAGATCTATTGCACTGTGGACGAGCTGCGGCACCGCATCGAAGCCCTGGAGCCCGAGGTGAAGATCGCGGAGCAGGAAGAGGTGAAGCTCGGCGACAAGGCGGACTACGGAGACCACATGAAACTGAAGAACACGCTTCAATTCAACTTTATTGAGGGGAAGCGGGATGTGCTGCAGGTTTGTCGTTGATTTAGTTTTGTTTGCGTGTTGCTTGATAGTCAATGGTTAAAAACGTTAAGAAATATGTACTGAACGGTTTCTAGAGTTTGCTGCTTCATATTGAGAAATGTCATAATGGTACTTGATGTTCAATATGCTGAAGCCATTGAGCTCGAACGTAAATTTAAGCAAAGTTCCATTTCATCGTTGTAAATGAACTTGTCCGTCAAAGTTGTGTGAGAAATAATTGTACAACCATGCACCATGTCATGTAAAGACAAACTTGTGGAACTAACTTGTCATTGGTAATCAGGGTGCCTTGTCTGTAGTTTGTTTGTTGACGTGTCAATGGCAAGATTTGCTCTCGGCATCCAGTAGTTCTTCTGCGCACTTAAAAGCAAATTTTCAAAAGGTATATTGTGATGATATTGCGTCAAATAAAAGCGATCAGGTATCACTAAAGAGATAAAGAACGGGACCGCGTTCACACGACTCTTAAGTTAACCATGTGAGTTGCCACCAGGACCTCGGGCTGCAGAACAACGGCGACGGGGTGAGCAACCGCGTGGCCGCGTGGGAGAGGCGCGTGGCGGCTGCGCGCGCCGGCGACATCCTGCGCGGGATACGCGCGCGCCGGGCACGGACGCTGCGCGACGCGCAACTGCACGCGCACGACGGCGACGCCGCCTGGCGGGAGCAGGGTAATAAGAATATGAATAACCTTAGCATACATCAGCTCTCTCTTGTTAGAAAGATACAATCTCGGATGCTGTGCGACTTCTATGGCACGAGTAAGGCGACGACGGTCTGGTGGAAGCAGGTTGTGTTATCAGCTCTCTCTTGGTATATTATAGATAGGCAAGGGTTCGGAGGTGGTTTGGAGTCATGCTGTGTGCGATACTGGGCACAAATTCTTAGTAGAGGTACAAAGGCGACGCCGCCTGAGGACGCTGCGAGACGCGCAAGTGCTCGCGCATAACGCGGGAGCAGTTATCACCTCTCTCTTGTTAGAAAGATAGATAGAGGCAAGGACACGACGCTCTTGTAAGAGCAGGGCTGGTTCTTGCTAGAACGATAGAGATAATACTGCAGGTTCGCAGACAACGCTTCTCACGAATCCTTGTTGGACTTAGACAGGCGGTGTGGAGATAGAGAGTTATGGGAGAGCACTCCCATAACTATCTGCGTCACCCGGACACGGTGAAACACGGCAATGCGTTTTGCCACTGTTAAAAATTGAAAAAAAGGGTGGACGACGCGCGTTTTCTCTACATTCAGCTTTTGTGTGTTTTGTAGAATTCAGCTACTGATAGTTTAAACGCACAGCTAAGCTACTTTGCAAAGCTCTGGAAGAGTCAGCTTGACTTAAGTGACGAAGCCACGACCGAAGTGTCTAAACGTGAATGCTGGTTGTTCCAGAGCGTAAGGCGAAGGAGGCAGAGGCTGCGATGCGTGAGATCGCCCGCGCCGCGCGCGAGGCGCACCGCCGCAGCGCACTCGCTGAAGTATCGCCGCCGGAGATGCCGCAGAGTAAATATTTAGTAGTCTTAGTTGTTAAGTATTTTCCTTTTTGAGTATTGGTTCTTCGGACTTTCATCTAGAAAAAAGAAGTCTTATGAATTCCGGGCGAATAATGCGCTTCGGCGCGTCCTCATCTGACGCAGATGGTCCCTTGTTGGTTTACTTGCGCAAGGTCAGCTGCAGAAATAGATTTTTAGCTAGCCATCCAGTTGGATTTTGGACAGAATACCTACTACCATCAGGCAAAACTAAAAGTGTCTACTAACGTTATATTTAAACAAAAACCTAAAATGGTTTCAACCAAGTACCAAATATTTACTTTAAGCCCTTAAAATTTTCAATCCGCACAAGTTCTTTCGAGCCGCTGCTAACCTTCGAGCTTCTGTAACAGCTTCAATACAAGCTAGTCTTAATGCAGAATGTTGTTCACAGCTGGCAAGCCCCCGAGTAGAGAGGCGGTGATGGAGTGGTTCAGGGCGAAGGAGCTGAAACGGGGCGTCGGCCTGGACGAGCACGACAAGCCGGCCGAATGGTTCCACGGTGAGTGGTTACAATAAGTGGTGGTTACATCCGCCTTACCGATTCCTCTGTGGTCTAGTGGCTAAGACCATCGGTTTAGACCCAGAGGTCCCGGGTTCGATTACCTGCAGGTACATGTTTGAGTACTCGGTTTGGTTGGCGGTAGGGCATGTTAGTCCGCCTGGCTAGCTACCACCATCTTATCAAAATATTTCGCCATAACATCAATGTTTGTAGCATTGTTGTGTTCCGGCAGCTACAGATAAGATAGCCAGTGCCTCAGTAGTTAGGATCCCGGGTGCGCTTCCATCATTGGCATTATCATCACTTTACATCAGGTAAGATCAAGGCACTGTGCTTACCCGTAAAATATACTACGCAACTACTCTAGAATACTCCGGATGATGCTGTTATAGATGGTTATTGTAAGTCTTGGCTGTTTGAATATTTCCATTTGGCGATTATTGAATCCGCTAAGTTGTGACGTCTTTTTTACAATATGATCCACATGTTGACGAAAGCTTAATGGACCATCAATGATTACGCCTAAATCACGAACAGCTGTCACCTCTTTAAGAACAACTGAGCCAATCGAATAAAATGCGCACAGAGGCTTTTTCTTCTTCGTAAATTTAATATGGACACATTTGTCTGGATTTAAAATCATTCCATTATCAACATCCATTTTTGTACTCTATCAATACTGTAAGACTTCTACATCTGAATGGGATTTAATCACATGGCTTAAGTCTCTCGACTCGTATCTGCCTGCATGAGCCTCAATTTCTTTGCACATATTGCGCAGGTAGGCATTATGATCTTGTCTGCAATGTAGCTGTATCTGGGCTGACATTTTATTCCGATCCTTGTGATCGGCTCCCGCTGCTTTCATCGAAGGTGCCATCAGTCATCCGGTGCTGCGTCTTGCAGGTTGTAATTAGTGGTGCGGTTTATGAGATAGTTGAGGTGATGAGTGACTTAGCTCGATCCCATAGTGCATCGGGTGTATCGTTAACGACATCTGCTCCAGACTACTGTGACCAGTTTTGCTCAATACTCGAACGGAATCTTGGAATATCTTTCACCTCTAGCATCCTTGACTTTTTAATGATTCTAGCTGCCATCAGCTTGAGCTTACTTGAGCCTACTTCCTAACTGTCATCAATGTAAAATTTGCAACGTAAACAGGTGTTGAACACTGTGGGCCTGCGATATCTCTACGGGTCGTTTCCTCCGCAGGTCTGATAACGCGATCGGAGGCGGAGCAGCTGTTGTCCGGCCAGCCGGCGGGCAGCTTCCTCGTGCGCATCTCGGAGCGCGTGTGGGGGTACGCCATCTCGTACCGCGAGCCCGCGCGCTGCAAGCACTACCTCGTGGACGCGGCCAGCGGGTACCGCCTGCTCGGCGCCGCGCAGCGCGACCACCACACGCTGGGTATGATCAAACAGCGCGACCCCCACTCTCAGCATATTCTAACAGCGAGACCACCACCTTGAAATAAGGAGACTGCAGAAGGCAAGCTTCATACAAACGCGAGCAACGCACACATAGACAACCTCTCGCGGACACGGAACCTCGCAACAACTACGCTCGGACTGTTTCGAGCTGTTTCGAGATCCGGGTCCGTGCTAGGGGTCTATGTGTCAGTTGCTCAAGCGCGGTTTATATTAAGCTTACCTTCTGGGTCCTCCTTATTTTGTGCCACCACACTGTAGGTATGCCGCGGTTCATACGGCGCTACCACCACATGCAAAGTGTATAACGGCTCATACAGTGCGACCAGCACTCTAAGGCTTGTGTTCCTCCTACGCCGACGTCGGTTCCTGACATCGGTCGAATATACACTAGTTCTATGAAGCACCGCACTGCAACGCTGTCGTCAGCGGCGCGTACGTCGGTCGACTGACGCGCTACGGAACAAAATATATGAGCGCGCTAAAAAAAGTTTTTGTTAGCACTCCATCTCAATAAGGATGTTTTCCCCGCAGCTGATCTCATAAACTACCACAAGACGGTGGCCATCACGGAGGGCGGGGGCGAGCTGCTGCGCGCCGCCTGCGCCCCCGCGCGCGCCCCCGCCTGCCTGCGGCGCTGACCAACTCAACGCCACGCAACGCCGGTACCTACCACTGTCAGCACTGTCAGCATTGTCAGCATTGTCAGTACTGTTAGCACAATACGTCTAGCAAAAATACCTTGTCACACTATTATTTAAGCTTCCCCAACGAACCCCTCAGAAAATCAAATAGGGAATGGGGAAACACACTAGTGCGTGATGCTATTCCCTCTAGAAACCTCTGGTGATCTGGTTTCTCGCCGCCTCCAAAAAAATCTGGTGACGCTAAAAAATGCCTAGTGGCAATTAGTAAACTCTCCAAAACAACGATTATTAAATGTCTTTTATTTAATCGGCGGTCATGATCAAGACTGGTCGCTCAGACCGTGACCACGGCCGGTGCAACTCAGTCGAAAGGTCGAATATTAAGGTATGGCTATCTATGATACCTTAACAAGCAGTTTACATTAATAGCCTTTACACATTCGGTATCCAATAAAAAAAGATATACAAACATTTTTTTAAATGTTCATATTAACTGTGCTTAGTGCATAGGAAGTATCATTTCAACCAGCTTATTGGTTTAAAAGAACTAGACGAGACCGCATCATACCATGACCGTGCTAGGAACGTATCAGGCACGGAAAGTAACACGACACTGACTACTATGCCCACTACAACGCATTAACGGCGTATCATACACGTGCATGGTATACGCGACGGTGATGGTCAATGACGGGACGGGCTGGTGGGCATACGTTTGCATACAAATAATATTTTTGTACCTAATATGTTCGTAGCACGGTCACGGTTTAGTGGGTACCTTTAGAGCTAAGAAATTCGTATGAGATAGGTACCTACCCAAATGCAAATATCTCTTTAACCCATTAAAAAGAAATGATAATCCACCATATATAATCGAGTTTTCCTGAATTCAGTGGCTGGCGATTGGTGACTAGTGACTAGGTAATTTATCTAGCGATGGCAAGATACTTTTGCTCTTAAATACCATGTGGAAATATCGTTTATATAAAAAAAAAATCATATCAGTAGGGCGATTCTGTGAATATCCTAACTCGAATTCACTCAACTTACAAAGTGCTAGGCTTTTCTCTATTCGATCGAACGGGTTGTTTACTTATACAGTTTGTATGGGATCGAAGCAGCGCCGTCTTGCGACGAAATTGTGTTACCAACTTGTAACTGCTTGCCACTTGCCAGACAAATTCTAATTTACGCTAACTCGGTCGAATGAAGAATAAACCTCGGGCTAAGCTATCAGGGTTTCAAGTCAACTATCACGAACAAATAGATTTTATTAAAGTCCGACTTGAAGCACATAACAACCTACAATGGGACCAGTAAAACTGTATTTAACTATTGTTTATAAATCAGTCAATATTCTTAGTCATTAATAAATGTAATCTTTTGTATATTTTATTTTAGAAGTAAGAGTTTAGTGTCTAAGGTGATAATATCTATGACAAACGTCACGACCAATTTTTCTATTCCTTGATTATTTTTTTGTTGTTGTTCATTCAATATACTCGTGTGTCCTACAATTATATTTCTAGAATGATTTATATATCAATTATGTTCCGGAGCTGTTTCTTTATATTTTAATTCTCTTCCAAATAACTAACGTCTAGTTAGCAGCCTCACAACGGAACTAGATGGTTTTAACTACGTCAAAAACTTGTGTATAAATAGTGATAAATTTGGAATTTGAAATTTGGAATTTGGAAAATAGCAAAGAAGAATTCTATTTTTATTTATGTCGTAAGATTCACAATTTGACGCACAGTTTTTTCATATATAATTTGTTTAAAACTTGTACACGTTTCTCTGGAATCGCCATCGCAAGAAACGTCAAGTTAGCAGCCTACTTAAAGACCGTAATATCTCGGCTTGTATTGAAGTACTATTATTGAAATTTTGCGTATGCGAGTCACTATTTATGCACAGTCTTTTGGCATATAAATCACATTGATTTGAACTGTATTTCTTAAGGCTCCTGCTATCTCGACGTCAAGTTAGCAGCCTCACCAAAATACTCAAATATCTTTTTAATCATAGTATTACTATTTATCACTATTTATACACAATTTTTTGACGTAGTCAAAACCATCTAATTCCGTTGTGAGGCTGCTAACTAGACGCTAGTTCCAAATAAACTAGGTACTTACCTATAAGTTTGGAATAGTTATTCAGTGTTTTGTCATTGTCAAGACACCTTATAAACTTTTTATTTGTAACAAGTTGTTGAATATAACTTTGTTATCTTTTAAAAATAACTGATCATAAGGGATAGCACTTTAATGGCATAGCCTCAGCTGCTGCCATATTATATTTTTTCTAATTGACTTAAAAGTAAGACATAGAAAATGCCTTGAAATATAGTACCTGAAAGTGTCACGTTAAAATGTATAAACAAAGACAAACATTTAAAAAAATAATTAAAATAAATTAATATGGCGGAACTTGACTATGCCAGCTTCCACACAAAAATGTCCGAACCTTAGGTCCTCCGGCTCTTTTGGTTTGTGTAAATTATGATCTTTTTTAATATTTAATAATTACTTTATTTAAACTAAATAGTTTAAATAAGTTATGTTAAGTAACTTAAATAAGTTATGTTATAAGTGCTCGCTTCAAGCTTGATTTATATTTTGAATCGGTGGTGCTAAATATAAATATAGCGTTTATGATTCCCATGAAAGGGAATATGAGGAAGAATATTTTAAAACACTGTACCGTGCATTGTTATTAAACTTATATTTAGTTTCAACACTCGAAGACAATTAATTACGTATGTGTTTGAATAACTTTTTCAAGTATGTTTCAATTTTGCTATTTACGAATCCACGGACAACATAGGTTAAAACTCTGTATTTTGAGTACGTTAGGTACTGTCGTTATTACCAACATGCACCCAACATTTATTTGGATTATAATTGTTACGTATATTTGCACTGGACTATACTGTACTTACAGTAAACATCAAATTAATCGATGCTATTGATGAATGGTAAAAATTATCTTGGCATTAAAAAAATAAACTTACCATCATGCCTACCCCTACGGGAAAGAGGCGTGATTATATGTATGTATGTATGTATCATGAGTCAAGTGAGTTGATTAACTCTGCCAACATATTTGATTCAAGCAAAATACAACTTTAAATCTGGCGAATTAAAGCTAACTTTAAATAAATGTAAAACATTTTTGACAATAAGCTTCCTATCTAATCATTGGGAAGGCTCGTGCCCCAGCAGTGGGAACGTAAATTGAGCTGGTGAGAACACTTTGATCAATTTGTTGCTATCGGTACATGCACTTTGTACACATGCATGACCGGTGCGATGTTTTTTCAAAAAGCAAAAAAAAAATCAGCAGCGTTTTATTCTATTAATCCTCGTTTGATCTCGATTATTCGAAATTTCTACATTTAAGTACACACCACACCACGTAATGCATTTTAAATAATACAATAGATATAATACCTATTTAAAATTAAGAACAAAGTTAATAATCCTAAGAATTAATAATTTATTGTGATAATTAGGCTCCACACTTTCGCTTCAGTATTACAATTAGCTTGTGGTGGCTTACCGTGAGCTCCTAAAGCAGTATTCACACTACTAATTCATTACTGTTTTAAATTAAAAATAAGTATCAGTATGATTTATTTAGAGATAGTTCAGAAAAAGACAGTGTTGAAAAAATTCTACGAGCGGGATTCGAACCCGCAACCCATGACATGCCGGGTCAGATGCACTACTTTCAAATTGATGTTTTTTTTTTCAAATTGTAATTTGTTCGCAACAACATTTGTGTAAAATTATATATAACCATAATTATTCAGATAGATTAAACCGTACTGTTATTAGAATGAGATAAAATCACAAATGTCAGTATAGTTTGTGTAACAACAGTTTTTTTTTCTTTTAGTTGATGGCTTCGTGCGATTAGCACATTTAGCCAGTGTCAAAGTATTTTTTCTTACAAGTAATACATAACTTCCAGTATGATGATGATGAATGATAATAGAAATGAGAAGTGAGAAATAATATACCCCCAACCCCTCGAGTATCTCAGTAAATATAAGGGGCTTAACTAATTCCTCGGGCGGACTTCTTCTTGAGAGAATTTGAAAATTGAAGTTGCATTGTTTAGTTTCATTTGCCAACACTCATGCGCAATTACGAACACTTAACGGTTAATAATCCACCATTATTTCACATTCATATTCGACCTATCACAAATTTTAGAAAATAAAACAAAACCGCAGGCATGATGGCGTCGTGTTGTCGCAGTCTTAATGCCAAACAGGGTGTGTATATGTGTGTGTTCGTATTAAGCATAAGATGTATACAGGCACGCATGTAGGCAGCTCCAAAGTTATTATTTGAAAAAAAAACAGTGATTTTTCGGTAAATACTAATCCGATTATCGTGATACTCCTCATATTGTTCACAAATACCTTATTTAACTTGTAGTGTTGCAATTTGTCCAGGGGTTAGGGACTCTGATACGCGTCTCGTTTTCACAACTGCAATAATATTGCAGTAATATTGCCTTAGTAGCTCATGGCAAGGCCCGAATCAGTCGCGGACCAAAGTTGAGTTTTAGACAACTACAGAATTGGTGATTATCAGTTTTATATTTTATTGTGTACGGTTTGTTTTAATTGATTGTAATGCCATTCATGTCGTTTGTAGCATAAGACTATGATATTGTTAGATTAAGTCAAATATATAGTAAATAAATAAAACTGCCAATTAAAGATTTGTCTTTTATTTTTTGCTAGTGGCCCGCTCGCGACTTCGTCCGCTTCAGTGATCACCCGTATCCCGTCGAAAACTTTTTTATATCAAAACGCCAAAAGAGAACGGGCCATAAACCACCACGCGGGCTCAGTCCGGTACGGTGGTTCATTCTATAATGCGGAACAACTTAAAATAAAAAGGTTTTTGAACTGGTGACAAGAATTCTAAACACTATTAAATCAATGAAGAGTGCCAATTCCTCTCGTATGTATTCGAAGTAACCGATGAGTATGAAGACTCTGAAAATTCTCGAAAGATTTGTAGGTACCTAAGTAAATAAATTACTATTAGTTCATAATAATTGTACCTACTCAGTTTAGTAGGTGGTAGGGCTTGTTTTCAGTCCGCCTGGCTAGCTATCACCATCTTATCAAAATAATGTCACCAACACAGTTAGAGATAAGATAGCCAGTTCTTCATTGGTTGAGGATGAGATGCGGGCCAAATACTTACTTGTAAAGAATAAAAAATAGCACATTGATCTTTTTAAAATGTACTGTTAGAAAGAATGATAAGAAAAATATTTTTTTGTTTTGTCACAATAATATAATATTATTTATAAGTAGGTACCTTTAAACATGCTGCAACTACATATTTACAATGATAAAATGTGGGTAGGAATTTTTCATGTGGTCAGTTGATATTGATACGTTATCATGTTGTAGTACGAGCTCAATATATAAGAGACATCAAATTTTTGTTTATTTCAGAGCGCATTGTTTCATTGCGAGCTACGAGGGTGAGTAAGACGCTAAACTAGAACGGCGGCGCCGGCAGCCTCTCGATCAGGGTGCCTAGTGCGAGTTTCATTCGCCATTCGAACACGTTAACGAAAACGAGAATTGTATGGCAGAATTTTAACTCTTCTCGTACCGACATCGTCCGGAGGCGCTGCTCCAATTCCATACTAATTTTCGTTTTCGTTAACGTAATCGAAAGAATACGGATAGTAAACAATAATCACTTTAGGCACTCTGAACTCCTCGGAGAATCTAGTAGGAGACCGACACTAGAAATCCTCTGTCGAAGTTTAGATCACATGGCGTTGGTTTATCGCCGCCCACAAAAACGTCCGACGATGTTGTTAAGGCCATAGTAGGACGACAGCAAACTCTCCAAAAAAAAAATAACCGCGTAGGTGTTGTGTCTGTCTCTTAAAGGATCTATAAGCAGCATAGCTAGGTACAGACGCCTGCACATCAACCTACCAAAACTGACAAATTTCAATAGATTTTAAACCATACAACTTAGTAATAAAGTTCAAAGTCTATTGAGGAACTTTGACAGTTTGTGGTAGGTTGATGTGCAGGCGTGTGTACTACAATTGATTTGAACTAAAGTTTTTAACGTTTAGATTCAGGATTAATTGGGTAATATTATGAACAGTAAACAAATATTAAAATACCTTACTTAAATCACATCACTAAAATCCTTTTTCTTTCAACAGAAACAACTAAATACTATCTAAGAAAGATCGAGGATGCCATCCATAAACGACTGGGAATTCGCTAGATCGCCTAATTACGGGCATAATAGTAACGTCGACAAACTCTACCCGTACTCCGAAGTGCCCCACATCGGTAAATACAAGTTGGTGAAAATACCGCAGAGTCATCTCCTTGACTTGGTAGACTATTGGGGCGAGGGAAGAATTGACGTTAATGGCGATATCAGCGGTTTCCGAGACTGCTACAACGTCAACCATCCCTACCAATGCGTAAGCAACGGCCCGGACAGCGGCAGGAAGATCCCCAACCGCGTGCCGGTTCAAAGCTACACCACGTGCGACACTTCCAGCTACATCAAAGACGACTCGGTGAGCACCGTCACTCTCATGGGAGCGCCCATTAACAACAGCTGCGCGAGTGACATCGCCCGAATGGTCAGCAGAGCCAACGGCAAAGTCATCCTATTTGGATTCCGCAAAAGCTCAGCCGATGTAAAAAATCTAGAGAAGGAACTAAACACGTATAATTTCATTTACTGCCCTTACTACGAACTACCGAGACAATTAAAGGGTCTCACACTATTCGACAACATAGACAGTTCCAATGGGCAGCTTCGTAGACATATCACTAATGGAGACTTCGGACAGGCTGTAAGTGACTGCAAAGCGCTGGCAATGAGCAGTTATTCCAACATAATTTCTGATGTGATAAATCAGCTACTGAAAGAGGGTAACGGGAACCTTACAAGCTTCGCTTACAAGCTTTGGTTTACCGACGGCCAAGACGTGGTGATCAAACACTTCCCTAAGGCGTTCAAGGCGATCTTTAGTGAGGACTTCGTCACAATCGTTAACAAGAAGAACTCGTTGGCATTAAAGTTAGCCGTTGCTCTGGATAAAGACAACGACAAGATGGCGTGGGGCGACGCGTCAGATAAGACGAGTTATCGTGTCTTTTGGAAGTTCATTCCCGAATGGAGGATCAACAATCGCGTCGCATTCAAGATACTGAATGTGGACTGCGGAATGTTTCTGAAGCTGGCAGCGTATACGGACAGCGTAAATGACAGAGAAGCTTGGGGTGCGTACGGGTGCGGCGACGACCGCCACGTGTGGCTGTTGGACCCGGTGATGGTGGGTTCGGAGCTGCTGTTCTTCGTGGTGAATTTTGAGTACCACTTGGGGCTGAAGCTGGCGGCCGACGCCGATGAAATTGGCGACCGCCAGCTGTGGGGGCACAGTGCGCACGTGCACGGGGACCCTGGCTACTTCGGCTGGTACATCAACCCAGTCTGAATTTTTCAAACCATTTATTCACTTATTAGAATACAGTTACAATACAATTGTCTGCTTATAGAATTGCCTTATTCCTTTACGTTTTTTGGATGACTGTAGGTATAGGTGTATAAGGTAAACTACTGGTGTAGAATTAGTGATTCCTTGATTTTGTTATTTACTTTGTTATTTAATGCAATTTGATATATTAAAAAAACATTGTACATTGTATTCTTTGTTTCTTTGTGTGACCACCTGTGGCCACGTTAATTTGTATATCTTCATTAAGTAAGATCTTAAGTCAGTCTCAATACACAATTTTAAGTGTACCATTATTGAGTACACTCTTGTAACTAGTAAGACTTTCTAACTATTATTTACATGGAAATGATATTATTCCACAAAAATGCATTTTTCTTATAGAAATACTTTAAAAAATGCTTGATGTTGTGATCTACGACATACTCGTCAAAACTGCATATTGGGCAAGCGATGCCAAACTCTTATTTTTTACTGTCTATTTAAGTTCTTATTTTTGCGTACTCGTCAAAATTGCATAATGGTCTAACTTTTAGATCGTCGATTAGAGTTTATATATTAATATTTCCTTGTAGATTTACTAATAACTAGATCAGAAAAACGGAACCGTTGTAGTAAAGTCACGCTACACTTTCTTTTAGCCCGCAAACAATGACACCAAATTTCATTGAAATTTTACTGTATGATAGATAGGAAGTAGGTAATTTGTACTCTGCAGCGATCTGCTGTGGTTTCTGCTAAAGTAAAATATATGTTGCTGGCCCTTATTTTAAGATTAAAGGGAAAAAGGTGTTTTTCCCTGGTTCCTGTCGAGCATGTCCCTATCTACTGACCCTGATAGGTAGGGCATGGCAGCTGGAACTACGGGTCCGGCTGTCTTTTCAAGGGTACCACGGGAATTCGGATCCTAGGCCCCTTGCCGGTTCTTGCCTTGCCTTCGCGGGCGTCTCCGGCAAGTGCCGGACATGGGTTGCACTCGTGGTGGCTATGTGGTTAGCTGTAGAAGTGGGAATGTTCGTCTGCCTGGCTGAGGTCTGGCCAGGCTTCCATTTCGTGCACAGCGAGCGGGTCCGAGTAACGGTCTAGTGTGGGGCCTGAAGTAGGCTTCCAACATCTCCGGTACTAGTCTGGGTAACTAGTAGAGGCGCCCGCTAGATGCAAAGTCTCCGGTTGAATCAGCCGCTTAGGATTTTTGGAACTGATGAGGTGCCTGGATGGGTACTGGGAAGTGAGTGGGCTTACAACTCCGCCACCAAAGATGACATTTGGTAGTCGGCTTTAGAGTTGACGACCCGAGCAGTGGAACTGCGAGTTGTGCTTATGGTGCAACGAGAAGTGAGCGAGTTTACAGCTACGGTAACCTATCTGGATATTAGGTAGTGGACTATACGTGTCCACGGAGCAACTCGCTCGAGACACTAGTCTTAAAAGTACCGGATGAAGAATGCGCTTCGGTGCGCCCTGATCCGGCGTTATGACCTGACGTAGATGGTACCATGTGCTTGCGTATGGATAATCTGACACTACTTTTGTAACCTCTAGGTTGGTAAGGGGTGTCAGTATAAACTTTAGAGTCTTTAAACTTTAAAGTCTTTAAGACTTTAAAGTGTAGCGGGGTGGTTCCTGCCGAGCACTGGTACCAGCCTCTACACTAGTACCTAAGTCATAATGGAATATTTCATTGCGTCAAAAAAAATGAATAGACCTTAAGTTGCATTCAATCAACAAATGCCATTCATTGACACATACCAATAAACATAATCGGCGACAAATTGTGCCAAGAATAATTAATAGCTAAATGATATACTAAGATCTTAATTTATTAAGTCTACTTTTACTTGTATATCAAAATAAAAAAAACCAACCAAGTGCGTGTCGGGCCACGCGCAGTGTAGGGTTCCGTAGCCCATCTCAATAATGAGAGAGGGCTTTTATGAACATTTATTTAACGATGGCTCATATACTTAAATGTAGATATTACCAGTTTCATACACCTGACAACGTTATTAAAGTAGTTCCCAATGAGGAATTTGTACTGCGCCAAGTACGTTTTATAAGTTGTCGACTGATACTCGTAAACTTGAAAAGCCTACTTAGCTGTGATAGTTTTCCTTTTAACTTCGTCATATATACAACTACCTTGACTCTAAATTTTGCACTTTAAGCTTAATAGTTCACAATTGGACGCTTCCCCTCGACCTCCGGATTAAGGAGGCCGCAGCCCTTTATGAAGTGAGGAGGGGGGTGCCCCGGCCCGATCTCCGGGGCAGAGACATAGAGACTCCACATTCTGCGTTACACCTACCACACCCGGCCGAGTATATGCACATTGACATTACACACATCACAGACCAAACGCAAATACACACGAACATGTATGACATTCAGATATACACCGACGGCAGCAAGATAGACGGGAAGGTTGGAGCGGCGCTATCTCTTCGGAGGGGCGCTGCCGAAATTGGAACGTTCAAACTTGCACTGCCGTCGTATAGCACAGTTTTTCAGGCCGAACTGTTAGCACTCCACAAAGCCTCGGAAGTAGTACTCAGAAGGAAGGAAGTTTCTTTTGGAGTTTATAGCGACTCTATGGCAGCCCTGCAAGCCGTCACCGGCGGTAGTTCCCTCCACCCCGTCGCAGTAGGTGTTCGAAGCAATATTAACACAGCATTTAAACAGAGCAAAGTTGTTGCTTTGCACTGGATAAAGGCACATGCGGGGTTGGAAGGGAACGAAAGGGCCGACGTGCTAGCCAAGGAAGCCGCTATAAAGTTGAAGAGAAAGCCTGACTACGACAGGTGCCCTGTATCGTTCGCAAAGCGCCTCATCAGGGATGGGACGCTGGGCGAGTGGAACAAGAGGTACCAGTCTGGTGCTACAGCCGAGGTAACCAAACTCTTCTTTACTGACACCACCGCTGCATACAAGATCACACGTAAATTCACCCACACAAAACACACCACACAAATGCTCACGGGTCACGGTGGGCTCTCCGCGTATTTACACAGGTTTAAGTGTAAGGACAGCCCGTCGTGCGCCTGTGACCCAGACACACATGAAACAATAGTACACATCCTCTCCGAGTGCCCTATACACACTCGTGAGAGGTACAATATTGAGGCGGAATTGGGCACCCGCATCGTCCCTAAAAACTTTGCGGACCTCCTGGCCGCGAAGGAATCCAGGGACACATTCTTAAGATATGGTATAAAACTGATAGAGACGGTTTGTAAAAGAAATAAAAAATAGTAAGCAATAAAGAATAAATGTATAAAAAGATGGAGGGATTTATGCGCATTCATGATGAATGCGCAGTAAATCTTCTCAAGCATACAAAACAAAGATAAAAATGTAAAAGACTAGAATATAAGTTTTACAAACTAAATGTATAAGATATAAGCTAAAAAAATAGAAATAGAGAATGTAATAGCAGTAAGAATAAATAAAAGTTAAGAAAATAGAAATAGAAATGGGAAAGTAGAAATAAGAATAATGTAAAAAAAAAAAAAAAAAACAGAAGCCAATCTGGGGCTCTATAGTATATTCTGTCCCCTGTATCCCCTATTTAGAAATTAAGAAATATAAATAAGAAATGAAGTAGCTAGGATGATGGCAAAGTCCAAAAGAAATAAACGGCAAACCCAGCCGTATAGAATAGAATAAAAGATGATGAATGACAAAGTGGAATAAGAATGAAAGTACGAGAGGCATAAATGCGAGAACTGGAATGAAAGAGAATAAAGTAAACAATGCCTCCCATCCCGTGGGAGTAGAAAACTAGCAGAATAGGAAAAAAAAAAAAAAAAAAAAAAATTGGATGCCTCAATCAAAAAACCGTTTTCACAAACCCGCAATATTTTTGAAATTGCTTGCAGACAGACGCACATAAAAAGCATTATACTTAGCTAACATAATAATAACATTTGTATTTTTAACCTTGCCTATTCTATACAAGTTATTCCCATTTCATCAATTATCCCACATCATCATTTTCCCATTTTATCATGCGATGCCTGTTCTATATATTTTTCCCATTTCATTATTCTTCGCAGATCATTCATTATATTCCCATTTTATCTTGCGATGCAAATTCTATACAATTTATACTTATTTTATAATTCTTTCAAGATCAATCAAGTAGTTTATGGTGGGATCATAGTTATCCCACAATCAACTGTAAATAATCATTACCATTACTCCCACTTCAGAAGTTTTAATTATTTTTGAATTTTTTTTGACATGCATGATACAAAAATTTGGTTATCTTAAATAAATTCAAAGTTTGAGTAAAAAAAAACCGATATAGTGGAAACTAATATAAAATTCCTCGAAACTTCAAAAGGAAAAAACTCATTTATGATAACTATAAATACTACAAAAAAAATTAACAACATATTGGAAATGTTTTCATACTTGTGTGTGCAGCGGTTCTTATTTTTTTGTCGGGTTTAGTCTGGTTTGTCTGGTTTGTCTTCTCTATTGAAAAATTCTCTATTCTAAAATATTGAAATAGTAGTAGTTGGCAATAAAAGAAGTTTACTAAAACATTCGTTGAAAATAAATTTATTGTAGTCCCAATTATTTGAGATGGCGCTGCCGTCATGTAAAAATTGGCTCTGTGTATTAAGTCTGATTAAAAATATTTTAAGAGTTAGAATTGCATAAAAGTACTCAACATCATTCATAGCCCCGAGAACAAGAAGTGTTATCGTTATCAAAAAGAATAATTCTTTAAGAAGCAAGATAACAACAAAATTGGAAAGTGCTGTCCAGTGAGAAAACATTACCTAAAGCAAAATTGGCATGTTCTCTAAACAGTTTAGTACAGTTACTGTAACTTTATTTATTTTCTTTCTTAAAACTAGATTTTTACAATATTTTAATATAAAAACAATAAAACATTATAAAAACCTAATTCTAGAGTACCACCAGCAGCGAGGCAGGGCCCAAGCTACCGGTGGTCAGGGATGCAGAGTGATTATTATTATTATTATAGAAGATGGGGAAATAAATAAAAAAAATCATATGAAATTTTTAAATAAAAATGTGTTTATTAAAATTTATTACTATACAATATTTACACACTTCTGTGCGTTTCGACACGCAAACAATGTTATGAACTAGTCTCATTACCAGGGAAACTAGTAGACTAAACAAAAAACTTCGATAGCAAATTTTAATTTAACTATTTATTAGCTGCATTCGCATCATGTCTGAAAATTTTATAATAAACACAGTTTAAAAGTAAAAACATTATTTATTTCACAAAACTAACTATATAACATTATAAATAGGTACGTACAGTCTTTCAATCAATTATTCGAAATAGTACACATTTCTTGTCAGATTTCTTCTAGTTTTCTAGTTTGTACCTAATAGCTATCCAATGATACCTTGTTACCTATTTCATATTCATATTTTCAAGTAAATTGTCTAAAATAAAATGTTGGATTCTTTGAGCTGCTACACAAAGAAATTTTAAACAATCAGGAAGAGAAACAACTATTTTTGCTCTCCTTATTATAATAACCAGCAACGTACTGATAATGACGAAATAATAATATATTCCACTTAATAATTGGCCTGCATCAACACCAATATTGATATAGAAGTTTAAAAAAAATTACGCACCCCAATTAAAAGTATTTTTATCGTCCTACAATCAAACATAACAACTTCAAAAACATTAAATACTACTTGTGTTTATTTCAAAACTTGATAGACAATAAATTTGCACTGTGTTGAATGTCCACAAGCTTGCGTAGTCGGCGAGTTTCAGGCCGCCCCAGGCCCAGCACGAACTCCTATCGATAGCGTAAACGTTTATTCGTGATAACGTCATATTTTCCATGGAATAATAGTTAAATTGTTAGTTCCATTTACGGACATCGTGGTGCTGTACCTATTTCCATACAATCCCTTTTACGCTAACAAGTTATATTGACGCGAATTCGATAATAGTTCGTGCCGTCGCTCGGCGTCGTTCATTCATAGTGTAGGATGGGGCTACTGTTGAATCAGATGTAACTTTGATCACAGCTATAGATCCTTAAGTAGCTGCTAAAATGGGCATCCCTAGCGTTGTCTAATGTGACGTGTACCGTTGAACATGTGGCAAACCACTTCAGAGGACAAGAGCTGTGATCAATGTTACAGCCATTGTTCCGTACTTGGTGAGTGTGTGGGGGGCGTCAGTAGTAGTACGCGGCTCGCCAGAAGCCACGCTCGCGGGGTCACATGAACGGCAGGTTGGTGGGCGTGCGTGAACCCGGCGACGCCGCCGCCGCGCGCTGCTGAACACACCATACTTTTTTAAGGGCTAAAGTCGGTCGCGTATGCTTAAATACATATTCGCTTATGATATACAACAGTACGACCACAAAATAAGGAGATTGCAGAAGGTAACATCATACAAACGCGCTCGAGTAACGCACACATAGTCAACTTCGCGGACACGGAATCTCGCAACAGCTGCGCTCGGGCTGTTCCGAGCTGATCCGAGATCCGTGTCCGTGCGAAGGGTCTATGTGTGCGTTGCTCAAGCTCGGTATGTATTAAGATTACCTTCTGGGTTTTTGGTAAGACGCTGACTGAAGTACGCACCGACGACGGTCGGTTAAGCACTGTTTTAGGCCTAAGGCACGCAGCCAACCTCGCCCGATCCTCAAAATGCTACTACACACTCAAACACACTACAGTGGCACACTAATATAGCCAAAACACTGTACTCATAGAACAAGAGTACGAAGAACCGGTCCACTCGTGCTCTGTACCATGTACCGGACGACCCGGACTAATCCGAGTCGTGGTCCTAGCCTTTAGAGGCGCCCTTGGGTTGGCCCGCTCCAATTCCGATCCGAACCTCTCGGAGAGCTGGGACTCGCTTGCAGAATGCTATTCCCTCTGTGTTTCGATTCGACACAACTTGATGAACCCTTTAGTCCCAGCCCAAGCCCCCAAAAAAGTCTGGTGACGAAAGCCATCAGCAAACTCTGTTTTTGTTGAACTGTTATTTTCTTTTTGTTTCCATCTGTGTGTGAGCAATAAAGAATTGATCTATCTATCTTTCTATCTATTAAACTCTAAACAAAGAAAGGGACCGCGCCTTTACTCCACTCACCGAACACTCCCAAGTGTCGTAGGATTTGGTTACAGCATTTTGAGAGTGCGGCTTTTTGGCCTTTTTCATAGGGCTGTTGCTTGCTGTAAATAGAAATAAATAAATATACAATACTAGCTGACCCGGCGGACTTCGTACCGCTTTGACAGTTTCCATGACAACAAAACAAACAAATCAATTTGTATTGGAAAATTAAATCGTTTTTAGTATTTTCCGTTACTATTATTTATGTTTCTCACCGTTTAAACCTTCCCTGAACTTCCACAAATATTTCAAAATCAAAATTAGCCAAATCGGTCCAGCCATTCTCGAGTTTTAGCAAGACAAACGAACAGTTTTATTGAAATTCATTTTCATTTGAAGGTTTTAAGCTTAATCCCTTAGAATAATCATAATACAGCTTAATCCGTTAGGAAAACATTTTCCGAAATTCTATCCTTACCATTTCAAATTTAGAACTCTACGTCCCTATGAGGCCGTGTCCTAAAAGTGCATAACCTCTTTAAGCCTATAAAACCTTAATATAGTACGGTGACTTTCGTTTTTAAATGAGTTCAACCTTTTTTGAATAAAATCGGATTGAGTTTTCAAACATGTGTCAAAATAAAATGTTATTTAAATCAAAAGCACTAAGGAGTATTGATATCAACTTCGAAGCAAATCACCGCCAAAATAACTTTCTACCCCTTTTTAATCCCGTTAGGGAATGAATTTCAATAAAATACAAAACATGTCTTCCATCAATTCTGTTAAAAAAGGTTTAAGCAAAATTTTAAGTATATTGGACCAAGGAATCACGTTGTCCCATACAAACTTTGCCCCCCTTTTTCACCCCCTTAGGGAAAGAATTTCGGAAAATCCTTTCTTATCGGATGCCTACGTCATACAAAGAACACACCAAGTTTCTTTTGTAATGATTATTCACATATAGTTTTTACGCAAATATTGTAGCGAACAAATTACAAATTGAAGAAAGAAAAAGTGTTGAAGAAATTCCACGAGCGGGATACTACTTTTGTAATGTTTAGAGAAAGGTTTTTGCTTGTATGGTCTATCAAAAAATTATCGTAGCACCATCGTGATAAAAAATATCTGAGCTTTAATTAATGAATAAAAGAGATTATGATTAATTCAAGTTACATTTACAATTTCTTTTATAATAATTTTTAATCAGGTAAGAGAATCAAAAAGATCGTCAGTGTTTGTCAAAACAAAGTAAATAAATCTCATAAACAATTGTCTAACTATTTTCTACTTTTAATTTTGTCTTGAGCACAACATGACGTTTAGATTTTTTTGATGTTCGCTGTTCATATAGAACAAAGCCTGTTAAACGATTATTTGGTTTTAAAAGGTCAGATAGGCCAGCACTCTGTGGCACAAGGTTCCTTTGTGAGCTCGTAAAATTATTTACAAGCCACCGGCCACCGCTGCACATAGATCGTAACGTCAGTGTCAATGAAACGTAGTAAAAAAAAAGTAAAAAGTGAAGTGAATCAAATCAAGTAAAATCAAATTACGCATCAAAGGTAAATCAAGGCCTGCATGCTAAGCAGCGGAAAAAGAGCCCCCTGCCCCTGGTGATTATTGAGGTGAGCTGTAAAGTTTGCCATAAAAATACTCCTTTTAGCTAACGTGATCCTAAACCTACTTGTAACACCTTTTGTTAACAGTTTGACAATAAAGTTTATGTCAACTTAAAAGAAATATAACTCGCACTTAGCATTTTGTTGTTAAGGATTCCGTGTTAGTACAGGAAGTTCATCGACTTTATCTTTATTTACCATCAGGCGAGTTGAAGGCCAAGGGCCAGTTCTGTATAAAGTTTATGTTAGGCCTGACCACAAATAGAGCAACCAGCGCCGTGGGACGACGCGACACGAGGATTCTCTCTTCATCGCCCGGTCGAACCCTCACCGCACAGTGGTTAATTGGCAGCACATGCTATGTATTAGGACGCTTTGTAAAGCGGTCAAGCTGTTAGGGTGACATTCCATTGAAGCGAAGCTGAGCTGGGCGGAGTTGGGCGGATCAGCTTTATCCGCATCTAAACTCCTTTGAGGAGCTCGATGGCGCAGCGGTTAACTCGCCCGGTCTGCGAGTGCTGAGGTAAAGCAACTTTCGCAAAGGCCGGTCATCAGATGAGTGACCAAAAATGTATCATCTCGAACTCCTCCGTGCTTCGGAAGGCACGTAAAGCCGTTGGTCCCGACTGCATTAGTAGTCGTTAACAACCACCAATCCGCACAGGGCCTGCGTGGTGGTTTATGGCCCGTTCTCCCTATTTATCTATAGGAAAGGCCCGTGCCCCAGCAGTGGGGACATAAAATGAGCTGATGATGCTGAAATTCCTTTGAGGCAGTGCGGAGCTGGTTCTATTTGGAGAGCAGGGCTGTTTGGATATCAACCAATAGAGTATTTTAACGGCTCTGCACCGCACTGCTCCACTCATATCTGCTCCGCTAACAACCGTCCACTGGAACAGAGCGGAGAAAAGCTGTTAAAATGAAGGGACTCTATTGGTTGATTTCCACACAGTTCTCCGCTCATCTTAGTCCCGCTTCAATGGAGTGTCACCCTTAGGCTGCGTTCCCACCAAAGCAGTGCGAGGTAGAAGCGGTGCGCAAGAAAACTTCCACCTAGGATTGCTTCATATTCCTTGTTTCGTTCGGGCGGTGTAAAATGATGTAATCTCATTGAACCATATCCACGGTTCTCACGCACTGCTTAGCCACCTCGTACAGCTGTGGTGGAACTGGAGCCTATCAGCGGCAGCCTCACCCCCGGGCACGTAGGGCAGCAACAGCTCGGGCGGGGTCTTCTTGGCCGCCTTCTTGGCAGCGGCGCGCCCCCGCAGCAGGTTCTCGTCTATCACCAGCTTGTTGTTGACCCTGCGCACACGATTGGGTAAGCCACCATCAAACTCCGTCAAACTGGGCTTCTAGTGTGCTAATTCATTAACGTCTCAACAAGTCAACAGTGTGTCGGTTGTCTGACTTTTTAGGACTATGGAAAAATTGTTAAATCAGCCTGGTGGCACATGTGTGGTTTTAATAGTAGAATGCCTCAATATTTCTCCCTGACTCTTTAGCGGCGTCTAGGCAGGGCAATGGCTCAGGAAGGCTAGCTGGCTCTTTTAGGCTCTGGAAAGAGGGTTTTTTTTAGAAAGCCTTAATCCCTCGTACAGAGATCTTACCAACCGGTGCTAAACTCCCATGGCCAATCAGGAGAACCCTAAAACGTCTGCGTCCTTAAACAGGTTGGTTGTAGCAAAGATAGTTTTTGCAATTGGGGTACCTTTACAAGCACAAAATAATGTGTGTGTGGAGCCTCCCCGCAGTCGATTCAACACCTGCTCATCATCTCAGCTAAAAAAACGTCCACTGCTGGACAAAGACCAAGGATCAATCATTTTGAGGGGAATTTGCCATAATCGCCACGCTTGGCAGGCGGGTTGGCGACCGCAGTAAGGTGAGAATAATCACAGAGAGACGCTGCTGCCCATCCTCTGGGATGGTCCCATAGTCGCCTTCTACGACACCATCGGGAAGTGATGGGGTGGTGCAATTCTTTATTCCCGTGGTGCCGGGAATGAAGAACGGGGATGAAGAACGGCATTACCTGCTCACCTGTCCCTTATGCCTTACACCCTGCACTATGGGTGATTTAGCCGGGGCTGACCTAAAGGCAGCTGGCACCCCCCCCACGTGGCAGTTTTCCGGTAGTGAAGAATTTAACAAAAAAAATCCCCTCCTAGTATTTTGATGGGTCCCATGTTTATGTATAGTGTATGTTATGTTTATAAGTACTATACGGTACTTATTTGTAGTCCACAGCTCCACAGCTAGGGTTGGCTGGAAGAGATCTCTTCTATAAATAAGCTCACCTTGGTATATATCCTGTCATGTGTAACGTGTTTTTGATGTAATTTATTTGTGCAATAGAATATTGTTACAATATAATATACAAAGGTACAATGTGGTATTATATTAAATGATAATACTTTGAGAGCCTCTCCTGAAAAGCCCCAGAGTCTCCCGATTTTTTATGTTGAATGTTCAGTCATACTTACTTCTTTATATAGGGTGTTCGTGGATAAGAGTTGACCGGTACTGGAAATGTCTGAAATAGAGCAAGTTCATAAGTCAATAATTTAGAGCAATTAACTCATGTGAATAACATCCTAATCCTAACTAATGCTATAAATGAATTTGCGGTGTAAGTAATTAATTAGCATTTTATTAAACTACCATACTGCTGGGCAAGTGCCACTATCATAATAATCATCACAAACACTATGCATAGGCAACCCCGTATGTGTGGTAAGTACTTGGTGCTAGAGCGTTACACATTTTAATTCACCAGCGTAGTTGCTTAATAGTGTTATAATCAGAGGTCCGAATCTGCCGGTCATTCCAGGTCCGCATTCAAGAGTAGATTGGGGGACCCTCTTTTTAAATTTAGATGTGATAACGAAAGAAAATTACTGTAGATAGTCTTTGCTTAGTGTCTCAAAACATTATAAATATTATAGTGTAAACTAATTAACTCCTTGCAAAACATATATGTTTTTATTTTCCAAAAGGAAAATAGTTCAGCCGACAGACAACTCAAAAAAATGTTTCTATTTATATAGCTTTTTTTTTCTGAATTATCTTTTACACACTATGCAAACGTTTTGCTTCAAAAGCATTTCACTAAATGTTGTATCCGCTTACTGAAATCAATTTGAGTTTTGGTACACTAATACGCACTTTTTATTTTTTAACTTTTTGTTTTAAGTTGCTAAACCTCAGCACTCGCAGACCGGGCGCATTAACTCCTATACTTACTTAGGTGTAAGTGTTTAAATTAATCTAAATAATTTGTACTAAACTCGCACTTCAGCACCCTCTAGCGTTTTATAATTATTATATGTATCACTTTGAGAATAGCGTTGTGGGTTACATTACTGTTAAGTAATATTTCATTAATATTATTTTTATGTTATAAGATGTAATGTAACTGTTTGCTGTTCCCTAATAAAATAAAAACAAAAATAAGACACTATAGCTACCGATAAATATGGTCGCTCATCGTCGTTAATTTTACACTACGGCCTTGCCTTCAATTTGGCGAAGGGCAATATTATAACATCATCGAGGTATGCCTACCTGAAAGGTGTCGTTGACAGCCCGGCACAGCGAGCGCGGCGGCGGCGGGGGCGCGCGCGCGGGCGCCGGCAGCAAGCCGCCCGTCGCCGCCGCTCGGCCCTAGGGAGTAATGATGCAATCAATTTTTGATCCTTGTTTTTCTGAATCACCGACGGAGGTACTTGTTGTTACAACGCGTTCGTGAAATATAGCAACTTTCATCGCACACAGCTCGCATGTTCCAAAATCTAATTTTAAAGAAATTCAGGTTACTGTTGGTACTATCTCTTCTTACACGACGTTACTCAAAATAAACTATAGATAAACATGTAGGTTTAGTTACAAATCCATATCTATACTAATATTATAAAGAGGAAAGCTTTGTATTTTTGTATGTTTGCAACGAATAAACTCAAAAATTACTGGACCGATTTAAAACAAACTTTCACCATTAGAATACTACATTAGCGCTGAGTAACATAGGCTATATTAAAAAAGAAGCCGGGACGGGCCGCTAGCAATTGATAACCTCCGGTATGGATGGGTGTGGTACCGTCGTTGTTTCTGATTTCCATAAAACGAGTGTACTTAAGCTACTTATCTTGGGATCAGAGCAATGTATGTGATGTTGTCTTATTTAGTTACACTATGTAATTAACAATGAGTGTCTAGAATGTCACCTAATTAGGTGACAGGGCTTTCAAATTAGGTGATTCGTGCCAGCGCTGGCTTGCGTTTGCACTGCGTTCCATATTAAAACAGTCGTGCGGCTGTCGTACGGCGTTTAATACAAAAACAATAGGCAGAGCGGTCTGACAGAAAACAACCAATTTGAAAGAACCGTTAGATTGATTAGTTATGGCATATCAAACGTTACCTCTGTGGAGTCCTGCGCCGCAGTCGTTGTCGGCTCCGGCCTCTTCTCCGCAGGCTGCTCCACTTGCATGTCGGAAGCTGCAACCAGACATAGAATAATATTATACAGGAAAAATATATATTCACCAAACGTAGGTGGAGCGACGACTTTCGCTAGGTGGCTGGCAGCACCTGGATGAGAGCGGACGCGGATTGAGCTCAGAAGGTAACGGCACTTGGAGAGGCCAACGTCCAGCAGTGGACTAATATAGGATGATGATGATATAAAAATTAATTAAAAAAAAAATTAAAAAAAAAATAATTGAAAATCTTTTTCTCTTGGCTGTAGATAGTCTTTTTACCACCGTATGGACCACCAGAGCTTATTTCATCATCAGTTTAAACGTCATTCTGTTGGGTTTAGAGTTGTAGACCTTTCCACATGAAAAGCAAATGGGCAAAAACAAAAGCCATATAAGCCCACTACGCTGGTCGACAACAGCTCAGTTTTTTTTTCTCACTTTATTAAGTGAGAAAAACTGCCATCAGGGCTCATCGAGACATCTCACGACAACGTAATATGTCAGCTGTTAAATGAAACCAACGGACGGATTAATGTGCCTTCCGTAGCAGTGAATTGTTGTACAAGTTTTACTTTAGTCACCGACCCGGTGAACCGGCATTACAAGAGTAGCTTTTTTTCTTAACTATTTGCAATCAGTTTCTTGAAGAATTAAAAGAGGTAATTCACTTTGAGCACCCGCAATGTTAGGTACTATTTTATTTTCGGATAATCATAGTTCGGGAACAGAAACAACTTCTTGTTTCAATTTGTTGTAATGGATCACTAGAATTAATACCTATCAACTATCTAAGTTATGAAAAGAGATATTTTTGTTTTGTTTATATAATTTTAACGCAAATTTTGTTGCGATACAAATTACAAAAACACAATGTTGAAAAAATTTCCACGAGCAGGATTTGAACCTGCACCCTTCTACATTTTATAAATAGCTTGCCTACTTCTTAACTGATCTTTAGTATTTGTAAAAATATTATGATCAGATGTTAATGACGGTAGTTGTTGACATTGAATTGGCGCCTTTGGCTTGCAAAGTAAAAAAGTAAATAGTGTTGAATAATTTCGGCGGGCTGGTTAGAACCACGATAGCTCAATTGGAAGAGCACCTGACCCGGTATGTCAGAAGGGTGCAGGTTCAAATCCTGCTCGTGGAAATTTTTTCAACATTGTGTTTATGAAAAGAGATTTCTTACGGAACACAAACTTTCACATGGAATATAACATCAATACTAGCTTGTCACAAGCTAAGTCACTATAAATTCTTAGAAAAATCTAGATTGTTTGAGTAAAGATATTGGTGACTATAGCTTGGCTAAGAATTCTAACTTTGACTTTTCTAACTACATCGGTTTTATTAACTAAAGAAAGTTGTTGATTGAGCAATTACTTCTGCTTATGTTAGAGCATTTACTCGTTTATAAATACGGGTGTGAGTATTTACAGCGCCACCGTATGGACGTACTCACTCGGAGTGTAGTTGTAGTCAATGAGCGACTCCCCAGCAATGCTGTCGGTACGCGATCTGCTGTGATCCTGCAGCAAGGAATAATAACATTTAGGCATACGTGCTTAGTGGCAAGATGGACTGGCGACATTACGAGGATAGCGGGAAAGCCGTGGATGCGTATGGCTTGGGACAGAGATGAGTGGCAGATACGAAAGGAAGCTTATTCTCAGCAGTGGGTATCTCCAGGCTGAAATGATGATGATACGTGCTTATAAACTATAGGGTTTTAGGGTACAACGCGCCATTAATACCCGTGACCCGTGACAGATGGTAATCTATCTTTATAAATAAATGAATGTTGCTAAGCGCGAAACTCGAGAACGGCTGAACGGATTTCGTTGAAACTTTGCACATAGACAGACCATGACCCGGACTAGGACATAGAATACTTTTTATCCCGGTAACAGGTTCCTGTGGGATAGTGTAGTCATCGCGAACGAAGTCGAGGGCGACTATACTAGTGAAAAAACAAAAATATAAAAATAATTCCTTGTTAATAGAAAATAAGAGAAAATGAGGCTAGTTTCATCCACATTTACAATGTACACTTTCAAAAGACTTTGTGTATTTTAATGCCATCATAACTTTTTTCTTCTGTCGCATCGAAGGTGGCAACTATTAAGTTGACTTTCGCACAGCTTTCAAGGAGATAGATAATGTCAGTGGTACAGTATCTATATTTTTATTTTTCACACCACGATAACGCGTGCGGGAAAAAAGAGGAAAAAACGCAAACATATCTGTAGCGGTTTCCTCACGATAAAAATATTATTATCAGTTTGAATGTAGATAGCAAAGTTTTCATTTATAAGGCATGAACGTTCTAGTTCTAGTCTGAGTTTCACTGACACTGCAGACTGCCTTGCACTAGGTAAATGCAATTTACTATAAAAATAACTAAACTGAAAAAATACTTTTTAATACCCGTTCTCACTAACGCCACTAAGTTTTAAGTAAAGTAATCTAAGTCAAGTTAGGTGAAGCTTTTACTATAACAATCGTCACCTAAAATAAAAGTATCAAAAACAGAACGAGAGATATGACCACAAACACGTATACGGCAGTATTTCAAATTACTGCTTTGACCTTTTTTCTGATGACAATAAATATTGAGTAAAAATATATTGCAAACTTAATCAAACTTTTAGTTTAAAATTTAAGGTTGTTGATGCTACACTATATATATAGAAATAAATTGAATTGAATTGTTACAGATTTCCAGAAGAATCTTTTTAAACAGCAATATGTCGAACACACCGCCATACTTGGCTTACTTGAACATAAACGACGCCTCCGACGAGCTGTATAAAAACATCGTAAACGGCAACTATTCGTACGCCCTCAAGATAACCGAAGGCCTCGCCAATAACAATGGGTCGGTGATCGCTGACGTGGCCGCGAGGCTGACGCAAGAAGAGAACCAGAATCTGTTGAGTTATTGTTACCTGCTTTGGAACTTCAGCGGTCAGCAGAACACCGTCAAAAATTACATGCCGTCACATTTCGCGCTAATATTCAACGACGCCAACGTAGTTCTAGTAAACAGCCAATACAATTTAGCCTTGAAACTGGATGCGAGTACAGACGGTGACGGTGACAGAATACCTTGGGGCGACTCCAGCGACAAGACCAGCCGCAGGGTAGTATGGAAAGTACTCCCCATTTGGGAGAACAACAAGGTCCACTTCAAGCTCAAGAATGTGGATTGCAACATGTATTTGAAGATGGGTGTCTGGCCAGACGAGATCGGCGACAAGCCGGTGTACGGATCGAACAATGATAACGAGATGAGACACATTTGGCACTTGGTGCCGACAGTGCTGAACGGGAAGTATTTGTTTTATATACAAAACAGACAAATGAGTCAGAAGCTGAAGTTGGCTGTTGATAGAGACAGCATGAGAGACCAGCGCCTGTGGGGCCACAACGGCGCGATTAGCGATAATGTAGCGCGCTACTTATGGCACATTCAAGAGTACTCGCCAGACCACTACTACGATGAGCTCTGATTTCACTATTTCTACTATAGGCCTACCGTTTAACTAAGAGGCTTCTACAGCTGCGCGGGGCGGGAAGGGCGAGAGCTTACGTAGGGCCTCTGCCACGAGCACAAGCGTCTAGCGACGCGACGAACGGATTTCAAGTTCAATGAACTAGAAATCCGCTCGTCGCATCCGTCGCTCCCGCCCCACGCAGACACCTCAACAGCGATTTCAGTTAAACGGTAGGCCTTTATCATAGTGCCTTACAAATAAACAAAGAATAAGCTCCGAATAGTTATTTCGTGGTGTGTTCCCGTCAAGTGCCGAAGTCAAGTTTGGTAAGGTCAAGTGCCGAGGCTTTTACAACAACTGATTTATATGTATAGGTAGATACTCAATCAATTGCTCGACTTATCATACTTATTAGAAATCCAAGATGTATTTGCCTGTAATTGTTTTTCACATTGCTTATAAAATAAGACATTATCTTATTCGATTGTTATAATGTTGGCGTACCTAATAAAATAAATAAATAAATGTCATAAAACAACAAAGATTTCATAATGCCCTAATGGGACATACCAAACCATATCCAGTATTCTATAAACCTAAACCCTTTTTTACACGATGCTACTTAAAACGAACAAGTCACAAACTGTAATTACAAACCAATCACAAACTGGTATGCAAACCAGTTATATTCAATTTATTTTTATAATGTGGACGGCAATTGAGTCTACCCCACCTGATGTTAAGTGGAAATGGAGGCCAGACGCGAAGACAACTGATGCAGCGTGAAAACAACACAGCTTCAGTCGTTCTCACTCTGCCGGCCCACAAAGAGCCTCTTCACGCATCTTTTGTGGTACCCCATCTCATAGGATGGGAAAGAAAACGTATGCTGGTAGACAATTCCATCTTTTGGAAGTGCGATAAAGAAAATGTTGGAATGTTCGAGACAGTACTACTGACAGTATTACTGACTTCAATTGAAGGGTTACCTACTACCGGTAAATGCTCATTAGTAATGACAATTTGTTACTGGTTTGTTTTGAGTAGCGTCGTGTCGTCCTGTAACATGGGTGTTCCACCAGTTGAAGTCACTTAGCTTGCGACGCAGCGAGCGATAGAGAGCTAAGGTCACCGACATCGCTTGCAGAATCAGCACCTTGAAGTGGAAGTAGGTCGGTTAGATCTGCAGAAAAGGGCATGACCGACGATCGTTGGAGCAGACATGTTCTAGAGTAGAGACCACGTTTAGCCAAACGCAGTGTTGGGCACCTTGCGGCGCAGTGGACCGACAACTTAAGGAAGATGGCGGGCGGTGGATGGATGCGGACTGAACAGGACCGGGTTGCCGCTCTTAGGGGAGGCTTACGTTCAGCAGTGGACGTCAATAGGATGAAGATTGTCGTGTAAAAACGAACTTACAGGTATAATGTTGAGTGTCCAATGCTGCCTCGTCTTGCCGGCAACACGAGCGGCGCTCTGCTGCGGAGGTGTCTGTGAAATTGACATTAGTTCATTCAATGAAGAAAGTTTCGTGTTGATGGTATGCTGAGCGATTATTTCTACGACAGACTACCACACATTTTCCACAGAATAGCAGAGTTGTGGATTCTGCTGCGACATTATGCTAAGTGGAGACCTTTTGGTAGTACCTCACATTGTCACAGTGTAAACAATGTGTATGTGTATGTACATATTTATATTAATAGATTTTGTCCCAGTGATTATGGGACGATAGCTGCACATAAATAATCGGTTATGGTCTCATTTTGAAGAGCTCCAGCCGTAGATGTGCAGAAAAATTAAGAAACCCGTCATAGGTTTCCAAATTCCTAAAAAATCTGTTGAATAAACGCGAAGTTTTGCGGGCGACCCACTAGTTCAATTTAGTAACGCATTTTGTTATTGTTTAGTTTGTGCGCCTAAAGCCTTCCCATTAAATATTCCATGCTGGTCTGGGTCGTGACAATAATGTATCACTTGCTTAACTTTCCGTGCATGTCTGAGCCGACTAAGGGAAAAGGGTTCCAAGATACCTGTGTAACGTTGTCGTTGCAATTTACTCTACGTTATATTTTTATGCTAGGCATTTTATAGCCTCCTTGGTAGTTTTAAAAACTATCTGTCAAATCCGATCCAATCCGAACCCTTTGGAGAATCTAGTAGGGCACGGGGACGCGCACTAGTGCGCGATGCCGTTCCCTCTAGATAACCTCTGAAGGTGATTCGTTTCACACGGCTTGAGGGACCCTTTACGTTCCTCGCCGCCCCCAAAAAAGCCCGGTGAAGCTGAAAATGCCATAGAGGAAATCAGCAATCCTTCTCAAAAAAAAAAAAATCTGTCAAATTTATATGTACGGTTCTGAAAAAGAATAATTTGAGTAACATGTCATTGTCATGGAAATTTATTAAATTTTAATAAGATCAGTGTCTCAAAATTCTTCAGTAAATAACATTGTTTTGTAATAATTGTGCAGCTATTATTGTTTAAAATGTAATTGTGAAAAAACCTGTATAAATCAGGTAGTTTGATTCCTATAAGAAATATTTGTAAGTGACGTTTTGGCTTAGACTTTTCTATACTGATTTATTGTTTTTTCTCCTTTTAGGTTATTTTTCTGCTTATTTATAAAATTTTATCTGATGAAATATTTGCCTGTGTATCTCCTGAGTTTTTTAATGGCCACCAGGCTACACCTGCATAGCTGGCTAGCTAAATACTGGCTAGCAACCCATCATTGACGCTATATATTCCACCACCTACTTTGTCAAAAAAAAAATCAAAAAAATAAAAAAAAAACTTTGTTTATGCTAAATGTGGCGTCGGGTCACTAATAGCGAGTATAATTGAAATTGATGATTTCGATAAGACGGACGTAAGAGTATGTAGGTAATAATTATATAATGTATTAGTATTTTTGTATGTATTGACAATAAAGCAAAGTTTGCTTCTACTATATTCAAAATGAAAATATTGTGTAATCAAAACAGTTTATTCATATTAAAAACAGAAAATATTCATACCTCGATTTCTTTGCCTAATTTTTTCCTGAGTTCAGCATTGAAACTTTCGGTAAAGCCATCTGTGGTGAAATACCTGAAAATAAACCAAAAACAACTAAAAATAAAAAAAAAACTAAGGTTAACACTTTTATTATATTTATCTGTATTGCCGAAAAAAAATGTTGTCAATCAGCATAATGCCACGACATGAGTATGCCAAAGCACTGGTTTTCCTTCATCATCACCAGCATATTTTAAACGAAACAAGGAGAACTGACCATAAACCACCACACGGGCCCAGTGCGGATTTGTGGTTGTCAACGACTGATAATCCAGCCGGGACCAATGGCTTAACGTGCCTTTCGAAGCAAGGAGGAGCTCAAGATGATACATTGTTGGTCACCCATCCGATGACTGGCCTTTACAAAAGTTGTTTAACATCAGCAATCGTAGACCCACTGCGCTACATTGATATTACATAAGTTAAAAAAGGTAAATATTATGACAGTTATTATGATGATAGCTTTTGAAGAAGGAGACAGACAGATTGAAGGAGTCAATTAACATAATCAATTGACAGTTACAAAATCCCATACTAAGATTTAGTTTTCATTAGAAAAATTACAAATAAGAAACACTCTTGTTGCTTTAATTACTATATCCCTTTTACATAATTTGGCAATATATATTGAAATATTTAATACAAGTAAGAAAATGCGTATCTGTTCTGCCCCGCTGCGTTTGAAATTCGAACTGAAAAGTTAGAAGGTAGCATTTTTTGCAGTTGTTTTGTATGCGTTATTATCATTGTTGCGCTATCGAGCTCCTTCTTGGTTTTCTTCGGAAGCATTTTTGTTTACTTAGGTTTCGTGCAGTTAACAACACATTTATTGAATCCTTTATTGTACATTGAAATTACAGAATAAATTACGTTATACAAAACACATACAAGGGTGAGCTTATCTCTAAAAGAGATCTCTTCCAGCCAACCTTAGCTGTAGTTGGAAAAGAAAGTCTGCGGGACCAATAATTGTTGACCATAACATAAATAAATAAATAGGTACCAATAGGTAATAATTATAATACATATACGTACACACGCTTGCACATCAAAGACTTTGAACTTTATATATAAGGCATATGGTTGAAAATGTATTGAAGTAATTTGACAGTTTTGGATAGGTTGATGCACAGGCGTCTATACATACCTACCTATTTAGTCAGTATCAAAGTAATGTTCTTACTAGTCACATACCTATACAATATTTATTTTGTTTAATGATGATGATGTACGATAATAGATTAAGTGAGAAGTGAGTAATCATGTACCCCCAACCCTTTGAGTATTTTAGTAAAGATGTAGGGCTTATTAAGTCCCCACGCGGAAATAGCACGAAATAATTTAAAACGTTGCACTGTTTAGTTTCATTTGCCAACACTCATGCATGTTCACGAACACTTTCTTTGACTTAATACAAAAAAAACGCAGACATGAGTTTTCGCGTGATTGAGCTCGATGGAGCCGGAGGAGGATCTCAATGGCTGGTCTTTGGATGTGTGATCAAAATTTTATCTCGAGCTCCTCCGCGTTTCGTAAGGCACATAAATCCGTTGGTCTCGGCTGCATTAGCAGTGCAATTCATATCTATTCATAGGGAAGGCTCGTGCCCCAGCAATGGGGGCATAAAATGAGCATGACATAAGAACAAAAGAAGATGTTACTTATGTCTGAGTAGGGCGGAGGCCTGCGGGCGGGCGCGCGGCTCAGTGCGCAGGCAGGCGGCGAGCAGGTCGCGCGCGAGGCCCGCGCCCGGCAGCAAGGCGCGCCGACACTCCGCCCCCGCGAGCGCTGCGCCGCCCGCCAGCCGCGACACCACTTGCTGGTGGCGCGGCGCCAGCTTGCCTGGAATATATTCTAATTAATGTACTTCTAATTTTTTTTAAGTGGGTTAAGACCACTGCTCCACAGCCACCAGATCCACCACACACCCAGAGCACAAAATGAGGAAAGCCCAGAAGGTAAGCTTCATACAAACGCGCTCAAAGCAACGCACACATAGACCCACCCTCTCACGGAAGCGGATGCAGCTTACCTTTTGCAGTCTCATGTCTCAAGTCTTAAGTATCAAGTCTCAAGTCTCAATGTCTCAAGTCTCAAGATCTCAAGTCGAATCAAGTCAAGGGATGAGTCTGTAAAACTCACCAACAGTTTTTATGATGAGAGCAAGCTGGTCGATGTCGGAGTCACCGGGGAACAGCGGGTCTCCCGTCAACATCTCCGCGAACAAACACCCGATCGCCCAGATGTCCACTTCAGGACCATATCTAGAATTAAATTTTAGATCATTATCATCATTATTATCATCATCATCATCACCTCATCCAAAATACGTCTTGAATATATTTTTTTTCATTCAATTAGAAATACAAAATCTAAATGAAAAATAATTGAGTGTACTGGAAAAAAAGATTTCAAAGAAATTCAAGCATGCAAACATTTTATTGGTAGTAAATAAATAGGCTGTTAAACGCCGGGAACCTAAGTGCTAACCTGCAGACGCCAGTAAACACCCGATTGCGCGGAATTGACTTGAAAACCGCATGGCGTGCAGCACTCACCACGTACATGTGCTCCGCGGATAGTGGTCGAATTGTAGTCTGAAGTACCGTAGCACCCATACCCTGGCGTAGCCATGTACTGTATTCAGCTTGACGGGGGCGACAACCTGACAGCACGCAGACCCAAGACCGCATAATTTCACCCCTACTGCATCTGTGTCAGCGCGTACTGCGTACTAAGTACTGCGTGTACGGCCCAAAGGTCGCTCAGTTTTACCATCTCATTTGTGTCTGTAATACCAATTTATCAACTGCAACTAGAGCAGTCGCGTTGTAATTGAACAACTAACAACTGGTTGCTTTTTTCGGTAATAACCCTACCGCATCTGTGTCTTACCTGTGCTCAGCGACTAGTAGCTCCGGCGCCCTGTACCAGCGCGTGGCCACGTACTCCGTGTACGGCTCGCCGGGGGCGGCCAGCGCGCGCGCAAACCCGAGGTCGCACAGCTTCACTACGCCCGCGTTAGACACCAATACGTTTTCAGGCTTTACGTCACGATGAATTATCTGGAAGTAGACGAACGAAGAAGTAGACTCTACTCCTGAGTTCATGCTTTTTGATATAGACCTTGGTCAAGCTTGCCTCTCCTAGCTCTTGTCTTCTCTTAGCCCTATCTCTAACTAAGAATCTTAAAATGGTGCCTAAAGTTTCATATTTAGTATGTTAAGCAACAGCTACAATAAAGTCACGTCATGTTATCAGGTTTACAGTCAGTCGAAACTGGGAAAGAACTTACAGAGTTCTGGTGACAGTAGTCGATCCCCTTCAACAGCTGGTAGAGGTGCTTCTTGGCGGTGTCCTCGCCGAGCCCGCCCGGGGCCGCCTCCAGCTCGTCTAGCAGCGTGTGGTCCAGGTACTCGAACACCAAGTAGAACCGCCGCTTGCGACGGAACACCTCGATCATGTTCACCAGGTGATCATGTCTGAGTTTCTAGAAGCATAATGAAGGTATTTTTGCATTTCCTTTAATCGTGTAGTTTTATTGTACATAGAGAATATGAACTCTAATTTAAAGAGTATTAATTTAAAGAAACCAGAAAAGGATAGATGATTATAATTAATTTAACATACGCAAACTAAAGGATAACATTATTTACAAGTGTTCATGTTTATGTATGTATCTACTACATTAATTTATAGTACTTTAATTACGTACCCAATTCAATTTTATTCCCCATGCCTATAGCAGTGCGCTTGCGATCGCGTACAGTCTCAGCGACACGCACAGGCGACTGCGACACGGCGAGCGGATTTCTAATTCATTGCGCATTGTAGTGCAGCAGTCGTGGTCAACGGTGATAGAAAAAAACACACGCAATTTACTAGAAATCCGCTCGTCGCATTGCAGGGCGCCAGTGGTCGTGGTAAGCATCCATATCCCACGGAGGTCCCTGGTACCTTGAGCATGCGTATCTCGCGCAGGGCCATCTTGCGCACGCCGGCATCGTCCTCCGTCTCCAAGAACTTCTTGATGGCGACCAGCTGCCCGTTGTCGCGCCGCCGGCATTTCAGCACCACGCCGTATGAACCCTCGCCCACCTGCCACCACACACGCACGTATAGGTACTAATCGGGGATTTTTCTTCTTCTTCTTCTTCTGTGCAACAAAGTCACAAATAGGCAAAACTGCCAAAACGGCAAAAAAGTTTGAGTTAAGTATGCCAATTTTTCTATGAACCGTTTCTTTTTTTGGGGAAACAAAGACATCTGCAAACGTGTATCATTATTCTTCTAGATGGTGCGAGCGCCTTTGTAGTTATTGGTGGTTTAAATTAATGCAAAATATACCTTAAGTCTTTTTCTGTAAAATTTCAATATGAGCTGTTGTTACTTTTGTTGCACCGCAAAATATCAAAAAATCCGTCTGAAAGCTAAATAAAAAATATTGTTTTTTCAACATCATCTCTGATCTGGCTCATAGGACCTGGCTAGCAACCACCGTTGCATTGCATCTAAGTCATCGTTATAACGACAATGTTACTTCCATTGTTTTGTTCCGATGGTAATTGGTAGATTCTTCTACCTGAATCAAGGTTTCCAATTTCCTAACACTACCATTACTAAATGTTTAAAATTAGAAAATAAATAGTAAACTCACCACAGCCAACTGTTCATACTTGTCCATGCCGCGGCTAGGCGACGCAGGGGAGGCAGCGACCAGGTCGGACATCACAACGACGGGAAGGAGCCATCGCTACTAGCAAAAACCTGAACAATATCTGCAACAAACAGATTGTTTTAATAGTTAGCGCCGCAAGTGTCTCCACATCACCTGATGTTAAGTGTAAATGGAGTCCAGACGCGAAGGCAACTGGTGCAGCGTGAATGCAACACAGCATCAGTCACGAGTGTCCGGCCCTCAAGGTGCCTCTTTATGCCTTGTTTAAAGGACCTTAGAAAGAGAGTGTGCTGGCGTAAAAAGCAATAGAGCTTCACAAGAACATGTTTGGATTAAGATGAGCTCTTAGTAATGTTGCAGTTTTGAAACCAGACGCGTACGCGTATATATACGCCGTAACGAAATATACGTCTTGTTTTCACAACCACAACACTGGCCCCTAGGCGCAGTGTAGTTGGTTGGTGTTTATTGTTATCTATCGGATATGGCTGTTTTTACCGAAAAACCCTAAGCTTAAAGTAACACCTAAGCCGAGTGGTGGTGACAGTAGTCGGAGTATGCCCGTTTTCGCCGACAATTTAAGTAACGGTCGCCAGAGTAAACTGTTACTTACTATTAGCTAATACCAGATTCGTTTTAGCCAATCCGCGTAGAGCGGTTAGTTGATTTACCGATTTATTTAAAATTGCCACCTAGATAACGATATGAAATGTAACGTTGCCCTTGCTTTTAATAGTATCTTCGTTTAACAGAAGTATTGTTACTTATTTTTAACGTTATCCAAAGTCCTGGGTTTTAACTTCGGAACAATCTGCACTTAAAGAAGGAGTAACAAAAACAATGCAACTAGTTATCAAATATTCATATTAAAATCAACCGTTCAACAGTAATATTAAGATTGACATACGGGCGGGTAATTATGTGGCCGTACGACATAAATACAATAAGGCAGGCAAAGTATAGGGCACAGCTCAGGGCTGCTATTACCACTGGCCTTTCTCTGAAATTTCAGTCGCATCGCATTGAATTATGCATTTGAGACATGAAATACAGACATCGGACAGTTGTCGTTTCCCGACAGTAGTTATTGTAATTAAGGCCGACTGGAAATTGTAACGAACATAACATTATCTTTCCCGTAGGCGGGCGGTACTGAAATTTATTTGTTTCTAATGTTATATTTATTTGTTGTTTCCATAACCATTAGGAGGGAGGCTTATCTCCAGTCTTAATTCCAATATGCATACTTTTTTGTAGTAATAAATATATTCATAAACAGTTTATGGTTAATTCCAAAAACAAATACATTTTATAAGGAGTATTTACTTTATCATTCAACCAATTTTCTTTTAAAACCTTCAATTGTTTCATTAACACTTACGTCTGACAAAGCGAGCCACTGTTCCTACATATAATATATTTGGTTAATATCAGCCAATGGTGGCAGAAAGGCTTTATTAAATTATTCACAAATGTCATTTACAACGCTCGTGGTACGGTTCTGAACGACAGAATAGTTAACCTTCAAACTTTTATGTGTACACGTATAATCATTTGTCAGGCTGCCGATGCCGCTGAGACTATTTCAGGCACGTCAAAAGGCAGCCTTCCGAAGGCCGATGAATCGAGACTAAAAATACGAGGGAAAACTTTTTGATTCAAATATTATTGTAGGAAAAACGTAACCACTAATTCAAATTTTTATATTACAAAAAAATAATTCTGTGGCGTGCACTTGGAGAAGCCTACGTCCAACAGAGGACTATTGACTGTATAATCTGATGATGAAGAAAATAAAAAACATTCCGCTTTATGGATATTGTGTATCCTAAACCCATAAACTACTGTTACTAAGTATTTTGTTACAATAAATGCGTAATAAAATTGCTGCAACTTTTATGTAGCCACTATTATGTAGGGCATACATAGGTACTTAACCATACAACCTCCATGTCCTAACTATTCATTAAATAACACCTGACGTTGTAAACTCAACGTTTGGCATCAATCAATAGACTACAGTTTACGTTGTGAATTATAAATGTGCTTCAAAGTGCCGCTGTCACCTTCCAATAACGGTTAATCAACAAAGGACATGGGGCCTTGCTCGACGCTAAATGTTACTTCTATAGCAAAAAGTAACTAAACAATTACGTATAGCTGTATATTCCTGTATATACTGTTCCACTGCTGAGCATCAAGTCATCGCTACGATTAATGGGTATTGGCTTAATCCTCACGCTTGTCTATTACCACGATCCGATCCGAACCCTTCGGAGAATCTAGTAGGGCACGGGGAAACGCACTAGTGCGCGATGCCGTTTCCTCTAGGAAACCTCCGAAGGTGATTCGTTTCACACGGCTTGTGGGAAACTTTACGTTCCCCGCCGCCCTCAAAAAAGCCCGGTGAAGATGAAAATGCCGTCTAAGGCAATCAGCAATCTCTCTCAAAAAAAAAAATTGTCTATTACGGGTAGCGCATTACAAACTCGGGTCACAAATCTGCATCCAAAAATATAAAACATTTAACATCGGAACACATTTACCCCGAACTGGAAAAAACATATGTGCTAGTAAGCTCACTAAAGCATTTTAAATAGTCATGATACCACCAAGCAATAAAGCAACTACATTACTACATTGTTTAAAAGCATCGACATTAAATTGGTACCATTCCGTGTTGGTAATCGCTGCGGCGGTCAATGTCAGCCCACTGTCCATTTACTAATAAATTGCAGTTATTCGTGTCACGGCCTGCAATGATAGCATTAAAAAATATAGCCCGGTGGCGCGAACCGCCCCGGCCCACGGAGATGTATCCGGGCATGGCATGTGCATGGGCAGCCTGACGTGTAGCCTTTACGCCACCAGAGTCTTGCCTCTGCTCTGGTAAAAACGCGGCTACCACCGAGAGGGAGCATGATTATGAGGTCTATGACGATGCAAAGGATAAAGAGGTTGTCATGTCATCATGATAACCACTACATACCCGGGCAGGTGAAGGTGACCGACAATCCTCTCGTAAGAAGGAGAGGTAGTCCAGTCTAGGGCCTTGCGGCAGTACTGTGATATAATATTTTACTATGTCGAAGTTCTTTTTAAATCTTACGTTTAAGCACTTTGCTGAAGACCCAAATGTTGAACGTAATATATATATATCTATTTATACCACCAATTGTTTGCATTGCTGCGTTCTGGTTTAAAAGTAATGTAAACGTGTTTTCCTGAATCGCGGTACAGTTTTTATTCGATAATATGACAGAAGTAGGGAAGTAGACTCTAAGGGCTCTTTCTATTTAGACGTTTGTTGTCAGACGGCTTACGCACGTTTGCAGTGCGTTCCATATTAAAACAGTCGCGTCGTCGCCGCGCCGCGTCTCGCGACTGTTTGAAACGCACTGCAAACGTGCGTTAGCAGTCCGACATCCATCCCTCAAACCAGATCAAAGGCGATACAAAGTAATTCTAATATATACAGTTCATAGTATTATTTCACTAAGAAGAAGTTTCACATCATGTCAGTTTACCGCCCCTGGTTGCTTGTTCATCAGGCGAGCCGTATGCTCGTATGACTACTAAGTATTTAAAAAAACATATAAGTACAAAACATACATTAACACCCCGTAACTTGCCAAAGGGCCTCAGAATGCCCATTTCGCAAAACGTCAATTACGCAGAATGCTTTTTTCTCAAAACGTCCACTTATCAAAGTGCCCCCAGCAAAATGCCCCCTTTTATCTCTGCTTGCTAGCAGAGAAATAAACCAAAAACAAAAATAAAACAATGCATGTTATTAACGTCTTTTTATTGAATATGAAATACCACCACGAGACTGATGATTTAGATATAACAAGGAATCAACATCGTTTACAAAAAAATCTTATTAAATCAATTACTTTCGTCATTAAATGTGTGTAAATAATGAATAAACACATTTTTTATATTTATAAAGCTGTAAAAAATATAGAAGTGGACGTTCTGCGCCTGAGCCGCCAAAGGCAATGCCTAACAACGGTGACATTTTGTGTGACAATCAGTTTTCTTAGGTCAATGCCGAATGCCTAGCCCACTGCCTACACTAATACATGCCACCTTATTCATATATAGCCGACATTGGAAACTGAATTCGATCGAGCGTTACGTGGACAAACCGTTTCAACGACAAATGATGGTATGATGTTGATAAGTAATTAATTTCGTGGTTTATTCATAGCTTGTTCAACGAAAAAGCAGTAATTATATCGATATGTAAAGAGGACAGTAATACGACTAATATAGGGTTACAAAATAGTGTGAAGATGGAACAGTCTACCAGCACACGTTTTTCCTCTTTCCTATGATATGGGGTCCTTCAAACGAGGCGTGAAGAAGCACCTTGTGGGCCGGCGAGTGAAGTTGACTGATGCTGCGTTGTTTTCACGCTGCACCAGTTGTCTTCGCGTCTGGACTCCATTTCCACTTAACATCAGGTGATGTGGAGTCATTTGCCGTGCTAAGCATAAAAAATAAAAATAAAGGTAAAAGCGCATGGTACTGTAAAAATATGGCTATGTACAAACCGCACGAAGCCATTAAAAAAACTGTAAAAATAAAGTAGGTAGGTACTCAAGTAGGTACCAAGGATTAGCTGGCAGATCAAAGTGCATATATGCGTAGATCTAAAAATACCTTAATAAATTTTAATTTTCACTTATACTCTGTCTACTAAAAGTCTGTTTTACTAACACCATATAGGTCAATGGTCTGTAAATTTAATATAATTATTATTACTATTTTAAAGGAGCAATATCTAGAATATTTATTATATCAGAATAAAAATGTATCTACATGCGGGATTACAATATTTATAGAAAAAAATACAGTTAAAAAAACATTTTGTTATATTTGTCACAGTTACCTTTGGTAATTTTTTATGAAACAGATTATCTTTACCATTACTATTTTTTTTCCCTTACCGTTTCCGTGTCAGACTTTTGTATGCAGTCCTAAAGTCACGTGACACTATAATAAAAGTCAATCAGAAATACAGCGAGCGTTGCCGCAGTTTACCGAGAACGCTTATTAAGTAATTTCCTCAAATATAAATAAAAAGGGGAATGAAAAAATACCATCTGGAAATAAAAAAGGATTCTATATTGCAACGGTATTAAGATTGCTGCTACTTAATGGAAAAACGAAGCTCAAACATTCATTGAAGGAAAATATTGTTGAGTATTTTAAACTTTATGATTAGTGCTATAAGAGTGATGAAGCTTGTAATATATATATGAGTAAAGCTTAGGTTGGACCTATAGCGGTTACTTATTAAGTTATAATTACAGTTTAAGAGAACGTTGAATAATTGTATAATACAAAATATCATTGTTTAATTAACTAATTTACTCGATATAATTTTGCAATGTATATATATATTTAATAATGAATAACATTATAATTAGTATTATTTACTTTTATCTTCAGCCCACCTTAGCATTTGGCAGAACATTAAACGAAGAATGCTGAAGGAACATCAATAACATTTAATTCAAAAGTGAGGATCTACGAGTTTTCAGGTAATTGTTTTATGATCACTATCATATTATTAACTTGTTACCCTACACTTCTCTGGAAGGTTGTAAGTTTATATTTTACACTAACATTTTCTTAATAATAGACAAGCTGAATTAGCCGAAGTTTGAAAACCCTTTGACAATGCGTTTATTTAAACGTTTCGACGTTATCAAAGCTTTCAACACGCTCCGACTCAAACCGCGACTTTACGTCTCCCGTGCTTAGCAGTGCGTGCCGTGAGAAATGGGCAGATGACAGGCGATCGAAGGGAAAAATAAAAAATATTGCAGCAATGCATAACCCTCGGTGAACCTCGAGCAAGTACAGGAACCGGTGGGTAACAAATTAAGTCAGGAAAGGTTTTATAACGAAACAACATGGACGACAGGTACGATTTATAGCACAGACTAAATAGATTTGTTATTTATTTATTTTTTTTATATTTACGGGTAAGCACAGTGCCTTGATCTCACCTGATGTTAAGTGATGATAAGGCCAATGATGGAAGCGCACTTCACCCGGGATCCTTAACTAGTGAGGAACTGGCTATCTTATCTCTAGCTGCCGGAACACATCAATGCTACAAACATTGATGTTATGGCGACATATTTAGATAAGATGGTGGTAGCTAGCCAGGCGGACAAACAAGCCCTACCACCAACCAAACCGAGTACACAAACATGTACCCCCGCTGGGAATCGAACCCGGGACCTCTGGGTCTAAACCGGTGGTCTTAGCCACTCGACCACAGAGGCGGTAAAAGGTAACTGAGTATAATACTTTTGCCCTATGTGTTTGCCAGGGATAAAGAATTGCACCACCTAATTTCTTCCCGTGGGTGTCGTAATAGCCGACTACCGGACCATTCCAGAGGATGGGCAGCAGCATCTCTGAGGTTACTCTCAACCTACTGCGATCGCCAGCTCGCCTGCCAAGCCTGGCGATTACGGCAAATACCCCTCATGCAAATCCTTGGGGGAGGCATTTGTCCAGCAGCGGACGTCTCTTGGCTAAGATGATGAGTGTACCTTTATTCTTTAAATGAAACAACTCTTACGGATCTACTCGCGTTTATTTTATACATTAGTTTTAATTAATGTTTATCCTGACGTTTCGAACCCTTTGCAGGGTCAAGCGTTCAGCTCGTTCGCGCTTTCTGTCCGAGAGATCCCTACTATTATTTATTGTACAGTCATGAGCATTAACATGTAAACAATGTTAAGGTCTCTGACCATTAGATCATGACCGTGGTAGGAACGTATCAGACACGGAAGTAACACAACACTATGCCTACTACAACGTATCAACAGCGTATTATACCCCTGCATAACGGCTTTAATGACGACCGTCAACAAATTGTTGGCGAGAATATTTTGCCGGAGCCGGAACACAACAATGCTACAAACATTGATGTTATGGTGACATATTTAGATAAGATGGTGGTAGCTAGCCAGACGGACATACAAGCCCTACTACCAACCAAACAGTGTACACAAACTCGGGACCTCTGGGTCTAAACTGATGGTCTTAACTACTGGACCAAACGTGTTGTATGTTTTGTTTTATTTTGTACTGTACTGTACCGTATTGTGACATCTATATAAATAAAAATGAATGTTACTAAGCGCAAAACTCGAGAACGGCTGAACGGATTTGGATGAAACTTTGCACATAGACAGACCATGACCCGGACTACGACATAGGACAATTTTATCCCGGTAACAGGTTCCTGTAGGATAGTGTAGTCTTTGGGAACAAAGTCGGGGGCGACAACTAGATTGTAATAGTTATGGCATAAATAAACTTATTCTATTCTATCCTATTCTATTTTTCTATAGGGGAAAGGCACTTTCTTATTATCACGTTTTAGGTATAAGTGTTGTTTTGTTAAAACGACAATGTTATTTTCTTTCTACACAAATATTTTTTAATTGATTTTGTTTGGACTAATAGATTATAAATTGATTGAAAGATTATAAATGGATATGATTGATATGATATGATGATTTGATTATTTTGATGATTGATGATGATTGATATGATGATTGATAGAATTATAAATGGACGATCATGGCGAGAACGAGTTTTATAGCACTATATACTCACAGACTGTAATTGAAGTTGCCTATTATTCGTTGCGCCGAACCTGACATCATAATTTCTGATGAAATACAGCACTGTGAATGCAAATTTAAAACTTTATCAGGCGGCATTTATCAACTTTATCATCAATTTCGGCGGGTAGGACAGAGCCGCGACAGCATAGTTGGTAGTGCACCTGACCCGGCAGGTCGTGAGCTGCGGCTTCAAATCCCGCTGGAGAAAACTTTTAAAACCTTTTTTCAAACCTTACCATTGTTTAAATTTTTAATAAACCATGAACTAACTATTCCGGTTCCCGTCATTTTTTGTAGGGGTCATACACATTTGCATGGGTATGCGTGATAGTCGTCAACTATAGCTCGCGATTTGTGGTCTAATACCTTGTTTACATGTGGTTTACGACCAGCCCACTCGAAAGGGGGAGTTGGTTAAGCGAATATGTAAGTGCCACGTAACTTTTCATCAACAGACAGACTAAGCGATGCATATCTACGACGAATGATGAATAAGCAATAACCACGCTGCCTCAATGATGGTTGGTTAAAATGACTGATATCTTACGACAGCAAGAAGGAGAAGCTTGGTACATATTAGGTACAAGTATATTAGGTTAGGTAGGTACACACGCCTGCACATCGACCTATCCGAAACTGTCAAATTTCACTAATCGATATTGATGTTTATACCCAAACACTAAGGTTCGAAATTTATTAAAGAAATTTGACATTTTGTGGTAGGTTGATCTGCTGCCGTCTGTACAATTCGGTCAACCATTTGGTTTAATATTATTTATTTATTTATTATTTATTTATTTATTAATCATATACAAAATCTTACATTTCCCACAGTCCCACAAAACTGTTGTTTCAGAAACCGGTTACTCGACATTGCGAAAAATGCTTAACTTGCAAAATTCCTAAAATGCCTCAGGGCATTAAGTCGGTCTTTTGCTGTATTTTTGCAACAAAGAATAAATAAATCAAATTTCAACGCGCAAGCGCTAGCTAGTGACATGCTTTCCCCGCTGCTTGCCCTATGGATGGATAGGGAGAACGGGTCATACCCCGCCCGATCCTCTAAATGACAGCACACATTTACAGAATACACTAAACATGCACACCAGTTTAGGCCCAAGACACCGTACTCGTAGAACAAGGGTACGAAGAACCGGTTCACACTCGCTCTACACCAGGTACAGACATGTACCTGGTCGGTTCTCTCCTCCTCCACGGCCCGGTCAACCCGAGCCGAGGTCCGTGCCTTTAGAGGCGCCCTCGGGTTGCTCCGCTCCCCGATCCGATCCGAACCCTTCGGAGAATCTAGTAGGGCACGGGGACGCGCACTTGTGCGCGATGCCGTTCCCTCTAGATAACCTCTGAAGGTGATTCGTTTCACACGGCTTGAGGGACCCTTTACGTTCCTCGCCGCCCCCAAAAAGCCCGGTGAAGCTGAAAATGCCGCAGCGGCAATCAGCAATCTCTCTCAAAAAAAAAAAAAGGGTCATAAACCACCACCCGGGCCCAGTGCGAATTGGTGGTTGTTAACGACTGCTAATGCAGCCGAGGCCAATGGCTTTACGTGCCTTTCGAAGCACGTAGGAGCTCGAGATGATAAATTTTTGGTCACCCATCTGATGTACGGCCTTGGCGAAAGTTGCTTAACCTCAGCACTCGCAGACCGAGCGCGTTAACCACTACGCCATCGAGCTCCTCGGATTTCCATAATAACAAGCAATCCCTTAAGTCTGGGGGCACGGCAGTGCCCCCGCCAAGTCGACTCACTCACTGACTCACTGTCACTCACTGTCACTCACTGTCACTCACTGTCACTCACTCACTCACTCACTCGCTCACTCTCTCACTTACTCACTCACTCACTCACTCACTCACTCACTCACTGACTGACCGATCATCAAAACTCTAAGGCACTTCTAGCAGACATAGAAGCTTCAAATTTAGAATACAATTAAGTACTCCCTTATTCATAAAAACTATTTAAGCATTTTTTGGTTGAATATTGTTTAGTTAACGTCACACAAACGTCATTTGTATTTGAGAAAAAGTGGCAAAACACTAATTAACTAAGAAGGCTTAAATAGTTTTTACTAACCCCTTTATTATGAATAAAGGGGTTAGTATTTAGTGTATAAATCAAGGAAAACCTAAAATAATAATTTCGGTCCAAAATAATAATATCGGTTTTCTAGATACACCAACTGCATAAAAAACTTTGTAATCCCATATAAATGATACAAAGCTACATTTGCAGTGAATGAATCAGTGTACCTGTATAATATGTATAAATAAGTTTTCTTATTTATACATATTTCTATCTTTTGCTCATAAGACAGAGAGTGGGCTTTAAGAAAATCGGTTGTTGGTATTCAAGAAGTAGAAGGTACCGGAAAGGAAAATAGTAGGACTATCTACAAAAAGAAATGGACCTTCTGTCTTAAGTTATTACGTAAAGCTAACCTAACAACATCTATTAGTGAGTAGTGACCATATCAATATTAAAAATCTTTTGTGTTGTAAATACATACATTGACTTGGCAATCGCACTAAACAATCTAATTTAATAATATCTATTACTTGTGAGATACATTGTGTTTTCATGCGATGGCCAAAACTGAGTGGTTCAAATGACAGGATCGTTTTAAAGAAACTCGCTTAGACACGGAACGCGCTCGCGTGCGCCCGGCGATTCGCAGCGATGCCATAAATTACTAATCAATAGATGTTTGTACAACCGCGGCATTATATATAACTTTTCTATCGAAAATTAAAATTGGCGAAGACAAAGTTCTAAATGTTTTGATATTTAGATATGATGGATCCCAAACTGTAGCCGTACAAGAGCTGGGTGCCAAGTGCGAGTTTCATGCGCCATCGATCGCGTTAACGAAAACGAGAATTAGTATGGCAATGTGTTAACTTCTTGCGTATGCCGCCAGGAAACGCTGCTTCAATGCCATACTAATTTTCGTTTTCGTGAACGTAATCGAATGAATATAGTAAACAAAACTCACTCTAGTGTACCCTGATAAATAGTTCTTATCTATTCATTTAGCTGTCCAAAATAGGCTGTATTAAGTACTGATTAAGCGCTTAACAGCCGTTATAAGTACGGATTGTCATAACAATGACCATGAATAATAACAATTTGACGAATATCGCTTTTAAATTAATAAATTAACGAGTTCTTCTAGACATCCTGTCGGATCATCATCATATCAGCTCATTTTATAAGATAGAATGTGAGTTTCGATGAATTAATATAATAAAATTAATTTATATAATTTTTATACTGATATGATAGCCTTTATCAGCAGTGTCCTACAGATAACAAACAGCGTTGCGTTAAATAGATCATTAAGTTTTTATTTAGAGTATCTTGAGTATGTCATGCTCTCTTTATTTGTCTCTGCGGTGGTGGCGTGTGCGTCGGGTCGTTACGTTCCCTAAAATATGGTTGAGCGAAGCGATGGCTGATTCATATGTCATACTCGTGAACGGGTGCTGCCTGTGGAGGCTGGTCTGCTCTTGCATACTTATCTTATTTTTAATATTATTTACTGTAGTTTGACTTGGTTTTTCTTAACCAATTTTTTTTTTTGAGTACTGTAGTGGTACTGTATGACATTGTGGAAATTGAAACTTTTACCTGATGTAAATTTGTTAACTTAGTTTTTTTTTTTTTTTATTTTGTGATATTTTTGTTTTTTATTTACATGTTGTGGTTGTCTTCTATAATTTTGTGTTTATTTGTAATGGAAAGTGTCCTGCTATGATAGGGCATTTTCCAATATTTTTGACGCTGTAAGGCAGAAAAGAGCTGGACACTTGCTGAGTTTCTTGCCGGTTCTTCTCAGTACAAGATCTCCCGCCCAGAGTAGACTTACGAACCGATGGCATAGTGACATTCACAAGAGCTACTTGTAGCCTAAACTGAATAAATGATTTTGAATTTTGAATTTTTTTGAATTTTGATTGTTATTGACAGATGTCGGCTGCATTAATGACAAACAATATTAATCTATTCTCAAAAGAGTAGGTATATATGCGTGTGTCTCAAATACATGGTAGTGTGTGTAATGTTGGTTTTATTGATTTAATGTATTTTTTATGCATAATTTAAAAAAAATATTAACATTCTGTACTCCTTCTCTATATAAACTATAAGTGTGCGAAATTTCATACTCCTCCGTCCGCGCAATTTTCATAAAAAGAGGTACCTATAAAGTTTTTGCTTCACCTATTAATAGATATAATATGAAGACATTCGATCAAAGCACGGGTTGAACTAGATTTTAATGAAATTAGTTACTATTAGATTTAAATACCGAAAAGAAATGCTTTTGACCACTAAAGAGTCTGAAATGCTGACTGTAAGGCAACTGTATGTTTGGTCAGTTAGCCTCAAGCAACATAAGCTAATAACTGTTAGCGACAGATACATCTATCATTAGAAAGTGTAAGCAATATGCAGTGTGTAAAAAAGATCTTTTAACATATTTTTCTTCTATTTTTATCTTTTTTTTAATTTCGTTAAACGCTTCTTTTGTTATCAAGGAGGACGTCTATACAATAAAACAAAATAAAATCTATCTATTAGCTCGAAAAATAGTACCGGTTGTAAGAGATGTGTAACTAAATGGTTAAACTCCCTAGACTATGACGAAACTGAAGAACTTCTGAAGTAATCTACAATATATACACATTATACATACAATTATACATATATAATATATAAGTAACTATTTAACCGATATAAATGTTTTCATTTGTTTTCATTTGGTTTCTTGTTTTCATGTAATTAAACCTTTTATAATAAATATATGCGTATTTGATTGGGGGGTGACCTGGTGACTAAAAATATCAAGCCTAACTTTAGGCTTAGTTTCAGGCTCCAGTCTCCCACATAACTTTAATATGTAAGCACCTAAATGTAAAATTAGATATTAAGTATAAGTTTTGTGGAAGAAAATTATTTATTTATTTATTTTATTTATTAATTTCAATGTGTAGTGTTGGCGTAAACTTTAGAAAACAATATAAATTGTGTATGTGTCAAATTTCATCAATGAGATGTTTAGCAAAAATCAAGATAATTAATAACGCAAAACAGCAACGTATAATACATAACCAAATATTTAATCATCTGCCCACTGATCAAAAAGCCTCAGTAAATTTAAGCTGTTTTAAAATTAAATTAAAGAGATGGCTTATAGATAAGGCGTTCTACAGTTTGACTGAATATTTCGGTACAAAAACAGCATAGTGGCTGTTTCTATGTAACATATACCTACCCACTAAAAATTGCATGCCCGACTAGGGTAAATTGTTTGTTCCCAATTATGCTTAACACCTGCTATGTATTTACACAATTTTATGGCAATAAAAATTTATCTTATTTTATCTTATCTTATCTTATCTTATAAAATCTGTAAAACAAAATTTATGAAATCTGTCAAATAACCGTAAATGGCGTCAATTTATTTCAAAATTGTAACATAATTGTCAATGTTACAATGTTCGCGTTAACTTTAGAAAACAATATAATGCAATGAAATAAAAAAAAGGTTTGGTGTAATTTTTGTGCTTTAGTTGCGTAAAAGGACGAATGAAGAGCTTGTTGGGGCGATCTTGCCAAGCAGTAAAACTAAGTAAGCTGAATTAAAAAACTGTAATAAGAGTAGGAATAGATACTCACGACATGAACCACCATTAAAAAATAGACATACCTAAAATAAAACTGGAATTTGATTCATGTGTCATATACTAATAACAACATATTATGGCTACATGGAACTCTCCAAAGTTGTTGATTCGCGATGCCCAAAATTCCTTTTCCAAACTTTGCAGACAATCAAAAGCAAAAGAAAAACAAACTGATTTATCAAAAGTCACAATTAACAAATTAGCACTATCTAATGCACAATAAAGCCTTGTTAACAAAGTTGTCATAAAAACATACTTACACAACGTAGGTAAACAAAAGCGCGATCCACGAGCATAAAAATAAACCTGTCAGTTCCAATCACAAATTAGCGAACATACATAAAAAAAATCCAAACCTGACCGTAAACAAATCTGTCGTAAACTCACATTTACTACTGTTCGGATCACGACATCTCAAAAGAGGATACATATCAAAACGACAATACACAAAAAATCGTAAAAAAGTTCATTTCACCGCACCCCAACCAACTTTTACGCAAAAAAAATAAAAGACGATCGTTTGAAAGCTTGCAATATGTCAAATCGCAATAAACTACGAATTTCGTAACGCAACTACCGAGTGCTACGAGTGAGGTGACGCGGGCGTCTACGGTTGCGCGGTGGCTTGCACTGACACACGATAAAAAATGTCGTAGACTCGCAAATAGGGGACGGTGTGCGTTACTCCAGCAACAAACTTACCTGCCGTAATTAAATTATAACAGCGCCGGGCGTCTTGTCAATTTATTATTTCTTTTAAATTTTAATTGACTTTATCGTCCTACTATGCCAAATATTTAGCTGTTTACTTGTCATTTCTTTTAATATCATATGGAAACTAATGGATCAAAATAAAGTTTGAAACAGTTATAGCTTAAAGATAGGTACAACATTTTATCATACGAAGAAGAAGAGAATTAAAGATTGCATGAGATTTTGACTATATAGACATTAGTACTCTGCCAGATGGGGATTATCAGGGGGGTAACCACGAGCTCTTATAGCAGTATTATTGCAGTTGTAAAAACGAGACACGTGTAGCGGCGAATATACTCGCATCTCTTTCCCACAACTGCAATAATACTGCTCTAAGAGCTCATAGTCAGGGGGCTGGGCATTCTTTTAATTTATAGTTAGTAGCCAAGTTTATAGTTTTTTAAGTTTACGATTAATTTACGATTGTACTTGTGGTTAGGATTATATCTACTTTTAATGTGTATTTGTATTGGAAATTGTCCTTCTAGGAAAGGGATTTAGATTATGTTTTTTTAAACTACTTAATTATGTTAAATAATGGGAGGAAAGTAAGGCTCTTGCTGAGTTTCATGCCGATTATTTTTTAATTGTAACTGTATTCATATTTAAAGCGCGGCGTGGGCAGGCCTCTAAAAAGATGGACCGACGATCTGGTGAAGGTCGCGGGAAGCCACTGGGTGCGAGCAGCACAGAACCGCTCGTTGTGGAGATCCTTGGGGGAGGCCTTTGTGCAGCAGTGGACGTCTTTTGGTTGTTTTTACATTTTAATATTAAACCTGTTTTTTTCTCAGTTTGCACAGTTGCTTAGCCTTATAACGTTAACTCGGCGAGTGTAAGCAACGTTTTCGAGCCAGGTGCCGAGTTAACTTGACCGCGTAGTAGTTAATCCAAGACTTAGGAGATTCATAAGTTTAGTGCAAAGCGGGTGTTATTCATTTACCTGTAAATGTGCCAATGCATTATCGGACTCAATTAAGGCTCTTATTAGACTTAATTAAGGTTTTCTGTTACAGTTTCAATCATATTTATATGAGTACAATTCCAAAAAGTTTGTATTAGTAATATTCTAATCATAAAATCGCGTGACACAACGTTTGCGGCACTAGGTTATTGAACCTACCTACCTTAATGCTTACTGAAGCAAGGCTGTGGTAAAATTGCGGCTGCAAAATATGAATCAGATAAATTCACAGTAGTAAACCTATTTATAAACCAATCTATTTTTAAACTAAAAACTCAAACATACAACCTCGATTTAGCTTTACCTTGATAAACTGTAAGTCGGTATTTGCTTTTCTTACAGTCAACAGGTGTTTGTAAAATTTAAGGTAATGTTTAATTTTGCAGGGTCAGGATCAAATAGTATTACAGATAAGCTGAAATAAAAGAAAAATTGAATTTAAAGTGTTTCATAACCAAAAAGAACATGATGCTCTCTTCGTTTATGATTGATATGAAATAGACCAAAGACTTCACGTCCTATAGTAGCACCCATCTTAGTGATTCACATAATTTTATTTGTTAAAAGATTATTATTATGATGTAAGTTTGCTAACTTAGATATTTTTATTTCTTTAATTTTATATTTTTCATATTGTGTTTGTCTTTTATAAGTTGTGTGTTTATTTTTTATGGAAAGTGTCTTTCTATGATCATCAGTGGCATGTTCCAATATTATGACGCTGAAAAGCAGAAAAGAAATGCCCTTGCTGAGTATCTTGCTGGTCCTTCTTAGTGACTTACGAACCGATGGCATAGTGAAGTACATAAGAGCTAATTTGTAGCCTAAACTAAATAAATGATTTTGAATTATGAATTTCATTATTGCGAAATTAACATATTAATAACAGTCCTGTTAACCCACCTAGAAAACTTAGGTACTCGTTTAAGTCAGAGATTTACGTCAGATAGTCTAACGAAGGTATTAGGATATAACCACGAATTCCCACATTCAACCCGAGCATCAATCCGTCCAGCTACCGACGGACGCTTAAATAATAAACACCATTGTTTTGAAACGGCCTATAGTGGATATGCTTTGAACATGACAAGTTTTATGACGGCTGTCAAAGTAGGCCACAGATCAAAAATTAACCAGGGACCAACCACAACCGTCCACACCACATGTTCGGACGTCCCGCTTTCCACGCCATTACGAATTCATGAGCTCCCGACCAAATAAGGAGCCTGCAGAAGGTAAGCTTTATACATACGCGTTCGAGCAACGCACACATAGACAACCTCAAACCAGGACCATTGCAAACCAGTCCGAGCACAGCTGTTACGAGATTCCGTATCCGTGACAAAGTTTGTGTGTGCGTTGTTGCTCGAGCGCGGTATGTATTAGGTCCTTACCTATGAAATTGACGTTTTGTATGAAGTTTTTCTTTTAATTATATTTTTCATACTAACGAATTTTCAAATTTCTTAACATCTATTTATGTTAACACTATAAAAGTTGTAGGGCAGTGTGTTTGTTTCACTATCTAAATATAGCAGACCTTAAAAAGAAAAAGAAAACCAAGTCCCTACAATGCTACAATGAAACAAAAGGTCAATTCCGCTAACAAAAAAAGAAGTCAATTTAAAAAAAGAATTGGGCCATAAAGGCACAAAATTAAAAAAACATTGTTATTACTGAATCCTAAGTAAAGTTAATCCTAAGTAATTAAGTAACATAGTCTTAATTAAATGTGTATAAAAATATTTACATCCGGTCTTGAGTTTTAGAAGTAAACACACTTATTAAGAATTAAGATAAAAACGTCAATTGCATAGGTAAAGACTATTAAGCTTACCTTCTGAGGTTTCGATATTTTGTGTCATAACAATAAGCACCAACGCGGAGTATGGCTTTGTACTGGATTATTACTTGTTTAATTATACGTTATTTTAACCACGACATAAAGAATAACAAATGTGAGCGTGCTTATTGTAAGCATTATATCTGACACAAAGAAGTTGAAATAGGCAAGTTGGCACCCGAAATAAATCATTATATAGCTCTCGATTATGAAAACCTTTACAAAAGTGCATCGGAAACAATAACCAATGATGACTACGACTACTTCAACCTGGAAAAAATTAAAAAAGAAAACATAGAAGGTTCGAAAATAAAGAAAATTAAAATACTCAATCCACCACAGAAAGACTGGATAAATAAAAAAATTATAGATGCGGTTAATTTTAGAAATGGATTGTGGCAAGAAACTAAAAAAAATCCACATAATGACAACTCGAAGAGATCTTTTAAAGAAGAACGATACAAAGTTCAGAAGTTGACTATGACACATAACGAAGATTCCTACCACAAATTATTTTACACATACAATCAACCTAAAAAAATTTGGAAACTTATTAATACCTTGGCAGTAAATAAAACCAAAAACGGCCCTGCTCCTCCAAATTTGAGATCTGATTCCGGACTGATTACCGACGCGACGGTACTGTAATTTGTAATCTGTTCAATTCCTTCTTTTCGTCTATCACTTAAGTTTGCCAAAGTTAGTCCTATAGATAAATCTGGGTCCAAACTTGACCTGAGTAACTATAGGATATCAGTGTTACCCGTGATGTCGAAAAAATTTGAGAGAATCTTATTTAATCGACTTGGCGATTACTTACTTGAAAAAAATATTTCAATCGACCAGCAATACGGCTTTCTCCCTAAATGAAATACAACCACAGCTGCTATTACCAAAATTAAAACGCATATTGACCAAAGGAATATTGCACTGGGTATATTCATTGATTTGAAAAAGCCTTTGACACTGTAAGTCACCAAAAACTACTCTTAAAGCTAAACGTTATAGGCATCATGGATACGGCTCTAAATATGTTTAAATCTTATCTAAACAATAGACGTCAAGTTCTTAAGATTGCAGAGTTTACAAGTTCTCCTAAGAATATTTCTTGAGGTATACCTCAAGGTTCTATAAACGGGCCATTACTATTTTTATTTTACGTCAACAATATAAGTAAAATAGGACTAACCGGATACCTAACACTATATGCTGATGACACATGCTTGTTTTACATCGACCACTCAGTTCACGCCACAATCGCCGACGCCTAAAAAGATCTAGATGCCTTAAACCAATGGTTGCTGTCTAATTTGTTAACAATCAATACATCAAAAACATCGTACATGATACTAGCTCTAACAAATAAATATATTCCTGACTTCGAACCACTCAAAATAAATAATGAACCTCAAGAAAAATACTTAGCGTTGCTGATTGATGACAAACTAACTTGGAGGCCACACATTGAGCACGTCAAATCTAAATTAATATATGTACTGGGAGCGCTGCGTAAAATAGCACACTGCATACCAATAATAGTAAAACCTATTATAATCAAATCACAGAATGCCTAATTGAAATCTGGGGATCAGCCGCACCAACTAACCTAAAGTCGCTACAGAGATTTCAAAATAAAATAATAAAGACATTGTTCCATTATCCATTTCTTACACCAACTAAACAATTATACGATAAAACTAAACTAATGATCCTATCCCAACTACATAAACATACAACATGTATTCTAATAAAATAAAAAAATTACAAAGAGTATTAAATCAAATATACAATTACATACAAAAAATATACGCTCAAATTAATTACACCTAGGACTAAATATGGAAAAAAGACAATTCAGTTTGAGGGAGAACAGCTGTTTATTAGGTTACCAGATGAAGTGAAAACTTGTGAGACTATTATATACTATACATGTTTAAAAATAAACTTAAACTGCATATCGCAACGAGTACCACAGAGTGACAATTTGTATACTGTTATTTATATACTACTCAAAACAAAATAAGGGCCACGAGGTATTTTTTCATTTTGGTGTAAATTATTAAACATTTACATATTAAAAGTAGTAAAATATTGAGTATACAAACTCTTTGATACCTAAACTTTTTAATATTGTAGTATTCATCTAATGCTGGCAACAATTTTAAATAAAATTTGATTTAAAATTATTTTAGAAAATTTTGATTATATTTGCTTTGACGTTTTGCTTTCCTTAGCTTCTTGGTTTATTAGAAATTATCAGAGTTCATTGATATCTCGAGTCAGAAACATCTTTTGCAATATGCCACAAGCACGCAGGCGTCATATGGACTCGCTGACAGCAACCAGAGCCGTTACAATGATTGAAGAAGGTCATTCGCAGCGATCTGTGGGTTTGCAATTGGGATTTTCTCGAAGAACTATTCAAAATCTATGGAATCGTTTCCAAGAGACCGGCAGTGTTAGAAGAAGACCTGGTTCGGGCAGAGTTCGCATTACAACAGCTCAAGAGGATCGTTACATTCGATTAAGTGCGCGCCGAGATCGCACAACGACGGCCCGCAAGCTGCAAAATCGTTTACGGCTCACAACGGGTACTCGTGTCAGTGACCAAACTATTCGTAATCGATTGCATGAAGACCAACAGGCATCAAGAAGGCGAGTTGTCCGTATTCCATTAACCAGAAATCATCGTGCAAATCGTTTAAGATTTTCCCGTCAACATTTGGACTGGGACATAAACCAATGGGGCATGGTGCTCTTCACAGACGAATGCAAAGTTAAATTTTTTAACGACGATCGGCGTATTAGAGTATGGAGAAGACGCGGCGAGAGATTTTCAGTAGCCTGCATCCATGAAGTCGATCGTTTTGGTGGTCCAAATGTAATGATTTGGGGCGGGATAAGCTTACACGGCAAAACTGAGCTCGCTATTTTAAATGAGGGTACTGTTACTGCTCAGCGGTATATTGAGGAAGTCGTCAGACCACATGTGATCCCATTTGCCCAGCGAGCGGGTCCTGGATTCATCTTGATGCAAGACAATGCTCGTGCACACACGGCTCAAGCGACTCGGTTTGTACTGGAAGCGTCTCAAATTCAAGTCTTGCCGTGGCCGGCGAACAGTCCGGACTTAAATCCAATAGAGCACATGTGGGATCAGTTGAAACGAAGAGTTAGAGACGGTGATCAGGAAATCCACAACCAACAGCAACTCATCAACGCTGTTAAAAGGGCCTGGGAAGAGATTCCAATGGAAAATGTCAGGCATTTGATTGAGAGCACGCACTCCAGGCTTCAGGAGTGCGTAACGAAACGAGGGGGGCATACCCGTTACTAAAAGATGAGCATGGAGTATTTTCTTTTGTTTTCAGTAACTTTACATTGTTTTTATTTTTAACCTTAAATGTGTTTTTTCTTTCAAAAGCAAATAAACTTTTTAATTATTATTATTGGAATAAATTTATTGGTCTACACGGTAAAAACAACATTAGTTTTCGTTATGGAGACAAAAAAATTAATATTGGTTTTATTATTTTCATGGTACAGACAAAATACCTCGTGGCCCTTATTTTGTTTTGAGTAGTATATATTGTTTATATATCATTATAAGTGAAATGTAATTTCGTATGAGAATAAAGATCTGTAAACCTAAGATGGTGATCAAGTATTTTGACCGGACGTTTGGGGTCCTTACCAGGAACCGTGTATTGCTTCTACAAATAGCTTTATTTTTATCGAAGAGTAGGCACAACTCCGTTTTACCTGGTGTTATGATCAAGCGGAGTTCAGATGCCAAGATAGCTAGAGGAGTAGGAGTGTGTCTCACTAACCGTCTCCTCACCTTGCCAACCCGCAAGTTGCTTTTTAATGCCATTTAAAAGAATAGTATATAACCTTATACCCTTGGTATCTTGGTGTCTTCTTGGTTTCTTGGTATCTTGGTAACCCTATAGGTACTCTTATAACCTTGGTCCATATATAAATAAACCCGTACTCACGGAGATTTTCTATAAATGAAGCTGGTAAAGCCTGATCATCTTATTCATTAATACGATAGAATGGTGAATAAATACACGCACAAGCTCTCAATGTAGGTCTCCTAGAAGTACATGAAATTTCGGCAGAGTTGTTCTCGAGCTGAGTCAGTATGTGAACGATACTGAAACTTACCTACTTAGTAGGGTACTTACACTGTAAATTATAGATATAATAATTTTACACAAATCTTGCGTACAAATTACAATTTGGATGTTTGATGACGGCTGTAGATGAAGTAGTAGTTTTCATTGAATAAGGCTCGTTTGGTTTACCAAGTTAGAGTTAAGTGTTGATTAATTACAGCACAGGTGGGACAAACTCACGATAGCATAATTGGTAGTGCACTTGACCGGGCATGCCAGAAAGAGGAAAGATTTTTATTTTATTTATTTATTTAATTACAAGTTTATGTACACGAATAAAAGGGTAACAAAATACGGGTGAATGCAGTACAAGAGCGCTGCTTATTTCAGTTCTGAAATATCTTCTAGCAGGCCCGCAAAGGGAAATGTTATAAATAAAGGTAGAATTAATGTGGACCTCATGCAAAAACTAAATTAAACTTACTTAAATATTTATAATACACATACATACTAATAAATGCATAAACAAAGGAAATTTAATATACAAAACAAAAATAAAAGGCGAAAAAAAGAAATCAAGAAAAAAGAACACTAAACAGTTTGCTTTATATCTCCGTTAAACATTTTTTATTAGCAAGGCCGCAAAAGTTTAAAAGTGTATACACAAAGTTTATAATTTGCAGGGAAAGCCAAAGGTTTATTTAAAAAACCCAATCCCCGCTATAATTTGTCGCTAATTTCGTCTTTAACGACTGACAAAGCATTTTATTGATTCCGGCAGCGGTTAAGCTTTCAATTCACGAGCAAACTACCCTTCAGTAAATATTGAGGTTTATTGTAACCGGCAAAAGTTTTCAGGGTCGATACTATGCTGTAAACCACAGACCTCTAGATATTTGGTCTGTGCTGTAAACCTTATATAAATGGAATTCGTATTTATAAATTAAATGAATAAATACGGGTAAGTATAATTATTGCAATTATTATGATTATAAATATGGGTAAGTATAATTATTGCTGCTATAATTACTGCAATAAAACAAATAAAATAAAATAAATTAAATTACGCAAACTTTCAAACAAAAAATTAAAATTCAGAAAATTTTAAAGAAATCTACAAGTTGGATTTGAATCTTGAAAAGACTTTTTAATATAATAAAAATAAATAAATAAATGGAATTTCGACGAAATTAATTTAAAAAATCAGTTTTAACGACTATATGGTGTATTAGAATTTGTGGAAAATGGTTGAAAAACCAAAAGTGTTGAAAAACAATCTACGAGTTTTATTTAAATAGCACTTGCAATCGCAGCCATGATTCCGCAGCGAACTTACAACCCGCCCGCCTCCCGCCGCGCCGTAATAACCTTCATGAAAAATATACAACTATTTTATATGATGAAATAAAAAAAAACTTCTCACACAAAATTCCTTTATTAAATTTAGGATACTTAGGATACTGCACTTTCAGGCAACAAGCTGCGTTCATAGCTGAAGGCTTGTTGTGTGCCAAGGCGACAGGACATCGACCCTTTGCGTGCCGGCGGCGCCGCGGTCAAGGGACCGGCCGGGAGTACACACGAGTTGGCAAAAGATGGTGCGTTCTAACGAAAATACATAAGTTAAGAGAACCTTTCAGAAGTTTGGTAGCGCTTGTTTGCGCATTCGGGTCACGATTTTCCAAGTAAAACAACTTAAGCGATAAAAATTCAAAATTGTAAATTTAAAATCATTTATTCAGTTTAGGCTACAAGTAGCTCTTATATCTTAAAAATTTATTAAATTATATTTTGTATGATTTGGTCACTTTTCGTAAGTTAATTTGAATAAAAAATTTCGACTTTGTCTTTACGAATGTCACTATGCCACCGGTTCATAAGTCTCCACATGGCGGGAGACCTTGCACTAAGAAGAACCGGCAAGGAAAATGTCCTATCATAGCAGGACACTTTCCATTACAAATAGACACACAAAATATAAACGAGGTCAAAGAGGGAAATAATAAAATTTGCATGTATTTCTTTGTGACTTATTTTTGATTTCGATATATTTCCAGAACTAAGCTACTAAATTAGACGCTGTAAAGAACAAATTTTATCTTCATAAAATTCCTCGGTTGATGAAACTATTTATTTTAGTAAAGATTAATATATTGTGCCTAATAAATACACTTTAAAAACAAAACAACACAACTTGAAAAATTAAATTATTTTTAACATGAAAAACGTTAAGTGTTTTTTATATATTTTAGCGTTTTATTAACGCTTAAATATACTTAAGTAAAATTTAAACACTGAAAAAAGACGACAACCTCAGGCGGGAATCGAACCACGCACCTTCCGCATTCCGGGCGGCTGCCTTAACCACTTGGCTACCGAGGTCTGGCTTTCAACCGTCGAAATTTTTCAGTGCTTGATGCTTATGTTTTTTAGTCAACATTGCTTCATCAATCTTAGAAGTTTTCGCCTCTGAGATCCGAAAGAAATATTTTTACAAATATTTGAACATTCGGTTAAGATGAAGCTGCGTTATAGATAAGTGTTTTTTTATATATTTTAGCGTTTTATTAACGCTTAAATATACTTAAGTAAAATTTAAACACTGAAAAAAGACGACAACCTCAGGCGGGAATCGAACCACGCACCTTCCGCATTCCGGGCGGCTGCCTTAACCACTTGGCTACCGAGGTCTGGCTTTCAACCGTCGAAATTTTTCAGTGCTTGATGCTTATGTTTTTTAGTCAACATTGCTTCATCAATCTTAGAAGTTTTCGCCTCTGAGATCCGAAAGAAATATTTTTACAAATATTTGAACATTCGGTTAAGATGAAGCTGCGTTATAGATAAGTGTTTTTTATATATTTTAGCGTTTTATTAACGCTTAAATATACTTAAGTAAAATTTAAACACTGAAAAAAGACGAGAACCTCAGGCGGGAATCGAACCACGCACCTTCCGCATTCCGGGCGGCTGCCTTAACCACTTGGCTACCGAGGTCTGGCTTTCAACCGTCGAAATTTTTCAGTGCTTGATGCTTATGTTTTTTAGTCAACATTGCTTCATCAATCTTAGAAGTTTTCGCCTCTGAGATCCGAAAGAAATATTTTTACAAATATTTGAACATTCGGTTAAGATGAAGCTGCGTTATAGATAAGTGTTTTTTAGGTCCAAAGATTAGTCCCGACAAACAAACAAACAAACAAACAAACAAACAAACAAACAAACAAACATTATCACAAACGTTACCTCTTTATTAATAGTATAGATAGACAACCACATACCAACCACAGCATGTAAAAAACAAAACAAAAAAAAAATATCTAAGATTGCAAGTTTACAACAGGTACCAGTTTCAATATCCACATTGCCATACAGTATTATGTCAAGGTAAACATCCAAATTAAAATATCTCAGGAGGAGCCTGCTACGGATGACACATTATGCGATTGTTCATGGTTGTAGTAACAAGACAGTCGTTAAAACCCACAAACCTGCATTGGGCTAGCGTGGTAGGGTATTGCCTAACCTCCCCAAGTGAGAAGGCCGGAACACAGCAGTGAGACGTTTATGTAGGTTAGGATGTTTATCGACCTATATAGAGGAAAGTTTAGCTGCTTCTGAATAAATTAAATAAAGCCTCTGCATTTTAAAACACATTTCGAAGAAACATTACGAAACTTAAGACCCCCTTAAAATATTTGACACGGCAATTTAATAACAAAAACTTAAAATCTCGCTCATCAATTGATCGAATCTACATTAGCTACATACGTTGCAAGTAAGTTTGTCCCTTGGGCCGAAAGGAAAACATTTCCTACGCCGACGCTGCGCCCTTAATTCGATAAGTTTTCGGGGCAAATGTGTATTAGTATAATGAGCTGGCAAATATGGCAGTCACAGATTGATGACGTAGATTACAAAATGGCGTTAGATTAGAGAAGTTCTCTATGGTAGACTCGAATGATGGTTTATGGTAAGATTGCAACTGGGTCAGGGATTGGAGTGGTACATAACGTTATTTTTATTTTATTTATTATTAAAATTATTAATGTATTTATTATTATTTTATTTAAAATAACTATATTTAAACTGTTTTAAACATGGCATATTCGATGAAAACTTTAATTTTTTACATACTGGCACAGCACGATGTTATTTTGTATTGTTCTTGACCTTAGTAAATAGCCTATAAGTGTCCCACTGCTAGGTAAAGATCTCAAACATTGACATCAAGTCGTTAGTACAATTGGTAGGTATGGCTTAATTACCACGCTTGCCAAATGCGGGTTAGTGATCACAAACCCGGGCTATGCATGAAAAAATCCGAAACACACTTTGCCTGACCTGGGAGTCGAACCCGGGAACTTCGGGTATCAGGCCGAGTGCTTCGCCACTCGGCCACCGAGACGTCACCTTGATTTTACATATCGATTTGATCATGTTTTTATTGTTCAAGTCAAGGAAATGATATTAAATTAATTAGACACCTGCAAAAAATGTCGTTTGCTGCATGTTTAGAACTCCCTTACTCTGTTTTGTCTCTTTTTCTCAAATTCAAAATGACGTTTGTGTGACGTTGACAAAACAATATTTAACTAAATAATGCCCAAATAGTTTTTATGAATAAGGGGGTAAATATTGATTAATCTTTTTTTTTAATGTTGATTTGCTGCTGTCACTACTCGAAAAAAGTGATCAGAGGTTACGGTCCTACTCCTCAGTCATCATATATTTGACGGCCAAGATCTAATGTTTTAAAGTGTTTATAATAAAAATGTTTTTTTTTCATTCACAACACATTTTATGGAAACAGCTAGACGCCCAGTCAATAGATACGCTTCAAAGTTTATTTAAACCAGGATCGTATGCATGGCGTTTCAAATCGTGCTATTTTAAATTCGCTTCCAGCTTAAAGTTTGACGTCAACATTTGGAATAATTGCAATGGACGATGCCGATGTCGTGACTGAGCTTACGGTTGTGCTCGCTTTATAACTGAATAAATAAGAATTGTATGACATTATTGTCTCTACAGTGTATTAGGATTTATGTACACCTAGAACATCTTACGTTTACATGTATCATACATCACTAGCTCATGTTTTATGTCCTACAGCTGGGGCGCGAGCCTTCTTATCCCGAAACACCACAGGAAGATCGGGCTATGACTGAACCACCACGCGGGCCAAGTGCGGATTGATAGTTAACGACTGGTAACCCAGCTGGGACCAACAATCAATGGTTAGCAGACTTGGTATAAAGCCATTGACACGACAAAGAAAGACGAAGCGGGCTTGGTATATTTATTGTTGTAAAAACAAGGTTTTATTGTACACACGCCTGCACATCAACCTATCACAAACTGTCAAATTTCCTCCATAGACTTTGAACTTTATGCCTCAACAATATGGTTCAATATGTTTGGTTGAAATTTTTTGGTATGCATATTAATGCGGTATACCAATTATGCAATATATTGCAAAATTTAATAATCACATACTATTTTAAACTAGGGTGGCACCAACGTGGCACCAATGTGCAACACAGATATAATCCAGTTGAAAACCTAGTTTTCGTTACCAAAAAACGCAACGATTGTCATTCAAAATTTCACTGGATGACGCTGGGATAGGAAGCAAGTAGTTAGTATTTAACTGATGCTACAGTCGCTTTGCACGACTTTGCCCGCGACTTCGTCCACGTGGAATGTAGGCCTATGTTAACCGCAAGGAAGGTGGCTTTCTATCTATGAAATAATTTTTGGAATTGGACCAGTAGTTCCAGATATTACCCTCCGCAAACAAACAAACAAACAGAGTCACACACATTTTTTTTTTCACCTCTTTATTAACAGTATAGATATAAAATGTTTTTTTTTGTTTATATAATTTTAACGCAAATTTTGTTGCGAAACAAATTACAAAAACACAAATGTTGAATAAAATTACCACGAGCAGGATTTCAACCTGCACCCTACTGACATACCGGGTCAGGTGCTCTTTCAATTGAACTATCGTGGTTGAGTATAGAGATAGATAAAGGAAAACGTTTTGATCAGTGGTTCCTGTTGAACATCGGCACTACTCGCAAAACTATATGCTGCGCTTCCGACTCTCGCTTGGCCAACTTTACAGCGTTTACGAATTCACCCGAAGAACCGTGATATAATAAGCGCGCGTTTCCTCGCAAATGCCTTTTACCTCCAAAGTGGCCAGTTAACTTTGAGCCGTAAATACAGCCGTCCGTGTGGGCCGTCTATGCTGCAATTACGTCGACCAGAACACAAAATAACGAAACTGCAAAACGTAAGCTTCGTACATACCGCTTTTTTGGTGTTTGGTGATTGCCTCAGACCGCATTTTCAGCATCACCGAGCTTTTTTGGGGGCGGCGAGAAACATATAGGGTTCCTTAAGCCGTGTGAAAAGAAGCACCGTCAGAGGTTTTCTAGAGGGAACGGTATCACGCACAAGTGCATAACCCCGCGCCCTCATAGATTCTCCGAGGGTTTTGGATCGGATCGGGTAGGTACACAACGGTTCTCGAAAACGGCCGTGCCACGCTCTATTGGGATCGAGCTGTTATCACGGACAGGACTATTATAGCTAATAGGCCTGATATCGTGCTGATAGATCGATCGCAACGCCGGGCAGTGCTTGTTGACGTCACCATCCCGCATGACGAGAACCTCGTAAAGGCCGAGAAGGACAAGGCTAGCAAGTACCTTGACTTGGCTCACGAGATAACCGCCATGTGGGATGTTGACTCGACAATCATTGTGCCGATAGTTGTGTCTGCGAACGGTCTGGTAGCGAAGAGTCTCGACCAACACCTTAAGAGACTCTCGCTTAATGGTTGGATCAAGGGTCAGATACAGAAGGCGGTACTCTTGGACACGGCGCGGATAGTCCGAAGGTTCCTGTCTCTGCAGCCCTAACCACCGGCAACTTGAGCCCTGCCCCGTTGCCGGCGGCACCCTAGGCTAGGTTTTTTATAATATTTTTATGTTTTGTATGTGCTTTTGTATTTTACTTTTATATTAATATTATAACAAACCTAGGCTAAGAAAGAAAATAAATAAAGAGTATAATAATAATATATTGTCAGGAGGTTCCTCACTCTGCAGCCCTGCCCACCAGTAGCTTGGGCCCTGCCCCGCTGCTGGCGGTACTCTAGAATTAGGTTTGTATAATGTTTTATTGTTTTTATATTAAAATATTGTAAAACTCTAGTTTTAAGAAAGAAAATAAACAAAAAGTATAATAAAAATATTTTTTTTTATTTCAGACCAATTTGATCCATAGACTTATTAGTAAATGTTAGTAACAATTGGGCTTAATCCTATGTTAGTGTTATTAGCATATTTATGGTTATGCACTACTTCTTAAGCCCCGTTGCAATCTCTACCCAGTATCTTTGAATGGGGCAGTCCTGTCTGACAGCAATTATCTTAAGGATACTGTTGCCGGTCTTACGTAAACGCTGCAGTAGAGAAGCAGCTTTTTTGCGCATTATAGCATGAAACCCGTCTGTGCGAGAGTCAGCAAACATTTTAGAAGCGCTACAGCGCCACGGTAGCCCCAACAGCATCCCGAAGGCGTTATTGTATTGTACACGCAGGATGTTGTAGGCTCGCCGCGAATACGTCACCCACAGTCCACACGCATAAAGTGACTGGCGGAACGCTTTAAACAGAGTCACTTTCACGTCTGCAGTGCATCGAGCGAATCCGCGGGCAAGCATATTAGCCCTCACCGCCAACGCCCTGCGTTCCCTCTCTATTTCATCATCATCCCTTAGGTTCCGTGACAACATGGCCTAGATATTTAAACCTCGCCACCACCTTTAATACAACACCATTGAGATGTACGTACAATGATAGAGGCTTTTGCTCAGCAGTGAGAAAGTATATAGGTTATTTACTTACATTTAATATATTTGATTAAGAAGCGGCTAATGTGAATGTAATGCCCCCCGACTCATGTCACCATTTCTGCCGACACCTATCTCGAAAGTACATTAACAAAGTAGTTAGTTATAAGCAGTCTAATGTTTAGTCTGGGCGTCAATGTTGCTGACGCGATGGCGCGCCGAGCTTATCAGTTCCCGGTAGAGGCACAACGGCTTACACTAGTGTTGTTCACATCTCAATCATGGTACTGATTACAAAAAATGCATGGCCAAGACAATCATCACATCATCACCAGCGCATTTTATGTCCCCACTGCCGGGGTACGAGCCGTCCATATGGACGGATAGGGAGAGCGGGCCATAAACCACCACGCGGACCCAGTGCGGATTGGTGGTTGTTAACGACTGCTAATGTAGCCGGGAACGGCTTTACGTGCCTTCCGAAGCACGGAGGAGCTCGAAATGATAACTTTTTTGGTCACCCATCCGATGACCAGCCTTTGCGTAAGTTGCTTAACCGCATCACTCGCAGACCGAGCGCGTTAACGTTAACGCGCAGTGGTTAACCGTTAACCGAGCGTGGTGAGAGTGGTTAACCGAGCTCCCCAAGACAATACCGGCACGTTTCGTTGTTTGTCCTATACGCGATCCTATACTATTCATCCGATTGCGATGATACTTTGGTAGATGTGCGCACGACCGCTAAGGTAAGGAAAACAATATCGGTCTCTCGTTCCTGTCGAACAGGTGGTGCCACTGCCCTAGTGTAAGTAGTTACACGTATAGATTTCCGATTGTATCAAAATATTTCTCTATAGTATATCAATTATGTAGGTAGGTATAATAAGAATAGGAATCTATATTAATAAAAATAAATTTTATAAATATAGGTTTTAATCGCCTCTAGTGGTTATGAGCACCGGTTTAGACCCATAGGTCCCGGGTTCGATTCCCAGCGTTCGTACATGTTTGTGTACTCGGTTTGGTTGTTTGCCCGCCTGGCTAGCTACCACCATCTTATCTAAACATGTCGCCATAACATCAATGTTTGTAGCATTGTTGTGTTCCGGCAGCTAAAGATAAGATAGCCAGTGTCTCAGTAGTTGAGGATTCAGGGTGAAGTGAGCTTACACCTTCGGCGTTATCTTCACTTAACATCAGGTGCAATGAAGGCCAAGTGCTTACCCGTAAAATATAAAAAAAATGCCACTTGTTTGTAGCATAGCATCGCTTGAGAACGGCTCGACCGAGTTGGCTAATTTATTTTTTAGTGTGTTGGTTATTGCCAGGACAATGTTTGTGTTGAAAATAAAAGCTTTACGACGTGATACGGGTGTTTTCTGAAGCTTGACTGAAGTGGACGAAGTCGCGAGCGATTCACTAGAAGTTTTTAAACACAACAGATAATTTAATCCCAAGTGATACCAAGAAATCTCTGGTATCCTTATTTCCCTACGACATAATAATATCTATACAAAGACAAGGTGTCATGTAAAAATAGCAATAATAATAATATTGCAACAACACCCTTCCAACACTATTCTGTACCTACATTCTGCTGAAACAGATTTCTCTGAATCGCTACACTACATCCAAGCTAACAATTATTATTGTTAGCAACATTACATTGTTTGAAATCAATTCAAATTCGTTAGTTTGTTTTATTAATTTTTAAACAGTCGAAAATAAGTCACTTTTTTTATGTAAGTTTCTACTAAGTATCTACTCGGATCAGACAGATCTACTGCTTTTTATAAATTTTATTTGGGGCTCTATTAATATAAACTTTTTGAAGAATGTATTGTTGGTAAGTACCTATAAATAAGTAAGTATTCAAAACCTATGACTGCGGTATGTAAGCGTGTTTCTTCCACTCGTGTCTTACGTGTCACTTATTCATTAAGAAATAACTTATATCCATTATCATTTAAAACTGATTTTGGGAAAAACAATCATCACATTAAGTACATATTTTATATAATAGATCTATTTTAACAAACCGTAAAGTATTTTTTTACTTTATAGGCTGTTTTGATACTTTCTCTAGAAACTTTCTCTCTTTCGATTAAATTAATGTGACGATACATAATTACATGCTTATACATTCGAACCCACGACTATCGTTTTCGTAGTTAGCATAGCTAACCGCTGTACCAACCCGACCACTAAATTTTATTTGAATGTTTGTAATTGAATGCCTAAGTTGGGTAAACTAGTGACTTGAAACTCAAGTTGGCTTGCTACCAAGTTAATTTAAAACTTGCAATTGTTTTAAAAAAATCACTATTTTGTCTTAAGAAGACTTTCTTGCAGAAAACATAGTGAGCCCAACTATATATATTTTTTAATACAATTTAATACAATATCATAAGTTCAATTTGCATTGCATGCACTTGCAAAAGGTTATAATAACTTTTGTTTTCTAAAGTTTGGTAAAGAGTCCGAAGCATCAGGATAAAAAAAGATATGTATAGTAATACATAATCAAAGTAACAATAAAAATGTATGTATGGGTAAAATAGTCTTTAAAATAATTTCCATAAACACAAATAAGCAAACGTAGTGTAGGACGCCCTCAGACTAGGTGACCTAGCGACGATCTTCGCAAGGTGGCTGGCAAGAGCTGGATGAGAGTAGCCGCTGATCGTGCTCGTTGGTGTGCACTTGGAGAGGCCTATGTCCAGCCACTGCTGGTACACTGACTAGTATAGGCTGATGAAGATGATGATATAAATACATTTTTTGTGTATGTTTGATGCATAGCGCTTAATAAAGGTCGCTTAGAGGTCTAACATTCTCTGTTCATTCAAACTACTTTAAGTGTCACGAAAGTAGGCGGCAGAAGTAGGTAAAGCAGTCGTTATTTGGGCGGAATCTCACGACCAAGCAAAAAAAAACAAAGTCGAACCTTTCCGACGAAACCTAATTTTCACGCGTGAGTTACAAATAAGGGAGGCAATTCTGCCCAATTAGTTTGATAGCCGCGATACCATCGCAGGCGGTGTTGTTCTAATCGCCTCAACTTTTATAGCTCATTCATCGTCACTATTGAAACGTACAACCTGGACATTTTCAAGGCAAGGGTGAACAGGCATTCTCTAGTCAAGTACGCTACATCCTAGGCCGCATCACGCTTACCATCAGGCGAGATCGCGGTCAAATACTTGCCTAAAAAGAAAAAAATAAATATATAATAATATTATTATTATTATTAGCCCTCACTGTCCCACTGCTACAAAGGCCTCCCTCCATTTCTACTCCACCTAATGCGGTCCTTAGCTAATTGATTCCAATTTTGGTTAAATTCATCCCGCCATCTCCTTCTCGGTCTACCGCAGCGCCTCCGTGTTGTGTTTGGCTTCCAATATGTTGCCAACATGGCCCATGACACAACAAAAAAAAATGAAACATACAAATATGATCTTCGCCAGTTTTTTTGGAGTTTGCCGATAGCTTCAAACTGTCTTTTCAGCGTCACCGGACTTTTTTAGAGGCGGCGGGAAACTTAAAGTGTTCCTCAAGCCGTGTGATAGAAACACCGTCAGAGGTTTTCTAGAGGGAATGGCATCACGCACTAAGGATGTCCCTGTTCCCAACTACATTCACCGATGGGTTCGTATCGGAACGGGTGCGGAATAACCCGACGGTATCTTAAAAGGACCTCAGCTCGGGTTGACCTAGTCGAGAGGACTTCGCAAGGTGGCAGGCAATAGCTGGATGAGATTAGCCGCGGATCGTGCTCAGCGGCGTGCACTTGGAGAGGCATATCTCGAGCAGTGGACTAGTAATGATGCTGCTGACAATGATGGCGGTGATGACTGCCATGTGCTGAAAGCTTGAAATTGCTTTTAAGACAGAAGAAAGTTCTAGCAGCTGCACATACAGAGTATACGTGGTCGCATAATATTTAGCGCTAAGGTTTGAGGTGGATGGTCAAGCTAGTAGACCACATGCAGTAATGATTTTATTCAAATTATGTCAAGTGTGTGTGTGTGTGTGTGAGAGGGTGAGAGTGAGGGGGTGTGTGTGTGTGTGTGTGTGTGTGTGTGTGTATAGGTACGGGGGTTTGGATTTAAATATCATTGACCTCAAAACTAACCCGCATTCGGCAAGCGTAGTGATTATGAAATTACCCATCACCTTGTAGTGATGACTTGATTTAAGTAAAACTTTACTTACTTTTACTATTACTATTACTTTTACTATTACTTTTCCTATTACTTTTACTATTATTATTAGTAAACAGCCTATAGGCTGTTAACTTACTTTTGACCTCAAAAACTGTACGAGCTGTATTGAAGGTCTGTTATTGCATTTACACCAGTTTACGTCATGCATATACAGCAGAGAAGTACAATGAGTAACACATGCGGGCGACGACACAGTGACCCAGCGGAAGTAGCCGGCCGCCATGCCGGCAGGACACACGGCTTCCGCCATCTCACTTCCGGGTGGTAATGCATGCCATTCCTTTGACCAGCTTTCCGTTAGGTAATAACAGTTTCTAATTGAATGGGAAACAGGTAAATTTTACTTGTTGATTAGCAGTATTGAATGTTAATTTGATAAAAATTCTTGTGAATTCAGTTAAACCCTTAAATAATCTAATAAAACTATTTATTATTAATTAGTTACATTATTTGTTGACTTTGTATAACATTAAATATTTGTGACATTTTCAATAAGTATTTTAGTAAATATTATTATTTAAGCTCTTCAACACAATAACGACTGAATCTTATTTACTAATCAAAAAGAGCTGATACCTACGCTTGTTTTTAAATAAGAACAAAAATGGGTAGCTATGATGCGTACCTAGTACCGATTTTACATAAAATTTTATACAAATACTAGTTGTCGCCTGCGACTTCGTTCGCGAAGACTACACTATCCCACAGCAACCTGTTGCCGGGATAAAAAGTATCCTATGTCCTAGCCCGGGTCATGGTCTGTCTATGTGCAAAGTTTGCATAAAAATCCGTTCAGCCATTTTCACGTGATTCGCGGTCAAATAATCAGACAAACAGACAAAAATTCTAAAAACTGTTGGAACGTGTTCTGTTATCGATTCTTCGATAACAGAACACGTCGATACTTCGATCGAATAACTTTTTTTCGAATATCTTCCATGTCTGTACATGAAAGTCTGTACTTTCAACCCTCTTTAGCTTTAAATGTATAGATCTGTAATTTTGCAAAATGAAGCTATAGACATCATGATTATGACTGACTACCTAGATGATATCCAAGAATTAATTTGAATTGAACTTTCTAAATACTGAGCTTGTTTTTGCACAGAAATATGGACTAGGAAGGTATGTCTTCTTATACCTTAAAACCGTTTTTTTTCTTATTAACAAACCCGACAAACAGACTTACTGCTCGTATGGTGAGAAGCTTGAGAAGTCTCCGAAGCTTGCATGGGGTGATGCAAGGGTTTAAATCACGATTTAGTTTCAAATAATATAATTAAAAAAACTTACCTATAAAAAATACTTGTTCGAAACACAAGAAACTTCACTTTCAATGTTATAAAAATAACCTTTTCAACACAAATAAAAACTTTAAACAAACAGAAACTCGGAGTGACAATCAATAACAACTGTCAATTTTGGAACATTTTCTAAATGTCAAAATTTATTTTTCAGGCAAGCTTTGTATTTTTTGTTTCCATTACCTCTGAAAGTTTTTATATTATACTTTTTGGTTTAACTATAATGACACGCTATGTACTTTTTTTTTGCTCATACCATACTTATACATACGGATTTGACTTTTTATCAATATTTTGTAGTTGCTGACATACTGTTCAGTTGTTCTGCGTTACTTTTAAAAAACAGTTATTAGACCTTGGAACTATTATTATTAATAACGGGATTAATAACAAATTCTTTTTTTGTAGATATTTTCAATTTTTTTTATTGGTACCCAATAAAAATAAATATAAACTAATATACATAATATAACTAACTAACTTCACTAAGTACAAATTGATTCTATTGCTGTATAATATAAGGGCTTTTTAAAAGAAGTCTTTAAAGACTTTCGAAACAAGAACATATTTTCGAAAGTTAATTTGGTTCTTATTCCGTGTTACAATGTAAACGCCAGATGGTCACTTAACACAATAGAAACAATGGTTGTAACAAAACGCAAAAAGACAATTGTAAAGTTCGCCAACATGTGTTACGCAAACCACTAAAGCTGTCGCTTTTGAAACGAAAATTATATTGTATGTTTTGTTTTATTTTGTATTGTATTATTTTGTACTGTGATATTTGTAATAGTTAAGGCATTAATAAACTTTTTCCTTTCTTTTCTATTCTATTATATTCTAAGTGAAAGAAACAAAAAATAATTTTGATGTTTTGATCTTTCAATAGACCATTGGCCTTTTTTGCCTGAATAAGTACTAAAATCATAAAAAAATACGTTGAGTGCATTTTGGAGCTAACGGTATTAAGAGGGCTCTTCTTGGTAGAATTTAGCAAATGTGGCATTAACTATTAAATTGATATAAATTTATATTATACTTATATTATGTTAAGTTAGGTTATTATAGAAAATCAAAATAAACAAAATTTGGTTGAGTATTAAAAAAAGGATAGAACGGAATATTTAAAATTTGTTAAAATTTTACACTCCATTGTTGATAAAATGGGGCTTAACAAACTTGGGCGAGGCTTACTCAATGGCTGATTTTACTCAGCTGAAACGTCTGTCTGTATGTGCGTGGTTTGTGCTTAATTGATATATCCCAAAAATAATTTCTTAAAGATAAGCAACTTTCAAAATGTCTGGAACGATGATGGTTGACCATTTCAATGGAATCAAACTTATTCGTGATTACATACGTAGTGGTCGTTAACTCCCACCAATCACTATTGGCCTTACCCTCGTCTTCTGTTTTTTTAGTCCATTTGAAAACGTTTGAGGTCCTACTAAGCTCATCTGCAACTATCAATTTTACAAGATACTTGATTTATCTCACAAAATTATTATTATTCAAGTACAAAAACAGTGGACACAAAACGAACTGTTGCATCACATGTAATAAAGTCAATTGGTCGGCATAGCGCTCTTTAATTGACTACAATGAGTTCGTTCAATACCCTTATGCGAACAAATTGAAATGACACCATGTACCGTGTAATGCATTTAATGTATAGAAGCTTTTTAATTTCTCAGCGTAACGTCGTGATTTGCCCTGCCGTCAATAGATTTTGATAGGACACAAAACAGACTCTTTGTTGGTTTCTTTATAATTAATATACAATCGTTCACATGACCGAGTCAGTAAATTTTGATATAAAAGTATTAAAAGTCACCACCTGCGAATTTTGGATAATCCCATCTTATGTATTGTTTACATCTTAATAAGAACCTCTGTACAAAATTTCAACTTTTTAAATCCAAGTATTGATAATTTAGAACTTATTTTTATGTGTAAAGATTATCTTTACGCAAATAGACCATGTACATTTTTACATTTTGGAGTATAAAAGTATGGGTAAGCTTTATCTAAAGATGTCTAAAGGGAGATTTCTTACAAGAAACCAAGATGACAGGCTAGAATAAAACACTATAGGTAAAAAACTTAACTAAGTCACCTGTTGTATGTGTGAGTAATGTGTGCGAATAGACATTCTATTCTTCAAATTTGAAAAATATGGTATGGTTTGCAAACTCATTATTTGCATAACTTTCAAGTTTGATTATTCCTATCCACTTATGATTACATTGTCACGATAAGATATAAATAGTTGTCAATGTCAAGTAATTGTCTTCGTATTTTTGCATCATTCATGAATAAACAATACAGTTTACCACAGGAGCAAATTGTAAAACCTCGATTTTGAATTCAGCTTGGCAAATTAATATGGCACCATTTCCTGAAATTGGTAGAGGACAACCACTGTATGTTCAAACGAAAAGAGTTTTGTGTAATATGTACAAACATTTTAAGGAGGTTTGCGATAAAGACTTAAGTTGTTTATCAACACCAAAACAATTGGTCATTAAAATATCTGGTGTACCGAAAAAACTGGTTCTCAACACATTAAAAGAATTTGAAATTATGCATTTAAATGAAAAATTTAAAAGACCCATAAAGAAATCAAACCGAAAATCACGCATTGCTGTTGACGAATTCGATCAAGAAGTGATAAGGAGAACAATTCATAATTTTCATATCACCAATAAAGAGACACCCACGTTAAAACTGGTCCTTGAAAAATTAAAAAATGATATTGATTATCGAGGTAGCATCACTACATTAAGGAAACACCTGTCTTTATTGGGGTTCAAATGGCAGAAAACTGAAGACAACAGAAGACTCCTGATGGAAAAACATGAAATTCGCTATTTACGTATCAATTTTCTATGCAAAATTAACGAATACCGTGCACAAGGGCGGCCGATCGTATTCACTGATGAGACATACATTGACACATCACACTCCACACAAAAATCATGGTCTGATGGAAGTACTAACGGTATGAAGCAGCCAGTTTCAAAGGGTAAACGTCTCATAATAGTCCATGCAGGCGGAATGGAGGGATTCATTCCAAACGCATTATTAATATATGAAGCCCATAAAAAAACCGGTGACTATCATGATAACATGAATTTTGACAATTATTCCAAATGGATTGAAACTCAATTAATACCAAATCTAAAACCAAACAGTGTTGTCGTTTTGGATAATGCATGTTACCATAATTCGCTTCAAAATCCGGCACCGAATTCGAACTCGCGAAAGCAAGTCATGATAGATTGGCTCACTCACCGAAATATTGACCATTCCCCTACTATGTATAAGACACAACTATACGATCTTGTACTCAAAAATAAGCAAAGATTCCTGGAATACAAAATTGATACAATTTTAAGTCAACACGGACATACGGCACTTTGCTTACCACCATATCATCCCCAATTCAATCCGATTGAAAACATTTGGGGAATAGTCAAAGGATTTGTTGCCAAAAAAAACGTTTCAATGAATATGGAGTCTATTAAAAATTTAGCAAAGGAAAAAATTAGTAGAATAACTCAGGAAGAATGGAAAAATGTATGCTTACATACAATGAAGGAAGAGCAAAAGTATCAATGTCAAGAATCACAAATGGATGCAATTTCGGAGAGTTTCATTATAAGAGTTTCCTCAGAAGATAATGACAGTGACATTGCTTCTGTACAGTCCACTGATGAAAATGAGGATGACGAAATGGAGAGTGTTTGAGGTAAAAAATGTACAGTATGTTATTAATAATAATAATAATAAAGTTTATTGCTTTAAATAGTACATGTAAACGTTATTAAGTTATCTCGCAGTATCCCAAACTGAGTCAAGCTCGTATTTAATATTAAATTATATATTATATATTATTATTATATTTATTATTATTTAGCTTGTATTAAATATTTATAGAATTTATTATGCTTATGCGTTTTTTTGCAAACTGTACACAACTACATACAACAGGTGACTTAGTTAAGTTTTTTACCTATACCTATATGTTTAGAAAGACAAACAGCTGCGTCCAGAATATTATTTTATTAAAATTAAACTTTGTTGCAAAATGAAATAATTACATACATTGCAATTTTATCTAAAAAAATTTGTTGTGGCTTTAATTGTATTTTTTTTTATGTTTCTGCGTACATGTATGTATGACAAAGTTCAATGTTCTCGATAAGAATTTCAAATAAGAAGAATTTATTGTATTTGTATTTCCATAATTATGGAAATACATGAAGTGCCATGCGCGTGCGCATGTTATCCGCAGCTACTGACATCAGATTGCGCTTCTTTTTCATTCTTATTGCACAACGCACTTCGCCTTTATCTCTTACCTGATGGTATGCGTCAATAATGTTGAAGGTGGAAGCGCCCTTCACCCGGAATCTATAACTACTGAGGAACTGGCTAAATAAAAAAAACAAAAAGAAATGTCTAGGTAAGTCAGAGTAGCTTAGAGTCAAAGCAGGGTTCGTCGAAGCGTCAGGATAAAATGAAAATTGTAAAATAAACGCAAGTATCCGCAAGGATCCGTTATAGTAGTTTTTCAGATGGATTTCAGAGTAGAATTTTATTATTTTTGAATAATCCAAAAAAGTGTTTTAAAAATTTTTCGTCTAAAATTAGTCTAAAGCCTTTTAGCTTAGTTGTAGAAAAGACTGGGCGCAAGATAAATAAACTGCACATGATTATATATATGTATAAAAGTAACCATTTTAATTAACAACAAAAACATTTCGTTACCAAATCATGCAATATAGAAAAATTTGGGAGTAAACTTATAACATTACTTTTTAGGGTTCCGTAGTCAACAAGGAACCCTTATAGTTTCGCCAGGTCCGTCTGTCTGTGTGTCTGTATGTCTGTATGTCTGTTTGTCTGTCTGTCTGACCCCAGTCTAGCTCATAGACTCTTAGTACTAGAAAGCTGTAATTTGGCATGGATATACATATTAATCACGCCGACAAAGTGGTGAAGTAAAATTTTGAAAAGTTTTTTTTAGGTTACCTCCCCTTCACGTGAAGTGGGTATGTATTTTTTTTTCTTGTTTACCCCTAAGTTAGGGGTGTTGTTGGATAGCAATTTCAAAAATATCGCGGGTTTGTGCAAACAGTTTTTTGATTGAGATATCCGTTTGTGAGCTATTAAGCTTTAAAGTGAAAAATTTTGTTGAGTCAAGTGTAAACCCCCCCCCCTCCCCCTGTCAGCCAAATGCTTGTTTTTGGATACATGAAAAAATTCACGGTAGTTGTATATGTATATGACGAATTTAAAAGTAAAACTATCACAGCTAAGTAGGCTTTACAAGTTTACGAGTAAGAGTCGACCAACTTATAATATGTACTTGGCGCAGTACAAATTCCTCAACAATATTTACTTTTTTACATTGAAAGCCAAAGGCGCCAATTCAATGTCAACAACTACCGTTATTAACATCTGATCATAATATTTTTACAAATACTAAAGATCAGTTAAGAAGTAGGCAAGCTATTTATAAAATGTTTTTGTTTTGTTTATATTATTTTAACGCAAATTTTGTTGCGAAACAAATTACAAAAACACAAATGTTGAAAAAAATTTCCACGAGCAGGATTTGGGTACAGAGTGCAGGTTCAATAAACAAAACAAACACATTGAATAAACGATTTTTAATTTTGAATTTGAATTTTGATTGCACCTAACGAATTAATTGGTGGGTCGTAATGTAAACAGGAGCGGCACAGAACAAGGACCCAGAAGGTAAGCTTAATATATACCGCACTCGAGCAGCGCACACATAGACATTTTGATTGATGTTTCTGTTTCTGAATAAACACATACCCTCACACACACACACACACACACCCCCTCACGTGCGCGCACACAAACACATTGCATGTACAAATAAGCAAGCAATATACAAGCTGTTTAAATAGGTTAATTAATTGAATTGTCCTAGTTAAGACCAGTTGTTATGGAGGAGCGAGACTTCTTGAAACAAGTAACTAATAACTACTTAACAGGAGGTTCTCAAACTTCAATTAAGATATTGTAATATTTTGAGACAATACAAAAACTTTATTATTAAAAAAAAACATAGCCAACCTCACGGATACGGTATCTCGGCCATCTCAGACCAGGGGCCGACCGCCTAACTCGATCGCTTTCGAGCGAGACGAGGAGGAGGCGTTATCTTGTTATTTCGAAAGCAATATGAAAACAATATCGGAAGCTAAAGCCTATAGCTATCGATATTGCTTTCATATTGCTTTCGAAATGACAAGATGACGTCTCCTCCTCGCCTCGCCTTCATATCGATTGAAAGCGATCGAGTTAGGCGGTCGGGGGGCAGTCCGAGCGCAGCTGCTGCGGATTCCGTGTCCGTGCGAGGTTGTCTATGTGTGCGCTGCTCGAGCGCGGTATGTATTAAGCTTACCTTTTGGGAGTCCTTACTCTGTGGTAGCGGTCAAGTAAAACACGTGTTCGTGGCAACGACCACGTTCGCCGAAGTTCTAAACTACGGAGGAGTTATAAAAACTTGTGTGAAAAATATTTTTATCAAGTTACCTATTTCTGCCTCTAGCAGCATTCTTTTCCATTGTTGTACCAGTTTGGAGGTACTAGATCCAATTACAATTCTAGCCGTACAATGCTGCCGCACAATTTGTGAACGCAGTAAGTACTACTTACTGTGTTTATGATTGTGATATTTGAGGTGCTGACATTACGATCTATTTTCACGAAACTGTTCAAATGTTCTTTACTGCGTTCATAAATTGCGCGGCTGAATTACAGGGCATTCAAGTATGAACTCGGTGCTAGGTTTTTAGTGGGTATACCTCCCCCCCCCTCGTCGAGCTTTTAGTAGCTGTACTAAGGATGAGGCGGAGAGTCCCACAAAATCCGGGGTCACCCCTAGCCCCGGTGTATGTGAAAAGCAGTTTACCTAGTTGAAAAAAATGTTCATTCAAGTATAAGAACAGGTGCTTCTTTGTCTGTTGTTGTGTGATTCCTTTGGTGTCGCAAGCGTCCATAAGCGGTGTCGTTTTCTATCAGGCGTCCGTATGTTCGCTTGTCGGCTCAGTGTCACATAATACATGCCTATCAACGTCGGATGCCTCCAACAAGGTGGACCGACGATCTGGTGAAGGCCGCGGGTAGTCGCTGGATGCGAGCAGCACAAAGCTGGTCGTTCTGGAGATCGTTGGGGGAGGTATTTGTCAAGCAGTGGACGTCTTTTGGCTGAGATGATGATGACGATGATGAAACGTTTTGCCTTCAATAGCCTATGGTGAGATCGGGTCTTAACCTACAACGTAGGCCCAATACGACTTGGGTTTTAATAACTACCATTTTAAGATCGTTATTGAAACCAGAGGCTTTACGGTAGTACTATTAGTGGCTTTACCTCCCTTCTGAAGCTGAAGATATTTTTAGTATGGTCACCTATCCAGTGACCCGACATTTTAAAATTGCTTAACTTGCATGATCTCCATCCGAACGCACAAACCTCTACGCCATCGGGCTCTTCAAGTGCCATAAGTGCAATAAAATGTCTAACTTAGGTATGTGACATTTTGTTTAAGTCGCTCGGTAAATTATGGAAAATGTCACCTTCCTTTTATTCAAGCACTCGCTGACTGACAACGCATGAAAGCTCTTAAGAAGTTGAAGTGTCAAACCACTTAGTACTCTATTGAGTTGGTGAATAATTATGTATTTTTTAAATATTGTGCAATCACGAGCATGTCACCATATGAATTATGGACAAAATAAAAGTGGGTTTTTGCGACGGCTGTTCTACGGGAATAGCCGGGATCAAAGGCTTATCGTGCTTTCTGAAGCACGTGATGCTCGTGATGTTTTGTTTTGGTTACCTACCCATCCGGTTACACAGCATTGCAAAATTTGCTTAACTTGTAAGATCGTTTCAAACACGCACTAGCCGCTGCACCATTAAGCTTCTGATTGTACAAATAGGGAAACTTAAAAATAACCAACGATTGGTTCCAGGTGTCAATTTGGAAAATGCACTGCGCACAAAAGATTTCATTTCTAACGTTAAACTTTTGTGGTAGGTACTTATACATAATCGAATTATATGTGAAATTACATCGTATTATTATGTTGCGTACTTAGGTACACATTTTAAACCGAGTAAGTAAGTAACAACAGTACTGTACGTCCGAAATGGATAAACTGTTGATACTGTTTACTATTTATGAATATGTACACAGTTATACAATAAAGAATTTCTATTTCAATCAATTCCATTTTTTTATGCCAAAATCTTATCTTAATAACACGCCAGTGGCTGGTGGCTAACCGCTTGTTCAGATATTCGAAGTTCTAGGGTTCAATTCTCAGGAGGACGTTTACAAATTCTATAGGTTATATTATGGTATAGATATGTATAGTTGAAAATTTTGTGAAATTACATTATGTCCGGTACCTCTCAAAACGATTAGTAAGGAGTTACCAAATACTGTATTTTAACAATCCCCAGAGAAACTACAGATGGTTTAACCGTGCGTGGACATTGCGCGTTCGCAGGGCGTGCGATACCGTGGTAGGGGGGGCAAACGAAAATATTGCTCTCCGAGGAGTCCCGGCGCGGTCGGGTGCGCCCACATGTGCACTAGTGATGTGCACGCGAAACTATCTATCGATAATGTCTGTCAGTCGCAACGGTGAATAGGTATTTGTAACCGTTATTATAATTCGGTAATGGTTTAGCAATAACTTTGTTATGTCGTATCCTCCATGGTAACTTAAATACATGTTGCAACTAGGGTTCACATTTTTAAATAAAAGTCTACCATAACTTTTTTCTTAAAAGTGTATGATTGTCAGTCTTATTTTAATGTAATTTACCATAAAGTATTGATGCCAAAGATGGAAGTGCTGCTCTTTAACTACTAAGTATATTTTTCGATTTAAACAAAATCCTTTAGAACATGATGACTTTTGTGTTTGATAATTTGAATTTGAAAGTGGCTACTATAAACCACGCTTTGCAGCCTATCGACAATTTCTTATAATTAAAAGGCGCCCCTAATCCCGATATCTCCCGCCTTAAGGAGCGGCAGCTAGTCACAGTGTGGCCGGCGCGCGCGCATCCCGCAGCAGGCGCGATCCAAAAATACCGACCGACCGGGCCGCGCTACTATGGATGGGCTGAGCGTCAAAACAAAAGATCATCGCTAACATCGGACATGTCCATTTGAAAACACTTTAACTATTTCAAATTTAAATTCCTAAAATAGAACGCATAACATTCCTAAAATAAAAGCGGGCCGATTGCGTTTTGTTCAATTTCGCGTTCGGTTTTTACGTTTGACGAGTGCCGTTTTCTAGTGGTGTGTGAAATTGTACTGATGCGGCGATGTCGCCGACGGCCATCGGAGCCGACCTGCCGCAGTGGTGCGGCAAGACCGAGGGCTGCCCCCAGGCGCTGCTCGGCTGGCTCTACCTGAAGCACGACCAGAATGAGGTACCAACGCCCAAAATAACACGGCATTACGTTCACGTGCCATGCTTTAATCAAACTACAGTATCAACAGATTGTAGATTTAATCAAACTACAGTATCTCCCGTTCACAGCAAAAAGACGTCCGGAATGGGAGGTAGGTTAAATATTTTAGAACGAATCAAAAGCGCCTATCTAATAAGTTTTCTTGAATAAAGATTCATCTTTCATTGAACTTTCAAAGTGAAACAGTCAATTGGGATTTTAATCTCTAACAAGGGAGAATACTGCTATAGGTACACACGCCTGCACATCAACCTACCGCAAACTGTCAAATTTCCTCAATAGACTTTGAACTTTATGCTCAAAGCATATGGTTGACAATGTATTGAAGAAATTTGACAGTTTTGGATAGCTTGATGTGCAGGCGTCTGTACATGAGGAGTTAAAGCTGTTATTAGAAATTGTTTCTGTTTGATAATTTTGTCTATAATTCAGAATAACTTCACTGCCTAATGAAATGCTTGAATAGATTTAAATTTTTGGTTAACTAACTTAAAAACTACATCTCATATCTATAAAAAGTAGAAGTTTCAAGCAACATCATGGACACAGCTAGCACGCACACGTAATTGACAATACACAAACGTTTACTCCGTTAACTGAGCGACGTTATTCAATTGTCTTTGGCACTATACAGTTTAATTGGCCAATAGCCTTTTCACTTGTATTTAGAGTGATCTAAATGCCACATTTGAACTGATTAAAATTACAAGCTGTAGTTTCCTGTATTTTATACCTACGTACCATAGCGTAACTATTAGGCAATCTGTGCTATAGCCCTTAATTCATTTAGGGCGGTTTTTAATCCTTAAATAAAATTGAATTCTCTGACATTTACAAAAAAAATCACAAATAAAGAAATAGCACATCGATTTTAAAACTATATCGTTATTATATTTGATAAAATAGATTATATTTATGTTCAAAATTAAAAAAAACAGTTGAACTTTATGTTTTAAACGGTTTTGTGCTATTTAGTAAGCTCCAAACTGTTGTACGGTTAAGAAAACATGCGATGCCGCCCGGCGCGGCGCCCGCGCAGTTCGGTACATGAACTCTATTTTTACCGAAACCGGAGAGTAACGCACTTTCCAAGCTCGCATTGAACCGTTGCTGGTTATTCTTTCATGTTACATTAACTTGGAGAGGCATGTCCAGCTGTGGACGAATATAGGCTGATGATTGACATTAACTAAAATTTTGGAAAAAATCAAATTCATAAAATTCGAAAGTTACTTAGACATAGTTATTATCTTTAATTTGTCATGCCATTGTTAATTAAATATTACATTTGTTTTATTTTGAGTGAACTTACAAGAAACATAATATAACTAACTACATTAAAGAAATGTTTTTATTGTTCTTCAATAGAAGAAAAAAAAAAGACATTAGTTAATTTAAGTAGGGCATAGATATGACGGAAAAAAATGAAAATGAGAACTAAAAATGTGTTACACCACTACTGATGTGATTATATTTTTTTGTTTTTATTTAGATAACTAAGACGACACTTCAATTCAGCTCTGCGCCTATGTTCTACCAAGTAGTTAATGAAGTATCACATCTCCTAGTATTTAAAAATAAATAAAGTATCAGTAATAAACTTATAAACTGTCCCACTGCTCGGAAAAAAACTTCATCATTGAAATTTTGGAATCTATAATTAAAATACTTTTACAAACTTTAACTAAATAAATAAACATACTTATATGTTAAAACATGCGAGTAGTTTGTATCCTACAAGATGTGAACACTACGTGCATAAGTATTATTTCATCTTGTAACAGAAATATAAAATATAATAGTAAAACAATATATACAAAATAAATAGTATACTTATGATGCTGAACAAAATAATAAGTAGAATACCCGCTGAAGCTAGAGGTTAATAAAATAAATTAAATTATAATACAAATATATATATAAAAATATATTGAAATATAAATATATATTGACTGGTTAATAATGTAATGTGATTACGTAAAATCGCTTTAGTATTGCATAATAGACATCAAAAATAAATAATTAATACTCTAAACTTTTAATACTCTAAACTAAACTTTTTGAATATAAAATTATTTGTACAATTAACGTGTTAATTAATGCCTCCCATAATAAACTTTTAAAATTACACATTATTATAAATGAAATGTTTTGTAATGCGCAACTGTTATTAGTATTTAACACATGCTAATTAGAAATAGTTTGAGTTTAAAAAACCATACAAAAAAAAATTCTATATAAGTCAGTACAGACGACTTATTAGTCTATACTATCAATAAAAGTCGCTCAGCGAGCTATGGAAAGAGCTATGCTCGGAGTTTCTCTGGAGGATAGGATTCGAAACGAACACATCCGACAGAGAACCAAAGTCATCGACATAGCTCTAAGAATTAGCAAGTTGAAGTGGCAGGGGCCGGCCATATCTGGCGAAGAACCGACAACCGCTGGGGTAAACGTGTTCTTGAGTGGAGACCACGACTCGGTAAACGTAGTGTGGGACGCCCTCCGGCCAGGTGGGGATATGACCTGCGGAAGACTGCAGGCAGATGCTGGATGCGTCAAGCCGAGGGCGCTATGGCGCTCATTAGGGGAGGCTTATGTCCAGCAGTGGACTAAGATAGGCCGATGATGATGATGATGACTATCAATAAAGAGGTAAAATTTGTGTCTATGTGTGTTTGTTTATAGGGTCTAATCTCTGACTACTGGTCCAACTCAAGAAATTCTTTCACTAGAATGCTACATACCTTGTGGGTAACAATGCTTAAATTTATTTTAATGAAAAAAAAAATCAAAACGCTTTTTCAAATGTTACAAAAAATCGACATCGATGTCGAAAAAGTCGCGGGCAAACTGCTAGTATTTTTTTTATTATATTTACGGGTAAGCACAGTTCCTTGATCTCACCTGATGTTAAGTGATGATAAGGCCAATGATGGAAGCGCACTTCACTCGGGATCCTCAACTAGTGAGGTACTGGCTATCTTATCTCTAGCTGCCGGAACACGACAATGCTCCAAATATTGACGTTATAGCGACATATTTAGATAAGATGGTGGTAGCTAGCCAGGTGGACAAACTAGCCCTACCACCAACCATACCAACATTTATAATGTAATTGGTGTATAATTTATTAATTAGCCTCCATCCATATCCATATAAATAAAATTAGAGATATGAGATATGAGCTTACTTCTTCAAATCTCTTCATCGAGTCACAGACAGACCTATCGACACACAACACAGATAACTATCAAAGCAAGGTATTGTACTATCTTACGTATTGATAACAGAATTTATTAATTATGTAAGTTAAATGAGGACAGTAACTCTCCTCCGACGACGACCTCCGTAGCCTAGTGGCTTGCACGCCGGACTTTGGGCGGCGCTAACTCCTGAGGTCCCGGGTTCGATTCCCGGTCGGGTCAATGTCGAAAAACTAACTTTTCTATATTGTGTCGGGTCTGGGTGGTTGTGGTTACCGTCGTTGTTTCTGATTTCCATGAAACGAGTGCTTTAGCTACTTACCTTGGGATCAGAACAATGTATGTGATGTTGTCTCATATATATTTATTTATTTTTATTTATATTTTACTGTACTTATGGAATACATTGCAATCAGTTAAATTAATTAATACTGCAAAGGGTTCGAAACGTCAGGATAAACATTAATTAAAACTAATGTGTAAAATAAACGCGAGTAGATCCGTAAAAGTTGTTTCATTTCAATGTGTAGTGTTCGCGTAAACTTTAGAAAACAATAATGAATACTATATTTTTTTTACGGAACAGTCCTCGAGTGGTGACCGCGTACCGTAAAGCGCAGTGTGGGCAGGCCTCCAACAAGGTGGACCGACGATCTGGTGAAGGTCGCTGGAAGCCGCTGGATGCGGGCAGCACAAAACCGCAGTTGTGGAGACTCTTGGGGGAGGCCTTTGTCTAGCAGTAGACGTCTTTTGGCTGAGATGATGAAGATGATGATGATGATATAGAAAATTAATGTTGCGCCAGTTTTGACACAGTAACCCAGTTGTTTGTCGCCAGTTTTTGTCGCCATAAAATAACATAGAATATGATTATTTACAATTTCAAAAAAACAAAGTTAAATTTAAAATTTAAAATTGTAATTTGTTTGCGACAATATTTGCGTAAAATTATATGTAAATAATGATAAATATAGCTTGCCTAATTCTTAACTGATCTTTCAATATTTGTAAAAATATTAAGATCGTATGTTGATGACGTAGTTGTCACCATTGTATAACCCTATACGGGCGGCGAGAAACTTAAAGGGTTCCTCAAGCCGTGTGAAACGAATCACCTTCGGAGGTTTTATAGTTATTTTTTTTTGGAGAGAGATTGCTGATTGCCTCAGACGGCATTTTCAGCTTCACCGGGGCTTGTTTGGGGGCGGCGAGAAACTTAAAGGGTTCCTCCAGCCGTGTGAAACGAATCACCTTCGGAGGTTTTCTAGAAGGAACGGCATCGCGCACTAGTGCGTGTCCCCGTGCCTTACTAGATCCTCCGAGGGGTTCGAATCGGATCGGGCCACTACTCTACTTTCTTCTTCTCCCATATTTTTCCCACTGAGTGTAGGCTTCCTTATTTGAACACCATTCGTTTCCGATCTTATTTCTGTTGTAATTTTTGTTTTGCTATGTTATTTACATTTTTTTATAATTAAAGTAATTTATTTTAAATAAAAAAATGCAAATTTTGTTGTGTACAGACTACAACTCTGTATTTCATGAGTGTGGGTTCAAATCCCGCCCTTGGATATTTTTCAACACGTTTCCAAGTTGCATAAATTTGTAAAAGTCTCATTCTTCCTCTGGGGCTAAGATCGGTGGTCTCACCACTAGAAGTACTGAATCGAGCTTCCAGCTGCTTAAAGAATTCGGGAAGAGGACTCGAAACGACTATTCATTTTAAAACATATTATCAGATTTGGCAGATGCACTCACTACAGCTCAGAAATAGATGAACTAATTAATGCTAACTTTCTATTCACACCCACCGACACATCTATATATTTTAATGTATTTATTTTAGATATTTACAATCCATAAGTGTTAGTAACGATGAAACTAGACTCAAGTAAATAATAACTACTAAATTAATTATAATAGGTAGAGTTGTTACAAGAAGGTATTGCATGTAATGACTTTAGCTAGGTATATGAATAATTACATCAATTAGATTAATTTACAAGATTTTAGAGCATATCTGTCGAGAGGAAAGCGTGTCTGTGATATTTCACGAACTTAAAAGTTTTACTATAAATAATTTGCAGACCGCATAAAATATTTTATAGAAAAAGTTTTATAGAAACACACTCAGCTCATCTTACACTAATGAACTATAGTCCACGCGTGGGCCTGGGGAAGCAGTGGTGTATTTTTAGCGTTCGCCTACCTGTTGCATATCATGAGACAATTCGCACGTATTTTTGGGTTATTAACAACTTAACGTATTACAAGCAGTTGTGTTGAATCATTAGGGATCTCTGCAGACAGAGCTACTTTAATTGGAAAAACTATCAACTTTTTAAAAGTATTCGTCTAAAAAAACCAGTTGCAGTAACAAAAAGGCCTAGTTTACGGTTGTCAAACTACATGCTAAGTAAACTTTTCGACCCATGGTCAACATTCAGGGTTTGCCAGTTAGAGAAACCAGCAACTTAACATAAGACTGTTACGGTTGCGGCAATTTAAAACTGATTCTATCATCGAGTGCAGCAACTAAAAATTGTTGTAGATCATCGAAACTCACAACTGGAGTTGCTATGTCTGCGCAGTTTCTTTTGGTTGTAACTTCATTAGGTTATACAGGTAAATGCGAGTTGCCTGTTTACGTTTTTTTTTTATTTTACGGGTAAGCTCTGCGCCTTCATCTTACCTGATGTTAAGTGATGATGAGACCACTGGTGGAAGCGCACTTCACCCGGATTTCTCAGTGGATTACTGCATTTCGATGTGGTAGAATCATGACTAGGTATTTGAAATTGCTTCGGATAATAAGAATAATTATAATACAGACAACACACCACAGCCTGAGGAGCTTGATGGCGCTGTGGTTAACGCGCCCGGTCTGTGAGTGCAACTTTCGCAAAGGCCGGTCATCGGATGGGTGACCAAAACTTTATCATCTCGAGCTCCTCCGTACTTCAGAAGGTACGTAAAGCCGTTGGTCCCGGCTGCATTAGCAGTACTACGCAAAATTGGTCTCATCGATCTCCCTGTCCGCTTTCTTCACATGGAATGCCTCAATGCGAACCCAAGAATGTGACCAGGGTTTTGAATAACGTTAAAAAATAGGTATCGATACTCCTGTCAAACGAAGATACCGTTAAAAGCAAAAAAAACGCAGCCGGTATCGAAAAAAATAGCTACTATACTACTTACTAAATTAGTACTACCAATTTAACTTTATAAAATAACGTTACTTAACGATATTTATAAAGTGAATTTGGTAACGGTATCAAAGCCTGGGACGTTTAAAAAAAGCTTTAAGGGCTTTTTAAGGGTCGTAGCTCAGCGTAACGCACCCGCATTGCAAGCAAATCGCTGACTTTCAGCAACAATCATGAACGGGAACGGTACATAGATAAAATTAAATACCTATATTTTTGGTGATAAAGACGTAACTATACATTTATCAGTTATATTTATGATGTTCTCATAAAGTTGTAGTAACAATCTAGATCCTATTTCAGCGGTTATCGTTACGACATCTTGTACAAACCGCTCTTTGAGATTTGATCTTGACTTTATTAAAATGTTCGTTGACTGAAGTCATTCGACTTATATCGAATAACATGAGACTTAGGAATGTTGAGCTCATCACCAATTTTTGATGTGTAGGTCACACGTTATTTTTATAAAGTTAAAATGGTAGTACTGATATAGTAAGTAGTATTAGTAGTTATTATTTCGATACCGGCTGCGTTTTTTTTGCTTTTTTAACGGTATCTTTTTTTTCTTTTTTTTTTATACTTAGCACGGCAAATGACTCCACACCACCTGATGCTAAGTGGAAATGGAGTCCAGACGCGAAGACAACTGGTGCAGCGTGAAAACAACGCAGCATCAGTCAACTTCACTCTGCCGGCCCACAAGGTGCTTCTTCACGCCTCGTTTGAAGGACCCCATATCATAGGAAAGAGGGAAAACATGTGCTGGTAGACTATTCCATCTTTTGGAGGTGCGACAAAGAAACGAGTCACCAAATTTCTTTGTGCGCAATGGGATATGTGTGACAGTGAAGCGATGACACCGGAGAGCAGCACGTGTACTCCTATGGAGGAAGGGAGAAGGTGGAATAAGGTCAAAGAGTTCTTCGTCTTCGTTTGACAGTAGTTAGTATAACAAGTAGTAGTAGTAGTAATAACAATAATTGTACCTATATATTCCCCTAATAAAATGATTGTCTATATTATAATTAATTTTTTTTATAATTTGTTTCTTATTTTTTAGAGTAAAGCGTAATGTTAAGTAAATGTTTAGGGGTAAGCATTATTTGAGTTATGTTCAAAATGTATGGACGATTCAAAAGTACTGTTCGTAAGTTTATGTGAAAAAACATATATATGTGTATATATATATAGGTCTCAATTACGTTATTGAGACTTCTAAGATTTATTTTAGTTACACTAGTGACTAAAATAAATGAATGGTTGGACCGATTTGAAGGTTTAAACGGTGAGTAACATAAATAAAAAGTAACGGAAAATACTAAACATTGGTTGTTTACCATTCTTCTGTCTTACAAAGCTGGACAAACCTATAATTGGCATTTCAATAAGTACCTACAATACTATATAATATTAATACTGTTATCTGTTACCCGTACAATGTCTGTTGGTCACCCATCTTAAGACTAGGCGTTAAGTAAATTGCAAGATCGCAACCCGAGTGCTGCACCATCAACCTCCCCTTGTAACAAATGAATACAAGTAAGTACAATAATAACAAAAAATTGTCTGTATTTAGTCCATGCCACGACACAGCTTGCCTAATTTATTTAGATTTAAAAAGCGTTTTCAATTTAGAGCTACAGACTATTGGAAGTTGAATCTTATTTTAAAGGCAATAGAGTTAATGTTTCAACTATTAATGTTTCTAGATGCGATTCACAGCGTCAACGCGCGCGTTTAGAATTGGACCGTGAATAGGATGACCACAATTCCTGAATTTTAGTGAAAACTTTTAATAAGATAAAATTTAAGTAAAAATATTTTAAGAGCTGTACGTAGGTACACAGATGCAAACGTATACAAAAACATTTTAAGTGTTAACTGATACCTGCCTATATCAAGAGATTTAAATATAATCGTCCTAATTTTGACTGCACTTACCACAATACAATGATTTGAAATATAATTCTCATTTTAATTATGTTTGATTCCACGTAGCCCTAAAACAAAAATGTCTTGCGAATAAAATTTGTTATTAATAAGTTTGTATTGATTACTCTTGCTAAACATTCAAATTACAACGGGCAAATAGCGACAAAGCAAATTAAGAAGCATTTTATAGCTTTTTAATTGTGTACGTTGACCCTGTGACTCTTTTGAGTCCAGGAAATAGTTATAGGAGAATTTTACCCAAAAGTTTTAATTAATTAATTAGTTGAATTGCGTCTTATTGACACACGGTTTATTGACCACACATTTTAAAATTTATTTTGCAATTTAATTTTTCATATTTAATTAATTTATTGAATCGTACCTCGCTGACCTCGAAATGTTCGTAGCACGTTCACCAGCAAAGCAGACGACTCCTAAGGGAGAAACAGACAAGCCAACAGCAATGGAGAAGGTGCCCCCAAAGGCCCCGCCGGCCGACCCGTCTTCGACGAAGCCCGGACAGGTGAGGAGGAGCGCTGGAGAGATCGAACTGCGTCTTTCCGCAGAAGATGCTCCCCAGGGCACCTCCACACCCATTACTAGGACCGAAAAGCCCACTGCGCTCAAGCTAGCTTTAGCGAAAGCGCAGAAAGCTTCGGCGCGACCTAATCCGGCTGCTACCGTCCCCGCACCAGATCCTAAGGGGAACGAGACATACCGCAAGGACACAGAGAAGGTATATAGCAGCCGGATAAAGGAAGCCCAGTCCTGGTATCAGAAGGCATCGAAGAAGATGGATGAGAGCGGGAACCTGAGGAAGGACATCAAGGCAACTGTCCTCGAAGCCCTGGAGAATATGGCCCGGCTAATTAAGGACGCTGATTCTGGTAAGCCCTATGGTGTAAAGGGCTCCACGAAGAAAGGAGAGGGTGGAGACCCCATAGAGAGCTGGAAACCGGAGGCGGACAGTCAGGACGGAGGAGAAGGGGTAGAGAGGATGGCGAAGTTGCTCAAAGATCATTCGAAGTTGCTGAAAGAAAGTAAGATAGAAATGGAGAAGCTGAAAGAGATGTTAGTAGAGGCGAAGGAAAATGGAAGGAGAGAGGAGGGAGAAAAGCAGAAGGTAGAGGAAAAACATAAGGAATTGTTTGAGGAGAATATGGTAGAAGTCATAAGGTTGAGGGAGGAGCTGGTAAAGGAGAGAGAGGAGAGGAGAACCTATGCTGGGGTGGTGGCCGCCCCGACTAAGGAAAAACCCAGAGCCGGAGCGACCATCCACTCAGTAATAGTCAGCTCAAATGACGAAATGGATACGGGAGATGAGGTATTAGAAAGAATTAGGACGGCGGTAAATGCGAAGGAGGAAGGTTGGAAAATCGAGAAGGTACGGAAAGCAAAAGACAGGAAGGTGATAATTGGATGTGGGACCAGGGAAGAGATGGGAAAAGTCAAAGAAAGGCTACAGAAGGAAGGTAGGAATTTAAATGTTGAGGACGTCGCCAACAAGGACCCATTGGTCATGTTGAGGGATGTCCTCAAGATTAACAAAGACGAAGATGTGCTGAAGGCCCTGAAAAGTCAAAACCGCCATCTGCTGGAAGGGTTAAAAAAGGAGGATGACAGAGCCGAAATTAGGTATAGGAAGAGGGCCAGAAACCCCCTTGTCGAGCACGTCGTGCTCAAGGTGTCGCCCGAGATCTGGAGGCGACTAACCGAAGCCGGCGCGATCCACCTGGACCTGCAGCGGATCAGGGTGTCCGACCACTCGCCCCTCATCCAGTGTGTACGGTGCCTCGGATACGGCCACACCAAACGGTTCTGCCGCGAGCCCGAGGACCTGTGCAGCCACTGTGGAGGGCAGCACATGAAGACCGACTGTGTCCAGAGGAGGGACGGACACCCCCCAAGCTGCACCAATTGCCAAAAGGCCAGTTTAGCCAATGTGGGTCACAACGCCTTCGATGAGGAATGTCCTATCCGAAGGCGTTGGGACGCACTGGCCCGGCAAGCGGTGCAATACTGCTAAGGGCGACCAGGTGGAAAACTCGGCAGCGAAACAAACGACTCGGTACGGCGTTGTCCAGTCCAACCTCCAGCGCAGCAGACTCGCGACGGAGGAATTGATAGCCGAAGCGGTGACTCGCAAATTTACGTTCGCACTGGTACAGGAGCCTTACATCGGTGGAGTGGGAGCGATGAGGGCTTACCCCGGTGTAAGAGTGGTACAGTGCGACACGAGAACCGCGGACGCAGTCAACAAGGCGGCCATTTTGGTCTTCGACGGGGAGATCGACATCATCCAATGTCCAGCGCACACGACCGAAAACATCGCGGTTGCGAGGTTGAGGACCGGGGCGTGGGAGATTGTGGTGGTGTCGATCTACTTCGAGGGAGACAAGCCGCTCGACACCTATGTCGCGGGTGTCACCAAGGCTGTGATGGAGGTTGGAGGGGAGAACGTTGTAGTGGGAGGTGATGTCAACGCGTGGAACACCTGTTGGGGTAGTCGCGAGGTGGATCACAGGGGAGAGGAGGTTGCCGGAATGCTCGATGATTTAAACTTGCACCTCCTCAACCAGGGTCTGGATCCTACCTTCGACACCATCAGAGGTGGAGTAAGGTGTACCAGTCACGTTGACATCACGGCCTGCTCGGAGTCTGTTCTAGGGCAAGTTGAAGGCTGGAGGGTGGCGGCCGACGTCACGAGCTCTGACCACGCGGCAATCACTTTTAATATAAAATTAGAAAAATCAATAGGAATAAATATTAAATCAACGACAAGAATTTATAACACAAAAAAGGCAAATTGGGGCCAGTTTCGTGCGAAACTGACCCAAATTTGTGAAGAGAAAAATTTGAATAAAGTAGAAATAGATAAAATAAAATCAATAGAAAAATTAGAGATAGCAATAAATAAATATACAGAAATAATCAAAGAAATATGTAACGCTGAAATACCTAAAACAAAAACTAAAAGAAGAACTGGTGTACCGTGGTGGACGGAGGAGTTGGCCGCGATGAAGAAAGAGGTGATGAGGAAGAAGCGGCGCATATCTTGCGCATCCGCGGCTCGACGGGAGTGGGTTGTTGGCCAATACCTGAAAGCAAAGGAAGAGTACATGGCGGAGGCCAATAGGGCCCAAACCGCAAGTTGGAAAACCTTTTGCGAGAAGCAGGAGCGGGAAACAATGTGGGAAGGGATTTACCGCGTGATAAGGTGCACAGCAGCCCGACAGGAAGACACCCCATTGATGGTCAATGGGAGGGTACTGGAGGGCGCAGAATCCGCGAGCCTTTTAGCAAGGACCTTTTACCCGGAGGACAAGCATGAGGAGGATTTGGCAGACCATAAGCTGACGAGAGAGGTAGCAGAAAGAGTAAATGAGGGGAAGCATGATGACTCATGTGACCCCCCTTTTACTGCGGAGGAGCTCAAATGGTCTGCCCTCAGCTTCAATCCGAAAAAGGCTCCAGGTCTCGACGGATTCACTGCAGATATCACGAAGGCGGTAATTTCCCAGGATCCCGAGCTGTTTCTAGCCCTGCTAAACAGGTGTTTGGCTCTGGCCCACTTCCCGGTCGCGTGGAAGGAGGCGGTAGTGGTGGTACTGAGGAAAGGAGGGAAAACGGATTATACCCAGCCAAAATCCTACAGGCCTATTGGTCTCCTGCCGGTATTAGGGAAAATCCTCGAAAAGATCCTGATGAGACGCATCCGATGGCACGTGTTGCCGGGTATGAGCAGATGGCAGTTTGGCTTCACGCCCCAGCGCAGCACCGAGGACTCGCTCTATGCCATGGTGCAATATATACGCGACAGGTTGAAAGAGAGGAAACTGACCGTCGTCGTATCACTTGACATAGAGGGAGCCTTCGACAGCGCTTGGTGGCCGGCTGTGAAGTGCAGACTAGCAGAGTCTGGATGCCCGGCAAACTTGAGGCGCCTCGTGGACAGCTACCTGAAAGAAAGAAAGGTACGAGTAAGGTATGCGGGATCCGAGGTGTCGAAAGCCACGACCAAAGGATGTGTCCAAGGTTCAGTAGGGGGCCCAACATTTTGGAATCTGCTGTTGGACCCACTACTGAAGGATCTGGAGGAAAGAGGCGAGCATGTGCAGGCGTTCGCTGACGATATTGTTCTGATCATCTCGGGAGATAGTGGATCGGAGATCCAGAGACGGACTAATGCGGCCCTCGAGCATGTTCGGGAGTGGGGCGTCAAAAATAAGCTGAAGTTCGCACCGCACAAGACCCAAGCCCTGCTGGTGACGAGGAAGCTGAAATTTGACGCCCCGGTCCTGACCATGGGCGGGGTACGCATTGGACTGTCTAGGGAGATCAAGGTTCTCGGCTTGACAATTGACGATAGATTGACGTTCAACACACACGTCACAAGCGTGTGTCGTAAAGCGCTTAACATCTATCGTCAATTGTCGAGAGCGGCCAAGATCGATTGGGGGCTAAACCCCGAGGTGATCAGAACAATATACGTGTCGGTGATAGAGCCGATAATCATGTACGCCTCTAGTGTGTGGGCGTCGGAAGTCGGGAAGCTAAGTGTCCGCAAGCAGTTAGATGCCGTGCAGCGCGGGTTCGTCAGGAAGATGGCCAAATCGTACCGGACGGTCTCCCTACACTCGGCCCTAGTGCTTACCGGGATGCTACCTTTGGATCTTCGTATAAAGGAGGCAGCTCTTCTATACGAGGTGAAGAAGGGGCATTCCCGGGGGGTAATAGGGGACCGGGAGGTTGAGAGTCCGGTAGCCACCACCGACGCGCCGCACCCTGCGTCGCAGACGGAGCTGGGCTTCGGGGACATGGAGGACGGTGCAGAACGAGACCAGGAAACAGAAGAAATATACACAGATGGCTCTAAAATCGAGGGGAAAGTTGGAGCTGCCGTCTCTCTATGGAAAGACGGTAGCGAAATATGTACCCGAAAAGCCAAACTGGAATCGTTCTGCACCGTGTTCCAGGCGGAGTTGGTAGCCCTAGTGAAAGCGACGGAGATGGTGCTGAAGAGGAAGGCGAGCTGCACGCGCATATACTGCGACTCGAGGTCGGCCCTACAGGCAGTAACAGACGCGTATTCCCTGCACCCCCTGGCGGTCAGAACTAGATCGAACATACAAACAGCCAAGGTTCGAGCCCAGAAAATTGAGCTTTTCTGGGTGAAAGCGCACGTGGGGGTGCCAGGAAATGAGAGGGCCGACCAGCTCGCGAAGGAGGCGGCACTTAGAAGTAAGACAAGGCCCGACTACGGTAAGTGTCCCGTTTCTTATGTCAAGCGCCAGATTCGTCTGGAGACGCTAGACGTTTGGAACGGGCGATACCTGGGGGGGGACACGGCGGGGACCACAAAGGTCTTTTTTCCGGACGCGGTGGAAGCGTACCGGATAATTAGGAAAATCGAGTTGGACCCAGTACTGGTGCAAGTTATGACGGGACATGGCGGATTCTCCCAATACTTGCACCGTTTCAAGTGTAGGGAGAGTCCGGCGTGCATTTGTGATGATGGAAAAGAAGAGAGCGTAGTCCATCTGCTGGTGGAGTGCCCTGTTTTTGGAAAAGAAAGACATGAAGTAGAGCAAAAACTGGAAACCGAGGTTAGCGAGGTAAATATTAGTCAGATAATTAGGTCTAGGAAACTTAGAGATATATTTTTAGGATACTGTAGGGAAATAGCAAAAAGAGTAATAAGTAGAAATAAGGACAAGGGGTAACACTCAGTTATATAAAATAGTAGCGATAATGTTATGGATATAACTCGAGTGAGACCCATAGAAGGACGAATAGTATAAGGATTTTATAGTATAAGGTATGGATATTTCCAAAATGTAAAAGTAAATTATTAATAATAAGTAAAAAATGTGAATTATTTGTAAATTGAAATGTATTTTAAGAATGTAATTTAATAATAATGTAATAATGTAATGTAATAATAATAATGTAATTTAATGTAATAATGTAATGTAATAATAATATAATGTAATAATAATAATAATGTAATGTAATAATAATAATTGTTAATAATTGTAGGAAATTGGAATGAAAAGGATAGAAATATAGGAAATATTGTTAATTAGAAAATAAGTACCTAGACTTAAGTTACCACCTAGAAAGAAAGACCATCTTCTAAACACAAAGATGAAAATCTGACAAAAAAAAAAAAAAAAAAAAAAAAAAAAAAAAAAAAAAAACGGGCAAATAGTAAAATTCAAGAGATAATAAAGAACGCTTCATGTAGCAGTTAGACGAGAAAAGCCAAAGATTGGGCTCAGAAGTGGCAATGTCTTCTTAAGTGAAGCCCATATCAGTGGACTGATAATGATCATGATGTAATGGATACGGCATCTTCGTATCTTGTTCTCGAAAACTTTGATTGTCATGATTTTTATTTAGAGTTCAAAAAAGAATGCTACAGCAATAAGTTTTATCCGTTTAATTTTCGTAATTGTATGGAACCTATCATTAGGCGGTAATTCGTTGTACAGATGCGCGCACGCATTCCGTCCGCCCAGAGACGGCGACCTTCTTTATTCGTCGCTATTCCATTAGTTCAAACATTATTTTGCTTACATACTAACTAACACGTCACCTAGTTGGTACTTACGTATTTAATGGTTGTTATTGGTGTTTTTAGTTTGCTAACACTCTAATACGTAATAATAATATAAAAAAGAACAGAAGAAAAGAAAATAGAAAAATATTTTTATTTCGAAATCGGTACATATTTGCCCCATCTACCCGAGGGCAATTTGATAGCTCTTTACTATCATCCCTTAAAGGGATCGCTACGTATTTCCAATAACCCTGTATATAATGATAATAGTACATATTATTATAATCTTATGCATGAAATATGAATACAAACGCGGACTGGCACCGGCTCCAAAAACTTCGTTGGCTGTACCGCAGAAGTTTTTTGGTACCTATAGGTACATCCTTGCGAAGACTTGAAATGAAAGTAGCAAACGATGACGAAAGACATTAATGAAACAAATTTTCCCACCATCACGCTGTTATTTTAGAGATGTTTAAAATCGTCATCATCATCATTAGCCTTCATTAGTCTGATAATGAACTTGGACTTACTAATGCGTGCCGTTTTCGTTCGATTTTCTCTTTCTCACCCAATTCTTACGCGCCCCACAACATCGCGAAATATATTTAGAACTTTTATAATTGATTAGATAGACTATACTAAATACTACTAAGTATTAACTTTATTGCAATAACATTACTTTTATCTTTTTTAATTGACTTACTTATTTAATATTGTTTTCTAAAGTTTACGCGAACACTACACATTAGATTTAATTAATGTTTATCCGGGTCCGTGGTCACAGGGAGACATCCGTCTCCCTGTGACCCTGCAAAGGGTTCGAAACGTCAGGATAAACATTAATTAAAACTAATGTGTAAAATAAACGCGAGTAGATCCGTAAAAGTTGTTTTACTTATTTGAATTAAATCATAAACAATACCATAATACTTGCACTGCAAAAATACTTACATATTATTATATGTAAGTGCAAAGTAAGTAAGTGTGTAAGTCTTACGAATACATAACGACTTACAACAAAACTCAATAAACACAATGCTAAATCTTTGTGACCGATCAGAGCGATCTCTTTCGGAAAACCAATCAATTACATTTTGTATGAATAGATACTTTTATACTACAGGCCATCTTTAGTACCTACAGGGCATTGTTTTATTTGTCTATGCAATAATTGTCAGTAATCAACAACGTTGTTATTCACGAATCAACCCTTGTTTCCAGTGGGTGCCAGGGTCAGTGTGGGGCCCATTGCCCACGGCCACGCCGGGCACCGCCCCACCACCAGCTGACGACACCAGCTCGCTCAACGAGCAGTTGGCAGCACTGTCGCTGCGGCGCCCGCCCCGGCCCCCGCCCCCCGCCTACATGTGCCACCTTTGCTTCAAGAAGGGACACTACATTGGAGACTGCCCCCAGGTGAGACTTACTTCAATGACTGACACGCGACCAGATCGCGACACGAGCAGCAGGCAGCACTGTCGCTGCGGCTCGGGAACAGTATAAAAATTCAAGCCAATATGCAGAATTATAAAAATTTTTATTAAATAATTATAAAATATAGTGAACAAATTAAATGCCTACCCGACCCAGCCAGTGATCAAACCTGGGTCTTCCGCAATCCGGGCGGCTGCAATGACCATTATGCCACCGGGAAGGCTGACGTAAGCCCCGAATTTTTTCACTAGTTTGATTTTGACTGATTTTTAGCGGCAGTAGTGACATCTTTCCAACGGTTATTGCAACCGATTGGATATTCATCTTTGCAAATTTGATAACACAACGCATTTGATAACACAACAATTTTATTTGTAATTTTTTCACTTTATTTTATAATTATTTAATTAAGCTTTAGCTTTATCACGCTCTCTCAATTTTGTAACGACTGCGATCTGACGAATCTTTTGAAGCATGCAGGTACTCGATATACTTTAAATTGATCACCTATAAAGTAGCCATGCCACGTAGCTCAATTAAGTATACAGCTTCAATAGAGCGATACCCTTAAGCGTGAATGTGATACGTAGTTATATGGTCTTCTGTGGTTATGTCCCGAATTCTCTTGTGAATTATTGTTCATGCGGAGTTGGTAGTCTATATATAGGCTGATGACGATCTGATTGGTGGTATATATGCATTATTACTAATAACCTATAGATTATTAATAAACCATGTGGGGTTGAATTGAACCGCGTGCCCCAATCGCGATATCCGAGCAAGAAGCCGGCACTCTGCCAACATACGCACACATTATTTTTACGCTATAATTTCCTTCTATACGGGACGACTGTGGTTTTATACTATTCGGAAACGTTTATTCGTTGACCTTGTCTGAAAATAATTCTCTAAAATAGTAAATTAAACAACTGTTTGTGACCATAAATCAGTAGATTGATGGGCCTTTTAAAAATACAAAGTTTGACAAACGGCTCGAGTTGTGGATAGATTTAACTGAACAGATTAAAATACAATAATTATATACAATATTACAACCTCACACGGGCACGGAATCTCGCGACAGCTGCGCTCGTACTGTTCCGAGCTGTTCCGAGATACGTGTCCGTGCAAGGGGTCTATGTGTGCGTTGCTCACATTATAACATTTCATTATCATTAATAACTCATTGTCTGGCATATTACGATATGTACGATTTAAAAAAACTATTTAACTACATATTAGATGTCATTAAGGTTGACTTTTTTTGCAGTAAGAAAATAAAATATACGCATTAATATATACAGAGAGTGCTGAAAAACACTTTAAATTATTGTTACCAGTCCAATGCAGAGTTATATTCTCAACGCCAAGTTGCTTCAAAGTTTCTATAATGTTATTATTATAACCCGAAATTACAACAACGCGACCCATTGTGTTCTATTTATAGTTTGTGCCAAACAAGTCCTGTTGTCTAGCCCCAGAAACGAATCAAAGAACAATGAACACACATATTACACTTCTCATAACTTACAAATTATTATAAGCCCATCATAACAACTTAGCACGTTATTGAATAAAAAATATTCAAATAGAGTTATAGGCAGCGATACTCTCTTAGCAATACACGAACAAAATTATGACAATAATATACAATCTGCTTGTACGAGGGGTGTTCAATAAAAAGTAATAATGGCATATAAACTCCTTGAACAACAAAAGAGTTATACTGGTAGGTAAAGCCCAGGCATTTGATAAATTAAAAAATAAAAATTATTGATTTTCTTTTCTTATTTTAAAAATAGAAGTAATTTGTTTTCGTCGTGTCGGTGCGTGGTACGCAGAATGGATAAAATTGCAATTCGCGTCGTAATAAAATATCTCTGCCTGAAAAAATTTACTACTGAGCAAGTAAATCTAAACTTGAAAGGAATATTAGGGGTTAATGCTCCTCCGTATTCTACGTTTGCGCGGTAGTTTGCCGAGTTTAAGAAAGGAAGAACTTCAACTAAAGACGACCCGCGCTCGGGACGCCCTACGACGGCATTTACAGAAGAAATGATAAAAAAGTTAAAAAAAAATTGTTTTGGCAGATCATCGTATTACTGTTCGTTTTATAGCTGAACAACTAAAGATTTCGATAGGAATGGATACATGAACATTTGGACATGAAAAAAGTATCAGCGCGCTGGGTGCCTAGAATGCTTACCAGACGTGCATAAATAAACAAGACTGAGGATTTCTCAAATCAATTTGGAATAGTTACAACAAGATCCTGACCGATTTTTGGCTCGCTTCGTAACTATGAATGAAACATGGCTCCACCATTATGATCCTGAAACGAAACAACAGTCCATGACTTGGAAGAGGCCGTCACCTCCAACGCCTAAAAAGTTTAAGGCATTTCCATCCGCCGGTAAGATTATGGGCTCTCTTTTCTGGGACAGCCAGGGGGTGATAATGATTGAATACCTCGATCATGGAGCCACTATTACATCCTCCATACTCACCAGACCTTGCGCCTAGTGATTTCTACCTGTTCCCGAGGTTAAAAGAACAACTGAGAGGTCACAAATATGGCAATGATAGAGGAAGTGATTGCCGCCGTACATGATTGTTTAAGCGATCAAGATGAAGATTTTTTCAAGACGGGAATCTTAGGATTAGAAAAACGATATACCTAGTGTATAAATCTCAAAGGCGATTATGTCGAAAAATAAAATAACAATAAATAATATATAACTGCTTCATACTCATTATCACTTTTTATTGAACACCCCATAGTATTCGGCATGTGGAGAGAAAACGGAGTGCAGTACCTGCAGTGTGATGGGGACTCTCTGGCTAAGAAAAGAAAGGGACACATGAGATTGGCCTATCAGAAACCAGACATTTAGTGTGATTTATTCGCTGAAACTTCTAAACCTTTAGTGCCTTACAAATGAACAAATAATAAGTTCCGAAATTGACATGACGTTTACATGACAGGAATAAAACACGGAATAACTGTTTGGAGCTTATTCTTTGTTTATTTGTAAGGCACTTATACAATACGGTATAGTTATGGCACCCCACACAAGTCTCAGAGTTCTGTTATTTGGTGGTTCTATATTAAAAATACAACATACATCGTCAAGGCGGGCGGCGCCGGCGGGACATTAGCACAGAATAACTTAAAGTACTACCGCACGTTAGCCAGTTTGCCGGTTCAATACATTGTAGCCTGATAATAATAATAACTAGTGGTCGCCCAATAGTCAAAATTCGAGCGTTGTTTACCACAGTCATATACAAAGTAACGTATCTAACAATATTAAAAACCTTCGTTTTAAAAAAGCGAATAAAGCCTACACAAGTACGTATAGGTCCACATATTTGAGATAAGCACTAAGCTCTCACCACACGTGACAAATGGCTGTTTGCGTCAATATTCTGCTGACCATACGTGCTGGTGTTGATTTCTTAGCTAGAAAACAGATCATTGTTTAGGTTGGTACCCGAAGTGTTTACGTGTGGGAGAAATATACCTATGCTTGGCTACGTCCCGCCTTCTTAGAACTGCGCATGGGGCCTGTTACATAAAATATATAATAATATATAAACAAAGATCCTTTTCATTCTGAATGAACCTTTGACAAAGTGATTTGAGTTTTGACAATAAAATATTAACCATTATGTAGGTAATACAACATTTACTTCATATTTGAATCATCATCATCACCAGCTTATTTTTTTTCCTTACTGCTGGGGCACGAGCCTTCCTTATGGATGGATAGGGAGAACGGCCCATAAACCACCACGTGGGCCCAGTGCGGATTTGTAGTAACCTAACCCACCTATCCCCATGAAACGCCGCGAAATTCCGGCACAAGCCTCGGTTGACGTAACGGTCGATTTTTTAGGACCATTGGGCATTCCTGTCTGTAGTAGACGTCTATTTTAGTCGATACAAAGAAATGAAATGAGCTCATGATGAGCCGGGACTAAGGTACAACCCTTACAGGCCCTAACTAGCGTCTCAGCGTCTTGTTCTATCTTGGGCCACCTACCTTTGTTAGGAAACACAATTTCATTGCGACAATGCCGGGACGTCCTTCATGTGCGGCCTCTAATAGTTGCCGCCGCAATTTATTTGGGATGACAATTTTGCTGCCCCTCAAAATATAGCTTTTATGCAAACTAAGTTCATTTTTAAAAACCCTGTAGTGATTAACTCTAGCGTCCCAGTTACTACTCAACAACCCTTCTTTGAAACTGTCTTCTTCGGATGTTCGCGAAGATTCTATAAATTGTTGTATAACAATAACATCTTCCTTAAAAGGTTTACTGTTACCGACGGCCTGTTAGAGGCCAGCGGCGGAGAAACGGAGAGAGTTGTATATTCTTTTTTAGTTAAATAGATAGAAAGATAAAACTTTTATTGCACAACACTATAATTTTAACATTGAACATAAAATAATTAAAACATATCGCTATAAAGCGATTTCTTCCAGGCAAAGTCGAAAGGAGAACTAGTGCAATGTAAAATTGTAGGTGAAAACCTTTTGAACATACATTCGCGTAATAGTGTTTTAAGTTTAAAACCAAATCATCTTCTTATTCTAGGCCCGGCCCAAGGGCGAGGGATTGACGCCGTACCAAGGCAAGAAGCGCTGCTTCGGCGAGTACAAGTGCCCGAAGTGCAAGCGCAAGTGGATGAGCGGCAACTCCTGGGCCAACAACGGCCAGGAGTGCATCAAGTGCCGCATCAACGTGTTCCCGCATAAGCAGGTGAGTCAATACCATGGATAAGAGTAAAAATGAAAATCTCCTCGGTGCTTCGCGGAAGGCACGTAAAGCCGTTGGTCCCGGCTACATTAGCAGTCGTTAACAACCATCAATCCGTACAGAGCCCGCGTAGTGGTTTATGGCTCGTTCTTCCTATCCACGCATAGGGAAGGCTCATGCCCCAGCAGTGGGGACATACAAAAAAGCGGGTGATAGTAAAAGATCACTTGGTCCTATCACGTTTTGTTAGGCCCGTTGATTTGTTCTACTCGTAGATCTGGACTGCTAACAGTAGATGATCGCAGGGTATGGCTATATTATGTAATTTATCACTTATCAGACAGACTTTTAGTAGAATATGGAATTAGCAGACATTTTTTTAAGAAGAAGATTACTTATAAGATAAGATTTACTTTAGCCTTGTGTTATCAAATTTGTGGTATTTCATCTGCAAAGGTGAATCTGCATGGCCATCGGTTGCAATAACCGTTGGATAGATGGCGCACTGTGCCGCTATTAGCACTCAAAAATTAAAAAGCAGTGACAAATTCAGCGCTTACGTCAGCCTTCCCGATAGCATAGCGGTCAGTGCAGGCGCCCAGATTGCGGAAGACCCAGGTTCGATTCCTGGCTGGGTTGGGTGGGCGATTATTTTTATCACTGTATTTTTAAAATTTTATAAATATATTTTTTTGGCTTCAGTGCAGCAATTAGCACTTGAAAATAAAAAGTAAAATTTATAATTGTTTAAGAACATTGCCATTTTTTTTTTTACATAAAATCATTATTAGATTTAAGTGATAGTTTTCAAGTATCGCCAACTCAACTAGGTACCTACTCATTGTTTTATTTTAGAAGATATATTTTTCATGATTGTATGCTTCAGTAAACCAATTAACAAAATAACATGTTCTCTTTACAGAGACCTTTGGAGAAACCAGATGGGCTGGACGTGAGCGATCAGTCGAAGATCCACCCCCAGCACCTATGCCAGAAGTGTCGTTCCCTTGGTTACTACTGCCGTCGCGAGTACTAAGCACTGAGCACAGAATCTACTAATATCTCAGCACGTAACGGTAACACTGTTCCGTTCAGTGTGAGGCTGCGTCCCCCGCCAGCCGCCAGCATCAATTTAATCGATGCAACTTCATAAAAGCGTAGGTAGGCAGAGATTTTCCACAATGCGCCAGCGCTTTTATTGCGAGAGAGCAAATAGATATCGAAACGACCTCGATTCGTACAATGCACGTAATGCATGGCTGTAACAACATGTAAACTAATACATAATTATGCCAAAGATGCACCATAAACCAGCTGAGGTTATCTTCTAGCGTTTTCTATTTCACCTATGTCAGATATTACCTATGAATGGTAGATAATGTCACGATAAAATTTATATTCTTATCATAAGTTATGATGTAACAATTAATGGACACACAATACCAAAGATGTCAGCCAAGTTAAAATTAATCTGACATAAAAGTTATCAATGAAATTCTTATTACTTAAGTATATTTTATTAGTTTTATATTCATTAATATTAATTATAACATTACTTAATTGAGATACATATTTACGGGCAATAAGTTAGAGTAATTGCTAACAACATTTTTAATGAATATAAGAAATTTTAAACTCATTTAACATGACGTATCAACTCTGAACCGTTTTTTAACTTAGGCCCGATTTTTCAATCCTCAGTAAAGTTTAATTCAACGAATAACATTGTCGTTGTGACATAATTTCTAAGGAGAATCTGTCATTATGTCAAAATTATTGAGGGCCGATTTTTCAATTTATTTATTTATTTATGGAGTACACAACAGATGATAGTCAACGTTCGCTTAAAATAGCAATTTACAATAGAACAGAGCAAGACCGACATCCAGAAAACGTGTACACACAGCTAATCGTGCAGATGCGAAAACAATGGAAATAATACTTAAAAGAAATTTAAAATTAAATATAACTCATATACTCAGAAATAAATTTGTATGATTAATTTAATAACATTCAAAATTGTATCAAGATGATAATAATAATTTAAAAAATTGCAATGAGAAAAATAAAATAATATAGGTATACTTATTTAAATTATAGCAAAACATTCATCAAGAAATTATTTTTCTAACCTGGGTCCTAAAAATGTTATGTTTTAAAGTGTAGATATCGAGCTCTTCGAATAAGGGCACTATTTCGTTAATTGACGGATAAAACTTATTCGTTTGTTAAAGTATTAGATAACCATTTTAAAAATGTATCGATATCCTAGCTGTCCACAAGAAAACTTTGTTCGTTCGTTTGATGTGCAAAATACGTACACTTCAATAAAGATTATTATTAAAAAGTCCAAAGCCATGCAACACTCGCGTAACTCACATGAAGCGTTAGCTATTATCTCATAAATACCATTATCAAGAAGCGCCATCGCTGATTTTCTTGTCGGTTCTTAAGAGAATTCACACGAGCTATTTTCAGCCTAAACTGAATAAATGATTTTGAACTTCAAATTATTGCCACTTGCATACGACAGACGCATGGGTCTATAACTGTTAAACGCAATTTTGTCTCTTGATTATTTGTTTTTTTTTATCCGGAACATTCTACACTTATGTTTAGTGACTTTTATTTATTGCCAGTAAATAAAGAAATAAATATTTTTACTTACATGTTATTTTAAGGTTGATTATTGTCTGAATAGATGTATATTTCGAAAAGAAAACTTGTTTTTATTCAGTTGTACTGTAATATAAGGAGATAATTAAACTTTTTTTTTGTGATTTTATACTCCAAAGGGCCTTGAAGTTACTTATGAATTTTATATGTATATTTAGGTGTTAAGCTGTTTCTTCATATATTAAATATTTGTATCATGTTACGGTTGCCATAATTGTAAACTAATTTAATCTAATTACTAACAACAAAATAGATTACCAATGCATCAGTCACAAAAGTTTTGAAATAACAAATACTAAAATAGCTATAATAGCTCTTGAAAAACGACGACTTGCGTGAAAGTTTAATTCACGACCGAGCCACATTATAATAATTAGTACTACACCGGGCGACGATTCGCGATGACAGACGGCTTTTTCACCAGAGTGCCCAGTGCGAGTTTCATTCACCATTCGATCACGAGAATTTTTTCGTATGTCGCCAAGAGGCGCTGCTTCAATGCCATACTAATTTTCTTTTAGTAAACGTAATTGAATGAATAAGGATAGTAAACGAAGCTCTCACTAGGCACCCTGATACTGAGCTGTCAAATCGTTATATGAGTTTCTGTTGAATTTTTCAAGTAGGTCAAAGCCACCAAAGACGATTCGCTACCAAAGAGTGTGCAGTGCTATATCTAATTCATATATCGGTTGACAACACTTGCCTGTTGGTGTGCTGTGATCAAATGTGTGCATGCAACTTATAAGGTTGTACATAGTATTTGTTAATTCAGTAAATGGGTGTCTGCCAATCGTAATACGTACTGTCGGTAGCACGTACTCTTCGGTGGCTTCATCCTACTTGTTTAATACTGTATGTGTATACACAGTTGAGACTAATCGTCTTTGAATGTTATATAGTTTTGATTCAATTAAGCGTTGTGAAAGAAGAATAAATAATAGAATAATTAAATCAAAATATTATGATACTTGCACTGAACTACACCAACTAATAGTTGTAACAATAAGAAGTTAAAAGTTAAAGGGCAGTTTCGCAACTTCCTGATAAGTGGCAGATTAGTTATATACACGTAAAATAATAATGTTTTACGTAAAACAATGCTTTGTCTCCTTTAGAATAAATACATGTGACAGTGATAAATATATTAGTACTTAATCATTAAAATACTTTCACTCGAGATGTGATTCTGACTTAAGGGCTGGTTAGACAATCTGCCTCTTATCAATTAGCGGTGAATCGTACTTTAAATATTACTTAGGTAAAAAAAACAGTGAATTCTTAATGTGCCAAAAATAGTGTGTAAGAAATATGTTAACTTTTATAATAGAGTATATAAGTAAAAAAAAAAAAATTAAATTACCAAAAAAAATACCATTGTCTATTTTTTTTTTAATCGATTAGTGACTTGCCGCTAATAAAACAAGGCATATATACATTTTATGAATGGCGGTTTTATATTGATCATGCCAAAGTTTTGCTAAAACAAATACCTACATGTAGATTAAGTATAAATATAAGAATTCTCTTATTAAATGTTCTGAGTATCTTAGTGATTTTTGTCGCTGAATCGACGGTGCTTGCTTGTATTATTATTAAATGCTATTAATTACCTATACTTGTGTGAGTTAGCAGCGTTTGAATGGGATAAGTTAAAAATGGATCAATGAAAAATTGGCGGAGAAAATTTAACTACAAAGATTTTAAATTAAATATATTATTTTATTATTGCTGACATTTTTAAGCCAGATTTTTTAACAAAGTCGTAAGTATTAGTTGTGAGAAATGTTGATTGGTAAATATATTATATTATTTTATTAATTTCCAACAAGCACTTAATTAATAAAATGTTTTTTGTTTTGTTTATATAATTTTAACGCAAATTTTGTTGCGATACAAATTACAAAAACACAATGTTAAAAAAATTTCCACGAGCAGGATTTGAACCTGCACCCTTCTGACATACCGGGTCAGGTGCTCTTCCAATTGAGCTATCGTGGTTCTAACCAGCCCGCCGAAATTATTCAACACTATTTACTTTTTTACTTTGAAAGCCAAAGGCGCCAATTCAATGTCAACAACTACCGTCATTAACATCTGATCATAATATTTTTACAAATACTAAATATCAGTTAAGAAGTAGGCAAGCTATTTATAAAATGTTTTTTGTTTTGTTTATATAATTTTAACGCAAATTTTGTTGCGATACAAATTACAAAAACACAATGTTAAAAAAATTTCCACGAGCAGGATTTGAACCTGCACCCTTCTGACATACCGGGTCAGGTGCTCTTCGCTCTTCGCGCCTTTGGCTTTCAAAGTAAAAAAGTAAATAGTGTTGAATAATTTCGGCGGGCTGGTTAGAACCACGATAGCTCAATTGGAAGAGCACCTGACCCGGTATGTCAGAAGGGTGCAGGTTCAAATCCTGCTCGTGGAAATATTTTCAACATTGTGTTTTTGTCACTTAATTAATTTCAGAAAAAATATGAATGTTATTTTTAAGGCGTAATTTTTTTGTTATTTTTCCTTTGATTTTATGTTTACTTTCAAGAACTTTGAAACTGCTAATAATATCAGTAAATATATCATATTAATGAATTTAATGATTTTTTTTGATAAAGAGAGTAGCTAGTATAATTAAGTATTATCGGTTTATTATTATTGATGAACATATTATTGTCATTTGTTACTTAAATAGTTATATTTGACGAATATTTTAAACTCTAAACCTTATGTAATAAAAAATTTTAATTTCACAATGATTTTAATTCAGCATTTCAAAAATAAGTTAATTTGTAATATTTACAGGTACTCGGGCGAGATGGTTTGATTGTAGAATCAAGATTTTAATTTCTGTAATCGATAATGGATTAAATCATCAAAAAACAAAACAGAATAAAAGTAAAATTTGGTCACAAAATAGTGAGTTAAATCTCTCTGGATGAAAACAACATTTTTCTCATATAAGGTTATCTAGACACGCGGAAGCGTGTCAAGCCAAGTTCAAGCTAACAGAACTGGCGAGCAGCTCCGTGTGTAACGAACCATTTGGAGCCACTTTTGACCCCCTCAAAACTCAAAAACTATTTCACGTAAACATGTCAAATTTGGCTAATATATCGAGACTTGCGAGATACATATTATGTGCTCCAAATTTCATAAACACACCTCATACGGTTATTCAAATAGTAACGTCCAAAAATCGTCATTTTTATCACTGACTGACTGATCTAAAGATCGGAACTCTAACCCAGTTCCAGATGACCTAGAAAGTTCAAATTTGGCATACTAGTTGGCTGAATACAAAGGAATAAATCAGAAACTAGTAACTTTTTATCAATTTAATATATTTTTCAATTCATTGATTCTATTGAACACTTACTTATAGAGCCAAGCCAAGCCAAATACAGCCAAGTCAGGCCTTAGGCTTCAATATATTATCCTAAGTTATAAGAAGAAATCAGCACTGACCATTGAACTTGGCAGCCATTTAGATCTCACTTCTTTTGTCGTTGAAGTCAACAAGCAAGGCATATTATATCATAATATTGAACTTGGCTCTCATTTGACATTTATATTTTTGATGGGATCCCTACTACCGAATAAATATAAAGTGAAAGATTGTGAAAGAAGACCAATTAAGAAACAAATTAAAATTACAAAAAAATTAAAAGTCAAAATACATTGCACAAAATATTGTATATATTTTTAACTTATTTTAAATCTGGAACAAGCATAATTATGTTCATTAAAAATAAAATTCGATCAATCGCACATTATCCTTGTATAACCATAGATTATTCATAGAGTTCTTATTTGTTTAATGCAGATATCCTGGCAACACACGAATCCTGTGAGGTCTCTCAAACGCGTTTTCATAGGCAGCACCGATAAACTCGTTCCCCTCTCCATCTTGGTGGTCTATTGACCGCTTTTCAAAGTGATGTGGCCCAGAAGAGCTCTCTGCCTTCACACCATCATAGTGATCTCCCAAAGCCTCACTTAAAAATACCGCCAAACTCACTACCAAAAGCACTGATGTCACTTTGAAAGCGGCCATATTGAATTTCGATGAAGTAATTTAGTTGGCAGTTGACGCTTTTTATTGATACCCACTTGACTGAATTTTCGATATTTCTTAAGCACCATTATTTGTCAGTCGTCTTTTATATATAGCTGGCTGTTTTGATTTCCAATAAAATGTGTTATTCAGAAGTCTGTTTATTTTACGTTGGTGCACCATTATCGTCAGTTTAGAGCGATTAACGAGTAAACAATATATAAATATACATTTTGTGCATAAAAAATATAGATACGTTGAAAATTATTCAAGCATAAGAAAAAAACTCTGTCGAATTACTTAAAGTCACGTCATATCCCGTATTAGCAGTATTGGGAGCACAGCAGAAGCACAATTATTGTAAACAACATTTAATTAATCTCTTATCTTCTTACTTCCTCCGCCTCTGTGATCTAGAGGTCCCGAGTTCGATTTCCAGCGGGGGCTACATGTTTGTGTACTCGGCTTGATTGATGGTAGGACTTGTTTATCCCCCTGGCTAGCTACCACCATCTTATCTAAATATGTCGCCATAACATCAATGTTTGCAACATTGTTGTGTTCCGGCAGCTAGAGATAAGATAGCTAGTGCCTGAGTAGTTGAGGATCGCGGGTGAAGTGCGCTTCCACCATTGTCAGCCTTTATAATCTCATAACATCAGGTGAGATGACGGCACTGTGCTTACCCGTACGATATTTAAAAAGAAAACCACTAAAATCTTCTCGTGACAGCACGTCACGAGACATTCAATCCGACGACATCAACTCCGTTGACCCTGATAGATAGTGTTCTTCATTCTCAATTAATTTTATATCGATATAAAATATACTCGTGCTAATACTAAAACTATCGTCATACCTATCCTCGTCCTTGTTTCGTGTTTAAGTGATAAGCATCATATAATAACTCGTGATACTGAATTACTAAAGTAAACAAGTCGAATAAGAGCAAATACATTCATTTGTTTTGTTGGGTTTTTGCTAGGAGTTTAACGAAATATTCATAAAGTATTGGATTATTTTTTCTTGAAGATGTTTAGAGATAGAAACGGAAATGTATAAAAAGTATGAAATGTGATATTGTAAGAAGAAGTTTCCCTTAGGCAATTCTGTAATTTTTATTAGAAAGCCTGCTCATTTTATTAGAAATATTTTTAGGCAATTTTGCCATGTGGATTATACTCGTACAAAAGTTGACGCTGCATCCTTTGCGACGGTTATCCAATTGAGGACAAATGCCATCCGTCCACATTAGAGATATAAATCACAACTAATTTGTAACTAGATGTGTAATACGATTTCAACTGCCTCTGTAGTGTATTGGTTACAATACCGATCAAATGTACAAGAAAAAAGAACCCGGGTTCGAATCTCAGTATTCGGTTTAATTAACAAGATAACCACTACCTCAATAGCTACTGTATGGATAGGATTCTGGGTAAAGGAAGAAAGAAAAAATATTTATTTCAGACAACGACAACACAACGAGACAACAGGATACACAAGGAATTAACAAAAAAAAACGATTTAGTGTTGTGTTGAGTGAGACCTTTTGTCTAGACTCTAGATACTTACATTCGTGGCGGAGATACTCAAATAATAGACATGAAAAATAGGTGTCAACATAGTGTTTCCAACTTCAAAACGCACGCCAAAATTGTCGTCATGCAGAGTGTTTCGTCTTTTATTATAAGTATCTATTCGGAACTGGTTTTTATTTTTGGATAAGGCTGTGTTTATACTGTGCCACACAGACTAAAAATTACATCACATAAAACACATAAACATATTAGGATATTACTTGACTGAAACCCAGTAGCTAGTCTCTTTAACAGTTTAGAGCTCAACTCAAAATTATCATGAAACACGATATGCTGATAAAAATATTCAAGTAATAAATTTTATCGCACTAAAACGAAATCGGGGACTAACCCACGAACCCGCTATTTTTACACTTGACTGCTTTTAAAATGATGAAACAACCTAAGAAAACAATTAAAGCGACTAGTTAATGCCTAATGAAACAGAATGTCATAAAACTAGCTTTGCGGGCAAACAGGTACCTACACTTGAACAAACGATGAGAGAACACTCGATTAGACAACACCGGACTTCTAGGTTCATTAATTAAACATTTTATTAAGATGGCGTTTATCGATTTTTAAATTATAATCAATAAATATTAAAATAACACTGTGTTTTAACAGCAGAACGAAAAATAATTAAATAGACACAAAAGCAATGTCAACAGTTTTATATCATTTAGCTTAATTTATTTTTATTTTCGTACATAATTTAAATAAAGACAAAGTGAACATAATGTTTTTCAAAAAAAATAAGTCTCCGAAAGATGCTGAGAAAGTGTACGAAGTATGGGAGGTGTTGGAGAAGTTCGGCTGCTACCAAGTGCTGCAGTACCTGTACATCTGCATCCCCACTCTGTTCTTCACTATGGGACATATAAACTACGTCTTTGTGGTCAGGGACGTTAGATATCGGTAAGTCCATTTTCATTAGGTTAGGTTAGTAAGTTTGATAAGAGCTGGTACTATCGCATTGGATTTATCTAATAGTAATGGTAGTACTAAGTTTGTTGAAATAAATAAATAAATAAATATTACTATTATTTTCTTAGAATTTTCAATTTATTTACATGTCGGCACAGGCTTTAAGTATAAATAAAAAAGAACTAAATAAAATAAAAAACAAATTAAAATTAACCTATAAATAAAAAAACGTCCACCCTTTGGGCACATGATAACGGTCCAATGCTGGTAATATTACGCCCTATGACGGCAGTTATCGAACAAATGATAAAAAAAGTTGAAAAATTGTTTTGTCAGATCGTCATGTTACTGTTCGTTTTGTAGCTGAAGAACTAAAGATTTCGATAGGAAGTATCCATAGTATTTTATACATGAACATTTGGGCATGAAAAAAGTATCAGCGCGCTGGGTGCCTAAAATGCTTACAGACGAGCATAAACAAACAAGACTGAGGATTTCTCAAATCGATTTGGAATTGTTACAACAAGATCCTAACCGATTTTTGGCTCAGTTCGTAACTATGAATGAAACATGGCTCCACCATTATGATCCTGAAACGTAACAACAGTCCATGACTTGGAAGAGGCCGTCACCTCCAACGCCTAAGAAGTTTAAGGCATTTCCATCCGCCGGTAAGATTATGGGCTCTCTTTTCTGGGACAGCCAGGGGGTGATATTGATGAACAAATAAAAAAGTGCGGCAGGAAATACGCGAAAATCGCCAAACTTGCTAAAGTTGTGTTGTTTTACCGAGATAACGCCCCCGCACACAAGTCCCGAGTTGCGATGACTGATATCCAAGATGCTGGATTTGAATTGATGGAACATCCTCCATACTCACCAGACCTTGCGCCTAGATTGTACCTTGATTTCTACCTGTTCCCGCGGTTAAAAGAACAACTGAGAGGTCACAAATATGGCAATGATGAGGAAGTGATTGCCGCCGTACATGATTATTTAAGCAACCAAGATGAAGATTTTTTCAAGAAGGGAAGGAATCTTAGGATTAGAAAAACGTTATACCAAGTGTATAAACCTCAAAGGTGATTATGTGGAAAAATAAAATAACAATAAATAATATATACTCACTGCTACATACTCATTACACTTTTTATTGAACACCCCTGATAATTAACAACAAACAGTGTTTGACACTTTTTGTCTTTAAAAAATAACAATATGCTTTGCATTAGAATTTTGATGACAATGTAAATTGGGATGACAGCTCTGCCGCGCAATTTATGACATTTATTGACAATTTATGAAAGTAAATAGTGTTGAATAATTTCGGCGTGCTGATTAGAACCGCGATAGCTCAATTGGCAGAGCACCTGACCCGGTATGTCAGTAGGGTGCAGGTTCAAATCCTGTTCGTGGAACTTTTTTCAACATTTGTGTTTATGTGAACGCAGTAAAGAACATGTGCACAGTTTTGAGAAAATAGATCGTAATTCAAATATCACAATCACAAACACAGTAAGTTGTACTCACTGCGTTCATAAATTGTGCGGCAGAGCTAGGAAGCAGGTGGTGGTCTGTATTTAATTATTAGTAAAGAAGATCATTATTAGTCTATGGCAAAAAGACTAAAAAAAAATTGCAGAAGTTTTTTTTAAATACATTTTTTACGGGTAAGCGCAGTACGGACTTCTTGGCGGGAAAGTGAAGAGTCATACTGCGGTTTTGTTTTATTTTCTAAAATTTGTGTTATGGTGTTATGTCGAATATTTATGTGAAATAAAAGTAGATTATTAACCGTTAAGAGTACCTTGATTAAGTCAGATGATAAGGCCAACGATGGAAGCGCACTTCACCCGGGATCCTCAACTAGTGAGGCACTGGCTATCTTATCTCTAGCTCCGGAACATAACAATGCTACACACACTGACGTTAAAGCGACATTCTTAACCACTAGACCACAGAGGCGGTTAAAATGTTTGAAGGAAAAAATGTGTGTTCACTGGGTTCCTGTCGAGCACCGGCCACTACCCTTACTTGTGAAGCAAAATTACTGAGTGTCACACAGATGTTTCTATTTTCAATTCCAGCTGCGTCGTGCCTGAATGCGAAGGTCCAAACGCAGACTTCCAGGCTGGCTGGTGGCCGAATAGGACCATTGACAGATGTACGAAGCCCGTTCTACTGAACACTAGCTTTCAAGATTTCGGGAACTGCTCAGCAGACCTCTTCAGCGAAGATGTGGAGACGTGCAACGAGTGGGTGTACGAGAACAACGGTAGTGTTGTGACTCAGGTATGATTTTCACAAATTAAAGAAATAAGAATAAACTTAGAAGATAAAGAATAAATTTCGACTCCGGTCTATGGATCATTCATGGGACAAGGTGTTTATTATTAATTAAAATAAATAAACTTAAACTTTCCTACACTCACACCAATTATCTAGCCAAGAGAAGCTTCGTTATGAAACTCGTTAAAATGGTTACTAGACAACGGATACTTAAAATACTTAAATACATACTTATTATACATAGAAAACACCCAGACCCGAGACAATTTAGAAAAACAATAATTTCTAAATTGACCCGACCGGGGATCGAACCCGGGACCTCAAAGATGGTGACACCATGAAAACCGGTGTGCAAACCATTCGACCAAGGATGTCGTCAAATCAAATTCAAAAAGTCAAAAATTATCGAATTACCGAAAAATACCGATTGATCTTTTAATTTTGCCCTTTGAGAAATTTAAGACACATATTAAGGAAACACTTTTAAAAAGGGCTATTACAATGTAAATCATTATATCAATAAAATACACGGTATTGGCATTCCTCCAATTTCCATGCACACACTGAACAGTGCACAAGTACGTATGTACAATCATTTTAGATCATTTTATAAAAGTGATTCTTTTTGTGCTTATCCGGTATCTATGAGAATCGGCCAACATCTATTTTTCATCCCCCTAAATGTTAAGGGTGATCCACCCCTAATTTTTTTTTGATTTTTGAAATTTTTCCAATACAAAATGATTTGTTTGTAGTGTTGTCATGTAAACTGTCAAAGCGGTACGAAGTCCGCCGGGTCAGCTAGTATTTTATTTAACTTCTATATACATATATTTATTACTATGACTTGTACCGACTGACAGATTCATCATCGCCGAGCCTAAACCGCTAAAGCTAATTAGATAAAATTTGAACTATAGGTTAATTGAGTGACGTGACGTGAAGTGTCCCATGCAAAAAAAGTACTTATCTCCAGTCTATGAACATCCCACTCCTGAGAGCAGGCTTTCCCACATTTATAATAGGACATGGGGAGATCAGGCCATAATCCACCACATTAGAGCTTCGAGTTAGTGGGCATAGTAAAAAACATATTTTTTTATAAATTTCATAATTATTTCTGTCAATGTTTTCGTGTCAGTAGGTAATGCCAAAACGAATGACTCAACAAAGATTCTGGTGATCACTTAACATCAATAGAATAGCACATAACATAACGTGGAAGATAACAAAGTAACATAGGTAGGTAAAAGTTAATTACACGTAAAGACATTCAACCAATTACAAACATAAAAAACTTTTTTATTGCAAGTCATTAACGTACGTAGGTAACGCAATTGTTGTAAGTAATTGCACATCATCAAAAAGGAAACCTACATGATAGTTATGAAACATTTGCGTAACTAAACAATCATATGTTTGACTAGGCTACACTCAAGTGTTTTGTTACTAATACTATTAACTATTATTAAATTATGCACATAAAATCTTATCTCAATAAGACAATAGTTACTGATTACTAGTTAGTTACTGCTTGCTTAAAGTCTTAAAACAGTATTTCTGTTACAGCTCAATCTCGCTTGCAAATCATGGCATATAAACTCTGTAGGCACCATTCACAATTTGGGGATGCTGGTAGCTATGATTGTGACGGGATACATTTCAGATAGGTAAGTAAAATCTGTATCATCATTATAATCAGTATTACTAGATACATTTTTTGTGTCCCCACTGCTGGGGTACGAGTTTCCTATTGATGGTAACCGTAAAGGGAGAACGGACCATAAACCAACAAGAGGGCTCAGTGCGATAAAAAAAACTGTAGTTATAATAAACCGAAATGAAACAACTTTTACGGATCTACTCGCGTTTATTTTACACATTAGTTTTAACTAATGTTTATCCTGACGTTTCGAACCCTTTGCAGGGTCCGTGGTCACAGGGAGTCTCCCTGTCAGGATAAACATTAATTAAAACTAATGTGTAAAATAAACGCGAGTAGATCCGTAAAAGTTGTTTCATTTCAATGTGTAGTGTTCGCGTAAACTTTAGAAAACAATATATAATAAACCGAATAAAGTCTCGTTCAATTTTGCACATGACTCAGACGGCAAATAATGAATTGTGTTTTAGTAGTTCCCAGTAACAATTTTGGTTGATTTTAAACGAATGAAAAATCCAAACGAGACGAAAAAATGTAGATACTTAGTTATCATTTCAATCATATTATCCTTTGTGGTCTTAAATGTGGAATCGAATCAAATAAACGAGATAAAAATAGACATTGCCACAGAAATCATTTCTTGCCTTTACTTCGATTACAGAATACAACTCTATTTTGCAGGTTCGGCCGCAAAAACACTTTGGTGTTCACCATGGTAGCCAGCTCTGCTGGTTTGTTTAAAATCTTCGCCACTTCCTACAACGTGTACATCTTCATAGAGTTTATGGAGGCTCTATTGGGTGGGGGCAGCTACTCCGCAGCCAACATCCTTAGTGAGTTTCTTATCATCTTAAAATCAGGAACTACCAGATAAGAGTAAGGGAATCATTTTTGAATACTAGCCATTTTTTCTTAGATTCTAGTGTTTATCGCTTTTAAAACCGTGTTTTTTAGATAAAGTAAGTAAACAGACTATAACTGTCCCACTGCTGGGCAAAGGCCTCCATCATTGAAATCAAGTCATCGCTACAATTTATGGGTAATGGCTTAATCACCACGCTTGCCAAATGCGGGTTGGTGATCACAAACTCGGGATATGCACCGAAAAACGCCTGGGTGGCCGAGTGGCAGAACGCTCGGCCCGATACCCGAAGTTTCCGGGTTCAATTCCCAGGTCGAGCAAAATGTTTTTTAAAGCCTGTTAAAATTATCAAACCACAGACGAAGGTTATTGACTAATGTTTTATGATAGGCGACCAAAATACTCGCAATGTAAAACCTCCTTTGAGTGGAGGGAGATCTTAATTATTATAACTTTTTAAACTAATAATCCCGTTAATAATATATTTATCTTAATTATTATTTTTAAAACCAAATTTGGTACTAAAGCGTACCTAGTCTACCTAGGTTTCAAATAAGTTTTCCTCGTTTCAGTGATTGAAATTACGGGACGAAAGCAGCGAATTCTATCAGGGGTGCTTTTCGCATTTGCCATTTATCTGGGCGAGGCGATATTCGCCATAGTGGCTATGCTCGTTCCTTACTGGAAGACTCTCATCATCATCACATACACTCCCACGCTCCTTTGTCTCGCCTTGACATACGTACTCTACGAAAGTCCAAGATGGCTGATATTGAACGGGAAAACAAATGAAGCAATTGAGAATTTGAAACGAATAGCGGATACCAATAAAATAAAGATGAACATGCAAGATCTTTCAGATATTGACGCAGCTAAACTGAAGGAGAAATTCAACATTGGCAGCTATGACAAAAAAGAAGGTCTAAAAGAAGTATTTAGCTCTAGAGAGATGTTGAAAAGAATTTTAGTAGCGTCGCTATGTAGGTTTACTTCAAATTTCGTGTACTACGGTATAATGATAAACTCCGTATGGCTGCCGGGAGATAAATATGTGAATTTTCTATTGTCGACGGTAATGTCGTTCCCAGGAGAGCTGATATCGTTGTACCTGATGAATAAAATTGGAAGGAAGGTGCCTCTAATCGTAGGGTTCATAATTTGCGGTGTGCTGAGTGTGCTGTCAGCCTGTGTACCGGAATGTATGTATTAACTAATTTTAATTGAATCTTTAAATATATGACGTGACAGTTACACAATATTGTGGGCTACTGTTGATTGCTTTGACTCTAGTAGAGCTAACACATAACTAAATTGATGTCTACATCAGTTTTTTTTGACATTTGAAACACTTGAAAGGAAACAACTATAGTGTTTGATGTGTAATTAAATACCAAATAAATCATGCTTAGTAATACAGGCAAGTGACTCATACATTACAAGGACAGTTTCTTTTCCGGCACCAAGTCGCACCTCCACCTGAGCTTTATCCGTTTCCAGCGGTCTCATGGGCCAAGATCCTGCTGTTCCTGTCCGCCAAGGTGGTGGTGTCCGCGTGCTTCACCGGCGCCATTACCTACTGCATGGAGCTGTTCCCGACTAGCGCACGCGGCTCCATGCTGGGAATGTGCGCCTTTGCTGCAAGGCTGGGGGGAATGCTAGCGCCACTCACTCCGATCCTTGTAAGTATCTTGATTGGCTATTTTTTTAAATATATCTTACAAGTAAGCATTTGGCCTTCATCTCACCTTATATTAAGTGATGATAAATAAAGCCGCAGGTGGAAGCACACTTCACCCAGAACATCAACTACTGAGGCACTGGGCTATCTTCTCTCTAGCTGCCAGAACACAACAATGCTATAAACATTGATGTTAAAGCGACATATTTAGATAAGATGTTGGTAGCTAGCCAGGCGGACAAATAAGATCACACTCTCAGATGATAAGAGAGATTGGCAAACGTTGGTGCAAAATCGTGCGGAGTAGTAGGAATGGGATCGCCTTTTTTTTATACTTAGCACGGCAAATGACTCCACACCACCTGATGTTAAGTGGAAATGGAGTCCAGACGCGAAGACAACTGGTGCAGCGTGAAAACAACGCAGCATCAGTCAACTTCACTCTGCCGGCCCACACGCTTCTTGCTCTTCTTCTTGCTTCGGTGCTTCTTCACGCCTCGTTTGAAGGTTGGTCCAAAAAGAAATGATACAGGCTAACCGCACAGTATAAACAATGTCACTGTTACTGTTGCTGTAACAGCTGATAGTCGATCTAACAACGGTTTTCCTAGCCCCAATACCCGTGTGGCAAGGCCATCGATCAAAATTTGGAAATTCTGGCTTCAGTTTCCTGGTTGGACAAAGTGTGCTTCATATTCTTCGATGCAAAGCCAGGGTTTGTGATCACTGACGTGGTGATAGTGATAATAATTAATGCGATAATTGGGTTTGTGATCAGCAAACCTTATTTGACAAACGTGGTGATTAAGCAAATAAATAAAATTTATTTGCGTTGATTTGTTGTTGAGTTGGTGCTGGAGGCCATTTCCCAGCTGTGTGACAGTATAATAGAAGATAGGTAGGATAGGAAGCAGTAAATAGTCAGTCACTCTAACTATGAAAAGAACTGTCAAAATATAAAGTTTGCCATCGAACGTAGTTACGTCAAAATGTTCACTATTTCCAGAATAAAAAATAATTTTCTTTCCAGAATGAAGTATCAGTGATTCTACCAGCGTTGTGCTTCGGAGCATCGTCGATCATCACGGGCCTCAGCATCGTTTTCACCCCGGAGACTAAGCACTTGCCTCTCATGGACACCATAGAACAAATAGATAAGAGTGTCGACAAGAGTACAGAGAAGACGGGAAATGAAAACAAAGGTTATGCTGGCGACCGCGATGTTGAGTTCACTAAAATGTAATTTGAATGTTATAACTGAATGAAGTTCCCTTGCTGCCAGTGCTATAGAAAGAAACGCACGCAGAAGTCAAGCATTCTTGTAAGATATCTCCTTGTTCTTCCTCCACGCTATCTTTTTATTTGTTTATTGAGCTGACAAATTAGTAAACAGCCAACGGCTTCGCTGAAATAAGGTTTGCATCATAATGCTCTAAGTTGTTTTCAGAATATAATGTTAAAATCGACTTCTTGGCGGGAAAGGTCTATGGTTTTGTTTTATTTTCTAAAATATGTGTTATGTCGAATATGAATGTGAAATAATGGTGGATTATTAACCGTTAAGTTTTCGTGAGTGTGCATGAGTGTTGGCAAATGAAACAAAACAGTGCAACGTCACTTTTCAAATTCTCTCAAGAAGTGTGCGTGAGGACTTAGTAAAGCCCCACGTCTTTACTGAGATACTCGAGGGGTTGGGGGGTATATCATTTCTCACTTCCCATTTCTATTATCATTCATCATCATCATTATATAGGAAGGAAATATTGTAGGATAATTGCATATTCAAATTAGGAAAATGTGTGATTTTCATTTGTCTTTCTTACTGTCAAGATGAGTGGATCTAATGAAGGACTTCTTGGCGGGAAAGTAAAGAGTCATGTCTGCGGTTTTGTTTTAATTTCAAAAATTTTTGTTATGTCAAATATTAATGTGAAATAATGGTGGTTATTAACCATTAAGTGTTCGTAAGTGCGCATGAGTGTAGGCAAATGAAACAAAACAGTGCAACTTCACTTTTCAAATTCTCTCAAGAAGTCCACCCGAGGAATTAGTAAAGCCCCACAACTTTATTCAGATACTCGAGGTGTTGGGTTGGGGGGTATATCATTTCTCACTTCTCATTTCTATTATCATTCATCATTACCATACTGGAAGGAAATATTGTAAAAACTAAAAGAAAGAAAAAGAAAAGAATCTAATGAAGAGATTCGATACATTTTAAAATTTTACTACAAATAAGGTAAAAATGCAACGCAAGCAAGAATAAAATTTGCGATGTTTATGGACCTAGTGCAGTGTCTGTGAGAGTAGCACAAATTTGGTTTAAGCGTTGTCAATCAGGAAATTTTGATGTCCAAGATGCACGTCGCTCTGCCCCCCGACCGCCTAACCGATTGCTTAGGCCACGTGTATAGTTTATGACGTCATCTTGTCATTTCGTACCGCCCATGAAAGCCATATCGAAAGCTATAGGCTATAGCTATAGATATATGCCTATACCTATTAGCTAGATGACATGATGACGTCATAAACTATACACGTAGCCAAAGCAATCGGTTAGGCGGTCGGGCCCCTGGTCGCCCTATTACGGATAAAATGGATGGCATTTTTGAAAAAGTGGAGCAAGATCGGCATATCAGTAGTTACGACGTAGCTGAAGAACTGGGAATTGACCACAAAACAGTTTTGGCGCATTTGAAAAAAACTGGGTACACATAAAAGCTCGATATTTGGGTACCTACTTCACGAGCTCACTGAAAGAAACCTAAAGAATCGTGTACTCATATGTGATTCTTTATTACGACGTAATGAAACCGAACCATTTTTGAAAAGGTTTGGTTCGGTGATGAAAAATGGATCACGTACGACAAGAACGTGCGAAAAAGGTCGTGGTCAAAGGCCGGTCAGGCTTCACAGACTGTGGCGAACGAAACCCGGGTTAACTCGCAATAAGGTGATGCTGTGTGTGTGGTGGGATTGGAAGGGCATTATTCATGTATGACCTGTTACCACCACCATCAGCAGGACCATCCAGCAGGAAGGCTGGTTCCATGACTCTACACAAAACTGAAGTAACGGCTATTGAGCGTTTGTTAGTCGGATCTGACCGATCTCCTTTTTTCGGAACTGGTTGCACATTAGCATCTCTCCAAGATTCCGGCACACAACCCGAAGAGAGCGAGAGACGGTAAAGCCGTTTCTACGGGTCTCACATTTCCGATGCTTTGCTCGGATTTGTAATCACCAACTCAAATTTCGTAGGCCGAATCTCCCAATGTACCTAATTAAGGCACAGCTACATTTATTATTATTAGCCCGATTATGATGGAAAAAAGAGTAACTTATCTATATTTATCATATTATTATAAGGAAAGGCAGATTGGACGTCACTACGAGTAGAGTCAAATCAAAATACAATGTAATCAGTCCAAATAAATCTTGTATCTAGGTGGATATTTGCTAAGGTAAAGTCATTATGTGAATTTCCTACAGGTGTTGCGTTCGAGTTTACTTCACGTAGGTATGGAACTGAAAATATTGTACGGTAGGTAAGTATTGGCTTAGGTACATAATTTGATAATTTTATATCCATATAGAAGCAATATATTAAGGTACTTATAATTACCAAAATAGAGTTGAAATTTAATAAGAACCTGCCCTTATCGTGTATCTATCTTACATAAACACAATAATTATTATTGTTTTTGTAATGAATCATGAATGATGCATACACACAAACGCGTTTATTGAGTAAAATTGAACAACAGTTTTTAATAAGATTTTTATCTACTTAATTAAAACTGTTGCTCAAATTCATTACAAATAAAAAACCCACATAATATTATTCACCATGCGAATTTTATTTGCCTTTGAAACACGTCAACGAAAACGATTTTTTTATGGCATTGATTGATTTTTAATTGTAATGTCATTTGGATGTAAATCTGAAATAAATAACAGTTATTATTATTATTGAAGCAGCGCCTCGCATGGTGACAAACGGGAAGGTTTAAATTAAGTTAGGTCAAAATGTTGCTTTACAAATTCTCGTTTTAGTAAACGTGATCAAATGGCAAAGACCCTGATAACAGTATACTATAAGATCAGTGTTCTGCAAAGTGTGCTGCTGTTGTACCGTGGTCATTAGTTGGTGTGCCTCCGAAAAATAAGGTTATCTCATAAAGTTACATAGACGAATTTAAGAAAAATACAAAATACTAACAGTAACACAGTTGCAAATCACGCTATATTATTTAACAATTAATTTTTCATTTTTACGGTGTACCTCCAAAGTTTTCCGTTTTCCTAGATGTACCTTGAACACAAAGCCCCTTACAAATAAACAAAGAATAAGGTCCGAATAGTTATTCCGTGTTTTGTTCCTGTCATGTAAACATCATTTGAAATTAGAGTAAAAAGAGACAAAACACGGAATAACTATTCGGACCTAATTCTTTGTTTATTTGCAAGGCACATAAAATTTGCGGAATACTGCTATAGATGACTATAGGAATCAATTAGAGCAATAAGGCTGACAGTTAGGCGCGGTCTCTAATAGAGGACGAGGGTCTGGTGACATAACCTATCTCTCAATTTGAGTGTTTTAGAAACTGATAGTCGCATTAGGGGCTCGTCCATCCTACGCACGGTAATTTAATATAGCGTGCGTTGCGAAGGCCTTCAAACGTTCTATCGACTTAAGTGGCTAGGGTGAATGATTACGTCAAGGCAATTTTTTCTCTATTATACTCTTACACTCAGAACAATAACTAAGCCTTACGTTATTATTCTAAGAACTAAGCTACAAAACCTATTGTCTTTATAGGCATTTTATGTAAAGAATATTTTTAAAAGCAAGCGCCATGCAAGACGAGCGTTCTTTTTTTGGCGAGAAGAGATGAAGACAATACCCTGCACTACTGTGGAATAAACTACAGATCTGAGTCAAACTCATGAACGCGAATAAAAACACAATTTTCTGTAAAAAGTTTTTATATCTATTAGTTATATTTACATAGTCATGTAGCCTATAATGAAGACAACTTTCATATAATCTTCATCTTTTGCTTTCTTTTATTATTAAGAGATTTTTTTAACTCGCAAATGCTTCGGATGACACGTTAAGTTGTGGATCCCGGTTGATGTCGTAATAACGTTAACTTCGTTAAATTCGTTAACGCAGAATAGACCTGCGTGAAGGGTTATGACACGAACTCCCCATGAACATCGTCCAGGTGGAGAGACCAGCAGTGGGACGTGGGATAGCCTGAAGGTGAGATTTAAATTTACTTTTGTTTTATATTAAGGTACAGAGTAAACCTTTTTAATAATATAAAAATGGTCCTAGTGCTGCTGGTTAATCTGTTGTCTGCTGTGAATACAGACAAAAGAATTATATGTTTACGGCACTGCTCAGTGCTCGGCTCGCTGCATATGAGTGGTTCAATTAGTAAATTTGTAGTTTATGCTTCGATTTCTTCTGTCGCCTCCTTGTGTTGTTCGCACCAATAGTCGGGAGATTTCTCGAATGCCTGCAAACAAACAAGCAAGCATGACAATACATAAATGGACAATGTGGACCGATCTATAAACTTTGGTACAATTAGATACTTTGGTTTTAATAGCTATGTGTAATATATAGTTGGATAGAAAAGTGGTTATTAGTATTAGAAAAAAAACATTATTTGGCTAAGGCTAACTGACTGTTTAGCATAACTGGACGGATTGTGGTTTGGTTGGAACTAGTTGCAACAGTGAATTTTGTTCAACTCAAAAAGAGCTATCCAATGATGTATGAAATTTAATTTAATTTAATTATTTATTTGCTTTTACCCATACCCACTACCCACCACAGCTATTGGAGCTGTCTCTGGTGAATCTCAGGTTTCATTGACCTAACATAGTGCCTTTAAACAACTAAGTTTACTTCAATGGCTTAGTGTAAGTTCCTCTTTTTATTTTAGATTAATTTATTATGATATTTCTGATCCAGTTAAATGCACTAAATAAATTGTCTCTATTCTTTTCTATTTTAACTGTACCTCAGCCATTTTCTTGAGCAGGAATAGTTTAGGCACCTCTTCTAAAGAGCGCTGGCCCCATTCAAAAACGTTCCTGGCCAGCTCACCTTCTCCAACCTGAAAATTAATGAATTATAAATTAATTTTCTATTTAATTTAAACATTATTTTTTTAGATGAAGACTAACAGCATTACGTTAGATTGAACACCAAAAAATATAATTTAACTGCAATATTTAAATTCAAAAATGTTAACTAATCATGTAGTTTTACAACAGCTGTTTAAAACCAAAAGCAATTAATACATTATTATTATAAGAAATTACATGCTTGTTATTTAATATCACTAATTATTTATTGAATTTATTTGTCCCTCAGACATTTTATCAAGACCATGAGACCATGCAAGCCGAGCGGCAGCTACTGCCATACGCCTCCCGGGAGGCGCGCCGGCCGAACGCACCTAAACTGCGAAGTGACACCCCCCTGGTCTTGTGTAATGTGTTTTATTATTCTTTGTGCAGTTAAGGATGTATACTATAAAGCTGTGTCACAGCAATATATATAATATTAGCTGCTACAACACCAATAGGCAGCAATCACTTTTTATGAAAAGGATTGGATGCTAATCAAATCAGCTGCTTGAAAACATTAAGCAATGGGTGTACACACGCCTGCACATCAGACTACCACAAAATTTCTAGACTTTGAACTTTATGTATATGACATATGGTTGAACATTTACTGAAGGAATTTAGCAGTTCTGAATAGGTTGATGTTATTGCGCTTGTAAAGTTATTGTATTATATATATTTGTATATTGTATTATATATATTTGTATATTACCTTTGAGAACTGCAAATACATTTGTCTGGTGGATGTGGTTGTTAGTATTTTTCGTCCGGCATGGTCATTTTCCTCCAACAAACCCGCTTCTGACAAAAACTTCCACATATCATCTAAAAACAACAAAATCGATTTTTACTAACATTGTTTTGGACTGCATAATAATTTATATTAATGTATAAACAGGTAATATAAATACACATAAATACAAATACAAGAAATCTATAAATATTACTATTAAAAAGTTTTACTTCTGAAAAACTTTTTATGGCTATAATGTGAAAAAGCAACTTTAAGAATTTAAAAAAGTTATTTTTATTAATTAAATTTTTGCATTCACAAAGCTATATGTAGTTACAAGACAATATTTCGTCTTGTTAGCTCAGTAATCATAGCATTGTACTGGTAACCCAAAGGTTGTGGGTTATATTCCCTCTTTAAGCTTCCTAAGACTCATTGTTTTTTTCTAGTACAATTTTATCTTACCTTCTTTAACGGGTCCCCCAGACATATAAATATGTGTGAGAGCCGCAACCAGCAGCTTCCGCTGGAGTGCATCAACAGCACTTGAGTCAAGAGACTCGCACTCCTCGGTCAGTATCATAATGTATTGAATGCCACTTTTACCATCCACTTGCACAAGTTTATATCCATAAACCTGGAATGGAATCATAATATAAACAATACATATAAGTTATCATTACCAAGAAAAAAGAGTAAAGGATGGGGTTGTTTGTACAAAAGATCTTGTTGGGTCAGTGTTACTATGCATTATTAAGACAAGATAAAATTCAGCTGAACTACACTTATATACCTAAAAGAGTAATTCATAAAAATATTTGTATAAAAGAAAGGGAAAAGCAATGCCACCTCGATAGTCAATAATGATTGATCATTGAATGTTAAATAGTATATTTACCCTTTTCATCACTTTATTGGCTTCAATTATGACAGTGTTTATTTTATTGGCAGGCGTTTGGCTTGTGGTATTCAAATGCTTTATAATTTCTGCTCTTTTGATAGGTATTTTGCTCCCTTCCCGGCAAATTATGAATCGAACACATTCTTTGATAGCATCCTCCAAACTAGCATCGATTTCCTCTGCGTTCGACGTATTTAATGAACGGTTAGCACGCCGTTGGCTCATTGTTATTATATATTTTTCAAATCCGCAAACAATTTGAAATTCTAAACATACAAAAGAAGGTACCTACATCCAACAAAATTCAAATTGTAAAAACAATTTGATTGACAGGACACAGGACAGGATTTTTTTTTTTATAATTTATTCATGACCATGGATACTATTCCTTCAGTCAAAAACTTAATTCATACGGTTTTCTCCTGTCTTGTTTCTTGTATGATGATGATGAATGATAATAGAAATGAGAAGTGAGAAATGATAGACCCCCCAACCCCTCGAGTATCTCAGTAAAGATGTGGGGCTTTACTAAGTCCTTACGAAGACTTCTTGAGAGAATTTGAAAAGTGACGTTGCACTGTTTTGTTTCATTTGCCAACAACACTCATGCGTACTCACGAACCCTTACTTAACGGTTAATAATCCACCATAATTTCACATTAATATTCGACATAACACAAATTTTTGAAAATAATACAAAACCGCAGACATGACTCTTCACTTTCCCGCCAAGGGCAGGGTTATTTTTTTTTTAATTTGAAGTTGTACATGGCAGGGATTCGTGTCCATATGCCGAAGGCAGGGTTACAGGAACCAGTGTTGCCAGTGGCCGATAGAAAAAATAACACAAGACGGATCAAAAAATAACATTTTCACGAGAAAAGTAACATTAACTAATATTTTATACTTTTTTTGTAGAAAACGACACTCCCTAATGTCGACGACGCCCTATGGCCCTTGATTACACAAAAACTTTCTATTCCATTCTTGAAGCTTCGAAAGAAAGAAAAACAATGGATCCAATTTTGTCTAATTCAATAATTCATTAAGTACTTAAACCTTTTATTTTTATTATTATTTATTGTCACTTATAAACAGGTTACAATAACGAAAGTGACTTCCGCGACCCCTATGCTAGGTATACTTACTACCACCGCGCACCGGTATGACCGAAGTAAGTGCCTTCCTTCAAAAATCAGTAATATTAATTAAAACTTATTGATCGAAGTAATAAAAGTAATAAATTATCGAACATTGTTTTCAAAGTTGGTTAGCTACCTTCGCTACTTCGTAAGAAAGAGAAGAAAATGGACTAAAAGTAAATAAACAAAAGAAGATGAAGCTATCTAGCGTTCTGTTTCACGATTATCTTTGTATGCTGGAAAATATTTAAACAAAGGGTACCTATAACTTTAACAAGTTCTCAAAGTAACGTAAAAGTAACATTTTGAGTCGTGTAACATGGAAGTAACATGAGATGGTCAAAACTCAAAAGTAGGTAACGTAAAATGTTACAAAATTAACATTCTGGCAATGCTGACAGGAACTTGCTGGATCTCTTCAGCTTTTGTTTAATTCAAGGTAAGGCAAATGGATCTGGCCCAAACAGCCTAATTGTCTGTTACATTTTCCTAGTGAACTGAAAATAGATCATAATCAAATCAGTGTTGTTTAAAGATATTAAGAATAGATGTGGAACTTTACTGACATCTATCTGACGAGGACTTCTTAGAAGAATTTGAAAAGTAACGTTACGTTTCATTATTTTTGTACAATTCTGTGTATGTACCAGTGGTTTGACCACCAGTCACATTCCCAGAGGTCCCGGATTCAAATAAAATAAAATAAATAAATAAATAAACAAAGTTTTATGTCAAACACTTTAATTTATACTTACATTTTTAATTTACATTACGTTTTGTAAAATAAACCAGAATGAATCTTTAATAAAGATATCATCACTTAAATATGTTTAGGAATGTCTACCCGACCACAAGCTCCTCAAAATAATTAAGTTTTTTTTTTGAGACCAATAGAATACTGATAATCGCCATAGTTGGCAAAATTACAGCTATCGTATATAAACAGAAGCGAAATAATTCTATATCAAATCACCATCGTGGTCAAAGCGTTTATGTAAAATAACTTCTTTTATTGGTAACATTGAGTCTATTTTTGGTTTAATCAAAAAGTTTACAGTGTTTATTAAAAACCCTGACTTTATAAAAATAAGGTTGTTTTTTACTTGAATGCTTAAATATTTTTGACCACAATGAAACTTTTGTGCTTTGCGTGGTCATGACCTTGACCAGCTATGTACCTCACAAACTCACAATAGCTATATAGAAGTACTACAATACATACAATGGACAACGATATACACTGATGGGTATTAAATGATTATTATGGGCGCCCCACACTCACACTCCAACCAATTTGCTGAACCGATTTGTGTGATTTTTGCCTTACCTCGTGAAACACAGTCTGTAAATTCAAACTTCACGGGAATAGGGATCGTTTTGTTGTACAGCAGTTTCAAGGAGTAGTTAGATAACTAGGTACCTACTTTGAATATACGGCAATTGAGTTTTAGAGTAGTGGTGAGGTGACAGTAGGTAAGTAAGTCCTATCTTTAATATAAACATTTATAAAATCTTAAAAATAAAAAATATACGAACGTAAATACTTCCTCTTGGTATTTTTAATGAAATTGCTGTAAATTATCAAAACATTCTACTGTAGCTGAAAGTACAAAACTTAAAAATAAACTCTCAAAATAGAAACCGCCTCAAATGGGACTCAAACCTCTAACCATTTGCGATCCGGGCAACCGTGCGTCGATATCGCCTCACCCAGTGATGAACGTAGAGATTTCGCACTGTAGAGTAGACTTCTCAATGAGAGGGCGGAATTCTCACGCGCGAAGTGTGGAGCACCCTTTACTGAGGTTGACGTCAGACCAGTCAGTCGTCTGAACTATAGAGAGAAATCATGTCGAATCTATAATTTTGTCAATATGTATCTATAACTCGGTTATTGAACTACCTACACGTACGATAAGATAACAAAAAAATTCAACTATGTTGTCATAACAAGCTGTTGCTACGTGAAACAACGGAAACGTCGCAATCTCGCGACTGGTGAGTGGTGCGTACGTAATGAACCACGCCTACTAAGCTTAGGGTTGTCATTTCTAAGACATTTTAGTTTAAAACTTTAAAGTAAAACATTATTTATTCTGTGGTAAAACTGCAAAGCTGATATAAGCTAATATTTTCAATATTCATACAAAAGGTACCTAATTTAATGGCACTTCTTTAAGCCCCTGTGTATTTTTTTTTTGAGAGATATTGCTGAGATTTTCAGCTTCACCGGGCTTAACCCTGTGTAGTGTTCGACACACAGACCGTTCGACACAATTTTCGTCGTCGTATGTTCGTATGACAGCAGCAGCTAGGGAGCAGTTGGTCTGTATTCAACTGTTTCTTAAGACTGGTGACCCGTATTTTTAAAAATTAAAAGAAAAATATGTCGGTCGCTGATTCTTGTCGTACATTAATTTTGCCAGTAGCCCTCTAAAATATCAGGATTAGAATAACTGGTTGCCTATGCCGAATATATAAAATAATTGATCATCGAACCCTTTGTTTTCATCACATTTGATGGTAAATGACGATATCATATATAATGATATATAAAGGGCTATCTTATCTCTAACACGACAAAACAACTAATATTGTTGCTGTGGTTTACTAGCTTAGATAAGACGCTAGTAAGTAGCTAGCGAGGCGGACTTAAAACAACCAGGACCGTTGTTGTCTGAGACAGGTCATAGGCCACGGAGGCGATTAAACTTTATCGTCAATTGGTATGAGAATTGTGATGATGCAGTTAGTAGTTCAGTCAGGCCAATTATCACGTCAATTACATCATGAACAAGCAATACCTATAGAAAAAGTAAGATTCTATTGAGGCTAAACTAAGTAGCTTGAATAATTACCGTAATTGTTGCATAATCATTATTATACATGATCGTTTAACGCCTATTATCGTTTCGCATAAAGTTTCACTATACAAAATTAAATCCGATCAAACGCGTCAAGAGACTTCCCTTATTATTTTAGTTTTTTTTTACGCTTCTTTGTATGTCACATTGTCCATGGTGTCTAATGTGAGTTTCGTTTACTAACCGTATTCATTCGATTAAGTTTACGAAAACGAAAATTAGTATGGAATTGAAGCAGCGCCAACTGGCAAAATACAAGAAGAGTTAAAATGTTGCCCTGTACATTTTCGTTTTTGTTAACGTGATCGAATGGCGAATGAAATTCGCACTTGGCACCCGGGCCTTACTTAAAGCAGTACTACAATGTTATTGCAGTCGTGAAAACGAGACGCGTGTTTAGTATACCGCTACACACGTCTCGTTTTCACAACCGTAACATAACTGCTACAATACGGCTTTAGGAACTGCGCCCTGACTATGAGCACAGAATGAGCTCTTATTAAAACGAGTAGGTATAATTGCAGTTACTAAAATGAGATGCGTGTAGGTACATTATACGCCGCTTCAGCTTTACCCACTAGATCCCTTGCAAGCACGGACACGGATCTCGGAAGAGGACGAGGCAACACCGCGAACTAGCGGCCGCCGGCCATATCGCAAACATATTCGGGTAACAACAACGCAACCGTAACGCAACACGTAACTTACGTGTGAATAGTGTCGCTGCGGCATCATGGTTGATCACCTTTTGTCGCGAACGGTCGGTCGGTGTGGTGTAGTTGTGTGTGAGTGAAACAAGCAACAACGTGGCAGGCAACCCTAACCGCTCGCCGGTTGTTGGCAGATCGCCGCGCGCCGTACATGAATGACGCATAAGCAGTCGCTCAACTGGCTCAACATCGGGTCGGGGGCTATTGTTCGGCCGGCCAGTTGATCAGTCAGATCCCTTCCATCCACACCCGGAGTTAGCTAGCGCTACGAGTCAACGTGACGATTAAAACGTAAGTCATTTTACATTAGACTTATTTATTAAAATCGAAGTAACTTAAAATACCTTGTGGGCTAACAAAGGCTTGTTTGATGCATAGGTTATAGTACAGACCTACCTGTTTTTGAATTCATTAGGAAAATCGTATAGTAGGTACCTATACAGCAAAGAGATTTAATAGTTAAATGTCTGTGCTATACAGTAGCAAAATGAAGCACTTATTTATGCATGTTATTTTAGTTGTTCAGTTGTTTTTTGTCGCTTCTACACCTACCTATGTGTTATTCTTGTGATTCAATTGTTTATGCGATTATGTTCTTTGTTAGTTGGTATATTCACGGCTTTAGTAGTTTTTATTATAAATTTAATGGAGAGTACCTATACCTACCGGCTACCGGCTTACCTACCTAGTTGCATTCGAGTAGAAATAGAAACCGTAATTTTAGTGGTTTCTTGTTTGCAGACACTTGACAAAATTATTATTATCTAAAAATGTATTAACTTTTAAGTACGATATTTATATACCTAGGTACAGACGCCTGCACATCAACCTATCCAAAGCTGTCAAATTTCTTCAATACATTTTCAACCATATATTTGAGTAATAAAGTTAAAAGTCTATTGAGGAAATTTGACAGTTTCTGGTAGGTTGATGTGCAGGCGTGTGTACCTTAGCCACAGAATAATATATACCTTAGCCTAAAAAACGATTGTTGGAATCTAACAACCTAGCACGGAAGCTTCTTTATGTCGCATTTCGTATTGTCATGTAGCGATCGGTGGAAAGGACTTCCAATATTGAATGGCTTTAGAATGGAATATGGAGCATAATTAATGAGTACGTTCGTCGAACGGTTGCGGTCGATACTACTTATTTATTTATATTTTAGGTATTTGGCCTTCGATCACGATAATGAAAGCGAGAATTTGTATGATATTGAGAAGAGAACATAGTCAAGCCTAGTGACAAACAAGTAGAGTTAAAATTTTGCCATACAAATTCTCGTTTTCGCTAACGTGCCCGGGTAGCAAATAAAACTTGCATTGGGCACCCTGACAAGCCCATCCCGATCCATTTAGATCCCATCAAAGTAAGCGTGTTCGTAAGCACATCCTCCTGTGGACTTCTACTAAGATCGCAATCATATATTCTTTAAATTAATGACACATAATAATTGCATTTTCACTGTAAAAACGCGGTATGATTAACTACAATAACCCACCCACACTAAAACAAGGTTTAATGTTATTAAAAATTGTCTATGCTTTTTAAGAATATTTTCTATTCATGTCATATCAATTTTGTGTTGACGTCCTGTTTGGACAGAGAGATTTAATATAGTAGTGTTTGGAATTTAATGATTCATCTCTTAATTTACCAATTAATTTAGGGATCTAGTTACGCTATAGTTACCTACCTAAGCTATATTTTGTGTTACGAGCTGACAAAGAACCGGTGTGATGGAAAGCGTCCAGCGCAGCCCATGGACAATTGCATCCCAAGAAAGGTAGGTAGGTAGGGTAAAAGTACCGGTTTGCCGGCCCCTACCCCTTTTCGGCCACTTCGAACATTATTTTGAATAATATAATTAAAATAGACTATTATTTTAAAATTTGCGGGTCATTTGGTCTGGACGCTTTTCACGATTCATTATCCGGCAGCATATCTTCGAAGATAATTATTTGTGCTCTCAGTCGTCATTTTAAAATTTGGTGTACGAACGCATGCAAAATTTAACAATAAAAGTAGCAGCAGACCAATTTTCAAAAAATATTTTTAAATGTTACTGTTGGTTTGGCGATTGCTTTGGTTTGTGCGCATGTTGAATTTGTATATTCAAGCGCCAAAACGCATCAAACTTTCATAATTTGAGATATTTTGGGTGGCCGGTGAACACGTTAGCGAATTATAGTCCATTTCAACTAGGATGATCCCGGTGACAGTTCGATTTCGACAATTGTAGAGATGTCCTACAATGAAATAATTTCGATTGTTTCTGGTAATCGATAATACTATATATGGAAATGAAATCGATTTTACTATACTAACAATACTTTAAATATGATTTGTGTTTATGTATTATATTGAAAGTTTATTGTTCATAAATGCATTAAATGTATGTTTTACACAGTGTTATTCGGTAAAATGAAACAGAATTTGAAAAGAGTAAATTTTTTATTCAGTAAGTATCTGAAAAATCACTGTCAGAATCGCTTGAAGAGTCGCTATCGCCGACATTTATTATAAGTTGATCTTTCCACCGATCTATTCTGACGTACCTCTCCCAGTCCTCTAATATAGTATTTTTTGTCTTTTCGACTACTTTCGCACAATTTTCACCAAAGACGTGTTGGCAGTATATATATATATACTGTTTTTGTTTTATAAGTTTAAGATGTTTAATTTTAATATTTTTCGTAATGACGCTGCAATAAAATTAAAAAATACTAATCTACATGTTCACATAAAAAAAGACTAACAAATTAATTAATACAGCTAGAATGAAAAATATAAAGTTAAATTTAATTGATTAGTTATTGAATGTCAATTGAACTTCACTTGGTTTACTATCCCAACACTAGTATTTCTTTGTAATGAAATGACCTTGTGAAGGGGTACGTTTTTTTATTATATTGTTTTAAAGTTTTGATAAATGTGTGTTATGCGAGAGTTTATTGAGACAAACCTAATCTAAAGTAAAAAATAGAATTATAAAAAGTAATTGTAGTATATTTAGTGATGGATTATATAAAAATATGTTATTTTGATGTAGTCAAATAAGTTCATACGCTTTTACAAAGTCACGTCTTCGTTATTGATGACATCTGTCACCGGGATCATCCTAGTTGAAATGGACTATAGTTCATAATCTAGTAAGCGACCGGGAGGCCGCAAACTGGTTTTGAATTTATGAAGAACTAGATTTTTGTAAAATTACAATTAGAGTCCGGCCACCAATATGCCTTATATTTTCAAAGATATAACCTTCAGAAATATCGTTTTTTTTTAACTAATATTTTACTATAGTGACCGGCCCTTTAACAAATTGATTAATTATAATCCCCAGTTCGATTTCCAGTGGGTGGTAAATGTTTGTGTATTCGGTTTGGTTGGTGGTAGGGCTTGTTTGTCCGCCTGGCTAGCTACCACCATCTTATCTAAATATGTCGCCATAACACCAATGTTTGTTGGATTCCGGCAGCTAAAGATACGATAGCCATCAGACTGATGGCTATCTTATCTTTAGCTGCCGCTATTTAGCTTTTCTACTTTTTATTGCGTGTCTGAATTAAATATTTATAAAATACAATGAAAAAGGTCCCAGGTTCGATTCCTGGCGTGTACGAGTTACGTACATTGACCGCGCCGCGGGCATTTAGCGCCGTAAGCAAAGCTTAATTTTTTCACTGTATTTTATAAATACTTAAATTTACATCATTTAAAAGTTTCAATTTCCACAATGTCATACAGTACCACTACAGTACTCTAGTAAAAGTCAAAAATTGGGATTCATCGCTGGTAGTCAGATACGTAAAATGACAGATAAGCAGAATATCGGAAAAAGCAAAATGTCAGATAAGCAGAATGTCGGATACGCGAAATGTCAGATAAGCAAAATGTCAGATAAGCAGAATGTCGGGTACCCAAAATGTAGAACAAGCAAAATATCAGACTTCTAGCAATCCGACAACACTGTCATAGATTCAAATATATTGTACTAGAGCACCCACCAACCATAGGACCATAACCATGTCTACCATAGGTACGAAGACAGCCAACCTCATAAATCTCATGAAGAGACACATAAAAAGAAGAAACTGCCAGTAAAAGTGCCTAAAATTGATGTTTTTTTCTTTGCAGAGACATGCCGAAGGTAGTGTACAAATACTTCCCCGTGAAGGCGCTGGGCGAGAGCGCTCGTCTGCTGCTGACCTATGGAGGCCAAGAGTTTGAAGATGAAAGGATCCCTATGGAGAACTGGCCTGCTATAAAGGATTGTATGTATTAATTTCGCTTATTACATATTGAGGCCTTGTTATTTCACCAAATCGACCATTTTAAATAACTTGCTACGATCACAATATAAATGTTTAGCATTACCTACAACAAAACATGTAATAAGTGTTGAATAAAACACACAGCGTTAAGGTGAAGAAGCAGTCTGTGAATTTAGCTTTAGTGCTGATTTTTTAATCGTTCAACCGTCGTTGTCAAAATCGGGCCTTAGGCCCGATTTTTTAATCCTCAGTTATGTCTTAAAAATAAGATTGTCATTGTGATATATTTTCTAAAGATAATCTGTCATTATGTCAAATTATTCAATGAATAAACTTTTAACTGGCGATTGAAAAATCAAATAAATTGCATAAAAAACCTTACCAGACTGTTTTTTTTTTATATATTAACGGGTAAGCACAGTGCCTTGATCTCACCTGATGTTAAGTGATGGTAAGGCCAATGATGGAAGCGCACTTTACCCGGGATCCTCAACTAGTGAGGTACTGGCTATCTTATCTTTAGCTGCCGGAACACAACAATGCTACAAACATTGATGTCATTGCGACATATTTAGATAAGATGGTGGTAGATAGCCAGGCGGACAAACATGCCCTACCACCAACCAAACCGAGTACACCAACATGTACCCCCCCGCTGGGAATCGAACCCGGGACCTCTGGGTCTGAACCGGTGGTCTTAGCCACTAGACCACAGAGGCGGTTAAATTGATTGATTGATTGGTTAGATTGTCTATGGGACTTCGTCTTTCAATCTCTTACCAGCAAGAACGCTCCTTTACCGCGCTGTCACTGTCAAGTGTCATAGGATCTTCACCACCAAACAAGTTTTACACTGCAACGCTGTTATTCAACACGTAATACATGTTTTGTTGTAATGCAAAACATTTATATTATCTGTCTTTCTAAAACACACAGCGTTAAGGTGAAGACGTGTTTGATATCTGCTGGTGAAATGTAAACACAAACGCTATAATAATATGATAATTCTGAAACATTTAATTATATTTTTATAAAAAACTAGTTGTCGCTCGCGATTTTCTTCGCGAAGACTACACTATCCCACAGTCCGGGTCATGGTCTGTCTATGTGCAAAGTTTCATCCAAGTTCTCGAGTTTTGCGCTTAGCAACATTCACTTTTATTTATATAGATAACAGACATTATTTCCTAAATTTCAAATAGTAGGTTTTATAAATCTTTTTTCAACTTGTTAAAACTTTTGCTGTTACTCGGTAGAGTTTTCACAAACGCTATGACACTTGACACAGTGACACTGACAGCGCGGTAAAGGTGTGCTCTTGCATTCAGAGGGGAATTTTACCCGAGTTCTTCCCGTAATAACACGTGTTGTGAGACTCCATTTTAATTTCTATCTACCGTACAATTTGTACCCTTACTACTAATAATAAAAAAATAAGTACTTGAAATTGGCTTAACACTAAACGCGAAGCCATTAATTAAGATAATTAATTAAAATTGGTTGAAAGATGAAGTCCCTCAGACAATCTGGTAAGGTTTTTATGCAATTTATTAGATTAAGGCGAAATTCACAGACTGCTTCTTCACCTTAACGCTGTGTGTGTTTTAGAAAGACACATAAATAATAGTAATAACACTATTCATACATATCATTTTATAAAGTAGGTAGGTAGGTATTTATTCAAACCTCCTCAATACCAAATCTTTTAAATACAACAATAACCATAGATAAAAACAAAGATAAACGTTTACTTTACTCAATAACAAACGTAGAGATAAGATACTGCGTTAATCAATAAAACCGTTTATTTTTTAAAAGAACACGTTGTTTGTTTATGGCTTCATAAAAGCTTGAAACAACTCTTTCTTCAGTTTTCCCTGTCGCCTGTTTTCGATAACAACTTCCTTCGCGATAGATAACGAAACAGTACTCACACTCTTTCGTTGTTAGTATCAATGACATAACACGCAACGCAATGGAGAAAATACTTCTTTGCCCTTCCTCCTTACTTTTTTTTATTATATTTGACGGGTAAGCCTTTACAAACGAAACTGTAGGACCTTGCATGCTTCACATATATTTAGTGTGATATTACGTCCGTTTTTTTTTCAGGTCCGTGCGTGCCTACAAGGCAATTTGTTAGGGCAACTCTGAATTTTCTGATACTTACACTGCCATTGCGCGACTTTTTAAACCGAATTCAACAAAAAAAGGAGGAGGTTCTCAATTCTACTGTATTATTTTTAAATGTTTATTACCTCAGAACTTTCGACTGGATGAACCGATTTTAATGATTCTTTCTTTATTTAAAAGCTGGTGCTTCCCGTGTGGTCCCATTTTAATTTGATCCATTTCTGATGATGGAATTTTTAAGGAATTGAAGGAACTCCTCAAATATTGTAGACATACCTACAGCAATTTTGGTATTTTCAGCAATAAGTCAAGCATTTGCATTCAGAAAGTATCATTTACTGAAGTTAAACTGATGAAAAAGACCACAGATTGCCACCGGAACTCCTCAATGATAAGTATTTCACGGGTGGCGATAAGATATCTCGATTAAGATAGTTAAGCGACTATGACGAAGCAAAAGAAGGCAGGCACCGGAACTCAGTTTTTGATTTCCTACTTTGAGATAGGCGTTTCTCGTTTTCTTCGCTTGTCTCATTTAAACGGCGCTGTCTCATACGAGCAGCGCGTTTAATAGGTCTAGGTACCCATATTCGCTTTTGATAAATAGATCGAAACGAATCAATAAAAAGCGAGAAATAAACAAACATTTTAACAAAAAAAACCGGCTCCCAAAAATTAGACTGATAAGATTGCACTAAAAAGTAAAAAATAATTGCGAAGTTTTGTTTGTTCAATTTACTTGCAATTAACCTATAATATACTCAATCTTATATTCTTAAAAACTATGCGACTTCCATATATACTTAACTTCGAACACATAGCACCGACTCCAAAAATAACAATAATTGTAGGTACCTATATATTTTCCTAATAAAATTATTGTCTATACAGGATGTTTGGTAATATGTATATATTCCCGAAACGTACCCATGTTAACATTTCTATATAATATAAAAAAAAATCGACTTTCCGTACTAACTCAATCAACTGATGGGTCATTTTGTATGTAGAGTCGAACATTTTTTTTACGTTGGCATACTAAACTACGCAATTATTTTTTACTTTTTAGTGCAATTTTATCAGTGTAATTTTTGGGAGTCGGGTTTTTTTTATTATTACGACACCGTTTAACTTTACATTTCAAGTTGAAAGAAAAACTTATGTGTGCCGTTCGTAATCCCGAGCATTTTCGTCAAGCCCCAGTAGGGCAGGCGACCCTCTGAAACACACTGGCTTTCGGACGTTTTTTATATTAAAAAGTGTAACCTCTGTGCAACAGCACAGAGGTTACAGTTTACACTGTCTGTCTGTAGCCCACAGGCATTTTTAATGGCTTATTAACTGAACATTTAATTGGCAAAATGTCTTCGCTTACCTACTACATACTTAAGTAGCTACTTAATGATCAATCCATATTATCTTTAAGGTAATGATAACACTGTCAGTATTTTGAAAACACTTATCCAAGCAGTAATAATAATCGCATTATCGGGTAACCATCGGTACTTGAATAGATTTTATCGGCTGTTGGGTGTCAACATTCTCAAAACTGGGCCATACACATACAATACAATTTGATATGTTAACCCCCGATCTGATCCGAACCCCTCGGAGAATCTAGTAGGGGACGAGGACACGCACTAGTGCGTGATGCCGTACCCTCTAGAAAACCTCCAAAGGTGTTTCGTTGCACACGGCTTGAGCAACCCTTTAAGCACGGTGAAGCTGAAAATGCCGTCTGAGGCAATCAGCAAACTCTAAAAAAAATTATAAGTAGGTATGTTAAGCTAGTTGAATTTGAATATAAATTTATTTTTATTTATTAGTTACAGTAGGTACTTACCCTATTCAGGGCCCAATTCATGTTTAAAGCCAATTAAGATTTTAGTAGCATTATACACAACAGAGCAGTAAAAGAATTTGAATTGAATTGAATTGATTAATTTCAGTATTTTCAGTATAAAACTTTGTCTTTGTCACCGTAAAGAGAAAATTATGTAACTTGTTTATTCAATCATTGTCTACAACATGGATGTAGAGGACGGTAATAGTAAAGTTCGTCTTTTTTAGATTTTTGTAAGAGCTTTTTTTTTTGAGAGAGTTTGCTGGTTGCCTCAAACGGCGTTTTCAGCTTCACCGGGCTTTTTTGGGGGCGGCGAGGAACGTAAAGGGTCCCTCAAGCCGTGTGAAACGAATCACTTTCGGAGGTTTTCTAGAGGGAACGGCATCGCGCACTAGTGCGCGTCCCCGTGCCTTACTAGATTCTCCGAAGGGTTCGGATCGGATCGGGGAGCGGAGCAACTCGAGGGCGCCTCTAAAGGCACGGATCTCGGCTCGGGTTGACCGGGCCGTGGAGGAGGAGAGAAGCGCCCAGGTACATGTCTGTACCTGGTGTAGAGTGCGTGTGAACCGGTTCTTCGTACCCTTGTTCTACGAGTACGGTGTCTTGGGCCTAAACTAATGTGCATGTTTAGTGTATTCTGTAAATGTGTGGTGTCATATAGAGGATCGGGCGGGGGAGCGTTCGCAACTGTTATGGGATCGTCGGGGTCGTCTAGGACGTGTTTAGGACGCCTAGATGTGAACCGTCTTGTTGGTGGACGGCTTCCAACATTATAGTTGGCGGCCGCCACTAAAAACTACACTAGCGTAAGTCATGACGGGGCGAACGCAAGCTTTGTAAATTGTCGTCTTATGTCTAAGAGACATATTACTCCGCTTGCCTATAAGGTGGAATAACCGACCTAATATGAACGCGGCCCTGTTACGGACGATTTTACGATGAGGCGCAAACGTCAATCTTCTATCGAGGGTGACACCGAGATATTTCACTTGCTTTTCCCAAGGGATAGCACGGTGAAATAGACGTATAGGAGAGCGACGATCGTCGCTACCTCGAGAAAAAAACACTGCGGCACTTTTTTCGGAGTTAACTTCGATCCGCCATTTGCGAAACCAAACGCCGAAGGTGTTGGCGGCCGTTTGGAGTCGGTTGGAGGCTTGTTAGAGCCCTGCCTGCTAGGGCATTTAAACTAAGGCGGGCTTGCACCAAAACTCGCTAATTACGTTTAGCGCTAAACATATGTAAAGTATCATTCTGTCTCTTTCAACTTCCAACAAATGACAGTAATGGAATGACATTTTAAAAGTGTTTAGCGCTAAACGCATTTAGTGAGTTTTGTTGCAAGTCAGCCTAAGGGTAGATAAGATAGGTTAGTAGGTATTTAACTTAGTAAAAAAATTTTCCATATCCATCTAAGTTGGCTTGGCTTTATTGTTACCAATGTCTTATTTAAAGTCAAGCGTTCTACCTATTGCTAGTTTTATTCAGTATTCGAAGAATTTGAATGGCAAAATATTACTTTCCTCCTTTTCCATCAGAGGCGTTTCTTCAGTAAAACTAAAATTTGTACGGTACCTTCGTACAAATTTTAGTTTTCGTTATCGTGTCCGAATGCCAAATGATGATGAGTCTCGCACTGGGCACCATGTCATCATGCTCCCAGTCTGAAGTGCTACAAGCAAGTTATAAACGTGATCGCAAAAACGGCAATATCCGTGTAACAACTGTTTGAGCTCAATATGACTCCTATTATGATAACAAAGAGACTACCTGGTAACAAACTCAACAATTTTTTGTGCTTGAATCACCAAGCTCTGAATTTTCGAACATCGTGTTGACATGTTTTGATCGAAACTAACGTTTGGTCGTTAAGGTCAATTATTTTATGGGTACATTTTGAAGTGCTCACCAAATATTTTTTTTTTATTAGACTACAGGAAGCAAAATTTACCAAATTGAAACTCGGGGCATAAAATATTGGTATTATCTATTTGGTGACAATATAACATATTTGGTCTGAAATGCAGTTAAAAGGTATTCATATATTTTTAAGGCATTTAATAAAAATATAAATTGTATTCTTTTTATAATATTTTAGGAAACACAATTTGGTGATCATTTATCCATTTTGGTAAGCGTTTTGAATTTTATTGGTAGTAAAATTGATACATTTTTGGTAGGCGTTTAAATACAAGCCTTATTTTATTACGTTTCAGTACTAATAACATGATGGACGACGTCACTGACTGTTACTACAACATCTTCTACTCATTATAATTATGAAAAGGACTTTCTTATTGTTAGGATTAGGTATATAGGTATTATAGGTAGGTACTGTAGAGCCTAAGGGGCTCTACTTTGTAGGGAAGACGTTGTCAAACAAACAAACAATCGATCAGTAATAAACTGTATTTTAAAACGAACTCAAGTTAACATTTTATTGCCCTATCGCTGCGACGGGCTGACGTAGAAGCTGCCCGATCCTTTTCTGTTTCCTTCCATGCGTGTCTTCATAATCAAGATGAGTTTAAACGCAGAACGCGACGGCTGCCAGTAGGCTCGCCCAACCAAGTAGTCCCTATCACTACAGGAGCTATGTTCCTGTAACCTTTTATGATTATGTCTATGACGTATTACTCAAACCTACTTACCTACCTAGGTATTCAATATAAAAACCTTTTTTTGTTATTGAAAACGCGTTTTTTTATCCTGTTTTCTTTTTCAATTTTCTTGTATAGGATAATGGCACCAGTATTCGACAGGTGACATAGTGATCAACTTTTTTACCTTTAATCGTTAATGCTGTCTGCTTCCTAGCTGTTATTCCGTAAAATTTCAATGATAATTTATGTTACTTTTTGGCGACGACAACTGTGTCGAACATTGGTGCCATTTACCACCCACCCTACCTATTTATTTTTAATAATTTTAAGATTTGTTTGTTCAAATATGTTTCTTTGTTGTTGTAGGTATTATTCACATTTAATTAAATGTAAAATTTATTTAGTTACATTCTAAAATGATTAATTAATAGCGGCCCACCCCGGCTTCGCACGGGTGTACTTTTTTTTTGATATAGCCTATGTTACTCAGCGATAATGTAGCATTCTAATGGTGAAAGAATTCTTTAAATCGGTCCAGTAGTTTTTGACTTTATTCATTGCAAACTTACATACATGCAAAGGCTTCCTCTTTATAATATTAGTATAGACTTGTGGGTAGCCGCGACTTCGTTCGCGTGGAATAGTGATCCCCTATTTTTACCCCTTTAGGGTAATTTTTTTATAAACTTTGAATGTCGTATTTATTTATATATAATCAAAAGGCTTATTTTAAGCTTCTAGCTTCAAAATAACGTAACTTCCATACAAACTTTCATCCTTACCTGCCCTAACACCTTACAGCCCTTTTTCGCATTAGAAAGTAGCCTACGTCCTTTCCCCGGTACTTACCAAATTTCATTTAAATCGGTTCTGTTGTTTAGGCGTGATTGCGTAACGCCCAGAGAGTTACATTCGCATTTATAGTATTAATATAAGTAAGGATAAGTAAGGAAGTAGGTAAGGGTTAAATGTGTGAAGTGTAAATCGAAGTGTCAAGCGTTCCTTATTCTTCTTTTTGTTATTCCAGCGACGCCGTTCGGCCAGTTGCCGGTGCTGGTGATTGACGGCAAGCAGTACGCGCAAAGCGTGGCCATCGCGCGCTACCTGGGCCGCAAGTACGGGCTGGCCGGCGCCGACATCGAGGAGGACTTCCTTATCGATGAGGCTATCGACTTCGTCAATGACATCAGAGCTAGTAAGTCACCGACTAATGAGCTGGGGCACAGAATTAATAAAAAAGTATAAATAAAAATAGTTATCAAATGTGTCGATGTCGCTAAAAAACAACCTATAGTTTCATTGAAATTTTACGGGATGACTAGGTCTGTATTCAATTATCGCCAAAGTCATAAATCAGTCGCTGTCCATAAGAATAAACAATAACACAGTAGAACGGAATCTTCTTTGACCGAGTCCCAAACGCCGCCATTAATTACCTAAGTATACATATTCACCTCAAACGCTCTAAACCGCTTACCTATGTAGTATAACAATCTCGACTAATCGTACAATAATACAAAACATTTGGATATGTGATGATTTAAATACAACTAAATAGCTTACCTTCAATATCTTCCGGAATTTAAAAAAATATATATTCGATTTATTGTTCTTTCTTTTATTCAGACACCGGTAAACACAATAGTATCTTTTATACGGATTATAAGATCGTTTAGTAGTCATTGTTCGGTGCTCAAAAATCACAGAGATGATCGTTCGTTTTACGTGCGACGACGCGCGACGTGAAGCTTTGTTATGTATATAATAATATTAGGTACTTACCTCTAATCATCTGTGGGCAAACTAAAAACTTAAGTGTGGCATCATTCTTTTTAACAATTACTCTCATATCGCAACCTTGAGCCCGTCCGAAGCGGGAGTTTCCGTTCTACTGTGTTATTGTATATTCTTATGCGCTGACCCCTTTTTATAGTAATTAAAGGAAAAATGTGTCGATCAACGAGTCCTTTCGATGACTGGTGCCATTACCCTACTTCCTTGGGGCCTTACCGTGAGGCCTTAAAATTCGATTACTGCAATGTTATTGAAGTTGTGAAAACGAGACGCTTCTATTTATAGATACTTAAATATATATATATCACTTATCACCAGCTCAATTTAAACCCACTGTCCTCACTGATGGAGCACGAGCCTTCCCTATTGATGGAAACACCACAGGAAGAACGGACTATTATCTATAGCTGCCGGAACACAACAATGCTACAAACATTGATGTTATGCCGAGATTAGATAAGATGGTGGTAGCTAGCCAGGCCTTATCAAAATCTTAGCCTAGCCTAGTCAAAATTACCAACCAGACCGAATATACCAACATGTACCACCGCTGGGGATCGAACCCGGGACCTCTGGGTCAGAGTCCGGTGTGGTCTCATCCACTAGTATTATTTCTTTCGTGCCACTAGACCACAGATTTAAACATAAAATCAGTACACAATTAACGTTATAATGACTGTGACTTGTTAAACTTCAGAGGGTGCCTCAGTTCATTACGAGAAGGATGAAGTTCTGAAGAAGCAGAAGCATGAGGATTACACGAAAAATGTGTACCCAGCGCTCCTGAAAAAGCTGGATGAGATGATCACCAAGAACAAAGGTCACATCGCCGCTGGAAAGGTAAACAAATAGCAATACATATTAATATGTTAGATTAGAATTAATTCAGCGCCGTATTTTATTCCACGATGGGAGACCGCCATTGGCCTTCGTCTCACCCCACCAGATGGGTAACCATGAGTTCTGAAAGCAGTATTGTATGCCCCATTCCGATCCGAACCTCAGAGAATCTCGTAGGGAACGGGGAACAAACTAATAGTGCGCGATACCGTTACCTCTAGAAAACCTCTGACGGTGTTTCGTTTCACACGTCTTGAGGAACCGTTTAAGTGTTTCGCCACGCTTAAAAAAGTCCGGTCCAAAATTGTCACCAGAAGATATCAGCAAACTCTGTCTAAAAAAACAGTTGTAACAGTAGTGTTATTGCGGTTGTGCAAATGCACAATTTTCTCTTGTTATCTTTTGCATTTTCATTGCAATATGCAATAACATTGCAATAGTAATACTGCTTAGGCCCTTGATGGTAAGTTCCGGTAAAGCCGAAAGTGGAAGCAGTGCTGGATTAAAATTACTTGATGCCCTAAGCAATCCACGCCTGTGGGTGTGGGTGTGGGTGTGGGTGGTGACCTGAACATGAAGGCTGTCTTCATATAATAATATTTGCCGCCAAACTCTCAATAAGCATTGAAATGTCTTACATTTTTCTGGTGCCTTGTCATGTGCCCCCCAAGACGTGATGCCCTAAGCAATTGCTTAATTTGCTTATGGGCTAATCCGGCACTGGGTGTCTTATCGGTGGATTTGTATTGGAACACAACAAATACTAGGTACTTACTTTGTTATTACGGCGACTGACTTAGATGAGATGTTAAAACCTACCAGATCTTGTTACAAAAATGCCCTTTCCAATGATCGTAGTTAAACATCGTTGGGAATCAAAAAAAGCCCCTGTAAACCAACCGTCTATAGGGGCTTTTCGTGCCCGGGCATTCTGGGTCTGAGCTTTTTTTCTATCAGTGTACATAAACAACTTAACATGTTTATTTATCTTAAGCACTTACTTTTCTAATAGGTCATCTACCTCGTAAACGCCGCCGGTACCTACACGAAAAACTCTTTAATTGTAAAGATGTCGTCTAGCATGACTGTTGAGACGGTATTTTTAAATCGATGGTTGAGACTTACAGCAACACAACTCTACCGATCCGATCCGAACCCTTCGGAGAATATAGTAGGGCACGGGGACACGCACTAGTGCGTGATGCCGTTCCCTACTAGAAAACCTCCGAAGGTGATTCGTTTCACACGGCTTGAGGAACCCTTGTAAGTTTCTCGCCGCCCCCAAACAAGCCCGGTGAAGCTGAAATGCCGTCCGAGGCAATCAGTAATCATCATGCAACATCAAATAGCTCCTCGCTTGTTTCAGCTGACGTGGGGCGACTTCGTGGTAGCGGGCATGGCCGACTACCTCAAAGGGCTCTTGCAGCGACCGGACCTGGACCAGGAGTTCCCGAGCTTCAAGAAACTTGTAGACAACGTGTACTCGTTGCCCCAGCTCGCAAAATACCTCGCGCAAGCACCCAAAACGGAAATATAAAGCACAAATTTACTGTCGACTCCTCCACCATGATATCTCATTGCTGCGATCAGATCTTTACGGTTATAAGTAATTATGAAGGTAAATAGCTGTTCAGCGTATTGAATCGCGATAACGTGGTAAGACGACTTTGCCTATCCACCACTGTTGGAGTATTTCGTATACCTAAACGGTTTGTTAAAGGAATTTCTTCAATAACTTCATCCAACATAGCGCATTATTGTGCCAGGCGAATAACAACCTTAACTGCAATTAGCAAGAGGCATCCATTTAATAGTGGTTGGTACGGATTTGTAGAGTTTTAATCACGCATTTTGAGTGCACTTATTGAAATAATAAAATATATTGTTTGTTAAGGGAATTACGCGTTTCGAATATAATTAGTGTTAATAAAATGTTGTTTGGTAAGTGTCATGTGTACCTACATATAATAAAAAATAAAAGTTATTTTTCGTATTAATGTTAGGCTTTTATTCTACTTTCTCAAAGCATTACTACGTCCGGAGATTAAGTTCGATCACCCTAACGAAAACTACAATTTATATCGCATTGAAGCAGCGCCTCTTGACGCCTCTTGGTAACAAACGAGTAGATTTAAAAAATTTGCCATGAAGAATAAAAAAAAATCGCACTGGGCACTCTGGTCAAACCATACACATTCTTGCGTTAAAAGGTTTTGAATCTAAAAAGTTAAAAGTTGTGTGAGGTGTCGACTTCGTCGTTTGTAGTCGATATGAATCAGGTGTCTATACAAATGGTTATGATTTGTGCATGAAAGCAATGTACACACGCCTGCATATCAACCTACCACAAACTGTCAAGTTTTCTCAATAGACTTTGAACTCTATACCTAAAGCCTAAGGTTGAAAATGTATTGCAGAAATTTGACAGATTTGGATAGGTTGACGTGCAGGCGTCTGTACCTACAGTCACGCACGAACTAGTTAAAAGTGTTTACATGTCATTCATTCAACAAAATAAAACCTTCATATTATTGAATGAAATCTGAATTCTCATAACTCCATATCAAGCTCTTTATCAAATATCTTCGCTATTGTTAATACAAACAGGCAGGCCCTTTAATAAGTTTTTATTTTTTTATTAAGGGGTATATAATTTCTCACTTCTCATTTCTATTATCATTCATCATCATCGGAAGGAAATATTGTATACCTATTTATGTATTACATGTAAGACAAATTACTTTGACACTGGCAAAATGTGCTAATCGCACGAAGCCTTGATGGCTAAAGGAAAAAAAAACTATTGGACGACGGACGACTTGGCGGGAAAGAGAATAGTCATGTCTGCGGTTTTGTTTTATTTTCTATTTTCTGTGATAAATCGAATATTAACGTGAAATAATGGTGGATTTAACAAGATGTTTATATTTGTCCCAGTCTTTACTTTGTTTGTCAGGGAGCTTGTGCTTTAAATGAGACGTAATTTTAATGCTTACAGGTTTTTCAAATGGAAAAGTTATTACAATGGGGTAGTGGTCACTGCCATATATGTAAAAGAAAGTGTATCCCAAGGTAAAGAACTCGCAAGAGTTGTGAGCATATAGAAAGATCGACTGCACTATCAATTTGATTTGGGGTTTTTTTTCTTTTACTTAGCACGGCAAATGGCTCCACACCACCTGATATTAAGTGGAAATGGAGTCCCAACGCGAAGACAACTGGTGCAGCGTGAAAACAACGTCAACGTGAAAATTCAAAATACTTAAGAGAATCGTACTTGATCTATCATTTAACAACGGGCTAGTCGATGGAATATTAATTTCCGAGTCTTGGCTCAAGCCATCCCTTCAGTCTCCTCTTTTTACTATAAATGGGTATAAGCTATTCCGAAACGACAGAGTTGGAGCTGGTGGCGGTGGTGTATGTATCTACATCAAGGACCACATCCCTTGCTCAGTTGTCAGTCAGTCTCCTAGTACTTATACCGGATCCTTAGAGTACCTATTTTTAAAGCTTAGTATACACCACTCCAGTATTTTAATAGGCGCTACTTACAGCCCTAGTAAACTATTTTGACTTATTCGAAACAACCCTAGAATCTCTGAGCTCTTCTTACGATCATGTAATATTGATGGGTGATCTGAATACTTGTTTACTGAAAAATAACTCCCGGTCATCACGTCTAAATTCTATTGTAACGTCAGTCAACTTTGTATTGCTCCCACTTGCCACCCATCATTCTAATAGTCGGCCATCTTTCTTGGACGTACAGATAGTCTCAAAACCAGAATCAGTCCTTTTACATGGGCAAACTAATGCTCCGTTCTCGTACCACGACCTATTATATCTATCCTATCGTGTACGTACCCCCAAATCCAAAACCAAAGTCATATTTCAGCGTAGTTTTGATAGCATCTGTCTGGATCGCTTGAGAGAAGATTTTTTTGGGATTGACTGGTCAACCTTGTTTGCGGCTGACACGGCAAATGAGAAGGTAAAAATTTTTACTAAGCTCTTAACACAGCTGTTTGATGATCACGCTCCTCTTCGACCAGTACGCGTCAAGCATTTGCCTGCGCCTTGGCTTACACCTTTAATAAGGGAAGCTATGCAGCGCAGGGACAAGGCTAAGTCAGTACTAAAGAAGTTCCCTAACAAAGATAATCTCTGTTCCTATAAAAGACTGCGTAATCACTGCAATCGACTCTGCCAGGACGCCAAACGTCGATATATTCACACCTCGGTTGAGGATCTACCTCCAAGCAAAATCTGGAAGTTTTTAAAATCACTCGGTATGGGTAAAGATCGGAACGTTACAGGTGAATTACCTAACCTAAACTTAATAGGCATTTTACAAAATCACCGGTTGTTGTTACCGACTCCATCAAGACTGTCACGATTACTTTTTTGGACACAGTGGCCCGCCCTGACTGTGAGCCCTTTACTTTTCGTGAAATCACTGTGGGGGAGGTTAAGAAGAGTATCCTTTCCATAACTTCCAAAGCCATGGGTGAATATGGTATTTGCCGTGACATGCTGATTCCTATTTTGGATGACGTTGTCCCTATTATCGCACACATTTTTAACCATTCTCTAGCAACCAACGTCTTCCCTTCCGATTGGAAGTTAGCCCATGTCATTCCTATCCCAAAGTCTCCTTCCCCTACCGCTTTCTCTCAATTCCGTCCCATCTCTATCCTACCATTCCTTTCCAAAGTCCTTGAAAGCGCTGTGTACAAACAACTTTCTTCATATGTCTCACGTCACAATTTAATTGGTCCGTACCAATCCTAGTCCAAATCCAAGTCCGTACAAATTATTACCTTTTAAGAATCTACCAAATGTTACCGGATGAAGGGAAGAACCATCATTTGGGGCAGATTGTATTTTTTGGACGTGAACAACAAAATGGTGAAACATCTGTTTCATTGTGTAGTAAACGACCTACAGGGGCTAGTGCGGATACGGTCGTGGGAGAAGATAGTGTTGTTAGGAGTGAAAATTGGTAAACTTGGTTGTGTGGGTACATTGACAATTATTGACAAGATTTTCACCGCCATGAATTTGCCGCCTTTTTATGTTACATGACTTACTTATATACGTGTAAACGGCTTCGTTTACGTGACCTGCTAGAAATTTAATTATCAGTTTCCATTCCAGACTCATTGGAGACAGTGACAAACAGTCCAAGTGCAGCCGGGGGAACGAAGTCCCCCGGATCAGGAGGATTGTTCATTATAAGAATAAGTTTGGGACTCACCAATTAATCATCAACTTATATACACTTCTACCTACTAAATATGAAATAAACTAATAAAATTTACAAAATATATATAATTATGATACAAATGCAATCGTTATAAGCAATTCTGATCACCACTACGTATACAAGAAATTAATTTAATAAAATTTAAGCCAAAAAAACGCGTCCGCCCGCCAAGTCAAATATTTCGCGCCTTTTTTTTCAGTTTAAAAATTTTTTTTTTCCTTTCGTTGATGGCTTTGAGCGATTAGCACATTTAGCCAGTGTCAAAGTAATTCATGCGACTTTATATCTTATAAAATAAGTTTGAATTGAGAAAATTTGACAGTTTGTGGTAGGTTGATGTGCAGGCGTGTGTACCTATGAGATACCAAAATGTAGAATTACTCTGAACAATAATGATTTAACTCGCATGTACGTATACGAACACTTAACTGTTAATAATCCATCGTTTTACACGTTCATTCATATTCATTCTATTCAATAAATTCAACAATAATGGAATTCAAAATTTTATAGACTAACGCTAGAATGACATTACAGTATAACCAGCAGACTTGCGACTAGTACACAAAAAAAATGTTTGAGAGCTGCTAATCGGCTAAACCAATTAACATATTTTATAAATAACGATATATAACGTTATAACGATATCTCTGTGTAATATGATAATAATATGTCATTAATAGTATTAGTTTTGTGTGCGACTGTATGACCACACATTTTGTGCCTAGAACTTTTTTACTAATACACATTTTATAATATAACCCACATTATGGTAAAATCCAGTATTATATATACATATTTTTTTACATAGTGCCACTGCGAATTCACATAAACTATTTCTACTGACAGAGTCAGAATTTCACGCACTAATAATACATAATTATAACATTTATATAAAGAGAAGTTCGCTTTCTGTAAGCACTAATATGGGTACGCTGTATAGATGCCAGGTCGAAATGACATTTACAAGTCTTGTCTAATATCTCCGTTCCTTTACGGGCAATCCTTATGAAATTTCGCAAAGCAAAAGGCAAGGCAATAAGGCACTAAATGTGTGTGTCAATTTTGTTGCTATAATATAAGTAGTTTTCGAGAACAATCACGTGTACGCCAGCTTGATCGTGATGCCAACGTACACATTAAAAAGGTTTTTATTTCTTTAACTAAGGAGCTACTACTAATTATTTTGTTTGCACTAAAAGCATAACAACAAACATAAATTAGACCATGTGTACGCCAGCTTAACGGATACATCACATCCGGTCGTAGTGGTTCGTACTCGTACTGTAGTAGTACTACGTCAGAATGCTTTTAGAGCAAAAAATTTAGCACAAAGCTTGTCTAACCGTTAGGATAGATAGATAGAGAGATAGATAAATACTTTATTGCTCACAAAAATAAAAACAAAAAACAGGTACACACGCCTGCACATCAACCTACCACAAACTGTCAAATTTCCTCAATAGACTTTGAACTTTATGCTTAAGTGTTAAGGTTGACAATGTATTGAAGAAATTTGACAGTTCTGGGTAGGTTGATGTGCAGGCGTGTGTACATACATAAAATCTCAAAACTAACATGGGCAAAGGCGGTCTTATCGCTTTAAGCGATCTCTTCCAGACAACCTTTGGTTTAGGAACCCAAGAGGGAGATAGGGGAAGTGCGCAAATACAGTAGACTACAATAGAATCATACTCGTCAGTACATAAAAAGACATACATATAATATATAAATAATAAATACACATACATACATACATATAACACCAACAATAAAAACCTAAAACATGTTACTAGCACGTCACTGATTCAATAGATGACTGTGCAGTTTAGACTTAAAGGCGGAAAGGGTCTTAGAGTGACGGATTTCAGACGGTAGTTTATTCCAAAGACAAGTAGCTCGGACAGTAAAAGAATCCTTAAAATATCCCGACCGTGTAAAGGGGATTCTTCGTACAGATCGCGGATGGGATAGCCAAATGGAAGAGAAGCATAATCCTAGAGTTTGGCTAACAAAAGAAGAATTGGAAAAGAGCAACAATTAAAAAAAAACATTTTTTTTATAACTTTTAAGAAAAACTACTTTGACACTGGCTAAAATTGGCTAACCGCACGATGTCATTATCTAAGGAAAAAAAATATTGGCATTCTGAAATAGACAGCTGTCCAAGTCTCTGGTAGGGTAATGTCTAGTCTCACTCGGAGACGAAGTTTGAAAAATTTAATCTCATTAAGGGTGCAATTTTTATATAAAATATTGTAAATTTTCCGTACAACCTGCATTTAGAAATTATACATAATGTCACAACCACAATCACCTCCAAAAACTATTCCAAATGCATTGAAATTTGCTTTTGGTGGCCTTGCCGGGTATGATTTCTTAATTTTATTTTAGGATTAGTTACTGCTTGTCCTTTAAATCACTGAATGTCATGTTTGAGTACTGTTACCTACAGTATTGTTATTGCTAATGCAACTATATTTTTTTAATATATATTTACGTAATAAACAATGGTTAAACCTAATGAAAACAGAGACTAACTATACTTCGAAATAGGAGTATGATTTGTTATTTAACACCTGTTTGTTTAGTTATTTAATAGAAATAGAACATACGGTAGTTATTATTAAAGCTTATGCTTTTGTTATGTTATACCAATTTGTGGCGATTATTTTTAATAAAATTATGTAATAACTTTGCACAGTTTCACATAAGTAATGTGTTATTAACATTTGTTTGCTTTTTCTTATCTTTATAAAGGCAGTAAGTAACCCTCTGTCTTTTTTTATTATGGTGATGTAGCCATTTAGGCCAATCTTCCAAAAAATATTATATATAGAGAAGTAAAAAGTACTAATGAGTCTACTTTAAATCCCTGAGGAACCCAATCTTTGATTATGAATGACTATAAGTTCACCCATATAACAATTGTTATATTTCTAAATGTATTTTTTTCTATTTTTTTTAAAGGGATTCATTCATATTTCATACAGTACTAGATGTGATTCTCATACATAAATGACATCCTGCCTTTTCTAGAAATAATTCTAGGATAAAGCCATACCATTTAAAATAGCTCTTAAAATTAATAGGCTACACTTTATTTTAATATATTTATATTTTATAGCTTGGCATTTCAACCCTTTGCTAATGGTTTGCCTGTGATTACCAGAGGCCCACAATGATCAAAATATTACATAAAAAAAACACATTTGCAGTACATACATCCATGTATAGTGTTTATCTCAAAATGTAGTGCTTACATTTAAAAAAGAAGCCTATCTTTTTCTCTATAAAAGATCCACTTACATGTGTGTTGAATAAGAATGAAGATACTTCCCTTTAAGACTAGGTAAATTTGGTACAAACATAATACTTTGTTTTTGACATTAAATATATACATTGTTATTTTATTTACAATCAATGCTGTTTTGTACATATAGCATATTAAGTGTTTAATGAGCAATAGAGTGTGTCCTCCAATGACAACTGGTAGTCACAACAAGGCTTCAGAAAATGTTCTTCCATTTGAGCATAAGTATCCCGCCCACCAACACTGCTGCTAACTAATTTGTATGACTGTGAATACATACATTTTAAATGTTTATTTTGAACTTCAATTCTAATCTGAATGCCTTGGTGAATCTAGTAAGGAACAGGAATACCCATGCCTGATGCTATCTTCTCTCGAAACCCTCTGATGCTGTTTAATCACTACAGCTACGCAATGGGATGCTTTTTTGACGTGGAGGGCGCATTTGATAGGGCGACCCCCGACTCAATTGAGGCCACCCTAAGCCGCGAAGGAATAGACAGAGACGTATCAGAATGGGTGAAAAACATGCTAAGACACCGGCTGATACAAACAGAGATAGTAGGAATAACACATGTCGTGGTGATGAAAAGAGGATTCTCCCAGGGTAACCACCCTGGGGGAATCCTAGGACAGACAGTGGCAGTGGGACAGACATTCGTCTGTCGACACTGCTGTACTGCCTGCTAATAGACGAACTAGTAAACAAGATAAACAGGATGCACAAATACATACAGGTGTATTCCGATGATGGCGTGCTCCTGGTGACAGGCAAAGTCCTCAATGTCATGTGTGACATCATGAACAGAGAGGCCTAAAAGAAGCCTTAGGGTGGTACAGGAGTAAAGGTCTAAGCCTAAACCCTGAGAAAACCAAACTAGTTCTGTTTACAAAGAAAAGAAAGATAGGGAGCGCTAAACCAGTAAAACTGGACAACCAAGAGCTGGAAACAGTCAAGGAAGTCAAGTATCTAGGAGTGACTTTGGACAGTAAGCTTATACCCATAAGGACCCATATAAGAAACACATGTTCAAAGGCCAAGATGGCAATGATGCAGTGTAAAAGTGTAATAGGCAGAACCTGGGGCATGAAACCAGCGATGGCACTATGGATATACAAGGTAGGTATAGGTGGCACAGAGCCGCAAGCCGAAAAGCCACTGAACAATGGTTCAAGCTAAGAAGCACTGGCATATGGACCGGGAACTTCATGGACGAGGGTCACGCTGGTATAAGCAAAAACTATGAAGATAGGCTAACAGTGATCCTCTCCAATAACGACCTAATACGGAAGGAAAGGATTTTTGACAAAAAATATAGAATACACATAGGATCAAGAGAAGAATGGAGCATAGAAACTGATGGCAGCACTTGCTATACAGACGGCTCCAGAAAAGAATCGACAAAGCTCTCTGGATCCGGCGTTCACATTAAATGCGCAGACGGAACGGAGATGAACAAATCGATACCGCGCCAGCGTTTTTGAGGCAAAATATACGCAATAATGGCATGCGCTGAGATGGTCGAACACCTCACTATTACAGGAAAAATGGTCATCTACAGCGACAGCCAGGCGGCGCTGACGGCACTAGGCAGAGAAGAGACAACATCAGCAATCGTCAAAGAATGCAAGGAATTACTAAAAAGGCTGGCCGAGAGAGCGGACCTGACGATAGCGTGGGTCCCCGGACACGAGGGAAACACGGGAAACGAACAGGCCGACGAACTAGCCAGAAAGGGAGCGGAAGAAAGCTTGGTGGGACCGGAGCCCCGGCTGCTAATAGCGCACAATATCACCAAGGGAGTAATCAGCCACAGTATCACAGCAGAAACCGAAGATAGAGGTCCTCGACTGGCATGAGACAGTCGAAGATCTTCATCAAGGGAATAGACAAGAAAAAGACTAGCAAACTGATGGGACTCTCAAGAGAGAACACGAGGCTAGTCATAGAGATCATAACAGGACACTGTCGACTGACCAGACATCTGACAGTGATAGGAGTGAAAAATTACCCCATATGCCCGGAGTGCACGGAAAGTGAGGAGACCAGCCTCCACCTACTAGCTGAGTACCCTATATAATCACTGATAATATGGGAGCTCTTAGGGTCGGATACATTAGACATAGAGGACTTGAAGGATCTGAAGGTGGAGCAGATAGCAAGATTCACCAAAGAGATTAAAAGATTCGACGTGGCGCCGTGAAAGCTGGATAAACCCAAGCTCCCCCAAAGGGGAGAACGGGAAAAAGAATGAAGTGGTCCGCAGATAACGCGGGTGGATCATCCGTTCGGCTGGCGACGTCCCCACGAGAAATAATAATACAGCTTTAGGAACTTTTGTTTTCTCGCCGCCCATTAAGCAAAAATAAATAAATAAATAAAGTCCGGATATGCTGTGGTCGCTCACTATGGGCCTTATCAGAAGGCTCAAGGTCACTCAAAGAGCAATAAAGAGGGCTATGCTCGGGGTTTCTCTGCGTGAACGAATTATAAATGAGGAGATCCGCAGAAGAACAAAGGGTACCGTCATAGCCCGAAGAGTTGCTAGGACTAGGACTGATGGCCGCTGGGGCGGAACAGTTTTGAGTGGCGACCGCGTACCGGAAAACACTTCAAATCTGGTGAAAGTCGCGGGAAGCCGCTGGATGCGAGCAGCACAAAACCGGTTGTTGTGGAAATCCTTGGGGGAGGCCTTTGTCCAGCAGTGGACGTCTTTTGGCTGAGATGATGATGATGATGCTGTAAAGGCCATTGGCGGCCATTCAGTGATTTCTACAAGTTATTAAAAATGTTTTTGTTTTTTGTAGAATGGCAGCAACATGCGTTGTACAGCCATTGGACTTGATCAAAACCCGCATGCAGTTGGGCGGCGGCGGGCGGTCCTCGTTCGCCGTGGCCAACGAGATCATAGCCAGGGAGGGGTTCGCCTCACTCTACACAGGCTTGTCGGCCGGCCTGTTGAGACAGGCGTCCTACACCACCACCCGCCTTGGTGTATTCAATTACCTCTTCGAAGAGTACAAAGAGTGAGTGCTTATTTATTTTGAAGCTGGGTCCCAGCATTGAAGCATTTTCTAAACATAATTAAGAATTAATTGGGTTTTAAATTAAATGAAATCTCATTAAGCAGTGAAGGTCTGTGCTTGGGTAACTGTAAAGTCAGAGCTACCTCTCTCATTCTTTAGTTTTTACTTAGTAACTCATTTTGGCAATAAAAAATTTGTTGTAATTATAAAAAATTAATAAGATGATTAATTACATAACTACTAAATGTTTGAGTTTAAGTTCTTAAGGCGTGAAGTTTTATTGTAGTGGCAGCCAAATGGTTAACCAGTTAGCTTAAGCATTGTCTAGCTGTAAATCCTTTTTCCCGTTCTCCCCTTTGAGGGAGTTAAGGTTCATCCAGCTTGCACGGCGCCCCGTCGAATCTTTTGGCGACATATGCATGCATGATATATAATATTATGTGTTTCTGTTGCCTTCAACGGACATTGTGACCCTTCTATAGCAAGTCATTGTGTGCTAATCTAAACATTTAGGCGATTCACTTAATATGGGCAGGTATCAAGTTTACCCGCCTTGGTGGTCTAGTGGTTAGAGCACCTGTCAAACCCATGTCCCGGGTTCGATTCCTAGCATGTGGTGCGTAGTATTGTATACTCTTTGGTTTGTAGAAGGACATCACTAATAATGTTGGTAGTGTTGTGTACTGAATCTGATAGAGATAAGATAGTTGAGGATTCCAGGTGTAGTGTGCTTTCACCTCCGGCCTTATCGTCACTTACCATCATATGAGATGAAGGCCAATCCATTGTCATCTACCTATTAGATGTTTTAGTATAAATGTCTTTGAATTAATGATTTTCTATTTTATTAACTTTGGAGCTAGCAGGAACAATGGCTTGTTAGCACCACATCATATAACATGCAACGCATATGTTCACTACTCATACCGTATTGTTTGTTTAATTATTTCTTTGTGAGATTATGGCTATAAAAATGCATTACATTATTTCTGCAAATACAATTTTGCTGCCTGAATGTACTACAACAAACTAAAGGGAACTTTCTACGGTAGAATTTATTCACCTAAACTAGGTACAGGCGCCTGCTCATCAGACAACCACAACCTGTCAAATTTCCTTAATAGACTTTGAACTATATGACTGTGGCATTGGTTGAAGAAATTTATCAGTTATAGCACAGATTACTTAATAGTTGTTTTAGATATCAAATATAGGTATAAAAGCTTATTAGGTTTAAAGTCGAAGAATATTAATATACACAGTAGTTCACCAGTACTTCTCTAAATCTTCTTCAATGCCATACAAATTATCGAGTCATGATAAGCTACCAAGAACTGCAATGTCATACGAATTCTCGTTTTCGTTAACGCGATCGAATAGACAGACCTCGTAGGCAAGGGGAGTAGTGCAGCAGAGCAATTCGCAGACCAAGCGCTTGGTCTGCGTTTGCTGAAGTTAAGCATCCTTCGCAAAGGCCGGTCATCGTATGGGTGACAAAAAATTTATCATCTGAACGGCTCAGTGCTTCGGAAGACACGTTAAATCGTTGGTCCCGTTTGCACTAGCAGTCATTAACAATCGACACACAGTGTGTCGGTTGTTAATGACTCACGGTGTGTCGGTTGTTAATGACTGCTAATGCAAACGGGACCAACGATTAACAACACCGCACTGGGCCCACGGTGTTGTTTACAACCCGTTATCCCTGTGGTGTTTTCATCCATAGGTACGGCTCGTGCCCCAGCAGTGGGGGCATAAAATGATCTGGTGATAAGGTATGCTTCGTGGGCAAGTGTTGAGACGTGTTTTCGCGTTCCAGACAGAACAAGGGTAACAGTCCGGCGTTTGCGATAAAGACCATGATGGGCATCATCGCTGGTGCGGTGGGCGCTTTCATCGGGACCCCCGCGGAGGTAGCACTCATCAGGATGACGGCAGACGGCCGGCTGCCCAAAGACCAGCGGAGGAACTACAAGAACGTCGCTGACGCTTTGTCCAGGTATCTAGTTGATAACTCTTTGAATTGTTGTTTTAAGTTAATCGTTGTAAGCTGTCCGTATTCTTTATAAATATGTGTTAGATGTGTGAGCGAGAAAATAGAAGCGCGGCAATATAGAATTTTGATGCTGCAACTGAAAACTTTTAAACAGTTGATAATTTCTTCAACTAAGTTGATAGTTTCGGCAACTAAAATTGTTTTCTCTGCGCCTTAGTCTCCCCCAACAGTGACCACAGACCGAATTTGATATACCTATCGAATGAAATACTTTTCATCGTCAAGATAAAATAAACACGAGTAGATATCCGTAAAGTGTTCCATATTCTTATTCAAAATTACAATTATTGAAAAAGCAAAGAACACTCGATGTATTTTGCTTATATTGTTTTAAAACAGACACAAAAATTTTACTATGACATGTTATTTCTGTTATTTTAATTTAATTGATGGATAACGTTGATAGTTTCGTACTTAATTAATGGCTTATTACTATACGAAGTCTACTGTATTTTACAATACACCAATAATTTTCATCTACCGGAAAGTGTTTAAGAGTTGCCTCTGTCCATTATTTTGCTAAACTTTTACTATGGGACAAAACGAATCAGCTCTTACATACATTTTGATCGAGTTACAACACATAATGTCTGAATCTTTTTACGATTTCAAAGTTGGTCTTGTCTCTCTGGATAAGGAAATTACCCTAATTTTTTTACAAGCTTTTATTTAACTTGCACTGTTTGTATGTAAGTAAGTTGTCCGTCAAAATTTGCAAACTATTTTTGACCATTTGTTGGTATCCGATTAAGCTGAAATTTTGCATACACCTTTAGTTCTGGTGACAATACAATTTGAAATACTCTACATATAGCTATAGGATAGCGTACGTCAGTGCCTCCAGCGTTTAAAATTTATATAAAGATTACATTTGGAAAATATTTATATTTATTTATATACGTCCCTAGAATGTACCTATCATAAAATTTTATGTAAGTTTATTGGGAAAGTCGTCCAACATACATTTAAATATTTTAAACGTTCAATATACCTATTCGCGTTATTTTTTCTTTTTCATGTTTAATTTTTATTTAAATAATTTTTGGGTTACGTTTTTATTCAAATAAAACCTAGTTTTTAAAAAAAAAATTTTGATTTTTTTTCTGGTTGATTTAAACTTACCGTGTACTTATATGATGTTTTACAAAACTGCCAAACTGGCTTTGCAGCTATGTCACCTATGGACTTTGTGTTTAGTATCTATAATTTGGTCAACGAATTATCAACCAAAGATAACAAACAAGCCGTACGCACTCAGGCCAAATTCAATGCACCTATAGAATGATTGTAAAAGAAATATTCACTGTTCTCAATGCAAACATTTACTGCCAGACAGATTAACAGTTAGAAATTATATGAAAACCACGAATAATGTTGACTTTCTCACAAGAAACAACCCCGCTACACAAGACTTTAAATTTTATACTGACACCCCTCACCAACCGTCAGACTTGCCCTGTGGACACGTTTATTCCACCTTATATCCAGATATGTTACCTGAGCTGTAAACTCGCTCACTTCTCGCTGCACTAAGAGTACCTACGACTCACAGTTTCCACAGCTCGGGTCGTCAACTATTCTTATATTAGTATTTTATTTTGACGTGACAACGTCTTATAAATTGGTTTGCCGGGTGACACTTCAAGAAACTGCGTTACGCTCCGCTCACGTTATGCGCTCACAATGAGAGCGAGTGAGAGGCACGCGTCCCTTCCACTCGGGCATGGTTAGCCCGCCTAAGAGCGAGAGAGACAGACATAAAAAGTGAAAGGTAAATACGTATGTATGTGTAAAGGTAAAAATAAAATTTTGTTAATATGAAATTCAGTGCGAGATTCTTTGTATAAATTAATGTTTTAAATATAATTCTTTGTATAAATAAATGTTTTAATTTGTTACTATTATTTCATCCTTCTTCCTACTATACGAATGAATATTCACATTAAAATTATTTTACCACTCAAAGTCGTTGTCACGTAAAACTTTCGCCCGTATATCGACTTTACAGGCAACCAATTTTTTTTAACTTAATGGGTATTAATGAACTTGTTGGTTCACTAATCTGCATTACAAGCTCGAAGTGGCGTCAACGGGGATTAATGAACAAAAAGTCCACTAATCCCCGTTGACGGGGATTGTCAACGGGGAATAGTGGAATAAGCCAAACTCGACTACCAAATGTCCTCTATCAGGAGCCCGACCGCCTAACTCGATTGCTTTGGCTATAGCTATAGTTTATGACGTCATCTTGTCATTTCGTAACGCCTATACGATAGCCAAAGCAATCGAGTTAGGCGGTCGGGGGCAGGTACCTTCAAGCCCAGTACCCATCCAGGTGCCTTGCCTTGGAGACATTGCATCTAGCGGGCGCCTCTACTAGTTATCCAGACTAGTGCCGGAGATGTTGGGAGCCTACTCAATAAAATCCACCGAGCAGAACAACCGACTATGGACAAGTCACGTGCCCCGCAAATCCTTTCGCTTCGCTTTCTCTCAAGAAACAGTAAAAATCTTCTGACGTATACTAGATCTTTAAAAAGATAATGGTGAATGAATAGGTACTTTGTTTACCATCAGTCTACATCGAATTGGCCAGAAAATAGTAGGAAAATATTCTTTCTACTAACAATAATGCTGCCGTGCTAATTTAAAACGCAGTAAGAAAGGTTACACAACTTTTGACTAAAAGGCGGTTAAATATATTTTTTAAATACTATGCCGTTATTTTAATGTTTATAAAAAATGTTTTACTGTTATTGTATAGCTTGATAATTATGCATAGTTTCATAAAAAAAAACATCTCTTAAACTGACACAGCAATTTTAATTTAAAAAAAACATACTTTCTTAGCATGGTTTTGGTGAATAAAGCGAACTATACAAACTTTAAATTCAGTAAGGACGGACTTGCTTCGCTCTTAAAGAACTAGAAATTGGGAGTTACTGCGTTTATTGTTAGTAATTCATTGTGACACTGAAAGCAGTAACACGTGAAACTGCTCTTCAGATTAGAGTTACCTGTTGTTCCAAATGTCAAAACGACTAGTGAATAAAGTGCAGTAGGATACTGCACTTCAAAGTTAAACACAATATTACTGCAGTTCAAAGTTGTATTTATGATCATTTTACTAGTTTTGTTTCACAAATTATAATAGCAGTAAGCGAAGCTACTACTTTTATTAATTTGTGTTATAATAATAATAGGCAAAAAGCAGTTCTACACGCAACTTCGGTTCTCTTTAGTAATTCATTTTTTACGAAGAGACATACTGCATTTACGCCATACCAAAGTTAGTATAACGTTCCGTATAGCTATAGAAATAAGAATCAAAGTGCTGTAAAGAGCTCTTCGCGAGGATTCCGAATCTAAATGTAACTCAATACTTGAAAAAATATTCCCTACTGCGTTTTTAATTAGCACGGCAGAATGATTAACAGTTATTCTAAAGGTTACGCGAATACTTCTAATAAACTTATATACTTACACGTACTTTACATAGGCAATTCATTTAGACTGAAGTTTCGTATCCTGCTTACCGAAGTATTTCTTTGCAATATGTAGGTTTAAAATGTTTAAATAATTTCCTATTTTCGACATGTAGGTTAGTTCCCCTTCGCATGCCATTCCTTATTTTTTTTATTATATCTACTGCTTGCTAGTTTTCTTTCCGCTATTTACCTACATTTTCAAATCAAAGATGCCGGCCGGGCTTGAAGACGGTTAAAATAGCGCCGTGTATAAAAGAAATATCGTTCCAATACGCAAGTTTCACATTCACAATAAACAGTTACGTAACGTAACGTCCTGCCGCTAATTGGTTCTCATGGAAACGACCTTAATTTTCACGACACCGTATATGTATCGCTATAATAATGCGCGCAAAAGGATCAATTGAAAATGGCATTTGCCGTTTTCTTTGTTTGCTGTATTCTAATCGAATGCGCTTGTATGATAAGAGGTCGATGGCGCGCTCAAGTTAAGCAACAGCAACACTCATGGTCATTACAAAAACACAAATGTTGAAAAAATTTCCACGAGCAGGATTTGAACCTGCACCCTTCTGACATACCGGGTCAGGTGCTCTTCCAATTCAGCTATCGTGGTTCTAACCAGCCCGCCGAAACTATTCAACACTTTTTACTTTGAAAGCCAAAGGCACCCATTCAATGTCAACAACCGTCATTATCAGCCGATCGCGTTAAAATTATAAACAAAACAAAAACATTTTATAAATAGCTTGCCTGCTTCTTAACTGACCTTTAGTATTTGTAAAATATTATGATCGCGTGTTGATGACGGTAGTTGTTGACATTGAATGGGTGCCTTTGGCTTTCAAAGTAAAAAGTAAATAGTGTTGAATAATTTCGGCGGGCTGGTTAGAACCACGATAGCTCAATTGGACTCTTCCAATTGAGCTATCGATGCTCGCATCGATCGCAGATGCTCTCATCTGACCCGGTATGTCAGAAGGGTGCAGGTTCAAATCCTGCTCGTGGAAATTTTTTCAACAATTGTGTTTTTGTAATTTGTTTCGCAACAAAATTTGCGTTAAAATTATATAAAGAGAACAAAAACATTTTACTCATGATCATCATCAGCCTATATTAGTCCACTGTTGGACATATGCCTCTCCAAGAGCTCGCCATTGAACACGATCCGTGGCTACTCGTCGTTCTTGCAGAAGAAATAATAGTCCATTGTAGAGGGTTTTCCCATAGCAGGCCAGCCACGGTGGGCATGCGGGTTGGAATTAGCAGTGCGTAGCGTGTCGGGTGTCGCTGCCCGCCGCCTGATCTTTTAGATATCACTACACATTTACAGAATACACTAAACATCCAGACACAGTACTCTCTACGAGACCTCTCACCGTAGGTAGTGGTAAAACATAAGAGTACGACGAACCGGTTCACACCCGCTCTATACCAGGCATAGACATAACTTGGGCGCTTCTCCCCACCCCCACAACCTGGTCAACCCCAGCCAAGCAGAGCCTCCTTTAGAAGCGCCTTCTGATTGTGCCGCTCCCGATCCGATCCGAACCCCTCGGAGAATCTGGTAGGAAACGGGTACACGCGTACCAGTGCGTGATACCATTCCGATACCAAAAAAGTACGGTGACGCTGAAAACGGCGTTTGAGGCAATCCGTAAATTGCCGTTTGAGACAAAAAAAAGGGTGTCGCTTGCTGCCCGACACTGTTCTGGGTATGTAGTTAGCTAATGCTCGGGCTTTGATGGTTATACCGCCATCTCGGTCGGTTGCCAGAGCCTCGTCTGTTGGTCGGCAGGGTGCACCACGACCACGGGCCCCAAATCATGATTCGGGACGGGTAACGGACGTCAATACGAGATGACGTTCAAGAAATAACGGTAAATGTTAATTTTCAATAAGTTAAAAAATAATAATTTTAATATAAAAATGCTCCCATTGTCCAGCCCCAAAATGCGGCAAGAGTATCCCGGTAGCGGCCGAAAGTGAGATTTCTCGTTGCCTAACTGCAACTTGTCATATATACCAACAGTATAGTACATGACTTAAAATTACTAGTTAGAGATTACAAACGCGCCTTTTTGTTTTGTTTGAGATAATTTGCTTATTGCCTCGGACGGCATTTTCAGCTTGACCGGACTTTTTTGGGGGTGGCGAGAAACTTAAAGGGTTCTTCAAGCCGTGTGAAACGAATCACCTTCGGAGGTTTTCTAGAGGGATGCCACGCACTAGTGCATGTCCCCGTGCCCTACTAGATTCTCCGAGGGGGTCGGATCGGATAGGGTCGTACGCGCTGTTTAATAGACGATCAGCTTTCGCTCGTAGCCGAACACCTATATCTAAATAGTTATTATCATCGGTCCATTTAGAACAGGATGCATTTGTTACCCTGATATAAATTGACCACCCGCCAATGTTTTTATGCAGGATAGTGAAAGAGGAGGGTCCGTTGAAGCTATGGCGCGGCGCCACGCCCACAGTGGTGCGAGCCATGGTCGTCAACGCGGCGCAGCTGGCAACCTACTCACAGGTACGCTATTTTATTGATGTGTAACATCTTTCCGCGGGATGGGACGGAAGTGTGTAACAGGAAGTCGGAGAAGCGCACAAACGCGCGCCATTTTGTAAATTTTAAATCGATATTATTAACATGACATATTATTATTATATCTGACATATTGTGTCATCCTTTTGATATGTGATATGTGAAACGACAGGATAAACATTAATTAAAACTAATGTGTAAAATAAACGCGAGAAGTTGTTTCATTTCAATGTCAAACGTCTTCTAATGAGTATTTACTGCATTCTCTTTATGATTTCTATATTCTATTGTAATATTGATTTCAACCATTTCGTGTGTATATAGACTTTTAAACTATTAATAAATATTTACTGTTGATAATAAGTCTCAATAAAGTGCAGATCATTGATAAAAAATCCATTATGTCAAATGTCTTCTAATGAGTATGTACTACATTCTCTTAAAGATCTGCAAAAAAATATACGTCATTGTTAATTCTATATTCTATTTTCTATTGTAATATTGATTTCAAAAGGTGAGATGTCAAAACGTTACACATCATATGCGACTACTGTAAGGCTCGATAGTTTTTTTTATAGTTACCACACCAAATGACTACCAGCCACCTAACGAGAGCCTCATTAGATGTTGATCGAGGCTCTTGGCCATCAGGCCGTTGGCCGTAACAACAATCGGTAGGTACGATGACAGCCGAATCCACATTCCACATGTCGACAACCTCGTGTGCTAAGTCGAGATATTTGATTTGTTTCTCTTTCTCAGCTTTCACGAGGTTCTTATCATGGGGAATGGTGATATCGACAATCATCGTGCGGCGCGCTAATCGATCTATCACCACAATGTCAGGCTTATTGGCTACAATAGTCCTGTCGGTGATGATAGATCGATCCCAGTACGTGACATGGTCATTTTCGAGAACTGGGTCGGGTACGGCACCTCCGATTCATCAAGGCCATATCCAAGAGCAAGTTGCTTGTGAATTATTCTGGCTACTTGGTTGTGTCTGTGCAAATACTCTCCGTTAGCAAGATGAGAACAACCAGAAATAATATGTCGGAGTGATTCTCCTGGACGGCGGCATGCCCGACAGATGTCGACCGTACCGTCCCTCATAATATATTTCCGGTAGTTATTCGTCTTGATAACTTAATCTTCAAAAGCACAGACAAAATCTTCGGTTTCCCCAAAGAGGTCACCGAAACGTAGCCAGTTCACCGAGGCAGTCAAATCTACATCAGGCCCAGTTAGAGCCCGATAGTAGCGCCCGTGTAGCACCTTGCTCTTCCATATGTCCTTGCGATCGAGAGTGCTTAGCACCACTGGTTTGCGCCAGTTTTCTGTTGCCAAGGAGAGCGGCGTAAAGTGTCTATCAACTGCCACGACATCCAAATGCATCCCGCACTCACTGTTAAGTAAATAATCCCTAAAACTGCACACCTCACGGTTATGTAGATCCTTGACATTTAATAAGCCGCGACCCCCATATCTCCGCGGGATGTACAGCCTCATAACAGATGAGCGCGGGTGTAGCATTCTGGAAGTCGTGAGCATTTGACGGACTCTCCTATCCAAGGCGTCCAATTCGGTCTGAGTCCATCTTAGTAAGCCAAAGGAGTATGTGAGCAGAGGCATAACCCAGCCATTAAAGGCACGCATCTTATTGCCACCCGATAAAAAACTGTTAAGTACTTTCTCATTATTATTATCATTATTATAAAACTAAGTGCGTGGTCCACAGGCGAGCGAGAGCTTCGCCAGCTATGTGCCGCCGGGCATCGCGCTCCACTTCTGCGCATCCATGGTGTCCGGCCTTGTCACCACCATCGCCTCCATGCCCGTCGACATCATCAAGACCAGGTAATTACTTACTTACTCCGCTGGCTCAGTGACCCGTAGTGGATCGTGGCCTCCGACACAATAAGACGCCAATCTTCCCCACTTTCTAACCTCTCAGAACACGGGTCGGTCTGGAGCCCTTGAAGGTCTTTCACAACTTTATCCTTCCAGTAGTACCTAGGTAGCCCAACCGGCCGATGCCTGCTTGGCTGTCCCATGTATGCTCTCTTTACTGCGGGTTGATCGGTATCTTCTGCCATTCTCGCCACGTGCCCAAGCTAACGGAGTCTGGCTGACTTGATTTCTCCGGTGATTGCTTATTGTTTTATTTTCTTAGTTCAATTAACGTGCCGACGCCAGAACCTCAAATTTCTTCAATACATTTTCAAACATATGACTAAGGCATAAAGTACAAAGTCTTTTAAAGAAAATTTGGCAGTTGCAGGCGAGTGTACGATGAGCTATCTATATCTATACTCTTAGTGCCGTACAAATAAACAAAGATAAGGTCCGAATAGTTATTCCAAGTTTTGTGCCTGTCATGTAAACTTCATTTCAGATTAGAGTAAAAGAGACAAAACACGGAATAACTATTCGGACTTTATTCTTTGTTTATTTGTAAGACCCTTAATAAAGTGGTAAAGTTTGTGACTTGGTTAGTTTGAGCCGGATAACCTCTGGAACTACTTGTCCAATTCCAAAGTTCTTTCACTGCTAGAACTATACATTCCTTGCGGGGTAATATGGGTTATATTTCATTTTGATAAAAATATTGGTTAAAAATGCGAAATCAACGTGGACGGAGCCACGGGCAAAGTGCTATAGTCTATACTAAAAAGGCAGACGCTTGACTGACATGTCAGTAAGGCCTCACATCTTTAATGATTACAAAACACAAATGTTGAAAAAAATTCCACGAGCAGGATTTGAACCTGCACCCTTCTGACGTACCGTGTTAGGTGCTCTTCCAATTGAGCTATCGTGGTTCTTACCAGCCCGCCGAAATTATTCAACACTATTTACTTTTTTACTTTGAAAGCCAAAGGCGCCAATTCAATGTCAACAACTACCGTCATTAACATCTGATCATAATATTTTTACAAATACTAAAGATCAGTTAAGAATTAGGCAAGCTGTTTATAAAATGTTTTTGTTTTGTTTATATAATTTTAACGCAAATTTTGTTGCGAAACAAATTACTAAAACACAAATATTATGATCAGATGGTAATGACGGTAGTTGTTGACATTGAATTGGCGACTTTGGCTTTCAAAGTAAAAAAGTAAATAGTGTTAAATAATTTCGGCGGGCTGGTTAGAACCACGATAGTTCAATTGGAAGAGCATCTGACCCGGTATGTCAGAAGGGTTCAAATCCTGCTCGTGGAAATTTTTTCAACATTTATGTTTTTGTAATTTGTTTCGCAACAAAATTTGCGTTAAATTTATATAAACAAAACAAAAACATTTTATCTTTAATGATACTCAAGGGGTTAGAGGGGAATGACATCTATCACTACGCATACCTATCTATTATCATTTTATTATCATCTATTAACAAATAAATTATTATTTAATTTAATAACTTGTTATAAAAATAACTTTGACTCTGGCTAAATGTCCTGACTGCATGAAGCCACAAATTAGGAAAAATAAATAAGAGGGGACTTTTGCCATGCAGTAAGACAAAATGGGCGAATCAAGCCAAATACGTTGTGTTATCATATCACCAGAAGCCGTCGACCTGTATGTCTATCTAAACGTCGCTTCGTTCGCACACAAAATAAGGGAGATTCCAGAAGGTAATCTTAATAAATACCGCGCGCGAGCAACGCACACATAGACCCGCTCTTTTCTCCCTTACAGCGTCAAAAATATTGGAAAATGCCCTATCATAGCAGTACACTCTCCTATACAAATAAACACAAAAATATAGAAGACAACCACAACATGTAAAAAAAAAACAAAAAAAAAACTAAGTTAACAAATTTATATCAGGTAAAAGTTTCAATTTCCACAATGTCATACAGTACCACTACAGTACTCTAGTCTACTGTTGCGAGATTCCGTGTCCGTGAGAGGTTGTCTATGTGTGCGTTGCTCGAGCGCGTTAGTACGAAGCATACCTTCTGCAGTCAGCTTATTTTGTGGTTCGTTCGCATAAGCGTACTTCACGAGTGGCGTCGGGTTATCATTGATAACGTTATTGTAGCTATTACACCAATCACTGTCACTTACCTACGCTTTCATAACACTTATGTCACAATCAGTGAGATTACAAGTTTTTCCTAACACGATCTATCATTATTGTACTATTTATACTATTGTTTATTATGCCTTCTGCGTACAAGAGACGCATATGGTTATATGGAAAGATGGTGGTAGCTAGCCAGGCTACAATATTACTACTACTTAACCATGTCACTTACCAAACGATGGAATCGAACCAGGACTCTGTGTTTTGTGAGCTATAGTTTCGGTCGACGTGGTCGAGGCGCACCGGCTGGACCGTAACCGTTGGGCTTTTATAGAAAACATTGTAATGTTAAGCCGATATTTATTTTGTAAAGGTGGTGTTTACATTCTTACAGCTCATCTTATTTAATGGCAACGCTATTTCTGATTAGGAATAAACTTACGGTAATAATTTGCGATTGCTGCAAAACGCTTTGTTTCCTCAGCATTATGTGGCGTTGGATAATTTTCTAAAACGCTAGTTTTTTCTGGATCCGGTAGGACACCACTTTTAAAAACAACATGGCTTAAATATAGCATTTCCTTTTGTAAAAAATTACATTTACTGGGATTTAATTTTTAAATTATTTTACGTAATCTACCAAAAACGTCCATCAAATTTTGATTGTGAAAAGTTAGATTCCTACCAAAAACGACTAAATCGTCTTGATATATAAGGCACTTATCGTAATTTATGCCACACATTGCGATAGTCATCATTCTACTGAAGCTATTAGGACTAGACTTTAGACTATAGGTGTACTAGGGAAAAATAAAATAAAAGTTATGTTGCTCACATACCGGCACGTTTTACCTACACACCGCACTGTACTAAACCACTGATTTCCCGTTTTGACGTGACAACGTCTTATAAATTGGTTTGCCGGGTGACACTTCAAGAAACTGCGTTACGCTCCGCTCACGTTATGCGCTCACAATGAGAGCGAGTGAGAGGCACGCGTCCCTTCCACTCGGGCATGGTTAGCCCGCCTAAGAGCGAGAGAGACAGACATAAAAAGTGAAAGGTAAATACGTATGTATGTGTAAAGGTAAAAATAAAATTTTGTTAATATGAAATTCAGTGCGAGATTCTTTGTATAAATTAATGTTTTAAATATAATTCTTTGTATAAATAAATGTTTTAATTTGTTACTATTATTTCATCCTTCTTCCTACTATACGAATGAATATTCACATTAAAATTATTTTACCACTCAAAGTCGTTGTCACGTAAAACTTTCGCCCGTATATCGACTTTACAGGCAACCAATTTTTTCTTAACACTACGTCTTTTGGACCAACTTCTTCTGTCGACCTCAAAGCAGACTGGCATATCTCCGCAAGGTAAACTCGTTCAGCTGCCTCTGCACCAGTTTCTTATGGCATCTTCTGTACGTCTTGTAGGCCACAAAGATAATGCCTATGCCCAAAACTAAGGCGACGACGATCAATATGCTTGTATGCACCTTAAACTGCTCCAAATGAGATGAGTTTTCACCACCAGCCGCATTCTGTGATATGATGACCGGTACTTGCTCTTAGAGTACGAACGTCCCATTTTTCTTCTTTAGTAAGACTACAGCAACACAATTAAAACGATAAATCTCGCCGAGATCGAAGCGCGAATAGGTAATCATTTTGCTTAAAATCACTGCACGATTGTTCGATAGTGTTTATAGTTCCCGGGCCGTGTACGGACAGCGTTGGTTCTTGTTACCGGCGCCAGCGCGGCAGGCGCCATGTCAAGGTGGTGTTTGGAATGATACAAACGGATGCCGATATAATACTGTTTATTATTGAATAATTGTTTGCTAATATAGTACAATGTTTACACACTACAATTTTCACTTATCTAGCAAAACATTTGAAGAGGCAGCCATAGACTGAAAGATAGGTTTAAAGCAATTAAATGCTTTATTGTTTGAAGGAGTCATAATAAATGTGTTTTTATTATTTAAATATTAATTAGTAACATTCTATTTATGATTATGGTTGTTTAAGGTTAGAGCCACGCATAGCATAGTTGATAGTGCACCTGACCCGGCATGTCGTGGGGTTCTGGTTCGAATCTCGTTTGTGGAAGTTTTTTAACGCTTTGTCTTTTTTCAAATTCTATTTTTGTTTAGGATCTTAGATGCGAAGTAGTTTGCGGTAGACTCCGTAAAAAACTTCTTCTTAAATGGAAAACGAAAGTTAAAGCATATTCTATTAATTGTTTTGCAGAATCCAAAACGCAGCGAAGGGCACCAGCCAGGTAACTGTGATCACAAACCTCTTAAAGAACGAGGGCGTGCTTTCATTGTGGAAAGGCTTCTTGCCTTACTACGCGCGCATCGGGCCGCACACCGTCTTGACTTTCATATTCCTTGAGCAGCTCAACACTGCGTACTTGAATTACTCTAAGTAGAACTGATTCGCATCGTCCGACCGAACCCGTGTAACTAGACCTTTCATCTTGTTTAGCTTACGGCCTTGGCAACTGAAATTGAGGTATGAGTTTTGCTTAATTTGTTTATGCCTCTTTGACGGTTCATTGTCCCGCATACCACATATGTTACATAATGTATTAACGATTGATATATCTTTATTAATGCCCTGCAGTGGGCGGAAATGGGCTGATGATGATGATAATGATGATATCTTTTGGGACGTGAACTGTTAACAGATACGCGAAATATGACGTGAATTAACAAAATGGTATTTTTAAATGTTGTCAGGTCAATACGGGCCATATTCTTTATAAAATCTCTAGACCTCAAAACAAGTTATTAAAAAAAGTTCTCAACACGTTTAGTACATAGTCGTGATCAAAAGTGACCTGAAACTGTTTCAGTCACGAACCCGCGTTTTCGAACAGATGGAAGATTTTAATATTTAACGTTGTTAAAAAATATTTTATTTAAGTAGGTATTATTGTTTTGTCGTAAAAAGCCACTGTTCAACGCTTACTCGACGGTTCGGGTATAAGCCTCGAGTTTCGGTCGGTCTTAAGATTGGGAAAGAAAGGCGCACCAACGATGACCTCTTTACAAGCTAGGGTCTCAATAAAATTTCATTAGAAATTTACGCAACAGCGCGAGCTTAGATAGTGTCTTGTCAAAACGAGGATATTTGGTAACTACTCCAGAGTCAATCGATCTTATTTGACAGATAAAGTTAATTATATTTCTAAACTAAATCTTTTTGAATGATAAATGCTGCGAAGTGTTTGAAAATCTGTCAAATTAGTCGGTGACTGCGATGGCGGCCATAGACCTTACCCTAATTTGGGTAATTTTATCATTAGGTCTGTGGCCGACATTGGATAATTTTAGTTCGCAAAGACATTCGCAGACGTTCATAAGATTGCAAGCTTTACTTTAGTTATGTTAACGTATAAATCGTCTTAGATATTTTGTGACTTTTTTGTTTTTTTGTTTGTTTGTCTGCGTACATGTCTTTTGTTGAAAGTAAAGTATATTTAAAGTCCGTTTCCCTTGTCTCTGCATGGAAAATTGCCTTAAGATTCGCCTTATGTCAGTGTGACAGATGTCAAGACACGTTTGACCCTTGTTGCGTCTTGGCATTGCTTTCCTGCCCCCGCCCACGACCAACTTTTTGTAGGACCGATAAATCGGACCAATTTTTTGACGAAGTTTTAGTACCGACTTTTTGTAGGACGTGTGCGTTGCAACATAGCCATCCCATACATTTCATTAACACCGACTAAAAAATCGGTCACAAATTATAGGACGTGGGCGAGGGCTCTAAATTGGCAATAATCGTTGGTGTGCGTTTCCCCCGGGTACCTTTTGAAACGCCTAAAATTAATTGTCCTAATTTATTTGGCCAAACCTCAGTGACCTAAACGTCTTACGCACAACTTTTGTTTAGCCTAACCGATGTTTTCGCACAATATATACTTCGGCCTAAAAAATAAAAATCTAATTTTAAAATCTTTGTATTAAATGTACTAAAATCTATTAGCATATGTTTTGGTTTCGGTATTTAAAAACAACGATTATATCGAAGTATGTTAAACCATGTCTTTGTTAATTGTGGGAATTTCACGCACGAGGAATAAAAATTAAAACGACGATTTAAACTTACGGTTAGGTTAGGTTAGACTTGTAACCAAGCGAAACAGAGCGAGCGAAGCGAAACAATGCTTGTTACTTGCTTGGTACATACTAACTACACGCTTGCTTGCTTGAATGCTTTTGAAATTAAAAAAATGAAAATTAAAAAAAAAATGAGAATGAAAAAAATTATTAAATACGTAGGCGTTTTAGGTGAAATGTAATTTAATAATATATTAGTATAGGGATAATAAAATGTTGCGTCTAATGACTATTTTGGAAAACTATAATACAGCGTAAAAAAATTAGGCGAAGTAAAAATAGGCGAAACAAGTTAAGGATAAGTAAAAATTGTGTGAATAAAAATTAGGTGTATAGTTTGTGTGCCAAAGACAATTAGGGCTACAAAACATTAGGCGTTCCAATATACACCCGTTTCCCCCATACAGACATTCACTTACAATGTTAAAACTGGGTATTCTATTTTAATAGCTATTATTTTTTCACGTTTAGTTACAAATAATAGTTACCAAAGACCAGTAAAAAAAACATCGTTACAGCTAAAATAAACTGATGTGACTGTATCAAATTTTCATGATATGTTAGCCTGCAGTATGAACAATGGAACATATACTTTCATGTACGTGAAAGTAATAGCCAAAGACCGCCACAACCTATTGTGTTTCAATGATTTGTATCACCTGATCATTATGTGAACTTGTCATAAAACAATTAATTTGCCAAATGCACCTCAACTCTGTTGTGGCATAGTATTCTCCGAGTGTCAAGAAAACAAGAAATAAACACAAAACACTTTAATGTACAAACCCGTTCATGCCTGTGAATTAAGTCCATTTCTGTGGCTCAACTTAGGAATCTTGGTTAGATTATTAAAATAGTGTTTGCACTGTTTTCTCTGATACAGGAGAATTATAATTTTGCCTTGAAATATCTTAAAACTCTAATGAATGTTTTTTTTCCAGCGGACATTAATGATATATAGTTACACTTTAAAAAGGTTGAACTTACCTGAGGCAGTTGCTTCTCTCTAGTGTCATATTGTTATTACGGCACAAACTGATGTGATCATTGTAATATACAGTGTGGCGAGAAATCTTTGTAAGTTTTAATAAAAAGTTCAAAAATTATAATTTAAAAATATTATGTTAGAGTTTTTAAAAATACGTAAAAACATCAGAAAAAAAATGCCTTTGATATAAAACATTCATAAAACGAATTTATTGTTAAATTAAAAAAAGCTAAACTCATTTTTAACTAAGTAAAGAATAAAAGGGAAAACTTCAAATATGTGTTGATTTGCAAACTCCTAATAAAATCCTTTGCGAAGTGTTGACTATGTTCTTTTTAAGTAATTGAGGGTCGTCCCTATATTTGTTCACTGTACCTAAATGCTTTAACGTACTTGTTTATGAATTGGCGAATTATATTTTTGGTAGATTTTATTTAAGTACTTATTGTAAAATTTCTTTAATTAAATATAGACAAAAACATTTGTTAAATTGCAAAAATTGCGGGTTTGAATAGAACAATAGAATTTTGAATTTCGATTTATTGAATTGATAGACACTTTAATCCGTCGTCTGCCGTGAATACAGATACAATAGAATTTTAATTGTTTGGCGGTGCTGATCAACGCTCGCGTTTTCAATGGTTAAGTCTAGTGTTCAACGCAGTTTTCGTCGCCAAAAAATTACATGGATTTTCATTGAAATACGGGTGATCAGTAATTTTTAATGACTTTTTTTTTAAATATTTACACACAAACTTACAACTATCATTACAGGTTTTTTTTTTACCCCCAATGCGATAGATGAAGCGATTGAATTTATTTGTAACATATTGTTTTCTAAGTTTACGTATCTACTCGCGTTTATTTTACACATTATTTTTAATTAATTTGTAACAAATTGTTCAACTAGCAAATTTTGTGAATTCGCTCAATGAACACATATAAATAAATAAATAATAATTAATGAATCCGTCTCTTTATCGACGAGGTTGATTGTGCGAAAGGCGCGCGTCAGTGGCGCCTCCTTCAGTAAACTAGTTATTATTGTTTTAATGACTAAAGGGAAAAATATCGATCACTGGTTTCGGTCACACACTGGTATATGTGTATGGCATATTTCAAGCGAATTAAAATGTTTGTACTACCCTACTTGTTTAAGGCTTTTTTATAAATTCTATTATAACGGCAAATTATTATAAGCTTTATTGTCTGAAAAATTGTGAGATCGGAATGTTTGAACTAGGTGCGTATTTTTTTTAGTTACTTCAGAATCATAATGCACTATTTTTCATATTCTTAGTATTTAAAAATTATCAATGATAAACTCTAGAAATTTGCAAACCAAGTGACATTAAGTTAAAAAAAAGTTAAGGTTTTAATACAAAATAAGTTGTTATACGCGGATCATTTAACTCTTATCTGTATATTTATTAGGGCTAATGTTAAACTTTTTGCTGACATAGACAACTGGCTTAGATGTGCTGTTTTGCCTTTAGTTTCAAATGTAATGTGCCAAAAAACAATGATTTCTAATACATTCTACTCTTATTTCTAATGAATATATATATTTTTCAAACTTTCGAAAATAAAATTCTACATTATGCGAAATACCTGTCGCACAAATGTTTTTTTTTCTTCATATTTATAAAGATTTATTTTTGTTACAAGCACTTTCTGGTAAAATATACTTTTTCTATTTATTTTAACAATAACATCTCATGTACACATTCGTTAATTAATTTCGAAATAATTTAGTGATAAATATACCAGTTTTGTACAAAAATTTACTATTTTGGATATATTTACAAACATATTTGTTAGAATAATAGACTATATTTGTCGAAGTAAATTATAATTGATGAAATATCAAGGCACAATGTTTACTATTTACGTTGAGTTGGCTTGCATTTTAGTAAGGAGTATGAATTAGTTATGGTAGAAGTGGACATTAGGCTTTGCAATAATGTTAATGGATATGTTATTTAAAATAATATATTCCTCGTTATATTATGTTCCTTGCAATATGCTAAAAACGGAGGTATTCTATGTGATATCGTAATTACAATATTATATATTTTTATAGACGCAATTTTATTATGATTTGTGACTAACTTAAGCGAGAAATTTTGATATATTGTTAAAAATACGTTAATAAAGATTTTTTTTTCTATATTGCGTTTTGATTTACTTACGAAATTGACGTCTTAAAACTTATTGTGTATAAGTACCAAGAACTTATACTTATAGTACCTATAACGTATTGCGTTGAGAAAAATTTATTAATACAGATAAAGTGATTAAAAGTTTTTCCATAAGCGTGATGGAACCCACACCTTGTCTGTGATACCGGTACGCTAGCGTAATTATCACTGTACCATGATGTGAATAAATTCGCGAAAGCATTTTTAACTAGTAAAGTACTATTATTTCTTCAGTGCAAGTAACTTTGGTGTAACTTTGGAAAAATAACGATCCAAGGATGTAGGTACTTAAGATACTACTTAAGATTTACACCAATACAGCAGTCAAGCTGTACTGACAACTTGCAGCCTAAATTAAATTAAAATAATACTTGTAAGTGAGGTTATATGTTTGTGTATATGCGATAGCGCTAAGCGATAGCCTTAATATAGGGCACTTGCTCAAGTGCCTTTTGGTGCGGGTTCCAGTCCCGCTCGTGGATTAGAAAATGGAATTTAAAAATCCCTAAACTTAATAACGCAATTAAAAGTTTGAATGAAAAAGGTCAATTTATCGATGCTCATAACAGTAAGTAGTCATTTAGATTTCGTCAAAAGGCTGCTGTCGACCAATTTTAACTATAGGTACAGACGCCTGCAACAACCTATCCAAAACTGTCAAATTGTTTCAATACATTTTTAACCATAACATCAAGGCATAGAGTTCATAGTCTATTGAAGAAATTTGACAGTTTGTGGTAGGTTGATGTGCAGGCGTGTGTACATGTAGGGAAAAAATAGGCATTTGTCGCTAAGAAACTTTACTCGATGAACGAAAGGTCCGATGAAGCCGACCTTACCCAAAACATTAGCTCAGAAAGTGGCTTTCTTATAAAAAATATCACATTATAAAATTTATAATGAAATATTTTTTTATAATAAAGGAGTTGTCAAGTGAAGGTTAGCCTGGATTAATAAATTAGGGTAAAATAATGTACCCTTTTCTGATGCGAGTAGCACAAAACCGGTCGTTGTGGAGATCCTTGGGGGAGGCGTTTGTCCAGCAGTGGACGTCTTTTGGCTTAGATGATGATGATGATGATGAATGTACCCCTCAAAAGCAAACACAAAATAACGACAAAATCTTTTGTGCTAACTCTTTCGTCTGATGTGTGTGATAATCTAATTAAGAACGGGCTGAAGCAATACAGTATCCTCCGTTTACCAACTATTCCTATAAACCACGCAATACGTAGTTGATTGATCTAGTTGCACCAGTTTGTATTGGATTAAGTACATAAGAGTCATACATTGATCGGATGTCGGAGAGCCGTTGCCGCTCAGGTAGTGTTCATAGCTAATGCTGGCATTTGCGGGTCTTCAATTAGTCACTATTGACATACTTTGGAACGAGTACGGGCAATTTGCAAGCCTTTCTACACTCGCTGCTCATTTTAATAATAACTTGAAACATTTAACAATTGTTTTTCTTGAAACAAAAGAAGTTTCACGCAGTGTTTTGTTATCGACAACGTGTGATTGTGATTGATGAAATATCGTTTGGGAAAGTTAAAGGCGTATTTGGTGAAGAAATCGGCGAAGATGTTCAACTTGTACCAGCATATGAAGGCTAACAGTGAGGGGAAGGAGACTAAGGAGCCCGAGACGACGGGCCACGACAGGTTCTACCAGGAGCGTCCAAGGACTAGCTATAGGAAGAAGAAGCGCCGTGGGGCGTGCCGCAGGGCTCAGTCTGCTGCAGAGTTGAACCCTGACTCTTTAGCTGCTGCTAATAGAAGGAACGCCTTCCGAATACGCTCCGTGTCCACGGACAGGGAGGAAAGCGAAGGTACGACTCTTTTTAAATAGCGCATTTATTTAAAGGCTTACACTCATTGAAAAGGTCATCTATGTAGATGACCTTCTTTCTTCCTCTTAATTTTTCCCGTCGGTCCTTTTTTATTTGAATGTATACTTGTTAACTTTACTTCATGCGAAATACACTCTGAACGTCCACCCACCCGAGCCTTAACGTAAATATAAATATATTTATAATAATTATGGAATATATGAGAATAAACTGGGAGCAACGTCAAAAAAAGGATTGCAATCATAAAAACTTCATCCCTTGCAATTTTCTGTAAATCCTAATAGTCTGTAAACCTATGTCTATCTATGTTGCACTGAAATTTATTATGAAAAGTCATATGGTTGTTTACTCTGGCCTTTTTACCCCGGGCCTGGAATCCCGGCCATTGAAGTGTAACCTTTGTTTTTGCCGACGCAAGATGGCGGGAAACAGGATGACGCTGATGGATCGCCGAACGCTTGTAGTTCAAGTACCTATTTCTATTTTCTTTCTTGACATCTCTTCTCTTAACTATGTAGTTCCTATGCTATTGTTTCTGTTGCTTTTTTCTTGAGAACTATTTTAAGTCTACCTTTAATAAATTGTGCCTGCATATTTATAAGAAATATTTTAATAGCTACATGTTTGCAAAAAAACATATTTAACACATTATAAGGTAGACAATCACAATGTTATCTAAAAAAGGTTAAGAATGCTGAACGCGAATTTATATTTGTATTAGGACCGTAAATGGCGAACTGATAAGCGATGTTTTTACTTATTGTATCGTATCGATAACGACAATAACAGGATCACACATTTTGCCAAAGTAAGAAAAGCATTGTTGTGGTTGACCATTCATTTAAAACTAAACAAATATAAAAATGTTATATAGATATATCGGGATGCAAAATTATTACTTAACTTCATCCAAGAAATACATTATTCCATGCAATCTATTAACCATTATTAATTTGAAAAGCATTGTATTATTAATTATACAGTTATTTCAAAACGTAAAAATGAAGTCACCTTCTGTTTTGAGCTGATCGCATCCAGGTTTATCCAGCGACCAGCTATACATCTCTGGCCCGTCTAGCAGGTGGTCGACCAGGGCTCCGCTAGTCCGTCCTCGGCAGCCATTCCATGAGGGTTTTGCTTCACCGGCCATCACTGGTATAGATCATCGTAATAGACTAGGTACCACATGGGACCCATTTCACCATATTCTCGTAGATGAACATTATTTTAAGTCGTAACGAACTTTAGGCATTAGGTGTTCCACAATGCCCTAATGGCTATTTAACTTTGGTATTTAAATGTTGGCCTATGTCCAGCAGTGGACTAAGATAGGCCGACGATGATGATGATGATTGAAATGTTCATCTTGACTACAAAGAAATCGATTACCTACTAATTTAACCGACCTCTAGAGCAGCAATTAAGTTAAATGTTTACTACAATTAATCTTGCAGTATCTAGCTACAGTCTCTAATATACACACAGTCCGTATTAAATGTAAATTCTTACTAAACATCTTGGATAGATTGAAAAGAAAACACCTATAAGGGATCTGCTCGCGTTTACCTTTTGAAGGGTTTGCAAAGTGGTGAATTTCAATGTGTAGTGTTCGCGTAAACTTTATAAAACAATATATTGCATAAAGTCGTATTTTAAAGCTGAAAAGAAAAGCAGCTCTGCCATTTTGAATTTAGTTAGTGTTAATGCCTGTGATAGACTTATTCCTACTTTCTTTCATTGCTCTCGTGTATATTTTAGAGGAGATCTCTGAGCGCGCTCCGCTCGTGGCGCAGAAGATAGACTCGCTCGCGAAGCTCCTGTTCAACAAGTCCCTGATGGGGACCAGCTCTGGCAAGTCCTCACCATCGGAGCCACAAGCTTCGCCCAGGTCAGCTTCATGATTTGTTTTACAACTTTAAATTGTAAACCAGTTTACCATGTCCTCTTGAACATGTTTAAATATTTCATTGATTTTTTAATCTTATGTCAATCATATAAAGTTCAAAATGTGGTGGGAACATACATCCCTCCGACTGTGAAAGGGTTAAAGTCTGCGTTAAAGTAGTATGGTAGCGGTGTTGCTGCGGTTGTGAGAACGAGACGCCTGCAGCAGCGGGCGTAGGTGACGCGCATATGCGCGTCTCGTTTCCACAACGGCTTAGTTTAATTTAATTCCTGCTTATGTTTATTTGTTTAATCATAGTTGTGTCTGTTTAGGGTTGAACGTTCTATGGAGAGTTCGGCCGCTCTGGCAATCTGCACAGAATATTTATCACAGACATCAAGGTGAGTGTTGCTTTGCTACTGATTGTAAATATACATTAAGACTGCACTTGGCGGTCCTTATCAGCAGTGAACTAGACAGACAGCAGATGAGCAGAGAGCGAAGGCAGGGTTAAGAATCTTTCCTTGCGTTTGGGCAACGAGGAGACGAGAGCTGGAAGGGAGAACCCCCCCATTTATTTAATTAATCAGATTGTCTAGACGACCAATTGCACTAATACGCCTCTCTGGGTGCGGTGGTATTCGGACGACGAGCTTTACACTGTCAATAAAGGATGTAGAATCGTTATTCTTGACCACGACCAAAGTCAAGAGTAAATTTGACCCAAATGGAAATAAAAAAAATAAAAAAAATGTTTACTTGTCTCAAACACACAATAAAAAAATTACAACGCACATTGACCAACATAACTTGACGTTAAGACAAACAATAAATAAACACATTCTACAAATTGGTTACGGTATTCGATTGGCATTAATAGGCAGACCCAATTTTTAAGCTCCTGTTATGGAAGTGTTTATGTGAGTTTAAACTTATCAGTGATCTCATTTTTTTAAACTGATAGAAATTACACTCAGTGCCCCAAGTCAAGAATTGACTTATTACTTACTTAGTTTTGACTTGGCCATCGCATGAAAACACAATGTATCTCACAAGTAATAGATATATTAGATTAAATTAGATTGTTAAGTGCGATTGCCAAGTCAATCTATTTATTTAAAACATAAAAGATTTTTAATATTGATATGGTCACTATAAGATGTTGTTAGGTTAGCTAATTACGTAATAACTTAAGACAGAAGGTCCCTTAAGTAGGGACTGAATAAATTAATCGTTTTAACTCCTTTGTAATCATGGATCTCATAACTTTTTACGGTAGAAGAACTGAGTTGCGAGGCTTGGTTTTTTTTTACAAGTTTGTTTTTGATGGCTAGAAATTACATTATGAAATATGACGTTTCTAACGTGACCAATTTCCAGATACGACTTGATATCTCAGCTCAGCGCCATCGGCTCGCGACCCAACAAACACTGGTTTGCAATACACGACAATTCCATCAAAACTGACAGACTCCTGACTTTGGTAAGCAAATATAATTAGTCCATATATATTCATGATCATCACCATCATAATCGGCCGATCCGATCCGAAACCTTCGGAGAATCTAGTAGGGCACGGGGACGCGCACTTGTGCGCGATGCCGTTCCCTCTAGATAACCTCTGAAGGTGATTCGTTTCACACGGCTTGAGGGACCCTTTACGTTCCTCGCCGCCCCCAAAAAGCCCGGTGAAGCTGAAAATGCCGCAGCGGCAATCAGCAATCTCTCTCCAAAAAAAAAAAAAAAAAATCATAATCGGCCGTGTCACAACACTGCTGGACATACACCGCTCCTCTTGATCTCCATTTGTCCCTATCCCATGCCACCTCAGCGAGCGATATGTCCTGCCCACTGCCAAGACCGACGATCTCGGGTGAAGGTCGCGGGAAGCCGCTGGATGCGAGTCTAAACCGGTCGTTGTGGAGACCCTTGGGGGATCCGTCAAGTAGATCTAAATTTGATATTATAAAAGAAATAACCAATATTGGTTTTGATTTTTTTTAATTTTGATTACGTAGTGTAGTTAGTGAATTCATACATACTGTAATACGCAGAACATTCCAGATGCCCCTTACCAACAAATGTCCGGTGGAGGCCAGCGAGCGCTCCCGCAGCCTTATCATGGAGCTGTTCCGCGCCCTCCACCACCCCTACATCTGCCCGGTGCTGGACCTGGAGCTGTGCAGCGGCCACGCGCTGGCTGTACTACCGTTCAATGCGAGAGGCAGTTTGAAGGACCTCATCTATAAGGTGAGCTCGGGCCATTGCCATCTACACACAAACTTATGGGTACATATTGTATAGTTCAGGAATCGAGTCTCGAACTTTTCCCGACTGTTAGGTACTACATACACCACAGTTATTAGGTACCTATACATATCATCATCATCATCATCATCATCAGCTTATTTATGTCCCCACTGCTGGGGCACGAGCCTTCCCTACGGATGGATAGGGAGAACGGGCCATAAACCACCACGCGGGCCCAGTGCGGATTGGTGGTTGTTAACGACTTGCTAATGCAACCGGGACTAACGGCTTAACATGCCTTCCGAAGCACGGAGGAGCTCAAGATGATAAATTTTTGGTCACCCATCCGATGACCGGCCTTTGCGAAAGTTGCTTAACCTCAGCACTCGCAGACTGGGCGCGTTAACCACTGCGCCATCGAGCTCCTCATACATATAAAAGAGGGAAAATGTATTTCTTTTTTCATTCGTCGTCATAAATCGAATACCATACATAAAAATAATCGAAAATCTGTTTTTGTTTTCACAATGTTGAAAAAATTTCCACGAGCAGGATTTGAACTTGCACACTTTTGTGTCTTCGTAATTTGTTTCCCAACAAAATTTGCGTTAAAATTATATAAACAAAACAAAAACATTTTATAACATGTTTTATTAGTGTGGAGCCAACAAAACAACTTTATAGGTAGGTACTTATAGTTTTGTAACATGTTATATGACTTAGTGTGGGCTCACATTACAAAAACACAAATGTTGAAAAAAATTCCACGCTGCTTTTGAACTGGATTTGAACCTGCACCCTTCTGACATACGAGCATACATAAGAGCACCTGACACGGGTGCTCTTCCAATTGAGCTATCGTGATTCTAACCAGCCCGCCGAAATTATTCAACACTATTTGCTTTTTTACTTTGAAAGCCAAAGGCGCCTATTCAATGTCAACAACTACGTATGTGACATGTGTCAAAACATGCTACGTAACATGCTATCTCATATAGACTGGCCGTACTTTAATTAATATAATATGGCATGGAAGTTACTTAAAACTTAGGTTTCAAATACAGAAAGCTTTACAGGAGCAGAATTCTGCCTCACTAGCCGTCCTGATATTGCATACCCGCAAGTTGCTTTTTCACACTGTACAGTTTAACAACTGCACGATATAGGTAGAGTCAAATTACTGTTTCTTATATATCAGCACTTACCGCCACTATGTAATTTAATTGCTATTTATAGCCAGTTATGCGAACCAACTAATAAACATTTTTACTGTCATTTTAACTTTGTGATTTTAAATAATACTATAAACCAGTGACGCCGTTTAACTCAACTAATTAACATTTTAAGGATAAGATAAGATAAAGATAAGATAAATTTTTATTGCCATAAAATTGTGTAAATACATTGCAGGTGTTAAGCATAATTGGGAACAAACAATTTACCCTAGTCGGGCATGCAATTTTTAGTGGGTAGGTATATGTTACATAGAAACAGCCACGGGTCTTACAAATAATCAAAGAATAAGCTCCGAATAGTTATTTCGTGTTTTGTCTTTTTTACTTTAATCTGAAATGACATTTACATATCAGGGACAAAACTCGGAATAACTATTCGGACCTTATTATTTGTTTATTTGTAAGGGGCTAAGACTGTAGGGCAGAAACCCTACACACACCTCGTTTAAAAGACTATGTCGTAGGAAGAAGGAATACGAGAGTTGGGAGAGATATACATGTTTTAGTAGTGCGACAAAGAGACTAGTCTCTCCTCCAAACTTACTTACCAAAGAGTTCGTCATCTCTTCAGAGCACGTGGAACGAGGAGTACGGCAAGAAGTATGGGTCAGTGGGCACCGGGTTGCCGGCGTGGCAGGTGGCGCGCTTCGGGCGGCAGATGCTGGAAGGGCTGATGTTCCTCAAGGAGAAGGGGTTCCCGCCCTTCCGCCATCTGCACTCCGGGAACGTGGTTGTCCAGAACGGTGTGGCGCGGTAAGTTGTTGTAAATATGTTGGTTGTAAAAGGTACCTTATGAGCGTTCATTTGCTAAAATGCTTTGATATTACAAATAAAATTCGAATTTTTCAAAAATAAACAGTAGACAACATTTGATCAAACAAATTAATGCCATCTTTAACTATCCCTACTGATGATTTTGAATCGCTCAATTAAATTTTTGTTAAGGTCTGTGTTATTCTTAAAAGTAAAATAAATTAATTAGCCTATAGTTGTCCCGCTGCTGGGCAAACGCATCCATCCACCCTCCATCAATGAAATCAAGTCATCACTACAATTGATGGCTTTGTAGCGGTCAAGCAAGTATATGAGCTATACCACCCAGCTCGGAGGAAGATCTTCCCTTTGTCCTTCCTCATTGTGGCGCACCATCCTACCATTGGTTTCCTACAGTGGTGACCCCGACGTGATTCCCACTACCACTACCATACTACAGTGGTGACCCCGATGGAGCACAGAACAGCTACAGCTTAATCTTAATCATATTCTTTATTATTAGTAATTTTTAAGCATAGACAATTTAAGAACTGAGAACTTTTGTCTTTTTGTCTCTCTGGTCGTTTTGTGAAACATCCCCGCATGTTGTTAGGATAGAATTGAGAACTTTTTGTCTTGTCTGGCACACAAATATTTTTGTATTTTTTCTACTGTGCCCATGAAATTATGTTTTTAGTGTCATTGTTGTCATTTTATGATTGTATATTTTGTGTTTGTGTGTGTGTGTCTATAGTGTCCAAATAAAGAGTTTATTTATCTATGTTTCTGTTTTGTTTATATAATTTTAACGCAAATTTTGTTGCGAAATAAATTACAAAAACACAAATGTTGAAATTTTTTTTCCAAGAGCAGGATTTGAACCTGCACCCTTCTGACATACCGGGTCAGGTGCTCTTCCAATTGAGCTATCGTGGTTCGAACCAGCCCGCCGAAATTATTCAACACTATTTACTTTTTTACTTTGAAAGCCAAAGGCGCCAATTCAATGTCAACAACTACCGTCATTAACATCTGATTATAATATTTTTACAAATACTAAAGAACAGTTAAGAAGTAGGCAAGCTATTTATAAAATGTTTCTGTAAACCACGATAGCTCAATTGGAAGAGCACCTGACCCGGTATGTCAGAAGGGTGCAGGTTCAAATCCTGCTCGTGGAAATTTTTTCAACATTTGTGGTTTTGTAATTTATCTATCTATGTTCGTTTCTTGAACATCTCCATTTGTGCAGGATATGCGGGCTGGAGAACACGCTGATCGGAGCGGTGCCGCGCTGCCCCGTCGCGCTGGCCGCGCAGCTGGAGTGCGTGGAGCCGGTGGCGCTGGGGAGCGTGCTGTTCGAGATGTGCGCTGGTGCGGAGTTAGACCTATCTCTGTTGCCGGACCTGGCGCCCAACTACCTGCACGTAAGAAAATTTAATTAAAATAATTTAATTAGACAATATAGAAAAGCAGCAACATCTTCACGCAGTCCACGTGTGCTCTTTGAGAGTTCGAGATGCGCTGGTGCTGATCTGGGTATAGAGCTACTGCCAGACCTTGCACCCAACTACCAGCAAGTGAGAACCGTGCTTTTTAATTTTAGAAGGTAGATGCTGGGCTGCGTGGAGGCGTTGTCATTACGCAGAGTGCTGTTTAAGATGTGCGCTTGAGCAGAGTTAGACCTATCTCTTTTGACGGGCCTGGCGCCCAACTACCCGCATGTGATATTTATATTTATTCCTTGATCACTACGACAGCTCAGTATAAGGTGCAAATTGGCTTGTTGGGTTAATGAAACGAACTTAATGTGTTATCCCTTCGTCTTTGTATTTGCTACTAATGTTCGATGCGTACATACAGACTTCATATAGTAATTTGAACTCAACATTCCTATTTTTGATCTGTAACGTGGAATTTCTAGACGGCGTAAAGCCAAGTGTTGTAGCCGGGCAGCGTGCTGTTCGTGATATGCGCTGGTGTCGATTTGGCATTACTGCCTGACCTGTTACTCAACTACCCTCACGGGAGCGCCTTGTTTTTTATTCCAAATCGTATAGTTTGTAGCGTTGGTCTGCGTGGAACCGATGTCACTTAAAAACGTACTGTTCGCGATGTGTGCTAGTGCGGAATTGGTACTATCTTTGGCCAGACTTGGCGCCTTATCACCCGCACGTGAGCAAGCACCGTGTTGTTTTTAAATTGGCTATCTTACCTCTAACTGTGGGTTACTTTCTAATGTTATTCTTCTAATCAGGTGGTAGAGTGATGTTATTCTTTTAATCAGGTGGTAGAGTGATGTTATTCTTCTAATCAGGTGGTAGAGATCATCGAGCAGATCTTCGGCGCGCGCACGCCTACTCTGCATGAGCTGTTGCTATGTGAACTGTTCCGTAAAATCGACCTTCGGGAGATGAAGGGCTCCTGTTTACCGGTAAGCTATCGTCAATCTCCTTTTTTGGCAAGAAACTGCCATTGATCTCCTATGACTTTTACAGAGTTATCAAGTTTATGGGCGTAGCCGTAGAGGCCGATCGAATCCCGAATATATAAGGGAAAGTAATATCCTCACGCGTCCTCATACCTGACTAGATTTCAAGCGTGCATTTGAGTCGGTGACTTTGCTGCGATGATCCTGGTGAAAAGCGATTTTAGCGAGCCCATATAGCCCGTTATCGCCATGTGTTATTGTTAATTTGTGTGTACTGTTTTTATTTTTTAAACTGGTGAAAATTTAGGCATAACAATCAGTTGATTATCCCCGTTATTATAAACTTCTGCACTCCTCCTCACGGGCCGCGGACCGCCGTAAGCAATCACCGGAATTTGTCCCATCAGTCATTTGGGAAGACCGAAATAGCCTATTTAGATGTTTATAGCCGATAATGATGACAAACCATAGTTTTTTTACCCATGGAATACTCTTTATGTATACCGGCCACCAGAGGTGCAGCGCAGTTAGGTGGCGGCTCTTCTCTCCTTTGCTACCGCAAAAGCTAGCTACGCGAGAGGGAGGGCATACGCACTAAACCCTGTGTGCCTTACAAATAAACGAAGAATAAGCTCCGAATAGTTATTCCGAGTTTTGTTCCCGTCATTTCATTAGAGTAAAAGAGACAAAACACGGATCAACCTTTCGGAGCTTACTCTTTGTTTATTTGTAAGACCCTGTGTGTGTTAGGGGGGGGGGGGGGTGTAAACACCGTAACGTGGTGCTGATGGGCTCAAACCGAACTCCGCTGGGCAGCCTCATAATCGCCCTCCACCACTAATGACATCTCTGCGTGGCCAGAATTTCAGTCAGCGTCTTTCCCGCTCGTGCCTCTCCTTACTGGGCGAGGTGGCGCGCCGCACGCCCGCGCCGCGCGCGCCGCGCCGCTCCGGGCCCGCCTCGCCCGCCACGCCGCCCGCGCGCAGGTACGCGGCAGGCGGCAACACGATACGTAGCATGGACGCGCTGGAATGAGTGACGGAGGCCCGATTGCGCTGCCTAACGAATCATCATTTTCTTTCTTTTAGTTGATGACTTCGTGCGATTAGCACATTTAGCCAGTGTCAAAGTAATTTTTCTTACAAGTAATACATAAATATACAATATTTCCTTCCAGTCAGTATGATAATGATGAATGATAATAAAAATGAAATGAGAAATGATATACCCCCCAACCCCTCGAGTATCTCAGTAAAGATGTGGGGCTTTACTAAGCCCTCACGCAGACTTCTTGAAAGAATTTGAAAAGTGACGTTACACTGTTTTGTTTCATTTGCCAACACTCATGCACACTCACGAACACTTAACGGTTATTAATCCACCATTATTTCACATTAATATTCGACATAACACAAATTTTATAAAATAAAACAAAACCGCAGACATGACTCTTCACTTTCCCGCCAAGAAGTCCAAATCATCATTCATCATGCATGATCAGCCTATACACGTCCACTGCTGGACGTAGGCCTCTCCAAGTGCACGCCACTGAGCGCGATCCGTGATACTCGATACTATCATCCAGCTCTAGCCAGCCGCCTGCGAAGGTCGTCGCGTCACCTGGTCTGAGGGCGTGCTACACTACGTTTGGCGATAAGCGGTCTCCACTCGAGAACTCGTTAGCCCCAACGACTTTACATACAACAACCAAATGAGACAAAGTTTATAGTAAAAAAATTGTTAAAACATTATGTAAAATGACAATTTGGAAGTGTTAAAAAAATTATCCACGAGCGGGATTCGAACCCACACCCTCTAGGTGTACGACCCACAGGAAAGACCAATTGTCCTTTGAAAATTGAATAAGATTTGAGTTAAGATTTATCTTATTATGGGTAATACAGCAAATATTTTCGTATTTTCAGACGGCATTTTCCGATAGATCAAGACTACACAGAAGAATGGCAATGGTAATAAAACGACATAAAATGGTGAGCGTCCACTAGTTCGTATTCAAAGCATACGGATTGGTTGCTTCGTACCAGTTCTGTATAAATATATAGAACTGATTTTACTGGATTGTCCAACTCCAATTCATATGAATTTATATAAAGTTACATATCATTACGCGCTAATTTCTTTCTAGTGGACGCGCACCTTTAGATGGATCCGACTTACAAATACTGACAATTAACTGATTAGTAATAAATATGCATTGGATATGAATAAGACTTTTATTTTTATAAGTACACACGCCTGCACAACAACCTACCACGAACTGTCAAATTTCCTCAATAGACTTTGAACTTTATACCATAAGCATATGGTTGAAAATGTATTGAAGAAATTTTACAGTTTTGGATAGGTTGATGTGCAGGCGTCTGTACTAGGAAGCTTAGAATCTTTCCTGTATTTCTTAGCATCGAGTTTTACTGTTGATTGTACAGTAGACTCCAATTACATTTTATATCATAGAACCCTGTCGCTCTATCTTAATGGTAGCCATGGAATAAGTGTAAGTTGACAGAAGTTACTTTGATAAGGTACAAATTGCTGATTATGAAACTCAACTGTAATATACTATCATTCCGTCCCATCAAATGAAAATAATTTATACATATTTTTATTTGTGTGTTATCTAGCCTTTTAATAAAATTTAATGTAAAGAATAATATAATAAAACAAATAGTATTTAAATTAAGTGATTCATTTATTATCTAAAATTAATACACAGCCCAGGTATACATTAATTTAAATATAACATTATAGGTATAAAGAATGTAAACAAATAAAGAGGCGTTAAAAACTGCCAATATTAAAAAAAAAGCTATACATCAAAAATCAAGAGACGTTCTTAGAAATGCGTACGGTCAGCAATGAATGAAACAACCCATTAAAATATGTAACTTTTACTATGGAATGGAATAGAGGATGGAATCTAGAGATCTATGATTTTCCAATGTTAGACGCTATAAAAGAAAAAGACAAGTTTCTAGCCGGTTCTTCTTAAGTACGCGGTCTCAGCCTTGTAGAGTTACGAACCGACGATGGCGTATTGAGATTCATATGAGTTATTAATCAATTGTTGTAGCCTAAACCTAATAAAATACTTTTATTCTTTTCTAGTGGCCCGGTCACATAACAAAAAATGAATCAGCCAAAAAGTGATAAGATAAGATAATAAATTTATTTGCTAGAACACAGTAAATTAGGATGTTACATTTTTTTAATTTAGCACAATTGTATTCAACCTGCAAGCAGGCGTGCAAAAATCTTGATTATTGTGACAAAACTATGGTTTTATTTTATGGTTTAAGAATTCATTAACACTATAAAAGCAATGTCCTAATAGCCATTTTGTTAATACACTTCTAAATTTATTTATACTAATTAGTCTGATGGTCTGACACATTGTTTTTTTTTTAATATAGATAAGTTTCTAGTGTTGTTTATTTTTTTTACTAGCCAAATTTTGTCTCTCTGCTGAGTAAAGGCCACTGGTTCCCCACCAGACTGTATTAAATTTTAAACAACACTTATTAAACTTTTTATAGACTGGAATGGAAGAGGGAACGTCCTATTAGTTTAAAAAACATTCACTATGGAATGGAATAGTAAAAGTGGGATATATTGATGGGTTGACAACAGAAATTGTGTTGGTAATTCAAGCATGTTCTAAAAAGCACCATTCTGCTTTGTATCGTTTGTGCATCAATGTAAGCAACTTTACAATAGAATGGAGTTGTAAAAGTTGCATAATATACACGAAGACTTGTTATCGGTGATCAGGACCTACTGATTCCGACTAAGTTAATGATAGCCATTGCAATAATAATAAAACTTACATGTCAGCTTTCCATTTTTTATTTTTTTTTGTCTGGGAAGTAAAGCTAATTGTTGCAGCGTGCAACGGGTCGAGGTGGTGGAGAAATAAAAGCAGCAGTTTTGTGAACAGAACAGTACTTATTTAGTGGTCACAGACCGATAAAACGTTACAAATTTTAAAATTAATTGTGTGCGTGTTGCTTGCGTGTGCAGAGATGAGTTCTTGATTTTTGCTCTCGACGACATCGTCAGCCGCTTCCTGATTGGTCCGCTGCTTGGTATCACTTCATGCGGAGCCAATGGTAGTAATCGTCGATCGCGTGATGTTATGAGTGGGAGATGCAGTGTTGCCGCAACATGCTCCCGGCCTTGGAAGCAGCAGCTTCCAATAGTTGAAGATGTCACCTTTCAGTCATTCCTCGTGCAGTGGACAGATTTTGGAGAATGCGCGCCGTACCAGGCCACCCGACGTCCGAATGTCAGCAACTCGTGCAATTCCGTCCTGACCAGGATAGGTCTTTACAATGCGACCCAAGTTCCATTTGAGTGGTGGTGCGTTGTCATCTTTAAGAAGAACCAGCGTATTCTCCTTCAAATCGCCTTTGTGTTGGTACCACTTTCTCCTGGTCTGCAGCTCAGAGATATATTCTTTTGCCCACCTCTTCCAAAAATGCTGACGGAGCTGCTCCACCCTCTGGTAGCGCGAGAGTCGATGCGTAAGTACTTCACTAACATCAGCCATCACAGGTGCAGTCAGTGGACGGCCAACCAGAAAATGGGCAGGAGTAAGGGGTAAAAGGTCTTGTGGGTCGGAGGACATTGGAGTTAGGGGTCGGGAGTTTAGGATAGCTTCAATTTGCGTTAGTACTGTACTAAACTCCTCGAATGTCAAATGTGCATTGCCCACTACACGGCGCAAGTGATGCTTGCAATTTTTTACGGATACCTCCCATAAACCTCCAAAATGGCTAGCGTAGCAAGGAATCATTCTAAATTTTATATTTAAAGAGGTAGCGTATTCCTTAATATCATCTGAACAAGAAGACAACAATTTAGCAAATTCATTCATGACACCTACAAAGTTCTTTCCATTATCGGAAAATATTTCACTAGGTTTTCCGCGCCGTGCGATAAAGCGCTTAAGTGCTAAAAGGTAACCGTCCGATGAGAGATCGCCGACTAGTTCCAAGTGAATAGCGCGTGTAACGAAACAGACAAACAAACAAATATACGATTTTTGCAGTTTCGCACCTCTGCCTTTACGGTTTAGAACGAACACTGGCCCTGCGTAATCTACCCCGCAACGTAAAAAGGCAAACCCCGGATCTAAACGTTCTTTAGGTAAGTTTCCCATTATAGGACTAACCGTGTTTGCGCGCAGCCGGGCGCACATGACGCATGCATGGGTGACCTTTTTTGCCAGATTCCGCCCTCCCACTGGCCACCACGCCTCCCTCAAGGTGAACAATAGAAGCTGCGGACCCGCGTGTAGTGACCGTTTGTGCTCGTAGCGAAACAGCAAAACTGAAAATGCATGTTTGGCAGAAATCAACACCGGATGCCTTTTATCGTATTCAAATTTTGAATTTTGAATGCGTCCACCGACACGAATGATTTTATAATCGTCTAAAAATATATTTAATTTTAACAAATGCTTATCCGTATTAATAATTTTATTATACACCAATGCATTATATACTTCGGGATATGATTCTTGTTGACTCAATTTCGCTAACGTTAGTTCGGAAGCACTAAGTTCATTAATTGACAGCAAACCCGTTAACCGATCGTTTCTATTGCGCGCATTATGTATAAACCGAAGTATATAAGCAGTGGCTCGCTTTAAACGGTTGTACTGTGAGAATCTATGAAATGGAAATAAATTGTCACAGCCATTCTGACTAACTACATGACTTAGAACATTATTACATTTTAATTCTGGTAAATTACCAGCATCGTGCAGTAAGTGATTATTATCTGATTCATTAATTTGTAAACAATTTGGCGTATTAAAATTATATTCGTATAAAAACTGAGGCCCGTTCCACCATAAACTTGAACTACCGATTACGTCTAGACTTTGACCTCGCGAAACCAAGTCAGCTGGGTTTTCTTTACCAGGTACGTGACGCCATGGATGCTCCTTCGACAATTCGTGAATTTCTGCGGTTCTGTGTTGAACATATGTTTTAAGTAAATTAGGAGGCATACCTAACCATCCCAAGACAATAGTTGAGTCTGTCCAGAAAACAACTTTATTGATTTGCGAACGCAACGACTCATTAATTTTAGTGTACAATCTTGCACCTAAAAGCGCACCGCATAATTCTAATCGGGGTATAGTAGTCGGTTTTAGTGGCGCGACCTTGCCCTTGGAGCATAACAGACGCACAGTAATCGCCGAGTTGTTGTCAACAGTCCGTACATAGGCGCACGCGCCGTATGCTACCTGCGACGCGTCGGTAAATATATGCAGCTCCATAGCCACCGGGTCAGTGCACATCACGTGGCGTGGAATATGAACTGAACTCAACAAAAACAAACTATCGACGAATGTTTTCCATACCGCTGTGACGTCACTGGGAACCGGCTCATCCCATCCGAGTTTTAATAGCCAACATTTTTGTAGCAATGTCTTAGCAAGCGTAATTAATGGACTAAGCAACCCTAACGGATCGTAAATCTGTGATGCGTATGATAACATAATGCGTTTTGTAATTGTGTTCGTATCTTGTTGGATTTGTGTGTGATAATTTAATAAATCCAACCGATTATTCCAACCTAAACCTAATACCTTACATTGAGTGCTATCTCCTAGTGTCAGCTCTTTATTATTGTGTTGTGGGTCGCTATGGTTTACACGGTTAAAATTATAAACCCACTTGCGCAATGGAAGACATGCCTTAGCCAGCACCTGAGTGATTCCGTCACAGATATTATTTAAATGATCTATACTATTTTCTGACAAAATTAGGTCGTCGACATAGAAACTTTTATTTATCTCCTGCGCAACGTACGGAACCTCACATTCATTAGCTAACTGCTTTAAACACCTGCAACTCAAAAAAGGTGCTGAGGCCGTTCCATAAGTTACAGTATTTAACCTATATACCCTCAACGGCTCAGTAGGGTCATCCCGCCACAAGATCAGCTGTAAATTACGCTGATCTTCATCGACTAACACTTGGCGGTAAAAATTTTCAATGTCTGCGCAAGCGACATATTTATTTTCACGAAAACGCAGTAAAATTGAAACTATGTCACCCTGTATAGCACTGCCCACCATTTGGAGGTCATTTAGTGACACCCCTGAGCTGGATTTCATTCCAGCATCAAAAACCGTGCGTAACTTTGTGGTAGTAGCCCGTTCTCGAAACACCCCATGATGCGGTAAGAAATAGTGTGGGTTATCATACATATGTATAAGGCTCATATGTCCCAAATCAATATATTCGTGTATAAAATTAGCGTACATTTTTTTATACTCTGGATTGCGTTGTAATTTCCTTTCTAATGCGTAAAAGCGTTTTTCAGCTTGTGGACGTGTCTCCCCTAATAATTTAGGTGATTGCTTAAACGGGATTCGAACACTGAACCGCCCGTCTCCTACGCGTTTGGTATGTTGAATAAAATGCTCCTCACAAGAACGTTCCTCTTCACTGAGCACAGTGGGAACGTTCTGAGGTAACTCTTCGATTTCCCAAAATTTTCGCAATAATTTGTCTAATGAACACATGCTACCGTCATCTATTTGCGTAAAATTACAGTATACTTGTTTAGCATTATTATTTTGTATCAATGGCAAAACTGAGCCCGACAAAACCCATCCCAATAGCGTGTTTTGAAGAAAAGGTCCGTTTGCTAAGCGCATTTTACCTTCCATGAGTAACTCCCAAAATAGATCCGCACCTATTAACAAATCAATCGCCTGACTGTCATAAAAGTTAGGATCGGCGAGCGTGATATTACTTGGAATGTTAAATTGTTTCCTATTTAAAGCGAAGGTAGGTAACTGTGACGTTATTTGTGGCAGTACTAAACATTGTAGGCGCTTAGTAAAACTACCATCTAGTGATTTTAGCTCAATGTTACATGATAGCGAACATTGTGTTATTGAGCTTCCAACACCACGAATTTGCTGAGTGGACTGTATCATATGCGTATTTAATTTATCACAAAGTGATTGCGTAATAAAGGAACGCTCGCTGCCACTGTCGAGCACTGCGCGTGCCCTACGATAAGCGCCTGATGCACTCAGTATTTCTACAACTGCAGTCGATAACAAAACCGGTTGCTCCATAGACGAATGCGCGTAGTGAGTGTATGCGTTGATATTTTTTACCTGGACCGTACGGTTAGGTGTGTGCGTGTCATGACTATCGGTGTTAACAACAGGTTTGTTACATAGCTCGTTCGTAGCGACGAGGGTAACCGTGCGCGAATTAATATTTGCCTGATTGTTAACATCACAAATCAATGAGTTGTGTTTCTTGTCGCACTTCCTACATGGTCCGAATACACATGTATCTACAGAGTGACCCGGTCGCAAGCAGTTAATGCACAAGTTATTTTCACTAATAACGATTAGCTTAGACTGTAAATCAAGATCTAAAAACCTTTGACATGAATATAGTGGATGCTGAGCATTACATTTAATACACAGTTTATGGTTGCGTGCGTGTTTGAAAGATTTATTTGTGATCTTGTTAGTGACTACGTTGCAATGAACCTTAGACACATTTGGCGTAAAATGGTTATGTTTTTTGTTTTCCGTTGAATTAAATAGACCTGACCTACTGCGTGATACTATCAGAGTTTCCAGAATATCGGCTCGATTTTTAAGAAATTGTAATAAATTATCTAATTTTAACCTAACTTTAGAATCATCTTTATCAACAGGTAAGGTACACAGGTGTTGTACCCACTCACGTTCCGTGACAGAATCCAATCTCGATACAACAATATAGATAATTAGCGTGTCCCAGTGTTCGGTAGGTTCGCCTAGAATTTTCAGTGCCCGTAAATTCTTAAGAATAGTGTCAATGAGTTTGCGTAATTGGGTTGACGACTCCTTAGATAAAGTCTGTATGGAAAATATAGATTTTAGATGATTACGAACAAGTAATTTTTTATTATCAAATCTATTGAGTAGTAATTCCCACGCAATCTCATAGTTATTTGCCGCAAATTCCAAAGAGTCTATCACTGATTTGGCGCAACCCTTCAATGATGATTTCAAATAATGAAATTTTTGGACAGGTGACATTAATTTGCAATTATGTACCAACGACGAAAAGGTATCACGATACTCTAACCAGTGCTCGTACGTGCCGTCAAAGTCAGGGATAGAAATAGTAGGCAGTTTAACGTTACTAGAATTGTTTGCGGACAACTTGTTCTTGCCATCAGAACACTCATCGGAATGCGACATACACTCAGCCAATGCAAGAACAACATAGTATTCTCGCTCGAATAACTCGCGTGATTCGAGTTGAGTCTCGATTTCAGACTCCGGGCTAACATCCTCTATCTGAGTTTGTACACAATTAAAATCGTTCATTAAATTCTGCGCTCCTATCATACGTAATTTTATTTCCGCGCGCTGTTGTTCGGATAATGTATCGCTATTGAATGAATTCACGTATCTTTTTAAATGCGTTAATCTACGCTTAATAGATCCTCTTTTCTTTTTAAGGTCTTTCATAACTGATTCACTGTCTACAGTAGCCATCTTGTGAGCAAATAAAGGTAGGTACTTACAATAACGGTTCCTCCCGAATTATGCGAGCGTAAACACAATAAATGACTGCTCCTCCAGCGGTTTTTAGCAAAGACCCAGCTTACGTAAGCAGGCAAGCACAGAATGACACTCACTGGAATTGAGAAAGTGCACAGTATCACGCAAATGAAATAACGAGTTTAGGATGTGTATTTTGATTGGATCACCTCACCAAAGCACTGTAACAGCTGCGTGCGAATACGTGTCAGTTATATTCCACCTTTGCGTCTCTCGTCCTTCGTAGGGCTGGTTTCGTATATCCTTTGGCTTCGTGGGATCAAATGTAGATCATCCGGCTTCGTGGGATCAAATGTTGCAGCGTGCAACGGGTCGAGGTGGTGGAGAAATAAAAGCAGCAGTTTTGTGAACAGAACAGTACTTATTTAGTGGTCACAGACCGATAAAACGTTACAAATTTTAAAATTAATTGTGTGCGTGTTGCTTGCGTGTGCAGAGATGAGTTCTTGATTTTTGCTCTCGACGACATCGTCAGCCGCTTCCTGATTGGTCCGCTGCTTGGTATCACTTCATGCGGAGCCAATGGTAGTAATCGTCGATCGCGTGATGTTATGAGTGGGAGATGCAGTGTTGCCGCAACACTAATAACTATGAGTATTAAAATCATGGTCATCCTACTCCTCCTTGTTACAAATAAAACCTCTTCATAAGTCCAGGTAAAACGATGATAAATAACAAACCTAATTGAAGATTAACTGCCGTACTATTATCGTATCCGTATTATTACTTACAGAGACGTCAATTAAGTTTAATGACAATTAAATGTCATTCCTTCTCTATTTAGTACTATACATAAGAAAGTGACAGCAAGAGACTTAATTGTCATTAAAACTTAATTGACGTCTCTGTAAAAGTTTTTCTATTAGTAGTAAACTGTCAAATGGCAGACAACGTAAAAAAAACACTTCAATCTTCACTTCATAAATATTTAGTAAGACCATACATTCTAATTAATTTTGGTTACCTAATTAAAAATACAAAATTCTATTTATAAAAAGAAAACATGGACCTAACTACCATTATCATTGCAATGGCCATCATTTACTTAGTCGGAATCAGTAGGTCCTGATCACCGATAAAAAGTCTTCGTGTATATTATGTCGATGAGTTGTTTCATTAAGATGGCATAAAACACCTTTCTTACATTGCTACCTGTAAATTCTAATGATGACATAATACATGATACATTGTTAACATAATCTAAAATCACATTCAATCAAAATTCCTTCACCGAAACATATCATAGATTTACCCTCCACAGTCACAGATTATAATTGGGTTGTTGACTGGTTAGTCAATAGAGAAACGTTTAAGCTATTTTTTTTGGCGAGTTTGCTTATTTCCACTGGGCATTTTCAGCTTCACCGAGCTTTTTTGGGGGCGGCGAGAAACTTAAAGGGTTCCTCAAGCCGTGTGTTGTAACGAAGCACCGTCAGAGGTTTTCTATTGGGAACTGCATCACGCACTAGAGCGTGTCCCCGCGCCCTACTAGATTGTTTGAGGGGTTCGGAGCGGATCAGGGAGCGAAATAACCTGGGCGTCTCTCTGGACGGCTCGGATCTCGGCTTGGGGAAATAGGCACAGTACTTCACAATGCCAAATTTTTACAGATCCAGTCCTTCACGATCCCAGTTCTTAACAGCCTCAATTCTTCATAATGCCAACTTTTCAAAAACCCATTTATTCACAATTCTAGTTTACATTCCAAATTTTTAGCTGTCCCAATTCTTCACAATGCCAACTTTTCAAAAACCCATTTATTCATAATCCTAGTTCTATACATTCCAAATTCTTAACTGTCCCAATTCATCACAATCCCAACTTTTCACAGACCCAATTCTTAACATTAGAATTGTGATGATGTAAGTACCTAAAATGTTATAATTTAGGAATGGTTATATCTAGGAATGTGATAATTGAAAGAATTTGAATACCTGTGAATGTGGTCATTTAGAAATGCAAATGCTTGGGAATGTGATAATTCAGAAATGTGAATGCCTGGGACTAATCCGGCTCGGGTTGACCGGGCCGTGGTGTTTGAGAGAAGAGCCCAGGTACATGTCTGTCCCTGGTATAGAGCGCGTGTGAACCGGCTCGTCGTACCCTTGTTCTACGAGTACGGTGTCTTGTGCCTACACTAGTGTGCATGTTTAGTGTATTCTGTAAATGTGAAGTGGCATTTAGAGGATGGGCTGCGTTTTTAGCAACTGTCAACGATTCTTTTCACTAATAATTGTATGGGAATGGAAACTATGACGTCACTATTTTGTTCCGTCAATTGGTTGCTTATTTTTCAGTTTTTAACTTATAGAAATTCATGCTTAGGTATAATAAAGAATAGGTTAATGTTTTAAACAGCTGTTACGTGATTTCATTTATACGTTCAATGTTCTGGAATAAATTATTGGTGTTGTCAACATCCCCATTATGTCTCCTAAGTACAGTTACAACAACAAGTTTAATAAGTATAAACATCAGGGCCCTCCTAAAAAATAACTAGGGTAATGGCACCTGTGTTCGACAGGAACCAATGATCGACATGTTTGTCCTTTATAAAAATAGGAGTTAGCTGATTTTAAAATGTAAATGTAAATGAAAATGTATGTTATTTTTTCGGCGACGAAACTGGGAGATGGCGACCCCATGAAAACCGGTGTACAAACCACTCGACCAAGGAGGTCGTCAAAAAGAGACAAAACAATGATTAACTTAATAATGCTTAAATAGTTTTTATGAATAAGGGGGTTAGTGTAGTGGCACCAGTATATTCGACACAGTAACCCAACGTCCGACACTAGTTTCGGACAGCAAAAATTGACATAAAATTGACAGCTAGGATTCAGGTGAGCCGTATTCAGTTATTGCTACCGACAAACTCTAATTGTCGACTCCTATTTTTAATGTTTTAAAGGAAAAAGGTCTCCGTCACTAGTGCGATTACTTCAACAATTTCAAAACATCTGCCTTCTTAATGTTTACCTAATTTAAGTAAAATTAAGAAGAATACACCGAGAGCATGTGTTCTCTTTATAACACCCGGTAGGACTAAGTGAGTTAAAGAAAAAAGCCTCGGTCACTAGTGGCCATTACTTCAACAATTTCAAAACATCTGCCTTACTAATAAACAAAGAATAAGGTTCGAATAGTTATTCCGTGTTTTGTCTCTTTTACTCTAATTTGAAATGACGTTTAAATGGCAGGAACAAAACACGTAACAACTATTCGGACCTTATTCTTTGTTTATTTGTAAGGGGATTAATGTTTACCTAATTTAAGTAAAATTAAGAAGAAAATACCGAGAGCATGTGATCTTTGTGTGGGAAAACAATGGCGCAGCGGTTAACGCGCCCGGTCTGCGAGTGCTGAGAAATAACAACTTTCGGCCGGTCATCGGATGGGTGACCAAACATTTATCATCTCGAGCTCCTCCGTGCTTCGGAAGGCACGTAAAGCCGTTGGTCCCGGCTGCATTAGCAGTCGTTAACAACCACCAATCCGCACTGGCCCCGCGTGGTGGATTATGGCCCGTCCTCCCAATCCATCTGGAAGGCTCGTGCCCCAGCAGTGAGGACATAAAAATGAGATGATGATGCTGTGATCTCGGGCATAAAGGGTAACTAAAGCTAAAAGAGTGAGCAACGGATAAGTAGTACAGACTCGAGCTTTAACATGTAATCAATGTAGCTCTTAATACAATGGAATAGGAGTCAAAACTAGTCAAAAGTGATACATGTTAATTCTTGTGACTATACATAGTGCGTTACAATCTAGGCTGCAGTGATCGTTTACCATCATACGGACCGCACACCTGATATGCAGGTAGTTAGATAACAAAATATATTAAGAGCTAGTATTTATATAACAATTCACACTTACAGATTTACGGCATTCTCAATCATCCATTTGTGACCATTCATAACACAAGTGTATTAGTTCTACTACTATTTTAAACAATCTTTTAAAATTGTATGAAAAGCGTACTCCACATAATAATGTTCAAAGTCAAACTCTTGTCAAAATGCATAAGTCCGTCTTAAATTGTTGGCAAAAAAGCGACAGCATCTGTTTTAAACATTGTCGACACTTTGATTGAACAAAGTTTTATGGTAAGTGTTTATGTTTAAAGTTGATTATATTTCTTAAGTCCTTCATCATCGTTCTATCATCTTAGTAGGTAGTTTGCGTTAAACCCCGTAAAATATTAATTTAAACGGAAGGCAAACGTTTTGAAGTGTATCTGTACGGAAGACTAGCGTTGTAGTAATTTGTTCACTGCAACAAATGCTGAGCGGAGTCCCTTTAGGACACATTTCTCAATTTTCGTTTGTCTTTCTACTTAAATTTGTTACATAACTGTGCGTTCTAATAAATATATTTTTTCAATTTCATTTTCATTCTTCATAAAGTCGGCCGTGATATTGCTTCACCACTTCAATATTTTATGACTTTTTAAATATTTTTATTTATTTATTATAATGCAAACAACATTCCCTTTGAAGATGGTAAAGCAAGGTCATGATCCGCTATACATATACACTTTAAAACTTCTGCGTACAAAGTACCAGTGCTCAACAGGAGACCCAGTGATCGTATTTTTTTTGTCAGTGAAAATGAAACGAATGGAATTCTATGTTGCAACGCACACGTCGGTCACAAAATCGGTACTAACCCCTCAGCTTAAAAATCGGTCCGATTATCGGTCCTACATTAAAAATAGGAGTCATCAACTTATTTCAGTATTTAGCAACAATTTAATACCGACCAATTGCTTCCTAGCTGTCATACTGTATAATGTTGTGTCGAACACTCGAGATGTGCAGGCACACACGCCTGCACATCAACCTACCACAAACTGACAAATTTCTTCAATAGACTTTGAACTTTATGCTTTATCTATTTAATTAATTATCTTAATTAATGGCTTCGCGTTTAGCATTTAGCCAGTTTCAAGTGTTTTTTTATTATTAGTATTATTATTATATTAATTAAAATGGAGTCTCAAAACACGTGTTATAACAGCGTAACAGCGTTTCTGTGTCATTCTGAACATCTATGAATAACACAGCAGCTTAAGCTGAGACAGGGCCTTTAACTTTAACTTCACACTACCTACCTATTTTATTTTCCGTTCTTTTTTTTCTGCCTATCTGTTTTAATATTTTTTCCTTTATTGTTGTATAATTGTTATAATTAAGTGTGTTTGTTAATAAAAATGTTTCTATTCTATTCTAGTCTATTCTATAACGGGAAGAACTCGGGTGAAACTCCAATGCTTCATCTATATATATGGTTGAGAATGTATGGAAGTAATTTGACAGTTTTGGTTAGGTTGATGTGCAGGTGTCTGTACGTTTTATATAACTGATACAAGTCTATGGAACAAGTCGGGACAATGGTAAAGTGAGCTGGGTGCCTAGTGTGAGTTTACTATCCGTATTCATTCGAGTACGTTTACGAAAACGAAAATTTGTATGGCAAAATGTTAACTCTTCTCGTATCGCCAGGAGGCGCTGCTTCAATGCCATACTAATTCTCGTTTTCGTTAACGTGATCGAATGGCGAATGAAACTCACACTAGGCACCCTGATACGTGTACGGTGCGCAAAATCGTCAGCCGTACGCCACCTCCTCGACGATGGTCTCCCAAGAGTCCGTGGAGTCAGCCTCCCAGCTCGAGTCGTCGGCTTCCTCATCCGCGCCTTCTTCCTCGTCGTAGTAAGCAAGCTGAAATGGAGAAGTTGTCAGTAGAAAATGCATATATCCATTCTTCTTTAAACGGCTCGAAGGGCCATGTAAGTCCAGTTGAAATGCTCAAATCAGGTCACCTCATCACTCTAACAGGTAATTCTAGTTTAAAATATTTTTAAGTCATTTGATTGGAACTTGTACAACTTGGTAACAGCATATAATTTTGTAAATGTCGTTACTTATATTAAAGTGGAGTTTCTTGCGCCCATTCTTCTCTACAGTTAAAAAATAAACGTCCTAGTAGGTAAAAAAATGTTTGGACGATTCAAAAGCATTCATGTAATAAAAAAAAATTATCTTTCGACATTGACTTTGTCCCATGAAAAAGTGACACAGTATATATTAAAGCACCGTACCTATTCGTGTTTATCCAGCTTGAAGGACCATGTAAGTTTCAAAGTTTACTGGGAATGGAAAACAGTTATCGTGGCAAGGTTTTATCATCAATGGTTTGACCGCCACAGTTGGTTACTCACTCACTCTCTACCCGATTGGTTTACTGCTAGCTGACTGATGATCAGCGTTCGGGATAGGAAGACTATACAACGTGTAACAGTTTAAACGCACACCCTGTTAAGTTACTTTTGTTATACGACTTATGGAAAGTCGCGAATTTTTTTTTATCTTTCTTTAAATATGATCTATTACTGACCGAGTGAATTCGTTTGAAGAGACGATTTTTTTTTGATAATTTCGAAAAGTCCTAGAACAAAAGTTGTTCAGTTTCATGGACTGAGTCACCACTTAAGAGGGTGTGCGTCTAATCTGATACACGTTCTATTTAGCTCGACTTCACGTCAGGATACAACATGGGGCTGGTAATACCTCCGAATTTAATAAGTAGCATATTTCTAATTCTACTTCAAAATTTCTAATTTCTATAGTTCTACGATTGAAGGTTGCAAGTGTTTGATAATTCAATTCGACAATCCAAAAGACGATAAAATGACGTAATAATCAGCGCAGCGGTACCAAATTCGATGGTAGGTAATAACTCGCTTCCTGTTATGTCCTGTGACGAAGTTTAGGTGACTAAAGAAATTTGGTGACTCGTTTCTTTATCGCACCTCCAAAACATGGAATAGTTTGCCAGCACACGTTTTCCCTCCTTCCTATGACATGGGGTCCTTCAAACGAGGCGTGAAGAGGCACCTTGTGGGCCGGCAGAGTGAGGGTAACTGATGCTGCGTTGTTTTCACGCTGCACCAGTTGTTGTCGCATTTGAATTCCATGTTCACTTAACCATCAGGTAAAATGGAGTTATTTGCCGTGCTACGCATAAAAAAAAATGTAGTAGACAGTATATTATGACTATGACTCGCCTCGTTCTCGCTGAGCCGGTGCACCGTGTGGACCCGTATCTGAAACATCCAGGCGCGGCCCAGCACCGCCACCGTGCCGCTCAGCAGCAGCGGCATGCTGTAGCGGCAGCGCCACGCCAGCCCCATCAGGAATATGAACAGGGACTTGCGGCCCGCCGTCATTGGCTGGCAAGCACATCATTACAATTACAATTACTACATAGAAACAGGACATTGAAATATTTTTTTTTTAAGAAAATCAAAGTGTTGAAAAAATCCCCCGAATTTGAACACCCCATGACATGCCCGAGTCTGGAGTACTACCAACTATGCTATCGTGGCTTAATCCAACTCGCCGAAATTAATCAACACTATCTACTCTTAGGTACTCTGTAAGCCAAAGGAGCCCTATTCAATAAATTGTTCGCAACAAAATGCGCGTGAAGTTATAATAACCATAGGTAATCATAAAGTTTTTAAGTTTAAGTTTATGGTCTCATTGTGACTCTACCACCTCTTTACCATAAAATAAGTAGACCGCAGAAAATGAGCTACGCTCGGACGCTTGGACTATTGCAAGAAATTCCGTGTCCGTGAGAGAGGTGTCTATATACATGTGCGTTGCTAGAGCGCATCATGGATGAAGCTAACCTTCTGCAGACTTCTTATTTTGTGTCTTTACGAGTGCCTAGTGCGAGTTTCATTCGTCAATCGATCATGTTAAGGGTGCGCAGAGCAAACAATGCCAAAAGTGCAGCACGGTTAAGTTGATATAATTGAAAATACTATCGTAGTACATAAACAAAATATATGTTTAGTATCAAAGGGAACATGTTTACAATTAGTCCGATCCATAAATTCATAACACACTATAGTTTTTTTTAGCAAAAATCATGAAAACAAGTGGCGGCGTTTAGTTCTTATAGTTAATCTAAATTATTGTACTTATGATTTTGTCTATAAACAATCACCAATGGCTAAACTACAAATCGTCCGTGTCACATTTTTGATTTATCAAGCGGTTATATAAATTATTATATTTCAAATTAACACGTTAAATTCTCCAAACAAAATTAATAAGTATGGCCGCGCGGCATCAAATAACTAAAATAGGGACGAAGACATTTCAACTTTTCAAATAAAATATATATACCTTATTAAAACAATCATCACACAAAATAGTTTGTGTAAGAGCCCTATCATCGGTTACGCTTACCCGCGAAGAGGAGGACCTCTTTAGGCTAGGAAGCCTAAAGCCCCCTCGGGTTTTCCGCTCTCGTAACCGATTCGAAGCTAACGGCCAATCTTAAAACTTGAAAAAGCACAAGAAAAACCGTTCCTATCGCCTCGAATCGAAGTTTTTTTTTTTTTTTTTGGAGAGAGATTGCTGATTTCCGCTGCGGCATTTTCAGCTTCACCGGGCTTTTTGGGGGCGGCGAGGAACGTAAAGGGTCCCTCAAGCCGTGTGAAACGAATCACCTTCAGAGGTTATCTAGAGGGAACGGCATCGCGCACAAGTGCGCGTCCCCGTGCCCTACTAGATTCTCCGAAGGGTTCGGATCGGATCGGGGAGCGGAGCAACCCGAGGGCGCCTCTAAAGGCACGGACCTCGGCTCGGGTTGACCGGGCCGTGGAGGAGGAGAGAACCGACCAGGTACATGTCTGTACCTGGTGTAGAGCGTGTGTGAACCGGTTCTTCGTAACCTTGTTCTACGAGTACGGTGTCTTGGGGCGAATCGAAGTACACGCCTGCACAACAGAGTACCACAAACTGTCAAATTTCCTCAATAGACTTTGAACTTTATGTATATGGCATATGGTTGAACATTTATTGAATAAAAACAGTTTTGGATAGGTTTATTATTAGCAGGCGTCTGTACGTTTTATATAACTGATACAAGTCCAATAGAGGGGTCGAACCGATCGGAACACTAGAATCTAGTAGGGAACTATACGTTAACGTTATGCCATCTGCTCCAGCGACTATATGCGGATGTTTTGATCAAACTGCTACCACTAAGGAATTCTTTCCAGTTTCCAGAATAAACTCTTTAACTACTGGACCGATTTAAAAAATTCTTTCACCAATAGAATGCTACATTAGCGCCGAGTAACATAGGCTATATTAAAAAAACCTGACTGCTAAAACAACTACTTAAATTTAAAAAACAATTATATACCTACTCGTAAAACCCGGACTAAAAAAAAAACTGCAAAGAGAAAAAAACTGAAAAAAGAAACAAGCTCTACGATCCCAGAATTCAATTTGAGCAATGTTGAATGCAACGTGAAATATTTCCTTTTTCGATACCTATGCTTAAATAATAAAATCTATAATGAGTATTTATAAATACATTGAATATTGATGTTGTCGCAGGCGGGGACAATCACCAACCAAAGAGAGTGCGGATTTAATTGAGCCAAGTCCAACCCAAGTCCTAGTTTTTGGAGGCGCCCTCGGGTTGTTCCGCTTCAGATTCGATCCCCTTGGAGCATCTAGTAGGAAAACCGGCCAAGTGCGTGTTGGGCCAAGCGCTGTGTAGGGTTCCGTAGCCATCTCAATAATGCGGACTCTGAGAAGAGGGCTTTTATGAACATTTATTTAACGATGGCTCATATAAGTACTCAAATGTAGATACTACCGGTTTCACACACCTGACAACGTTATTTAAGTTCCCAATGAACAATTTGTACTGCGCCAAGTACATTTTATAAGTTGGTCGACTGTTACTCGTAAACCTGTAAAGCCTACTTAGCTGTGATAGTTTTCCTTTTAACTTCGTCATATATACAATTACCGTAAATTTTTTCACGTATCCATAAACAACCATTTGGCTGGCAGGGGGGGGTGGACACTTGACTCCTAACAAAAATTTGCACTTTAAAGCTTAATAGCTCACAAACGGATGCCTCAATCAAAAAACTGTTTTCATAAACCCGCTATATTTTTTAAATTGCTATCCAACGACACCCCACACTGAGGGGTAAACAAGAAAAAAAATTACATCCCCATTTCGTGTAGGGAGGTAACCTAAAAATATTTTTCAAAAATTTTGCTTTACAACTTTGTCGGCGTGATTAATATGTATATCCATGCCAAATTACAGCTTTCTAGTACTATGAGTCGATGAGCTAGACTGGGGTCAGACAGACAGACAGATAGACAGACGGACAAGGCGAAACTATAAGGGTTCCTTGTTGACAATTAACAGTTTTGGATAGGTTTATTATTAGCAGGCGTCTGTACGTTTTATATAACTGATTAACTGAAGTCTAGTAGAGGGGTCGAACCAATTCGAACACTAGAATCTAGTAGGGAACAATACGTATAATACGATAACGTGATACCACCTGCTCCAGCAACTATATGAGGATGTTTTGATCACACGGCTACCACATAGGGACCCTTTCCAGTTTCTCGCTGCCCATAAAATTTCCAGTTACACTGTACAGGCCACAGGCAGCCAATAACTATTCCTTCCCAAAAATTAGATGTATTCTGGATACCAAACCAATACAAAATTTAGAAGAACACCACTGTGGTGTTAAACCTCTAAAACTCATTCATTTAAAATGCTATCTAATAACTATCAACCTAAAGTCTTAATTAATGAAGCTTAGATGTATTCTTATGATATAATGCTATGTGTTAATATCATCTTGGACCTTTATATCTGGAAAAAACTCTTATGTAATAGATAATGTTTGAAAACAATATGATTAACAAAACAGATAAACAACAGAAAAAAGTCAAAGGTCAAAAAAGATATGAGATATAAAATGAATGTAACTCATATTTTTCTAAATAATAAAGTAAGGTTCAGGGTAACATTAAAAAGACAAATCACTTCAAGCATTTATTTGTTAGTTCATATGAATTGCATCCATATTATATATATATTACTATACATACAATAAAATTATGTAACATTGAGGAATGATAGAAGGAATGTTAACGCGAATCTAATGTTCCTGCCATAATTTGTTACATTGTATATTCAAATGTAGGTAAATATAAAAAGATATCAGGATCCTAAAGATTTATAGCTATTTGACAACAATACTTTGTTCTTATTACATTAGAAAACATATACATAGTAATAGTTACTTACTATATTGAAGATAAAAAGTTTATTTTGATGTTTAATGATATCTACGTAGTGTCATGCCTACACAGAACCTTTGAGCCAGCAACATTACTTTGGCAATGAAAACTCTAGAAATTGTTTATATATAAATTCTATGTAAGAAAGCTACAAATTTTAGAGAGCCAAATCAGATGAGTAAATTTTTCAATAATATTATTCATCATCGAAATAATCAACATGTTCGCCTGGGGCAAACTTGCCAGCCAACAAGACCTTCATACATTTTTTAGCAGTTACTTCTGGCTTCAAGAGTGTACCTTGGTTTTTAAAAGATGTAAACACATCCTTCAAGTTGTCATTCACAGCTTTGTCTAAGACATAATCAATCATGGCTGTCTCTACTGGCCCTGGAGAGTAATTGAGCACTTTGACATTCTTTTTCTCCTCAGCGAGCACTCGGAAATACATCTCTCGAGCAGCTTTCCCGCTGCAGTAGTAGGCCATCCCGCTCATAGGTTTGATTGCACAAAGAGATGTGATATTAACAATTATAGTCAACTTCTCTTCAAATATCTTAAGGAATTGAGTGTTCATTGAGATTACATTGAAAACATTCAGATCATAGTAGTTTCTTAGTTCTTCTACGTCTTCCATGCGTTCGGTCTCCACAGACAGGTTTCCGAGGGAACCAACGTTATGGAAAATCAGGCCGGTGTCAAAGTCCTTCACTTTACGACCCTCCAGAGGTTTTATGAGGACATCATACATTTCTGCATTGGAAGCTTTCGACAAGTCAATGGAATCGTACATCACTTTTACATGACTGGACTCACAAAGGGAAGCTGTTTTCGCTAGCTCTGGCTTGTTACGTGCCAAAAGGAGCATGATCGATTTAGGACCAAGAAGCTTTGACACCTCAACAGCTATAGCTCTACCAATACCCTGAGAAGCTCCCGAGACAACACAGTACACTGATCCAGACAGGTCAACATTAGATGATGAAGATGCCATGATAACTTACAACACTTTTATTTTATTCCTGTAACAACTTCTCAGCTTCTGTATCGCCAATGACAGGATCCAAGTCACAGCCGTCACGCAACAACCGATTGAAACAATCAGCTCTGTATGCTGATAGATTCTCCACAACTTTACTCTTAGACCGGACTGCTTTCAATTTCCTCTCTGAAATAACACAAAAGTTGTTTACAAAACCTGGTAGTAAGTGGAGACCAAATTACCTACGTTATGCGGTCTAAGCGTAATTCAATATCGCTAACGTTGTGGTTTTACTAACGTTAGACGTTACAGAACCTGTTACCGATAGTAAAAGTTATGGTAATTAATTACCCAAAACGGCCAGGTATTCGGCTGAATCGGAAAGTTTCTGGCACTGCTGGCTACCTTCAGTAAAATCGTCTTCAAACTTGGGCACAACGACAGTGGTTTCTACTTCAGAGCCCCAAGGATCCATCAACTCTGTAAAAAAAGTATTTATCTTTATCACGTTTGTACAATGAAAATTGATAAAAAATATATCTACATTTAACTACTTACTTACGGTTAGGCTAAAAGCCAATTATTGAATGAAAGAAAAGGTTTTGAATTGAAATAGTGTTTTTTTGATAAATCCGCAGAAAAGGCAAGGCCAATTTAAGTGTCAAATTGACAACACAGATTGACAGTTGACACTGACAGTTACTAGTGAAGTAGCTCATTCTGCAACAAGGAATATCGATTTTTCTGTATTTCTTTTAAACCATAGACAAAGATAAAAAAAAAGTAGAATGAAATGAAACAACTTTTACGAATCTACTCACAGACCTATACTAACATAGATCACGCAAGTACACCTACTTCAGACGCTTCGAGTGAGCCCATCTGTGATCACTGCCAGTTCCCTACATTTAGTCCGCGTTTGACATTATCCTTGTGCATCATCTGTCAAAAATAAGAAAAATGCCTCGATGCGCCGTTATAAACTGTAAAAACACTTCATCTATAAGTAGCCAATAAGTAGAACACGATGGCTTCCGCCGGAAAGTAATTTTATGATACAAATATTCGTAATTAATTTTTAAATAATTTATTAAATCTAGAGTATGTTGCATGTTTGTCATACATTGCGGCTTTACTTAGCTCTATACATGTGGCTAGTGTATTATGTTAACGGGCAATGAACATGAAACTATAGTTTCATACGTACTTCACGTCAGTTTCGAAGCACTGTTGCTTTTGTAATTTTTCTGTCAAATTTTCTAATTAGTGCCGTTACTCTATAAAACGTCTATTCGATTTTTATTGCTTACGAAATTATAATGATTGGAAATAAATTATATTTTGAAAGTAATTCAAAATCTCTAAGAGATGGCTTTTTAAACCTATTACCTCCACAAAATGATACCTATTTATAAATTCTAGCGCCTTTTTGTTTTTGTTGAATGCAGTTTAATTATTTAGGGAAAAAGTCGAAATAAAAATAAGGTAAATTATAAAGCAAGTTTAGCAAAACTGTTTTACTTCCACAAGAAATATACAGTTTATAATCGGGAAGTTATTTTGTCATCGACATTATAATTTGTCGGTCGTTGGCCTAATGGCAGTTTTGTGATTATTTCTTAATGCCTTCTTAATAAAATAATTTATATTTGCTTTGCTTTCGATATAAATTGATGACAAAATCGATGAACCAATTTATGTAATAAAATCCTTCGCAACGCGGCATTATTTAATTGATTTGACGCGTAAGGTGATTTCCATCACTAAATATAGTATTACAAAAACACAATGTTGAAAAAATTTCCACGAGCAGGATTTGAACCTGCACCCTTCTGACATACCGGGTCAGGTGCTCTTCCAATTGAGCTATCGTGGTTCTAACCAGCCCGCCGAAATTATTCAACACTATTTACTTTTTTACTTTGAAAGCCAAAGGCGCCAATTCAATGTCAACAACTACCGTCATTAACATCTGATCATAATATTTTTACAAATACTAAAGATCAGTTAAGAAGTAGGCTAGCTATTTATAAAATGTTTTTAATTTGTTTATATAATTTTAACGCAAATTTTGTTGCGAAACAAATTACAAAAACACAAATTTTTTCAACATTGTGTTCTTGTAATTTGTTTCGCAACAAAATTTGCGTTAAAATTATATAAACAAATTAAAAACATTTTATAAATATAGTATGTCAAAAAATGTGGTTTTTTTTTTGGCGGCCCAAGGTGGTCTTTCAGATTCAACCTAGCGGAAGATCTGGGGCTGGCCTTGTCCCTTTCTAAAAGGGAGTAAGACCGACCCAGTAAACGACCCCTGGGGTTCGCCTTTGGCCTTAATAAGGGCCTTGAAGACAATCGGAACGCACACCCTCCGAAGGTAGGGGTAATTCTACTCGCAAAAATAAATTACCTTTGCTAGAACTTCTTGGCGGGAAAGTGTGCGGTCATGTCTGCGGTTTTGTTTTATTTTCTAAAATTTGTGTTATATCGGATATTAATGTGAAATAATGGGGGGTTTTTAACCGTTAAGTGTTCGTAAGTGCGCATGAGTGTTGGCAAATGTAACAAAACAGTGCAACTTAACTTTTCAAATTCTTTCAAGAAGTCCCCCCGAGGAATTAGTAAAGCCCCACATCTTTACTGAGATACTCGAGGGGTTGGGGGGTATATAATTTCTCACTTCTCATTTCTATTATCATTCATTATCATTATACTGGAAGGAAATATTGTATATTTATGTATTACTTGTAAGAAAAATTACTTTGACACTGGCTAAATGTGCTAATCGCACGAAGTCATAAACTAAAAGAAAAAAAAGTGTGCGCTAAGCTAGCGTCCATGGTCTAATTCAAGTTTGTTGTTATGCCCTCTTTAATACCTACCTACCTACCTCTTTAGTACCCCGGTCCGCCGGAGGTCTGTGTTGCTCTATGTTAGTACCTAATTTTTTACTGTAAACATAAACTAATTTCTATAATAACTCTTTAGTTTAAGAAATAAAGATCTTTTTTAGTGTGTACGCTGGCATCACGTTCAAGCTGGCGTACACGTGATCATTCTCGAAAACTACTTATATTATAGCAACGAAATTTACACACACATTTAGTGCCTTATTATTAGTGCCCCCGCTATGCTAAATTTCTTAAGGATTGCTCTTAAAGAAACGGAGATTTTAAACAAGACTTGTGAATGACATTTCGAGCTGGTGTCTATACAACGTACCTATATTAGTGCTTACAGAAAGCGAACTTCTCTTTTTATAATTGTTAAATTCTGACTATGTCAGTAGAAATAGTTTATATGAATTCGCAGTGGAACTATGTAAAAAAAATGTAAGTTCTAAGAACAAATGTGTGGTCTTACAGTCGCACACAAAACTAATATTATTAGTGACATATCATATTACGCAGAGAGATATCGTAACTTTTATAAAGTAAGTTTATTGGTTTAGTTGATTAGCAGTTCTCCAAATTCTTTTGAATACTACTCTCAAGTCTGCTGGTTATACTGTGATGTCACTCTAGCGCTAGAGGGGCCCAACCATTACATCAGATTTGATAAACCACAAATACTCGCTAGAGAACAACGACTCTACGAGGATGATACGCGAGGCGAAGAGAAGATGGTTGGAATCTACTACCAGCCTGGGATCCCATCATACAAAATATTAAATCCCAGTCCCAACTCCATACTGCCAGACTCTTTCTGCGTAAGCTCTTGCTGCGTAAAACGGAACACACCTGATTAAATTTAAATGTGGGTATACAAGCTACTAATTAATTAAGAGACAGACGACCAACACCTTAGTCTCCCTCATGTCTCTCTGTTACCACGGACCCTGCAAAGGGTTCAAAACGTCAGGATAAACATTAATTAAAAGTAATGTGTAAAATAAACGCGAGTAGATCCGTAAAAGATGTTTCATTTCAATGTCTAGTGTTCGCGTAAAGTTTAGAAAACAAATAGTAGAATATTAAAATCTTATTATGGTGGCACCAAAGACATCTGAGACTTCTTGGCGGGAAAGTGAAGAGTCATGCCTGCGGTTTTGTTTTATTTTCTAAAATTTGTATTATGTCAAATATTAATGTGAAATAATGGTGGATTATTAACCGTTAGGTGTTCGTGAGTGTGCATGAGTGTTGGCAAATTAAACAAAACAGTGCAACGTTACTTTTGATATTCTTACAAGAAGTCTGCGTGAGGACTTAGTAAAGCCCCACATCTTTACTGAGATACTCGAGGGGTTGGGGGGTAATATCATTTCTCACTTCCCATTTCTATTATCATTCATCATCATCAATATTGTTTATTTATGTATTACATAATAATATGAAGATAGATCGAATGAATAGGCTTGATTGATTTCATCCGGAGCCGTAAAACAATAAACAAAAAAAAAAGAGAAATCCGATACGCAGCGTCTTGGCGGGAAAGTGTAGTGTCATTTTTGTGGTTTTGATTTACAAAAGTGTTTTGTTTTTGTCGATTATTATTGTGGAAAAAACGGTGGATTAGGTGTTCGTTCACGTGCTTAATCATGAGTATTGGCAAATTAAACAAAACAGAGCAACGTCATTTTGCACACCCCTGCTGGAACTACCCGTTGCCTAGGATACACCACGGGGAGGGACCTTACCAACCCTCACTTTTCATAGGGCCTGGTGTGAGTTATTTTCGACATTCGATCACGTTAACAAAAACGAGATTTGTAATACAAAATGTTAACTCTTCTCGTATGTTGCCAGGAGGCGCTGCTTTAATGCCATACTAATTTTCGTTTTCGTAAACGTAATCGAATGTCAAATTAAACTTACACTAGGCACCCTGTTCTGAGCCCACTAGGTGGGGGGTTGCGCCCCCCCCCCCCCCCCCCCCGTCCTCCCCCTGCTCTCCGTTCTTCCTGCCCGGAGTATTGGCTAATGTCTTCTTGGTCAAGTAACCAATATATTAAATTAAAATATACTAATGGTCGCCCAGTGGTCGAAATGCGACCGTAATTTTATTAAGGCTGCACGAATTGTATCCTAAGCAATGAAAAATTAAAATAAATAGTTTAGTTTAGTGTAGATACAATGTTTATTTAATTTTATGTATTTTTTATGCATAATTTTAAAACAATATTAGCATTCTGCACTCTTTCTCTATATAAATTATAAGTGCGAAATTTCATACTCCTCCGTCCGCGCAATTTTATTAAAAAGGGGTACAAAGTTGTTGCTTCACGTAATATTAATAGAAATAATTTTATATGGAGTGTTGATTTGTAAAATGAACATAATATATGCGATGCGTTTCTTGTTATCTGTGTAACTGTCGAACTTTTAAATGGGTTACCTTTGCCCACTTACGCTGTATAAAAATAAAATAAAATGTGCATTGACGGGAATCCAACCCTGCCCAACCCATAAGAGGCGAGGCAGCCACTCCCAGATATTCCAAAATACTGGTTATTTTAATAGAAGCTTCTGCTTTTTGTATGCATGCCAAACTCATCATATTATTATCAAGACAAACAAAATCTTTATAAACCCTAAATTACACAGACTTAATGTGGAAGTAAAACGGATTTTTGAACCAGTGCGCACATGCTCACACACAATAATACCGTGAGGTATGAAAATTCAAAAAATTCAAAATTCAAAATTCAAAATCATTTATTCAGTTTAGGCTACAAGTAGCTCTTGTGAATGTCACTATGCCATCGGTTCGTAAGTCTACTCTGGGCGGGAGATCTACAATGATATGAATCTATGATAACAATTACGAAATCTGATACGTAACAATACTACTACCCAAACCATTTACTCTAGTAAATTGGAACTGTCCCACTGCTGGGCAAAGGCTAGTGCCTTGCTTATTTGTGCTTGTAATAAAGGGTAAGTAATGGATTAATCACCTCGCTTGCCAAATGCGGGTTGATGATCTTAAAGCCGGGCTATTCATCGAAAAATCCGAATATACTTTGCCCAACCTGGGTATTGAACCCAGGACCCTTCGGGTATCGGGCCGAGCACTTTGCCACTCGGCCACCGAGGTTTTTGTAGAAATCCGTGTTTTGTTAAAATTTTATTTTCATCCACTATTATTCTAAATTATTTTTGGTTTAAAACAACTTTTACAGGTCTCCTTGCGTTTTTTTTACATCGTTGTTTTATATTTTTGTATTGAGTTTTAGTTTATTATCTTTGATTATCAATATCTGGTTAAAAAGCAAAATAACAAGACCATATTTTTATACTAAGTCTAAGTAAGTATAGACAATGTAATCTAAGGTAGAGTCACCTAATACCAACAAAAACTGTTATTTTTCCAGTCTTATTTGTTTTAAAATGGCACAATACGGCATAGTACATAAAAACACGGCTATAAACATTGAATAGGATAAATTAAATTTTAGAAATCGTAATATCGACGATCTCGTGGTTGTAACTACCGAATGTTACATAGAGCGCACAATCGCCGAGTAATTGCTTTACGAATGATTGCTGAAAATAGTTCCTACTCTAATTTCAACTTTACTGAAATCAAAACAAAGTACAATCTCAAGTTATCTACTGTGGAGAACGAAAACAAAGCACGGCGTACGTTATTGAAAAATATACTGTTCACCATTATGATAGAGTTATATTTTGAGTGTTTGTCGGTTCAGATAAAAACAGTCGTTCTCCGAGCGAACGGCCGCGGTAGACGCAGCTGCCTCGTCCCGCGTCCCGCGGTGCCCCCGCCCCGCGCCTGTCGCGGCACCAAAGAGTAGCAAACAGATGAGACAACTAATACTTCTTTGTTAATAGCTACGATCCAAAACATTCTGAGAAGCAAGTCTCTAGTTTCATCATTTTATTTTTTCTGATTTAAATATTTGATACATGTTATGTTATGCATGTAGCAGTGATCGGAATCGGTAGCCGAACATGACATTAGTATTTACCTAAATTCCAAAAGTATCTATTCTACGATTGAAAGAAGCTAATGCGCTATTCTATCGCACTATCATTATTACATAATTGCGTCGTAATTGGTGGTCGTAGTTGGTGCCATTTTATCTTGACACACAATTCTTTTAGTTTGAAGAATTATTGTGGTAGAGTTGTGTTGTCTTTCTTATCTTAGTGGGGCCTGCCGAGGTTTTCCTCTCGCAGTAACACTTCTACCCATCGGGATCTTTTGTGCAACCCCATCCTTCCACTCTTCTGAGTAATTCATCTTTCATGGTAGAGTTATAATAGCTTTAAGCCTTAAGGCTTGCCAAAACTCAATATCAATAAAGTAAATCCTTTTTACATGTCCGTCTGCCTTAAAATGTGTAAGTGGTGTAAGTGGCTTTATACCACCATTACTCTTAAATACTGAATAAATACTCTTAAACCCTTAGATTATCCCGGGTAACATACGCTAAAATAAAAACTCTGTTGTGATTACGCTATATGAAAGAAAATACTTACTAAGGAAAACTATTAACTCAGACTTTGCGTATGATCATTGTGTTAATTTTGACAAGTAGATTCTAATCATTTATGGCACTGTTATTCAATTTCCAAGCGTTTAGTAAACTAAATATATGCCCATTTAAAACATAACAATAAAAGCGACTCTACTTTTTGCAATACTGCAATGCGTTAAGATTTAATAATGTAGGTGCCAATGTCAAGATAATCCTTTGCTAAACTAAGAATTTTAATTATTTTTTATTATTATTTCTAGTAGGTATTTTTATTGAAAGAACATGTAGAGGTGAGAGATGTATTTCCTTCACAAACCCTTAATTGGGTGCGCTTAAAATGTTACATTATTTGTCAAATTACATAATTTTAAAGCAAAAATTAAAATATAAATTATTACTGACCTGGAATTCTGACCACACAAACAGTCACCTGGGGTGTCGTGCACCCCAAACACGCCCTTAAAGCCAAGCCGTACACAACTGAGCGCTTTCCGCGATTTAATAATGATTGTTACACGCGTTTATGAAACTACCAGAAAAAACAGCGCGCTAAATTAAATTTTAAGAAGTTATGAGCATGCAAACATGCGTTGGGGTGTGTGACACCCCACGCGACCAATTAAGGGTTAAGAAGTTGGCAGGTGCATGTATGTTGTTAGTAGGTATGTAGTTAGTTATATGTATGTAGTATGTTATGTTATGTATGTTATGTTACATAGTAGGTAATGCATATTATATTATAAGTACTATTGTATGTCCGGAATCGACAAGGCCTCATGGTTATCAATTAAGTTTTTGTCATTAATCACTCTGGGCACTCTACATGAACTTAGCTGCTCTTTGCGCCGAGTGGGCCGCGGTTCGCGCCGCCATTCTGGATATTTTGACGGGAAGGTCGGTCACGTGACACGACGGCGGGCGCGGGTACGGGGCGCGGGGAGCCGGCTAGACTCTCCAGTAGCCGAGCCATCCGTCTGCTGTGCTTTGACTGCGGCCAGTCGCCGGAATCCACGCCCCAGTCTAAGACACTCGCTACTATTACGTAGGTACCATTTCAATCTCATGTTTCAAAACTTTTCTTATTGGAAAACATCGTTATACTTCAAATTGGATTTAATCAGTGCAAGTTGAGTGATTATCAAGTGATATACAATAATGGTTCAGTGACAAAAAGGAGATTTTCGTGTATTTTTGCACGGATTTGTGTGCGGCGACGGGGCGGAGACGCCGCGAAAAGGCGGCGTGCGCTCGGCCGGGCCGTCGCGACGGCTCGGCGCACTCGGCAGACATGTTTCGATCGCGGCCGGAGCGCGTCGCGCGTGCCGGCGCGTAGGCTCGCTCGTGACATGCGCCCCGCGAGCTCCCGAGTCGGTGGGGGTGCACGATCATGGATGTAGTGACGTCGCATATCAATTCCGTGCTGAAAACTTACCAGGCGAGCGCGCCGCGCAGCCTACAAGGACCGGGCAGCGGGCGCAGCGCGCCGCGCGCCGAGCCGCCGCCGCCGCCGCCGCCGCAGCAGCCGCCGCAGCCGCCGCAGCAGCCGCCCGCTGCGCCTCCCATCCTGCTGGCCGCCGACCCCGTGCTCGGCGAGCGCGGCGAGACGCTGCTCGAGTGCGAGCCCATCTCGTGCTTCAGCGTCGGCGGCGAGCGGCGCCTATGCCTTCCTCAAATCCTCACTTCCGTGCTGACGGACTTCAGTTTGGAGCAGATCAACCGCGTGTGCGACGAGCTGCAGATATACTGTTCTCGATGCACGCCGGAGCAGCTGCACGAGCTGAAGTCGACGGGGGTGCTGCCGCGGTCGGCGCCGTCGTGCGGGCTGATCACGCACACGGACGCGGAGCGGCTGTGCGCGGCGCTGCTGCACGCGCCCTCGGCCTCCAGCCCGCACAAGCTGCCGGGCTTCCGGGTGTACCACGAGTGCTTCGGCGGCGCGCGCGGCGTGTGCGCCCCGGATCTGAACCTAGTGCAGTGCTTGGTGTGCCGGTCGCTGTACACGCCGCGCCGGTTCGTGTGCCACTCGCACGAGGCGGAGCACCGCACGTGCCACTGGGGCTTCGACTCGTCGCGGTGGCGCCGCTTCCTGCTGGTGGCTGACGAGGAGCAGGAGAAGGAGAAATGCACTGCACTACTGGACGAGCTCGCGGCGAGAGAGACGCCCCCCCTGCCGCCCGCGCCCCCTAAGCCTCTCAAACGTAAACAGGTAGGTGCTACTCTTCTTTACCTTACATTTAGAAATCGAAATTAAGTACTTTTTTTATATAAATGTGATTTACCCACAAGATTCGTGTTAGAATTGATACATTTAAATAACCCTCGTGGTACTTTCTAACTAGATATAAATCCAGAAATTAATACCTTGAACCTTACCGTCGTCAAGGTGATTATTAGAATTGTACTTACTGATAACAAAGTTTTTTGATTTTTGAATTTCCTGCCACAGTATAACCAATAGTACCTACCCTACCTTACCCTACTTACAAACCTGCAAAAAATATCTAATCTTAACTTAACAATATTTTCTCACCCTAGATTGAATTGCTCCAGAAGGTAGGTCCTGCCTATCAGCTAATTGAGGATTAGCATCAGTAATTTCATCATGATCCAAACAGAAATACTCACTTTAGGTGTCTGTTATTTAATAGTTAATAATAGTTAATAATGTTGACTTGTGTTGAACACTTGAGTCTTTCGTCGTCAAATTTCTTATATATCACAATATGACCTTGTTGAAATCTACCTCCAATTCACAACACAAATCAGTGACCCTGATCGCCAAAAAACCTTTCATTGCTTAAGTAATTTCTTATAATATTTGTTTACTTAGTGGCTTTATTCATTGAAAACTAAGTATGTCACCTAAGTTTAAGTGTAAAATATGCAATTACGTCATCAATAAACGACAACTAACACATTAAAAACACTTTTGACTTTGAAAAGATTATAATCGAATCGCGTGAGAAGTGCGTAAATACAATCATTTGACACGAAAGGCAAATTCCATATTTGAGGAAAAACTTAAATCAGCTGAATAGTAGTTTTAGGGACACTGCTAACTAATATGATTAAATGCTTTATAGATGTAGAAACTGTGTGTTTATAATTTTTAAGTGATACTGCTGGAACTATTATCCTTGCTTGAAAATGTTTTATGTCATACATTTTGTAACATCTTTACACCTACCGTGTATTATAGTATATATCTAAGCCTGCTATACTATCATGGTGGTGATTTAAATAATACATCAATAAAAATTTACGATTTCAAAGCTTTGACAAGTCAATTATCTATTTATCTACATACCTATGTATTTTATTATGAAACAAAGTTTCAGTAACATTTATAAATACATATTCGTTAATAAGATAACCCTCGTGTGGTGCCGGGGATAAAGAATTGCACCACCCCATCTCTTCCCGTGGTTGTCGTAGAAGCCGACTTAGGGACCATTCCAGAGGATGGGCAGCAGCATCTCTTAGGTTACTCTCAACCTACTGCGATCGCCAACCCGCCTGCCAAGCGTGGCGATTACGGCAAATACCCCTCATATCATTGGGGGAGGCCTTTGTCCAGCAGTGGACGTCTTTTGGCTGAGATGAGATGATGATGAGAATAAGATAATAATACTTATTGAAGTAAATATGAACATATTACTTATATGGTAATTGATAGCAGTGAAATAAGCTTTATCAAAATATCAAATTTCCCTCAAAACAATTTATCGCACGTCAGATAAACGTTTGAGGTTGTTTTTGCCAATTTTATCAAGTTTTATATATGATAAGGTTTCTTGGTCTTTGCGATGTTATAATATCAATATCATAAACGTAAATTGTTGCCATGCTATTTGGCTGGAAGAGATAGCTTAAATCGATAAAGCCGTCTGCTAGCATTAGCGTTGATATAGTGTAACGGTTTGTCTTATGCGTGTGACCAATAAAATGTTTATATATCTATGTATCTACACCTTCTTGCGACACTTCCTAAAACCCTTTAAATTATTTAACAATTTAATTCATAAAAACATAAGTAAAATTTAAACACTGAAAAAAGACGACAACCTCAGGCGGGAATCGAACCACGCACCTTCCGCATTCCGGGCGGCTGCCTTAACCACTTGGCTACCGAGGTCTGGCTTTCACCCGTCGAAATTTTTCAGTGCTTGATGCTTATGTTTTTTTAGTCAACATTGCTTCATCAATCTTAGAAGTTTTCACCTCTGAGATCCGAAAGAAATATTTTTACAAATATTTGAACATTCGGTTAAGATGAAGCTGCGTTATAGATAAGTGTTTTTATATATTTTAGCGTTTTATTAACGCTTAAATATACTTAAGTAAAATTTAAACACTGAAAAAAGACGACAACCTCAGGCGGGAATCGAACCACGCACCTTCCGCATTCCGGGCGGCTGCCTTAACCACTTGGCTACCGAGGTCTGGCTTTCACCCGTCGAAATTTTTCAGTGCTTGATGCTTATGTTTTTTTTAGTCAACATTGCTTCATCAATCTTAGAAGTTTTCACCTCTGAGATCCGAAAGAAATTTTACTTAAGTATATTTAAGCGTTAATAAAACGCTAAAATATATAAAAACACTTATCATAAAAACATATTCAAATTTATTCATTTTTGGCAACTTTTTCAGGTTTTTTATTTAAGCTTTAAGGATCTTTTAATGACCTTTTAAAGGCATTTCATAAATCTGACAGTATAAATATAACCTTAAGTTAAAATTAGAGTTGCTATCATTTGAATGGACTGAAGATAACTTCAATAATATTTATGCAATTTAGTAAAATTGCGTATCCTATTATCTCTCGACCATTTCTACTTAAAGATTAAGAAACGAGAAATTCCAAAGACGTGAATTGTCTTCTCATGCTTCACTTCTGGAATAAGAGGATAATAGTGTAACTGAAGTGGTATACGGCATTAAAGCATGAGATCATTCCCAGAAAACTATTACAGCGATCCCGAGTATACCCGAGGCACGGCGCACGACACTTCTTAGAAAACTTAAATGACCCACGCCCTAGCAATGATGCGAGTACCAACATACTATGTCGCGAACACACCCGCTCATTTTAGTGAAACACAATCTTTGAAAAATACATGGCTTAAACCAACAATGAGACTGGATAATGAAGATACATAACATGCAAATCCTATTAGAGAAACAGTTATTTTGCTGATGCGATGCCAGAATAAACAAAACTTTTATTTTCTGTGAAGTGCTATGAGATAACATTCCATTGAGATTTATATTTGTATATATTTCCCAAATCGCTGGGTTTTGTCTCTTCCATCTGGTTAGATTGAAAGAAAGTTAAAAGCATAGCTGAACAAATCATGAGTAACTGTCAAAATATTTCGTAACTCAGATGTCCCTCGTGAGAATATTTGCCTTGCCTATTTCCGTTCCACCGATGATAAATTATCAACTCTTGGTCAGTGGCCAATGGACATCAAATGTGATATGACAGCCACAAAGTCCGTTGTGAATCTGTGACAGCACTGACAACCCTGCTAGCCGGATGTTTACTTGATCAACGGAATTGAGAGGTAGCTAGAAACGTGCTATTTGTAAAATACTATAGAATTAACAAAAATGACACCATGGTTATTGGATACAGAATTTGATCAGCTGATTTTAGAGGTAGCTGGAAACATTCCATTTGTAAAGTAATATAGAATTTACAAACCGGGTTATTGGTTATAAACTGGGCTACTTTTTAATCAAATGTTCTAGTTCCAGAATCATACTACCTTAGGTTTACATGTAAGGACTGGAGTTGTGTGATCACTGTTACGTAAAAGTTACCCCGTTCGACGGAACAGAATATCGTCAGGCTGACTTCTAAAGCTTTATCCTTCTAGTTGCTAAGTAACTGTAGAAAGTCAATGTAAGTTAATACATAAAACTTAATCAAATATTTACTCGCTAGTCGCTACATACAATGTTTTAGATATTACGCAGCGATTTTCAACATGAAACTACGTAGTACGCGTTATAGAAAGGGCTCTACCTAAACACAACTCTATATTTTTGTTTTAACTGCTACAAATCACGAATGAGCAATTTGTTGGTTTTTTTTCTCTACACAAATTCCTGTATGATGTAAATTACCTATCTGTGCCCGAGCAAATGATCCAGTCAGCAATGTCAGCATTAAAATTCCGTAGTTTTTTTTTTTAATGTAGTAGACTAGAATTTTATGAGTAACACTCGCATTTGACTTTGGTGCCAGTTTGAAATAACTAGTGATAAAGTGAGTAATCATCGATGAGGAATCTTGTTTTTCTGGTATGTTTAAATTTGGCTTCATCTCGTGGTGGACAGTCGGTTACACGCACTCCTGGTCGAGAAGTTCGTGCATTCCATACTGGTGATCGTCAATAGGTATTCTAGGAAGAATACTTAGCTGAAACTATTTCATTAATGATTCGCATAACTCAGATACTTTGCTAGCCAATGCCCGAAAAGGCATCCGCGCTCAAAAACAGAGTTTGGTATTTTAGTTATTAAGTTTTGAAAAAAAATCTTACATCCTTAAACTGATAGATGTTAAAGTTACAAAAATTGTTACTGTTGTTCCCTCATAAATTGCTTAATGTTTTCCGGTATTTCATTACACTGTGCATTAGTTTAAAAAAAATATCTCTCATGTTGCTGCAATTTGTCAATATACGCGCAGTATTGAGTGTCTTGTCGTTGTCTTTAACGTTACCATAACGGGTTGTTATATACCAAGTACTTGAAAATTGTAACATATGCTGTCTAAAGTGTCTTAAGGGTGAGTTAAAAACAATATTAATAACAAACATGTAGACAAACCTGGTGAGAAATTCAGCTTAGTGCTGCTGTTCACTCTTTGTTCGGGATGCAGGTACATCGCTGATACATTTGATAAAGCTTTTTGGCTGTGAAGTTCAGCAGAAAATTTGTATAGAAGAAATTTAACACTTCTCGTTTGTCACCAGGAAGTGCTGTTTCAATACCATACAAACTCTAGATGTTGATAAAATGGTCGAATGGAGATAAAAACTCACACTAGGCACTCAGGTAGTAATTACAAACATTGTGATCTACTAAAAACTTCCTATTAACTTGTAGTAATTTTACGATTAAATTCCAAAACAACCGCCATCTTACCCTTGAGTCACAGCTTCGCCGAAATGAATGAAAACAATTTCTGAATGAGATCGAGTTTCCCATTACGCGTGTCACATAACTTGGTGTTTTTATCTCCAAGGGGTTCCATTGTCAACTTGGCGGTGCTGCCAACATTCCGCATTTTCATTACTTGGCAGGCATACCAACCGTTCCGCGCGGGAGAATCTCCTTATCCTCCTTATAGCTGACTCATTTGTGATATACAAAAATATTTGGCTCTCTGGTCATTGCCAAATATTTCAGGAAAACAAACGAAAGCGCTCTATCAAAGTTTACTAAGGAGCCACCGTGATCCATCATGGCTACAGTTGCAACAATAACTAGATAAATAATCGATTTTATAACAAGTTTTTCAATGATAATGTCGAAAAAAAAACCAGAGTTTACTAAAATTTACTCTGTTATATTCGGTCATGCAAATTGTCGAGTCTTCAGAAACGTCAACAAATAATTAGTTGTTCTCTATCCAGTAAATGAATATTACATTTAAGTAAAAAATGTTAAACGACAATACTCATTGATATGAAACACTGACTAAACTTTAAACAGATTTACTCTCACATAATTCTACAATCCGTTTTCTTGTTACATAATAATAAATAAATGCTATTGTATATACACTAATAGTTGTAGATAATATTGAGAAATAGAGGGCATATTGCTCTTAATAATAAACAGCCACAGCGACTGGAATATTAGGCATATCTTAATCCTAAGTGTAGTCTCGAAAGCCAATATTCTAAGAACGGACGATGCTAATACTAAATGCTTAGTAAATAGCCTGTAATTATTATTTGTGCCTGCATTTGTTGCGAGTGAGGAGTACCTATATCTATTCTATAGGATAGGTTTGTGGTTATTGTTCATTCTGCCCCACTGCTGGGTAAAGGCCTTCTAAAGAAATCAAGTCATTACTACAATTGATAATAATGACTTAATCACTACGCTTGCCAAATGCGGGTTGGTGATCACTAACCCGGGCTATGTATCGAAACATCGAAACACACTTTGTCCGACCTGGAAATTGAACCCAGGACATTCAGGTATCCAGCCGAGCGCTTTGCCACTCGGCCACTGATGCGTTGCTTAGATAAAAAATATGATGTCTAATAAAAATGTAATCTAGACAACTCCAATCTCAATGTCGGACGTAACGCAACACGTGTCGGTGCTGCCGGTGGTATGCGTAAATCATGTTACTCAATACCAGCTGTTACGCCTGGTGCCTTTAAATCATATCAACATGCAGCCAATGAGTCACCCAACTAGCAGCCGACCTATGACAGATGTCAATTCACCATCGCACACTCACCTCTAATGATACGTTAACACTTCTGACAGTTTGTAACTCTTATTGCGAAAGCAATAAGGGCTGTTGAGTGTCGAAAGTATGGCAGTGTCATAAAATTGGATGAGACTGTACAACGCAAATAATATTGATATTTTATTTTTTATGTAATTTTAATAAATAAACAAATAACGTTTCGTTATTATTAACTGTGAAATTATCTCCAACATCTGTATGTTAACTATCTGTATATTAAACTGTTTTAATTCATGCTGCTAGCTCTATTATTTTAAGAGATATTAAAATTTTTCGTACTGACCCGTATTATTTGTCTACGAGTGTATTTACGATTGAAGGAAGTTAAAATAAAATCATATCACAAAATATTTTTTATTATGTATTAAAACAACCAGACTCCCTCATTCGAATTATTCATCAACAAATAATTAGTCACAGCTTATCAGCACTGCTCGTAAAATAGGAACGTTTCTCATTAAAACTGAAGATAATTCAGGTGGCTGAATGAGTCAGAGTAGCTTTGTGCCAAACATAACATTTAAAAAAAAGTGTGCGCGCCCGATCCAATGCCCTCTCCTTCGTAGCGTAGTGAAGTGGAGAGACATTTTATTGTATAAATAGCACGTAGTCGTTAATAGTGTTATAAAGAAAACAAGCGACATTCAAACAATATTAGTTATTGCAATAAGTTCCTAATAAGTTTTTGTTATTTATGATGCTTCGCTGCACCTCTAACTTACAGCCAACTTACAGCAGTCAACTTCAAGTTTTTAATTAAAATTTTAGTATTTTTTTTTACTTACTACAACAAAAAATATTTTTAACATGGACCTTTCGGCCTATTATACAAAAACAACTATAAAACAAATATTTATTTTTATAAAACGCTAGTTTACGCCCGTGGATTCGGTTTATCCAAATTCAACTCTGAAAAATTCACTGCTTCAACTGTTGTTATTATAATAAAACCATTACTTAGTCTTTAATAGTATTGCTTTTAAGTTAGTCTGCTGTGTGGATTTGAGTAATTTAAAACCATACGTATTGAACTAAACAAATGACGAAGTGTACTATAATAAACGCGATTACTCCCGCAAGCTTATTAGCAGGAGCATAATTTCATTATTCGGTTATTTATCAATACTTGCATTACTTTGTTGTACTGCACTACACTAGGCGAAACGCACATGGCTACTCCAGCTGGCGATTGCAGTGTACTCGGCTCTAGCCTTCTAAGGTCTAAAGCTGCACAATAAAGGTCACTATGCGTGCACACATAAGTTTGTCGCGTGTCGTTCGCCGTAATTATAGTGGACAGTTGGCTCTTAGCCAGCGTGGCTACCGACCCCGCCGCTGACCGTTTACACTGCCACCAATGGTATATAGGGTGCTTGGTACGAGTTTCTTTTGACATTCGATCACATTAGAGCCATATTACATCTCGACTGTGATTTTTGTGTAAAATGGCCAATTTTTGTAAATTTTGGTTAACTTTTTAATTAAACCCAAAATTGCAGAAAGATTTTCATAAAATGCGCGAAGGCACTTTTTTGAGCTACTCTTAGATTGAACTACTGTTCTAAACAAATGAAATAAAAAAAAATGTTATCTCTTATAGTATAGTCACAAATATTAATAGGTACTGTGGTATAGTCGTATAGTTCGTAGCGGCCTCGGAACTTTTAGATATCATTGATTTTATATAGAAAAAAAATCTTATTCTAAACCAAAAAGCTTTGAAAATCGCTCTAAGTTAACTGTGAATTTCTCCAATCTACGAATTATCGTAGTAAATTATTGAGCAAAATTTATACCAGAATAATTCACGAGGAATAAAGATTTTATAATTTTTAAGCATGAATTTACTATCCTATTTCGATAAAAACGATTAATACAACTGCAAAATTACTGAAAAATGCGATGCGCCGGCCGTCCGAACGATACCTATTCTCGCAGAGTGGAGATTTGTATCAGGGCTCTTAACACAAAATAAGGACACCCAGAAGCAAGCTAAGCATGGTAGGCTTAATACGTTATCATACCATACCGTGCTTGAGCAACGCTCTCACGGACACGGATCTCGGGACATCTCGAAACAGTCCGAGCACAGCTGTTGGAGATTCCTTGCCAGTGAGGTTGTCTATGTGTGCGTTAGGAGCTTATCATCTGCAGTCTCTTTATTTTGTGACGTTAGTAAAAACGACAATTTTAATGGCAATGAAGCAGCAGCGCCTCCATAATCTTAGATGGAAACTCTGAACTATACCGCAAAGCTCAAGTTAAAACTTCAAATAATCCCTGCCATTTTGTTATCAATAGTTTCGCAATGCCAGCCCAAGTGTTCATAACTCTCAGCATATGTCACCCAGAGTGCCTAGTGCGAGTTTCATTCGCCATTCGATCACGTAAACGATAGGTATAAATATTTGTATGACATTGGAGCATTGTCAGCCAATAAATGACAGCGCTTCCTGGTGGATAACGAGGAGAGAAAAATTCTGCGATACCAATTCGCGCTTTAACCTGATCGAATGTCAAATAAAACTCGCACTAATAGACGCCCAGTATACAATCCCGCTTTCAATGCCCAGCGACATTAGCAGAGAATTATGAACACTCGGGCGGATATTGCGAAACTGTGAAATATCGAAATGGCAGTGGTTATTTGAAGTTTTGATTTGAGCTTTGAGCTTTAGTTTAATTAACTGTCTTGGACAATTTTCAAATCGGAGATTGTGGTTGACGTTTCACGAATAATGCAGGCACTATTCCAACGCCTTACCTACTGACCCTCTCGTTTACCTACTATGGTAATGGCATCAGAGTGTTCAACAGGAACCAATGATCGAGATTTTTTTCCTTTAACCATTAAAAATGAAAACGTAATATTACGTATTTACGTACTAGCGGCCCGTCCCGGCTCCGCACGGGTGGACGTTTTTTTTAATATAGCCTATGTTACTCAGCGCTAATGTAGCATTCTAATAGTGAAAGAATTTTTTAAATCGGTCCAGTAGTTTTTGAGTTTATTCGTTACAAACAAAAATACAAAACTAGGTGGAACAATGATCTTCGAAAGGTGGCTGGCAGGCTTCGTCCCCACTCTACCCGATCCCATATCTACCCGATTTAAAATTACCTAACAAAAAATCCCAACTCTACCCGATTTCATTCTTGCGTATAGTAGAAAAAAGTAAGTGTAAAAAAATAATAAAATTACATATTATGTTCCTAACACAATCTGTAATTGTGCATGCTAAGAAAATTTTTTACAATTTCTTTTTTTGTGATAATAGTGTTATTATTACGTAAGGGTTTTTATTAAAAACATTATTTTTATTATATTATTTTAAATGTCGATTGTTGTAATTGGTAATAAAAATGTTGGTGATTTAAGCAGTTTTATATCGTTCAAATGTTATGTTTTTCATTCTGGCTGTACTTTTTGTCATATCGGGTAGAGTTGGGATTTTTTGTTAGGTAATTTTAAATCGGGTAGAGATGGGATCGGGCAGAGTGGGGACGAACCAGGCTGGCAAGAGCTGGATGAGAGTAGCCGCGGATCGTGCTCATTGGCGTGCACTTAGAGAGGCCTATGTCCAGCAGTGGACGGTAGGCTGATGATGATTAAAAATAGGGTTCAGGAACTGATTTTAGTCTTTAGCAACAGTTGAATGCGTTGCCCGGTAAAAGGTCATATGTGTATAAATTGTTTTACATAGATAGAGCTGTTTTTGCTTTTACATGCAAGAAAAAACAGCTCTATCTCTGTAAAACAGTTTATACACATAGACCCTTTTACAAGCAACGCATTCAATTGAATACAGACCCCTGCCCCCGGCTGTCATCCTGCAATATATGATAAGCTATGTTAATTTTCAGCGACGAATGTTGTGTCGAAGAATGGGCTAAAAGTGTCGATCATTGGTGCCATTACGCTACCATGAAAAAATAATTACTGTATTAAAATTTTGAGTGAGTACCTACATTAGAAAATGAAAGTAATCTTAACAATCTGGATTTCAAATTCCAGTATTAATTAAGAGTGCATTAGACGACAATTACTTTTAATTAAAGAAGCACGACAGCCGAACTAGCCCAGTCTCTACAGACCTACAATTAAACACGACACCATTATACATAGTTCTATTATTTATTTGCCGAAACGGTATGTAGTGTTTCACAAAAACGGTATTAAAATATTAAGAAGGTTTATTGCAAAAGTATTTGTTTAAAAAATAGTCACTAAACTTTGTTTTTTTCTTTCTTTACAACTGAAAAGGTTCACGCTTCCGTGCTTTTGTCTTTGGTAAACAAAATAAAAAAAAAATGAATATCCTAACATACAAGCAGCAAACAGTAGCCAAGAACTACCAACGAACGCTAGAACAGCCGTTAGGTAAGCATATTTGCGTACATTTGTTTCGTTGCCATTGATTGAAAATAGCTGTCGCCAGCTAAAGCTAAAATGAAAGTCAATATGCCAACCATTCGCACTGGCAAAGAGCACAACGCCAATGCGCTGCGTGATCAGAAATAACATGTACAGGGTGTGCCATAGCGAGCGGGACACTGGCAACTTTGTATTGCCATTATTATGTAGCAAAAAGGTCGAGATTTCCAATGTTAGAATTGTGTATGTGTTGCTGAAGTGTAGGGAGAAAATGTCAAATGGAATTGCTACACAGTGGCGAGTTGGTGAGAATAGATCGCAATAAGATGAAATTGGGGCGGAAACGCGGGACAGGTACCACTGCTCATGAGTTTACCAAGATTTATAGACTGCATGAGGATAGTGGCAGATAAATGATAGTATCTATCTACTTATTACACTACCCTATCTATACTAATCTTATAAAGAGGAAAGCTTTATATTTTTGTATTATTGTTTGTAACGAATAAACTCAAAAACTACTGGACCGATTTAAAAAAGGCTTGTGTTTAAACGCCTACCAAAAATTTATCAATTTTACTACCAATAAAATTCAAAACGCTTACCAAAATTGATAAATGATCACCAAATTGTGTTTCCTAAAATATAAAAATAATACAATTTTTATTAAATGCCTTAAAAATATATGAATACCTTTTAACTGCATTTCAGACCAAATATGTTATATTGTCAACAAATAGATAATACCAATATTTTATGCTTCGAGTTTCAATTTGATAAAGTTTGCTTCCTGTTGTCTAATAAAAAAAATACAATACAATATTTGGTGACCATTAATGCATTTTGGCAAGCAAAAAGAATATATATACATAACGTACAATTATTCTGATGTGTGTATATATTAGGGTATAAAAATTATTTTGGTGAGCACTTAAAACGTACCCTTTAAAAAATTCGTTCACCATTAGAATGCTACATTAGCGCTGAGTAACATAAGCTATATTAAAAAAGAATGTCCACCCTTGCGAAGCCGGGACGGGCCGCTAGTATACAATACAAACAATGATGAGCAAAGGTGGAATGAATTAATATTTATAAATACATACACATACCTATATATAAATCTTTTTGGTTAGGTGTATGTTATTTACAATAACCAATCTCTTATTATATATACGAGTATAAACATCTTTCACATACATAATAAAAGTAACGTCTACAGTTCCGCCGCGCAATTTATGAATTCAGTAAATGAACAATGAACATGTGAACAGTTTCGAGAAAATAGATCGTAATGTCAGCACCTCAAACATCACAATCACAAACACAGTAGGTTATACTTACTGCGTTCATAAATTGTGCGGCAGAGTTTGACCCGCCACATTTAATATTAATGAATCAAATTGATTAAAATTTTACAAAACACCAATCAAATTAAATGTTATTTTCCCTCGTCCCTTTTTTTTCTTCGCACTTTGAATTATTTGTGAAATAAGCTCATTTGTCTAAGCAATAAGAGTGAAAATACTGTGATCAAAATTGAATTGTATATTTTTCTGTCGAATGATTTAATGCAAATTATGGGGAATTTACATTTAAATGATAGAAAATATTCCTTAAAAGGTTATTCGGACAAGGCACCGGAGTTGATTATGCGATTCCGTATTGTATCTTAATTTGTGGCTTCGCATAAAATAATAGTTACGAGATTTTGAGAATAGATAGAGATATTTCTTTGGTGTTTCCGATTCGTAGTCTTGTAACTTTTTTAGTTTTAGTTTTATTATTGAGTGTAATAATTTAGGATTACACTTTAACACATCTATCTATTGATAACGATAACCTCATATATTTACCATCTCATTGAAATACAATAAATAGCAGTCGACTATTTAAATCAAATATTCGATCATCGATATTTATTAGCGTTGTACCGTACGTTGTTCTGCTACAGGTATTTGGACACCCTGATCACCTAGCGGTATGAAATATACTTTACGACTAAGGGCCTGTTTCACAATGTCTGATTAGCAGATACTTGGCAGATAAAGTGACAGTTTTGTATGGACTATCTGTCAAGTAAACGCTAATGGGAACTTACTTGTAGGTCGTGAAACAGGCCCTAATTCTCATACCACATACCTACCAAATATACCTACATAAAAAAAATCACAAAAATCGGTCTAGTCGTTTCGGAGGAGTATGGCAACTGACATTGTGACACGAGAATTTTATATATATATAATTATATATTTTTAAGTCTAAGTCAATCAAAGTAAAAAAAATATATACATTTAAATATTTTTAACTTAAGAAAAGTGCTTTTGAATCGTCCATAGTATAGACAGGTAGCAGGAGGTATACTATATATACTATACCTTACTACCCAAAAGAAGTTTGAAGTCGAAGTCTAAGTCTAAAAGAAGTCCCCATAAATCTGTAAATGTATATTTACTCTAGTAATGAAATAAATATTTTTGTATTTTGTACCTACATCGCAGAGTTGAGCTTTAGTCTGTGCTATGGAATAACAGGATTTATGTGTTAATGGTGTACCATAAACAAAGGTCATTGACCATAAACAATAATATTCATATTAGCAACTTCTCAACAAAGACAACTTAATTAGTTTCATTTGTTTTGAACTTCAATGTCGCTTCGATTAAAAGACAAACGAAAAGTGTTGTTGCAGTTTCTAGATGTTTGCCCGGAGCGTTATCGGGATGTTATTAGGCCGCGATATCACGGCACGGGTCGTATCATTCGCTGGGCAATGAACCCAACCGCGGCTCTTGTGCCTATTGCGAGTTTTATTGACCATGCGATTACGTTAACGTAAACGATAATTTGTACCGATCGGACCAGAACCCATCGGAGAATCTAGTAGAGAACAATATAGATACCTATATTATCAGCTGCTTAGGTGAGATAATTGATTTGGTTTGGTTATTCCCCCCCTTCTACATTAGATAATTTGTGCAAGGTGCAAAACCCATAAACTTGTGATAACGTTTAGGGCAGCGATCTCTGAAACAATTACATTTATTCTTTACACTATAATATTTATTCTGACACTGATGATATATAAATTACATTACAAGTACTCCCTCCTCTCTCCCACTCATATTCAAAGTCACCGGTGTTTATTTTGAGACTAAAACGTCTACAACGAAACATACCGACATAATAAATTGTGAATAAGTAGTTAACAAGTTATAAGATTACAATGTGAACTCATTGTATTCTTTTTTTCAAAATTGAAGGTGAGCTCATTTAAAAAAAATAACGTGTAATGTTTTCTTAAAAAAAAACGTAGCTGCTACGGCGTAGTTACCACCGTAGCAATTTTAGTGGGATACTGCTCCCACAAAATAATTTAAAAAAAATTTGTTTAGGTTAGGTTACTAAGTTATAAAATATTGAAAATTAAAATTACACTTGGAAAAGGTCACCTCGCAGCTCGAACGACCTTTTATGCCCTGGGTGCCTTGCATAAAGTGCAAGTTTTAACTCTCCTCGTTCGTTTGTCTCAAGAAGGCTTTGCTTTTTCTTTGTTTCAGTGTCATTTAAAGTCTCATTTTCTTTCACGTGATCGTATGGACAATAAAACTCACTAAACCGTACGATAGTTCTTTCATCGCGCTCCTGTGACACTTCCCTGCAGCACTTTAGAAGTTCATGTTTTACGCTATTAGCCAGGATTGTTTCATCTTTAACGATACATTGTTGGGTAGTTTCCTGGTTAGTCAATTATAGAACTTTTTGACAACTGTCAAAACGGTTTTTTCCTTAGAAATTGTATGGGAATGGCATTATGACGTCACTATTTTATTCCGTCTGTCTGTGCCTATGTCTAACTTTTTAGGTTACATAAATATATGCATAGGTCAAATAAAAATAGATTAATGTTTTACATAACTGTGAACGTGATTTCATTTATACGTTTTATGGTCTGGAATTAATTATTGTTTTTGTCACCATCTCTATTGTGAACGCAGAATAACAATTCCAAAATGAGTTAACTATAATAACTATCGTTAATTATCAGACAGTCCAGAGTGGACGCCTCCGTGACGTAAATGCGCGCGAAAATAGGTCAACATAATCGGAGTTCATGTTTATTTCATTATGATGTACTCACTTTATTAGATATAACTAGAACTGATTACTTACTTACAATACAAGTAAATAATTTTTGATGTTTTCATTATGAAGTATATTCTACTTCCGTATCTCTTGTTAACGCTGGTATGTTAGTACATTACTCGTATAGCTTTGGACATTTTTTTGTAGCATTTTTATGAAAAGTTAACATATGATGATATCATAGGTCAGCTTGAACATAGTATTTTACATCGAAATATATATTTACTAACTGACTAACTAACGACTAACTACTATCTTGCTCAAAATAGCTACTCTATTTTACACTAATATTATAAATGCGAAAGTTTGTGTGTATGTGTGTATATTTGTTGCTTCTTCACGCTGCAACGTATAGATGGATTTGGATGAAATTCGGCACATAGATAGTTACACCTGGATTAACACATAGGATAGTTTTTATCCCGATATTCCCACGGGAATGAAACTCATACCTTTTCTCTATATTTGGTTCCACAATTTACTACATAGGTCTTGGATTTGATGTTGGGAATAGAGCCTATTTGGTAGTTTTATAAACTTTTTTTATTGAAACTTGGACAGACTTTTTCTTTTTGACATTTGTTTTCCAATACAAAATGATTTGTTTGTTTTGTTGTCATGAAAACTGTCAAAGCGGTACGAAGTCCGTCGGGTCAGCTAGTATTTCAATAAAATAAAACATATTTTGCTATAAAATAAAATCAATTAAAACCTATCTATCCGTGATTCCGTGGTGGGTTTTGGACAGATTTACTCATGTGATCGATGACTCAGGCCTTTCCACACTCATGCTCATAAGGAATGGCCTGAGCCCAGCAGTAATGATGATGATGTTAAGTAATGATTTTCATTGTGTTATAAAATGATGTCAACGAAGTTTTTTTTTTTTTTTTTTTTTCTAACTTACTTTTATGTGCCCGCGGCTTTGTTCGCGAAGATTACACTATCCCACAGGAACCTGTTACCAGGATCAAAAGTATCCTATGTCCTAGTCCGGGTCAGACCATGACGCATCTATGCGCATAGTTTTATCCAAATCCGTTCAGCTGTTCTCGAGTTTTGCGCTTAGCAACATTCCTTTTTATTTATATACACTCGGCGTCAAAAAAATCGCACCTTTTAAAAATCATCTTTAAAAATTCTTAAACCTTATGTAGAGGATAGTGTTGGGTATCATTAGAAAGGTAACAAAAAGGAGTATCAAAAAACAATTAAATTTAACTTTCTGTTTAATTATAATTATACAAACAACATTAAAATTAATAAAATAATAAAAATCCTTAATTAAGTCCTAATTAACAACAGATAATTTACAAAGAAAAATGTACAAAAAGTGTCTTAAAATTAACTTAAAATCTAGTGTTACCCCCCCTTGCCCTGATCACGGCTTCCATACGGTCCCTCATGGACCTCACCAACTTCAGGAGCTCTTCTTGAGGGATAAGCCCCCATTCTTCAATCACCGCGTCTTGGAGCTCCTGTAGAGTCGAAGGAGCTGGATCCCGAGATCGAACCTTACGTTTAAGATGGTCCCAGAGGTGCTCTATAGGATTCAGATCCGGACTTCGCGCTGGCCACTGCATCACAGAGATTTGGGACCTCTGCAAGAAGTCGCTCACGATGCCTGCAGTGTGAGCGCGAGCGTTGTCGTGCATTAATGTGAACCCCTCGCCAAAAGATTCGGCAAAGGGGACCACATGCACTTCCAGGACCTCAGTGACATAGCGGCGAGCAGTCAGCGACCCTTGTCCGCGAGCACCTCCAGTCCGGGAGACGCAGACAAGGTCGGTTTTGCCGGCAGCAGACATACCGCCCCAGAACATGCAGGATCCGCCACCATATTCCACCGTCTCCTGGATGCAGGCTTGGGCGAAACGTTCACCCTGCCTCCGGTATACTCTTCTCCGTCGGTCGTTGCAGAAAAGACACACTCGCGTCTCGTCTGAGAAGAGAACAGCTCTCCACTGCTCAAGGGTCCAATCGACGTGGTCACGAGCAAACTGCAAGCGGGCTCGCCGATGCGCTGCAGTCAATTTTGGACCCGTAGCAGCTCTGTGGGCCGCTATCTTCTTCTCCTTCTATCTTCTTCTAACCGTAGATACGCTTACGGTGCGTCTGCGAACTGCCTGGAGCTGCTGTTGCAACTCAACAGCGTTGGAGAAACGATTTCTCAAAGAGTTCGACACAACGAACCGGTCGTCTCTTTCCGAAGTGCAGCGACGTCTACCCGAACCGTGTCTGCGGATATAGCCACCGGTCTCTATGAAGCGCTGGTACACTCTTCGAACGGAATAACGGCTCAGGTTCAGTTGCCGGGCGACATCACACTGCCGCACCCCTGATTGCAGTAGTGCAACCACTTGAGCGGCTTTATCAGCTGTGGTATCCATCAAAATCTGTGCGTGTGTCCTCTTCAACGGTTGAATAGCGAATGACCCACATTGAACCCGTGTTGACCGTTTTATACCCACAAAGGAAGCGCAACTAGCAACTCTCACGGGTAGCAAAATTTGCATCGAATTTTTGTGACACTTTATTTGTTGCATTAGGTTTTATTTGATAATGAAAAGTAATGTTTTTTATTAAGTTAATTAAGTAACCTTGTAAATAAAATCATAATTAATGCGACTGCATGTGCATATCAAGAGTAAATGACATTTGAAAGTGATTTTCTAAGAGGTGCGATTTTTTTGACGCCGAGTGTAGATAAAATAATATCAGCCAATTTACTTACTAACCTATTTGTGATTTCTTGTTGTGTCATAAATAATATAAGTATATTTTAAAATGTAAATAATTACATATATAAAAGGATAAAAGCTTATAGCACTTCTTAACGCTTTTGCTTGTGCTGGTCTACACACACACTAAAACAAAAGGGAATATCAGCGTTGCAAGTGATATTTATGCTACAACATGTCGAGTGTAGTTCTTTTTGGTTGCAATTCTTTATATTGTTTTCATCAAATAAGCAGCCATATAAAAATAGCAGTAATCACTTCAGTAAGAGAGAGAAAGAGAGAGAGAGAGAGAGAGAGAAACATTTATTGACCACACACACTAAAATAAAAACAAACCACAAACAATAGGTCAATCAGGACCCCGCCTCAGCTTGTGTTGTTGCGAACGAATTCGCTGGTATTCTGGCGGAGCCTGCCGACGCGCCGCCCGCCGCCGCCGGCGCGCAAAAACAATTTTAGGGTGTGTTGTATACAGATAACAAAACAAATTTTAAATCTTTTCCTAATGCGCAGTATTACTTTGATAAATCCACTCTTATCTATTTCTAGGCAAACACTTTGTTTATACCTAGTCAAGACATAAGTAGGTCACAAGCTACTGTTATCGGTAGCTAAAAGTCAAAACAAAGTAATGCTCATATTATTTCCGGATTTGATTAAATTAAATTAAATAAAAATTATTTTGTTTTTTAACATTTTCGTATAAACTAGGTGTGTTAAAGACGGGGTCTGCTTAGTAAATTTTATGTGATAAAGGTAGTGGTAGGCTAAGAGGCCAGTCTTACATACATTTGTGTATTTAATAAAATTACACATTCTGCAAAAAAAAAGTTTTACGATTAAATTATTTGACAAAAGTAAGATGTGTGCTTGAGTGAGGGCGTGTTTGTGATTGTGTGTATGTGTGAATACGTGGTGCGTGTTCTCCCCGGTCGGTAATCGACGATTATGATATTTTATTAATTGCTGCTAATTGGCGCCCATCTTGGTACCATTTTATGACAGAAGAGTCAGTTTTTTGCACAAACATTTCATATGCGATGGTGACAATAGTGACCTTTGCTATGGTCATGGTCATACAGATGTCCCATGCTTTAACGTCTCTACGAAATAGGACGCAGGAAAGTTAGTTAGTTTAAGCTAAGTTTTTTTTATAAAAAGTAACTACATACAAATTATAATTATTCCTTAGGAATAAAGAAAAGGAAGAAAAACAATAAGGTTTTTTTCAGTATTTGACGCTGTAAAAGAAAGGGAAAAAGAAATGCCATTGCCTCATATTCTTGCCTGCTCTACAAGCCTAAAAGGTCTTCCACCTTCCTGCCAGACTTACGAACCGATGGCGTTTTGATTGTAGCCCAAACTAAAACATATTTTTTCTTAATAGTATTAGTTTAATTGTGTATGAAGTAACAATTCTGTTTAAATGTAAGTACTTAGATATTGTTTCGTGATTGCATGCCTGCATGAACGCATGCAGCCATCGCCACTCAATATTCTTCATAACCACCCGGACATGGTGCGATCGCGTCTACACTTCAATAGGAACGCTATCTAGGAGCCGCCGGCGGATCGAATATAAATTACACAAAATTATAGTAGGCGCATAAAATCTGCGTTACGTGCCGCCATAGGCGCGGCGGCGTCGGCAGGCGTTCGACGCCGCCGCGCCATTTTGAAATTCAAACGCTCCACTCGCGCGCTTTGCTTTGACTGCGTGCGGCGACCCGGTGACCGCGCGCACATACTAATGCGTTGACCGCCCACGGTCATGTTATCCGACCAAGTTTAATTACTACCGAAATCACTACGTTACGAATGTCGTCGTCGCTGGCCGTCCGTCGCACTGGGTCTCGCCCGCCGCCGTCTCAGACGCATTTATTGCTTTTGATTTGAACTTTTTCGGGTGTTTACGAGCTGCGCCGAGGTCGCTGAGCGTCCGTTTTGAATATCGTTTCTTTTAATAGCGGCACGCTTGTTTGTAATATGGCGTCCGTCTCGTCTTCTCCATTCGAAAGTTCCGGCTCAAGATCGCATAGAATAGAAATCTTTTTTAATTGGAACTAAATAAGTATCGGGTGAATTTGTAATAGGTTATAATAGACTAAATATTACGTACAACAGTTGGTAATGATGGAAGTTTTTCTTTAAATCTCGTATCTAATTTACTACAATTCGATATTGAATAAGTTCATTATATTTGTTGAAACTTGACTTAACTTACTTACTTAACTTGAAAGATTATGTTACAGCGAATAAACTAAGTTATTAAATAACTGAGTTCATTCACTTCACCTTCAACCTGGGAAGTATTGCACGTTTGTTGTTGCTACACGCTCAATGATTAACTATTCGATTTCGAGTTCGATTGAAGAAACCAGTATTGTCTCTCGTACCTAGCAGGTGCATAATCTGCGAGCGGTAGTCGCTGTACGACGCCATACAATCTCAGAAATGGCATCAAGTTTATGTAAGAGGTCAGAAACACCAAAACAAAAGATAGTTTTTGTAAAAGTAACACGGTGAAGGATTCAATCACTCAAAGCAAACAAAAAAACTTATAATAATTTTCTTGTGCAATTTAAATAGCCGGACGCCGAATGACGTACTTTTGAAATTGGCAATGTAAGACGTCTATCGACGATACTGTTGTCCTCCAACGTGTTAATTAAAAGGAGTGTTGTCTCTAATCACACTAAGTATGAAACAAAAAAAGTAAATGTTCTAATTTCAAATAGTGAACGCCTTCCGAGGCTTCGTGTCGGCTCGGCATAGCGCGGAGTGGCAACATGGGCGCGCGGCAAGCAAGGTCAACTTTACAACAACTGGGACGCGACCGTCTCGGCCAGCCATCATTGATTTCACTATGTGACGCAACTGGCGCCGCTCTCCTCCACCGAATGTGCCCACCGAGTTTATGCTTCAGTTATGATCATGATAACCTCTTTGTGGGGCTACGGTCGTTACGGGAACGGTGGTTTGACCGGAGGTTGTAGATTGAACTAAAAATTAAAGAGAACAAACCTTTTATTTAACTACTTCGCATCCAACCAATCAACGACTTGATTATGCGCACTCGCACGTGTGCCTAAAATTAATAAACATTTTCCAATGAAAAAAAAAAAAAACTATTTCAATTTGACATGTTGTTAAATTTTTATCATCATATTTTCATACTATTTCTATTGTATAACGAGAGGTAGGTAATACATATTGCGGACTAGTTGTCGCCTGCGACTTCGTTCGCGAAGACTACACTATCCCACAGGAACCTGTTACCGGGATAAAAAGTATCCTATGTCCTAGTCCGGGTCATGGTCTGTCTATGTGCAAAGTTTGCATACAAATCCGTTCAGCCATTTTCACGTGATGCGCGGTCAAATAAACAGACAAAAATTCTAAAAACTGTTGGAACGTGTTCTGTTATCGATTCTAAGTATCCCCCTTTTCGAATATCTTCCATGTACAGACTTTCGACCCTGTTTAGCTTTATTATATGTATAGATTAAGCTATTTGCAACATAATCACAAGTGGTAAAACTGGTCCTAAAGATTATAACATTAACAATAATCTCATCGTGATTAAGTCAATGTGGACTGAGCGGTTATTTTCTCATGAATACTGATGTTATTTTCAAATATATTGAACACATCTGTACGTAACAAATAATTGCGGGCTGGTTGTAACGTACAAATAAATTATTGTGTATGCCTTTATTAAAAATGTACAAATTAATCATTATTTTGAAACAGTCTGACAAAAACCAATATTGGCTTGTTATATCTACTCTTCGCCTTACTTGTATCACATGTACTGTGCTTGTACCTTCTATTTAGCATAGTATTTTCTCTGTTAATGATTTATGTAGCTTCCTTAGTAAATATATAACCATATATTTGGTCATCATCTCAGCCAAAAGACGTCCACTGTTGGACAAAGGCCTCCCCAAGGATCTCCACGACGACCGGTTTTGTGCTGCTCGCATCCAGCAGCTTCCCTCTTTGGTTGAGCGTATTAGGTAGGTGTCAATGATTGATAGACCAAGCTTCATTTTATGAATGTTGTCTGCTAAGTGACCAATAACCATTTCGCTCAGATTTAGTTTACTGAACGATATCACAGATAATCAGGTATTATATTATAACATCTATAACTCAATGGGATAAATAAATTCGCCGCGTTGCGCGACTGCCAAAATACGCGCGCTCCACATCTGTCAAATACCATTTCAAAGTAATGGCGGATTATTTTTGGCGAGAAACCCACAAATATCGTGACCATAAATTATTGTAAAATGTTATCAACGGGTGTGTTATTTACGTTCGTACAAATTAAGCAAAGCGCGGCAAAATCCATTACTTACTATTTTAAACATTTTTGAGCACTGTAGGTTTTCTTTTTTATAATTTTTATTTTAATGTACTGCACTACACGGAACTACACGGCACGGGACTACACGGCACGGCACTACACGGGATTACTACACCAGATATTATATTAAGAATATTGATCCCCAATAGCTTTGCGCGCGGATATTCGTTAAGATGCCGATACGATACTTTCGACGATCAATTAATCAATTGTTGCCTTATTGCATCGTTATCCATTAGTTAATAGATTATTTCTACTGCTTTAGATGCATATGGAAATTCTCTACATCGTTAAAAAAATATGAAGAGTAGTCAAATCTTAGATTGATGACATGTCAAATACGAGTTCGCAACTTCCGAATAATAAAATAAAGAATTTAATTATCTCGATATTTAATTTTCATAATTAATTTTCTTTTTAAAGTTTCTTTTAACCTTTGGTATGCCGGAACGTGGATCCACGTGCCAAACAATTACAATTTTATTGTGTCTGGTATTCCGGCATTCTAAAGGTTAAATGCCATCATTTATACATTATACACCATTTTAAAAAGATATGGCAAAATCTAGGTTTTTTATTTATTTCAAAAGTAAAATAGTTAAAATAATTACCGCATTTAAATGAGAAATTTTTGGCATTGCCATAATGTATACCAACTTCTAGTAAATTACAAAAACACAAATGTTGAAAAAATTTCCACTAGCAAAGTTTGGGAATTCTTATTTGTGTTATTGTAATTTCTTTCGCAATAAAATTTGCGTTAAAATTATATAAACAAAACAAAAAAAAATTATAAATAGCTTGCCTACTTCTTAGCTGATCTTTAGTATATGTAAAAATATTATGATCGGGTGTTAATGACGGTAGTTGTTGACATTGAATGGGCGCCTTTGGCTCTCGAAGTAAAAAAGTAAATAAGTAGTGTTGAATAATTTCGGCGGGCTGGTTAGAACCACGACAGCTCAATTGGGAGAGCACCTGACCCGGTATGTCAGGAGGGTGCAGGTTCAAATCCTGCTCGTGGAATTTTTTTCAACATTTGCGTTTTAGAAATTTGTTTCGGAACAAAATTTGCGTTAAAATTATATAAGTAGGAACAAAATATAAACATTCTATAAGTAAATAAAAAAATCACAAAAATTGAATTTATTAAAGAATTTATGTTGTTGACATCGTTTCAATATTTCACACGGGCAGTGTCCAGCATTGTTGTCATTAACATTCATTAGCATTTTCTTTAATTAAGTCCCAAGTTGCGAACATCTACAACTCTGCCTATACCTATGTCAAACCTTTTTATCGTACCTTCATGCATAGTTCAGTTCCGAAGGGAAAATGGAGTGCCAGCAGCAATTAGAAGCAAAACGTATGGGACAACAGGACTCCCCCAGTCTCCCCTTTCGCCCCACCGAGGGGAAACGTGCCCACTTGAAAATAATTAGAACTGCATAGTATGTATGTATGTATGTAGAGCATTTTTTTTATGAGTACGCAGATGAAGATGAGTTTTTATCGACTTTATGTACAATGAAAAATTTTTATGCGTTGGTATAAACATGTTCGTCTGCAGTTTTTACAATAAGCCCGGAGAGCCTTGTAGCATTTTATGAGTCATTCGCTATGAGTGCATTCGCTTAGGAATAGAACTAGCTCGCTGCACGCTAGTAAAGAAAAACATCAATGCTTAAGAGCAGACTGGTTTTTTTTCTATTCAATTTTTCTTTTGACCCTTTATTCTGTGTGGGCTACACTTAGGGCCTGTTTCACAATGTCTGATTAGGAGATACTTGGCAGATAAAGTGACAGTTTTGTATGAACTATCTGTCAGGTAAACGCTAATGGGAACTTACTTGTAGATCGTGAAACAGGCCCTAAGTATAATAATTAAGTTATCGCCAGTCAAAACCAGCTATAAGGATAGCAGAAAATTTTGTATACTGATCTCCAAACTTCAATATGACGATGACACTAAATGATGGTGATAAAAGTGTTATATCTTATAAAATGTACACACGCCTGCACATAAACCTACCACAAACTGTTAAATTTTCTCAATAGACTTTGAACTCTATACCTAAAGCTTAAGGTTGAAAATGTATTGAAGAAATTTTACAGATTTCGATAGGTTGATGTGCAGGTGTCTGTACATTTCAAGAAAAATGTTACTTAATCTTTTCTCATGCCCATTAGTGTATACAAGAATTTATGTTAGATATATTATTTGCATTTTATTTATAACTAGCAGCCCGTCCCTGCTTCGCACGACTGACTGACTATCACAAACTGTCAAATTTCGTCAATACCGCCTCTGTGGTCTAGTGGCTAAGACCACCGGTTTAGACACAGAGGTCCCGGGTTCGATTCCCAGCGGAGGGTACATGTTTGTGTACTTTGTTTGGTTGGTGGTAGGGCTTGTTTGTCCCCGGGCTAGCTACCACCATCTTATCTAAATATGTCGCCATAACATCAATGTTTGTAGCATTGTTGTGTTCCGGCAGCTAGAGATAAGATAGCCAGTGCCTCACTATTTGAGGATCCCGGGTGAAGTGCACTTCCATCATTGGCCTTATCATCAATTAACATCAGGTGAGATCAAGGCACTGTGCCTACCCGTTAATATAATAATAAGAAAATACTTATAGACTTTGAACTTTGAACTTTTGACTTTTTATGTCTATGGTATACGGTTGAACATTTATTGAAGAAATTTGATAGTTTTGGTAACGTTGATGTGCAGGCGTCCGTACCTACTATAGACCAATTCTATACCAACTACGTCGGCGTAGCTTAGATTTTTCAGTTTCTATCCTCATAATATGCCGACTAAAACTACCTCTTACCGTGTCGGTGGGAATCTTAGAACCCTATTTTCAATAGCACAAAAATAAACAGCTCCCATTCTTGCTGCCTAAAATTAGTAACAGGAAAATGGCATAATATTTTCGAATGAAAAAGTATAACAGTCAAAGCCACAGCGTGATGCCTTCTTGTTTATTGTTATTCGTTTATTCACGGGCCGTAAATAAGCAAATCATGATTAAAGAGATAACAGACGTGATCTTAACAATTCTGTCGGTTAACCTATGGCTGAGCCTCTTGTTTCTATACGCGAGTGTCTGAGGCGTTTACACGTGTCTCGTTTCATTGTATTTCAGTTTGCATAATGTGTAGGTTCCTCGCAATCGGGCAACTTTCGGAATGCCGAGTCTCCGATAGGTGATCGATCAAGTTAAACAATTCGAACTATAGTTCGCTGCCTATTACTGTTATAGTACCTAAAATAGTACGAGTATTATATATATAACTATTTCAGTAATAGGCATATTAAATAAATGAAAGTAGCCATCAATTCAAGGACGCTTGCGATAGCAAGAACATCAAGGATATCGCGCACGTGTTGCCGGCCATGATTTTTCCGGGCATTTTCCTATAAACCAAATAGACGTTGATAAAAGACGTTTTTAAAAAGCAGAATCGAGTCTCTGTTCTTATGATTCTTTGCCCTCTAATTTCACTGGATCTTGTACTCTTTAAACGGAAACACAAGAATCTAAACAATAATGAAAATATTTTTATTTAAAATCTAAGCCATGGCTTCGTGAGCTCTACGGTAGAGAGCTTGCACCGAAAACCGCAAGCGAATGTAATGGAAAACGAGGCTGCATGGCGGCAGAGGTAATTAAGGTATTTGCCATACATTAAGATTTTGGACAAAATCCTCCAGGCAACCACAAATTGCCAACGCGTGGACATTACCCCACTGCATATCATTAAGCCAATCTTTGTCAGAAAGAACGTTAACTGCGAATTACAGTTGCATTTGCGCTCGCGGCGCTTAAACGACAAAAAATTACTTTATGACAGACAATGCTTCGTTCGTTGCCCTTTAAAATATTCCAGAGATCTGTCACCACGTTACGGCCGGTATGTCATTTGTCTTTTTGTATTTAACCAGCACTTAAATGTGGCAAGGTCGATGTACAAATTGGTTTAAAAAAAGTTGTTTTTTGCTCGTCATATACCTAGTGCACTTGATTGCAGCGTGCATTGACCTCAGCTGCAATTGTGTTGTTGTTGTATGTACAATCGCTTATAATATTTTTTTTTCCCTTAACGATTTTTTCATGATTTACTTATCTTTATTGTAATGTTGAATTTTACTCCTGTGGTTTCATGATGTAATAATTTTATAGTCATACCCATAGTATGCTCTACAAAAAAGGTTTAGTTACGAGATTAAAATAACTTCGTTGCTGTTATATCAAATAACTCCAAGTATATATCTATCTCAGGACCTCCTACAGCGAAAACCGCTATCCTCTTGGATCTTAATTGTTTATGTTAAGTTAATTCTCAGTAGGTTTCATTAGAGAACCGCTTAATTTGCTCGAAGCGAGTTCACTGATGAATGGCATTGAAAATAGAGTCTCCAGGATGTCAGTAATGAAGACGTGGTCGTGGACATTACAACAGAACAAAAAGAGTTGAACAGAAACGTTGCGGCTGTCTTTTTGGTGTTGTTATTTCCAAGAACATACAGCCTATGTTATACTGCCAAATTGGGACTGACTTTCACTGCGGACCGACCACATTTGTGAGAGGAACGACAATGCAGGAGATGAATATGAAAGTTATTTATCTGTGTTCAGTTTTCTATTACTTATAAAAACAATAATATGAAACAAATAACATTTCAGAAAAAATTAAACAGAATTTCAGTTTGTCTTACACAGGGAGGTACACTGGGCCCCATTTTGTTACTTTATTTTAATGAGATAATTTTACTGCTACTAACTAATTAAAAAGTTCCAGATAGAGTTTTACTAAATTCACATTGATCTTCCTTGGAACAATACAGAAATAAACGACAGTTATATTTCGTACACGAAAATCGATAGCATTATTTTGTATTACGATGAACAGTCTCGCTTTGCTACGAATCTCTCTCTATAGCATATTTCGCATGATCGTAGGGTCCGGTTCTGAGACGTGGTCTGTTGCTATGCTACTTTTTGCTGCCCTAAAAACTTAGCCATTAGTTAGGGTTCTTCCGCAATATTAGCAAACCTTGGCGATATAACAATACAGTTTTCTTGTCTTATTGCATTATTCAAAAATGTATTGAGAGTCAAGTTTGGGTATAAAATTGGGTTTCGAAGTCGTTTATAACTTAATTCTATCACGTATCGTGAAATTAAAACAATTACTATCCATGTATATGTATGTTTTTTTGTGATACATTTAAATCACTAGTATTTATAAGGTTTGGGTGCCTTCGCACGTAGATAAGACTTAGGTCTGTCTCTATTAAAGAAATTAAGAGCTAAAAGTTCCGATAAAGTAGGGTAATTTGTTTTTTGTGTAAAGTTAATGAGGAGCGTTGGAGAGGATTTTATAAGGGGTCTGTCCCGGGTCGACGTCCCCGCTAACAGCTGACGGGAAGAGGAGTTACGCCCCGTACGTAGTGCGTTGAACTCCAGGCTCCACAATTATTGACTATTCAAGTCTGCCACGTTTTACATTTATAGGCAAGATTCTATATAGGCTCTCATGGAGGAGCATACCTGTAGATACATTTGTAGATTTTTCTGATTTCATTCAAATGGGGTTTGATATCTTGCTAATTTGTCGCGGAGTTGATGGTTTGTTGGTTGCTTATTTTTTTTAGTAGAAAATGTATTACCTAGACCATTGAAAACTATTCAAAGTTAGTTCTAGTTAGGTAGATGAATGATGTTGAAATTTAATGTCTCAGAAAAGAAAGAAATAAATGGGTTTCAGAAAAGACTACACAGAAAACTAGGTTTTTGGTTTAAAATAAAAATAGCACAAGCACTTGTAATTGTAAACGGAGAGAAACAACCCATAGCTAGACAATCTATATATGTATAGATATTTATATAAAAATCAATTGCAATCAATTGAAAACGAACACGTTTGTCTCGCTAAAACTCGAGAATGGCTGGACCGATTTTGGCTAATTTTGATTTTGAAATATTTGCGGAAGTTCAGGGAAGGTTTAAACGGCGAGAAACATAAATAATAGTTGACGGAAAATACTAAAGATGACAATTTAATTTTCCAATACAAAATGTTCCATGATTTGTTTGTTTTGTCGTCATAGAAACTGTCAACGTGGTACGAAGTCCGCCGGGTCAGCTAGTAAATATATAAAAAAGAAACTTTTAACTGTCTATACCTGGCGACGTGCAATCAATCAATTGAACATCATAACGACCCAATTAAGATGGTTGCCAATCGAGCTACAATTCAAGGTCATTACCCCTAGCCATAACAATGTTTCCGAGCACATTATTCGATTACAACGCAAATTTAAAAACAATTTAAATAAATAAACGACGAAACCTTTCTTGCACAAACAAGTTGTTTCAATACCGGTTCTGGTTTGCCGTCTCACTCGCGCGGTGGATGAGTAACTGGAGCGAGAGAGATGGCGCGACAAGGTCACTGGTCAGCCGTTCGCCGTCAGACAGTGGGGCGCGCGGGAGGGGCGGGTGCGCAGGCGGCGGCGGGCGGCGGCGGCTAGCAGCAGACATGCGCGCGTGACGTCACACCCACCGCCGCGCCGACTTGCACGAAACTTCTCATGCGTAGGAAAACTGGAGGCGCACAACAAACGTATCTGGTTATGTGTGCAGATCTAGCGCATTTAAAACGCTAGATTGTTTGTTTAGGTGCTGAGCTAACAATGACTCACGGATACGTCACATCAGACGGGAATTGAAGATCGTATCGTTAGGACAGGCAGGCAGTCTAGTCCATTAGAATACCTATTTCGAACTGGTTTTTATTGATTAGTATCAGCTGTTAGAAATGTGTATCATTTCAACGCCTAACTACCTACTCTTATTTTTCAAGACAATTCTCTTTAATAAGAGATATTAACGTATTATTAATAAAGTTCTTATATTTATTTTTTCTTATGGTCAATGATATAATGTTGAAAAACCGGAAGATAACTTCGTTAATAAATACTCCCAATTTAACTGACCACGACTGCTTTTCTTTGAATAAATTCCGCTGTTTTCTTTCTCCATACTAATTAGGCTTATGTCCCATACGTCATCACCATTTCATTATAATCAGCCCGTGTCAGTGCACAGCTTGCAGCCACTTTGCGTACCTATATCGTAGCTCTACCAGGCCAGAGAGCGTTTTACACTACGTTGAATTTTAGGTAGGGTACACCATTTACTATCTGGTCATTAACACTTTATTGCTTAGCTACTAATTTATAATATTTGCATTTTAATTTAAAATAATAATACCTAAAAAAAAGCACAGCTAGAAAAAAATTGTAAACATGTCATCAATTACAATTAGTATTCTCTCTAGACATTGTTCAAAGCGAAAAATTAAAAATGTGTTAGGTACTGGTTACAACTTATTGGGTTCAAACCACCTTTGAAGCAAAAGTTTAGGTTGTTTTTGAAGATTCCGCTCTTCTATAAACTTAGCCTGCACATCTGACCATCACAAACTGTCAAAGAGGTCACCAATAGCCCATACATTTACATACATACATACATACATATAATCACGCCTCTTTCCCGTAGGGGTAGGCAGAGACCACTTCTTTCCACTTGCTACGATCCTTACATACTTGTTTCGCTTCGTCCACTTTCATTATTCCCTTCATACATGCTCTTCGGTTTAGGGTACTCTTGACCTGGCCTTTTTTTATGACGTCCCTGATTTGATCTCGAAACGTCCGCCTAGATCTACCCCTACCAACACTTTCATTCACACTCGCCTTATACACTTTTTTCGTCAATCGTTCTTCATCCATTCTCTCGACATGGCCAACCTTTCTCAATTTTTGTCACTACATCTTCTTTCAGACCACCATACATTTGAACCCATTTTATGTAGCTCAGGTACATGTACACCAAAAAATATAAATAAAACAAATATATTAGATAGAACATGTAATAGAAAATAATATAAACAGCCGTAGAGCTTCATTCATTAATATTGATGCAAGTGTATCCCTTTTAGAAGACTTCCCAGTGATGACACCTTCAGATTAAATTCTATTTGCACTGGGAACTTACCAGATTAAGCAGGCCCGGTCATATTACGGAGAGCACATAAGAGAAAACAACACATTTATTGTTGAAATATGTGATGCTGAGCAAATCCATATACCAAACATTGTAAGTGCAAGATTAATAAGGGGACGAATTAAATCTAGGCATATAGTGTACATATAATGTTTACTCTTGATGTTACGTTGACTCTTGAAGTATAGGTAACTACACTAATTCTGATATTCAATATCCACTTTGAATACTAAAAAAAAATCCTAAAATGTACCTAATAGGTATTTAATCAACAAACGATCTATGTATGACTGACATTGTGAAGTGACAACTTATGACAGGACAGGTGTCAAGTTGTAATTTTTTGATTATCAATGTTCTAAAATGGTGTGTTTTTTCCAAACTAAATATCTATTTTCTCGTCTCCAAATATGCATAAAGAAAATATATGACTGGAATAGTATTCAAAATATTATGTAATATTTTTTCCCGCAAAGTGTACTTCGATACCTTAATTGGGCGGTTTTTGGTGACCTCCTTTCCTCAATAGACTTCGATGGTTGAACATTTATTAAAGAAATTTGACAGTTTTGGATATGTTGATGTGCAGTGATCTGTACATAATAATATTAAAAATGCACGAACGAGCCATCCAACAAGAAAACGAACTAAACAAAAATGTCCTTTGTGTTTCCAGGGGCATATAATTTTCGTACACAAACATTTCGCGCTGTCATTCCAAAATTACCCTAGTATTCAATACACATTATGCACTGCCCACTTGTTTTCCGTTAGTTTATTTACAAATGTGAGCGGGGAGCGGTTTGTCAACGCGCCAAAATGTATAATTAGACTTGTAGTTGTCAAAGCTGTGCACTCCGACTGCTCCGAACCACTTCGATTGCGCAATGCGGCCGCACACCGCGATGCCGGTTGTGAATAAGCTTGAATCTCTGATTTATTTACTTCCAAACATCACCAGCTTAATTTCTGTTAACCACTACTGAGGCACGAGCCTTCCCTATGGATGGAAACACCACAGGGAGAACGCGTGGTGCTTACCTTGCGAATTCAGTGTGGATTGGTGGTTGTTACCGACTGCTAATGCAAGGGCAAGGCTTTACCTGCCTCCAGAGTCACAGAGATCACTCATCCGATGATCGGCCAAAGCGAAAGTTGCTTAACAGCGATCGCAGAAGACAACAAAGGAATTAACAAAAATACTAATAACAATAACAGAATAAATGACAAACCGGTAAACTCGCACTCATGTTTCTCGCAAAACATTATACTCGTACTTACAACAATTTAAGACATCCTTCCTTCTATAACACATACATCACAATTAGGCTGTTCAGCCAGGAATGCATTGATTTGGTTAGTTGGAGTAAGAACTGCTTTCTAACCATTTCTACTAGCTTCAATATACAAACGTAAAGCTGAGTTATCATGGAAATGGTTGTATATATATTTTGCATGTGCAAAAGAGAATATCCTCGGAAAGAATTAGAGAGAAGATCTTTAATAAATTGTAATCCGATATCACTGTCTGTTAAATGAGGTTTTTTTAAAAGTGATTTAGGTGTGTTATTTACAGGTTGACTCCACAAATCCGCAATAGAAATTTAATTGTTAGGCGGTCGCCGGTGACCCTCATAACGCTTACAGTGTGTGAATATATAAAAACCTTATGTTCTTAAAAAGGTTCTGCTAAAAAAAGGACACACAAGGTCCGTAGACAACGACCTTCGCGTCGGCGTCGTCAGTCGTCGAGAGCACATTTCCGCTAATTAGCAATTTCATTCGTTAATGAAACATCCCGCAGTGGCGAGGCGAGGCGAGTGGTGTATGCGAGCGACCCGCTTCCCTGTGCTGTTGACCCAAATAAGGCGATTCATCACAAGCTCGCGCCACCGCCATTTTTAAAGCTCATGCAAAACGATAAGAACTTGTGATGTAAAGTAAAATGGGAATTGAACGTGGGACCTTCAGGTATCGAGGCGAGGTTGTAGAAAGTAACACCTATACGCTGAGTGTCTTTTGTGAGTTTAATTAACCATTCGTTCACTTTTGGAGTTAGTTTGTTGATATCTTCAGGCGGCCTTTTCAGCTTCACCAGACTATTTTGGGTGTCTCCAGCCGTGCAATCGAAACACCGTCAGAGGGTTCTAGAGGGAATGACGTCATGCAAGCGTGTCTCCTTTCTCTACTTGATTTTTGGAAAGATGCGGATCGAATCGTTTTTCATTTTAGAAACCAAATATGATTGTCAAGTACTGCGAAGTGTGCGTGTGTGTTTGTGTGTGTGTGTGTATGTTGTTAACTGTAAAATAGCCCACATACTGTTTATTACCACAACTAAAAGGTCTGAAAATAGGAAACCTCTCTCTCTCTCCGGTGAATGTTGCTGACATATCAAACGATGCGAATATATACCCTTATTTCTGCTTCAACTGCTCAGCATCACACAAAGGCTAAACTACTGGTTGCCTAGGTAACTAAACACTACGGAAGGCTCTATAAAGATGAATCCGTCCGTCTCGTCTCCTGCCCCTCCTCCGACCCTCCCAGTCCACCCATTGGGGAAACCAGGCCACTGGGAGGAGGGGGCTTCGTCGGCCCGGGAATAATTTTAGCTCGGCGCGCGGTGGCATGGAACTGAAAAATGTCATAAGCTATATGCACTCCCGCACGTCTCACCTGCACCCGAAGCGCTGATATGCGGTCTCATACGATAACTGTTGTATTATTTAAGGTTTGCGAATGAGACCTTTCGGGGGGGTCAGAATTACTCGCCTCCGTTACGTTAAGTAATTGATCTATTTATTTATTTATAAGGTCTGCCAACAGTTTTTACACCAATGACTTTTTATCTAAAATGCATTTTTTCTTAAACTTTAGTGCAAAAACAATAACAGACAAACACAGCATTTGTAATATATTATTATAAACTGTGTACAAACATATAAAATAAGCGATTACGTACCTGACATTCAGGATAATAAGAGTGAAGATTCCTAAAACTTGTAACATTATTAAATAAAATAAATTAAGCATCTAAAATGAGTATGAAGTTAAAAAGGAGCAAAGTGAAGTGATAACAGGGCAAAGTAACAGCGACACACTACCAATCTCATATAACATAAATGGTAGGTAGGATTTTTGACGACCTCCTTGGTCTAGTGGTTTGTACACCGGTATTCATGGTGTCGCCATCTCTGAGGTCCCGGGTTCGATCCCCGGTCGGGTCAATTTAGAAATTATTGTTTTTCTAAATTGTCTCGGGTCTGGGTGTTTGCTATGTATAATAAGTATGTATTTAAGTATTTTAAGTATGTTTATCCGTTGACTAGTAACCATTTTAACGAGTTTCATAACGAAGCTTCTCTTGGGCTAGATAATTGGTGTGAGTGTAGGAAATGTTATTTATTATTTATTTTATTTATTTATTATTTTATTTATATAATACACTTTTAAACTTTCGCGTTCCATAGTTAGAACATCGCGACAGCAGTCAGCTCGTGACCATGGCCGGTGTAACTCGGTCGAAATGTCGGGTATAAAGAAGGTATTATTTAGTTGGCATTAATCCCCGTTTAAATTCTTTCGTTGGTCCTTCGAGCCGGATTCAAACCGTAACAGTTGACAATATCTTCGACGTTTGTTGACAGCTGCTTATCTGCTTGTTGCGTCACCAATCTTTTATGTAATATTGTAATATTGTAAACAAATTCGTAATCTGTTAGAGCTAGTGTGAAATTTCGACGCACTAAGTGACATTCCAAATGCTTTACATAGATCGTTCGTTTCTATTACTGCGTCGTGGTATTTTGAGCTTTATTGAGTCGAATACCATAAATAATTTACAGGCGGAATATGTGCGCATACGCAGAGATGTGAAATCCTGCTGTTATCTGATTCTTTCATGAAGTAAGTATTCATACATTTAGAACTGTCAACTTTGTTAAACAAAACAGAGATTCATTGGCTGGTGTTATGGTGATCTAATGGTGTCGTACAACATATATCATAACAAGAAACGAAATACAGACAAAAGTTTGTCATTTTTAATGAAGAAAGATAAACATCCTTTAAATCTATCAGTTGAATAGAAGCCGTCATAGTAACTAATATATGTTATTTTATCATGCATAAATTATAAGGAGGAAAAAGTTTTATCGATCGTCGGACTTCAATTCAATAAGTTGCTTGGTAATAGCGGATCGACAAAAAACTTTTCAACTTTCATAATAGTGATGAAAAATGAATCAAGAGAGCCAGAACAGAACCGTCCCAACGTCGGGTAGACAAGAATTACGGCCTAAATAATTATGCAAAACTGTTTTGTCTGTCACACGGAACTTTGTCGAGAGAACTTGTGTGAGATTCGGAGAATTGTTTTCGAGGGGCTATAAGAATGTTTAATGTCTTATGGAGATCGATACAAATAAACATTTTCGTTATAGATAGATATCGTTATTTTTATAGCGACAAATTTCTTCGGATAGAATGTTGAAAAGTATTAAAGTTTGTTCGCAAATGCTTGCCCCTATTCTGAAATCCTTGATACTTGCGATTTTGTGAAGATGTTAAGATCGGATGTCGATGACGTAGTTGTTGCCATTGAATAAGGCTCACTTCAGCTTACGAAGAAAATAGATAGTGTTGATGTGTACGGTAGCTTAATAGTTTTGCACCTGGCCCGGATTGCTAGAAGGTGAGGAATCGAGTCCCGTTCGTAAATTTTTATAAACACTAAGTTCCGCTCTATGAGTCGCCGACTTCTGAGATACAGGTTAGCTCCAAGCGCAGAAGTCAGGGGGCTTGTCAAATATTCGCACATTTTCTATGTCAAGAAAAGTTGTTATTTGACTTTATATTTTAATACCTAATTATAAAGTCAAATAACAACTTTGTCACCAAACGGCGCTTCACTGCTTTATTACGAGAGTAAAAATTTGGCCACACAAATTGTCGTTTTAGTCAATGGAAACTTCACCTATTATGAGAAGAGTTAAAAATTCGTCATCTATATAAATAAAAATGAATGTTACTAAGCGCAAAACTCGAGAACGGCTGAACGGGTTTGGATGAAACTTTGCACATAGACAGACCATGACCCGGACTAGGACATAGGACAATTTTTAACCCGGTAACAGGTTCCTGTGGGATAGTGTAGTCTCCGATCCGAACCCTTCGGAGAATCTAGTAAGGCACGGGGACGCGCACTAGTGCGCGATGCCGTTCCCTCTAGAAAACCTCCGAAGGTGATTCGTTTCACACGGCTTGAGGGAGGGACCCTTTACGTTCTTCGCCGCCCCCAAACAAGCCCGGTGAAGCTGAAAATGCCGTCTGAGGCAATCAGCAATCAGCAATCTCTCTCAAAAAAGTAATGTAATATTGTGTCTCTGTCCAAGAATATTACTAAAAAGTGACAGTATCTTTTTTTCAGCATTGTCTTCATCATCAACTTTAGCCATCGGTTTTATGGTGAACTGCTTCACCAGGCTACTTGCTTTAGGCAGGATGGCAGGAGTAAAATTCTCACCGGATGTCGATAAGTGGGTCACCCGCTCTGGTGTAGGTAAAGTGTCATCGATGTTTTCGTTACCACCTAACAGTTTGTATTGTTTACGCGTTCCGGAAGGCAAATTCTTGGAGAGGATAATCGTATAAATCGTCAGTGGAATCATGTTTTTGTTGTTAACCTGAGACGCTGTTGGGTGTACCCAGAAATTCAGTAGTGCCTTATTGTTTCAAGAATGTGTGGGTGGCACAGTTAATGGCTAACAGTAGAAAGGTTCGGTGACATGCTACACAAACAAAACATTATTTTTCTTATTGGTAAACTCGAAATTCAAGAATAAATAGCATAACTTCCTCAATTAGTGGGGAAATTGCTATATTTCTTACTTTCGGCTACAGTCCTAGTAAAATTGTAGTTGTTACGTCGAGGAGCACGATGGCGCAGTGTTTAACGCGCCCCGCCCGATCTGCGATTGCTGAAGTTAAGCAACTATCGCAAAAGCCGTTCAAAGGACGGGTGGCCAAAAAATTATTAATTGTACCTCCGTGCTTCGGAAGACACGTATAGCCGTCGGTCCCGACTGCATTAGCAGTCGTTAACAACCACCAATCAGTACTGGGCCCGCGTGGTGGTTTATGGCCTGTTCTCTCAATCCATCCAAAGGGAAGGCTCGTGCCCCGGCAGTGAGGACATTATGAGCTGTTAAAAAAAGCCATATGATCGACCAAACAAACGTAATGAACAGTAAACGACCTAACAGCAACCTGTAGGTAGTAACCGCTAGAAATTGCACCGGGCGCGACCCCTGCCCCCCGACCGCCTAACCGATCGATTTGGCTACGTGTAAAGTTTATGACGTCATCTTGTCATTTCGTACTGCCTATGAAAGCAATATCGAAAGCTATAGGCTATAGCTATAGATATATGCCTATACCTATTAGCCAGATGACAAGATGACGTCATAAACTATACACGTAGCCAAAGCGATCGGTTAGGCGGTCGGGCCCCTGGGTCTGAGACCACTAGACCATAGAAGGCGGTTTTATATATTCTGTAAAGATATTCGGAATCTCATGGACGATACATTTTAATGTAACTACTAAGATATGTGATGATTAAATTTATTAAAGATTAAAGATACTTAAAAAAAAGAGCTAGGGTTGGTAGATAATCTTTAAAATATTTTTTGTATGATGGTGCTAATTTCTAATTTGTTTTTGAATATTTCTAGGTATAGTTTATTTACCTACATTAGTCTAGCATATATTATATTTTTCCATTTTTTTGTGCTGTTCGCCGGCGGCTCCGTGCGGCTAGTTTTGCATTTATTTGTAAAATGTATATAAAATGTATTTGTAAATATAACAAATGTATAAACCTTTGGGAAACCTAATAAATACAATAAAGTAACATAAAAATGTTTGTAAGAGCTCATTTTGCTTCCATTCATTCTTCTAAACCCTCGGAAACACCCTACAAACATCCTGTAAACTTTTTCAATTAAATTTTTTATACTGCTGTTATTTTTATGTAGTTATTCCTTATTTATAAATGAGAACAATTTAATAATAACAACTCTTTTCCTCATTTCAGGTAATATTCAACTCCTCACTACGGAAAATAGGTATACCTATCTGCTTATTTTAAATCTCTCGGAGGACAGCTGGTTCCATCCCGTACGGTAAACATTTGGTAAACTGGATTAATTGATTAAAAAAAACTTTTAATATATGCGACTTTAGAAACTGTTTAAAATGTGTCATTTTCACCACTCTCGACGCCTACCCTGTCGTGGAAAGGATAAGGATAGGACCGCCATGTAATCTTATGTAGCAAAAGTAAAAAAAAAATGTTTGAAATTAAATAAAATGATAAATTATTTATTCAGTGTCACAAATAATACATTAAATAAAACTGATATTTTTTTTAAAATGGCCGTAAAGGTCGTGGGAACTAACGTATGAAATTGTTTTTTTTTAAGAACATAGAGCGTCAAGGTGTCGCATGACCCTTAAAAATACGGTTTACCAGATGTGATGTAGCCGACCAGCTCGATGGATTTGAGTAAAACCAATCAACGTCGGGGGCGGTCCTCAGAAAGGTGGACAAATATGATTATCCTATCTCCTCATTTCTCGAAAGGTACAGTCAACAACTATTACTGAGCACTTAAAACTTTGATGACTTTATCAAACCAATTACAAAACCGGCGCTTGTCATGATCTAGTAAAAAAAGAAGCATTTATTCATTGCCACACAAAGAAAAACAATAAGTAGATGCATAACAAAGCAAAACTTAAAACTAGTGGCCCTGAAATGGTTCTCACTCAGCATCAAGGTACCGGATTGGCATCACAACACTGGTCTTCCATAAGTAGTAGGGCTATTATGACATAGTACTAAGGACCAAAGTGATCAGCTACTTTTGTTGCTAACTGTACAGCCCACTACACATACTGGTAAGCATAAGTTGCACTCGGATAGCTATGAAGTTACCGTCTTCGAAGAGCTCCTCTTATATTAGAACTTTATGCCTGGTGATCTTGTGATAAAGCCTTTTGAAGGATTAAGACCTTTTCATTGTTACCGGTTTTAAAAAAAAGCGAGAAACAAGAGAAAACTTTCTGAATGATAAAATAGATCTTCTTCTAACATATAAAATTCTCGTGTCACGGTGTACGTTATTAAACTCCTATGAAACGGCTCGACCGATTTTCGTGAATCTTAGCGTGCACATCGGCTAAATAAAACCCTAAATAAATAATAATAATAATAATAATAATAATAACCCTAAATGTTAAGGGTTGGCCACCGCTAAATTTTTTTTAGATTTTTGAAATTTTTCCAATACAAAATGATTTGTTTGTAGTGTTGTCATGGAAACCGTCAAAGCGGTACGAAGTCCGCCGGTCAGCTAGTAGATAGATAAAATAATGTGGGTAAGTATATACTGTAAGTTATGTAGTAATCAGGACTCATTGCTTCGGTTAATTTTGTGGCACACGACGCGCCCTGAGAGCACATTTAGCCGAGGTAATCCAAGTAATCCATAAATATACAATATTTCCTTCCAGTATGATGATGATTTGATATTGAATGATAATAGAAATGAGAAGTGAAAGATTCTCTTGGGAGAATTTGAAAAGTGAAGTTGCACTGTTTTGTTTCATTTGCCAACGCTCATGCGCACTTTCCACCATTATTTTGACATTAATATTCGACATAACACAAATTTTAGAAAATAAAACTAAACCGCAGACATGACTCTTCACTTTCCCGCCAAGAAGTCGTGACCTGAGTTTAAACGTAGAAGGTTAGGAAAAAGGAAGAAAAAGAACGAGTGAAGATATTTTTGATTGTTGATTTTGTGACAGCAGGCTGGATTGTAATCGTCTCTCACTTCTTCTTTCCTTTTTTCCTTACCTTCTTTCTTTTAGTTGATGGCTTCGTGCGATTAGCAGATTTAGCCAGTGTCAAAGTAATTTTCTTACAAGTAATACATAAATATACAATATGATAATGATGAATGATAATAGAAATGATAAGTGAGAAATGATATACCCCCAACCCCTCGAGTATCTCAGTAAAAATGTGGGGCTTTACTAAGTCCTCACGCAGACTTCTTGAGAGAATTTGAAAAGTGACGTTGCACTATTTTGTTTCATTTACCAACACTTATGCACACTCACGAACACTTAACGGTTAATAATCCACCAATATTTCACATTAATATTCGACATAACACAAATTTTAGAAAATAAAACAAAACCGCAGACATGACTCTTCACTTTCCCGCCAAGAAGGCTCTCCTTACCTTCTACGTTTAAAACTCAGGTGACGTCGTTTGCCACAGAGTCAACCGAAGCAAGGAGTCGCAATCACTATGTACACACGCCTGCACATCAACCTACCACAAACTATCAAATTTTCTCAATAGACTTTGAACTCTATACCTAAAGTTGAAAATGTATTGAAGAAATTTGGCAGATTTGGATAGGTTGATATGCAGGCGTCTGTACCTACTCCCTTACAAATGAACAGAGAATAAGCTCTGAATAGTTATTCCGTGTTTTGTCTCTTTTACTCTAATTTGAAATGACGTTTACATGACAGAAACAAAACACGGAATAATTACTCGGAGCTTATTCTTTGTTTATTTGTAAGGCACCTAGAGTAGTGGCTCCAGCTGTCGGCAAGAACCAGTGATCGACATTTTTTCTTTTTATCACTAAAAATAAGGGTCAGCAACTGATTTTAATCTTTAGCCTGTCATCTCGTAAAATTTCAATGAAATCCAATGTGATTATTTAGGGACAAAAACTGTGTCGAAACTAGGCTTAATTAAAGTGTCGAATGTGCCATTATCTTTATATATATAAATCTATATTGAACTCCTAAACGGCTAGACCGATTTGGATGAAATTTTCTGTGTGTGTGTGAAGTGGATTCAAGAATGGTTTAGATTTACAATTGGACCCGGTGGGTGGCGCTGCTATAGGGGTCCATCATGGGGTACGGGTGTTAGGCGGACGAATGATTTGTTTGTTTCGTTGTCATGGAAACTGTCAGCTAGCTAAACTATATAATTTACCTACTCTTACAAGAAATTTGTTAATTGTTGATATCGATGTTACTACATATTGTAAAAGCTAAAAAAGTCCACACTATTATTGATCGAACACTCCACAAGAATGTATCATGGATGGATTGGATTATCTTATCTGTTCGTCTAGTTTATTATCAATAAAATACTTGCATACAGTATGCACGTGAAAAACATATTGAGCAGGTTGCATAAGAAATTGATAATATGATAGAGTACTTACGTACTTAATTCGTACCTAATTAAGTAAAGAAAATAAATAAGCAATAAAATTATAATCATAATTGCTTCCCATCAGGTGACCCGCTTGCTAATTTTCCACCTTTAACACCAAAAAAATAAGGTAAACTTTTCTGGTTGTAATCTACGTATCATCTCACATAAACTATTTCATCGCCAACGAAGAAATTCGGTGATTCATTTCTTTGTTGCACCACCAGATAACGAAATTCCCTAAAAGCAACGAGTTTCCCGTTTTTTTTAATTATTTTTTTCACTTGTTTCACGCTTTTTGTTTGTTTTTTGTGGCCTATGCCCAGCAGTGGGAAGATACGGGCTGACGATTATGATGATGATGACGATGACACGTGTTTCCTTATTGCTACAACATGGGGTCCTGTCGAGGTATGAAGAACCAGCTTACCCGCAAGCTGGTTCTTCATACCAACAACGTGAGGACGGCTAGTGGCAGGGTTTTGTCATCCTGTTCTACTAGTTGTCGTCGCATCTGGATACCGCTTCTGCCTTATGTTAGGCAGAACAGAGCAGCAAAAATTTTTAAAAAAAACTAGCTATATTTTTGTCCCCTCTGATTGAGCACGAACTTCCCTATGTACGTAAACCACCACGCGCGGGCCCAGTCCGGAACGGTTGTTAACAATTGTAAAGCGACGATCCAAGTGTGATAGATCACTACACTCAGCGTAAATTAATACTGCAACTAAAAGTTGAGGAATGCCTGTCGTAAAATTACGCCTACAAATAGCTTACATAACACAAAGAGCCGGGCGTGCCACAACAAATCGGTCAGCCACCAAACGCTGGTGTTGGACGTCCGCCAACCTTTAATCAAACTCCCGTTTACATAGTGTTTTTAATTACTGACAGTGTTTTATGGGTTTCGTTCTGATTGAGTTATCCTATTCAAAGAAATTTTGGAATGTTGTTTATCCATTTTTTACCCTGACATTATATCTAGCTAGAGAAATGGCGACGCCTTCTTGGTAGTATCACAAAATAAGGTGACCCACAGAAGTGAAACTTCATACAAACGCGCTCGAGCAACGCACAGGTAGACCACCTCTCATTGACACTAATCTCGGAACAGTGGGTGGTTGTCTGGGCTGCGTCAAGCCTGCTTTCTGCAGTCTCCTTATTTTCTGAAAGTATACTGAGGTTCGTTCCGTTGGACTTACTTATTGGGATCTTACGTGTCACCCCATCTTTTCAACCTTCTTCATCCCTTATAAAAAATACAAAATTAATGTGATTGCTACATTAATTGAGATCTTATGAACGAACTTCGCTATCGGTTCGTATGTCTACAGGACAGAAGACCTTGTACCAAAAATTAAATAATAGCTTATGCTGAGAAAAACCAGCAATAAACTCAGCGAGGGCAGCAAGAGCACGAAGACAAAAGATACAAAAAGAGCAAATCCTTAACTACTTAAAAGCAAGTAGCTGAGAATACCGGGTGAAGTTATGGTAACCGTCTTCTTGCTCTTATATATTTTTTTATCTGTCGAAGCACAACGTTATGGCATGCATCACGCGGCAGACTTAGGTATTAGGACCAACAACAAAATAAAACAAGTACAGTCAGCGACAAAAGTAGCTGAGCTTAGTTTGACAAAGCAACTAATTAATTTAGCAGATACTCACTACTACTACTACAAGTCAATTTCTAATGAAATTCTTGTTGTAATTTCATATTGAAAATTATGAAAAGACGTGTTATTTCATGTTTGTTTATTATTGTAGTAAGGTAACCTAGTTACAGTTATTTGTTTTAAGAATTTTGAATACACACTTTTATTGCGTACCCATAATGACCTAAAAATATGTATTTTGTATTTATTAAAATTCTCGTTTGCTGATACCGATAGCATTGTCAGCGTCCCCGACTTGATCAAAAATGATATAATACCACCTTCAAGTGTACATTATATGGTTTTGCAATAAAGATATTGAGTATTGAGTATGATGTTATTATGAAATGTGTACTAAAGTAGTCAACGACGCCTGTTGCTGACCGTACCCCGCTGGGGAATCCAACCAGGCGGTCTAACCACTAGACCACAGACTTATAACACATTAGCCAGTCGGGCACGTAAGAAAACACATTTCGCAGTCGATTTAGTTGCCCGTGCGAGCGGTCACCCGCCACTAAATAAGGAGACCCAGAAGGTACGCTTAATACATAAAGTCAAAGTCAAAACATTTATTTGAATAAATGAGCCTTTACAGGCGCTTATTGACGTCAAAACTATAAATCATTAAACTAAAAATTTTGTTTAGAGTAATCTACTGAATCTACCACCAGTTCGGTATTTGCATATTTTCAACCAAATTACAATTATGTAATATAATATACAAATTTTGTACAATTTTGTACAAATTAATAATAATATTAAGCCAGTGCAGGCGACCTATTTCCACACGCATTTGTCTGCAATATAGTCATTTACCTTATAAGCTTTCTTAATTAAAACATGCGTGCGTTTTGAATTTAATATCTGTCAGCGCAGTTATATCATCATTTTATTATAAAATCGAATTGAATTACCTTTAAAGGATTTAACTCTTGCTGAATCTGAGATTCATACATACCGCACACGTAGACCGCTTGTACAGACACGGATCAAGGAACAGCTCGGCACGCTTAAAAATGCAACCAGTTAATTGTACAATTGCAACGCGACTGCTCTGGTTGCAGGTGATAAAATGGTATTACGGACACACACCCCTCAATGATCGCTCGCTTAGTGCGTTTGCGATTCAAATGTATGTAATAGTTTACATATTTATATACATTGAGCTATTTGTGTTCGTAATACCTACTAATTTATCAACCGCAATTAAAGCAGTCGCGTTGCAATTGTATGATTGACAACTGGTAGCTTAATTAATGGAATCAGGAGTTATTTTGCGGAAATCCATGGTACAAAAAAAAATGTTTAAATAATATGTAGTGTTAATTCCGCTATCTCACTCGTTTATCTAGCTTGGATGCAGCACGCACGCACCGCCCTCCCGCCCGCAAAAAGTGTGCACATGCAGGAGAAACAATGGGTGCAAGCGAACAAGTGTTGAAGCAATTGGAAATAATGAAACATAATAATGACAGTCATGCGCTGTTGAATGACCAAACAAATTTAGTCTCATCCCCATTATTACGTATTATCGCGGGTAGTACGTCACAAATGTCAAACGATGGCGCTTTACAAGGCCGGGAGCTGCGTAGCCGTAACAGTCGGTGCGCAGCTCTCGACCAGTCAACAGCTCCTGAGGATGCCCCGTGGAGGGGCGAAACACGTGTCGGGTATCGGTGCTGGTGTGCACGTTCCCATTGTTTCTCCTGCATGTGCATCCTTTTTGCGAGCGGGAGGGCGGTGCATGCGTGCTGTATCCAAGCTGGATAAACGAGTGAGTTAGCAGAATTAACACTACATATTATTTAATTTTTTTTTTTTTAACTGGTTATTTTTTTTTGTAATAAACCTGCCGGACAATCCGAGCGCAACTTAGCGAGATTCCGTGTCAGTGAGTGGTCTATGTTTGCGTTGCTCGACCGCGTTTTCCCCGCCCGATCCTCTAAATGCCACTACACATTTACAGAATACACTAAACATGCACACTAGTTTAGGCCCAAGACGCCCAAGAGTTCACACGCGCTCTATACCAGGTACAGACATAGCGGGCGCTTCTCTCCACCACCACGGCCTGGCGGGCAACCCGAGCCGAGGTCCGAGCCTTTAGAGGCGCCCAGGCTATTTCGTTCCCCGATCCGCTCCGAACCCCTCAAAGAATCTAGTAGGGCGCGGGGACACGCTCTAGTGCGTGATGCCGTTCCCTCTAGAAAACCTTCAAAACCAAATTCAAAATTCAAAATTATTTATTCAGTGTAGGCTACAAATAGCTCTTATGAACGTCATTATGCCATCGGTTCGTAAGTCTACTCTAGGCGAGAGACCTTGTACTGAGAAGAACCGGCAAGAAACTCAGCAAGTGTCAAGCTCTTTTCTGCCTTACAGGACAATAATATTGGAAAATGCCCTATCGTTCACGAGTATGACATATGAATCAGCCATCGCTTCACTCAACCATATCTTAGGGAATGTAACGTAACCTCCGAAGATGATTCGTTTCACACGGCTTGAGGAACCCTTTAAGTTTCTCGCCGCCCCCAAACAAGCCCGGTGAAGCTAAAAGTGCCCTCTGAGGCAATCAGCAATCTCTCTCAAAACAAAAAAAAATCGACCGCGTTTGTATGAAGCTTACCTTCTACAGTTTAATTTTGAGGCCGCGTGCCTAACATGGCTCTATTTTAAATTCGGCTATTTGTGTGGCACTCGACCTCGCTTCGTGGGAATAAAGATCAGCCACTGATTACATTTAAAAAATAACATAACACGTGTACTACCGCATGCATATTGCACAAACTTGTTTTTGGTCGACTTCAGACAAGAATTTGTATGGCCAAATTGTAACTCTCCTTGTTTGTCATCGGGTAGTGATGCTTCAATGTCATTTTAGACGGTATTTTTATAGGGATAAGTAGAGTAACGTAACCTTAATCTCCATCATTCACCTATGATGAGGGTGAAGGTGAGAAATTTTAATTTTTATTGGAAAGTAACTATAATACGTAAGCTATAAAAGGCATTTCTCTTATATTTGACGCCGTAAAAGAAAGGTAGGAAAGAATGACCTAGCTGAGTTTCTTGCCAGTTCTTCTCAGTACAAGTTACTTTGTGCGTCCAGTGGGCTAACGAACCGATAGCGTATTGACGTTCAAAGAGCAAATTTTTGACAGCCTAGCTAGGCTGTCAAAAATTGCTTCTAGGCCCTAGACTGTATAAAACATTTTTAATTAAAATTGTATACATAGAGAAAACTCTTATAAAAAAAAGATAACTGACGGTATAATTGTATTGATGCAACAGTTTCTCAGCCTTCGGAGAGTGAGCTGACTGGTTCAAGAACTATTAAAACCACTTATTATAGCAGGTTGATTGTGTGTTGGCTCTCATTGGTGGAGACGGTAGGCACGACTGGTACTCCGCCGCTCACCACAGCATATTATATTATTATGTCGTAGTAACATAGGTAAAGCCCGAAGCCGTAACATAATCATTTATAGTATATGCCGATAGTTACGCGAAAGTGTCTCATACCTATTACAATCCCACATCATCATACATAATAATATATACATCACTAATACAGATCTATGAAACGTTCTCAATCTATAGTTACGTAACAATATCCGTAAACAAATATAGTAAAATCAAAAAATTCAGATTTTTCTTGTAAAAATTGCAAGTAGTTTTTTGCGACGCTTGACTTAAACTGTTTCGATAAACTCGTAATATTTAAGAAAGACATACATACTCGTAGATCTAGATTTCATTCAAAATGTAGAAAAAATATTCTAGTAAGAATAATACGAAATACGAATACCGGCTCGCAACCAATCCTACTACAGAAAAATAGCCAGGGTCTTGAATAATTCAGAGGTTGACAAATGTCTTCGACCTTTGTGGTCTGGGTGCCTAGTGCGGGTTTTATTCGTTCACGTTCGATCACGTTAACGAAAACGAGAATTTGTATGTATGTCGCCAGGAGGCGCTGCTGCTTCAATGCCATACTAATTTTGGTTTTCATAAATGTTATCGAATGAATAGGGATAGTAAACAAAATTCACTCTAGGCACCCTGATTAGCCCTGACCCCCTGATAGGCACTACGATTCGGTAGTCGCCTTTAGTTTTTCTTGTTTTTTAGCTACGAAATTTCTAGTCTTTCAGCCGTATTGGAGGTCAAACGCTTTCCCGAAATCATTCATGGAAATTTTGACTTCCTTTTGAAATTGGAACATTGTCCACCACGCTGGTAGTATTATAATAATCTACCTGGTGTTATCTTATCTTATTGGGGCTTACTAAGGTTTCCCTCTCCCAGTAGCACTTCAACCCATCGGAATCCTTTGAGCAGCCACATTCTTTCACTCTTTTCCTAATTGAAGATGACTGCCATAAGTTTGGTAATGTCTTTGAATGCGATGAGCCTGAATCTCTACTGCTTCTGTTAAGCTGATCCCAGGACTCCCATTCTCTTCCTTGCCAGATAGTCACAGTCGTACATATTTGCTGTATTGACTTAATTTTCTCTCCACGTGCCCTACAGATTGTTTTTCCGATAGATGTTGAAGATTACCATATTTCCCCTTCCTTATTATTCAGGAGTTATGCCAGATACACATGCGCTCTACAATAAATCCAAAACACCGGTCTCGAGAGAATAAGAAGACTCGTGTTTTTAGGTACAGAACAGACACGTCGAAGTCGAGTCATTAGGTGCCATAGCAAAATAGGGATGGTACTACATTTTTAAGTGCTGACTTCCTCTCGCCCTGTCGAGCTTTTCGTTGCTGAACAGGTGAAGGGGAGAAGAGACCCACATAACTTTGTGTCGCCCTGGCCCCGGTTTATGGGTCTACGACGACACGGTCTACCCGAGCCGATGGTCCTTAGTATTTAGAGACGCTCTCGGGTCCTTCCTAAAATCGATCGCGTGATGCCAAAACCTTGTAACCTCCAAGGTTTAATCGGCCACTACGACTGCAGAAGTTACTCTGTTTCCCCGTCAAGCTGCAAACGCCATAACAACTTAAAAAGTATAAAACTGTTGAACCCTAGATCGGGTCATGAAGCACACAACAATATACTTTCAAAAAAACTACCGTAGAAATACCGTCTGACGATAAAATCTGGTCTAGCTACAAAAACCATGATACTAAGAACATATAGAATTGTTGAACCCTAGATTATGCCACTGTAGGCACACAGCAAATTTTTTTTCAAAAAAACTACCGTAGAACCGTCTGTAACGATAAAATCTGGCCTAAGTCGTATGGAATAATTGTACGAAAAAAGATCCTTTATTCATGCATGAGCGTGCTTTGTAACACAAATGTGCCTAGGTTTTCTAGCACAAAAGGCAGATGAGATAATATCGCCAGAGAGTTAACAAGGCACTCTTACGGATCCGTTAGATGCCTATCTAAATGATGACTGCGATGATGTGCCCGCCGCATTACGACTAACATTTACCAGGCTAATCGCTTAAGGACGTGTTTATTTATCATATCCTAGAAACCTGGAATGTGAGTATAGTATATTTTATTCAATTGAGCGTGTTTACTGTATCCTTCTACCTCTTAATATGCCTCGTGTTCGACAAACATGCGCTTGAGTCGTTTATCCAGTACACAGCGAAGAATACCAGTACAAATCCAGGAAGAAAGCTCTATGTATGAAACTAAACCATTCGGAATCATAGGTATTGACAACTAGGTATCCCTGTCTTGATGTCTGTAGCACTGATGAACGGCTTTTTAGTATTTTGTTTTTGAAAAGATGACAGTGTATATTTTTTTGTGTGGATTCGAAAAATCTTACCTGGATACGCAGTAACTTGTGGACGAGACGTACACGTATTAATTGATACATTATCAGATACATTACGTGTAGACCTCCAAGTAGACACCTTACTTTAACATATTCCGCGGAGTACACTAACAGTATTTAAATGCAATGGCTGTCACGCCAGTAGCGACTCCAAACGGGACTTTTAAAAGAGAATCGATCATGTTTACAACCTGCGTCAGAATCTTCGTCTCACGCGGCTCCCATCGGCTGCACCATGTAATTTGAGAGATGCAATGTATCGATACAAAGCTATTAAGTGTGCAGTAGCAAATTGCTACGCGATTTTGTGGAGCACCGCTCTAGAAACCAGTAAGGTTACTGTTAGTTTTAATCTGTCCGTAACACCCGTTGGGCGCGTTGGGAAGTGACGATGCTTTTCTGCCTTCTTGCGGATTATTATTGAGAAACAAATAAACCGAGATAGTATAGCGGCAAATGGAGATTGGGAGTACTTAACAAGATTGTTTAAAATTATTTCTACTATAGATGATTTATGAGAAGGGAAGATTTATTCAAACATATACAAAAAAAAATACTTACCAATTCAGAACCTCCTACCAATTATTTATCTATATTAAACTACACTGAGCATAAATATTTTACGTCAGTCTTTCCATAATATTTAGAGTATAGAATTAGTAATAATAGTCGTAGTCTAGTTAACTTACCACAAATTATATTTCCAAGCCCTATCTATTTTACTTTTGATTGATAGCAATATTTATTCCACAAAAAGCTTTAACTAAATATATGCATATATAATTACACTCAAAGCTAGCTTCAAAGAATAGCAAGAACGCTTAGACATTTAGAGCTGAATCACTGAATTTAGATGAAGTATTCGTACTTATAAAATAAATATGAGAAACTATTCACACAGCTTCAGCGATATTAGTTTCTATAACACCGCCTTTCAATGCACATCATCATTCACCTGCCCTGTTCCTAATCTTATTTGGGGTCGACGCAATATGTCTTCCTCTTCCATTCTCCTCGATGAGCCGTCAACTCAACATTTATTCCTTTCTTTGCCATATCATCTTTCACACAGTCTATCCATCTTTTCATATTTTCATTTTATTCTTGCCGACTTTTATTGTTCAGACACGCGGCGTATAATATGAGTATGGACAAATATACTTACAACAATATTTGCACCAGAAAAATATTGAATAATTTCTGTCTTAACGATTGCAGCTAAATTGAATGATAGTTTAAAGGGGGTTTATGATATTTTAGCGTCAAAAAAATATGCGACAACTTGCAGCGAAAAGATTTGAGGACAAGTTGTCTATGTGATAGTACATTTATACTCATGTCTGTACTAAATAATGGCAAACATATTAAAAGTAATCAGCCTATATACTATTATACTGTCCCACTGGTGAGCAAACTTCATACAAGCGCTCCGAAACGCAACCACACAAGCTCGTAGTTCACCTACATTAACACACAGAAAAAAGCACGCGAAAATAATGCGACGACGGACGCGGGCTGTCCCCGCAAACGCGGATCGGGCAGCGTATGTTGCTGTAGTAACAGAGAATAACAATGTTATTGAGCGCTGATCTGTAAAGATTTTTGATTGGTTTTAATTAGTTAGTACTGCGTTTCCTTTTAGTAATAATACTAATAATGTAGTATGTTCTGATTACAATTCGCTTGACATGCCTGAAACTAATTCATTGATGTACATTTGTGGTTTTCTTCTGAAGAAAATTCGACACCTGCAAGGAAAAACATTGTAACTCAAATTTTGGTAATTTTAAGTTATAGTCATAATCTAAGCAATAGTATGACCGTAACTCAAGTGCACCTAAAAATGAGTTACGGTCTTTTTCCTTGCAGGTGTCGAAATGTGCTATGTGTGGTTCAACCCTAGCCGGTAGGTACAGCTCGGTACGTCGTCGATTCAAGGTCACGGCACTGTTGGTGCACTTTAGTTCACTCTGGCAAAGACTTCCATCATTGAAATGAAGTCATCAAGTATTGGCTTAATCAACACGCATTTGGTAAGCCAAATGCGGGTTGCTGATCACAAACCTGGGAAATGCATCGAATTATCCGAAACACACTTTGTCCGACTTGGGAATTGAGCTCAGCACCTCTGGATATCGGGCCGAGCGGTTTGCCACTCAGCCGCTGAAGCGTTTTGGCATTATAAAATAAAACTTTGATAAGATAAGCATTAAGTGCCTAGCAGATAACAAATGGAAGCTAAATTGACACTTGGTGGCCTGTGAAAGTCTTGACATTTAAGTTAAAAGAATATCTAATTGATCACACTTGATCGATCATTCGATATTTATCTTTCCGCTTGATTCCACTGCAGATGTGGCTTCTTAGATATCATGGTTTTTGTCACTGCGAGATAAGATTGTCAGTGAATTCAAAAAACTATTGTGAATATATAAATTGAATATCCAACTCTAGTGTAAACGTAATACGTAATAAAAATATATGAATTAAGTGTACAAGATTTTTCTTCATATTCATTTGTGCTTTTGCTTAAAATATTTCAATTATAAAGTAACTCATATTTGCGTAACTGGCGGTAATGATGACATAGTTTATACTTTATAGTAAGTGCGCTGTGACGGAATTTTTTATCAGTATCTTAAGAAGTTTCCAACTTGATTTACTGCTCTAATCCGCGTTGAACTGATAACAGCAACTAACTAAGCACCTTACAAAATTAATATTTTGAAAGATTTCTTGGTCAATTTATATTATTTTCCTATTAAAATTATAATATTTTTCGATTGTTAATGACGGTAGTTGTTGACATTGAATTGGCGCCTTTGGCTTTCAAAGTAAAAAAGTAAATAGTGTTGAATAATTTCGGCGGGCTGGTTAGAACCACGATAGCTCAATTGGAAGAGCACCTGACCCGGTATGTCAGAAGGGTGCAGGTTCAAATCCTGCTCGTGGAAATTTTTTCAACATTTGTGTTTTTGTAATTTTTCGATTGTCAATAATTAATACGGGATACGGGATTAATATATAATACTACATTTTTATAATTTATGAACGGCATTTGAAACTATTCGACATAATTAATGACCTTATAGACTAATAGAGAAATAGCTTGCATGTAATAAAAATAATTTATTGCGATATGAAGCTTACGCTAATTCGTTCCAATGTTTGTTTCAGACTAGATGTTTTTCTACGTATCTATGGAAACAGTAAACTATCGATAAGTCTATAGGAAGTTTATAAAATAGGACGTGGAGAGTGGTAATTCTTTGCGCCAACAAAGCCGCGTGGCACTGGCATTGTCCACGGGAACATTTATGAGATCAGCACCATTCCAGAAATAGAATTTCTCTAACAATACATCAAAGCGTCCTTTGTTTATAGAACGCTTAATTGACCTATTGTGCTTGGTCAATTTCAACCAACTACATTCTAAAAGTAGAATGAGTAGAACCTACCTATTTGTGTTCGGTTTCTTCAAGATTGTGGTTATAGCTTTTTAAATTTCGAATCGAATTATTCCACGGTTCGTTACACCTACTTATCAGAATGTTTGTTCGAAAAAGGTTTTCTTTCAACGATTTATTGCTCCGGCTGACGAGTGCGTCCGTTCCGTAGCAAAGCATAAATTGCCACTATACATAATTCATGCGACGCGACGCTAGAATTCATTGATTGTTCAAGTAGTACTATGCTGCTCACACAGAACCTTGTGGACTTTACCCGGCTGATTATGAGTCGTCACCCACTGTGTTAAGGCACAAAGTGGTTTGGCTGCTGGCAGTGTTTACACGTACCTCCAAATTGGATTCTAGGTAGATGTAGTAGGGTGTAGTACCGCTTGGCGGGGGCGATCGTCTGCTCTGACTGACCTTGCCCGTTTGGGGTGTAACAGCGTCGTCTGGCTGCCCCCTAAGGGGGTACGATGCGTCGCCCACTTGCGTAAGTTATTCTTACTCCTAAAATGTACAGTGTACCTACCTACTCACTATTCGTACATAAATAAATACTGAAAATTTTATCAATAAATTCACGGTTAAGTGAATCGACAAAATAACAATGTCTTTGGCTGCTATTTCAACTAATCCATATAATACATTAAAGACGAGCAAGAAAAATGTACTTAAGTGCTGAAACGAAAAATGTATTCCATTACTATTTTATATAATCGAACTAACATTCGTAAAGTACCTACCTAACTAATAGATGAAAACTTTGTTCGGAAGCGGAAAGTTTCCGATGGGAAATGTAGGAAAGCAATACAAGAACCGACGAATGTAACAGAAAAGTAAAAACGAGACTGAAAAAGGAAAAAAACTTACAGTAGGTACTAGTTAGCTGTATTGAAATTACAACAAAAGATGACATTTAAAGGTCACATCGCTCTAAACTGATCTCTCATCAGTTAGAGAGAACCGCGAAATTGAGTTGGTTGTAAAAAAAAAAATATTTTAAAAACAGCTGGTTCAATGATTTTTCCTCCAGTGAATTCATGAATTGAAGAATGCGGCAACACCGCGCGACGTGAACGTAACGCACCGCATAAACAAGCTGCCACCGTCGTGCATGGTGGTGGATCGAAACGCGGAATTCGCGCCATTAATTGAGCAGCCGCGCTGTCAAAACAAATAGGTGTAGGTACGCATTGCCGATGTTCGAAAAGCAGGGGTGACACAAGCGTAAAGTAATATAATTATTGATTGTTTTAATTAGAACGTAAATGTTTTGGAAGAATGGATTCTCGTGAGACAGGTCTTGTTGCACCTTACGACTTTTAATTTGAGCTGAATCTGACTAAGGCAATGATTTTACTTTTAAATGTTTAATCACAATTTATGGAATCTATCACAGATAATAATTGCTAATAATTAAATAGGTCACATATTGTTTTCTAAAGTTTACGCGAACACTACACATTGAAATGAAACAACTTTTACGGATCTACTCGCGTTTATTTTGACCCTCCCTGTGACCACGGACCCTGCAAAGGGTTCGAAACGTCAGGATAAACATTAATTAAAACTAATGTGTAAAATAAACGCGAGTAGATCCGTAAAAGTTGTTTCATTTCAATTAAATAGGTTTTAATAATTTGCACAAAATAAGGCTGAGGTATTTTTCAAGCTCATTTTCCATAACATCTATAAACATTATTCGCCCTATGAGTTTTTGATATGCTATACCATGGTTTATGTGGTTTATTAGAACTAATTTCCGTTTGTCTTACAGTTTTGAACTTTCCCCTATCGACCCATTGTTCGTGTTCGTTTTTTTTACCACATAAAAGCGAAATGCTAGGAACTCCAGGAACTTTTTAGAATCGTATTATTATTTTTTGGTAGATAGTTTCCTTAAAGAACATATAATATAACATGCGGTAAAAAATGCCTCGAAAATATCGAGGGCGAGCTTGCGGGCGGTTTCCTATAGCTGATATGGAAGTAGGTACATATCAAAAGTTAATTAGTTTATACATAATATAACGACTGCAAATAAAAATCGATAACAAGTGGAATCAACATTAAATGAAAAATTATTATGTTAAGCCACAAATCTAAAATTTACTTTAATTATTACAGTCAGGATTGAACTGATCGATGCAACGTAAGAGTACAACAATGTCATGGCATGGAAAACATATCTTACACAATTTTGATAGGCAATGATAGGCAATTTTTTTCTATAAAGACTGTATTTTTTTTACTTATGCATCAAGTGTGATCATTGTCGGGAATAGGCGGGAGGCCTTTGTCTAATAATGGAATGACATATAATGGAATGGAATGAATAATAAAGATGGTTCCGTTTTCTCCTATTGTCTCGTCTGTCCTCATAGGGTTGACCCTATAAAATATAAAAGTTGACTCTTATCTTGTTTTTTTGCAAAAAGGTTTGGTTAATAATAATAAAATTAAAGCCAAGATTAAATTAATAAGCGTCAGATACGGTGCGCATGTTATGACGGGCGCAAGAAATTCTGCGCGATAACAACAAGCCACGAAGATAACCTCAATTAATTGGAATAAACAGAATACTTAGTCGTAAATATCTTGTTATCCGCGCTACTTGATAAAAATCATGTCACATTTAAAGGCACTTGGCCACTATTGAGATGGTCCATTTTTCTTTATAAGCGTGGATTGACGGACAAGGAGATGATATTATATTTCAATAAAATAACGGTTTAGTTAATCACTTCACATATAATTATCACAATCACAATTATCAGTTTTGTGAAATTTGTAATTTGCAACTGTCAACGCTATTTTGTGGATGCACCGTCAGATTTATATTAATCACAATAGGACTTCTTGGCGGGAAAGTGAAGAGTAATGTCTGCGGTTTTGTTTTATTTTCTAAAATTTGTGTTATGTCAAATATTAATGTGAAATAGTGGTGGATCATTAACCGTTAAGTGTTCGTGAGTGTGCATGAGTGTTGGCATATGAAACAAAACAGTGCAACGTCACTTTTCAAATTCTCTCAAGAAGTCTACGTGAGGACTTAGTAAAGCCCCACATCTTTACTGAGATACTCGACGGGTTGGGGAGTTTCTCACTTAAATTTCTATTATCATTCATCATTATCAATAATATTTATTTATGTATTACATAAGAAGATAGAACGAACGAATAGGCTTGATGGATTTCATCCGGAGCCGTAAAACAATACGCAAAAAAAAAATATTAACACAATAACAGAATCACTTATAAATACCATACTGTTTACTATAAATTAAGTATTGGCTCGAAACGGAACGCACTTGATTAATGTTCAATTTATTAATAGAATTATTATGGTCCCAATTGCCTAATGTGTATTGTGCATTGTAAACGCTTTCCAAGCAACCAGGCTTTTCGAGTCCATAAGAAAGAGGAGGTTCTCAGTTCGTCTGTCTGTCTGTTTATACATTTTTTTTTTGTTCGACATCAATGTTTTCAACTTCAACTTGTCATGAGACGCGAATCTGGTAACCTATTAAACAGCTGTGCTGAATTGTCTTTTACCCATTTTTAGTCCTAGGTGTAATTAATTTGAGTTTGTTTTTGTACAAACTCAAACTGTTACTGTCTGTTACGGAGTTTATGCGTATATTTTTTTTATATGTAATTGTATATTTGATTTAATACTCTTTGTAATTTTTTTTTTATTAGAATGCATGTTTGTATATTTATGTAGTTGGATAGGTTCATTAGTTTAGTTTTATCGTATAATTGTTTAGTTGGTGTAAGAAATTGATAATGGAACAATGTCTTTATAAATAAATTATTTTGAGTTCTCTTTAGCGACTTTAGGTAAGTTGGTTCATTTGTTATATCATTCGTTTACCTCATCCTATATTATCGCTTTAGAGCGATTTATTCCTAACAACAAGTTTTTAATGATTGTTATATACTAGGGCGCTATTATATACACATACACATAGCAGTCTTGTTAACCCACATGGTACCCATACCCAGGTATGGGTTGACGTCAGTGGTTTATCGGAGTTATGGGGATAAAGCCACGATATTTCACATTGAAGCCGAGCATCTATCCGTTCGGCTAACGACAGACGTTTAATTATATTTTATTTAGTTATTAGAATACAAAGGATGGATAGGTTCAGCTCGCCCTCTCATTTCTCTGAGAAAGGCCATTCGCGTCAAAGAGGGTTTTGATTTCCCCTCCCCACCAACAAAAAACATTAAAAGACAAGCCGGCAGCTCTTTAAGGATTGTACGGAGACTAATGTAAGATCAACTTTTATGGTCTACATAGGGCTATGTAGTTCAAATCTCACTAGTGATATTGAACTTGAACATGAAAAAAAATCATACGATAGAATAAACGCACCCCTAAAAGCAGTTTGTTAAGAATTGGTTGCCGAGTCGATGTCAGCCATTTTAATGAGTATTCTTTCGTATTAAAATTTAATATGAAATTACTTTCAGTGTGGTAAATTAAATAGTACTCGTACAACGATATTCTACAATCTACATGATACCTACCCACTTTACGTAATGTACGGTAGGTACTGCTAATCGGTCTGCTTGTTAAATTGTCAAATGTCAAATTTTTGACAAACTACAGAAAGTGGATCAAAGTTATAATATCAATTGTTTTTTATATTATATGTATATTTTTCATATAAACCTCAAGATTATCTTTAAGTTACGCTATCAGCCCTAATGGTTTGGCATTTTGCGATCGGTTAACGCGCCCGGACGTATACGTATACCGCAGTCGAAATGTTGTTTATCCCACGTTGTTGCCTTTAATAACACGCTAACTAACCGATTTCTTTCGGTAAGCAACTATGAGCTGGAAGTCAATAATGACTTTATTTTGAGCGGAGGTTTATTCTCACGCGTAACGTTAGAGCTATTCTAAGATATCCCGGGCAGTAATTGCGCAAGATATATATACTCATATTATATCATATATTATATAGTAGCTAATCGATTTATGCGTAGGTTTGTAAGGCTCTGGGACAAAAAACGGGGAAAAGCTACGGTTGAAGCGAGATACGATATTTCGGTTCAATCGCTACCTTATCAATAGCTATCAAAATCTTTTAACGTAAACCCTCTCCTTGAATTCGTAAAAGCTTTCTGTAGGGGTAAAAGGACTATCATAAATGTGTTAACAGCTCATTCATTTATGGAAATAATTTATTTGTATTACAAAATTAATATTTGGTCAGCAAAATTACTATTTGGTCAGCAAAATTACTATTTGGTCAGCAGAATTATACAATCGGTCAGCATTAGAAATCCTTACTGTTGGTTAGGTTAAGTTAATTTTTTTTTTCTCGAGCTAAGCGCAGCGCAGCGAGGGCCAGTCACGGAAGGGGGGAGCGGCATAAGACTACTGTTCAGAATGATATAAGTTGCATACTGATTTAGAAATATTTGCTGACCATAAGCTGCTGCCCAACTTGAATTTTTTTTCTAACAAAAATACGAATACTTTGCTAACAGTTTAAATAACACCCTTAATTTATTATAGTAAAATACAAAACAATGAACAGGTCGAAAAGGTTGTTAATTATGTATGGATAAATGAGTTTTCTACTTGCTGAGGCAGCCTGACACGAGATCACATAATGGAGATACTCCATAATGCAGGCGCGAGCCGAGGAAAACAGTCGCCAAATTACTTGCAAGTAGGCTATGCAGCCGCGCCAGCGTGTAGCGACCCCTGAGAACCCATTGACCCACCTTCACCGTGCCCTTTTATGTATTCGAGACGTCGCCGCCGGGGGGGGAGGCGGCAGGCCTACCTCCGCTGGTCCACGCTGCAGATGAGTCTCTGACCCCCACTGCTCTGATTACGATGAAGTACCTTCGGGTTTTTAACGGAGGCGGCCGGCGGCGGGCGTCAGCGTCCGCCATTTTCGACACTTTTGTTTTGTGTTGCCAGATTCAGCTATGTGTTTGAAAGATTAATAACTCTAGCTTAACTATTGCCTTCATATATCATATTTTAGGCTGTACGCAAAACTCTTTTTTTAACTTTTGTTTTAATAGCAAAGGAGTTAAGGCACTCTTGTTTCTTTGTGTCAAACAATATGACAAAACTAAAATAAAGTTTAAACGCATCTACTCCCGTATATCTTGATTATACTAGTTGTTGCCCGCGACTTCAAAGTATCGTATATGTTGGTCTGGGTCATGATCTGTATATGAGGAAAGTTTCATTAAAATCCATTCAGTAGTTTTTACGTGAAAGAGTAACAAACATCCATCCATACTTACAAACTTTCACGTTTATAATATTAGTAGGATTATTTTATCCTGACATTTCGAATCCCTTGCAAGGGCCGTGATCACAAAGAGTCTTCGTATAAAGTGTCTTATTACAACCTATAAATAAATGTAAATTATAATTAATCTGTTGTTTAAGCCAACAGCATTGGTTTGTAGCCCTACGGCTACGCACCAAAGTGAGTCCGTTTTGTTTAGAAATTCCAACAGAAGAGGTTATTATATTAACGATTTATCTTTGTTTAATAAATTAATTAATCGTATTGTCATTCTGAGTCATGATATTTGGCAGCTTTGTTAAGTAAAGAAAATCCTATTTTAGGTTCCGTGGCGAAACAGAAAAGCTTGTTTAGCGATGCTGTGTCCGAATGTCTGTCACACACATTTGACACGCATACTTATCAGTGCTAAAACCTCTCATCTCTCAACGATTATGGATAAATCTGAAATGTTGACGAAAGTATACAATAGACTTTTAAAATAACTAATTTAAATGGATATGATTATTAGTGGAAACTTTACTGATATACTTAAGTAACTACTTATGTAACAATTATAAACATAGTAGTAGGTAAGTATGTTTCTCTAATAAAGTAAAATATCAATAAAATCAGATTCACAAATTCATGCACCGTTTACTTGAAAAAGATTTGTCCAGCAGGGAAACCCAAGCCCTTAGGGAGACTTAAGCAGTCGGGTTTCCATACTGTAAGTTATTTTGTCCTCGCACCACTAAGATAAATTCTAACAAAATCGCTTTCTGTACGAATAAACTGTATAGGGTAAATACGTTAAACGTAATAATATTTTATTACTAATGTATTTTTTTCTTTGAAACTTGCTACTTTTCTATTAAACCCATGTTTATTAGATTTAAAAATTTAAAGGGATGGTGTGAATCTTTAATTGATTTATTAACCTGCCTGGGACAAAAAGCTGCCTTTAGATACTAAGATCGTTTTCACATACCTAATACTTTTGATAAGGTACTACAATGACAGCAGGGAGAAACCAGGGCCTTCACGGAAAAGAACAAAATTATGCGAATACGATCGCACTATACGAAGCTCTTAAGGTAGTAAAATAATATTAATAATATTTTTCATTGTCTTCATATAAAACACCCTGTACCCGGCCGACATTTGGGAAAAACGCGACCGACCATGGGCCGTGAATGGCCGACTTTAGGGGTTTTTCGTTCTTGACGCATTTAAACCTTAATACTTTTTTCTTTTAATAGACAAGTCAATCTTATGCCTAATAAACATTAAGTAGATTTTCAAGCATTCTAAAATCGCATCACAAGCTATTCTTTCATTGCAACTGATGGGGCCAGAGCGATCTAAAGTTAGAAAATCCGTAAGGTGGCCGACGTTTAGCATATTTACTACCTACAGAATAATAAACAGAATAATAATAAACTGAACGGTACTAATCTGGTGGTACCATCCATAATGCATGCAGCAGGATATTTAAAATGTTCTTTCTTTCTTTCTTTTAGTTGATGGCTTCGTGCGATTAGCACATTTAGCCAGTGTCAAAGTAATTTTTCTTACAAGTAATACATAAATATACAATATTTCCTTTCAGTCAGTATGATGATGATGAATGATAATAAAAATAAGAAGTGAGAAATGATATACCCCCCAGTATCTCAGTAAAGATGTGGGGCTTTACTAAGCCCTCACGCAGACTTCTTGAAAGAATTTGAAAAGTGACGTTACACTGTTTTGTTTCATTTGCCAACACTCATGCACACTCACGAACACTTAACGGTTAATATTCCACCATTATTTCACATTAATATTCGACATAACACAAATTTTAGAAAATAAAACAAAACCGCAGACATGACTCTTCACTTTCCCGCCAAGAAGTCCATTTAAAATGTTAAATGTTAGTTATCAAAGTTTTTTCTTTTTTTCTTTCTTTCCTTTCTTTCTTTCAGTAGCAGCGGACATTAAAATTGCATGGACAGATAGATACCATATTAAATTCTAAACACAGTAGCACTAACAAATACCTATTCATTGATCCACCCAAATAATCAACCACTCCCTAATAGCTATGGCGTCGTAACAAAAACAAACTGGCCCAAAAGTCGGGTAACACGTATCATACGGCGGCTGTCGATCGGCTGGGGCGAGGCTGGCGTCTAGGGGTCGTCTGGGATCGGCCGCGACCTACATACCCCATCCCTGAACTCGCCCCCACCCCCGCCCCCCACTGATGACGCGCATCGTCTACCCCCGCCCCTCCCCGCACGCCACCTGCATTACGTAAGATGAATTGGTTTTGCAGATAGTGCTGTGGTTCGTTACCGACGTTATGGTAGCAGGTTTGTACACTTTGCTTTTATAGCGTGCTAGTTGGGATAGGGGAGGATATGCAACGAATATTTTTTGGCTTGAAAAATTTAAATGTTGACTTCACTGAACCGTTAATCTTAACTAGGATAGTGGTAACAGTGTTTCACACTTAAAGACCCGTGTTCGATTTTCGTAGCCAAAAAATAACACAGATTTAATTTTACGAAATGACAGCTAGGAAGCAGGACTGTGTTCAATTCAAAATTCAAAAAATTCAAAAATTCAAAATTCAAAAATCATTTATTCAGTTTAGGCTACAAGTAGCTCTTATGAATGTCACTATGCCATCTAATTGTTGGTGAAGCCAAAAAACAGTTGCTGACCCAGGGTTACCAACTGTGTTTAAAAGAAATAAAGTATATTAGATATTAAATATATTAGAAAAAGGAAAGAAACAGTATTTTAGAATAACAGTGTTATTTCAGAAAAAATAACAAAAAAGGGAAGTATTTAGAAAAAATAACAGTGTTATTTATTCGTACCATTTATCAATTTGGTGTATTCATGCATACCAAAGATGTTGATAACAGTATATTTTTTTGTCCAACAAACCCATCACCTCCCATTGCCTTACCGATGTTCCAGCCATACAGGCCGAAAATCTTGACACTAAGTACATTGTAGACAAGAACATCAAGAAAGTCAGAGTTTGGTAAATGAACACACAAATATCTATACTTCAAAAACAGAGGTGTTCCAAGTAGGTACCTACCTACCCATTAGTTAATATGACGAAGTGATGTGAAGTAGGTTTATATAAACTCAATTGTGCTCGTAGACTTCCGCCTAATACCCACAACTTTTTTTAGCCCGTATACTGATAACAGTGTCAATGCTACTTAACAAGAAGGACACGTGAAATTCTCGCTAATTCGATAACTTTACAGATAACGTCTCCAATAATCTTAATTCAATAATTCCGAGTGCAATAATAATCATAGTTAACCGCTCTATCTATCTAGATAGCATTATGTTGTGCGATGTTTACCAGAAGATAAATCGTTGACGTCAGGGAAGGTCAACGTCTATTGGACGTCCACGCGCAAACATCTTGGCATGCGACGCCTGTCGGAAGCTAGGAGCCACGCGAAACAGTTTTAGAAAATATTTTATTTTAATAAACTTTATTTTGATTCACCATTCTCAATAGAGAAAAAAAAAAGAAAGAAACTTTTGAAACATAATGTCAGGTTCAAGGAACATCCAGCAACACGAAACTGATGCCCCAGTGTATTAATTATATTAATATTAGTATTTTTAACACAATCTTACATAACTGAGAGCCTAGTGCGAGTTTCATTTGACATTCGATCACGTTAACGAAAACGAGAATTTGTATGGCTAAATTTTGACTCTTCTCGTATGTCGCCAGGAGGCGGTACTTCCATGCCATAGGTACTAATTTTGTTTTAGTAAACGTTTTCGAATGAATAGTGAACAAAATTCACACTAGCCACTCTGGACACCGCTTCTGAGACAGAGCAGAGTCATTTGCAACTTAAAAAACTACTATGTAAGCACAATTTCATTTCCATCCTAAAAGTATGCTTATCTAAATTCCAGGTGGTGGAAACGGTGGTATGCAAGCCGGAGCCGCCCGAGTCGCCGCCGAAGAAAGCGCGCGCCGAGGAGTACGGGTACGCCCTCTACCTGGACCACTACGCGCACCTGCAGTACCGGTCGCTTTCCGCCTTCCGCCCCTGGGGCAAACGGGAGCCGGTCTTACAGAACCCCGAGCGAGTGGTCCGCGTGGCGCACTGCACCAGCTTCGAACGCGACTACCAACCTAACGTAGCTCTCAAGCCGCTGACACCGCCTGTCGATGACGTCACGTCTTCCACCTCCCCGCCTCCAACCGAGCCTGAGCTCGCCGCCAGGCTTCTAGACGCTGAAGCGAGGCTCGCCGAACGCGCCCGCTTGCTCGACGAACGGGAAGCGGAGCTCGCGCGACGCGAGGCTCTCCTCAACGAGAGAGAAGCAGAGCTAGCGCGGCGGGAGCTAGCCGCCGACGAGAAGCCCGAGCTGGCCACCTCGCCGCCCAAGCAGGAGGACGGCGAGCCGCCGTGTTGACCGGCCAGCGTCATCACCAGGCTGCGGTAGAATTCGCTATGAACGCTCAGTGATATTGCGTCTGCAGAGTACAAAAGTTATGAAATCCGAACGTCTCGTCTTGTCTATGGTTCGGAACGAGGCACAGTGTAAATAATTAAGAAGAAAAAGAATAACATCCCATTCTCATTATTTGGGATGCCGCTCGTCTATCGGAGTTGTACTAAATTCTATTTATACTCTTATACTTGCTAATATCGATGACGATTTATGTGGAGATCTGCCGAGTCAGCTGTGCGCACAGCACTGGACAGTACTCAGCCCGGCGTCGAGCTAACCACAAACAGCAGCCGGAAGCAAATACAATAGATGTACATAATCATATCAAGTACAGTTTTATGAAATAATTGTTTGTACATTATACAGTTTTCTCGTAGTTTCTTTAACGTGTGCCATTCTGAAGGTACCTCTGTTACCTTTCCAAATAACCTCAGTCTGTGCTTTTTTCAATAATTAACAAAATACTCACAATAATATACATAATGAAATAGTTATACATTTTTACAATAATAAGCATAATTTATACAGGGTTATTTTTAAGTTTTTAATTGCGAATTGTACATACAAATAAGCCTTGATTATTTAGATTTGCGCCCCCCCCCCCCCCTACTCTGAATCGAAATAGTTGATGGAAGAAGCCGATTTGTTTTTGAAGAGTGCAGCTGCCTCACCGCCTTTTCTGGTTTATATTATTTAGATTAGGGTTAATAGTCTGTATAAAACCTCAACCATACCAAAAATTAATGCATGGATAGCTCACACATACACAATAATAGCGTCATATACCTCCAATACAACATTTAAGTTCACTTAAGTTACATAAAGGTTGTCAAATTACTTATCAATGTCCACAGTTCGAAAGATAACTTTACAAAACAATAATGCTGTGTCGAAGCTTGTGGCTGATTCGATGAATTATTTAATTCGGCGTTATATAATGCTTAACATATGCGATATATATAAATGTATTTTACTAAGCAAAATTCGGATCCCTACTATTAATTTTGATAATGTAAGTGAGACAGCAATCTAAGAAGATAAAATGTATTTTCTAATGATTATGAAAAAAAAATAAAGTGTTGACTGTCATGGCTGACAAATTTTGAAATAAGGGGTTTATCCCACATTCTACCTCATTGTAAATAATTTAAAGGAAATATTTGGCTAAATTAAGAAATTTTGTATAAGCTGACATTAATTTAGATTTCCATAATATTCGATTGTTTCGAGCAATAATTTATATTGTGTAAAATTCAATTTTACGTCACTGCCTAATGTCGTTGTTATGGTTTTGTTGTGGATAGGAGTTTTGAAACCACGCTGGGTGTTGTACCTAGATTAAAATTATATATGTGTCGTAGATATGAGATACACGAGCGTTCATTCAAACGTAGGTACAATTCTAAATGAGTACTGCAAAATTTGCACACTGCCATCTTTATCTCTATTTTTACGTCGCTCTATGTCACATAAATTGTTATTTTGTTGATATAACGTGAACTTATTGTAAAATTTACTTTAAGCTTTGGAATAGGTACTACTCATGCTTTGCGACATGATTTTCTAAGTATTATTGAAAGTTTAATTTATGAATTATTCAGGGAAATTTTTTAAGACCGATAGCTTTTTATAATCAAAGGCTTTTTGCCCGGTCTCTAATATTAAGTACCTACTATCACTCAAATGAATAAAAGTTTTTTTTTTGATTACCCATTTTCCTTAAATGATACTTTTCTGCACCATTTCGTTGGGATATGAATTAAGTATATCTCTGCAGCATATTTATTTAGGCAATACACGTCGATTTATTTATTAAATGGTAATACTTAACGGTTATAAGTGAAAAGGCATTGCGGTGTTAGCCTTTGCCAGTAACTGTGCATTTTCGTTGGTTGCATATAGTTTAGTGACTGAGCAAGTTTTCTTATTAATGTAGTGTGTCTGAGGACACATTTCGGATGGAGACATTCGATGTGATTTCGTGTGATTCTCATAGCAGTCTATAGCTTAGAAGCCCATCACAATAAGATTGGCAACAAAACTTTTTGTTTGAAAACGAGTGCCGGAGAATTTAGCTTCGTAGCAGACCCGCGCTTTCACTAAGCGAGGTAGCAGCTAAGATTTTTGTCACTGAAATTGTATTTTAGATACAACAGTTGTTCCCAGCTCAGGACGCCCGGGGCAAAAAGCGCAATAAAATTGTGAAACTATTGTGAAATGTGATTTCACGGTGTGTGTGACCGTTCGATCTTTTGGCAAAGCTCAAATTTTAGAGGAAAATATTTTTCTTTTCATTATTTCCCTTTCAAAGAGTGCTATGTTACATCGTATTTAAGTAGTGTTCTAAGTTTTCAGTTCTAGGTTAGGTTATATCTCTAGTCAGAGACTTTTTGAGAAATAAAATTACCATTTACTTATTAATATATTATTGAAATAGGTACCTACCGAATGCGAAGGTTTTTTGGATGTGGCGTCGCATGTGGTAGAGTATTTAATAATAAAACGTAGTATAGGTACACTAGACATGAGCTGTATGTCTTTATTATAATAATAAGTTTTATGATTATTACACATATATGTATTATTCTGAAACTTTTCTATCAGTACCGTTTCTTGAATACGTATTTTGGTGCTATGATGTTTTCGGCTTGGCTAACTTAGTGTTTAATTGTATATAATATTTTAGTATTTTGTCGGTAACTATTTTTTGTTTTACTGAAATTTGTTTTAAACTTAAATTATTGTTTGACGTTATTATAAAAAAAAACAACTTAGGTGTTTTAGTTTGCGGACTTCAAAACGATGGCTTAGCCATTAATTTAAAATAACGCTTTAATTATTAGCGTAGGCTATAGTTATATATCTGTATATATTGTGGTGTTGGTAGAAAAGTTTCATGACGACGTCGCCTCTCACTGTCTTCTTCGGATTATATAAATGGTGCTAAACAAATACCTGACGAATGAACTTGGCTTTTTATTTTAAACTATGAAGACATACTCGGTAGGTTGTATTCATTTTAATGATGAGATAGATTTTATGAATTATATTTTGAGATATAGTATTTACAGACAGTGAGAGAGCAATGTAAATACAGTTTCTTATTATTACAATATGGTAGGTACGATGAAGCGCGCGACGTAGCGCTAATAATGATTCGTTGCACGCAACTGAGGTGTCTCTAAATTTTAAAAATCTTTACGATACTATGTGAAGCTGCTCGTCGTTTGTTTAAGTATTTTTGTGAAGTGTTAAATTATATATAATGTACTTAGTAAGGTTATTAACGATATGTGTAATTCAAATTTGTTATTTTTTTATTACTGACCTGTCTAGGGTTTTTCTAAAGTTCATGCGAAGTTGCGAACGCTATAACATTGAAATTTGAAATGAGACACTGTATACGGAACTTTTTTATTTTACATTTTATTTTGTACAATAATGTAAAATTAACGCGAGTAGATCATTGTGCCAGTGGAAGGTTTTTTTTGCTATTCGATCACGTTTACAAAACGAGAACATTGAAGCGGCGCACTCTGGTGTCGAAGAACGGCACGACGAAACGAAGAGAGTTACAATGTTGCCATACAAAGTCTCGTTTTTATTAAACGTGATGGAAGTGTGAATGAAACTTGCACTAGGCATCCCAACCAGTGCTTCATTTCAAAACTTACTTGTCTACTTTTTTCTGAATTTCTGGTTTGATTTTCTTCATTATTAATTTTAAACCACCTAGCTAAGAGACTCTAATGTTGCGTGCTCGGTGATAAGCCAGGGTATACCACATACTCCTGTGATCTCAATGTATGTTTGTCAATAATAGACCCTGCGGACCGATTGTGTAAGGTGCATGCTATTGAGCAGCGGCTTCATTTGACAGATCATCAGGGTGATAGTGCGAGTTTTATTTGCCATTCGATCATTAACGGAAACGTGTTTTTTTTTGTATGGCATTGTAGCCTCTTAGTGACAAACGAGATGATTTAAAATTTTCGTTTTCGTTAACATAACCGCATTGTGAATAAAACTTGCACCCTGATATACTATATAACAGCTTTAAAAAAAAGACGCAGCGTATAATGTACAGTCAGTATCACATTAATCGTTGCACATTAGTCATAATTGGCATAAATATGAGAAAATCAAACTGTTATATAATTAAGAGTTCTGGCTTAGAGTCAATAATTTTGATGCAATAAAATGGAGACTTAAAACTTGCTTTATCAGTAGGTACTTTCATTTATAAAGGATTATTTTTGTCATTCTTTAGCTAAAACATTTTAGCTATCACAGCACGCTGTAAATAATTTTCCGTTGCTTTTAAATATTATTTCAAGTCAATAATACGAACTAACGAAGCCATTATTCGTAAACGTCTTTTTCACATGTGCTTCGATTAATTTAATGATGACTATGATGACTGATGATTTAATTTAGGCACTACAGAGTTCAGTTTCATTCGACATTCGATCACTTTAACGAAAACGGAAATTAGTATAAAGCAGCGCCTACAATCCTAGCGACATACAAGAAGAGTAAAAATTTTGCTATACTATATTTTTCGGAAAAAGTAATCGAATACGGATTTTAATTTAAGGCACACTACGCACCCTGCTATGTCAAAGGAAGCCAGCTCTATCCATGTGAGTTACGCAATCGCCCCACTGTTTTGAAACATATTGTTGTGATAGTCGCAAAACTACGCCGTATGACTGCTATTTGTAGTCTTTTCCGATGCATTTACATTATTTTAGACGTTACTGCCGTCTTAGAGGTTGGGGCTTATAGAAGGTTGTATATAAAAGTAATAAATTGCTTGTATAAACTTTCATTTGTTTGCTATATCGACTTTTTAAAAAGCAAAACGCAAGAAATGTCTGTGGTCTTTTGCTAAAGAGATATAGTAGTGATGTTCTATGACAGTATCGTAACTTTCCGATAAGTGTCAGATAGTCTAATCAGAGTTTAATTATCGTGTAAATATTGGATAGACTATATCCATAACAGTAAGTGCTTCAATTAAGTATCTCAAATGTATTGAAGAACTAACTTTCTCGAAAAATGGGTTTTAGGTTTCAGCTTTTACGAAAAAGGTTGCCTGTGTAATTAGTGTTGTCTTAATGCCTTGTGCCAAACAATAACTAGTTGAAAGTCTTTATGTGACGGCAGTAAGGTCACTCTTTTATCTTCAAACATTAAAATCTCTGATCAGAAATGTTTACCTACCTGTACCTACGTAGTAGGTGCTTTCGAAGGAACATTATGTATCAACTATCGCATCGCGTCTAGTGAGGCAAACATCATTTATCTATATTACGATTGTATAGTCGAGTTTAATAATACGTGATAGCTTTTGTACTTTGTCATAGTAACGGCGTAAAAGGGCGTGTCTAGCGCCTTATATTGCTTAATGCTTAGTGACAATCATGAAAAGCATGGCAAAGTACTAAACTGTTAAGAAACTATAAAAACGCGACTGTACATACGTAAGCATCAAAAATAGTGTTAGTACAGTTGTTTTTATTTTTCTATTCTCAGATAATTAAATACAAAGAAAAAACATGCTATAAAACTTATCGAAGACGATGTAAAAGATTTAATCACACTAAATATTGCCTCCGGTAAAATATTGTAAGATCAGTGATCATAATTTATTTACTCTTATTTATTTTTATAAACAATATAGGTATAGGGTGCTTAAATATTAGTAACTTTCGTTTTTTCAGGTCATTCTACTGGTCTATATGACGACTTTCGAAGTTGTTAGTTTAAACATTTCGCCACTAGGTGGCGCTGGTTCGATCCTAAACAACTTTTAATTACCTTTATATCGAATATTTATTACTTATCATTTTAGATAGAGATGGAAATCTTAAGTAATGATTCAACTTTCTAGATCGGTTCAGTCAGTATGGAAAGTCAAAATAGAAAGAGAGATATGGAGAATATTGTTATTTAAGAGCAGTAGAGTCGCCTGTGAAAAATAAGCTTACTGATTTGTAAGATCCTTATGTTATATGTCATCTAGTCTTACAGTTCTTCTTCTGGATTAGATATAAACCTTTGATTTGTATCGCATATTATACCTTAGTTATTTTGCGACATCAAGCAATCGTTTTTATAAACCAGCTTTGTTATTGACTTGTGTGTTAAATATCAGAATTAACATTTTCTTTTTGCTGTTCAAACTCTTGAATCCAACAAAGCATTAAGTATTTGGATTATTCAAAAATAAAATAATAATTATAATGAAAACAGAATGTATAATATTGTACCTGATAGATTAGAAATTTTAAGATTATAATAAATAAATAAATAATGTTCTGTTATTTACACACATGCTCGTAACGTGTGGTATCGAAGTGTGTTATTAATTGAAAATAAAAAGCTTATAAGTACCTTGTGGAGCAATAAAATGAAATTATTTCCAAAATGAGTGTTTTATTTTCACTTACCCATATTCTTTTAAAGTTCGTAATACGCCATTCAGGGGAGAAAAGAACTTTTATATTGTGTGATATCAATGTTTCATAAAATTGGCGTGCCTATACAATTCGTACAATGCTTATAGCGCGGTTCAAAGTGAATACAGGCAGCGCAATCTCTTTTTAGAAAGAGGAACTTATATATACATATGAAGAGTACTCGTATTGTGATTTAAAATTTAACTCAAAGCAGACACAATTTAATTTATATAAATTAAGTAGGTACCTACCAGCCTACTGATTAGGTGACAAGGTAAAAGTTGCCTTTTTGTGAATTTGCTCTTTGATATTATTATCCCTTATTATGACAGTGAATAACCACCTTCCAAAATAATCCTCTAGCTGTGGGTGTTATAGAACTTCACCTTACGGCTGCTAGCCTCACCTTTCTATAGAAACAATCATAACAATCATCTTGCTACCAAAAAAATGCTACTGTGACACACGACCATACATTAATCCAAACTTTAAAAATCATTAATAGTAGATTGTACACCAAGGGGATAAAGCACTGTATTATGTCACGGGCGCGATATTGAATCCTGAGCGTAACGAAGGACTCCAGATTTAACTCCCGAGCGTAGCGAGGGGGTTTTGAGTTGATTCCCGAGCAAAGCGAGGGAATTAAAATGGAGTCCTGAGAGCAGTGAAGGAATTAAGCGCGCCCAAGGCAAAATCAGTTTTATCCCTGAGGAGTATACTCTACTTTTCTCACCTTTTGCGAGACAATAAAAACCAAGGCTACTAGAAAATCACTTTCGTCACTCGACATTTTCTTAATGTTTTATTCTATCTTTTGCAGTTTTGTCTGATACTGATTGCACCGTATTGAAATACTCGCGGCTTTTGTTTTAAGTATTGATTTTTTTTCGTTCGGCTTGCCGTGGCGTGGCCAGCTCGATTTTCGAATAAGTTCGATTTTCAAATAAATGAGGCGCGGCGCGCGCCGCCGTCCACCTCCTCGCCGTCGGCCACCAGCAGCTGCAGCAGCCGCGCGCCGCGCGATTTTGACGAAATTAGACTTTAAATGCATAACAATAAGAACCAAGAGAAGTGAGAATCACATTACTGCCCGGCGGGTTATAATGAAATTCAGTACAACATTACACCCCGGCAAAAGACAAGGGCTATAATGATTTACTTTGAGTAAGGTTTGCATGATATATAATGAGGCATTGTCGAGCAGGTCGTGTGAAAAGAAATATTATAAAGATGCAAACGAACCTAATTTCATATTAACCATACTTTAATCCAAACTTTAAAAATCATTAAAGAAATATTATAAAGATGCAAACGAACCTAATTTCATATTAACCATACATTAATCCAAACTTTAAAAATAATTAAAGAAATATTATAAAGATGCAAACGAACCTAATTTCATATTATGATTACATATTATGTCTACGAGTAATTAAATAATTAAATTAAGTAATCTCGAGTAATTAAATTGCGAATTAGTGCTACTTAGTGTGGAGAGCGTTCGTACTAACATCGGTACGATGATAATCGTGCAGCTTGTATAATAATAATATTACCTATACAAATACTAATGCTGCCGCCGATGAAGTGAAGAGTCATGTCTGCGGTTTTGTTTTATTTTCTAAAATTTGTGATAAATCGAATATTAATGTGAAATAATGGTGGATTATTAACCGTTAAGTGTTCGTAAGTGCGCATAAGTGTTGGCAAATGTAACAAAACAGTGAAACTTAACTTTTCAAATTCTCTCAAGAAGTCCGCCCGAGGAATTAGTAAAGCCCCACTGAGATACTCGAGGGGTTGGGGGGTATATCATTTCTCACTTCTCATTTCTATTATCATTCATCATCATCATACTGGAAGGAAATTAATATTGTATATTTATGTATTACTTGTAAGAAAAATTATTTTGACACTGGCTAAATGTGCTAATCGCACGAAGCCATCAACTAAAAGAAAAGAAAAGGAGGATTATTATACTTTTACGAAAGATAATTAATAAAGGTAGGTAGGTATTCAAATGTAAAGTAAATAATATTTATACCATTTATGCCCATTTTTTATAGCTTTGTATTTGTTTTTTTTTTTCGCTGTCACCAATATTGTTGGATTACTAATGAATTAGGGGAAGAGAGGCAAGATGGAAGGAGTAGGCAAGATGGAAACTACCGACCGAACCCAAACCGCGCAACGAAGCGCCCGAGTCCACGCGCACAAAGAGGCAGGTGGCCATCTAGCATCAGAATGACACTTCACTTCGGCTCGCGCCACTTAACGGAGTGTATACGTGCTTCTTGTATTCGCAGCAAAATAATAGGGGTTAAAGTATGAAATTGCCGTTTTATTGTATTAGGTACTTCGAATTGACATAGAACCTTCATGGTTTGAGATTTTTGTGTGAAACTTTTTTCACATGGTACCTATGAAGTTCTTCTTTTAAAAAATGTGCAACATTCGATTATCGACTTTCAGTTGTTTTTTTATTCAGCTTAACAAGAAAGAAGGATTTTTGAATACGAGTTCCGACGCGGAACTAACGCGGCAGAAACAGCTCGCAATATCAATGTTGCGTTTGGAGAGGGGACTGCTAATGAACGCACCGTGCGATTTTGGTTTAAACGCTTTCGTGATGGAAACTTTGATTTGAAGAACGAACCACGTGGAAGACCGCCCACACAGGTGAATAACAATGAATTGAAAGAGATGGTGGAAGCCGATCCGAGCCAAACTACCCAGGAATTAGCGGCATGGTTTAACGTTACCTTACCAACAATATTGACTCATTTGCTTCAAATCAATAAAATAAAAAAATATGAGAAATGGGTGCCTCATGATTGACCGATCTGCAGAAAGAAACGCGTGTTGAAACTTGTGTTGCCTTGTTGAATCGATACAGAACTGAAGGAATATTGGATCGAATTGTGACATGTGATGAAAAGTGGATTCTTTACGATAACCGTAAGCGAAAAATGCAATGGCTGACCCCAGGTCAAACGCCGCAACAGTGTCCTAAAGCAAAGCTTACCAATAAAAAGGTAATGGTAACTGTTTGGTGGTCTCAGCATGGTGTTATTCACTATAGCTTTCTCCGATCTGGTCAAGCAATAACGGCAGATGTCTACTGTGCCGAACTTCGAACAATGATAGCAAAACTAGCGGTGAAACAGCCCCGACTCATGAATCGATCTTCACCATTATTGCTCCTTGATAACGCGAGACCTCATACAGCACGAGAAACCGTTCGTCACCCTTTGTATTCGCCAGACCTTGCTCCAACGGACTACCATTTTTTTCGTGATTTGGACAATTTTGCTACGTGATAAAAAGTTTTCTTCTCAGGAGGCAGTACAAAATGCTTTCACACAGTTTGTCGAATCTAGATCACGAGAGTTCTATCGCAAAGGCATTAATGACATTCCTATTAGATGGCAGCAATGTATCGATAATAATGGTAATTATTTTGATTAAATAAATATGTTAAATTAAAAAAAACGAATTTCAATTTTTCAGTACAAATCGGCAATTTCATAGTTTAACCCTTAATATTACGCAGTTATTGGATTTTTGTGATACAATTATTTAAACAAGGTGATTAATATTACTATTATGCATTTATATAAAGGATCTAATGGGAATAGGTTGTATGCATCGATATTTAAATAAGAGAAATACTAAAGCATTTTAAAAGTATTTATATTATTATTGGAAAGGGGCATATGGGCAAGATGGAAAATTGCACTTTAGGGCAAGTTGGAAGAGTTTCCATCATGCCCGCGTATTTATTTTGATTTCTGTTTTCAATTTAATTAATATTGTTGTTTTTTATTGTTTTTAGTTGGTGAACAAGTATATAAGGAAAAACAATAGAGGTTCTTGGACTGAATAAACGATGGCGGTAAAGGAAGCTAAAACTACATCAATAAGCTCAGCATCAAAAAAATATGGTATTCCAATCAGAACTTTACATTGTTCTATTAAAAAAGGGGACTCGTCCAAAAACCTATAGAAGACCCTGACGTTACGGAAGGCTCAGCTTTAAATAATGATAATGCTCTAGTAATTGAAAATCTATGTGATGTCATCAATGATCTTGTTGAAAACAACATCACTGATGAACCACCCGCTGTGAACGATAGTGAAGAAAAGCAGAAAGAAGAAGAGCAAGTTAATTTTGATGATAAACAGAATGAAATGACTGAAGATAGTATGCTTGAAACTCGTTCGAGTGTTGTTGATAAGAACTGGGATCAACCATCCACTTCGTACTATATTTCTCCAATTACAATTCTTCCGTCACCAAAAGTTACTCCTACTATAAAGAAGCGAAAAGATGTCAAAAGATGTCAAAAGTCAGAAATCGTAACCGTTCAAAAATGCAATTGAAATGAAAAATGAGATGAAAGCGAAACCAAAGTTAGTATTAAATCAAACCATTAAAGGCAAGAAAAATTAAAGCAAGGAAATAGGAACCTGACTGAATAAAGAAAAGTATAAAGGAAAAGGAAAAAAATAATATATTGCACATAATTTAGATTCACAAAGTGATGTATTCTGTGTATTATGGTGGAACCGCTCACAGAGGACTGGGTACCGTGTCCACCATGTAATGGTTGGGCACATGAAGTGTGTACCGATACAGAAAATGGTAGTTTTATGTGTGTAAACTGTTAAATGTAGTGATTTCCTGTACATTCCATCTTGCCCGAACAAGCTTTCCATTCTGCCCTCAGGGTAAGGGCAAGATGGAATTTTTGACGTTATTTTTTAATTACTTATAAAAAAAAACTCTCTTTCAAGACTGATTAAAATAAAAGTTTTATATTACGTAGTTTTTTCTTTTATACATTATAAAGTTAAGCCTTCCATCTTGCCTCCCTTCCCCTATGTAAAAGTATGTAATGAACTGGACAATGTATTTTTTATGTTAAGAAATTACTGAAATAGAATTATTGTCGAGTCTCCGTATAGCGAATTAGTTTGGCTCTCAGGCTATTGCTATTCAATCCCGATGACGAAAACAAGATTTTGTATAGCAAAGTAGAAAACGTCATTTTTTTACCAGGTTACCTTGTGCGACTTTTATTCGCCATTCAATCACGTTGACGAAAACGAGAATATGTATGGCAAAATTTTAACTCTACTCGTTTTCCACTAGGAGGCGCTGCTTCAATGCCTTCGGTAAATAATTGATCGAAGTTCAATGCCAAACAAATTTTCGTTATCCCTAACGAGACTGAATGGAGAATGAAACTCTGACTAGGCAAGCTAGTGGCACTACTTCAATAACTGTTTTCTTTTCTTTGTGTGGCAATAAATAAATGTTTTTATTTTATTTTCGTTTAACATGGTGTTCTTATATGTGGTAGCCATATCGTAATTTGCTCACTTCACAAAATGCTCGAGAATTTCATGAAATGTTACACTGTCTTTTGACCACATCATGATGGGATTTGGGCAAATCAATGAATAAATCGTTTTGCGATACGGGCAATTAAACGCGCGGCTACTTCATGAAATAGGCAAACTTTAGTGATCATATCGTAAAATATTTATATTACCCGCCGTTAGAGGCGCTGATATCGTTTACTTTTTGTGTCGATACAATCGATTTGTACAATCATATGCAGCTCCCCCCCTTCCGTGACTGACACTCGCTACGCTGCTGCGATTCGCTCAGGAAAAAAAATTAACTTAACCTAACCAACAGTAAGGATTTCCTACATTAATGATATGGCCAAACGTGGAAGTGCATATCATCAATCGTTGGCTGCACATCTGGCTACCACCGTCATTCAAATTTCCTCAATAGACTTTGTAGTTTATGATGTATGGGTTGAATATTTATTGCAGAAATTAGACAGTTTTGGTTATTCTGTTCAGATGTGCATTTGATGCTCAAGTGTACAGATCAAATAATTTTTTATACTAGTAGGTATGGTAACTGACGATAAGGTCGAAAGTTGAAGCGCTTTTCACACGGAATCCTCAATTACTATAGAATTGGCTATATTCTCTGTAACCGTAGGAACGGAACAATTCTAGCTATGGTGACAGAATTAGATAAAACGGTGTTAACTAAGCAGTTGCTTCTGCTTTGGAAAACCGGTATTTTGGGAAACTGGTTTTGAATTTATATAGGAACATGTTTTGTATTATTATATCAACATATACACCGATACATACAGCTGCAAGGAAAAAATAATACAAGGCCAGAGAAGACCAGGCCGTAAAAAGGTGCACTGGGCTACAGAACCTCGCCGATTGGTACAATCTGAGTACTTCAGAGCTTTTCCGAGCCGCAACATCACGGCCCAAGTGGCCATAACGATAGCCGACCTCCGATAGGAGATGGCACGTGAATAAGAAGATAGACCGATAATTAAAAGTATTGTAGGCACAGTTTAGAAATAATGGCTTGAAACCACACGTTTTCCCTCTTTCCTATAATATGGGGTCCTTCAAACGAGGCGTGAAGGCACCTTGTGGGCCGTCTGATTGACTGATGCTGCGTTGTTTTCACGCTGCACCAGTTGCCTTCGCGTCTGGACTCCATTTCCACTTAACATCAGGTGGTGTGGTCATTTGCCGTGCTAAGTATAAAAAAAATCTAGACTGTGCCAGGCAGAGATCAGTGGTAGGGCACAATAATTAATAACATTATGATGACATAAAAACAGTAATGTTTAAATACTTATATTTTTATTGTTTGTATTGTTATCTTTATATACCTACCTATTTGCTAACGAAAAATGGAAATTAATTTTAATTTGCAAATTTAGTAAAAAACAAGAATAAAACTTTGAGCCCTCTTTAATAATAACAAAAAGAATATTTTGTATAAAAGATTTTATTAACAAATAATATAGTAATTATATACCTAAGATTAAGAAAACACCGTACGGAATGGTAAAATCATAGATCATATATAAACACAGTATAAAATTATAGAAACTAGACAATAACATAGTCTTAACAACAACAATAAGATATATATAATATCCATTGCACCTACTCTTAATATAGATTTATGCAAATGGTGATTGCTATCATAGTTCAGTTCAAGAAAATCTGAATAACGAATATACTTAGCGAAAGATTGAATGCCCCTTTACCTCAGTTCCATAACCAGAAGAAATCTCCAAGAATAAAAAACACAGGTTACAGCTTGGAGCGAATCGCGTCGATCCTGCCCGCGGCGTGGCGCTGTAGATCCGTAAGTTTCATCGCCAGACCCATATTGCCTTGTATCTTAATCTTGCCCTGGAAGAAAGCCTTCTGGGGGTTCAGCTTCCCAGTAATGAGGTCAGCCACATCTTCGTCGTTAATGGTGAAGGTGACGTCTGGCTTCTCCTTGCCGTTGTAAGTGACTTTTCCTTTGCCTTCCTTAGCGTTGATGACCCAGTAGCCCTCACTGCCATTGGGGCCGTTCCTCACTTTAAAACCGTAGATACCCCGCACCTTCTCGATAAGGTTGTCCTCGTCGGTCTGCATCGCTTGCTCCAGTATCTGCAGGTACTTGTAGACTGTGAACCCTTCTGGATTGTCGGCGATGGCCGCCACTTGGTTGGGCGAAGCGTTCTCGAAGCCTTTGCGGTACATGGCTATGACGACGGCTCCACCGAGTCCCAAGTTGTGTTGCAGGGCTATCCTTGCGCGTGGTACCTAAAATAAAAATAAAACTAAATAAATAAAATTATCATGGTATTGTACATCAACATCATCAGCTCATTGTTATGTCCCCACTGCTGGGGCACGAGCCTTTCCTATGGATGGCTATCCGTCCTACCTATGTAGGCCATAAACTATCACGCGGGCCCAGCAGGGATTGGTGGTTGTTAACGACTGCTAATGCAACCGGGACCAACGGCGTTACGTGCCTTCCGAAGCACGGAGGAACTCGAGATGATACGTGTTTAGTCACCCATCCGATGCAAAAGTCTTTGCAAAAGTTGCTTAACCTCAGCACTCGCAGACCGGGCGTGTTAACCACTACGCCATCGAGCTACTCCTCGTTGTGTCGAGTGTTGTACACAAACTGATAATGTTGTCTTTATTTTTCATCACCTTTGTGGTCTAGTTTTTTTTTTTTTTGACTTAGCACGGCAAATTACTCCACACCACCTGATGTTAAGTGGAAATGGAGTCCTGACGCGAAGACATTAAGTGATCTTAGAATCAGAGGTCCCTGGTTAAATTACCTTAATAAGACAAAACATATTTCGCAAATAACTCAATTGCTACATACATAGCGTCTCGGTATGTTTGTTTTACAAAAATACAAGATTAATACAACACAATTTTTTTTTACAACAATTATAAAGATAATAATGAATAAACATAAATATAACAACATACATAACAAATACCCCCAGTACATTAAGCGAACAACAAAACCTGTTACACAAAATGAGAAGAAAGTTGTGGGCTAGACGCATGTTCCATCCAATTGGCATTCGGCAATATTATATTTATTGTAGCGAGCGACGCATTTGGGGCAAAGAGCGGCAACTTAGATTGTGTCTCGTAAATTCTGCTACGAAATTACGTTACGACAAGAGTCGTAACAGGAAATCTAGACACAATTGAAAAGCAATGTATACTTACTGGACTCTATATCGAGTCGAACCTAGAGTGATTAAAAAAAATTAAAATACAATGTGTAAAATTGTTGCATGCCAATTGCCATTCCAGTGCATTTCATTTTTATATTTTCTCATACGTCATTCCAGTGCAATGGTGAAATGAATATTCTGGTAAAATAAACGCGATCCGAATACTTAAAACTATTCAAACAGTTCGTAATACCAGTTAGTAAACGCGATCGTAGATCCATACAAACGGTCTATTTATTTTATGCAATGGTATTATAATGTTGATACGTTTGTAAGATCATTTGGTATTAGTAATTTGGTTTAATTGTTTAAACAATCATCAGGAGTTGAGCGGTAAAAGATCGGTAATTTGTGCAGACAGGTTTATTATCTCGAATAAAAAATAGGTAATTTGCATTCGCTATGCTATATATAGACCCGAGATGCCCTAGCTGGGCCCTGTAGACTCGAAAGTCAGCCCAGCCGGGATTGCATTCGCGTCCCATCTGAAGCACAGAAGGTAAGGTCACACGGACACGGAATCTCGGAACTGCGGCATGTATTATGATTACCTTCAGGGACTTTTTATTTTGTGTCTGAGGTTTAAGTCGTCATTTTTCAAGTGCTATTATTGATACCTTATGATATGTTTATATTTGCAAAGGACATCGGTCATGAAGATCTTGCAAACATATGAAATAATATAAACAAAAAGCTTATCGTGTCAACGAGTGAACACTATCATTTAGGTAAGACTAAGGCCCGGCGCCCATTATCGGCATCGGTACGACTGAGGATTTTAGGTGGCAAATAGCAATATACTATAACATAATGGCAATAAAGTAGAAATTTCCGTGATATGTGGTCGTAATAACAAAAATACCGCTTCGGTATGCTTGAGGCTGCTGTATCGGCAGCCTTGAGAATGCTTCGGGATGCTTCGGCATCCTTCGGCATCCTTCGGTTCGCCGCCGGCGCCGAGGCAACACTCGGGGGATAGCTTGCCCTGCGGGGCGAGGGGAGGCATCTAGCTTGTAACAATTCTGAGGCTGTTATGATGAGAAATACGATATTGAGACGCTTCGGCAAGCTACAGGACGTTGCGGCATCTTTAAGGACGCCTCGTCATCCCTAAGAACGTTGCAGCATGCCAAAGCATGATTGCCGATAGTGTGCGCTTGCATGTAGGATGCCGAAGGATCCTTTTCCTTGCCGATGCCGATAATGGGCGCCGGGCCTTACGTACTAGCAGTGCCCAAGTAAGACAGCGTTGCGTCCAAAGTTCAAGGCGATAGCACAAAGGCGATAACAACATAACTACCTACTGATGCATGCTATGTGCCAAACATTCATACAAATCTCTATATTATTGTTTTTGTTCCACGGGCTTAAACAATACATACCAACGTTGTTTTCAAATAGGTACGTAAAAAAAACCACATTAATTATTAATAAAATTATGAATATTTTTTCAAATTAATTTTTTTATTTGGCAATTTGGGCATTCCATTTTACCAGGAGGCGCTGCTTCGATGTTTCCATATACATTTTTATTTTCCTTGATGTGATCGACTATTTATAACGAATTTTCGTGAGGTAAATAAAGTCACCTTGCTTAGATTTATTCTAGCCAGTCTAAGAACTAGGTAGGTTCTAGACCAGTACCCGACGTTTCGGTCGAGTCGGGCAAACATAAAAAACTTTGCAACTTATGTTTTATGTATGAATGAACATTCACTCATAGGCATTCATTGTTTATTTTCATCATTATTACAGAAATATTTAACAGTATTGCGATTAACAAGCACAAAAAAGGAATAGTTTAAAAATCGAATATGATAAAACTACATAGTACCTACCTACTTTAATAAAAGTCAAAGATAACATTCAGTTATGTGAACATTGAACCGTGAATATACATAAAAGTCAATTGTTGTATCATTCCTGTGATAATAACAACCAACCTTTGGACTTTAGAGCTTCGACCTAAGTATCTCTGATATAACTATTTTCAGACGATTCAAAAGCGATGTTTACTAGAATAAAAAAATTAAAAAGGTCATCAAGGTACTAAAAAAATGTCAGAGGGCTCAAATTTTAATATAGCAAATCTGATAAAACTATATTACGTACCAACCTATCTGCCACCCCCACCTAAATACTTCAATAAAAATGTCCTTCGTCAAAAGTCAAAGATAATGCTGTGAACATTGAACCGTGACTGTACGTAAATGTTTATTGTTTTATCATTCCCGTGATAATAGCAATCGACCTTTGAATTTGATATAGGTATCTCTGCAAAATTATTAAAGCTAACAAGTGAAAACTAATTTACAAACATGAACTAAATAAATACACTTTCGACAACGACGTTATCTCATTTGGAATGTTAACATACCGTTATGCAACATGTACCTAACACATGACCAACATACATAATAAACGCAGATCTTATAAATGGTTTGAAATCTACTGAATTTTCAGCCAAATTTTTTATTTATTTATATTTTTTAAATATGTTCATCTATTCTATACTATCTTATCTTATCTTATCTTTGTGGGGCCTGCCGAGGTTTCCCTCTTGCAGTAACACCTCGACCCATCGGGATCTTTTGTGCAACCCCATCCTTTCACTCTTCCTCCTCTGTAAAGATAGAGGCCATAAGTTTGGCAACGTCTTTAAGAGCGAAGAGCCTGAAGTCCTCCGGTTTCGGATAGGCCGACCCCAGGAGTCCCATTCTTTTCCTAGCCAGAGAGTCGCAGTCACACAGTAGGTGCTGCATCGACTCTGTTTCCTCTCCACACGCCCTACACAAACTATTTGTTGAAAGGTGCATTCTATGAAGCATTTGTTTTGTGGCATAGTGCCCTGTCAAGGCACCGATGGTTAGTCGGGCCTGCCGTCTACCGCCTCCACATATGAACTTACTCCGTCCTAAGGCGTTTTCGCCAAGGAAGGATTTGGAGTGTTTCATACCCGGCTGCTCCTTCCATTCGATGCCGTGCCTGTTCTATTCTATACTATTAGTAAAGAGGTAAAGTTTGTGACCTTGTTTGTTTGTTTGTTTGCGGGGGGTTATCTCTGGAACTACTGGTCCAATTCCAAAAATTCTTTCTCTGATACAATACCTACTACATTCTTTGCGGGTAACATAGGCTATATTCTAATTAAAAAACAGTTTTGTTTAATATCTGAAATCCACGCGGACGAAGTCGCGAGTAAAGTACTAGTGCATCTATTGTAGGTATTTAATAATTTATAGAACGTCTACCAGACTGATTTACACTATAATAACCATCTAGGTACATTAATGAAATACCTATGTAACTTATGACTGTCATCATCACCATCATTTGCATAAAAACATCCCTCGGCTGGGCCTCAAGCCTGCTCATACGAATAATAGCAAATAGGAAGATAGTGATGGCACTATCTTCCTGGGCATGGGCGCATAACCCACTATGTTAGGCCAATGCAGGTTAAGTGATTTTTAAAGAATACAATCATACAACAACGAAAGAAGAACGTGTTCTTTTGAAGCACTTTAAGCTTTTAAGCAATTTATCTTTCTCCTCATAATCAATCCGTAAATTTGTTAGTAAACCAGGGTTTCGCAAATATAACTCGCACCAGGCACCGAGTTTTATTTACCATTCGATCACGTTCACGAAAGCGATGAGAAATAAAGCTCGCACTAAACATACAAACTTTGAATTCATTGTTTGTCTCATATAACAGTGGATTCTAGCGGCCCTATTGCAATTTTCCCATAATATACCAAAAGCTTGATAATCATTGTATTAAAGTGAGTTATGAACGTAAACTAAACAAACATTAAGTGGAATGTAAATATAATGTTATAAATCACATATAAATGGTCATTTGCAACAGAGAACCCGTCTGACTTGATAACCTTAATATTGAGGTTGTTGTGCAGCTTTTGAATATCTAGTAAATGCATGCATATACAAACTTTCTAGCACAGTACCTACTTTGTCTGACATACATAGCTCTGCCAAATATTCTTCAAATAAGTGAAAGTAGTTGTATCAATGCACAACCAGCAGTTCCTAGAGACCTAAACCAGAATCTCTGTTGGTTTGCAAGTTCCTTTTCGTTTCTATAATAAAATCTGGGTCACTTGCTAACCAGGAATGACCAAGTTCACCTAGCTAGTGAAGGCTCAGCACGGCGATTACTTGTTACATGAACATGAGTGTGGGTTTCATATGACTGTAAACATGGTAATCCATGTTAAACAATGAAGATGTATGCAATGTATTGTTATGTTAAACTATGTCACAATCAGCCTTTTAGTCGCATATTTCATTTGCTTGAAAACAAGCAATTACCATAATAGCTTATCTGTAGTAATGGTGTCCCTAAAAGGTGCATGTCTTAGGCATTTTAAGTAAAAACAACTTGTAAAAAGTCTAGTAAAAAGTGTGAGCCATAAATAGATATATAAGTCTTGCAGCTACGTGCTAGTAATTGAACACAAACCACCAACCTGGTATATGCCTGATTCAAGATACCCACAGATGAGTTTGACATTATAAAATCACAAATATCCAGGCCCTGCATGAATTAAATAATTCAGCTTTTGCTATAGTAACTGTGGCTTAATTTAACAATTAATTTTTATCTCTTTCTGTCTGCATTCAGCTTACTGGCTATGTGACATGTTATCTTCTTTGTAATTAATTACTAACATAATTAATTCAATATTTTTTGAAAATTTTTATTTTAGTTTGTTGCTAGCTAGTGTTTAGCCTAAGGTCAAATAAATCTTTTGTGACTATGGCAGATGAATTAAAATTACTAATTATCATATTTATTAAAATCGAACTTTACAAATTTGTAAGTAATCAGTAGTTTTTTTTTAATTGTAAGACGCAATTTCAGTTATATGTAATGATCAAAAACAATATATTGTAGGCACTATTTATATGTAATTTGTTAAACAAATTACGTACAAAGGAATTGTGTTTTAAATTTAAAGATTTTATAGATTGCAGATTTGTAAATTACTTAATTCTGATGGATTGGAATCTGTTACATAACAAATTGCTTAAATTAAATTACCTACTCTATACAACTCAAAAGCATGAAACATGCACCCAATAAGGATGATTTTATCTTTCTTAGATTAGCGCGGATGGATCTTCCGTTTGGCTGGCGACGTCCCCACAAGAAATATATATATTTCTTAGATGCATTAGGTCAATGATGATGATGTTTGGAATATCCTAGCTATAGTATGGATACCAAATGAGTTTAATGAAATGCTTAAGTGTTTTTAAACAAACACACTTTTCACAAAAGCAAAGTTGCAGTCCAGCATGATTTAATTGCAACATTTGCAACCAAACACATTCACAGACACACAACCATAATGCCCCATAATAAGACCCGATTTATAAAACAAACCTGTCGATCTCCAGCCTCTCCTCGGAGCTGCCACACTAGTTCAGCACATTGGGCCAGGCCAGTAGCACCCAAAGGATGGCCCTTGGCTATTAACCCCCCACTAGGGTTCACAACCACCCTCCCACCATATGTATTGTCTCCAGCGTCAATAAATTTCCCAGCTTCTCCTTCTCCACACAACTGTAATCCCTCATAAGTGATTAATTCATTTGTGGAAAAGCAATCATGGAGCTCTACAACATTTATTTGCATAGGTGATACACCAGTCTTTTCATAAAGGCGTTTCGCTGCTAATGCAGTCATATCAGTACCAGCTATCCTCATTAAGCTGGTGTTGTCAAACACAGCAGCCGTATCAGTGGCCATTTCCATACCAATGATTTCAACAGCCTTCTTCTGGAGACCGTATCGAATTACTGCCTCTTCAGACATTAAAACGGCAGCACCTGCTCCATCACTAGTTGGACAGCACTGAAGCTTTGTGAGGGGACCATAAACCTTTCTAGACTTCAACACTTCCTCGACAGTATACTCCCGACCACCTTGAGCTCGAGGATTCTTAGCACCATGTCTGTGGTTCTTTGCGGCTACTTTTGCAAAATGTAATTCTGTTGTGCCGTATTTCTTCATATGCTCAATACCGGCATTTCCAAAGAATTGTGGTGTCATCGGACCAGGTGCAATTTCAGCCAACTCTGCCATGTGGAGAACATGCTTATCCAATGGATTGGTTCTGTCTGTGAATGCTCCACCGCCTAAAGCTCCACGTGCCATTTTCTCGAAACCTACAGCAAGGATTACATCCGAAATACCACCTTCAACTAGTTGTTTAGCAAGAAACAAAGCATTGGAGCCAGTGGAACAGTTATTATTCACGTTATAAATTGGAATGCCGGTCATGCCAACTTGGTAGAGGACGCGTTGACCAGACGTAGAGTCTCCAGCCACATAGGCACAGACTGCTTGCTGGATATCATCGTATTTTATCCCGGCATCTTGAAGTGCGTCCACCACTGCTTCTTTACCAAATTCAGGATAATCTTTATCACCACCCGGTTTGACAAATTTCGTCATTCCGACACCAACAACGTATACTTTTCTAGGCATTTTGGAATTGTGATAATTACCTCTTGACTGTGAAGGCTTGCGTTGCGTTGCTTGAAGGCACACACAATGTAATTGGAACAAAGGGCGAACTGAATTATCTACAGTAATAAACTGATTCTAACAATCTCGGATGATATAATCTAATGATAAAAGTCGTAATGGAAAAACAACTGTCAGTATTGCGTAGGAAGATAATCTAAAATAAAATTACCAATGCAGACCTACAACCTCCTCCTATTCCTTTCACAAAATAAATGATGACCATAGAGAAATATAATTATACCAGAAGGAATGATGACTGACTGAATGGATGGATGAATTGAATTGAATGACGGGGGGGGTCAGACAGAAGGAAGAATGATGTTTGTTTTTTAGTTCACTTACGATTTCGAGGGGCAAAGAAATTTACACACTATGCAGCCTAATTCTAAGCAAAATAAATCAATACCAGACTAAAGACAAAGAAGCAATACATTTAAACATCTGAGCACTTTGTTAGAATATTTCTATTTATTCATACGGTCTTTAAAAGCACGTAAAGATAATGTTTACTTTTAGTATAGGAATAGGAATAGGTACCTATTTTTCTGTAGTTTTACTTGGTGAGCACAATTTAGGTAGGTATATACTTTTTTATTCTGTATTAGTACTTATAAGATAAGATAAGATAAATTTTTATTGCCATAAAATTTAAAAAAAAAACAAAACAAAAAAAGCACAAAACCGGGCGTTGTAAAGATACTTGGGGGAGGCCTTTGTCCAGCAGTGGACGTCTTTTGGCTGAGATGATAATGATGATAAGTATTTAGCAAATGATCATGGCACATTATAAAGCTCATCTCTGAAACGTCAAGTATCGAAAATAGAATTCACATTTCAAAAAACAAAAACGATACATTTGAGATTTGAGTTTTGAAATTACTGTCATGACTTAATTATATATTTTTATTAAAATTGTTCGTTTTTTTGGAATCTTAGCTGGATGTTTATAAATTTAAGTGTACTTTAAAGCCACATTATGTCTTTAGATAAACAAAGGATTTTGAGTGAGTTAGGAAGTGTTATGAATCAACTTCAGAGCGCTGATTGGTTAGTAACTAATATAATATCATAACTAGCTTTCCTCTAGGTATTACGTTTAGAATAGTAACTTAAATCTGAACAAGGGAATCTTGTAATTTTTCTTGTAAGTTTTATAACTACGTAATTTGGCCGCGGACATTCGTGCCCGCCTAGGCCGTCTAGGGTAATGAGGTTTTATTCTTATTCCCGCTGACCATAAACCAAACAAATATGGTAATCTTTGTTAATCTTTGTTTCAGTGGATGTATGGGGAAACTATTTTCAAATTCGAACCAAAGAGATCAAGGTGGTGCTATGGGTGCCCCTTTGCCAACTTGTGGAGGTTGCAGGCGCGGTTGGTGCCATGGGCATGGCTACGGCCACGGTGCGCCGGCGGCAGGTGAACCCTGCTCTATGAATCCATCTATGAGCATGAATCAACCTTGCATGGGCCGCTGTAATCCTTCCAAACTTTATGGTGACACATACGGTTACTTGAATAACAACCTCATGCAGCCTGTTGTGCAAGAAGTGTACAACGATTTGAAATCAATTAATCCAGCTAACACCATCATGAACAACCCATTAGCTACTAATATGGGACTTTCACAAGGACATGCTGGCAATGCTGGTAGTCCCGGCATGGGTATGGCGCAGAATAACGAAGCCCTTGGAGGTAACATGGGTAACCAAATGCAGAATTCAATGCCGATGGGGCAGACTCCATCACCAGCGAATAACATAGGTGGCATGGGGCCACAGATCATGAACATGATGATGGGAGAAAAAGCGAAGCAAGGAAATACCCAGAAGCAATATCATAACGGACAGTTAACAGGTCCAATGGTAATTGATGCTCCACAGTCTCCTCACGGACAAGTGGGAATAACTCCACTTAATCAACATCACGGTGCAGACCAGGGTCAATTGAATACCGACATGAATACAAATGTGAATAAAGGACAGTATAATGCACCTAATATGAGCTCGTTTGCCCAGAAACCTGCGACGCAATATATGACACAACCAAATTTGTATGCAGGTGCAAATTCTCAGAACAGTCCCATGGAAGGACAGGGAAACGTTCAGAATTTGGTTGGAAATGGTCAAATGGGAAACATGAATGCAGCCCCAGTCCCTCAACAGAGAGCGGCCCAAAACTACGGCCAGCATACTCAAGGAATGATGAAGTTTAACGAAATGTTCCCAGGCGTTATGCAAGGTGACCTTGGTTTTGATCCTATGGCTTTGGCTATACAGATGAATCCAGCTAACCAACAAAAAGCAGCGATGGACACAATGCAGAAGCTGATGCATGGTATCCCTATAAATTCACAAAAGGGAGCCACTCAACCTTCTGCAGTAAATTTCGCTCAACCACAAAATATTCAGAATGCTCAAGCTCCACAGAATGCTCAAGCTCCACAGAACGCTGAGCAGAATATACCCCCCAATGAAAATGTAAACCAACAAATGGCGCCTGGACAACAGCAACCGGCCAACACTGTGCCACAACAACAACAACAAGTGTATACAGCTGTGACAGGAGCGCCATCGCCCAATCAACAGCAGATGTACCAACAGCCACCAGAACCTCAGCAGCAATATGAACAACAACAAAATCAGCAATATATAGAATCAAACAAAGGCGGCTCTATGATGCCACCAGTTCCTGGTAACCAGGGTTTGGAATCTGTAAATCCGCCGCCACAACAGCTGGTCAGGGAACCTATATTCCCGGCGGACACTTCTAGAAATCAACCTTTACCTCACCGGAAGACACAAAGGCAATACGAATATAACACTCTTGGGCAACCCATTGAAATGTTGCCCGCACATATATACCATGCGCCAGAACCAAGCCTTCCACAGACGCTGTCGCCTCAGCCAATTGAAACAAAATTGCGTACTGATCAAATGAGATACAGCAACGTAAAATCAACTATAAGCAAAACGTCCTTGATGGGAAACAAGCCAATAGGGAAAGTGCCAATTAGAAGCCAGTTGCAGCATATTTACAACCAGTACAAAGGTTCGCATTCATATACTCAGCAAAACGTGAAGCCAGTAGGCGAATCAACGCTCTCGGATGGCAGGTTGAACGTGACGCCAACCAATGCGAACCCTCAACAACTGCGTGTTCCAGTGGAGAGAGTAGGAGGCGATACAATTGCGAATAATCCCATTGCTGAAAACCGCCTAACCAATAAGGTGGAACAAGTAATGGGACAAGTTGGAGATGTTCCTGCTGCTAATAAGCCCAACGGTGATATGGAGCCAATAAAGGTAACTTGTATTATCATCATGACCAGCTCATTTAATACCCAAATTAACTGGGGCACAAGCACATAGGTACTTAACATAAAAGTATCAAACTGTTCACGGATTTTCTAATCTTGAATACGCAAATTAAATATTTTTGGGCACAGAACAAATTCAACGTGACGAATGCCCACTTTGGCGTGTATCTTCATAACCTTTTAGTTTAGGGTATCCATAACATTGTTAGGTTAGCTAATGCATACTTTAAATTTTTATTATTTTTACCCATGTTTCTTGCGGTGATGTGATGGCTCACAAATTTCACGATAAATAAATGCCTTGAGCATTGTTTCCAATACCGCTTCTAACTAAAGAGTTTTTGTTCCTTGCTCTCGCGGTTAGTTCATAAAAGATGATAACTTTGGTAAACTGTGTTTTTTGCAGGCGGCACCAGCTATCCCCGCTCGCCAGGCAAAATGCAGGAATGGTTTGCAAGATGTGGTATACACTTCATACCCTACTGCTGCTGCCTGGTCATTCCATGGGTCGCATGCGTATAATTCTCGCCCTATCCCAGCGGGATATAATTTCCGACGCACCTAGTACCGAAGATGTCGGAGACGGAAACTCGTTTTGAGGAGTCCTTATTTGTTATTATTTGTTGGTGATGTTACTTGTGAAATCGTCTAGGGCGTTGTTGTAATTTATTTTATATTTTGTATTAACTTATGTTTATAACCACAATGTTCTTTTAATTAAAGAACTGTTTGAAATGTGAAAAAATGAAAAGTAATAAATAAGAGATTCTATGACGAACGTAAACAAATTGTTTATTTACACTTTTAAACTTTCGCGTTCCATAGTTAAACAAAAGAATTTGAACGGGGATTAACACTAACTAATTTGTAAAAAGGTATCATATCTTTATACCCGACGTTTCGACCGAGTTACAACGGCCGTGGTCACGGGCTGAATGCTGTCGCTGTCACGGGCTGAATGCTGTCGCTGTCGCGAATTCGCGATGTTGCGCCTCCGTTTGCGCGGCAGTCTTCATCCACTGTCACATTGTTTTGCCAACTACCGCCACACAGTTATGATACCTTTTTACTAATTATTTTGCGTTAATCCCCGTTTAAATTCCTTTGTTTAAATTGTTTATTTTTCATGCCATGCACGAAGCACGACCACTTTTGAATTCCCAAAGAAATATGAATTTCAATGGCCAACATGATGCGGAAAACTAATGGCACTAATCCTTACTATACCTATTTTATATATCCCCTTACTGCATGGAATCGTGCCCGACCTGTGGCACAACTGCGATGTCCATTTTTTATCATTGCAGGAAAAAAATATCTTATAGTTTTGAGTTTATGGAACCCATAAAATGATTGATGATTATTTTATTTCATGAAAAGCAAAATTTGCATATATCTACCTTTAGGCGCGTTTGGTCCAATTCGCATTTGGTCCAATCCACTTAATTCGCGGTTAGTCCAATTCGCGGTTTGTCAAATTCGCGGTTAGTCCAATTCGCTATTTGTCCAATTCGAGGTTTCAACCTCCAGGGACTAACGACGGTTTGAGTACTTGGCTACTATGCCAGATATCGTTACGATAAGCATTAATGGAATAAAACATTTTATACCAATAATGCAGAATGCAGAATAATATATAAATATTAATAAATAAATACTAACTCATATACCTACCTATGTATTAATTCTAATAAATACTAATTCAAGTATATGTCTTCAAAAACTTCAACCTACGCGTTCGTACTGCATGACGAGTCATAATTACCGCATCTGCATACCGTCCCTTAATAATATACAAACAGCACTATTGAGCCAAGTCTGTGTATCGTCCCAAATACACGACAATATCGCTGAAATAATTTTATCTAATCTAGGGCAGGTTCTTTTATCTTTAGAGTCACATATGATGAATTTATGCACTGAAAAATATACATACAAGCAAAAATATTTGTAGAATTCTGAAATTCGGGTGCAAACCTCTGAGTATGTGCAAACACAGAGCTACATAACTTCGAAGTACAGTTGAGTTCAAACTGACATTTTTGCTAGTTTTTTTTATTTTTTTATTTGTAAGTTGTACATGGCAGGGATTCGTGTCCATATGCCGAAATCTTACATAGTTTCTTAATTTCATTGTAATACATAAATAAACAATATTGATGATGATGAATGATAATAGAAATGAGAAATGATATTACCCCCCCAACCCATGACTCTTCACTTTCCCGCCAAGAAGTCCCATTTTTGCTAGGCTCTAGCTCAGGCTTGCCAATATTAAGCAGCTATTAAACGTCAAAGTATTTATGTAGTCTATGGTTTTTAAAATTGCCATCACTGAAACTTGGAATAATTAGAATTTTTGACAAAAAACTTAAATGTGCAAAATCTTGGACATAATGCGGTAAGGGGACATACAGTGGTGGACATAATTAGAAACACTACCAACGGAACTTAACATTATACAGGATATTTGACCCTAATACTTTTTATTTGGAAATGAAACATCAAATAGTATAAAAAATATGTTCAATAACTTATAATTTATTAGAAAAAACAACAAAATTTCAACTAAACAAGTACCGATACAATATTAAATTTCATACAAACAACTAAATGAGTTTTAAAGTACCAGCAAAAATGGACAACTAATTAGAAACAATACAAAAAAAAAAAAAATAATAATTTATAGGTTTAATTATTAAGCATTATATAATTTAGGTAATAGATACTGTGTATACGCTACTAAAACTTATAATTAATATTTTGTTGCGTATCCTTTATAATCAATCACAGCTCTACAACGACGACGTGGCATTAATTCAAACAATTTCATACATTTTTCTAGTGGGATTGAGTTCCATGCTTCGACAAAAGCTTCGTAGAGTTCGTTGTGACTGGAGTTACGTTACGTTACGTTTGTTTGAAACGTTCTTTTTTACGACATGCCACAGATTTCAATGGGACTTAAATCAGGGGCTATTTGTAGGCCAGCCTAAGACGGAAATACCTGTTCCCGGTTCCTTAAGAATATATTTTACACTGTTGGCAGTGTGTTTAGCGACATTATCATGCTGAAAGATCCCAAATTGTCGCCAGAGTAGGGAATCATCATCATCGTCTCTTCTTAGATGTACTACAGTTGATCCATTGTACCTTCAATCTTTCGAACGGGTCCAACTCCACATCCGGAAAAACATCCCCATACCTTGATATTGCAGCCTCCGTGCTTGACTATGCTTCTAGTGTATTCATAATTAAAAGTATGGTTTATTGGATGTCTAACGTAGCGCTTGCTATCTGAATTTACCATGTTTATTTTAGTTTCATCTGAGAATAAGACTTTTTTTCCAATCTCGCACCGTCCAATTGACATACTTCTTAGCGATTAATAATCGCTTCTCTCGATGTTGCTTGGTAAGAAGCGGTACCTTTCGAGAAACCCTCTCAAACAATTTTGGTTCCACTGATCTACGGCGTACCAGTTTTGACTAGACGTTTCTAGGGTCATCAGGCGAAAAAACTTCATTTTTAATCTGGTTGGAGCCTATTGATTTTGTTGGACCCTGTATATTTATATATATATTTTTTTTATAATAATATTATAATTGCGAAAGTAACTCTGTCTGCTGTGTGTTACGCAATCACGCCTAAACTACTGAACCGATTTAAAAAAGGTACAGAGATAGTCTATATCTATGCCTAGATAGCCTGAAAAAGGTATGAAGCTGTAGGTTTTATCTACAGCTTCATGGAAAAAGGACACAGGCTACTTTTAATGCGAAAAAAGGGCTGTAAGGGGTTGAAATAGGGGATGAAAGTTTGTATAGAAATTACGTCATTTTTGAAGCTAGAGGCTCATTATTCTTAGGCTTTTGATTATTAATAAATGAATACGACAGTATGTAATTTAAGTAATGTATGTTCTTTTAAGTTTTATTAAAATATATTATATTATTTTAATATCATAAGCTATAACAACAAATACTAAAAAACAGAATAAAATAAATATTTATGGGAGCTCCCATACAACAGACATGATTTTTTGCCGTTTTCGAGTGTCTTCGTGTGCGAGTCCGACTCGCACTGGGACCGGTTTTTATTTTTCTGGTCAGACTACAGTACCATAGTAGGTAATAACAGTAACTAACTAGTAGGTTGGTAGTTATTGTTCTCCGAGAAAAGCAGAACGTAGACATCTAGGTATTTGAGAAAAATACTAAACATCACTGAGGTATTACAAAACATCAATCTACCTTCTAAAACTACTTATCATCATCATCATCATTAGTTTCTAGTCCACTTCTAGACCTAGGTGCCTAGGCCTCTCAAACTGCACCACCTTTGCTCTAAGTGCACACCACTGAGCACGATCCAAATCTAAAACTACTAATCTAAGAATAGTGCAATTACTTTGATAATACTGTGACGTAGTGCTGTATATAAGGGCTTTTTTAGCAAGAAGTTGAAGTTTTAGTGCAAGACTTGTGTATACCGAATATTAATGAGTGGAAATGAAATATTAAATCTTATGTGTTTATAATTACATAATTGTTGGCAAATAAAATAAAATAAAACAGTGCCACAACACTGTTCAAATACACTCAAGGACTGTGTGTGTATGTGTGTGTGTACTACCCCATATTACAAACTGACTGATTATGACTATGTTTGGTTAATGTATGCGATTGAAGGACTTGAATCCATGTCATAAATAGCTAAGCAATTAATAAAAAGTGGCGTTGTTGTAATAATGAGAAGCTTACTGAATTTTAGGAGTACCCGATTGGTTTAACAATACAAGAGAGAAATAATAATTGTTCAATAGATATTAATGATAAACCACTTACCTTCCTGTAAAAAACAAATAAATCATATTATATTGAAGTTGAGTAACTGATTACATTCAAATTAGGCACACACATCACTAAAGTTTCAATTGATCGATCGATTTTATGAGGTCGAAAAAAAAAACTTTACATGTTGTGATGTGTGTGAAATAAATTGTGAATTTGTGAATGAGGTTTGAGGTTTACTTACGCGAAGGAATCGTAATTCTGTGCTAGAAAATTCTATATTTGGTGGATTGTGTTTATATCGGCTTTTAGTGAAGTATTCGGAGTATCACGTTGTATTGTGCTTAGCTCGTTTATTTGTGGATTCGAGTCTTGTGAAAATAAAACAATGTCTCTCTTTGGATCCTTGATGGCCGACGTGGAGGACGACCCGTTTTTTGGGTGAGTTTCATTATTTTCTTCCAAATCGATGTTCAAACAGTAATACTCCAATATTACACACGGAAACCCTTCAGTTTTCCTAAAAATACCATAGAATACCAATCTTTCTTGAGGATGTAAATCAAGTGTAATTTCGTGTTATTTAATTTCAGTTCTCACATGAGACACATGCGCCAGATGAATAACATGATGAACTCTTTGTTCTCTGACCCGTTCGGCATGCTCGGAGGCGCGGGCCCGCTCGCCATTGGCGGGCCACGCCACGGCAGCGCGCTGATGCCTTACATGCCTCAGATGCCTTCGATAAACAGACTGTTCACGGGAATGCCAGGTAATTAGCAATACGAGTTATTACAAAAGTGTTAAGACTCCCGAATTGGGATGGAATAACTAAGCAACTGTCTTAATTTATGCAACTTACTATCGGCCCAACTTTTGCAATTGCTAAAGTACCTAATCAGCTGCTCCATATATTTCGGGCAGGTGCAAGTAGGTGTTGTACAATTGTGAAAGTCCCTGACCACATAAGTACTATGCCATAATAGCTTAAATAAATAGAAGTTGAAGCCCCTATTAGATTATTTAGTTCATTTGACAAAGTGTATAAAGTGTTAATCCTTGTTGTTTGGACCCGATAGGTAAATTTTCTAGAACTAATTTAAACAGTTGGTAGTAATAGTAGTTTGTTAATTATAAACACAGTACCCAGCTCAATGGTCCCCATCACCTATTAGCATTAGTGTTGCCCTGCGGAATGGCTAAAGAAACTCTTTGCATCTCTTTTTAAATACAAAAGCTGTGCTGATGACATTATCATAATTAGTTTCTACGCTATAGACAATATTTAATTAGATCCAATAAAGTAATGTAAACACTTATTCACAGATATGGATGGCCACATGAGCCCTGGCAGCTCCTTCACAAGCAGCACAGTTGTGATGTCTAGCGGCCCGAATGGTAAACCACAAGTAAGTATATAGAAGTGCGTATGAAGCTGTAATTTCTCCAAACCAATGATGCTATTGCATTACCAGCACATTTTGTTCTTCTGAAACATGTGACAGTCTGTTCTTTGTATAAATTGTTTTAAGTTTTAAGGTTGTATGTGGCATAAGACCTTAAAACATGTTGTATAAATACTTTTTGCAGTTAAGGTTATCAGGTCCTTCCCCATTACCCCTTTGATTTTGCACTTACATGCACAAAAAGCCGATCAAAATTCAGATGTGATGGACATGTAGCACTTTGCAGACAGGCAACTTTAGTTCATCAACTTACATGAAGAAAATTTAAATAGTTTTTATTAAAAGTTGCCAGTAGCAACAGTTTTATAATTTGCCACATATGATCTTACAAATAATTTTCACTGCCTCCAGGGTGATTCGGGACCACCGTTAAGCAATTACCAGGAGACTCTGTACTGACCCTGACTATCAAGTAATATTGCTTTTCAGGTTTACTCATCGTCAAGTAGCACCAAAATTGGACCAAACGGTGTGAAAGAAACCCGGAAGACGCTGCAAGACACACGCACTGGGACTAAGAAAATGTCTATTGGTGAGTAAGGTGGTTTTGGAATTTCATGTGGAAATCAGCGTCGTCATAAACCTATAACTACTGCTGGACATAGGCCTCTCTAAGTGCACTCCACAGAGCATCAGCTACTCTCTGTCAGCTCTTGCCAGCCACCTGAAATGGTGAATAGTAATTCATTGAATGTGTGAATTGTGCTATATGTGATGTTATACAGTGGCTATAAGTTACTACATCTCAACTTGCTTATTATCCTTATTTATAACAATATGTTTGGTAATTTTGCATTTATCTTCATGATTTGTTTAAAAATGTGAATAAAATGACATTGTTCTAATGCTCATGTGTTCACAATTGCTTCTGTGTTTAGATAGTTAGGATAGTACTTGCCATTTATTTGCAACATAATTTCTTGTCACACCAATACATACTTCCATATCCTCAGTCATGGCAAAATGGCAGTTGCTAAAAATTCCTGGTACATTTTACCTCCGGCCTACCATCAAATAATATGAAGGCCAAGTGGTGGTCATAATGACCAAGAGCTTCCCTGCTGTTGACTAAAATAAAATTGTGTGGTCTTATTCTATTATGAAACTATTTATAAAAGTCGCCACTCATACTCTTGACACGTAAACGTCGTTTGTCCATGTCATCTCACCTAATTACTAAAAATTTGTTAAAATAGCAGCCTGTACGAATCAAGACTGTGAAGAGTCGTTCATCTCTATTTGAAGCGTGGGCTGTGGGATGATGTCATAACGGAGAGTGCGAATATTTGCGCTAATAGAAAAAATCCATTGTTAGTTTATTGTTTATTGTAGGATTCATAGCAGGCAAAAAGATTAGTTATAAGGACGCCGATAAATGGTTTTTGTTGCCGATTTTATATAGTCGAGCACTCTGGCGTCTTGACTATCATGTAGCAAATTGAATAAGCTCTTAAACTAATTGGACAGGGAAACTAATATCTCGGTACGTAGTGCACGAGTTAACAACGACGTGACAAAAGAGGGGAATTAAATTGTTTATATATTATACAATAACGTTTTCTATGGCACTTTGAGTGCGATCTTTATTTACTATTTTATCACGCAAACGTAAATGAGAATTTGTATAGTAAAATTTTGACTCCTAATTTATCGCCAGGATGCTTGATGCAGGCTGCACAAAACCGGTTGTTGTGGAGATCTTTGGGGGAGACCTTTGTCTAGCAGTAGACGTCTTTTGGCTGAGATGATGATGATGCTTGTGCGAGTTATTTACCATTCGATCACGTTAACGAAAACAAGCCAGCTTGAGTTAATGCGTCCCTAGCTGAAAGCCGAAGACAATGTTGCAAAACTATTGATACCAAAACTACCTTGACATAAAGATATCCATAATATCATTACCATTTTACATCATTGCTATCGATTGTAATTCTTCAATAATTTCGGTAACGCATGTCCACGTAACATGTCCATTGTTAAAAATCAAATATTAAGATATTTTAAACGTTTCCAGGGCACCACATTGGTGAGCGCGCGCACGTGGTGGAGCGCGCCCAGAACTTTTACTCCGGCGATTCGGAGGAGTGCCAGGAGTACATCAACATCGAGGAGGAGGAGGCAGAGGACTTCGACAGGTACTATATTACTTCTCCTTTCTTTTTAGTTGGTCGGTTTTTTTGTTTGTAGATTTGTAATTTATGTAGTTAATAATTTTCTTTTATAATTTATGAAATAAAAAAAATTAAAAGTGTCATATGACAAGCGTTTTCTAATATATGTTGCTGTAAAAGTTCTTGCCGGGTTTTCTCAATAAGAGATTTCCCGCTTTATGTAGACTTATGAACTGATGTCGTTCTAATATGGGTAAAGTAGTTGATTGACTCATGACAAATCTGATTTGTTTTTCTTTGGAATTGTTAAGTTAGCTGCTGCCACTCGCCAATTTTTAAGCAATATTGACTGAATGTTTGAATTACTGAATAAATTATTTATCTTAATTAATGGCTTCGCGTTTAGCATTTAGCGAATTGCAAGTGTTTTTTAATATTAGAAATTAAAATAGAGTCTCACAACACGTGTTATTAAGGGAAGAACTCGGGTGAAACTCCGAATTACTAAATTTATTATTTCTAATATTTGTGACATTTTGTTTGACATGTATTATTTCTTTAAACTTGTATCATTTTACATTGTTTAATTTAGCTTATCTTGCTTTTGTGTTGGACGTTTAAAACGCTGTAAACCTGCATGTTAGTAATTGAATAAATAAATAAATGTATTTTTTCTTAAAAACATAATTACGCCTTAAAATTATTTTAAAACCACTGAGGTTTGTGTTAATGCCGTTTTATCTACATCGATAATACAATAATTGGCATACATTACATTGTAAAATATGTATATATATATATAAGTACCTACCTACCTAGTACTTTTAAACTTTCACGTTTCATTATAAATAAATAAACATCTAGATGGGGATCAACGCCAGTCACTTATTAAAGGCATCCTTTTATATTAATAAGTAATTTGCGTAACCCTCTCCCAAATGGGCATTGTGTCGGCTTGTTGTAGGGAGTTCCAGATGAAGGCAGGCGCGGGTCCGGGCGGGGCGCGCGGCCGCCTGGCCGTGGCCGCGCCGCCGCCCGCGCACGCCGCGCACGCCGCGCACGCCGCGCACGCCGCGCCGCTCGCCCTCACCGCGCCGCCCGCACACGCCGCGCCGCCCGCACACACCGCGCATGCGCACCAAAAGTCAGTATTATACACGATCACATAAGTAACTAGTTTTTTCGTTAGAACCTCCTGTTGTTAACATTGAAATAATGATTGTCAAAGTCAAAGCCTATTTCAACTTGAATCTTAACTAAAAGTAGAATCTTATCTAATAGTACTTTATGATTTGGCTACCACACACTACGATCGTTTAATTAACATTGATATAATGATTGTCGAAGTCGAAGCATATTTCGACTTGAGTCTTAACTGAAAGTAGTTTGTTAGGAATTGGCTGAATCGATTACACACATTTTTATTTAGGCATTGTTTTATAAAAAACTAGCTGACCGGCGGGCTTCGTACCGCTTTGACAGTTTCCATGACAACAAAACAAACAAATCATTTGTCCGCTTAAGAACACCTGTATCCCTTTTTTTCCTCTTTATTCAAAAGCTTTAGTCGTTGAACGACTGTCAGCCTATTAAATTTAATTTCTACACTTAAATAGCTTAATCATAATGTGATACAATTTCACGGCTATAGATGAACCGCTTAACTGAGTCCTCACTTGCGGTAGGTACGCGGGGCGGGAGGTACGTAGCTTCTACCACGAGTACGAGCGTATTGCGACGCGGCGAACGGATTTCTAGTTCATTGCGCGTTATACTACGGCAGTCATAGTCAACAGTGATAGAAAAAACGCAATAAACTAGAAATCCGTTCGCCGCGTCGCAAGACGCTCGTGTTCGTGGCAGAGGCCCTACCTCCCGCCCCGCGTACTTACCGCAGGCGAGGACTGAGTTAAGCAGTCCACTTATAATTTAGATGTTGGCTGGGACAATATTATGTTGCACAGTCCATCCCTTATGTTACCCATCGCCTCAAATTCAAACATCTTACGCTCGGCGGCGATCCGGACACATTCTGCCAAAGCACGGTATGTGCCCTCTCTTGTTCCGCATATAGTACAGTTAGGAGCAGACGCGTATCTTGTAAATGTAAACCCGTATACCATGATGGACCCCTATAGCAGCGCCACCTACCGGGTCCAATTATAAATCTAAACCATTCTCGAATCCACTTGAACACACACAAAAAATTACATCCAATTCGGTCCAGCCGTTTAGGAGTTCAGTGACATACACACGCACTGAAGATTTATATAAAATTTGATGTAAGTAGTTTGTTTTGAATAGATTGCACAATTTTTATTTAGGGATTTTTTGGGTGTATCCCACGATTTCCATGGAATTACAAAATAGGAAAAGTGGGACTAGCGTTTTTTCCAAATTATATCCCATTATTGCAGCAAAAAAACGCAGTTGTGTTATTTGAGAATCTGTCTCCACTTTGATATTTATGACGGCCTGTTAAATTACTGATAAATAAAATTCTAAGGAGATATTGAGAAGTTAATCGAAAGAATAAAATAAAAACACGACTTCTCGTTAAACAAAAAATAAATAAATGGAGCACAAATTAATAATCTTCCATTTTGGTGAATAATTTTCCATCACATACTTTACAGTACAAATTAAGCCACCTCGTCACTACGCAGATGTATGGATAAGAGGTGATGCAGTGTTTTTTTGCCGCCGCCGCCAGCAATGGATATAGTGGGAGAATCAGTCCCAGTATTTCTATCAATAGAAATACCTACCTACCTACCTAATGGAAATAGTGGGATACACCCGATTTTTTTTATAAAAAAATTGGCTAGCCGATTCTTAGCAAACTGTTTACTGGTGTGCTTTTATTATGATACTGATACATATCGTCGGAAATAGTTCAAAACCGCGGTAAGTAGTATTTGGTCAATACCAATACAATTTTCAGGGAGAAGGTGGAGAAAAGAAAACTGAGTATTATTATTACTACTAATATTATTACTCAGTGGTTTACGTACCCAAAAAGTTATTTTCTATAAAAATTATGTCAATCATAACATGGTTGATGGAAAGTGGTTACCATAGCCTATTTTAGATATATACCACACTTGCAGAGGATCACTCTCGCTTTATTACCGACCTTGTTAAAGTCTCTTCATGCCCTCTTTGAGGAACATATTCTCTTTTGAGAACACTGCTTATTGCAACTATTAAATATGATTGAATATAGAACAAGTAATAGTAACCCTATCATAAGAGACGGGGAATTGGGGAAAAATCGGGCAACTAAGAGGAGAGAGAGACAGAGAGAGCGCATCGCATAGGTGCTTAAGTCAATCATAGCTAACGCTGTTTTTCCTTTATCCATAATTTTAAGAAAGGTTGCTCCTTATACACCAATGTTACGTACGAGGTTTTGAACTATCCCCGTCAATATTGTAAAATTACGTGCTATGGGGGTCTCGGAAGGCTTTACCGGTTTGAAGAACAAATCGCGTGCACGCGCATCGCCGCCGCCGCTGTTGCTTATATTAAAAGCGAGCGACGCGGTGCAAAGGATTTTCGCCTTTAGACTGGTAAAGCGTTTGTGGCCGCCATAGTACCCACATCGGTATATGATTTTTGAAAAATATAAATAGTAAGACGAACGCTTTGACAATCCTTAAACCAAATTGGTGAATATAGTTGTAGGTATTTTGTTGTGTTTACAAAAAAGTCGGAACTCATATTTTTATTATTATGTACTTATATACTTTATTTTATTTATATTAAACTTGGTTGCAGTACATATTTGCATGTCCAGTGCGTTTTCTATCAGTTATGCTATCACTATTTCTTTGGCACCATATTAGTAGCTTTTTATTTTATTTTTATTATTTATTCAGGCATTGGTTACACGGAGTTCACTTTGATGTTTCTTTTTTTTAACTAATTAATTGTTAGTTTTTCACATAAACATAATTTCAAATTATAGGCATAGGCTTAATATTTTTTGCACATAATTTGTTTATAATCAAGCCAGGATATTTCTTTATTTTTTTACATACATACATTTTATGGGTAAGTACAAAATTTACAAGCAAAACATAACAATCTTTTACCTACCTATTTGTAGAATAGAAATCTATTTGCATCACTTTTATTTTCTTATACTTAGCTGAAGTTTTTTTTAATATTAAATATATTTTTTAACTATTAAAGGTATTTAGCGAATATGCCATTAGCTAGTCTTTTAAAGCAAAAATTTTATTTATTACATGTTTAATTGAAATTGTTAATATTTTTGAAATAAATGAGTATTTTATTTTGTTAAAAACAATTGAAAAGGAATGTTTGAAAATAATAAGTCTGACAGTCAATTTCATTAATTATTTATACTTGTGTCTTAAATATGGTTTTTTTTATTACTATTACACAAAAGTTAGAGATGTAACAAATACTAATATTTGGTGTAATACATCCGGTTATACTTGTTTACGTTTCAGTGAAATTATTCGAGGATAGTTATTATCAATTAAAACGATATCTGTACTTGCCTATAGTAACTTCTCTATTGATATATCATAAATTTAAAGATAAATGGAACGTCTAAAAGTTTGTCCTCTGTGTCGTACAGATTAATCAGAAATTCGTGTAACCATACCTGTTTCGTAGTTAGAGCGCTTGGTATACGTATTGCAGTACAATTAGCGAGGGCGCGCGTCGGGCGTCGAACCTGCGACCGAGCACGCGCCGCCCACTGCGCCCTACCACCAGCCCTCAGGTCTTGCCCTCCAGGTAAACGTTTATGCATCGACAATACCTCATTCGGAAACAAACTAATCATCATAGTACTACGAGTATACAGGGTAATTTGTTAAAAAGTATAAACTCTTCGTGCTTCCATGCTTCGGAAGGCACGTGAAGCAACGGCTTTATTAGCAGTCGTTAACAACTACTTATCTGCACTGGGCCCGCGTGGTGGTTCATAGCCCGTTCTCCGTGTGCTGTTTCCTATCTAGAGAAAAAGCTTGTGTCCCAGCAGTGGGGGCGTAAATGAGCATGTTAGATGAAATGGAATAACCTCTTTACCATGTATTCTACAAACCATCCTGAACCATATTTTTTTAGGACATCCCAAAAAATATATTTACGTTTCATACAAAAGTAGACCAATTGTTACGGTCCGGTTAGCGCCCGACACGGAATGCCTAAATTTTAAGTGCCATTAAATTAGGTTTTTGTTAAAGCAAAAAAAAATTATTTGTAGATGTTTTAGAATCAATGATATTCAGGACGGTGTGTAGAATATGTATCAAAGAGGTTGTCAATGTTTTACAAATAACCCTGTATACACTTTTAAACTATCGCGTTCCATTCTAAATAACATAGTAATAAATCATCCTAATATAGTATTATCCTTTAGGTACCTCTTGATCTTATTAAGTTCAAAAGCGTCCATATCAGCTTTTTAACAAGCACTCTTCGTAATCCACAAGTTGGTCTCATTTCGCATAAAGCAGTACAATTAGAAATTTCGAAACTTGTCATAGTACACCCCAAACTCACCGTAACTTCAGCAGGAAAGTATGGAATTGCTGAATCCTTTGTCAAACAGTGGCAATACACGATCTTTAATATACTTAATCGGTTATTATTTCGACCATTTTTATATAAGCATTTTTTTTCTATTAAAATAAAACTAGTTTTTCTTGGGCTCAGCTCGTTAATTTGTTATGTATATCAGTCCAATAAAAGTTCAAAACAGACCTGTCTTATATACCTCCTAGAATAATCGCAAAATATTCGCAAAATATGATTACAAAATGATTTTGGAAAAACAGCACTTTTAAGTTCAGTATCAAAAAGTTCAGTTTAAAAAGCTCAGTCCTGTTTTCAAATAATGTTTAATAGTGATGATTACTTAGGGCATCAAAACTTCCATTTTTATTTTATGCAAAACGTTATGCTCAAAACAAAGTTCCATATTGTAAAATCTTTTCTGGTTAGTTCCAGATACTGGAGGAGGCGTCACTACTATTAATTCTGTCGTAATATATATTTACTATCGTTATTTGGTCGTTATTATATCGCTGTATTTACGTTTGCTACCAGTTTCAATTCAGCTATTATTAGAATATTTTTATTTTATTGGCTGTTTTTTTTGGCATGAATGAAAATTTGTTTTTTTATTTAGAGTTGGTTATTTTGGCTTTATTGGCTATACTCGTTTAGATGTTACTTTCACCACTTGATATTATGTATACAGGTAGCCTATCAGTAAGTTATGTATCTGACATACGATATTTTATATGAAGAGACAAACTTTACGGACAGGCTGTCTCACATAATATAAAGAAGGTGACATTAGCTCTATAAAAGAGTTGTAAATAGCATTTGGTTTATCATATTATTTTATGTCAATGTAGAATTCTCTTGACTGTTTAGTTTTATAGCATTTTACATTCACTAGTCCATAACATAGTAGATTCATACTTTAGCACTGTCGTGTACTGTAGTCTGTTAATTATTATTTTTACAAACTATACTTATAAGGATTTTAGCTGTCAGGAACTTTAACTTCTCGAGTTTAAAATACAATTATTTATTAAGCATGATATTATCGATTTATAAATTCTCTTTAAATTATCTAAATGTTATGCATGCACGAAAAGATGTTATAAAGGTACTTTAGTAAATATGGTTATTTTTATTTAATTCTTTCATTTAGAAAAGTTGCACTCAGTTGTACAAATGGTCCTCTCTTTGGTTGGTGGTAAGGGTAGTTCTTAACAAAACCTGACGCCATAACAGCAATGTAAGTTGCTGTGTTCCGACAGTTTGAGGTTATAATCAGTTCTCAGTGGTAAAGCATTCCAAGCCTTATTGTCACCTATCTTAAGGTAAGACGAATTTGCCAATTAAAATGAAAAAAGAAATTTGTAAACAATTTTAAGCCAATACTAATTTAATTTAACTGCCTTACAAATAAAAAAATAATAAGGTCCGAATAGTTATTCCGTGTTTTGTTCCTGTCATGTAAACGTCATTTCAAATTAGAGTAAAAGAGACAAAACGCGGAATAACTATTCGGACATTAATCTTTGTTTATTTGTAAGGCACTAATAGATTTAAAAAAACAGTCTGCAACCAAAATAGCTGAACACTTTAGTACTAAATTAGTGATCTTAATTATAATTACTTTAAATATAATTAACAAGCGCTTGTTACATTCTTTAGTTGCATTGACAAAGTAATAAAGTGTTAAGTGACTTCTCTGCCGACTATATCACAAAATAAGGAGAGCAGATGGTAAGCTTATGGTAAGCCTAAGGTAATCACGCTGCTGCGAGATTCCGTGTCCGTGCGAGGTTGGCTATGTGTTCGTTGCTCGAGCGCGTGAATGCTAAATGAAGCGTACATTCTGCAGTCTCCTTATTTGCGTCTATGTCCCGTTGTATAACCGTACGGTTTGTGTTCGCAGCAGTCGTGTGCGCGAACTGTACAGCAGCGCGCACCCCGCACGCCCGCGCCACCGCCACCACAAGCACCGCTCGCCGACCAGCGAACATGAACACTGAACACTGGACACAGACACACTGATCGCCCATATTAACCCTACCTAACTAACCCCCCCCACACGCGCCCCGCCCTACGCTCACAGAGTACTATTAAACATACAGAGGTTTTACTAACACATAATAGGAGTACTGGTTTCAGGGCCCAGATGTAAGTTTGTGATCATATGTTCCCACTTTTTGATACCATTGTAACTTTGCGAAACTTTGATGTATCTAATATTAAAGTATATGGAGTTGAGTATAATTATTATGATCCTCTCAGCATCATCTTGATCAAGCCCTTCTGATCGTCTTTAGGATTAAAGTTTTTATATATTAAAATATTTAAAAAATAAAAAACATACTTCGTTAGTCGTGCTGTCTTTTGAATCAGCCCTGTCTGATTCCTCTGCGGCGCACATTTGCCACTTGTCTTGGAAATAGCCTAGCGTTTGCAAAGAAATATGGCCGATGGGGATTTACTTTTATGGATGATAGTTACTCTGTGGTAAAGGCTGGGAGTGGTAATATGTCTTCTAGATTTATGCCTGTTCTCACCAACCGCTCATAAGTTTAACTGCGGTAACCATCACCTATCATGGCTCAGGGGTTACCTAAAACTGGGGTTGTTGAAATCGGGCTAATAATTTCACTAGAGACGCATATGAAAAATGGACACTGCAGCCTATCATACTTATGGATTACATAGGGCTCATGGAACTAACTATGTTGGAACTTCATATAATAAGTTCTGTGGGGTTTTCATAGAGTTTATTTTGCCATGACTTTTGTTGTAAAAAAGTCGCAATATTGTTTCAAATTACATTTATTTTACGGTTCCATTACAAAAATAGAAGAAGCGAAATTTCATATGATTGCTTCGTCGGTATACCTACTTAATTTAATAATGTGGCGAAGTCGAAAGAAGTTAATATATAAAATTAAATAACAGCAAATTTTGTTAGAACTACTTGTATCCTCACCCAGTTCAGTTCAATTTTAAGATCCTGCGGTTGGAACCTTTCGACTAACAAATTTGTTTCAAACATAAGTTAAAACAATGAGTGAGGTTTGTTACTCAATTATTTATGAAGTGACGGTCGGAAACATTAGTGCATGTTAATTAAGATTTAATAGTAACTACAATAAGAATTATATTTCTTTGGATTTGGTTGCATATTTATTTTTAATTTAATTTATTATCATATGCGTCACGGCGTTTACTCGGGCGGACCTGGACTTTGTATTTTTTTTTGGAGATAGATTGCTGATTGCCTCACACGGCATTTTCAGCTTCACCGGGCTTGTTTGGGGGCGGCGAGAAACTTAAAGGGTTCCTCAAGCCGTGTAAAATGAATCACCTTCGGAGGTTTTCTAGAAGGAACGGCATCACGCACTAGTGCGTGTCCCTGTGCCCTACTAGATTCTCCGAAGGGTTCGGATCGGGCGGGCCTGGACTGTGGCTAGACGGGAAATCTTTAAAATGTAAGTTATTATTAGGATTTGTTTGTAAACCTATCAACTTCATAGGCTACTAGACTCAAATATTGCCTATGTACGGCAGTGACATTTGAGTATTCGTTAGTATATAGTAAGTTGATTTTATTATTTGGAAATTAAACCTTAAAAACAAATAAATAAGTTTGATATTCCTACTGTCTGTTAATGTTTCCGACCGCACTTAAAATATAAGATAATTGGCGTGCTTTGACAGTACCGGTATTTAGAAGGCGTGGCTAATGAACTGATAGGAACATAATGCGATGTGTAGAGTAGCATCTGGGAGGCATTCAGACACACCATGTATGAGAATTGAATTATTTTTTGGCACCTGCAGTGAACTAAGCTATTTGTTATTATCAATTTGGTGCAGTTTTCAAAGAATTGTATCATCACATTTAATAACCATAAAAAGGTTAGTTTTAAGCAATGCAAAACGGTTTAGCTTTCCGCGAATTTGTGTAGCATCGAAACAGCTTTACCTCGTGTGTCAACAGGAGTCGCTGCCGCTGCTTCAACGCTATAAAACTTCTCGTTTTCGTTAACGTAATCGAATGGTGAAGACAACTGTCACTCAGCATTATGAACGTGAATGTGACGTCACTAATGAAATTGTTTGTATGAGCATATAACCTTGCCTTTGAAGTGTTAAGAATGACTCCCAGTGGTGTGATTATTGTTAGTTTTTGATATTGTCGGTCGAGTCCTCAGCTTTTGTGTCAGTCACCAAAAGCAAATTAGAGCTTATTTACATTTCGGTATCCCATATAAACTTCAAAGTTCTAATTCTTTCCAAACCTTTCAACATTTAAAAAAAGTTCTCATGAATATTCATTGACATTTAAATTCAGTTATATAAACTTTTTTTAGAATGTGTTCTATTAACACTCAAGATCTCGGTTGTTCTCTTAAAGAGTACAAAATTTTATTAAAATCGGCTTATTGGTTTAAGAATTAGAGCTTGGAAGTTGGTTTAGGTTGGCTTTAAAGAACTGGTACGAAAATTATAATAATGTTTATCTCGCTCTCCTCCCGGTGAATCTTTCAGTAACTACTTATATCCAATTATTCTAATGAATTTGACTATCAAATCTCTTCAGCGATATTGAAATTAGAGGTTATTGTAAAATTCCGTAATGTGTACGTAATGGGATATAATTCACATTGTTTAGTATCGCATAATTTTAGGCTTTCGCTGATATTGTCATTTGTATTTTGGTGTATTAGATGTTACTCTATAATAAGATCAAGCTGCATATTTTATGTCGATAAATATAAGAAATTAGTAGCTCTACATCGCATAATCTAGCTTTCTGTCATCGATAGCTATCATCAGCAAACATGTCGAAATAAAATTATAACTGTCACTTGAAAAGAGTGATCAGTCTATGATAGAATGTCCGATTTATTAAGTAGGCCTAGGCTATGTCAGTCTTTTATGAATTACATTAAAACGTTTATTAGGGCTACCGAAATATAAATATAGATAATTTAAAATTCACAGTACTATAGTATCATATAGTTACATACGATATTGTATTCCTTTTATCCACGATAATATATAAATTGTTAAATGTGCGTATACATTATATTGTAATAAATATATGTCGAAATTCATGTTTTTTGTAGTGTAACGATTATAAGCTGTGTAATAATAAGGATAACGATAAAAACGTATGCTCTAATGGTCGCTATTGATCCAAACTTAACCGAGATCGTATAAAAAGTATACCGTACAATGTAGTGTATTGCATAAAATAGTTACGATTATATATTTAAATAAGTTCTCATAAGGATAAATAGGTACTTAGCCTCAGACAGAGTGTATTGATATTTATCGTTACTAAGAAGGCCCGTACTGTTCCACCTCGAAGTTGATAGCTTATTTTAGAACGCGTAATATGCGCGTGCGCACATAGACTTGGCTATAGTATTCATTGGCGCATGTGTATTGCGCATCATTGACATGTGCAAAACAGATTAATTTATTAGATTATTGTCATCGTGTAATCTTTTAATTTATTGTTGTTTTTCCGATCCGATACATAGTACTTTAATGCGTCCGATTAAAAAATTATTAGCTAATTTTAACTGTCAAGCATCTGATTGACTCAGACTGGAATGTTTATTCCATATTATAGGATAATTTAGTTAGTATAGTGATGGAAATGTTACATGGAAAATCCTTATATAAAATTGCCCAAATCGCTCATGCACTTGCCAGTACCATTGTTGGTAGATTGTTTCCGTGTAACATATTTGCTGTATTTAAGTTAGTAAGTAGTACGGGTGGTACCAGCCTGACCTGATCCTTTCTCAAACACACAAGTGATGGCTAGTCATAAAAGGCGCCCGTGGGTGTGCGACCGATGCGCTATCGATTGCGATTATTCGTTATTTTCTTAAAAACCCAAAAACAAAACTGCATTTAATGACTTCGCTTTCCCGATAAAAAGTCATTGTAAAAGTTTTTTGAAATGAGTTTTTATGCGAAACAAAACGCGGCTCGTTAGACTGAGGCTCGTTACCACGAGCTGTTTGGACTACAGTATGAATGGCCTAAGGACTCTTTAAATTACGCGATTCGTACCAAAATAAATGTAATTTAACGCAACGCATTGAGCGCGCGCTCTAGACGCCTGTTATGAATAGTCCTTATGCGTAAATATTTAAATCGTAGGCTTATATTATGTGTCTAGTTGTAAGTGTGTGTAAATTCTCGTCTCCTCAGTTCCCGCGGTAAACGTGTTATATTCGACTGCACAAAATTTGAAAGGTGCTGGATGTGATCGCCCATTCCCTCAATAAAATATTGTTTGTCGGAATCATTTTGTTTTATTTATATAACAGAATTATTTTGAATATAATACCTAATAACCTAATAATAATACCTGGGTTATATTAAATGGAAATCGAAAGTCTTATCAATTAGAGTCCTTTATTTTCGTTTATCTCAGATACCAATACCTAGTTGACCATTGCTATTAGTGCATGCTATATCTATCGTCAGCTTATAATAGGCCAATGCTAGAATTATGAGCTACTCTGGTGTGTGGACTAATGAAAATGGCATATTATACTAAAAGTGACGTTGACCCTCTAGGGTAGCATAATGTCGGATAAGCATATTTTCAGACTTCTAGTTATCCAACGACACTCATAGATCAAAATATAATGTAAAAGAGCACCTGGCAAAAAAAACGTTAAGTAGGTACCAGTTAATATATATCTATCTTTGAAGAATTTTGTTATATTCTAGAAGTTTCTAAGGTTTTTTTCAAATGCGCTGTATAAATAGTCATAATTCAAAATGTCATATTTCCGACATTCTGCTTATCTGTCATTTTACGTAGGTATCTGACTACCAGCGATGAATCCGTATTTCTTTCTAAGGATTCAAATAAATAATAAATACTTACTTGTCAATTTGTCAAATAATTATATATTAGAAAATAATCAAATTCTACAAATAATTGGATACCCAATAAACCGTAAGGAAATAAAATATTTAAAAATAAATTCTTATCTTACTACAATAGTAATGAAAAAAAATAAAATTTTAAATAAAAGTTAGGCTCCGGTCGGCTGATGGTATTGTTATTATTTTGATGTTGTAAGTAAGAAAGACTACGCAATAATTGACACCATTACCGAAAATAAAGTAAGTAATTATAGGTACCGATTATACAATTAATAGAAATATAATATCATACGAGATATACCTATCTGACAACTAATTACAAATTAAATTACAAATATATATTTTTATGGAACAGCCTGCTCGCAGCTCGCACCGGTCGCGGCCTTAGCGTCCGCCGTATCGGTAGCCATTTTGTTTTGGACGCCATTCCGTGGAGACTGTCAGAGGCTGAGGCGGCAGATATCTTCGTTGATTTCGAGCATCTGGTCGATGAAGGACTGGTTGGCCATCACCCTGGCGAGTTTGCAGATCACCGAGCGCAGTTCACCGTCTTTGTAGTTCATTTGCGCGTTGCACAGTTCTATTTCCCCCCATATTGAATCGGGAATCTGTACAAATCAAAAGTCAAATGTTAGTGTATGAGTGGGAGATTTTTTTTTTCTTATATATCACTACTAGCGACCCGCCCCGGCTTCGCACGGGTGCAATGCTGATGCACGCAACCGCTATGTCCCTGCATTTTAAATCTGTAATATCTTCGAAAATATTCATTTAAATAACATGCTGTAAAGGGCCATCTTAATCTATATTAAATGCACAATGTATTTAAGGTACTTAATTGTATAAGGATTAATGCTCTATTGCTTAAAATCGCTTCGTAAATAAGCCATTCTTTCTCGTAAAAAGTAATAGATAAAAAAAAAATATTGTGGGTTATGCCTAAGAGATAGACATATACCATCGCGGACTTTTTAGTAGACCTTTTTAAGGTGTACAATACTGTAGTACATTATTTTGATCTATCTCGTAGGATTCAGCCAGCGTTTGCAATGTAAGCGCAAAAAAATGTGAAACCTTTAAAATTATCAGTGTTTCTCTACTATATTATACATGTAAACCTTCTTCTTGAATCACTCAATCTACTAAAAAAAACCGCATCAAAATCCGTTGCGTAGATTTAAAGATCTAAGCATACATACAGCGCGAAGCAACTTTGTTTTATACTATGTAGTGATTGAACTGTCATCTTAGTCGTGTCGTAAAACCGGTAGTACTATTAGTTATTCTGTGGTAAAACTACGAGTATGTAACGTAAAAGATATTCTTTTTTGAGAATTGATACAACGCCACACACTGCATCCGTAAATCGAACTAACAATCATTAAAGCCGTACTTCTAAAGAAACTACTTTAAACGTTAAGTTATACGTTTACGTTACGTTTTCGATAAAGTTCATGTTAGACCAATAGACCTGACTATAGGTACCTAATGGCTTTGCAGTTTAGATAGGTACATAAATGTATACATTATCTTGCTTACCGCTAATTCCATTTATACATTATAACCACAGTTTGCAATGGACGAACAACAACCGCTGTTCACGCATTGATTATTCACGAACGTACGGTACGTATAATGACACAGGCCCGGTATGAATCAACAAGGGATAATCATATAGCTAATGCCTTGGTACAACACACAACTTTGAATAATTTAGTTTGAAATTATCTGTGACTCAAAGTGATAGCCGTTAACCTTTTATACGGGTATATCTTTTTATCGAACACCTTAATTTAAACTTTATTACTCAGTCATAAGGTCGAAAACGACAGTTAACAACATGCCGTGGCTATTAGAGTTAAAAAAATATTGCCTCTTACAGTCTCCGACTCCAAGAACGTGCAGAACTTGTACTTGGTCTTCCTCTTCTCTTTGCCGTTGTCGAAGAACAGTGTGAACTGCGCGTCCTTGCCGCGGTCGCCTACCGGGAAGTACAGGCCTGCCCGCACGTGGCCCTTCTGGTCGCGCGATAGGAGACTCCTGTTGGTAAAGAATAGGGTTGAGAATTGATTGGCCAGATATGGACAGTATAGTTAGTGGTAGACTTAGAGCGAGCTCTACCACCAAGTAAACTGAACTAAGTGCAATAGTGTTGATATTGGAATCGGAGCCTCAAATCGGTAATGCCTCTAGGTCGTAGAGGCGGCCTCCTCAGGCGGACCGTAGTAGGCAAGTACGCTCGTTGGCAGACTCGGTCGAATAAAAGTCGTCGGCAAGTTATAACTACACATTGTTGAAACTACGGATTTACTAAATAATATATAAAACAAATGCGAGTAGGTCCCTATAAGGGCTCTGCAACGAGCACGACCGTCTTTCTAGTTCTAATTCATTTCGTTTTTCGTTTTAGGGAAGGTTCTAAAATAAATAAATAAATCCAGTCTCGAGTTTGTAAGAGCAGACACTTAAGTTACAATCAGTTTAGCTTCTCAATGGGCACGGATAGTAACACCCGATCTGATCCGAACCCCTCGGAGAATCTAGTAGGGCACGGTGACACGCAGTAACGGTGCGTGATGCCGCGCCGTTCCCTCTAGAAAACCTCTGACGGTGCTTCGTTTCACACGGCTTGAGGAACCTTTTAAGTTACTCGCCGCCCCCAAAAAAGCCCGGTGAAGCTGGAAATGCCGTCAGAGGCAATCAGCAAAGTCTCTCAAAAAAACTGATATTAACACGAGAGTTAGAGTTGAGTTTGAGTCACAAAAGAACGCAATCAGTAATCGCTACCGTGCTGCGTTGCAATCCGCCAGAGGTCGTGACCGCGCAATAAAACTTTTTAAAGTAAACAAACATTTTCCTGTACCTGAAGTTGTACACCAGGTTCCTCCGCTCGGTGACGTGCACGCCGTCGCGGTACGGCCTCGCCGCGAACACCAGCGACGTCTGCCATTTGACGGCGCCGCCGCGCGTCTCCCGCTCCTGCCACTCCACGTAGCCGCTGTTCTGCAGGCTCAGCACGTAGTTGTACTCCTTGCGGCAGTGCGGCTCGTCCGACTGCGTGAACCAACCTGCCGGTGATATGTTGAGGTGAATTTTGTATGGTTTTAGAGCCTAGCCTAGAGTTTTAGAGAGAGTAATTAGTTTTTTTCTAGGTGGAGAGACGATCATCGCAGGCTGGCTATAGCTGGATGAGAGTAGCCGCGGATCGTGCTGTGGGCCTCTCCAAGTGAGGCCTATGTTCAGCAGTGGACTAGTAGGTTTATTATCATCAGTTTAACGTTCTACTGCTAGGGTCAGGCTTGTGCAATGAATTCCAGTGATTGCTTACGGGCTAAGCGAAGTAGATGAATGGGTATGCCTTCTTTCCCTCTGGGGTCAATAAGAGAGTTTTACATTGCCAACTATAATTTGAACCTGACCCCGTGTGCAGATAGTGCCGGGGTTAAAAATGGTGGGTGGGGTGGAAAACTTTTCGCAACTAATGAATTGTTTTTGTTTATAGAAAACTAGGCATAAGGTCCCGGCTGCATTAGCAGCCGTCAACCATCGCCAACCCGCACTGGGCGCGTATAGCCCGTTCTTCTTATATCTCCGTGGGGAAGGCTTGTGGCCCAGCAGTGGGGACATATATGAGGTGGTGATGATAACGATTGCCCATACCTGTGTGAGGGTAGGCTCTATCTGCCATCACTGTGACGACCCTGGGCACATGGTAGCCAGGGTCGGCCAGCAGCAGCGCGGCGCGGCCGTCCAAGCGGACTTGCACTCCCACCATGACGTGTTCCTTCTCCGCCGCGCCCGACGCAGGGCTGTCCCCCCGCGACACGTACTCCCGCACGTCAGCCACCGCCTCCTCGCACGACAGCAGCGCCGTTGCTGCAGCGAACCCAGGGAACTCCTTGTTCAGACCACGCCACCGCCTTATCAACTCCATGCCCAACCCTGTGAAGAGGAACTAGATGTTACAATTATTATTTCTCCTTTATCAGAACACGTCACCGCCTTATCAACTCCATGCCCAGCCCTGTGAAGAGTTACTGGATTTAAATTAAATATTGTCCCTTGTTTGCTGGATGTTAGGTCACGTTTACGAGACGCTAATACGACACAGAACAGGAATTTGGGACAAAGGATTTAAACTCTTTTCCGATATATCTGAAAAAGATAACTGAACATTATAATTGAAGGAAAACTCTTCTTCACCTAACGCTATAAGAGGTTCAGACCGAAATTAGGTCTTATTATTAGTCACAACACCAAAGCCGATAATTGGTTGCCAATTTATTTTTCGACAAGGTCTAATCCTTGTAACACTTTATATTTCAATTAGTTACATTGGTACTTCCGGCATAAAACATTTCCTAGACACGAGAACAATGAAAGCCGAAACATTTCAGCTCCTTACCTACGCATGTGTGCTGCCGTTCGCGAATCGGCGGCGAGTACTTCTCGTACACATCGTACAGAGGTTCCGTGGACTGCTCGAACGCATCATGCAGCGACACGAAGTTGTTGACCGAGTCGTAGTTGTCGGTGACGAGTAGCCGGCGGAGGACTGCCTCCGCCTTCGTGACCAGCTCCTCGTGAGTGGCGGGCGTCAGGTCGAGCGGGTGGCGTGGTCGGCCCCACCGCGCGGGCGGCAGGGGTAGCCTGGTCAAGTCGCGTACGAGGCCGGCCCCGTCGCGTCTCGAGGCGAGTCAACTCGGCCACTCGGAGCCCCAGCGGCCGACTGCCGGCGAGGCCGCCTCCTCCTCAACCCCCGGTCCCTCGTGGCGCCCGTCATCGCGGGCATGCTCCTTTGTGTCGACGCCCTTCGCGAGCGCCTCACGCTGCAACTCTAACAACGATGATGACGATTTTTCACGCTCTGCAACAATAATGGAATTTATTAAAATCGCAAATCAACCACTACCTTGTCTTAAACTGGGTCCCTAGTGTGAGTTTTGTTGACTACTAGGTATCCGTGTTCATTCGATTCATCATCATCATCATCATCATCTCATCATCTCAGCCAAAAAGGCGTCCACTGCTGGACAAAGGCCTCCCTCAAGGATAAATCATTTTGAGGGGAATTTGCCGTAATCGCCACGCTTGGCAGGCGGGTTGGCGATTGCAGTAAGGTGGAAATAATCACAGAGAGACGCTGCTGCCCATCCTTTGGAATGGTCCCATAGTCGCCTTCTACGACACCCTGATGTCTGCCTTCTCTTAATGATTTTCAAAACTTCTGGTGGTATATATATTATGTTAAGTATTGTTTGAAACGAATGTAAAGAAGCCGTACCGATTTAAAGGTAGCTATTTGATTAATATATTTTTGCAGACAAATTGTAATTGCCTACCACTGATTATATTTTTAACGTTTGAAGGCGCTTGCTAAAACTTATATACAATCTCGAACACTTTCTAAAATCTAAGTAGTTTTTTATTTATGATATTTTCTACGGTATGCGTTAAATATAATTATAATGAAATAAGACAAAAAACTACGTACGTAGATTGTATAAAAATCGCACTCCAAAATTATTGCTTGGAAATAACAAAGGCGTGACATTATTGTCCTTGCTGATAAATCGAATGATTGGTACGTGGACCTTTCACAAGTGAATTGGTGGAATGATAAAGGTTAGTTATCTATCGAGCCATTAAAAAAAAGATAATTATTAACGGGCTATAATAAAAGATTATTAATAGTTCTGTTAACAAATGCAGAAAAGCTAAAACTTCTCAATAGGTCTGGGTTCATACCAGTAGTCGAACTATGGATCGAACTACGATTTCTCAGATTCAAACCGAGTTTTTATCCGTTTGACTTCCCTTGCTTTTGAACTTCGTCACCTTCATGACATACTCCGCTACCATTGATACACCGAGACGAGAATGACTATAAACATGAGACAACATGGCTTCTATTCAATACGATAGGTACTATTAGTTATTGTGTGACTACGGTCCGCAGTCGCACCGTCGCGTCGCATCGTCAGTACGATGATGTAATTTTCACGGAATCCAAACAATGCATCGCTATTATGCTCATGTATCATTCTTGGCAGGCGAGCATAAAACAAAACGAGGGGATTCCGCGCAAAGCTTTGCGGCCGAGAATTATCGTATCGTAACGTGGTTTTCGTTTCGTGATTCATTTCACAAGAATTTCGGCGTGCGCTGAATATGAGCTGTCTTTAGCCATGTGCATACTGAAATGGGAATACTGCTAAATCTTGTTGAAAATATTCAAGGTAGCAACAATTCTGCCGAAACATTTTAAACTCTACAACTCTTTTAGCATGATATCCGCGCCGACCGGGGTCTCTACAATTCAACTGGGACTAATGGGTTTGACTGCAGGATTTTCAAGCTTACGTTTCGTGTATCGCGCGTCATAATTTGTATTTGTAACTAACTAAGAACTAACACTAAGTGCTTAGTGCGAATCTTATTCATCGTTCGATCACATTAACGAGAACGAGAATTTGTATGGCATTGAAGCATGAAGTCTTGGTGGCAAACGAGGTACCTAGTTGCAATTTTGCCACACGTAAGGTGATCAAACCGTGAATGAAACTCGCACTAGACAATCGAATGTAATTTGAAGTAAGTAGAAGACAGAGAAGGGGCAGACTACTAGACTGTGGACAGATTTCGCCACCTGTACGTGTAGGTAGGTACCTAAGGCAGAATCTATTCACTAGAAGGAGCTCGATGGCGGCATTAGGCAACTTTCGCAAAGGCCAGTAATGGAATGTGTGACCAAAGTTTATTATTTAGAGCTCTTCCATGCTTCGGAAGACACGTAAAGCCGTCGGTCCCGGCTGCATTAGCAGTCGTCAACAACCATCACTCCGCACTGGGCCCGCTTGGTGGTTTATGGCCCGTTCTTCCTATCCATCCATAGGGAAAGTTCGTGCCCCAGCAGTGGGGACATAAAAATGAGCTGGTGGTGATGATGATGATTCAATATTAAATATAAAGTATAAGAGAGAGAGTCCAGACTATGGATTACGTGGAGACGTCATGAAAGCAGAAGACCAAGAAAACGCCGTGACTAAGAGTGTAGTTTGTTTGTGTGCATTTCCTTATTATCATGGCGATCCCAATTAAATTGGATGGAACGGATGTATACCTACCTACCTACCTACCTATATACCTACCTACGTACGTACCAGTATTTCAAGAACAATGTGGCATTGTTTGTGTCGGTAGTTAAGCATGGTTATATTCGGTATGAATTTACCGTAGAATAGTCTTTAGGACAACTTAAAAAGTCACTGAAATTTTTGGTAGCTAGGTACTTATTACAAATTAGAAAGTAACATTAAGGGCCTCTTTCACCATCTACATGTAAGTTCCCATTAGCGTTTACTTGACAGATAGTCCATACAAAACTGTCACTTTAACTGCCAAATATCTCCTAATCAGACATTGTGAAACAGGCCCTAAGTATAATATTTTTTGTAATATTGTTGAATACTGCTTTAGAAAGGTATTATGGCTGTTGGCCTCCAATGGCCTTTACAGCGTAGGGTAATGGTACCAGTGATCGACATATTTGGCCTTTATTTACTACTAGCGGCCCGTCCCGGCTTCGCACGGGTGGATTTTTTTTAATATAGCCTATGTTACTCAGCGCTAATCTAGCATTCTAATGGTGAAAGAATTTTTTACATCGGTCCAGTAGTTTTTAAGTTTATTCATTACAAACAAAAATACAGGAATACAAAGCTTGCCTCTTTATAATATTAGTATGCCAAAAAGGGGCCAACTACTGATTTTAGTGTTTAGCAACAATTGAATAACCACCTGCTTGCTAGTAGTGATCCTATAAATTTTCTCTAAAATTCTATGTTATTTTTTGACGCAGATAATTGTGCCGAACTATGAGCTCAAAGTGTTGAACACTGTTGTCACTAACCTCGGTCTTAGAAATTGGTTTTTGGAATGGGCGAGACATTGATGATGATGGTTCCTCAAGACGTGATGACCAATCAATTATCGGGAGATTTTTTAGGGGTCTGTATAAGACAAGCAACGTACAGACACCACAAACTGTCAAATTTCCTCAATAGACTTTGAAATTTATCCCAAAAGTATATGGTTGAAAATGTATTGAAGAAATTTGACAGTTTTGGATAGGTTTATGTGCAGGCGTGTGTACTGTTCCCACAATTTACTTGATTCTTGAAAACTTGAAGAGGGAATTGTAAATTCTGGTGGTGTGTTTTTTGTCTATTATAACGTTTTTATTATTTTAAATTGTGCATTCACCATGCTATAATATATAGTTACAAGATAAAATTTTACTAGAAAAAATCAATCAGCCCCAGAGAGCTCGAGTGGGAACCGAACCCACGACCTTTGGATAACCGGTCCAATGCTCTGACCGCTTAGCTACCGAGGCCTCGGGGCCGGGGGCTACCGAGGACTCGAGCTTCCTAAAGGCTGGTTTATTATTTTTTGTAAAATGTTATATTATAATGTTTATCTACATCAGTTCTAGCGGTTCTTGTCCATATAGGTAAGGGATACACTGTTTACAATGTGGAATCAAGGAGTCAAATGGTCCCTCAAGCCGGACACCACTTTCATACACCCGATAGTGATAACAGAAGCTTGCGTTACAAGTGACGACACTATTGTATTGTATGAATGGGGGGGGGGGTTCAAGCCCGGTGAAGCTGAAAATGCCGTCTGAAAAGGCAATCACCAATCTCTCTCCAAAAAAAACGAATGGGTTGTCCTAGCCCCAAAGTAATCTGGAGAGTATGCCCCTAGGCACGTAATCTATTATAATAATTATGGTGGTCAATGCCATTTGTTGCCTGATAGTATTTTAGTAGCGTTGGTAACGTTTAGTAACGCGTAATTTCAGTGTTTCTGGCAATATTATTACAATATTTTAACGTTTTGCTTTTACGCAGCGCATACCACCGTGGGGCACACCCACGTTAACATTTAATTGTTTTACCGATAAGAGATGATAACGGACAACGGACACATTCAAAGGCACGTGCCCTCTCTACAATAATACCGTAATAAGGCATATTATAAGTAAAAAAAAAGTTATTCTATTAAGTTTGCCTGACCTTTTTGGTTTTCCAACGTTGCGTGGGTGGTCAATGTAGTTTGCGTAGAGTCAGTCAGGAGTCAGGCAGGGTGCTTAGTGTGAGTTTCTGTTTACTATCCGTATTCATTCGATTACGATTTCGAAAACAAAAATTAGTATGGCATTGAAGCAGCGCCTCCTATCGACATACGAGAAGAGTTAAAATTTTGCATACAAATTCACGTTTTCGTTTTCGTGATCGAATGGCAAATTAAACTCGCACTAAGCACCCAGGACAGTAAAGGAGTATTCTGTGGTAAAGGTTAATTTTTCTACTCACGACACGACCCCATTTGGCATTTAGTTATTTATTTATTTCTAGATGCCGCCGCCAAAAACACCCACGCTTCATAATATGAAGCGTGGGCGGAACAGATTAGCACTTCCGTATTCTGATGTCTGCCTTTTTTTGAGAGAGTTCGCCGACTTCCAATGGGCATTTTCAGCGACATCGGACCTTTTTGGGGGCGGCGAGATACTTAAGGGAACGAAACGAGAGAAACGAGGGAAGCGAGAAACTTCCTTAAGCCGTGTGAAACAAACACCTTCAGAGGATTTCTAGTGGGAATGGCATCACTTACTAGTGGGTGTCCCCGTTCTCTACTAGATTCTCCGAGGGGTTCGGATCGGTCTATGTGGAAGACAGGCGTCTAATTTCCTTTATTAATTTCAAATAGTAATCAATCGTTTATTGAAATATATTGCGGAATTCAAAAGCCTTATTTTCAATACCACGCGATTGAGTTCATTTGAGCCGCATGGGTGCACAACTTTTTTTTGGTTTTTGATAATAACTGCAAGTACAAAGTTAAAAAAATCAATTGGTTGTATTGAATACTAGTTAGTTTATTAATAATGAATATCGTTGCCTTAATATGTGTTATTTTATTGTTTAGATATTTTCATAAAAACTAGAACTAGAGAAAATAACCAATAATGTAATGCGATCGACAAAAAAAAATTATCGAAGCTAACACCTTATGTTATTATTACGATAAAGGTAACGTCACATAAATAATAGTAACATCTAAAAAAGTAGATTAATCTAACGTATCAACGATCTCGCCTTGAATTGATAAGGCATTCGCGATATTAGCTATAGAAATAAATATACTGGTATTCGTCAGTATGGTAACATCACGTGAAGTGTATGTAGGACAATGTGTGGCCTCCTTATAGTCTCACAGTCTCACGATAATGCCTTTGTAGGTACTGGGCCTCAAGTCTGCTCGATAACGTCTCTATAGTGTGTCGGTTGCCTGATTATGAGGATCACTTTAAAGAAAACGAAAAGTTCAATGACAATGAAGCAGCGCTTCTTACTGACAAACGAGGACAGTTTTAAAATAGCAGAATCAAGGCCCTGTTCACGGGCATTTGTGCGTAGAAACGCACTTGATTTCGACGTAGGTACAGCCCCAGTTGCCAACTTGCATGCCAACGCTGCGTTACGAAAGAACGTAAACCAATAATTTTTGCGTCACGATACCAAGAAGTAATTGACTTCTGAGTAATATGAAGCGAACTTTATTGGTTCGATGCGTGATCCGTTGCGTGTACTACCGGATGTTTGTTTTGTATTATTATTATTGTCATCGTGCCGTCGTGTCCTCCTGAACTACATAGGTATTGATCGGAATGTAAAATTACTTTGAAGCACGGCATTAGTTGGCAGTTTGTCATGACTTCATGAGATCTAAACATAATTTTGTTTAGTCAATAAAAATAAAATAAATTTGTTTTTTATTTCCCAATAAAATACATAACATGTAGTGAGATAACCCCAGAGAGTAATGTAAATACTTGTAATGTAAAAATGAAATTATGTCCTAAATAAAAATGAATTTATATCTTCGAATCATGTGTCAGGTGTTAGGACACCAATTCTTTTTTAATAGATTTTAACAGTTATTTATGTAGTTGATTTTTTGTTACTCTATTCAATCTTTAGTTTAACATAGACTTTACGCTCGTTAAAGAGTTATTTTATTAATTGACTTTTTGATTTTATTAATTGATTTACCATACTAACATGATGCAATAAATATTTTATGAGTATGACTATGACTAATTGAAAAAATCGCACTAAAGGCATGCTTCCATATGGTATATTACATAGAATTTAATTTCAGGCCAAAATACATTATAAAAGCTGTAAAACGGTGGCTGAAAACTTACGCAAAGTACCTATTGTATTTAAAGCTGAATGAGGTTGTAGGTATAACTCCTACTTCCTACATATATACCTACCTAATTGAGGTTAATATCGGATTATTGTCTAGCTAGAGAATAATTGAAATTCTTTCTCCTATAATTATTGTATTCCAACCTTGCGTGGGTGGTCAATATAATTTACATCTGTACAGTAAAGGGCAGAAGGGTTTCTACCCACGACACTCCGCCTGTTGGCATTTAAGCTTCTAGATATGGGCGGTACACTGAATGAAACCTTAATCCTACTCGCACTTTAATATTATATATAAGACAGAACACTTTTTTTAAACTGCTCATACTTTTAATATAATATAAATCAATCATACATAAAACGCTCGGTAGTTGGGCAAAAGGATCCCCCAAATCTTTCCATACGTCTGTCTCTGGTATTTGTTTTCATAATAAGTATTATGATGGTGTTAGAGAAATCTTACACACATATTGCACAATAGTTGCAAAAAAATATTGGGAAAACAGACAGAAAGACAGAAACAGAACAATGCGCCATTTCATGATGTAACAAGTAGTATTAATTTAAAAAATACCTAGGTATACGATCGCTTCTACGAACTGATTTCCTCTAGTGCTGGCAACCGAGAAGAGTGAAATCTAAGGACGTTGGGATATACATTCAGCGGTGGACTTATAACTAGAAACACTTCATATGAATTATGAAAGTTTGAAGTTCACATACAATATTCGTGAAAATTTATAGATTCAATATTTAATAATCGTGTAACAATATAGCCACTCAATTAGAATACTCTTACAATACATTAATGAAACAAAACTATCTAAACTTCAATCGTAAAAAGAGTTTAAAGTATACATAGCTTATTTTCTTTTACTGGCCGCTTCTAATTAGAAACACTTTAGAAAAGCATGCACGGCACATTCCATTTTTGAAATTGAAAAAATAAAACTTCTTTCTTAGTTATTTCCATCGTTTTGGCGGCAATTGAACATAAAATTGGAATTTCGTTTACAATTTTTGTTCAAAATGGGCAAAACTAAAAGTTGTGACGCGTAAACTAGGCAAATAATTGTTAATTTGCACATCGACCAAGAATGGGCGTACAAGAGAATAGCTGATCATTTAAAATGTTCCAGAAAGTTTTTAATGCTATTGACCATTATAAAAGACACGGAACTATTATATGGTTATTAATATATTATATATTACTATTAATTATTTTATGGTTATATATATAACCATTGTTACTAACAAAAATGAGTTGTAATTATTACTTGAAATAAAATACTTATTCTATTCTATTCTATGTAATATCACATTAAAAATATGAGAAGCATGCAAGGTCCTACAATTTTCATAGATACACTAGGTCCGACAGTCCAGTGACACGTTATATTGTATCGATGAAAATTTTTAAAAAAAAGCCCTTTTTGAACGTTTTCATCCTGCAGGTGGGTTGATCAGACCATTAAACAGAACAACTTTTCCCAGGACTCAAAAGTCAAAACACGAGTTTTTTTAACTTAAAAAAAACCCGTTTTTAGGGTTTCGTAGTTAACAAGGAAGCCTTATAGTTTCGCTATGGCCGTCTGTCTGTCTGTCTGTCTGTCACCAGCCTAGCTCATAGACTATTAGTACTAGAAAGCTGTAATTTGACATGGATATACATATTAATCACGCCGATAAAGTGGTGAAGTAAAATTTTGAAAATATTTTTCCCCTACACGTGAAGTGGGGATAATTTTTTTTCTTGTCTACAAGTGTACACATAGTGTCTACATAGTGTGGGGTGTTGTTGGATAGCAATTTTAAAAATATATCGGGTTTGTGGAAACAGTTTTTTGATTGAAGCATCCTTTAAAGTGCAAAATTTTGTTAGAATCAAGTGCCCCCCCCCCCGCCAGCCAAATGGTTGTTTTTGGATACGTGAAGAAATTCACGGTAGTTGTATATATGACGAAGTTAAAAGGAAAACTATCATAGCTAATTAGGCTTTACAAGTTTACAAGTACCAGTCGAACTTATAAAATGTACTTGGCGCAGTACAAATTCTTCATTGGGAACTACTTAAATGACTTTGTCAGGTGCGTGAAACCGGTAGTATCTACATTAAATAAATGTTCATAAAAGCCCTCTTCTCAGAGTCGGCATTATTGAGATGGGCTACGGAACCCTACACTGCGCGTGGCCCGACACGCACTTATGGCCGGTTTTTTTTCACTTATGTTTCTTGGGAAAAGTTGTTCAGTTTCATGGTTTGATCAACGTTTGATCACGTTGGTCGTTAATCCTGCAGGATTAAAGCGTTCAAAAAGTGACGGTGTATACTTAATGTAGAGCGGCTCATAGATATTTTTATATAAATGTCACAACAAACTCACCTATATCAATATAAATGTTATTTTTTTATTATTTATTAAATTATATTACCACTAATGTTACTTTAGCGTTTGGCGTAGTTAAAACCTACATCCGCTTCAGATCGTTATTTATCCAATTATCTTAATGGGTTTTCTTTGTTCATAACTATTTAATTTAATTAAGTAGTTTAATGTGTCTAACATTTATAACGACGCTTACCTAATATAAACTTTCAATTAAATTATAATAAATAAATTTTCAAAATTTCAAAAATTCAAACAGGTAGGTACTTTCGTAATTGTCCTAAAAATATTTCATAATTTAAATTTTTAATACCTACACTGTTACAAGTTATTTAAGCATTTTTTATTTATAAATCACTTTTGCCTGTACCAGTAGCGTTAGGGTGACATACTGACAGTTTACGTATACAAAGTGAAAGTGAATTGTTATTCGCATTGTGTGCCGTCTTAACAAACGTTATACAAAAAAATGTGTTTGTTTTGATGACAATTTGGCGAATGTTGTTATTGCAATAAACAACGACTTGTCAACAAGTCCCCGGAAAATCTCCCTGTTTTTAAAAATGTTTGCAACCACTGACTCTCATTTATTGCTACAATTTCAACTCTATATGTTACTCTACTTTATTCCTACAATTTCAGTCATAGGTATATTCTCAAGTGCGAAATGTTTTGTTTCTTTTCTCAAGCTTCCATTTTGCTGTTGAATCTAAGCAAATATAGTCTTTGTTATGTTGAAAGAAACAATACTTTCTCACGTAGGTACTATTATTGGGCCAATACAATTCACAACGTGCTCGTTCAAACAAGTGCATACCGCTGACACAGACAAAAGAACACTATCAATTTAAATATAGAAGTGGTTAAATAACGGAAATGTAAACTTACCCATACAACGGCTAGGAGCCAAATAAAAAGAGAAAAGATCGCTGCCTGCGGGCGCGCTCAATTCGAACGTACAATCCCTTGGACGACACCAAACAAACTGATCGTCGAATAGCGCTGTGCCCTCGTTATTATATGAATGGTACAGCCAATAGTGCCGCCTATAAACGTTATCCATATAACGTTTCGTACATTATTGATGTATAACTTTGGCTCAATTAAGTAAGAATATAAAATTATGTACACACCTTTCTGTTATAGATTTAGATAAATTTTGATGTTATACTTTAACGATATTGTAATAGCGACATGTATACTGTAAACAGGTTTATTAGTAATAATGTCTGAGGTGACAGGCAATCTATTGTCTATTTTAGACACCAGTCTTCCATAAAATAATCCATGTAAATGTATTTTAAGCTAGCTTAATTAAACCTTTGTTAACATTACTTTATGGTGAGAGAATAAACTTATTTATTATTATTATAATACAACGTACAATTATTTTAAATAATAATCAGTCTATGTTATCTACAATCAATAATTATGAAAAACATATTGATCTTATTGTTATAACGGAAAACTATCCCGATCTAGCGGGGAGTAGAATAACACTCCAATTACGTACCGTTATTTTCTATAACGGTATAACGTGAAGCGCTAAGTGCTACGTAAAGGTGAATACACTATAGGCAGCACCGCTCGCACACACGTGCTAACGTGGCGTCCATGACAACTGCGCATGACAGAAGACCCTTTATCCGCGCCCCTTTATCAAACAGCACAGCTGTGATCTGGCCACGCGTGATCGCTTTGTGTGTGTTTTCGTAAAGATTCGATGAGAAATAACTGTGACGTTCGATTATGCGAGCATGCGTTCAAATGTTTTTGACACAGTATTACAATAGGTATGTACAGTAAGGCCAATGGAAGCAATTGCGCAGAGTGCAATGGCGGGTCGTGAAACAGGGTGGGGCAAGCCGATGGCACCCAAAATACAGCCCTGTTATACCAATAAGTGGGCTAAAGTGATACTTGGAAACTTAAGCTGAAAGACAGCATGAAGTCTTTTTAAGTTTTTTTTTAAAATATCTTACGGGTAAGCGTTTGGCCTTCATCTCACCTGTCAAGTGATGATAAGGCCGAAGGTGTTAGCGCACTTCACCCGGAATCCTCAACTACTAAGGCACTGGCTATCTTATCTTTAGCTACCGGAACACAACAGTGCTACAAACATTGATGTTATGGCGACGTATTGGATTGGCGATATAAGATGGTGGTAGCTAGCCAGGCGGACATAGAAGCCCTACCACGGTACCACCAACCAAACCGAGTACACAAACATAGGGTACTGTTTGGAATGGTCTGGGAATCGAACCCGGAACCTCTAAGTCTAAGCCGGTCTTAACCAGTCAGTCTCTTTCTGCCTTTATTGACGAAAACAAAACAGCATAATTTTTAAACTACATTACTTTTCGTTTAACTAATCTGTGCTAACGTCTTCGTTTTGGAATTAAAGGTACTAAGCCAGCTTACGATAAACATGCGCACATATGCACTTGCTCAAAGTCGCAGTTAAATGCGTCTGTCGAAATAAATTTGCGCAAATCCACCTGACAGAGGCTTTGCGCAAGCCTAGATTAGATACGAGTATGTACGCATATTACATTGTATGCAATTGAGTCTACTGCATAGATTGTAATACTATGTCATTGATATCTCAATGGGCAATACAGTTATCTATTAGTTTAATTCGATCCGATCCGAACCCTTCGGAGAATCTAGTAGGGCACGGGGACACGCACTAGTGCGTGTTTCTTGCCGCTCCCAAAAAAGCCCGGTGAAGCTGAAAATGCCGCCTGAGGCAACCAGCAAACTTCCCAAAAAAAAAAAAATTTAACTACGTCGTAGCTCGTAGCTTCTCTGCCTCATGAGACTCTCTAAGCATGGAGGAGCTCCAAGCCGTTGGTCCCAGTTTTGTTTTAAGATGGCAGTCGTTTAAACCCACTACGCCAACCAGGATTGGGTTAGCATGGTGGATTATGGCCCAATCTCCCTTTTAACGAACATTAATAAATTGATGATGATGGAACTCCAAATTATTTTTACTTACAATGTATCTTTAAGAAACGACGTTTAGTTACTTGTTAATAATGACGTCCATTGTTTCGGTCACGTTGGTCGGCGCATGACTTCAATATTCGTGGTATTTATGAAATTAGGAGCTATTGTTCGTTACATTACAATTACCACGTGACGAACAGAATAAACACCGATTCACGCTCTTAATTTCCGTAAGTACTTTAATTTAGGACCTCCTTTGTGTTTAGTGTTGCGCTAGAATCGTTTAATTATGTTCCTGGGGCGCCGCCCGCCGCGCAATTAAAAATGACAAATAGTACACTACAAAATTTATTTTTGGCACACCACCGTTCGAAAAATTTCGGGGCCAGGCGTATATCTCTACCAGTCTGCAGTCCAGGTTTAGGCTGATGATGGGAGATCCTCCACGTTAATTTACTGTTAAACATGAACATGGTACACTAACATAACCACTCAAGCGCACAGTGGTTGATGTTTGAGTACTACGAAAGGAGATAAGGCCACATCATAATCTCACCATCAGCAGTCTCTTACAACCTTTTGTCCTTATTGTTGTTCGTTTTTATTATTTTGAATTTTGCATTCACAATAATTTATATGATTACAATTTAAAATGTATTAGAAAAAATCGACCAGCTTCAGGGAGCTCGAGAGGGAATCGAACCTACGACCTTTGAATAACCGGTCCAATGCTCTCACCACTGAGCTACCGAGGCCCCAGAATACTCGTTGAATTCTTATAGCAGTTTGTGATTTACGCTGCAAGCGGGGTGTTCGGTATTCTACTGAACCTTTCGGTATCATAAGTGTTCGGTGTTCGGTATGACAAAAATACCGAAGTATGGGCGATTCGGTATTTTTTTCCGATTAATTTTTCTTCCTAATATACGATTAAACTGTCGGCAATCGGCAATCAGTGTTGATAAAATTTTACTAGAAAAAATCAAACCTCGGGAAGCCTGAAGAGGCCTCGAGCTTCCTGAGGTTGGTTTTTTCTAGTAAAATTTTATCTATTACCATCTTGGCCAAAAGCGGTCATTAGTTTGGTCATCTGTTATCAGAACTGCATGAACAATGTGTGATACTAACTGACCAGTGGGCGGAGCGACGACAGAGGTTATCTGACACGTGCCGGTTCAGGGAATATGACGACAATGCATGGCTTACACTGATTTTTCAATGAAGTTTAAAGGTCGATAATAATGTCTCGTACCTACATATCGTCGTCGGTGAGAGTGCGAGACTGCGCAAGAGCAGTTTGTAAAAACAAAGACATAATACCTACAATATTAAATCTTTATGGTAGGTATCTACTTTTGCACAATTTGGCAAAAAGACCGGCCAAGTGCGTGTCGGGCCACGCGCAGTGTGGGGGTCCGTAGCCCACCTCAATAATGCGGACTCTGAGAAGAGGACTTTTATGAACATTTATTTAACGATGGCTCATATACTTAAATATAGATACTACCGGTTTCACACACCTGAAGACATTATTTAAATAGTTCCCAATGAGGAATTTGTACTGCGCCAAGTATATTTTATAAGTTGGTCGACTGTTACTCGTAAACTTGTAAAGCCTACTTTAGCTGTGATAGTTTTCCTTTTAACTTCGTCATAAATCATAATACAACTATAATATAACCATGAATTTTTTCACGTATCCAAAAACCACCATTTGGCTGGAGGGACACTTGACTCTAACTAAAGTTCTGGCAAGAGAGTAGATTTGCCCACGCCCAGGGTTTTCAAGAAGCTCCAAACATGTTTCTGACTAACACTTTCAATCTTCATATGAATATATTTCCGTTTAGCGTCCCTATTCCCACGTCCCATTCTGTTACAAATGTTGCGAAGTTTCTTGTATTCTTGTAATCTTACAGGAGTAGAAGTTTTTTTATTCTGACTTTTGGCTTTGTTACGTTTTGCCATCGTCCTCCTAATAACCGGTGTAAACCAAGGTGCAGGAATGTGCTTAGTACATACAGGTCGTACCGGCGCATGAATATCAAAAATGTTGGTCAATTTAACAGCAAAGTCATGAAGTCGATGTCATCCGACAAAAAAATTGGTGACCAATCCACACATCTGAGATCCTCTCTCAAGCGTTCCCAGTCCATATGACGAAAGTTGCGCCTTTGATTTGATTTTGGGAGGACGCACTTTAAAAGTTAAGAAGATCAGGCAAATTCTCCTACCACGAATGGTAGGAGAATGGAGCAGTCATTTGCCCATGAGAAATAACAAAGTTAGGATTTGAAACAATCATCAGGTCGAGAAGAGAGGGCCTTCAATTTGGTGAGTAATGTGTAGGGGATGACATTTAAAGTACATGAAGATTAAGAGAAGACACTACATTAGTCAAATTACGGGCTATAGTATAATTTTTCAATAAACATGTATTACGATCTCGCACGAGAATAACATGATCAAAGAGATTCTCAAGAGTGTACTCCAAGTTCTTAAAGTAGTCAATTTGATCGTTTGGGCTGTACAGAGCTCCTAACAGAATCTTTTTGTGGTGAATAATAATTTCTAAGAAAATGTATTCAATAGAACATGTGTACTGAGATGGAGAGCAGCTGACAACACTGGTAGGAATGTGGCCACGGAGGTAAATATCCACGCCACCGCCTCCCAGACCATTGCGATCTTTGGGAAACAGCTTGTAGCCTGGAAGAGAACAACTAGTGGAGGGAAGAAAAGGTTTGAGCCAAGTTTCAGACACGAGAATACAGTCAACTACGCCGCCGCCGTCTCCGAAGGAAGAAAAAAGGTCGTTGTCTGTTGTGATGAGCTGCAATGCTTAGCAAATATTAGTTACTCTATTACGCTTTTTTTAATAACTAGTTTATGTATCGCAAAATATGTCAAAGGGCCGAGGAAAATCTTCACAACAAAGGTGCGTATTTATACTTACAAACCTTCTTATCTAACGGTATTGCGTTTACTTTAATTGTTGTTTTTGATAGATAACACATAAGACCTTGGGCAGCTAGGGAACTAGGAAGTCGACGGCCAAAGTTCGCTATCATCCATCAGTCAATTACGCAGCATGATACCTACTTGCTTTTTTATTATGAACTTTTTCGATCTAGTATAAAAGTTTCATCTATCCCGCTTCCGCGAAACTGACACACTGTCAGGAGAACAAATCCATGAGTAAACCATTACCTCTTAACCTTTTCACTGGTTTTCACTGTCCTGCAACATAGTTACATACCTAACAATAATTATCAATGTACAGATTCGGAACGAAGCGATCCGGCAGAGAATGAAAGATATCGACTAGCCCACCGGATTAGCAAGCTTAAGTGGCAGTGGGCCAGCCATATTAGTCGCAGAACCGATAACCGTTGGGGTGAAAGAGTTCTCGAATGGAGACCGCGTATCGGCAAACGTAGTTTAGGATGCCCTCAGGCTAGGTGGAGCGACGATCTTCGCAAGGTGGCTTGCATGCACTTGGAGAGGCGTATATCTAGTAGCGATGACGATGGTGAACCTATTATAGCAGCAATTTAGCAGTGTCGTTACGATTGTGAACGCGAGGCGCGTGTAGCACATACAAATACATACATAAATGAGAGAGATCAAGTCAGCTGCACTACTTGTTATCGTGTGACGCAGCTCTTTAGTAATAACAGGTGTTGTTAAACGTACTGCGTAATTTATACTAACTAACGCAGGTGTTGCACCCCATAATTATTCTGACTCACTTTCCGAGAGAAAACTTTCGAAGGCCATGTACAGCTTAGACGCCTGCACATCACAACCAATCTAAAACTGTCAAACAACTTCAATACATTTTCAACCATACATCTTAATAATTCATTAGTTCAAAGTTTTTTGAGGGAATTTGACAGTTTGTGGTAGGTTGATGTGCAGACGTGTGTTCTTGGGGCTACCTAAGCCATATCGAATGCTAATATATTTAAAATCAAATAATTGAAATGTTATTATAGGTATCGAACGTTCAAAACATCGAATTTACAAATTATCGAACGTCAAGAGCTCGAATTGTAGTTGCATTTAAAAAAAAATCGAATTATTCTTTGTCATAATAACCGATATGTAACATGGTTCATTATTAAAATTTTACGAGTTCTTAAATAAACATGTTTTATTTATGTAAATCATAACGATTTATTGAATTTTTGATATAATAACAACTCGATTATTTGTAAGTTCGGTGTTTCGGACGTTTGATCATTTAGTTTTCGACCAATTGGCATTCGATATACCAGAGGTAACCCATATAAATGTTACTGACATTTATAATAAATATTTTGACTTCTTGGCGGGAAAGTGAAGGGTCATGTCTGCGGTTTTGTTTTATTTTCAAAAAATTGTGTTATGTCGAATATTAATGTGAAATAATGGTGGATTATTAACTGTTAAGTGTTCGTGAGTGTGCATGAGTGTTGGGAAATGAAACAAAACAGTGCAACTACTACTTTTCAAATTCTCTCAAGAAGTCCACCGAGGAATTAGTAAAAAAGCCCCACATCTTTACTAAGATACTCGAGGGGTTGGGGGTATATCATTTCTCACTTCTCATTTTTATTATCATTCATCATCATTCATCATCATACTGACTGGAAGGAAATATTGTATATTTATGTATTAATTGTAAGAAAAATTACTTTGACACTGGCTAAATGTGCTAATCGCACGAAGCTATCAACTAAAAGAAAGAAAGAATAAATATTTACCTTATAATAGTGAATGGGTAAAATAAAGTATTACCACAAAATCGTTTTGTGGTATTACTTACATTGGAGCTCGATGGCTCAGTGGTTAACGCGCCCGTTCTGCGAGTGCTGAGGTTAAGCAACTTTCGCAAAGGCCGGTCATCGGATGGGTGACCAAAAATTTATCATCTCGAGCTCCTACCTCCTCCGTGCTTTGGAAGCCACGTTAAGCCGTTGGTCCCCGGCTGCATTAGCTGTCGTTAACAACCACCAATCCGCACTGGGCCCGTGTGGTGGTTTTTGGCACGTTCTCCCTATTCATCCATAGGGAAAGCTCGTGCCCCAGCAGTGGGGACATAAATGAGCTGATGATGAGCTCATTTTTTAACAATATTTTCATCTAAGTTATCTCAAACAGGTGTATATCAAACGATTGAATAAGGATAAACTTTGGGAAAATATTCATTCAGTTGTCTTGTGTCTACATTACAAAATTAGGCAGCACGGTGAAGAAAGTGGCAAGAAAGTAAATGGGTGTTAGCACCCTTTTTGTAAAACGCAGGGTCCGTTGCCCAGGATCGTGAAACGTGGAAGAGCAAAATGGAGCAACAGGGAAAAGGAGCAAGATGGTTACACTAAGAAGAACTAAGAGGATTTTTTTGAGAGAGCTTATTGCCTTATTGCCTTATTAATGAGGTCTGACATTTTCAGCGTCACCGGATTTTTATTGGGGCGGCGAAAAACTTAAAAGGTTCCTCAAGCCGTGTGATTCACCGTCAGAAGTTTTCTAGAGGAAATGGCATCACGCACTAGTGCGTGTCCCCGTTCCCTACAGATTCCCGAGAGGTTCGGATCAGATCGGGAGCGGAACAACCCGAGGGCCTCTCAAAGGCCTCTGCTCGGATTGACCTGGTCGTGGGGCAGTGCCGGGTTAATACTTTTCTTAAGTATAGCCCCCCTTCCTACCTATCTTAAACACTCACTTGTATCTATTTACCTAGACCTTTATTAGGGAACAAACAATTTTACGTATTTAAGTGGGTAGGTTAGGTAGGTATTGAAAAGTGAAATGAATGAATAAATTAGTCATAAAATAAAAGTGTAAAATGAAACGAGAAGTACACTTTTTTACGGGATTTTTTATTGGCGAAATCATCTATCTATAATAATAACGTCATAGTTTATGGTGTGCTTATATCTGCCTCTAAAAAGCCAAATAGTTTTTATTGAGATATTATCTTAAGAAAAACTATTTGGTTCTGGCTAAGACCTCTGATAATTCTTAACTCGTTTAAACAAGAAAAGCTCCTTTCTCCAGAACAGTTTTTGGTCGGAGTGCAAAGCGTGATACGGAGAGCTATCCAAGTTTGGGTAAACGTTGCACAAACACTGGTTCTTCAAAAATGTTGAGAGATTGAGTAAAGATGTTGATTCAGGTTTCTCTGCAGTCATGTTAGAGGAAACGTGACTGTGAAAATGTACACATTCCTGGTCACACTTCACAAGGTGTTTACTCTGCAAGAAACTGTGGAGGTTGTTTGATGAGGTTACGGAAATAGGAAATTAGGAAAACAAATGAAGATTCAATTAAATTACATCGCCCACCCAAGACCCGCCGCCACACAGTGGATTTTAAAAGCCGTAATCCAAAATTTGCTAGATTTAATCATTTGTAACCCACGGCGAGAACTCCAGCGTGCCAAATATGTGTATTTTTTTCTAGAGGAATATCCAAAAATCAATTTCCATTTGGAACCTGATAGCATAGTATTATAGGCCTAGTAAATACCTAGATTTCGAGAGTTGATTGGCAGTCTTATTCGCGATATTGAGTACTTAATCTAATTTTTTGTTGTAACATTTTTTTTACTCTGGTATGCGGCCGTATTGGGATAAGTTATAAACACGGGTACGGAACGGTACGGAACTCTGTCCTACATACACAATTTTTTGCGTTTCCCAAAAAGGCGGAGTAGCAGAGACATTTAACTATTTAACTTGACGGCATACCAAAGCGAGCGAGCGCCCTCTGAAATCTGCCGCCCCTAGGCCGCGGCATATACGGCCTATTGACAAATCCATTTTTTTTTGGAGAGAGATTGTTGCTTGCCTCAAACGGCATTTTCAGCTTCACCGGGCTTGTTTGGGGGCGGCGAGGAACGGAAAGGGTCCCTCAAACCGTGTGAAACGAATCACCATCGGAGGTTTTCTAGAGGCCCTACTAGATTCTCCGAAGGGTTCGGATCGAATCGGAGTCGTGGGGGTGGGGATAAGTGCCCAGGTACATATCTGTACCTGATATAGACCGCGTGTGAACCGGGTTGTCGTACCCTTATTCTAAGACTACCGACTACCGTAGGTACCTACGGTGTCTTGGGCCTAAGCGAGTGTTTAAGTTTAGTGCATTGTGAATGTGCCTACTTATTGGTATTTTAAGGACCTGTGTATGTGTACAGTGTAAGTGCTTTTTTCAGGTTACTGATGCAGGCAAACGAGCCTAAGCTGCTACTTCGCACTCCTTACTAGCTAGCTAGCTACCGTACCACTAGCTGATGTGCTAACGACGACGATGTCCTTTGCCGGTACAAATAAAACAACATGTAGGTATTTTTAAATATTTTTAATATATTTGCCCATTTTGAACCGCTCGTCTTTTGTCTCAGATTGGTTATAATTCTACAAACTAACATCAAATGTGACTACTATGTCTACACTAATAGAGAACTACAATTTTATGAATTCTATTTAAATGAAGACGAAACATTTAACGAATAATAAACAATGAAGAATAGAAACAATGATGAATTGATGAAGTGCCAGATAAAAGTTAATAGCCCATAGTAAGTTTTACATAATTCCTTAATTCCTACTTGAATTACAGATTAGTGCAGAGTTAAATTTATTTTCTCAATGTTTCTATATTATATTAGGTTATATTAGGTTATATTAGGTACCCTACCTATGAAATTGACGTTTTGTATGAAGATTTTTTATAAAATTATATTTTTCATAATAACCTATGAAATTGACGTTTTGTATGAAGATTTTTTATAAAATTATATTTTTCATAATAACGTTTTTTAAATTTTCTTAGCATCTATTTATGTTAACACTATAAACATTGTAGAATAGTGTGTTTGTTTCACTAGCTAAATATAGCAGACATTAAAAAGAAAAAAAATCAAGTGAAATTACAATGAAACAAATGGTCAATTCCGCGAACAATAAAAAAAGTCAATAAAAAAAATTGGGCGATAAAGACACAAAATGAATAATCATTTTTATAGTCCTAATTAAAGGTGTATAATAATATTAACAACCGGTATTGACTTTTAGATGTAAAACGTCAATTTAATAGATAAGGACCCAATAGTATAATATAAGTACGTAATAAAATAAATGTATACAAAAAATAATGAGGATGTTGGTTCTTCAAATACTAATAGTTCCTAATCGAAAATGATGATATCCCCTTCAGGATCTGGGCGTTTAGTTGCCAGCAGACAGCTGCACAACCTTGTCGTTGATGTCGAGGACCTCGGTGACGTACTCCTCGTCTGCCATGATGGTGGCCAGACGGTTGAGGATCGACAGCAGCTCGCCGTCCCTCAAGCGCAACTGGTCATTGCACTGCTCCACGTCTTCAACCACGTCGTCAGGAATCTGTAAATAAAACGTTAAAGGTGAGTGGGAAAAAGTAAATAAAAGGTTGTCATTGCCTTTGCCATATTTTTATAGATATTCTGAGGTACCGTTTGATTTTTGGAAAATCCGTCTTATCTCATCTCTTGCCTTTGCTGTGTAAAGGATATGCCAACAAAATTAAGCGTTCTACGTTGTTCAGGGGCTAAGCAGTGTTGATTATTTTCAGTAAGGTAAGACGAGTCAAAGTATAAAAAAACATCAAAGACACTAAAGATTACTTTTGAATCTTCCTCATCCTGTCCACCTCTAATCATTCTACCTATAAAGAAGCTCCTTTTTGAAGCGTCTTCTCGATACGTTTAAATATAAGTATTAAAGTTTGCTACAAACCACAATTTTAGTATATTATCATCTTAAATATAAACTAATTAGACAATTTCTACGACATGATTCTTTAGAACAAGCTTCAGATTTCCCCACAATGATCCATTTAGATTTATTACCCTATATTCTAGAATTCTGGATCTAATGAGACCGGAACTTATTCCATCATTATTAAGACCAAGATAAGTGCCTATATAATTCTACTATAGTCCCAGAACGTTCAGTGTGACACGGAATCCAATTTTTTATAGATTGGCACGCGGCCAGAGCTGTGACGTTAAGCAGTAAAATTGTTGCCAAAAACATTTGCGCTGGAGAAAATAACTATATAACAGCAACCAGACTGTCCGGGAGTACTTAAGGCATAGCAACAGACTATTAACTGTAAGCAAGTGGTTTTTTGTTAAAAAGAACCAGCCTACTGTTAGACCTATGGGTTCCTCAAACCGTAATGATCGAACATCCTAAGGAGGTTACTAGAGGTGACGGCAGTGATCCGTCCCCTAGATCCGTCCGACGCGTTCTGATCGGAATCGAGACAGCGGAACAACCCGAGGGCGCATAAAAGGCTAACACCTCGGCTCAAGTTGACCAAGTCGTGGGGGTTGTATGATAAGATTGATAAGTGATAAGATAACACACACTCTCACAAGGATATCCCAAAACTAAACGATTATAGTGTATTTACCTTTCTCAGCTCTGCAAAGGTGTAGAACTGCAGCTTTTTCCGCTGCTTGCCGCTGTGACTGTCGAAGAATATGGTGAACTGCTGGTCCTTCTGGCGTTTGACGTTGAAGTAGATGCCGGCTATGAGGTGGCCCTTTGGGTTCCTGGCTAGTAAACTCCTGGAAACGAAAAGAAAATCAGAATTTGAGATTGTTATTCAATAATATTAGTCAATAAGATTATCAATACTTATCATCACAAAAGGTAGGTGATTTAATCAGTATCAATAACATCATCATAACCTTTTATTATAATGTTACATAATACTAATCAAATAGCTGATTGTGGTTTGTTCACTGAACGGAATAAACATTTTTCATTGATGACCATTTTGTAATCGATGTTAGATATTTTGAGCGTTTTATGCCCAGTACCTAGTTTCTGACAACTCTTTTAGGAATGTCTAGACATTAACCGACTTCTTTTCAGGGTCTGAAAATTCCTAGTCATAAAAAACCTCGATGTTCTGTGGCTGTCCCAAATGGCACTTGACCAGACAGTAGCCTCTGATGACTCCTCTGCGTTATTTGTTTTATCTTACCTCATGTCCCATATAAGGTTCCTCTTCTCGGTGACGCTGACAGCGGTCATGTAGCTCCTGGCGACGTAGACCAGGGAGAGGCGCTCCTTGGTGACGCCCGCCCTGGTCTCGCGCTCGTGCCACTCCACGTAGCCGCTGTTCTGCGCGTTCAGCTGGTAGTTGAACTCCTTGCGGCAGTGCGGCTCGTCTGACTGCGTGAACCAGCCTGTGAAGACAAAATCATGTTTAGGGGAGAATAGCTTATATTTAAGTTAATTAACATTTATTTTTTAAATTTATGAACAAGTGTCCCGGTATTAGAAACTTACCAGTATGTGGATAGCAACGATCAGCCATCGCCGTCACGACTCGGGAGATGTGGTAGCCCAAATCCGACAGGAAGACACCAGCTCTGCCTCCAATCTTCACGTGTATCGCCAGCATGACGTGATCCTTCTCGGTCTCTACCAGAAAGCCTTGAGGTCCAGGAAACGAGGTAGTATAGTCTTGCAGATCTTGAATATTCTCGTCGCAAGACACAAGCATCATGGACTTCGTGATGCCCGGGTAATCTTTCTCCAAAACTCGAAGGCGCTTCATAACTTCCATGGCGAGACCGACGCAGGTGTTCTTGTGCGCGCGGATAGGCGGGTTATACTTAGGGAAGAAGGTCTTGAGGTCCTCGTCTGGGGACGCCATGTACGCGTCGTATAGACTTAAGAAGTTGTTGATTGAGTCATAGTTCTCTGAGACGACGAGCCGGCTCAACAGCGCCTCGGCCTTCGCCACCATCTCCTCATACTGCTGGAGGGTGAGGTGCAGGGCCGGGCGCGGGGCTCCCCACCGCGGGGGCGGCAGGGGGTGGTCTGCGGGCCACGCCGCAGGCTTGGTAGCGCCGGGGCCGAGTCAGCTCAACCATTCGACGCCCCAGCGGCCCGTGACGCGGCGCACGGCCCTCTCCTCGCTCGAGGTGGATGCGATCTCGGTGGGGTCGACGAAGGTGCCCCCTTCGACCCCAGTGGCCCCCACGCCGTTCAGCGTATCAGGAGACCACTCGTCCTTACTTAACGGTTTTATATTAAACATATCTGCAAAGGAAAAATGAACACACGATTATTAGTATGTCGGTCGTCGTTTCATTGAAACTAGAACCCAAAAAATAAATAGTTTCCATACAACAGTGCGAATGCGTCTGAGTGAAAAACTGAAAATACACCGTATGAAAGAGGTGGTGAATATGACACAAATGATATGAAAAAATGCTTTCAAAGGTGACGTAAGTAAAGAACCAGCCTACTGATAGACCTATGGGTTCCTCAAACCGTAATGATCGAACATCCTAAGGAGGTTACTAGAGGTGACGGCTTCACGTTGCTGGCTTGTCTCCGTCCCCTAGATAATTGTCCGACGCGTTCTGATCGGAATCGAGAGAGCGGAACAACCCGAGGGCGCATAAAAGGCTAACACCTCGGCTCAAGATACACCGTATGAAAGAGGTGGTGAATATGACACAAATGATATGAAAAAATGCTTTCAAAGGTGACGTAAGTAAAACATGTAAAATTTTCCGTTAGTAAACAGCCTATTACTGACTGTCACACTGCTGGGAAAATTCCTTCAATCATTGAAATCAAGTCATCATTACATTTTATTGATGATTAAGAAGGACATAATTTAGGCAGGTATTTTTCTATAGAACTAGGCTAATTATTTAAGGTAAGTGACATGTTAATAACGCTACATATATTTCCTTCCTCCATTGCGATCTAATAACAAATGCAAGCTATTTTAATTATTCAATATTTACGAGCGAGATTTCAACCCGTAGGTAGTTTGACTCTAGTTAGGTGCATTACCCTATTAAACTATTTCTGAATAGTAATTTATTCACAATGAAATTTGCGTATCCTTTTAAAAAAATATTTTGTTTGCAACTTAAAGGAATTCACTCTACAACGTCGATAGTGTGTAGAGTCATGCAAACATTTTAGCCATTGAATACTAATTACCAAAATAATTAGCGAAAATGAGAGGCATTATGACTAATCAAATCAACCAAATACATAGGATTGGAATGACCTAACTATCGGTACGTTGGGGAACTAATGAGCTAATTAGACAATTTCAATGGCAAATAATGTTTCTTTTGAATCAACTTAATGATTCAATTTCACTAAGTAGGTACGCAAAACCTAAAACGACTAACATCACGAAATTGTTGTTGATATTGTAGAAATGGAAATGCTACACTCGAGATCAAAGGAGATGTTTAATTTTATGCCAAGACCCTGTATATTTACTAAAAAAAAGTTTAAAAAAATCATGTATTTAGTTAAAATAAGCTTTATCGTTTTTATGTAAAAAGAAACCGAAAAACATCGTTGTTTTGACAGCCACTTGACATTGACAGAATACCGCTGCCATCACGAAAGTTGATTTATTTTAGTGTTTCAGATAATTCTTACATGAAAGCTATTAATTTATTTGAAAAAAAAATCATTTCGAATAAGCTTATTTCATACATTAGCTAGTTTTCGGTATTGTGTACAAGGCGTTGGCATTTTCTCCATACAAAATTAAACATCTCCTTTATAGATAATAATTTTAGTCGTATAAAGCTAATGCTTGGTGAATATTGATCGAAGTTGGTGACGAATTAAATTATTACGAGATGCGATAACGCGAAACGTTTTGATTCTTTTCAGTGTCTCGCTGTCATCTAACTTTAATAACAAGAATAATACAGACAACAGTAGTAGAAGCTGAGTGCCTACTTTCTGTTTTATTTACCATTCAATCACGACCAACTAGCAAATTTTGGTCTGTTAGCTGCTATACCGCTAATAAAACCTATCCAAGGTTAAAATTTTTGTGATACATATTCATGAATGATGAATAAAAAAAAACCTCCCACACATCACCCTGCATTGTATGCTTGAACATAACAACAATATGAAAACGAAATTACAAATTTTGAATTTGATTGACGACATTTTATAAAGCAGTGTATGTAGGCGGCAAACAAATTAGAACAAAACAAAAGAACGCGATGATAATTTACTTATTCAACAGAATTAAGAGCAGAACAGTTTACCAAAAATATCTTCGTGTAATTTATCGTAAAAACAAGGTTATTGACATAAATGTTGCTTTTGACTAAACAATTTAGATATAGTTTATGTTCGAACATACCGTATATGTACCTAGGTATATGGAGTTGTTAGCACATAATCTCGTATAGTGATAACGGGTAGGCAGGTCCCAGGGTCGTTTGGTCATCCATTAGTGACTCATACCTCCACCATGAAAATCGATAATTCTCACTTTTGCGCATCTTTGCGGCAGTAACATAATTTTTCTGTGAGAACAAAAAGTAAGTAGGTTGCTTTTGAAAACGAGTTTTGCTTGTACGAGCTATATAACTCGTAAAGTATTTTGCCTCACCTCAAAAGAAACGAATGATTGTCATGATTATAAAAATATTACTGACCCATTTGATAGAGTGTGATAATAAGAAACCATAAACAAAAAGAAAGAGGACATGAAAAATAACAAAACCTTTTCTAAAATCGAAACAACCTGTACATAGTAAAATCTAATAATGAAATGAAAAACACTGCGTTCGGGTTGGCTCGCGATAATTTCGCATGTTATTTTTATCCTTGCGTTTGGAACCCTTTGCACTCCGTTGGGTCCGTGGGCACTGAGACACTGAGAGACTATTCCATTTTAAACGTGAAGTCCTAAAGACGTAAGCGCGATTTTGAAAATAACAACATTATAATGGGTTGTTTATTTAAAATGATATTGATATGACTGTTGTCGTTATCTATATAACGCCAACAGCTTACTAAATACTGATGGTTTGGGCTCTGAACTGCTCAAATGATTTTAATTTGAATGGAAAATGGACTTTGTGATGGAATTAGGTGACGAACTGATGATGGCTTGATTCAAGTGACGAACAGATGATGCTGACGAGGTAAAGTGATGACATATCGTATGCTGACGCAACGACGGATGATCTAGATATTTAGGTGAACGTACCCATTGATAAGGCCTAGGCCGGTGGTATCAAGTAGTCCCTTGGGAGATCTGTATTTGTTTACGTGTGAAGCGAAACTGGTTGGAAATGCGTCAGCGCGGTCTAATATAGCGTTCATTCCGCAGTTTTCCCCTCCCCCCGCGTCTCACACCCCTCTACGTACGTCATTGAATGATTCGAAGTTATGCATGTGTGCGTTCCGTCTGCGACAGTTTATTAATCAAGAGCACACTGCGACAACGCCCGTACAGTGTCGCCTGCACATCAGACTATGCAAAACAGTCAACTTCTTCAATAGATGTTCAACCATATTCCATAGAGATAAAGTTCAGGGTCGATCGAGTAAGTTTGGCTCTGTGGTAGTCTGTCTGTTCTGCAGGCGTGTGTACTCGTTTAGCAACGGAACCATTGCACGTGTGTTGGTTATAAGCACGTGGGCTTTTGCCGTTATGGAGCCGATGCGTCGAACAAAAACAGTTTCTGTTTGTGAGCATTCACGTTTTATACTTCTATGGCACGTTATAGATAACCCGCCGTGCTGTGCTGTTTCGACGGACATGAGCATGTGAATGCGTTTCGCGCACGTGACCGCGCTTTACGGGTTTCTTTCAGTGAACTTAGCGAATGTTGAGGCCGCGGTAACGTAGGAGCCTCTAATAAGACTCTTTTAGCGCTGATTACATAATATCTCTCTGGAAATGGCCTGGCCAACTGTAAACGTTAAGTAAAGACGTAATATAAATGTTGAAATGAAACAACTTTTACGGATCTACTCGCGTTTATTTTACACATTAGTTTTAATTAATGTTTATCCTGACGTTTCGAACCCTTTGCAGGGTCCGTGGTCACAGGGAGACTCTCCCAGTGGTCTCAGGGAGTGAGTCTCCCTGTGACCACGGACCCTGCAAAGGGTTCGAAACGTCAGGATAAACATTAATTAAAACTAATGTGTAAAATAAACGCGAGTAGATCCGTAAAAGTTGTTTCATTTCAATGTGTAGTGTTCGCGTAAACTTTAGAAAACAATATGTAATATAAATGTTCTTAGACCTAAATGTGTACATTTGATTCAGGTTAAATATTCATTTTAACCTTTCAGGTGTGGCGGCGTCACCTACCGCATACGCCGCACATAATCGACACGAAGCAAACACCTTCTCAACCATGTCAACAGTAGTGAAGTTTCACCATCTCCTTCGCTATATATAGCACCTCCAACTAACATCCATCGGACCTCGGTCCCCGAGCTATACCACCCAGCTCGGAGGAAGATCTTCCCTTTGGCCTTCCTCATTGTGGCGCACCATCCTACCACTACCATCCTACACAGGAATTGTGTGGGTATCTGACCTTTCTAGGGTTTAAGAATTAACCTGGGTTTGATTCCTAGCGGGGAATAAATATTAGTGTACTCGGTTTGGTTGGTAGCAAGGCTATAAGTCTAGTTACCAGAATCTTATCTAGATCTGTCGCCTTTATATCGTCAATGTTAATTTTGACGACCACCTTGGTCGAGTGGTTTGTACACCGGTTTTCATGGTGTCGCCGTCTGTGAGGTCCCGGGTTCGATACCCAGTCGGGTCAATTTAGAAATTATTGTTTTTCAAAATTGTATCAGGTCTGGGTGTTTTCTATGTATAATAAGTATGTATTTAAGTATTTTAAGTATGTTTATCCGTTGTCTAGTAACCATTTAACGAGTTTCATAACGAAGCTTCTCTTGGGCTAGATAATTGGTGTGAGTGTAGGAAAGTTTATTCATTTATTTATTATTATTTATGAATAGCATTGTTCTGTTCCGAGTTCCGACAGTTGCAGATATATGATATGATACCCTAGTCGATTGAAATAAGACTTTCGGGTGAATAGCGCTTCCACCTCCCGCCTTATCGTTTCAGGTGAGATTAGTGGAAAGGGCTTCCCCGTTGTGGACTTCAAAGAACGAAGTACCTAGGCACCTACCTACCTACCGTGGCTATTATGGAAATTGGAAATGGTCTGCGCTAGAAGCGTGTTGTTTAACTCGCAAGTTATTTGTGGCGTTAGTCGTGGACGATCGATTATTTCTAGTGGGAAGGTCTACCTAAAGCGTGGCGAATGCGATAGCACACAAACAGAAAACTGTACAGGTTCAAATAACACTACTTAAAGGTGCATTCGTATAGGGATCTATGTAAGTTGGGTTTCATTTTATAGCATAGGCTAAGCAGGTATACTGTTTCTGGCATTGTTGTAGGACTAATTGCAGTACTCAGAGACGTCAATTAAGCTTTAATGACAATTGAGTCTCTTGCTGTCACTTTCTTGTGTATAGTGCTAAATAGAGATGGAAAGACGTTTAATTGTCATTAAACTTAATTGTCGTCTCTGAGTACGTCAGTTTAGCTACGACTTTTTTGTGTTTTTATATAAATATAGACTGTAAAGTAATCCTGTAAAAAGAAACTCATTTTAGCGATAGTAAATATACCTACCTACCTACGTTTTTATTCTGTCTGGAATCTAGCCAGCTTTGCCTTTAATGGGACCGCGCCCTGAGGCTATGTCCTCTGTTTTCTCATCATATTGGGTAAACAACTGTAAGAAAAACTGAAAGATATTTAAGGACAATCATGAATATAATATAGTAGGTGGTTAACCTTACGGTCCTCGACCCTGGAATCCCAGGGGGTGTCCCCGCATATTATTAAGCTTGTTTCGAGAGGTGGTGGGTGGTGTATGTTTAAAGTAGCTAGCTACCACCATCTTATTAACAATTGTCGCAATAACCACAATGTTGGTAGGGGTTGTTGACAGCATTGTTATAGCAGTCCTCACCTTGCCGACATATAAAGGACAGCTAAATATAGCAATAAATAACAATATAAATGTTTGGACGATTCAAAAGCACTTTACTCAAACTTTTTTTTGCCATGTGATTTTAAAATTAGGGCTGTAGAAAAATTTACAAAATCAGACAACTGACATACTACTGTAGACGTATTAAAATAGCAAAATCGAGGTTTGGCACGTGAAAATACTCTTATGAAAGTAGGAAGAAGGACGAATATGAAGAAAAAGAAAAGAAGATCTTCGCAGACTTCGCCGCGTGGTTTAATGGCAGGTTCCTATTTAATACGAAGCGCCATAGACTTAGTTAACTGAAAAGTGAGGGTGATGGATACGTAAACAACACTGAGTATAGCGTCGAATCAATAGTTTCCGACGCGGTGCGGGCTGCGGCGTGCGACGACCTTGTCTGCAGTGCTGGTGACGTCACCGATGTTTCCGAGAAACAGGTGACTCGTGTGCCGGCTGGCAGTTACTAGAAGCCTCGAGAACCCTGTTTGACGTCATCGGACGCACTCCGAAACAATTGAGCAGCTATTTTCGTTTACAATCAATCACAGACTTGTATATTATGAGTACCTACCTAAAATAATGTTTATTTATTTATCCCGCTTGTTTTAGTGTGCCTTTTTTTATTTTTTTACGGCATTTTCAGCTTCACCGGGCTTTTTTGTTTTTTTTTTTAATTTCTCAAGGCTTGAGGAACCCTTTAATTACCGCCGCCTCCATAAAAGCCCGGTGAAGCTGAAAGCACCGTCAGAGGTTTTCTAGGCGGAACGGCATAACGCACTTGTGCGTGTCCCCGTGCCCTACTAGATTATCCGAGGAGTTCGGATCGCATCGGGAGCGGAAACACCCGAGGGCTCCTCTAAAGGCTGGGACCTCGGCTCGGGTTGACCGGGTCGTAGGGGATTTCCTGTACAATTCACTCAATTGCGACGAAACTTTGGTTAGTTATTATTTATCATGGGAATCATGGGATAATACGGATAATACGTTCACACGGACAATGTATGTGAAGTTGTCTCATATTTATTTATTTATTTACATATATTTAACTTTTTTTATTTAACAGCAAATCGTAACTGATAGCTCTATTGTACCTATGTAGATACTGTCACATGCTATTACAAATGAAACATGAGCTACTCCGAACCGGATTCCTGTTTTACAAACAGAGGGCCATGTTGGGTAAATTCCATGAAGGTTGATGTTTGAGCTCCATTCGACAGGCGATAATGATAAGAACTAGGTAGGTACCTATAACAAAGTATCAATGATAACAACAAGAACCAGTAAACGACATTTTTGCTTTAATATTTAAAATAGGGGCAGCTGCATATTTATTTTAGTATTTTGTAACAATTTAATACAGACAATCTGCTAGCTCTCATGCAGTAAAATTTTAATGACAACCAATGTTGGCGACGAAAAATGTATCGGGCATTGCTACTACAGTTCACTTTTGACTGGCGAATATTTTTTCTTTCGGGTAATCGGAACACTGTATATGTAACTAGGTATTATGTTAATTTTAGAAGGTAAACGGTTCCCGCACAGGTATTTCCCCCAACCTATTGATGCTCGCAACCACAGACCACATAACCCAATTAGCTACGTATACCTAGTCTGTTTTTTTGGAGAGTTCGCTGATTGCCTCAGGCGGCATTTTCACCGTCACCGGACTTTAACGTGGTCTGTGTTTGCAATACCTATTTGTTACTCTTTTATATTTAAGTCAGACAACAATGGACCATAGAAACATTTATTACCTTACAGACATACATACAATAACAAATATAATATTAAAACTATGTTAGGTAAATTTTTCACAGTTTCTTTTACATTATACTGGTTCTCATGCTCTTTCAACTGGAACTTAGGTACAATTGCAGCCTGCAATTTGCAGGACACTTGACACAGGAAAAATGGTTATTCTTAAATAGGAATTCAGTCTGGTATACCTAATCACCAGCTTATAATGTCCCCACTGGGGCACGAGCCTTCCCTATGGATGGATAGGGAGAACGGGTCATACACCACCACGCGGGCTAAGTGCGGATCGGTTGTTGACTGCTTATGCAGCTGGGACCAACCACTTTACGTTCCTTCCGAAGCACGGAGGAGCTCGAGATGATAAATCTTTAGAGTGACTACAATGATTGACTGATCCTAACAATGGCACCAATCGAGCTCATCTCACAACTGCCCAATTAAAATTACCGTGTTTTCAGTGTAGGTACATAGGTACTAACGATACCATCGATATAAACCCGTCAAAAGGATATAATCTACATAGGGTAGGTACATCACGGTACTCGGATGTTCAATAGGTATCTTTAGTTTACAAAACGTCCTTATCACAAGGATAGACAGTTGATTTTAGCTTCAATTTCCTGCTAAGTTTACCTCAATGTGTGTCTAAATGTAACACGACACAAACACGACACACTACACCAGTCTATTCATTTTCTAAACATTTTCATTTCCACTGTAAACCAAAGCAAATATCTATAAGCTGTAACACCACCGCATAAAGTGCATGTTGGGGTAAACTGGGGCATTGATAAGCAGTGTTCCAGACGGCTCTAGTAATTTTCCGATGCGTGTTTACCAAACAACTGCGCAGTTCTCATTGATAACTATTTTCATACGACATTTGTAAACAATGGCGGCCTTGTAACGAAACGTTAGATTGCAAACGGTGGTTGTGGGTTCCGGGTGAAGTGCGTTTCCACCTTTGACATTCTTCAACTTCAGTAGAGAGTTTGAGAATATGAAGGCTTCCCCAACGTGTAAAACAAAGGGTTACCAGGATTATTAACAAAAGGTTGAAATTCATTGTCCCGCAAACGCGGGGTCCCGCGCTATTATTGCGGGGTCGGTAATGCCTCATTCCTCAATATACTTTGAACGTTATTCCTTGAAGATATGGTTGAAAATGTATTGAAGAAATTTGACAGTTTTGGATAGATGTGCAGGCTGTACTGTCATCTGTACCATATTAATACTAGATTCACTGGAAGTGGACAAGCCCCTTTATGATACACAGCACATTGTATAATTAAAGTTAGGAACACTATTAGATTTAAACCTACCTATACTATATAAATCTGTAGGCTCTGTCTGTACATGCAATACAATTTTTCTGAAAAATATTGGGATAAATATTCGTTTTATGACTCACTGACACCAATTCTACGATTTTTTTAATTTTTGTCTATCTGTCTGTCTGTAGGTCGTCTTATATTATAAATCAAGAACGGCTTGACCGATCTTGATGAAAATTTGTATGTAGTAAGAACGTTGAGATTGTGCAAATGATAGGCTATAAAATTAAAAAAGAAACAAAAAACCCGCCTGCGTAAGGCATAAAATTCAATGATAAGTTAAATCATTCTCACTTTGTGCGTGCCTCTACTGTGTGTTATGTATGTATGATGTTGCATAAAATTTCGAAGGACTACCGTATTGATATTTTTAATTGTATACAGTACTATGTTTGGTAATGTTTCGATTTATTTCGCTGGCTTTATGTAATTTTTTTTTTATCTTGTTCCGGCCTTTTCAGTTGATTTTCTATTTAGTTATTATTTGACCACCTGACCCGGTATGTCAGAAGGGTGCAGGTTCAAATCCTGCTCGTGGAAATTTTTTCAACATTGTGTTTTTGTAATTAGTTATTATTTTTTACGCAGGCGGGTTTTTTGTTTTTGTAATTTTTTTGTCTTTTTAGTTAGACAAATTACGTAATCCTTGTGTTGAGCCCTCTAATTTGATACCCATATGTAGTATTAACAAAAAAAAATTGTTTTTCACCAAGTCCAATGGCGTCGCACAGCCGCCATGTTTGTTTTTTTTTAACATTGCCATGTTCGACAGGAACCAATGACACTACTAGGGTTGCCACCCGCACATTATTATAAAGTATTGAACGTTATTTTTTCCATTTATTAGTGTGATCATTATAAAACTGTCATTGCGTGGTTGTCGAAGACTTAGCTAGAAGATCGTACATAACTTTGTTTATAAAGCTTATCTATAACAAAACACATAGGCATTACACAGTATTAATACACAGTAATTAAACATAACATAACTAGTTAGTTACATTAGAAAAAAAATAAAAAAATAAAAATTTTGATAACTAAAGACAAAATAAAACCTATACCTAAATAAAAAATATCCTATAGCTGTGGGCTGGGAACGGTCCCAAGAATGCTGGCAACATTACCTCTTTGGATAGCCAAGCTAATACGTTGGCAGAGGTAGCTGCCAGCCTTCTTGTCACCGGAGGCTATTACGGTATATCGGTAATTGTACACTATTAAACTTTATGACAACAAAATATTTTATTTCTCCGGGATTCTTTTTACATATTATAACACACAAAACAGTTGCTGTGCAGCTATTTAGCAGTGATAATTATTTGTTAATAGTTGCTAAAAGCAATAAGAAGTATGTATTTAAGTGAAATAAATAATCGTACTTTATTTTGACACAATGTACTTTTTTCTACCTTTTAATAACCAATGTACTTACTTTATTTGCACAAAAAAAGGTGGCAACCCTAGCCACTACCCTATGTAGGTACCAACATGTTAATACAATAACGAGTGCTGAGCGTTATTTCTATTATTATTTCGTTATTAATATCATTTGATAATAAACCTCGATGATTTGCTAAATGCTTATTACTAGTTGTTTTGTAAAAGTTTTTTATTTAATAAATAAATAAAAAAAATATTTGACAAAATTGCAAAAGTGTTTGCTGCTGAATATGACTGTATACCTACATGCTGTATACAGTGTAGGTACTGTACTGACATTTTGTAAATATTTACTTAAGTTGTTTAAAAACAATAACACCATTTTATTATTACTAAAATAGTAAAAAGAAGTTAAAAAAATATAACACGCAGTTATATCAACTCTGTCAGGTGTGGGGTTCGAACCCACGCTCCCTCTCGGGAACCAGAGCTTAAATCTGGCGCCTTAGACCACTCGGCCAACCTGACGTATTGAGTAGTGACAAAATAACGCATATAAGACACAGCGTCTTATGTATTCACTATTATAACTTTTTAGTGTCACAGTTACGTTTACTTTTAAATTCAAAATAATATTTACATATATTTTTGGAATTCTGTTTTGGTATTTACTAAGAAATGCTGTGTTATTAAAAGAAAAAAAACTACACTTAAACCTATTATAATAACTAAAACCTAGGTACCAATCTTTTAATAATTTGGTACCTACCTACCTACTGGCCTTTCGCTGTGGGCTTATAAAAAACGGATTCAAGTTAAAATGCCAGCAACATTGCCTCTGCTTGTACTAGAGTGACAAGTACTTATAACTTATCATTTTACTGAGGCACACTTTTTAAAAAAAAAACAACATCTTTTGAATAATGTATTTAATAACTTCTTCATTAATACATGGATAAATAGTTGATATAAAATGATTATAATAAGTGAGCTACAAAGTGCCGCTTTCTATTGACACTTTTTTGAACTAGTTACGTGTAACTTTCAAGAGAGCTGTGCAGCAATGTATTAACAGATGGCGCTGAAAATGAATTTCTTAATAATCTATTGCTTTATTTTTTATTCTAATGATAGGTACTAGTTTCTGTAATTGTATATAAATAGGTACCATAGAAAACATTTATTATTTTTGCTTGTTTGCATGTGTAGTGTAGTGTAGGTATTTGAGTATAGTGGCATTTTCAGGGTCGGACTGGGCAAAAAAAGGTGGGTTAGGTACTAGTTGAGTTAAAGAGTATCTCTGGGCCCTGGGTACACCTATTTGTGTATTCCTAATTGTATTTATTTGAATGCTACAAGTGTACTACAAATCGTGTCTTATTGCATGAACTCCATTCCAAAACTAAACTCGTCACCTTGTATGAACCGTTGCCGGAAGTCGGAATAGTCGTGTCAAAGGACAATGGAACATTACATGGGCTCATTTGACAAAGCATTATACTCTTTTGTATGTTTACACCCAATTCCGACATACTTTGTTGATCAGCTAAACGTTTTGTATTTATCATTCAGTAGCGATAATGTAAGTTAGTAAGGTTTTGTTAGGCAAAAATGTAACTCACCACTTTTGCCACTAGGAGGCGCTGCTTCAATGCCATTTAAAATTTTAAACTCATTTACGTTAGCGTTGTCGAATTGTAAATAAAACTTGCACTAGGCACTCTATTATCTTTTAATGAGTGTTCTACAGTGCACTAATGAGTGTTTAATTTTGGTAATAATGTTTTTTATGAGCTTTACACATTTCGGCTAGGTAATTTTCAATTAAACCATCAGCCAATTCTATTGAAAGTATGTGATTTGAAAATACAAAGAACTTAACCTAGTGATAACATTAAAAAACTTTTATTCATATTAATTGTGCAATCTAAAACTCTCATTAGTGGACTTTAAATCGGAAAAATTCAATAATATAGGTACTTTTTCTTTTCATTTTGTTTATATTTACAGGTTATTCAAATACATTAGCAGCGCTGTAGGAGTTATTCTGTGCTCTAGGAAGGCACCCCACGACCCGCCCCCCAACCGCCTGACTCTATCGACATCGCTCTCGCTATCGCGCTCTATAGTTTATGGCGTCATTTTGTAATTTCTAAAGCGATATGAAAGCATTAAGAAAGCAAAATCGAAAGCTATAGCCTATAGCTTTCGATATTGCTTTTATATAGCTTTCGAAATGGCAAGATTACGCCATAAACTATAGAGCGCGATAGCGAGAGCGATATCAATAGAGTTAGGCGGTAGGCCCCCCGGTCAAACCGAGCCTTTAGAGGCGCCCTCGGGTTGTTCCGCTCCCCGATCTGATCCGAACCACTCGGAGAATCTAGTAGGGCACGGGGATCGCATCGCATCAACACCAGTGCGTGATGCAAAGTAATTTTTCTTACAAGCAATGTCATAAATATACAGTATTTCCTTCCAGTATGATGATGATGATGAATGATAATAGAAATGAGAAGTGAGAAATGATATACCCCCCAACCCCTCGAGTATCTCAGTAAAGATGTGGGGCTTCACTAATTCCTCGGACGGACTTCTTGAGAGAATTTGAAAAGTGAAGTTGCACACTGTTTTGTTTCATTAGCCAACACTCAGGCGCACTTACGAACACTTAACGGTTTTTCTTTACATACAAATATACATAGCGACATATTTAGATAAGATGGTGGTAGCTAGCCAGGCGGACTAACAAGCCCTACCACCAACCAAACCGAGTACACAAACATGTACCCCCCGCTGGGAATTGAACCCGGGACCTCTGGGTCTAAACCGGTGGTCTTAGCCACTAGACTACAGAGGCGGTCAATAATCCACCATTATTTCAAATCAATATTCGACATAACACAAATTTTAGAAAATAAAACAAAACCGCAGACATGACTCTTCACTTTCCCGCCAACAAGTCAACTTCCTTTCTTACTATCCAATATTTAATGCGCCAGTCTGATGTTCCAGCCCACAGCACTGCACCAGTAAACTAGTTACTGGGTAGCACTGTACTAGTTACTAGCTTTGTTTAAAATAAAAAGAAACGAAAGAACAGTTACACACTCTTTATTCGCTACAACAAAGTTCTCATCGTCAACACATTGCCCACCAGCATTTCCGCAGCACTGTAGGTGAGGTAATGCACCGCGTTGCAGTCATCACTGAAGCTGGCAGACTGTCTCCAAGTGACCCTCATTGTCCGCCTTGTAGTATGTTGTATTTTTGACGAAGGCGGGCTTTTTTTTTTAAATTTTTATTTTATTTGTCTTTTTAGTTAGACAAATTACAAAACTTAAGTGAATCATATCGCCTCTTAGAGCCAGTCCACACGGCGCGTTGCGTCAGCGTTTTTTTTAACGTCACCTATCTAAGAACACATGGGCAGCTCTAACGAACATGGACGAATCTAACAATACCTTAATTATGCAAATCTGTTCAGCGGTTCTGGAGATATGAAGTGATAAAGAATATTACATACATACATACATACATACATACAAGATACGCGCGAAAAACAATACCCTTCCTTTAGTAGTCGGGTAAAACAAACAAAAGAACTGTTACAAACTCTTTATTTGCTACAACAAGGTTCTCATCGCCAGCATACTGCCATACATAAGGTACACGCCTGCCAGCATCACCGCAGCGCTGAAGGTGAGGTAATGCGCTGCGTTACAGTCGTCTCTGAAGCAGACTGTCTCCAATCGAAGCAGACTGTCTCCAATCCAAGTGGTCCTCTCATTGTCCGCCTTATACCAGTCCTTGAGGTGGAGTCGTTACCAGAATGATTTAAGTAATTAAACTATCAGTATCCTTCCAATTTTCCGATTTTTTTAAAACTAGGCTACTATTATATTGCATCCGTCAACACTGCGCTTAAGTTACTGGGTTGGAATAGCATTAGTAAATGGCTTTGCTTAAAAAAAAACAAACAGAAGAACAGTTACAATAAAATGAAAAGAAACAAAAGTTGTGTTACAAACTCTTTATTCGCTACAAGGTTCCCATCGTCAGCACGCTGCCTGCCACGCCTGCCAGCATCACCGCAGCGCTGTAGGTGAGGTAGTGCGCTGCGTTGCAGTCGTCGGTGAAGCACTGGCAGACGGTCTCCAGGTGGTCCTCATTGTCCGCCTTGTAGCAGTCCTTGTGGTGGCGCACCCAGCCGCAGCCGCGGGTCACGCGAACCTCCGCGTCGTGGTGTTTGTGGAGAACTAGAAAGTTTGAGGTCCTGTTACTGTCACGATTCTCACTTATAGAGTGTTGATGTACGTTCAATCTGATAGGCTATAATTTTAACAAAGCTTTGTATGCTGAGCTGATAGGTTAGAAAAATACAGGGAACCAGAAACTTTAGTTAATAAATGCAAAAGAAAGGGAACATTTAAAATTAATAACTGCCAAATGTTGTATATTTAAATTTTAATCTGTATATGTGCCTTTAATAAATAAATAAGTAAGTAAGTATAGTAGTTTATTTTTTAGCACTTTCAGTAACTTGCGCGTAGCTACATACACGTCTTCCGTGTTAGACGTGTTGACGCGAATAAACATTTGACTCATGCGTTCTATGATTATAGGCAAGATTTAACTCGATTAGGATTAAATTTAATAGGATTAGGAAAAAGTAGTACTTTTTTATAAAGACGCAATATTACCAATGCCTAAGCTGGTAAACGAGCTGCTAAGTTAACAGGGCATTAGCTTGTTCTTCCCCTAAAAATACTTATCAATTGCGTTACTAATTTAAATACAGATGTGCAGTGGACTGAAGCGACTTAATCACTAGTTTGTGATAAGTAAGGAGGTCGCCGCATCAATGCCGTATCTGGGTCATCTTAAATTGAGCGTGAATCGTGAAATAAATAGTAAACCGAAGCGGAGGTGACTAAGTTTTCTTATTTTCACTGGTAATGGGGACTTCTTAGATGTACTGAACTGGACGATGGTATAGGTACCATCGTCCATGATATAGGTACCATTGCTAGGATAATGGTAGGTGTTTATAAGGATAACGGCGGTTGGGATATAAAAATTGACAAAAAATTATGAGAGTAGAAAAATCAATAAGTATATGTTTTTAAGTTAGCACCTTAGCTAGCCAGACGGACTTGCAACAAACCTCACCACCAACGCGCAGTCAGTGAAGCGCAGGTACCTCTGCACCAAGTCCTGGTCGTAGCTCGCGAGTCTGGACAGGATATGGCTTGACAGATCGTGCTGTTGAGGTTGCTAAGCTGAAGTGCTGCCAAGCTAAATGTAGAAACAAAGCAATACTGACTGGTCTGTGATCGTAGTTCCTGCAGAAGAAGTCGTGCGGTTAAGGGGTGTAGACTCCGTGCGCGCAGTACCCGAAGCGCAGGTACTTGACCAGTGGTGCTGCACTAAACAGGTTAGCTAGCCAGAAATAAAGCAATACTGACTGGTCTGCACGATCTTCTTGCAAAAGAAGTCGTGCGGTCGGGGTGTAGACTCCGTGCGCGCAGTACCTGAAGCGCAGGTACTTGACCATGCTCCTGCACTAAACAGGTTAGCTAGCCAGAAATAAAGCAATACTGACTGGTCTGCACGATCTTCTTGCAAAAGAAGTCGTGCGGTCGGGGTGTAGACTCCGTGCGCGCAGTACCTGAAGCGCAGGTACTTGACCATGCTCCTGCACTAAACAGGTTAGCTAGCCAGAAATAAAGCAATACTGACTGGTCTGCACGATCTTCTTGCAAAAGAAGTCGTGCGGTCGGGGTGTAGACTCCGTGCGCGCAGTACCTGAAGCGCAGGTACTTGACCATGCTCCTGCACTAAACAGGTTAGCTAGCCAGAAATAAAGCAATACTGACTGGTCTGCACGATCTTCTTGCAAAAGAAGTCGTGCGGTCGGGGTGTAGACTCCGTGCGCGCAGTACCTGAAGCGCAGGTACTTGACCATGCTGCTGCACTAAACAGGTTAGCTAGCCAGAAATAAAGCAATACTGACTGGTCTGCACGATCTTTTTGCAAAAGAAGTCGTGCGGTCGGAGTGTAGACTCCGTGCACTCAGTACGTGAAGCGCAGGTACTTGACCAGTGCTGCTGCACTAAACAGGTTAGATAGCCAAAAATAAAGCAATACTGACTGGTCTGCACGATCTTTCTGCAGCAGAAGTCGTGCGGTCCAGGGGTGTAGACTCCGTGCGCGCAGTCCGTGAAGCGCAGGTACTTGACCAGTGTTGCTGCACCAAACAGGTTAGCTGGCCAGAAATAAAGCAATACTGACTGGTCTCAATCTTCCTGCAAAAAAAGTCGTGCGGTCCAGGGGTGTAGACTCCGTGCGCGCAGTACGTGATGCGCAGGTACTTGATCAGTGTTGCTGCACCAAACAGGTTAGCTGGCCAGAAATAAAGCAATACTGACTGGTCTGCACAATCTTCCTGCAAAAGAAGTCGTGCGGTCCAGGGGTGTAGACTCCGTGCGCGCAGTACGTGAAGCGCAGGTACTTGACCAATGTTGCTGCACCAAACAGGTTAGCTGGCCAGAAATAAAGCAATACTGACTGGTCTGCACGATCTTTCTGCAGAAGAAGTCGTGCGGTCCAGGGGTGTAGACTCCGTGCGAGCAGTCCGTGAAGCGCAGGTACTTGCGCACCGAGTCCTGGTCGTAGCTTGCGGGGTCCAGGCACATGGTGTTGTTGGCGCTGCTGCACTCGTAGCAGCGGATCGACGCACCTATTGATAAGTTTATTTATTAATAAGCTAATGCTTATAAGACTCTGCGCAGAACAGAGCGCAGTGGCGTCGTCTTGTGTCGGAGGCCAAGATCCACTTCGCAGAACCACCGGAGTAGGTAAGTAAGTAAGTATAAACTCCTACTATTGGGTGGTCTTCCCACGTAAGTATCATGAGGAAGGACTACCACTTTCTTGACCAAATGCGGATCAGTAGGTTTTATTGTGTAAGCATGTATTAGGTAATGTTTTTCCCTATCCATCCACGGGGAAGGCTCGTGTCCCAGCAGTGGGGACATACAATGAGCTGGTGATGTAATGTGATGATGCATAGCACATTTAATGTTAGTGATCATGATAATTTTATAAGTTACTAGCGGGCGGATATTTTTTTTTAACATAGCCTATGTTACTCAGCGCTAACGTAGCATTCTAATGGTGAAAGATTTTTTTAAATCGGTCCAGTAGTTTTGAGTTTATTTCGTTATAAGTAGTTTAGTACTTATTATTAGTAAATAACTTACCCAAATGGATGCTAATCGAAAGCACAAACATCAACACAGTTGCTTTCATTTTGCCACTTTCAAAAAACTACAGCATAGACAAAAATTATATCACCTCAGCGAACAAGTACATTTATAAACAGCGTAGATACCTAATGTGCGGGTTATGTTCCCGGCTGATTAAATCGCACTGTTTACAATAAGCTTGCCAGTTAACTTGGCCGAACCACAATCATGATGAACATTGACTGCGATGCGGCACTATTCGGAACAAACGTTTCGACTTATTAATATTATTTAAATAATAAACAAGTATATTACACTTTTTAATTTCTGCTAATACCTACTGTATATACTTATATTATCTTATTATATGTAAGAATATATTTTTTGTATATATCGTAGGTACTGTAAATGCATATGTACTTATATGTTAATACGAGAATATGTATTTATCGAAATATCAATTTTATATCATAATTCAATAAGCGTGACCAGACACACCCATTCAATGTGAATTGTGGAAGATTTTAATTGCCTTTTTTTATCAAAAATTAAAATACGTGGTGACGTGGTAATAAGCTAGTTCAATGCTGCAGTATCGGGACTAGAGTCAAGTTAGCAGCCTCACCACGGAATTAGATGGTTTTGACTACGTCAAAAAATTGTGTATAAATAGTGATAAATAGTGACGTATAGCAGATAAATAGTGATACTATGGTTCAAGATATTTGAGTATCTTGGTGAGGCTGCTAACTTGACGTCGAGAGTATTATGTAGAAGCACAGTTTTTGACATATAAAACAAATTGATTTGAACTGTATTTCTTAAAGCTCCTGCTATCTCGGCGTCAAGTTAGCAGCCTCACCAAGATACTCAAATATCTTTTGAACCATAGTATCTCTATTTATGTGCTATACGTCACTATTTATCACTATTTATACACAATTTTTTGACGTAGTCAAAACCATCTAATTCCGCGGTGAGGCTAACTTGACGCTAGTGTATCGGGACCACTATGACTTTAATAACAATTATGTTGAAAGGAAGAGTAAATCAAACAACAGTGAGAGTTCTTTAATTTATTTACATATTTTAATTATTTTGTACATAGTAAGAGCCAAACGTTTTAAAATAAAACACCTATAAGTAACTCAAAAATAATCTCATTTTGTCATGTTCGTACTACAACATATTACTTTAGGTATGATAAAACAAGATAACATTTGAACTGACTGTTATCCCAACTAGCAAAGTAGGTACCCTTACAAACAATAGCTTGTAAGAGGTATGGTCTCATATAAGGATTAGATGTGTTATTATAATTAAGAGAGAAACCCTTAGAAGCATGTTGTAAGTCTATTTAAGATGTAAAGAGCATTAATACTTGTAATATGTTCTTGGAGTCGTACGTAAGAAAATCTTATACAATGTTAACCAGAGCTGTGGTGCTAAATGCATTTGTAAGTACATTAGAAGTGACTTTACTAAGTGTTTAGTTAGAGCTGTGACTCTTATATTACTCTTACAGTATTTAAAGAGTGATTTAGGACCGAATTATGAGTAGTAGCACGTTAACAGTCTTACAAACGACTTGGCAATATGGCATCATATGCGTTAAATAGATCATTAAGTTTTTATTTAGAGTATCTTGAGTATATCATGCTCTCTTTATTTGTCTCTGTGGTGGTAGCGTGTGCGTCGGGTCGTTACGTTCCCTAAAATATGGTTGAGCGAAGCGATGGCTGATTCATATGTCATACTCGTGAACGGGTGCTGCCTGTGGAGGTTGGCTGCTCTTGCATACTTATCTTATTTTTAATATTATTTACTGTAGTTTGACTTGGTTTTTCTTAACCAATTTTTTTTAGAGTACTGTAGTACTTCTCCCGCTAACTCTTGTACGCAACGACCAAGGAGGCTATGACAGCTAGAACTGTCACTGTCACTGTCACTTTAACGTTTGCGAGCGCGCCGGCTGCGTTGCACCGGTCTCCGAAGCACTGGCAGACGGTCTCTAGGTGGCCCTCGTTGTCGGCTGTGTAGCACGCCCGCTTGTGGCGCACCCAGCCGCAGCCGCGTGTCACACGCACCTCGGGAGACTTGTCCGCGTGGAGAACTAGAACAACAAAATAAGTTTTCTTATAAAAGGATTTAATCTAAAAAGAGCTTTCTCGTTTTTATGATAGGTACTGAGTCAAAGCGATGCAATCTTCGCAGGGTGGCTAGCAAGAGCTGGATGAGAATAGCCGCGGATCGCTTTTACGCTGACTTTTTATAATAATGAGTCTCGCCTTAGTGACGATCTTCGCAAGGTGGCTGGCAAGAGCTGGATGAGAGTAGCCGTGGATTATGCTCAATAGCCTGCACTTGGTGCGGCCTTTGTCCAGCAGTGGACTAATACAGGTGATGATGATGATGACGAAGCTCGCCTCCGACATCCGGAGAACCTGGGTTCAATTCCCTAATCGGGCAAAGTGTGTTTCGCGTTTTTCGATTCATAGCCCGGGTTCGTGATCACCAACCCGCATTTGGCAATCGTAGCGATCAAGCCAACTAATTTTATGTCCGTGGGGCAAGAGCTTTCCCATTGGATAGAGTACTGTAGTGGTACTGTATGACATTGTGGAAATTGGAACTTTTACCTGAGGTAAATTTGTTAATTTAGATTTTTAATTTTGTTTTTTTACATGTGGTTGTCTTCTATTTATTTTTTTATTTTTATGTGTTTATTTGTGATGGAAAGTGTCCTGTTAAAATAGGGCATTTTCCAATATTTTTGACGCTGTAAGGGAGAAAAGAGCTGGACACTTGCTGAGTTTCTTGCCGGTTCTTCTCAGTACAAGATCTCCCGCCCAGAGTAGACTTACGAACCGATGGCATAGTGACATTCACAAGAGCTACTTGTAGCCTAAACTGAATAAATGATTTTTGAATTTGAATTTGAATTTGAATTTTGAATTTGAATTTGAATTTGGATGTAGGTATAGGGAGAACGGGCCTTAAACCACCACGCCGGCCGCCCCAGTGCGGTGCGGTGGTTAGCATACTTGTAATGAATGCCTCTATATCATATCTGTTAATATAAAAAAAAAACTATTTTTTATTTTTTTGCATTCACAGTTACAAAAATATAATTTTTACTACAAATAATCAACCAGTCTCAGCAAGCTCGAGTGGGAATCGAACTTGGATTCATAATTAATCACCTTGGATTACCGGTTACCGGTCCAATGCTCTGACCTGCTACCTAGCTACCTAGACCCCAGAAAACTCGCTGAATTTTTTAAAATTGTTTAACATTTTTGTTATTGAACTTTTACGGATCCTGTTTAATGTTTATCCTGACGTTGAAACGTCAGGATAAACATTAATTAAAACTAATGTGTAAAATAAACGCGAGTAGATCCGTAAAAGTTGTTTCATTTCAATGTGTAGTGTTCGCGTAAACTTTAGAAAACAATATTTTTGTTATTATCACACAAAAAATCCATATGAACACCAGACGAATTGAGAAGTTCCTCCTTTTTGTGGTAGTCGGTGAAAAATAGTTTTTCTCGATTCCACTTTCGGTTTGGTCTAGAGCAGAATACGGGTGTAGCGTTCACGCACTGTTAATTTCCAGTGTCACTTTTTGTTCTCATCTGGTGCGGCAGTCACAATGCTCTTTGTCCTGCCCACTGAGCATAGATGGGTTCTAAACATAAAAAAAACCCAATTGAATTGGTAGCACACAAACTTTTACAAGAGATGTACACAATAGGAAGCTTAAATGAGAAGTGGCCATGTATATAACTTTTAAACTTTCTAGTTATACTATCAATAACAAAATCGTTGAAAACACTTTTTACGAATATACAAATTGTTTACCAAATGTACACAATTTGGTTTAAACCTGCCTTTTCGAACTTTTTACAATATGATCCATCCGTGGCTCTGTGATCACAGGGAGACTAAACCCCACGGCACCTCTCGGAGAATCTAGGGAAAGAAAGCTAGTTTCTCTAGAAAACCTCTGACGGTGTTTTGATTCACACGACGGCTTGAGAAACCCTTTGAATTTCTCGTCGCCCCCAAAGAGTTCGGTGACGCTGAAAATGCTGCCGTACAGACACTCCACTGAGACAGAAACAGTAAGCGGAGCAAAGTTGTGTGAAAATGAAGCGATACAGTTATTTCACGTTTCTTCTCCGCTCAGGAATTCTATTGGCTAATTTTCATTCATCTCCACGCCGTTTAGCTCCTCTTCGCGTCAATGGAGTGTCAGCCTAAGTACTCACTAGTCTGTATGATCTTCCTGCAGAAGAAGTCCTGGCTGATGGCGTTGGGCAGTGACGCAGAGCAGTCCACAGCTGGGATGATGGCGAGCGTCCGCGGCGAGCGCATGTCCAGCAGGCACGCAGAGTTGTTGGCACTGTTGCACTCGAAACACCTTATTGCTGCACCTGAGACAATATAAAAAATGACATTCGAGACAACTTGACATTAAATTACTAGTCAAGTCTATATTATAAGGATCATCTGTTGATTAGACCAATTCAGCGGTCTTAGAATTTTACCGGATCATTTGATTGGACAAATACAGGGGTCTTAGAACCCATTTCACAATTTACGTTAGTTATTAATAGTCATTAAAAACTTTGTAAGATAATTCACATATTATGAAAATAAAGACTAAATTATCCAAATTCACCTATGCTTTCTATGAAATAAAAAAGACAACCGACTTCCAAACAGCCTTAGTAACCTACTAATCAGAATCTTAGTAAATATTGATAATACAGACTTTTGCAAACCTTATTTTGAAAAAACATAAAATACTCACATTACCTAGTAGTATCTACTTAATAGAAATTTGCAAATTTGTAAGAAAATATCCAGACTTTTTTTAAAAAGGGATAGTAAATAGTAACCCTAAATAACACACATTACGAAATAAAAATAAACTAATTATACCTACCTCTCGACTTAAAATTGATCAAGCACACAAGCCATGGCTGTCAAGACATAGGTACAATAATCTACCACAACGTTTAAAAAACATAGACGGGGAGATAGAATTCAATAACAAACTTAAACAATTACTAATTAGAATAGCATATTAAGTATACAATTACGGTGTAATCAAGTGATCAATTTTAGAAAAACATATTTGAGTACATCATCTACTCTTTTTTATTATTATTGTTACTATAATAATAAAATAACTATAATTTGAATATAATATTTATGAATAAATTTAACAAATAATGTAATTAATTAACATTATAATTATTGTATGGAAAATAAATAAATAAAGTAATACATATTTTGAATTAAAAACGCATTAGAATAAGATTAGATATTAATTTCCTCACAAAACATTGTCGTGCCCTTTCCGGGCCCATAACGTTCTATCTAACCAATATTGTAACAATTCACGTATACTTATGGAGAGCAATAAATGATTGAATTGAAATCGAATTGAATTCTAGCGCCATCTGAGACAAGTCGACTTTTGCAAGTTATTAACATTTTCGATATTATGTAACATTATGAAATCAAAATACCTAATTGATAAAGTTTTATTATACTCTTAATTGTACTAAAAAAACAAAAAAAATACAAAGGTGCACTTATCTCAATAAGAGATCTTTTTAAACCGACTGACGCTGCTTTGTGGAAAAAGATGTGCTAAATTATGTATCGTAAATAGATTTATATTATTAATTTGCAAAAAAATATACTTACACGACGATAAAAAGACACTAAGCAACCATACTGACAAAACAACAAAGCTTACACATCTCTGAAACATATTTCAAACGCCTACTATTTGTTTGCTACCACAATTACTTTTGAGTTTTTGCTATTGCAATTAGACTAGGCACTTAACTATAAATTAAATTAAATTAATAAATACAAAGCACGCTTCTATAAAGCAGCTCTTATCTACTTTAATCGCGATTCGTTCTGGTTCAACTAATACAGTCGGTTGACTGTTGAGTAGCCAGCCAAACATGAGCTTATATGCCCCTTTGTGAATCACTTGCATTGCCACACAAAGGGAGAAACTGGATTCATTCAGTTCAAAAAAACGTCCAATCCGGTAGAAAGGTACAGCGCTGTAAGAGGAAGCGTTAATAAAGTCAGTGTGGGTCACACTGGTTAAAACACGAGGCGATCTTGAACTAACCGCGTGAATCTGGGTGTCAGATTTGTTGCGCAGTGCAAGTTTTATTTGCCATTCGTTCATGCTAACAAAGACGAAAACATGTATGACATTGAAGTAGCTCCACCTGGTGACAAACGAGGAGACTTAAAATTATGCCATACTAATTCTCATTTTCGTGATCGAATGTCAAATAGAACTCGCACTAACGCCCAGATGTTAATATATATATTGTTATATATATTGTTTGAATGTTTGAAAGATTTCTATTATAATAATCAACGGTTACTTATAGCGGTTATGTCTCGTACAAATTCTAGTTTATTGGAAATTTCATCGAATGACAAATAAAAGTCGCACTAGGCTGTCGGATTGCCTAGTGCAACTATTCTTCGATTAACTTAAATTGTTTAATATTATTATTAATACAACCAACACTATAACAAATACAAAATAAAACAAATATAGCTAACAAATTAAACACGAATACTTTTTATCAGTGATCAGGACCTACTGATTCCGACTAAGTAAATGATGGCCATTGTAATAATAATAAAACTTACATGTCAGCGTTCCATTTTTAGGGTTCCGTAGACAACAAGGAACCCTTATAGTTTCGTCATGTCCGTCGTCATGGACACTAACAAAATTTTGCATTTTAAAGCTTAATTAGTTCACAAACGGATGCCTCAATTAAAAAACTGTTTTCACAAACCCGCAATATTTTTGAAATTGCTATCCAACGACACCCCACACTATGCGGTAGACAAGAAAATAAACTACATCCCCACTTCACGTGTAGGGGAGGAAACCTAAAAAAAATATTTTTCAAAGGTTTACTTTACCACTTTGTCGGCGTGATTAATATGTATATCCATGCCAAATTACAGCTTTCTAGTACTAAGAGTCTATGAGCTAGACTGGGGACAGACAGACAGACGGACATGCCGAAACTATAAGGGTTCCTTGTTGACTACGAAACCCTAAAAATGGAACGCTGACATGTAACTACTATTATTATTGCAATGGCCATCATTTAATTAGTCGGGAATCAGTAGGTCTTGATCACCGATGAAAAGTTTTCGTGTATATTATACAGCGCCCTCGAACCGTACGCGGTCCAAAGGTTCCCATCATGCTTGCAGCGTTACTCCGATGTATGGCTAAGGAACCTTTTTGGACCAGCCCCCCGACCGTCTAACTATATCGCCATCGCTCTCGCTATCGCGTTCTATAGTTTATGGCGTTTCGAAAGAGATATGAAAGCAATATGTAAGCAATATCGAAAGCTATAGCCGATAGCTTTCGATATTGCTTTTATATCGCTTTCGAAATGACAAGATTACGCCATAAACTATAGAGCACGATAGCGAGAGCGATAGGCGGTAGGCCCCCAGGTACGCTTCGGAGTGGGGGAACTTTTTAGTGGTGTTTAAGAATTTGTAAGGAATTTAGTACTTATCAAAAAACTTAAAACCTATCTGGCTCTTCTAGCCAATACAACCACCAATGTTACCAGCAAATAGTTAGAAACAAGTGAAGGTCGACACAAGAGACCCGATCGGAAACCACCGAATCTTTCCTTTGTAACGAAAATGAGGACAGATGCTAGGTACTTCCACGGGGCTACAATCCAAGATGAGCCCGCGTAGGATAGCTATGTATAAATGCAGGAAGCCCGTCTGTGCGTCCGTCTGTGTGACAGATTGCCGGAAGTCCGCTGTTCTGCCAATTGCCGCTCCTCACGGCATTAGGCTGGCATACTCGCACGGCATGTTGGAACTACTCAATTTTTATTCGTAAAAGTGAACTTGACCCAGTATGACAGAGGGTCAAATTCAAATTCAAATTCAAAATCATTTACGCTACAAATAGCTCTTATGAATATCACTAAAAGTAGGTACCTAAGTCTACTCTGGACGGGAGACCTAGTACTGAGCAAAACCGGCAAGAAACTCAGCAAGGGCATTTCTTTACTCCCTTACAGCGTTAAAAAGAGTGCAGATCTGAAACTCGCTAGATGGAATTTTTTTAACACGGGAACTGTAATTTTTCTTAATCGGGTCTGTAATTAGTACGCAAAAAAATATGCGTAGAAACACATATTGTGACATGCTTAAAGCTCGAGAATTTATTTTAATTTCTAAATGAGTAAAAATATGTTACGATTTCATTTTGAAATTACAAAATATTTAATGAAATAAAAATAAAATAAATCAAATCAAACAACCTTACCGTTTGAGGTCGAGCTCGCTAACATCCGCGGACTCTATGCAAACCTCAATGCCGTCCACCACCATCTTGAGACGGCACGGCTAGCAATGTTGTTCTTGACGGAGACGCAAATAATCTGCCCGGCTGACACCACCTTCTACCTGCACTATCCGGGCTTTGTGCTTGAAGAATCCTTCAAAGCCAAAACCGGAGTTTGCTTATTCGTTCGGACGGATGTTTGCTGTCGCCGTCTGCGCTGTCGAAGGACTTGTCATCCTTTTCCCTCCTTGTGGTACACGTTGACTTGGGCTCTCGTAGCCGTGTCTACGTCTGCGTCTACCGATCCCATAATGGCGACATGGAGACAACTCGACACAAGAAACATCTTAGTCGGGTAGCAGATGAAGCGCAGGAGCGGTTTTCATCGGCGGAAATGGTGTTTTTGGGGGACTTCAATGCTCACCACGAGTTGTGCTTAAGTTCCTCCAAAACTGACTATGCTGGTAGAACTGCCCACGCATTCGCTCTCACGCACGACCTGACTCAACTGGTGAACCAGCCACCAGGATCCCAGATATAGTCGGTCACGCGCCTTCTTTGTTGGACCTTCTGCTGACGAGCTGCTCAGCTGGTTACCGTGTGGAGGTTCGAGCTCCTTTAGGATCTTCGGATCACTGCTTGGTGCCTCTGGTCGCCTTCAGTGGTATCGAAATGCCAGATTTGGCACTGCTCGTCGGCAGATTGGGATGGTATGTGGGACTATTTAGCATCCGTTCCTTGGGGGGAAGCCTAAGAGTCATTTTCCGAGCCAGGTAAAAAAAAAACAAATCAAATAAAATAATAATAAAATCGAAATCGTTGCAGGAAAAGAAGTTATAAGTAAATAAACCCTTTAAAAATTCACGTTACGTTAAGTTTATATCTGATTAGCAAAATAACCATAGGTACGCTCTATTAAATAAAATAGTTCAATTACTGATCAAAAATTTTTTCTCTCACGCTGACCGCCCCGGCGCTGACAGCCGGCGCGTAGCTACCTGTCAGCTGTCTGTTTTATTTTACTAAAAAGTGAAGTGTATTATTCACTTTTTAGTAAAATAAAAATGAATCGAGAATTGAGGATGTGGTAAAATGTTTAACAATAGGTACTACAATCTGCGCTGCAACTACAGAGTACATAATAATATACTGCTACGGTGCTACATCTTCTTTTTCGTAGCTAATGCTAGCTATATACTTCTATCATATCGCATGATAGAAGTGTATGGTCTATTTTATTAATTGAAACTGTACTTAAGTACTAAAGTTCGGTACTAAAGTAAACTTAATACCGATCTTTTTGTGTTACTGACATGAACATGAGCTGCAGCGGCTACTTTCCATCAGGCAGGCTGTATGCTCGCTTGCTGGCTTTTTGTATGTTACTGACATGAACAAGAGCTGCAGTGGCTACATTCCATCAGGCAGGCCGTATGCTCGCTTGCTGGCTTTTTGTATGTTACTGACATGAACAAGAGCTGCAGTGGCTACATTCCATCAGGCAGGCCGTATGCTCGCTTGCTGGCTTTTTGTATGTTACTGACATGAACATGAGCTGCAGTGGCTACTTTCCATCAGGCAGGCCGTATGCTCGCTTGCTGGCTTTTTGTATGTTACTGACATGAACAAGAGCTGCAGTGGCTACATTCCATCAGGCAGGCCGTATGCTCGCTTGCTGGCTTTTTGTATGTTACTGACATGAACAAGAGCTGCAGTGGCTACATTCCATCAGGCAGGCCGTATGCTCGGATGCTGGCTTTTTGCCTCGTTCTTCTTCAACTTTTTTTTCTCAGTAAAGTAATTAGACTTTGTTATATTACTTACTTTGTTATATACTAATTAACTATTGTCCTACCATAAACTGAGTTTCTCGTTCATTGAAAGCTTTGTTAGTTTGTGTACAAATCTAACCTTTATATTTATAAATGTTATATTATGCTATTTGTTTCCCCTAGGCACGCTATTGTCGGTGCAGCCTTCTTTAGTACTTTTACTTCTTTTTATGTCACAACGTTCGCCATCTCTTTAATTTGCTGGATATAAGATCTTCTGTCTTCCCTTCTAGGCTGTCAAGTACAAGTTTTATTTACCAGCCGCCTCTTGCCTCCGTGTATGCTGACAGCAGCACTTTACCTAGTAAGAAACAAAGGTGTCATAGTGGCATCTATATTCGACACAGTAAGCATAGTTTTTGATGATGTATTTTTTTCGTCGCAAAAAATAGTAGAAATTTTACTGGATGACAGCCAGGTGATCTGTATTAACAGCTTCACTTTCCCATGTGATAAATAACAATTGATTTTTATATTGTTTTGTTTTGAGGAGTTCGATGGCGCAGTGGTTAACGCGCCCTGTCTGAATGTGCGGAGGTTGGGTGACCTAAAATGTATCATCTCGAGCTCCTCCGTGCTTCGGAAGGCACGTAAAGCCGTTGGTCCCGGCCCCAGCAGTGGGGACAAAAATGGACGGACGATGATGATTGTTTTAATTTTTGGACAGCAGAATTATTAAATTGTTTTGCTGAAACAAAAAATTAAAGGGTCGATCACAGGTCCCTGTTAACATTGGTTCCACTACACTACATTGTGCCTTGCGGGTGTGCGCAGGACACATCACAGCAGCAACGGGGAATGAACGGGGGCACACGCCTGCCGCCAGACCACCTCAGGGCCGTTACGCAATGACACGCAACGTTCACACTCACGTCTCATAGTATAAGTGTAATCTTTCACACAGTTTTCAGTAACAAACTTCAAAAAGTGTATCGTAGAATAGGGTTACTTACCAAGTGTAACATTGATCGCAGCTATAAAATAGAGGAGCTCGATGGCGCAGTGGTTAAACCGCCCGGTCTGCGAGTGCTGAGGTTAAACAATTTTGCAAAGGACGGTCATCGGATCGGTGACCCAATTATCTCGAGCTCTTCCGTGCTTCGGAAGGCACGTAAAGCCGTTGGTCACGGCTGCGTTAACTGTCGTTAACAACCACCAATCCGCGCTGGGCCCGCGTGGTGGTTTACAGCCCGCTCTCCCTATCCATCCATAGGGAAGGCTCGTGCCCCTACAGTGGGGACATAGAAATGAGTTGATGATAATGATAATAAAATAGGTAGCCCCTTTTAGGTGTCTCTAGTGTGATTACCTCCAGGTCCAGAATCATTCCGTAGAAGTACACGTGGAAGACAACTTTAGAGAACAGGAGCTGTGGTCAATGTTACAGGAGAAAATGCATTAGACATACCACTGCGCTTGGGCAGATGGAGATGGTGACATCACCACACAGTGGTGACAGACCCACATGGGTCTTACCCCTTGACCCCCTTAGAATGGAAGGAGGGGTGTACCCACTAAAAACTCCTGCACTTCCCCTCTGGACCACCAGGATTCTTCAGGACTGTTAGAAAAGTGTCGGTAGCCTAACGGATAGATGCGTTCGGATTAAATGCGAGAAATCGTAGTTCAATGATATGAACAATAAGTAATACATTCATACAGGAATATTAGATTTCTGTGCATTGATAATAATGTTGATAGTAACTCGTCGATTTGAAATTAATTTTAAAACAAAATGGATTAAATTAGGATCAGTAACTTCGACAGGGCCTACATTCCTCTGTATTTTTTTTTCTAGGTGTGGCACAAGCTATATGGATCATATGGTTTTAAGAATATTTTTATAAATTTTAAATTTGTAGGTATTAAAATGTTTTTGTTTTATTTATATAATTTTAACGCAAATTTTGTTGCGAAACAAATTACAAATGATGTTAATGACGGTAGTTGTTGACATTGAATTGGCGCCTTTGGCTTTCAAAGTAAAAGTAAATAGTGTTGAATAATTTCGGCGGGCTGGTTAGAACCACGATAACTCAATTGGAAGAGCACCTGACCCGGTATGTCAGAAGGGTGCAGGTTCAAATCCTGCTCGTGGAAATTTTTTCAACATTTATGTTTTTGTAATTTGTAGGTATTGTCAAATTATCCACTTGGCGAATCCACGTCAAGGGCTGGGCCTTTTTAGTGGGGCCCGCCGCGGACTTTCTCTACCAGTAGCATCGGGATCGGAGTTTTGTGCACAACCCCTCCCTTACCCTTTTCTTCCTCTGTAAAGATGGACTGCCATAAGTTTGGCAACGCCTTTGAGAGCGAAGAGCCTGAAGGTTTCGGATACGCCCAGGAGTCCCATTCTTTTGCTAGCTAGAAAATAATTGGCCACAATTGTAACATCGAAATCCTTTATACCTATACATATCTTCTCTACTTTGAATAGCAGAATCGATGCCCTGTTAGGAAGATCTAATACGCAATGGATGTTACATAGGCCGTGGGTATTCATTCGTAATCTGAATACTTAAATGTTATCGTTTCTTGAGGCTTTGTTTCGGTACAAGGCCATCCACCAAGGGGTTACAAACTCAATCACTTAGATTTTGACGTTCATAATTGTTGAAATAAAACAACTTTTACGGATCTACTCGCGTTTATTTTACACATTAGTTTTAATTAATGTTTATCCTGACGTTTCACAGGGAGACTGAGGTGTTGGTCGTCTTATAATTAGTTAGTAGCTTGTATACCTTCATTTAAATTTAATCAGGTGCATTCCGTTTTACGCAGAAAAAGCTTACAGTATCGTTTGGTCTGGCAGTATGGTGTTGGGGCTGGGATTTAATATTCTGTATGAAACGTCAGGATAAACATTAATTAAAACTAATGTGTAAAATAAACGCGAGTAGATCCGTAAAAGTTGTTTCATTTTAATGTGTAGTGTTCGCGTAAACTTTAGAAAACAATTCATAATTGTTTTGTTTAATTTTGACTTAAGTTTTTTTCGTGTTTTAGTAGATACTAATTCGGACGTGATGATGTTTAGTGCTACCGGTTGTAGATTAGGCCAGTGGTGGTGAGACTGGTGATGGTGGAAGCTTTCCAGTATCAACCGGTTATCCGTCCACACTGATTATATATTTTACAAAATGTCAATTATAAGGATGACCGATAGTGGCATGCAATATCCTATATCACAGACAATTTGTGGTGGGAATTAAAGCAATTGGATAAGTGTTCAGACACGGCCGTTGTCGTGGCTAGCCGACAGTCAGTGGTGCGTCGGTCGACAGGGAGCGAGTACGTGGCGGTTGTAACCAGCTCTATATCATATACGAACTAACCATAATGGCGGTGGTGCACATTTGCTTTTTGGCGGTATTATGCAGTTTGCTACATCAAGGTTTGTGGGTTTTTCTTTCCTGTTTTGTCTGGTTGTAGCTAGTTGTGTAGTGGTGCTGGGCGCGCCGTTTCCTTTGTAAGGTTTTCATTGAGATAGTTTGTTGAATCGTTTAGTGAGACAACTTGCGATGGGAGTTACGAGTAGTTTGATTAAGTATAGAGACGATAATATTAAACTTTTATTTGTTTGGTACATACTGAAAAATAAGGGATGAAAATTGATTAAACTTGTTGATGACAGATTAATTAGATTTAAATGTCAAATTGCAAGTCTAGTAAGAAAACTAGAGACAACGGTAACTTAAGTTATGGTTTAATCGAAAACGTTGTAGTTAAAGATTTTTATTTTGATATCATAATGAAAAACATGCATATTTTTTTTTTCTTTAAGCATTTTATTTAGTCTTGATGTGATTTTATTTTATTTGTTTTAAATTCAAGACCTAACCATATGCTTTGTACCTATCTTAAATTTAGTAGAATAGAAAAATATTTTTTTTGTAATGTTTATGTATTTTCAATATAAGATAGTGTGAATCGTCTAGATAAGTTGGTTAATTTATTCTGAAGATCATATTTTAAACACGAGTATAACCGCCTATAAGGTGTAGTAGTTAGAGTACGGGCCTCAGACAAAGTGGTTATTCCCATTAGGGACACAATGTACTCGGTCTGGTAGATAAAAACTTGATATGGGTTGTTCTGATTGTCTTATTGATTGTCTACCAAAAATAATTTTTCTAGTTTGTGGTTAATCAAATGCTTATACTTATAAATGAAATGTTGATAATGTCTTAAAAAGGTAATGAGGTTTCAAAGAGAAGTGTGCTTATACCTTTAGCTCCTTACAAATAAACAAAGAATAAGGTCCGAATAGTTATTCCGTGTTTTGTTCCTGTCGTGTAAACGTCATTTCAGATTAGAGTAAAAGAGACAAAACACGGTATAATGATTGATTAATTGATTGATAAACACTGATTCAATACAAGGCGGCATATTATGTATCGTAGTAAGTGGCAATCTGTCGTGTGTGCGTGGGTACCAGGGTAACAGACCCACGTAAATATGTCATTCAACAGAAATAACGATGACTCCCTCCACAGGTCTAGCGATTACCTGCTACCAATGCAACAGCCATAATGACTCCCGCTGCCTGCTAAAGGCGTTGCCGGACTCGCTGCGGCAGCCGTGCGGGCCCAAGGACACCATGTGCCGCAAGATCTCGCAGGTCGTGGAGTTCGAGATGAACGGCATGCCGCCCGACAGCCGCGTCATTCGCGGTTGTGGTTGGGACGACAGCAGCTACAAGGTTAGGCACTTCGACATTATACTTAGTGCAATCCCAAGGACACCATAAGCTGCAAGACCTCACAGGTTACGGAGTTCGAAAGGAACGGCATGCCGCCTGGCAGCAGTGTCACGGCTGCTGTTGGGGCGACAGCAGCTATAAGATGAGGACTAAGCCTTTCATCACTTGACTACGTCATACTGCTGTGCAGGTCAAAGAAGATCATGTACGGCAAGACCTCGCAGGTGGTGGAGATAGAGATTAATGGTATGTCACCAGTCACCCTTCATCCACAACTGCGGTTGGGGCTATCTACTAGCTCTTGGTTACAAGAACTTCCTTAGTAGACTAAAAGCCATACTGTTGGCTGAAGCCCATTGTTCACTAAAGCGTCTATGGGAGGAGAGGAGAGGGCAGGGGATAAGTCGTAAATAATCATAAGATTTTGGGTTTCACCCATTTCCTTTCTGCTTATTGGTTGATTACGACACATCTCCGCTTCAGTGATTACTGGGCCTAAGTCTTCTTACATAGGTAGTGATTTACCTCAAGGTTAACCTGGTAACAAGGTATTTGGAGCTTAGCTTTACTGTCGGTGGGCGGGCGAGAACGCGTATGAGTAAATTTTGTAAAAACTGCGTATCTGCTTTTACACAATTTTACAAGAAGAGGAAAAAAGTGTCTATCTTGGCAATAGAAAAATATTTTTCCGACTGAACTTGTTGCCCATTACATTGTTCTTATAACTGCTGCCTTCTTATCGCAACCGCGACCAACTCTAAGTTCCTACAGAGGCACGGAGGCAAATCTGGAACGAACGTTTGGTCCTATTTTTTGTTCTGAGCGCGCCTATAGTAGCTTAATTATCGCATAGAACATTAGACCTTAGGCTTATAACAGACAATAGCACGTTGGCTTAATGCGATTGTCCATCAGTGTGGGACAATAATAGGCTGAGTATGATGATGAGAGTAATTTTTTCTCCAGGGTCGCTGCTATCAGAGATCAGGCTTCGGCGGCAGACAAGAGGTGTGCTCGTGCTTAGAGGACGGCTGCAACTCCGCCACCATCCCCATAGCAGCCACAGCCCTTATGCTCATTACATTCGCTCTACTGAAGTTCTAGAACACAATTCGAAACGTTACAGCTGAAAAGCTTTAGCACAATACCAAGCTGACGAATGAGAATTCTCAGTACCACATATCAATAGCACAAAGAAAAACTAGGGAACCAAGAAATCAACAAGAATATCTGTAATTATTAGAATGATTAAGTTCCTCTTGTGTTCGTTATATTAGAGTGTGTATAGTGTTAAATATAGTCAGCACGTTAAATGAGTTAGGGACATGTTGTAAATAGGTGTTAAAATTCGCAGGCGCAGGTTACATGGTCCATGCTGACACCATTGTTATCTTAAGGCATTAGAGTTCTTAATTCAGTGAACGGTTACTGCCCACTCGCCACCCTATGTGGATCGCAAGTTAGGAATGTGAAATGGTTACCATTACCGAAATAATCGCTGTAAATTGTGTATAGTGCGACCTGACTTGTTTATTTTGTTGTGTTTGTACTTTGCGAATGTATTTATTAAAAAGTTTTACATAATCAAAAGAGTTTTATTTTCGTCTAACACAATTCTTCCATCGTCTTTTTCATGGCGTTACTAGTTCATCCTGATTTGATTTGTACAATGCTCACCTCGATAGAGCGAACCTGTAGAGGCCGTCAAATAATCTCAATTGTGAAGTTCCGTTTAATCTCGAGCATTCAATGAGGCACATCCTCTTTATTTAAGTCGGATGACAAAATACTTCACAATGGTAATAGTGGCTTACTATGGATAGTGGCCGTCAGATGTTTGGGGTACTTGCCACCAGGCCGTGGTCTTGGCTCCTCAAGAAAAGATGGCAGCTTGGAAATATGGGATCGTCTTACTTTTCGCTATTTTCGACATTGGTAAGCAAGTTTACACTTTCTTTTGTTAGTTGTTCTGTTGTCTGTGTGTCTGTGTGACAATGTTAGTCAAGGGAAATTCAAATTATTGATTTAATACATTAATGAAATTAGGCAATGGGCTCTTTACGTACCGTTTATTTTAAATCGTTATTAGATATCAGAGAAAATTCGCTTTTCTATTGATGATTGAAGTTACTTTCTTAATAACTCGTAATTAGTTCAGTGATTGCATAATTTGCACAAAGTGAATTCATACTTTTTGCTTAAAAAAGTTATTTATTACGGTAATCACATTACTCAATCACTTATTATATTTATTCTGACTTATCCTTGGGGATGGGATAAAGCAAATATAACTATTCATCCCAATCATTATCAGGCTATAAACGTCCCACTGTTGGACTCAGTTATTCCCACATGCAAATAGTGTGAATAGATACCCCACCATGGATGCTGGCACAATGTGGGTTGGCGGGCGTAAACCACTGCTATCATAAATTCATCATCAACTCATTGTAGTCTACTATTTGCATAGTGAGTTATACAACACTTAAATGCGTTTATAATTTTTATTAAGTAATTCAATAATTCTAGCACTTTCTTCCTTGTATTCCAGGGTTAGCGATCATGTGTTACGAATGCAACAGCGCCACCAACCGCCATTGCGGGGAGGCAGCGCTCCCTGACAACCTAAAGAGGAACTGCTCGGACCACGACAGGGGTGTCACCCACACACTGTGCAGGAAGATCATTCAGCACGTGGACTACGGGGTCAACGGCCAGCAGCCCTCCAGCAGGGTCATTCGGGGTTGCGGCTGGGACGAAACCAAATACAAGGTAGTTACTACTGTTACTTAGCTCTGGTAACACCTGGAGAGAAACTGAACGGACCACGATAGACGGACCCTATGCAGAAGATTGTCCAGCTCGTATAGAGCCCTCCAACAGGGTCATTCGGGGCTGCAATTGGGAGGAGTCTAAGTACAAGGCATGTAGTTACTATGTTACTTGGTTCTGGTAGCAACTGGAGAGAAACTGCTCGGGCTACGATTGGGCGTCACCCTCACCCTCTGCAGGAAAATTGTCCAGCACGTGTAATCGTCCAGACGAGGTCAATAACAAGGTAGCTGCTGGATTTGGAAACAGAGGAACTGCTCCGAAATATTAACTCCATGAAAAATGATGGCCCATTTTCTCGTTAAATATTCCTAAAACAAATTATAACTGGAAACTATGTTACACTCAACGTAAGATTTAATAAATAAAAATGTTTGATTCTATCACAAAAATATATAATTAGATAAACTTACTATCTGACTCACCCCATAATCTTGTGCAGTAGAAACTATGTGGTGATCAGTATCAAAATAATGGTATCAACATCCCCAGGGGTCCTGCTACCACCGGTATGGGTACGGCGGTCGCCAGGAAGTCTGTTCCTGCACCAGGGATCTTTGCAACGGCTCCCAAGGGATCAGTAGCACTCCAGTACTCCTCGCCACCACCATTCTGATAATCGGGAGTATTATTTGTCATTGACAATAGTTTATCCGGATGGATCAATCTGATATATTAGCTATGTTAAAAGGATTCCTTGCAAAAAAAGTGTTGAAAATTTTTCCACGAGCGGGGTTCGAACCCATGCCCACTGACAAAGACCCTTTTGGTAAGGTGCGGTACCAATCTAAGGCTATCGTGACTCTGTCCTACCCATGTAAATGTGCCAGCACTTTATACTCTTACTTTGTAAGCTATATTATTATGAGTATTTTTCAATCTCAACAAAATACTACGTCATCAACATGAACGCATTTGTTCGCAACAGGTTAAAATCTTAGTGGAAATTGTGATTAAATCTTATACCAAGCTCCGTTAGTCTACTGACGTAAAGACATGCCTAAGAGACACACTCCATTGAGCTGGGCAGAGCTGAGCGGATCCCAACTGCGTGGAAATTAACCAATACTGGAGCAGAGCTGAGAAGAGCCGTTAAAATAAAGGGTCTCTATTGGTTGATTTCCATACAGGGGATATATTCTTCTTATATTGTCCTCTCTAAGTGTTTTTTATGGTGTACAATAAAGAATATTTACATTACATTACATTATATTTGAATTGCACGTAAGACATTGTGTTGCATGCGACTTTCGTCACACTTGTCTTTCAAGTCGAGTGACGCCGATTTTCCATATTTTTGAATAGTTCGTTTCCGGTGCTGCTAACATAATACTAAATGTTGGATGTTATCCGTTCCACGCAGAATTTAGAGAAAACCAGTAACAACCGCAATGAAAACGGAACGTAATATCCATGTTTCTATTGGCTGTTAAAAAAAACCTTTGCTTTTTAATAGAAATGACTATTAATGACACAAACAAACGTGTGACATGATATTGACACAACGCATTGATTTTGACGGTTATTCTATCAATCGCTTTGTGTCGGAGGACTTCTTGGCGGGAAAGTGAAGAGTCATGTCTGCGGTTTTGTTTTATTTTCTAAAATTTGTGTTATGTCGAATATTAATGTGAAATAATGGTGGATTATTAACCGTTAAGTGTTCGTGAGTGTGCATGAGTGTTGGCAAATGAAACAAAACAGTGCAATGTTACTTTTCAAATTCTTACAAGAAGTCTGCGTGAGGACTTAGTAAAGCCCCACATCTTTACTGAGATACTCGAGGGGTTGGGGGGTATCATTTCTCACTTCCCATTTCTATTATCATTCATCATCATCAATATTGTTTATGTATGTATTACAATGAAATTAAGAAACTAATGACATGGCAGCATGGTCTATGACCTTAGCCGGTTCCTTAAGGAACAAACTAAACTTAAATAAAAAAAAAATCGCTTTGTGTCGCTTGACTGCAACGAGTGGGTGAGGGCACTCGTTGCGGTCGAGCGATTCAAAAATATGGAAAGTCAAATGTCGAACGAAAATCAGTAGAAACCAAGCGCTCGACTCGAGGCGAAGGAAACAAAAATAGAGCCCCAGGTCGGCTTAGCTCAGCTCAGCTTAGTTTCAATGGAGTGAGACCTAACACGTGCATATTAGCTTTCTAGGTGCGTTAACGGAGCTCATATTAATGTGTAAATAGCGCATTAGTAATAATAGTGATATGTTTTTGTTTTATTTATATAATTTTAACGCAAATTTTATTGCAAAACAAATTACAAAAACACAATGTTGAAAAAGTTTCCACGAGCAGGATTTGAACCTGCACCCTTCTGACATACCGGGTCAGGTGCTCTTCCAATTGAGCTATCGTGGTTCTAACCAGCCCGCCGAAATTATTCAACACTATTTACTTTTTACTTTGAAAGCCAAAGGCACCTATTCAATGTCAACAACTACCGTCATTAACACCCGATCATAATATTTTTACAAATAATGTTTTTGTAATTTGTTTCGCGACAAAATTTGCGTTAAAATTATATAAACAAAACAAAAACATTTTATAAATGGCTTACCTACTTCTTAACTGATCTTTAGTATTTGTAAAAATATTATGATCGGGTGTATTATGTATGATTGTGTTTTTGTAATAATAGTAATTACTCTAAAGAATAAGAATTACTCAAAAGTAAATAACCTCTTGCAGTAGAACTCTTCTCCAGGTCCATGTTAAAACGACCAAGGAGTATCAGTGTGTGTTTTCAATTACCTCCTAGAAAAGCACCAGGGATCTTTCGCCACCAAACATCCGGTGATACTGAAAACACATAGAAAAAACACGTAAAGGGCACTGTCCCATTAAGAGCGATTAATTAGTAACAAGAAGCTATTTTGTAGTTCAATTTATTTATTTTTACTTTAATTGTAATGGACATACCAATTAAAATAATTAAGGAATATTAAAAAAATAATTTCACATAGAATAATGCCTGGTAGAGAATGCCATTTGGCATTAAGTCCGCCTTTTGCACTTTATTTTATTTTGTTGTGCAATAAAAAATAAACAAATAATAAATTGACAACCAACAAACCATCTCTTTAACAGTCACACAATATTCTAACAATATTTCCAGCCATTCACCCGCAAACAAGTCACATTCAGGGTTGTTGGCCACAAGAGAGTTGAGCGCAGAATGGGAGAATGAGCACGTTTCAAGAAGAGCTAAACAGTTTGATTTATAAAGTATATAGCTGGAATTTAAGAAGCTATAGCAAAAACTGTAACCCGAAAATTAGAAACTATGTATTGCCATTAAATTTCTGTCTAGCCCTGTAGATCAAATTACAGTTTAGCTCATATTGAACTACAAAATAGCTCATAGCTACTAGTTACTCTGGTTTCTCTTCAAAACGTATAAATCTTTCGCCTTTTACTAAAGCTACTAGTTAACAAGTCTCAGTGGGACCGCGCCTTAAAAGAACAGTGGCTCTTAGTTTTACGTTTATAAAGATGGTTCTGTTATTTAAGTAGATACAGACAAATAGATTTATTTTATCTTTTAAATAAATTTTATATTTGTTTCTGTTGTGTTTTTATTTATATTATTAAACCGGCCAGAATGGCGCAACTCAGTGCATACGAGGCGTTTCATACGATATTCGAGCACGGTAACAAAAACGAGAATTTGTATGGCAAAATGTTAACTCTTCTCGTATGTCGCCAGGAGGCGCTGCTTCAATGCCATACTCATTTCCGTTTTCGTAAACGTAATCGAATGAATATGGATAGTAAACAAAAGTTACACTAGGCCCTCTGGGTGCCCAGTGTGAGTTATTTTTGACATCGATCACGTTAACGAAAACGAGAATTTGTCAAAATTTTAACTCTTCTCGTTAGTCGCCAGGAGGCGCTGCTAACATGCCGTACTAATTTTCGTTTTCGTAAACGTAATCGAGTGAATACGGATAGTATACAAACTTACAATAGGCACCCAAAAAACTTAGCAGTGAAACGCCAATTATTTAAGACAAGACCTAAACCCTCCTACACTTTAACCACTTTCGTTGTCTAGTAGACCACCGGGCTCAGACCCAGAGTTCGATTCCCAGCGAGGGGTACATTCTGTACTTGGTTTGGCTGGTGGTAGGGCTTGTTTGTCGGCCAGGCTTGCTACCATCATCATATTTAAACAATTCGCCATAACATCAATGTTTGTAGAATTGTTGTGTTCCGGCAGCTAGAGATAAAATAGCCAGCTCAGTAATTGAGGATTCCGGGAGAAGTGCGCTTCCACCATTGGCCTTATCATCACTTAACATCAGGTGAGATGAAGGCAAAATGCTTACCCGTAAGATATCAAAAAAAGAAAACCTACTCACGTAATAAAAACTGACATTCCTACTACGCTGAATGTGACCGGGATAACGAAGTTCGGTCTTTCCGGACACTTCAGAGCGCACGCCAGAAAGCAGTGACGGTCGCTGTCGTCGGACAAGATAGGGAGGTCATCTTCATATATATAGACCAATTTAAAACTATTAAATAAATTTGTTTTTGTTTCCAGTCTTTTTTATTTATATTTAAATAAATTAGTCTAACCGTTCTAACCTCAATAATCAACCAATGTTCAGGGCGAAGTTTCTGAACTGTTGACAATTATTCTTACTCTATGAAATTAATTACTTTTTGATTATTTTACACAATGCCATTAATTAATTGTAGCAACGCAATACGATAAGCAAGGTAAATGGCAGCAACTTATATTGTAGCATTTGTAGCCAAATCGAAATAAAACATTTTAGCGCTTTAAAGTTTGGGTATTGGTGATCCAAACAGTCTGATAGATTAAGATATAGAAATCGCTCACAAGCTCATTTGAACAAGTATTAACTTTGCTTTGTTACTTGAATACTATTTAATTTCTCAATTTATTTAATTTTATTATTTGTTATCATATCTTTTAAAAAGCTGTTGTAAATCAGTATCCCAAAAACTATGACAATAGTTTGTTTGTGGGATCAAGAATTCTCTGGTTATTATATTTGTGTTTCCTGACTAACACATGTTTGGTATTAAAGATTTTTATTTACATAAAATAAAGGTAAATATAGCTCATTTTCTAGAGTAGGTAATTCCACAATATCTTAGAATATGGGACGACACTACGTTTAACCTACTTGCAATAAGCATAATTAATCTATCTAAGGCACCATAATGCACAAAGTTAAACTTAAAGAGGTTCCTTTATTGCGTAGGCAACCCGAAACCGCCTCAGAAAAGCAAAAATGGAATGACAGAAACAAATGAAACAAATCATATGGTTGGTTTCAATTCTTTGGCAACTCGCACATTACTCATCGCACATCGAAGAAAGTGACCATGAAAAGAACTTTCCACAAAGAAAAAAATAGTTAAGTGGATAACATTGATAGAATAGTGCCCCCATATCATCCAAATCTAGCGAAATCGTCGTAACGATAAAGCTAATTCGTAAGAATAAAATATTTATAACAGTCAAAAGACCTTTGACAGGCAACATTATGCATTAGGTGTCAACTTTTTTACTATGTTCTGAACCCTACACTACAGCCTTGGAAGGGATACGATCAAATACTACAAGGTCAGTAAAAAAGTATTAAAATTCATACATATAAAACATACCGACGTCTTGTAAACCTAATATTAAGTTTTATAGCTAAGTGGCGAAACGCAAAGTAGCAAGAATTTATTTATTCATTCCAAATTTTTTTGATAAAATTAGGTAAAGACAAGAATTACATGCAAAAAACAATGTTTTAGCGCATTTCGTTGACACCAACTAGATCAAGGAGTGTACGTCACTTCATCTTTATTCGAGTAGCATTTTTAAAAATTGATTCGTCAAATTTACTACACTTCTTAAAAAATACTGACACAATTATCAGCTGTTTTAAACGCATTACCGACTTCCTTAAAATTACGGTGATTAATATTGTACAAAATAAAATATAAAGAGCTTCTTCAGAAAATCGATAAATGCGTTTTCTTTTCGATTTAAAGTTTAAGCTTTCTCTTTTTCTCCCACAAGTCTTATTCATTTTTTATCCGTGGTGTGTGTATCCATATTTTAAGGTCTCATGTATAATGTTAAAGAGACCCCGAGCCAAATGCAAGAATATGGTGGCGGCGGTTCGAGCAAGACGAGCGAGTACCGCGAAGGGGAAGGGGGCAGGGAGAGGGGCGCTCACCTGGACGGCTTCCAGGCCTCGCAGCACCAGTACGCCGTGATGCAGGCCAAGAACTATGGTAAGTAGCAATGTCAGACCTGACGTCCTACCGAGCAAGGGGTGACCCCACAATAACTCGTGTACCGTTCTGGTTCCCAATTCTCATTTTTTGAAAGCAGCAATCAATTTTTTTTTTTCTTGACCCCGACGTAGCTCGCACAGAATTCCACCTGGAAATGGCAGGGTCGGAGTGAACAACTAAAAAAGTTAGCTTTCATCATTACTCTACAGTCGAATAACTAAAACACATTTTCTAAAGCCGTAGTTACTTTAATCAGTTAGGTAACTAAATATATAAATATTTTATTGACTATTTCACGCCTTTTTAACTGCTTTTTCATATTATTCAACAGGATGCTCTAGCAAAGACATGTCTGACCAAAATATGGCAACATACTGTAGAGTGGCCACTGGTATTTACGAAACAACCGCGTCCAGCCAACAGTACCAGAATTCAAGGTATAAAATTCCATTGAAACGTCAGCTTTCCAAGAGATTGCTTATTAAGATAGGTTTATCTATTCCAGATATAACAATCAGTCTGCTCCTACCTTTAGTTCACCGCCAAACTCTCCACTGGTGGGCTTGGTCTTCGATCCATCGTCACCCAACTACGGAGGGCCGGGTATATCAGGAGAGCGAAATATGAACTCTGATAGACGATCACAGAGCTCATGGGCCGTCTCCAATCAAGAGCCTATAGGCACAGGAGCTAAGAAAAAGATTGTTAAAAGTCAGGATAAACGAAATGCCTATAGTGCTGACCCACGTTATCATGATAGATACAAAGACGCTGGCGTAGAAACTGATCGCCAAAAAAAGGATAGAAACTTAACTTCTGAATCAACATCTAGCCTGGATTTCTTTGTTGAAGGAGAAAGAATGGTTTCAGAACTTTGCAACATTCCTGATACTAGCACTAGAGGTGAAAATAATATCCAAATGTCAAATCAGAAAACATACAATAAAGAAGAAGATAAAAACAAACCTTCCTCGTCTTCCGAAGCTTTATTGACTGTTTTAGATAAAATTGTTATACATGATCAAATACCTAACCAAATTGTACAATTGGCTATCGAAGCTTGCACTGACGCTGAAAATATTGCGATTGCTCATCACAACAGACCTTGTTTTAAGAACATACATTCTATTTGCGCTAAAACTAGATCCAATGTTCAAAAACCTGACAGCGCTGTTGCCAATCTTCATTCTCAAGGAATACCGTGGGTTATCAAAAATTTTATTTTCTCTTTCGTGAGAATCTTAGATGGATGGAAAGGTGTGAAAGAGCTTTTAAGTGAAAAGCATGATACATTTTCTAGAATAGAAAATAAATATTACAGCCCAAACATAAGAGAATGTTTTGTACAGTGGCAAGCCGTTACAAAAGAGATGTTGACACATATATATAAAACTTTTAAATGTCTTGACCATGGTTTTACTATGGAGCAAAAGAGTTTTACTCACAATTATTACGCTACGAATTCAGCAGCACCGCGGCATCAAAACCAAAACAAGTTTCAGCCAGCGAAACCTCATGCCGGTACTCCCAGACCTGTCAATGCCTCACCACAACCTTTCAATGCAGTTCAGCCTCCGTGGGTTCAAAATCAGACACAACCAACTTCTCAAAACTTCAATGACGGGCCATGGCCACCTAGATCTAGCGTGTCATATAAGAAATTTCCAGTTGTGCCACCACCAAACTCGCACAATTTTTATCCATTGAATGATCAGAACGAAGTAGATAGCTTTCAAAAGACGCAATACAAGTGTGACCCTTGCAATATCCGTGAATCAAAACCTCGCCAATCTTGGACTATTACCAATGTTCCCGACTTCCGAACTCTCGAAGGTATGTGCCACTCCGAGCAAAGGGAACTTTACAGTCAATTAAAACACAAAATTGATGCTGAGCTTGGCAAAGCGCCCGGTCAACCTGTAATTGGAAATATACCGAGTGACTTGTTACAGCGGAGAGAAATGGAGCTGAAAGCTAAAATGATACCTCTCAGTCATGTTGAGAAGACACTTATACCCAGTATGGCTACAGCTTCTGACATGAGAGGATGTTACTTACAAAAAAACAACAGTTGCGGCGATACCAAAGAGGAGACTGATTTTTTTGCGGCGTGGGGTCAGATGGTTCAAAAAGAACCTAATGATTATTTAACTCATCATACTCACAATATTTCGATTCAATCTAATATTGTGACGATTCCTAATAATATCTCTGGCCCCGTACAATTTATTGATCCTGAAAATGATGAGTTTCATGAAATGTCAAAAGTATATATGAAGCCTGGAAGTTACAAAGTGCCTATAAAACCTGCTGATCCAATTTCAGCATTCATACAAGGTACTACTTCACAGGAAGTCATATTTGATAATCCAGTGGTCGACGAAATGGCTTCAATGAAAATGAAGGTTCCATTTCCTCCTGTGACTTTGGCACCGCAACCCAAGTATAATATAGAATCTTGGCCATGTTTGATGTCTAGACGCGTAGAAGACGTCTTTGGCGATGATCCAAAACTAATGACCCGTCATGGTTTACCTTGCGTAGATATGAGAACAGCTGATCCACTTGATATCCTCAGTTCTATGACTTCTGACCGCGCCTGGGAGGCAGCAAAGCAATCTGCTCCAAAGCTGATGGATTTCATTCATGAGGGATCTAACAAATCAGATGCTGCTCGATTATATGATGCATTGGGTCTGACTACAAATGAAGAATTTTCTGAAGAATTGAAACAAGTGAGACTAAATATGGGGCATGCCTGGGCTACCGAGCTAACGTCAAATCACTTGATCACAAAAGAAATGTCAAATTTGTGGGCTTCACAGGCGTTGAATAAAAGTGATTATACCCTCTCTAAAGGCCACGATCAGACAATGGTTACTGACGATATTGTCAAATTGCTCGATTTTGATTCAAAGCCACCATTATCAGATGATCCAGCTGAAATACCTGAAAACAAAAAAGAAGACGCTAAGGAAACTAGATGTGCAAATTTTGATCAAACTGGTAATTATGTAAGAGACGACAATCAGAAAAAACCCGGTGGAAGGACCAAAGTAGCTATATCAGGAATGTGGTATCATCCTAAAAAGAAAAAACCATTACAAGCAAATATCGTTAAAAAATTTGAGACTGTGATTTCTAATTTGTCGCAGCTTAATGAAGCGGCATTTATACAACATGACATGGACATAAAAATGGTAATATTTTGCAATTAATTAATTAAGATATTGAAATGGCATCATCTATTTAAGACTTTTGTGTTACAGGCGCCACGATTTTACGAAGTAGTAAAGTATCCGATGTGTCTACATGATATATCGACTAAATTGAAGAACTCGTCTTACACAGAGTATGAGCAAGTCGTACAAGATTTTCGCCGTATTTTTAACAATGTTCGTCTGTATCTCAAGGTACTTTTAAAGATTAAAATAATTTTATTATAGTTATTATTGTTAAAATAATTAAAGTAATAAATGAGTTAAGTGAATGTCTGTTTCTTTTAGAATTATCCTGACGCAAGCATGAAAAAAAATGTTAATAAAATCTCTGGTGATTTCGAAAAGTTGTTAAACGAAGAATTTCAAAATAAATATGAAAGTAAAGTTAAAACACAAGACGGTACTGATTCTCACGCTAACAACAATAAAAAGGATGGAAAGGAAGTTAATGCCAATAATGCTGAAAATAAAAATGACGATCAGAATAAAAAAAACTGATTCTAAAGCTACGCCAGTAATAATATGAAGTAAAACGATATCAATGCTGTGTTGATATTCATTTTGGCTAAACTGAAAATTTTCGCATAACTAAACGTATCTTCTTATTTAAATCTAGATACGTGAGTAGTCGCTGCGTATTTTATATTATTTTTTATTTATGGTATTTTATTTATAAATTTAATTCTTTCAACGACTAAGTCGAACATACCGTGTTGAATAAAATCCTCATAGAGATATTCGCAAAGATGTCACTGTGCACTTAAATAAGATATAAGAAACATCTAGTCAAATGAAGTATTTTTTAAACAAATGTCAGTGATGTTACCAGAACTTATAAACATAAGATTTATCAATTTAATGTGTAAGTGCTTGCCAATTTTTCGAATGGACTTTATTAGCTTCTGAAAGGGGCCAAAGCTTGATTTTTTCTCTACTTTTGCTTGTCTTCTTCTACTTAGCTTGTAATTTGTTTCGTATAATTCGCTTTCTTCGTGCTTCTTACGTTTTTTATTTCTCCTTGTAATGTGTGTTTGTGTAGGCTGACAACAAATTTATGTTTTGATGCAATAATCAAATAAGTTTCCTTTCAACTGCGAACTAGTATCTGACAGAAATTTATACATTATAATTACTCTTAATGCAACATGCCATGTCTAGATATTAATTTTTTATGTCTCTATCTGTGATGTATCTTTAGGTAAAAGTTGATAACTGGAATCATTTATCACGCTTAATTACTAGGTTAAACGATTCGATTGAAACTGTATATAGAACAGCGAAGGAAATAGATAGATGTACACAAATTTTAACATAAAAGCCTATGTTGCCATAAAACAAGAAAAATGTCACGTATTTGACAGTGTTGTTCAAAAAATGTAATATGACGCGTCGCGGGAAGTTTAACG